>CM051234.1:268050827-270645827 GCA_027917425.1 Gastrophryne carolinensis
CCAATTAGTTTTTCCTTCTTGATTATGCCCCTCCTTGGGGTTGCTTGGCAACGCTGCTGTTATTAACCCTTTGGGCAATTGCTATGTAGGTCTGATTGTGTGTTTGTGTGTTCCAGGTGGACCATTGTTTATATTAAAGGGGGGTTCTCCCGGTCCTAGGGTCCCTGGTTAAATGTAGGTGTCTGTAAATCCTCCCACTCGGGACTTAAAGGGGCATCCGGGGTTGCATTACTGCGTAATTCCCTCGGGACACTGTACATATATATATATTAAAAATCACCATATGGAGGCTTCCCCGGATACTGGGCTTGTGCCCCCCTCGGGGCAATCCAGGCTGTGTTTGGGGTGTGGGGTATCCCTTTTGGGGGATGATGTATGTATTTGTGTACCTTGTGCGCAACGGTCCATTACGCGGCAGTCCGGATCTCAGGCGTCTGGTTCTGCTCCGCCAGTCTCCTCTCCGTCTCCCCCTCGCTTGACACGTACCCCATGTGATGTGGTCATTGGCGGGGAGTCGCAATCTGAGGTGTGTGCCAGATTGGCCAATCTTGAAAAATTGTTTTTCAGTGCCGTTGCTAAAAAGGCCACGGCAAAGCGAAAACATTTGTATACAGCCACGCAGGCCTATGATATAGAGGAGTTTTACTCCCTGGATTGGTCTGATTGCCCCCCGCGTGAGGAAGGGGAGCTGTATGAGGAGTCTGAGGGCTCCGATGACCAGCAGTTTGTGGGTGCTGATACCGAGCAGGGCCAGGGGGGTTCCTTGGATACCTCTAGGGTCCTGGCTCATGTGTTTGAGGTCCTGGCTATTTCTCCCCCTGAGGCAGCTCCACTGCTGAAGGGGGAGTTCTTTGAGGTGACCAAGCCGCGCTTGGAATTTCCTTATCAAATGCATTTTGATGGTATCATTCTCAAGGAATGGGAGAGGCCGACTAGGCTTCCGGGTGTCCCCCCGGGTTGGGACAAAAAATATCCCTTTCCGGTGGACGCGGTGAAGCACTGGTCGTCCCCCCCCCCCCCCCCCCCCGAAGTGGATGCTCCTGTTTTGGGGTTGTCCAGTTCTTCAATCCTGCATTCTCCGGAGTGCACTACCCTCAAGGATGGTGGGGATAAACGCATTGACCAGATGGCTTGTCATGGTTTTGCCAGTGTTGGGTCGGCCTTGCGGCCGGTTTGTGCTTCAGCGCTTTTATTGGTAGCTGCCAGGTCGGTTGTTAGAGGACTGTTGACCTCTTCCGGGCTTGACCCGGCTAGTGAGGAGTTTGCCGACCTTAAGCGCTGTGAGTTATTTTTGTCCTTTGTGCTGTCCGCCTTGGACGACACATTGGTGATGTGTAGCAGAGCTTCGGCCTTGCTTGTGTGTATCCGGTGGTCGGTTTGGTTACGCCAGTGGGCGGCTGATTTTGTGTCCAAAAAGTCGCTTACGCCCCTTCCCTTTGTGGGGTTGCGGCTCTTTGGAGAGAAATTGGATTCGGTGGCAAAGGGAGGTACGTTACCTCAGCGTAAGAAGCAGCGTCGCCCCTTTCGGGGGGCGGCTTCCTTCTCTCAGTCCTTTCGTGGGGCTAGACTTGGCAGGGGTTCGGCTTTCCCCTCGTCCAGAGGTGATTCCTGGCCTAGGGGCAGGGGTGTGGCCCGTCCAGGACACAGGGGTCCAAGCCTAGAGCAGCTGCCAAGCCAGCTAAACAATGAGGGGGCGCCCTCACCCTTGCGGGTGGAGGGATGGCTGCAACTTTTCTCCCGGGTCTGGGTCCAAGAGGTCTCGGACAGGTGGATTCAGGAAGTGGTGTCTTCCGGTTACAAGCTGGAGTTCTAGTTCCGGCCCCCTCCCAGATTCTTCAGTTCTCGGGTGCCGTCAGATCCTCTGGCCGCCTAGGGGCTTCGGGCGGCAGTAGCAAGTCTCTTGGACATGGCTGTCATCTGTCCGGTGTCTCCCTCAGACCGGGGCCTGGGCTTCTATTCCAATTTGTACGGAAGTTCCGTATGGAAACTCTGCGCTCAGCCATCCACTTCATGACGTCCATAGACATCAAGGATGCTTACCTGCATGTTCCAATATTTCCGGCACACCAGAGGTTTCTCACGTTTTGTCGTGGAAAATCGACATTTTCAGTTTGTGGCTCTTCCGTTTTGGCCTTACCTCGGCTCCAAGGGTTTTTACCAAGGTGTTGGCAGGAGTGATGGCCATCCTCAGAGCCAGGGGTATCTGCATCGTGCCCTATCTGGACGATCTTCTCATCATGGCGTCTTCCCTCATCATGGCGTCTTCCCTGGACCATGGTGTCCACTCTGGAGAGTTTCGGTTGGGTGATCAACTATCCCAAGTCTTGCCTCTCTCCCTCCAGGGTGGTGGAGTTCCTGGGAATGTCCCTGGATACTTCTCAGGCCAGGGTGTTCCTCCCCCGAGCCAAGGTTCTTCTGATTCAGGAATTGACTCGGCGTCTCCTATCCATCCCCCGCCCGTCCATCCGGCAAGGGATGCGACTGGTGGGATTGATGGTGGCATCGTTCGAGGCGGTTCCCTTTGCCCGGTTTCACACAAGGACGCTCCAGCTCAATCTCTTGGCGGCCTTGGACGGGTCCCCGCTGTCATTGGATCAGTCCTTTCTGATGTCTCCCCGGGTGCGGCGTTCCCTTTGGTGGTGGCTAAAACCAAGCAATCTGATGAGGGGCAGGTCTTTTCTGACCCCTCGTTGGGAGACGGTCACCACGGATGCCAGCCTGTCAGGTTGGGGGGGATTTTGGAAGGATCTTCAGTTTCAGGGACTGTGGGGGGCCTCAGGAGGCTCACGATCCCATCAATGTTCTGGAGTTGAGAGCCATCAGATTGGTTCTGGCTCACTTGACTCATCAGTTACGGGGACTACCGGTTCAAGTTCGGTCGGACAATCGGACGGCGGTCACCTACATCAATCACCAGGGAGGGACTCGCAGCAGGCGTGCCCTCAGGGAAGTGTCTTTGATCCTGGCTTGGGCAGAGAGCAATGTTCTATGCATCTCGGCAGTGTACATTCCGGGAGTGGAGAACACGGAGGCGGACTCCCTGAGCAGGGGGTCATCTCGCCTGGGGGAATGGTCGCTCAGCCCCAAGGTGTTTTGGTCGCTGTGCCACCAGTGGGGGACTCTGGAGGTGGACCTCTTTGCCTCTCGTCACAATCACAAGCTTCCAGCATTTGTGTCTCTCTCGCGGGATTTGCTGGCTCTGACAGCGGATGCCATGTCTCTGAACTGGAGGGATCTGGGGTTTCTATACCTGTTCCCTCCGTTTCCCATGGTGCTCAAAGTGGTGCGCAAGCTGGCCCTAGAGGGCGCGTCAGCAATCCTGGTGGTTCCAAGGTGGCCAAGACAGGTTTGGTTCGCAGACGTGGTAAGGTTGGCAGAGGATCAGTTAGTTCTGCGCCTTCTGCTGGATCTACTCACTCAGGGTCCACTGCTCTACCCCAATTTACCAACGCTGGCTTTGACAGCGTGGCTGCTGAAACCTCCATCTTGAAGGAGGAAGGTCTTTCTGATGCTGTCATTCAGACTCTGGTTAGGGCTAGAAAGAAGTCTTCCTCTGCCATCTACTATAGGATTTGGAGGTCTTATATTGATTGGTGTGAGGTCAGGGCCTTGCCTTGCAGGGCGTTTTCTATCCCTAGGGTCTTGGAATTTCTGCAACATGGTCTGGATCTAGGTTTGCAGCTTAGTACGCTGAAAGGTCATGTTTCTGCCCTGGCGGTTTTCTTTCAAAAGTCTTTTGCGCTTCATCCTCTGGTTAAGATCTTTTTCCAGGGGGTTACACATGTGCAGCCTCCTAGGAACCCTTTGCTCCCAGTTTGGGATTTGAATTTGGTTCTTTCTGCCTTGCAGGGTCCTCCTTTTGAACCTTTGCAGGATATTGCACTTTCTACGCTTACTCAGAAGGTTGTTTTTCTGGTTGCCATCACTTCTGTTCAGCGTGTTTCGGAGTTGGCAGCCTTGTCCATTAAGGCCCCTTACTTTGAGAGGCATCAGGACAAGGTTGTTTTCCGCTTCAAGCCAGATTTCCTTCCTAAGGTGGTCTCTGCTTTTCATCTTAATCAGGACATTGTTCTACCCTCCTTGTGTCCTAAGCCTAGCAATGACAAGGAGAGGGTTTTGCATTCTTTGGATGTGGTTCGCTGTGTGAAGTACTATTTGGTGGCTACTTCCCCTTTTCGTAGGACTGACGCCCTTTTTGTGGTGCCCTCTGGGCCTAGGAAAGGTTTGGCTCCCGCCAAGTTCTCCATTAGTAAATGGATTCGCCAGGCTATTGTTGGGGCCTATTCTGCTAAGGGGAAGATTCCCCCTTTTGTGTTGCTGCTCATTCTACTCGTGTTGTTAGGGCGTCCTGGGCCTTCCAGCACCAGGCCTCTGTCGAGCAGGTTGTAAGGCTGCTACTTGGTCTTCGGTTCACACTTTTTCCAAGTTTTACAAGGTTGATGTGCGGGCCTCAGCGGATGCTGTTTTTGGCCGCAAGGTTCTGCAAGCTGCAGTGGTTTAAGTTTGTGCCTTGTTACCTTGTTTTTTGGATCCTTGCCCTTTATGGACACTGCTATTGGATGTCCCACATGTAATGAATGTCTTGAAGCGGGGTGTGTGACATACTTAGAATAATACCATTTTGTGAATACTCACCTGTAAAATGGGTATTATAAGTATGTCACACACACCGCTTCACCCTGCCCTTTTGTATTCTGGATCCTTTATATGGTGAACCTTTAGTTTTAATTGGCTTTCCTGGTCCCTTTACCTTACTGATATCTTTATACTGGGGAATGAGTGGGAGGTCCCAGGTATTAATGGGTCGGGAGGGTCTTACTTTTTTTATTGACATCTCTGCAAGATCGCCATCTACAGGTCAGTATACCCACATGTAATGAATGTCTTGAAGTGGGGTGTGTGACATACTTATACCCATTTTACAGGTGAGTATTCGCAAAATGGTATATTCCTAGTATGTCACACCCCCCACTTCCCGATATTCATGACACTTGGGAACCCAGCCTGTAGAGGGCGATCTTGCAGAGATGACATGGAAAAACGGAGCCCCTCCTGGTCCATAAGTACTGGGTTCCTCCCACTATACCTCAGTCTTTTCGTCTCTGCAGTCGTCGAAGCATTCAGAAGATGACTCTCCTTCAAGCTGCAGGTAGCCGGGTTTGCTCCGGCCCTTTTTTTCTCTATTTCTGTCTGAAACTCGTTAAACCTGTTTGGTTATATTGTATGCCTCCCAGCCCTGGCTGTGTGGTTCAGGCAAAGGTAGATACATACACCTTCTGGTGTATACAGGAGTATTACTCCTCCGTGAGACCTAAATGTGGGTAGGCGGCTTCCGGGTTGGTGTTCCCGGCATGGGATGCCCCTGTCCCTTTATAATCCCCTTGTGCCTTATGGGTGCTTTTCTATCCCCTCCCCTTAGTTCTCCTTTAACCCTGCTGGGTAAAAAGGAGGGGGGAAGGGGGGGGGGTTATCTGGTCACCATGCACACACACACAAAAAAGATATATAAATAAGTCTTTATTTCTTATTTTTATAGGAAATGTTTTATTTAGATTTTCCTATCTCTGTCTAGGCAGCATTTTTTGCTTACCTATTAAAGCTCTGTTTTCTGGCTGTGTTCAGATTTGAATTTTCCCTCCATTTTTGGCCATGTGATCCTGGAAGTGGGCGGGGCTTAGGCATGCTTTTATTCAGCGAGCACCTGTATGCTCTGTTTGACTTCCTGTTTCTTGCTTCCCTGTGGCCTTACCTCATGATGTGAGCTTATTGCATGGGCTGCGAGTACCCTTCAGCTTGGCTGAAGGGAGTTTTTATTCTTGGTGTGCCACACACCCCGCTTCACTTTTAAATATTCTTCACTTATTGGGTTAACTCACCGCCAGGTGACGCTGTGCAGAGGGGAAGTCTTGTAACGAGCCCCCTTCCGGCCTATATATACCTGGTACCTCCCTTCAATCACCAGTATTTTTCTCTCTGCTTGACGACAAGACAGAAGATTGAAGTCTCCTGCTTACAGGTAGCCGGGGTCTTACCCCGGCACCCCCCTTTTGGTCTATTTCTGCCCGGTTTGAGTGTTTATACCTTGATGGTGGAATGGAAGCCTCCCAGCCTAGGCTGCTCACTGGGCAAATGGTAGATGGCACTATAGGTGCCTAGGAGCTTATCTCCTCCGCTCGACCTCATGCGTGGGGCAATGCGGCTATCCGGCATGGTGATCCGGAAATGGGATGCCCCTGTCCCGAGGGTCCCCTTAGCTCCTTACTCTCCTGTTACGGTCCCTTCACTATGGGGGGGGGGGTAGAGGGATGTGTATTGTGTGTATGGTTTACTGTATGTTCATGTGTTTTGCTTATTTCAACGTTGTCAGGCTGCACTGCAAGTGAGTGTGCATATGGCCTGACTTTGATTCCTCCTTATATGGCAGTCTCTGTCTTGCGGGCTGCTGCTGCTGGCCTGTAGAGCCAGAGCTTTGGGTCAGCTTTAGGGGTGACCGGGGCAGGCTGTATGGTGTCAGGCTTGCTTTTGGCTGCCTGCGCTTTTCTCACCTTATCCAGCTCCCCTACCCCCTCCGCTTTTCTCCTTTGTTTTAATCGGCCACTCCCGCCTTCGCTGACATTTTCTGCCTGTCTCCACCACCTCTTTGGTTGGGTGCTGGGCTTTTGTAAGCCTTACTGGGGCAGGTAAGCGGCCTCACCTGGTGTGGGGCCGTCTATATTTTTATGGGTTTGACTGTTTATTAAAAAGTAATATATTTAATGGAAATATACTTTTTGTTTTAAAAAAAAAAAAAAAAGGGGAAAAATATATAAGGAGGAAAATCAGAGGCCAGTTTTATTGCCTCTTCAAAGCACTTGGTGCTGTGTATGTATGTTATATTGCATGTTGCCATTGGTTTCTGGGTTTTTTTTTACTGTTGGTTTGTTTTTTCCCCACAGATCCTGGGATTCCTTCATTTAATTTAATTTTTAATTTTAATGCATAGATGGCCATTGTATGCTTGCGCACACATAGGATTAGTAGCCTCCCAGTTCTTTATTGCCTGGCTAGTCTCTTTTTCTCCTAAATTGGGACATATTTATTTATATATACTTGCGTATATATATTTAAAAATATAAAAAAAAATATATATATATATATATATATATACAATCTATATTTATATATAGATTATTAAGGGGATCTTCTTTTTGAATTAAATCCTCCCAAAAAAAAAAAAAAAAAATTCCGGGACATTTACAATAAGGGGGCATCCCGGGTCGGCTTATGCCTTAAATCCCAAAAGAATTGCGAATACCATAAATCACCATATGGAGGCTTCCGTTATTACCAGAAATGGTTCTTCTGGGCCATCTAGGGGGTGCGCAAGATGTGGGACTCCGCTCCCAGATGATGATGTCTTTGTATGCATTCCTTGTGCAAGGCAGAGTATTGCGCGTCAGTCCGTCGCTTCGGCTGCTGGCCCGTCGCATCTTCCATCATCTCCTACCTCTCCCTCCCTGTTCCGGACCCCGCATGACACTGTCAAGAGTGGGGATTCGCAATCCGAGGTGGCGGCGCGATTGGCCAGCCTCCGGAAAATAGTGCCCGTTAAAGCAGGGTCTAAAGCCACTGCAAAACGGAAGCACCTGACTCCGATACCTTCGGCTTCACAGGTATGTGAGCCTGTGGAATGGTCCGATGGCTTCCCGGATGAGGGAGAATTCCTGTTGGAGTCAGATGAGCCTGCAGATCAGCTTGAGGCTGATGCTATTGGCGATTGGTCTGCGGGTGTTTCCCTTGACACCCCCTCCATTCTGGCTCAGATGTTTGAAATTCTGAATTTATATCCGCCTGAGGCTGTCACCCGGCCAAAGGGCCAGTTGTTTAAAGAGCCTCAGCCGCGTTGGGTTTTTCCCAGACAACACCACTTTGAGAGGGTGGTCCTTAAGGAATGGTAACATCCCACGCGGTTATCTGGAATCCCTTCCAGTTGGGAAAAGCGTTATCCTTTTCCGCCAGAATTGGTGAAGCTCTGGTCCGTCCCTCCTGACGTCGATACCCCTGTGCTAGGGCTCTCCAGCACGGCTATGGTACAGTTTGCGGAGACCACTGTCCCTAAAGATGGGGAGGATCGGCGGATTGACCAGTACGCTCGCCATGGTTTTATTTATGCTGGGTCAACGATGCGCCCGGTGTGTGCTTTGGCCCTTCTTCTATTGGCGGTTAGGTCTGTAATTCAGGAGCTGTATGAGGATCTAGATCCCACTTGCAAAGAGTTTACTGCGCTCAAGCAGTGTGAATCTTTTGTTTCCTATGTTCTATCCGCTCGGGACGATGCGCTGGCTATGAGTAGCAAGACAGCTGCAATGCTGGTGGCTATTCGTCGGTCAGTATGGCTGCGTCAGTGGTTGGCGGACTCAGCTTCTAAAAGGGTGCTCACAGCTCTTCCCTTTTGGGCTTGCGTCTGTTTGGTGAGAAAATTGATTCAGTCGCAAAGGGTGGGTAAGATGCCACAACGCAAGAGGCCTCGTCGTCCCTTTAAGGGGACAAGTGCTGGTAGGCCTTCTTTTCGGGGATTCAGAGCGGGTAGGGGGGCTTCCTTTCCCGCTACCAGAGGTGCAGGTTGGACTCGGGGGAGGGGCCATGGCCGTCCCGCTCAGTCCTGGGGCACCAAGCCCAAGCCTGCTGGTAAACCCGCTCAGCAATGAGGGGCTGCCCTCACCCGTGCGGGTGGGGGGGACGATAACGACGCTTCTCCCAGGTTTGGGACCAGGAGATTCCGGACAGATGGATCTGGGAGGTAGTGTCGTCCGGTTACAAACTGGAATTCGACTCTCGCCCTCCTTCACGGTTCTTTCGGTCTCGGGTGCCCATCGATCCTTTGGCCGCACAGGGGCTCCTGGCGTCGGTAAAGAATCTGTTAGAGATGACGGTCATCCGGCCGGTACCGCGCTTAGAGATGGGCCTCGGGTTTTATTCCAATCTTTTCGCAGTCCCCAAGAAAGACGGGTCAGTCCGTCTCGTCCTGGACCTGAAATTACTCAACAGGTTCATCCGTGTTCGGAAGTTTCGCATGGAAACCTTGCGTACGGCCGTCGGTTCCGTTCGGCAAGGGGACTTCATGACGTCCATAGACATCAAGGATGCCTATCTTCATGTTCCCATCTGCCACGCTCATCAACGTTTTCTTCGATTCGTGATGGAAAATCAGCATTATCAATTCGTGGCACTTCCGTTTGGCCTTACCTCAGCTCCAAGAGTGTTCACCAAGGTGCTGGCAGGGGTCATGGCCATTTTCAGATCTCGGGGCATTCGTGTCGTACCTTATTTGGACAACCTTCTCATCATGGCTCCGTCGCTCAATCAATCGGAGACAGACACCAGGTTGGTGGTCTCCACGCTGGAAAGCTTTGGTTGGGTGATCAACTTCCCCAAGTCCTCCCTCGCTCCGGCCAGGGTGGTGTTCTTTCTGGGGATGCAGTTGGACTCTCTTCAACACAGAGTGTTTCTCCCCCAGTCCAAAATTCATCTGATCCAGGAGTTGGCTCGGGTCCTACTTTCCAATCCTCGGCCGTCCATCCGTCTGGGGATGAGGCTGATAGGGTTGATGGTTGCCTCTTTCGAGGCAGTTCCTTTTGCTCAATTTCACACGAGGACGCTTCAGCTTTATCTGTTGGCGTCCTGGGACCGGCAGCCTCGGTCGCTGGATCAGCTCTTCCAGTTGTCCTCCCGGGTCCGGCAGTCCCTCCAGTGGTGGTTGGACCAATCTTGTGAAGGGCAGGTCTTTCCTGACCCCTCTTTGGGAAATTGTCACCACGGACGCCAGTCTGTCGGGTTGGGGCGGATTTTGGAAGGAGCTGCAGTTCCAGGGGCAGTGGGGACCTCAAGAGGCCCACTTACCCATCAATGTTCTGGAACTGAGAGCCATCCGTCGGGTGCTTGCTCTCCTGACTCAGCACGTTCTGGGCCTTCCGGTCCAGGTGCGCTCAGACAATCGAACAGCGGTTGCTTACATCAATCATCAGGGAGGGACTCGCAGTCTGAGTGCTCTCAGAGAGGTGTCCCTGATCCTGACCTGGGCAGAGGCCCATGTTCCTTGTCTCTCGGCGGTATACATTCCAGGAGTGGAGAACCAGGTAGCGGACCGGTTGAGCAGGGGCTCTCCCCGTCTGGGAGAATGGGCTCTCCATCCTCGGGTGTTTCGCTCACTGTGTCTCCGATGGGGGACACCAGAGGTGGACCTGTTTGCCTCTCGTCACAATCACAGGCTCCCGAACTTCGTGTCGCTCTCCCAGGATCCTCTGGCTCTGGCAGTGGACGCCATGTCCCTGAGCTGGGGGGATCTGGGATTTCTATACCTGTTTCCTCCGATACCCATGCTGGGCAGGGTGCTTCGGAAGTTGGCTCTGGAAAAGGTGTCCGCCGTTCTCGTGGCCCCAAGGTGGCCAAGGCGAGTGTGGTTCGCAGACATCGTTTGGCTGGCAGTGGACCAGTTTGCCCTGCCTCTTCGGCCCGATCTGCTCACTCAGGGTCGGTTGGAAACCATTACTCCCGGTTTGGGATTTGAATTTGGTTCTTTCTGCTCTTCAGGCTCCTCCTTTTGAGCCTTTGCAAGATATTGCTTTGTCTACCCTGACTCAGAAGATTGTCTTCTTGGTAGCGATCACTTCGGCCCGGCGTGTCTCGGAGTTGGCGGCCTTGTCTATCCAGGCGCCTTACTTTGAGAGGCATCAGGATAAAGTGGTCTTTCGGTTCAAGCCAGACTTTCTTCCTAAGGTTGTTTCTGTTTTTCATTTGAACCAAGATATTGTTCTTCCCTCCTTGTGTCCTAATCCTAAGAATGACATAGAGAGGGTTTTACATTGTTTGGATGTAGTACGCTGTGTTAAGTACTACTTGATAATCACGTCTCCTTTTAGTAAGACGGATTCCTTTTTGTTATGCCCCATGGGCCTAAGAAGGGTTTGGCACCAGCCAAATCTGCTGTTAGCAAGTGGATATGTCAGGCCGTTACGGCGGCCTATTCTGCTAAGGGGAAAGTTCCCCCTTTTCGTATCACTGCTCATTCTACTTGCGCCATTGGGGCGTCTTGGGCTTTTCAGCACCAAGCTTCTGTTGAACAAGTTTGTAAGGCCGCCACTTGGTCTTCTGTTCACACTTTTTCTAAGTTTTACAAAGTTGATGTGCGAGCCTCAGCGGATGCTGTTTTTGGCCGCAAAGTTCTGCAGACTGCAGTCATTTAAGTTATGCTTCACCTGGCCTTGAGATGCCCATCCCTTGTGGACACTGCTTTTGGATGTCCCAATAAGTGAAGAATATTTAAAAGTGAAGCGGGGTGTGTGGCACACCAAGAATAATACCATTTTGTGAGTACTCACCTTAAAAATGGATATTGTTGGTGTGCCACACACCCCGCTTCACTCCCACCCTTTTCGGTATTTCCGAAGCCTTTTATGGTGAAGCTTTTATTTATATCAAATTGATTTTGAGGTTACCGGTGGAATACTGGTACCTTGTCTTTCTGCTTTTTTAATATACTGTTGATTGAAGGGAGGTACCAGGTATATATAGGCCGGAAGGGGGCTCGTTACAAGACTTCCTCTCTGCACAGCGTCACCTGGCGGTGAGTTAACCCAATAAGTGAAGAATATTTAAAAGTGAAGCGGGGTGTGTGGCACACCAACAATATCCATTTTTCAGGTGAGTACTCACAAAATGGTATTTTTCTGTCATTTATTTATATTGTGTGCATTTGGTGACTTTTTTTTTTTTTTTTTTTATATAAGGACCAGGAGAAACCCCTTTTTAAATAAGGCGTTTCTACCTACCGAGAAAACAAAAAAACAAAGCCCTTAAGCCTAATTTGGGGGTCCATTTGTGTTTCAATCCTCCCACTTGGGGCTATTTAAAGGGGCATCCCGGGTAGCAATTGCGTAAATCCCATATATACTTGGTGACTATAATCAATTATAGTATAATACTAAACACCATATGGAGGCATCCCAGGATAACGGACATGCAATTCCCTCTGCACAAACTCGGCAATGTTTTGGATGTGGGGCATCCCTTGTTGGGGATAACGCAATTCTTTGTGTCCCTTTTGCACAATTAACTATTATGCAGCAAACTGAGGCCCAGGCTTCAGGGCCTGCGGCAAATGCCTCATGTCCTACTCCGCCATGTCTTGTCCGTACCCCCAATGATATTGTCATGGGTGGTGAGTCGCATGCTGATTTATGTGCCAGATTGGCTCATCTTGAAAGATTAATGTCTACCTCTGTGCCTAAGAAGGCCTCAGCTAAAAGAAAGCACTTGACTCATGCCGCTCCGCCAAGGGAGTCAGACAATTGTGAATTGCTTGATTGGTCTGATCCTTCTCAGTTAGAAGAAGGAGAATTATTATGAGGAATCAGATGTTTCTGATGAACATCAATTTGTTGGTACTGAGATTGAGCAGGGTGAAGCAAGTGTTGTGGACACCCCAAAAGCTCTTGCTCAGTTATTTGAGGTTTGGTTATTACTCCTCCTGAAGTAGTCTCTCCTCAAAAAGGGGAATTCTTTGGAGTCTCTAAACCTTGTTTAGAATTTCCAAATCAAAAGCATTTTGATGAAATTATTCTTAAAGAATGGGAGAAGCCTGCGCGGTTTCCTGGCATTCCCTTGGGCTGGGACAAGAAATACCCCTTCCCAGCTGATGCTGTTAAGCGTTGGTCATCACCACCTGTGCCCACCGCTCTGGGCATGTTTACACTCACTGCACGGATGGGTTAAGTGCGGAGGACAAATTCCTGTGTGTGCGCAAGCATACAATGGCCATCTATGCATTAATATTTAATTAATTTATAGAGAGACTGGATTTTTAAAAGATACTCTGCTCATGGGTGGATGCCCATGTGCTTAATTTATCAAATTCTTCTGTGTTGCATTCTCCTGACTCCACTACACTTAAAGATGGAGAGGTTAAGCGTATTGATCAAATGGCGTGCCATGCTTTTTCCAGTGTGGGCTCGGCCTTGCTGCCTGTTGGTGCTTCGGCACTCATGACAGTGGCTATTAGGTCTGTTGTGAGAGACCTAATGAATTACTCTGGGCTTGATCCGGCCTCTGATGAGTACGCCGCTCTTAAGCGATGTGAGATGTTTGCATCTTTTGTACTTTCTGCCTTGTTAGTCGCCATCTGGCGGTCACTATGGTTGCGGCAGTGGGCAGCTGATATTGTAGCTAAGAAATCGCTTACAGCACTCCCTTTTGTGGGATTGCGCCACTTTGGAGAAAGAATTGGATTCTGTCACTAAAGGAGGTAAATTACCTCAGCGTAAGAAACAACGTTGTTCCTTTCGTGGAATAGAGGGAAGGGACGTGGCCGTCCAGTCAGAATTGGGGGTCCAAAACAAAATCTGCCACTAAGCCTGCTCAACAATGAGGGGACGCCCTCACCCTTACGGGTGGGGGGACGGCTGCGGTTCTTCTTCCAGGTCTGGGTTCAGGAGGCATCAGACAATTGGGCTCTGGAAGTAGTCTCTTCCGGTTACTAACTGGAATTCGAGTCCCGGCCTCCTCCCGGATTTTTCATGTCCCGGATGCCGTCAGATCCGGCAATTACGCAGGGACTGCGGGCAGCAGTAGCGAATCTGTTAAACATGGCTGTCATCTGCCTAGTGCCTCCAGCGGAAAGGGGTTTGGGGTTTTACTCCAACCTAGTCACGGTACCCAAGAAGGACGGCTCTGTTCGGCCTATCCTAGACCTAAGGAGACTCAATCAATTTATCAGTTTCGGAAAATTCCGCATGGAGTCTCTGCGATCAACGATCGATGCTCTCCGTCAGGGGGACTTTGTGGCATCCATAGACATCAAGGATGCTTATTTGCACATTCCTATTTTTGCGGGTCACCAGAGATTTCTCAGGTTCTCGATAGACCAGCATTATCAATTTGTGGCCCTGCCATTCGGCCTTACCTCGGCCCCAAGAGTCTTTACCAAGATGCTGGCAGGAGTGATGGCTATATTCAGGGTCCAGGGCATCCGCATTGGGTCTTTTCTGGACGATCATCTTATCGCGGCCTCCTCCCTCGAACAATCAGAGTTGGACACCAGGATGGTGGTCTCTACGCTAGAGAGGTTTGGATGGGTAATAAGTTACCCCAAATCCTCTCTGTCCGTCAAGGGAAATTCCCTTCCTGGGCCTGATTCTGGAATGGTTCTGATTCAGGATTGATGGTAGCTGCATTCGAGGCAGTCCCGTTTGCCCAGTTTCACATAAGGACGCTTCAGCTCTTCCTCTTGGCAAAGTGGGACAGGTGCCCACTATCATTGAATCAGACTTGTCTGTTGTCTCCCCACGTTTTGCAGTCCCTTCAGTGGTGGTTAATATCGCACAACCTCCAGAAGGGCAAGTCATTTCTGACTCCGCGTTGGGAACTGGTTACCACGGATGCCAGCCTGTCTGCCAGTTCAGATTCGGTCAGACAACCGAACAGCTGTTGCATACATCAATCACCAGGGAGGGACTCGCCATTGGGGTCCCCTTCGGGAAGTGTCTCTGATCCTTCAGTGGGCAGAGATCAATGTTCCCTGCATATCAGCCGTTTACATTCCGGGGATAGAGAATGTGGCGGCAGACTCCCTGAGCAGGGGATGTTCTCGCCAGGGAGAATGGTCTCTCAATCCAAGGGTCTTTCAGTTCCTCTGTCACAAGTGGGGGACTCCACGGTTGGACCTGTTTGCTTCTCGTCACAATCACAAGCTGCCAGCTTTTGTGTCTCTATCCCAGGATCCTCTGGCAGTGGCAGCGGATGCCATGTCTCTAGCCTGGAAGGATCTGGGGTTCCTATATCTGTTTCCCCCATTCTCCATGATCAGCAAGGTGGTGTGCAAGCTAGCACTGGAGGAGGTGCCAGCAATTCTGGTGGGGCCAAGGCAGCCAAGACGTCTGTGGTACGCATATGTCGTTAGGCTGGCAGTGGATTGTGTCCATCTGCCTCTTCTTCCAGATCTCATCACTCAGGGTCAACTTTGTTACCCCAATTTACAAATGCTGGTTTTGACGGCATGGCTGCTGAAGTCTCCATCTTGAAAGAAGAAGGTCTTTCTGATCTGGTTATTCAGACTCTTATTAGAGCTAGGAAGAAGTCTTCCTCTGTCATTTATTACAGTACTTGGAGGTCCTATATTGATTGGTGTGAATCCAGGGCTTTGCCCCATAGAGTATTTTCTATTCCTTGAATTCTGGAATATCTGCAACGAGGTCTGGATATGGGATTACAGATTAGTACTTTGAAAGGGCAAGTCTCTGCCTTGGCAATTTTCTTTCAAAGATCGTTTGCTCTTCATCCTTTGGTTAAGACCTTTTTCCAAGGAGTCGCGCATGTGCGGCCTCCCAGAAAGCCTTTACTTCCTGTTTGGGATCTTAATTTGGTGCTTTTGGCTATGCAAGCTGCTCCCTTTGAGCCATTGCAGGATATTCCTATTCTTACTCAGAAGGTTGCCTTTTTGGTTGCTATTACTTCTGTCCGCCGAGTTTCTGAACGGGTGGCTTTGTCTATTCAAGCCCCTTATTTTGAGAGGCATCAAGATAAGGTTGTTTTCCGTTTTAAACCGGATTTCCTTCCTAAGGTGGTGTCTGCTTTCTACCTAAATCAGGATATAGTTCTTCCTTCCTTGTGTCCTAAACCTAGTAACGACAAGGAAAGGGTCTTACATTCTTTGGATGTAGTTCGTTGTGTTATCATTATAAGTGTAAGTATTATTTAGTTACTACCTCGGCCTTCCGCAAGACGGATGACTTTTTTGTTGTGCCTTCTGGGCCCAAGAAGGGTTTTGCTCCTGCCAAATCTTCCCTTAGTAAGTGGATACGTCAGGCTATCATTGGGGCCTATATGGCGATGGGGAAAGTTCCCCCTTTTCGTGTTACCGCTCATTCTACTCGTGCTATTGGAGCCTCTTGGGCTTTTCAGCACCAAGCTTCTGTTGAACAAGTCTGCAAGGCTGCGACTTGGTCTTCTGTGCGTACCTTTTCTAAGTTTTACAAGATTGATGTGCGGGCCTCAGCGGATGCTGTTTTTGGCCACAAAGTTCTGCAAGCTGCAGTAATTTAAGTTATGCATTATTCCTTTGTCATGAATATCGGGAAGTGGGGTGTGTGACATTCTAGGAATAATACCATTTTGTGAGATACTCACCTGTAAAATGGTTATTACGAGTATGTCACACCCCCCACTTCCCCCGCCCTTTTTTGTTCGAGGGATCCTTTATATGGTGATTATTATTATTATTTCAAATAATTTCACAATTATTGAATATAATTGGCTCTTCCTGGTTCTGCTGTTTAAAAAGACTGAGGTATAGTGGGAGGAACCCAGTACTTATGGACCAGGAGGGGCTCCTTTTTTCCATGTCATCTCTGCAAGATCGCCCTCTACAGGCCGGGTTCCCAAGTGTCATGAATATCGGGAAGTGGGGGGTGTGACATACTCGTAATAACCATTTTACAGGTGAGTATCTCACAAAATGGTATTTTTTGTAAATTTGTCCTCTCAGCATTGGATGACACCATTAGAATGTTTGCCAGAACTTCTGCCCTTGTGGTGGCTATACGCCGCTCGGTTTGGCTGCGCCAGTGGGCTGCTGACAACGCTGCCAAGAAGGCCCTCACTGGGTTTCCCTTTAAAGGACTACGCCTGTTTGGGGATTGCTTGGACCCTTTTGCTAAAGGAGGCAGGTTACACCAGCGCAGGCGGCAATCTCGGCCCTTTCAGGGTCAGGGTTCCTCCTGAGGTCCCAAAGCAAAATCCTCTCCCAAGCCCACTCAGGCGTGATGAGGCGCCCTCACCCATCCGGGTGGGGGGACGGCTGCAGCACTTCGCTCACGTCTGGAGGCTTCATGTCTCAGACCGGTGGATTCAGGAGGTAGTGTCCTCGGGTTACAAGTTGGAGTTTGCTGCCGATCCCCCTCCAAGATTCATCAGATCTCGGATTCCTCAGGACCCTGTGTCAGCTCAGGAGCTAGTGCAAGCAGTGCAAGGCCTCCTGGAGCTGGGGGTCATCTGCCAGGTCCCTTTAAGAGAAAAAGGCAAGTGCTGTTATTCCAACCTATTCACAGTACCCAAAAAAGATGGTTCAGTCAGGGCCATCCTGGACTTGAAGATCCTCAACAAGTTTGTCAGGGGCAGGCACTTTCGCATTGAAACTCTGCGCTCTGCCATCAGTTCCCTGTGCCAAGGGGATTTCATGACTTCTGTGGACATCAAAGATGCTTACCTTCATATTCCTGTGTTCCCAGGTCATCAAAGGTTCCTCAGGTTCGCTCTGATGGATCAACACTACCAGTTTGTGGCCTTGCCCTTCGGCCTCACTTCAGCTCCCAGGGTGTTCACCAAGGTGCTGGCTGGCGTGATGTCTCTGCTCAGATGTCAGGGTGTCCGCGTGCTTCCTTATCTGGATGACGTTCTCATCACTTCCCAGCCTCTACATCAGGCAGAGTTGGATAGTCAGCTGGTGGTGTCCACTCTGGAGTCATTTGGATGGGTGATCAACCACCCCAAGTCCTCACCTTTCCCCCTCCTTGGTAACTCCATTCCTAGGAATGATACTGGATACAGTTCAGGCAAGGATCTTCCTTCCCCAACAGAAGGTAGACAGTATGATTGCACTGACTCAGTCCCTCCTAGCTTTTACCCATCCCTCTATCAGGCAGGGGATGCAGCTGGTGGGCCTGATGGTGGCGTGCTTCGAAGCGGTCCCTTATGCTCAGTTCCACTTGAGGCCCTTCCAACTACACCTATTGTCATTATGGGACAAGGACCCAGCGTCCCTGGACAGGGTCTGTGTGCTCCCCCCCCCCGGTCAGGAGATCCCTCTTGTGGTGGATAGACTCAAGGAACCTGTTGGGGGGCAGATCAGGAGCCCACACACCTATTAATGTCTTGGAACTGTGGGCGATCAGGCTAGTTCTGGCTCACTTGACTACTCATCTTCGGGGCCTGCCTGTTCAGGTGCGCTCGGACAACCAGACGGCAGTTGCCTTCATCAATCATCAGGGAGGGATCCGGTGCAAGGGGACCCTCCAGGAAGTGTCTCTGATCCTGACTTGGGCGGAGGCCAATGTCCCCTGCATATCAGCTGTGTACATCCCAGGAGTGGAAAATCGCCTGGCGGACTCTCTGAGCAGGGGGACCCCTCGTCAGGGAAAATGGTCCCTATTCAGCAGGGTGTTCCAATCTCTGTGTCACCGTTGGGGCCAACCAGATGTGGATCTGTTTGCGTCCTGCCACAATCACAAGCTCCCAGCTTTTGTCTCTCTGTCCCAGGATCCTCTGGCCTTGACCTCGGATGCGCTAGCAATGTCATGGCAGGACTTTCGGTTCCTGTATGTCTTCCCTCCAATCCCCCTGCTGGGCAGGGTTCTGCGCAAGATTGCTCTGGAAAGGGTGCCAGCAATTCTGGTGGCCCCCAGGTGGCCAAGAAGCGTGTGGTTCACAGACGTGGTACAGCTGGCAGTAGATCAGTACGCTCTGCCCTTGGTGCCAGATCTGCTCACTCAGGGCTCACTACGCCATCCCAATTTACAAACTCTGGCTTTGACGGCTTGGCTGCTGAAACCTACATCTTGATGGAGAAGGGGCTGTCTTCCTCGGATATGGATACCTTGATTAAAGCTAGGAAGAAGTCTTCCTCTTCCATTTATTACAGGGTTTTGCATTCCTACATTGACTGGTGTGAGTCTAAGTCTCTTCCCTGTCGTGTGTTCTCTATTCCCAGGAATCTGGAGTTCCTGCAGCATGGGTTGGAGATGGGGCTCCAACTCAGTACTCTGAAGGGTCAGGTTTCTGCCCTGGCTATTTTGTTCCAGAAGTCCTTTGCTCAGCACCCTCTGATCAGGACTTTTTCCAGGGGGTCACTCATGTGCGTCCCCCATGTAAACCTATGGTGCCTGTTTGGGATTTGAACTTGGTTCTGTCAGCCTTGCAGGGTGCTCCTTTTGAACCTGTGCAGGATGCTGCCTTGGCCATTCTTATGCTCAAGGTTGTGTTTCTGGTGTCTATCACTTCTGTCAGGCGTGTGTCTGAGTTGGCGGTGCTGTCCATTCAGCCCCCCTACTATGAGAGGCACCAGGACAAGGTGGTGTTTCGTTTCAAACCTGATTTTCTGCCTAAGGTAGTGTCTGCCTTTCATTTGAATCAGGATATTGTTCTTCCTTCTTTGTGCCCTAATCCTAGCAATGCTGAGAGGGTTTTGCACTCTTTGGATGTGGTTAGGTGTCTGAAGTTCTATCTGGTGGCTACTGTACCTTTCAGGAAAACTGATGCTCTTTTTGTGGTCCCTTCTGGTCCTAGGAAGGGTTGGGCTCCTGCCAAGTCTACTATAAGCAAGTGGATCCATCAGGCTGTGATTCAGGCCTACTCTGCTAAGGGGAAGAATCCTCTCTTCCGCCTTACTGCTCATTCCACTTGTGTTATTGGTGCCTCTTGGGCTTTTCAGCACCAGGCTTCTGTTGAACAAGTTTGCAAGGCTGCTACTTGGTCTTCTGTTCATACCTTTTCAAAGTTTTACAAGGTTGATGTTAGGGCCTCAGCTGACGCTGTTTTTGGCCGAAAGGTTCTGCAGGCGGCAGTGGTTTAAACTGTCTGCTGCTGATTTTTCTTGGGGATCCCACCCTACTTATGGACACTGCTATTGGATGTCCCAACTGTAAGTATTAGATTTGGAGAAGGACGTACTGTATACTAAGAATAATACAATTCTGTGATTACTCACCTGTAGAATTGGTATTATGAGTATACAGTACGTCCTGCTCCAACCCACCCTTGGTTGCATTATCTTGGATCCCCTGTATGGTGATTGTTACCATTTTTATAGTTGATAGTTTGGATTGTTTAAATTCTCCCGGCTTCTCACTAACTGCTTTTCAATGCTGGGGATTTGTGGGAGGTCCCCGGGTATTTGAGGGGCCTGGAGGAGCCTATTTTCGATGTCTCTGCAGTCCAGTGCCATCTGGCGGAGTATATCCCAACTGTAAGTATTAGATTTGGAGCAGGACGTACTGTATACGCATAATACCAATTCTACAGGTGAGTATTCACAGAATTGTATTTTCTTCTAACAGCGCTGGCACCTGCTTAGTGCTCCTTCCTCCTCTCCTTTATTACTGGTATGTGTGAGTGAATCTTGAATGGCCCGCGCGCGCTCGGCGGCGGGCCGTTGATATCATCGGTTGCTGGAGGCCGGGTGATAGGCTGCCTGTAATCTGATGTTTCCGCCAGACTGACCAATATTGAGAGACTGATTGCTAGCTCTGCAGCCCGTAAGGCTCCAGCTAAAAGACAGCACTTGGCGCCCGCTGCGCCGGCCTTTACTTTTGAACAAGATGATTTCCTTGATTTGTCTGACTATACCCTCTCGAAGAAGGGGAATTATTTTCAGATTTGGATCTCTCTGACGATCAGCATTGCCTTGGCGCTGATGCCGGCTCGGAGCATTGGGATGCTGACGACTTCTGACTCAAATTTTTGAAGTACTTGCCATTTCCCCTCCTGCAGCTGCACCTAAGCAGCAGGGGGAATTGTTTGGTACCGCAAAACCACGTTTGGAATTCCCCGAACAGACGCATTTTAATATTCTGATTCTCAAGGAATGGGAACGGCCTAGCCGTGGGATAGGAGGTATCCCTTCCCCTCGGATGTGGTCAAATGTTGGGCAACTCCCCCCGAGGTGGATGCCCCCGTCTTGGGGCTGTCTAATACTTCTGTTGTGCATTCCACAGATTCCACTACCTTGAAGGATAGTGAGGACCGGCGTATTGACCACTTGGCCTCCCACGCCTTTGCTTGTGTGGGTTCGGCCTTGCGCCTGGTTTGTGCTTCCGCCATTACGGCCGTGGCTATTAGGACCTTGGTCAGGGGCTCCCATAAGGATCCTTCTAGTGCTGAATTTAGAGCCTTGTCACAATGTGAGATGTTCATCTCCTATGTTCTCTCTGCCTTAGATGACACCATCCGGATGTGTAGCAGGAACTCGGCCTTGGTTGTCTCTATCCGCCGCTCGGTCTGGTTGCGCCAGTGGGCAGCTGAAAATGCTGCCAAGAAGGCTCTCCTGGGGCTTCACTTTAAAGGGTTGCGCCTGTTTGGTGATCGTTTGCACCTTTTTGCTAAGGGAGGTAAGTTACCTCAACGCAAAAGGCAGCCGCGACCCTCTCGGGGTTCAGGATCCTTCACTCCCTCCTTTCGTGGGCCTAGGTCAGGCAGGGGGGTATCCTTTGCGGGACAAAGGGGAGATTTCTGGGGCAAGGGCAGAGGCCGTGCCCGGCCCGGATCCTCCTGGGGTGCCAAACCTAAATCCACTGCCAAGTCCGCTCAGTAATGAGGGGGCGCCCCTCACCCTTGCGGGTGGGGGGGGGGCAGCTGCGGCTCTTCACTCAGGTTTGGGCTCAACAAATCTCGGACAATTGGATTCTGGAGGTTGTTTCCTCCGGATACAAGCTGGAGTTCGCGGACTGGCCTCCTCCCAGATTCCTCAGGTCACGGGTTCCTACGGACCCTCAGGCAGCTCAGGGCCTGTTGTTGGCGGTACAAAACCTTCTGGCCATGGGGGTCGTTTGTCAGGTCCCCCCGGGGGAGAGAGGTCAATGTTGCTATTCCAATCTCTTTACAGTGCCCAAAAAGTATGGTTCCATCAGACCCATTCTGGACCTAAAACTTTTCAACAGGTTCATCAGGACCAAACGTTTTTGCATGGAAACACTGCGCTCCGCCATCAGCTCCCTGCGCCAGGGGGACTTTATGACTTCAATAGACATCAAGGATGCTTACCTTCACGTGCCGGTCTTCCCAGGACACCAGCGGTTCCTCAGGTTTGCGGTAGGGGAACAACACCACCAATTTGTGGCACTTCCCTTCGGGCTCACCTCTGCCCCCAGAGTGTTCACCAAGGTGTTGGCAGGCATGATGGCCCTTCTCAGAGCCCAGGGTATTCTCATTCTTCCTTATCTGGTCGACCACCTCATTACATCCCCTTCACTCCAACAGGCAGAATTGGACACCCGGACGGTGGTTGCGACCCTGGAAGGGTTCGGGTGGGTGATCAATTACCCCAAATCCTCACTCTCCCCATCCTGGGTGACCGCCTTCCTGGGAATGACTCTGGATACTATTCAGGCCAGGATTTTCCTCCCTCAGCGGAAGGTGGACTCTCTTCAAGCTCTGATTCAATTCTTGCTGTCCAGCCCTCACCCATCCATTCGGCAAGGGATGCAGCTGGTGGGACAGATGGTGGCCTGCTTCGAGGCAGTTCCCTATGCTCAATTTCACATGAGGCCTCTTCAGCTCCATCTTCTGTCAGCCTGGGACAAGTGTCCCCTGTCTCTGGATCAGGCCTTTGTTCTGTCTCCTCTGGTCCGGCGGTCCCTCCTGTGGTGGCTGGACTTGAGGAATCTTCTGGGGGGGGCAGATCATTTCTGACACCGTGCTGGGAGATGGTCACTATGGATGCCAGTCTGTCAGGTTGGGGGGGCTACTGGAGAGCCCACCAATTCCAGGGGTTGTGGGGTCCTCTGGAGGCTCACGCCCCCATCAATGTTCTGGAGCCTTGCAAACTTGTTCAACAGAAGCCTGGTGCTGAAAAGCCAAAGAGGCACCAATAGCACGAGTGGAATGAGCCGTGAGGGGGAAGGGAGGATTCTTCCCCTTAGCAGAGTAGGCCTGAATCACAGCCTGATGAATCCACTTGCTTATAGTAGACTTGGCAGGAGCCAAACCCTTCCTAGGACCAGAAGGGGCCACAAAAAGAGCATCAATTTTCCTGAAAGGTGCAGTAGCCACCAGATAGTACTTCAGACACCTAACCACATCAAAGAGTGCAAAACCCTCTCCTTAGCATTGCTAGGATTAGGGCACAAAGAAGGAAGAACAATATGCTGATTCAAATGAGAGGCAGACACTACCTTAGGCAGAAAATCAGGTTTGAAACGAAACACCACCTTGTCCTGATGCTTCTCTTAGGGGGGCTGAATGGACAGCGCCGCCAACTCAGACACACACCTGACAGAAGTGATAGCCACCAGAAACACAACCTTGAGCGTAAGAATGGCCAAGGCAGCATCCTGCACAGGTTCAAAAGGAGCACCCTGCAAGGCTGACAGAACCAAGTTCAAATCCCAAACAGGCACCATAGGTTTACGTGGGGGACGCAAATGAGTGACCAACTGGAAAAAAGTCCTGATCAGAGGGTGCTGAGCAAAGGACTTCTGGAAAAAAATAGCCAGGGCAGAAACCTGACCCTTCAGAGTACTGAGTTGGAGCCCCATCTCCAACCCATGCTGCAGGAACTCCAGAATCCTGGGAATAGAGAACACATGACAGGGAAGAGACTTAGACTCACACCAGTCAATGTAGGCACGCCAAACCCTGTAATAAATGGAAGAGGAAGACTTCTTCCTAGCTTTAATCAAAGTATCCACAACTGAGGAAGACAGCCCCTTCTCCATCAAGATGGAGGTTGCAGCAGCCAAGCCGTCAAAGCCAGAGTTTGTAAATTGGGATGGCGTAGTGAGCCCTGAGTGATCAGATCTGGCACCAAGGGCAGAGAGTACTGATCTACTGCCAGCTGTACCACGTCTGCGAACCACACTCTTCTTGGCCACCTGGGGGCCACCAGAATTGCTGGTACCCCTTCCAGAGCAATTTTGCGCAGAACTTTGCCCAGCAGGGGAATTGGGGGGAAGACATACAGGAACTGAAAGTCCTTCCATGACATTGCTAGCGCATCCGAGGTCAGGGCCAGAGGATCCCTGGACAGAGAGACAAAAGCTGGAAGCTTGTGATTGTGGCGGGACGCAAACAGATCCACATCTGGTTGGCCCCAACGGTGACACAGAGATTGAAACACCCTGCTGCATAGGGACCATTCCCCCTGCTCAGAGAGTCCGCCAGGTGATTTTCCACCCCCAGGATGTACACAGCTGAAATGCAGGGGACATTGGCCTCCGCCCAAGTCAGGATCAGAGACGCTTCCTGGAGGGCCTCCTTGCTCTGGATCCTTCCCTGATGATTGATGTAGGCAACTGCCGTCTGGTTGTCCGAGCGCACCTAAACAGGCAGGCCCTGAAGCTGAGTAGTCAAGCAAGCCAGAACTAACCTGATCGCTCGCAGCTCCAAGACATTGATAGGTGTGTGGGCCTCCTGAGGGCCCCACCTCCTCTGGAACCGCAGGGACTTCCAGAACCCCCCCCCCCCGACCTGACAGACTGGCATCCATGGTAACCATCTCCCTGGAAGGGGCAAGAAAGGATCTGCCCCCCAACAGGTTCCTTGAGTCCATCCACCACAAGAGGGACCTCCTGACCAGGGGGGAGAGCACACAGACCCTGTCCAGGGACGCTGGGTCCTTGTCCCATACTGACAATAGGTGAAGTTGCAGAGGCCTCAAGTGGAACTGAGCATAAGGGACCGCTTCGAAGCACACCACCATCAGGCCCACCAGCTGCATCCCCTGCCTGATGGAGGGATGGGGACAAGCTAGGAGGGACTGAGCCTGTGCAATCAGACTGTCCACCTTCTGTTGAGGAAGGAAGATCCTTGCCTGAACTGTATCCAGATTCATTCCTAGGAATGGAGTTACCAAGGAAGGGGACAGTGAGGACTTGGGGTGGTTGATCACCCATCCAAATGACTCCAGAGTGGACACCACCAGCTGAGTATCCAACTCTGCCTGATGTAGAGACTGGGAAGTGATGAGAATGTCATCCAGATAGGGAAGCACGCGGACGCCCTGACATCTGAGCAGAGACATCACGCCAGCCAGCACCTTGGTGAACACCCTGGGAGCTGAAGTGAGGCCGAAGGGCAAGGCCACAAATTGGTAGTGTTGATCCATCAGAGCGAACCTGAGGAACCTTTGATGACCTGGGAACACAGGAATATGAAGGTAAGCATCTTTGATGTCCACAGAAGTCATGAAATCCCCTTGGCGCAGGGAACTGATAGCAGAGCGCAGAGTCTCCATGCGAAAGCGCCTGCCCCTGACAAACTTGTTGAGGATCTTCAAGTCCAGGATGGGCCTGACAGAAACATCCTTTTTGGGTACTGTGAATAGGTTGGAATAAAAGCCCTTGCCTTTTTCTCTTAAAGGGACCTGGCAGATGACCCCCAGCTCCAGGAGGCCTTGCACTGCTTGCACTAGCTCTTGAGCTGACACAGGGTCCTGAGGAATCCAGGATCTGATGAACCTTGGAGGGGGATCGGCAGCAAACTCCAACTTGTAACTGGAGGACACTACCTCCTGAATCCACCGGTCTGAGACATGTAACCTCCAAACGTGAGCGAAGTGCTTCAGCTGTCCCCCCACCCGGATGGGTGAGGGCGCCCCATCATGCCTGAGGGGGCTTGGGAGAGGATTTAGCTTTGGGACCCCAGGAGGAGCCAGGACGTCCATGTCCTCTGCCTCTACCCCAGAAATCTCCCCGGGCCCCAGGGAAAGACACCCCCCATCCCTGTCTTGCACCACGGTAAGGGGAGGAGAAGGAACCCTGACCCCGAAAGGGCCGAGGTTGCCGCCTGCGCTGGGGTAACCTGCCTCCCTTAGCAAAAAGGTCCAGGCTGTCCCCAAACAGGCGCAGTCCTTTAAAGGGAAACCCAGTGAGGGCCTTCTTGGCAGCGTTGTCAGCAGCCAAACCGAGCGGTGTATAGCCACCACGAGGGCAGAAGTTCTGGCACACATTCTGATTGTGTCATCCAATGCTGATAGGACAAAATTTACAAAAACATCACAACTGGAGAGTGCATTAAACACCTCACAAGACAAATCATCAGGGGCACTATCAAGCATATTTCTGATAAGGGTTCTAGTGGCCACAGCAGTAATGGCAGAGCAACATTTAACCACCTCAGCAGGAAAGGGATACTTCCTATCCCAACTCTTTGGAACCCTGAGAAGTTTACTGGGGCGCTCCCATTCCTTGAGCACAAGGTTATGGAAATGTGCCTGATCTGGAAATTCCAAACGTGATCTTGCTGTATGGAAAAGCTCCCCTCTTTGTCTGGGAGCCGCAACAGGGAGAGAGATGGACAGAACCTCAAAAATCTGGGTCAATAATCTGTCAGTGTCATCCAGGGCACAGGGGTCAGAGCCAGAATCGTCATGACCTCTCGGTCTCTCATCAGATGAGCCTGAATCAGAAAAGAGCTCCCCTTCATCAGACGGGGTATAGCCACACAGATTCATAAACTCCTCAGTTCCCATAGGGAAAACAGTAACATTAGGCGTCAATACGTGCTAAAGACTTCGCAATAATCTGTTCAACAGTAGCCAGTCTAGAAGACACATCAGGCTGAGAATCCCCTCTTGTATGCAACTCAGCAGGAGTGAGATTTAAGCTTGGGGGAGTAGGTGAAGTGAAACGAGGTGCAGCCACTGGCAGGCCAGATTGCAATGCAAGCACCTGCTCAGCACAGGGTACACAGACCCGTGCCTTGTCAGCATGAGGCTGCCCACACGCTACACACAGCCGGTCTTGTCCCGAAGGGACCCCGGTAACATTATCCTAGGATGCCTCCATATGGTGATTATAGCGGCGCTATACGCCGATAGGGAATGACGCTATATAGCAACCCTGGATGCCCCAATAACCCGCTAGGGACGTGGGAGTATAATTTGTACAAGGCCTACAAGTAATATACTAAAAACCGGGCCGGGAGAAGCCAAGAAGGGTTCGTCCCGCCTGAAAGACATAAGCAGACAAGACCTTAAATACATAGTAACAAAAGTGAAGCAGATAAGGCCGCCTGCAACGGCACTTACGGACCGCGGTAGGTAGGAGTCCATCGCGCATAGGCCAACCAAGTCAGAAAAGATGGCGTCGGTATACCTCGAGGGGCGGGCCAGTAATAGCGATGACGCGGAACCCGCCAAAGACGGGCCCCGCCCCCCCGAAGAGCGCGAAGCCAGAAGGCCAACAGCCAATGATGGCGCACCAGCAGCCGAGGTAATGCCGCCGCCAAGCGCGGAACCAAGTCAGCACACGGCGGCGGTAAATTTAAAAGCAATACAGACAAGTCAGCGCGCCGGCTGACACAAGAATAAAGAAATGTGAAAAGTGAAAGCACAGACCGCATAACATACATATCTATACACATACACACACCCCCTCTTTTCCCCCGAAAACTACGAGGATGAGGGAGGACGGCGGCCACTTAGATAGGGCCCACCGATAGGTAGGGACAATAGTGCGGGAGGGGCATCCCATAGAGGCTCACCATAAGCCTGAACCGCCTACCCTTTGGTGGGGGATTGCGGTGGAGCAGCGCTCCTAAGCACCAACGGCGGTGCTGCCTACATTCACCTGACCAGCGCAGCCAAGGCTGGGAGGCATATTACTAGTGGAACGGGTGGGAATAGTCCTAATCTTGCGCAACACCTTGCCCAGCAGAGGAAAAGGAGGTAACACATAGAGAAGCTGAAAGCTCTTCCAAGACATTGCTAGTGCATCCATGGCCAATGCCAGAGGGTCCTGGGACAGAGAGACAAAGACTGGAAGCTTGTGATTGTGACGGGATGCAAACAGATCCACATCTGGCTGACCCCAGCGGTGGCACAGGGAGCGAAACACCCTGCTGCTGAGGGACCATTCTCCCAGACGAGAAGTCCTCCTGCTGAGGGAGTCTGCCTCCAGATTCTCCACCCCCAGGATGTACACAGCTGAGACGCAGGGAACACTCTCCTCCGCCCAAGACAGTATCAGTGACACTTCCTTGAGGGCCCTCTTGCTCCAGGTCCCTCCTTGATGATTGATGTAGGCAATCGCCGTCTGGTTGACCGAGCAGACCTGAACCGCCCGACCCCAAAGGTGTGGAATCAATTGGGCGAGAACCAACCTTATCGCCTTGAATGCCAGAATGTTGATAGGGGTGTGGGCCTCCTGAGGGCCCCACTGACCCTGGAATTTCAGGGATTTCCAGAAGCCCCCCCCCCCAACGTGTCAGACTGGCATCTGTGGTGACGGTCTCCCAGCACGGGGCCAGAAAGGATCTGCCCACCAACAGGTTTCTTGAGTCCAGCCACCACGAGAGAGACCATCTGGCCAGAGGTGACAGAACCAACACCTGATCCAGGGACCGAGGGTCCCGATCCCATACTGACAAGAGATGAAGCTGCAATATATTTGTGAGAAATGGCCTTTAAAAGCTGCTTTAGTGTAACAGGGTCAAATGTGCTGGTTTGGGATACCCTGAGGCCTGTTTTTTTTTACAGCACACACAAACAATTCAAACTGCAATATATTTATGATAAATTGGCTTTTAAAAGCTGCTTTAGTGTAACATGGTCAAATGTGCAGGTTTGAGATACCCTGCGGCCTGGTGTTTTTACAGCACACACAAAAACAATTCAAACTGCAATATATTTATGAGAAATAGCCTTTAAAAGCTGCTTTAGTGTAACAGGGTCAAATGTGCAGGTTTGGGATACCCTGCGGCTGGTGTTTTTCTTTTACAAAGGTTTTTATTGTGGTTCAGCAAATAATAAAGACAGCATGTTTACATATAAATGCAATAGAGCATGACATGAACAGCATAATATGACTTGGCGACATAATTAATACATCATAAAAGGTACATTAAACCCTGAGGAAGACATTTAGTATCAAAGGAGAACTATACCGATGCGAAGATCTTATTCAGCATAGGAGAGAGAGTTGCTTAGAAAACATAGCCTTGGGCTTTAATTATCGCCTTCTAATACACTCTTATGAAAATACTCTCATGTAAGCAGTAACTGCTATATAGAAGAGCTCCATTACATCGTAACACTCATTGAACTGTAAGATTAAATTTTAAGATATAGATAGGGTGACAAAGACATAGTCAACTGGACAAATCTCAGAAACACAGGGAAAGAGGGGGAAGGAAAGAAGTTGGGTAAAGGTGGGTGGGATGGCTCCAGGGTTGAGATGAGGAGTGGATACACCGAGAAAGATGAGGGGACAACCTGTCTAAATATTGGATCCGCACTTCCGCCTCCAAGACCTGTATGCTCTCTCCATGGTTGCCAGGTGTCATAAAATCTGTCATATATATCCCTAGAGATTGCCGTTAACTTCTCGTTGCACATGATTTCAGCTATCCTGCCCCTTATCTTAGCCCATGGGATGGTGGGAAGCTTCCAATTCCTTGCGATCGTTACTCTGACCGCCGAGAGTATATGGAGAACCAGGCGCCACTGTAATTTAGTGTAGGTGCCCATCTTTAAAGAAAGAAGGGGTTCCCATGGGCCACAATTTTCAGAATATCGGAAATAAGTGTATAACATTTTTGCCATATCTCTTGAGCTATTGGACATTCCCACCACACATGGAGCATCGTACCTCTGAGCTGACATCCCCTGAGGGGGGAGGAAGAGGGGAAAAACCTGTGAATGCGATCAGGGGTATAATACCACCAAAACATGATTTTAAAGGCATTTTCTTGAGTAAGGGCATTATAAGAGATTTTATTCGTATTTCTCAGGATTATTTGCCAGGTTTTTAGGTCTTTCTCCTCCCCCAATTCCTCCTCCCACCTTGCCATGTAGTTATGTTTCTTCGTAGGGGCTGGGGTTACCAGGGATGTGTATAGGCTAGATATCAGTCCCCCCAAGAAGTGATCCCGAATAAACCTTCTTTCAAATTCCGCAGTCCTAAAGGGGGGGGGGGGAGGAATTTTTCAGAAGATTATTAACGAAGTGTTGTAACTGAAGACATCTAAATACCTCCGCCGGAGGGAAGTCAGCATTAGATGACAGACACTGTAAGTTTTTCAAACCCTTCGGAGTACACAAATGGTCAACCAGAGTGTAGTTATTCCTCCTCCACCAACTAAAGTTCCGCTGATGGGAAATACCTGGGGGGAATGCAGGGATACCCAAAAGGGGAGAAGCCGGTAAACGAGGAGAAGAGAATATATGTTTCGTTGTGTCCCATATAGTCAGCGAGAATTTTAGGAGAGTGGGTAGAGGGTTGGGTCTGGAGGACCTGGGTATCCAAAGTAGAGAGGCAGGCGCCGTGCGCCCACAACTACCCGCGTTGTTAAGAACCCAGATTGATCTGTACCGAGGAGCATGCAAGAGTACCAATGGTGCAATTTGTGCGGCCACGTAATATTTACTAAGGGAAGGAAAAGACAAGCCTCCATCCTCCTTCTTGCAGTACAGTATGTCTCTGCAAATTCTAGGTCTGGAATTCTTCCAGGCGTACGAGAGATTTTCCTCTGGAGCGGCCTGGTGTTTTTACAGCACACACAAAAACAATTCAAACTGCAATATATTTATGAGAAATAGCCTTTAAAAGCTGCTTTAGTGTAACAGGGTCAAATGTGCAGGTTTGGGATACCCTGCGGCCTGGTGTTTTTACAGCACACACAAAAACAATTCAAACTGCGATATATTTATGAGAAATAGCCTTTAAAAGCTGCTTTAGTATAACAGATGGGGTCAAATGTGCTGGTTTGGGATACCCTGAGGCCTGTTTTTTTATGGCACACACAAAAACAATTCAAACTGCAATATATTTATGAGAAAAAGCCTTTAAAAGCTGCTTTAGTGTAACAGGGTCAAATGTGCAGGTTTGGGATACCCTGCGGCCTGCTGTTTTTACAGCACACACAAAAACAATTCAAACTGCAATATATTTATGAGAAATAGCCTTTAAAGTTGCTTTAGTGTAACAGGGTCAAATGTGCAGGTTTGGGATACCCTGCAGCCTGGTGTTTTTACAGCACACACAAAAACAATTTAAACTGCAATATATTTATGAGAAATAGCCTTTATAAGCTGCTTTAGTGTAACAGGGTCAAATGTGCAGGTTTGGGATGCCCTGCGGCCTGCTGTTTTTACAGCACACACAAAAACAATTCAAACTGCAATATATTTATGAGAAATAGCCTTTAAAAGCTGCTTTAGTGTAACGGGGTCAAATGTGCAGGTTTGGGATACCCTGCGGCCTGGTGTTTTTACAGCACACACAAAAACAATTCAAACTGCAATATATTTATGAGAAATAGCCTTTAAAAGCTGCTTTAGTGTAACAGGGTCAAATGTTCAGGTTTGGGATACCCTGTGGCCTGCTGTTTTTACAGCACACACAAAAATAATTCAAACTGCAATATATTTATGAGAAATAGCCTTTAAAAGCTGCTTTAGTGTAACAGGGTCAAATGTTCAGGTTTGGGATACCCTGTGGCCTGCTGTTTTTACAGCACACACAAAAATAATTCAAACTGCAATATATTTATGAGAAATAGCCTTTAAAAGCTGCATTAGTGTAACAGGGTCAAATGTGCAGGTTTGGGATACCCTGCAGCCTGGTGTTTTTACAGCACACAAAAAAACAATTCAAACTGCGATATATATTTTTTTTAATATTCTTTATTTAAGTGATTTTAAAGTACGATACAATACAACAAGTACATACATAATAAAGGCAAGAGGGGGGCAAATGGGGGACCGGGCATACATCTACATCATGTTTACATTCTGCCATCTTATATTTATGAATCATACATTATCTGGCGGCATATTTTATAGCCCCCTATGGGGGCATTGGATATAATCTCGGTGCTGTAGACACCTCAATGCTCCTGAGATCTCGATGGCCCCTTCACCTGCTTTTCTCTGGACTGCCCAGGAGCCCCTCTCTCCGGCCCCCGCTTAACCCAAGGGGAAAGGTAGGTGGGGACTTATAAGGGACACCGGTGGGGGTGGGGGGGGAGGGGAAACGACCATCAGAAACACATGCAGCAAATCTCCTTAGCTGTGGATACGTCAGTATAAGAGATATGGCTCAACTTCCTTGCAGCTACTCACTCAGTTCGGGTTTGGCGGCACGGACGCAGACCGGGGGCCCATTGGCCAAATAGGGCCCTAAACTCCTCTGATTCCTAGAACATCAGCCAAGGCAGCTATGTTGTCCTAAATTGTTCGTCCCTATCGTGGAGTGACATTGTTAGGTCCTCCATCTCGCAGATGTTTAGTACCTCTCCTACCCAATCCCTCACGGAAGGGGCATCTCTTTGTTTCCAAAATCTAGGGATCACCTGTTTGGCTGCAATAAATGAACGCGCAGGGTTTTCTTGTACTTTCCTACCGTGTGTTTTGTCAAGTGTAGAAGAACCATGACTGGGTCCTCCTGAATCTGGGCTCCTGTGACCTGCGTGATAATGGGTAGGACCTCTCCCCAGTATTCTTTAATTTTGGGGCATGTCCAGAAGATATGGAACATCGAGCCACGCTCCGCGCCGCACCTCCAGCACTGTGGGTCTACAGAGGAGTACATCTTGCTAAGTCTGTCTGGTGTGTAGTACCAGCGCGTTAAAATTTTATAATTCATCTCTTGCACCCTTGTCGCCATCGAGGACTTATGTGCCAGCCTAGCTATTTTTTCTCTATCTTTCTTACTCTACCCAGATCTTTCTCCCATTCATTCCAGAAGGCCGGGGGGGTCATTTGCTCGTTTATCAAAAGAGAGTACAGTCTGGAGATCAAATGTGGGTACGGTTGACCCTCCAGGCATATCCTCTCGAATTCCGTTGGTCCTCTACATACGTCCCTTCTAAAACCCTGTTGCGACAAGAATGACTGGAAGCATAGTAGGGTCCAAGGTTCTAGATTATCATTCTCCCAACTGCTTCTCAATTCTGGTAGCGAGACCCAGCCCCTCCTGTTAATCAGATCTCCACTTCTCAGCCGATGTAAGCTACTCCATTCCCTCAAATCTGTCCTAAAGGGGCCAGCATGCAACAGTGGGTCGCCAACAATTGGTACTACCGGTGAAGGCAGGGGGAGAACTCCTGTCACTCCCTGCACTTCCTGAACACTTCCAAGGTCGCCCCAATGGTTGGGTGAGCTCTAGTTTCCGGTGTGAGGGATTCCCTGTTCCATACAGATATCTCCAGTCGGGCTGAGTCGCAACTCTCGAGTCGCAACTAATTCCAGCTGGACCCATCTTTTCGTTGTTTTACAATTCTGCCATTCGCACACTCTTTGCATTTGAGTGGCGGTCCAGTACAACCTCACATCAGGTAACCCCATTCCACCTAGTTGCTTGGGGCTACTTAATAATTGTGACCTCAGCCTCGCTCGTTTCTTCTTCCAAACAAAGCCTATCAATACACTACTCATTTCCCTGAAGAATTGTGCCGGGATGCGGACTGGCAGAGCCTGGAACAGAAACAGCCTAGGGAGAATGGACATTTTGATGATATTAACCCTGCCCATCCAGGACAACGTAGGGTTGTCCCATTTTGCTAGATCTGCCTTAATTCTCCGGACCATCGGCCAGAAATTCAAGGCTAGGATGTTTTGACAACTGGCTTGGTAGCTGCGTGCCGAGGTAGGTGATCGAGGTTCTCGCCCATTTGAATGGGAACGACTGTTGTATGTTTCTGACTGCTTCCCTAGGGAGTGCAATATTCAGGGCCTCTGATTTCTCAAAGTTAATTTTGAGATAAGAGAGCCTCCCGTAAACCTCAAATTCCTTCATCAGAACCGGAACTGTGACTGAGCGGTTTGTGACAAAGAAGAGGAGGTCATCTGCGTATGCTGCTACCTTGTGTGTAACATCAGCTGAATCCACCCCCCAAATGTCAACGTTTCCTCTGACTTTGCAGAGGAATGGCTCTAGGGACAGGGCAAAGAGTAGAGGGGACAAGGGGCACCCCTGCCTGGTCCCATTGCGGATGAGGACAGGTTTTGAATGGTGGCCATTTATCCTAATCTTAGCTGATGGTGTGGTATAAAGAGCTTCAATGAGCATTCTCATCTTATCGCCCAGGCCTATATGTCTCAGGGTTTCCCGGAGGAAGGGCCAGCTCACCCTATCAAAGGCTTTCTCCGGGTCCGTGGAGAGGAGCATAGCCGGGACCGCGGTGGCTCTAGCCCTATGTATCACATTAATGGCCCGCACCAGGTTGTCTCTGGCCTCCCTGCCGAACACGAATCCCGTTTGATCTAGGTGCACTAAACGTGCCACCACTGGAGCTAGCCTGAGGGCCAGGATTTTAGCATATAATTTCAGGTCCGTGTTGAGCAGCGAGATAGGGCGGTAGCTCCTACACGACAATGGGTCTTTACCTGGCCTATGGAAGACTGAGATGTGGGCTTCCAATTCCTTCTCTGAGAATGAGCCGGGGGAGTCCGGGTCTGTTATCGTGTTTCAGGCTCTCACCAGGCGGGGACCCAACAGTGTAATGAAAGATTTATAATATTTGACCGTGTACCCGTCTGGTCCTGGTGCCCTCCCTGTCGGCGAGAGCCTGATAGCCCCGGCCAACTCCTCTATGGTAATCGGGTCTTCCAATGACTCCGCTATTTCTTTCGGGAGCGTTGGCATGCCTGAGGCCTCTATGTATTCCATGGCCCTCCCCGGGAGCGTCCGCGCCGTCTGACCACCTGCCAGATCGTACAATCCCGTGTAATATGCCTGGAATGTCTCCGCAATTTTCTCGGAGGTGTGCTGCTTTTGCTGGAGATCATCCATGATCTCTGAAATGTAGGTTTGGGCCTGCTGCTGTCTGAGCGCTCTAGCGAGCATCGTTCCACTCTTATTTCCATGCTCATAGTATTTTCTTTTGCATTTCTTGATTATAGATTTAGCCCTTTGTCTAAGTAGGGCATTGAGAGCCTCCCGAGCCTGGGTCAGCTCGCCAAGGACTCTCGCCGCCTCTTATAGTTTATGGGACGACTCCAGACACCTGACCCGCTCTAATTGTTTTATTCTTTCCTTTTTTAGTCTGGATGCCTGGCTGATCAGTATCCCTCTAATCACGCTTTTGTGTGCCTCCCAGAGCATCAATGGGGACACTTCCCCGTTATCATTGTTGCTGAAGTATGTTTCTATGCCCTCCCTAACGGCTTGGGCAACCACTTCGTCTTGCAAGAGGGTCTCATTAAGCTTCCAAGACAATGAAGAGGGGGGTCTGTCCGACAGGATCATATCTAAAAAGATAGGGGCGTGGTCTGAGAAGGAAGTTGGGAGCATCCCACTATCCGAGGTCAGGCCCAGAAGTAGTCTATTCTGGAGTACGTCCCATGAACCTTTGAGTAGAAGGAATAGTCCCTACCTGCAGGGTTCTGGACCCGCCATGCATCCACCAGCTGCATGTTGTGTAGCTTTTTCTTGAGTGATCTCAGAGCCAAGTGGGACACTGCCGACCTGCCTGCTGAAGAGTCTATAAGGGGTTCCATGGCCAGATTAAAGTCGCCCCCTATTATTATCTCTCCCTCTGCGAATTCTTCAATCTTATCTAACGAATGTTTGAGGAACTGGACCTGTCCCTGATTGGGGGCCTATATAGATACTAGGGTATAGGTCTTTGGGCCAAGGAGGCATTTTACCATCACTAACCTCCCGGATTCATCTCCCCAGGACTCCCGTAGAGTGAACGGTACTCCCCTAGCTATCATGATCGCTACCCCTTGTCTTTTGGCATCTGTTGTGCAGCTGGTGAACACGTGCGGGAACAGTCTGCTGCTCAGTCGGGGGACCGTGGACCTTTTGAAATGCGTCTCCTGAATAAAGACAATCTTTGCCTTGTGCCTCCTCAGCTCCTGCCAGAGGATCGTCCTCTTCTCTGGGGAGTTTCACATTCATGGATATCAGCTTCATCGGACTCATGATCCAATAAGCACCGCAAGGTTACAGGCTATTGTTTCAGTATCGCCTCCTCACTACCTCACACCCCAGGGGGCAACCAGGGGAAGGGAAGACAGGGAGGGGCTGCAAACTATGAGGACAGTTCAAATGGGGTTTAGGGGGAGACAAGAAGTAGTCAACCGGAGGTCACCTCTGAGGGGACCTTCCCTTCGTAACTGGTGCTATATTAACTTTTCTCTACTCCTCCTCCTCTAACCAGGCTGCCTATGTGGCAATCAAGCCTAGTACTACACTCTCCCGTCTAGGGGAGCCAACTGACTTCCCCAGAGGGGTGCACCAAATATTCACAGGGGGTGGAGGATCAGAACCAGGGTCAGCACTGAGGGAGACGCACTAAGTCTACTGTCGCTTAGATATACACCACAAGGCGATGTTGGTACTATGGGGACAGTTTGTGCGCACCATAGTGCAGCTCAGTCAGTACTAAGAATGTGAACACTGTGTCAGCCCCAGGGAACAGAGGTAAAACTAGGGTTGCGGCCCAGGAGCCGTGCATCCTAAAAGTAACTTTCAACTTATTCAACCCGACTCCAGGGGCCGTGGTACTCCAGGCAGCCACGTCCGCCCAACCCTATGGGTGTGGGGCGCCCCCAGGGTGCAAGCGAGGGGGGGGATAGACGAGCAGGATGCGCGTGGCCAAGCCCCGGTGTCCCCAGTATCAAACCCAACAGGCAACTACTTCACCAAGTATATCCCGTTAAAGGATCCAGCCCGCCAGCCTCCCGGTCTTGCGCCTGAGGCCCGGGAAACCCGCGCCCGGGGAAACATCGCTCCGCTGTGGACATCTTAGGTTGTAGGGAATACCAAATCAGAACGCTCCTACCGCCCACCGCCCGGGCAATCAGGGAGCGTGGGGGTGTGAAAGGCTCGGGGCGGGTGGCAGTGGGGGCTGGCCCGGCGAGGCCGATGACCTCCGCAACTATCGACGGCGTCCCCTCACTCCTCTTCCGGCGCCTCCGGGAACTCCGCCAAGGCGCTGCAGCAGCTGTTTGCCATAGACCGATAGGTCGGGCATCGTCCAATCTGGGATATTCATCGAGGCGACCTCCAGAAAGTGGAACAAGTCCGGAAGCTGGTTAGGTGATCTAAGGACAAAGAGTTCCCCATTTCTCCGGGAGCTGGAAAGGGTGGCCCCAACGGTACGAGGCACCTTGCCTCTGGATGGCTTCCAGTAGTGGCTTTAACAATCTTCTCATATGCAAAGTTCTCCGCGAGAGGTCTTGAAGGATGATGATCTGGGCCCCTCGGAACTGCATAGGGCCCCTATCCCACGCCTTCCACAGTACTTCCTCATTGATTCTGAAGTAGTGGACTCTGCAGACAACGTCCCTTGGCATGCCCGCATCAGGGGGACGGGGACCAAGGGCTCTGTGGACCTGATCCAGTTCTATATGGTTACTATCCGGCAGGCCCAGAAGGTCATTGAAGATGGAGGAGACCACAGCCAACAGGTCTTTTGATTCCACGGACTCCGGGATCCCACGGAGGCGGAGATTATTCCTGCGACTGCGGTTTTCCACGTCATCTTGAGCTAGGAATAGGGCCGACAGGAGGCGTTTGTTTCCATCCTGATGTTGCTCGAGCACTGTCATACGTGATTCTAGGGACCTGTGGGAGGCCTCCACCTCGTCTACTCTCTGTGTGACCTCTGCCACCGCCCCCTGTAAGGCCGCCAACTCTCTCTTTATGGTGCCCCGTGTTAGCAAGGCGTCACTGATATTGATTTTTACAGCTTCAGCTATAGAGCGGGATAGTAGATCTATAGGTACGGCTGGTGCTGCTTGTCGCTGAGGAGTGGGCATACTGACACACAGAGTGGGGCTTGCTGTCCCCCTGGATTGCTCCGTATTCATCTGATAATGGGATGGGCTCCAGCCTGGTTGCATCTGAGCTGCGGCCACATCTCTCTGGCCCCTCCCCTGCTGAACTGAATCCTCAGTTTGGGCCAGTATCTCTTCCATAGGGCTATCTGGTGGGGAGCCTCCCTGGCATCTCCAGTAAGGATCTGGGCTCTCTGGAGGCGGTGGGGTGTACTCCGCGCCGCAGGGGGATGGTGTGCCTGCCAAATCTCTGCCTGGGGACTCTGCCGGACATCTCAGCTGCGCTGGAGGGCCACCAGTCATTGGGGTCCGGGGTGGGGAGTCAGGACTTGGCATGCACCCCATAGATATCCCCCATGTGACCCCTGGTGAGCTTCCTTCCCCTCTCCTGGGGGCTCATCTGAAGGTGGGCCAGGGTCCTTTCCCCTTCCTCCGCTTCTGGATCCCCCTGGGCCCCCTCTGTTAATGTGTGGTCTGCAGGGTGGGCGCCTCCCTCCTCCCCCATGTGGAGCCCCGGTGATCTCTCGCACTCCCCTGCCGCCCAGTGCACCTCCGCTGTCACTATGCGGAGGTGCAGTTCTCTCCGGCGGCGCGCGTCCGCCTCCTCACCTCCGTTCTGCTGACAGGTCTTCTCCTCGGCTCCCCCCGCCATTTGATGACACTGCAGCAACGCCTGGGCTCGGCGCCCTCCTCCCCACCTCCTCTGTTCAGCTCCGCGTTCGCCGCCATCTTGTTTGCTGCGCCGTCGGGCTGTTTCTTCTCCCGCGGCGTGAAGAGGGGATGGAGCGCTCCTGCCCCCTTCGCTGTGCTCCGCTGGCCTTCCCCTTCCTCGTGATGAGGTCGGGGGATGTTGTATGGCGCCTAGGTGGTGGTAGGCTGCGATATATTTATGAGAAATAGCTTTTAAAAGATGCTTTAGTGTAACAGGGTCAAATGTGCTAGTTTGGGATACCCTAAAGCTTGTTTCTTTTTACAGCACACACAAAAACAATTCAAACTGCAATATATTTATGAGAAATAGCCTTTAAAAGCTGCTTTAGTGTAACAGGGTCAAATGTGCAGGTTTGGGATACCCTGCGGCCTGGTGTTTTTACAGCACACACAAAAACAAATCAAACTGCAATATATTTATGAGAAATAGCCTTTAAAAGCTGCTTTAGTGTAACAGGCTCAAATGTGCTGGTTTGGGATACCCTGAGGCCTGTTTTTTTTTACAGCACACACAAAAACAATTCAAACTGCAATATATTTATGAGAAATAGCCTTAAAAAGCTGCTTTAGTGTAACAGATAGGGTCAAATGTGCAGGTTTGGGATACCCTGCAGTCTGGTGTTTTTACAGCACACACAAAAACAATTCAAACTGCACTATATTTATGAGAACTAGCCTTTAAAAGCTGCTTTAGTGTAACAGGGTCAAATGTGCAGGTTTGGGATACCCTGCGGCCTGCTGTTTTTACAGCACACACAAAAACAATTCAAACTGCAATATATTTATGAGAAATAGCCTTTAAAAGCTGCTTTAGTGTAACAGGGTCAAATGTGCTGGTTTGGGATACCCTGCGGCCTGCAGTTTTTACAGCACACACAAAAACAATTCAAACTGCAATATATTTATGAGAAATAGCCTTTAAAAGCTGCTTTAGTGTAACATGGTCAAATGTGCAGGTTTGGGATACCCTGCTGCCTGGTGTTTTTACAGCACACACAAAAACAATTCAAACTGCAATATATTTATAAGAAAAAGCCTTTAAAAGCTGCTTTAGTGTAACAGGGTCAAATGTGCAGGTTTGGGATACCCTGTGGCCTGCTGTTTTTACAGCATACACAAAAATAATTCAAACTGCAATATATTTATGAGAAATAGCCTTTAAAAGCTGCTTTAGTGTAACAAATATGCAGGTTTGAGATACCCTGAGGCCTGCTGTCTTTACAGCACACACAAAAACAATTCAAACTGCAATATATTTTTGAGAAATAGCCTTTAAAAGCTGCTTTAGTGTAACAGGGTCAAATGTGCAGGTTTGGGATACCCTGAGGCCTGTTTTTTTTACGGCACACACAAAAACAAATCAAACTGTAATATATTTATGAGAAATAGCCTTTAAAAGCTGCTTTAGTGTAACAGATAGGGTCAAATGTGCAGGTTTTGGATACCCTGCGGCCTGCTGTTTTTACAGCACACACAAAAACAATTCAAACTGCAATATATTTAAGAGAAATAGCCTTTACAAGCTGCTTTAGGGTAACAGATAGGGTCAAATGTGCAGGTTTGGGAAACCCTGCGGCCTGGTGTTTTTACAGCACACACAAAAACAATTCAAACTGCAATATATTTAAACCGGACCTTCAGCGTGATTTAATGAAAAGCCCAAACCCTTATAAAACGATTCCCCAGCATCTAAAATTAATATATTTTACGTTTTTAGTCACTAACTTATTATTCTTTCCCCCACTGGGCTGCAACTCTGTTCAGGAATTTAGGATACGGGCGCTGCCATCTTGACTCAGAAGCATCACACTTACTGAGGAGAGGAGAGTGGGATAAGGTACAAGGGGGCGGGTTATAGCCGTGCTTTGCTCAGACAGAGCAGGGCAGGGGTCAGGTAATGGTCAGCAGTCCCAGAATGCAGAGCAGCACAGTCAGGAGGCACTTCCTGTTTGCAGGCTGCCTGATAAGATGGCGGCTTCCATAAGCCGTCATCTTGGATGTTTAAAGGCTCATAACATGCAATAGATGCAGGTAGGATGATTTTTAATGTGGACAATCTGTATGTACAGGGTGTGGGAAACATATAAGATAGACTCTTATTCAGAGTGAAGGTCCGCTTTAAGAGTAATAGCCTTTACAAGCTGCTTTAGTGTAACAGATAGGGTCAAATGTGCAGGTTTGGGAAACCCTGCGGCCTGGTGTTTTTACAGCACACACAAAAACAATTCAAACTGCAATATATTTATGAGAAATAGGCTTTAAAAGCTGCTTTAGTGTAACAGGGTCAAATGTGCAGGTTTGGAATACCTTGCTGCCTGGTGTTTTTACAGCACACACAAAAACAATTCAAACTGCAATATATTTATGAGAAATAGCCTTTAAAAGCTGCTTTAGTGTAACAGGGTCAAATGTGCTGGTTTGGGATACCCTGCCGCCTGCAGTTTTTACAGCACACACAAAAACAATTCAAACTGCAATATATTTATGAGAAATAGCCTTTAAAAGCTGCTTTAGTGTAACAGGGTCAAATGTGCAGGTTTGGGATACCCTGCGGGCTGGTGTTTTTACAGCACACACAAAAACAATTCAAACTGCAATATATTTGAGAAATAGCCTTTAAAAGCTGCTTTAGTGTAACAGGGTCAAATGTGCTGGTTTGGGATACCCTGCGGCCTGCTGTTTTTACAGCACACACAAAAACAATTCAAACTGCAATATATTTATGAGAAATAGCCTTTAAAAGCTGCTTTAGTGGGGGCGTGGCCTGGCCATGGAGGAGTAGAGACGCACAGCCCTTAGCTCTGCCGTTCTCCCTTACCTTATAGTGGATCCAGATTCCTAAAATCCCCCCTGTTTGCTGCGATGGGGAGCCGGAAGAAGAGGAGAACCGGGGGGTCGGCGAGGAAGCCCCCAAAGAAGGACATAGGCAGCTACTTCGGCCGCCGAGATCCGACGGGGCAGAGAGCCCAGCCTTCCAAGATGGCGTCCGATCGGCATGCGACCTGTGAGGAGCGCATGGGAACCCGTCGTATGGCTGCGGGATCGGTGTTGGAGTGTGCGGGGCCCGCCGCAAGTGAGGACCTCCTGCCCGCCGAGATGCCTGCCACAGAGCCTGGAGCCGGAGATGCGGCCGTGATCCCCCCTGTACCTGCCGTGACGTCATCGGGCGGCTGTGCTGCGGAGGACAAGATGAAGAGAGCGGAGCCACACTGTGATCGGAGGGACGCGGCTCTGCTGACGCATCGGACTGGGCACATGCAGGCCCCGCCGGGGTGCGCCGTCCCCGAGGCTGAGACCAGCTCATCAGAGGAGCAAATGAAGGTTGGTGCGGGGTTGGGGGAGAGGTTGGAGCTCCGTGATCGGGACTGTGTGAATCCCTTGCCCTCTCCCTCACACATGTCGGCCCCTCCTGCGCCCTCTCTGCTGTGCAGCAACACCCCAGCTCAGGACTTCCCGGGGGACCCGGTCCTGGAGGTTTCGGGGGGGCACACCCGCGGGACCCCACACCCACAACTTGACCCCTCGGCTCCCGAATGGATGTCGCCGAGCCGCTCCCGCCTCGTCTCCCAGATGTGGGGAGACAGTCCGCCCCGGTCTGTGCCTGCTTCCCCTGCCTGGGGAGGGGGATCTGTACGGAGCCCACAACTGGTCCAAGCGGAGATCCATCTGCCCCCTGGGAGTCGGAGAGGTGAACCTGGGTGCCTGAGTGCTTCCGGGGAGTCCTCACCCCTGGGATGGTCGCCGGGCCCCAGGCCTGACACACCAGCCACTAAACCTCAGCCCTGCAACCTTGTAAACGGGCCGGAGAGCCTGGAGTATACCCTGGGCCCTGCTTCAGCCGCGAGATCGTGCGAATCCCGATTTGGGATGCCCCCGACCCGGGCCCCGGAGGACCAGCTGTTCCTGCGGTCTCCTGCCGATCCTAGCCTACGGGATCTCCTACAATGTCTTCCAACGAAGGCTGAACTCAAAGCAGATTTAGAGGCCGTGGCTACTAGAATCGAGCGGGCCTTACGCAGAGAAATAGAAGACCTCCAACAGAAATCTTCTGCTCTTGATACTAGAATTGCATCGCTCGAGGAGGCCCGCCCGGATTATGAGGCCCGTCTGGCGGCTCTTGAGAGAAATCAGGGGATGCACCAACAGCAGTTGATCGACATCAGACTGCAGACAGATGACCAAGAGAATAGAAATAGGCGCAACAATTTGAAACTCCGTGGCATACCAGAATCCGTTAGATCAGAAGACCTGTGCACCTGGGCAACGGAACTGTTCAACGACCTGTTGGGCAAGCCACCGAACGCTGAGCTGGTTATTGATCGAATACATAGGGTGGCTGGACGCCCGGTGGGGGATCCTCAGGCCCCCAGAGACGTTTTATGCAGAATTCATTTCTTCCTTGTCAAGGAGGAAATCCTGCGACGGGCCTGGGAGAAAGGAAGGATTTCATTTCGAGGCTCTCAAGTTACGATCCTACCCGATGTATCTCGTCGCACCCTCCAGATGAGACGTCTGCTGCGGCCGCTCCTTGACCGGATTCTAGAAGTTGGCGCTTCCTACAAGTGGGGACACCCATTTCACCTCGTGGTACGAAGGGACAACTCCATTTATGCTCTCAGAAGCAAGGCGGACCTTCCGGGTCTGTTTATTTTCCTGGAAATGGACCCCTTCCCGGTCCCGGACTGGTTGGGGCTTGACCCCCCCCCCTATGCCGCAGCGGGTGCCCAGGAGACCCCGGCTGGCCAGGGGTCATAGGGGCGATGCTCCTGGGCCAATTCGGGGTCGTTAGCTCGGCCCATCCCTATTAGTTCCCACGCTCTGATTCAGTATCTCTGACTCTGATACGCCCCCTCTGGGCATTTATGCCCCGCTCGCATTTTTCACTGTTATGACTCAATGTTCACTGTTTAAAGTTCATTATGTTATATTCATTATTGCCTGTTACTCTACCCCGGCTGCGGTTCCCTCCCCCCCCTCTCCTCGGCCCTTGGGGGGGCTGGCCCCACTATTTACCCACCTTGCGGGGTGGCGGTGGGGTGCCGGCCCTCTCGTGGTCCGTGGGGCGGGGGGGGGTGGGTACATTTTATTATCATTTTATTGTCATTCTACTGTTATTTTAATGTTTCGCTGATGGGTCTGGGGATGCTCCTGAGGGGCGGGATGATCCAGAGGTGCCCTATCATGGTGAGTGGGCGGAGTCCCCGGGAGATTGCTTATAATACTGAGATTGCTTTTATTATTGAAAAATTAGCAAAGTTTAATAGGTATTTGATGCATGTTTTCAGGTTTTCAGGTTACCCAGCCCGGGGGTATATGCTGGGCCCTCTCTGGGGAGGAGGGGAGACGCGCGCCTTAGACCCCCCCCGAGCATTATTGGGTCTTTGTTAATTGATATCGCTAGTGGCGATCTTCTCTTTGGCCAACCCGGGGCTTAGGAACCTAATTCTCGTTGACCTATATACATTGGGGAGGCTCCCGAGTGGCTAGGCTACCTCCACAACCACTGTTCCGCGTCACCCGGTTGAATATCTACCGATAGGTGTACGCGGGTTTGAGGGTTTGCCCTCTACACTCTCATTGCCCTCCTCTATAGGGTAGGGGCTCTTTCTTTCTTTTCTTCTGTGTTTCTCTGCTTCCCTAGTGTTTTACCCTTCCCCCTGTCTATCGTGTGTGTTTGTTCTCCCGGGGTTCGACTCCAGCATTGGCCTACACGGGGTTGGCCATCCCGCTGACGCTCCATCGGTCTCTGTGACATTCTATCCCTCGAATTCTGGCACGAACGCTGGGCTAGCATGGCGGAGATTAGATTCTGCACTTTTAACGCTAGAGGGTTGAACGTCCCTGAAAAGAGAGCTAAAATATTGTACGGGTTCCATAGGGAAAGAGTAAATGTTCTTCTATTGCAGGAGACTCATTTTTGTGTGGGGAAGATTCCTGACATCAGGAACAAATATTACAATAGATGGTTCCACAGCCCCAACCCGGTGAACAAGTCTAAGGGTGTTTCTATTGCAGTACATAGAGGTGTCCCCCTGGAGCCGCTAGACTCCAAGGTGGATCCAGATGGCAGATACATTTTTCTCAAGTTCACGCTCTCCGGGGTCAGGTACACTCTTGCCAATTTATATCTGCCAAACCAGGCCCAGGTAGAGGTTGGACTTGGGATCCTTGAGGTTTTAGAGGGGTTTTCTGAGGGGGTTCTGGTGCTGGGAGGGGACTTCAACCTAGTCCTTGATCCGCGGCTCGATTCCTCCCAGGGCAAATCGGGGATACCCTGCTCCAAATTACAGAAGCTGAGGGGCGCGCTTCGCAACCTCCAGGTAGTTGACACCTGGAGAATTCAGCATGGGGGGGCAAGGGACTATACATTTTTCTCCCACCCCCATAACACCTACAGTAGGTTGGATTATATCTTTCTCAGTCATCACGCGCTTTCAAGAAACCCGGACGCCTCTATTGGCCGGATCTTGTGGTCAGACCATGCTCCCGTCTTTCTGAGCCTCCCGTCTCCAGACGCTGCCCCCAGGCAGTACAACTGGCGACTGAATGATAACTTATTAAAGGATCCCCTGTGTTTAGCTGAAATTAGGTCTTCCATTGCCAACTTCCAACTTGACCATTCGCAGGATCAGACCCCGCTCCCAGTCCAGTGGGAGACCCTTAAATGTGTGCTCCGAGGGGTTTTTATCAAGCATGGTTCTAGGCTTAAGAAGGCCAGGACACAGCAGATTGAAGCTACCCTGAAGCGTATTGGGGAGTTGGAGGAGACCCATAAAAACACCCCCTCGCAAACGGTCTTGAAGGAGCTACTGGATGCTAGACACAGACTGAAGAGCCTCTATGACCAGTGCTTTCTCAAATACCGAGATAGATTTAGGGCCCGCATCTACGAGCATAGTGACAAATGTGGCAGGATGCTTGCCAGGTCTCTCCACCCCAGGCAGGGCTCTACGTTCATTCCCATGATTAAAGGGGGGGGGGGTCGGAACTCCATAAGACTACTCAGATAGCGGGGGAATTCCAGGCCTTCTACTCCAGGCTCTACAACCTGGAGCCTGTGCCCTCCCGGGGCTCCCACCCGCTGGAGAGGGACCGGATAGCGGAATACGTTAGTGACACCGCCCTCCCAACTATTCCCCAGGAGAGCAGTGACCAGCTCGAGGATCCGTTCACCATAGGGGAAGTACTTAAGGCTATAGGGGATACCCCTGCAGGTAAGAGTCCGGGCCCTGATGGCTTCACCCCCAGATTTTATAAGACATTGAGGGATTTGGTTGCCCCCTTCTTGGTTAAGATGTTTAATTCCATTTCCAGGGACTGTCTCTTTCCGAGGCAGTCCTTGGAGGCTCATATAACAGTTATACCTAAGCCGGGCAGAGACGCCACCCTCCCGGGTAACTATAGACCTATCTCCTTGATAAATGTAGACTTGAAGATCTATGCCAAAATTATTGCACTTAGGCTGCAGCCCTTGCTCCCCCCCATGATTGACACTGACCAAGTGGGATTTGTCTCGGGGAGAGAAGCGAGGGACAACACTATCAAAACGATCTCCCTCATACAGCACGCGCAGTCGCGGGCTGTCCCTACGTGTGTGCTAGCGGTGGACGCTGAGAAAGCGTTTGATCGCGTGCATTGGGGTTTTCTGAGGGCTGTGCTACAACAGGTGGGCCTGGGTCCGGGTATGCTAGCTAAAATTATGGCTTTATACCAGGATCCTACTGCAAGGGTGAGAGTCAACGGCACCTTGTCCGGAACCTTCCGCATTTGGAACGGGACCCGGCAGGGATGCCCCTTGTCTCCGCTGCTTTACATATTGGTGATGGAACATCTGGCCAACGCTTTGAGGGCGAACCCGACCATCCGGGGGGTCGTCTGCGGGGGAGAGGAGCACAAGCTCTCTCTCTTTGCGGACGACCTACTTATGTACATCACCTCCCCCCATACAACCATGCCCTCTGTTCTAGCGGAGTTTAAGCGCTTTGGGGATATGAGCAACTTCAAGGTCAACCTATCTAAAACTGAGATCCTGAACGTCTCCCTCCCTGATGAAACCCAACTTCTTCTGCAAGCCAACTTTCCCTTTAGGTGGCAAAAAGAAGCCATTAAGTATTTGGGGGTTCAGATCCCTTCTGACCTGGGGTTGCTGTACAAGCTTAATTATGCTCCACTTTTACATTCCACGACCTCAAGCCTTAACTCATACAGCAAAAAGCAACACTCCTGGCTGGGTCGTATTAACATCCTCAAAATGGACATACTTCCGAGGTTTCTGTACCTGTTTCAGGCGGTCCCCTTACTCCCGGGACGGGGTTTCTTCCAGGCCTTGCAGAGAGCCCTTTTCAAATTTGTTTGGAGGAGCGGGCGACCTAGGATCCGGAGGGAGACACTTCTCAGAGCTAAGCCGAGAGGGGGCCTGGGGGTCCCGGACCTCCGGACTTATCACGCTGCCTCGCTATTGGTCAGGCTCTCAGATTGGTTCCACCATAAAGATGACAAGTGTTGGGTTGGCTTGGAACAGGCCATTTCTCCCCTAAATTTGGTGGCATTGCCCTGGATTGAACCTTCCTCCAGACCTGATACACGAGAATTGCCCTACTTGGCGGGCCCCTTGTTACGATTATGGGATGGATTTCTGAAGCGGGGTAGGCTATCCCACAGACCGGGACCCCTTACCCCTCTGTTTGACAACCCTTTATTTCCCCCTGGGATGCATACTAGATCCTTCCTCATATGGGAGGAATCCCGGGATGTCAGGCTGGGGGACATAGTGTCGGGGTCGGGCCCTCCCTCCCTCACGGCCTTGCGGACTCAGGGAGAGACCAGGAATATATCTTGGTTTCTACATGCCCAGCTAGCAGCTTATATCAAATCGATTACACCGAGCTCATGCCTCTCCCGCCCGCTTACGCCTTTGGAGGGTATATTACGAAACCCTTCCCCTCCCAAACACGTGATTTCCCTTCTCTATCAGATTATTCGAGGCGAGGAAGAAGACGGGGAGTTGCCTCGGTTCTGCGGGAGATGGGAGGAGGACCTGGGACAGACGTTGGGGCCTGATGACTGGGAAAAATCCTTTACACTTACCCATAGGCTGTCGGTTGCTTCTAGATCTCAGGAACGAAACTATAAAATATTATCGAGATGGTATAAGTGTCCTTCGGACCTTGTGAAACTTGGAGGGTCCGATACTGGGGATTGCTGGAGGTGCAGCGGGGCCCCAGGGACTATGCTACATATCTGGTGGGAGTGCCCTCTGATACGGACCTTCTGGGAGAAAGTTCTAGGGATATATGAACACTTAACACTGGAACAAATCCCTCACACCCCGCAGGTCGCCCTCCTGTCCATGATCCCTGGGCCGGTGTCATCCAGTAAGAAGGGGTTGCTGAGACATCTACTCACAGCTGCGAGGTCGGTGATTCCAAGACATTGGCGCACCCCTGCTGTACCATCTCTGGTGGAGTGGTATGGGGAAGTCGAGAGCATCAAGAGGCTGGAGGAGTTGACCTTGGAGGGGGTGGAGGGGGGCACCCAGAAATATCTTAAGACATGGACGCTGTGGGAGGTTTCTCGGGTCACCCCTGACTTTCAGAAGTTGCTAGGCTGACGGGCTTGAGCTATCCCTCGCCCTAATGTCCTCATCCTGGACATCAGATGAAAACAGAGTCTGGACGAGCTGTGAGTCCAAAATCCTGGTAAGGTGTGGTTGTGGTCCTCACCTTTATCTAAGCATATACCCATAATTACGTTTCTGCCAATGTCTTGGTACCTACCTGGGTCGTTGTCCTTGTCTTGTCCTTGTCCCTCCTTCTCCTGGGCTAGTAATTGCCCGGTGTCTACCCCCCTCTGTCTTTCCCCCCATTCTTTCCCTTCTTTCCCTTAGTGTTTCTATTCTTCCTTCAGCGGTTCAATGGGAGATGACTGGCTTCTGGGGCTTTGGTTTTGGGGGAGGGGACGGGGTCGGGTTGGGGGGTTGCCTTGTGCAGGTGAGGAGATTAGGTTGGTGTGCTGGGCCCCCTGATGTATGCCGAGGGCCACCACTAGACGATCCCCCCGTATGTTGTCTTATGACCGTACCCCAATCTGGTTCCCCCCTGTGGGATACAAAATACATTGCACTCTGATCGGCTCGACACGTCGCCCTACCAGTGCAGTGGCTGTGTCACTCCCACTCTAGGATCTTTATGCCAGTGTCCACCATAACATTGATCTTATTTGTACTCGTATTCTGTGCTTTCTCTTTCTTGTATGTAAAATTTCTTTCCAAAAAGAAAACTCTCAATAAAAATATATTGAAATAAAAAGCTGCTTTAGTGTAACAGGGTCAAATGTGCTGGTTTGGGATACCCTGCGGCCTGCTGTTTTTACAGCACACACAAAAACAATTCAAACTGCAATATATTTATGAGAAATAGCCTTTAAAAACTGCTTTAGTGTAACAGTTAGGCATCCCATTTCAGCACATTTGACCCTATGTGGGCTGGGGTTTTTACAGCAGACACAAAAAAAATGAAAACGAATGGAGTTATAAGAAATGCTTTTGTGTAACAGATAGGGTTAAATATGCCACTGCCAAGATGGGATGCACAGTGGCCAGGAATTATGACAGCACAAACAAAAGCAATTTAAAACTGATCTGGCAAATGAAGTGAAATGAAAATAAAAAAAAAAAAAGTTTCCCTGTCACTTTCTCTGCTGTCCCTGCCTGGATCCTTCCCGATTTTTCCCTATCTTTCCCTGGCTCTCCCTGGCACTCTGTGGGGTCTCCCTGCCTCTCTGTTAGTTTCTCCCTGTCTGTAGCAAGCTCCGTTCTGGGCACAATACAACGCTGAAATGCGCACAAGCAAGATGGCCGCCGTTTATATAGCACTGTGACGTCACCGGGCTTCCTGGCTGCTGATAGGCTGCATGTGACCTTCCCACGATAACTTGCCCCAGGGTATATGTCCGGACATGTCCATCCACCATTTTACAATGGCTTTAATTGAAATAAATGGAGTTTAAAGGAAAATGTTGATCGATCGAATCGCGGGAAAATTCAGATTCGTTCAGAATCGAATTTTTCCTGAAATTCGGAACGAATTCGGGTTCGTCCGGATCGATTCGCTCATCCCTACTAGTAATACCTGCTCCCACATTTGGACTCACTCTAAATCTGCTCTTCGTTATTGGTTCTCCAGACCTCCAACCAGTAAGCTCCCATCCTTTGAGCCATTGGAGTCCTGGGGGCAACCGATCCCAGGGCAGGCGTGTACTGCGTCCCGGCAAGCAGGGGCTCCTACAGGTGAAGCTGGCTGCGGAGATTGGGGGTTGAGAGCTTACCTGCAGGGCTGGAGTTACCTGAGCGCGACAAAGGCACAGACCCTGAGCTGACAGGGGGTTTTGAGCCATCCGGGATTTGATGAATCTTGGGGGGGGGGGGGGGGGGGGCAGGCTGCAAACTCTGTCTTGTAACCGGAGGACACTACCTCCTGAATCCACCGGTCTAAGACGTGAAGCCTCCAGACGTGAGCAAAGAGCCGGAGCCGTCCCCCCACCAGGATGGGTGAGGGCGCCCCTTCATGCTTGAGGGGGCTTGGGAGAGGATTTTGGCTTGGGAACCCAGGAGAGGGCAGGACGGCCACGTCCTCTGCCACTTCCCCAGTGATCTCCGCGGGCCGCAGTAAAGGAGACTCCTCGGCCAGTTCTGGAACCACGGAAGGATGGGAGAAAGGCACCCATCCCCCGAAAGGTGACTGCCTCCTACGTTGAGCTAACCTACCACCCGTGGCAAACAAATCCAAACGTTCACCAAAAAGGCGCAGGCCCTTGAAAGGGAAACCAGTGAGAGCCTTCTTAGCAGCATTATCAGCTACCCACTGACGTAGCCAGACAGAGCGGCGTATAGCCACCAACAGGGCAGAAGTCCTACCACACATTCTAATGGCATCATCCATGGCAGAAAGAATATATGCAATAAATTCCTCACAAAGCAGGAGAGATCTATACTCTTCTCTACCCGCATCCTCAGATGCCCCATCCAAGAGGCACTTAATCACTCCTTTAATGGCAATAGCCGTGATAGCAGAGGCACAAACAGGGCGCAGCGCCGTCCCCACACAGGCAAAGGCGTGACAAGCCAGTTGGTCCAAGCACCGGTCCTCACCATCCCGCAGGGTAGTAGTATCAGGAGAATGCATTACAGATGAGAACGGGCGCATCCACCTCGGGAGGACATGACCAACGCTTAACAACATCAGCAGGAAAGGGATACCTCTTGTCCCAACTCCTGGCAGCTTGCTAGGCCATTCCCATTCCTTGAGCACTAGATTATTAAAGTGAGACTGCTCAGGGAACTCCCAGTGTGGCTTAACCGTATGAAAGAGCTCACCCTGCTGCTGCGGAGCCGCTGCCGGGGGAGAAATACAAAGCACTTCAAAAATATGACTCAGCAATCTGTCAGTGTCATCAGGGGACCACGGGTCTTCCCTAAAGGGGGTCCCAGTACCACCGCAAATCTTAGGTTGTTCCTCAGAGGATTCAGAATTAGAAAATAATTCCCCCTCCTCAAGGGGGTAGGGGCCTGAGAGTGAGAAAGGCCCTCATCTTCTATAGGGAAGAGGGAAAAGGTGAGAAATGCCGTTTCTTAGCAGAAGCCTTATGCGGGGCAGACCCAGCAAGATGTTTTTCGATGCTGGCCACCCATGCAGCTAAATCAGGTTGAGACTCCCCGCTAGTATGCCCCTCGGTGGGGGTCAGATGTAAGCGTGGGGGGGTAGCCGAAGCCAGAGGGGGCGCAGCACCAGGCCCAGTAACAGGCAACCCAGGCTGCAGCGCAAGCACTTGCTGGGCACAGGGCACACATACCCTGACATCATCACTTATGGGGGATATGCTGAAAACAATAGACCGGCCAGCCTCCGTGTTGTAATAAAACGTCCAGTTTAATGAAAGTTGATTAAAATGCTCCTTGTAGTAGCATCAGTGCAAGACAGGCAATATAAAATCTGTGATAGCGTCGACGCGTTTCGGGCTTAGCGCCCTTATTCATGACATTTAACAAATGTAAAAACTTCTAATATATAGACATACATTATTAATTAAGCCTAATGAAAAGAGTAATAATCACATCCACCTGATTGACCAATAAATTATAAAATTACTCACGCTCAGATGAACGCGCTGGTTCCCTTTGCCCGCCGCGCGAGAACTCCACCATCTCCCACAGCGGTCAGGGGCCAGAGATCCAATCATCAAGGAGCAAGTGACGTTACTCACTCAGATTGGCTGGTGGATAGCCACGTCAGAATGAGGGCAATCTGGGTCCCCATGTGCTCTGGGAAAGGGCGGAAGTCAGGCGCAGCAGGCAGGAGTATATGGACAATTATTGCTGTACCGCGGTGCCTGTGAATTGATAACCGGTTTGTCTTCAGCTTTTGCCTGCTGCGCCTGACTTCCGCCCTTTCCCAGAGCACATGGGGACCCAGATTGCCCTCATTCTGACGTGGCTATCCACCAGCCAATCTGAGTGAGTAACGTCACTTGCTCCTTGATGATTGGATCTCTGGCCCCTGACCGCTGTGGGAGATGGCGGAGTTCTCGCGCGGCGGGCAAAGGGAACCAGCGCGTTCATCTGAGCGTGAGTAATTTTATAATTTATTGGTCAATCAGGTGGATGTGATTATTACTCTTTTCATTAGGCTTAATTAATAATGTATGTCTATATATTAGAAGTTTTTACATTTGTTAAATGTCATGAATAAGGGCGCTAAGCCCGAAACGCGTCGACGCTATCACAGATTTTATATTGCCTGTCTTGCACTGATGCTACTACAAGGAGCATTTTAATCAACTTTCATTAAACTGGATGTTTTATTACAACACGGAGGCTGGCCGGTCTATTGTTTTCAGCATAGCACATGTGGAGGTGAGCGCTCTTTTTCCGTGCTGCTTAGCCGTGGTTGAGGGGGAAGATTTATCCAAAGCTGGCACAGACTTTTACAGTTCACTTATGGGGGATACCTCACACACAACACATAGCCGGGCTTGTCCCGAAGGAACTCCAAGCACAACAGGCCAATATAGGGTTAACGCTAATGATAGCGATCGGGATGCCCCAAAAGCCCGCTAGGGAAGTGGGAGATATAATAGCAATAGCCTTAACAAAGAAGGGGGAGGACCGGGAGAAACCACAATGAGGTCTACCCGCCTGAAAGGCATAAGAATACATTCCCATAAGAATATAACGATTAATATATATAAATAATAAAGCCACCCCACAGGGGCACTCACGGACCGCGATAGGAACAGCCGACACACAGCACAGGGAAGGCAAAAATACAATTCTGTGATTACTCACCTTGTAGAATTGGTATTATAAGTATGCAGCATGTCCTGCTCCAGATGATAATTCATAACAGATGGGATTACCTACGCCAGAGGGTGCTGGACTGCAGAGATGGCAAAAAGAGGCCCCTCCCGGTCCCATATATACCCGGGACCTCCCACAAATTCCCCAGTATTGAAAAGCAGTAAGGATAACCAGGAGGAGCAATAAACAGTAACAACCTAACAAAGATAACAATCACCATATAGAGGATCCAAGATAATGCAATCAGGGTGGGGTGGAGCAGGACGTGCTGCACACTTATAATACCAATTCTACAAGGTGAGTAATCACAGAATTGTATTATTCTAAGTATGCAGCATGTCCTGCTCCAGATGATAATTCATAACAGATGGGACATCCAATAGCAGTGTCCAAAAAGCAGGGTGGGATCCCCAAAGGCAACAACGCGCAGTTCAAACCACTGTTGCCTGCAGAACTTTGCGGCCAAAAACAGCATCAGCTGAGGCCCGAACATCAACCTTGTAAAACTTAAGGAAATTATGAACAGAGGACCAAGTAGCAGCCTTAAAAACTTGTTCAACAGAAGCCTGGTGCTGAAAGGCCCAGGAAGCCCCCACACCACGGGTAGAATGAGCAGTAACACGGAAAGGAGGATCCTTTCCTTTAGTAGAATATGCCCTAAAGATAGTCTGACGGATCCACTTGCTAATAGTAGCCTTAGCAGGAGCCAAACCCTTCTTGGGACCCGAAGGAACCACAAACAAAGCATCAGTCTTTCTAAAAGGTGCAGTAGCCACCAAGTAGAACTTCAAGTTCCTGACCACATCCAGGGAATGTAAGGCCCTCTCCTTTGAATTACCAGGATTAGGGCACAAGGAAGGAACAATGTCCTGATTGAGATGGAAAGCAGAAACCACCTTAGGCAAGAAATCTGGTTTAAAGTGGAAAACCACCTTGTCCCGATGCCTCTCAAATTAGGGGGCCTGAAAAGAAAGAGCCGCCAACTCCGAAACACGCCTGACAGAGGTGATAGCCACCAAAAAGGCAACCTTAAGAGTAAGAACGGACAGAGCAGCCTCCTGCACCGGTTCAAACGGAGGGCCCTGAAGGGCAGACAAGACCAAATTCAAGTCCCAGACCGGTAAAAGAGGCTTAAGGGGGGACGTACATGAGCAACCCCCTGGAAGAAGGTCTTGACCAGAGGATGTTGAGCGAAGGAAAACAGCCAAGGCAGAAACGTGACCCTTGAGAGTGCTGAGCTGAAGTCCCAGATCCAAACTCCAGGATCCTAGGAATGGAAAAAAACAGGACAGGGAAGGACCTTAGACTCACACCAGTCAATGTAGGCCCGCCAGATCCTATAGTAGATGGAGGAGGAGGATTTCTTCCTAGCCCTTATTAACGTATTAACCACAGAATCAGAAAGCCCTTCTTTCCTCAGGATGGAGGTTTCAGCAGCCATGCCGTCAAAGCCAGGGTTTGTAAATTGGGATGGCAAAGCTGCCCTTGAGTGAGAAGGTCCGGAACTATGGGCAGAGCGTACTGATCTACTGCCAGCTGAACGATGTCTGCGAACCACACCTGTCTTGGCCAACGGGGGGCCACCAGGATTGCTGCCACCTCTTCCTGAGCCAGCTTGCGCAGAACCCTGCCCAGCAGGGGGAACGGAGGAAAGAGATACAGGAGACGGAACCCCTGCCAGGATAGTCAGGGCATCCACCGCAAGGGCCAGGGGATCCTGGGACAGAGAGACAAAGACTGGGAGCTTGTGATTGTGGCGGGATGCAAACAAATCCATGTCCGGCACCCCCCAACGGTGACACAAGGATAGGAAGACTTCGATGCTGAGAGACCATTACCCCAGGCGAGTAGTCCCCCTGCTCAGAGAGTCTGCCTCCAAATTCTCCACCCCCGGAATGTACACTGCTGAGATGCAAGGGACATTGTCCTCCGCCCAGGACAGAATCATGGACACCTCCTTGAGGGCACTCTTGCTCCGAGTCCCTCCCTGATGATAGATGTAGGCAACCGCCGTCTGGTTGTCTGAGCGAACTTGGACCGGCCAGCCCTGAAGGTGAGGAGTCAGATGGGCCAGAACTAACCGAACCGCCCTTAGTTCCAGGACGTTGATAGGGGCATGGGCCTCCTGAGGGCCCCACAGCCCCTGGAATCGTAGGTCTTTCCAGAAGCCCCCCCAACCTGACAGACTGGCATCCGTGGTGACTGTCTCCCAACAGGGGGCCAGAAAGGATCTGCCCCCCAACAGGTTCCTTGAGTCCAGCCACCACAAGAGGGACCGCAGAGCCAGAGGGGACAGAGCAAAGGCCTGATCCAGAGACAGAGGACTCTTGTCCCAAACCGACAATAGATGGAGCTGAAGAGGTCTCATGTGGAACTGTGCATAGGGAACCACCTCGAAGCAGGACACCATCTGTCCCACAAGCTGCATCCCCTGCCGGATGGAAGGGTGAGGGCAGGACAGAAGGGAATGAACCTGAGCTTGCAGAGAGTCCACCTTCTCCTGAGGAAGGAAAATCCTGGCCTGAACCGTATCCAGATTCATGCCCAGGAAGGAAATCACCAGAGACGGAGACAGGGAGGATTTGGGATGATTGATCACCCAGCCGAACGATTCCAGAACAGTCACCACCCGTTGGGTATCCTGTTCTGCCTGCTAGAAAGATTGAGAAGTGATGAGAAGGTCGTCCAGATAGGGAAGAATGTGAATGCCCAGAGGAGAGCCATGACACCCGCCAGCACCTTGGTGAAGACCCTGGGGGCCGAAGTGAGACCAAAGGGCAGGGCCACAAATTGGTAGTGCTGGTCCTCCAGCGCGAACCTGAGGAATCTCTGATGCCCCGGGAAGACTGAAACATGAAGGTAAGCATCCTTGATGTCTATGGAGGTCATGAAGTCCCCCGGGCGCAAGGAACTGATCGCGGAGCGCAGGGTCTCCATGGGAAAGTGCCTGGTCCTGATGAACTTGTTGAGCAGCTTTAAGTCCAGGATGGGTCTGATGGAACCATTCCTTTTGGGTACTGTGAACAGATTGGAATAAAAACCCCAACCTCTCTCTCCAAGAGGGACCTGACAGATGACCCCCATATCCAGGAGGTTTTGCACAGCCAGAAACAGACCTTGAGCTGCCAAGGGGTCTAGAGGAACCCGAGAAATTAGGAATCTTGGAGGCGGCCAGGCACCTAACTCTAGCTTGTAGTCGGAGAACACGACCTCCAGAATCCACCAGTCTGAGACCTGTTGTCCCCAGACACGAGCGAAGAGCCGCAGCCGTCCCTCCACCCGGATGGGTGAGGGCGCCCCTTCATGGCTGAGGAGACTTGGCGACAGATTTGGGCTTGGACCCCCAGGCAGATCCGGGGAGGGCACGAGCTCTGCCCCTGCCCCAGAAGTCTCCCCTATGCCCTGCAAAGGAAACCCCTCTCCCAGGCCTGGATCCACGGTAGGAGGAGGCAAAGGCACCAGAACCCCGAAAGGGCCGCGGTTGTTTCTTTCGTTGAGGCAACTTACCCCCCTTCGCAAAAAGATCCAATCGATCACCAAATAGGCGCAACCCCTTAAAGGGGAGCCCGGTAAGGGCCTTCTTAGCAGTGTTATCAGCTGCCCACTGGCGCAGCCAAACAGAGCGGCGTATAGCAACCACCAAGGCAGAGGTTCTACTACACATCCTGATGGAGTCATACAAGGCAGAAAGGATATAAGTAATGAACATCTCACACTGTGACAGGGCCCTGAACTCGGCACTAGAAGTATCATCAGGGGCGCCATCCAGCAGACCCTTGAGGAGAGTCCTAATAGCCACAGCAGTAATAGCAGATGCACAGACAGGGCGCAAAGCAGACCCTACACAGGCAAAGGCATGGGAAGCCAGCTGGTCAATGCGCCGGTCCTCACCATCCTTCAGGGTAGTGGAATCAGGGGAATGAACCACAGAGGAGTTGGACAACCATAACACTGGAGCGTCCACCTCTGGGGGGGTTGACCAGCAATTAACCACTTCAGCGGGAAAGGGATACCTTTTATCCCAGCCCTTAGGGATTCCGGGAAGCCGGCTGGGACGCTCCCATTCCTTGAGAACAAGATTATTGAAATGGGCCTGTTCTGGAAATTCCAAACGTGGCTTTGCAGTACCGAACGATTCCCCCTGTTGCTTGGGAGCCGCAGCAGGACGGGAGATAGACAGCACCTAAAAGATCTGAGTTAAAAGCTTACTGGTGTCATCAGCATCCCAGTGGTCAGGGCCAGAATCAGCGCCACCAAAATGCTGATTGTCAGAAAACTCTGAATCCGAGAATAATTCCCCCTCCTCGAGTGGGGTATAGTCAGACAAATCAAGGAAATTCTGGGTCTCCATAGGAAAGACAGGCGCACCCGGCGGCACATTCCGTCTCTTAGCCGGGGCCTTACGAACCGCAGAGCTAGCAATCAATCTCTCAACGTTAGCCAACCTGGAAGACACATCGGGTTGAGAATCCCCACTAGTATTAAGCTCACTGGGAGTTAAGCTCAAGCACAAGGCGCGCGTGTCAGCTGCGTCAAATTAAAAAATGACCTAGGTGAAGACAGGGCGCGGAGCCCTGAAAATTGAAGTGCAATCACACACACATGGCAATAAACACACATACCCGCCCCCCCCCCCCCACGAACGGGACAACGAGAGAGGGGGGAGAGTGGATGTCAATTAAAGAGACCCACCGATGACCAGGGCAGGGAAGGGCAAGAGCGGACGGGGCATCCCAAATCAAGTTCACCAAAACCTGCACCGCCTACCCTTTGGTGGGGGATTGCGGTCGGAGCCAGGCTCTGTAAAGAGAGCACCTGTGATAGGTGCTTCCTACCATCACCCGACCAGCGCAGCCAAAGCTGGGAGGCATAATAAGTGGAACGGGTGGAAATAATACCATTTTGTGATTACTCTCCTTTAAAATGGGTATTATAAGTATGTCACACACCCCGCTTCCACTATTCATGGCATATGGGTTATGGTCCAGTAGAGGGCGAACTTCTGCAGAGATGAAAGCAAAAAAGAAGCCCCTCCCGGTCCATAAATACCTGGGACCTCCCACACATTCCCCAGTATATGGCAGCAGTAAGGGGACCAGGAAGAGCTAATAAAACATTCTTTACCATAAAAAGGTTCACTATATAAAGGATCCAGAATACAAAAAAGGGCGGGATGAAGCGGGGTGTGTGACATACTTATAATACCCATTTTAAAGGTGAGTAATCACAAAATGGTATTATTCCAAGTATGTCACACACCCCGCTTCCACTATTCATGACATATGGGACATCCAATAGCAGTGTCCGTCATGGGTGGGGATCCAAATACAGCAAAAAATGCACCATTTTAACCACTGCAGCTTGCAGAACCTTGCGGCCAAAAACAGCATCCGCTGAGGCCCGCACATGAACCTTATAAAACTTTGAAAAAGTATGAACGGAAGACCAAGTAGCAGCCTTACAAACTTGTTCAACAGAACCTGGTGCTGAAAGGCCCAGGAAGCCCCAACAGCACGAGTAGAATGAGCAGTGATCTTAAAAGGAGGAACCCTCCCCTTAGTGGAATAGGCCCCAACAATGGCCTGACGTATCCATTTACTAATGGTAGACTTGGCAGGCGCCAAACCTTTTCTGGGCCCAGAAGGCACCACGAACAAGGCGTCCGTCTTACGAAAAGGAGAAGTAGCAACCAAATAGTACTTCACACAACGAACCACATCCAAAGAGTGCAAAACCCTCTCCTTGTCATTGCTAGGCTTAGGACACAAGTAAGGGAGAACTACATCCTGATTAAGATGGAAAGCAGAAACCACCTTAGGAAGGAAATCTGGTTTAAAACGAAAAACCACCTTATACTGGTGTCTCTCAAAGTAAGGGGCCTGAAAAGACAGAGCCGGCAACTCAGATACACGCCGAACAGAGGTAATAGCCACAAAAAAGGCAACCTTTTGAGTGAGCACAGAAAGAGCCACATCCTGCATCGGTTCAAAGGGAGGCCCCTGGAGGGCCGACAGAACCAAATTTAGGTCCCAAATGGGAACCAAAGGCTTTCTAGGGGGCCGAACATGAGTGACCCCTTGGAAAAAAGTCTTGACTAGATGATGCAAAGCAAAAGACCTTTGAAAAAAGACAGCCAGGGCAGAAACCTGACCCTTCAAAGTACTGAGCTGGAACCCCAGATCCAGACCGTGTTGAAGAAACTCCAAAATCCTAGGAATCGAAAACACCCTGCAAGGTAAGGCCCTAGCCTCACACCAGTCAATATAGGACCGCCAAGTCCTATAGTAAATGGTAGAGGAAGACCTCTTCCTAGCTCTAATCAAGGTTTGAATAACCGCCTCAGACAAACCTTCCTCCCTCAGGATGAAGGTTTCAGCAGCCACGCCGTCAAAGCAAGCGTTTGTAAATTGGGGTAACGTAGTTGACCCTGAGAGATCAGATCTGGAGACAGGGGCAGCCTGTACTGATCTACCGCCAATCTTACGACGTCTGCGAACCAAACCTGTCTTGGCCACCTTGGGGCCACCAGAATTGCTGGTGCCCCCTCTAGCACCAGCTTGCGCACTACCTTGCCCACCATGGAGAAGGGGGGAAACAGGTACAGAAACCCCAGATACCTTCAGGCAAGGGACAAGGCATCCACTGCCAGGGCCAGAGGATCCTGAGACAGAGATACAAAGGTTGGAAGCTTGTGATTGTGAGATCCACCTCCGGAGTCCCCCACTTGTGACACAGGGCCCGAAACACATTGTGGTTGAGAGACCATTCCCCTCGGCGAGAGAATCCTCTGCTCAGGGAGTCCGCCTCAGTGTTCTCCACTCCCGGAATGTATACTGCCGAGATGCAAGGAACATTGCTCTCCGCCCATGTCAGAATCAGAGAGACTTCCCTGAGGGCACTCCTGCTGCGAGTCCCTCCTTAGTGATTGATGTAAGCTACCGCAGTACGATAGCCTGATCGAACCTGAACCGGTAAACCCTGTAGGTGAAGTGTCAGACGCGACAGAACCAAGCGGATAGCTCTGAGCTCCAAGACATTAATGGGGTTGTAAGCCTCCTGAGGACCCCACAACCCCTGGAACTGATGATCTTTCCAGAAACCTCCCCAGCCCGACAGGCTGGCATCCGTGGTAACCGTCTCCCAACGAGGGGCCAGGAACGATCGGCCCCTCATCAGATTGCTTGATTCCAGCCACCACTGAAGGGACTGCCGAACCCTGGGAGACATCAGAAATGACTGATCCAAGGACTGTGGACATCTGTCCCATTTCAGCAATAGATGGAGTAGTAGCGACCTCATGTGGAATTGAGCAAAGGGGACTGCCTCGAAGGAGGCCACCATCAAACCCACCAGAGTCATCCCCAGCCGAATGGAAGGGCGAGGGTTGGTCAGGAGAACACATGTCCGATCCTGAACCCTCTGCACCTTTGGCTGGGGTAGGAACACTCTGGCCTGAATGGTATCCAGATTCATGCACAGAAAGGAAATCTCCCTTGATGGGGAGAGAGAAGACTTGGGGTGGTTGATCACCCCTCCGAACCTTTCCAGCATCGCCACCACTTTCCTGGTGTCCAACTCCGCCTGGCAGAGGGAAGAAGCTGTAATGAGTAGGTCGTCCAAATACGGAACAATGTGAATGCCCTGGGCTCTGAGCAGGGCCTGAGCAGGGCCATTATGCCCTCCAGAACCTTGGTAAACACCCCCCCGAAGGTGCCGAGGTCAGCCCGAACAGGAGGGCCGCAAACTGAAAATGCTGATCTCCCACCACGAACCTGAGAAATCTCTGGTGTGCTGGGAAAACTGGTACATGAAGGTAAGCATCCTTGATGTCTATGGACGTCATGAAATCCCCCTGACGAAGGGAACCAATGGCTGAACACAGAGTCTCCATGCGAAACTTCTTGGTTCTGATGAACCTGTTGAGAAGCTTCGAATCTAGGATGGGTCTTATGGAGCCATCCTTTTTGGGAACCGTGAAGAGGTTGGAATAATAGCCCCGGTCTCTCTCTGAAAGAGGCACCGGGCATGTGACTGCCATATCCAGAAGATTCTTTACAGCCAACAGGAGCCCCTGCGCCGCCCGAGGATCCGATGGCACCTGAGACCTTAGAAATCTGGGAGGAGGCCGGGACTCGAACTCCAGTTTGTACCCAGACGAGACCACTTTCAATATCCACTTGTCTGGAACCCCAGGTAGAGGCCGTACGGGCACGTCCTCTACCTCTGTTCCAGGAATCACCTCTAAAGCCAGAGTAGGCAAGACCTCTGCCCCCTCTGGCACAGCGAAAGGAAGGATTAAAGGAGCTTGCCCCCCGAAAGGAGCGACGCAGCTTCTTACGCTGAGGTAGCTTCCCACCCTTCGCCACAGAATCCAATTTGTCTCCAAAAAGCCGCGTTCCCAAAAAGGGCAAAGCTGTAAGTGACTTCTTGGCCGCAATGTCCGCCGCCCGCTGGCGCAGCCAGACCAATTGGCGCATGGCCACCAACAGGGCCGAAGTTCTACTACACATGGTAATAGTGTCGTCCATAGCCGACAAAACAAAATTCATGAACAATTCACACCTCTTAAGGGTTGTGAATTCAACGCTGTCCGGGTTGAGCTGGGACCCATTTAACATGTCCCTGATCTCCGACCTGGTGGCCACAGCCACGAGTGCCGATGCACAGACAGGCCGCAAGGCAGAACCCACACTGGCAAAGGCATGACATGCCATCTGATCAATGCGCTTGTCCTCGCCATCCTTAAGGGTAGTGGCGTCAGGAGTATGTACAACGGAGGTGTTGGACAATCCTAGAATGGGCGCATCAACCTCGGGAGGGGAAGACCAGCGCTTCACTGCGTCCATCGGAAAGGGATACTTCCTATCCCATCCCTGAGGAACACCGTGAAGGCGACACGGCTTCTCCCATTCTCTAAGAATCATGCTGTCAAAATAATCCTGATTTGGAAACTCCAAGCGGGGCTTAGAGAACCCAAAGAATTCCCCCTTCTTCGGAGGGGCCTCCGCTGGTGGGGAAATATCCAGAACCTCTAACAGATGGGTCAGGACCCTGGGGGTATCAACAGCATCCCCCAGCACCTGCCCGGCATCAGAATCAAAGAACTGCAATTCCTCAGTCTCAGATTCCTCAAACAATTCCCCTTCCTCAAGCGGGGAATACTCGGCCCAATCAGGTGAGTCATAATCATCAAAATCAATTACCGGCGTAGCCGGTGACAGATGCCTTTTCTTAGCAGTGGCCTTTCTGCCCTCCCCCCCCTCACAACCAGCAGCGCGGTTCCCAGCCGTGGGCTGGGCTCTGCAATTGGCTCCAACAAAAGGGGGGGGGGGGCGGGCCGCGGTAACGTGCGTAGCGCCCGGCCCCGCCCCCTTAACACCGCAGCCTGAGGGGAAGAAGCTCCCCTCAGGAGAGCAAAAAACGGCGACCAGTAAAGCACAAGCACACTACACACATACACACACTCTGTAATAAAAGGAAAGGTCCGCCCCCCCCCCATGGAGGGTTAACAGAGGGACCCGGAAGGGGGATAATCCCGCACCAAGTATGGTGTAAGGGATATATATTATATATATATATATATATGCAATTAGAGACAGGGCATCCCAAACCGGGATCACTAACCCGGATTCCGCCTACCCCCTTATATGGGGTCTCACGGAGGAGCATGGCTCCCTAAACACCTATTAAGGTGATTCCTACCCTCACCCGGACCTGCAGCCAAGGCTGGGAGGCTAATATTGGGCTTAATGTATTAAGGTCCGGGCAGAAATAGGGCAAAAAATGGCCGGGCGTAAGCCCGGCTTACCTGCAAGGAAGAGAAGCAGACATCTACTGACTTGCTCACCGTACTGCAGAGAAGGAACTGGGGAATGTGTGGGAGGTCCCAGGTATTTATGGACCGGCAGGGGCTTCTTTTTTGCTTTCATCTCTGCAGAAGTTCCCGTCTACTGGACCATAACCCATATGTCATGAATAGTGGAAGCGGGGTGTGTGACATACTTGGAATAGTCCTACAGGGCCGCGGGCTGTTGAACCTTGCTCACCTGCAATAAGAGAAGCCGTCTTCTTGACCTTCGCAGCCGACTGCGACCCGGGTATAAATGGGACCAGAAGGGGCCTCTTTTTGCCATCTCTGCAGTCCAGCGCCCTCTGGCGGAGGTAATCCCATCTGTTATGAATTATCATCTGGAGCAGGACATGCTGCATACTTAGAATAATGTTGTCTGCATGTACCTCGAGGGCCCCCCCCGAAGAGCACAAAACGTGCCCACGTGATCCCGCCGTCCAATGACGGCGCGGTAGTGCCTGAGGTAATGTCGCCGCCATCCGTGGAGCGCTGTACAAGCACGCGGTGGCGGCGGCTCACAGTAAAACACATTAAGCACAAGTAAAATAAGCAATTCAGGCTGCTTGACATACCGCACACACACACCGCCCCCCCCCCCCCCCCCCCCCCCCCGAGATCTCCCCAGGGAGAGCGAGGCAAGGGCGCAGCAGTCACATAACGCCCAAGTGAAATAAAAAGGATAGGAGGGGGCAGACACCTAAAGGGGATAGGGTTTAAGGGGGAACCCCGAAGGCGGGAGGAGGCATCCCACAAGGCTCACCATGTGTAAGGAATATTCTGGAACAGGACGTGCTGTATACTTAGAATAAAAGGACACCTGAAAGAAAGGAGTAATCTAGGAGGGGCTGGAAGGTGGTGTACATAAATGGCACTGATATAAAAAGGGAAGTAGAGGGGTGAGAACAAGGGACTATAATAGAACATAATTATATTCCCCTACTGACTTCCAATGAATTTGCAATCAAGATTCAGAAGTAGAATGCAAAGCAAAAAAGGTGTACACACTACAAAAATATCAGATGAAATTTCTACAAAAAGATGATATTTGCGTACGCTGTACACACGTCAAATACTTGAAGAATAGGTGTATCAAAAATGCAGGAACCAATTTTTTTTCACAAGCTGCAGGCTGCATCATTTGACACTGGAAGAACACGTACTATAATTTTTTTTTTTTTTAACACAAACCAAAGACCAATTGATGAGCTTAAGATTTACAAGCTACAGTTTAGCAAAGCAGCCAAGCTTATGTATGGTTCAAGAGTGACAGGTTTTTCTGTATTCATTTTTTTATTTAAACAAGTGAAAAAATACCATTTTGTGATTACTCACCTGTAAAATGGGTATTATTAGTATGTCACACACCCCGCTTCCAATATTCATGACATGTGGGTTATGGCCAGTAGAGGGCGAACTTTGCAGAAATGACAGGAAAAAAAGAAGCCCCCCCCAGTCCATAAATACCTGGGACCTCCCACACATTCCCCAGTATAGGACAGCAGTAAGGGGACCAGGAAGAGCCAAATATAAACAATCATAACACTAAAAGGTTCACCATATAAAAGATCCGGGATGAAGCGGGGTGTGTGACATACTTATAATACCCATTTTACAGGTGAGTAATTACAAAATGGTATTATTCCAAGTATGTCACACACCCCGCTTCCAATATTCATGACATGTGGGACATCCAATAGCAGTGTCCATCATGGGTGGGGATCCCAATACGGCAAAAAATGCACAAATTTTAAACCACTGCAGCTTGCAGACACTTGCGGCCAAAAACAGCATCCGCTGAGGCCCGCACATCAACCTTATAAAACTTGGAAAAAATATGAACGGCTGACCAAGTAGCAGCCTTACAAACTTGTTCAACAGAAGCCTGGTGCTGAAAAGCCCAAGAAGCCCCAACAGCACGAGTCGAATGAGCAATGATCTGAAAAGGGGGAACCTTCCCCTTGGCAGTATAGGCCCCAAATAGTACTTCACACAACGAACCACATCCAAAGAGTGCAAAACCCTCTCCTTGTCATTGCTAGGCTTAGGACACAAGGGAGAACTACATCCTGAATGAGGTGGAAGGCAGAAACCACCTTAGGAAGGATATCTGGCTTAAAACGAAATACCACCTTGTCCCGGTGTCTCTCAAAGTAAGGGGCATGAATGCACAGAGCCGCCAACTCAGAGACACGCCGAACAGAGGTAATAGCCACCAAAAAGGCAACTTTTTGAGTGAGCATAGAAAGTGCAACATCCTGCACCGGCTCAAAAGGAGGCCCCTGGAGGGCCGACAGAACCAATTCAAATCCCAAACGGGCAACAAAGGCTTTCTAGGAGACCGCACATGAGTAACCCCCTGGAAAAAAGTCTTAACCAGAGGATGCAGAGCAAAAGACCTTTGAAAGAAGACAGTCAGAACAGAGACCTGCCCTTTCAAGGTACTAAGCTGGAACCCCAGGTCCAGACCGTGATGAAGAAACTCCAAAATCCTAGAATTAGAAAACACCCTGCAAGGCAAGGCCCTAGCCTCACATCAGCCAAAATAGGACCTCCAAGTCCTGTAGTATATGTTAGAGGAAGATCTCTTCTTAGCTCTAACAAGAGCCTCAGACAAACCTTCCTCCCTTAAGATGGAGGTTTCAGCAGCCACGCCGTCAAAGCAAGCGTTTGTAAATTGGAGTAACGTAGTGGACCTTGAGAGATCAGATCCGAAACAGGGGCAGCCAGTACTGATCTACCGCCAGCCTTACGACGTCTGCGAACCAAACCTGTCTTGGCCACCTTAGGGCCACCAGAATTGCTGGCGCACCCTCTAGAGCCGGCTTGCGCACCACCGTGCCTACCGTGGAGAAGGGGGGAAACAGGTACAGGAACCCCAGATCCCTCCAGGCAAGAGACATGGCGTCCACTGCCAGGGCCAGAGGATCCTGAGACAGAGACACAAACATTGGGAGCTTGTGATCCGTGTTTTCCACTCCCGGAATGTACACTGCTGAGATGCATGGAACATTGCTCTCCGCCCATGCAAGAATCAGAGAAACTTCCCTGAGGGCACTCCTGCTGCGAGTCCCTCCTTGGTGATTGATGTAAGCGACCGCAGTTCGATTGTCTGATCGAACCTGAACCGGTAAGCCGCGTGGGTGATGCGTCAAGCATGACAGAACCAACTGAATAGCTCTCAGCTCCAATACACTGATGGGGTTGTGAGCCTCCTGAGGACCCCACAGCCCCTTGAACTGACGCGTCTTCCAAAAACCTCCACAGCCCGACAGGCTGGCATCCGTGGTAACCGTCTCCCAACAAGGGGTCAGAAAGGATCTGCCCCTCATCAGATTGCTTGGTTCCAGCCACCACTGAAGGGACTGCCGAACCCGGGGAGACATCATGAATGACTGATCCAATGACTGCGGACATCTGTCCCAGGCCAACAATAGATGGAGCTGGAGCGACCTCATGTGGAACTGAGCAAAGGGAACTGCCTCGAAGGAAGCCACCATCAATCCCACTAGTCTCATCCCCAGCCGGATAGAAGGACGAGGTTTGGACAGGAGAAGACGTATCAGATCCTGAACCATCTGCACCTTGGACTGAGGAAGGAAAACTCTGGTCCGAATAGTATCCAGATTCATGCCCAGAAACGAGATCTCCCTTGAGGTGGAGATAGAAGACTTGGGATGGTTGATCACCCAGCCGAACCTCTCCAGCGTCGCCACCACCATACCTGGTGTTCAGCTCCGCCTGACTGAGAGAGGATGCCGTAATGAGGAGGTCGTCCAAATACGGAACAATGTGAATGCCCTGGGCTCTGAGAAGGGCCATTATGCCCGCCAGCACCTTGGTGAACACCCTTGGTGCCGAAGTCAACCCGAAAGGGAGGACCACAAACTGAAAGTGCTGATCTCCCACCACAAACCTGAGAAATCTCTGGTGTGCTGGGAAGATTGGTACATGAAGGTAAGCATCCTTGATGTCTATGGATGTCATGAAATCCCCCTGACCAAGGGAATTGATGGCTGAGCGCAGAGTCTCCATGCGGAACTTCTTGGTTCTGATGAACCTGTTGAGAAGCTTCAAATCCAGAATGGGTCTTATGGATCCATCCTTTTTGGGAACCGTGAAGAGGTTGGAATAATAGCCCCGGCCTCTCTCTGAGAAAGGCACCGGGCATATGACATCCATGACCAGAAGATTCTTTACAGCCAACAGGAGCCCCTGCGCAGCCCGGGGATCCGAGGGGACCCGAGACCTTAGGAATCTGGGAGGAGGCCGGTACTCGAACTCCAGTTTGTACCCGGAAGAGACCACTTCCAAGATTCATTTGTCTGTGACCTCCTGGGCCCAGACCAGGAAGAGGTGCCGCAGCCGCCCCCCCACCCGCAAGGGTGAGGGCGTCCCCTCATTGCTGAGCTGTCTTGGCAGCAGGCTTGGGCTTGGAACCCCAGTCAAGGCCTGAACATGCGCGTCCTCTGCCTCTGTTCCAGGAATCACCTCTGAAATTAGAGTAGGCAAAGCCTCTGTCTGCTCTGGCACCGCGAAAGGAAGGATTGAAGGAGCCCTCGAAAGGGACGATGCTGCTTCTTACGCTGAGGTAACTTTCCACCTTTTGCCACTGAATCCAATTTATCTCCGAACAGCCTCATACCCAGGAAGGGTAGCGCTGCGAGTGATTTCTTAGCCGCAATGTCAGCCACCCACTGGCGTAGCCAGACCGATCGGCGAATAGCCACCAGCAATGCCGAGGTTCTACTACACATAATAATTGAGTCATCCATAGCAGATAAAACAAAGTTCACAAATAATTTACACCGCTTAAACCGGACCTTCAGCGTGATTTAATGAAAAGCCCAAACTCTTAAAAAACGGTTCCCCAGCATCTAAAATTAATATATTTTAAGTTTTTAGTAACTTACTTATTATTCTTTCCCCCACTGGGCTGCAACTCTGTTCATGAATTTAGGATACGGGCGCCGCCATCTTGACTCAGAAGCATCACACTTACTGAGGAGAGTGGGATAAGGTACAGGGGGGCGGGTTATAGCTGTGCTTTGCTCAGACAGAGCAGAGCTGGGGTCAGGTAAAGGTCAGCAGTCCCAGAATGCAGAGCAGCAGAGTCAGGAGGCACTTCCTGCTTGCAGGCTGCCTGATAAGATGGCGGCTTCCATAAGCCACCATCTTGGATGTTTAAAGGCTCATAACATGCATTAGATGCAGGTAGGAGGATTTTTAATGTGGGCAATCTGTATGTACAGGGTGTGGGAAACATATAAGATAGGCTCTTATTCAGGGTGAAGGTCCGCTTTAAGGGCTGTGAATTCATCACTGGCCGGGTTAAGCTGGGAACCACTCAACAGGTCCCTAACCACAGACCTGGTAGCCACAGTCGCGAGCGCCGAGGCACAAACAGGCCGCAAGGCTGAACCCACACTGGCAAAGGCATGGCATGCCATCTGAACAAAGCGTTTGTCCTCACCATCTTTAAGAGTGGCGGCGTCTGGAGAATGTACAACGGAGGTGTTGGACAATCCCAGAACGGGCGCATCGACCTCGGGAGGGGACGACCAGCGCTTCACCTCGTCCACCGGGAAGGGATACTTCCTATCCCATCCCTGAGGAACACCGGGGAGCCGGCTAGGCCTCTCCCATTCCTAAAGAATCATGCAATCAAAATGATTCTGATTTGGGAACTCCAAAAAATTCCCCCTAGCAAAAAACATGGCCGCGCTCCCACAAGGTTGCGTGATCCGGGCCGCTGTCTAACAGATGCGGCCCAGCAACAAGTGAAGCAAACAGCCACCCACACAAACACATACACTCATACCACACTGACAGCTAATTGGCCAGGCAAAGTCTGAGGTAAAAAATTGGAGGCACATGCCCCCCCCCCCCCCCCCCATGATCCAGGGACAGGGAGCAACTGGTGGGGGAAGTCCCCAAGCCCCCTAATGCAGCGCAGGGAAAATGACGGACAGGGCATCCCAAACCAGGATCCCGAACCTGGTAACCGCCTACCTCTTGGAGGGGGTCTCACGGAGGAGCATGGCTCCAAGTTATCACACCACTAAGGTGTATCCTACCTTCACCCGGACCAACAGCCAGGGCTGGGAGGCATAGGGGCTTAATAAAAACAAGGTCCGGGCAGAAATAGGGAAAGAAAATGGCCGGGTGAAAACCCGGCTTACCTGCAAGGAGGAGAGAGCCATCTTCTGACTTGCTCGCCGTCTGCAGAGACGATTACTGGGGAATGTGTGGGAGGTCCCAGGTATTTATAGACTGGGAGGGGCTCCTTTTTTTCCTGTCATCTCTGCAAAGTTTGCCCTCTACTGGCCATAACCCATGTCATGAATATTGGAAGCGGGGTGTGTGACATACTTGGAATAATGTAGTGAATACATAACAGCAGCATATAATTGCACTGCTGCAGACATGACAAAATTACAGCAATAAAAAAGGTGTATTTATACCCCCAGGGCATCTTGATTTGGGCTGCCCTATCTGTTAACAAATTGGTCTGTTGTACCTCTTCTGTGGCCAGAATGGGTCCGCCACTGAGGCAAGGACGCATGGGGTTGTGACTGTTGCGTCTCATTTACATTTCTATTACATATATATTTACTATTTTTGCCTGGACTGGGTCTTTAATTACTTAAACTGCAGATGGATTGTTCATCTGGTCCTGTACAATTCCTTGTTTGTTTCAGGCATGTCTCTTACCACCTTGTGAAAAGATAATGCACCTACTGGTCCCAGGTGACAGATTTGCAGATGGCACAGCAGCATAGTCTTTTGGTCTGCTGAAGCTGGCTAATATTGAGGCCAAATCCATGATTCCTGCAGTGTCCTGAGCAGCACAACATAAATATATATATATATATATATATATATATATATATATATATATATATATATATATATATATATATATATATTATAGGATATCTTTTTCTTCAATGTTTAAGACAGTATGTTTAGATATGCCAATATCCTCCAAGGATAAATCTTTTTGTGGTTCAAGATAGCATCTTGGAAAAGGATTACAAATGGTATAAATTGAAGGATGATATCCAATTTTCAACATCCAGTCCAGTAAGACCTGCATAAAAAAGCAAAGTTTTAAGAGCAATGATTTTGTCAAACTGTAATATACATTTATTGCCCTTCCAGTACATCCTTCATACACAGATTCTGCTTTTTCTTACTGCATCCCAATTTTCTTTTTACAAACAGAACTGTCCTATGCTTGAGGAAAAACTACAAACACATACATATGCACCTAGCAGGGTAAAGAAAGGGGGTAACAGATTGTCTCCAACATGGTAATGGAGAAAGGGAAGGCCTTCCTAAGCAACCAATAATCCTGCAATCTATCCCTTGGAGCTGGGGAGATCATCAGGTGCACAAGAAGTGATCAACACCACAACTCTATCTGACCTCCAAGCAATGAGGTATAACAAAAACAGCCACATTGGATACATGAGCTTTAAGCAAATGTCAACCAAGATCATGGAAGACATCTAAGTGACAAGCAACTGCTGATGTGTACTTAAAGTGTGCCTATACTCAGAAAGGAAGTGTATGTGGTCATATTCAATCCCCAGCCCTGTGCCCTAAAACAGCCTGTGTTTATTTTTTTACCTCAGCATTTGCCCAATATCCATAAACACAACAGGAGGTAGTATTAAGGTGAATGGCAGCCATATGATAATTCATTCAGTTACAACCAAACATAATGGCAGTTAGGGTGAAGTGCTCCCCATTGCTGAGCTGTGTGTACTTTAACTGATTGCATATTCACTGGGGGATCAAGCCAGGGAATTCTGAAACATGGTGCCCCCTGGGAGTAGTATCCCCCAGAGAGTGTCAGTGACCAGAGCATGTCCCAATCACCATACAGACTCTCCAGGGAAAGAGAAAGCCTAGAAAGAAATCCATCTATGCAGAGTCCAAAGGATGAGGTGTACCATTTCAGCACGTGCCCTACATCATGTGTGTTGGGAGTATGTAGTCCTGTGGGGTTGTCTGACGATGGAACTGCAGGCAGTCATATCATCAGACGACACTCTAACAGTTGGCGTTTCAAAGTGAGGCACTCCCTAACCATGCTCACCTGCTTGGCAGCATACATTGGACCTGAACAGACAAGACGCAACACTCTCTAGCAGCAAGGAGGACTTCAGCTCTAACTTATTAGAGGTAGGTTTCAGGCTTGAAGAAATACTAGAATTAGGGGTACTGGTGAGGTCTGTCATATTAAATATAAATATCAACAGCCTCTCAAGGTGGGATAAATACTATAAGGATGTTCAATAGGAGATAGAGTAGTGTGAAACTATTAACAGGGGCAATTAGTATTTTAGCTTAATATATATATATATATATATATATATATATATATATATATATATATATATATATATATATATTAGAAAATGTACACAAAGCTGCCCGGGTATAAAGTGTCAGTGTGTTAATTAGATTTGTTCCAAAGGTGCCTAGGAGGACAATCTATGCCCTTTTTTTTGTTAACAGGGAAATTGCCAGAAGCCCCACAGTTATACACTGTTTATGTACATTGTAATGTAAATGCACACAGAAATAATCGAAAAACTTTTAACATCCTAAATACCTAATAGCCAAACTGAGATGTCATGTCACAAGACTTCATGACAACGCCTGTTTATAAACAACATTGGCAGTTTTATTGCCAGGTGCATAGACAAAGTTTTTCACCTGATCCAACTCTAGAGCAGGCAACATACATTTATCTGTCCATGCGAAAAACATACCGAATCCTGATTTATGCCAGTCACCTGCAGTGATTGGCCTTGCTTATTGTCATTGCACATCATAGCTTAACGGGAAACTGTTAACGTTTAAATGTTATTGTTTTATCTGAGTTAATCAGTGGAATAAAAACTTCTTCTCCAGCAGCACATACAGTAAGGATGGTTGCTTCCAGCACATGAGGATGACATTTTTAATGCACATCCTAGTTCCATTAAACAGTTTTGGTGCATCTCGATTCCATATTAGAATAACTGGAGAACCAACACTTAGATCCGAGTGATGAGAAGGCATTCCAGTTGGTTCTAAAGAATTTAAAAATTCAGCTGGTTACTGCACGATCTGTTCTGGATCTATTGTGGTGTCAATGGATTTGTAGGAATAAACAAATCCTGACAACGCCTTACAAATTTGTACGTTTATTGCATTTACCACATGCTTCCTTGCAGCCAAAATAGCACTTTGTCATATCCAATCACAGTAAGGAGACTTTCTTTTGTTAAACAAAGCCAATGTCAGGGAACACTGCTATTCTGAGGTGCTCAGGTGACTCTATAGCCCTGCATAAATCAGCAATGAGTGATATATTTCCATTTGCATCTTGTTGGACTACACCATTTTCAAGCATCAGAAGCATTTGGGTGAACAGCAGAGCAGATTTATCTCCAAAAAATACAATTCTGTGAAACTCACCTGTAGAATTGTTTTTGTATCCATCCAGTCCAGGCCGTCCCAATATCTTCACGATTGGGTGTTCGCCTCTAGAGGGCGCTTGACTGCAAGATCAAAGATGTAGCTCCTCCCGGCCCCTATAAAGGCAGCTGCCCCTCTATCATTCCCCAGTGGTTTAAAAGCAGTACTCAAAAAGAGAGGGGAGGTCTAAGAAAACAAGAAACCATGTTACATCACATAGCTTCAGCTTGTACTCTCTCTAAGCAAAAACTAGGAAACTAGTGTCCTATGAACAAAAAATGGTTGATCACCATAACAGGCATACAGGACATAATGAACCCAAGGGCGGGGTGGGACGGCCTGGACTGGATGGATACAAAAACAATTCTACAGGTGAGTTTCACAGAATTTTATTTTTCCCTCCGTCCAGTCCAAGCCGTCTTCACGATTTGGACATCCAAAAGCAGTGTCCATATGGGCGGGATCCCCAGTGCGGAACAGCATGTAGTTCATTTCACTACTGCCTGAAGCACCTTTCGGCCAAAAACAGCGTCAGCTGAGGCCCTGACATCCACCTTGTAAAACTTTGTAAAAGTATGAATAGAAGACCAAGTTGCGGCCTTACAAACTTGTTCCACCGATGCCCGGTGCTGAAAAGCCCAAGAGGCACCAATAGCCCTGGTAGAATGAGCTGTGATCCGAAATGGGGGTTCCTTCCCCCTGGCAGAATATGCTTGTACCACCGTCTGATCCACTTACTGAGAGTGGTCTTGGCTGGTGGCAATCCTTTCCTGGAACCCTCTGTTAGGACAAAGAGCAAATCCGATTTTCTGAAGGATTCAGTCGCAGCCAGGTAATACCTTACGGCTCTGACCACATCCAAGGCCGTTCCTTGGAATTAGCCGGAGCTGGACACAAGGAAGGCAAAACAACTTCTTCATTAAGGTATAAAGCAGAAATGACCTTAGGCAAAAAATCAGGTTTAAAAACGAAAAACCACCTTATCCCTGTGCAAATCAAAGTAGGGTGGTTTCATACAAAGCGCGGCCAGCTCTGATACACAAGGCACCAAGGTGATCGCTACCAGAAAGACCACTTTGAGAGTCAACATAGACAATGCAGCATCGCTCAATGGCTCGAAGGGAGGCCCCTGGAGAGCAGATAGCACTAAATTCAAGTCCCACACCGGTAATACTGACTTACGCAGTGGCCGGCCGGACATGGGTAACTCCCTGGAAAAAGTCTTGATCAACCTATGGTTGGCAATGGATCTCTGAAAAAAAATGGCTAAAGCCGAGACCTGACCTGCTCAGCTGGAGACTCAAGTCTAAGCCGTGTTGTAAAAACTCCAGAATCCTAGAAAAAGCTAATTTTCGGCAAGGAAGGCTCTTGGCCTCGCACCAAGCGATATAGGCCAGCCAAACTCTGTAGTATATCATGGAAGAAGATTTCTTCCGTGGCTGAATCATTGTATGCACAACCGTGGCCGATAACCCTTTCTCCGTCAGGATTGAGGTTTCAATAGCCAGGCCGTCAAAGCCAGCGTCCGTAAATTGGGGTGCCGTAGCGACCCCTGTGTGAGAAGCCCTGGGTCGTCGGGCATGATGTAGTGATCTATTGACATCTGGACTATGTCTGCAAACCAACTCCTTCTCGGCCAGCGAGGAGCCACCAGGATGGTTGGTACCCCTTCCTGGGCTATCTTGCGCAGCACTCTGCCCAGGAGCGGAAACGGAGGTAATGCATACAGAAATTTGAACTCCATCCAAGGAATTGCCAGAACGTCTGTTGCAATGGCCAGAGGATCTCTTGAGAGACGAACCTTGGAAGCTTGTGATTGTGTCTGGACGCAAACAGATCCACGTCCGGCTGACCCCAGTGGAGACACAGAGCCTGAAAGGTTTCGCTGCTGAGGGACCATTCCCCCAGGCGCAAGGAACTCCTGCTCAGGGAGTCTGCCTCCTGGTTTTCCACCCCGGGGATGTAGACCGCCGAGATGCAGGGAACATTCTCCTCTGCCCAAGTCAGAATCTGGGTTACCTCCTTGAGGGATCTCTTGCTCCGAGTCCCACCCTGGTGGTTGATGTAGGCCACAGCAGTCTGATTGTCCAAGTAAACCTGGATCGCATGGCCTCTTAAATGGGTCAAGTCAAGCGTAGAAGAACCAACCGGATTGCTCTCAGCTCCAAGAGATTTATGGGTAAACGGTTCTCCTGCGGACCCCACTGACCCTGGATCTTCTGGGTCTGCCAAATGCCTCTCCAGCCTGTCAGACTGGCATCCGTGGTAACTATCTCCCAATGGGGAGTCAGAAAGGACTTACCCACCAGCAGGTTCCGGGAGTCCAACCACCACAAGAGGGGCTGCCTGGCCAGGGGGACAGCGAAAAGCCTTGTTCCAGAGATTCCTGCGTCCGATTCCAGCCGGTCAGCAGGTTCAACTGAAGAGGTCTCATGTGAAATTGGGCGAAGGGTACTGCCTCGAAGCATGACACCATTAGGCCCACCAATCTCATCCCCAGACGACGGCTGCTGACAAGACAGCAAGGCCTGCACTTGCGTCTGGAGACCCAAAACTATCTGCTGTGGCAGAAAAACCTTGACCTGAGCGGTGTCTATCGTCATTTCCAGGAAGGATCTCACTGATGATAAACGACTGTAATTGATCACCCCACCGAAGGCTTCCAGGGTTGACAGCACTGTCCGAGTATCGCTCTCGGCCTGCTGAAGGGACCGGGCCGAAATCAGCAAATTGTCCAGATAGGGTAACACACGAATAATATAATTTCATCTAAGCCTTAATAAAATATAAAATATTCAAGCTTTATTAATATGTAACATTCGTGTGCTGAAACCTGATTGATCATTTAATCACATAATGTACAAATGTCCTTATAGTTTGTGCAGGGAGAGGTCTTCATTCTCAGCGCTGTACAGACTCCAACAAAATGGAGCCACAGCGCAGACTGGCTGGTGACGCACAACGTCACATCCGGGGAGAACCGGATGGGTGACGAATGCGCTCCGGGGCCTGGTGCGCACGTCACTTCCGGCTTCGGCCGACGAGACGGTGCGCTCCGGGCCTCGGAGGGCATATAAAGCGCCACCAAAGCGGCATGCAGACACCCCTAGACCGACGAGCACGGAGCCCGATAGGGAGGAGAGCCCAGCGGGGAGGATATGAACGGTGCATACCGCACCAACAGCGCCCTAACTACATGTAGCGCACAACACACGTCTTACAGGTACATTAGATCATTTCTATATCTTATATTAGATCTGTCACATACCACGCAGTGCTAGCATACTAATTTTGCTCCATACCTTGCTGACTTTCCATAGGGCCCAAAATGAGACCACCCCCACAAGCAGGAGGCATAATGCTCTAAAGTCTATGTGAGAATATAAAACAAGACTTGGAAAGGTAATATTTCAAACTGGATGATCAGATAACATATATAAATCCAACGGCTCTACATCAATACAAATAATGGGTTGTGGTTTCTCTTAAAGGTCCAATAACCAACAAGCCTTAAAGAGGGTGTGCCACGTCTTTCTCGGTGAATAAGTTTCAACCATGCACTGTAAATATTACATTGTCAATAACAACCTATGAATTTCAAAAATACAACTACCGAACAGGTATTTTACAATATTATTCACACACTTGGTTATGAATAATTATGCAGATGTCACAAAATAGAAATCTAACATATACCTGCTTTTCTCTCTTTATATTCATATAAGGGCATTGATAAAGCCTAAATAGGAGGCGAAACATGTCTGCCCATCTGAAAGGTATCCCATTGAGGAACTTTCTATAAGAAAATATGAGGGAACGTGCAATACAACTGTATTTTTAATTGATGTATACATTATAAACATATTGTAATGTCCAAGTCTACAGATGTAAAATGATGTTTTTATTATGATATAATGAAATAAATGTGTAGTAAAATTTCTTTTAATATAAACAGTGTGGTCATAATTAAACGCTTAGTAAACAAACCGGGAGTAGCCTCAACCCGGAACCAGTAAAGATAACACACGAATACCCTGACTCCTCAGGATAGCCATGATGCCCGCCAGCACCTTGGTGAACACAAGGGGGGCTGAGGATATCCCAAATGGGAGTGCTAAAAACTGGTAATGTTGATCCTCCAGCGCAAACCTCATGAACTTCTGATGCCCCTGGAAAATCGGGATGTGCATATAAGCGTCTGCTGATGTCCACCGTGGTCATGAAGTAGCCGGGCCGAAGCGATCTCACCGCCGACTGCAACGTTTCCATGCAGAAATGCCTGACTCTTACAAACCTGTTGAGACCCTTCAGGTCCAGGATCGGCCATAGCGTTCCGTCCTTCTTGGGAACCGTGAACAGGTTGGAGTAGAATCCCCGACCTTGTACCTGCCGGGGTACAGGGCAAATCACACCTATCCGCAGGAGGTGAACAGCCGTTTTCAAAGCTTGAGCTTTTAGTGGGTTTCGAGATATCCGTGAACGGAAGAATTTTGTGGGTGGCCTGGCTGCCAGCTCTATCTTGTAATTGGAGGACACTACCTGAATCCACCGATCTGAGATGTGACGCCTCCAGATCTGAGCAAACAGCAGAAGCCGTCCCCCCACCCGTATGGGTGAGGGCGCCCCCTCGTGCCTGAGTGGGCTTGGCAGGGGGTTTGGGCTTGGCTCCTAAGAAGGAGTTGGGTAGGCTGCGGGACCTACCTCTGTCCCAGGTATCTCTGCGGCCACCTGGAAATGAAGATCCTCTTCCTCCTCGAAAGGACCGATAAGAAGAGGGGTTCCGAAAGGACCGAGCAGGTTTCCTTCTCTGAGGGAGTCTACCATCCTTGACCAGAAGGTCCAGTCGCTCCCCAAACAGCCGGCTTCCCACAAAAGGTTGACTTGTGAGGGACTTCTTGGCAGCCGTATCAGCCGACCACTGCTTCAACCAGAGCGGGCGGCGTAGAGCAAGGCCAAAATTCTGGCGCCAAGCCTCACCACATCATCCATGGCAGTAACAACAAAGCCAATGAAATCCAAGCAAGCCTTGAGTTCCTTATACTCCTCCACCCGCTTGCGAGCCTTAGCTCTAGCCACAAGGTGTCTCACCTTTCTCCTGTTGGCTAGTGAGACGATAGCCGAGGCACACGCAGGGCGAAAGAGAGCACTAGTAAAGGTGAACGCATGGCAGACCAGCTGATCCATGCGTTTGTCTGCAGGGTCACGTAATGAAGCATTGTCGGGCGACGGCATAACAGTGGTATTGGACAAGCCTGACACGGGAGGATCCACCTCGAGAGGGTGACATCATAACCGAACTGATTCAACAGGAAAGTGGTACCTCCTATCCAGGCCCTTAGGGACCGACGGTAATTTGTTGGGCCTTTCCCATTCCTTAAGGATCATGTTAGAAAAGTGAGGCTGCTCCGGGAAGACCCGCCTTTGCATCTCAGGCCGAAATAAATCATCCAGGAGACAAGAATCCTCATCCGAGGAGTAACCAGAGATACTGTCATCACAAGCGGAATATTCCACCGTTGAGCGTGAATCATCTGGCAACTCACCTTCCTCCGCAGAACCCAAGCAATCAAAAAGATCGTCATCCGAGTAAATCGTCTGACATGGGAGGATCCACCTTGGGAGGGTGACATCATAACCGAACCAATTCAACAGGAAAGGGGTACCTCCTATCCAGGCCCTTAGGGACCAACGGTAACTTGTTGGGCCTTTCCCATTCCTTAAGGATCATGTTAGAAAAGTGAGGCTGCTCCGGGAAGACCCGCCTTTGCCTCACAGGCTGAAATAAATCACCCTGCTTCCTCTTAGCCGCTCTGGGAGGAACAATATGTAGGGTATCAAACACGGAAGAGAGCAAACTCTCCGTATTACCCAGGAGACAAGAATCCTCGTCCGAGGAGGAACTAGAGGTATTGTCATCACCAGCGGAATATTCCACTGTTGAGCGTGAATCATCTGGCAACTCACCTTCCTCCGCAGAACCCAAGCAATCAAAAAGATCGTCATCCGAGTAAATCGGCTCCAGGTGCCGCTTCTTACTCAAGGCTTTCTTAGGAGCTGTCAACGAGATCAGCTTCTCGAGACTAGCCAGCATATGCGCAAAATCAGTATGAGACCCCTTGCTGGCACCCCCTTCACTAGGGGCTGAATGCAGCAGTGGAGGGACGGAGAGGCCGATGGTAATACAGGGCTAGGGTCAGGGGCTCATGGTCCAAAACAATGCCTCTGGCGCAAGTGGGACAAATAGTGCTGAATCCGCCCAGAGGATTCCTTCTGCACAAGGGGCAGAGCCTGTCCTGTCCAAATGGGGTCCCCGGCTCACTATCCCTTGATGCCTCCATTATGGTGATTATGAATAGTAATATTCAATAAGGCTACAAGACACTAACGGCCTAAGCCTAATAATCGATCCCTCTAATTAAGAAGGGGGACCGGGAGGAACCACAACCCTCAACCTTAGCCCACGATCTAAACAAAAAGAGAGAGAAGAGCAATTACCTCAAAAGCCCCATGTCAGCCTGAACATAGAAGACATATGGCATATGTGCACAATAATCAAAAAAGAGGGACTCACAACACCGCAAACCGACAGGAGGGATCACCGCCAGCGTCCGCAGGAAGGCCTGAGCACCTGGCTCCACAGCACAGCAGCGCGTCTGGAAGGATCCTAGGGGGGGGGGCGGCACCGGCGTGACGTCAGCGCCCCCCTGCAGCGCGTCAGCAGAAGATCCTCTTCCATGAAGAACGCCGCCCACGTGAATCCGACTGTCATGGTGGCGGTTCCGTAGCTGCACTCCCCCCGTCTCTTATCTCAGACCGCGCCGCACACGGCGGTGCGGAGGAGGCCCGCGGGCGCGACTGCCATGAGAGGCGCGCGCCCCGAGCACACCGACGGGGGAACGCAGGAAGGTGATTAAGGAGGTCAGAGACCGCTCCTCACTGCCTGTCAGTGAGGAGCGCAATGTGAAAGTCCACCAAGCATGCATGCACACACATACAACTCTGTGAAGTACTCACCTGTAGAGTTGATATTATATGCATACAGCACGTCCTGCTCCAGTAATAGTAATAACATGTGGGTAATCCTCCGCCTCCAGCGCCGTGCACTGCAGACATGTAGAAAACAAGCTCCTCCCGGCCCTACATATACCGAGGGACCTCCCACAAATCCCCAGCATTGAAAAGCAGTGAGAAAGAGAGGCCAGGAGAAACAACCACCCAAAACTGGCAATAATATCAAAGATAACAATCACCAAACAGGGGATCCAGAACAAGGTGAAAACAGGGTGGGGTGGAGCAGGACGTGCTGTATGCATATATCAACTCTACAGGTGAGTACTTCACCTTCAACTTCAGTTGTATTATTCTAAACATACAGCACGTCCTGCTCCAGTAATAGTAATAACATGTGGGACATCCAATAGCAGTGTCCATAAAGAAGGGTGGGATCCCCAACAGAAGGCAACAGCAAGCAGTCTAAACTACTGCCGCCTGCAAAACCTTGCGGCCAAACACAGTGTCAGTTGAGGCCCTAACATCAACCTTGTAAAACTTTGTAAAGGTATGAACGGAAGACCAAGTAGCGGCCTTGCAAACTTGCTCCACAGAGGCCTGGTGCTGAAAAGCCCAAGAAGCCCCAACAGCTCTAGTACAATGAGCAGTAAGACGAAAGGGGGGAGTCTTCCCCTTAGCAGTATAGGCTTGATGGTAGACTTGGCGGGAGCCAAACCCTTCCTAGGCCCATGAGGCACAACGAAGAGAGCATCCGTCTTCCTAAAGGCATGAGTGAGGTAAGACTTGACACACCTAACCACATCCAAGGAATGCAAAACCCTTTCCTTAGGGTTACTAGGATTAGGGCACAAGGAAGGAAGTACAATATCTTGATTTAAATGAAATGCAGACACAACCTTAGGCAGGAAGTCTGGCTTGAAGCGAAACACCACCTTATCCCGGTGTCTCTCAAAGTAGGGAGGCTGAATAGACAAAGCAGCCAACTCAGACACACGTCTAACCGAAGTGATAGCTACCAGGAAGACAACCTTGAGCGTGAGCACAGCGAGAGCGGCCTCATGAATAGGCTCGAAAGGCGCCCCCTGCAGGGCCGACAACACCAAGTTCAGATCCCAAACAGGAACCATAGGTTTCCGAGGAGGACGCACATGAGTGACCCCCTGAAAGAAGGTCTTGATAAGAGGGTGCTGGGCAAAGGTCGTCTGAAAGAAGATAGACAGGGCCGAAACCTGGCCCTTCAAGGTACTAAGCTTAAGACCCAAGTCTAGCCATGTTGTAAAAACTCCAGCACCCTGGAGACTAAGAATTCCCGGCAGGGAAGAGACCTGGATTCACACCAGTCAATGTAAGCACGCCATACTCTATAACAGACAGCAGCAGAAGTCTTCTTCCTGGCTTGCACCATAGTAGTCACAACAGAAGCAGACAAACCCTTTTCCATTAAGATGGAGGTTTCAATAGCCAAGCCGTCAAAGCCAGAGTTAGTAAATTGGGATGGCGTAGAGACCCCTGGGTTAGAAGATCTGGCACCCTTGGCAGATCGTACTGATCTACTGGCATTTGAACCACGTCCGCGAACCACACTCTTCTTGGCCACCTTGGGGCCACCAGAATCGCGGGTACCCCTTCCAGAGCGATCTTGCGCAGCACTCTGCCCAGAAGGGGAATTGGTGGAAACACATACAGGAGCCGAAACTCCTTCCAAGACATTGACAGGGCATCCGAAGCCAGAGCCAGAGGATCCTGAGACAGGGATACAAAGCTCGGTAGCTTGTGATTGTGACGTGACGCAAAGAGATCCACATCTGGCACACCCCAACGGTGACACAGGGACTGAAAAACCCTGTCGCAGAGGGACCATTCCCCCTGACGGGACGACCCCCTGCTCAGAGCATCTGCTAGCAGATTCTCCGCCCCCGGAATGTAGACAGCCGAGATGCATTGTACATTGGTCTCTGCCCATGTTAGAATCAGAGACACCTCCTGGAGAGCACCCTTGCTCCGGGTTCCTCCCTGATGATTGATGTAGGCTACCGCCGTCCTGTTGTCTGAGCGTACCTGAACCGCCAGACCCTTCAGGTGCTGGGTCAATCGTTCCAGCACCAACCTGACCACCCTGAGTTCCAGGACATTGATAGGAAGATGGGCCTCCTGAGGGCCCCACCTCCCCTGGAAGCGCAGGGACTTCCAGAATCCCCCTCAGCCCGAAAGACTGGCATCCGTTGTGACCGTCTCCCAAGAGGGAGCCAGGAAGGATCTGCCCCTTGTCAAGTTCCTGGGGTCCAACCACCACGCAAGGGATTGTCTGACCGTGGGGGGGGGGAATCACCCAGATCTCGTCCAAGGACGCTGGGTCCTTGTTCCATACTGACAGAAGGTGAAGCTGCAGGGTTCTCAAATGAAACTGGGCAAAGGGCACCGCCTCGAAGCTTGCCACCATCGAGCCCACCAACTGCATTCCCTGCCGGATGGAGGGATGAGGGTTCGCAAGCAGGGACCTCGCCTGCGTTGTCAGAGCTTCCACCTTCTGCGGAGGAAGGAATATCCTTGACTGAACCGAGTCCAGAATCATCCCCAGAAACGGGGTCACTGAGGAGGGGGACAGAGAGGACTTTGGGTAATTGATCACCCAGCCGAAGGACTCCAGGGTGGACACCACCAACCGAGTGTCCAGCTCTGCCTGCTGCAGAGACCGAGAGGTGATGAGAATATCGTCCAGGTAGGGCAACGCGTATGCCCTTTAGTCTTAATAGAGACATCACCCCTGCCAGCACCTTGGTGAACACCCTGGGAGCCGACGTAAGGCCGAATGGCAGGGCTGCGAACTGATAATGCTGATCCAACAGCGCAAATCTGGGGAACCTTTGGTGCCCTGGGAACACCGGAACATGCAGGTAAGCGTCCTTGATGTCCACAGATGTCATTAAGTCCCCTGGACGCAGCGAGGCAATGGCCGAGCGCAGAGTTTCCATACGAAAATGCCTGTTTCTGACAAATTTGTTTAGGATTTTCAAATCCAGAATGGGTCTGACTGACCCGTCCTTTTTGGGCACCGTGAACAGGTTGGAATAAAACCCCATGCCCCTGTCCCATAAGGGGACCTCGCAGATGACCCCGAGCTCCAGAAGGTCCTGCACAGCCAGCATCAAGACTCAAGCTGAGGCAGGATCCTGTGGGATCCGAGACCCAACGAACCTGGTAGGGGGCAGTACAGCAAATTCTATTTTGTAACCGGAGGAAACTACCTCCTGAATCCACCGGTCTGGGACAAGGCGTCTCCAGACATGCTGTGCTGTAGACGTCCCCCCAACCTGACCGGCGAGGGCGCCCCTTCATGCTTGGGGGGGGCTTTGGGCTTGAACCCCCAGGAGGAGCCAGGATGGGGTCCTCTGTTCTTGTTCCAGGACTCTGCGCGAGACCCAGCGAAGGACACCCCTCTACCCTGCTTGGCCCCACGGTAGGGGGTCGAATGGGAGCTTGGGCCACGAAAGGGCCGAATCTGATGCTTGCGCTGGGGCAACTTGCCACCCTTGGCAAAGATATCTAACCTTTCTCCAAACAGGCGCAGCCCTTTAAATGGAAGCCCCGTAAAGGCCTTCTTGGCGACGTTGTCAGCAGCCCACTGGCGTAACCAGATCGCGCAGCGTATGGCCACCACCAGAGCAGAGGATCTAGCACTCAGCTTAATAGCATCGTCCGATGCAGATAGGATATAATTCACAAAGGTCTCACAGGTGGCCAGAGCGTTGGCAGCCTCAGAGGGCAAGTCATCCGCCCCTTCCAGGGCAGTCTGAACCACCGTCCTGGGCGCCACTGCCGTGATGGCTAAGGCGCAAACCGGGCGGAGCGACGCTCCCCCAAATGCAAAGGCATGACAAGCCAATTGATCAACTCGCCGATCCTCTAAATCCCGCAGCGTAGTAGTGTCAGGGGAGTGCATAATAGAGGTGTTGGACAGACTCAGAATCGGGGCATCGACCTCGGGCGGCGATGTCCAACACTTAACCAGATCGGCAGGAAATGGATAATTCTGCTTTAGGCTTTAGGAATCCCCTGGAGTTTGCTGGGATGTTCTCATTCTTTCAGCACTAGGCTATTAAAATGAGTTTGTTCGGGAAACTCCAACCGCACCCTAGCGGTATGAAACAGATCACCCCTTTGCCGAGGGGCCGCGGGAGGGGGAGAGAGGGATAACACGTCAAAGATCTGGGACAGCAGTCTATCAATGTCGTCCTGGGACCAATGATCAGACCCAGACTCCTCCTGACTCCTGGACTCGTCGTCGTAGGACCCCGAGTCAGAGAGCAGTTCCCCTTCCTCTGATGGGGACTGTGCATAGGAAAGCAGTAAATCATCAGATTCTACAGGGAGAATAGTAGCTTCAGGATTCAAATGACGCCTCTTGGCAGGAGCCAGCGATAAAGTTTTCCACACTAGCCAATCTAGAGGCCAAATCAGCGTGAGAATCCCCACTAGTATTGGGGGTTAGGCTCAAGCTTGGGGGAGTAGGGGAAGTAAGGCGAGGTGCGGGCCCAGCCTCGGAAGAGGTGGGGAGACCGGCTAGCGCCTGCTGGGCACAAGGGACGCAGACCCGTGCATTGTCACCGCTGCTAGGTAAAACCCCACAAGCTACACACAGACGGGCTTGTCCCAAGGGGACCCCATTCACAATATCCTGGGATGCCTCCATATGGTGATTATTAAATTCAATATGCCAGTAGGGATTGACGCTTTAAGCAACCCTGGATGCCCCAATAACCCGCTGGGAAGTGGAAGTAATTTCTGAAAAATGGTCTGGACCGGGCGCTGCGTCGGGCCGGGAGAAGCCACCGAGGACCGCTGTCTGAAAGACACAAGGGGAACAGGGATGTCAGAGCCGAGTGCAAAGAAGCAAGCTAGGGAAAAGATCGCCCATGAGGGCACTTACAGGTCTGCGAGGGGAGGACTGTCTTCACCACGCGCATGCGAGAAGGAAATGGCGCCAAGCAAACCTCGAAGGGCGGGCCAGAGCGAGCGATGACGCGGAACGCGCCAGACCGAACCACGCCCCCCCCGGAGAGCGCGAAGCTCGAAGGCGCGCAGCCAATCAGGAGAGGACAGTAGATAAGTCAGCATCACTTCAGAAAAAAACGTCTGACAGAGTGAATGAGGAGATAGAAAACGCCGTAGCTTCCCCGAACAGGGCTGCCGTATGCGCCATAAAGAACAGTAAAACGCTGCGGTTAGTTAAAAAACTAAAAGTGGAGCGCGCTCTGACACCCCGTAGCGGTAAAGCCATCTATAGTGTAATTAGGGCAAGGATAGGCCATCAAACACACAACCACCCTCCCCCCCTCTTTTTCCCCCCACTAACAGGGGAATCTGGGGAGGAAGGTGACCCGAATAGAGGGTTCACCGTTAGATGGGACATGGGGGCACGTGGTGCGGGAGGGGCATCCATCAGAAGGCTCACCATTCGCCTTAACCGCCTACCCTATGGTGGGGGATTGCGGTGGAGACTAGCTCCGTAAGCACACTAGGTGCTGCCTACCTTCACCTGAACAACGCAGCTCAGGCTGGGAGGCATTAATTCACAATGAGGACGGGTGGAAATAGTCCCGCAGGGCCTCGGGTTGTTAAGCCCCGCTCGCCTGCGAGAGCGTGATACTTCATGTCTTCGCAGTTCCAGCACTGCAGAGAAATCTGGGGGGGGGGGGGGATTTGTGGGAGGTCCCTCGGTATATGTAGGGCCGGGAGGAGCTTGTTTTCTACATGTCTGCAGTGCACGGCGCCAGAGGCGGAGGATTACCCACATGTTATTACTATTACTGGAGCAGGACGTGCTGTATGCTTAGAATAATAAAGCTGTGGGCAGGGAGGGACATATATAGAAAAAACATATTAGTGGTTCCCCCTCTGGCTCACCATAAGCCTGTGGCCGGCTACCTTTTAGAAATAAGGTCTGCGGCCCAGAGCATGAGCTCTGCCGAACGCCACAGACCCCGGAGTTCACCCTACCATCACGGATCCCCGTAGCAGCCAAAGGCTGGGAGGCAAGGATGGGTCAGGAGAGATCCACGGGAATAGGGTCCTGCAGCGGCCGACAGGCTAGGTGGCCCTGCTCTGCTGCCAAAATCTGAGAGAGAGTGCCAACAATCTCATGCAGCCAACTGCGAGATCAACAACTGGGGAATGATAGAGGGGCAGCTGCCTTTATAGGGGGCCGGGAGGAGCTACATCTTTGATCTTGCAGTCAAGCGCCCTCTAGAGGCGAACACCCAGTCGTGAAGATATTGGGATGGCCTGGGCTGGATGGAGGGAAAATATTTGCTGTGATGTTGGTTTTGAGAGTAAGCATTTGCCTTAAGGCATGCTTTCAGTTCATCGGTCATGGTTCCCTTTGGTATTATACGCAAGGTCTGCCTGAAATTGCCAGCAAGCAAGGCCAAGGCCCCACCCATTAGGTCTTATCTCTTAAGTCTCTCAGTGTTTGATCTAATGCTTCCAGAGAATGTCTATGTGCCATGGTGCACTCATCTCAGACAATAGGGTTGATTCTAAATGCAAAAGTTAATTGATTTTGGATCGGGAATCGGAAGTTTGGGTGGGTGTTAGTCATTTTTTCCTTTTTTTTTGGCCATTTCCGACTCGCGCGAACGTTCGAACGAATTCGTATATGCTCTTACGATCATCGGAAGTTTTACTAACAAAATCGGAAGTTTTACAACCAAATCGGAAATGTTCCCAACCAAATTGTAATTTTTCCGTTCGTTCCTAAAACTTCCGTTAATTGGATGTGTTTCCATGTGATTCAGAGAGCTGATTCCCACCCTAAAAATCCGTTTAATTGAAAATCCACTTCCGACACCTTTGAGGACTCGGATTTGCTATTGTAGAACATGTTTTGTGGCTATGTGGAGGAGTCTGCGCGCCTTCAGCTCCAATGAACTGCATGTATCAGCATGGCCGAGGCCATAAATTGTATAGCAATGCATACCTGAATCAATACATTTCATGTATGCCTTATAAAAGCATTTTAATGTGGACCTTAATTAGTCCTTTGCATGTAAACCTTTATTTTGCCACACATCCATATAATTGCGATTTATTTTTAAACTTATGTCCTTTGTTTTTTTTTTTTTTTGGATTGTTGTTGCACTTGAATCTTAATTTGTTTTCGGATTTATTGTTGTAGTTGGAAACCTTTGCTTTGTGTAATTATTTTATCTTATCTTTGGTCAGATGCTTACACTTACTGAGGAGAGGAGAGTGGGATAAAGTGCAGGGTGCGGGTTACAGCTGTGTTTTGCTCAGAGACAGCAGAGCTGGGGGCCTTGAAAGGTCAGAAATCCCAGAATGCAGAGCAACACAGTCACAAGGCCCTTTCTATTTGCAGGCTGCCTTATATTACCTGACCCGCCATCTTGGCTGTTTCAAGGCTCATAACATGCAGAAGATGCTGGGTGTTTTAAAAATTTGGAGAGCAATCTGTATGTACAGGGTGTGGGTAACAACACAAAAAATTTAAAGTTGTACCATTTGAAACCAAAAATTTTAAGTAAAAACCGCAAGTAAAAAATGCCAGTTCAAAATAAAAAAAAAAAAAAAATGTACGATTTACTTTTAGAAATACATTCATTAATGGTTGGTTACCACAAAACGAATGAAATAAAGAAAAAGCAGAAATGAAGATTCGCCTGAGCGCACAGTGGTTTGGGTCAGTTTTAGGGGCGAGACATGGAAGATGTAAGAAAGTGCAAAGTGATTTAGCTAAGCATTGTAGAAGAAGTGAGTGAGCCAAATATGTAGGCAGCACTTTAATGAGTTAAGTTTGTAGTGTGCAGGCGCAAGATCATAAGGATTTTCGTGCGGACAAAAAAGGAAAAAGGGCAAAATCCAAAATCGACTTTGAAACCTGAGAAATGAAACGGAAAAGTCAGGATGGAAACTGACATTCAACTGATTCACTAACTGCCATACGAACGGACGGATAACTTACACACGGTTTGAAATGCATTATAGAATCGCTCGAATGTTCATACGAAATCGGAAAATTTACACCAAAAAACACAGATCGGAAAAAATACTAACGTTTTTGGTGTTTCTCTGAATCGACCCTAATGAGTTGACATTGACTGAAGATATGGGCATCTCCTGAATATGCAGGAATATTGCAGACTGGTGCATCATCTCTTGTAAGATTAAAAGGCAATTTAAAGGAACACTATCGTGAAATTGTGTAATATTAAAAATCCATATAAACACTTTAGCTAATAAGGGGAGGGGTCACTTATACACCCAAACTGAATAAAGCTCCCGCCAAGCTTGTGGTTTTCTTCCCCTGGTAGGAATAAAATCCTGAGGTTACAGGTTTAGTCCATGAGGGGTGACAGAGTCTGATACCCGAGATGCCCTCTTCCTTCCATTAAAATAAAAAACAAGCCTGGCTGGATATTTCTCGATACTGGGTGTATAAGTGACCCCTCCCCCGTATATTTATATGCATTTTTTCGCGATTGTGCTCCTTTAAATGTGCACCACAGGAAGCACATAAAACTTCAATTTTGTTAATCACAATCAATTTATGTTGGCCATAGGCTATGGTTGGATCATAAGCAAAAGCAGCATTATGCATGAAGGCCCACTCATTAGCACACTGAGCAAAATGATGTGCTCTATCAATCTGATTTCTGGCCTGAGTTTGCTGAGAAGATTCAGCAGCTCGACCAGCAGCATGCTGTATTTTATTTATTTTCTAACGGGAATGAGTTTCCTGAGGAATTTCAGCGGCTCGAGCAGTAGCATGCTGTATTTGATTAGCTTGCAGTCTGGCCTGAGTTTCCTTAGGCGTTCCAGCAGCAGCATGCTGTGTGTTATTGATTTTTCAACATGCCTCAGTTTCCTAAGGCAATTCAAGAGCCCTAGCAGCAGCATGATGCATTTAATCAGCTTGCTGCATGGCCTGAGTTTCCTGAGGTGTTTTAGAAGCTCAAGCAGCAGAATGCTGCATCTGATCAGCTTGCTGCTTGGCCTGAGTTTCCTGAGGTGTTTTAGAAGCTCAAGCAACAGAATTATGCATCTGATCAGCTTGCTGCTTGTACTGAGTTTCCTGAGGTGTTTTAGAAGCTCAAGCAACAGAATGATGCATCTGATCAGCTTGCTGCCTGGCTTGAGTTTCCTGAGGTGTTTTAGAAGCTCAAGCAACAGAATGATGCATCTGATCAGCTTGCTGCCTGGCTTGAGTTTCCTGAGGTGTTTTAGAAGCTCAAGCAACAGAATGATGCATCTGATCAGCTTGCTGCCTGGCTTGAGTTTCCTGAGGTGTTTTAGAAGCTCAAGCAACAGAATGATGCATCTGATCAGCTTGCTGCTTGGCCTGAGTTTCCTGAGGTGTTTCAGAAGCTCAAGAAGCAGTATGGCACACTTGAACAGCTTGCAGTTGTGTCTGAGTTTGTTGAGGAGTCTCTGCAGCCCGTGATGCAGTTTTCCTCATAGCCATGCAAGATTTCCTGGCAAATAAGCAAGCTTTCTTTGGAGGCATTTTGCCAAATTGAAGTTAATGTTAGACCCTGGAGATGTAGTGGTTTCTTAAAAGCCAAGTACAAATGTGAAATCAAAATCTCGCAGAGATTGTAAGTCAGTACAACAGAAACTGTAAGTCAGTAATGATCTTGGTTTAATTTAGTGGGTCCAAAAGAGGACATTGAAGTCAGCTGCAGGTTGCCACTCCTCTCTGTTATAAATGAAAACTCTAGTATGTGCCCAAAGAGCAGAATATAGAATGGTAGATGTTTTAACTGAACTATTGAAAAATGAAAATGAGGTAGCTGCCTCTAGCAACCAATCAAATTCCAGCTTCCTTTGAAAATGAAAGTAGTATTCCGCTAAGGCTTCAGTATACCTTCCCGACTACAATTATCTACATTATATACCAACTGTCACTGCATATGAGTGAGGTATCTATCTATCTATCTATCTATCTATCTATCATGAGGTACATAATCTCATGAGGTAAGTGTGTGTGTGCAAGAAGGGGATGTGGTCAGGCAGTGACATCATTTTTGTGAGGAAAAATGTGATCTCCAGAACATTCTACCATTTATTTCTATGGGTCTGTTTTCCCAACAGGTCTGGCTGTCATATTTCCTCTTGCTCTCTCATATCCATATGCTTGTACACTGCCAAATCATTCCTTGTATGTATATAGTTGGGGATCAATAAACTGATTCTGACTCTTTGGATTTGCACATTGGTGGCTGTAGAGCTCTGTCTGAGCACTAATGACCTCACCTGTGCATTGCTGGGGAGAGCTGCAGCTCTAATTATACCACTCGTGCATTGCTGGGGAGAGCTGTAGCTCTAATTACCTCACCTGTGCATTGCTGGGGAGAGCTGCAGTTCTAATTATATCACCCGTGCATTGCTGGGGAGAGCTGTAGCTCTAATCACCTCACCTGTGCATTGCTGGGGAGAGCTGCAGCTCTAATGACCTCACCCGTGCATTTCTGGGGAGAGCTGCAGCTCTAATGACCTTACCTGTGCATTGCTGGGGAGAGCTGCAGCTCTAATGACCTCACCCGTGCATTTCTGGGGAGAGCTGCAGCTCTAATTACCTCACCTGTGCATTGCTGGGGAGAGCTGCAGCTCTAATTACCTCACCTGTTGTCAGGCTATTTCTAGATAATCAAGATATATATTATATATATATTATATTATATATATATATATATATATAGAATATTCAACACCATTTTATTTTATATAGATAGCATGTTAAATGGCCAGTGTATTAATAATGATTGGGTAGAATTATTTCTTATTATATATAAGTTTAAAAGATGTTTTAGTATATATTATATTATATGTATTATATTATATAATACCGATTGCTGGATTTATTAGCCAGGATAATGGTTGTATTTTTATGTAGGATTGATGTATCAATTTAAATAGGATTGGTAGCTATTTTATAGATGTATATGTTGAAATTTCTGTGAATGTGGTGTTATGTATTTTTAAGTTAGTCAGTATAAACGTATGTGTATGTATATATATATATTATATATAAATATATATATATATATATATATATATATATATATATATATATGGATCTAGGTATATCTATATATGTTTTAATATTAAGTACTTTAAATTTATTCCTACAACATAGTACAAAATTCATTTATTAGCCTATACTGACCTCTTGTGGCCAGATCCAAAACCAGCTGACATCGAACACTTAGCCATGCCTCCAATGACCTCATGTTTGTTAGGGGGATGGAATTTGATAAGAAATTTAAATATAATGGGTATAGCTCATAGGGGATCATCTTCCGATCTCACAGGGCATCAGATCTCATAGATCATCCAAGCTAGAGGAGCTCCTCTGATATCTGATCTGGACAAATCTCAGCTTATAGCTAACCTGATTGACTGCACATCAAACCTACATATAATTAGCTGGGCATTGGGAAAATTCTTGCTGGAATATATGTTCCACTAAGCTAAATTCCAGTCCAGTAATTGAACTATACTATCAAAATATCTTGGTTGAATTTTATAATTGTCGGAGCATTGTTTACTGGGGATAATTATTTTATTTTTAATCCATAAACTTGTATTGAAATTAAGTATAATTGTGTATTAGGTTGCCTTAAAGTGGACCAACACCCACGGGTGATCGGCCCGGGAATCTATAAGATTCCCGGGCCGATCACCTCCCTCCCCGTGGGACATCCGAGATCGGGATGTCCCGCGGGGTGAAACCCCCCCAAACTCCTTACCTTATCTTCGGCGGTGGCCGGCTGCCGCCGCCTCCCTCGCGCCCCTCTAGACGTGCGCGCACCCGCGCCGGCCGTCTGTGAATGGCCGGCGCGGGGACGCGCGCGTCAAGAGGGACGCGCGGGAGGCGGCGGCGGAGGAGCCGCTTGTCCGCGGCTTGTCCGTCGGCGCGGGGAGAGGTGAGTTCGGGGGGTTCGGGGGGGGTTTCACACAGCGGGGCACCCCGATCGGGGGTGCCCCACCGAAGTGGACCAAGACCCAGGATAGTCAAAATCCTGGGTGTTGGTCCACTTTAAAGTTAAAAGGTAATTATTGATGTAGAAGTGAGCCCTCTTGTGGCTAAATTTGCTAAGTGCAAGATATATGGTTTAATCTGATTGTTTTTAATTGATAATTCTAATTGTATTTATAATAAATGTTATTTATCTTTAACCGTTACTAGTAAGTTTTACTATTGCGCTGCTAAATTACCTCAAGAGATCTCTTTTATAAGGTGTTTTATGTCCGCCTTAATAGGATCACCCTGGCTATAGCTTATACCTTTCATATGGTTTGATCCTCCTTATTCTATATAAAGCTTTGCTCTATATACCCGACATAAATTGGAGGCCCCAGTGAGATGTTGTAGCGTTAATTGGTTTGTGCAATAGTAAAACTCTATACTATATTATATATTCCACTTGATTCAATATTTATCTTGACATATTTGTAATCTGAAATTATCAGTAGCAAAAATGAGTACCTCCATTAGTGATACCGGCTCCTGTGAAGCCGCTCTGGGTGGTCCATCTAGCCCAGAACAATAAATCCATAGCATCATGGAATATGTACATGAGAGATTGAATCTGAATGAGGATTGGAAGAATGGGTTATGCCAATATTCCAAGAGAGAATGTACAGACGTATGGGCATTGTCTGGAACGGTTAGAAGACATTTAACATATATGTCTGCACTTAATAGCAATGCTAGTAAGGATCAACACTTGTTAAAAACGTTACCAGCAGTTTTATTTGCACTATTAGAAGTTGCTAACCATTAAACTAAAAAGGATGTGTATATAAGTGAAATTCAAGCTTACGCGGGTAAATTAGAAAAAGAGATAAAATCAGGAAAGTTAGCAGTTAAAGAATTACAAAGTGAGATTGACCGATGTAAAACTGCATATCAAAAATTAGAGCAAGAAGCTGATGAATTGAATCATCGTTATTATAGGCTGCAGCAAGCAGTACAAAGCCCCACTGTATTTAAATTGGAAAGTGCTTGGCCAGACAGTGGAAGTTTCCCAGAACCACCCACTCTTACTCCCCAAAATATTGTTACCTCAAAATCAACTGCTTTTAAAGCAAAATCTGACCATAATCCTATGGGTCAAGCATCAGAGGGTGATAACGTAGATACCAATGCAATGATGGCTCAATTAACTAGCTATCTCTAGCTTGGCTAGAGATCTTGATGCTCCATTAGACAGGTTAGTGACTGCTGCCATTACACTGTATAACATCAGTGAGTGCAATGCTTCAGGTGAGAGGAAGTATGGAAGGTCATCAGACCAACAGGTTTCTGAGACTAAAATAAGCCAGAAATTAGGGTTTGAAACACAACAGCGCAGGTACCCTAAACCTGCAGAGCCATCCAAACAGGCCCAGCAAAACTGGGTAGGTCCCAGGCCAACAAAACCCCGTAGTCCCAATGGGTCTGTGGGGGAAAATAATGGAAATAAAAGATATTTCTACCGTCCCCGATATAACAATGGGGATCCCCCAAGATACCGACGCTGGGATAATAGGCCTAGACAGAAAAGGCATAATAGGCCTGAATCACCTACCTCACCTAGGGGTCCGTCCCCTACTGATAACAAGAGAAGGCCTCAAAACCAAGATAGGCCTAAATTCAGTGAACGTTTTGATCAGTTGGCTGATCAGGTAACTAAATTAACTGAGATGGTTAATAAAATGTCTCAGGTGTCCACTGAAGGTAGGTCAAATCCTTTTTAGCAACAGCTGCAGGCCCAGTCCAACTGTATAAAATTGTCAGGGCAGGATTAAAGCTTAGGCCTGTGCAAGGTTACTGAATTAGTTGTAGGTAAATCTAATGAGATTTCTACTATTGTTTTGCCTTGCAATGCTATTGATCCTAAGAGTGGCCAAAGGTGGTGTGTCTCAAATCTCTACCCCCTCACCCAAGAAGGGTGAATGTGGGAAGGGGGATGGGTCTAATGTGTTATCTATCTTGCATAGCCTTAAAAAGCCTCAAATGCGTGAGCATCCTAATTATTTATGTGACCTGTTTAATGATGATAGCCGATATTATATTGATTCATATTTCCAAGATGAATGTATAGGTCCCATCAGAGGTTTAATTGATTCAGGATCACAAGCCACCATACTGTCATTTAGTTATTTCCAGCAAGTTATGGATGTGACAGAGAAAAGGCCAAAACTGAAAGCATTTGATGGCTCTTTGATAAGTGTAGGTGGAGACGCTCTGCAGGTAAAAGGAACAGCATGGTTAAAATTTACAATTGGCAACAAAATAATTAGACACCCCACCATCATTGTAGATATTCCTTATGATCGACTGATCATCGGAATTGATCTTTTGAAAAGATTGAGTTCTATTGGTGACTTCATTAATGAAGCAATCTGGATTCAAGTGAAGGCACCTATTGCCTATGATCGATCTTGCAATACACAAACCCAACATAACTGTCATGTGATTGAAGAGAGACTTAATTTTGTTGAAGTTCATTTTAGGAACAGACGCCGGACATCACAATCCTGAAAAATGGTAATCCCGTGGAAGCTGTTGATGGTAACAGACACACTATAACCATCCAGAAGGACAGAATTAAAAAGGTAACCCTGAATGGGGATGTGTTAACCATTATGCTTGAAGGGAGATGTTCCGAGGTTGCAGACCTGACCAGGCATACTTAATCCATGGTCCGGATTGAAAAGGTAAATAATAACTTATTGATTCCCGTACAGGGGAATAATATGGCTCGGATGAAATATGCCAAGCTAGACTTGAAATCTGAAGCCAGTTATATTAGCCTAAGTCTTTTGAAACCGGTCGCTAATCCTAAAATGATTAGATGTTCCTCTCCACAGGACCAGTGGGTTTATGATCTGGATGGTGATTATCAGAGTCATAATGTTATTGCAAGATGTTTATTATCTATTTCCATAGGAGATAAGACCGCTGAACATACATTCATTGTATTGAATGAGCCACAATACCAGATGTATATAGGTAATGACCTTTTACACCGACGTGCTGTGCAGATTGATCTGGTGAACAATAATCTGTGGTCTAGATCAGTGGTCCCCAACCCCCGGGCCGCAGACCGCTACCGGTCCATGGCTCAAATGGTACTGGGCCCTGAGGCTACCTGCTCGGAGGTTCGCTACCATCGGGTGCAGGAGGAGGAGGACGCGGTCACCGTATACAGGTGGGTGACCGTATATAGCAGGGGTACTCAATCCGCGGACCGCGGCCGCTAGGTTTCCGGACCCCGCGGCCAGGCGGGTAGTCGGGCAGAATGAAAGAAAGCGGGGCGGGGCAGGCAGGTGGGAGGAAAGACAGCAGGCGGGGCGGGAGGGAGGTAATGACAGTGGGCGGGACTGAGGGAATGACAGCTTGTAAAGAAAGCGGGCGGGGCGGGAGGGAGGAATGACAGCGGGCGGGAGGGAGGAAAGGCAGTGGGCGGGACGGGAGGGATCAAAGACAGCGGTCGGGGCGAGCAGGCAGGAGGAATAGAAGCGCGTGGGTGACCGGAAAGATAGGGGGCGGGGCGGCCGAGCATGAAGAAAGAGTGCGTGAATAAGGTAAAAGCTGGCTGCCAATGTCAATGATTGGGGGGAGGTGAAAACTGAATGTTTAGTTAATTTGGGGGAAGATTGCAGGGGTTTGGGATGCCCAGGAATACCTTTAAAGTGGAACCCACCAGCGGCTGGCCTGGGATCTAAAAGATTCCAGGGCTGGCAGCAGGCTTTTCCTTGAGGCATCCTGATTCGGGATGCCCCCGCTGTGTGAACCCCCCTTCTCCAGGGCACCTGTAAAAACTCACCTTTCCCCGCTCCCATCTCTCTATTCCCAGATCTGTCCCATCCCAGCTCTGCCCCATCCCATCTCTCTTTTCCCAGCTCTGCCCCATCCCATCTCTCTATTCCCAGCTCTGCCCCATCCCATCTCTCTATTCCCAGCTCTGCCCCATCCCATCTCTCTATTCCCAGCTCTGCCCCATCCCATCTCTCTATTCCCAGCTCTGTCCCATCCCAGCTCTCTATTCCCAGCTCTGTCCCATCCCATCTCTCTTTTCCCAGCTCTGTCCCATCCCATCTCTCTATTCCCAGCTCTGTCCCATCCCAGCTCTCTATTCCCAGCTCTGTCCCATCCCATCTCTCTATTCCCAGCTCTGTCCCATCCCATCTCTCTTTTCCCAGCTCTGTCCCATCCCATCTCTCTTTTCCCAGCTCTGTCCCATCCCATCTCTCTATTCCCAGCTCTGTCCCATCCCATCTCTCTATTCCTAGATCTGCCCCATCCCATCTCTCTATTCCCAGCTCTGTCCCATCCCATCTCTCTATTATCCCAGCTCTGTCCCATCCCATCTCTCTATTATCCCAGCTCTGTCCCATCCCATCTCTCTATTATCCCAGCTCTGTCCCATCCCATCTCTCTATTCCCAGCTCTGTCCCATCCCATCTCTCTTTTCCCAGCTCTGTCCCATCCCATCTCTCTATTCCCAGCTCTGTCCCATCCCATCTCTCTTTTCCCAGCTCTGTCCCATCCCATCTCTCTATTCCCAGCTCAATCAATGCCGCCGCACCGCCCCCAGCCCCCCCCCCAGTGCCCCACCGGGCCGCGGTAAAATTATCAAATCCTGAACCGGTCCACGGTGAAAAAAAGGTTGGGGACCAATGGTCTAGATTACCTGGAGATCCGGAGGGATTCCAGGATGATGAACAAACCCTTAAATGGGAACAACCAATGCCTTATGCCATAAGTATTCTGGTTGCCGATGATGTCCAGATACCTGAAGGAGGTAAGCCATTTCTTCTTCCTATACAGGTCAAAAAGGGACAGAAATTAAAGAATACAGATGTTCTGATTTGTTTGTCTAACCGGATAGAGAAACTAGGCCTAAGGTAAAACATACTCCTATGGTAAATATCCAACATTACATGTGGCTATTCATAATATGGCTTCCCATAGTGTATCCTTAAGGAAAGGAACCATACTAGGTCTAGGTATGGATTCAGAATATTATACTTTTGGATTCCAGAATCATGTCATTGGACTTATCCCTGATGAGTATTTAACAGAGGAAGAAATAGTGGAACAACACTTTTTCTCAATACCCGAAGGGTTATTCAATATCCATTCTATTTATCCTTTCAGTTCTGAAGAAGGTACATGCCATATTGAAGAAGCCTCATTGGTTTTCAATCATGAGAGTGATGAGAAGGAATATGAGTCATACCAACGAGAAAAGGAAAAGGTAAGCGAACCTAAAGGCGATTTAACAATGGAGCTAGAAGAAGCTTACGAGTTAGGTCAACCTGAAATTTTCCCTGAATTTCAGGAACAGGCCGCAGAGCAAATCTTTTTAGCTGATGCATGCTCTGATGAGTCAAAGTGCCAACAGCTAAAGAAACTCTTTACTGATTTTCAGGACATGTTTGCTAAGGATTCTTATGACTGTGGTGTCACTGACCTACATGTGGCAAGAATCCAGACAGATCCCAATGCACCACCTGTATATGTCAAACAATACGGACTTCCATTTGCAGCTTACGAGACGCTAGCGGAAATAGTCAAGCGCGGGGTATCATACGCCCAGTGCATAGTTCATTTAACTCCCCTATATTGGCAATTCTTAAGCCAAATGGTCAATTTCCTCTATGTATGGACCTTAGGCAGTTAAATAAACGGGTATATATGCCTGGGTGGCCCGTGCCATATATAGACCAATGTTTGGCACAAATACAGGGGTCCAAGATTTTCACTGCTCTTGACTGTGCACAGGGATATTGGACCATTAAGGTGGATGAGAGGCACCAATACAAACTGGCGTTCTCATTTGGTAAACGACAGTGGGCGTGGCAACGATTACCATTTGGTTATGTAAATTCAGGACATGAATTTGCAGTGTTTATGCATAAGGCAATGCCCGATGCCGCTGAACGAGGTAGATTAACATATGTTGATGACATTTTAATCAAATCCAAAACTTTTGAGGAACATATTGCGGAACTGTGCTAACCCAATTGAGAAAAGCTGGCCTAAAACTTTCTTTACAGAAGACTCAATGGTGTCGTACCAAGGTTAATTTCTTAGGTCACAAAATCACGGAGGATGGAATCAACCCACAAAAGAAGAAGGTGGAAGCAGTGACCAATACAAAGTCACCAACCAACTTGAAAGAGTTGAGGTCCTTCTTGGGTATGATGAACTATTCACGTAAGTTCATAGACAACTATGCTGAGATTACAAAACCTCTTTTGCAGTTGTTAAAGAAAGGCGTGAAGTGGGAATGGAGTGAATGTCATGAGAAAGCTGTAAGTGAGCTAAAAACTAGACTTATCCAGGCCCCATGCCTTGCGTACCCGGAAGAGGGGAAACCTTTCTTTGTTGAAACAGGCTTCACTGACAAAAGCATGAGTGCTGTACTGTTCCAGAAACAGGAGAACCTGAGCAAGATCATTGCCTATGCTAGCAAGTCATTATCACCAGTTGAGGTAAAATTTAATGATTGTGAAAAAGCATCATTGTCAACTGTGTGGGCTTTGCAATATTCAAGGTGAAAAGATCATTGTGGAAACTGCACACCAACCATTGCAATACTTGCAAAGCAGTAAAATCAGGGATGGAAATCTTGCCAATAGTCGGATAACCGCATGGACAATAGGCTCGATTCAGAGACACATTCGTCTGCACTTCCGTAGCTGTCTGTGAAAGTTTTAGTGGGTGTTTGTCATTTTTTTGCTTTTTTCGTTCATTTTTCATTCATACGAATGTTCGGGAAAATACGTATATGCGCTTTCGATGAACGAAAGCAAATCGGAACACTTCCGTTCAGATAATTTTCCAAACAAAATCTGATATTGTTCGTTCATTCAGATAACTTACGTTGTTGGGATGGGCTTGCGTCTGATTCAGAGAGCTGATTTCCGACGGACCACCACCCTATAAATCCGTTTCATTTCCGATCCACTTACGGGACCTTTGAGGGCTCGGATTGCTATTGTTGAACATGTTTTGCGGCTATGTGGAGGAGTCTGCGCACCTTTAGCACCAAGGCATAGCATGTATCAGCATGGCCGAGGCCATAAATTGTATAGCAATGCATACCTAAATCAATATATTTCATGTATGCCTTATCGAAGCATTTTAATGCTGACCTTAATTAGTCCTTAGCATGTATACCTTTATTTTCCCACACATCCATATAATTGCTATATTTTTTTAGACTTATGTCCTGAATTATATTTGGATTGTTGAACTTGAATCTTAATTTGTTGTAGGAGTTATTGTTTTAGTTGGTTACCTTTGCCTTGTGTAATTATTTTATATTTGGTTGCAGGGACCGCAAGATGTGCCACTCGCACAACATACAAGCAGTGTTTGGTCCAGCTATGCTATTCCTCAGTGTTCTTGCAGGGCATCCAGGGTCGTCCCATGATGCTTATATATTGCAGAGCTCCGGCTTATTTCGTCAGTTTGAGTCAGGAGAATTATCTGGTAGATGGCTCGTAGGTAAGTTTGCTCACATTCCATCAATCCATTTTCACTGTATGGCAATGAATATAGTTGATGACTCATGTCTTAACCTATGGCTGTTTTTAGCCCTTGATGACATGTTAAACAATATTGTTGCTTAGAATGTGTATTTTATGTTAGTATTTTTAAATACTTTCAGGGGATTCTGGATATCCACTCCTGCCCTTGCTCCTGATGCCAGTTCTTTGCCTGCAGAATGCGGGCCAGGGGTTCTCTAATCGGGCACTATGCAAAACCCGGGCTGTGGTGGCAAGGCCCTCTGGCTTTTGAAGTCCAGATTTAGGTGTTTGGACCATAAGGGGGGGGGGGGGCACTGCAGTATGACCCCAACAAGCTTATACCAATATTTTAATTTACGTTTTTTAACAGGGATCACACGTGCCAGAGTGGCACAACTGAGTGTCAGGGTCCTTCAGTTGGTGGCCGAGATGCAGGAGCTGCGCAACTCGTTGGGGACCACAGATGAAGAATAATGTTCTGTGGCCTGCCATTGCTATGTAATTTGTTTTTTATAGTTGTAAACATTTGAAATTTTCAAAATTTTTTTACATTTTATATTTTATGATGGAATAAAAAAAAATGTTACAGTGTCATTTCATTTACAAAATACATTAACACAAAACTAATGGGCCCAGAAATATTTAAAGATGAATATTCACATGACCGAGAAGTGATTTGGGTAACTTTTAGGGGGCTAAAAATACAATTCTGTGAAATACTCACCTGTAGAATTGGTATTATACGCATACAGTAAGTCCTGCTCCAATATAATCCTTACACGTGGGTAATCCTCCGCCAGAGGGCGCTGTTCACTGCAGACATGCAAAAACAGGCTCCTCCCGGCCCTTCATATACCCAGGGACCTCCCACAAATCCCCAGTATTGAAAAGCAGTGAGAAAAGAAGCCAGGAGAAACCAACCACCAACTGGTAACAATAGTAATGATAAAAAATCACCATACAGGGGATCCAGAAAATGTAAAACCAGGGTGGGGTGGAGCAGGACATACTGTATGCGTATAATACCAATTCTACAGGTGAGTATTTCACAGAATTGTATTATTCTAAGCATACAGTACGTCCTGCTCCAATATAATCCTTACACGTGGGACATCCAATAGCAGTGTCCATAAAGTAGGGTGGGATCCCTAACAAAAAGGCACAGACAGTAGAGGCGCTGTCACCTGCAAAACTTTGCTACCAAGTACGACATGAGCAAAGGCTCTAACGTCAATCCCATAACAAAACCTTTGAAAAGGTATTGAACAGAAACAAGCAGCGGTCTAGCAACTTATTCAACAGAAAACCTGGTGCTGAAGGGCCAAAGGTACCCAAACACCAATAGAACGGGATAAAAAGAGAGAGGGAGATACTTCCCCCTTAAAGGAATAGGCCAGTTTAACGGCCTAACCAGCCCAAAGGCAACGGAAGCCTGGTAAAACTTAGAACTCTCCCCAACGAGGAAATACAAACTGGTCTCCCGCAAGACAGGCGGGGATACAGACCCCTTCACTAACAAGGATCAGCAAGAAGCCGAAACCTTTACTCAGGACCCGGAAGGCAAACCATCCAAGTAAGATCAGTCCAAAGGGCGCATAGGCCCTGGAAGCAAACGAGATCAGGCGCATACATATGGAGGCGCCCGCAGACCCCAAAGGGCATCAGTCCCCCTAAGGGACAAGAAACAACCAGGAAAATTTCAACACCTGTTGAGGGGATGTAGACCCCTTACTTCAGCATTATTAAAAACAAGGCCCATAGGCAGACTAAAAGGACTTAAATAATGATCATAAAACACCACCTTGGACAAAAGGGTCCGGCGTAAGGCGGAATACCACCACATCATGGTGTGTATATATATATATATATATATATATATATATATATATATATATATAATGAACGAGGGCTAAGTAATCAGAACCACCTTCTCAGGCACGCGTCTGACTGAAGCAACAGCCCCCGGAGGGGCTACTTGAACTACAACACAGCTCAGACAGCATCCAGGATAAGTCCCAAGGGAACAATCCGCAGGGCAAACAGAATGGAAATTGATCCCAACAGGGACCATATAACTACTTGGGAGATGCCCCTGAGCAATCCCCAAGAGAACTCCTAACAAGGAAGACAGAACCAGACTTCTACAGAAAGGCAGACAGGACAGAACCTGAACCTTCAGAGTACCTAGATAGGGAGCCAACCCCAACCTATGCTGTAACAACTCTAGAACCCTGGGAACCGAGAACGTCCAACAGGGGAGAGACCAAGACTCATGCCAATCAATAGGGGTACACCATAACCCCCAATAGACGGAGGAAGAGGAAGCCAAAGAAGCTTGCTCCTAGCCCCCCATATACCAAGTCACCCAGAAGATAAGCCCGTCTCCAAGGGGTGAATGAATCAGCTGTCAAGCCCCAGACTAGAGTCTGTAGATTGGGACGACATAAGAAGGAGCCTGACAAGGGTAGAACCGCACTCCTAAGAGAGCGTACAGGTCCGCTGACCTCAGCAGAGGCATCTGCGAACCACAGTTCACTAGGCCACCCAGGGGCCATCAATCTCACGGGTCTCTTTATCAGCATGACCGTGCGCAGAACCCCACATAGCAGGGTGAATGAAGTTAAAGCCTACAGCACCTGGTATTCCCAGGCGGTCTCCCATCCAAGTACTGACCAGGCCCGAACCTGCTTAGCCTCCGAGATCAGACGAGATCGGGCGCATTCAGGGTGGTGTGGTCGTAGGCTAGAAGGTCTAGACATAAATTTACTAAGCCCCCATGACCAGAGTCAGAATATTCTGGGGCAGTAAAAACAAGGGCAGAGCCCCTGTGATATAAGCGAGACCCAACAGAGCCACCCTAGTTGGCTCTCAGAGGGACAACAGGATAGCACAACCTGCCACTGAAAGACATCCATTGGAGCGAACACCACTGAGGAGCAGGGGGCGTAAACCCCCACCCAGATCAGGAACCTTCCAGGAGAGTCATCCTGCTTCAAGCTCCAGACCAATAATAAAACAGGCCATTGTCTTCCAACAGGCCAAGAGTCCCTAAATAGACAGGTCCTAAAGAGGAGAAGTACAGCAGTTATAGAGTCAACTGAGGGCTCATTGTTTTAACAAAGCCATTAGGTAAGATGGACCCTCTAAGGGACCCTACCTAGGAACCAGGGGGGGTTTTAGAAGAAATTCCCCTTCCCGCCAACCTGCGCGACTTGGTACCCAAGGTGACCATTCACAGGAAGATGCAAGTAAAGAAGGGGGTGCCCCCTGACAGGGTCCTTGAATATAATCAGCTCAAGGGGAACCACCGTATCGAAGGGGAATGAGCACAGACCTAGCTCCCGGGGTGTTGGAACCCCATCTAGGGTCAATAACCTACTGTGCTGAAGAGCCCAAAGGCTCTGTATATAAGGGACATCATCTGATACGCCACCAACGGGCCCACCAGCTGCAATCCTGCCTGGTGAAAGTAAGATGTCAGCAAAGGGGGACAGAGCCCCCGTAACCAGGAGTTCACTTGTTGCCAAGGAAGAAGGCTCAAGCCTGAACCGAATCCAAAAAATGGAGATAGCGGATAAGGGACCGTGAGGGATTGAGGTGACTGAGCACCCATCCAGTAACTCCCAGGGGACACCGCCGGCCGACTAACCCACTCGGCCTGACGTAGAGATTGGGGAGTAAGGAAAGACGACCCGGTAGGTCCTAGTGCGGACGCCCCACAGGCATGTCCGAGACATCATCCCCATCCGCGCCATGGCGAGTAGCCTGGGGGCGGAAGAGAGGCCAAAAACAAGGCCCCAATCCGCAGGGTTGGTCCTGCAACACTGACTAGTAACGGTCTTGGTGTCCAGAAGACAGAGGGGGAACTAACAGGATCTAGAACGCCACAGGAGGCCAGAAGCCCCCCTTACACAGGGCACCTGTGTCCCAAGACAGAGATCTCATACAGGGACTACCTGTGAGTGTAGAATTGCCAAGCCTACCATAGGCCAGTATGGCCCAGATTGCCTCATCATTTTGAGGGAAAGAGAAAGGTTAACATAGAGGCCATCGCCCCATTCTGTTAAGGGCCACCTGCAAGTAAGCCCAGACCCTGCAGGCCGAGTACGGCCTGCAACAACTCCTGAGGGGAAAACAGGGGCTCGAAGCACCCTGATAACCTCCGAGAGGGACCGCCCAGCCAATTCTATCCCGTGTCCAGGGGAACTACCTCCTGGATCCACCAGAAGGAGAAGATACGCTCCCAGATAGGAGCCAGGTGCTGTGGCAGTCCTCTCGCCCAGAAGGGCGAGGGCGTCCCTTCATGCTTGGGAAGTCTTGGCAGATTTGGACTTAGCCCTGCCAGAGGGCCCAGGGTGTTGCCTGCCCACCCCGTGGTGGAAATCCACTCCGAAAACTTGGAAGCACACCTCAGGTTCGTGTTTGACACTAACGTAGGGAGGGGGAGGGGTGTCCCTGCCCGAGGAGGCCGAGACGGCCTTCTGCGTAGGGGTGCCTTACCCTACGGGCCCCAAATAGACGCCGTCCTCTGAAAGGAAGGCCAGTGAGAGCCTTTTTCGTATCATCATCAGCACCCCACTGTCGGAGCCAGACCAGGCGGCGGATTGCTACCACAAGGGCAGATGTTCTAGCACACATCTTAATGGTGTCATCCAGTGCTGAGAGGATAAACCTTACAAACACATCACAGTCTGAGAGCGCATTAAATACCTCCCAGGGGAGGTCCTCAGGTCGGCGATCAAGTAGTTTTCTAATGAGAGTCCTGGCGGCCACCGCAGTGATGGCCGCGGCACAGACCGGGCGCAGAGCCGTCCCTGCACACGAAAAGGCGTGGGAAGCCAGTCTGTCAATGCGCCGGTCCTCAGCATCCCGAAGGGTACGATAATGAGGGGAAGTCATGAATGGGGGTTAGTAACCCCTATAATTGGTGCATCCACCACGGGAGGTGCTGACCAAAAGTTAACCACATCAGGGGGAAAAGGATACTTCCAATCCCAGACCCCTGGAACCCCTTTAAGTTTACAAGGCGAATCCCATTCTTTGGATATAAGAGCCTGGAAATGCTCCTGTTCCAGAAATTCCAAGCGCGGTGTCGCTGTGTGGAAACTCTCCCTCTTAGGCTTGGGAGCCTCTCCGGGAGGAGAGATTGACAAAACCTCAAAGATCTTTATAAGTAGTTCATCAGTGTCACACAGGCCCCAAGAACCGGGGCCAGAATCATCACGGCTCCAGGGCATCCCATCCGAGGAGCCCGAATCGGAGAATAGCTCACCTTCATCAGAAGGATCCAGGTCCTGCATAGCAGCAGATTCATTGGTTTCGTTAGGAACCGGAGAGCCAGGAGGCGTCAGGGACCGCTTCTTTCCAGGGCCCATACGCTCCGCCAAACTAGACAGCACCTGCTCAGTCGTAGGCAGCTTGCGCGGCACGACTTGCTGGTCATCCCCGCTCGAGTGAGACTCATCAGGGGTGAGATTTAGGTCCGGGGAGACAGGTGTATTGAAGGGAGGTGCAGCCACTGGCAAACCTGATTGCAGGTCAGTGCCTGTTCAGCACACGGTCCGCAGACCCGTGCTCTGTCAGCATCAGCATGGGGCTGACCACACACTGTACACAGCCGGTCATGTCCCCGAGGGACCCCGGGTACATAATCCTGAGATGCCTCCATATGGTGATTATCTGAGCAGTATGCCCACAGGGATTTACGCAATAGGCAACCCTGGATGCCCCAAGACCCGCTAGGAATGTGGGAGAATTTGTTATGAGGACCCGCAATAATATATGTCAAGCCGGGAGAAGCCACCGAAATCCTGGCGTCTGAAAGACATAATGGGATAGGAGGGGGGTGTCAGTGCCATGCGCAGCCGAATAAAAAATCATAGGAACAAAAACCGCCCAGGAGGGCACTTACATGACCAAGGGAGGAGGTGGATCGCAACCACGCGCGAAGACCGTCAACATGGCGCCAAGCGAACCTCGAGGGGCGGGCCTGATCTGGCTGTGACGCGGGGCGCGTCATGCCGAGTCCCTGCCTCCCCCAAAGAGCGCGAAGCTCTAACCAGCGCAACGTGAAAGACAGTTGGAGTACACACATACGTAATGTAATTAAGGAGATTGCTCTCACACTAGAGAAAGATGCTGCCGCCCGGAAAGGACAAACACGTGCGCAACCAGAAGGTTATATGTGGAGCAAGGAGCGCGGGCCTGACACCCAAATTCAAATAAAAGATCAACGTGTAACATTACACTGGGACTGCCACACATACCCCCCCTTTCTTTCCCCCGAGCTACGGGAGGAAGCGAGGGAGAAGCAGACCTGCACCCAGGGATTATCGCTATGAGGGGCATGGGCAACAATGCGGGAGGGGCATCTAATGGAGGCTCACCATCGGCCTAAACCGCCTACCCTATGGTGGGGGATTGCGGTGGAGCGTAGCTCCGTGAGCACACGAGGTGCTGCCTACCTTCACCCGACCAGCGCAGCCCAGGCTGGGAGGCACATCTTTATCGAAGAGGACGGGTGGGAATAGTCCCGCAGGGCCGCAGGCTGTAATAGCCCCACTCACCTGCGAGAGAGTTGATACTTCATGTCTTCGCAGTCAGCACTGCAGAGAAATCTGGGGATTTGTGGGAGGTCCCTGGGTATATGAAGGGCCGGGAGGAGCCTGTTTTTGCATGTCTGCAGTGAACAGCGCCCTCTGGCGGGGGTTTACCCACGTGTAAGGATTATATTGGAGCGGGACGTACTGTATGCTTAGAATATGGAAGAAGAACCTAACCGCGAAGTGGTTTGGGTGAGCTTTAAGGGTCCAAAAGGAAAGATGGAGGATAGTGCTAAGTGATTTAGCTAAACATTGTAGTAGAAGTGAGGGTGGCAAATATGTAGGCGAGCACTTTAATGAGTTAAGTTTGTGGTGCGCAGGCGCAAGATCGTAAGGATTTTCGTCTGGATGATTATTTATTGAAAAAGGGAAACAGAAATGTAAAGGATTCGTGGGAGGATGCGATGGGAAAAGGGCAAAAACGAAAGCCTACGTTGTAACATGTGAAAATGAAATGGAAAAGTCACGCTGGAAAATGACATCCTCGTATTCGTAATCTGCCGTACGAACAGACGGAAACTTTACAGAAGGATTGCAATGCATGCATAGAATCACTCGCACACTCATACGAAAGTGGAAACATTTCCAAAAAAAAAACAGAACGGCACTAAAACTGAAGTATTTTTTCGTCTCTCTGAATCGAGCTTAATGCCCTTAATGGGATGGCCATTGGAGATAAGGTACAAACAAAATAATAAGAATCCAGTTGCCCAAGGGTTAGCTGATCTTCATGATTGTACCAATACAGGCCCTAAGGATGAACCAGCGGAAAATGATTTCCTAGTAGAACAGTCTTTATCTCCATACAAGACATTTGAAGAGGAGTATTGCAAATCTTTACCCTGTGTCTATGTAGACGGTTGTTCTTTCAATACCACGGTAGGAACAGAACGCAGGTTGGTTGCAGGTATTGGGATAGTGTGGAATAATAACTTCCCAGAGGTCTCTGTAGGATACAGTATTGGTCCTAAAAGTAGCCAGGTTGCAGAACTTACCGCTGTGTACAAATCTGTACAAATGGCTATTGAATATGATATTAAAGAAATTGTTATAATTACAGATTCTAATTATAATCGCAACAGTTTTGTGGAATACCTCCCTGGATGGAAAAGATCCAATATGGTAAGAAGCAATAATAAACCAGTCAAACACGGTAAGATGTTTTGCAGGATTGACGATTTGGTTACCGCTCATGGTCTTGCAATCTACTGGAAAAAGACCAGAGGCCATTCAAAATATCAAGGTATGGATAAAGAGGGAAATAATTTAGCAGATTCCCTGGCCAAGAAAGGGGCGATTGAAGGAGAAGCACTGGACATTGATGGATTCCCCTAGTGAGGATCTCATTGCGAGCCAAAAGGGGGATCCAATCATTGGGATGTTTTATAAACATATTGAAGATCCACAGAATCATCCCATAACTGTAGAAGATTGTGTAGACAAAGAAGACTTACGGATTTTGATGAAGGGCAAGTCCCCAATTCTCCTTACAAGATAGATTGTCAAAGAATGGCATATCTCAATGGGTAGTTCCCATAGCATTCCGAGGTTTGATGCTACAGCATGCCCATGATGCTCCAACTGCTGGACATCGAGGTATGAAGATAACATATGAATTGTTACGGGATTATGCTTATTGGCCCCATATGTTGCAATATGTTCGCACATATTGTCAAGTATGTTTAATTTGTCCTCAATTCCAGCCACAAGCACCCACTCATCGGGCACCGCTGATGAAAAGAGGAATGTCTATGCCATGGTTGGATATCAAATCGACTTTATTGGACCGGTAACAACTTTGTCAAAGGGAAATCGATACATGTTAACAGTGACTTGTCTATTCACGAAATGGGTGGAATGTTTGCCGTGCAAAACATGTATTTCTAGTGTTTGTGCGTCTCTACTCATTAACCATTTGTTTTCCAGGACCAGGCTGCCTCAGCGGGTTGAGAGAGACCGCGGAAGCCATTTCACCAGTGAGGTGATGACGAAAATGTGGGAGATACTGGGTGTGAAGAGGAAGCTGCATATAGCTTATCGCCCAGCCTCTAGTGGAGGAGTAGAGCGTTACAACCAGTCCATTGTAAACATCCTAAAGAAGTTTGTCAATGAATCTGGTAAAGACTGGGATGTAAAGTTGCCTTTAGTCCTGATGGCTATTAGAGCCACACCCAGCTCTGCTACCAAACATTCCCCATTTGAGATGGTCACAGGTAGAAAAAATACAACTTTGTGAAGTACTCACCTGTAGAGTTGGTATTATACGCACACAGCACGTCCTGCTCCAGTAGTAGTAATAACATGTGGGTAATCCTCCGCCGCCGTGCACTGCAGACATGTAGAAAACAAGCTCCTCCTGGCCCTACATATACCGAGGGACCTCCCACAAATCCCCAGCATTGAAAAGCAGTGAGAAAGAGAGGCCAGGAGAAACAGCCACCCAAAACTGGCAAAAATATCAAAGATAATGTCAGAGAACCAGGTGTCAGAGAACCCGGACTGTTGCCCCTGTAGTCCAGCAGAGGGCGCCTGTTCGCTTAGGTCAAAAGACCAGGACTTTTCCTCCTGTGACCAGCAGAGGCCGCCCGTCTAAAAACAGACAAGGCCTGTGCTGAAGTACCAGTTGGTCTTTTTGCTGCATGCTCCTGTGATTCTGTGATTCCATCCTGTGTACCGACCCGGCTTGCTTCTGACTACGATCCTGCTTCCTGACGACTTCGGCTTGTTTTATGACTACGATCCTGTTCTGCCTGCCCACGACCTCAGCTTGTTTATCGACTTTGATCCAGATCTGCCAGCCCACGACTTCAGCCTGCCTCACACTCCCAGATCAGCTCTGGTCTGTCTCCTATTCGTAATTCAGCTAAACCCGCTCCTAGGTTGCCTGACCTGGGGCCTTCCTGCAGCCCAGTCTATCCTCACCATCAGAGGCTCTAGTGAATACCAGGTTGGTCCTTAGACTCCAGGCTTCCCGGTCGAGAGGAGAGCAGAGTTCCAGTCTCCGCAATCAGGGTTCACACCCGGTGTCCTGACAGATAACAATCACCAACAGGGGATCCAGAACAAGGTGAAAACAGGGTGGGGTGGAGCAGGACGTGCTGTATGCGTATAATACCAACAACTGTGAGTACTTCACAGAGTTGTATTATTCTAAGCATACAGCACGTCCTGCTCCAGTAGTAGTAATAGCATGTGGGACATCCAATAGCAGTGTCCATAAAGAAGGGTGAGATCCCCAACAGAAGGCAACAGCAAGCAGTCTAAACTACTGCCGCCTGCAGAACCTTGCGGCCAAACACAGCGTCAGCTGAGGCCCGAACATCAACCTTGTAAAACTTTGTAAAGGTATGTACAGAAGACCAAGTAGCGGCCTTGCAAACTTGCTCCACAGAGGCCTGGTGCTGAAAAGCCCAAGAAGCCCCAACAGCTCTAGTACAATGAGCAGTAAGACGAAAGGGGGGAGTCTTCCCCTTAGCAGTATAGGCTTGAACAACAGCCTGACGAATCCATTTACTGATGGTAGACTTGGCGGGAGCCAAACCCTTCCTAGGCCCATGAGGCACAACGAAGAGAGCATCCGTCTTTCTAAAGGTTACTAGGGTTAGGGCACAAGGAAGGAAGTAAAATATCTTGATTCAAATGAAATGCAGACACAACCTTAGGCAGGAAGTCTGGCTTGAAGCGAAACACCACCTTATCCCGGTGTCTCTCAAAGTAGGGAGGCTGAATGGACAAAGCAGCCAACTCAGACACACGTCTAACCGAAGTGATGGCTACCAGGAAGACAACCTTGAGCGTGAGCACAGCGAGAACGGCCTCATGAATAGGCTCAAAGGGAGCCCCCTGCAGGGCCGACAAAACCAAGTTCAAATCCCAAACAGGAACCATAGGTTTCCGAGGAGGGCGCACATGAGTGACCCCTTGAAAGAAGGTCTTGATAAGAGAGTGCTGGGCAAAGGTTTTCTGAAAGAAGATAGACAGGGCCGAAACCTGGCCCTTCAAGGTACTAAGCTTAAGACCTAAGTCTAGACCATGTTGTAAAAACTCCAGCACCCTGGATACTAAGAATTCCCGGCAGGGAAGAGACATGGATTCACACCAGTCAATGTAAGCACGCCATACTCCATAATAGATGGCGGCAGAAGTCTTCTTCCTGGCTTGCACCATAGTAGCCACAACAGATGCAGACAAACCCTTTTCCATCAAAATGGAGGTTTCAATAGCCAAGCCGTCAAAGCCAGCGTTAGCAAATTGGGATGGCGTAGAGACCCTTGAGTCAGAAGGTCTGGCAACCTTGGCAGATCGTACTGATCTACTGCCATTTGAACCACGTCTGCGAACCACACTCTTCTTGGCCACCTTGGGGCCACCAGAATCGCGGGTACCCCTTCCAGAGCGATCTTACGCAGCACTCTGCCCAGAAGGGGAATTGGTGGAAACACATACAGGAGCCGAAACTCCTTCCAAGACATTGACAGGGCATCCGTGGCCAGAGCCAGAGGATCCTGAGACAGGGATACAAAGCTCGGTAGCTTGTGATTGTCCACGTCTGGCACCCCCCAACGGTGACACAGTGACTGAAAAACCCTTTAGTTAGAATCAGAGACACCTCCTGGAGAGCACCCTTGCTCCGGGTTCCTCCCTGATGATTGATGTAGGCTACCGCCGTCCTGTTGTCTGAGCGTACCTGTACCGCCAGATCCTTCAGGTGCTGGGTCAATTGTTCCAGCACCTGAGTTCCAGGACATTGATGGGTATATGGGCCTCCTGACGGCCCCACCTCCCCTGGAAGTGCAGGGACTTCCAGAATCCCCCCCCCAGCCCGAAAGACTGGCATCCGTTGTGACCGTCTCCCAAGAGGGAGCCAGGAAGTTCCTGTGGTCCAACCACCACGCAAGAGATTGTCTGACCGAGGGGGGAATCACCCAGCTGTCATCCAGAGATGCTGGGTCCTTGTTCCATACTGACAGAAGGTGAAGCTGCAGAGTTCTCAGATGAAACTGGGCAAAGGGCACCGCCTCGAAGCTTGCCACCATCGAGCCCACCAACTGCATTCCCTGCCGGATGGAGGGATGAGGGTTCGCGAGCAGGGATCTGGGATTGAAGATAATCCAACATCAAAGAGAAAACCCAGGAGAGGTTTTCTGGATTCTAGCTGCCTAGGAGGAAAGCAATGAGGGAATTTAAAGATAAAGATTTAAAGATAAATATATGTATCCCCAATAAGCTACCTAGGACCAGACAGCTAAAGATATGGGAAGAAGTTTGTCCAAAAAAATCCCAGATGATGAGACTTGGAGTAGTGTAAGATTACAGAACAAAGACATGGAAAAGATGCAGCCAATTAACTCATATATGGAGGGAATTTAAACTGACAACCCGTAGGAGTAAAATGTGGGGGAATTATAGATGCTTTTTAGGATCCACATACGATTGGGTTAATATGAAATTATTTTAGAGACATCCCATGCTGTGTGAGTGTATGGGTTAAAAAGCACGCAGGCTGGCAGGAACGGAATGTGTGTGGGAAGAAACATAGATAATACGCGCTGAGAGCAGACTTCAGCAGCAATGGAGATTTCTGACCCCTTCATGCTAAACAGGGAATCATACATAGTTTCACAATAAAAAGCCACAATGAAACCATGAGATTTGTCTAAGATCTCAGGGACATAAATTGTTTAAAGATGCCAACTGCCCTTTAGTGCCTGTCTGCCATCTCTTCTCACCTCGTGACACGGGCTGGAATAGCAACATTGATTTAAGAAATAGTTTTTTTTCAGCGTCCCAGTGGACGAGGAGACACAGCCCATCTTTGCTTTTAGGTCACATTTGCCCTAGGCTTATGTGTATTGGTAAATAGTTTTTTTTTGTGTAATGGTGCAATGGTCCTCCTCTTAAAGTCTGGACACCCAGCCATGGTTCCGTCCTACTGCAGACAGTTTTCTCCTCTGCAGTTTTGATCAGGAGGCCACCCTGTGGTACAAGAAGGATCATTTGAATTGTCTTTTTGTAAGTGATTATAAAGTGTCAGGAAAAAGTTGAAATACCTGGGTTTTATGCTTTCCCAGGGACAAAGAGAAATGAGCTATAAGAGAATAGCTGCTGTCGAGGGTCTGCCCTGCCCTCTTACCAGGAAGGACATGCTAACTTTCCTTGGTATGATTTGGTTGCTGCCACCAATGGATTCTAGATTGTTCATGTTATGACAGCATATTGAGAGCTGAAATGTATGTTGATAAACCTGATACCCTGAAATGGTTAAATGAAATGTGTAATGTGCAATGTTTTGTGTATTTGAGAAATGATATGATGATAGCCCCAGGGTTAGGTTTTCCCGATTATGGCAAGATGTCACTTAGTTGCCAGGATTTGTACAGCTGTGTGCAGGGCCCAGCATAAGAACATGGAGGTGCCTTGTTGTTTTTTTTCCCTCAAAGGTGGTCCCTGGGCAGGTACAGGGCAATGCCTGTGTGTCTCATAGCCCTGGCCTTGTGTGTAGTGATAGAAATGGCAGAAATCTTTACTTTTTGTGACATGATACAACTTTACTTTACTACTCATAATTAATTTTTCCTTCTTAAGGACATACACGCAAACAGCAGACATGCGAATGCCCAAGTTAACATCAGACATACTCCTCCCTGACCAGACTTTGACTGACTTACAAACATATGCTATTAACATATCCTGGTACAGAAGTCAGATTCAGAAGGGGGGAAGACACAGGATGAAAATTTTCTTGAATTTGAGGAATTAGATGACTGTCATGATTGTATAGAGTTAATGCAACTAGAAATCATGGGCCTGCCCCATGTACATGACAACCCGTCTGTTTTAAGCTCTAGACAAATATCCCAGGAAACCCACGTTGTTTCAGGTTTTGAGGGTTTACCTAAGGTTGTCAATTTGACTAACCCTCTCAAAGGAAAAATAGGTCCACATATGTTTGTTTCAAAATTTTTAATTTCGGAAACAGCTCCTATGTGTCTGCTGGGAGCTGACATTTTGGGAAATCTAAAAGCAAATATTAAGTATTCAGAGGATGGACTGGTCACCTTGTCTTTGCCGGACCACCCTGCTGAATTGGAAACTTGTATGAGAATACAAGCATATGAGGACTTTCATACAGAAAACCAGAAAAACCCGGTAGAGATACCAGAACTGGAAACTGTACTTACAGTGTCAACTAATCATGACATCCATGGGATATTATCCCAAGTTAACCCTAAACACAACACTTGTCTATGGCCCGCCAACTCAGGTTACAATGTACCCTGCTCTTGTCCCCTAATATAAAATTTAAGAGATGTTCAACTCTGAATCTTGTCACCTTACTTCCTATACAAAGGTTAGATTCAGAAGGGGGGAAAGATATAGAAGAGGAAGAAATTTTTTTTTTTTTGCAATATAATGACATTGAAGCAAGAGGATTCCTAACAGCAGCAGGAACTCCCATAAGACATGCAGAACTAGTTAAGGAAATTCTGACCAATCTGAATCAGGTCAAGGTAGCTGCACACACAAAAGGCACAAGCAAAGAGGCTTGGGGAAACAAAAAGGCTGATTTAGCAGCCAAACAAGCAGCTTTGATTCCTTTCAAGGGCGAAGAAGTGAGAGCTCTAAGAGAAGAACCGGTAAGTATGGATCGAATAAAGATCTTACAAAAACAGGCTACAAAGGAAGAGAAACAAAAATGGGAAAAGTTGGGAGCAGCTGAGGAAGATGGGATGTGGAGGAAGGAGAACCGATTGTGCTTGCCTAGTTCTCTATTTTCTGAGGTAGCAGCCCTGACTCATCTCCCCACCCATTTGAGTGCTATCTCCATGGTAAGACTAGTCAATAACCACTGGATAGCACCTGGTTTCAGTGTAGCTGCACGAGGATATTGTGCGGCCTGTAGCATCTGTCTGTCCGAAAATCCAGGACAGGTTATTAAGACACCCCGTGAACACCAGCCGAAGTCCCTATATCCATTTCAAAGACTGCAAATTGACTACATACAGCTTCCCAAAAGTGGGCCCTTTGAATATGTGCTTGTGTGTATAGATCTGTTTTCAGGTTGGCCAGAAGCATACCCAGTGAAATTACAAAAGGCAATGAGGGAGTTAAATAAACCATGGCCTGATTGCCTGCCACTAGTCTTGTTCTCAATAAGGTACACCCCTACAGGGAAAATAGGGTTGTCTCCTTATGAGATATTGTTTGGAAATGCACCAAGAACAGGTTTATACTTCCCACAAAGTCTTGTATTAAAAGCAGACAGTTTGACTGATTATGTCATACAGTTACAAAAACATTTCACTAAACTGCACAAAAGTGTTTTTGATTCTCTTCCAGATCCTGAACAAATTACAGGAACTCACAGACTAAAATCCTGGAGACTATGTCTATGTGAAAAAGCATTCAAGAAAACCACTTGAATCTCGCTTTGAAGGACCCTTCCAAGGACTACACCTACCTCGGTGAAATTAGAAGGGAAGTCTTCTTTGGATACATGCTAGTCATTGTAAACTAGCTCTAACTAAATCAGGAACATGAAGGGTTATATTTTATGCTTAATAGTAGCTTGGCAATTTATTGATTCTGCCCTCAGGGAAGTGATGAAAGACAATAGTTTTGCTAGAATGCACCTACAAGCAGCAAACCTTACAAACAGAACTAACTGTTGGGTGTGTAGTGCTAAATATAGACAATCAACTGGGGCTCCATGGGTAGCAATCCCACTGCAACCAGATGAATTTAGTGAAATTAACAAGGTAATAACTTCAGAGACTGTGACGGAGGAAAGGAAATCAAAACCCAGTTTCCTCATAGTGATTTCCGTCCCCCTGTCACCAGGTTTGTGTCTTAACATTTCTAAACCAGGTTCAAAAATACTAGGAAGGTCCAACTGTACAGCTGCCCACACCAATCTCACTATAGCAGGGGTATCCTTCCACAATGTAACCATAAATGGCACTGAGATAAAGTACAATGACACAAATAATGAAATGTTCAATGCTTCAATGAAGATGACATCATTGCTAACAGCAGTTTTTCAGAATTATTCAGTAATACTAAACAGTGGAATCTATTTCATATGTGGTAGAAGGGCATATGAGTGGATTCCCACAAATGGACAAGGTACGTGTTACATAGGGAAAGTAATGCCAGGTATTAAAATATACAATGACACCGTGAAAGCAGAGATAGAGGCCACAGTACATCTTAGATTTAAAAGGAGTTTGTTCACTATTAGTGACATGTGGTGGGCTTTAATTCCGGAATGGACAGGATGGGGTATGGAGATGATGATCAGACTGAATAATTTCTCCACCTTGATAGATACAATGCAAGCGGTAAACCTAGGTAATCTAGAACTGAGACAGGTAAGGAAGATGGTATTGCAGAACCAGATGGCCTTAGATTATCTATTGGCCAGTCAAGGTGGGTATTGTACCTTTATCGGAGATGATTGTTGTACCTGGATAGATGAGGATAGCGACGCGGTAGAGGCACATGTAGAAAAAGTAAGAGAATTGCAAAATAGAGCAAGAGATATTGGAAAGGATGGGTGGAACCCTTTCCAAGGTATGAGTGGAATCTTTGGAAGTATTGGAAATTGTTTTTATGGAATACTGAAGTCTATTGGCATGTATTTACTGATGGGTCTTATGCTAATATTCATAGTTTATACTTCTATTAAGCTAGCATTATGCTTAGTAAATAAATTAGTAAAAGGAAAAAGCAGTAAAAGATATTACTAATGCCTGGATATCGGCTTGCTAACTCTAGTTTGTTTGCTTTACAGCTTATTGACACTCCATCTGAGGTAAAGGACTCTTCTTGGAAAGGATGTGGATCAAGTACTCAGGGGATGGAGGCAGCGCCCTCCCTCAGACAATTCGTCGGTCTGGGATAGTACCTGAGAAAAGATACCACTAGCACCTTTCCTGGAGGACACAGCCTAGAATTTTATTCAGATGAAGATGTCAAAGGGGGGAATTGATAGGGTTAAACAGTAAAGCTGTTAACCTGACTGCAATTAACATGAACACTTTTAAGCAAACAAGCATCTGGTGATCTTCTGAAGAATGTCTATTATCTGTACTTTCCTGTGTGAACACCACTTCTTCTCTTCAAGGTTTTAGCCTTCACAGCATTATTAGCCAAAATACAGCTTGTGACGCCATAACTCATATCATTCCAAGAAATGTTTTCATATTTTGTACTTTTCCCAGGTCATGACTTGGGAGAGTGTCAGACAAACAATAAAATTACAAGAAAAAGTCTGACACTCCCTATGGGGTGTATACTGGGAAAGGGGCGTGTCAGATGACCAATGAAAATGCTTGAATGTATCTGTATATGTGTGGCAACACCCACCCATATCATTGTATATTAGCAGCTGAAAATAAACAAAAGGGCGTATTTGCTTCAGATGCCCTTTGAGTCTTTACTACACAGCGGGTCTCTGTGTCTTATTCACTCTTAGAATGATTTGGACTCTGACAACAGAAGTAGAAGCTGTGCCCACTTAGGGTACGGACCTAACAACACAATGGGAACAGGGATGTCAGAGCCAAGCGCGAAGAAGCAAGCTAAGGAAAAGATCGCCCATGAGGGCACTTACAGGTCTGCGAGGGGAGGACCGTCTTCACCACGCGCATGCGAGAAGGAAATGGCGCCCAGCGAACCTCGAAGGGCGGGCCAGAGCGGGCAATGACGCGGAATGCGCCAGACCGAACCACGCCTCCCCCCCGGAGAGCGTGAAGCTAGAAGGTGCGCAGCCAATCAGGAGAGAATGGTAGATACGTCAGCATCACTTCAGAGAAGAAGTCTGACAGAGTGAGTAAGGAGATTTGAAAAACGCCGTAGCTTCCCCCAAACAGTGCTGCCGTATGCGCCTAGAGCACAGTAAAACGCTGCAGTCAGTTGAAAAGTAACAAGTGAAACGCGCTCTGACACCCGGTAGCGGTAAAACGTCTATAGTGTAATTAGGGCAAGGAGTAGGCACAATCCCCCCCCCCTCTTTTTCCCCCCACTAACGGGGGAATCTGGGGAGGAAGGTGACCCGAATAGAGGGTTCACCGTTAGATGGGACATGGGGGCACTGGTGCGGGAGGGGCATCCACTGAAGGCTCACCATTCGCCTTAACCGCCTACCCTATGGAGGGGAATTGCGGTGGAGACTAGCTCCGTAAGCACACTAGGTGCTGCCTACCTTCACCCGACCAACGCAGCCCAGGCTGGGAGGCATTAAATTCACAATGAGGACGGGTGGAAATAGTCCCGCAGGGCCTCAGGCTGTCAAGCCCCGCTCGCCTGCAAGAGCGTGATACTGCAGAGAAATCTGGGGATTTGTGGGAGGTCCCTCGGTATATGTAGGGCCGGGAGGAGCTTGTTTTCTACATGTCTGCAGTGCACGGCGCCGGAGGCGGAGGATTACCCACATGTTATTACGACTACTGGAGCAGGACGTGCTGTATGCTTAGAATAATGGTATTACCTCAACATTTACTCTATAGGACAACAGATCATTATTGATAAATGCTTCAACCACTCATCAGTATGTGGAAAATCTGCGTAAACATCTTCAGCAGGCATTTGCATATGCCCAGAGGAATCTGGAGAGAGCTGCTGTTAGCAATATAACATATTATGATCTGAAGACTACAAAGAAAGAGTATCAAATTTCTGATCAGGTGTACCTTTATAATTGTGCCCGAGATCAGGTGAAGAAAATGTTTGCCTTCATGGAAGGGGCCATATATAATTATGGATAAATTATCACCTGTGGTCTTATAAGATCAAAATTCCAAAGGGGGATGAGTTTGTAGAAAAGTGGGTTCACACACTTTTCTCCACGACAAGCTATACGAATTGGAGAATTTTGATAGTATAGTCTTATTTTAGTACCCGGTTGATCAAAGGAAAAATGAGAAGATGTATATGCTCATATGTGTCATACAATGTTTTACAGAAGACTGAGCCGAGATGACATCGAGAAGTGTCGCCATCCTATACATCATCCTGCTGACGGGGAAAGAGTGCCACGTCGAGCCGATCGTTGTACTAGGACCGTCGTCTGGAATCCTGTGGCAGAGAACTACAGGATCCAGCCTGAAGTACGGACGTAGGATCGAGCGCGAGACAACCAACCCCAGGAACGTGGCCAGCGGAACGCGGAATTGACGAGAGACAACACCTATCGGATCTACATTCGACGTGAAGGATACCATTTTTACCACCAAGTAATATTCACCGTTTTTTGATCCAACAAATCCGGATTGATTACGTTTGGGGCGTGTTGATAATTATGATTATTGAATGGTTGAGTTATCTATCAAGATGATACGATGGATACATTTCATTAAAAGCACGTTGGCGAAATTATGGCTCGAACATTATAAACCAAACCTGGACACAATGATTCTCGATGAACTAATATGAAAAAGCCTTCCTCTAGCATTCCAACACCATATTTTATGTATATTCAAATATTAAATTGGAACAAAAGGGGGATTATGTCAGGCTATTTCTAGATAATCAAGATATATATTCATGTATGATTTTATACCCAAATTTAGCAGAAGCCATGGCCTAGTGAAGAAATATATACAGTATATATTTATTTTTTTTTTTTCTTGTGAGACCTGTGTGAGGCAATACAAGATCACGTTTTACAATCTCGATTCTGCTGAGGTTAAGACTTTACTATTTGGAAACCTGCATATTTGCGTATCTGCTAAGTTTATTGTTTCACAGACATGGGGTTTATTTGGCCAGGAAAAGTCGTCACAATAGGAGACCAGACTATAAGGCTGTGCCCCATGAGCAAGCTTACAGGGACCCACGGTTATCAGTATTTCAAATAGGAGTTGTTTGATATAGAATTAACAAACAATGGAAGTCCTGAGCAAAAGGTTGGGGATGTGTAATGTATAACCCCCTGTGTGTATCTGTTTATTAGCAATGTGTATTCTGTTCAGGTATCTGCTTAAAATCAACAAAACTGGGTACAATTAGTGTGAAGGACAGAAATTAGTAATTAAAAGTCTGTTTGGGATCCCGGAAAGGAATGTTTTGTGAAACTAGCTTTGTCAGCCAAATAGGTGAAGCTATCATAAATTTTCCATAGTCATTTAGAATATTCAACACCATTTTATTTTATATAGATAGCATGTTAAATGACCAGTGTATTAATAATGATTGTGTAGAATTATTTCTTATTATATATAAGTTTAAAATATGTTTTTAAACTTACCGATTGCTGGATTTATTAGCCAGGATAATGGTTGTATTTTTATGTAGGATTGATGTATCAACTTAAATAGGATTGGTAGCTATTTTATAGATGTAGTATATGTTGAAAGAGGCACCAATAGCACAAGTGGAATGAGCAGTAAGGCGGAAGGGAGGATTCTTCCCCTTAGCAGAGTAGGCCTGAATCACAGCCTGACTGATAGTAGATTTAGCAGGAGCCAAACCCTTCCTGGGACCAGAAGGGACCACAAAAAGAGCATCAGTCTTTCTGAATGGTGCAGTAGCCACCAGATAGTACTTCAGACACCTAACCACATCCAAGGAATGCAAAACCCTCTCCTTAGCGTTACTAGGATTAGGGCACAAGGAAGGAAGAACAATGTCCTGATTCAAATGAAAGGCAGACACGACCTTAGGCAGAAAATCTGGCTTGAAGCGAAACACCACCTTGTCCTGGTGTCTCTCAAAGTAGGGGGGCTGGATGGAAAGCGCAGCCAACTCAGACACACGCCTAACATAGGTGATAGCCACCAAAAAGACAACCTTGAGAGTAAGAATGGCCAAGGCAGCCTCCTGCACAGGTTCAAAGGGAGCACCCTGCAAGACAAGACCAAGTTCAAATCCCAAACAGGCAACATAGGCTTACGTGGGGGATGCACATGAGTAACCCCCTGGAAAAAAGTCCTGATCAGAGAATGCTGGGCAAAGGACCTCTGGAAGAAAACAGCCAGGGCAGAGAAATGACCCTTCAGAGTACTGAGTTGGAGCCCCAGCTCCAACCCATGCTGCAGGAACTCCACATGACAGGGAAGAGACCTAGACTCACACCAGTCAATGTAGTTACGCCAAACCCTATAGTAAATGGAAGAAGAAGACTTCTTTCTAGTTTTTATAATGGTATCAACAACAGAGGCAGGCAGTCCCTTCTCCATCAAGATGGAGGTTTCAGCAGCCAGGCCGTCAAAGCCAGAGTTAAATTGGGATGGCCTAAGTGACCCTGAGTGAGCAGGTCTGGCACCCTGGGCAGAGCGTACTGATCTACTGCCAGCTGCACCACGTCTGCGAACCACACTCTTCTTGGCCACCTGGGAGCCACCAGGATAGCTGGCACCCCCTCCTGAGCTATCTTGCGCAGAACCCTGCCCAACAGGGGGAATGGGGGAAAGACATACAGGAGCTGAAAGTCCTGCCATGACATTGCTAGAGCATCTGTGGCAAAGGCCAGAGGGTCCTGGGACAGGGAGACAAAGGCCGGGAGCTTGTGATTGTGACGGGAGGCAAACAGATCCACATCTGGTTGTCCCCAACGGTGACACAGAGATTGAAACACCCTATCGCAGAGGGACCATTCTCACAGGCGAGAGGCCCCCCTGCTCAGAGAGTCATCCTGCAGATTCTCCACCCCCGGAATGTACACAGCTGATATGCAGGGAACATTGTCCTCCGCCAAGGACAGGATCAGAGACACTTCCTTGAGGGCCCCCTTGCTCTGGGTCCCCCCCCCGATGATTGATGTAGGCAACCTCTGTCTGGTTGTCCGAGCGTACCTGAACAGGCCGGAACCAGCACCAACCTGATCGCCCTTAGTTCCAGAATATTGATGGGTGTGTGGGCCTCCTGAGGGCCCCACCTCCCTTGGAACTGCAGGGACTTCCAGAAGCCCCCCCAACCCGTCAGACTGGCATCCGTGGTGACCGTCTCCCAGCAGGGGGCCAGAAAGGATCTGCCCGCCAAGAGGTTCCTGGAGTCCAGCCACCACGAGAGGGACCGTCTGGCTAGGGGGGATAGCACAAGGACCTGGTCCAGGGACGCAGGATCCTTGTCCCATACTGACAAGAGGTGGAGTTGCAGAGGCCTCATGTGAAACTGAGCATAAGGAACCACCTCGAAGCACGACACCACCAGGCCCACCAGCTGCATTCCCTGTCTGATGGAGGGATGAGGGCAAGAGAGCAGGGACTGAACCTGCACCAGTACTGTCCACCTTCTGCTGAGGAAGAAAAATCCTTGCCTGAACTGTATCCAGATTCATTTCCAGGAAGGGAGTCACCAAGGAGGGAGACAGGGAAGACTTGGGATGGTTAATCACCCAGCCAAATGACTCCAGGGTGGACACTACCCGCTGAGTATCCAGCTCTGCTTGATGAAGGGACTGAGAAGTGATGAGAATATCGTCCAAATATGGCAGCACGTGAATGCCCTGAGCCCTGAGCCCTGAGCAGAGCCATCACCCCTGCCAGCACCTTGGTGAACACTCTGGGAGCCGAGGTGAGACGGAAGGGGAAAGCCACAAATTGGTAGTGCTGATCCTCCAGAGCGAACCTGATGAATCTTTGATGACCTGGAAAAACAGGAATATGAAGGTAAGCATCCTTGATGTCCACAGAGGTCATAGCCTCTGATAGCAGAGCGCAGAGTTTCCATGCGAAAGCGCCTCCGGGATCTGATGAATCTTGGGGGCGGCCAGGCAGCAAACTCTATCTTGTAACCGGAGGACACTACCTCCTGAATCCACCGGTCTGAGACATGAAGCCTCCAGACGTGAGCAAAATGCTGAAGCCGTCACCCCCCACCGGGATGGGTGAGGGTGCCCCTTCATGCCTGAGGGGGCTTGGGAGAAGACTTAGGCTTGGAGCCCCAGGATGATCCAGGGCGTCCACGTCCTCTGCCCCTACCCCAGAAATCTCCTCGGGCCCCAGTAAAGGAGACCCCCCTCCCCTGTCTGGCTCCACGGTAGGGGGAGGAAAAGGAGCCCTGTCCCCGAAAGGGCAGAGACTGCCGCCTGCGCTGGGGATCACCTGCCTCCCTTAGCAAACAGGTCCAGGCGGTCCCCAAACAGGCGTAGTCCTTTGAAGGTAAACCCAGTGAGAGCTTTCTTGGCAGCGTTGTCAGCAGTCCACTGGCGCAGCCAAACCGAGCGGCGTATAGCCACCACTAGGGCAGAGGCTCTGCCACACATCCTAATGGTATCATCCAAGGCAGAGAGGACATAAGTCACAGAAAACTCACAACGAGAGAGTGCATTAAACTCCTCACTAGACACATCATCAGGAGCACCATCCAGGACACTTCTAAGCAGGGTCCTAGTAGCCACAGCCGTAATGGCAGAGGCACAGACTGGGCGCAGCGCCGTCCCCACACAGGCAAAGGCATGGGACGCCAGCTGATCAATATGCTGGTCCTCACCATCCCGCAGCGTAGTAGAGTCAGGGGAATGCATGACAGAGGTGTTAGATAACACTAGGACCGGGGCATCCACCTCTGGAGGGGATGACCCACACATTGTCAGCACTAGTAGGGGACACCGCACAAGCTGCACACAGCCGGGCTTGTCCCGAAGGAACCCCAAGCACATTATCCTTGTGGTCCATATGGTGATTAACCAAGTCAGCGCGGAGACTGACACCAACAAGAAGCACATAATACAGAATACAGTGAAGCACCAAGGCATATACACCCCCCCCCCCCCGAGAGCTACAAGGGAGAGCGAGGGAGGGCAGCGGCCACTTAAAATAGGGCCCACCGAAAGACAGGGGCAATAGGGCGGGAGGGGCATCTCATATATGCCTATACCACCTACCCTTTGGTGGGGGATTGCAGTGGAGCAGCGCTCCTAAGCACCTGACAGCGGTGCTGCCTACCATCACCCGGACCAGCGCAGCCAAGGCTGGGAGGCAAATTAACAATTGGACGGGTGGGAATAGTCCTACAGGGCCGCAGGGTAATAGCCCCGCTCACCTGCGAGAAGAGAGAGCCATCTTCTTGTCCTTCACAGTCCAGACTGCAGAGAAATTCTGGGGGATTTGTGGAAGGTCCCGGGTATTTGAGGGGCTGGGAGGAGCCAATTTCGCGGTCTCTGCAGTCCAGTAATACCCAAGTGCAATGATTCTTATCTGGAGCAGGACGTACTGTATACTAAGAATATTCTTGCTGGAATACATGTTCCAGCAAGCTAAATTCCAGTCCAGTAATTGAACTATACTATCAAAATATCTTTGGTTGAATTTTATAATTGTGAGAGCATAATTATTTTATTTTTAATCCATAAACTTGGTATTGAAATTAAGTATATTTGTGTATTAGGTTGCCTTAAAGTTAAAAGGTTATTATTGATGTAGAAGTGAGCCCTCTTGTGTCAAAATTTGCTAAGTGCAAGATATATGGTTTAATCTGATTATTTTTAATTGATTATTCTAATTGTATTTATAATAAATAATTGTTATTTATCTTTAACCGTTACAAGTAAGTTTTACTATTGCGCTGCTAAATTACCTCAAGAGATCTCTTTTATAAGGTGTTTTATGTCCGCCTAAATAGGATCACCCTGGCTATAGCTTATACCTTTCATATGGTTTGATCCTCCTTATTCTATATAAAGCTTTGCTCTATATACCCGACACTGTGCATTGCTGGGGAGAGCTGCAGCTCTAATTATATCACCTGTGCATTGCTGGGGAGAGCTGCAGCTCTAATGACCTCATCTGTGCATTGCTGGGGAGAGCTGCAGCTCTAATTATATCACCTGTGCATTGCTGGGGAGAGCTGCAGCTCTAATGACCTCATCTGTGCATTGCTGGGGAGAGCTGCAGTTCTAATCACCTCACCTGTGCATTGCTGGGGAGAGCTGCAGCTCTAATGACCTCACCTGTACATTGCTGGGGAGAGCTGCAGCTCTAATTACCTCACCTGTTCATTGCTGGGGAGAGCTGCAGCTCTAATTACCTCACCTGTGCATTGCTGGGGAGAGCTGCAGCTCTAATGACCTCACCTGTGAATTGCTGGGGAGAGCTGCAGCTCTAATGACCTCACCTGTACATTGCTGGGGAGAGCTGCAGCTCTAATCACCTCACCTGTACATTGCTGGGGAGAGCTGCAGCTCTAATGACCTCACCTGTACATTGCTGGGGAGAGCTGCAGCTCTAATTACCTCACCTGTGCATTGCTGGGGAGAGCTGCAGCTCTAATTACCTCACCTGTGAATTGCTGGGGAGAGCTGCAGCTCTAATGACCTCACCTGTACATTGCTGGGGAGAGCTGCAGCTCTAATCACCTCACCTGTGCATTGCTGGGGAGAGCTGCAGCTCTAATGACCTCACCTGTTCATTGCTGGGGAGAGCTGCAGCTCTAATGACCTCACCTGTGCATTGCTGGGGAGAGCTGCAGCTCTAATGACCTCACCTGTGCATTGCTGGGGAGAGCTGCAGCTCTAATGACCTCACCTGTGCATTGCTGAAGAGAGCTGCAGCTCTAATGACCTCACCTGTTCATTGCTGGGGAGAGCTGCAGCTCTAATGACCTCACCTGTGCATTGCTGGGGAGAGCTGCAGCTCTAATGACCTCACCTGTGCATTGCTGGGGAGAGCTGCAGCTCTAATGACCTCACCTGTGCATTGCTGGGGAGAGCTGCAGCTCTAATGACCTCACCTGTGCATTGCTGAAGAGAGCTGCAGCTCTAATGACCTCACCTGTGCATTGCTGGGGAGAGCTGCAGCTCTAATGACCTCACCTGTGCATTGCTGGGGAGAGCTGCAGCTCTAATGACCTCACCTGTGCATTGCTGGGGAGAGCTGCAGCTCTAATTACCTCACCTGTGCATTGCTGGGGAGAGCTGCAGCTCTAATTATATCACCTGTGCATTGCTTGGGAGAGCTGCAGCTCTAATTACCTCGCCTGTGCACTTGTGTGGAGCTTCTCCAATTCATTTCTATGGGCCAGTCTTCCCCATCCCTCTCCTCTCCTGTACATCTGGGAAGGACGGGACCTTTACTCTAACCTTCCCAGGCACCCAATGTGCCAAATTTGGGAATCAAACGGTTCAGGCGTGTGGAAGCCTATAGAGGACAGACTGACGAACAGACATTCATTTTTATTATTTAGATATATATATATATCTATGTGTGAGTCTGCGCAACAATCAACATATGCAAAGATTGTTGTGAGATAATGAACACACACCATATGGAATAGATATGATTTTAAAGTGCAGGCAAAGGTAATTGTTACACCATTGCGTGGGGCTACATTAGCCACTGTCCTAAACTGTTTTTCGTTTTTAAATTGAAGCAGAAATGGCTGAGATATTGGGATTTACAGGTTCAGCCAATCCTGTCCCCCAATCAGCTCAGCAGAGCGGGACAGGATTGATAGTCCCTCCCTCCTCCGCCTCATCCTCCAGATTCATCACATCGCTGTCAGCGCACAGCCTGTCTATTATGCAGCATCACAGATCCCACTTGCTTCAGAAGATAATCATATGGTGAACCTGTAAACCTTGATATTCCAAGTATGTCTCACACCCTGCTTCGGAAATATTAATTACACGTGGGTTATGGTCCAGTAGAGGGCGAACTTCTGCAGAGATGACTAGAAAATGAAGCCCCTCCCGGTCCATAAATACCTGGGACCTCCCACACATTCCCCAGTTTAGTCTCTGCAGACGGCGAAGAAAGTCAAGAGGATGGCTATTTCTTTCCTTTGCAGGTAAGCCGGGTACCATCCGGCCCCCCTTTGTCCTATTTCCACCTGGACCTTTTTTAATGTTGTCATTTAAGCCTCCCAGCTGTGGCTGCAGGGTCTGGGTGAGGGTAGGTAACACCAAGCTCCACCGCAAATCCCCCACCAAAGGGTAGGCGGTTGTCAGGTTTTTTGGTGATCCTGACTTGGGATGCCCTGTCCGTTTGAAGCCTTCGCTACATAGCTAAATGTAGCCATCGGCTTACCCCTAACCTCCCTGTTCCCGGTTAGTGGGGGGTAGCTTCCCCTCTATGGTTAATGTTTTTGTGCTTCACGTTGTGTGTGTGTGTATTGTGTTTGGATGCTTTACTTCACGCGCTGGCTACTGCCAGCGTGTGCTCCTTTTCTTAAAAAAAAAAAAAAGTATCTTTTCTTCCCTATACAGCCGGCCCGCGCGTGCGCTCTCAGGTGGCGGCGGGCCGGTGACGTCACCGCCGGCTCTGTAGCCCTATTGGCTGGGGAGCGCGGCCTGTATTAAGGGATCCCGCGTTTTGGAGGGGGCGGGGCCAATCGCTTGGCGCGCTCAGTAGTGGCCTGCCCCCGTCCTCCTTCTCTGGCCAGCATTGCGCCATCTTCTCTGGTCATGTAAGTGCCCCATGCGGGCTTATGTATATGATACCTTGAAGGATGGTGAGGACCGACGTCTCGATCAATTGGCTTCGCATGCCTTTGCTTGTGTGGGTTCTGCCTTACACCCGGTTTGTGCTTCTGCGCTCATGGCCGTGGCTACTAGAGCTCTAATTAGGGGCCTTTTGGATGGTTCCCAATTGGATCCTTGCAGTGAGGAGTTTACAGCCTTGACTCATTGTGAGATGTTCATTGCTTTTGTCTTATCAGCCTTGGATGATACTATCCGTATGTGTAGCAGGACCTCGGCATTGCAGGTTGCTATACGCCAGTCGGTCTGGTTGCGCCAGTGGGCGGCTGATAACGCTGCTAAGAAGGCGCTCACAGGTCTTCCCTTCGTGGGTCTGCGCCTGTTTGGTGATCGTTTAGACTCGGTTGCCAGAGGGGGTAAGTTACCTTTCGGGGTTCGGGTTCATTCAACCCTTCCTTTCGTGGCTCTCGGTCAAGCAGGGGAACGTTTTTCACTGCATTCCGAGGAGATTCCTGGGGTAGGGGCAGAGGACGTGCCCGACCTGGGATTTCCTGGGGTACTAAACCCAAATCCATTGCCAAGCCCGCTCAGCAATGAAGGGGCGCCCTCACCCTTGCGGGTGGGGGGACGGCTGCGGCTCTTTGCTCAGGTCTGGACCCTAGAGGTCACAGACGTCTGGATCCAAGAGGTAATTTCCTCTGGGTACAAGCTGGAGTTTGCATGCCGGCCTCCTCCCAGATTCCTCAGGTCCAGGGTTCCGTCGGACCCTCGGGTGGCACAGGGCCTTTTTATGGCGGTGCAAAACCTTTGGGATATGGGGGTAGTTCGTCCGGTTCCCCCCCACAGAGAGAGGTCTGGGTTACTATTCCAAACTCTTTACGGTGCCCAAAAGATGGTTTCATAAGACCCATTTTGGACTTGAAAACTCTCAACCGGTTCATCAGAACCAAAAAATTTCACATTGCGACTAGATATCAAGGACGCTTACCTTCATGTGCCGGTCTTCCCGGGACACCAAAGGTTCCTCAGGTTCGTGGTAGACAACCAGCACTTCCAGTTTGCGGCTCTCCCCTTCGGGCTGACTTCGGCGCCCAGGGTGTTCACCAAGGTTTTGGCGGGCATCAATTACCCCAAGTCCTGTCTATCCCCGTCAAGGGTGGCTTCGTTCCTGGGCATGACTCTGGATACCATTCAAACCAGGGTGTTCCTACCCCAGCCGAAGGTGGATGTTCTTCAGGCTCCTATTCGTTTTATTCTGTCCAGCCCTCGTCCGTCCATCAGGCAATGCATGAGGCTGGTAGGTTTGATGGTGGCTTGTTTCGAGGCAGTGCCATTTGCTCAGTTTCACATGAGACCCCTTCAGCTCCATCTTCTATCGGTTTGGGACTAATGTCCTCTGTCCCTGGATCAGACTTGTGTTTTGTCCCCTCTTGTACGGCGGTCCTTCCAGTGGTGGATGGACCAGAGGAATTTCCTGGGGGGCAGGTCCTTTCTTGACGGTCACCACGGATGCCAATCTGTCAGGCTGGGGAGGCTTCTGGAGGGAACATCAGTTCCAGGGGCTGTGGGGTCCTCAGGAGGCCCATATCCCCATCAACATTCTGGAGCTGAGGGCGTTTCGGTTGGTGCTGTCGCACCTGACACATCACCTTCAGGGCTTACCAGTTCAGGTTCGCTCCGACAATCGGACAGCGGTCGCTTACATCAATCACCAAGGAGGGACTCGCAGCAGGAGTGCCCTCCGGGAAGTGTCTCCGATTCTTGCTTGGACCGAGAGCAATGTTCCGTGCATCTCGGCAGTCTACATTCCAGGGGTGGAGAACCTGGAAGCGGACTCCCTGAGCAGGGGACGGGACCTCTTGCCGGTGGGAATGGTCCCTCAGCAACAAGGTATTTCTATCCCTCTGTCGCAGGTGGGGGAGGCCGGAGGTGGATCTGTTTGCCTCTCGTCACAATCACAAGCTTCCGGCATTTGTGTCTCTGTCCCAGGACCCTCTGGCTCTGGCAGTGGATGCCATGTCTCTGTCCTGGCAGGAGCTTGGTCTCCTGTATCTGTTTCCCATGGTGGGCAAGGTGGTACGCAAGCTGGCTCAAGAGGGTGTGCCAGCAATCCTGGTGGCCCTAAGGTGGCCAAGACAGGTGTGGTTCGCAGACGTCGTCCGGCTGGCGGTCGATCAATTCAGGCTGCCTCTGGTTCCGGATCTGATCACACAAGGTCAGCTTTGTTACCCCAATTTACAAACGCTGGCTTTGACGGCGTGGCTGCTGAAACCTTCATCTTAAAGGAACAGGTTTTGTCTGAGGCCGTTGTCCAGACTCTCGTCAGGGCTAGGAAGAAATCTTCCTCTAATATCTATTACAGGATCTGGCGGACCTACATTGATTGGTGTGAGGCTAGGGCCTTTCCTTGTCAGGTGTTTTACATTCCTCGGATTTTGGAGTTTCTTCAGCATGGTCTGGACATGGGTTTTCAACTTATCACCTTTAAGGGGCATGTGTCCGCTCTGGCGGTTTTCTTTCAGAGATCTTTCGCTCTTCATCCTTTGGTTAAGACCTTTTTTCAGGGGGTCACTCATGTGCGCCCTCCTCGCAAACCCATGTTGCCTGTTTGGGATTTAAATTTGGTGTTGTCTGCCCTTCAGGGTCCTCCTTTTGAACCAGTGCAGGATTCTGCACTATCCATTTTCACCTTAAAAGTTGCCTTTTTGGTGGCTATCACCTCTGTTCGACGGGTTTCTGAGTTGGCGGCTCTGTCTATTCAGGCCCCCCACATCAGGACAAGGTGGCTTTCCGCCTTAAACCAGACTTTCTGCTAAAGGTTGTCTCTGCTTTTCACCTCAATCTTGTGCTTCCTTCATTGTGTCCTAAACCTAGCAATGACAAGGAGAGGGCTTTGCACTCTCTGGATGTCGTTAGATGTGTAAAGTACTATCTGGTGGTTACTTCACCATTCTGGAAGACGAACGCTTTTTTGTGGTGCCCTCCGGGCCCAAGAAGGGTTTTGGCGCCCGTCAAGTCTACCATTAGTAAATGGATTCGTCAGGCCGTTATTAGGGCCTACTATGCCAAGGGAAGGGATCCCCCTTTCCAGATCACTGCTCATTCTACTCATGCTGTTGGGGCTTCCTGGGCGTTTCAGCACCAGGCTTCTGTTGAACAAGTTTGTAAGGCTGCTACTTGGTCTTCTGTTCATACTTTTTCCAAGTTTTATAAGGTTGATGTGCGGGCCTCAGCAGATGCTGTTTTTGGCCGCAAAGTTCTGCAAGCTGCAGTGGTTTAATTTGTGCACTATTGCCTGTTGGGATTCCCACCCTTTTTGGACACTGCTATTGGATGTCCCACATGTAATTAATATTTCCGAAGCAGGGTGTGAGACATACTTGGAATAATACCATTTTGTGATTACTCACCTGTAAAATGGGTATTATAAGTATGTCTCACACACTGCTTCGTCCCACCCTGAGTTGTATCTTGGATCCTCTATATGGTGAAACTTTTTTCTCTTAGATTTTATTGTCTCTTCCTGGTCCCCTTACTGCTTTCTTATGCTGGGGAATGTGTGGGAGGTCCCAGGTATTTATGGACCGGGAGGGGCTTCTTTTTCTAGTCATCTCTGCAGAAGTTCGCCCCCTATTGGACCATAACCCACGTGTAATTAATATTTCCGAAGCAGGGTGTGAGACATACTTATAATACCCATTTTACAGGTGAGTAATCACAAAATGGTATTATCTCCATTTCTTCTTTAACCTCCTAAGTGCCAACCCCATATCTCGCATGTCAGCAGAAACAGTGTGTTAACTGACTGTCACGCTCGGGGTAACTCCAGCTCTCCAGATAAGCCCTCAACCCCCAATCTCCGCAGCCAGCTTCACCTGTAGGAGCCCCCGCTTGCCGGGACGCAGAATACGCCTGCCCGGGATCGGTTGCCCCCAGGACTTCAATGGCTCAAAGGTTGAGAGCTTATTAATAGGAGATCTGGAGAACCAATTGGTTAGAGCGTTAGAAGCGGAAGTCCAGAGACAGGCCAGAGGTTGACAACGGGAAGACAGAGATCGTGGCAGTACCGAAGGATTAGGCAATTCGTGGTCAAGTTTCTAAGCAGAGGTCGGCAACAGGAGTGCAGATCAAGAATGGTCGGTTCAGGCGGTGGTCGGCAACAGGAGTTCAGATCAAGAATGGACGGTTCAGGTGGTGGTCGGCAACGGGGGTTTCAGATCAAGAATGGTCGGTTCAGGCGGTGGTCGGCAACGGGCGTTTCAGATCAAGAATGGTCGGTTCAGGGGGTGGTCGGCAACGGGATCAATAACAAATACACTGGGTGACTGACGGAGCGAACCTGATATAGGCACAGACAAGATTGGGGATGGGGGGAATGGGTGTGTGATTGGTGCACATGGGAACTGGTTAGGGATTGGCCAGGACGAGGGATGAAGGCACAACCTCCCTACCCTGGGCTCATTGGCCCATATACAACCCCAGGGGCGTTCAGCCCCAAAGTCAAGGGCTCATTGGCCCTGTGCAGCAGAGTACTCCCCCCACCCCACCTGGCCCTTTAATTAAACGGAACGTGTGAGGAAGCCGGGGCCGCCGGCTGGAGGAGGAGGCGCGCGCACGCCAGCAGGAACAGAAGCCGCCGCTCGCCGCGGCCGCACCGCGGGAACGCCGCTGGACCGGGGAATGGGTAAGTGGAACCTGACATTACCCCCCCTCTCACGAGGGGCCTCCGGACCCTCACCAGGTTTCCCCGGATTGTCACGATGGAACTTCTTTACAAGAGCCCTGGCGTGAACATCTCTTGCTGCAACCCAACATCTCTCCTCTGGACCGTAGCCAACCCAGTCAACCAAATACTGTAAGGAATTACGAACTCTACGCGAATCTAGGATTTTGTTTACTTCGTATTCCGGCTCATTATCGACCAAGATTGGTGAAGGACCAGCAGGAGGAGTATTCTTAGCTGGTTTTAGTAGCGATACATGAAAAGAATTAGGGATTTTCATAGTCAGTGGGAGATGAACTTTAAAGGCCACATTGTTCAATTTCCTAATAATGGGGAAAGGACCAATAAACTTAGGACCCAATTTACTGGAAGGCTGCCGGAGAGCAATGTTCTTAGTGGAAACCCAAACAAGATCCCCAATCTGAGAGACGGGTTCCTGAGACCTGCGGCGATCGGCGTATTTCTTATATCTCAAACCCGTAGTTTTTAAAATCTCTTGGACGCGAGCCCAGATTACTTTCCGTTCTTGGAGCCACTCTTCCAATGCCGGTAAATCAGAAGGTGACCCCGAGAGAGAGGAACCTCTGGGATTCTTCCCTAAATTACAGAAAAATGGGGACATCTTAGTGCTTAAACTCGGCGCATTATTGTACGCGAACTCAGCAAAATCAATTAAGTCCGACCATTGCTCTTGAGCATCAGAAATATAACATCTTAAGTATTGTTCCAGACTTTGATTTGTTCTCTCAGTCTGCCCATTAGTCTGAGGATGGTACGCGGATGACAAAGATAACTGGATTCCCAAGCGTGAACAGAAATTCCTCCAAAAACGCGAAGTAAATTGCACACCCCGATCGGAAACCATATTTGAAGGTATGCCATGGATACGGAAAATATGCGAGATAAATAATCGCGAAAGCTCAGGAGCCAACGGTAATTTAGATAATGGAATAAAATGTGCCATTTTGCTGAAACGATCGACGACCGCCCAAATCACAGTGTTCCCATGGGAAGGAGGCAGATCTACAATGAAATCCATAGAGATATGAGTCCAAGGTTCTTTAGGAATCTCAAGTGGAACCAAACACCCACTAGGGGCCTTGTGCACCCCTTTACTTTGTGCACAAACAGAACATGCCTCGACAAAGGCAGAAATATCACGTCGCATAGTAGGCCACCATACATGGCGTCGGGCTAAAATGAAAGTCTTACGATTTCCCAGATGACCAGCAGTTTTAGCATCATGAAATTCGCGGATTACATCAGGGCGTAGGTGCGGCGGTACAAACTGACATCCCAAAGGTACATCTACAGGGGAATCATTTTGAAACGGCACCAGAGTATTAGAGAGATCAGGAAGCAATGCCCCTACCACACAGCCCAGAGGCAAAATTGGTTCACCCATATCACCCCGATCTTTGCATTCCCCGAACATGCGGGACAGGGCATCCGCCTTAGAATTTTTAACTCCTGGTTTAAATGTAATTATGAAATTAAAGCGCGAGAAAAACAATGCCCAACGTGCCTGACGAGAGTTCAGTCTCTTAGCTGAACCAATGTACTCAAGATTTTTGTGATCTGTATAGACCGTTATCGGATGTAATGAACCCTCCAACCAGTGACGCCATTCATCAAAGGCCAGTTTTACCGCCAATAACTCTCTGTTTCCTACATCATAGTTTTGCTCTGCGGTACTAAATTTTTGCGAAAAATAAGCGCAAAGATGTAGACGCTCAGGATGACCGGAATATTGCGACAAAACTGCCCCCACACCCAACTCAGACGCATCAACTTCAATGATAAAAGGTTTATTAACATCCGGATGAACTAACACAGGCGCTGAAGTAAAGGCTCGTTTTAAAGTCAGGAAGGCCTCGCAGGCAGAGGGAGGCCAGTTAGCAGTAAAGGCGCCCTTACGAGTAAGGTTGGTGAGAGGTGATACAACATGGGAAAAGCCCTTGATAAAACGCTGATAAAAATTCGCAAAACCAAGAAAACGCTGCAATTCTTTCAGAGTTTTGGGTTGGACCCAATTCTGCACCGCCGAAACCTTCACCGTATCCATCTCTAAACCCCGGTTGGAAATTACATACCCCAGAAAGGGAACAGTGGTGACCTCAAACATGCATTTAGAAGTTTCGCATATAAATTGTTCTCCCTTAGTTTTTGCAGTACCAACTTGACATGATTTCTGTGCTCCAACAAAGAATTCGAAAAAATGAGAATATCATCCAAGTAGATGACCACGAATCTACCTAGATATTCTCGGAATACGTCATTTACAAAGTCTTGGAAGACGGCTGGTGCATTACAAAGGCCAAAGGGCATGACCAGATACTCGTAATGACCATCGTTCACATTGAAGGCCGTTTTCCACTCATCCCCCTCTCGGATACGAATCAAATTGTAAGCCCCTCTAAAATCCAACTTGGAAAAGATTCAGGCTCCTACAATTTGATTAAACAAATCCCCTATCAACGGTAAAGGATATCGGTTTTAAACCGTGATCTTATTCAAGGCCCGGTAGTCGATACAAGGTCTCAGGCCACCATCTTTTCTCAACGAAAAAGAATCCAGCCCCTGCAGGTGAAGTAGAGGGGCGGATAAACCCCTTACTCAAATTCTCGGCAATGTACTCCCTCATTGCTTGCTCCTCAGGCCTGGTGAGATTGTAAATCTTCCCTCTAGGAGGAATCGTTCCGGGGAGCAAGTCAATGGGGTCGTAGGCCCAATGTGGAGGAAGAGTATCAGCCGATCGTTCCGAGAAAACATCGGCCCAGTCCACATACGGCTGAGGTAACCCCTGGGGCAACATCTGAACACTTCTGAGGACCGTAGAGAAACAGTGGCCCTTGCAGTGGTTACTCCACTTAATCAATTCCCCAGCCTGCCAATCTAAAATGGGGTTGTGGAGTTGCAACCAGGGGTATCCCAGGACCACTGGAGTTTCTGGACAGTCGAAGACAAAAAATTCTATGAACTCAGAGTGGGAAGAGCCAACAATTAATTTAAGAGGGGGGGTCTTAGTGTTGATCGGTCCCCCCTGAATGGCCTTCCCATTAATGGCCAACACCTGCAGTGATCTCTCGAGGGGTACCAAAGGGATTCCTAAAATGGGGATCATGCCCCTATCGAGAAAATTACCTGCAGCTCCACTGTCGATAAAGGCAGCCCTGTCTGCTTGGAGGAGCCCCAGTAAAGGTCTACAGGCACTAGCATCTTATTCAGGCGAGAGTAAAAAACTGACTCGCCTAGACCAGCACTCTCCCCCTGATCTAGGTGTGGGAGTTTTCCGCCGGTTTCCCCTTGTTTGGGCAAGACCCAGCAAAATGTCCCGGGTTCCCGCAATAAAGGCATAATCCCATGGAATGCCTACGCTGCTTCTCATCCTGGGATAGGCGGGTTCTCCCTAACTGCATGGGTTCCTCCTGAGAGGGTGACGGTGTACTCTCCCCACGGGAAACCAGTGGATTTGGGTTCTGAAAAGACCTGAGAGACGTGGGCGCCCTGGCTCTCTCCCTAGCCCGTTCTCTGAGACGCCGGTCAATCTTAATGGAGACCTGAATTAATTGGTCCAGGTCTGTCGGTGGGGGGAAATTCACCAACGCATCCTTGATGCTTTCTGACAGCCCCACTCGGAATTGACTGCACAGGGCTGGGTCATTCCACCTAGATTCTACGGCCCACCGGCGGAATTCCACACTATAATCCTCAGCCGTGTTCCGCCCTTGCTTCAAGGCCCGAAGCCTGTTCTCGGCCGTGGATTGCTGATCAGGATCAGCATACAAGATGCCCATGGCAATGAAAAAGGCCGTGACAGAATGTAAAGCTGCATCTGTAAGGAATTTACCTCTGCCAGGGGGCCGGCGGCGAGCGTCCGCGGGGCGACGCAGCACTCCTGCTGCTGGGAGCGCGGCGCGTCACTCTGGCAGCCTCCCTTGCCCCTCTCTAGCTGTGCAGGCGCGCGTCCCGCAGTCTGTAGATTTCGCCACTAGGAGGCGCTGTGCTGCGAGTCGCAGGCAGCACAGAGTGCTCCACACCTGATGGGAATCAGGGGATGATCAGCCCTGCAGCCAAGACTGACCAGCCCCTGGATAGTGTGTCCAATCACTCACAGTGTTGTAAGTTACACCAATCAGCACATACACTCCCCCCCCCAGGGTGGCCATTGGTCGATTCCCAAATAAATATGGAGTCAGCCCAGCACTCAGTGCCCGTGATAGTCTCTTGTGATTAGGGTGTGATTCTGTTAGCTGTTATCTGATCCTGACCCGGCTTGATCGACCATTCCTGTCTGCTGCCTGTACCGACCTCTGCTTTGTCTGACTGCGAACCTGCCTGCCCCTCTGGATGCCCTGCGATCTCTGACCTCCTGGCTTGACCCATTGGCTACCCCTGACTACGCACCTGTCTCATCCCTGTACTCTGACGCACCCTCCGGATTGACTACCTGTGAACGACCTCGGCTTCGGGATACCCTCGTGGTTCATCGGCCTTCACCGTAAGCAGCCATCCTTTGCGCCTATTAAGACCTGGGGGCAACCGTGTCCGGTGAGGCGTGCCTAGCGTCCCGGCAAGCGGGGGCTTGACTATAGGCAGAAGCGGCGTTGGAGATTGGGGGTTGCCTGCTTACAGAAGGCTGGTGTCCCGCTGGGCATCACATTATCACGGGCCAATAAATGGACCAAATTTTGGAACAGGTGCAGGCCCTGACCGCGGCCGTGGAGCACCTGGCACTTCGAGTGGCGGCTCAGGAGAACCGTCCAGCTCCTGCACCCTCTGTGCCCCAGGGGGCAATAGCCGCCTTTCCAGTTGAACCCAAGATTCCCCTTCCAGAGAAGTTTTCAGGGGACCGGAGTAAATTTGCCAACTTCCGGGATGCCTGTAAGCTCTATTTTCAGCTTCGCCCTCATGCTTCCGGCTCCCAGGAGCAACGGGTGGGACTTATCATCTCCCTTCTGCATGGGGATCCCCAATCCTGGGCTTTTAGCCTCTCCCCTCAGGATTACGCCCGCCAATCTGTTGAGGAATTCTTCAAGGCCATGGAGATCCTGTATGATGACCCAGACCGAGGGGCAACTGCTGATGCCAAGCTACGATCTCTTAGACAGGGGCGAAGACCGGCAGAAGAATATTGCTCGGAATTCCGACGCTGGGCAGTGGATTCTCGCTGGAATGACCCAGCATTGTGTGGGCAGTTCAGGCTAGGTCTGTCAGAGGTCATAAAAGATGTCATGGTAAATCACCCAGTACCTAACACCTTGGATGAAACCATGCAATTGGCTATCCGCATCGACCGACGCATACGAGAAAGACGCCTGGAAAAAGGGGCCCAGTCTGAAGTCAGTATGAAGCCTGAGGCCTTAGTCCCTTCTTCTTCTGAAGAACCCATGCAGCTTGGGGCCACCAAGCTTTCTGAAGCTGAGAGGCGTCGGCGTCTGTCGCAAGGCCTATGCCTTTATTGCGGAGAAGTCGGTCACCTGGTCCGCTCCTGCCCTCGGAAACAGGCATCGGAAAACTTCAGAGCCTAGGTGGGGTCGAGGAAACCCACCTAGGCTGCAAGGTATTTCCTCTGTGTTGCACACAAATTACATTGCCTGTCGAGATTACTCATGATTTTGAGTCCAGGTCTGTGGAGGCTCTTTTGGATTGTGGGGCCGCCGGGAATTTTATTGATTGGGGCCTGGCTCAAGCATTAAAGATTCCACTGCAATCTTTAGCCAATCCAATTAGAGTCAAAGCCATTGATAATACCCCCCTTGTCGGGGGCCTGATTCAGTACCGTACTCCACCAGTGTTTGTTAGAGTGGGGGCGGGACATACCGAGCTAATGAGCTTCCTGCTCCTTAAGATGCCACTTACCCCTTTGGTTCTGGGACTCCCCTGGCTGTCTAAACACAATCCCCAAATTGACTGGGTCTCTGGGCAGGTTATCAAGTGGGGGCCACAATGTTTCCAGTCTTGTCTTGAGCTCCCTGTACGTGCCACTCGCTTGACTGCTGAGGGCATCCCTACCCCCTATGCAGATTTCGCAGACGTGTTTTCTGAAAAAGCCGCTGATGAACTCCCTCCTCATAGGCCTTTTGACTGCCCGATTGATCTTCTCCCAGGAACTATGCCGCCTCGGGGAAAGATTTATAATTTAACCCAAGCTGAGAATAAGGCCATGAAAGAATACATTGCTGAGAATCTGCAGAAAGGTTTTATTCGGCCGTCTACCTCACCAGCGGGTGCCGGATTTTTCTTTGTGGAAAAGAAAGATGGTGGCTTGCGCCCCTGTATTGATTATAGGGGCCTGAATAAAATTACAGTTAAAAATAAATACCCCCTTCCCTTAATAGAGGGACTCTTTAACCAGGTCATTGGGGCCCAGGTTTTTTCTAAGCTTGACCTGAGGGGGGCCTACAATTTAATCAGGATCCGTCAGGGAGACGAGTGGAAGACTGCCTTCAATACTCAGGATGGGCACTATGAATATCTTGTTATGCCATTCGGCCTATGCAACGCCCCAGCAGTCTTCCAGGACTTTGTTAACGAAGTTTTTAGAGAATACTTGGGCCGTTTTGTGGTCATCTACTTAGATGACATCCTAATATTCTCCCCGACCTTAACCGAGCATAGAGAGCATGTGCGGATGGTTCTACAGAAATTGAGAGAAAATCACCTCTACGCCAAGCTAAAAAAGTGCGTTTTTGAGGTTTCTGAGGTTCCGTTCCTGGGATACATTGTTGCCGATACTGGGTTAACAATGGATCAGGCCAAAGTGTCTGCAGTCCTCCAGTGGGAACAACCTAAAGATTTGAAGGGTTTACAAAGGTTTCTGGGGTTTGCTAATTTTTATAGGCGCTTTATAAAAAACTTTTCCACCTTGGTAGCCCCACTCACCGACCTCACTAAGAAGGGGGCGTTTACCCCTACTTGGTCGGGCCGATCCATCCAAGCCTTTGAGAACCTTAAGTCTGCCTTTAGTTCGGCACCTGTGTTGACCCACCCTGATATCCACCGAGCCTTCATAGTCGAAGTAGATGCATCTGAGCTCGGGGTAGGGGCAGTTCTCTCACAGTACAGTGGGTCTCCTGAACGGCTACATCCCTGTGCCTTTTTCTCGAGAAAATTTAATTCCGCTGAGCGGAACTATGATATTGGCAATCGAGAACTTCTAGCTGTGAAATTAGCCTTTCAGGAATGGAGACATTGGTTAGAGGGGGCCCAGTTCCCAATTACGGTATTCACAGATCATAAGAATTTAGAATACATCGAATCAGCTAAAAGGTTAACCCCCCGTCAGGCCCGATGGTCTCTTTTCTTCTCCCGTTTTAATTTCACCATAACATACAAACCAGGAACAAAGAATGTTAAAGCTGACGCTCTCTCCAGAAGTTTCAGAGTTGATAAAGTCCCTGTAGAGGAGATCCTTCCCATAATCCCACAACACAAGGTCATAGCTGTCATCCAACCTGACCTGTCAAGTGAACTAAGTCGGTTTCAATCGGATTCTCCTCCGGGCAAACCCGATCACCTCCTGTTTGTACCCCTGTCCCACCGTCCGGCAGTACTTCAGCAGTTTCATGACTCCAAGACGGTGGGTCATCCAGGGGTTAAAAAGACTTTGGCCCTTCTAGCCCGTCATGTCTGGTGGCCATCTTACAGGAGAGATACCCAGGCCTTTATTCAGGCCTGTAAGATCTGTGCCCGTAGCAAAACCCCCAGGTCAGCTCCTGCCGGACCTCTGGTGCCCCTGTCCACTCCTTCAAAGCCTTGGACGCACTTGGCAATGGATTTTATTACTGATTTACCACAGTCCCAGGGATATACCGTTATCTGGGTTGTGGTAGATCAATTTAGCAAAATGGCGCATTTTGTCCCCCTAAGAAAGCTGCCCACAGCCCAAGAATTGGCTCAATATTTCTTAGATTATATTTTTAGACTTCACGGAATTCCAGAAGATGTGGTCTCAGATAGGGGGGTCCAATTTGTGTCACGCTTCTGGAGGGCATTCTGCACCCGGCTAGGCTTCACTGTTTCTCTGTCTTCAGCTTTTCACCCTCAGTCCAATGGGCAGACGGAAAGGACCAACCAGTCATTAGAACAATATCTCCGTTGCTTCACCTCTGATATTCAGTCAGAGTGGTCCCAATTTCTTCCCTTTGCTGAATTTGCCTTCAATAATGCAGTTAACTCCTCCACGGGGGTATCGCCCTTCCGATGTGTATATGGGAGGGATCTTAAGTTCTCAGCACTTTCAGGCTCGTCCTCTGGTTTGCCTTCTTTAGACAATTGGTTGTCCCAGTGGCCAGATTTATGGGCCAAGATTCAGCGGCATTTGGTCCAGGCATCGAGTCAGCAGAAGGTCTTTGCGGATCGTCGCCGATCCAATAATCCAGATTATAAAGTGGGGGATTTGGTCTGGCTCTCTACCAAAAATTTAGCGCTACGCCAACTCTCTGTAAAATTGGGACCACGATATATCGGCCCTTATCCCATTTTACAGAAAATTAACCAAGTCACATACAGACTCAAACTTCCACCATCTCTGAGGATTTGTAATTCCTTTCACGTTTCCCTCCTTAAGCCTGCCAGGGGAGTGGAGGAGGATTCCTCTCCTTCTCCTATCCTAGTTGATGGTGAGCAGGAGTTTGAAGTCGCACGAATTCTGGATTCCCGTTTCCTCCGGAATTCCTTGCAATATTTAGTTGACTGGAAGGGATATGGGCCAGAAGAGAGGAGTTGGGTTCCAGCTAGAGATGTGCATGCAGACCGTTTAATTAAAAGATTTCATAAAGAAAATCCTCTTAAACCCAGGGTGGAGGGTCCTGGGGCCCCTCCTCAAGGGGGGGGGGGGTAATGTAAGGAATTTACCTCTGCCAGGGGGCCGGCGGCGAGCGTCCGCGGGGCGACGCAGCACTCCTGCTGCTGGGAGCGCGGCGCGTCACTCTGGCAGCCTCCCTTGCCCCTCTCTAGCTGTGCAGGCGCGCGTCCCGCAGTCTGTAGATTTCGCCACTAGGAGGCGCTGTGCTGCGAGTCGCAGGCAGCACAGAGTGCTCCACACCTGATGGGAATCAGGGGATGATCAGCCCTGCAGCCAAGACTGACCAGCCCCTGGATAGTGTGTCCAATCACTCGCAGTGTTGTAAGTTACACCAATCAGCACATACACTCCCCCCCAGGGTGGCCATTGGTCGATTCCCAAATAAATATGGAGTCAGCCCAGCACTCAGTGCCTGTGATAGTCTCTTGTGATTAGGGTGTGATTCTGTTAGCTGTTATCTGATCCTGACCCGGCTTGATCGACCATTCCTGTCTGCTGCCTGTACCGACCTCTGCTTTGTCTGACTGCGAACCTGCCTGCCCCTCTGGATGCCCTGCGATCTCTGACCTCCTGGCTTGACCCATTGGCTACCCCTGACTACGCACCTGTCTCATCCCTGTACTCTGACGCACCCTCCGGATTGACTACCTGTGAACGACCTCGGCTTCGGGATACCCTCGTGGTTCATCGGCCTTCACCGTAAGCAGCCATCCTTTGCGCCTATTAAGACCTGGGGGCAACCGTGTCCGGTGAGGCGTGCCTAGCGTCCCGGCAAGCGGGGGCTTGACTATAGGCAGAAGCAGCGGTGGAGATTGGGGGTTGCCTGCTTACAGAAGGCTGGTGTCCCGCTGGGCATCACAGCATCATTGGGAGGCAGACTAAAGGCCCAGGACTGAGGATCTCCTTGAAGTAAGGAAATAACCAAGCCCACTCGCTGGGTCTCGGTGCCTGAAGAGATGGGTCTCAACTTGAAATAAAGTTTGCAGGCATTCTTGAATTGGAGAATTTGGCACGGTCTCCCAAAACTTTTTCTGGTAGTGGAATCTTCGGTTCTGAAATGTGAAGGTGATACAGAGGAGGCAGGGGATTGTCGGGATTCCTGAGTGGCCACTCTTTGAGCGAGCTGATTAATCGCAGTGGCCATAGCCTGCACCTGCTGTACCAGGTCATCCATTCTTTTTGCGGCCTGGGATAATGTCACGCTCGGGGTAACTCCAGCCCTCCAGATAAGCCCTCAACCCCCAATCTCCACAGCCAGCTTCACCTGTAGGAGCCCCCGCTTGCCGGGACGCAGAATACGCCTGCCCAGTATCAGTTGCCCCCAGGACTTCAATGGCTCAAAGGATGAGAGCTTATTAATAGGAGATCTGGAGAACCAATTGGTTAGAGCGTTAGAAGCGGAAGTCCAGAGACAGGCCAGAGGTCGACAACGGGAAGACAGAGATTGTGGCAGTACCGAAGGATTAGGCAATTCGTGGTCAAGTTTCTAAGCAGAGGTCGGCAACAGGAGTGCAGATCAAGAATGGTCGGTTCAGGCGGTGGTCGGCAACAGGAGTTCAGATCAAGAATGGTCGGTTCAAGCGGTGGTCGGCAACAGGGGTTTCAGATCAAGAATGGTCGGTTCAGGCGGTGGTCGGCAACAGGGGTTTCAGATCAAGAATGGTCGGTTCAGGCGGTGGTCAGCAACGGGATCAATAACAAATACACGGAGGTCAATACTAGGTACAAGGAGCGAACCTGATATAGGCACAGACAAGATTGGGGATAGGGGGAATGGGTGTGTGATTGGTGCACATGGGAACTGGTTAGGGATTGGCCAGGACGAGGGATGAAGGCACAACCTCCCTACCCTGGGCTCATTGGCCCATATACAACCCCAGGGGCGTTCAGCCCCAAAGTCAAGGGCTCATTGGCCCTGTGCAGCAGAGCACTCCCCCCACCCCACCTGGCTCTTTAATTAAGTCTCCTCCAGCGGCCGCACTGGGAGCAGCACCGCCGGAGGGCATAAACGGAACGCGTGAGGAAGCCGGGGCCGCCGGCTGGAGGAGGAGGCGCGCGCACGCCAGCAGGAACAGAAGCCGCCGCTCGCCGCCGGGCGGGAGGCCGCGCAGTGGGCGGCCACACCGCGGGAACGCCGCTGGACCGGGGAACGGGTAAGTGGAACCTGACACTGACGGGGTGAAAAGAGGGGGGTTTCAAGAGTCCCTGGATGAACGAGTGTGGTGGGGGGCTGGGGGGAGTGTTGGGCATACTCTTTTACTTACTTAGCCCCACTCGCTCCCGCGCTGCAGCAAGTTTCCTGTTTCTCCACCACCCTGATCCTGGCTGGAAGCCCCGTGTCCCCCCTTCACTCCAGATGCATTATTTTTAAAGAGCTGGCGCGGGATAGAGGGCAGAAATAGGTAAGTATAGTGAAATTAGGGCGGATGGTGTGCTTAATGCCCCTGCCAATTACCTGCACCCCCAAACACCACCATAAAACTTTTAATATTCCTATTATTACTATACTTACCTATTCCTGCCCTCTATCCGTCGCCGGAACTTAAAAATGATGCCTGTGGAGGCCTTCTAATATAGGATGCCGGGGGAGCGGAGATTTTATACTAGAGAGTAAGAGCATCTCTGGAATCTTCCCCATGTAATTTTGATGTCAGTGAAGGGGAGGAGTATGGAGGGGGATGCCCCAGTCATATGGGGGGAATTCTCAGAGGCTCTGTCTATGAAATACAGGAGCCTCCTTCTTCGGCCGAATCTTGTAGCTGAGAGATTTGGGGGGGGGGGGGGGGGGGGGGGAGCACATAACACCCTCCGGATTACCTGCAACACACTGTAGGGTCAGGGTTGCCAGACCCTATGTCTGCTATGTGGTGCCCAGGCTGGTTGGCTCTGAAAGGAGAGGCCACAATTATTTTTTTTTAAAAAGTAATTTTTACTGAGAAAATTGACAGCATGGCGTTTTCTTTGAATAAAAGCATGCATACATTTTGCACCTGCATTTGCAGATTATCCTGCAAAACAAAAATGGTCCTGTCAGGCCCAAGGCCTGATTATAGAATAAGCATATATATTGTGATTGTATAATGTATAGTCCAAAGACCTGCGTGAGGGGTCACTCAGACTGTTTGTGTATTCCAGTTTTATGGGGGGTTCTGTTTGTGGTACTTCCTTCTTTGAAGTCAAAGGCCTTTGAAGCAGCAAGATGTGCCGTCTCTGCACCAACCATAAACCAGAACTCAGATAAGAGACCTGGGAGAGAAATGCCCTCATCAGGTGGGGTCAGGGGGGATTAAAGTGGACTGTCACCCAGGGGTGATCGGCCCGGGAATCTATAAGATTCCCGGGCCGATCACCTCCCTCACCGCGGGACATCCGAGATCGGGATGTCCCGCGGTGAGGGACCCCCCCCCAAACCCCCCGAAAAACTTACCTCATCGGGTGACAGCGGCGGACAAGACAGCGCGTCCGCCGCCGCCTCCCACGCGCCCCTTTAGGCGGGCGCGCGCACTGTCTGAGGGGCGCGCGGGAGGCGATGGCGGACGCGCTGTCTTGTCCGCCGCTGTCACCCGCTTGTCCGTGGCTACGTGGGAGCGTGGTGAGGTGAGTTTTGGGGGCTTTCTGGGGTTTTTGGACCAAAACCCAGGATAGTCAAAATCCTGGGTGTTGGTCCACTTTAAGCTTTTCCCTCCTAAATCTAGCTAATAAAACCTAATGCTAAGGACATTCAGACACCTAAGGACAAACCTAAATCAGAAAGCTGGGTCATGCTGGACATAAGACTTTAAGCAACAACTGGATACGCACTCACAAGGACTGCTACGCCATTATACTGTAAGGAATTTTTCTTTTTATTTGCTGAACTGGTCTTTGCTGAACTCTTATATATTTTTTGTACTTGTATGTCATTTGTTTCTGTATATTACATCTAGCACTGTGATACCTTTTTATCAGATTAAATGTTTAATTAATCAGCTCTGGCCTTTGATCTCTAAATATATGAGCTCACCCTTCTGAAGGAAGCTCTGGTGAAACACGTTTATCAAAGGGTTAATTTGGTGACTTGCTGGGACTAGTAGTGCATACCCAGGGGTCTGGTGGCTTTAACCCTTGCACCATCACACTCTCTCTAGCGTCTTGGCTGGGCCGATAGAGTGCGATCATGACAGGTCCATTGAACTTGAGAAGTAAAATCGTGACATGAGAGAATGCATTCTCTCACAGTGCTGAATGAACCCTGTGGAGGCAAGCTGCAGCTAGCAGCATTAGACGCTACAAGAAGTATTTCCTTTTTTTTACGCTGCAAGGCATTCTGATTTGGGATTTGGGATAACCCCTAGTAAAGGATTTAGACAGGCAGGCTTCAGTTTAGGTGAAGAGTGCTATATGCCACTGTCAAAAACAATGTGGAGATGATACAATGTTCTTATACTCACAAGCGAAGTGCAAGATATGTAAAACCGTCTCTTGTAAACACGACCACTAGGACACCGTAAACCAATGGTAACTACCTTTGAGACAACATAAAAAGTTATATATAGGCATCAAATTACATGAGGAGCAGGAATCTTCTTTTACAACTCTTGTGTTTGTAGCCCTCTCACAGCAAATCATTGTGTGTGTTCTCATTATATTATGCTGTTTATATATTAAACTATATGTATTGTGTGTCCATAAGTCCAATCTCTAAACTGCTATAGTTCCGCTATAAATTGGCTTACTGCAGGTTCTTAGTCTAAAGCTGGGCACCAGCAAGCTATAAAGATCAGTCAAAATACAGAGTTCTAATAAACATTCCAGATTTCAGATGTCTTGTCCAGGTCATCTAGTTCAAAGACATTCCCATTCACTCATCTTGCTACTATTACAACTCTAAAATGAGAATTCCTTTTTTCAGGTTCCATGTGTATATAGTGCTGACTGGCCGGCCAAATTTTCTGCTAACATTAAACCACAATATATGATCATTGTCAAAAAAATGCAGCATAGAGTTAAGCTTTTAAACACTATCAGTTAGTTGTTATGAAAAGTTGTTTGGTACATTTTTGTAAAGGCTAATTAAATGCTCCGATAGGAAGAGTTAGTTTTATGTGACTTTAATGTGTTGTCTGTACCCAGTTTAATGGTTAAAGTACTTACTCCCTCAGCTAGCTTATTAGGTTCTTCTGGTAAAGTAATGACCTTGTAGAAAAAAAAAGAGTAACACACATCAGTAATACAATAGTAAATGTTAACAGCAATGCACATTTTAGGTCTTTTTTTAACATAGATAAAATACCATTTTGTGAATACTCACCTGTAAAATGGTTATTACGAGTATGTCACACACCCCACTTCCATAGATCCATGACACTTGGGAAACCGGCCTGTAGAGGGCGATCTTGCAGAGATGACATGGAAAAAGGAGCCCCTCCTGGTCCATAAGTACCGGGTTCCTCCCACTATTCCCCAGTCCTTTTAGAAAGCAGTGAGAACCAGGAAGAGCCAATTATATTCAATAAATGAAACATAATTTGAAAATAATAATCACCATATAAAGGATCCCTAGAACAAAAAAGGGTGGGGGAAGTAGGGTGTGTGACATACTCGTAATAACCATTTTACAGGTGAGTATTCACAAAATGGTATTATTCCTAGTATGTCACACACCCCACTTCCAAAGATCCATGACACTTGGGACATCCAATAGCAGTGTCTATAATGGGTGGGGATCCCCAAGGAATAATGCCTAACTTAAATTACTGCAGCTTGCAGAATTTTGTGGCCAAAAGCAGCATCCGCTGAGGCCCGCACATCAACCTTGTAAAACTTAGAAAAAGTATGCACAGAAGACCAAGTCGCAGCCTTGCAAACTTGTTCAACAGAAGCCTGGTGCTGAAAAGCCCAAGAAGGTCCAATAGCACGAGTAGAATGAGTGGTGACACGAAAAGGGGGAACCTTCCCCTTAGCCATATAGGCCCCAATGATGGCCTGACGTATCCCCTTACTAAGGGAAGATTTGGCAGGAGCAAAACCCTTCTTGGGCCCAGAAGGCACAACAAAAAAGGCATCCGTCTTGCGGAAGGCCGAGGTAGTAACTAAATAATACTTAAAGTGGACCAACACCCAGGATTTTGACTATCCTGGGTCTTGGTCCACTTCGGTGGGGCACCCCCGATCGGGGTGCCCCGCTGTGTGAAACCCCCCCGAACCCCCCGAACTCACCTCTCCCCGCGCCAACGGACAAGCGGCTCCTCCGCCGCCGCCTCCCGCGCGTCCCTCTTGACGCGCGCGTGCCCGCGCCGGCCATTCACAGACGGCCGGCGCGGGCGCGCGCACGTCTAGAGGGGCGCAAGGGAGGCGGCGGCGGCCGGCCGCCGCCGAAGATAAGGTAAGGAGTTTGGGGTGTTTGGGGGGGTTTCACCCCGCGGGACATCCCGATCTCGGATGTCCCGCGGGGAGGGAGGTGATCGGCCCGGGAATCTTATAGATTCCCGGGCCGATCACCGGTGGGTGTTGGTCCACTTTAATACAATGAACTACATCCAAAGAATGTAAGACCCTTTCCTTGTCGTTACTAGGTTTGGGACACAAGGAAGGAAGAACTATATCCTGATTTAGGTGGAAAGCAGACACCACCTTAGGAAGGAAATCCGGTTTAAAACGGAAAACAACCTTATCTTGATGCCTCTCAAAATAAAGGGCTTGAATAGTCAAAGCCGCCAGTTCAGAAACTCGGCGGACAGAAGTAATAGCAACCAAAAAGGCAACCTTCTGAATAAGAATAGGAAGAGGAATATCCTGCAAAGGCTCAAAGGAAGCGGCCTGCATAGCTGAAAGCACCAGGTTAAGGTCCCAAACAGGAAGTATAGGCTTTCTGGGAGGCCGCACATGCGCGACTCCTTGGAAAAAGGTCTTAACCAAAGGATGAAGAGCAAACGACCTTTGAAAGAAAATAGCCAAGGCAGAGACTTGCCCTTTCAAAGTACTAATCTGGAATCCCATATCCAGACCTCGCTGCAGATATTCCAGAATTCTAGGAATAGAAAATACTCTACAGGGCAAAGCCCTGGATTCACACCAATCAATATAGGACCTCCAAGTCCTATAATAAATGACAGAGGAAGACTTCTTCCTAGCTCTAATAAGAGTCTGAATAACCGCATCAGAAAGACCTTCTTCTCTCGAGATGGAGACTTCAGCAGCCATGCAGTCAAAGCCAGCGTTTGTAAATTGGGGTAACAAAGTTGACCCTGAGTGATAAGATCTGGAAGAAGAGGCAGATGGAACCGATCCACTGCCAGCCTTACGACGTCTGCGTACCACAGATGTCTTGGCCACCTTGGTGCCACCAGAATTGCTGGTGCCTCCTCCAGTGCTAACTTGCGCACCACCTTGCTGATCATGGAGAATGGGGGAAGCAGATATAGGAACCCCAGATCCTTCCAGGCCAGAGACATGGCATCCGCTGCCACTGCCAGAGGATCCTGGGATAGAGACACAAAAGCAGGCAGCTTGTGATTGTGACGAGAAGCAAACAGGTCCAACCGTGGAGTCCCCCACTTGTGACAGAGGAACTGAAAGACCATTCTCCCTGGCGAGAACATCCCCTGCCTCCACATTCTCTATCCCCGGAATGTAAACTGCTGATATGCAGGGTCCCTCCCTGGTGATTGATGTATGCAACAGCTGTTTGGTTGTCTGACCGAATCTGAACTGGCAGACCCTGTAAGAAATGGGTCAGTCGAAGTAGAACAAGACGTATGGCACGAAGCTCTAATACATTGATTGGAGAATGAGCCTCCTGAGGCCCCCACAATCCTTGGAACTGATGCTTCTTCCAGAAGCCCCATCAGCCCACCAGGCTGGCATCCGTGGTAACCAGTTCCCAACGCGGAGTCAGAAATGACTTGCCCTTCTGGAGGTTGTGCGATATTAACCACCACTGAAGGGACTGCAAAACGTGGGGAGACAATAGACAAGTCTGATTTAATGATAGTGGGCACATGTCCCACTTTGCCGAGAGGAAGAGCTGAAGCGTCCTTAAGTGAAACTGGGCAAACGGGACTGCCTCGAATGCAGCTACCATCAATCCCACTAGTCTCATCCCTAGACGGATAGACTGACGAGGGTTGGACATGACTAGACGAATCAAGTCCTGAATCAGAACCATTCTGAACTGAGGAAGAAAAACCTTGGCCTGAAATGTATCCAGAATCAGGCCAGGAAGGGAATTTCCCTGGACGGACAGAGAGAGGATTCGGGGTAACCTATTACCCATCCGAACTTCTCTAGCGTAGAGACCGTCCTGCTGTCTAACTCTGATTGTTGAGGGAGGAGGCCGCGATAAGAAGATCGTCCAGAAAAGGCACAATGCGGATGCCCTGAACCCTGAATATAGCCATCACTCCTGCCAGCATCTTGGTAAAGACTCTTGGGGCCGAGGTAAGGCCGAATGGCAGGGACACAAATTGATAATGCTGGTCTTCTATCGAGAATCTGAGAAATTTCTGATGACCCGGAAAAACAGGAATGTACAAATAAGCATCCTTGATGTCTATGGATGTCATGAAGTCCCCCTGACGAAGAGCATCGATCGTTGATCGCAGAGACTCCATGCAGAATCCTCTGAAACAGATAAATTGATTGAGTCTCCTTAGGTCTAGGATAGGCCGAACAGAGCCGCCCTGTTTGGGTACCGTGAATAGGTTGGAGTAAAACCCCAAACCCTTTTCCGCTGGAGGCACTAGGCAGATGACAGCCATGTTTAACAGATTCGCTACTGCTGCCTGCAGTCCCTGCGCAATTGCCGGATCTAACGGCATCCGGGACATAAAAAAATCTGTGAGGAGGCCGGGACTCGAATTCCAGTTTGTAACCGGAAGAGACTACTTCCAGAACCCAATTGTCTCATACCTCCTGAACCCAGACCTGGAAGAAGAACCGCAACCGTCCCCCCACCCGTAAGGGTGAGGGCGTCCCCTCATTGTTGAGCAGGCTTAGGGGCAGATTTGGTTTTGGGCCCCCAATTCTGACTTGGACGGCCACGTCCTCTTCCTCTATTTCATCCATTCCCTCTAGAGGCTGAAAAGGCAGATCCTCTACCGGATCTGGACCCCTGAAAGGAAGGGCTAAAGGAAGCCACTCCACGAAAGGAACGACGTTGTCTCTACAACATCCGCCGCCCACTGTCGCAACCATACTGACCGCCGAATGGCGATTAACAAGGCAGAGGTTCTGCTGCGCATGAGCAGAGTATCATCTAAAGCAGAAAGTACAAAAGATGCAAACATCTCACATCGCTTAAGAACGGAGTACTCATCAGAGGCCGGATCAAGCCCTGAGTTATTCATTAGGTCTCTCACAACAGACCTAATAGCCACCGACATAAGCACCGAAGCGCCAACAGGCCGCAAGGCTGAGCCTACACTGGAAAAAGCGTGGCACACCATTTGATCAATACGTTTGTCCTCTCCATCTTTAAGTGTAGTGGAGTCAGGAGAATGCAACACAGAAGAATTGGATAAATTAAGTACAGGGGCATCCACCTCAGGAGGTGATGACCAACATTTAACCGTATCAGCTGGAAAGGGATATTTTTTGTCCCAGCCCAAGGGAATGCCAGGAAGCCACGCAGGCTTCTCCCATTCTTTAAGAATAATATCATCAAAATGCTTTTGATTAGGAAATTCTAAACGAGGTTTAGAGGCTCCAAAGAATTCCCCTCTTTTAAGAGGGACTACTTCAGGAGGAGTAATAACCAAAACCTCAAATAACTGGGCAAGAGCTTTTGGGGTATCCACAACACTCTCTTCATCCTGCTCAATTTCAGGACCAACAAATTGCTGTTCGTCAGAAACATCTGAATCCTCATATAATTCCCCTTCTTCTAACTGAGAAGGGTCAGACCAATCAAGCAATTCGCAATTGTCCAACTCAATTGCCGAGACGGCATGAGTCAAATGCTTTCTTTTAGCTGAGGCCTTCTTAGCCACAGAGGTAGACATACATTTTTCAAGATGAGCCAATCTGGCACATAAATCAGAATGCGACTCACCACCCATGACAATATCATTGGGGGTACGGACAAGACACGGCGGACTAGGAGAAGAGGCAGTAGCCGCAGACCCTGAAGCATGGGCCCCAGTTTGCTGCATAATGGTTAATTGTGCACAAGGGACGCAAAGAATTGCGTTATCCCCAATAAGGGATGGCCCACATCCAAAACATTGCCGAGTCTGTGCCGAGAAAATTGCATGCCCATTATCCTGAGATGCCTCCATATGGTGTTAAATATTATACTATAATTGATTATAGTCGCCAAGTATATATGGGTTTTATGCATATGCTACCCGAGATGCCCCTTGAAATAGTCCCAAGTGGGAGGATTGAAACACAAATGGACCCCCAATAAGGCTTAAGGGCTAAGGACCAGGAGGAACCCCTTTTTAATAAGGAGTTTCCTAAAGAAAGAAAAAAAAAAAAACAAACAGTCACCAATGCACAAATACACACTAATAAATGAACAAAACATAAAATATGGCAGAAACTCCCTTCAGGCAAGCTAAAGGGTACTCACAGGACCAGGCGACCAGCTCACCACACGAGAGAAGACCGCAGGGAAAACAGCTGGAAACGGCGGCTAAGTGAAGGACGCGCCGACAAGCCCCGCCCACCTGACGTCAGCAGGAAGCCAGGACGGACATACAGAGCACATCAGCGTGCTCTATGACCAAAATGATGCTGCGCGCTGAAGCCCAAGAAAATGGAGGGAAATTTAGATACAAACATTTCCTATTAAATTGTCTTCTTAAAAATACATAATAATATATATGTAATACTATACCGTCTAACTCTGATTGTTGAGGGAGGAGGCCGCGATAAGAAGATCGTCCAGAAAAGGCACAATGCGGATGCCCTGGACCCTGAATATAGCCATCACTCCTGCCAGCATCTTGGTAAAGACTCTTGGGGCCGAGGTAAGGCCGAATGGCAGGGCCACAAATTGATAATGCTGGTCTTCTATCGAGAATCTGAGAAATTTCTGATGACCCGGAAAAACAGGAATGTGCAAATAAGCATCCTTGATGTCTATGGATGTCATGAAGTCCCCTTGACGAAGAGCATCGATCGTTGATCGCAGAGACTCCATGCAGAATCCTCTGAAACAGATAAATTGATTGAGTCTCCTTAGGTCTAGGATAGGCCGAACAGAGCCGTCCTGTTTGGGTACCGTGAATAGGTTGGAGTAAAACCCCAAACCCTTTTCCGCTGGAGGCACTAGGCAGATGACAGCCATGTTTAACAGATTCGCTACTGCTGCCCGCAGTCCCTGCGCAATTGCCGGATCTAACGGCATCCGGGACATAAAAAAATCTGTGAGGAGGCCGGGACTCGAATTCCAGTTTGTAACCGGAAGAGACTACTTCCAGAACCCAATTGTCTCATACCTCCTGAACCCAGACCTGGAAGAAGAACCGCAGCCGTCCCCCCACCCGTAAGGGTGAGGGCGTCCCCTCATTGTTGAGCAGGCTTAGGGGCAGATTTGGTTTTGGGCCCCCAATTCTGACTTGGACGGCCACGTCCTCTTCCTCTATTTCATCCATTCCCTCTAGAGGCTGAAAAGGCAGATCCTCTACCGGATCTGGACCCCCGAAAGGAAGGGCTAAAGGAAGCCACTCCACGAAAGGAACGACGTTGTCTCTACAACATCCGCCGCCCACTGTCGCAACCATACTGACCGCCGAATGGCGATTAACAAGGCAGAGGTTCTGCTGCACATGAGCAGAGTATCATCTAAAGCAGAAAGTACAAAAGATGCAAACATCTCACATCGCTTAAGAACGGCGTACTCATCAGAGGCCGGATCAAGCCCTGAGTTATTCATTAGGTCTCTCACAACAGACCTAATAGCCACCGACATAAGCACCGAAGCGCCAACAGGCCGCAAGGCTGAGCCTACACTGGAAAAAGCGTGGCACACCATTTGATCAATACGTTTGTCCTCTCCATCTTTAAGTGTAGTGGAGTCAGGAGAATGCAACACAGAAGAATTGGATAAATTAAGTACAGGGGCATCCACCTCAGGAGGTGATGACCAACATTTAACCGTATCAGCTGGAAAGGGATATTTTTTGTCCCAGCCCAAGGGAATGCCAGGAAGCCACGCAGGCTTCTCCCATTCTTTAAGAATAATATCATCAAAATGCTTTTGATTAGGAAATTCTAAACGAGGTTTAGAGGCTCCAAAGAATTCCCCTCTTTTAAGAGGGACTACTTCAGGAGGAGTAATAACCAAAACCTCAAATAACTGGGCAAGAGCTTTTGGGGTATCCACAACACTCTCTTCATCCTGCTCAATTTCAGGACCAACAAATTGCTGTTCGTCAGAAACATCTGAATCCTCATATAATTCCCCTTCTTCTAACTGAGAAGGGTCAGACCAATCAAGCAATTCGCAATTGTCCAACTCAATTGCCGAGACGGCATGAGTCAAATGCTTTCTTTTAGCTGAGGCCTTCTTAGCCACAGAGGTAGACATACATTTTTCAAGTTGAGCCAATCTGGCACATAAATCAGAATGCGACTCACCACCCATGACAATATCATTGGGGGTACGGACAAGACACGGCGAAGTAGGAGAAGAGGCAGTAGCCGCAGACCCTGAAGCATGGGCCCCAGTTTGCTGCATAATGGTTAATTGTGCACAAGGGACGCAAAGAATTGCGTTATCCCCAATAAGGGATGCCCCACATCCAAAACATTGCCGAGTCTGTGCCGAGGAAATTGCATGCCCATTATCCTGAGATGCCTCCATATGGTGTTAAATATTATACTATAATTGATTATAGTCAGTATATATGGGTTTTATGCATATGCTACCCGGGATGCCCCTTGAAATAGTCCCAAGTGGGAGGATTGAAACACAAATGGACCCCCAATAAGGCTTAAGGGCTAAGGACCAGGAGAAACCCCTTTTTAATAAGGAGTTTCCTAAAGAAAGAAAAAAACAAAAACAAGCAGTCACCAATGCACAAATACACACTAATAAATGAACAAAACATAAAAAATGGCAGAAACTCCCTTCAGGCAAGCTAAAGGGTACTCACAGGACCAGGCGACCAGCTCACCACACGAGAGAAGACCGCAGGGAAAACAGCTGGAAACGCCGGCTAAGTGAAGGACGCGCCGACAAGCCCCGCCCACCTGACGTCAGCAGGAAGCCAGGACGGACATACAGAGCACATCAGCGTGCTCTATGACCAAAATGATGCTGCGCGCCGAAGCCCAAGAAAATGGAGGGAAATTTAGATACAAACATTTCCTATTAAATTGTCTTCTTAAAAATACATAATAATATATATGTAATACTATATTAATATATAATTTTATATTAAGTGCATGGTGACCCAAATAACACCCCCCCTCCTTTTTATCCCAGAAGGGTTAAAGGAGAACTAAAGGGGAGAGGATAGAAATGCACCCATCAGGCACAAGGGGATTTTAAAGGGACAGGGGGCATCCCATGCCGGAAAACACCAACCCGGAAGCCGCCTACCCAAAATTTGGGTCTCACGGAGGAGTAAAAACTCCTGTATACACCAGAAGGTGTATCTACCTTTGCCTGAAACATACAGCCAGGGCTGGGAGGCATACAATATAACCCAACAGGTTAAAAAGATTCAGACAGAAATAGAAAAAAAGGGCCGGCAGCAACCCGGCTACCTGCAGCTTGAAGGAGAGTCATCTTCTGAATGCTTCGCCGACTGCAGAGACGAAAAGACTGGGGAATAGTGGGAGGAACCTGGTACTTATGGACCAGGAGGGGCTCCTTTTTCCATGTCATCTCTGCAAGATCGCCCTCTACAGGCCGGTTTCCCAAGTGTCATGGATCTTTGGAAGTGGGGTGTGTGACATACTAGGAATAAAATGTTATTAATAAGCATTTAAACCGCATGCAGCGCAGCTGACCGTAAACTACTGTGTGCTGCATTAACATCGGGACTTGAGCTTGAAGGTGAGTAAGTCCTCTGGGCTTTTATTATGTTGAGACTTGGTCTGCGTTAAAATGCAAAGCACATCACTGGAATAAAAAGCAGCTCCCTCATAAGACCCATTTAAATCGGTGCCTATACATTTATATTAAACCAAAACAACACCCATCCCCACCAATCACCCCATAGCAGTGTGAAAATCCCCCTAATAACCCTCCAACAGGCAGCGTGCAAAATCCCCACCAAAAAAACATAACAGGCAGTGTGGCGTAATCTCCCCAATCACCCCATAACAGGCAGTGTGCAGAATCACCTCCAAGCACCCCATAACAAACAGCGAGCACAATCCCCCAGTCACCCTATAAACAGGCAGAGTGACAGAACCCTCCTTGAATGAACATGCTAAGGCAGGGTGGGGAGTTACAAAAAAAAACCTCGCCCGGGATTCAGGGATGCCATCGCCGTATAGTCTGCCACATAGACATTGCACAGAGTGGCTTCAGCACAAGATACAAGTTGGCTTCGACAAGCACTGGATCCTGGGCAAGGACATTTGTTTCAGTTTGTTGTAACGCCTCAGCACCAGGGGAGGGTGGCGGGGTAAACTCTGGGATGACCGGAAAACTGGCGGCTCCCACAACGCTGTCTTCGCCAGCTGCCTCATCCCCGGCTTCCCTGTAGCTGTGGCGCACTCTCACACCCAGCCATTCAGATAGCCCGAATTAGCATGCCCTACTGTGTGAAACTCTGAGGTTGCCTGATCCACTCACCTTTCCTCCGATCCCCCACTGCATTCCAACTATACCTCTAGATAGACCTCTAAATGGCTGATGTAGGCATGCCCACAGCTAGAGGTAATGCATATGGTGGCGTGCACTTATTGCCGCTCTGAGCGCAGGAAGCCCAAAAAATCTCTCTGGCTGAGTAGCTCCACATGCACCTTGGGAACGAGGAAAAGGCGAGTTTACAGGCGATCCTGAGGGGGGGCTGACACACACCACAGTGGAAATCTTGGGGTTTGTTCCTCTTTAACAAAGGCTTTTGTTAAAAAGTTGTCCTCCTGTGAACATTAGCTGAAACCATCTTAACCCCAAACTTCAATAATCAGGTGTTCCCATCCCCTGTTGTGTAAACAACATCTATACAATGTCCCAGAACAGAACAAATTGTTAAAAATCAGTTCAAAAGCACCCACCACTAAGATAAATAAATTAAGTTACCCTTTTAGGCCGTGGTTGCTCAGTTTTTGGCACTGGCTTTGTGACACAATCTGGAAGTTTTCTTTTCCTAACTGCTTCTTTATTTGGAGTTTCCATTCCCATGTTCACAATATCTACATTGCCCGAAGAATCATCTACCTCCTAGTGGGAAATACATTGCAAAAAAAAGAATGGTAAAAATGTTACCGGAACTGCTACTGGTTAAAGGCACTAAATGCCTTAGGTGTAAAACACACAGCTCAGACATCCATTAGCTTTGGTCTGACAAGATAATGATATTCAAATCAACCAATTTTATGCCTTACATCTCAATGATGTAAGTTTGCCTATGTAGTTAGTGGGTCTGCTGTGTCTACTTACACCGAGTCTTTGACCTTCTGTTAATTTCCACGATTGCCCAGTCATTTTATAAAAGTTTGCTTCTAGCTTTTTAAGTTTTTCTGCTTTGTGTGGTTTCAAAACATCCTCAGAATATTCCCTTGCCTGTTGATAATAAATTTGTTTTTTTCAGAAACCAATAACATTACATTGCTACAACATAGTAACTCAAATTCTTTTTTTATTAACCCTGTCAAAACAGAGTTTATACACCCATAAATATCAGTGTAATGTAAATAACTCTACACAAGGTTATTGGGGATAGATTTTTTGTTTCTGCCTAAAGCTTTGTCATGTTAGAAGAAATCTAACTGGTTACTAACACCTACACCTACCTGGCCAAAAATGTTTTTTTTTTTACCTGCAAACATCAGCAGAAAGTTAAAAGTTAAAGATTGCGCTCAAAAACTTGTATAGCAACCCTTCGAAAATGTAAAGCTGAACCCAAATGTAAACCAACAGGAGCAGTTCAGAACTCAGCAGGATGCCTGTAGAATCATGTGCCCAAAAGCTGGATCAGCTAATGCCAACATTGTGTGTCTTGTGGTGCTTTACAAAGGCATGAACCATGCTTTTTATACCTGGTCTGCTGTAGCTTAGTAGCGAGTTTGCTGATCCATCAACTAACCGTGAAACAATCTTACAGGGCCTTTTAGTGAGGATGCACATGGCATCTTACCTCGTCTAAGAGAAACACTTCCAAGTGGAGTTCAGGGTAACTGGGCAAAAGGAAGAAACTGTCAGAAATTGTAAGAAACAAGGGCAAGTGCAGCCTGCAATATTTGTCAGTCACCTGCTGGTGATGCTATTTTTACCATCTTAGCAGCCACCAGCAGGCGACTCTCTCAGGCTCTTCCTCCTGGATAATTGAATAGTTGCAGCTGCTAATAAGCCACCCCTTAAATGAGCTTCACAAACAAGGCTCCTGGCTCCAGTATCTGATTGCCTCTCTGCACTCTAGACCTGCCACCCTGCTCTTCTGAACCACCATCACCAGACCATGTTCCTGTGTTACCTTCAGTCCTGCTCCAGTTCGGCTTCTGTTCCTGTTTCCAGCTCTGTTCCAGTCCTGTGCCCAGTCCAACCGTGCCCTACATTCAGTTTGCCTTGCTCTCCAGTTACCTTGCCCATGCTCTCCCCAGTCTCTCAGGCATTTGGCAGCCTTTCTCTGTGGAGCTTGTAAATGTTGTATTGTTGCGGTGTGCCAGTGTGAAGGAACGATCCAGCTTAAGTGCAGAAAGCTCACATATACAAGTCTGGAGTTTCCCTTTATTTCCCTCCCCCTTTAAGTTTCACTGTTCTTAGCAAATGTCTGCCATTACAAGTCCTGACACTCAGGCATGGGGTCCTGACACTCAGGAAAGGCAGTTTGAGCCTCAAAGCCCCCCCCCCCACCCTCCTGCTCTCCTCCTCTCACACCTCTAGCATGAGAAGACTCCACTGGGTCTGCAGCTAGCTGGACCCCAGGCTGTGAATTTGTAGATTAAAGATGGGAGCCGCAGACAAGCGGCACCAACACAAATTGGACCATAGCGGCGCCATCATGTGTCCCAGCACCAAGCCAGGTACAGAATCAGAACCGGCTCACAAAACCACACACGGGGGTAGGTTACTGCGGGCTCAGCAATAAAGGAAAACCAGGTAAATGGAGATTTAAGGTTCTGACCCACTTAGGGACCCCATTTCTGGACTCATCAGATGCCCAGCATCCAGCCCAATTTTTTGGTGCCGTTTCCAAAGCCATCCGACCCCCCTGCCCAAAGTTATAACCCCTAAAGGGTTTTAGGGACTAAGGCACGCTCCAGAACAGTGGGAGGTGACAACCCGTCCCACAGATGGGAGGGGTGGAGGGTAGACACCTGTTTAAAAGTAAGCCAAGGGGGTGAGAACAGGGTCATTTTCTGGATAGGGGTCTCACTGCAGCGTGCTGGAGGTGTCCAAAATCATCCGTAAGCTCTTCACTTACCTCTTGTGGGAGCCATCACCACTACTCTGAAACTGCATATTAAGGTAACTGACTATTGTTTCTCTGTGTAACTCTATCCTGTAAACTTCTCAGAACAGCATTTTTGTATCATTTGCATCATTTCATATTCCATCATAGCCGAATGTTTGTTATCATTGCCTAGTGTGCTTATAGCATTAAAACTTAAATTTTAACTTGAGCGATCTGTTTGCCTTAAACCAAGAATCTGTGTGTCCGCAGGCTTTGGGCCTGGTATTCCTGGTAGGAGGACTTGGACAAGGGTTTTGGGGAACGCGGTCTGTGTGTCCAGAGGTCCCTGGTTGATAGTGGGATCACGTGACCCTGCGGTTCCCTGACAGCCAGTATTAGTTTTGTATATATTTCAGTTGTTTGCTGTGTTTAGTATTTGGTGTAGGTGCAGGGTTGTTGTATATAGTTTGCATTGCAGTGTCCACAGTTTGTAACAAAGTGTTCATATTTGACTTGCTGTGTGGTACATTAGCTGGTTTCCCAGAAGGGATCCTGACAAGAACTATGATATCCAACTTCTTGGAAAGGAAGCTCAGCTTTGGATAAACAAGTGGTGAAACACAGTGTAAGCAGAATCAAAAAGAACTAACTCTGAGACCCACTGTAATTATATAATCGTGGCCAAAAAAAACTACCTTCCTGGATAATAACACAATGCAGGACACAAACCAGGTCTGTAACAAAAGATCTATACTGTGGATGGTGCCTGGTATACAGGTGTTGAATTCAAGTCTCAAGGGTGCAACAAAGGGCAACACTGTGGATAGCACCCAGTAAGGAGGTGTTGTACAAGGTATTAAACTGGATCAACAGCCTGGCACAGTTGGAAAAAAATACAATTCTGTGATTACTCACCTGTAGAATTGGTATTATATGTATACAGCACGTCCTGTTCCAGAAGATATTCCTTACACTTGGGATATACTCCAGTAGATGGCGCTGGACTGCAGAGACAGAAAAGAGGCTCCTCCTGGCCCCATATATACCCGGGACCTCCCACAAAATCCCCAGTATTGAAAAGCAGTTAGCAAGAGATCGGGAGAACTATAACCATTATATGAAAATTTTAACATAAGAACAATCACCATAAAGAGGTAACTAAAGATAATGATAACAAGGGTGGGGTGAAACAGGACGTGCTGTATACATATAATACCAATTCTACAGGTGAGTAATCACAGAATTGTATTATTCTAAGTATACAGCACGTCCTGTTCCAGAAGATATTCCTTACACTTGGGAATCCAATAGCAGTGTCCGTAAGGTAGGGTGGGATCCCCAAAAGTAACAGCAGACAGTTTAAACCACTGCCGCCTGCAGAGCCTTGCAGCCAAAAGCAGCATCAGCTGAGGCCCTAACATCAACCTTGTAAAACTTTGAAAAGGTATGAACAGAAGACCAAGTAGCGGCCTTGCAAACCTGTTCAACAGAAGCTTGGTGCTGAAAAGTCCAAGAGGCACCAATAGCACGAGTAGAATGAGCAGTAAGGTGGAAGGGAGGCTCCTTCCCCTTAGCAGAGTAGGCCTGTATCACAGCCTGACGGATCCACTTGCTGATAGTGGACTTAGCTGGAGCCAGACCCTTCTTAGGTCCAGACGGAAGCACAAAAAGAGCATCAGTCTTCCTGAAAGATTCAGTAGCCACCAAATAGAACTTCAGAGTTCTGACTACGTCCAAAGAATGCAAAACCCTTTCCTTAGGGTTACTGGGATTAGGACACAGTGAAGGTAAAACAATGTCCTGATTGAGATGAAATGCAGAAACAACCTTAGGCAGGAAATCTGGATTCAAATGAAACACCACCTTGTCCTGGTGTCTCTCAAAATAAGGAGGCTTGATGGAAAGCGCCGCCAACTCAGAAACACAACAGAAGTGATAGCCACCAAAAAGACCACCTTAAGAGTGAGAATGGACAAAGGAGCCCCTTGCAAGGGCTCAAAGGGAGACCCCTGCAGGGCAGATAAGACCAAGTTCAAGTCCCAGACTGGTAACATAGGCTGATGTGGGGGAGGCACGTGAGTAACTCCCTGGAAAAAGGTCTTGACCAGGGGATGCTGAGCAAAGGATCTTTGGAAAAAAATTGCCAAAGCAGACACATGGCCTTTCAGAGTACTGAGCCGAAGGACCATATCCAAACCATGTTGGAGAAACTCCGGAATCCTAGGAATAGAAAACACACGACAGGGAAGCGAGTGGGACTAGCACCAGTCCATGTAAGCACGCCAAACCCTGTAATAGATGGAAGAAGAGGACCTCTTCCTAGCCCTGATCATGGTATTCACCACCGAGGCAGGCAGCTCTTTTTCCATCAAGATGGAGGTTTCAACAGCCAGGCCGTCAAAGCCAGCGTTTGCAAATTGGGGTGGCGTAGGTGTCCCTGAGTGAGCAGATGTGGAACCTGTGGCAGGACGTACTGATCTACTGCCAACTGCACGATGTCTGCGAACCGCACTCTTCTTGGCCAACAGGGGGCTACCAGGATGGCTGGCACCCCTTCCTGAACTATCTTGCACAGCACCCTGCCCAGCAGTGGAAACGGGGGAAACACATACAGGAGCTGGAACCTCGTCCAAGACATTGCCAGGGCATCTGTGGCCAAGGCCAGAGGATCCTGGGACAGAGAGACAAAGACTGGAAGCTTGTGATTGTGACGGGATGCAAACAGATCCACATCTGGCTGACCCCAGCGGTGGCACAGGGAGCGAAACACCCTGCTGCTGAGGGACCACTCTCCCAGACGAGAGGTCCCCCTGCTGAGGGAGTCTGCCTTCTCCGGGTCCCTCCCTGATGATTGATGTAGGCAACCGCCGTCTGGTTGTCCCAGCGGACCTGAACAGCCCGACCCCTCAGGTGTGGAGTTAAGTGGGCGAGAACCAGCCTGATTGCCCTCAATTCCAGAATGTTGATAGGGGCATGGGCCTCCTGAGGGCCCCACAGACCCTGGAATTTCAGGGACTTCCAGAATCCCCCCCAACCTGTCAGACTGGCATCCGTGCTGACAGTCTCCCAGTAGGGGGCCAGAAAGGACCTGCCCCCCAGCAGGTTCCCTGAGACCAGCCACCACACTAGAGACCGCCTGACCTGGGACACAGGGTCCCGATCCCATACTGACAAGAGGTGAAGCTGAAGAGGCCTCATGTGGAACTGAGCATATGGGACCGCCTCGAAGACAGACACCATCAGGCCCACCAGCTGCATTCCCTGCCTGATGGATGGGGACAAGACAGCAGGAGCTGAACTTTCTCTTGAAGGACCTCCGCCTTCTGCTGAGGAAGAAAGATCTTGACCCGAGCTGAATCCAGAATCTTGCCCAGAAAAGACTTCACCATGGAAGGAGACGGAAGATTTGCGGTCATTGATCACCCAGCCGAATGATTCCAGTGTGGACACCACCCTCTGAGTGTCCAGCTCTGCCTGATGGAAGGATTGAGAAGCGATAAGCATGTCGTCCAGGTAGGGGAGAATGCGAATGCCCTGAGATCTCAGCAGGGCCATCACTCCTGCCAGCACCTTAAATAACCTGGGGGCCGAGGTGAGGCCGAAAGGCAAGGCCACAAATTGGTAGTGCTGATCCTCCAGAACGAACCTGAGGAACCTCTGATGACCTGGAAAGATACGAACGTGGAGGTAAGCATCCTTGATGACTACAGAAGTCATGAAGTCCCCTGGGCATAAGAAGGTTACAGCTGAGCGCAGAGTCTCCATGCGAAAGTGTCTGAATCTGACAAATTTGTTGAGAAGCTTTAAATCCAGGATAGGTCTGATGGACCCATCCTTTTTGGGCACAATGAAAAGATTGGAATAATAGCCTTTGCCCCTTTCCATCAAGGGCACCTGACAGATGACACCTAGATCTAGAAGGCCTTGAACAGCCAGGGAGAGACACTGTGCTGAGAAGGGGTTTTGAGCTACACGAGATTTGATGAATCTTGGGGGCGGCCAGGCTGCAAACTCTATCTTGTAACCGGAGGATACCACCTCCTGAATCCACCGGTCTGAGACATGAAGCCTCCAGACGTGAGCCAAGAGCCAAAGCCGTCCCCCAACCCGGATGGGTGAGGGCGCCCCTTCATGCCTGAGGGGGCTTGGGGGAGGACTTAGTCTTGGGACCCCAGGGGGGGGGCCAGGGTGGCCACGACCTCTACCCCTGCCCCAAAAATCTCCACGGGCTCCAGCAAAGGAAGCTCCTCATCCAATTCTGGAGCCCCTGAAGGAAGGAGAAAAGGCACCTAAACCCCGGGGCTGCCTTCTACGCTGAGGTAATTTGCCTCCCTTAGCAAACAAGTCCAAACGTTCCCCAAAGAGGCGCAGCCCCTTAAAGGGAAACCCAGTGAGGGCCTTTTTGGCAGCATTGTCAGCTGCCCATTGGCGCAACCAGACCGAGCGGCGTATCGCCACCAACAAGGCAGATGCCCTGCCACACATTCTAATGGTATCATCCAAGGCAGAGAGAACATATGCAACAAATTCCTCACAACGCAGAAGAGCTCTATACTCTTCGCTACCAGCATCATCAGAGGCCCCATCCAAGAAACCCCTGAGCATGCTTTTAATAGCAACAGCCGTGATAGCAGAGGCACAGACCGGACGGCGCGCGGTCCCAACACAGGCAAAGGCATGGCTAGCCAGCTGATCCATGCGCCTGTCTTCCCCATCTCTCAATGTAGTAGTGTCAGGGGAATGCATGACAGATGTGTTAGACAACCCCAGAACTGGTGCATCCACCTCTGGATGACATGATCAACGTTTAACCATTTCAGCAGGAAAGGGATACCTCTTATCCCAACTCTTTGGTACCCCGGGAAGCCGGCTAGGCCGTTCCCACTCCTTGAGAATCAGATTATTAAAGTGAGTTTGTTCAGGAAACTCCAAACGTGGCTTAACAGTATGAAACAGCTCCCCCTGCTGCCGCGGGGCCACGGCAGGAGGAGAGCTACAGAGTACTTCAAAAATTTGAGCCAAAAGTCTCAGTCAGTATCATCTGAAGCCCATGGGTCAGACCCAGACTCAGCATAAACCCTAGGCTGCTCGTCAGATGATTCTGAATCAGAGAATTATTCCCCTTCTTCCAGGGGGGTATGACCAGTAACATCAAAAAACTCCTCCATAGGAAAAAGAGTAACACCGGGTGCCAGATGCTGAACACCGGGTGCCAGATACCCTGGTAGCCAAATCATGCTGAGACTCCCCACTGGTATGCACCTCACTGGGAGTCAGGTGCAAGCGTGGGGGGGTAGGTGAAGCCAGAGGGGGCGCAGCACTAGGCCCAGCCGCCGGTAAACCAGACTGCAGGGCAAGTACCTGCTGGGCGCAGGGTACACACACCCTGACATCACTTATAGGGGTTACCCCACATGCCACACACAGTCGGGCTTGTCCCGAAGGAACCCCGAGCACATTATCCTGAGAAGCCTCCATATGGTGATTATCACGGCACAACAGGCCAATAGGGATTGACGCTAATAAAAGCAACCCGGGATGCCCCAATAACCCGCTAGGGAAGTGGGAGTAATGGTATGTAATAGCCCTCCAATAAGAGTTAACACTAAATAGAGGGGATAGGGCTGGGAGAAACCACAAAGTTTGACCCGCCTGCAAGACTTAAACAAAAGATCCCATAAGCGATATGCAATACAGATATGTACATAAATAAATCAGCCTGCAGGGGCACTTACGGACCGCGACCGCGGGGGCGGGCCGCGGAGACAGCGATGCAAAACACGTCATCCGCAAGACCACCTGACAAGACCAGCCAATGATGGCGCAGCAGCGCCTGAGGCGCGGAGCGCAGTGCAAACGTGAGGCGGTGACTAAAGGAACCAGTGCAAGCAATTCAACAGGGAGCGAACACAACACACAATATATATAGCAAGACATGCACCCCCCCCCCCGAGAACTACAAGGGAGAGCGAGGGGGAAGCAATGGCCAGCCTAAAGGGAGCCAACTGTGGGGACAGGGGGCGAGGGGCAATAAATGCGGGAGGGGCATCCCTGGAGCAGCGCTCCTTAGCACCTGACAGCGGTGCTGCCTACCTTCACCCAAACCAGAGCAGCCTGAGCTGGGAGGCAGTCGAAGGAAACGGGTGGGAATAGTCCTACAGGGCCGCAGGCTAATAGCCCCGCTCACCTGCGAGTAGAGAGAGCCATCTTCTAGTCATTGCAGCCAGGACTGCATATAAGAACTGGGGATTTTGTGGGAGGTCCCGGGTATATATGGAGCTTTTCTGTCTCTGCAGTCCAGCGCCATCTACTGGAGTATATCCCAAGTGTAAGAAATATTTTCTGGAACAGGACGTGCTGTATACTTAGAATAAACTCCCCCTAACTCACTTGCCCCATCTGCATGCATGCATGATCATTGTCAGCACTTACATTTGCTCTTGCATCCACTCAAAGCTGAAACGCCACCTAACCGATTTTCTAGCGGCCATTTTGGAGAATTCTTTCCCGGCATCTCAGCCATGTTGCTGTCTGGATTCAACTGACATAACTGCCAATGCTAAGTAACAGGAAAGCCAGCAGCACTTCCTGTTTACGGACAGCCTGCAGATATATGAGCCGCCATTTTGTTTCTAAAATTTACCACAGCAGGAGTTATAAAAAGGTAAAATAATTTGTATGCGCAGCAATCTGAATTGCCCTGGGGAGGCATGCATATGAGCTTTGTTTGTTGTGTTGGTCCGGGTTAAGTCATTTTTGACTGTTGGTCTGCTTTAAAGGCCAAGGGCATCTGAAAAGGATAGTACAAGTCTGAAGACTGTCTATTAACAGAAATCCCAACTGCAGTATATACAATAGGCATAGAATAGTCCCTGGACAAGGCCTCTAAGTTCCTAAAATCATATGAGGTACTTTCGCAAATACTCCTCAAATATCTTGGATTAAGATGCCTTGCAGGAGAGCAAAAGTATGTACCACTGTTACAGAAACATTTCTCTATCACTAAAGAAAAACGGTTTCCCTCCTGCTGCCAGCCTCTTCTTGTATTGGAGTACTCAGTAGAATGAGGTCCGTGTCTGCTCTGTCCACCACTGCACCCCATGAACTCAGTAGCTTCTTTCCCGCATCCGGAAAACAACACTATGAGTGTCTGAGCCCCGTAATCCCCCCCCCTCCCGGCCTGCCAATAATAATGCTACTAGGCTGTTTCTGCCTACCCTGGCAACAAGGGAAATCAGCACATCTCAGACAGACCTCTGAATTGTCCATGCTGGTTAAAGGCCAGCCCTCCTCCTATCTCTGCCACCATCCCACTCACCTTCCATTCTGCACATTGCACCCATTGTGAGTGTCACAGCTGACCAGATGTTGGGACAATCCCTTTGCACTGTGACTGCAGTAGGACCACAGGACAGTTTCTGAGGTAGCAGGACTGTCACGCCATTTTTGGGACATCTGGATTAAGGAAAATCCCTTGGACCAGTGTCCATACTCCTTCAGAAACCTGCTGTCTGATTAGGATGTCTGTTGGGACATGCCAGAGCAGAAACATGACTTTTTAAGTACTGAAGGAACAGGTCGGCTTTTGCCATGAAGGCCTTGTGCCACCATTATCACTGAAATGATCATTGACATATTTCCTGACTAAGGTAGCAATAATGCAGAGCCAGTAATATGCCCAGAATATTGATGGGAAGACAAATTTCCTTCATTGACCACTGCTCCTAGACTCCTAAACAGGGCATAGGGTACTGTCTCAATGGAGAGTACCATCAGGCCCAAAACCCACTGATGGTAAATTGAAGGACATTGTGAAAAATTGATTGCAGTTTGAGCTGCTATTTCTTGGGGAGGAGACCAACCATGTCCCAATGTCCACATATATCCCCCACAAAAACAAATCTTTGAGGGAGTCTGGTAAAACTTGGGGTAATTGATTTTCTGGGGTAATTCTGATTTTTCTGCTTCAGGCTGGCCAGGACCAGGGTCCACATATATCCCCCACAAAAACAAATCTTTGAGGGAGTCTGGTAAAACTTGGGGTAATTGATTTTCTGGGGTAATTCTGATTTTTCTGCTTCAGGCTGGCCAGGACCAGGGTTCACTTAACCAAAACATTGTTAAGCTAGGAGATGCCTTGCTTTCCATCACTGCGGACAGCACCTTAGTTAACAACCTGGGCACCATGGCTAAGCGGTGCCACAAACTGCAAAAAGGCTTCCTAGACTGCAAAGTGCAGAAAGTCTGGTGGGCCTAGAAAATCAGGGCACGTAAATAGAGGAAATAACAGAGTGTTTGCTGTAGAAGCACAAGATTTGTTTCCAGAGAGACACATTGTTTATGGTTCCCAGTTCCTCTGGCCTGCCTCGCAGAATGTCAGCAGCCGACGCTGGCAAAAAGGGTATGTTGGAGGGAAAGAACCTCCTCCCTGGTAAATTCCCCAGATCATCCATAAACTCACTTTCTGGTGATCCCACGATGAAGGTGCGGGCCACCAGCCAATAGATTGCACTTCATTCAGTTTTTACTGTGCTGCTATTAAAAACTAAGGCAAGAAAAGCTAAATGGAGTGTGCGCTGCTCCTCTGCTCCAGCCATTGAGCGGGCATGTGGCGCAGGATTGCTGGCAAGGTGATTTTAAGTGCGATCTGGGGGATTTCACACATCCCAAATCAGGATTCCCCACAAAGAAGGAGACCACTGGCCATAGAGTCTTATAGACAAATTTAGTTAAATAAAAAAAATGCACTGCCATAACTCTCACCTTTTTGTTTAGAAACTCCTGTTGGCTCAATCTCACAATGTCTTTGTGTCTTTCAGTTTCTTGTTGGGGAACTTCTGAAGGATAAAAAACAGGTTTTCTAAAAGCCTATACATAAATTAGTGGAAGCTAACATAACATAATGTAAAAATAATCTTGCTTCTCTAGTGTACAGGCATAAGCTGGGGCGGGAGCATGAGTGCTGCTGGGGATGTGGCCATATGCGCTCCCCATTGCAGAGTATTAGAGACGTTTTCTGAATTACATAGGCAGGGCAAAGGCTCTGATAAAACAAGAGCCAGCGCATGCACCGGTGGACCGGGAAGAGGTAAGCTGCCAATCTGGGAGGATTTCACACAGTGGTGCATCCCAAATCGGGACCAAGGTAGTCAAAATCCAAGTGTTGTTGCGCTTTAAAGGGAAGGGCGTGGCTTTGGAAAATCCCGGTTTTCTTTGGGGAGGGGGGGGGGGGTCCGAAGAATGAGCGCTGGACCCATAAATGGGTTTCCATCTGCTTTTAATGAGGAACATCGGAGGCCCTGAAGTCTTTTAGACTCCATTCCTTGGGGCACCCCAAATTGGGTGAAGCCATGCTGCACCGACCAATGATGCTGGGACAGGGTGAGTTAATTATTTTTAACCCCCTCCTTGCCCTGACATAGCCCCAGGGAAGGGGTTCAAGGGAGGGGACACTATGATCCAAAGCACAGTGAACTACGTTTCCACCATGTGTGTTGGGTTTTGAAAGTCAGTGGCAAAATGTCACATGGTACATGGGGGGGGGGGGTGAAAAATTTATCCCGGGCCCATGGAATTAAATTGTTCTTGTAAGTACATTATAACTTTCTGATTTGTTGTTAAAGTGGACTAAAACCCAGGATTTTGACTATCCTGGGTTTTGGTCCACTCCCCCGGGGCACCCCAATTGGGGGTGCCCCACTATGTGAAACCCCTCACCGCGGTCCTACGGCGCATGCGCAGGCCGCATCCCCGCTATCCCTCCAGCAGGGTGCGTGCCCGCACCGGCCATTTGTGAATGCCGGCTCCCTGTTAGAGGGAAGCGCGAGATGCGGCCGCCAGCGCGCTAGGAGCCGCTGAGCTTAGATGTCGCTTAGACGCCCATAGCTCATAAAGGCGAGTTTATGGGCAACCTGGGGGGTTTCACACGGCGGGGCATCCCGATTTCGGATGCCCCGTGGGGAGGGAATGGATCGGCCTGGGAATCTTATACCCTTTTGTTTTTTGTTTCCCTGCTGTAGGACTTTATCCTTTTTAAAAGGGGTTTTACTGAGATGATTTAAACTAAGCCAGGTGACAATTACAGGTCACAGAGCATGAACATCACACCTTTTCAGTTGGGACATTTATACAAACATGCTGGGAAATGTGGCATCTTTTAAAAAAAAGGTGCAATGCTATTGCTACACTGGACTTCTACTTGAAAATGTTGCACATGTGATACACATGTACAGCCTTACCTGTTTTAGTATGGCCAGGTTGAATAAAATAGGAAAAATAAGGAACCACACGAGAAATAACCAAAGTAACCAGGGCAAGTATCAAGATAATCCTTCCAGCCCAAAAAGCAATCTCTTTGAAACCTTAAAAAATAGAGACAAAAAGGAAACATTTCTGTGACATTGCTTTCATTGAGTAAGCACATCAGCGTTCTGTTAGCAGGAAACATTAAGGTGAAAGGATTAGCATTATAAGCAGTACACATCGATCAATACTATTATACTGTGCAAGGAAATCTGTAATTACCGAGGGCAGGCTGAGGACATTCGCTTTCTTTCACCATCTTCTGTAACTATTTAGAGTTCCTACTTTTAGTAACAAGTTAGACTTTTCCATAAAAAATAACCATGTACACACAAATGTATGTGCATGCTGTGAAAAAGGCTTTTTTTGCAATTGACTATAGCACAGAATGCAATCGCCAACCCATTCAAACCATGAAAATGTACTTGTTCTGGGATGTATTCTATGGGATTTACTTTACCTTAAAGTGGAACATAATCCAAAAGATTCCTGGGCCGGGCGTTGGCTGTCCTCCTGGGGAATCTAAATCAAAAACAGTTTGATCTAAAGATCTCAGTGTATGACTTTAGGGACTTTTCCTTGTAGCAATTTAGATGCACATGTAAGAGGGCATAAACACAGCTAAGCCGTCTTTGCCATTTCCATGTGGGCCAAAGAGAGAGGGGTCAATTCCTTTCTCCTTACCTATTGACTAGTTTCTTTCATATACTATTAGTGGGTTACAGAGACAATTTTACTAATTCACCAAAAGGCACAGATGTTTAGTAGTGCAGTATTATAAGTCCTCTTTCTGTTCTCTTCCCAATTCTGTTGCCTAACACCACAGACCAAAAAGTGCCCTAAAAAGTGACCCCCCCCCCATGAACACACACACTTCAAAATTAATATATTTTTGTGGAAGATGTGGATATTGCTAACTCTAGAACACTGTTGCCCGTAATTAAAATTATCAACACTAAATGCAGGACCAGGAAAAATAACATTGATAGAGTGAGTATGGCCAAATATGTCCCCTTATGTCACCTTTGCATTTTTTGGCAGTAAAATGTGCTTGGTGGGCAGCACAAGTTGTCAACAGTGAAAGTAGACAGTGTTATTGCAGAAAACAAAATGCTATTGTGCTGCAGAGGCAACTGTAAATGGAAGCTAGATCACCACAGGCAGCAAGACAGGGGCAACAAGCAGGTGGGACAATGGGCAACAAGGGAGAAAGGAGTAAAATAGGAAACAAGAATAGGGCATAGTGGGCAGCAAGTATGGGACAGAAAATAGAAGCAGCGGGCTGCAGAAGGAGTTGAAGGAAAATGGGCAGCAAACCAATGAAACTGACTCTGGAGGCCCACCCTATAGTAACATGGAAATATTATTGGTCTATTTTTAGGGCCCAATCCCACAAATGTTACGTAAACCATGCATGTGTGTACGCGCACTTGGGATGTCACAATTAAGTTATCAATATCGTAACAGTGACACATTTACTATTACAATAACTAAGAGTACTGCAGTTCCTATCATGATGAGTGGATAAGCTGTGCTCTCCTGCAGTAAAGCAGTGACATATTGACTGTGGAATCAATACATATTGCACTCCAACAATTACAATATTTATAAAATCAAATCCTAATTTTCCATCCACCGATATCTATGTCATGATCTATTGGCATCTGACTGCTGGGCCCCAAAACACAGAGATTGGGCAGATTCCCCTTAAATTTTGGGTGGATCTGAGGATGGAAACCTCTGCAGAGACATGAGCTGCCATTTATCTCCAAAAGAGGGGGGAAAGTCAGTGCCTCTCATCGGGCAAATGTAAAAAGAAAAAAAACATTAAACTCTCATATATATCGCTCCCGCACTGCTGGTCGGGCCACCATAGCCACGGGAGGCCAGAAGATGCAGGAACGGCAGGCAGATGGGCAGGGTACCTGATCCCTGCTGTCTGCACTGTCCCCACTGCCGCCGAACTCAGAGCAAATATCCGACTCTGTGCAGCTGGTGGCCGTCACTTGACACAGGCCACGCCCACCTGTTGCACAGAGCCAGGTGTGTTTGCTCGCGCCGGAGAAGAAGCAGCGGTGGGGACATCGGGCAGGGATCAGTTACCCTGCCCGCCCACCTGTGGCTCCTACATCTTCTGGCCTCCCGTGGCCTGGCCAGCAACGTGAGAGCGATGTATATGTGAGTGTACATTTTTTTTCTTTTGCCTGTCGGAGAGTGGGAATGCCACACTGCCTATGGGAAATGGGAATGCCACACTGCCTATGGGAAACGGGAATGCCACACTGCCTATGGGAAATGGGAATGCCACATTGCCTATGGGAAATGGGAATGACACATTGCCAATTGGAAATGGGAGGGGGATGCCACACTGCCTATAGGAATGGGAGGGGAGGAATGCCACACTGCCTATATGGGGAAGGGGAGGGGGGAATGCCACACTGCCTATATGGGGAATGGGAGGGGGGAATGCCACACTGCCTATGTGAATGGGAGAGGGAGGAATGCCACACTGCCCATGGGAATGGGAGGGAGCATGACACACTGCCTATGGGAATGGGAGGGGGGATGTCACACTGCCTATGGGAATGGGAGAGGGGGGAATGCCACACTGCCTATGGGAATGGGAGAGGGGAATGCCACACTGCCTATGGGAATGGGAGAGGGAGGAATGCCACACTGCCTATGGGAATGGGAGGGGGGATGTCACACTGCCTATGGGAATGGGAGAGGGAGGAATACCACACTGTCTATGGGAATGGGATGGGGGAATGCCCCACTGCCTATGGGAATGGGAGGGAGCATGACACACTGCCTATGGGAATGGGAGGGAGCATGACACACTGCCTATGGGAATGGGAGGGAGCATGACACACTGCCTATGGGAATGGGAGGGAGCATGACACACTGCCTATGGGAATGGGAGGGAGCATGACACACTGCCTATGGGAATGGGAGGGAGCATGACGCACTGCCTATGGGAATGGGAGGGAGCATGACACACTGCCTATGGGAATGGGAGGGAGCATGACACACTGTCTATGGGAATGGGAGGGAGCATGACACACTGTCCATGAGAATGGGAGGGAGCATGACACACTGCCTACGGGAATGGGAGGGGGGTGCCACACTACGTTGTCCACTGTTGCACTGAGCACAAATGATCCAAAGCAGCGGTAATCAAGTACTTTTAGTCGAGGTCCATTTACCGTGGTCTGTGCCAAGTTGAAGGTCCAGGGGGAGGGTGTAGTTGAAATCTCTGAATAAGTTGAGAGCTCGGAATAAGAGGGATTGATGGGAGCAGTGCTGGGAAAAAGAGCAGTGGATGTGGGAAATGTTGGGAATGAGGAATAAATGGGGGAAGAACTGGGAATAAGAGGGATGAATGGGTGCAGTGCTGGGAATAAGAGGGGTGAATGGGGGTAGAGCTGGAAATAAAAGGGATGAATGGGGGCATAGCTGGGAATAAGAGGGATGAATGGGGGCAGATCTGTGAATAAGAGGGATGAATAGGGGCAGATCTGTGAATAAGAGGGATGAATAGGGGCAGATCTGTGAATAAGAGGGATGATGGGGGCAGATCTGTGAATAAGAGGGATGATGGGGGCAGATCTGTGAATAAGAGGGATGAATGGGGGCAGACCTGGGAATAAGAGGGATGCATTGGGGCAGACCTGGGAATAAGAGGGATGAATGGGGGCAGATCTGGGAATAAGAGGGACGGATGGGGGCAGAGCTGTGAGTAAGAGGGATGAATGGGGGCAGAGCTGGGAATAAGATGGATAAATGGGGGCAGAGCTGGGAATAAGAGGGATAAATGGGGGAAGAGCTGAGAATAAGAGGGATAAATGGGGGCAGATCTGTGAATAAGAGGGATGAATGGGGGCAGAGATGGGAATAAGAGGGATGAATGGGGGCAGAGCTGGGTATAAGAGGGATGAATGGGGGCAGATCTGGGTATAAGAGGGATGGATGGGGCAGATCTGTGAATAAGAGGAATGAATGGGGCAGAGCTGGGAATAAGAGGGATGAATGGGGGCAGATCTGGGAACAAGAGGGATGGATGGGGCAGAGCTGGGAGTAAGAACAATTGATGGGGTAAGAGCTGGGAGGAGATGGATGGATAGTGGCAGAGCTGAGAGAATGGGGGATGGAAGTGGTAGAGCTAGAAATAACAGGGGATGGGTAGGGGCAGGACTGGGGGGCATCAGACAGGGACAGCTATTCCTCTTTGGTGGAACATCACGATTTGGATGCCCTGTCATGTAAAACCTCTGGAATTGCCAGTAATTTTTACCTGACCGGCAGCCCCACAGCACATGCACTGACTCTTGGCCATTCAGAGTGGCTGTATCTTTATTCATGTTTTAGCAAACGCAGCCAGCAGACATAAATGAAGATACAGCTGCACTAAGTGGTGGGGAGCCTGTGCATGTGCCATGGGACTGCTAGTAGATTGTGCAGAATCTGTGGGTTTCACACGACAGGGTAATCGATTGCCCAGCGATGAGGAACAGCCAGCCCTGAAAATAAAGATAAAAGAAGCTGCAGTGTTGTGACTTCTGGTCCCCTGGCTCTGAGAGATCAGGGTGCAGAGCAAGAGACAGTCAGAGAGAGAACATGGACAAAAAAAATAAGAGTGCATGAAAAAAAGAAGTGTAAATAGAGACAGAAAGAGAGGGAAAGACAGAATGTGCAGCCAGATCGAGAAAAAAGACAGAACTAGAATCAGTGAGGGGAGAGAGAACAAGAGGAAAGTCCAGGGAGTTATACAGATAGAGACACAGACAGAGCAGTGCAAGTGAGTGCAGAAAGAAAGGCAGAAAAAGACAGCAAGAGGACAGATAGACAGACAAAAGTTACCTGAGAACTCACAGGGTGTCACACAGTAGAGAGCTGCATCCTGGCTGGCACACAAAGGGTGTCAGCAGTCACTCCGGCGATCTCCTCACAGGACGGGGTCATGGAGAGGGCGGCAGGAGAGCTCCGTGTGACAGTGGAGAAGGGACAGAGGGGGAACAGTGATCGGGAGACCTGCACACTGAGAGGGGAGGTGGGGGGACAAGAAGCACATGCAGCACCTGACTACGGCTTCTGACACACACACACACACACACATGCTGCTCTCTGTAAACTGTGTGACGGAGGACAGGAAGCGTCTCTCCTCCCACACCTCCCTGGAGCCCCTCTCCGCCTGTCACTGCTTATAGAAGGCTGAACAGAGCATCGGGCGGCTCGGCAGGTGGGCGGGGGGGGGGGGTTCGCGATTGTGTACTGGCCATCTCCACTGACCACCAATGATATAAAAAAAAAATATTAACACCACTGCAGCTGCGCTGCGGTCAACCCGCCCCCAGTCTCAAGCCCCGCCCTAGGCACGTGCCTAGGTGTGCCTTACAGCAAATACGGCCCTGGCGCTTGTAGGAAACACTGCATAGCGTGTTGGCATCACAATGCAGTGCATAGATGTCAATGGGAGTGCAGGTAAAGTGCATGTATTTCACCTTACATGAGCATGTGTTGCAGTATAGGAAGGTACTCCTGTCTACAGATCCATCATCTGTCCGTCTACTGTCACCTAGCTGGGTCTCCTGCTACCACCACCTCCTCTGCAAGGGTCCCTAGCGTAGGGATGCACAACCTGCAACACCCCACTGCCGTCAGTTTAGCGCAGGCCCTTCTGCCTAGCTTTGCCCACTTATGCAGACCATTCCTCTGCATACCTCTGCGTACTGCATCACCTCTAATCATGTCACCTCTTCCTGCTTTACTACAACCCACATCACCATGCCCACCTAATCCTACCTCACCTCTGCTCCTCTCACCTCAGCTTTCCCTTCCTCACCTCTAACACCTTTTTTCCACTCTACTTACCTCACCTCTGCCTTCCTCTACCTACTCCTGCTCACCTCTGCTCTCTTTAAAGTGGAACAAAACCCAGCAATGTCCGACCTGTAATCTAAAAGATTCCAAGGCCAGCCGCTGGCTTTCCCCCGGGGCATCCCGAATCAAAATGCCCCACTGTGTAAACCCCCCAGTTTGCCCATAAACACTCACCTTTAACCATTCAATGAGAGCCACGTGCTATGGCTACGTCATTCAGCAGACAGCTCTCATTATTTACCCCTACATCCGTGGCATTGTGTGCACGCTCCCACTCCAACCATTCAGATAGGCTGGGACGGGAGCATGTGCATGGCCAGGGATGTGGCAGCACTTCCAACTTCATATTCAACTTTATGGGAGCCGCCAGCCAAGTTACATAGACAAAGTGGGCAGCACTCATTGGACAAGAGCCCTCGCACGCGCTGTTGGAGACTGGAGAGGTGAGTTTTCCTGGGCAAACAGGGGGTTTCACACATCGGGGCATCCTGCCTGGAGATGCCCTGGGGTCATGGAACAAAACATGAGAAAGTCAAATTCCTGGGTTTTGTTCTGCTTTAAAAAGGATCTGTAGTTAGAAATGACCATAGTCCCTCTTTAATATGCAGCAGCGGGAATGCCCGACATGGGCTTCCCCGCTCTGTGTCGGGCCACTACATAAGAAAAAACCCTGCTCCAGCTCACTGGCACTGATGGGGGGGGGGGGTCACCACATTGGAGGGAGACAGGAGAGAGAAGAGACAAGAGAAACCCAATGAGAGCGGCGCTGCATGAGGGACCTAGACGAAGCCTTTCAGGTAAACGCTGTAGCCCAGACTGGGAACGATGGTCTGCGTGGGATAAAAAAGTTGACCATAGCTTTTTTTAATGTTTTTACTGAAAAAGTGAGGCTGGAGAAGCTGAAAGGAACCCCAGCCACACACATCAATGCCACGCGGCTCGACGCCTACAACCATCCAACTCCATAGGGCTGAGAAGGAGCGCCAGTGCTCGGCGGAAAGTTAAGAACTGAGGGTGAACCAGGTTTCCACAGAGTGGGGCATCCTGTTTTGGGATGCCCCAGGGGGGAGGGAGTCAGCTGATTTTGGTCAAATTTAAGGTTGCAGATTTCCTGCTGTAAACGGTTTGCCTGCTTAGATTATACAACGGGGTCCTTAGACCAAAAATGTTCGTGCACCCCTGCTCTAGTCATAGCCTCAGGATCCAGTCACTGCCGCAACCTCTGAGGGACTAGAAACAATGCAGAGTCTGAACGGGGCCTAATACATGTTGCAGCTTGCCAGAGTTTAGGTAGACGTTCCCATATAGTTTATTTGGATGATGGTTGCTATGGGGCCCATGTTTGTAGAGCCACTAGAAAAGATGGGGTGTCCCAGCACTGCTTATTTTCACGGAATCGCTTTGTCCAGTGCTTCTGCCCCTTCCCCAGCTGATTTACAACCACAAATCCCAGCATCACTTACGGCAAGGGGAGGGGAAATGGCATGCTGGGGCATGTAGTTCCACAGCAGGTGGGGGACTGCGGATACATGGTGACGGACACACAAACACACGGCGTACAGCACCACACGAGCAATGGCGGAGTCTCTACCTAGCGGCTGACTCCTGGAGAGTAGCAGGATGAAGAGTGATACCAGCCCCAGACAGATGACAGGAGCCCTACTGACAGCCATCCTCGTCCTGCGCTTCCGGCTGCGGCTGACACACAGAGGCACGTGACCGGAAGCGAGTGCCATTGGCTGCGAAGGCGCTTTGCAGATCAGTCTGCTGTCTGTTCCTCAGCCACACTGTGAGCTGTATCCACCCTCCCTCTGTCAGGCGGGAGAGCCTGATGTCAGCGGGGGGCTGGCACTAGAAGTCAATATTTTTGTTAGGTGGGGTTGACATATTTTTACAAACTGCAAAAGTGACACCAATAGAAAAAGGTGAACCAGAAATACACTTGAAGTGGACCAAAACCAGACCTAGGTCCAGTGAAATACAATCCCACTTTGTGAAACCCAGTGGCTTAACTAAATATGATTGGGCCTGGTGCGAACATGCAGAGCAATACCCATTTCTGGGTGCACCGCTTATTCAGCAGCAGAATGATGCTGCCAGCTCGGCTGTGCCCCGGTTCCACCGCTGAAGCCATAAGCAGTGGCACTTTTGCTGATGGGCACTTGAGCATACCTCCCAAGTGTTCCTGATTTGGAGGGACTGTCCCTCTTTTGAGTTCATGTCCCTCGTTGTTCTCATTTGTACCTCTTTGAGGTGTAACCTGCAGATCTGCATCAATAAATTATCCATTTGCCTATTCAAAGTGCATATTCAGTATTGTAACTGTTACACCCTATCTCCTATCCATTCCTCAATGAGGGGCCGTGGACTACCTTAACAAATGTCCCTCTTTCCCATCTTGAAAAGTCGGTATGCAAGCCCACATGACCGCAGATTGGCTAATCTCAAGTGACCCAGCCTGCTTGCTGCATCCCCTGATTCCCCATAGGCTGGGGGCATGAGCGCCCCCCAGACTATCTGAATGGCTGGCCGGGGGAGTGTACCACAGCTACAGGGAACTCGGGGATGCAGCCCCAGTTAAGGTGGCGTTGTGGGAGCCACCGGTAAAAGTGAGTTTACCTGTGACCCTGGCGGTTTCACACAGCGGTGCGACTTCCAATGCCCTGGGGGTAGGCTTGCATCCAGCATGACTTCTGAGCTGCTTTAAGTGGTACCAAGGGGTTTGGTCCGCTTTAAATGGCTTCTATGATCTTGTCCCATTAAATGTTGCTCCCTACCATCTCTAACTGATAACTGTTGCACTCATGGGAACAATGATTGGGGGCCCCTATCTTGGATTGTAAGCTCTTGTGAGCAGGGTCCTTTTTTTCATTTGCTGACTCGCTTGTGCATTTTTCATAAAAAAAAAAAAAAAAACATAGGGCCCCCCCTCCTCAAGGCTACCAGCTGGCACACCTGTAGCTCAGAGGCCTCCAGCCATGCCAGAACACCAATATGTACTTCGGCACGAGCCCTGGAAGAGCGCTGGAACCAACAACAAGGGTCATAGGGGCTGGTGGTCTAGCTTGGCTGGAGGCCCCTGATGCCCCTATGCCTGGTGTGCCAGCTGGTAGCCTTGGAGAGGGGGGGCATTATGACTCATACAGTAACATACCTTCCAACTTTTCAGGGTGAGAAAGAGGGACAATTGTTAAATTAGGCCACGTCCCCTCATTGAGGGATGGATAGAAGGTTATAACAGTTACAACAATGTATACGCTTTTATTAGGCAATAATATGTAAATATGCATGTTACACCTCAAAGAGGGACAATATGTAAACAAAGCCATGCCCCCTCATTGAGGGATGGATGAAGCCACGTCCCCTCATTGAAGGATAGATAGGAGATAGGATGTAATAGTTACAACAATAGAAACACTTTGAATAGGCAAATTAAACATTTATTGCTGCAGATCTGCATGTTATACCTGAAAAAGGGACAAAGAAAAGCAAAGAAGGACAGGGGGATATGGACTCAAAAGAGGGACGGTTCATCCAAATCAGGGACACTTGGGAGGTATGCAGTAAGCTTTTTCTTGTACAAAAGCTGAACGCTAGATGTGAAGATGGGTTAAGCGTGAAATTCAAGTGCTGATGCCCCTGACCTCAGGAACCGCTTCAGGGTCCCCATCCTGGTTACCTGTCTATCAAGCATGAGGAAGAGGGGATAGAGGGGTGGGGCTAATTTTCTCCTCCATGTCTATAGAGCATAAGGGAACTGGAGAGTCAGGGCTAATGTTCCCCCACCTGTCTATCAAGAATGAGGGATTGGAGGGATGGGGATAATATTATCCAGCTTGTCTATCAAGAACAATGAAGCTGGTGGGGCAGGGCTAATGTTCTACAGCCTGCCAAGCATCAGGTGGCTGGAGGGTGGGGCTAAAATCATCTTTCCTATCAAGCATTTGGAAGCTAAAAGGCCGGGCCTAATATTAGCCAGCCTGTCTATCAAGCATGAAGGAGCTGGGTGGGTGGAGCTAATGGTCTCCAGTCTGTCTATTAAGCAAGAGGCTGGAAGGGGCGTGGATAATATTCTTCAGCCTGTCAAGCATGCGGTTGCTGGGGAAGAGGGGCTAATGTTCTCCAGTCTGTCTATCAAACATAAGGGGGGGGGGGGGTGAGCTAATGTTCTCCAGCCTGTCTATTAAGCATGAGGCTGGAAGGGGCGGAGCGAATATTCTTCAGCCTGTCAAGCATTAGGTTGCTGGAGGGGAGGAGCTAATAATCTCCAACCTGTCTATCAAGCAGGAATAATGTTCTCCAGTGTATCTATCAAGCATGGGGGTGCTAGAGGGGTGGGGCTAATGCTCTGCAGCCAGTCTACCACACTTCTGTAGGGAAAGGGTTAATATTATCAATCATATGGAAGCTAAAGGGGTGGGGTTAATGTCCTGCAGCATATCAAGCATTAGAGGGCTGTATGGGCAAGACTAATGTTCTCCAGCCTGTCTATCAAGCATAAGGTGGGCTAGAATGGCATGGAGAATGTTCTATAGCTTATCAAGCATGAGGGGTCTGGAGGGTGGGATGGTGGGATTACTATAGGTGGGGCCAATGTTTACAAGGTTAATGTTCTCCATGCTGTCTATAAATCATATTGTGGAGAATGATGGGGCTGGAAGGGGCTTGGCTAATATTCTCCAGCCTGTCTATCAAGGAGGAGGGTGCAGGAGGGGTGGGGCTAATGTTCCCCAGCCTGTCTATCAAGCATGAGGTGGGGCTAGTGTTCCCCAGCCTGTCTGTCAAGTATGAGGGGGGCTGGAGAGGCGGGGCTAATGTTCTCCAGCCTGTATATCAAGCATAAGGGGGGCTGGAGAGGCGGGGCTAATGTTCTTCAGCCTGTCTATCAAGTATGAGGGGGGCTGGAGAGGCGGGGCTAATTTTCTCCAGCCTGTATATCAAGCATAAGGGGGGCTGGAGAGGCGGGGCTAATGTTCTTCAGCCTGTCTATCAAGCACGAGGGGGGCTGGAGAGGCAGATCTAATGTTCTCCAGCCTGTCTATCAAGTATGGGGAGGGCTGGAAAAGCAGGGCTAATGTTCCCCAGCCTGTCTATCAAGCATGAGGGTGCAGGAGGGGTGGGGCTAATGTTCCCAGTCTGTCTATCAAGCATAAGGGGGCTGGAGAGGCGGAGCTAATGTTCCCCAGCCTGTCTATCAAGTATGAGGGGGGCTGGAGAGGCGGGGCTAATGTTCTCCAGCCTCTATATCAAGCATAAGTGGGGCTGGAGAGGCGGGGTTAATGTTCTTCAGCCTGTCTATCAAGCATGAGGGGGGCTGGAGAGGCGGGGCTAATGTTCTGCCTGTCTATCAAGTATAAGGAGGGCTGGAAAAGCAGGGCTAATGTTCCGCAGCCTGTCTATCAAGCATGAGGGTGCAGGAGGGGTGGGGGCTAATGTTCCCAGCCTGTCTATCAAGCATGAGGGGGCAGGAGGGGTGGGGCTAATGTTCCCAGCCTGTCTATCAAACATAAGGGGGCTGGAGAGGCGGGGCTAATGTTCCCCAGCCTATCAAGTATGAGGGGGGCTGGAGAGGCGGGGCTAATGTTCTTCAGCCTGTCTATCAAGCATGAGGGGGCTGGAGAGGCGGGGTAATGTTCTCCAGCCTGTCTATAAAACATGAGGGGGCTGGAGAGGCGGGGCTAATGTTCCCCAGCTTGTCTATCAAGCACAAGGGGGCTGGAGAGGCGGGGTTAATATCCTACCTGTCTATGAAGTATAAGATTGCTGAGTACCCATGCAAGGGGTTTAATACAGTGTCAGTCAGTAGAAGAAATGTGCTGGCTTACCTGTCTCGGCAGCTTCCAGTTCCATATTCAATTTACCTGCCTCTAGGCAGTATCATTTACTGTATTCCCTCCTTCCTTTTTTTTACACCATTCCTTTATCTCTCTTTGCCACATGCTTTAAATTTTTGTCTTTTCATCTTCCATCCACCTTCATCTTCTATCACCTTCTTTACATCTTTTTCTCTTTTTTCAGTATTCTGTCCTTTTTCACATTCTTTCATTCTTCTTTATTACACTCTCTCTCCATCAATCTTTTCTATACTCCTTCCATCCATGTCCATCTTTTTTCATCTTCTCTTTGTCTTCCTCTCTTTTTAAACATTCTCTCTTCTCTATATTTTCCATATTCTTTCCTTTTTTCTTTTTTTACAGCTTCCTTTCATCACTCTTTTCTACATTTTCACCCTGGATCGCCTGCTGTTCTTAACTTTCCTGGAGTCCATGGCATAGGAGCAGCTCTCGTCCTATAAATGAATAGAATCCCAGCTGCACTCATCGGTGGCACGCAGCATCCTTCGGCTGTGTATGCCCCCACACAGCCATTTAGTTACAGCAGGGGTGCCCCAGGGGGACAGACCAAAAACCGGCATAGTGAAAATTCAGGTTTTGGTCTGCTTTAATCTCTGCTTTATGCATTCTGTCTCTCTTGTCACCTCCCTCCCATTTCACCTGGCACGAGGTAGTGGATAGGGTTCAAATACTAAGTACAGCTCTGAACTTTCCCTGGAGTTTCCAGGGGGCATGAAGGTCCACTTTAACCTGATTTGCTGAAAACAAGTTGGACAGCTTGTCTAAATAATACTAAACTTGCACTATAAAGTTTTCCAGTGTGTTGAGACAAAGCTTTTTTTACAGTTTCGGTGCTGTCAACTGCAGGCCTGGCTGTTGCGAGCTGGAAACAAGACCATGCTAGTGTATATGTAGTTTAAATGTATATATTTTTTTCTTACGTTAAGAATTGTGTGTTTTATGGAAGCAATTTTTACTATCTTTCCCCCCCCTCCTCCCCAGGGGCGGGCTCCAGTTACTGATTGATGCAGAGGGCAGGCCTACTACATGTGGATGATGGCCGTTGCTTGGTGCCCTTTCCTGGATTTGCTGATATAATAATTGGCTTACTTTAGTCCCTTGGTGCCATAAAAGCAAGAATAATTCTACACAATCTAGGAAGACAAGGCTCGTGGTGACCTAGCAGCCCAATATGCCTGTTTTCCATATCCCTGGTTTTGATCTGGGTCCCCAATTTGTCAACAAAGCTCATTAGGATGTAAAGTTTACACCCCAGTTTCCAGCACACTGCAGCCTGGTTCCTGAGATCTTGTTGCTCCCCATCATATCTTGACACCAGTTCAGGAATGATAAAACCTGACCACAGTGGGAGAGCCCAGTTTAAGCAGTGAGAACCCAGTGGTGGGTGCTCATTCCTTGTAACTGGCCATAACGGAAGTTCAGCTGTAACTGAAGTGGTCCCTGGCATCGGAGCCCTGGTATTCCCAACACCCCCATGACAGTTGCCTAATGAAAAATCATGGCCAGTTATTTATAGTTTCAAAAGTAGACTTGGAGGTGGGCTGGGACTAGAATTTGTGGACTTACCTTGCACTTAAAGTGATTTTTAGGCAGAAGTAAAAAAAAAAAGCGGGCGCATCTTTTGTCCCACGCCGCTGATTGGTGCAGGTCATCATCAATCACAGGTTCACTGCCAGTCATTCTACATTCATTGCAATAGAGGTAGCAGGCTGAGGCCTGACATGCAGGACCACCATCAAGGGGGGGAAAGGAGGACCCGGTCTCCAAGTGCCCCAATGAGGGCCTGTCCCAGCGGTTCAATATGTGCTGTGGGAGCAGGAAAGCCGCAGCTGTGATGTAAGTGGTTGCTCCCACTCTGGCATTCTGTTAGTGTCCTGCCCACGCCCTTTCTCTTCAGATGCGAGGAGGAGGAGGCGGCATGTGGGGCAACTGTGCTCTGGGCTCGCAGGGAAAGGTAAGGTCTTATTTTTTTTTTCTTCAAGCTTCGCAGGAGGTCAGGGGGCCCTTCATTCTTGTTCCCATCAGGGCATAACTATAGGGGGTGCACCGGGGCCCAGAATGGGACCACATCAACTCTTGTTCCCGTCAGGGGACGTAACTATAGGTGGTGCCCCGAAGCCCAGGAGATCAGGGGGCCACCTTCACTTTTGTTACTGTCAGGGGGCCCCTTCACTCTTGTTCCCGTCAGGGGACGTATGGGGTTGCACCAGGGCCCACCAGGTCAGGAGCCCCATTATTCTTGTTCTCATCTGGGACATAACTATAGGGGGAGTGCCAGAGCCCATGAGATCAGGGGGCCCCATCATTCTTGTACCCATTAGGGGCATAACTATAGGGGGTGCAATAGGGCCCAGGAGGTCAGGGGAATCCCATCATTCTTGTTCCCATCAGGAGCGTAAATATAGGGGGTGCACCAGGGCCCAGGAGGTCAGGGGACCCATCTTTTTTCCCCTCAGGCGCTTAACTATAGGGGGTGCATCAGGGCCCAGGAGCTCAGGGGTCTCCATCATTGTTACCACCAGGCATGTAACTATAGGGGGTGCACCGGGCCTAGGAGGTCAGGGGACCCCATCATTGTTCCCATCAGTGGCACAACTATAGGGGGTGTATCAGGGCCCTGGAAATCAGGGGTCTCCATCATTGTTCCCATCAAGCGTGTAAATATAGGGGTACACTGGGGCCCAGGAGATTTGGGGACACCATCATTCCCATCAGGGGCATAACTATAGGGGGTGCACCGGGGCCTGGGAGGTCGAGGGACCCCATCATTGTTCCCATTAGGGGCGCAACCATAGGGGTGCACCAGGGCCCAGGAGGTTAGGGGACCCCATCATTGTTCCCATCAGGGGCACAACTATAAAGGGGTGCACCAGGGCCCAGGAGGTTAGGAAGCCCCATCATTGTTTCCCATCAGGCCTGTAACTATAGGGGGTACCCCGGGGCCCAGGAGGTCAGAGGACCCCATCAGGCTTCTAACTTAAGGGGGGCACCAGGAGGTCAGGGGGCCCATCATTCTTGTTTCTAACAAGGACGCAAGTATAGAAAGTGCACCACAGCCCAGGAGGTCAGGGGCCCCATCATTGTTCCCATCAGGCGTGTAACTACAGTGGGTGCACCAGCAAGTCAGGGGGCCCTATCATTCTTGTTCCCATCAGGTGTATCTACAGGGGGTGCACCAGGGCCCAGGAGGTCAGGTGACCCCATCATTGTTCCCATCAGGGGTGTAACTATAAGGGGTGCACCAAGGCCCAGGAGGTTAGGGGGCCCCATCCTTGTTTCCCATCAGGCTTGTAACTATAGGGGGTGCACCAGGGCCCAGGAGGTCAGGAGACCCCATCTTTTTTCCCATCAGGCGTCTAACTATAGGGTGTGTACCAGGAGGTCAGCGGACACCATCATTCTTGTTTCCATCAGGGGCGCAACTATAGGACCTATGACTGGGTGACCTATGGCATTTTGCAAACAGCTCTCATTGACTTCAATGGGGAACGCACATTGCCGCATCCTCTGCGTTCCTGGCGGCTTGCACACTCCTATCCAAGCCTATCTGAATCAATAGTCATGGCAGACAGCTCTCATTGGACGATAGCCCGCACATGTGCCGTTGGACCAGGGAAGGGTAAGTGATTATCGGCCCCCAGGGGGGTGTCACACAGCGGGGCATCCTGATACGGAATGCCCCGGGGAAAGCTAGCATCCGGACACTAAAAGCCTGATTTGATTTCCTCTCCCCAGTTTAGGATGCCCCAATGTCTGAACCCCCCAGTCGCCCAGTATACTCTCACGCCGGCAAGACCACCACACATGTGCCGTGGGCTCAAGGAAATGTAAGAAAAGCGGGTGATCTGGGGGATTTCACACAGTGGAGAATCCCAAACAGACCAATACTCAGGATAGTAAAATCTATTGGGCAAAGTTTTCTTTTTATTTCTTGGTTTAAGAAGACAAATTGTATTTATATATTTGTGTAGGATCAAAATGGGGGAGGGGCAGACATTGTTGCTGTATGGGGCCCTGAAATTCCTAGTGGACATGCTGACATGTTCCCCCTACTCCATTGTAGTGAATGGAGAAGATGTGGCCACACCCCCTGTGACTGATGGCAGGGGCGTGTGGTCTGGCATGGGAGTGTGAGGCTCTGGACCAGAGCCAGATCGGGGGGTACGGATGCGGCATGGGACAAAAGCCAAGTGCCCCTTTGTTTTTACTTTTGTCTGCAGAACTTCTTTGAGTTTTGATTTTTGTGGACTTTGGCCTGTTTAAAATAGGTTGTTGTGTGAAAAAGACTTTATAATGGACTTTTGGTTCCTTTTAATTTCCTTCCACTACCACCAGGACTCTATAAAACAAGGCTAGGATGGTATTGATTAAATGCCACATGTCACAGAATATAAGGGAGATTGGGGAGAGATATCCGATACTGAGGATTCCAGATACCATCATATCCTCTCCCTCTTTTCACACTCTGGTCCTCCAGATCCCTGTCCCAACCTGTCAGGTTGGCATCTGTGGCAGAAAAGAGCAGACAAAAGCCAACAAGTGCAATGTTCTTCCACCAAGTACCCCCAAGGAGGAGATCAATTACTACTGTTACCAAAATAAGTAGGTCAGGGGATTGTAGCACTTTTTGACACAAGAACGAATAATGTTTTACTGTTAAAGTAATATACCAGACCAGTTAGACCCCCCTTGTTGGTGCACCCTTGAACGTTGCCATGTACCCATGGGGTATGCACAGGGGCGGACTGGGGTCATAAAATGGCCCGGGACTTTTTGGTCACAACGGCCCTGCTGTACTTTGTAAAGCCCAGTATAGTGCATTCATGTCACACTAATATATTCTATATATTAAACCATACCAAAACCTGGGATTTGTCCTTGCCCCAGGGGTAACCACACGGATCACTAGTAAAACTTACCTGACTGCCCTTCCAATGGCACGGATGCTTGTTGGCTAAGGGTCGAATGGAGCCAAGCATGCTGCCAGCCACTGGAATGATAAGGGGTTCATACAGTGGAGCATCCATTTTGAGGCCCCAGGGACACCTGGAGTCTTAGATTCTAGGGCCAGCTGTGGTTGTGAAATGGTCCCCTTTAATCAGACCAAAAACCAAGTGAATAGAATACCTGTGTTTTGGTCCGCTTTATGAAAAACAATAAGGGCTAAATGCAAAACTGCAGGAAGAAGATAGGACCTTTTCTGGATCTCTGTGTAGAAGTAACTTGCACATTACAGAAAAAAAAGTTTATCAGAGAGGACAAAAAAATTGGCTTACTTTTTAAATGTGTTTGAGGTGGTGTCCCTAGAAGGGTTAATTCCCAGCACATCAGATTCAGAGCCCCCTGCTGCTGATCCAGGGATGACATGGTCAGGTGACAGAGGGAGAAAGGACAGACTCTGACCTCTTAGGAAACTAAACCCTGCTGCCGATGCTCAGCCGCGCTCTTCTCTGCCTCACCATCGCTTCCACCCACGTGTTCTCCTTCGCTTCATGCTAAACCTTATGCGCCGTGCCAGCCCTGGCCTCCGACCTATCCGGAACTAATGCTGCTTCCTATGTTGCAGCCCGGCTATCAAAGGCTGCAGCACCGAGTGCCAAAAGCAAAAAGATAACCAGCACCTGCACTTCATTCACCTGTGTTCCACTGCGGAACACATTGCAAGACCTGGAGCAGCCCAGCAAAGGTAAATAGAGGCCCACAATTGTGGGACTAGCTGCGGCCTACCGGGATTTGTCCCGGTATGCCCTACTGCCAGTCCGCCCCTGGGTATGCATACCGCAGGTTGAGAAACAAAGCTTTAGAGGCTACCATCAAGCACACTACTCCGATATGTTTACAAATGGTAGGTTATCCAAGCCTTAGTAGCTGAACTTGATTTTTGAGACAAATATGCTTCTACTCTCACTAAATCTTTATTTATGTTGTTTCCCAGGAAAGGTGACTGTTCTGGATGGAACCCAAACTGTTGCAGTTGACAGAGCTGTTTATACTTCATTCGGTCACCTAAATTGATAGACCCTCCACCAGCAGGTCATTTAGGTAAGGAATCACACTAATGAATTACTTAGTACAAACATAATAATGGCCTTAAAGTTGACCAGACCCAGACCTGGACTCCAGGGTTTCCCGCTAGCCTTCCCCCGAGATATCCAAAATCGGGGAGCCCTGCTGTGCGAACTCTCTGTCAAAACTCACCTTTTCCCGGGCTCCCACGGTGCTGCCGCTGCCATGGTCTCATCCCCGGCTTCCCTTTAGATGAGGTGCGCTCCTGCACCTGGCCATTCAGATAGGCAGGGAAGTAATAAAATGCAGCCAGTGGTCTGGTCACGTCAACCAGCATTCTTAAAGTGGACCAACACCCAGGGGTGATCGGCCCGGGAATCTATAAGATTCCCGGACCGATCAGATCCCTCCCCGCGGGGCATCCGAAATCGGGATGTCCCGCGGGGAGGAACCCCCCAGGAAGCCCACAAACCTTACCTCAGCCCCGTTCCATCAGCGCATGCGCGAGCCGCGGCCGCGTCTTGCGCTTCCCTCTAGCAGGGCGCGCACCCGCGCCGGCCGTTTGTGAATGGCCGGCGCAGGCGCGCTCCCTGTTAGAGGGAAGCGCGAGACGCGGCCTCCAGCGCTCAGAGCCGCTGAGCTGCTATGCGCGTCCAAGCGGCCTTGGACGCGCATACCACAGCGGCTCTGAGCGCAGTGATTGGCTGGAGCGGTCACGTGGGAGCGTGGTGAGGTGAGTGTTTCTGGGCTTTCGGGGGGGTTTCAGACAGCGGGGCACCCCCGATCGGGGTGCCCCACCGAAGTGGACCAAAACCCAGGATAGTTAAAATCCTGGGTGTTGGTCCACTTTAAAGTGTACCAAAACATGACCTAGTAAGGGGCACAGATCAAAACCTGGCATAGAGAAAATTCTGGGTTTTGGTACACATTAAGATCAGATGGTGGATAAACGCTTTTTTCTTAATACTAGGCCACTATCACATATATATATTTCAAGTGCCTGGCTGCATCCAGTTGCTTGAGGAGTCTACTGAATATTATAAAAAAAAGGTAATTTTGGAAAAAGACTGAACTTTGTAGATCACTTACCTGATCCGGGACCCTTTGGAGAAGATTTCTGCTTACTACAACCCTGTTGTTTTCCCCTTTTCTTCAGGAACGACTGAAGGGCTGCTCACCCCTCGGACATTCAGATTTATGATTGCGTGCTGTAATTAAAGCACACGTCCAGTCAAATAAAGTTTAATACCTAAACCCTCGTCTGATGTTTTGGTGGTGTATGCTGTTTGAGAAGGCTTAACCCCATGCAAACGTTGTTGAATAGCATGCAGAACCACGTAATGAGCATTGTAGCAGAACCTTCCCCCCCAAAAAAGAACCCTATAATAGTCAGTACGGCAGAACCCACAAAAGCCCCATAACACCCAATGTGGTAACCCCCCCAAGAGTGTAAACATTTAGCTCAAGCAAGGCCTGCAGCGGTGTGTGTGTGGGGGGCGGCTCTATAATGTTCAGAGCAGAGACAGTGGAGGACGGGTAGGCACAGGGCACCATGCAGAGTTTGTTGGTGAGTTTAACTGTCCTGCCCCCTACGCACAACGCCTCTGGTAGTGCTGGCATCAATGCAACTTGGCGCCCTTTATTTTTGCTGCCTCTGATAAGTCCTCTTCTGTAACTATTTGCCCACAGTCCTCAGTGCCTTCTTCACTGCCTTCTCGATTGTCCTCTAGTCCACTGTTTCTCAACCTGCAGTACATGATCCCCAGGGGGTATGCACATAATGGGAGGTTATTAATGTTCTGGCAGATTAAAAAATGGTAACACTATTTAAAAAAACATGTAAAATATTATTCGTTTTTGCTTTAAAAGGTGCTACAAGGTCAGTGACCTACTTAATTTGGGAACATCAGTAATTGATCTCCTCCTTGGGTCTACTTGGTGGTAATTGCTTGCTGCTAGGGTGTACTTGGCATAATAAGGTTGACATATATCATCTGACATACAATTTAATTAGTAGTGACATAATATAACAGACCATTAATCCAACAAATATATGGTGTAACAGACCATTAATCCAACAGATATATAGTATAACAGACCATGACAGCATGTGCCATGGGAGGAGAGGTAAGAATAGTAGCTTTCTCTGGCGTTTCACACACAGGAGCATCCCAAATCAGGATGCTTTAGTAAAGTGTACCAAAACCCTTCCACTCTCAGAGCACCCTTAACAGCTGGGGGCCTGGCCGTGCCGTACATGCTATTGTACTTCTATGCCGCTCAATTAGTGAACATTACTTGGTGGATGGCTCCCTCTTCGGCTAACCCAGTGACTTTCCTGGAAACCTCCCTGCTAGGTCCAGCAATCCCTTTGCAGATTCTTGCGTACAGAGGAGTAAGGAGTCTCCAGCGGGCTACAACATGCATGAGAACTACCTTGCATATTTGGCAGCGGGTGCATGATATGGGGGGATCCCCCCGTCCTCCCTTAGAATGGTCCCCCAATATGCCTCTGTGGAACAACCCCAGACTGCTTGAATTGATGTCCCTTTCAGATATAATTTGTTGGGAGAAACGGGGAATGACATTGTTGGCACAGATACTCTCTGGAGGGGCACTAATGTCATATGAACAGGTATTTCATGCGTTTGCCCTATCTCCAAGGGATTTATTTCGATATTTGCAGCTGCGGCATGCTCCCAGGTCTCAGATACCTTTGAAGGGACTGCAACTAATGGAATCATCAGTGGAATCTCTGGTTAGCCCACCACCTCACCACCTCAATGCTATATTATGCCCTCCTCTCAAACCTTCCCTCCCCACTGGATATGGCATTGGAAAAATGGAAAAGCTTAGTTCCGGATCTAGATCAGGGCGATTGGGAGGAGGCGATAGATAATTTGTATGCCTCAGTTATAGACTCCAAAGATAGGCTAATCCAGGCTAAGTGGCTCCACCAGGTCCACCTGACCCCAGCTAGGCTCAAGAGAATGGGTCTGTTGGAGACGGACCTGTGTCCCAGATGTAAGGTCAAACCAGGCACTTTGATATACATGGTCTGGGAATGCTGAGTGATCTTGACGTACTGGGATGAGGTATCTAGCTTTATATCCACATCTGTGGGATTACCAATTAAAAAATCAGCTTCTCTCTGTTTGTTAAGTATAGTTGAACCCATGCTAGATGGTGGCCCGCAGAGAACCCTTTTATGATTGTTAATGTTCTACGCAAGGAAATGCATTCTACTAAATTGGAAACATCTGATTGTGCCAACTCAGTTGGGGTGGAAAAGCCCTATAAATGGTAAGCTAGTTTTATATAAGATGACCTACATGGCTAGGGGTTGCAAGTTCGAGCGGGTGTGGGAGGCGTGGCTTAATGCATCCGGCACAGTTAATGACTAGTAATAGCTGCCTATTACTTTCCCTTGGGCTCCATAATACCTTCCATCTAGATAGAGAAATGAGGCCCACAGTAGGCAAGTATGAGTGTGTGTGTGAGTGACTGTATATGTGTATGTTTAGTGCTAGTTAATGGTAAGTTTCCTCTCTAGAAGGGGACGATTGTAAATTGTAATTGTAATTACAAGTTGTAATTTGAAATGCATACATAAATAAAAATCTATTAAAAAAAAAGTGTACCAAAACCCAGGTGAATGAAAAATCTTGGTTTTGGTCTGTTTCAAGAATGCTATTGAGTAATGAGTATAGAATGTATTCAGCAGTCATGTCCAATATAGAGAATACTTATGTTTATCAATACAGTCATAGGGGCTGATGTCCTGGCATGACCGGAGCCCACAGTTCAGTCCCTAAGCCATGGGAAGCCCCAGCCCCTATGCCTGGTGTGTCGACTTATAACTTCGGGAATGGGGACTGCATTAATTTCATATTTTCCAAAAGTCCTGATTATGCTGATGCTCATTGTAGGTTTTCTTTCTGTAAAACATGGCTGTCAGCTGTGGCAACATGTATTCTGGACAACATCCCAACATAGCACTGGGATGGAGGGAGAGTGGCTGTGGCTGAGTACTGGAGGGGAGGCACTGAGTGGCTCAGAGAGAATGTGAGAGGGCAGCCCATCATCCAAGACCAACGGACATCTTTCATTGATGATGGCAAGGGGGAAGGAGATAAAGAGAGAGTAATTATTATTATCACCCATCAATTTGCAGGCTTAAATCCATGGAAAACAACTGGACCTGATGGAATATCTGCAAGATGACAAAATCCTGTGCACACCAGCTTTCCCCAGTACTCACAAACATATTCAAGCTTCTCTTGCTGTCCGGAATTGTCCCATTGTGCTTTAAATCGTCAACTATCATCCCAGTGCCTAAGAAACCATCTCCTAGGAACCTAAATAATTACAGGCCTGAAGCCCTAACATCGGTGTTAATAAAAACGTTTGAGCACCTAGTATCACAATTCCTCAATAAGATCACTGTGAACATTGCCCTTCAGATGGTGCTGTTACATCTGGACCATACCAGCTCTTATGCAAGGTCTCTCTTTGTGGATTTCAGCTCAGCCATTAATACCATAAACCCTGATCTGTCAGTCACTAAGATGAATTATCCCTTACAATAACTGTGCTTGGACATTTTTCTCAGGGGCAGAATTCAGCAGGTAAGGTTAGGTATTTGCCTTTCAAGCACTAGAACCATTAGCACAGGTGCCCCCCAAGGGTGTGTTCCCTACTTCTCTTCTTCCTATATAGCAACTGAAAATGTATGCCGGATTCTGTCAAAATCCCAAAGTTCGCGGTTGATAGCATAGAAATCAAAAATGGGGATGAATCAGCCTACAGAGAGGGAATCGGCAGACTGGAGCGGTGGTCCTGGGAAACAACCTTGTCCTGAACTCTGCTAAGACCGTAAAACCGACAGAAAAAATCCCAAACTCATCCTACCAGTCAATATTGATGGCGAGGAGATTAGGAGAGGGCGAGAAACCAAAATTCTAGGGATTACAATTTCTGTCGACCTGAGGTGGGGAAAGAACACAACTATCACACTAAAGAAAGCCCAGAAAAGGCTTGTGAAGAAAATATCCAGTTTAAATGTGTAAAAACCCACAGATACAAGTCCGGAGTTCCCCCTTTATTTCTCCCTGTAGCATTAAGGCTTTCTAGTCATAAAAATACAATTCTGTGTGTACTCACCTGTAGAATTGATTTTGTAGTATACAGCACGTCCTGTTTCACTAAATTCTTTACACTTGGGATATCCCGCCACAAGGTGGCGCAGTGGACTGCAGAAAAGACTTCTGGCATCTCCCGGCCCTATAAAAGGACAGGAACCTCCCACAAATTCCCAGTGTTACAAAGCAGTTAGACAAGAAGCCGGGACAATAAAAATGAAGGAACCCCAACCAAACATTTGAACAAATCACCATACAGAAGTAACCAAGAAAAATGATAACAAGGGAGGGGTGAAACAGGACGTGCTGTATACTACAAAATTAATTCTACAGGTGAGTACTCACAGAATTGTATTTTTCCAAGTATACAGCACGTCCTGTTTCACTAAATTCTTTACGCTTGGGACGTCCAAAAGCAGTGTCCGTAAAGTAGGGTGGGATCCCCAAAAACAACAGCGGGCAGTTTAAACCACTGCCGCGTGAAGAACTTTGCAGCCAAAAGCAGCATCAGCTGAGGCCCTAACATCAACCTTGTAAAACTTGGAAAAAGTATGAACAGAAGATCAAGTAGCGGCCTTACAAACTTGTTCAACAGAAGTCTGGTGCTGAAAAGCCCAAGAGGCACCAATAGCACGAGCGGAATGGAGGTTCCTTCCCCTTAGCAGAATAGGCTTGCACCACCGCCTGACGGATCCACTTGCTGATAGTGGATTTAGCCGGAGGCAAACCCTTCCTAGACCCAGAAGTGAGAACAAACAGAGCATCAGACTTCCTAAAAGTCTCCGTAGCAACCAAAGAGAACTTCAGAGCCCTGACCACATCCAGAGAATACAGAGTCCGCTCCTTGGAATTAGAAGGATTAGGACACAATGAAGACAAGACAATAGGCTCGATTCAGAGACACATTCGTCTGCACTTCCGTAGCTGTCTGTGAAAGTTTTAGTGGGTGTTTGTCATTTTTTTTGCTTTTTTTCGTTCATTTTTCATTCGTACGAACGTTCGGGAAAATGCGTATATGCGTTTTCGATGAACAAAAGCAAATCGGAACATTTCCGTTAGTTCGGATCATTTTCCAAACAAAATCTGATATTTTTCTTTCGTTCAGATAACTTACGTTGTTGGGATGGGCTTGCATCTGATTCAGAGAGCTGATTTCCGACGGACCACAACCCTATAAATCCGTTTCATCCGTTCCACTTATGGGACCTTTGAGGGCTCGGATTGCTATTGTTGAACATGTTTTGCGGCTATGTGGAGGAGTCTGCGCGCCTTTAGCACCAAGGCATTGCATGTATCAGCATGGCCAAGGCCATAAATTGTATAGCAATGCATACCTAAATCAATACATTTCATGTATGCCTTATAGATGCATTTTAATGCTGACCTTAATTAGTCCTTAGCATGTAAACATTTATTTTCCCACACATCCATATAATTGCTATATTTTTTTAGACTTATGTCCTTTGTGAATTATATTTGGATTGTTGAACTTGAATCTTAATTTGTTGTAGGAGTTCTTGTTTAGTCGGTTACCTTTGCTTTGTGTAATTATTTTATATTTGGTTGCAGGAACCGCAAGATGTGCCACTCGCACAACATACAAGCAGTGTTTGGTCCAGCTATACGATTCCTCAGTGTTCTTGCAGGGCATCCAGGGTCGTCCCATGATGCTTATATATTGCAGAGCTCGCCTTATTTCGTCAGTTTGAGTCTGGAGAATTATCTGGTGTATGGCTCCTGGGTAAGTTTGCTCACATTCCATCAATCCATTTTCACTGTATGGCAATGAATATAGTTGATGACTCATGTCTTAACCTAAGGCTGTTTTTAGCCCTTGATGACATGTTAAACAATATTGTAGCTTAGAATGTGTATTTTATGTTAGTATTTTTAAATTCTTTCAGGGGATTCTGGATATCCACTCCTACCCTTGCTCCTGATGCCCGTTCTTTGCCTGCAGAATGCGGGCCAGGGGTTCTCTTATCTGGCACTATGCAAAACCCGGGCCGTGGTGGCTTTTGAAGGCCAGATTTAGGTGTTTGGACCATACAGGGGGGGGGGGGGCACTGCAGTATGACCCCAACAAGGTTATACCAATATTTTAATTTACATTTTTCAACAGGGACCACACGTGCCAGGGTGGCACAACTGAGTGTCAGGGTCCTTCAGTTGGTGGGCGAGATGCAGGAGCTGTGCAACTTGTTGGGGACCACAGATGAAGAATAATGTTATGTGGCCTGCCATTGCTATGTATTTTGTTTTTTATAGTTGTAAAAATTTGACATTTTCTAAATTTATAAAAATGTTATATTTTATGATGGAATAAAAAAAAATGTTACAGTGTCATTTCATTTATAAAATACATTAACACAAAACTAATGGGCCCAGAAATATTTAAAGATGAATATTCACATGACCGAGAAGTGATTTGGGTAAGTTTTAGGGGGCTAAAATGGAAGAAGAACCTAACCGCGAAGTGGTTTGGGTGAGCTTTAAGGGTCCAAAAGGGAAGATGGAGGATAGTGCTAAGTGGTTTGGGTGAGCTTTAAAGGTCCAAAAGGGAAGATGGAGGATAGTGCTAAGTGATTTAGCTAAACATTGTAGTAGAAGTGAAGGTGTCAAATATGTAGGCAAGCACTTTAATGAGTTAGGTTTGTAGTGCGCAGGCGCAAGATCGTAAGGATTTCCGTCCGGACGAATATTTATTGAAAAAGGGAAACAGAATCTAACGGGAAACGTAAAGGATTCGTGGGAGGATACGATGGGAAAAGGGCAAAAGCGAAAGCCTACGTTGTAACATGTGAAAATGAAACGGAAAAGTCTGGATGGAAAATGACATCCTCGTATTCGTAATCTGCCGTACGAACGGACGGAAACTTTACAGAAGGATTGCAATGCATGCATAGAATCGCTCGTACACTCATACGAGAACGGAAACATTTAAAAAAAAAAAAACAGATCGCCACTAAAACGGAAGGTTTTTTTTGTCTCTATTCCCCAAATAACTCACCCCCTCAGAAGGCAGTGCATGAACTCCGCATCCGGGCTCACCATAAAGGCTCACCATAAAGCCTATGGCCGGCTACCCTTTGTAGTACAGGGTCTGCGGCTTGGAGCAGCGCTCCTGGAGCACTTGACCCTAGTGCTCTTCTACCTTCACCTGATCTGTCAGCCGAGGCTAGGAGGCAGTGGGAGTCCAGAATTGGATGGGAATAGACTTGCAGGGCCACAGGCTTGGTTGCCTTGCTCACCTGCGCAAGAGAGAGTGAGCCATCTTCTATCTTCGCAGTCCGACTGCAGAAGGAAAACTGGGAATTTGTTGGAGGTTCCTGTCCTTTTATAGGGCCGGGAGATGCCACAAGTCTTTTCTGCAGTCAACTGCACCACCTTGTGGCGGGATATCCCAAGCGTAAAGAATTTAGTGAAACAGGACGTGCTGTATACTTGGAAAAAGACGCACCGAACCTAATCTTTCAAGAAAGGAGAATTAGCAGCTGCGAGTTGAGCCAAGCGCAGATCACAGACTCCCTGCTGATTCTCTCACACCTCTGGGCCAGGAAGGCCCCAATGGGTCTGAAGCTGATGTGAACCCTGGCTGTGAGCTTCCTCACATTAAAGACAAGCACCTCAGACAACCGACAACAACACAAATCGGACCATAGCTGGGCCACTGTGTGTCCCAGCACCAAGCCCGATACAGAACCAGAACAGGCCCACAAAACCGCACGTACATTTCTCAGGGTCATGCGACCACGGGAACCTAAAGAAATGGAGATCTCAGGTTCTGACCCCTCTGGGGACTCCATCAGATGCCCGGCGTCCAGCCCAATCGTTTGGTGCCATATCCGGAGCCATATGAGCCCCCGACCCAAAGTTATAACCCTCTAAATAGTTTTAGGTACTAAAGCAGGTTCCACAAAGGGGGGGAGGGAACAGTCCGCCCCACAGGAGGGAAGGAGTGAAAGGGTCCCAAGGCATAAAGGGGATGACCCTGAGCTAGTGGTTGTCACGTCTGGAGGAGATCACAGTGCATGTGTGCTGGTGCCCATCAATAAGCTTGCCGCTCACCTCCATGTGGGAGCTCATCATCACTACTCTACATCTGCATTTTAAGGTAACTCTGACTGTTGTACCTCTGTGTGTAACTCACTGTAACCTGTAACCCACTTCTCAGAACGACAATTGTATTCATTCATATTCATCATAGCCAAATCACTGCCTAGTGTGCTCATTGCATTAAAACCTTTATTTAGCTTGAGCGATCTTTTTTGCCTTAGCCAAGAATCTGTGTGTCGGGCAACGGACGGGGTTTTGGGAAAGCGGGCTGTGTGTTTGGAGATTCCTGATTGCTACTTGATGATGTGACCTGCGGTTCGCTGACAAGGCTCTTCTGTCTGCGACTGTCTTTTCCCTACATCCAGTCCAGGTCGTCCCAATATCCTTACGAGGCAGCTGTCCCTCTATCATTCCCCAGTTGTTCATCTTGCAGTTTGGCTGCATAAGATCGTTGGCACTCTCTCTCAGATATTGGCAGCAGAGCGGGCCACCTAGCCCGTCGGCCGCTGCAGACTTTATTTCCATGGATCCCTTCTGACCCACTCCTGCCTCCCAGCCTCTGGCTGCTACGGGATCCGTGACGGTAGGGTGAACGCCAGGGTCTGTGGCGTTCGGCAGAGCTTAGGCTCTGGGCCGCAGACCTTATACTAAAAGGTAGCCGGCCACAGGCCTATGGTGAGCCTGAGGGGGAACCACTATGTATATTGTTTTGTATGTATCCCTCCCTGCCCACAAGCTTTATTTGGTGTACTTTTGCTGTGTTTTAATGTGTTTTCACTGTGCTGACTGTGCTTGTGGCTCCTCGCTGGCTCAGCAAGGAGTGGTCTGGCTTCACACTCACCTCCCTGCGCTCCCTCATCGGCCGGCTGGGACGCGTGCCTCTCGGCCGTCGCGTCCCATGGGCCTGTGCGGCGCTGTCTGTGGAGAGACGGGGGGGGGGAGTGCGTGCTTGCGCTGTATGTGCGGCGGACCTCGGGCACCGCCGCCATTTTGGGGCCAGTCTGAGCAGCTCTGAAGGGGGCTGGCGCTGGGACTGCACCCCCCGAGGATCCTTCTGGAAGGTGGTTGGCCTGGACACGCTAACAAGTTGCCGTCAGTCCCTAAAGGAATGGATAGGCGGTATCCCTTCCCTGATGAGTTGGTTCGGTTATGGTCTCACCCTCCCGAGGTGGGTCCTCCCGTGTCAGGCTTGTCCGACACTACTGTTATGCCGTCACCTGACAATGCTTCCTTACGTGACCCTGCAGACAAGCGCATGGATCAGCTGGTCTGCCATGCGTTCACCTTTGCTAGTGCCCTCTTCCCTCGTCCTGTGTGCGCCTCGGCAATTGTCTCACTAGCCAACAGGAGAAAGGTGAGACACCTTGTGGCTAAAGCTAAGGCTCGCAGGCGGGCTGAGGAGTATAAGGAACTCAAGGCTTGCTTGGATTTCATTGGCTTTGTTGTTACTGCCATGGATGATGTTGTCCGGCTTGGTGCCAGGATCTCGCCTTTGCTTGTTGCTCTCCACCGTTCGCTCTGGCTGCGGCAGTGGTTGGCTGATGCGGCTGCCAAGAAGTCTCCCTTTTATGGGGAGCAGGCTGTTTGGGGAGCGCCTGGACCTTTTGGTCAAGGATGGTAGACTCTCGGTAGCCTGCTCGGTCCTTTCGGAACCCCTCTTCCTATCGTTCCTTTCAAGGAGGAAGAGGTTCTTCATTTCCAGGTGCCGGCAGAGATACCTGGGGCAGAGGTAGGTCCCGCGGCCGACCCAACCCCTCATGGGGAGCTAAGTCCAAGCCGCCTGTCAAGCCCTCTCAGGCATGAGGGTGCGCCCTCGCCCATCCTGGTGGGGTGACGGCTTCTGCTGTTAGCTCAGATCTGGAGACGTCACGTCTCGGATCAATGGATTCAGGAGGTAGTAGCCAGGCCGCCCACAAAATTCCTCCGTTCAAGTATATCCCAAAACCCGCTAAAGGCTCAAGCTTTGAGAATGGCTGTGCAACACCTCCTGCGGATAGGTGTGATTTGCCCTGTACTCCGGCAGGAACAGGGTCAGGGATTTTATTCCAACCTGTTCACGGTTCCCAAGAAGGACGGAACCCTAAGACCGATCCTGGACCTGAAGGGTCTCAACAGGTTTGTAAGAGTCAGACATTTCCGCATGGAAACGGTGCAGTCGACGGTGAGATCGCTTCGGCCCAGCGACTTCATGACCACGGTGGACATCACGGATGCTTATCTGCACATCCCGATTTTCCAGGGACATCAGAAGTTCCTGAGGTTTGCTCTGGAGGATCAGCATTACCAGTTTGTAGCACTTCCATTCGGGATATCTTCAGCCCCCCGAGTGTTCACCAAGGTGCTGGGGGGCATCATGGCTATCCTGAGGAGTCAGGGTATTCGTGTGTTACCCTATCTCGACGACTTGCTGATTGCGGCCCAGTCCCTTCAGCAGGCCGAGAGCGATACTCGGGCGGTGTTGTCAACCCTGGAGGCCTTCGGCTGGGTAATCAATTACCCCAAGTCCTTTGTCACTCCCTCAACAGTGAGATCCTTCCTGGGAATGACGATAGACACAGCAGAAGGTTTTGGGTCTCCAGACGCAGGTGCAGGCCTTGCTGTCTTGTCAGCAGCTGTCGGTACGTCTGGGGATAAGATTGGTGGGCCTAATGGTGTCATGTTTCGAGGCAGTGCCCAATTTCACATGAGACCTCTCCAATTGAGCCTGCTGACCGGCTGGAATCGGACTCAGGAGTCCCTGTTGGTGGGCAAGTCCTTTCTGACTCCCCATTGGGAGATAGTTACCACGGATGCCAGCTTGACAGGCTGGGGAGGTGTTTGGCAGACCCAGAAGATCCAGGGTCAGTGGGGTCCGCGGGAGACCCGCTTACCCATAAATCTCTTGGAGCTGAGAGCGATCCGGTTGGTGCTTCTATGCTTGACTCCCCTTTTAAGAGGTCGTGCGATCCAGGTTCGCTCAGACAATCAGACGGCTGTCGCCTACATCAACCATCAGCGCGGGACTCGGAGAAAGAGATCCCTCAAGGAGGTAACCCAGATTCTGACTTGGGCAGAAGAGAATGTTCCCTGCATCTCGGCGGTCTACATCCCCCCGGGGTGGAAAACCAGGAGGCAGACTCCCTGAGCAGGAGTGCCTTGCACCTGGGGGAATGGTCCCTCAGCAGCGAGACTTTCCATGCTCTGTGTCTCCGCTGGGGTCAGCCAGACGTGGATCTGTTTTGCGTCCAGACACAATCACAAGCTTCCAAGGTTCTTCTCCCTCTCAAGAGATCCTCTGGCCATTGCAACAGACGCTCTGGTGATTCCTTGGACAGAGTTCAAATTTCTGTATGTATTCCCTCCGTTTCCACTCCTGGGCAGAGTGCTGCGCAAGATAGCCCAGGAAGGGGTACCACCCATCCTGCTGGCTCCTCGCTGGCCAAGAAGGAGTTGGTTTGCAGACATATGGCCTGATGCAGAGCCTCCTCGTTCAGCTATCCCGTGCATTTTCCCGTTGTTTTTGGGCTGTGATCGGGTCAGGAAAGGGTGCTACGTTGCTTTTTGTGTGCGTGTATGTGCTCAGGTGTTTCTGCAGGCACCTTTCCGATTGACGGCTCGCAAGCGGCTGAACTCCGTGAAAACGGACTGGCCGTTGATTGATCCATTTTTTAATTGATTCAGAGCCTTGATTTCCGATTGAAACAAGCCCAATTTAACGAGGGTGTCGACGCTTCACTTACGGGCAGTCTTAGCAGCCGTATTTGATCTTTGTGACTTGGAAATGCATTCTGCTGTGCATGAGCGTCAAAGGCGTCAGCTACGCTGCCTGGTTGTTTTGAGCATGGCAGAAACCAGGCTGCACCGCACACGTCTGGACATCGATGGCATGCATGACCTTGAGCTATTCGAGCTCACCCGCCTTAACCGTGTTTCTCTCCAGGACTTGTATAGGCAGCTGCGGCCATGGTTAGCCAGCACCACAAGGAAAGGGCATGCAATTGCAGGTATGACCAAATTGGTTGGCTGCCTGCAGTTTTTGGCAAATGGCTCGTTCCAGAGACTGGGTGCCTTCTCCGTGGGGATGTCCCAGTCTACGCTGAGCCGCAGCCTTACCAAGTTTTTGGATGGCATGGCTACCCTGGCACCCAAATATATTTTTTTCCCTGACACAGTGGAAGCCTGGAATGCGGTTAAGCTGGCCTTTTATAACATAGCCGACATGCCCAACGTCATGGGTGCCATCGATTGTACCCACGTATCGTTAATTCCTCCTGCTGACCAGGAATATCTGTTCAGGTATGTGGTTTAGGTCACCATGTATGTGCAATGTTGGCCAGAAATTTTCATTATTTCAATGTGTATTATTTTTTTTTTGGATTAAAGCAGACCTACACCCTGTGTATACCAAACATACATTGTTTTTAAATGTTGTTTCTGTGAAAGTATATTTTGAATTATGTTTCCACTTTTGTGGCCACTAATTCTTGTTGTTTTTTGCTTTTGCAGGAACAGGAAGGTGGGCCATTCAATCAATGTGCAGGCAGTGTCAGGCCCAGATCTGCAATTTTTTAGTTTGTTTGCAGCCTTCCCTGGTTCCACCCACGATTCTCACATTTTGAGGAACTCCAGCCTCTTTGTGCGATTTCAATCAGGAGATCTGTCTGGCGGATGGCTACTGGGTATGTGTGCCAAAATTGTTGTTGCTGTCCACTATGTTTTTTTGATTTTTTCTGTGCTTGTACCCCACTAATCTGTTATAGACTCCAATGAAACAGCACAAGTTTTCAATCACTTAATTACCACTATTTTCTCCTATGCTTTTTTTGGTTAGTCTCCACTATTCCTTCCTGTCCTGGCCCTCTTAGCTATGTTGCATCCCACAGTCATTGTACAGGAGTGTACTGGGTGGATGTGCATGTTGCCTCATCAGAACTGTGCTTTGCTCTGACACAGCACAGCTCACCTATTGTCCCTGTTCACTAATGCTGGTATGCTAAGCAGCACATTATTGAGGCTCTTCCCCTTAGGCCTCTGTCTGTTGTTCCCTGTTCTTAGCATTGTAAAGTAACATAACATGCCCTTTTTTTAATTAGCATGTAAGGTACTTGTGGCTATTTGTTATTCTCATTTTTTTTTTATTTATTTTGGGATTATAGTTAGGTGTCGACTAGTTCTGGGGCCTGCCACTACATATGTTGCAAAGAGGCCCATTTGTCATGTGTATTTTGTATTATGGTTTGTGCTTAATTCTTTGGTTTTATTTGCAGGTGATTCTGGCTATCCATTGCTCCCATGGCTACTTACCCCCATCCTCGCAGGCCCAGGAGCGATATAACACCGCGCATAGGAGGACTCGCTCCGTGGTGGAACAGGCCTTTGGCTTGATGAAGATGCGCTTCCGCTGTCTGGACCAGACTGGGGGTGCCCTGCTGTATGAGCCCGCCAAGGTAATCAAAATAATTATTGCGTGTGGGGTCATGCACAACCTGGCCATACAAAGCCGGGTATCAAGATACACTGACCTGCGTGAAGCCACTTTACAGATTTCTGAAGAAGTCACACCTCCCTACTCCGGATCCCAAAGTGGCACAGCACAGGCGATCCGTTCCCAACTTGTGGACAATGTTTTTTCTTAAATAACATTCCTTTGTTTTGTTTATATTTTGTTGATCCCAAAAAAATTAAGTTACAAACTTTTTTGTTGTATTATTTAACGCTTAACGTGAGGTCAAATACATAAACACATCCATTTAGTGCTATGCAGAGTATGAGGTGCCAGTTGTTGGCTGGTGTGGGTGAATGTTTGCGGCAATATGTGCAAGGCTCTGATTAATGAGCTGCCATTGGTGGACCATTTCACCCATATGCCTGGTTAGTTGTCTGGTTTCTTGCAGCAGCCCAGAGACATTTTGGTTTAAAATATCTAATTGGTTAGACATTGAGATGATTTGGGTACACACAGTTTCATTAAATCTCTGTGTGTTTGCAGAAAATTCAACATTCTTCTGGTGCCAGGCTTCCTCCATGATCTGCAGCTGTCTCCTCTGGCTGATATGTCGCCTTGGATGTGTTCTGCCACTGGCACGGGTGGGTGGTTCTGCTCCAGATTGAGTGGCTGCTGGTGGCTGGCTTGGTGCAGAGTCTGTTGTGCGGACGGCAGAAGAGGTTGGTGCCACAGAGGTTTGGTTAGTGGACACCAGGGGCTGAAGTTGCTGGGCCTGTTGGGTCTGATGTTCGCCCACTGGTTTTGTTGGCCTTGGCTGCATCTGAATTGTGTCCTCCTCCTCCAAATCATGAATGTCTTCTATAATTGGTGGACTGGGTAGGTTCTGCCAAGAAATGTAGCAGGTATTGATTCCACTATTTAACATTAAATGGATGCAAGTGCAATTTCATAAGTCTACACAGTGGACCATTGACTTACCTCATCCAAACACTGGTTTGTGTGGACTGAAGGCTGTTGTTGCATGGTCCTCCGGGACAAGCCAGGGGTAGTTTGGCCTTGTGGCGTGTCTTGAGTTTGTTCTGGGACGAGAGAATGTACTTTTAGTGTTTCAGCAAAGGCCAGTGTTTATTAAGGAGTATAAAACTGTTTGGGTACCCATTTAAAAGGCTCAATGTAAAAACATACTCACCTCCAGACCTGACATTCCTGTCTGTGTCTAGGCCCCCTGGCAGGCCCTGAAGGGTTGCCGGGTGAATATATGTAAACACATGTTTTCTGCTGGTGTTAGGATGATTTTAGTTGGGATCCCACCCCCTGTCTGCAGGCTGGGGAAGATTAAAGCACACCTAATAAGTGTTACATCCTGTTACAAAGCAGCCTATACATGCATTTACACTCAAAATGGACTTTACCTCTGCTGGCGGCGCATGTCCATTTTTTTTTTTACCATAATATTTCAGGTCACCAAATTTTCGCTTAATTTGCTCAACATCTCTCCTCACAGAACCAACACTATTAACTTGCCGGCAAATCTTATCCCAAATCTCCTGCTTGGCCTGCTTTGTGGTGGATTTAGAATAATGCCCAAATAGGGCATCTTAGTGCTCACAAACAGCAGTGGCTACTGTCAAGCCTCCTGGCTACAATCATGGGGAGAGCTGAGCTGAGCTCCAGGTAAGGGTTTTTAACCCTTAAAGATCCAAAAAAAAAATGGGGTCCCCCTCCCCGGGGACCATGTCATTTTTTTTTTAATTAACCCTTTGTGTTCTGTCATCCAGCAGCTATAAAAGGCTTCCAGCAGGTGAGCAGAAGCCAGTGATCGCCGAGGGACACAGTGCTCCAGGATGGATGGGAGGTAAGTATTAAAAAAAAAAAAAAAAATAATAATAAAATAATTTTTTCTTTTTGCGTGTGTGTGTTTTTTTTTACATTTAACCCATTGTGAACTGGTAAGGGGTCCATGACCCCTATACCAGTTCACAAGGCTGGGGGAGGTGGCAAGTCACCTGTGACTAGCGGATGACTTGCCATTAACCCCTGGCACCCCCATTACCTGCCTCCCCAAAGCCCAGGGGGGGCAGAAGAGCCCGGGCCCACGGGCTATGCGGGCTTGTAGCCTGCAGGGCCAGGGGCCACAAAAGCTGGCCCCTGTGCCCTGTTTCTACAAGCCCTGCATAGCTGGTCCCGGGCTGGTTACTTTGGGTAAGGGGGACCCCATGTCATTTTTTTTTTTTGATTTTTAAGGGTTTTTAACCCTTAAAAATCCCCCCCCAAAATGGGGTCCCCCCCCAGGGAGGGGGGACCCTATGTCATTTTTTTTTCTCGATTTAACCCTTTGTAGTGTGGATGGTAGTTGAATTTTATTTGTAAATGTTATAGATTACTAGTTAGGGGGGTCTCCTGGGCAGGAACGGGGGGCTACCGATAAATATGTGGTACCGTTCTAATCGGTAGAAATGGGGCTTTCACATGGAATATGCTTTTCCTTAATAAAATACATTTTTTATTTAAAATAAAGGAGTCAATTTTCTAAAAATGTTTTTATTTATTTATTTATTTTTTACTTAATAATATTGTAAAAAACAAAATAAAATTTACAAACAAGACATTTCATGTTAAAGCCTAAACTATATAAATATAATTTTCCTGAAAATTACAGCAAAAATGGCGCAAAAATGGCGCAAAACATGATGCAAAATGGGGAAAAATGACCTGTCAACAGAGGGTGACAAAATCTCAAATAGGCTGGCAATTAAAAGGGTTAATAGTACCTCTGCATGTTGGGTATTGTTCTGTTCGGGAGACCTTGCACTTTCAGACTTAGCTTGTTTCTTCTGGTTTGCATATTTATATTTTAGGAAAAGGTGTTTTTTATTCAGCTTTTTTATAAATTTTTTAGGGAAACCCTGCGCAACCAAATATTTCTTTGAGGAATTAATTCCAGAAAGATGAGCCCACTACAACAAGCTGGGTACGCTTAGAAAGCTTAACATGTGTACTTTCAGGGAATATATGGTTTATGGGGAATATTCCAAATGTAAATCGCAATCGCAAGGTGCGCACTTTGTCTGCAGAACTGAAATTTTCAAGTAAAATTACCGTTACGCACATGTTTTACTTTGGGGTGTTTGGCAACTCTTCCCTTGACAGAACCTATGCATGTTGGGTGTTGTTCTGTTCGGGGAATGTTGCTTTTTCAGATTAAACTTGTTTTTTCTTGTTTGTATATAGTTTTTTTAGGAAAATGTGGCTTTGATTCTGCTTTTTTATCCTTTTTTTTGGGAAACTCTTTGTAACCAAAGAATACATTGAGGAATTACTTCCAGAAAACTATGGGCACATCAACATGCCTGGTACACCTAGAAAGCTTGAGGTGTTTACTTCCAGAGAATATATGGTTTGTTGGGGGTATTTCAAACTTTTGCATTTAAAACTGCAAGGTGTGCATAGCGCATATCACAGTTGTATTTTTTCTGAAAATTCCCTAAAGCGCTATTTCAGTTTGGGTCTCCTGGGCAGGAAAGGGTGTATACCTATACATATGTGGTATCGCTGTAACCGGGAGAAATTGGGATTTCACACGCAATAAGATTTTATTGACAAACTTACATTTTTTATTACAAAAAAACACTACAAATTGTAAAAAAAATTTTTTACATTTTTTTTCACATATTTCACCCAAAAATTTTGAGAATACATCTAAAAATTACAAACAAGACATTTCATGTTAAAGCCCAGACTCTGCTGAAAAAAACAATATATAATTTTCCTGGGAAATCCTTCCAAAAATGACAGTTGAACATGTGTAGCGCAAAATAGTGAAACATGGTCTGGCAACAGGGAGTGGCAAATGCTGCAGGTAGGCTGGCACTAAAAGGGTTAAAGGACGCCTCTGGGTGGCCGATCTAGAGAGTCTTCGCTGAAAAGCTCTGATTAATTGTGGAGAATTGAGATTACTAGATGGCTCCCAGGAATCTTCCTCTGGGCGTAACCTTTCCAACGAACAAGATACTGAATGGAGGCACCTCTCTTCCGTGAATCCAGGATCTGTTCAACCTCATATTCCTCTTCACCATCCACAATAATTGGATCAGGAGGTTTATCTTGGGAATCTCTAAAAGTTCCTTTCTTTAAAAGGGACACGTGAAAAACTGGGTGTATCTTCAGGCTATTAGGTAATTCCAATTTAAAGGCAACTTCATTAATAGCTCTCTTAATCTTAAAAGGCCCGATAAACTTAGAACCCAACTTCTTAGAGGGAAGATGAAGCCTTAGATGAGTGGTAGAGAGCAGGACTTGATCTCCTACTGCAAAATTGTAAGCTGAAGACCGATGAGTGTCTGCTGTCCTTTTGTAACGTTCTTGGGCAGCTCGAAGGGTTGTTCGGAGCATCTGATGAGTGGCAGTTAGATGAGCTCCTAAATCTGCAGCTGCCGGTACATTCACTGGGATGCAGGTATCAGGCAAGGTCTTGGCATCAAATCCATAATTTGCAGCAAACGGAGTGAGGCGGGTCGAAGAATGGACAGAGTTATTATAAGCCAGTTCAGCTAATGGGAGTAATTGTGTCCAATTGTCCTGCAGGGCTGAGGAGTAGCATCGTATGTACTGCTCCAGTGATTGATTCACCCATTCAGTTTGTCCGTTGGTCTGGGGATGATAGGCCGATGAGTGGGCCAAAGTGATCTGTAAACTCCTACAGAGCGATGTCCAGAACCGGGCAGTAAATTGGGAACCGCGGTCAGACACAATCTTAGACGGCAGGCCATGTAAACGAACAATCTCTTTCACAAAAACTTGTGCTAACTTCGAGGCCGAAGGAAGGCTGGGGAGAGCTATAAAATGAGCAAACTTGGTTAAATAGTCCACAACCACCAAGATAGTGTTGTTGTTGTCCGAAGGTGGAAGTTCTACAATAAAGTCCATAGAAATATGTTCCCAGGGACGTTCTGGCACTGGGAGAGGCATGAGAAGACCTGCAGGTTTGGTGGTTATGTGTTTATTCCGGGCACACGTCCCACAAGAAGAAACATGTGATATACAGTCTGCTCTTAAGGTGGGCCACCAGAAATGACGTTGAATCAGATGTAGCGTCTTCTTGAGCCCGAAATGGCCTGCCAAGGGGTGATAATGGAATTCGGCCAGAACCCTGGAACGTAAAGATTCAGGAACAAAAATCTTTTCTTGATGGACAAGAATTCCATCTACTCGTGATAGTTCAGATTGTAGGTTCTCTGGGATAGAATCGGATGCTCGTCGAATCTCAGCAATGAGTTCAGATTCAAGTAACAAAAAATGGTTCGGTTGCAAAATAGTGGGTTCCACAGGTTCAGGACCTTGGTCAGAAGGATGAAGACGGGAGAGTGCATCAGGTTTAGTATTTTTGTTTCCTGGACGGTAAGAAATATGAAAAGAGAATCTGGAAAAGAATAGTGACCACCTTGCCTGACGTGGCCGGAGTCTTTTTGCAGACCGAAGGTACTCCAGGTTCTTGTGGTCCGTGAGGATCAAAATTGGATGTCTGGCAGCTTCCAATAGATCACGCCATTCCTCCAGGGCAAGTTTGATAGCAAGAAGTTCTCGGTCACAAACATCATAGTTTTGCTCTGCTGAAGACAGTTTTCTGGAAAAGAAGGCTACGGGATGGAGTTCTCCTTGCTCAGATTCTCGTTGAGAGAGTACTGCTCCTACAGCATTGATGGAGGCATCTACTTCAAGTACAAAAGGGAGCTCTGGGTCGGCATGTCTCAAGATAGGGGCAGAAGTGAAACGCTCCTTGAGATGAAAGAAGGCCTCCTCAGCAGCTTCAGACCAGACAAATGGAGTATTCTTACAGGTGAGATCGGTGATAGGGAGGACTATCTGTGAGAAATCTTTAATAAAACGTCTGTAAAAGTTGGCTAAGCCAATGAAACGCTGTACTTCTTTGCGATTCATAGGTTGTGGCCAGTCCAAGACGGCAGCCACCTTCTCAGGATCCATCACAATGCCGGTACTGGTGATAAGTAACCCCAGGAACTGAATAGAAGGTTGTTCAAACTGACATTTCTCCAGTTTGGCGTATAATTGATGCTCTCGAAGACGCAGAAGGACACGACGGACATGTTCCCGATGTTCCGAGAGGGAGGAAGAGAAGATTAGTATATCGTCCAGGTAGATGATGACGAAAATATCAAGATAATCCCGGAACACGTCATTTACAAAGTGCTGGAATGTTGCAGGGGCATTACAGAGTCCGAACGGCATGACCAGGTATTCAAAGTGACCATATCGTGTGTGGAAGGCAGTCTTCCATTCGTCACCCTGACGGATCCGAATTAAGCTGTAACTTCTTTTTTTATTGAATAAAATCAAGCAATCATATACAATATATACAAAGTTACAATAATAAATAAATAAAAATAAAATAAATAATAACTAAACAAAAAGAAACAGGCCTAACAATTTGGCATATAATATATAATAGCCATTTTCTATATACAATCCTATCTACAACCTAAACACTACACTCTACACAACCCAGCAGGAAGACTAAGAGACCCCGTCACCTGTGCACGCAGCCGTTCTTCAAAAATCTGTCATTGTCATAAAAATCTATGGGTGATAAGAGATAGGAAAGCTCACCCAGAGGGAAGTCATGGGGATCAAGGAGGCCTGATGTCCACGCCTTCATCCAGGCCCCCCGTTCCCACCTGTCCCTCTCCAGCACCCGGATCTTCCCCACCTCATGCAGGATGTCATGCACCACCACCGGGACAGGGAGGACTTTCTTCCTAATGCAGAGCTGACACCGTGCATTCCATGTGAAATAGCGGATCACTAGACTAACTAGATATAAAGTGTCCAAACAAAAATCCCCTCTGTTGTTGAATGCTCCATACACCCACTCAGCATAGGAAAGCTTGGAGAAGAAGGGGGCACTGAGGGCCAACCCCACCTGTTCACACACCTCTACATTAAAGGGACACCGGAGCAGGAAGTGGTCCATAGTCTCCACCTCATCCCGACACTGCTCCCGGAGACAAATTATCTCTGGCAGGCTGCGACTCTTCCGGATCCCCCTAAGGTAGAGTTTTCCTTGGAAGGAGAGCCAGGCTATATCCCGGAATTTCAAAGGAATTCTTGAGGAGTTAATAAGCCTCAAACCCTCCCTCATGATGGAGCCTGGGCAATCCCTGAGGGACAATGGCTCATGAAAAGCCAGACCCAGGACCCGACTCACCAGAAGCTTCCTCGGAGTAGATCTCATGTCCTCTGCTGTCAATTGCCATTGCCGAAGTATTTTCAAGCACGGGGCAACATAGGCCGGGAGCTGAGCCTGAGGAACTCGAGGGCTTTTCATCCGGCCACCATTCTCCCAGTCTCGCAGGAAGGGCTTAAACCAGGACTGGAAAATACCCACCCAGCCAGGCGGGCTCTCTGCCAACATGCTTCCAAAATTATGTTTCAGAAACAAGAGAGAGAAAAACACGACTGGATTGACCATCCCTAGGCCACCCTCCCGCCTAGATAGGTAGGTGACATTTCTTTTCACCAGGTTCATGCGGTTTCCCCATAACATCTGGAAAAACACGCTGTAGACCCTGGTGTAGAGAGACACTGGCAAAACACAGACGAAGCTGACGTATAAAAAGATGGGGATCCGGTAGGTCTTGATAAGGTCAACCCTTTCCCTGAGACACATTTTCCAGCTCTTCCAGACTGCAACCTTGGAATTGGCAATTTCCAGCCTGCGCTCCCAGTTTTTTTGGCCATAATCTCCAGGACCGAAATTTATGCCAAGGATCTTAATTTCCTGCTGGGGCACTGGGAAGGCGTCCGGAAGTTCGAAGCCCTCACCCTCACACATCCAGAAACCTTCACTCTTCTCGTGATTGACCTTGGAGCCCGACGCTTCTGTATACTGTGCTATCAGAGAGGCCACCTCCTCCGCCTAATTTGTCCCAGAGACAATCACAGATACATCATCAGCATAGGCAATGACCTTCAAAGGAGGCTCACCAGGCACACCCAGAGGAACCCCACATAACATGCTGCTCTCGACCCTCCATTTAAAGGGATCGATCGCAAACACATACAGTAGGGGACTCAGAGAGCATCCCTGTCGCACACCGGAGCCAACTTCAAAAGGCCTTCCAACCCAACCATTAACAAGAGGGAAGCTCTCAGCCCCATCATACAGGGTTGGTAGCCAATTAATAAACTGCCCCAGCAGGCCGTACTTACCAAGAAGCAGCCATAGGTATTCATGATTGACCCTATCAAAAGCCTTTGCCTGATCTAACGCCAACAAGTACTTTCCCCAGCCTGCAGCCCTGCACCGCTCCAAGGCTTCCCGGACAGCTAAAACCGCTGAGAAGGTGCTTCTACCTTGGATGGAGCAGTACTGATGACGGGAAAGCAGTTGCTCCGCCACTGACGACAAGCGCCAGAACAAAATCTTTGCCAGTATCTTTCTATCGACATTGAGAAGGCTGATGGGGCGCCAGTTCTCAATCATCGAAGAGTCCTTACCTTTTGACAGAAGGATCACGGCCGAGCGCCTCATGGAGGGAGGGAGGGAACCCTCTGCCAGACAGCAATTAAAAACCTCCACCAAATGTGGTGCCAGGATGGTCTTAAAACATTTATAAAATTCAGCTGTCAAACCATCTGACCTGGGTGACTTTTTGATGGCAACGTGATCAATTGCACTTACCACCTCATCAGCGGTGACCGGCTCTGTCAAGCTAGTGATAGAAAGGTCACCATTTTCCAGTCCTGGAGTAGAGTCCAGGAAACTCACCATCCTTGCACGATCAAGAACCTTTCTGCCCAGGAGGTCAGCATAAAAGGACCTAATGATCTCTAGGATCCCAGATTTAGATCTTACCAGGGATCCTGTACTATCCTTCAGACCAAGGACAGTCTTGAGAGCTGCAGCCTGTCTGCAATTCTGATAGGGATCAGGCGAGTGGTATTCCCATAATCCCTCTCTAGAACCAGAGAAGCATGCCGGTCATACTGACACTTCCTGAGAAGAAGCTTGAGATTGCCCCTTGATCTCCACCATTTGAAACAAGGATGTCAAGTTTCCTCTGCAAGCGCTGGTAGGCAATGTATTTATCAAGCTGTTTTCTTTTCCCTAGGCCCCTGAAAAGCCCAGCTTTTCATTTTGGTCAGCTCCCACCACTCAGACCTGCTGCTGCAAAAATCCTTAATGGAAACCTGCGCCTGAAAAAAATCCTCAAAGGATTGTCTTACCCCCTCCTCCTCAAGGAGAGCTGAATTCATCCTCCAGATGCCCCTTCCTCTAGGGGGTGTGTCAGAAGCATTCAAGACCATCGATAGTAAAAGGTGATCGGAGAACTCGACCGCCTGCAGCCGGGGAGGCTGAGAAGCCGAGCCCTCCTTCAAAAAAAACCTGTCTATCCTACTCTGACTGCTACCTCGCTGAAAAGGGAAGCCCGTGAGGTCTGGGAAGTGCTTAATGTGCACATCCTCTAGACCTGCCTCTCTAACCATGCTATTCAAAAAGAGACTATCGCAGCCCAGCTTGCCTTTGAAGCCTCTTCTGCCCATGGGCCTAGTCACGGTGTTAAAATCACCTCCAAAGACTACTGGCCGGGCTGTAAAAAGGAAAGGCTTGATCTTTGTAAGGAGGCATTTCCTGTCCCACTTAGTTTGGGGTCCATAGATATTTATTAGGCGCAGGTCCTGCCCCCTTACAATGACGTCCAAGACCATGCACCTCCCGATCTCCACCTCAATGACTCGCCGGCAAGTTACCATGTCAGTTTTAAAAAGCACCGCCACTCCGCTGTAAGGCTCGGCGGCAAGAGACCAAAAAGAGGGTCCGTGCCTCCACTCCCGCTTTACAGCATGAATGTCGGCCAGACTAGCCAATCTGGTCTCCTGCAAAAACAAAATGTCAGCATCAAACTGGCTGAAAAAAAATAAGGCCATAAAACGAGCGCTTACTGATTTCATGCTGGCAACATTAATGGTTGCCACCTTTATCGGAGGGGGAACTGCCATCAGAGTCATTCGGGAGAATGTCTCTTAGCCTTCCCTCCGGTCTCACTATCTGAACCTAAACGCTTCGTGGAGGAGACTGGTGCTCCCTCCTCCATATTTGAGTCCTCGGAATCGAAAGAAGAAATTTCTATAGAGTCTTCAGAGAGTGCCTCAAACCGGTTGGAGAGCTGCACCCCACTGCTCTCCCCCGGCTCCGGCACTCCATTGTACTTTTTTCTTTTTTTCTTTGTAGCAAATCTGAGAGCAAGGTAATCCTGATCCTCGAGGGAGAGTCCAGACCACGCTGTCTTGGGGTCTGAACTCCCACCCTGCTCAGAAGGGGGTGCAGGATCAGGATCACCTAGCCCCAGCCTGCAAGGTTTTACAGCAGGGGCCACGATTACTGGGACCCCCTTGGTACTTGCAGTTCCAGCCCCCCGGGCCGCCTCAGCTATTAAATTACTTGATCTGAAATTGGTGGTTGCTGACTTGGGGGCAGACTGGGGATTCACCTTAGGGACCCCTGCAGATGGTACAGGAGCGGGCGTAGGGGCATCAGGAACCCCCAGCTGAGTGGGGGGAGGGACCGTAGACGGGGCAGCATGGGGATGTTCTTCCTCCCTATCCAGCCGCAGCATTTCCTGCACCACTTCTCTGTCCAGGTTGTGCCAGGCCTCAGGACACTGACTATAAGGGTGGCCGAGCTGGTTACATAGTTTACAGCGAATGGTATTGCAGTCCTTAGCCAAGTGTCCCAAGCCCTGGCACAACGAGCACCTAAGAAGCGAGCAGGAGGAGCTGAAGTGACCCTTGGCCCCACATTTATGGCAAACCTTGGGCTGACCAGGATAAAAGATGGTCAGCCGGTCACGGCCAATATAGGCAGAAGATGGCAAGTGGGTGACCTGGTTGCCATTCCTGCGGAGCCTCAGGGTCACTGACCAGCCCCCAGTCCAGATATCCCGAACATCTAGGATTTTCTTCAGGGGAGTGAGAACATCACCATAACACTTTAGCCAGACAGCCAAATCAGAGGGGGGAATGGACATGGTGACATTTTTTATGAGCTGCTGTCTGGAGACCTGGATGGGAGTTAACCCCTTCCAGGCAGGATCTTGCTTCAGCAGCTCGTACCGCTCCCAAAATAAGTCCATCCCTTCTGGTCTGACGAAGCTCAAGTCATGTTCTGCACTCCCCGCTGGACTGATCAGGGCAAAAATGTCTGCGGCTGTAAATCCCATGCGAAGGATGAGATCCACCACCGCCCGCCGGGTGATAACTGGCCCCTCCCCCTCCCTCCTAAGCTGGACCAGGTTGCGCCTATTGAAGCCGCTGGCAGGGGCATTGGCCTCACTGGGCACAGACATCCTCTCACCAGCAGCTTCTCCTCCACGCCTGGCAACCTGGGCATAGGACACAGGGGGCTGCACTGCAGTACCCCCACCACGCTGAATAAAGTGCAAGGCTGGACGCTTTGCGGATGGGGTTCCAACATTTGAGGGCCCAGTCTTGTCCACATGGGTAGCAATAGGGGTAGATATAGGGAGATTAATGGGACAGTCAGTGGCCTCCTTCACAGAAACAGAAGTCACAGCAATAGTTCCACTGTATAGGCCAGCAACAGGCACGGGAGGCAGATTGGCACCCGACACAGGAGGCAGGTTGGCACCCGACACAGGAGGCTGGTTGGCACCCAACACAGGAGGCTGGTTGGCACCCGACACAGGAGGCTGGTTGGCACCCGACACAGGAGGCAGGTTTGGACCCGACACAGGAGGCAGGTTGGCACCCGACACAGGAGGCAGGCCAGCAGAAGCAGCAGCAGCAGTGGTAATAGGGGGCAGAGTTGGAGCAGACACAGGGGGCAGGTTGGCACCCGACACAGGGGGCAGGTTGGCACCCGACACAGGAGGCAGGTTGGCACCCGACACAGGAGGCAGGTTGGCACCCGACACAGGAGGCAGGTTGGCACCTGACATAGGAGGCAGGTTGGCACCCGACACAGACAACAGGCCTGCAGAAGCAACAGCAGTGGCAATAGGGGGCAGAGTTGGAGCAGACACAGGGGGCAGGCGGGCAGAAGACACAGTAGGCACAGGAGGCAGACTAGAAGGAGACAGAGAGGGCAGGCTGGCAACAGACACACCAGAGGATACAGGAACATTTAAAACCTTCCCAGCCAGACCCAATCCTGTGGGTGAAACACTCATAGCCCGATGCCCACCAAGAACAGCAAGCCCCGGACCAGAGATAGGTGCCAGGACAGTAGACAAGACTGGTGCCACCCTATCCACTGCAGGACAAGGAGCACCAAAATCCTCACCACCACCTGACACAGCGCTATCAGCGCCCTCCACAAGATGGCTGACTAGGGTAGCATCGCACTGAGCCGGTATCAGCTCCTCACATACTTGCTGGTGGTCGCCCTCTGGCAGGTCTCCTCCACTGAAATCCAAAGCTGCACACACCTGGTGAACTGCTCCAGACATAGATGCCACCGGTTCCGGGGCCCCCAACTATGCCACTGCCATGGCCTGGGATGAACATGTAGCCGGTGAGTCCTCCATTGGTGTCTCCGCCACGTGGTCTGCCTCCTCTTCCATGGCCTGACCTGAGCGCTGCATGGTCTTAAAGCACTGCTCATTCCTGTATTTCTCCTGAAAAGCACCACTGCCTTCCTTCAGTGATTTCACCAACCTCTCCTGCTGCTTCACCTGCGCCTCCAAATCTGACATTTCTGTCTTGGCAGTGCGGCGATCCGATCCATTTACTCTGCTGACGTCCGCTCGCTTCTTTTTTAAGGCTAATTTTAAATTACATAGTTTCTCCTCCTCTTTAGCTACAGCAATAAGATTGTTGCAAACACGCTTTCGAAATGTTGCCAAACTCTCACCGGGCTGGGGCACTGTGGTGGAAATAGTGCCACTAGCAGATGAAGTCCCGGGATCCGGGGGTTTAGTATATCTTTGGGGGTACCGGCGCGACTCACCCCCGGAATCCTCCATCTTGCCTGGGATAGGGCTCCCAGCAAGGCCTCTGGCTTCACAGCTCACAGCACACAGCCTCCGGCGCAGTCTTTCCTCTTGGGACAAAGCAGCCCGGATGGTTCCCAGTTGCATGGGCTTGATAACCCCCGAATCGGTCTGCGGAGAGTCAGGTGATGCAGGCGAGGACCGTGGAGCAAACCATTGAGGTAGGGCTGAACGCTCTTCACTGCGTTCCTGCAGCCGGCGATCCACTTGAATGGTTGCAAGAATAAGTTCATTTAAAGTTTCAGGAGTGTCGAAGTGGGCCAGTTCATCCTTAATCAGTTCAGAAAGACCTAAACGAAACTGATGTTTTAAAGCTGGCTCATTCCACTGGGTGTCAAAACTCCAGCAATGAAAATCGGCAACATACTCCTCAACTGGACGGCAACCCTGTCGCAAATTACGGAGAGCTGCCTCTGCTGATGCAACATGTCCGGGGTCATCATAGATGGCTGCCATAGCTGAAAAGAAAAGATCAACAGAGGCCAGACAAGGATGATTTTGCTCCAGAAGACAATGGGCCCATGTTTGGGGAGGCCCTTGCAGAAGGGAAATAACAATTCTGACCCGGACTTCCTCAGCAGCATAGGTTCGTGGTTGCAGAGAAAATAATAACTGACAACTGTTCCTAAAAGCACGAAACTTCTGGCGATTTCCTGAGAAAAATTCCGAGAAAGGAGCTTGGGGTTCAGGGGTGACCCTGGAATCTGCCCCCTGTGTGGTAGGAACAGCTGTAGCAGAAGATACTGTCGGGGGCGTGAGTTGATTTAGCCGATCCACAAGCTGAGTAAAGCCTCCCTGTAAGCTCTGGACGGCTGCACAGAGGGAAAAGACTTGCTGCATCAAATTATCAAATTGACAGGGTTCCCCACCGAAGCTCATGTTATGGCTGTGTTATTCTGTCAAGCCTCCTGGCTACAATCATGGGGAGAGCTGAGCTGAGCTCCAGGTATGGGGCGAAGTGAAGCAGAAAAAACTCCAAAGAGCAAATAAAAAGTCTGAGCAGAGTCCAGCGGTGAATCCGGGGTCAGAGGCAGGCAGAAAACAGGCAAAGCCCATAAGCAATCCGCGTCAAAGATCAGGTTATCCGTCCTTGTATAAATCCAGGTATTCAATCAAGTATTCAGGAATCAGGGAAACAAGGTCCAGGAAGTAAGCTGATAACACAGCATTGGCTGTAGGCCAGCTGTCCTCTTAAATAGGGCTATCAATCAGCACAGGGAGGGATGTGCCAGAGTCTGGTGAAGTCACTTCCTGTCCATTCAAACTCAGGACACCAGGAAGTGAAATCAAGCTCAAGAGCTTACACTCTAGGCCTTGTGCACTTCCAATGGGCTGAACAGCAGGTGTCACTGTGGAGCATGCGACAGAAGAAGAGCCTGCTCTGTTAAAACCATGCAGCCGAGCATGTCTGCTGCTGCATGCAGTCCGTTGTATGGCGCGCTCACGATGCCTTAAAGGGCAGGAAAGGCGAGGAGACTGACAGCTACAGCTATGCTTTGGACATCACAAAAATGGGCTATAAGTGAGCCACGGCGCAGCTGGCGCCCACATGGGTGTGTGGTGTCCCCGGCAGCAGACGAGTTTGATGGCTGGCTGTCTGGGGAGTAGTTTAGGTTTCTTGGGCTGATGGGTGAGTGTGATGGAGTGTGGGTGGTTGTATGTGATAATGGCTGGGTGCCTGTTGAGCTGTCACCTGTGGAGCTCTCTATTGATTCTGTGGTTGTGGTACTTGGGGACACAGAGTGTTGAGGAGGAGTGGTTGGCCTGGGTGGGCTAGTGGTTTTTGTCCTACGCTTTCCCCTTGGTGGTGTGTCTGGTTTTTGCCGCATGCTTTGTGTGTGGAGGAGGTGGAGGCTGCAGGGTTGGAAGAGATTTGTGTCTCTTGTGAGGCCTGGCTGATTTAGCAGGTGGTGGCGAATGTGCCAAGGGCTCCTTGCTCCTGTGTTTTTGTTGAGCAGCCTGTGTGTCTTGCTTATCCACCCTTTGAGTATGTGCATGTCCCTCCCGGCTCTTGTGCCTGCTCTTGTGTTGTTTTTGGTGAGGTCTATCTGTGCGGCTAGTATGTGGCTCTGGGCTTTTGGGGGTCTTACGGCTCCCTTTTGGCCTGGGCATAGTGATATGGTTACCAACACAGAGCTGAGTGCATTGAGCTTTAAATAGTTTTCCCGTGAGGGCGTGTTCTTCAGCGTGCGCGGCTGTGTGCGCGCACGCACGCCACCGCGGGGGAACGTCATAACCTGATCCGGAAGCTGCCCAAACATGTCGCCCGCCATATATACGGAGGAGCAGGACAAAATTATTATGGATGTGAGTAGGCGAGCGTGCGTGTATGTGCGCGCACAAGCCGCTAATCAAAAAATAGCCATGGCAGGGCAAGATTAGTGAGGGAAAACTAAACTACTAGACCACCTTAGTTGTAAACATGTGCGCAGCAGCACACTACCCTAGAGGCTGATAGACTAAGTAGGCACATGTGAGTAGGAATGAGGGTCAGAAACTGGCTTTAGATAGGGCATGAGACTTTGTCATCTATTTGTGTCACTAATGCTGTGCCTTTGTGTTTTTTTCAGATGATGCTGTGAAACCGTTACGATTTCCTGCCGTGCGACTTCGAAAAGAGGACGTTGGCACTGGCAGTGGTGGACGCGATTGCCAGGATTTCGGGAACCACCTATATCTTCACCCAGATCGCCCAACACTGGTCTGATTTGAAGAGGAAGCATTGACCCCGGGTGAGGCAGTACTTTGCCAAGCACTTTCCAGGTAAGTGTTGATACATGACATGCAATAATCACACTGCCCTTGCCTGGGCCTGTGTTTATGATTGTGTTTATATTGCAGTGCATGAATGGAATTTGCGGTTCCGCCCCACCCGGACAAGAACCCGCAGCCCAGTGTTGGGAGGTACTGGGGAAGGTATAGGTGGTGCCACGCCAGTGCCAACGCCCACCCCCTCCTCTGCCAGTGACTTTGAGGTGCCACTGGACCTCAGTATACGGGGGGGGGGGAGACGCACGGCAGGGAGTCAATCCAACCACAGCAGCAATCTGACTCCGGTAAGACTCTCAAACCTACATATGTCCAGATACATGCAATAAAGACATATACTAATGTGCACTATTGTTATTTTTAGATGACGTCGCAGGACCATCCCAAAGGAGATTGGATGAAGCAGGGCAAGCTGAAGAGGTGCCTGGGGAAGGTGAGTGATTTGATGCATAGAAGCCTAACCTAATCTGACATTCAGGAGGCACAAAGAGTCAATAATATCCTTGTGTTTTTGATCCAAACAGCTTCACAGCAGCAAGAGATGGTGGACCCAGAGAGGAGGTTGCGCCCCAGACGCACTGTTGGCCACAAGCCTTGTAAGTTTATCCTAGATATCATACATATAGTTTAAACTCCTGCCTAAAACTAAAAAAACATGGTCCAAGACACATTAATGAAATAACTTAGGGAAACATTAACCCTAAAAATGGACCTTAAAAAAACCCCTAGATAAGCACAAAATAGTTACAAGGCAAAACTGATGATGTTTTTCATTCACAGATCAAAGAAAAAGCCAACAATGAAGAACAAGAAGAGCCTCCTGTGCTGTTCTTCCAAATTTTAAAAATTAAAAAAATGTTTAAAAATTTTAACAAAAAGTCTTTTACATTTTTGAAAAAAAAGTTTAAGTAAATAAAAAAAAAAAAAATTGTGGTGTGTTCTCTTTCCTGCCACTGTACGTTCTCACAACATAACCATACAGTTACATGTCCCAAAAGGTAAGTATATGGGACAAGGAATAGGAGTAAGAAGAAGGAGAAGAAGAAAAAGAAGGAGAACAGATTAAGGTAAGCATTAAACACAGGGAAGAAGAAGAAAATGAAGAAGGAGAACAGATTAAGGTAAGCATTAAACACAGGGAAGAAGAAGAAAAAGAAGGAGAACAGATTAAGGTAAGCATTAAACACAGGGAAGAAGAAGAAAAAGAAGAAGGAGAACAGATTAAGGTAAGCATTAAACACAGGGAAGAAGAAGAAAAAGAAGAAGGAGAACAGATTCAGGTAAGCATTAAACACAGGGAGGAGGAAGAAGAAGAAGAAGGATATTATTTGAAGGTAAGTTTTGGTGTGGCTAAAAGTGTCAGTTTGTTGTATGGTGAAAACTTGAGGGAGGACTAGGGATGTGCGTTTGCGTGGACCCAGATTGGCAACAGGAACACCATGGAAATGTAAGTATACACGGAAAAACAGTCGGAATCGGGGTGAAAACGGAAACAGATGGCAAGAAGCTACATTTGGAAAAGCAAGAAAAAGGACCAAAAAACGGATCGTCCGTGGGAACGGCAACGGATCCCACGACCACACGGAAAGCACCTTTGAGGGGAAAAAACACTTCCCGATTGAAGACACATACATGGATCAGTAACGGAGCTCTCCCGACGGCGGCTCTGAATCACATTTGAACCCCGAGACAAATGTAAGCAAAACGGGCCATAGGAAAAACGGAACAAAATAAGGTCAGATCGGGGGAGGCTCTGCATCAGGCCAATAGTCCAGATGTCAATAGATCACTACATCATGCCCGACGACCCAGGGCTTCTCACACAGGGGTCGCTGCGGCACCCCAATTTACGGACGCTGGCTTTGACGGCCTGGCTATTGAAACCTCAATCCTGATGAAGAAAGGGTTATCGGCCACGGTTGTGCAGACAATGATTCAGGCACGGAAGAAATCTTCTTCCATGATATACTACAGAGTTTGGCGCGCCTATTTCGCTTGGTGCGAGACCAAGAGTCTTCCTTGCCGCATATTTTCTATTTCTAGGATTCTGGCGTTTTTACAACACGGCTTAGACTTGGGTCTCCAGCTGAGCACCCTCAAGGGTCAGGTCTCGGCCTTAGCCATTTTTTTCCAGAGATCCATTGCCAACCATAGGTTGATCAAGACTTTTTTCCAGGGAGTTACCCATGTCCAGCCACCGCATAAGTCAGTATTACCGGTGTGGGACTTGAATTTAGTACTGTCTGCTCTTCAGGGTCCTCCCTATTGTGCGATGCTGCATTGTCTATGTTGACTCTCAAAGTGGTCTTTCTGGTAGCGATCACCTCGGTGCTTCGTGTATCAGAGCTGGCTGTGCTTTGTATGAAACCACCCTACTTTGAGCTGCATAGCGATAAGGTGGTTTTTCGCTTTAAACCTGATTTTTTGCCTAAGGTTGTTTCTGCCTTTCACCTTAATGAGGAAGTTGTCTTACCTTCCTTGTGTCCATCACCGGCTAATTCCAAAGAACAGACACTCCATGCCTTGGATGTGGTCAGAGCCATAAAGTATTACCTGGCTGCGACTGAATCCTTCAGGAAATCGGATTTGCTCTTTGTCCTAACAGAGGGTTCTAGGAAAGGTCTGCCACCAGCCAAGTCCACTCTCAGTAAGTGGATCAGACAGGCAGTGGTGCAAGCATATTCTGCCAGGGGGAAGGAACACCCTTTTCGGATCACAGCTCATTCTACCAGAGCTATTGGTACCTCTTGGGCTTTTCAGCACCAGACATCGGTGGAACAAGTTTGTAAGGCACTTGGTCTTCAGTTCATACTTTTACAAAGTTTTACAAAGTGGATGTCAGGGCCTCAGCTGATGCTGTTTTTGTCCGAAAGGTGCTTCAGGCATTAGTGAAATGAACTACATGCTGTTCCGCACTGGGGATCCTGCCCATATGGACACTGCTTTTGGATGTCCCAGTTGTAAGGATATTGGGATGACCTGGACTGGATGTAGGGAAAAATAAAATTCTATGAAACTCACCTGTAGAATTGTTTTTGGATACATCCAGTCCAGATCGTCCCACCCCGCCCTTGTGTTCATTATGTCCTGTTTGCCTGTTATGGTGATCAACCATTTTCTTTTCATAGGACACTATTTTTGTTCTAAACTTTTGCTTAGAGAGAGTACAAGCTGAAGCTATGTGAAGTAACATGGTTTCTTAGGCCTCCCGGCCTGTCCTCTTGTTGATTACTGCTTTTTAACCACCGGGGAATGAGGGACAGCTGCCTTTATAGGAGGCCGGGAGGAGCTACATCTTTGATCTTGCAGTCAAGCGCCCCCTAGGGGCGAACACCCAGTCGTAAGGATATTGGGACTACCTGGACTGGATGTATCCAAAAACAATTCTACAAGTGAGTTTCACAGAATTGTATTTTCTCCATCATTGCCTGGTACGGCAGCTCAACCAAGCAGGAAAAGATTAAACTTCAGAGAACTTTCAGCTCAGCACGAAGGATCATTGGAGCACCTCACTGCAATGTCAGGTTCCAGAACAGCTTTCTCGCATCAACGACTGGCCTTTTAAACACGTCACTGGCTAATGGGGATAGCTCTTTCCATTGCCTCTGACACATCAATCATGATTGTCCTGAAAATATAGCTTAAGTTTAACTGCAGAATAAAACTTAGCATGGCGATTTGATGTGAACATTTTCACGTGCATATGGGTGAATGTGGGGACTTGAGGACCATACTTTTACACATACATGGATACTAACAATGTCAATAGCACATTCTGCTGTACGGCAATGGAAATGTGTTGTTGAATGTCATGTAATTTTTAACCACAACACTTATTTTGTGTTATCCTATATGCAGCCCCCCCCCCCCTGTAAATTTCTTTTACACAGTACATTTTTTGTTGTTGTCTGGACAATGTATTTAAATCAATAGTAATGTTCTAGATATTTTGGCCTGAAATGGCCTGGAAACTTTTTTTAAATGTAACTAGGGTGCTCCAAGACATTAGCCCTGTCTGTAAATAATCTAAAATAACTTTCAAATGCGGGTGTGCCTGCCCACACTGCCAAAGAGGACCTGTTGAGCTGAGCCTATAGCAGATATTGCTGCTGATAGCAAATTGTTTATCAAAACCCACATAAACAAGCAAAATAATCATACAATTTCAATATAATTAAGTAATAATATTATACCAGCAGAGTTCTGACTCATTGGATAACCTTAAAGGGACTGTAAATTCAATGATAATAAGGCAGCAAGCAGTTCATCTGAAGCCTGTCCCATGTGTCTTTTCTGTAACAGGGCTCCAAAGTTTGCCCTCCATTATTTTTTTATTCCTTCAGGACGTCACAAAAAGTCTAAAAGCCACTCTGTTCCTTGGTGCTCTCAGTGTGAGCGAGTATGACAAGCCAGTGGTCAAACAGCTGTTTCTGGCCACAGAAGAGCATGCGCATGCCTCAAAGCTTTACCATGAAATGCCCTTTCCATTTACATATAATTAGGGGATTTTATACCTGCTTCTGAACAGGCATTTTAAGGTATAATTACCAGGAATTACAAGGAAAGGAACCACTATCACGGTCATTGTTCCTCAAAATCGGGATACCTTCCTATGTGAAACCCTTACAATGCCAATAATTCTTACCTCACCAGCGATTCTTCGGCACGTGTTGTATCTACTCCACTGTGGCAAGGTGCGTTTCACTGTGATTCTGGGGTATTTCACATATAGGGATGCCCCAAAAAGATGGGTTCCACTGCCCCTAGACTCTTATGAACTCTAGTCCGCTGGTTGCTCCTCTTTTAAATAATTTGTTTTATCTGGAAAGTCATTGGAAATATATAGCTTGGGTTTCCAGAGAGACTTGGAAACATACACACACCTGGTATGTGTCAGGTAAAAGGTAAAAACACTCTGCAATATGATTGATATGACTTGATTTATTAGCAATTTGTCAGATTAGCACTCTAATCACTAAATCTGATAAAGTCTGTCATTTTAAAAATTAAGATTGAAGACCTCATTGGCAATGTCAGAATTGTTTGTTTGTTTCAGAGCATTCTGTAGAGTCTTTGATTGAGCCTGCTTGCCAGAGGCATTTCTCCAGACCTGCAGCATATCCAGAATCTAGGAATAAGGGCAAAGTGATCAGTTACATCAATGAGGAATGGCAAATTAATCACCAGGTTATTAAAAAGATACTAATATATTTCTCCCAAAACACTGGGTTTAAATAGTAAACAGCTTGAACCAGGCATCTAGTACCCACATTAAAGCAGACCAACCTACATGCTAGCGCAGGTGTTACACAGTATGGGGAGGGGCATCCAGATTGCTGGGAGCCTCCTTGCACATAACCCCCCAGAAGGCCCTTAAAGCATACCTTAAACCGAACCATCAGTCTGGCACAGTTTGAAAAGAAAGGTTGTGGCCATTTTGAAACTTCCTCTCCCAGCATCTCAGCCATGTTGCTGCCTGGATTCAACTGACATAACTGACAATGCACAGTATCAGGAAGCCCAGCAGCACTTCCTGTTTGCAGGTGGCCTGCAAATGCAAAATCCCTATTTTGTTTCTAAAATTTACTACAGCATGAGTTAGAAAAGGTAAATGAATTTTTATGTGCAGCAATCTAAATTGCCCTGTTTGTTGTATTGGCCTGATTTAAGTCATTTTTGACTGTTGGTTCGCTTTAACCACAAGCCTCCCCCAGGGAATCCAGCATTGCAATTGGCCATGTCACATATATATGTGAGTGTGGCCATTGTTCTGGCTGCCGGAATGGCTTGCACATGTGAGCGCTGTGCGGCTAATTGCAGCGCTGGATTCTCTGCGCAGGCTTGTGGTTAAGGTGAGCTTTATGGGCCTTCCAGGGGGTTATGTGCAGGGGGGTGGGTGTTGGTCTGCTTTAAAGACATACATAAATGACATCTTTATTTTTTTTTTTTTTTATGAAACATTCTACAGGCTGTTCTTTGTTGATCCACAGTTTAAATAAGGCCATGTTACACATTACCTGTAGATGCAGCTCTTGAAGTGAAACTTGTGAAAAACAGCTAGGCTGTTAGAGAGCAACGATGCTGCGGCCTCACATCAAATAAACCCCAGAAATGGTAATATTACTTTCCCTCCAGACCTCCACTAACGTGTTCCACTGCTCTATTCAGTTAGAGGTGCTGGTAAATCAAACTGCAGAGCGTGGACTGGGATAATAAGCCATTTAGCAGTGAGTCACCATGAAGGGGAGAAGCTATTATTTTCTGCTGTGCAGAGAGGTAAATAGGATCTGTCTCTGCTGTTAGAGCTTTATCCATCCAACCTAATGCTGCAAACTGCTATAAATACATATGAAGTGTAGTATACTGTACTTCTTAAATATAAATATATATATATATATATATATATATATATATATATATATATATATATACATATAAGTCCACCATTTAAAAGTAATCTTGCTGTGGTAACAGATCCATACCATAATTGATCTATGCATGTATTTTTGTAAGACTGTAAGGCATAAATGACTCAAAACTAGAAAAATATGTATGTTGAACATAATATGATCATATTTTTAATGTGTTTTTATTACCTTTTCACTGGCTTCGAAATGTTTCTTGTCAAAGAAAATGCAGTCTTTTTCTAAAAATCCTAAATGGTTTGCGAGAAGTCTCCAATCTCTCCTCCTCTTAGCCATTAGTAAGGCAACCTGGTGAAGTTGTTTATCAGGAATTCTCCCATGATCATCCAAATCTGTGCTGGTCTAGTAATATAACAAAAACAACATATTCTATTTAAAGCGGAACAAAACCCAGCAGTGGCCGGCCTCTGGAATCTTAAAGATTCCAGGGTTGGCCACTGGCTTTTCCCTGATTCAGGATGCCCCGCTGTGTGATTCCCCCCCCCCCCCCCCCCCCGGGCGCACATAAAAACTCACCTTTCCCACTCCAATGGTGCATGCGTGGGCTCTCGTCCAATGAGAGCTGCCTGCTATAACTACATCATTTGGCAGGCAGGCAGCTATTGAATCGCAGAATCACCAGATAGGAAGACAATGACAGTCAATGACACTTTTTACTAAAATGTAAAAAGGAGTAAAAAGTTCTCTTATTAGGAGTAAAAAGTGCCATTGACTTTCATTGTTTTCCTATCTGGTGATCCAGCAACAGTAACATTCGCTGGCTTTTTTCTCATAGATTGAATTTTTTAGTATAATCAAATTTTTATTGGTTTTTCAAAGGTGCAGGGGGGGGGGTACAGAATAAAGAAAAGGGATGGGGGAAGGAGGGAGGGCACAACACATGATCACATTCTGCAACATATACAGGTCCCACATAGTTTCACATAGTATGACGATCTCCAAAGAACACTCTACATCAACCGAACCCGGGGATGGGGGTACTCACAACTGTTCACATTTAAGTGGGGGTGCGAGGGGATGGGGATATCCCCGGGGAACAACCGTGAGGCTGCTCAGGCCAACCCGAGGCTGCCCTGCCTGTCAGCCTGAGTCCGCTCTCTGCCGCCCATTACGGGAGAACCCCTCGCCCCGGCACCCATGTGCATTCGTAGAGGCGAAGAAGGCCCACAGCAAGTACCTAATGTTGTGCTGTGTAGGGGACGGGTGGGGCTAGGAGACAAGAAGATGGAGGAGCTAGTGGGGTGGTAGGAATGGCAAGGTACAAGTAGGGAGAGTATATAAGGGGTTGTGTGGTGGGTTGAGCCTGGTAAAATGAAACCATATCCGTGTCCATCCACGTCATTATCCATGTCTGTAGGCCGGCTCAAGGCCATTACAAACCTCCAGGCTCAAGTGACCCGTTGGGGGGGGGGGGGGGGTCATAGCGGTGAGGAGACGTTCCACTGTCTCATTGGTGGAAGCACCGCTGATAGACAAGAGTCCCTGTATACTATCCACCCTGTCCAGGTCAATAGGAACCGGTCTGTATTGTCCCTGTCTCTAGCGATTAGGTCTTCCATGCGTCGGATTGCTTCTAACTCCTGTACCCATTCCATTAGTGTGGGGGGATTCTGTGTCTTCCAGTGTCTTGGAATAATAGCTTTCATAGCCGATATGAAGTGCCTTAAGACCCCCTTTTTAAAGTCCGATATCGGACCAGGGATAAGTGTCAAAAGTGCAGACTGGGGTGTGTTAGCTATTTTAGTGCCTGAAATTTGCTCGTAAATGGCGAATATTTGGTCCCAGAGAGCTTTAATAACTGGGCAGCCCCACCAAATGTGGGTCATGTTGCCTGTTTCTTTCTGACATCTCCAACATTCATCCGGGTATGAAGCCGCAAACCGGTGAATATCCGCCGGACATTTATACCACCTTGCGAGCACTTTATAGTTTCTCTCCTGGCTGGCGTTTGCAACTGACGCTCCGAAGGTGCCCAAATAAAGCCTGGAGAGGTCTTCCTCTGTGATCTGAATTCCCAATTCCCTCTCCCAGGTTCCGACAAACTTAGGGGGTGTAGTCTGCTTCGTTCTCCGAAGAAGGGAATAGAGAGTGGACACTACGTGGGTAGGGGGTTCTTCCCGCGTGACAAGGGATTCTAATTCTGTTGGTGGTTTCCGCGACACCTCCACCAGGTTGTTGGAGGTAATGAATGCATGTAGCTGCCTATGTAGCAGCCAAGAGACGTGTCTTCCCTCTGTCTCCCGTTTCAGGTCATTTAATGTAGGTATACTCCCTGTCTTTAATATCTGTCCGACTGTTGCATCAGTCGATGCTTCCCAGATCAGGAAGTTTCGGGAGAGGAGCCCCGGTTCGAATGCGGGGTTGTCAAAAATTGGGGTGAGGGGGCCCGGTCTGTGGACTAGTTGGTATTTACTCTGTAGGGGGTCCCAGGTCTCCAAAAAGTGTTTCACGAGAACAGGTGTAGAATCCCTTTGCGGTTTGGTGAGGGGGGCCGCCCATGCTATCGAGGTAGGGTTAAGAGGGGAGAGTGATTGCTCCAACTGCACTCATAGCTTGTCCTTACCCCGGCACTTCCAGTCTACTACTCTCTGTATGACTGCCGCAGTGTGGTACTCTTTCAGATCTGGAAGACCCACACCCCCTCTCCTCTTGTCCCTAGAGAGCGTCGACAATCGTATTCTCGGTTTGGTGACCCCCCATACAAATTTGGAGAAGGCTGACCTCAGTTTCCGAAAGAAGCTACCCGGTATTCTAATAGGGACCGTTTGGAAGACATAGAGAAGCTTTGGGAGGATATTCATTTTTAAGCTGTTGATCCTACCAAACCAGGAGATGGGTTTCTTGCTAAATGAACCCAAGTCTGCCAGTGTTTTAGTTAGGAGGGGGGAATAATTTAGCTCATATAGTTTGGAAAGGTCGGCTGGGATTTGGACGCCTAGATATTTGATGGAATGGGGTTTCCATTTAAAGGGAAAACTGTGCTCCAGCTGGCTAACTACCCGCTGCGGAAGGGAGAGGTTGAGGGCCTCGGACTTCGAGTAGTTAATTTTGAAATTACTTACCCGACCGAAGCGCCTGAATTCTTGTAGCACCGCTGGGAAGGAGATTTGTGGGGATGTTAAATGCAACAGCAGGTCATCCGCATATAGGGAGGCCTTGTGCTGGTGTCCAGCTACTTGTATCCCTTTGATGTCAGGGTTGTTCCGGATGGCAATTGATAGGTGTTTCATGGTGAGAATATAAAGAAGAGGGGACAAAGGGCACCCCTGCCGCGTGCCGTTATGTATAGGGAATGAGTCGGATAAAATTCCGTTAGCTCTAACCCTAGCAGTCGGGGAGGCGTATAGGGCGAGAATTTTGGAGAGGAGGCCAGGGCCAACACCAATCTGTCGGAGGGTGGCCTTGAGAAATGCCCAGTCCACCCTATCAAACGCCTTCTCCGCATCACAGGCAAGAAGGCAAGCAGGTATTTTAGTTGACTGTACATGTGATATCAAGTCAAATAGTTTGTTGGTGTTGTCCCTAGCCTCCCTCCCCTGGACAAAGCCCACCTGGTCCAGGTGAGGCCCTGGTCAGGCCCGGAAGCAGTGGCTGCAGGCGCAGGGCAATGATCTTGGCAAAAAGTTTGAGATCGATGTTGATGAGGGAGATTGGTCTGTAGTTACTGCAAAGGGTGGTGTCCTTGCCCGGTTTAGGGATAACTGATATCACTGCCTCCAGTGTCTGTCCAGGGAAGGGGCACCGTTCAGTAATGCTATTGAAAGTGTCTGTTAAAAACTGGGCCACATGGGGCCCAAATTGCTTATAGAATTTAGGGGTAAAGCCGTCGGGGCCTGGACACTTGCCCGCTGGTGCTTCCTTGATTGCCCTATCTACTTCTTGCCTCGAAAAAGGTAGCTCCAGAAGCCCAGCCTCTTCTGCAGGGATAACCGGGAGGGGGGTGCTTTCTATATATGAGGTAGTTGCCTCTGAGGGCTCATGATTCCCAGGGATGTCACACAGAGGGCTCCGGATGTTGTAGAGCGAGGCATAAAAATCCCTGAAGGTGTTCATGATACTAGATGGGGTCTGAGCCATAGTTCCATCCCTTTTTTGGAGGGTGGGTATGTGTGCCGCTGTAGGCCTCGGGTTCAACGCTCTGGCCAGCATGCGACCACATTTGTTTGCTGAATTATAAAGTTGGGCCCTTCCTCTATCTCTGTAGTCCATGTAAGATTGGTTGTAAAGGTTTTGTAGCCTCTCCCTAGCCTTCTGGAGTTCCAACTACTTGGGGTTTGTGGGTTGGTTTTTGTGTTCCTGCTCTAAGGAGTGGATCTCTTTTAGGGTCTGCGTTATAAGTGAGGCCCGCTCCCTCTTGAGCCTAGCCCGTGTTTGATTAGTTCCCCTCTGAGGACACACTTCAAGGCCTCCCATTGGAATGGTAGGGGGTGGGATCTCCTCTATGGTCGTCTAAGAACTGTTTGATGACTTCCTCCACTGCGGAGAAGCAAACCGGATCCCTGAGCAAATTATCGTTCAGTCTCCATGTCCAGCCCGCAGCAGCAAGACCTGGGAGACGGAGGGCGATAAATATGGGAACGTGGTCAGACCACACTATAGGGCCAATCCACGCTCTAGGCTCCCAATCTAGGGCGTGATGACTGAGTAATAAATAATCGATTCTGCTATAGGAGTTAGCAGCGTGAGAGTAGAACGTGTAGTCTTTCTTGGAGCCATTAAGCACTCTCCAAGTGTCTATTAATTGGAGGTTCGCTATGGCTTTTTTTAGCCTATTGAGTTTGCTCAGCGAAACAGCCGCCCTCCCCGATGAACTGTCAATTTGGGGGTTAAAAGGAATATTGAAGTCGCCTCCAGTGATAATTATCCCCTCTGCAAACTCCTCCAGAATCCGGAGGACGCCAACACAGAAGTTGACCTGGTCGGAGTTGGGGGCGTAGATGTTTACTATAGTATATTTTTTACTAAAGAGCTTTACTTTCACAAAGAGGAAGCGACCCTGAGGATCGCTCTTTGTGTCCAGGATCTCATGAGGGACAGACTTGTGAAATGCAACAGATACCCCTTTCGTCTTAGCCTCAGGGTTCGGGCAGTGGTGCCAAGAGTTGAAGTACCTGTCATGAATTTTGGGAACCTGACCAACCTTGAAGTATGTCTCCTGGAGTAGGGCGATACCTACCCTTTGTTTGTGTAGATCGTATAGGACCTTGGCTCTCTTTTCAGGTATATTAAAACCTTTTACATTAAAGGAGCACACTGTCAGTTCCACCATTGTAGCTTGGGGGGAAGGTTATATAGAATGATGCAGGGGGGTCTGGGGAGGACTATTGGGGAGGAAGAAGCTGAAAAGAGGGGTGAAAGGGAGGGGGGGAGGGTAGTTGTTTCCCTGTCTAAGAGGGAAAAGGAGGGGGGGGCAGGGAGCTAATTGAGGGGAAGATTACTAAATGTAACTAATTACGTTCTTCACACTGCCTCTTATGGGCAAGGGAAGGAGGCCTATGTCGGGGGTATGAAAAGCAGTAGCCTCGGTATGAGAGATGCGCTTTCCTAACGCTAAATGTAATACCCGTCATTGTTAGGTGTAACGGGGGCTTTCAAGGTAACTTATTTAAGCCACATGTGTGACTAACATTTAAATATAACACGTGCCTGTCCCGTCTAGGCCGCTGCTGCTGGGCAACCGGGCGCTTCCACCCCGCCGAGGCGCCCCCCCGGGCGAACCAAGCCACAAGCTCCACGCTATCTCGTTCCATGTGCGTCCAGAGCAGAGGGCGAGCCCCGTCAGGGCCGGGCCGGGGAGCCCCCGCAGCAACCCAGAAGGTCCGACCACAGTATGTCACCACCATAACAAACAGAGGAAATAACCATCAGCTAACACAGAACTACTTATTACTTATTAACAGCGAGACCCAGGTCAGTTCTGCCGCCCCGGGCCGCCCACGCCGTGCCCAGACCACCGCCAACTGGTGTTTCCCAGTTAAGGCCGCCAAGTGCCCCCTCAGGGCAGACAGCTCCAGCAGGAAATTGTGTAGATGTTTAGCTTTGGCCTCAGTCCGCCACAACAGTGCGGTCAGACCAGGCACACCAACCAAAAGGGCTGGGGTCCCAGCGGCATTGGCGGTCCAGGGGGGCCCGAACCCACATCCCTACGGCCCGCAACAAATAAATCAGCCGGTAAGGTCTCAAAACAGTGTCCGCTAGTGAGTCCCCCCACCCTCAATCCTCAGAGGGAGGGCGGGCCCAGTCCAGCTAGTCTATCTGGTTCCTGCGCCAGTTGCCTTCTCTGCGTGGGCTGCGAGGTCGACGACCCCCACGCTCCGGACCCACCTCACCGAAGCCGAGATCTGGAGAAAGCCAATCATCCACGTGGAGGGCAGGTAAACCCAAGAAACCAAAGAGACCAGGGAGCTGAGATGGAGAGCGCAGAGCAAAAGAGCGGCCGTGCTTGGTGACCACTAGGTGGAAGGGGTGGCCCCACCTGTAGGCGGCTCCCACCGCCTTGATCTTCTCCAGTAGGGGTTTTAGCACCCACCGCATCTGTAGAGTGCGTCTCGCCAGGTCAGGCAGCAATGTGACAGGTGCCCCGCGGTAAGATGAGGGCCCTGCTTCCCAAGCCTTCCGCATTATAGCTTCTTTTATTTTGTAGTAGTGGATTCGGCATACTATGTCTCTGGGTCTGGCAGGATCCGTTGATCGCGGTCCCGGTGCTCTGTGTATTCTGTCGATTTCGATGTGTTCGTCCGGGCGCCGTCCCAGGAGTTCATTGAAGATGGTGAGAGCGACTGCCTCTAGGTTGCTATGCTCTGGAACCTCCGGGAGGCCCCGAATCCGGATGTTGTTCCGTCTTCCTCTGTTTTCCATATCATCCAAATGCAGCAGTGCCCTGGCAATGTGTTGGTTCGAGTTGGCGTGGGAGCGCTGTAGGGCTGTGTTTGCTCTCTCTAAGGCTTCCAGACGCTGAACTGTGGTCCCCCGGTTCTGTTCCAAGACCTGGACCCTCTCCGCGACCTCGGATACAGATTTTGTGACTTCATCTAGTTCTCTCCTAAACAGGGTCTCCATTCTATTGGTGTAGTTCTCAAAGTCTTTTCTGGAAGGTAAGAATTTCAATCAGACTTCTAGGTTATATTGTGTGGAGGGGATCTGGTCATGATCTGGTAGGCCCGCCAACGACGGTGGCCTCTCCCTAGGACGGGAGCCCAGGCCCGTGCCCGCCGGGGCCCCCAGCGCCCGGCTGCAGGTTGCTCCGTCATCTGGAGGGTGCTCAAGGGGCGTATCCACCCTGGAGGGTCCCCCTGAAAATGGGCCTGCAGCGTTTGATTCAGCCATCCCTGGTGCCAGTATGTCAGGGTCTCCAGGCATCATCCACATTGGGTCGTCCCCGTCTGATTGCCAGGAGCGCTGCGAGGCAAGACTGTATGGCTTCCCGTGGGGCGTAGAACAGGAGGGGGTGAGTCCCGCACCGTGAGGGTCATTGGTGGTCTCCAGCCCCCTATGCCATCCCCCAGTCTGGGCATGCGGTTCCTGGATGGATCCCTGCTCACTAGATGAGCCCAGGGAGTAGTCCATGGCCATATCCAAGTCTGGGGCTCCCTTTCGCGTTCCCCTGTTTGATCTGGCCGGGGAGTCAGAGGGGTGTGGGTGTGTTGGGCACGGCTGCTCTCTCCCTGCCCCCAATAGCAACCCTGATAATGGTGGTGGTGGGGGGGGTGATGGGGGAGTAGATGACCTGCTCCTTGATGATGCTCCCCTTGATGAGAAGGTGTCCCTCTGTGAAGGGGGCAAGGCAGCGGCCCTCTCTGTGGTGTGGACCGGGGCCCGCTGGGGATACCGAGGCGACGCCCCCCCCCTCACATCCGGGCACTGTCTTCTGTCAGCCCCTCCGCTCCGCCGCTGTCACCGCTGTCCTCCGCAGCGAGCCGCGGCAGGGGCAGCCGCCGCTCTCCCCGCCCGGAGCTCAGATCAGCTGCTTTGGGTGGCGCCGCGGCGATGGAATGCCGCCGGCCCGCCGCCTCCCCTCCACTCCTCGGTGCCACTCCCTCCTCACCTCCGCTCCGCAGCTCTTCTTGGGAGGTCGCCGACCCCGAAGCCGCCGCCAGATCGCCACCCCGCCAACTCTCGCCGCTCGCCGTCCCGCCGCCAGCTATCAGCATCTTTGCAGGTGGGTCCTCTCGCGCCCGCGTCTCCGGTATAGCTGCAGAGGGCCTCTCTTCCGGTGCCTTTCTCTGCCCATCTTCCTGCCGGGAAGCAGCTACGGCCATGTTATCTGCCGGCTCCTTCCCTCGGCGCCCCAGTCCCGCCGCCATCTTGCGGCCCTGGCTCCGCGGGTTAGAGGTCTCTCCCACAGGGAAGAATTGTGAGATCCTGGCTGTTCGGGAGCCTCCAGCCACCGCTCTGGTCTTCCTTCTCCTCGACATATGGCTGTAGGGATTTTCTGACGGGGTATTGGGGGTCTTTCTGGGTCGTTTGCGCACAGAGCTCTCTCAGTAAGCGTCTTCACGCGGCCATTGCTTAACCACGCCCCCCGAATTTTTTACTACCATGAGAATTGTGTATGAATCCAGACCATTGTCTCCAAATCCAGCCTAAATAATTGGGATGATGAGTCTACAGATACAGTTCGGTTAGATCTGTCAATCTTAATGCAGGAACAGCTCCTTGGGTGTCTCCTTAGTTACACTAGAACCACACGCACATTCTTTCCCCAACTTAATCTGAAGATACAGCTCCAGGCCTAGACCTATATAGTCAATTATTTAAAAGGAAAACTCCCTTTTTGTGAGGTTTTTGGTCTTCTGTCTTATTGTTTTCCTCTTTTGGAATGTAAAATAAACATTTGTGTTAGGATTGTGTCCCCAAACCTGTGATTTACTTTTCAGTAGACTGTTTCCGTGATTCTTATATTCCTGGGGCTCTGTTTTGCTAAAGTGGAAGTGGTTTTCATGGCCTTAAGTAAAAATCATGGACTACGAGACCCACAATTCTTCCAATGTAACAGGTGAACTCTTTAGCAGCTCTAGTTAAGTCTAAGCCTAAGCAGCCTAATGACCTATCAAGCTGAGGACCCGGCCAATAAACCTCGCTACTGGAACACAAGACTGTTATCACTCCAAACTGAAGAAGCTGAATTTCAGCAGAATGGGTTAAATGAGTCACTCTTGCCTTAGCCAATCAGATGGTTAGCGAGCTAGAGTGAGGAAGTCCATGATATGTACTCAAAATCACCACTTTGGTGTACATAGCTGAGGTAAACTGTTTTCTTTTAGAACACAGAGTGGCAAAATCATAGAAAATTAAAGAAAAGATAAGCTTAGCACATGAAGACATCATCTTGTCACACAATAATGGAGACTCTTAAAATGCCATCAAAAGTGTATTTATCCTTGAGCTTTATCTTCATCTGTTCCCCTGGGGCTTGGCGAGCAGATGAAGCTCAAGCGTTCCTTTTAAGTAACTGACCAGATAGGTCTAGGCCTCCACCAGGCCGCAAATGATATCAAACCAATGGTTGCATGTTATGTGTTCTATTATTTAAAGGAGCACTATTGCGAAATTTGTAATGTTAAAAATCCATATAAACACATTGGTTAATGAGAGGACAAGTCACTTATACACCCAAACTGAATAAAACTCCCACCAAGCCTGTGGTCTATTCTCACATGGTAGGAACAAAATCCAGGGGTGACAGTTTTAGTCTATGAGGGGGAGACAGAGCCTGTCACCCTGGCTGTCCTTTTCCTTCCAATAAAAATACAATTCTGTGAGATACTCACCTGTAGAATTGGTATTGTACGCATACAGCATGTCCTGCTCCATCTATAATACGTATACATGGGTAATCCTCCGCCAGAGGGCGCTGTTCACTGCAGACATGCAAAAACAGGCTCCTCCCAGCCCTTCATATACCCAGGGACCTCCCACAAATCCCCAGAATTGAAAAGCAGTGAGAAAAGAAGCCGGGAGAAACCAACCACCAACTGGTAACAAAAGTAATGATAACAATCACCATACAGGGGATCCAGAAAAATGTAAAACCAGGGTGGGGTGGAGCAGGACGTGCTGTATGCGTACAATACCAATTCTACAGGTGAGTATCTCACAGAATTGTATTATTCTAAGCATACAGCACGTCCTGCTCCATCTATAATACTTACACATGGGACATCCAATAGCAGTGTCCATAAAGTAGGGTGGGATCCCCAAAAAGCAAGGCACAGCAGACAGTAAAGGCGCAGTCACCTGCAAAACTTTGCAACCAGGTACGACATGAGCAGAGGCTCTAACGTCAATCTCATAACAAAACCTTTGAAAGGTATGAACAGAGACAAGCAACAGTCTAGTAACTTATTCAACAGAAAAAAACCTGGTGCTGAAAGGTCACCCAAAGGTACCCAAACACCAATATAACGGAATAAAATGAGAAAGGGAGATTCTTCCCCCTTAAAGGAATAGGCCCGTGTAACGGCCCAACTAGCCCACAGGCAACAGAAGCCTCGTGGAAAACTTAGAACTCTCCCCAAGGGGAATGAGAACTGGTCTCCTGTCAGACAGGCGGGAATACTGACCCCTTCATTAGCAAGAAGCCGAAACCTTAACTCAGGACCAGGAAGGCATCCAAGTAAGATCAATCCAAAGGGCGCAGTGGCCCTGGAAGCAAGCGATATCAGGCGCATACATAAGGAGGCGCCCGCAGACCCCAAGGGCATCAGTCCCCCTAAGGGACAAGAAACCACCAGGAAAAATTGCAACACCTGTTGAGGGAATGTAGACCCTTTACTTCAGAATTATTAAGAATAAGGTCCATAGTTAGACTAAAAGGACTTAAACAATGATCATAAAACACCACTTGGACAAAGGGGTCCGGCGTAAGATGGAATACCACCACGTCATGGTGTGTGTGTATATATATATATATATATATATATATATATATATATATATATATATCGAGCCAAGGCTAAGTAATCAGATCCACCTTCTCAGGCACATGTCTGACTGAAGCAGGAGCCCCCAGAGAAGCGACTTAGACTACAAGACAGCTCAGACAGCATCCAGCATAAGTCCCAAGGGAACAATCCGCAGGGCAAACAGAATGAAAATGGATCCCAACAGGAACCACAGAACTACTTGGGAGATGCCCTTGAGCAAACCCCAAGAGAGCTCCTCACAAGGAAGACTGAACCAGACTTCTACAGGAAGACAGACAGGACAGAACCTGAACCTTCAGAGTACCGAGATGGGGAGCCAACCCCAACCTATGCTGTAACGACTCTAGAACCTTGGGAACCGAGAACGTCTAACAGGGAAGAGACCAAGACTCATGCTAATCAATATGGGTACACAATAACCCACAATAGACGGAGGGAGAGGAAGCCAAGGAAGCTTGCTCCTAGCCCCCCATAAACCAGGTCACCCAGAAGATAAGCCCGTCTCCAAGGGGTGAATGAATCAGGTGTCAAGCCCCAGACTAGAGTCTGTAGATTGGGACGACAAAGAAGGGGCCTGACAAGGGCAGAACCGCACTCCTGAGAGAGCGAACAGGTCAGCTGACCTTAGCAGAAGCAACTGCGAACCACAGTTCACTAGGTCACCCAGGGGTCAACAAACTCACAGGTCTCTTAATCGGCACAACCGTGCGCAGAACCCCACACAGTAGGGTGAATGAAGAGAAGGCATATAAGATAGAAGATCCATGCATAATTTTACTAAACCCCCATGACCAGAGTCAGAATATTCTGAGACAGTAAACACAAGGGCGGAGCCCCTGTGGTATAAGTGAGACCCAACAGAGCCACCCTAGTTGGCTCTCAGAGTGACACCAGGATAGGAAAACCTGCCACTGAGAAACATCCATTGGACCGAATACCGTTGAGGAGCAGGGGGCGTAGACCCCCGCCCAGATCAGGATCAGGAACCCTCCAGAGGGATCATCCTGTTTCAAGCTCCAGACCAGTAATAAAACAGGCCGTTGTCTTCCAACAGGCCAAGATTCCCCAAATAGACAGGTCCTAAAATAGGAGAAGTCCAGCCATATAGAGTCAACGGAAGGCTCATGTTTTAACAAACCAGTAGGTAAGATGGACCCTCTAAGGGACCCTACCCAGGAGAACCCCAAGTAGGATCAGTAACCTACTGTGCAAAAGAGCCCAAGGGCTCTGTATATAAGGGACATCATCTGATACGCCACCAACGGGCCCACCAGCTGCAATCCTGCCTGGTGAAAGTAAGATGTCAGTAAAGGGGGGACAGAGCCCCCGTGACCAGGAGTCCACTTGTTGCCAAGGGAGAAGGCTCAAGCCTGAACCGAATCCAAGGAATGGAGATAGCGGATAAGGGACCATGAGGGATTGAGGTGACTGAGCACCTATCCAGTAACTCCCAGGGGACACCGCCTGCCAACTAATCCACTCGGCCTGACGTAGAGATTGGGGAGTAAGGAAAAATGACCCGGTAGGTCCTAGTGTGGACGCCCCCCAGGCATGTCCGAGACATCACCCCTCTTTGCGCCATGGTGAGCAGCTTGGGAGCGAAAGAGAGGCCAAAAACAAGGCCTCCATCCACAGGGTTGGTCCTGCAACACCGACTAGTAACGGTCTTGGTGTCCAGCAGACACAGGGGGAGCTAATAAGATCTAGAACTGCACAGGAGGCTGGAGGCCCCCCTTGCACAGGGCGCCTGTGTCCCAAGACAGAGATGTCATATAGGGACTACCTGTGAGAGTAGAATTGCCAGGCCTACCATAGGCCAGCATGGTCCAGACTGCCTCATACTGTTGAGGAAAGGAGGAAGGTCAATATAGAGGCCATAGCCCCATTCTGTTAAGGGCAACCTGTAAGTAAGCCCAAACTCCGTAGGCCTAGCACGGCCTGCACCAAATCCTGAGGGGAAAACAGGGGCTAGAGGTACCCTGACAACCTCTGATAGGGACCGCCCAGCAAATGCTATCCTGTGTCCAGGGGAACTACCTCCTGGAACCACCAGAAGGAGAAGGTACATTCCTAGATAGGAGTCAGCTGCTGCAGCAGTACCCTCGCCCAGAAGGGCGAGGGCGTCCCTTCATGCTTGGGAGGTCTTGGCAGATTTGGACTTAGTCCTGCCAGAGGGCCCAGGGCGTTGCTTGCCCACCCCATGGTGGAAATCCACACCGAACAGTTGGAAGCACACCTCAGGTTCGCGTTTGACACTAACGTAGGGAGGTGGAGGGGTGGCCCTGCCCAGAGGAGGCCGGGATGGCCTTCTGCGTAGGGGTGCCTTACCCTTTTTTCCAAAAAGGTCCAAACGGGCCCCAAATAGTCGTCGTCCTCTGAAGGGAAGGCCAGTGAGCGCCTTTTTCGTAGCATCGTCAGCACCCCACTGTCGCAGCCAGACCAGGCGGCGAATAGCTACCACAAGGGCAGAGGTTCTAGCACACATCTTAATGGTGTCATCCAGCGCTGAGAGGATGAACCTCACAAACACATCACAGTCTGATAGTGCATTAAACACCCCCCAGGGAAGGTCCTCAGGTCGGTGGTCAAGTACTTCTCTAACGAGAGTCCTGGCGGCCACCGCCGTGATGGCCACGGCACAGACCGGGCGCAGAGCCGTCCCTGCACGCGAAAAGGCATGGGAAGCCAGTCTGTCAATGCGCCGGTCCTCAGCATCCCGAAGGGTACGGTAATAAGGAGCTGTCATGAAGGGGGGGTTAGTAACCCCTATAATCGGTGCATCCACCACAAGAGGTGCTGACCAAAAGTTAACCACATCAGGAGGGAAAGGCCCCTGGGACCCCTGGGACCCCTTTAAGTTTACAAGGCGATTCCCATTCTTGGGATATAAGATTCTGGAAATGATCCTGTTCCAGGAACTCCAAGCGCGGCGGCGCTGTGTGGAAACTCTCCTTCTTAGGCTTGGGAGCCTCTCCAGGAGGGGAGATTGACAAAACCTCAAAGATCTTAATAAGAAGTTCATCTGTGTCACACAAGCCCCAAGAACCGGGCCCAGAATCATCACGGCTCCCAGGCATCTCATCTGAGGAGCCCGAATCTGAGAATAGCTCACCTTCCTCAGAAGGATCAAGGTCCTGCATATCAGCAGAGTCGTCGGTATCGTTAGGAACTGGAGAGCCAGGAGGCGTCAGGGACCGCTTCTTTCCAGGGCCCATACGCTCCGCCAAACCAAACAGCACCTGCTCCGCCGTAGGCAGCCTGCGCGGCACGGCTTGCTGGTCATCCCCGCTCGAGTGAGACTCATCAGGAGTGAGATTTAGGTCCGGGGAGACGGGTGTATTGAAGGGAGGTGCAGCCACTGGCAAACCTGATTGCAGGGTCAGTGCCTGTTCAGCACACGGTCCACAGACCCGTGCTCTGTCAGCATCAGCATGGGGCTGACCACACACTGCACACAGCCGGTCATGTCCCAGAGGGACCCCGGGTACATAATTCTGAGATGCCTCCATATGGTGATTATCTGAGCAGTATGCCCGCAGGGATTTACACAATAGGCAACCCTGGATGCCCCAAGACCCGCTAGGAAGTGGGAGAATTTGTTATGTTAGGCCGGGAGAAGCCACCGAAGTCCAGGCTTCTTAGAGACATAATGGGATAAGAGGGGGGGGGTGTCAGTGCCATGCGCAGCCGAATAAAACCCATAGAAACAAATACCGCCCCGGAGGGCACTTACCAAGGGAGGAGGCGGATCGCACCACGCGCGAAGATTGTCAAAATGGCGCCAAACGAACCTCGTGGGGCGGGCCTGATCTGGCTGTGACGTGGAGCGCGTCATGCTGAGTCCCCGCCTCCCCCAAAGAGCGCGAAGCTCTAACCAACGAAAAGTGAAAAACAGTAGTGGATAGTACGCACATACATAATGTTGCTGTCACGCTAGAAAATTATGCTGCCGTCTGGGCACACTCATGTAATGAAAGGACAAACAGGCTCGCAACCATAAACTTATGCGGAGCAAGGAGCGCAACAGTGATACCAAAGTACAATGAAAGATCAAAGGCCTTAAACGTGTTACATTGCACTAGGACTGCCACACATACCCCCCCCTTTCTTTTCCCCCGAGCTACGGGAGGAAGCGAGGGAGAAGCGGACCTGCGTCCAGGGACTAACTCTGTGAGGGGCACGGGCAACAATGCGGGAGGGGCATCCACTAGAGGCTCACCACCAGCCTAACCACCTACCCTATGGTGGGGGATTGCGGTGGAGCATGGCTCCGTTAAGCACACAAGGTGCTGCCTACCTTCACCCGACCAACGCAGCCCAGGCTGGGAGGCATATTCTTCATAAGAGGACAGGTGGAAATAGTCCCACAGGGCCATGGGCTGTAAAGCCCCGCTCGCCTGCGAGAGTGTGATACTTCATGTCTTCGCAGTTCAGCACTGCAGAGAAATCTGGGAGGTCCCTGGGTATATGAAGGGCCGGGAGGAGCCTGTTTTTGCATGTCTGCAGTGAACAGCGCCCTCTGGCGGAGGATTACCCATGTGTAAGTATTATAGATGGAGCAGGACGTGTTGTATGCTTAGAATATAAAAGAAACAAGACTGGCTTGATATTTCTTAATGTTGTGTGTATAAGTGACCTGTCCTCTCGCCATCCTGCATATTTATATGGATTTTTATCATTGGTCTGCGATAGTGCTCCTCTATCCCCCTAACTGATCTGCCCACACTGGGTATGGGCCAAAGAAATATCTGATCTGCCTGTAGCACAGGCATAGTGAGGACAGCTGTCGGGGCTGAGGCTGCCGGTGTTAACTTCGCAGAGGGTGCCAGGAAGCAGGTGCAGTTCTGCTGTGCCCTGGGGGGGAGGGGGTGTTCCCACAGCGGGTCATCCCGGAGAAGGCCACCGACTGGCCCTTGAATCTTTTAAATTCCAGGACCTGCCACAGTGAGGACACTGGGTCTTGTTCTACTTTAAATGAGGATGATTTTGTTATTGGAATGGTTTTTGTCTGCTTTTTTTGTCTGATCTTGATCAACATAACTACCCCTACTTTAAATTTCAGAAGAAAAAATTTAGATGAGCAGACAAAACATACGATACAATATTTTTACTCAAACCTCCATATTTATATTTATAGACATTTTGATTGAAATGTTGACAAATATGTACCTCATAATAGTGGGCTAGAAAAACTACAACTCCTCTCCTAAATTGGAACCTCTGCCACACAATTTACAAAAGTGACCTATTTTTTTTTTAACAAAATGGGTGTTGGCTGCAGCTTGGCAGGAATCCTGTGGTCACGTAATACAGGATCCCTGGTGCTGAAGCCTATCCAGGCCACATGACTGCTGCCAGCCAGTAGCGGGGCCAGCTTTCTCTGAGGGAGCGTGGTGCAGGTAAGGTAAAAAGGGGCTTTAAGAGTGCCTCCAACAAAATAGTACTGTACATGTATGCATTCATCTTTCTAAAAATGCTGGGTTTGTGGCTTCTGTTTTTGGAAAATGAGCCTCACCCTTGTTAAATTTTGCTTACCAAAGTGTATGGTAAGACCCTCTCCTGAGCAGATGTTATTGCTGGTGGCAGTATTGGAAAGTCTAGTACTGGGAGCACATGAGCTTGAGGCAGACCTTGAACCCAGGAAACAACCTGGTCTTCATGAATTGATCCTGTAAGCAGACAAGAGAACTGGTATTAAAAGAACTGACAGCAGAAACTATAAACCGTGCCACATACTAGACTTACCTGTTCCCTCTACCACTGATCACTTAAGATTATTGAAGTTAAACATCTGCTTCATCTCATTAAAGTGGACCAAAACCCAGGATTTTGACTATCCTGGGTTTTGGTCCTCTACCCCTGATCGGAGTGCCCCGCTGTGTGAAACCCCCCCAGATCGCCGATTTCAAATCCCCTCTTTAATGTCCTAGGGCGCATGTGTGGGCGCTTGGAGCCGCTAATGTCACGTCGTCTAAGTCGAACGAGCTGGCGGCCTCATCCACTGCTTCCCTCTAACAGGGAGCATTTCCCCATAGCAAAACTCTTAGTATCCTTTCTGACTACATCTCCCACAATCCTTCCACTGTAACTGGTGAGCTCATTAAAAGCTTTGTCTAAATCACACAGCAGCAATCATCTCTCCAGGTGAGAACATTGCCAGTAACCCTTAAACTACTGGAACGCAAGATTGTTTTCCTCTCCTCTGAAGCGGTTGAATTAGAGCTGAAGGGGTTAATAGTCTTGCCTTTGCCTCAGCCAATCAAATGATTAGCAAGCTAGAGTCAGCAAGTCTCTGACCTTTTTTTATTACACAGAGTTGCAAACAAATAGAAAACAAAATTCTAACAGATAAGCTTAGTACATTGATTACATAATTAGGGTGCACAATACTGGAAACTTTTAAAAATGCCATCAAAAGTGGAATCATCATTTAAGGTAAGATTTAAAGGATTTGCTAATCTGGATGCCCTCCAGACCCGATCAAAACCCATTTTATGTAAAATGACTGTTGGTTGGGTTTAATGGATTTTTTTCTTACATGTGCATTTTCATAATATATAGGTTTATTAGTTGCATAGACTTGTATAATGCCATCTTGTGACGGTTGCAATGACTGTAAAAGCGAGGTAGCCTCGACAAGGCCGTCCCATTTATACCCCGTCCCTAACATTACTAAAAGAGTTTGCGCAGACAAGTGTTAGCAGTTAGTATGAGTGTGCAGAGGGTTAAATTTCTTTTTTTATAAGGTATTTTACCCCGGGCCCCTTCCCTAGCTTTAAATACAAATTGGATATTGTACCGGGCACATGGAGGAATCCCGATTGCAGATGCTTCCCTGTACAATAAATGTGCAGGACAGGGGAAATCATACCTTTCTCCTCACTCCCCCAGAGAAATCCAGCTGTGTAATTGGCTGGCCCCAGTCGCGTGGGTTGTTGGCAATAAGCTGGCTGACATGCGGTGCAACATAAATTTTGTGAAAAATGGGTGTTGTTCCAGTTTAATAGTATGGGTTATAATGTTATTAGGTATACCTAAGCCATATCTTGGTATGGGTGGTGAATTACAGTTAGGGCTTATGAACGCTGGGTGTCACTCTTAGTCTGGGTGGATATGGTATAATCTAGTTGCTAGAGTGTTCTAGAATATATATATATATATATATATATATATATATATATATATATATATATATATCTAATAAAAGGTCTGAGCCCATTTTAATAAGGGTTGATCTGCAGATTGTCTGGCTGTCAGAGCTTCTCTGTGTGAACAGGTGGTACTGTACATCTCCCCAAGTATGAAGAGAGCATGTGAATATAGGGTACATGTGGTACCTCCCCATTAAAGGAGAAGACTATCTCTGCTCTCAGCCAACAGTAAAATGTTGTGCCCTCTTCATGAGAACTGTGTGAGTGCTGATTTAAAAACCCTCCTCTAGAAAATGAAGTGGTTGTGTTAAAGAATTGGAAGACTGAATCTCCTGCATGTAATAAACCTTGAGTCTGATGAAAGCAATTATTCTACTTGCATAGAAAGTGAATATTGTAAAGTCCATGTCCAGGCAAAAACAGATTTTGGTCTTTTTTTTCTGACTTTCAGGGAGGAGTTCCTCCAGGGTAAGTGGACCTTATTTATTTATCGATATTGTTATTATCGTTATTTTTATAGTTATTTTTGACTGGAAATCCTTCTTACCTCACAGGAATTTCTTATATCTAATCTAAAATAGCAAAGATCCCCTTCAGGCAAGGCAGCATCACCTATGAGCAAGTATGTCATGAGTTTTTTTAATAGTTGTATTTAATTAAGCCCAAGGTTTGGTTGCCTTTTCTAAGGTAATAATTTAGCAATGTTTGGAAGGGGCCAGCATATTAGATTGCTGCCTGATTATGCTAAACGCTTATCAACCTTTAACTAGTATGGTTGTTATTCTTAGTATACAGTACGTCTTGCTCCAAATCTTATACTTACAGTTGGGATATACTCCGCCAGATGGCGCTGGACTGCAGAGACATCGAAAATAGGCTCCTCCCGGCCCCTCAAATACCCGGGGACCTCCCACAAATCCCTAGAATTTCTCTGAAGTCTGGCTGCGAAGGACGAGAAATTGGCTCTCTACTTGCAGGTGAGCGGGGTTATTAACCTGCAGCCCTGTAGGACTATTCCCACCCGTTCCACTATTAATATGCCTCCCAGCCTTGGCTGCGCTGGTCGGGTGAAGGTAGGCAGCACCGCCGTTGGTGCTTAGGAGCGCTGCTCCACCGCAATCCCCCACCAAAGGGTAGGCGGTTCAGGCTTATGGTGAGCCTCTATGGGATGCCCCTCCCGCACTAATGCCCCTTGCCCCTGCCTATTGGTGGGCCCTATTTAAGTGGCCGCCGTCCTCCCTCATCCTCCTTATAGTCTTCGGGGGAAAAGGGGGGGGGGGGTGTGTATAGATATGTAGGTTATGCAGTCTGTGCTTTCACTTTTCACATGTCTTTATTCTTGTGTCGCTGACTTGTCTTTATCGCTTTTAAATTTACCGCCGCCGCGCGCTGACTTGGAACAAGTCAAGTTGGAACAAGCGCGGAACGCGCTTGGCGGCGGCATTTCCTCAGGCGCCGGTGCGCCATTATTGGCTGTTGGCCTTCTGGCTTCGCGCTCTTCGGGGGGGGCGGGGCCCGTCTTTGGCGTGTTCCGCGTCATCGCTGTTACTGGCCCGCCCCTCGAGGTATACCGACGCCATCTTTTCCTATGCGCGACGGACTCCTACCTACCGCGGTCCGTAAGTGCCCTCGCGGGCGGCTTTATCTGTTTCACCTTTGTTACAATGTACTTAAGGTCTTGTCTGCTTATGTCTTTCAGGCGGGACGAACCCTTCTTGGCTTCTCCCGGCCCTGTTTTTAGTATATTAATTGTAGGCCTTGTAAATATTATGCTCCCACGTCCCTAGCGGGTTTTTGGGGCATCCAGGGTTGCTATATAGCGCTATTCCCTATCGGTGTATAGTGCCGCTATAATCACCATATGGAGGCATCTCAGGATAATGTTACCGGGATCTCTTTGGGACAAGACCGGCTGTGTGTAGCGTGTGGGCAGCCTCATACTGATGCTGACAAGGCTCGGGTCTGTGTACCCTGCGCTGAGCAGGTGCTTGCATTGCAATCTGGCCTGCCAGTGGCTGCACCTCGTTTCTCTTCACCTACTCCCCCAAGCTTAAATCTCACTCCTGCTGAGTTGCATACAAGTGGGGATTCTCAGCCTGATGTGTCTTCTAGACTGGCTACTGTTGAACAGATTATTGCAAAGTCTTTAGCGCATAAGGCACCTGCTAAGAAGCGGCACTTGACGCCTAATGTTACTGTTTTCCCTATGGGAACTGAGGAGTTTTGGAATCTTTGTGGCTATACCCCGTCTGATGAAGGGGAGCTCTTTTCTGATTCAGGCTCATCTGATGAGAGACCAAGGGGTCATGACGATTCTGGCTCTGACCCCTGGGCCCCGGATGACACTGACAGATTATTGACCCAGATTTTTGAGGTTCTGTCTATCTCTCTCCCTGTTGAGGCTCCCAGGCAAAGAGGGGAGCTTTTCCATACAGCAAGATCATGTTTGGAATTTCCAGAGCAGGCACATTTCCATAACTTTGTGCTCAAGGAATGGGAGCGCCCCAGTAAACTTCCCGGGGTTCCAAAGAGTTGGGATAGGAAGTATCCCTTTCTTGCTGAGGTGGTTAAATGTTGGTCATCCCCCCCCCCCCCCGAGGTGGATGCCCCGATCCTAGGGCTATCTAACACCTCTGTCATGCATTCCCCTGATTCTACTACCCTGCAGGATGTCGAAGGCCGGCGTCTTGATCTGCTGGCATCCCACGCCTTTGCATGTGTGGGGACAGCGCTGCGCCCGGTCTGTGCCTCTGCCATTACTGCTGTGGTCACTAGAACCCTTATCAGAAATATGCTTGATAGTGCCCCTGATGATTTGCCTTGTGAGGTGTTCAATGCACTCTCCAGTTGTGATGTTTTTGTAAATTTGTCCTCTCAGCATTGGATGACACCATCAGAATGTGTGCCAGAACTTCTGCCCTTGTGGTGGCTATACACCGCTCGGTTTGGCTGCGCCAGTGGGCTGCTGACAACGCTGCCAAGAAGGCCCTCACTGGGTTTCCCTTTAAAGGACTACGCCAGTTTGGGGATCGCCTGGACCCTTTTGCTAAGGGAGGCAGGTTACCCCAGCGCAGGCGGCAATCTCGGTACTTTCAGGGTCAGGGTTCCTCCTGGGGTCCCGGGGGTTTCTGGAAGTCCCGTAAAGTCACGTAAACCTATGGTGTCTGTTTGGGATTTGAACTTGGTTCTGTCAGCCTTGCAGGGTGCTCCTTTTGAACCTGTGCAGGATGCTGCCTTGGCCATTCTTACGCTCAAGGTTGTGTTTCTGGTGGCTATCACTTCTGTCAGGTGTGTGTCTGAGTTGGCGGCGCTGTCCATTCAGCCCCCCTACTATGAGAGGCACCAGGACAAGGTGGTGTTTCGTTTCAAACCTGATTTTCTGCCTAAGGTAGTGTCTGACTTTCATTTGAATCAGGATACTGTTCTTCCTTCTTTGTGCCCTAATCCTAGCAATGCTAAGGAGAGGGTCTTGCACTCTTTGGATGTGGTTAGGTGTCTGAAGTGCTATCTGGTGGCTACTGCACCTTTCAGGAAAACTGATGCTCTTTTTGTGGTCCCTTCTGGTCCTAGGAAGGGTTTGGCTCCTGCCAAGTCTACTATAAGCAAGTGGATTCATCAGGCTGTGATTCAGGCCTACTCTGCTAAGGGGAAGAATCCTCTCTTCTGCCTTACAGCTCATTCCACTCGTGCTATTGGTGCCTCTTGGGCTTTTCAGCACCATGCTTCTGTTGAACAAGTTTGCAAGGCTGCTACTTGGTCTTCTGTTCATACCTTTTCAAGGTTTTACAAGGTTGATGTTAGGGCCTCAGCTGACGCTGTTTTTGGCCGAAAGGTTCTGCAGGCGGCAGTGGTTTAAACTGTCTGCTGCTGATTTTTCTTGGGGATCCCACCCTACTTATGGACACTGCTATTGGATGTCCCAACTGTATTAGATTTGGAGCAGGACGTACTGTATACTAAGAATAATACAATTCTGTGATTACTCACCTTTAGAATTGGTATCATGAGTATACAGTACGTCCTGCTCCAACCCACCCTTGGTTGCATTATCTTGCATCCCCTGTATGGTGATTGTTACCATTTTTATAGTTGATAGTTTGGATTGTTTAAATTCTCCCGGCTTCTCACGAACTGCTTTTCAATGCTGGGGATTTGTGGGAGGTCCCCGGGCCGGGAGGAGCCTATTTTCGATGTCTCTGCAGTGCAGTGCCATCTGGCGGAGTATATCCCAACTGTAAGTATAAGATTTGGAGCAGGACATACTGTATACACATAATACCAATTCTACAGGTGAGTAATCACAGAATTGTATTTTTCAAACCACGAGTAGGATGAGGACATTATTAAAAGATGAATTACTTTCTGCTTCATGTTTCTGTAGTTGCTATAATAAATTAGCAATACACCTTTGTAGCTATCATTTTTATTTGGTAATTGCCTTTTAGCTTCTGTGAGGTAATACCCGCAGTGGGTGGTGAGATGAAGGAATTTTATCTAGAAGGAGCTGAAAAAGTAATAAATCTGTCTTATATCCTCTTGACAGGTCACCAGCATTGGCCTTGCTACTTTATTTAATACATTTCTCTTAGGGGAATATACATAAACTGCCAGAAGTCTGGGTTTAAGGTATCCAGGGGTCATCGCAATTCATATAAAAATAATTAGAGAGCAAGAGTGCAATGGACTGGATAAGAATAATGGTTATATTAATACAGAGACATTTTTGTTCAGTTTGCTAGGTCTGGATAAACCTTTAAACTTACCTTTATTTTCCCTATCAATTTCTGAGAACAAAAGATGGCAAAGGTCGCTTAAAACATTTGGTTCCTCATTAGGATATAAATGGCAAAGCAGATCCCGTAGAGAGTCCTTGTTCAGTGTACTTGAAGTCAGTGTTTGGTAGAGTCCTGTTTAAAGAACACAGGATCTAAAATACCTTTAGAAATGTATACAACAATAGTAAATGGTGCTACTCAATGACAGGGGTAATTGCACCACACTCATCAAACACTATTTTAATGAAAAAAAAACAGTTATTGTATTGTAACCCATCCACCTCAAGGTTAGACCTGTTGTGTAATCTTTTCACAGTTATAGAGAGAAGTTATCTGTGTTACTGTTGCCACTAGCAAGAAAGAATTTGCTCCTCTCCTATATAATAATTTTAGAAGCTGTTGGGCATAAAGACCAGCAATTTTTAGAAATAACCAAAACCGCCAACCAGAAACCAACAATCACGAATTTTCTTGTCCTGATGTTTGCTGTGCATATTGTGAATAACCAATCCTAACCTGCCTCTACACCACATTGTGTTGCACCACTAAATGAAAGAATCAGGCTGCCTGGGTACTCACCTCTTTCTTTTATGGCAGCCATGGAGCAGCCTTGCTGATAGGCTGCTGGCAGTCACGTGGGCCATGCCACCTGGGGAGAGGTGAGTACACTGGCTGCCCATTTTTTTCTTTTAACGGTGGGAATGCACAACAGGGCAGTCTGACCCAGGCTTCCATGCTTCTGCATATTAAAGAGGGATTGACCAGAGTTCCTTTTTAAGAACATCTTAGCAACACTAATAGGAATAAGCTCTGCCAACACAGCTAACTAAAGTGCTTAAAGCCTGCCTACGTCACCAAATGAACAGCACAAATATAAGCCTATGCACAATTTGCAAAAAGGTCCAGAGCTTTGCTGACAAACATCAGAGCAGTCTTTTTGGGTCCTGGGCACCGCCATCTTGACAGAAAGCACAAAGTGTCAACCCCCGCATCTGTGCACGTGCTCACCATTCATTCACTTGAAGGGAATTGTAGCCCTCATACACCTGGTGTTGGACGAGGACGGCAGGGAGCAGGTTCTTCTGGGCCCAGGGTGCTCCAAGTGTGTCTTTTTGGGTGGGGTGCTGGGACTCTACCACAGGGGATGTCTGTACACCCTGTGCGACTCATAAAGATGATAGACAATCTAATAGATAAAAGCAAAGTTCCACTTTATTGACTACCACAGTAGAAATCCAAACATGGTGCAGGCTCATACATTCGACTGGTTACATTCCCTCCTGTCGCATCCACAGCCAAAGATCAACCAGCCGGTCTTACTCCCCTAGAAGGATTCCCAGGACTTCCGCCACTGAGTTCCCTCAGGTGGCCGCTGCAGTCGCGCTGGAGCTCTCTCCCTCTCTGACAGGGACTGGTCTCACGTCTTCTCAACAATTCAAGTGATATAGAACTGTGGTCTAGAACACTAATACAGGGTTTCTCTTTTTCATATAACTTCTAGCTACCTTCTAAAGCCTTCTATCACACGTCCACATGTCAACATATGATAGGTTGTTCTCTCAGACCTTCCACTATCCTCCTGGTTGTTACTATGTCTCTACCAAGCATCCTGCTCTGGTTATTAACTCTTTCTATCTTCCCGTCTAGATCAGTCTCCATTAAAGTCTATAGCCCAATGATTGTCTATGGCCCATCTTGAGTCTAATTAAGGGTACCACAATCTATATACACTTTGATGGCTAGAAACCCAAAAAAGGGTTTAATATCATAATAACTCTATGTAGGGTTTCTTTTTAACTAACTGAAAAATTTCTATTTACACCCAGGCCCCTACATAAGGGCTTTTTTTCTTTGTGACCCCACTGTCCTGCCACAGCGACATGAGAGGGTGGCAGGGCATGGGGGGGGGGGGGGATTAATTTGGACTGGAATTCCGCTTTATCCAAAGTTGGATGGAACAGCTGTGGGGGACAAACAAAGGGTGAGTATGGGATTTTTTTTCATGTCTTGTCTGGACAGAGGGACTTTACAAACATAAACATCCTAAAAGTTTGGTAACCTTGGCAGAACTATACAAAGATTAAAATATCACCTTTGAGTGCCAGCCTACCTAGAGATTTTGTTACCATCTATTGCCAGACCATTTTTCAATATTTTGTACTATACATATTTTACTGTGATCTTTAAAGGGATTTCTCAGGAAAATGATATACATTATATATTGCCACAGGTGACTTGCCAGCCTCCCAAGCCTTGTTACTGGTATAGGGGGTCCCATGTACTCCATACCAGTTGAGAAAGGGTTAACTGTAAAAAACACAAAGACACAGAAAAAAAAGAATATAATATATGACGTCAGATGACGTCATCCGCCCTGCCCACAAAAGGCAGGGCTAGCGGCCGGGCGCCCTCTCCTCACCACATCCTCCTCACCAGCGGGGTTTCTGATCGCCCCCCCGGGCTCTTCCGTGGTGAGGAGAGGGCAAAATACGAGGGATCACAGCCTCAGGTGAGTGAAAGTTTTTTGTTTTTTTTTTCCTACAGTTTTGGGGGCCCTCGGCAGCTGACCGGGTTTGCTGGGTACTGACGCCGGCCCTGGCATGTGGCACCGCATTTAAAAACGCACTTGGTTTGCGTTTGCGTTTGCTGCCCCATAGACTTTGATGGGGTAAGTTTGCAGCCCCTAGACTTTAATGGGGTGCGTTTGCGGCCTTAAAAGAGCCATTGTTGGATTTCCTTTGCAGTACCACAGCATCTGCTGAAAACGAATAAACGTATGTGGTACCTGACAGGTGTGAGTGAGGGCTTTTAAGGTTCTGTTAACACTACTTATGTGATTTTTTTTAAACGAAAGAAGGGTCACCAGAGAAATTACTTTGTCCCATAGGACTAGATCACACCACTTGATCAGGTGTGCATGTTTGCCCTCTGTTAGGTTAACACAGTGGTACAAATAAGTCTAAAATACATCCCTCACTGCTTCTAATTTGCATGTTAAATTAAAGAAATACCTGCTCAGCACGAGATGTTTTTTCACCGCCAAATTCAAATATTCATTTATTTTATCCTAAAGCTCATTTGCAGCTCAGATTTTACAAAGCAATGATTCACTATGCTTGCTTACCACCAGCAGGCAGAGTTATTTCATATGTTTATTATCATGCAAAACCAGTAATTCATATCAATCATCAGACTTGTGAGAAATCTTATGGTATCCTCGTGACATAGTAAGTATTTTTTATTGGCCGATTCGGATAATATGAGAACTGACAAGTCCGTCATAAACATACATTGAGTGTTAGCAATGGGTCATCATTCAACTGATATGGCCTGGAACTCAATGCACAATCATCATATTACTATAATTTAAATAATGTTTAACCAAATGGACAAACAATATAAGGTTGATAATGCCCCCCCTAAAACTATTTGGCACTGCCAGCATGTGCAGCTTTCTTCTTCTTACTGTGTAAATATAGAGCGCCCGTCATAATTCCAGAAGGTCTGCCCTAGGACTCGGCAGCAGCAAAATCGGTCATTGGAAGATTTGTCAGCTGCTGGAGGCAGAGTTAAACTGAAGTAATGGCTCACCTACTTTATGCCAGGGGTCTGACTGCTTGCCAGCCAGTCACAGCACTGCATCCATGCTGCTTACTGCACCAATTAGCTGACTAAGTAGTCAGTCTTGGGGGGCGGTAGCACTGCTGGGGAAATTGGCACCTCACTTGTGGTGGGTGAGCCCACTATTTTTTATTTTATACCCAAACTGGGCCCAGTGCCAGGGGATGGATGAATGCCAAGGGGCTAGTGTTAGGCCAGACTTGCTCTTTAATACTCTAAATTACACTACCTAAAAGAGCACTATCGCAATAGCCAAGGATAAAAAAATCCATATAAATATGCTGGGTGGCGGGAGGAGGTGTCACTTATACACCCAGCATCAAGAAATATCCAGCCACACTTGGGTGGCAGGCTCTGTCACCCCTGATAGGCTAAGCCTGTCACCCCTGGATTGTATCCCTACCAGGAGAAGAAAACCACAGGCTTGGCAGTAGTTTTATGCAGTTTGGGTGAATAACTGACCCCTCCCCTCATTAGCTGACGTGTTTATTTTAAATATTACAAAATTTCGTGATTGTGCTCCTTTAAAGAGATTGGCAAGTCAAAAGTTAAAAAATAAATATCAGGAGCTTACCCTTTATTCAGTGGCTTAAGTGCTCTGCTTCTTCCTCTGTCTGTCTACTTAGTGAGGAAAATCTCTTCCTCACTCAGCTTTCAGTCCCCACCTCACTGATCTGGTCCATCAATCATCCACCTTCAGCGGACCAAGAATGGAAACCCCCCACCCCCTGCCCAGACGTCCTGATTGGCTGCCCCTCTTTGCAGCTCTGAAACCCCGCCCTCCTCTCTCCTCTCACACTCATCACAGTGTGCTTTACATTGCATTGCTGTTGCCACACCCACTGTTTCTCTTCATTTTTTATATGACTCTTCAATGCTGTAACACTTTTATAGATAACTCTTTTTGAAAATGGATTAAAGTTTAAGACCGTGTAGCCCGAGACAATGGAACAACAACTAGGCTTGCCTTTAGTATAACTTCAACCATTGGCATATTCTGCCCCTGCCAGACGACATCCTTATCTTGTCCAGCAGGGTGTTCTATGTCCTGCACTGGGTCTCTGGTCCATCTTCAGGGCCTCTCCGACATCTTTTTTTAGGCATGACATGCTCCTGCTGCCATCTGTAGAATGGGGGGGGGGGGGTACACATGTCTCCCTTCTTTCAACTTTCAATCCTGGCTGCCAGCAGAAGGCTTTTATACCTCAGAAGGGTATTCTATTGAAGCTTCCAAGAGTTACTGCAAGGTCACACTGTGTTGCTCCTAGGGATTTATGGTGTGTGTTTAAATGTTTTTTTTTTACGAGTGCACAAAAATGGTGCTGCAGCAGACCCCTCCTTCAAAGCAGACCAAAAGTTTAAATAGGCTTTTGGTCTGCTGAGTATCTTTCCTAGGGGGCATAGCAAATCTGTACACTCCACGTTGTACTTGCCTAAGGAACTCCTAACCAGCCCTATCACAATTCTCACCAGTTCCAGGACCCTGTCCTGTTCAAATGAAGCAACAACCAGAGCAGCCCCATGTGTGTGCCTGGCCAACCAGATATCTCAGGGATGTCAGAAATGGTGAGGTGGTTTGGGGGCCCTAGGGGAATAAACTGCAGGACATCCAGATTTGGGATGCCCCCCAGAAAAGATAGCCAGCAAGAATTTGACCCTTTTCATTAATATAGGATACTTTTTCTTATTATTATGTTAGAGGGGATGGGATAGGTTTCTGCAGACAATAGCTTTCATTGACACAGAGTACCAAGTAGTTTATGGCCACTTTAAAGCAGCAGTCTAGGCAACAGTCTAGGCCAACCACTACCCACCCCTCCCCTGGCACTGATGCGGGGACTTGAGCAAAAATATGCATTCTAAACAATACCATGGAAGAAACAGGGCACATGGAGTGCCACGTCTTCCTGCATTCACAGCAGCTGCCACCAGACAAACTGCCAAACTGGCCGTGATCGACTGTATAGTCAGCTAATCAATGAAGCAGCACTCAGAAATGTATAGTCTGAATGGCATCCTAGAAAGGGGGTTCAGCAATGCTCCCACTAAGAGAGAAACCCCTGATTTTACTCCAATTCCAAGATACATGAGCAGTCTCCCTCCAATGAACATTCATTGCTGTGCACAGAAATAAATGAGCATTGTATTCTTTGCCAAATGGCTCCCACTGGCCACTTTCTCTGGCTGTGCTTGGACTGTGGGAGCATTGGAAGGGGAATACTGTATATGGCAAACCAGGGGGGGTCACAGAGCAGGCCTAGAGTCTTTGAGACTTAAACTGGGCATCCAGTTTAAACACCGCCTGCAAGCTACTCCGGCTGGGGACAGGGGGCTGAAAGACACGCACTAAAGTGCCACCTATTCGGGAAGGCAGCAGCTGCTCCAGATCATGCTGCAGCATCCAGTCCGCTTCTGCATCTTCTTTGCCAATCACTACATACATTATTTTACTTGCAACATGAATGCAGCACAATCTTTAGATGCCTATAGGCAATGCAGACAAGGTCCACTGCATTGCAGTTTGGCCTTTGGCTGCCTGTCACTGCCAACTTGTCACCAGTCTCCACCAGTGGCAGACTGGGGCCAATAATCAGCCTGTGATTTTACCAGCCCATGACCGGCCCAAGACATGTCTGCTAAGACCCCCCTAACCATGGTGCCAGGGCTAAAGGATTGGGATCTGGCGTTCCTTGGCTTGTGGGTACAGTGGGGCTGGGTACAGGGAGCTGAGAGGGAGACTGGGGGGCAGTGCAACCCACTGGGAATTCTCCTGAGTCTCCCTATAGCCAGTCCACCCCGGTCTCCACTCTCTAGTGCCATCTCTACTTTCCGCTGAAACACAGCGTAAGCAAATTTCCTCAGGCCCTAAAGTTGGAGCAGAGTACATGCAGATTCCACCCAAAACTAAAACAATAAAGTGAACCAAAACCCACCCGGGAGTCTATGAGACTTTAGGGCAGGCGTACTTGCTCCCCCAGGGCATCCAGATTTGGGATGCCCTGCTGTGTAAAACTCCCCAGGTCGCCCAATAAACTCACCTTCTCCCCATCTAACAGCACATGCATGAGCGGCGGTCCTGCTATACCTTTAGCTGGGTGCATGCCCATGCCAGGCACTTGTGGAATGTTTGGCACGGGCATGCTCCCTGTTAGAAGGCAGCGATCCTTAGATGAGCATGCTGATTGGACAGAAGGCCTATGCGCCATAGGACCGCAGAGAGGTTAGTCAGTTTGGGCGACCTGGGGGGTTTCACAGAGTGGGACATCTCTTATCAGGGTGCCTTGAGGCCAATGACCAAAACCTAGGATAGTCAAAATCCTGGGTTTTGGTCCACTCTAATATTCAGATAACTAGGGTATTCTAGCCCAACAAATAAATAGGCAAAAAAGGTGAAAACTCCCAGTCAATAAAAATGAGAAACCGCCAGCCTATAGTCTATAAGACTGCAGGGCCAGTGGTCTCCCTCTAAGCCAGACAACCCAGTTTGGGATGCCCTGATGTATGAAATGCCTGGGAATGCTTGCCACTCCCCTTCCATTTAGAGTTCTAAGCCATGCATTATTATGCATAGCATAGAATGCTGATTGGAAATGGTAACAATACTGAACGTACCTGGGGGTTTCAGACAGAGGGCATCCCAAACCAGGCTTGCCCTGGACTCCAGGAAAACCCAGCAGAGAGAAAATCCTAGGGTTTGTTCCTCTTTAAATCTGTGCAAAAAACAGAATTTTGATTCAATTAAACGTGTCACGTGGGCATCCCAATTAGGGATGTCCTACAGTGAAAAACTTTACGGACCCCTCACAGACTGAACTGCATAGTCACCTAATTACAGGATCCCACAGTGATCAAACGGGGCTCTGCTTTGTTCTGAAGCTTTATCCCTGCTCCCACCGCTGTCTGCACCCCATCAGGTCTGTCAGACACTATCAGGTCTGTCAGACACAGCACGAATGCCACTACAGAGAGGAGATGCACTACTGCAAGGAAGTTGAGGGTGTGGGGGGGGGGGCTGCCTAAGGGATTTACACAGTGGAGCATTTTTCGACTTTTGGTCTGCTTTAAAGTGATCCAACAGTTATATTTGACTCTTGGTCACAAAAAACACCAAAAAAACATTGTTGTTCTGCAATGGAGGGGCGTTATCCCAGTTGGTAACCATCTGGTTAAATGTGCAAGTCCACCAAATTAGAAGCCCCATTTTTCATTCCTATGCCTGATCCCCCGGTGTCCAAGGGAGACCATCTCCATAGCCAGACAATCACTGCACAGCAGTCATACTGCTGTTGCAGTGATTGACTATCTAAGAAAACAGTTACGGCCAGTTTAGAAGCCAAAAATGGAGAGGTGCTGCTCCTGGTTTGAATCAGGTGCTCAGTGCTCGGTAGGGGTGCTCAGTAGAGGAGCCTTCTTTTTGCTTTAAATAGTCAAACCCCCCAGATCACCCACACAACTCACCTTTCTGCCATTCCTATTGCATATGTGCAGACCCTTGTCCATTCACACAATAGGGGATCCAGGGTCGGACTGGCCCACCGAAGAATTGGAGGATCCTTCGGTGGGTGCCAGGCAGCATCAGCTGAATGGTGGGGAGAATAGAAGCTGGCCATGCAGGTGTGGATTGTTGGTGATTCTACTGAAGGCAGCTTTTGCAGGAGCAGACCTTGTTTCTTCCAACAGGTTGTCATGGTGTTCAAAGCACCTGATCTCCCCTAGACCATAGAGGTTTCTTTACTACATCACTGTGAGAAAAATATTGTTAGTCCAGCTCAGGGTCACCATCAGAGTAATGCTGGCATAGAGCCTGGTGGCAAAGGGGGCACCAGCATATAAGGGATAATAGCAGTGCACTCAGCATGCATGGTGTGCTACCTGTAAACTTTTACCTCTCAGTCCTGTTTCTGATGTTCAGATTTTTCATGAAGTGCAGTAGATACTAATGAGCTTTTAGATCAGAGCCTCAGCCAGTGTGATGACACAGAGAAGAGGACGCCTATTGTGTGCACAAGGGGACCTGCTATGTTTAACGGCACTTATCTAGTGCAATTATAGTAAAGCAGAATGTCAGGTAGAATTTAAAGTGGAAGATTAGTTATATGGTGACTAAAAAGACTCCTTACCTTCTCCTTGGGCCACCGCTGCTTCTTTGGTCTCTGTGCAGCCGTCGTGGAGAAAGCACAAAGCCACATCCTCCGGGTGTGGCTAAAACTCATGTATTCTAAGTATGTCACACACCCCGCTTCAGGTTACTTAAATCCTTAAGCATGGGTTATACTCACCGCTAGGTGGCAGTCTTGCAGAGAAGTCCAGAAAAAGACAAGCCCCTCCCGGTCTATACATACCTGGTACCTCCTAACAAATCACCAGTGTTCTTCTCTGCAAGGTGGCGACAAGACAGAAGAAAGAAGTCTCCTGCTTGCAGGTAGCCGGGGTATCACCCCGCCCCCCCCCCGTGGTCTATTTCTGCCCGGCGCTGTTGTGTTAATCCTCTTGTTTATCTGGTAGCCTCCCAGCTTAGGCTGTAGGCTGGGCAGTGGCGTTGCTAGGGCTGGTGTCACCCGGGGCGGTAGGAAATGGTGTCACCCCCCCCCCCCCCCCAAAGAAAAAAAAAATTTGTATGTTGAAAGAACTCAATGGCAGAGAAAAGGAGCACACCGATTACAGACAGCTGGAGGAGAAAAGGGGCGGGCCAGACAGGCAGCAACCAATAGGAGTCGGGGCAGGGCCAGACATCGCACCTGAACAAAAGCGGGGCGCGCGCCTATTATAATCAATGTATGATAGCAGAGGCGCTTATGCGTTGTGCAGTACCTCACTAGCACACATACATCGGCCTGCACGCTCCCTTTATGTCCATTAAAAACACCCATCTCCCGCCAGGTAACGCGCCCACCATGCAACACCACCACACACGCCACTGAGCAGTTACAGCTATAAATCCCCGAATAAACAGGAACAGCGTGCGCTCACCCCAGCAACACCACACACGCCCTCACCTGTTTCTGGCGACGAATACCGCGCGCGCTCTCAGCAACAGCGAACAAAAGCTCCCACCTCGTCCACGTGACCTGCTGTGCGCGCACACCATTGGTCCACAGATTCTGGACAGGCACCAGCAGCCGCTCCGCCTCCTGCCAAATGGCGCTCGAGCGCTGTGGGAGAGATGCGTAGGTGTCGCCGTGAGGGCATAGCATCCCCACAACTGACTGCTCTGTGCCACAGGCTGGCAATAATTGAGGTGACATAATGCCAGGGGCGGACTGGGACCAAAAAACGGCCCTGGACTTTTTGGTCAGACTGGCCCTTCTGTACTGTGCTCGGCCCGGTAAAGTGAGTCAACGCCACTATATATATATATATATATATCTCTGAGCGGGATCGGCCCAGGACCTCCACCCGGGCATCCAAAATCGGGATGCCCCACTGTGTGAAACTCCCCAGGTTACCTGCTACACTTACCTTACTTCCCGGTCCAACACCACATGCGCGGGCCACGGCCGCATCCCCGCTATCCCTCTAGCAGGGCGCATGCCCGCGCCAGGCATTTGTGAATGGCCGGTGCGGGCACATTCCCCGTTTGAGGGTAGCTGGGGATGCGGCTGCAGCTCACGCATGCGCCACTGCACTTAGGACGCTGGCTTAGGATAGTCAAAATCCTAGGTTTTGGTCCACTTCAAAGAGTTTTAATCCTTTTCTGTGGGGCGCCCTGATTTGGGATGCCCCATTTTGTGCAACCCCCTCAGATCACCAGTAAAACTTACCTGACCAGCGATCCACTGGCTCATGCATGGGTTCTCCTCGCTAAGGGCTGGGTGGAGCTGAGCTGGCTGCCAGCCACATCCCACCAGCCTCTAGCTGGTGCAGACACATGTTTGAACCACGCATGTGTTGTTTGATTAGCGGCCAGGTATTTTTACTGGGAATTTGACACAATGGGGTATCCCAAATCAGGATGTCAGGGAGGGGCCATGTAAAGAAGCTTCCATCTGTCTATACAATACATTGCTACACCACAGTCCAGCTCCCCTGGCGCTGTGCGTCCTCAATAGATACTGGGTCATACCATGTGCGGGCGGGGGGGGGGGGGGGGTACTCAAGGAAAAGAAAATCAACAACCACAAACTGTAAAAATTTTACAAAAAAAACCCCACAAAACAGCAGTGTCCATGCTGCTGGGGCCCCATAACAATACTGGTGCAATGCAAATGCTGAAAGCAAACTTTTTTAATGCCCCTGCTGCCGCCCTATTCTATTACACTCTATTAGGGTATAAGGAAGGATACAGGAGGAGAAGAGCTTACACTCTATTAGGGTATAAGGGAGGATACAGGAGAAGAGCTTACACTCTATTAGGGTATAAGGGAGGTTACAGAGGGAGAAGAGCTTACACTCTATTAGGGTATAAGGGAGGATACAGGAGAAGAGCTTACACTCTATTAGGGTATAAGGGAGGATACAGGAGGAGAAGAGCTTACACTCTATTAGGGTATAAGGGAGGATACAGAAGGAGAAGAGCTTACACTCTATTAGGGTATAAGGGAGGATACAGGAGGAGAAGAGCTTACAATCTATTAGGGTATAAGGGAGGATACAGGAGAAGAGCTTACACTCTATTAGGGTATAAGGGAGGATACAGAAGGAGAAAGAGCTTACAATCTATTAGGGTATAAGGGAGGATACAGAAGGAGAAGAGCTTACAATCTATTAGGGTATAAGGGAGGATACAGAAGGAGAAGAGCTTACACTCTATTAGGGTATAAGGGAGGATACAGAAGGAGAAGAGCTTACACTCTATTAGGGTATAAGGGAGGATACAGAAGGAGAAAGAGCTTACACTCTATTAGGGTATAAGGGAGGATACAGGAGGAGAAGAGCTTACACTCTATTAGGGTATAAGGGAGGATACAGAAGGAGAAGAGCTTACACTCTATTAGGGTATAAGGGAGGATACAGGGGGAGAAGAGCTTACACTCTATTAGGGTATAAGGGAGGATACAGGAGAAGAGCTTACACTCTATTAGGGTATAAGGGAGGATACAGGAGGAGAAGAGCTTACACTCTATTAGGGTATAAAGGGGGCGGGTTGACAGGAGGGTTGGTTGGTGGGTATTTAGATGTGCGAGTGGGCAGGTGGTCAGGCAGGTAGGTAGGTGGGTGGGTGACTGCCACCTCCACGTCAGAATCCGCTGATTCCGCCTGCACATCACTCCAGTCTGGTCCAGGGTCTGGGTAGGTAGGTAGGTGAGTGGCAGGTATATAGATAGGTGGGTGGATTAGGCAGTTGGATTAATAGGTGGGTGAGTGAGCAGGGTGGGTAGATGGGCAGGGCAGGGTGAGTAGATGGGTAGATGGGCAGGGCAGGGTGGGTAGATGGGCAGAGCAGGTGGGTAGATGGGCAGGGTGGGTAGATGGGCAGAGCAGGTGGGTAGATGGGCAGGGTGGGTAGATGGGCAGAGCAGGTGGGTAGATGGGCAGGGCAGGGTGGGTAGATGGGCAGAGCAGGGTGGGTAGATGGGCAGGGTGGGTAGATGGGCAGAGCAGGTGGGTAGATGGGCAGAGCAGGTGGGTAGATGGGCAGAGCAGGTGGGTAGATGGGCAGGGCAGGGTGGGTAGATGGGCAGGGCAGGGTGGGTTAAGAGAAAAACATTGCACCATTAATTAGTATTAGCATTTAGTTTGAGGTTTATTGGAACACAATACAGCAACAGCATGGACTCACCTGGAGCCACTTCACTGCCAAGTTGGAGAATCCTTTCTGTTGTTGATTCTCCTTCATGGTGTCTGCAGGCTGCTAACTTGTCCTCGTGGGTGAGACAGACACACACACATCTCTCTCTCTCCCTCCCCCTTCCTCTCCCTCGGGCTATGGCTGCAACACACACACTCACACTCAGACTATCTCTCTCTCTCCCCCTCTCCCCACTCACCGACCTCTGCTGCAGCCATCAATCACAGTTTCTCTTGTTTAATCAGTCACGTCATCCTCTCCCCGCGCTGGCCAGCCAGCATGACAGGAAACGGAAGTGCTGGCCTCTGCTGTGCTGTGCTCTGGGCTGTCCTCCGCAGTGAGGGGAAACAAGAGATGAGTTTTTGGTTCCACTGAGCCACCAATGTAAAAAAACAAAATGACAGCTGAACAACGTGCGCGGCCGCGCTCCCGCGCATCTTACAGGCAACACTGCGACTTGTGGCCCTCCCTGGCACCGGCCTACCGGGATTTTGCCCGGTATGCCCTATGGCCAGCCCGCCCCTGCATAATGCTATAGTGCGGTGTCACCCTCTAGGTCTGGTGTCACCCGGGGCGGTCCGCCCCCCCCGCCCCCGGGTCGCTACGCCACTGAGGCTGGGCAAGGGTAGATGGCACTCTAGGTGCCCAGGAGATTAGCTCCTCTGCTCGACCCCATATCATGGGGCATAGCGGTATTCCGGAGTGGTGATGCGGACGTGGGATGCCCTTACACTCATTTCACTTTAAGTAGTGGTAGAGCCTTTCAGTTGTAGTACTGAGGTTATATTCCTTCCCAGTTAAGTATGGCTGTTTAATGTGCTTGACTGTGGGTGTGTGCGTGTGTGCTGGGACGGGTGGCCTGTGCGCGCTGGCCTGCCCGTCCTTCCGGACTGATAGCTCATGTGTTGTTCCAGCCTCTGCCTTTATTTTACTTATGGGCGGGTCGGGCGTGTGTCGCTGGCCCGCCTTTTAGAGGTTGCCTCATGATGGGGGTAACTTGGAGGGCGCCATGTTTTGGCGCCCGTTCTCGCCGGGATTCCTGTGAGGAATTGTGGTGGGCGGGGTCGGGCGGCGCGCTGCGCCGCCGGCCCGCCTTGGATGTGGAGCGCCGAGGTCCTTCCCGGCGCTCACGGCGTGTGACTGTTACTATGCTGGCCTCCGCCTGTGCGGTTGTGTGTCCTGTGTGGACCGGGTGGTTATGTGCCGCCGGTCAGTCTGTTGGGATATGTGGGCGCCATCTCCACTGGCGTCCGCTGCTCTGCGCCCTGATTGGTCGGTTGGGAGGGGCCACTGAGGCTCCCGCGTTTCTAGGGGCCCGCCCCTCGTCTCTCCTCTCTCCTTGGCGGTGCGGGTGCCTGTGTTCTGGCAGGGGCCGCCATTTTCGCAGAAGAAGCAGTTGTTTCCCAGGTAGGCTTTGCTTGTTCTCTATGACGGGGTCTGATTCTAGCCCCGCGATTATTATTATTATTGCTATTGGCCTACATTGATTATTCCACCTCCCCCCCCCTCCCCTCCTCTCCTCCCCCTCGCCCCCACTATTTGGGGGTGTTGGCAGGGCTATTTAACCAGTATTTTGGGGCATGGGGTTAAAGGGGGGGGACGGTCTGGTTATTATGAGCACTGTATTTTCTGTGTATGTGTGCTGGAATGATTGTTGTCTTTTGTTTCTGTTTTTCAGATCCTGGGACCCCATCCTACAGGGCTCTCCCGGTCTTATATACCTGGCTAGTTGGGGTGTTTTGGCATTACACTCTCTATTTGGATATAATTTTTCTGCAAAATTTTCATGGTCAGGGCTATCTAAATATACATATATATTGTAGGTAAAGGGGCATCCCGGGTTGCTTACTGCGTAAATCCCTGGGTTCTGCGAATACCATAAATTTCACCATATGGAGGCTGCCAAAGATACCGGAAACGGTCCTTCGGGACAATCCAGGCTGTGTGGGGGGTGTGGGACTCCGCTCCCGGGGGATGATGTCATTATTTGTATTCCATGTGCACAGCGGAACATTGAGCGCCAGTCCGGCACCCCGTGCCTGGTACTTCATCGGCCGTGCCATCTCCCTCCCCTCCCTACCTGTTCCGGACCCCGTGTGACGTTGTCATGGGTGGGGATTCGCAATCTGAGGTGTGCGCCCGCTTGGCCAGCCTCGAGAAAATGTTTTCCGCCATGGCCGCTCAGAAGGTTACGGCTAAGCGAAAACATCTATCTCCGCCTCCGCCGGACTCCGATGGGGAGGTTGTTGAGGATCTGGATTGGCCAGATCGTCCCCTTGAAGAAGGTGAGCTCGTTGAGGAATTAGAGGATCTGGAGGGCCAGCAGTTGCTGGGCGCTGAGGGGGACCAGGCTGAAGGTCCCGTTCTTGATACACCTTCCATTTTGGCCCAAATGTTTGAGGTTTTGGATTTGGATCCTCCTGAAGTTGCTCCTCGGCCTAAGGGCCAGCTTTTTGGGGTGTCCAAGCAGCACTTGGAGTTTCCCAGTCAACGGCATTTCGAGGACGTTGTCCTAAAGCAATGGGAGCAACCTACGCATCTCGTAGGGGTACCGCCTAGCTGGGATAGAAAATATCCTTTTCCGGCGGACTTGCTTAAGCGTTGGGCTGTCCCGCCCGAGGTGGATGCTCCGGTCTTGGGACTGTCTAATACGGCGGTTGTACATTCTCCTGACACGACTTCTCTCAAGGACGGTGAGGATCGCCGGATTGATCAGCTGGCCCGCCATGGTTTTGTCTGTGCGGGTTCAGTTTTGAGGCCTGTTTGTGCTTCTGCACTTTTATGTGTGGATCTTGAGCCTACCGGTGAGGAGTTTCTTGCTCTTAAGCGTTGTGAATCCTTCTTGTCATTTATTCTGGCCGCTCAGGATGATGCCATGTTGATGTGTGGCAGGGCTACTGCTATGTTGGTGGCTATTCGCCGTTCTGTGTGGTTGAGACAGTGGACGGCTGATTTTAATTCTAAAAGATCACTCACGGCTCTTCCCTTTCTGGGTTTGAGGCTTTTCGGTGAAAAGCTGGATTCTGTTGCCAAGGGAGGTAAGTTGCCTCAGCGCAAGAGATTTAGCCGTTCCTTTCGGGGGGCGGCCCCCTTTCGGGGAGCCAGAGCCGGCAGGGGTGCGGACTTCTCGGCCTCCAGGGGCGTCAGTTGGAATAGGGGTAGAGGCCGTGGCCGTCCCGTTCACGCCTGGGGCGCCAAGCCCAAGCCAGCCGCCAAGCCCGTTCAGCAATGAGGAGGGCGCCCTCACCCGTACGGGTGGGGGGACGGTTGCGACTCTTCTCCCGGGTATGGGACCAGGAGGTCTCGGACAGGTGGATCCGGGAGGTGGTGTCGGCCGGTTACAAGCTGGAGTTCAAGTCCCGCCCTCCTCCAAGGTTTTTCAGGTCTCGGGTACCTTCAGATCCTTTGGCCGCACAGGGGCTCCTGGCGGCGGTAAGGAATCTTCTGGAATTGGCAGTCATCTGCCCGGTCTCTCTTTCGGGGCGCAGGTATTATTCCAATCTCTTCACTGTACCCAAAAAGGATGGTTCGTTCCGTCCCATCCTGGATTTGAAGTTTCTCAACCGGTTTATTCGTCCCCGGAAGTTTCGCATGGATGTCCTTGGACTCTTGCCAGCACAGAGTTTTTCTCCCTCAGGCCAAGGTTCTGTTGATTCAGGATTTGGCTCAGCTTCTTCTTTCCAATCCTCGTCCCTCCATCCGGCTAGGGATGAGACTGGTGGGGTTGATGGTAGCCTCTTTCGAGGCAGTTCCCTTCGCGCAGTTTCACACGAGGACGCTTCAGCTTCGTCTGTTGGCGTCTTGGGACCGGCGACCGCTGTCGTTGGATCTGTCCTTCCGGATGTCCCCTCGGGTTCGGCAGTCTCTTCTGTGGTGGATGGTCTCGGATAATCTTCTGAAGGGCAGGTCATTTTTGACACCGCTTTGGGAAACTGTCACCACGGACGCCAGTTTGTCAGGATGGGGAGGTTTCTGGAAGGATCTTCGGTTCCGGGGGCGGTGGGGCCCTCAGGAAGCCCACTTGCCCATCAATGTTCTGGAGTTGAGAGCCATCAGGCTGGTTCTGTCTCACTTGACGCAGCATTTACAGGGCCTGCCGGTTCAGGTTCGGTCAGACAATCGGACAGCGGTTGCTTACATCAATCACCAAGGAGGGACTCGCAGTCTGGGTGCCCACAGAGAGGTGTCTCTGATTCTAGTTTGGGCGGAGACTCATGTTCCTTGCATCTCGGCAGTGTACATTCCAGGAGTGGAGAACACGGAGGCGGACTTTCTGAGCAGGTGCTCTTCCCGCCGGGGGGAATGGTCTCTCCATCCCCAGGTGTTTCGGTCGCTTTGTCTCCGGTGGGGGGCGCCGGAGGTGGATCTGTTTGCCTCTCATCACAATCACAAGCTTCCGACATTCGTGTCGCTATCCCAGGACCCTCTGGCTCTGGCGGCGGATGCCATGGCTCTGAGCTGGAGGGACCTGGGGTTTCTTTTTCTGTTTCCTCCGATTCCCATGCTAGGCAGGGTACTGCAAAAGCTGGTTCTGGAAGGAGTTCCCGCCATTCTCGTGGCGCCAAGGTGGCCAAGACGGGTGTGGTTCGCAGACATCGTTCGTCTGGCGGTGGATCAGTTCGAGCTGCCTCTTCGGCCGGATCTTCTCACTCAGGGTCTACTGTGTTACCCCAGTTTACCAACGCTGGCTTTGACGGCTTGGCTGCTGAAACCTCCATCTTGAAGGAGGAAGGCCTTTCGGATTCGGTCATTCGGACTCTTATCAGTGCCAGGAAGAGATCCTCTTCTTCCATCTATTATAGGGCTTGGAGATCTTATATTGATTGGTGTGAGGCGAGATCTTTGCCCTGCCGGGTCTTATCTATCTCTAGGATTTTGGAATTTCTTCAATCTGGGCTGGACTCTGGCCTGCAGCTTAGTACCTTGAAGGGGCAGGTTTCGGCCTTGTCTATCTTTTTTCAGAGGTCTTTTGCTCTCCATTCTTTGGTCAAGACTTTTTTCCAGGGGGTTTCGCATCTGCGGCCTCCTAGGAAGTCTTTGCTCCCTGTTTGGGATTTGAATTTGGTGCTTTCTGCTCTTCAGGCTCCTCCTTTTGAGCCTTTGCAGGATATTGCTCTATCTATGTTGACTCAGAAGGTTGTCTTTTTGGTGGCCATCACTTCGGTTCGGCGTGTTTCGGAGTTGGCAGCCTTGTCTATTCAGGCTCCTTATTTTGAGAAACATCAGGACAAAGTGGTTTTTCGTTTCAAGCCAGACTTTCTCCCTAAAGTGGTCTCTGCTTTTCATCTTAATCAGGACATTGTTCTTCCCTCCTTGTGTCCTAGGCCTGGGAATGACAAGGAGAGGGCGTTGCATTGTTTGGATGTGGTACGTTGTGTCAAGTACTATTTGCGTATTACGTCTTCTTTTCGTAAGACTGATGCCTTTTTCGTGGTGCCCTGTGGGGCTAGGAAGGGTTTGGCTCCGGCTAAGTCTTCCATTAGTAAATGGATTCGTCAGGCGATTGTTGGAGCCTATTCTGCCAAGGGGAAGGATCCCCCTTTTCGTGTTACTGCTCATTCTACTCGTGCGATTGAAGCGTCCTGGGCTTTTCAGCACCAGGCTTCTGTTGATCAAGTTTGTAAGGCTGCTACTTGGTCTTCTGTTCACACTTTTTCAAAATTTTACAAGGTTGATGTGCGGGCCTCAGCGGATGCTGTTTTTGGCCGCAAGGTTCTGCAGGCTGCAGTGGTTTGAATTTTCTGCTTTATTGCCTGGTTGGATACCCGCCCTTTTTGGACACTGCTGTTGGATGTCCCATGCTTAAGGATTTAAGTAACCTGAAGCGGGGTGTGTGATTTTGTGATTACTCACCTGTAAAATGGGTATTATAAGTATGTCACACACCCCGCTTCACCCGCCCTTTTTGGTATCCTGGTTCTTTATATGGTGAAGCTTTTTTGTTATCTTTGAGGGTTACCTTTTTTTTCCTGGTACCTTGTCTTATTGCTGTTTGAATTACTGGGGATTTGTTAGGAGGTACCAGGTATGTATAGACCGGGAGGGGCTTGTCTTTTTCTGGACTTCTCTGCAAGACTGCCACCTAGCGGTGAGTATAACCCATGCTTAAGGATGTAAGTAACCTGAAGCGGGGTGTGTGACATACTTATAATACCCATTTTACAGGTGAGTAATCACAAAATGGTATTTTCCCTGATCCAACGGCACATGCGTGGGCTCTCGTCCATTGAAATTAATCCATCTCAATGTCTCTCAATCCCTATTCCACTATTTCTACATAGCATTTACTTTTACTTTTACTACCCTCCCACCTCTCCTCCTCCTCATATTTATTTTTCTGGTATTTTGACTTTCACATCTGCTTTCTCCACCCCACTTGATTTTACATCTAGTCTATATCTTTTCCACTCCCCCCTTCTCACTTCCCAGCTATAATCCCACATTCCCTCACTTCCCCTGAATCTCTTTTGCTTTTTCTCTCTATTCCCCCTGTTTTTAATACTACATTTCCTCCCACTTATACCCACGTCTTTTATTTCAATTCATCTCTACTCTTCTTCTGCTTTCACTCCTGTCTCCTCTATCCTCCTTTTTGTATTGCTATCTCTAACAAGACCACTTATCCAGTGTACTAGGCAAAGGGGCTGGCATCCCCAAATCTAGTGTGCTTTTATGCCCAGACTCTGGCTTTGGTAGTATATCATCCCTACATGAGAGGCAGGTCCCATCCCTACCCTTCTTGGTGTTGTGGTAGCCTTGACCACACAACAGGCCAAGCCCCACAACCAACCTGTTTCCTGCAGGCAATAACCCTGGCAATGCAGCTGCTGATATGACTCTTCCAGCAGGTAATGTGTGTAGCACTGTTTTGGGAGGGTGATGATAAACGCCCCACTCAAGACAGGCTATGGCGCTGACCTGTTGGTACAAAATTAGGCTGAGCCTTCGCTTAGTGGAAGAGTGGGATAAATGTTCTGTAGCAGTGCCTCCACCCAGAATAGGGCCATTGTAACTGTCGGGGAACCTTTCTGGGAAATAGATCAAGTCTCAACAAAACCATACAATGAGAGCAGAGGGACTACTGCTCCCAGCAATCTCTTAAAGCAATCACTGGCACAGCTGAATACAGCATAAAGAGTGTAATATATATATATATATATATATATATATATATATATATATATATATATATATAATGCAATAATGAAAGGCCTAGCTTCAGTCCGTGCACATATACCCGGGTATATAGTTACTCTATAGTCCAAATACCTCCAAGAGAAAGAGTCTGCGCAGGATGAAAGCTGCAGGGGCCCCTGATCTTGATAGCTGATCCACGCTTGACGCGTAGAAGTCAATCAGACAGGTGAAGCTTCTCTACTGGATACACTGTACATGCAGGTCAGCAAGCTGGGAGTAAAGAAGGAGTTCCAAAACAGCTACAGACGATCTCCTCTAGGCACAGTCAGCTGAACTGGCAGGTGAACAGTCTGATGGTCAGTGGAAGGATCCAGATGCCAATGTGAGGCTCTGGATACAAGAAGCAGCAGCACAGCTTCTGACAGCAAGCCGTGTGCTCAGGTCTGTTCCAGGATGCAGGAAGTATGTTCTCTACTTATAGACCAGCACAGGGCTGCGAATCCAAGCTAGCAGGGGCAGGAAGTATACTGTCACTGGTTAAGGAGGGAGTGCTCTATGATTTCCAGGAGACATGCAATGTTCAGAGAAACGTTGTGGTAAATCAGCACTTCCCTACATGTACTTGGGGTATATAGTTGACATGACTATTTAATGCTTGTGGAGTGTGATTTAATTACAGTGTATTTTTTTCCAGTTAAGTACGTACCTGCCCTCTCACTGCCTGGATCCATGGTTAGCTGGGGGTGCCACAGATGGGTGGTTTAGCCACTTTCATCACTGTTGGTAATGCATGTTCCCAGGCTTTGGCGCACTGGAAGTAGAGCACGCTGAGCTGATGCTACGTTGAGGCTCCTCAGTGACTGAGTGCAGGGACTTTAATACACAACCTCCTGCTGCCCCCTGTGCTCCACAAGCCACAGGAGAGTGATAGCTACAGTAACGTCATCGTGCAGCTGGCACGTGCCCCCCCCTATCTATGCTCCTGTATACTGTGATCACTAAGAAACAGTGGAATGAAGGCAATTGCCAGCGCTGGATGTTAATCTTTGCTCAATATCAAAATCTGAGGCCCACTCTATGTGATGGCTCCCTTGTTTCAAGCGAACCTCTGGCCCCAAGGCAACCAGGCTTATCTCAATATTCAGACTATATAGGTAATTGAATGAAGTTCAAAAAGGTAGGCCCCTACAATTTAGGACAAAAAAAGCTTACCGTACAAACTTAATATGAAATGTCTTCAATATACAAAGATAAAACATCTAGTAAGTTATAGCAACTAATCTAAATTAGTTTTAATCTGGGAAATCTGATAATGATTAGTTTGAATATGAACTTTTACTATGTCAATTATCATTCGACTCCAGGGCACCACTCTAAACAATCCTATTTGCTTTTTTCATGAGCTTTGGCCAAATCAGATGTTTGCAAGATGTACCTGAAGAAGGGGTTCTGGCAGCCCTGAAAACATTGTATATAGCACGTATGGAATAACAATGCATTAATTTATATAAAGGGGTGGCAGCGGATATTTCTAATGTATCCAAGTTTGGTTGGCACCAAATGATTGGCACCCTTAGCAGTTCAACACCTTTTTTTCTCCATACCTGTGAGGGAATGATAGTCACTGTGGATAGACAAACAGCAGATAGCACCTAATAATGCAAATAATGCAAGTGAAGAAATATGCAGTGGATAAGCTTTGGGTAGTAAAAGTGATACAGCAGGCAAAGGTAATTGTTACACCGTTGCGTTGGGTATATTGAAAAAGAAATTGAAAAAGGTTTACAATTACAGTTTACACTACCTCATGATTTCTCTTCTGAAAAAAGTGGGCGTGGCCCTTGGATCTGTGATACTGCATAATCTGGAGGGAGGGAGGGGCCAGAAATCCTGTTCCACTCTGCTGAGCTGATTGGAAGATGGGATGAAAAGAGAATGTCATTGGCTGAACCTGTAAAACTCGATATCGCTGCCATTTCTGCTTCAATTTAAAAACTGAAAACAGTTTAGGACAATGGCAAATGTAGGCCGAGGCAATGGTGTAACAAATTTGCCTGCTGTATCACTTTATTGCAGGTGTTTTGAGACTGTGACAAGAGTCGAAAACCCTTTCTCTAGTCCTGTAGCACTTAACCTTCTCCTCTGCAATCTAGACTTGTTTCTCCATAAAGAAGAATGTAAGCTCACAGGATGGGGGAGTTACATAGGGAGAATAATGCTTAAACCAGACCAACACCTGTTTTTTTCTTTAGCGGGTGTTGGTCCTGCAGTCAGCTAATCAAAACAAGCTCAGAGGGCACCCAGAATGCTGGAGTCCCCCCCGCAAATAACCCCCAAGAACACCAGTAATCCTCACCTTTACTACGAGCCGGGAAAGGAGTACCACCATTGTCTGCCGTGTGGAATGACCATCCACCAGCCAATCGTGGGACCCGGCGTTCCCGGTGCTGTCTCGTAGTAAAGGTGACGATTACAGGCATTTTGGTGGGTTATGTGCGGGGGGGGGGGCCCTCTAGCATTCTGGATGCCCCCTCAAGCTTGTTTTGATTAGTTGACTGTGGGACCAATACCTATTATAGAAAAATGGGTGTTGGTTTGGTTTAACTATTTCACAGGTTTTACAAAGATTAAGCAAAAATAATGGCTACACAAAATGGTCACCAGGTGGCAATATAACACATAACATAAGTATAATACACAATACAACTAATAACTACATAATGCAACTGAAGACAGTATGAGCTGTTGCTCTGTCTCATTATAGTGCAGTTATTGATTTTAGTAGCTTTGCAGAACCCAAATTGAGCAGTATTTTAACAGAAGCATACTGCTACACTAAAAACAGGAATCATGTCATGTCTAGACATCAAACTAATACTAATACTAATAATGTCATAACATCAAATTAATAGATTGGACCTGAAAATACCAAACACGTGTTTATTGTTAGGCTGGATACTAAGGGCCTTATTTATCAAGGGCTAGCGCCAGGTAGTGTCTGACGAGCGCCAGGTACCGCCAGCTAACGGCGGCTACCGACTCAAGTACGCCCGGCGGCGGTCACAATCACGCATTTATCACGCTAAATGAGGCTAGCGCCGGCGAGAGCGTCAGCTAGCGCGGGATTCATCATGTAGCCGACTGCAACGAACAGCGCCGCTACTAATCCCATCACAGCGCCAGGTATGACCTGTCGCTCCCTGGCGCTCTCCAATGCATTTCAATGGAGCAATCTTTAAATATTCATAATTAATTGATTTTTTTTTTTTTTTTTTTGTTTCACTGTCAAAAATTCTGTGACCACTACGGCAATGTTAGATATTTTTTTTAAGGAAAAAAAAAAAAAAAAAGAATATGTGCAGAATTGATATTACAGGTCTGATATTAATGTATTCATATTACAAAATGTTTTGAAAAACTTGTATAATTTGTACATTAAAAAAAATGGTTGTTTGGGGATTAAAAACTACTTTACACACATCGCCGCCAGCGCTCTGGGGTTTAAACAAGGAATTCACAGCGCGAGAAATTTTTGAGCGTGATTTGTTAATGAATCTGCAGCAAGCCGTTCGCTCTGGCCATTCGCTGTCAGGCGCACCCATACAACGCAGAACCTGTGAAACATCGACCCCTAACCCCGTATTCAACATTACCGCACACCGACTGAGTCGCTGTCAACAAGCAAACCCCGGCCAAGCACAGCGAATACTAGCTGGCGCTGTGAAAATCACGCTACTGGCGCTCATCTGTCGCTACCTGGTGCTATTAATGAATCGGCCTCTAAGTATCCACACAAACCAAGAAACCAAAGTACAAGGTATAAGAAGAATTTGGTACCAAAACAGTGGGGATGTTCTATATTCTAAAAAATGTGTAAAATAAATCTGAACAAATACATATTTATGTTCTGGTTTTCATAGCTTGTGTTTAGGGATGAGCGAATCGATCCGGACGAACCCGGATTCGATCCGAATTTCAGGAAAAATTCGATTCGGATCGAATCCGAATTTCCCCGCGATTCGATCACTCGAAGTTTTCCTTTAACATCCATTCATTTACATTACAGGCATTCTAAGATGGCGGACGGGACATGTCTGGACATGTATCCCGCGCCAGTGCAAGCTGGGGCAGTCACATGCAGCCTATCAGCAGCCAGCAAGCCCGGTGACGTCACACAGCGGTATTTAACGGCGGCCATCTTGCTTTTCCTCATTTCTCTATTGCATTCGTGACAGACAGACAGAACGCTGTGTAGCTGAGGCAGTTAGACAGGCTGGAGACAGGGACAGGCTGGAGACAGGCAGGAGACAGGCAGGAGACAGACAGGAGACAGACAGAAAGCCAGGGAAAGGTAGGAAAAACGGAGCTGGCTGACAGGGAGATTTTTTTTTTTTCATCCAGCCTTTGTTAGCGTTTTCAGGCTGCTTATAGTAACTAACTGTGCATATATACTGAACTGATCTTAAGTCTGCTGTGAGGCATCCCATTCTGTGACTAAAGCAGCCTCTGTTTAAGACCATATAAGCATTTGCTCTTATCATATTTGAAATTAGGCCTGATAAAGACACTTTTGCTGGCCAAAGCACTACTGGACCCTGCCAGCTCGATTCCTGCCCGGGGCATCCCATTCTGTGACTACAGCAGCCTCTGTTTAAGACCATATAAGCATTTGCTCTTATCATATTTGAAATTAGCCTGATAAAGACACTTTTGCTGGCCAAAGCACTACTGGACCCTGCCAGCTCGATTCCTGCCCGGGGCATCCCATTCTGTGACTAAAGCAGCCTCTGTTTAAGACCATATAAGCATTTGCTCTTATCATATTTGAAATTAGCCTGATAAAGACACTTTTGCTGGCCAAAGCCCTACTGGACCCTGCCAGGTCGATTCCTGCCCAGGGCATCCCATTCTGTGACTAAAGCAGCCTCTGTTTAAGACCATATAAGCATTTGCTCTTATCATATTTGAAATTAGGCCTGATAAAGACACTTTTGCTGGCCAAAGCCCTACTGGACCCTGCCAGCTCGATTCCTGCCCGGGGCATCCCATTCTGTGACTACAGCAGCCTCTGTTTAAGACCATATAAGCATTTGCTCTTATCATATTTGAAATTAGCCTGATAAAGACACTTTTGCTGGCCAAAGCACTACTGGACCCTGCCAGCTCGATTCCTGCCCGGGGCATCCCATTCTGTGACTAAAGCAGCCTCTGTTTAAGACCATATAAGCATTTGCTCTTATCATATTTGAAATTAGGCCTGATAAAGACACTTTTGCTGGCCAAAGCCCTACTGGACCCTGCCAGCTCGATTCCTGCCCGGGGCATCCCATTCTGTGACTACAGCAGCCTCTGTTTAAGACCATATAAGCATTTGCTCTTATCATATTTGAAATTAGGCCTGATAAAGACACTTTTGCTGGCCAAAGCACTACTGGACCCTGCCAGGTCGATTCCTGCCCAGGGCATCCCATTCTGTGACTAAAGCAGCCTCTGTTTAAGACCATATAAGCATTTGCTCTTATCATATTTGAAATTAGGCCTGATAAAGACACTTTTGCTGGCCAAAGCCCTACTGGACCCTGCCAGGTCGATTCCTGCCCAGGGCATCCCATTCTGTGACTAAAGCAGCCTCTGTTTAAGACCATATAAGCATTTGCTCTTATCATATTTGAAATTAGGCCTGATAAAGACACTTTTGCTGGCCAAAGCACTACTGGACCCTGCCAGGTCGATTCCTGCCCAGGGCATCCCATTCTGTGACTAAAGCAGCCTCTGTTTAAGACCATATAAGCATTTGCTCTTATCATATTTGAAATTAGGCCTGATAAAGACACTTTTGCTGGCCAAAGCACTACTGGACCCTGCCAGGTCGATTCCTGCCCAGGGCATCCCATTCTGTGACTAAAGCAGCCTCTGTTTAAGACCATATAAGCATTTGCTCTTATCATATTTGAAATTAGGCCTGATAAAGACACTTTTGCTGGCCAAAGCACTACTGGACCCTGCCAGGTCGATTCCTGCCCAGGGCATCCCATTCTGTGACTAAAGCAGCCTCTGTTTAAGACCATATAAGCATTTGCTCTTATCATATTTGAAATTAGGCCTGATAAAGACACTTTTGCTGGCCAAAGCCCTACTGGACCCTGCCAGGTCGATTCCTGCCCGGGGCATCCCATTCTGTGACTAAAGCAGCCTCTGTTTAAGACCATATAAGCATTTGCTCTTATCATATTTGAAATTAGGCCTGATAAAGACACTTTTGCTGGCCAAAGCACTACTGGACCCTGCCAGCTCGATTCCTGCCCGGGGCATCCCATTCTGTGACTAAAGCAGCCTCTGTTTAAGACCATATAAGCATTTGCTCTTATCATATTTGAAATTAGGCCTGATAAAGACACTTTTGCTGGCCAAAGCCCTACTGGACCCTGCCAGGTCGATTCCTGCCCAGGGCATCCCATTCTGTGACTAAAGCAGCCTCTGTTTAAGACCATATAAGCATTTGCTCTTATCATATTTGAAATTAGGCCTGATAAAGACACTTTTGCTGGCCAAAGCACTACTGGACCCTGCCAGCTCGATTCCTGCCCGGGGCATCCCATTCTGTGACTAAAGCAGCCTCTGTTTAAGACCATATAAGCATTTGCTCTTATCATATTTGAAATTAGCCTGATAAAGACACTTTTGCTGGCCAAAGCCCTACTGGACCCTGCCAGGTCCATTCCTGCCCAGGGCATCCCATTCTGTGACTAAAGCAGCCTCTGTTTAAGACCATATAAGCATTTGCTCTTATCATATTTGAAATTAGCCTGATAAAGACACTTTTGCTGGCCAAAGCACTACTGGACCCTGCCAGCTCGATTCCTGCCCGGGGCATCCCATTCTGTGACTAAAGCAGCCTCTGTTTAAGACCATATAAGCATTTGCTCTTATCATATTTGAAATTAGCCTGATAAAGACACTTTTGCTGGCCAAAGCCCTACTGGACCCTGCCAGGTCGATTCCTGCCCAGGGCATCCCATTCTGTGACTAAAGCAGCCTCTGTTTAAGACCATATAAGCATTTGCTCTTATCATATTTGAAATTAGGCCTGATAAAGACACTTTTGCTGGCCAAAGCCCTACTGGACCCTGCCAGCTCGATTCCTGCCCGGGGCATCCCATTCTGTGACTACAGCAGCCTCTGTTTAAGACCATATAAGCATTTGCTCTTATCATATTTGAAATTAGCCTGATAAAGACACTTTTGCTGGCCAAAGCACTACTGGACCCTGCCAGCTCGATTCCTGCCCGGGGCATCCCATTCTGTGACTAAAGCAGCCTCTGTTTAAGACCATATAAGCATTTGCTCTTATCATATTTGAAATTAGGCCTGATAAAGACACTTTTGCTGGCCAAAGCACTACTGGACCCTGCCAGCTCGATTCCTGCCCGGGGCATCCCATTCTGTGACTAAAGCAGCCTCTGTTTAAGACCATATAAGCATTTGCTCTTATCATATTTGAAATTAGCCTGATAAAGACACTTTTGCTGGCCAAAGCCCTACTGGACCCTGCCAGGTCGATTCCTGCCCAGGGCATCCCATTCTGTGACTAAAGCAGCCTCTGTTTAAGACCATATAAGCATTTGCTCTTATCATATTTGAAATTAGGCCTGATAAAGACACTTTTGCTGGCCAAAGCCCTACTGGACCCTGCCAGCTCGATTCCTGCCCGGGGCATCCCATTCTGTGACTACAGCAGCCTCTGTTTAAGACCATATAAGCATTTGCTCTTATCATATTTGAAATTAGCCTGATAAAGACACTTTTGCTGGCCAAAGCACTACTGGACCCTGCCAGCTCGATTCCTGCCCGGGGCATCCCATTCTGTGACTAAAGCAGCCTCTGTTTAAGACCATATAAGCATTTGCTCTTATCATATTTGAAATTAGGCCTGATAAAGACACTTTTGCTGGCCAAAGCACTACTGGACCCTGCCAGCTCGATTCCTGCCCGGGGCATCCCATTCTGTGACTACAGCAGCCTCTGTTTAAGACCATATAAGCATTTGCTCTTATCATATTTGAAATTAGCCTGATAAAGACACTTTTGCTGGCCAAAGCACTACTGGACCCTGCCAGCTCGATTCCTGCCCGGGGCATCCCATTCTGTGACTAAAGCAGCCTCTGTTTAAGACCATATAAGCATTTGCTCTTATCATATTTGAAATTAGCCTGATAAAGACACTTTTGCTGGCCAAAGCCCTACTGGACCCTGCCAGGTCGATTCCTGCCCAGGGCATCCCATTCTGTGACTAAAGCAGCCTCTGTTTAAGACCATATAAGCATTTGCTCTTATCATATTTGAAATTAGGCCTGATAAAGACACTTTTGCTGGCCAAAGCACTACTGGACCCTGCCAGGTCCATTCCTGCCCAGGGCATCCCATTCTGTGACTAAAGCAGCCTCTGTTTAAGACCATATAAGCATTTGCTCTTATCATATTTGAAATTAGGCCTGATAAAGACACTTTTGCTGGCCAAAGCCCTACTGGACCCTGCCAGGTCGATTCCTGCCCAGGGCATCCCATTCTGTGACTAAAGCAGCCTCTGTTTAAGACCATATAAGCATTTGCTCTTATCATATTTGAAATTAGGCCTGATAAAGACACTTTTGCTGGCCAAAGCACTACTGGACCCTGCCAGGTCGATTCCTGCCCAGGGCATCCCATTCTGTGACTAAAGCAGCCTCTGTTTAAGACCATATAAGCATTTGCTCTTATCATATTTGAAATTAGGCCTGATAAAGACACTTTTGCTGGCCAAAGCCCTACTGGACCCTGCCAGGTCGATTCCTGCCCAGGGCATCCCATTCTGTGACTAAAGCAGCCTCTGTTTAAGACCATATAAGCATTTGCTCTTATCATATTTGAAATTAGGCCTGATAAAGACACTTTTGCTGGCCAAAGCACTACTGGACCCTGCCAGGTCGATTCCTGCCCAGGGCATCCCATTCTGTGACTAAAGCAGCCTCTGTTTAAGACCATATAAGCATTTGCTCTTATCATATTTGAAATTAGGCCTGATAAAGACACTTTTGCTGGCCAAAGCCCTACTGGACCCTGCCAGGTCGATTCCTGCCCGGGGCATCCCATTCTGTGACTAAAGCAGCCTCTGTTTAAGACCATATAAGCATTTGCTCTTATCATATTTGAAATTAGGCCTGATAAAGACACTTTTGCTGGCCAAAGCACTACTGGACCCTGCCAGCTCGATTCCTGCCCGGGGCATCCCATTCTGTGACTAAAGCAGCCTCTGTTTAAGACCATATAAGCATTTGCTCTTATCATATTTGAAATTAGGCCTGATAAAGACACTTTTGCTGGCCAAAGCCCTACTGGACCCTGCCAGGTCGATTCCTGCCCAGGGCATCCCATTCTGTGACTAAAGCAGCCTCTGTTTAAGACCATATAAGCATTTGCTCTTATCATATTTGAAATTAGGCCTGATAAAGACACTTTTGCTGGCCAAAGCACTACTGGACCCTGCCAGCTCGATTCCTGCCCGGGGCATCCCATTCTGTGACTAAAGCAGCCTCTGTTTAAGACCATATAAGCATTTGCTCTTATCATATTTGAAATTAGCCTGATAAAGACACTTTTGCTGGCCAAAGCCCTACTGGACCCTGCCAGGTCCATTCCTGCCCAGGGCATCCCATTCTGTGACTAAAGCAGCCTCTGTTTAAGACCATATAAGCATTTGCTCTTATCATATTTATATTATAAGACACTTTTGCTGGGCATAGGCTTACTGCTGCCTGCCAGGTGCACTTCTGTTGAGGCATCCCATTCTGTAACATAGCATACCCCTCTTTATTTACACTAAGCAGCTCTCTTATTTACACTAAGCAGGCCTGTTGGAGGCTGAGTGTTACTGCTCACTTTTGGTGTGCATTATATTCTGTTTTATATAGACCCACTGCTGCCTGGGGGTTCTTAAAATATCACCTACTACCACGCCAGTTAGACTATGTCGGGCAGACAAGTGCCTGGAAGTGAAAAGAGGAGTGGCAGAGGCCAAGATTCCGCAGGCAGAGCTCGCATCAGACTGGGGGCCAGTAGCAGCAGGAGTCACGCTGAGAGACCTAATCTGCCAGTATCTGCTAGCGGTCGGGTCTCCACCAGTAACGCATCTGCCGTGGTAGATTGGCTGACGCGCTCATCAACAACATCATCACAACTTACATCTGAGACCCCCAGTCTAGGGTCGGTAGGTTCCTCTGACACAACCCTGAGTTGGCATGCCCCGAGAGCAGTCCCTGTCCTCCCATTTCCTCTGTCCTACGCCGTTCCCTCCCCCAGCGACGTATCCTATGCTTTGGGTTCAGCTCCACTCTTTAGTGAGGAGGACGATCAGATACAGGAGGACAGTCAGCAGCTACTGCCCAGCCAAGAAATGGAGGTGGCTTCTTTAGCTAGGCAGACAAATAGTGATGTGGACAGTGTCGTGGGTGCTGCGAGCGTTCCAGCTCCTGCGCCAGACACTGTTGACGAATCCACGAACATCAGTGACGTACAGCCACAACCCGGTGATGATGATGATGATGACGATGAAGCCGATCGCACTTGGGAGCCGGGTGATGAAGGGGCTTCATCGTCATCATCAGGAGAAGAGGGGCGCAGGTTGCCCCGGAGTCAGCAGCTGAGGCAGCAAGGTGGTAGCAGTCAGCATGGGGGCACAATTCCAAAGGCTGGAGCCGGCCGGGGCCGGGGCCGGGGTAGAGCACCTGCTGTGCGGCAGTCTACCTTATCGGGAGGTAGTGGAGCAGGGGTTCCTGGAGTTGGCAACAGCAGCAGTGAATCAGTGAGGCCAGGGGGTGGGAAAAGTAGCTACTCGGCAGTGTGGCAGTTTTTCCTGAGGCATCCGCAGGAGGGTAACATGGCCACATGCAAGATATGTAGGCAAAAGGTGAAGCGTGGCCAGGGTCCAAATGTTGGCACTACGGCCCTGCGTCAACATATGATGCGTCACCATAAAACGACCTGGGAGAACCGAGGCTCCCAAGGGGTGGTCCAGTCTGCTTCCTCACCAAGTGAGCTCCCAATTTCTGCCAGCCAAGGCTCCAGCACCTCAGCCGAAGGCAGCTGTGCGTCACACCCATCCTCTGTCGCTCCTGCTCCTCCTCCTCCTCCTCCAAGTCATGCATCCCGCCAGCAATCCATCAGCGAAGCCATGTCCAAGAGACAGCAGTATGCGCCCACTCATCCTACGGCGCAGAAGCTGAATGTGCTCCTGTCCAAGTTGCTGGTGCTGCAGTCGCTCCCTTTTCAGGTGGTGGAATCTGCACCTTTCAGAGAACTGATGGCTTGTGCCGAGCCGAGGTGGAGAGTCCCAAGCCGTCATTTCTTTGCCAAGAAGGCAGTACCAGCGCTGCACACTTTTGTTGAACAGAAGGTGGGCCAGTCCTTGAGCCTGTCGGTGTGTAGCAAAATACATGGCAGCGCCGACATCTGGAGCTGTAACTACGGTCAGGGGCAGTACATGTCGTTTACGGCCCACTGGGTGAATGTGGTCCCTTTGCAGCAGCAACTTGGACAGGTCACGCCGCTTCGGCCTCCGCGCTCTCTGCCCATTGGGCCTGTGACACCGTGCGACTCGGCCTCCTCATCCTCCGCCATCTCCTCACCCTCCACTGTAGGCTCAAGTCTCAGTGCCCCTCCAGTCTACCATGTGTGCAGGGCACGGAGGTGTCACGCAGTGCTTCACATGGTTTGTCTTGGCGAACGGAGTCACACAGGGGAGGAACTGCTTAAATGTATTCATCAGGAAATCCAAACATGGCTTACTCCGAGAAAACTTAAAATGGGAATCATGGTTACCGACAATGGGAAGAACATTTTGTCTGCGCTGCGCCAAGGAAGCCTGACCCATGCCCCCTGCATGGCTCACGTCTTCAATCTGGTTGTCAAGCGGTTTCTGAAGTGTTCCCCCCATCTGCAGGACATCCTAACAACTTCACGGAAACTTTGCATGCACTTCAGCCACTCCTACACCGCCAAACACACCCTTCTTGAGCTACAGCGTCAGAATGGTATCCCCCAACATAGTCTGATTTGCGATGTTTCCACCCGTTGGAATTCCACCCTTCACATGTTGGACCGATTATATGAACAGAGAAAAGCCATCACGGATTTCCTGATGATCCAAGCAGATAGGGGGACTCCCCTGTGTAACTTCAATGTCAACCAGTGGCAGCTCATACGTGACACCTGCCGTTTGCTCAGGCCCTTTGAGGAAGCCACTTTATTTGTCAGTCGGCAGGATTACGGGATGAACGACGTGATTCCACTGCTTCATGTACTACAGCACATGTTGGAAACCATGGCTGGTCAGGGCACTGGAGACATGGCGTTTACATCTTACGGCCACATGAACCCCCTTGGAGCTGAACTGGAGGAGGAGGAGGAGGAAGAGGAGGAGGAGGAGTTGCCCAGCGAAACACAGTTTAGGCTTGGCGAAATGGCTGGTTTATCTAGTCAGCGGACAGGAGAGGAGGAGCAGGAGCAGCCAGAGGAGCTAGAGGTTTTTGAGGAAGGAGAGACAGAGGACCCGGGCACACCGTGGCAGTATGCAGTGGAGATGGAGACAGGTAGTCCATCCGAGTCACTTGCGCAAATGGCACGAAGCATGCTCACGTGCTTGCGTAGTGACCCCAGAATTGTTTCCATCTGTCGGCGGGATGACTTCTGGCTGTCCACCTTATTGGACCCTCGCTTCCGGCACAAAATGGGGGCATTTTTTAAACCCACCGAGAGGGAGGACAAACTCAACTACTACAAAGACATTCTACGTAGGCAGTTGGCCGATGCCTATCTGCGCCATGGTCCATACTCTCGCAGGTCTGACTCGAGGGGACCTCTGCGCTCACCTTCCACTGCCATGGCCGCTGGGGGGGTTGGCAGCAGCAGCAGCAGAAGCTCCATCAGCAGCAGCAGCCTCAGTCTTCAGTCGCTAATGAGTAGCTTTCTACACCCGCATAGTGAGGCTACTCATGAGCAGCAGGAAGACCTGGAGCAGGACCTGAACCAGCAGGTCATGTCATACTTTGACATGACCATGCCAACACACCTTGAGGATCCGCTGGACTTCTGGGCAGCCAAACTTGATTTGTGGCCGCAACTAGCAGAGTTTGCCCTGGAAAAGCTGTCCTGCCCGGCAAGTAGCGTGCCATCTGAGCGGGTGTTTAGTGCGGCGGGGGCCATAGTTACGGCGAGGAGAACTCGTCTGTCAACTAAAAATGTGGAGAGACTCACCTTTGTCAAAATGAATCAGGGATGGATCAGCCAGGATTTCCACCCACCAATGCCTGATGCATGCGACTAGATTCAGCATGGTGCCACGTTTTACACTTTCCAAATGGTGCAAAACATATTTATGTCTTTAGGCCATTTTTTGGGCTCCTGCTGCTGCTACTGTCAACTCCTGCCAACTCCAGGGTGTGATTCATCCAATTTTTGGGCTCCTGAGGCCAACTCCAGTGTATATTTGGGCTCCTGCTGCTGCTGCTGCCAACTTCTGCCAACTCCAGGGTGTGATTCATCCAATTTTTGGGCTCCTGAGGCCAACTCCAGTGTATATTTGGGCTCCTGCTGCTGCTACTGTCAACTCCTGCCAACTCCAGGGTGTGATTCATCCAATTTTTGGGCTCCTGAGGCCAACTCCAGTGTATATTTGGGCTCCTGCTGCTGCTACTGTCAACTCCTGCCAACTCCAGGGTGTGATTCATCCAATTTTTGGGCTCCTGAAGCCAACTCCAGTGTATATTTGGGCTCCTGCTGCTGCTGCTGCCAACTTCTGCCAACTCCAGGGTGTGATTCATCCAATTTTTGGGCTCCTGAAGCCAACTCCAGTGTATATTTGGGCTCCTGCTGCTGCTACTGTCAACTCCTGCCAACTCCAGGGTGTGATTCATCCAATTTTTGGGCTCCTGAAGCCAACTCCAGTGTATATTTGGGCTCCTGCTGCTGCTGCTGTCAACTCCTGCCAACTCCAGGGTGTGATTCATCCAATTTTTGGGCTCCTGAAGCCAACTCCAGTGTATATTTGGGCTCCTGCTGCTGCTGCTGCCAACTTCTGCCAACTCCAGGGTGTGATTCATCCAATTTTTGGGCTCCTGAAGCCAACTCCAGTGTATATTTGGGCTCCTGCTGCTGCTGCTGCCAACTCCTGCCAACTCCAGGGTGTGATTCATCCAATTTTTGGGCTCCTGAGGCCAACTCCAGTGTATATTTGGGCTCCTGCTGCTGCTGCTGCCAACTTCTGCCAACTCCAGGGTGTGATTCATCCAATTTTTGGGCTCCTGAGGCCAACTCCAGTGTATATTTGGGCTCCTGCTGCTGCTACTGTCAACTTCTGCCAACTCCAGGGTGTGATTCATCCAATTTTTGGGCTCCTGAAGCCAACTCCAGTGTATATTTGGGCTCCTGCTGCTGCTACTGTCAACTCCTGCCAACTCCAGGGTGTGATTCATCCAATTTTTGGGCTCCTGAGGCCAACTCCAGTGTATATTTGGGCTCCTGCTGCTGCTACTGTCAACTCCTGCCAACTCCAGGGTGTGATTCATCCAATTTTTGGGCTCCTGAGGCCAACTCCAGTGTATATTTGGGCTCCTGCTGCTGCTACTGTCAACTCCTGCCAACTCCAGGGTGTGATTCATCCAATTTTTGGGCTCCTGAAGCCAACTCCAGTGTATATTTGGGCTCCTGCTGCTGCTGCTGCCAACTTCTGCCAACTCCAGGGTGTGATTCATCCAATTTTTGGGCTCCTGAGGCCAACTCCAGTGTATATTTGGGCTCCTGCTGCTGCTACTGTCAACTTCTGCCAACTCCAGGGTGTGATTCATCCAATTTTTGGGCTCCTGAAGCCAACTCCAGTGTATATTTGGGCTCCTGCTGCTGCTGCTGCCAACTTCTGCCAACTCCAGGGTGTGATTCATCCAATTTTTGGGCTCCTGAGGCCAACTCCAGTGTATATTTGGGCTCCTGCTGCTGCTACTGTCAACTCCTGCCAACTCCAGGGTGTGATTCATCCAATTTTTGGGCTCCTGAAGCCAACTCCAGTGTATATTTGGGCTCCTGCTGCTGCTGCTGCCAACTTCTGCCAACTCCAGGGTGTGATTCATCCAATTTTTGGGCTCCTGAGGCCAACTCCAGTGTATATTTGGGCTCCTGCTGCTGCTACTGTCAACTCCTGCCAACTCCAGGGTGTGATTCATCCAATTTTTGGGCTCCTGAGGCCAACTCCAGTGTATATTTGGGCTCCTGCTGCTGCTACTGTCAACTCCTGCCAACTCCAGGGTGTGATTCATCCAATTTTTGGGCTCCTGAGGCCAACTCCAGTGTATATTTGGGCTCCTGCTGCTGCTACTGTCAACTCCTGCCAACTCCAGGGTGTGATTCATCCAATTTTTGGGCTCCTGAGGCCAACTCCAGTGTATATTTGGGCTCCTGCTGCTGCTACTGTCAACTCCTGCCAACTCCAGGGTGTGATTCATCCAATTTTTGGGCTCCTGAAGCCAACTCCAGTGTATATTTGGGCTCCTGCTGCTGCTGCTGTCAACTCCTGCCAACTCCAGGGTGTGATTCATCCAATTTTTGGGCTCCTGAAGCCAACTCCAGTGTATATTTGGGCTCCTGCTGCTGCTGCTGCCAACTTCTGCCAACTCCAGGGTGTGATTCATCCAATTTTTGGGCTCCTGAAGCCAACTCCAGTGTATATTTGGGCTCCTGCTGCTGCTGCTGCCAACTCCTGCCAACTCCAGGGTGTGATTCATCCAATTTTTGGGCTCCTGAGGCCAACTCCAGTGTATATTTGGGCTCCTGCTGCTGCTGCTGCCAACTTCTGCCAACTCCAGGGTGTGATTCATCCAATTTTTGGGCTCCTGAGGCCAACTCCAGTGTATATTTGGGCTCCTGCTGCTGCTACTGTCAACTTCTGCCAACTCCAGGGTGTGATTCATCCAATTTTTGGGCTCCTGAAGCCAACTCCAGTGTATATTTGGGCTCCTGCTGCTGCTACTGTCAACTCCTGCCAACTCCAGGGTGTGATTCATCCAATTTTTGGGCTCCTGAGGCCAACTCCAGTGTATATTTGGGCTCCTGCTGCTGCTACTGTCAACTCCTGCCAACTCCAGGGTGTGATTCATCCAATTTTTGGGCTCCTGAGGCCAACTCCAGTGTATATTTGGGCTCCTGCTGCTGCTACTGTCAACTCCTGCCAACTCCAGGGTGTGATTCATCCAATTTTTGGGCTCCTGAAGCCAACTCCAGTGTATATTTGGGCTCCTGCTGCTGCTGCTGCCAACTTCTGCCAACTCCAGGGTGTGATTCATCCAATTTTTGGGCTCCTGAAGCCAACTCCAGTGTATATTTGGGCTCCTGCTGCTGCTGCTGCCAACTTCTGCCAACTCCAGGGTGTGATTCATCCAATTTTTGGGCTCCTGAGGCCAACTCCAGTGTATATTTGGGCTCCTGCTGCTGCTACTGTCAACTTCTGCCAACTCCAGGGTGTGATTCATCCAATTTTTGGGCTCCTGAAGCCAACTCCAGTGTATATTTGGGCTCCTGCTGCTGCTACTGTCAACTCCTGCCAACTCCAGGGTGTGATTCATCCAATTTTTGGGCTCCTGAGGCCAACTCCAGTGTATATTTGGGCTCCTGCTGCTGCTACTGTCAACTCCTGCCAACTCCAGGGTGTGATTCATCCAATTTTTGGGCTCCTGAAGCCAACTCCAGTGTATATTTGGGCTCCTGCTGCTGCTGCTGCCAACTTCTGCCAACTCCAGGGTGTGATTCATCCAATTTTTGGGCTCCTGAGGCCAACTCCAGTGTATATTTGGGCTCCTGCTGCTGCTACTGTCAACTCCTGCCAACTCCAGGGTGTGATTCATCCAATTTTTGGGCTCCTGAGGCCAACTCCAGTGTATATTTGGGCTCCTGCTGCTGCTACTGTCAACTCCTGCCAACTCCAGGGTGTGATTCATCCAATTTTTGGGCTCCTGAGGCCAACTCCAGTGTATATTTGGGCTCCTGCTGCTGCTACTGTCAACTCCTGCCAACTCCAGGGTGTGATTCATCCAATTTTTGGGCTCCTGAAGCCAACTCCAGTGTATATTTGGGCTCCTGCTGCTGCTACTGTCAACTCCTGCCAACTCCAGGGTGTGATTCATCCAATTTTTGGGCTCCTGAAGCCAACTCCAGTGTATATTTGGGCTCCTGCTGCTGCTGCTGCCAACTTCTGCCAACTCCAGGGTGTGATTCATCCAATTTTTGGGCTCCTGAGGCCAACTCCAGTGTATATTTGGGCTCCTGCTGCTGCTACTGTCAACTCCTGCCAACTCCAGGGTGTGATTCATCCAATTTTTGGGCTCCTGAAGCCAACTCCAGTGTATATTTGGGCTCCTGCTGCTGCTGCTGTCAACTCCTGCCAACTCCAGGGTGTGATTCATCCAATTTTTGGGCTCCTGAAGCCAACTCCAGTGTATATTTGGGCTCCTGCTGCTGCTGCTGCCAACTCCTGCCAACTCCAGGGTGTGATTCATCCAATTTTTGGGCTCCTGAAGCCAACTCCAGTGTATATTTGGGCTCCTGCTGCTGCTGCTGCCAACTCCTGCCAACTCCAGGGTGTGATTCATCCAATTTTTGGGCTCCTGAGGCCAACTCCAGTGTATATTTGGGCTCCTTCTGCCCCTCATAGTGATGCCACTTCAACTCTCTGCAATTGTGCCGCTCTGCGATTCTATTAGCGATGCCTCTGATCTGCATGTGATATTTCTTCAAAGTATTATTTAACTAACCCAGCACGCATCCTGTGCGTGTTACAGCAAGGCTGAATGGTTTACAACCCTATTGAGGCTGTAGGAGGCTCAGAAATAGCCGTTTTTAATAGCGATTCGTCGCGAATTTATTCGGGTCGAAACGATTTTTGTCGGAAAATTCGGCGAATCAGTCGAATCGAATTTTTCAAAAGTTCGCTCATCTCTACTTGTGTTATTTACACAAGCTATGATTATTTAACCTGTGTTTGAATGCTTTGAATAGTCTGCTTTACCACTAAAAGTAAAAGGTAATTAGCTTTCTATCTGTCTTACATATAAACTCTGTTAGGGAGGACCTCCTATGCATTATGCTGAAGCACGTTTTCAAGTATTGTACAATAATGAGAGCTCTTAGACCTTGATTCAGTAAAATGTGGAGGCTGATTCACTACAAACTCCAGGTATTGCCAGATGAGCGTCTGTATAGCGGCGCCTAGATCAGCCGCTAGTAGACGCTGTAAGTGGGTATCAGGCTGTAACAGAGCACCTCGGTCGCTCTAGTAACCTGGCTGGCATTGATGAATGTGATGTGTGTTGGGCACTCTAACAACAGTATTGCGCTGCAGTGAGCGAGAGGTAGCACCAGCTACGTGAGTCCAGCACTTGGCGCTCCACACCATATGTAACAAAACACTAGACACACACAGCGTCGGCACTCTAAAGCTGGGCGCTCTAGCATAGAGCACCAGACGCTGTGTGATCAAAGTCTGTTTTTGAACACATATACACCAGTAACAAAACGAAAACACATGGAATAACATTGTTTTAATACTAGGACAATAACACTTTAGTGCCAGATCTGTTAATGCATTTCTGCATAAAAATATAAAAAGTCCAAAAAATTTATTTAAGTAGCCAGGAGAGGTCACACAATGATTTGGTAAAAAAAAAAAATTAAATTGCCAAACATGCTATTTATACATAACTAATGAAGCCCTATTGAAATGTATGGGAGAGCAACAGGTACTACATGGCGCTCCTGAGCCTAGAGCGCCGGCACTACACGCTGAGCTGCCTGGATTAAGACATGTGAGGCTACATGGCACTCTTAGAAGCGCTCACCAGATTCACTTTCTTAAATGTGGTTTTGCGTACAGCACCCGGTGTTCACCAGACGCTGCCTGCCGGCACTACCTGGCGCTATCCGTTCTTAAACAACCCCCTTACTCTCAAATACAGATGCCGCTTTCTTTAAAACTCAACTTGGTTCACTGGTGCATCATGCTTTCTTGAAATCTTAAATGGGCTGAGCTGGAATGTGTCGGTTAATGATTGCTACACTCATGAAACTTAGGTAAGCAAAATAAGGAATACATTAAAATAAGGTGTGATTTGGTAAAGAGAAGGCATTTTAGCAAGATTTGCACCATTCACTACAGCAATATGACGGGCAGACTGATCCATTACTAACACCAGGTAGCAACAGATGAGCGTCTGTAGAGCTGATTTCAGACCGCCCGCTAGTAGTCGCTGTGCTCGGCCATGGAACATTGTTTCAGAGGGCCTCAGTCGCTGTCCGGCATTGATGAATATGATATGTGAGCCAAAGTACTACGCTGTATGGGAGCGAACCGTAATGGCAGCTCAGTGCGACTCACACCACATTCATCAAAAAAACAGCCTCAAACATCGCCGGCGTGCAAAATCATGTAATTGTAGCCCATAGCGCCAGAGGCTGTGTGATTAAAGGCTGTTTTTGAACATGTATCCACTATTAACAAAGCGAAAATATATGGAAATACATTGTTATTACATTGTAACATGAACACTTTAATACCAGACCTGTAAGGACAATTCTGCATAAAAATATTATTATTACAAAAAGCTTTCAAAATGTCATTTTCTTGCCCAGAATACATGTCAGAAGTTGTGTGTTTTTTTTTAGGGAAAAAAAAAATTGGGATCAGGAAAGGGATTTAAGGATCGTCCATAGAAATGTATGGGAGAACGCCAGGTAACGACAGGTTAGACATGGCGCTCTGCAAAGATGAACGCCTGCGCTGTACGCTGAGGCTGGGATAATGATGAATCGGACGCTACATGGCGTTGTTTCAGTCGCTCACCAGATTCGGCTTCATAAATGTGTAATTGCGTTCACCAGGCGCTACCTGGCACTGTACAGGCACTACCTGGCGCTATACCTTCATGAATAAGGCCCCAATTATTAAATTTGCTATTAAAGTAATGTTGGGTTCACACCAGCAGATACATTAACTGTTCGCATTGAGCATTCAAATCTTCTGCAACTGAGCGACTGGTTCAGACGCAAAGATTTGTTGGTCAATACGTCGCTAGAGCGATCGCTCGTTCTTAAAGCAAAACAGATTTTTGCTCAGCCAAAACTATATGATAGATGACCAATTAACCATTTCTCGTACATCGTTTGATCGCTGCGGCAGTTTCCATAGAGCGATTATAGGTCTGTCTAAACGTGCCATAAGACCTCTGTGGATCTTTTTTTAGCTCCATGCTGAATTTTAAGAATGTATAAACTCATGTAATGTTCTCTCTCTTGTTATTTTATCTTATGCCTTATTCTAAAATAAAGCATAAAATAGCCCATATTCTCATTACATATGTTAACTGAAGTTTAAAGATAAAAATGTAATCCTGAAGCAGGATGGGGGCTAAATTTTGTACAATCTCTATTATATGCATAAGGGTGTTTTCAGGCATTCTTCAGATTAGCTTGGTCTAATCACTTAAAGCGGACCTTCACTCTGAATAAGAGTTTATTTTATATGTTTCCCACACCATGTACATACAGATTGCTCACATTAAAAATCATCCTACCTGCATCTACTGCATGTTATGAGCTTTTAAACATCCAAGATGGCGGCTCATGGAACATCAGGCAGCCTGCAAACAGGAAGTGCCTTCTGACTGTGCTGCTCTGCATTCTGGGACTGCTGACCTTTTCCTGACCCCAGCTCTGCTCTGTCTAAGCAAAGCACAGCTATTACCCGCCTCCCTGTACTTTATCCCACTCTCCTCAGTAAGTGTGATGCTTCTGAGTCAAGATTTGCGGCGCCGGTATCCTAAAGTCCTGAACAGAGTTGCAGCCCAGTGGGGGAAAGAATAATAAGTAAGTGACTAAAAACTTAAAATATATATTAATTTTAGATGTTTGGGAATCATTTTATAAGGGTTTGGGCTTTTCAATAAATCATGGTGAAGGTCCGGTTTAAATAATTTTAAATTGTATACTATTTTTACTCCAAATAAAAAGTACTTAGCCTCGATTCATAGACACATTCGTCTGGACTTCCGTAGCTGTCTGTGTATGTTTTTGTGTGTGTTTGTCATTTTTTTAGGTTTTTTGAACGAAAGTAAATCGGATCATTTGCGTTAGTTCTGATCATTTTCCCATCTAAATCTGATATTTTGCGTTCGTTCAGATAACTTACGTTATTGGGATGGGCTTGCGTCTCATTCAGAGAGCTGATTGCCGAAGGAACCACCACCCTATAAAACCGTTTCATTTGCGATCCCCTTACGGAACCATTTTGACCTTGGATACCTTGCAATCACCATGTTTTGTGTCTTTGTGGAGGAACATCACCAACTCCAGCTAATGGGGATTGAATGTATCAGCAGGGCTGAGACCAGATTGCACCGGCGATGGCATGCATGACGTTGAGCAGTTCGAGCTGACCAGACTTAGGCCCTTATTTAACAAGGGATAGCGCCAGGTAGCGAATGGTGAGCGAACGGTAATGACGCTCACCGCCACGAGAACGACCGGCTCCCTCCGCAATCACACATTTATCAAGCCTCCGCAATCACACATTTATCAAGCCGATCCTGCTTAGCGACTGACAGAGCGCCAGATAGCGAATCATTCATCATTATTCCAGCCTAACCCCACAGCGCCAGCGAGCGACCTTGAACAGCGACAGGTATGACCTCTCGCTACCTGGCGCTCTCCAATGCATTTCAATGGAGCAATCTTAAGCAGCTAAGCACGTTCCAGGCTACCATGTCGTCAGAAAAATAAATATATTTCTGACTAATGGTAGCCATGCCTTCCAAAAACTTGGATAGCGTGCGGCTCAGCGTAGGCTGGGACATCCCCACGGAGAGGGCACTCAGCCTCTGGAACGAGCCGTTGGCCAAAAATTACAGGCAGCCAAGCATCTTGGTCATACCTGAAATTTCTTGCCTCTTCCTTGTGGTGCAGGCTAACCATGGCCGCAGCTCACTATACAGTTTATGGAGGGAAGTGCGATTAACAGGCCGATTCATTAATAGCGCCAGGTAGCGACAGATGAGCGACAGTAGCGTTATTTTCACAGCGCCCGCTAGTATTCGCTGTGCTTGGCCGTTGTTCGGCTGTTGACAGCGACTCAGTCGGTGTGCGGTAATGTTGAATACGGGGTTAGGAGTCACTGTTTGACAGGTTCCGTGCTGTATGGGAGCGCATGACAGCGAACGGCCATAGCGAACGGCTCCCAGCATATTCATTAACAAATCACGCTCCAAAAATTCTCGCGCTGTGAAATGCTTGTTTAAACCCCAGAGCGCTGGCGGCGATGGGTTAAAAGTAGTTTTTTAACCCCCAAACAACCATATTTTTAGAAAAAAAAAAAAACATGTTTTTCAAAACATTTTGTAATATGAATACATAAATATCAGACCTGTAATATCAATTCTGCACACATTTTTTTTTTTTTTTTAACTTAAAAAAATATCTAACATTGCAGAAGTGGTCACAGAATTTTTGACATTAAAAAAAAAAAAAAAAATGAATAGCAATTAATTATGAATATTTAAAGATTGCTCCATTGAAATGCATTGGAGAGCGCCAGGTAGCGAGAGGTCATACCTGTCGCTGTTCAAGGTCGCTCGCTGGCGCTGTGGGGTGAGGCTGGAATAATGATGAATGATTCGCTATCTGTCGCTCTGTCAGTCGCTAAGCAGGATCGGCTTGATAAATGTGTGATTGCGGAGGGGAGCCGGCGTTCTCGTGGTGGTGAGCGTCATTACCGTTCACTCACCATTCGCTACCTGGCGCTATCCCTTGTTAAATAAGGGCCTTAGTGTTCTCGCCGGGTTTCCAGGCTCATCCCATGATGTGTACATCTTGCGACGATCTGGATTGTACCGTCGGTTTGAGTCTGGAGAATTCTCCGGTGGATGGCTACTTGGTAAGTTGACGCAAATAGCGTCATTCACTTTTCAATGTATGCCTATGAATATAGTTGATGACCCATGTCTGAACCTATGGCTGTTTTTACCCCTTGATGACATGTTAAACCGGACCTTAACCATGATCTTTAGCAAAGCACAAACCCTTACAAAATGATTTCCCACCATTTCTAAATAATATATTTCTACTTAAATTACTATTTCTAGTAAATTACTTATTATTCTTCCCCACACTCGGCTGCAATTCTGTTCTTGACTTTATGATAGGGTCTGCGCCATCTTTGCTCAGAAGCATGACACTTACTGAGTAGAGGAGAGCGGGATAAAGTGCAGGGGGCGGGTTAGAGCTGTGCTTGGCTCAGATAAAGCAGATCTGGTGTCCTGAAAAGGTAAGACATCCAAGAATGCTGAGCAGCACAGTCCTAACCCAATTCCTGTTTGCATTCTGTCTGATTTGCCCTCATCCGCCATCTTGGATGTTTAAAGGCTCAGAACATGCAGTAGATGGTGTTAGGCTCTTTTTTGAGGTGAGCAATCTGTATGTGCAGGGTGTTGCAAAAATATTAGATAGTCTCTTAGTCGGGGGAACAACTGCTTGTCCCAAAAATTTTTTGTTGGATTGGGTAATTAATGTAAGTATTTTCTAATTCTTTCAGGGGATTCTGGCTATCCGCTTCTTCCCTGGCTGATGATGCCCATCCTTCGGCCACAGAATGCCCAGGACGCCTACAATCTGGCCCACCGAAAAACCCGGGCCATTGTGGAGAGGGCCTTTGGCCTCCTAAAAACTAGATTCAGATGTTTGGACCATACCGGGGGGGGGGGCACTCCAATATCACCCCAACAAGGTGATTGATATAATACTGGCCTGCTGTGTGCTACACAACTTTGCCATAATGCAGCGTGTCCCCCGGTATGTGGATCTTCCCCCCTCTCCACCCAGCCCGGAGCCTAATGCCAATTACCGTGGCACACCTAGTGCCTCTGGGCAAGCTGTGAGGGCAAATTTGATTAGGACCCATTTTGCCTAATTTTGTTTTCCTGTTTTTGTTTGTTGTATGTATTTGTTGTTTTGGACTCTCATTTGCTTTTGTGAAGGCTTTGTTATTTTATTATTTACAAATAGTAATGAATGAATTGCTAACATTTTCAAACTTGATCTGAGCCTCATTCATTTTTTTCTCACATGTTTGTTTCAAAAAACCTTCAATAATCTCAAAATAACCCAAACATTAATGCATCAACTTAGTCCACAACAGCTAAAGTCACATTCAATAGATTTAATATAAATATGTCAATTATTAGTTGAAGGGCACTCGCAGACTTCATGTATATACATAGTACAACAGAAATATACATTGGTGCAGACTCATGGCACCTAGCAATTGGTCACATCCAGGAGTTGTAAAGTAACGCACTCCAGGCCGAAGTTTCCATGCCAAATAACATATACATACATAGGGAGCAACCATTTGCATGCAAATCTTTGGCCAGTAATACATAGGGCCACATACACACCCTCTCCTGCTTGGCCACATTTGCCACAGGCACAGGTGGAAAGCAGCCATACCTATGCCACATCCACGCCTGTAAGTCAGTGGCCCACCCAAACAATAACCTCCAGTCCAAATGAAAGTCCAATCCAATGTTTGCCAGGGTTCAAGGAAGTAGTTTGCCAGCCCAGAATGTCCCCCAATCATGCCTAGAAACAGGATGTGCCAGACACAATTTCATTAGGCCAAAGCCTGCAGCGTGGCAGCTTGAGCGACAGGTTCAGTGTGGCTTTATCTCAGGCATTGGCTAGTGGGGTATCTCAGCACTCTAATAAGCTATATGGGCGAAAATCCAAATCATACAAGCAAAGCCATAAAAAAGGCAATCTTGGTAGCGCTCACCAGACAGGTCAATACAGTGGGGATGTAGAGGAAAGATGTGGAGCAGATACAGGGCAAATAGCTGTTAAAATGGGTGTTGCTCTGTGGTTCCTTGAGTCACCTGGTGAAAGAAACGCCTCTCATGGTGCCACGCTGATTCCAGGATCGGCACGCGCCTCCCCTGGGAAACTGGTCGACGTTGCTGACTACGTCTCCCAATTCCCCGGGTTTGAGCGCCTGCAGATGCTGGACCTCTAGGGCGAGCAAGAGTTGCAGATGTGCTCGGCAAATCCTCTGCAGCAGAGCTACCACTGGGGACTGTAGGCTCAGTCTCTGCATGCTGCCCATGATGGGCTGGCAGCATGCGTCCAGCTTCACTCTGCTGCAGAGGATTTGGTGCAGTAGCATATTGGGATCGTGGCAGATGTTCCAGAGGGGTCAGTTGTGAAGGTCCCATCAAGGTGGCACCCTCCTCCATCTCCTGGATTTCCTCCATCAGTGTGTGGGTCTGTTGGGACATGTGCAAAAAAGGTTCAGTTTGGTCCATATATATCTTAGTTATGCTAATTGGTCATGTTCATTCACATGCATCAGCAGATTCAGCAAAATACACTTACCGTATATATCTGCTCCTGGCTCCTAGGCAGCATGGAAGTTGACAGCGTGGTCAAACTGGATGAGGCTTCCACACTTGCTGAGGGTTGATGCTGGGCTGTATTGTAAATAAAAAGGCACGTAAACACCCAAATATCCATTGATGATCTGTATTACTACATATGCTTTAATAAAACACGTGGGCAAGCAGGAATGGCAACTCCCACAACGGTCCAAGGTGACCTTCACTATGAATTTCATTATCTGTTATATGTATGACTCACCCTGTACATACACATTGATCACCTTAAATAATACAAACATGCATGTACTGCATGTTATGAGGCTTCACACATCCCTTAGGGACCCACACTGCTTGCAAATAGCATTTGGCTCAGGAGTATGCTGGTGGGCATTCTTCCTATGTAGACCCTTCCCTGACCCCAGATCAAGTATTTGAGACCAGCACAGCTAAAACCCAAGTGGCCTAAAGACAAAGAAGGAAGTGTTGGATATGATTGAGTAGAATCACATACCAGGTAGTGCTCTGCTAATATTTAGACTTTAATAGTGACCAAAAATACTCTCCAAGGTCATGTGTGTACTTGCAAATTTGAAATGAAGCAGACATTACACACCCTGCTAAAACTGTAACCTCCCCTACAAGCCACTCCCTAGGGGCATGTGTTCATATATGCCTGTGAGCCTCATTTTACATGTTTAAAACATTTCACATACACACTAACATTACTAACCTGCAGGAATAGTAGGGATATCCGTGTCCCGTCGCCTCGAGTGGCCCTCTAATGCCACGGGATGTATCAGCCCCAGCACCATCTCCTCAGATCGGATAAACTGTAATTTTGTGGGGAAGGCTCCGCCAGTTTGTAAGCTGAAAAATATAGGTTTGCAATTTTAGGAAATTGTTGACAATACAAGAAGCAGACAAATGCACAACTCAAATATGTACCTGTAATTGTGCCATTTATTTTCTTTTTTCCGTGCTGCATACTTCAGGTCAGAAATTTTGCGCTGGATCTGTTCCACATCTTTAAGCTCCTCCCCCACTGCATTGACCTGTCTGGTGAGCTCCTCCAAGATTTCATTTTTTCGCAATTTGCTTGTAGATTTGGATTTTCGCCCATATAGCTCGTCATAATGTAGGGTCAGCCCACTTGCCAATGCCAGAGTTTGGGCCTCACCAAACCTGCCACTCAACTGTCCTCGCCGCAATGTCTATGGCCTATTGCTTGCTGTTTGGGCTCATCTCTGGATGTAGGCAATTCGGGGGACATTCTGGGCTGGCTTTATTGTGTTGAAATGTTGGACAGGTGGCTGGATAAAGAATGGACTGGACTTGGAAATGGACTTGGGGTCCTTGCCTGGGTGGCCACTGAACTTGCAGGCAACGATGTGGCATATGGATAGTTGCTTGCCACCTGTGCCGGTGGCAAATGTGACCAAGGAGGAGAGAGGGGGTGCTTGAGGGTGTGGTGCTTCTGGCCCTGTGACTCTTTGTGCCCTTGCCACTTGTTGTTCCATGCCCCTGGGAGATACTTGCACGTGGTTCTGGAGATGCTGAGCTGGCTGTGCTTGGCCTTCTGGGCCTGTGGCTTTTGCTCTTTCCATGGCCAGGGGTGTGTTTCCCACGTGGCTGACTATCTGCAGAGCTGGCTGGGCTGGGGCTTCTGGGCCTGTGGCTCTTGCTCTTTCCATGGCCATGGGTGTGTTTCCCATGTGGTTCTGGAGATGCAGAGCTGGCTGTGCTTGGTCTTCTGGGCCTGTGGCTTTTGCTCTTTCCATAGCCATGGGTGTGTTTCCCACATAGCTCAGGAGATGCTGAGCTGGGTGGGCTGGGGCTTCTGGGCCTGTGGCTTTTACTGGCCTTGCCAGTGGAGCGTTCTTTCAGAACGGATGTGCTAGGCCGGAGAGGAGGGGATGGTGTTTTTTGGGGGCTGGGGCTTCTCACCCTTTTAGTGGCCTTTTTTGCGGGCGTACCTGCCTGCTTGGTTGTGGTCTTCCTCTTGGCTGCTGCCTCCTTTGCTTTGCTGGTTGTTTTGGGCTTAGTGGACTTGATGGGTATTGTCGCCTTGGCCTGGCCACTGTGGCTGTGCATTTCCTGCACCTTCGGCGTTGGTATTTGCGACCGAGTGGTCGGGAGTGAAAAAGGCTCCTCAGGCCGCTGTGGCATTTTGCTGCTGGTCTCATTGCCTGGTTTGGCCTTCCCGACTGTTTTTTTAGCTGGCATGTTGAAACTCTCAAAGAGAATGAGCTGTGTGTCCAGGACCCTTTAAATACTAATGCCTGGGTAAGACGCTTACGCATGCGTCCGGCCATTCGTCCGGCCGTGCGGAACCCAGAAACCGCAGCTTATCTGCTGCGGACAAGAAGAAAGATGGTGCCCACGATCTTTACCCGCCAACAAGAAGAGCTGATTATGCTCGTAAGTGTATTGTAATGACTTTGATTTGCCATCTACATGCCTAGGCCTTAAGGAAGCGCAGGAACAAACAGTTATGTGTAAAAGTTTGTAAAACCCCATGGCAAACAGAAGTTAGTGCGCACATGTGCGAACCAACTCACTAACATCTAGAAGGATAGTTTGAGGCTAGAAATGTGTCTGGGAATGTCATTTAGTCAACTGATCTAATTGTGAGAGATATTTGTATGCCGTTTGATCTAACAACTATGTTTATTTGGTGTTTTTTAGAAGATGCTTCAGCGCAGGTACAACTACCTGCCCAACTCTTTTGAGAAGAGGACCGTCGTCCTGGATTTCCAGGATCCAGCACAAGACGGACACCACCTTTACCCACACGCAGATCATGCAGCATTGGTCGGCTCCACATTCTCCGGGTGCGGCGATTTTTCGGACTCCATTTCCCAAGTAAGTACATAGCGATTGCATGCTAGATGTAACTAATACAGAAGGTAGGCCATTATTTATAAATGCTTTTCTTTTCTAGTGCTGGAAATGGAGTACCGAATCCGACGCACCTGGAGGCGTACAGGCCGACCAGTGCTGCATGAATGTGCAGCACCAAGTGAAGGTGGTGGATCTCCAGGGCGAGGGTCCTACCCCTCCTCTGTAGGGGCCTCCGACCAGCCCCTGGACCTCTGAACAGAGGAGGGGTGTTACGGCGTGGGCAGGGAGTCGTACCAAGCGACGGGTATGTGATTCTCAATCTAACCGCAAACACATACATGCTATTTAAACAAAAGCTGATTCCCTTAAACTCTTTTTCTAGATGATTCGTTAACGGGTGAAGGATCTGGAGCAGGGACTGCAGCAGATCATGCCCAGAAGGCACATGGAGAAGGTGGGTGATGTCACACACACATTCAAATTGTCAGTGGCAGCAGTGGCAGGTCCCAGAACCAGGTCCCGATGCAGACGTCGGCCACCAATGAAGTAAGTTGTAATGTCATTCTTTTGAGTATGTGGTAATTGACATGATCACCAAGATACCAAAAGCCATAGTCAATTGCATTAGCATAATGACACATGCTCTCTTCCTTAGATTAATTACTTAGCATAATGACATATGCCCTCGTGCTTAGATTAATTACTTAGCATAATGACATATGCCCTCTTCCTTAGATTAATTACTTAGCATAATGACATATGCCCTCTCCCTTAGATTAATTACTTAGCATAATGATATATGCCCTCTTCCTTAGATTAATTACTTAGCATAATGACATATGTCCTCTTCCTTAGATTACTTAGCATAATGACATATGGCGTCATGAGTTAGCTTACCACCTAAAAAACATTCCATCCACAGCTGAGAAACATGTATTTGCCAACAAATAATGTTTTTTTTTTTTTATACAGGGACCACATGTGCCAGAGTGGCAGCAATGAATGAAAGGGTCCTTCAGTTGGTGGTTGACATGCAGGATCTGCGTGACTCATTGGGGACCACAGAAGAAGACTAATGTTCTGGGTCCTGCCATTGCTTTGTATATAGTTTTTAACGTTGAGAGTTTTTAAAATTTTAAAAATTTTAATTTTTTAATTTTGTAAATAAAAAAAAAAGAAGTTTATACATTTTTATGATAAAAAAAAGCCATCAAAAATGGCACTTTGTATTAAACCCAAAAAAAACAAAAACTGTTTCAGTGTCATTTTATTTTCAAAATAGATTAACACAAAACGAATGGGCCAAGAAATATTTAGAGATGAAGATTCACATGACCACGAAGTGATTTGGGTAAGTTTTAGGGGTGAGAAATGGAAGAAGAACATAAGCGCGAAGTGATTTGGGTAAGTTTTAGGGGTCAGAAATGGAAGAAGAACATGACCGCTAAGTGATTTGGGTAAGTTTTAGGGGTGAGAAATGGAAGAAGAACATAAGCGCGAAGTGCTTTGGGTAAGTTTTAGGGGTCAGAAATGGAAGAAGAACATGACCGCGAAATGATTTGGGTAAGTTTTAGGGGTGAGAAATGGAAGAAGAACCTAACCACGAAATTATTTGGGTAAGTTTTATGGGTGAGAAATGGAAGAAGAACATGATCGCGAAGTGATTTGGGTAAGTTTTAGGGGTCAGAAATGGAAGAAGAACATAAGCGCAAAGTTTTAGGGGTGAGAAATGGAAGAAGAATGAGAGCGCAAAGTGATTTAGCTAAGCATTGTAGCACAAGTGAGTGAACCAAATATGTAGGCGAGCACTTTAATGAATTAAGTTTGTAGTGCGCAGGCGTAAGATCTTAAGGATTTTCGTCTGGACGATTATTTCTTGTAAAAGGAAAACAGAATCTACTGGGAAACGTAAAGGATTCGTGGGAGGAGACGATAGAAAAAGGGCAAAAACGAAAGCCGACGTTGTAACATGAGAAAAAGAAAGGAAAACGAAAGCTGGAAAATGACATTCTCGTTGGCATATGAACGGACGAAGACTTTACAGAAGGCTTGCAATGCATGCATAGAATCGATCGTACACTCATATGAGAGGGGGAAAATTTCAAAAAAAATACAGATCGACACAAAAACGAAAGTCTTTTTTTTTTGTCTCTCTGAATCAACCCTCTTGTTACACCCAGTCCAAAAAGATAAAAAAACTAGAGAACACTTCAAAAGGTAATAGTGACGTTATTGTAAAATAAACTACAGGGGCGTGGTCATGCTATGGCCGTGTGAGGACGTGTTCTTGGGCGCTCCACGCCTAAAGTCGGCAGTTATATTGCATTTCCCATTAGCTGGAGCCTATTGGATCCATGTCCAAACGTAGGAAGAGCAGAGTATCATCTGGAGTCGCCAGATCTGCCAGAATCCTCCATTTCTTCCCCCCAGACGAGACTGTGGGATCGCGGAGGAACGGCCGTGCCTGGAGGAGCTGTAGCACCCACCCGCACCCGAGGACCGGGGCGATCGGACCCCGGAGGTGTATGAAGAAGAGGTAGGGGTCGCGGCGCTGGGGCCGGGAGACTCACCGAATGCTGGGCGTGCGGAGTCCCGAGGCGGCGCGTCTGTGAATGGCAGAGAAGATGGTGGCGCGTCATCGCCCCGTGAGAGGGGGGGAGAGACGTCTCCTGCGGCTGCTGCTGCGGGGCCGAAGACGGCGGTGGAGGAGGTGGCGGCGGCTCCGCCAAAGGTGAAGGCTGTTCGGCGGCCGCTGCCTGAGCCTCGCGGAGCGGCGGGCGGGCCCCCGGATGCCGCAGTCAGCTGCGGTGATCATCTGAGGGCAGCCGGGGCTGGTGGAGAAGCGCCCCAGCCCTTTCAAGTTGGCCAGGGGGCCGTAATGTTATGCACCAACACGAGTTTACTCCCAGACAACAGTTGTCACATATCCCCTGCGGGGGAACTCACAGATGATCCGCCCTCCCCGATGCAGCCTGGGCAGGGAAACACTATGGACAATGAGCAGGAGCAATCTTCCCCCGGGTGTATGTCGCTTCCCAGCCTCAGATCCCCCAATTGGTCACAACCTGCCCTGCTTGACAGGCCATTCAGCCCCCAGATAAAAGCCACCCCGGTTCCGGGGAGCGATCAGGATCCATGGGCATCTGATGGTATCTGGTCCCAGCCACCAGGCCCCGGTGGGCCCCTTACACGCGTGACAGCGCAGGTTCACCCGCACCCGGCCCTAATTGGGGAACCTCAACAGCGTAGATCCCCGATGACTAGTTCATCACACTGCATCCCAGCTGAGGGCGACGGTGGCCCTGCAATTCTGGTGGTCGAGAGGGGGGGAGCGACCACAGAAGCGGCCACTATGCATTGTGCCGATGTGCACCTGGAACCAATGTCACCGGTCTTTCGGCCTCTTATCGTAGGGCTGTGTGGGGGGCGGCCACTCCCCCGCGCCCCGGGCCGGGGCCGTCGCCAAGTCAGAGTCATCAGCTCCTAGATTCGCTTTCACCTGGGTGCTGGCTCGGCCCACCTGCATCCCCTGCCGCCACGGCTCCCGATCAGATCCCCACGGCACAATACAATTTGGAGGCCCTTCTGAAGTTTTTACCCTCAAGAAAGGACTTTGAAAATGATACTAATAGAATGGAGTCCCTGTTTAGAAGGGAGCTTGAGGAAGTAACAAAGTCCGTGTTGGAGGTCGCTGATAGGGTTCAGACCCTGGAACAGGAACAAACAACCACAGTCCAGTGCATAGAAGCCCTTGAAAGATCAAATGCAGCCTTGCAACAAGCTCAGAACGACTCAACTCAACACTCCATCAGAATGATGATCCACCTGGACGATATGGAAAACCGGGGACGGAGGAACAATATCCGAATTAGAGGGCTTCCGGAGACACCGGAAAACAGCAAGTTGGATCAAATTGCCAAACACCTTTTCAATGAGCTCCTGGGGGGGGAGGCGAGATGAGCACATCGAAATTAATAGGATTCACAGAGCGCCTGGTCAGAGCCCGCCTGGCCCATCTAGACCAAGAGACATAGTATGCCGTATCCATTACTACAGAGTCAAGGAGGCGATCATGCGGAAAGCTTGGGAGAAAGGGCCTTCAAACTACCGTGGTGCCACAGTCACTCTACTGCCTGATCTGGCCAGGCAGACCCTCCAAATGAGGCGGATCCTTAAACTCCTGTTGGAAAAGATCAAAGAGGTGGGTGCCAGCTATAGATGGGGTCACCCATTTCATCTGGTGGTATTGAGACAGAGCAGGTCCTTTGTGTTGTGCTCCCCTTCCCAGCTTCCGGAACTTTTTAGTTTCTTGGATCTTCCGGCTTTCCCCATCCAGAATTGGTTATCACCAAGATTGGGCGTTGGAGAGGCCGGGCCCATGCGCCCGAGATGCGAGGATAGACGGCCGCGCAGCCCACGCGGGCCGGACGACCAGCGGGGCAGACGTCGGATTCAATAGATCCGATAGATTCTACGGAATTGGTGGTTCCATGCCGGCCCCTTGACTCTGGGGTCCTGACATCGCAAAGTGCTCACGCTTGATTTTCGCCTCCCTCTGTTGAACTAAGTGGGCCACCTGCCTTGTGCTGGGAAATCCCTGTGGCTCCTGTCCCTTTTCTCCTGCTTTGGTCTCCCATCGTTTTGGCCCCCGGTTCATGTAGGCCTCCTGGGTGCTCGGGACTCGTGACTGCCTGTCGATTGGGGGACCTGGTGGGGGAGGAGGACACCCCTCGACCCAGGTCCAAGTTTAAGGTTATGTTGTGGTTATGTTTACTCCCTGGGTACGATGTGCCACGCTTATGTTATGTTATTCTGTTCCACCGGTTGTTTTTGATGGGTTTCAGCCGGCCTGTCCCGCTTTGGGCGAGGCTGGCGGCAGCCTCCGTGGCCCGCCTGCATTTGGGGGGTGCCTGCGGGGCTCTCCCCTGCCTGGTCCGTGGGCGGGATGGACCAGACCGAGTGTTATCACGGGCACTAGCCTTGACAGGCCCTTACCTAGGCCGGGCCTTTTGTTGCTCTCGTTGTTTTCTTGTGATTTTGGTGCCGGGATTGGTGGGTCACTGGGCCTGGGGCCTGTTGGGGTCTTCGCCCTTGCTGCTTGCTCTTTGCTGCCAAGCGGGGCAAGAACCAGGTCCAATGTCCATTGAAAATGCTAATGGGTACAGTTCTATTTTGTACAGAAAGCGCATCTCCCACTCCATGGTCGTAGCTTTCCAACCCCCGACTTAGGCCAATCTTCTCCCTCCCGTAACAAGGAGAGTGAAGAGCGTAATTTGTTACACTTAGTTAAATTCCCTGTTATATTTTTCTGCTACCCTTCCATCCACCTAGTTTTACCTAACCCCCCCCCCCCCCAATTACCCCTTCCTAAACCCTTATCCCCGTTCTACCACAGCCTTGGAAGGGCCTGTAATATCTCCCTCACAATGACGGAGGTGATTGTCTGCTCCTTCAATGTAAAGGGGTTCAACATCCCTGAGAAAAGAACAAAGTTCCTCTATGATCTCCATAAACAAAAGGTTAAAATATCCCTGTTTCAAGAGACACACTTCAGGGCGGACCATATCCCCGCAATCGGCAATAGATTTTACTCATCTTGGTTCCATTGCCCCAATCCTGATTCTAAGACCAAAGGGGTATCGGTGGCTCTTGATAAATCACTACCGCACGAAATAGTGGAAACCAAGGTTGACCCTCTGGGTCGGTTCCTCTTCATAAAGATGAAACTTTTTAATAAAATGTAAATGTAAAGTGTTTATGCCCCTAACCTGGACCAGGTTGATTTCTGTCTCAAGACGCTCAAGCTCCTAGAGGACTTCGCTGAAGGAATAATCATCATGGGTGGTGACTTTAATATCCCCCTCAATCCTTCCATTGACACCTCATCTGGGAGGTCAGTGGTGTCAATGAGCAAACTCAACAAGTTACGGAGGTCCCTGACGGACCAGCTGATTGACACTTGGAGGGCATTGAATGGCGCCAAAAGAGACTACTCATTTTTCTTGCATGCAGCCAATTCCTATAGTAGAATTGATTACCTGATGCTCAGTCACCATGCCATGGACTGGGACCCCAGAGCGTGGATAGGCCAGATTTTGTGGTCTGACCACGCCCCAGTTTTCATTTCACTCTGCCTCCCTGGTCCTACCCCCCCCCGGGATAGTCATGGCGCATAAATGATAATCTACTCAGCGACTTGGTCTGCTCTGCTGCGATAGAGAAAGCAATTGAGCACTTCCTCGAGGACCACAAAGACGACCCAACCCCACTCCCTTACCAATGGGAAGCCCTGAAGTGTGTTCTCAGTGGGGAGTTTATTAGACATGGCGCTAGGCTTAAACGGGAGAGAGCTTCGCTCATAATCCAGACACGAGATCTGATCCTCTCTCTGGAAAAGGAACACAAAAATAATCCCACCAATACCAAACTTCTAGAACTCCAAACTGCTAGGGAAAAGCTCCAAAAGTTATATAACCGGTCATACTTACAGTATAGAGACAAGGGGAAAGCCATGTTCTACGAATCGGCTAATAAACGTGGTCGCTTGCTTGCCAGAACGTTGCATCCTAGATCAACAGCAACGTACATCCAGGCCCTTCATAGACGGGATGGCACTCTAGCTCAAACTCCTTCAAGTATAGTGGATACTTTTAGGAGCTTCTACGCCTCTCTGTATAATCTCCATAGTTCCCCCGATTCTACTTCTGGGGTGGGGGCGTCCCCAGAGGAGATAGCTGCATACATTGAGAGCACCCCATTGCCCACCATTTCTGATGAGGAGGTTGAGGCCCTAGAAAGACCATTCTCGGAGCAGGAAGTGGCTAAGGCGATTAAAGAATCTCCGTCGGGTAAAAGCCCGGGCCCTGACGGCTACTCGCCCAAATTCTATAAACATTTTGGAACTCGCCTAATTCCTCTGTTAACAAAAACTTTTAATACCATAGGGGACCATTGCCCCTTCCCTAAACAGACACTTGAGGCGACAATTGCGGTCCTCCCCAAGCCGGGTGAAGATACTACCCTGTGTGGGAATTATAGGCCGATTTCCTTAATTAACATCGACCTTAAACTCTATGCCAAGGTTACCACTCCTAGGTTGCAACCTTATCTCCCGGCACTGATCCATTTGGACCGGGTGGGGTTTGTCCCGGGGAGGGAGGCCAGGGACAACACCAACAAGCTTCTCGACTTAATATCGTATGCTAGCACCACAGGGGTGCCTGCGTGCCTCCTCTCCTGTGATGCTGAGAAGGCATTTGACAGGGTAGATTGGGAATTCATGAGGGCTTCTCTCAGGCAGATTGGTGTTGGGCCTGGCCTCCATTCTAAAATTCTGGCCTTATATGCCTCCCTCTCGGCCAGGGTCAGGGCTAATGGGCTTCTCTCGGCTCCCTTCTCTATCGGTAATGGCACACGCCAAGGATGTCCGCTGTCCCCCCTGCTCTACGTTCTTACTATGGAGCACTTAGCCATAGCCATCCGGAACAACCCAGATATTAAAGGGATTCAAATAGCGGGCCATCATTATAAAACATCCTTATTTGTGGATGATCTGCTGCTTCACTTGACATCCGTACACACTTCCTTCCCATCGGTGTTGAGGGAATTCCAGCGGTTCGGCCAGGTGAGCAACTTTAAGGTCAACTACTCGAAATCAGAAGCCCTCAACATTTCTCTCCCAGACCGGGAGGTTAAGCAATTAGAGAGTAGTTTCCCCTTTAAATGGAGAGCCAGTGCTGTCAAATACCTGGGTGTGCCAATTCCTGCCGACCTCTCTAACTATGCCCTGCTCCTTAGCAAAATACTAGTCTTAACTCCTACTCTAAGAGGCCAGTCTCGTGGTTCGGGAGAATCAACAGCTTAATAATGGACACCCTCCCAAAACGCTTATATATATTTCAGACGTTCCCAATAAGAATTCCGCCCGGGTTCTTTTGTAAGCTGAAATTTTCTAAGTTTGTTTGGGGGGTCGCCAAACCGAGAGTGAGACTCTCCACCCTCTCCAGACACAAAATGGGGGGTAGTGCAGGCCTACCAGATTTGAAACTCTATCATACGGCTGCAGTGCTTCAGCGGATAGTTGATTGGAAACATAGAGAAGGTGACAAACTATGAGTACAGCTCGAGAAATCGCTTTCCCCGTTCAATCCCACTGCATTGGCGTGGGCTGCACCCCTCCCCAGACCCCAGAGGGAGTCTATGCCCTTCCTGGCGAGGCATCTCTTGGAGTCCTGGGACCCGCTGCAATGTAAACTTGGATTAGTACGCAGACCTGGCCCACTCACCCCACTATTTGATAACCCGGCATTTGAACCGGGATTGCAGGCCAAGAACTTTCTCATTTTGAGCGCCTCTGACAATACGTCAATCGGTCACATAGTGAACTCTGGGGAGGTACCTTCGCTAGCGGATCTGAGAGAAAGCGCGGGGAGTAGACACATGTCGTGGCTCCTTCACAGACAGCTACTTACATTTATAAAGGCCAATAACTCCTCTCGAAGCCCCCCCCACAGAGCTAGAATCCCTAGTCAGCCAGAAAGACCCACCAACCCGAGTGATAGCATCCCTTTACTCACTTCTGAATAGAGCAACTCAGTCCTCTCCTCCAAATTATATAGGTAAATGGGAAAAAGAACTGAAAAAGAAAGAATTTTCAGATAACGACCTTCCTAAAATATTTGTGAGCACTCACGGCTCGTCCTTAGCAAGCTCGGTTCAGGAAAGGAGCTACAAAGTACTTGTCAGGTGGTACAGATGCCCGGTCGATATTCATCGATTTGCAGCATCGCAATCTGATAAGTGCTGGAGATGCCATGGGGAAGTGGGCAATATGACCCATATTTGGTGGAGTTGCCCGACTATTAAAGCTCTATGGACCGGATCCTCATTATCTACGAAGAGGTCACTGGGTCCAGGGTAGGAAACACACCGCAGGTGGCGCTCCTCTCACTTGTCCCTGGTCCAATATCTGGGATAAAAAAAGGTATCCTGAGACACTTTATAGCAGCCATGAAAGCCGTTATCCCCAGGCGATGGAAGTTGCAGGTGCCCCCCACATTGATGGTTTGGGTCCAAGAGTTAGAGGCAATCTGCATCATGGAGGAGCTAGCCGAGGAAAACAGAGACACCACAGAGCAATTTCTGTTAACCTGGACATGCTGGATATTTTATCGGGACACACATCTCCCAACTTTGCTCTAACCTGGTGCTCAGTGAAGCAGATAGCTCAGGATAAATGTGGAGAATATGGCCGTTAATAATTACTTACCTCTAGCTTGACAGCTTCCACTGGCCCTTTCTTCCTTCCTTTCCTTATTTTCCCCATTTCCTTTCCCTTCCTTTCCTTCCTTAACTTCCCTTCCTATCTTACCTTCCCTTCCACTGTTGCTTTCCTCAGCCTTCATCCCCACAACCCTCAAATCATCAGTTTGATACTCTCCTCAGAACTTCTGACGGGCCCACCTTCTGGAACAATTTATGCGTCAGAACATGCTTTTACAATCAGAGGTCAATATAGAGCATCAGTTCTGGAGGAGTGTGGGTTCACCATTGTTATTGCTATCATTGGTACCATTACTGATATTGGCTTGAGTATCGCTATCTCAATCTGCATAGTATTTCATTATTTGTTATTTACCCCCTTGTATTCCCATTCCCCTGTTTCTCATTTGCTAATTGTATGTATTCCCCCTTTTTTTGTTGTATTCATCGAAAATCAATAAAGTCTGATTATACTAAAATAAACTACCTGTGTTTTAACTGCAGGTCATAAAATCAGACTCAGACCAAGGGCCTGATTTCTTACACTACCGTGGCGATCTGAGCTATATTGTGGTGGCGAACCCGAGGAACAACTGACTAACTGCCATGATTTTGCAGTGTCTTGTGCTGAAAACCCAGTTTATGGCAGCATGGAATGTATGTGTGGTCTAGCTGAAGTTTCTGGGATGCTTGGGAAGCCTCAAAAATAGTTATATGAGAACTAGGGGGGTTATTTAAGAACGGCTAGTGCCAGGTAGTGCTTCGTAGCGGCAGGCAGCGCCTGTACGCAAAACCACATTTATGAAAGCGAATCTGGTGAGCGCCTCTAACAGCGCCATGTAGTGTCACATCACCATGTAGCGCCACATGTATTAATACAGGTGGCTCAGCGTATAGAGCCAGTGCTCCAGGCTCAGGAGCACCATGTAGTACTTGTCGCTCTGTATCGCTCTCCCATACATTTCAATTGGGTTTCATTAGTTGTGTATAAATAGCGTGTTTGGCCATTTAACATTTTTTTTTGCTCAAATCATTGGGTGACCTCTCCTGGCTGCAAACAAGCACTTTTATACATTTTTGGGACTTTTTATATTTTTTATGCAGAATTGTATTTACAGGTCTGGCACTAAAGTATTATTGTCCTAGTGTTGTAACAAAGTCATTCCATGTGTTTTAGCTTTGTGTGTAGTGTGTAGTGTAGTTTTTTGTTAAATACTGTGTGGGGCGCTGAGTGCCAGATGCACTGAGCTGGCGCTATCTGTCGCTAACTGCAGCGCTGTACTGTTGTTAGAGCACCCAACACACATTACATTCATCAATGTCAGCCAGGTCACTAGAGCGACCAAGACGCTTTGTTACAGTGCCCAAATACCCGCTTACAGCGTTTACTAGCGGTTGTTCTAAGCGCTGCTATACAAAATTGCTATAAGGGGGATTCTGGAAGCCCCACACAGGTCCCCAGTCGGTCTGCACTCAACCCACAAAACAGTATATAACACCACAATGTCAAATGCTAGAAAAAAGTTTATTTACAAAATGAACTGGTTCATAAAAGGACTCCTCAAGGAGTTGATACACATAAAAACACAACAATTATGACATATTAAAAAACATGTACACAAAATACAAACACAGGGGGAGGGGGGGGAGGGAGGTGGAGAGAGACGTTAAATTTGATAATAATTCAATGTGCAACAATAATTATGATTCCTGACGAGGAGAGTATCACACTATCCAGTTCTATCCATGTCTACAGGCCCGTGCCCTAACATGCATGTAATATCTGTACAGTACTGAGCATTCACAAGTAAAGTTCATGTACCCAAAACAGTGGGTATGGATTCATAAAGTTAAGCCCACTGGAGGATATCTGCCCCAGCAGACTATAAAGAACTGGTCACACATTAACCATATCCAGTCAGGAGAAAGTATAAAGAAAAGAATCACATTACCGTGTTAGTGCTGTCTCCCCTCCAAGCCCCCCTGTGCAGCGGCCCGCCGACGCGTTCCGTGGGTAGCCCACTTCACCAGGGCACAAAGTGGCCAACTAACACGGTAATGTGATTCTTTTCTTTATACTTTCTCCTGACTGGATATGGTTAATGTGTGACCAGTTCTTTATAGTCTGCTGGGGCAGATATCCTCCAGTGGGCTTAACTTTATGAATCCATACCCACTGTTTTGGGTACATGAACTTTACTTGTGAATGCTCAGTACTGTACAGATATTACATGCATGTTAGGGCACGGGCCTGTAGACATGGATAGAACTGGATAGTGTGATACGCTCCTCGTCAGGAATCATAATTATTGTTGCACATTGAATTATTATCAAACTCAACGTCTCTCTCCACCTCCCTCCCCCCCTCCCCCTGTGTTTGTATTTTGTGTACATGTTTTTTAATATGTCATAATTGTTGTGTTTTTATGTATATCAACTTCTTGAGGAGTCCTTTTATGAACCAGTTCATTTTGTAAATAAAATTTTTTCTAGCATTTGACATTGTGGTGTTATATACTGTTTTGTGGGTTGAGTGCAGACCAACTGGGGACCTGTGTGGGGCTTCCAGAATCCCCCTTATAGCAATTTGGTCTCAGTTTGGATGGGCACAGTGCAGTCTTGCACCCCCATGTTATGAGAGTATTTAGCTGTGCGTGTCCAGCTCATTTTGGTTACAACTAAGCGCTGCTATACAGACGCTCATCTGGCAATTTTTGGCGCTAGTAGTGAACCAGCCTCCACTTACCAGTTGTTTCTCCAATACTAGTTAGCTTAACACAGTTTCACACTAGATGTATTAGTGAAAGTAAAATGTAAAAGTGAAATGTAAAAGAGCTGGCCCACTAAAAAGCCGTTAATCTAAGTATCCACACAGGGGCCATGTTACTGTGAACTCTGTATAGTTTATTTGTGGCATCCCAGTTGCTCACAAGGAGACAATACAGTCTGGCATAATGTTTCTGAGAATGAGCCCTGAATATAGGCCGGTAATACTTGTATTTAACCCTTTAAGTGCCAGCCTACCTGGAGTTTTTGTCACACTCTGTTGCCAGACCATTTTGCACTATTTTGCACTCCCCATGTTCAAATGTGATTTTTGAAGGGATTTCCAGGGATTTCCGAGGAAAACGATATATTGTTTTTTCAGCAGAATCTGGGCTTTAACATGAAATGTATTGTTTGTCATTTTTTAGGTATATTCTCAATATTTTTTGGCGAAATATGTGCAAAAAAATAAAAAAAATCAATTTTTTACAATTTGTAGTGTTTTTTTGTAAGAAAAAATGTAAGTTTGTCAATATAATCTTATTGCGTGTGAAACCCCAATTTCTCACAGTTACAGTGATACCACATATGTATAGGTAGACACCCTTTCCTGTCCAGGAGACTCCCCCAAACTGAAACAGAGCTTTAGGGGATTTTCAGAAAAAATACAACTGTGATATGCGCTATGCGCACCTTACAGTTTTTCCAGAAAAACAACCCTTTACATTTGAAATACCCCCAACAAACTATGTATTTTCTGGAAGTACACACCTCAGGCTTTCTATTTGTACCAGGCTTGTTGATGTGGCCACAGTTTTCTAGAAGTAATCCCTCAATGCATTCTTTGGTTGCAAAGAATTTCCCTAAAAAAAAGGATAAAAAGCAGAATCAAAGCCACATTTTCCTAAAAAAACTATATACAAACAAGAAAAATCAAGTATATTCTGAAAAAGCAACATCCCCCGAACAGAACGATACCCAACATGCATAGGTTCTGTCAAGGGAAGAGTTGCCAAACACCCCAAAGTAAAGCATGAGCATAACGGTAATTTTTCTTGAAAATTTCAGCTCTGCAGACAAAGTGCGCACCTTGCGATTTTTCAACCAAAACAACCCTTTACATTTGGAATATCCCCCATAAACCATATATTCCCTGAAAGTACACATGTTAAGCTTTCTAAGCGTACCCAGCTTGTTGTAGTGGGCTCATCTTTCTGGAATTAATCCCTCAAAGAACTCTTTGGTTGCGCAGGGTTTCCCTAAAAAATCTATAAAAAAGCTGAATAAAAAACACCTTTTCCTAAAATATAAATATGCAAACAAGAAAAAACAAGCTAAGTCTGAAAGCGCAAGGTCCCCCGAACAGAACAATACCCAATATGCAGAGGTACTATTAACCCCTTTAATTGCCAGCCTACTTGAGATTTTGTCACCCTCTGTTGACAGGTCATTTTTCCCCATTTTGCGCCATGTTTTGCGCCATGTTTTGCGACATTTTTGCTGGAATTTTCAGGAAAATGATATATATATTTTTTTGCAGCAGAGTTTAGGCTTTAACATGAAATGTCTTGTTTGTAAATTTTATTTATTATTAATTTTATTTATTAAGTAAAAAAAATAAATAAATACATTTTTTTTTAGAAAATTGCCTCCTTTATTTTAAATAAAAAATGTATTTGATTAGGGAAAACCATATTGCATGTGAAAGCCCCATTTCTACTGATTAGAACGGTACCACATATTTATCGGTAGCCCCCTGTTCCTGCCCAGGAGACCCCCCCTAACTGAAACAAGTACTTTTTAACATTTACAAATAAAATACAACTACCATCCACTCTACAAAGGGTTAAATCGAGAAAAAAAAATTACATGGGGTCCCCCTTACCCAAAGTAACCAGCCCGGGACCAGTTATGCAGGGCTTGGAGGAACAGGGCGCAGGGGCCAGCTTTTGTGGCCCCTGGCCCTGCAGGCTACAAGCTCGCATAGCCCATGGGCCCGGGCTCTTCTGCCCCCCCCTGGGCTTTGGGGAGGCAGGTAATGGGGTGCCAGGGGTTAATGGCAAGTCACCGGCTAGCGCAGGTGACTTGCCATACCCCCAGCCTTGAGAACTGGTATAGGGGTCTCATGGACCCCTTACCAGTTCACAAGGGGTTAAATGTAAAAAAAACACACCACACAGAGAAAAAATATTTTATTATTATTTTTTTTTTTAATACTTACCTCCCATCCATACTGGAGCACTCTGTCCCTCGGCGATCACTGGCTTCTGCTCACTTGCTAGAAGCCTTTTATAGCTGCTGGATGACAGAACACAAAAGGGTTAATTAAAAAAAAAATGACATAGGGTTCCCCCTCCCAGGGTGGGGGGACCCCATTTTTTTTGGAATTTTAAGGGATAAAAACCCTTAAAAATCCCCCCAAAAAATGACGTAGGGTCCCCCCTACCCAGCATTACCGACCCGGGCCAGCTATGGGGGCTTGTAGAACAGGGCGCAGGGGCCAGTGTTGGTGGCCCCCTGCCCTGCAGGCTACTAGCCCACATAGCCACTAAGTGGCCCGGGCCCTTCTGCCCCCCCCTGGCCGTTGGGGAGGCAGGTAATGGGGGGCTGGGGGTTAATGGCAAGTCACCCGCTAGCCGCAGGTGACTTGCCAGACCCAGAGCCTTGTGAACTGGTATAAGGGGTCTCATGGACCCCTTACCAGTTCACAAAGGGTTAACTGTGACAAAAAAAGACACCACACAATAAAAGTATTTTATTAAAAAAAAAAAACTATTTTTTTACTGTACTTACCTCCGATTGCAAGCTCTTGTCCCGCGCCGCTCTGCTGACAGATGCCGGTGATCGGCATCCAGAGAAGGGGGAGGCAGGAGATCAGAGGATCTCCTGCCACCTCCTTCCCCGGCACCGATCACCGGCATCTGACAGCTGAGAACGCTGAAGCTGGTGATCGGGGCTGGGATGACGTCATAGCCCCGCCCCCAAGGGAGCCAGCGCACACGGAGGTAAGTGAATGTCATTTTTTTTTTTTTACAGTTAGCAGCTGCTGCTGCAGAAGCGGGGGGGGGGGGGCGGCCGATTCCGGGGGCTCTGCTGGAGCCATCCGACCCCCCACGGGGGATCGGATGGCACCAAATTAAAGAGGAGACCCGGCCGGATCCAACGAGGGGTCAGGTGAGTATGTTTTTTTTGCCCACTAGCAGGGGTAAATGCCAGGCACGTAAATTTTACGTGGCTGGCACTTAAGTGACGGAGAGGCAACCACGTAAATTTCACGTGGCTGGCATTTAAAGGGTTAAATGTAGGGACCAGGGTTGCCACCTGGCCGGTATTTTTTTTTAAAAAACAATACCGACACCACCAGGCCAGTAAATGTTTTTCAAAATATCGGCCAGGTGGCAACCCTAGGTGGGAACCAGAGTTAGCCAGATAGTGCACAAAACTGATATAATCTTACCTCTGAGCTTGCTTTCTTGGGGGGCCTTTGCTAACCATGAGACAGCACTGCAGTATGCCTGAAAGGTTATCAACTCATTTCTGTCTTCTGGAACTTGCTTTAAAAGCTGCAAAAAAGTCAAAGAAGTCTGTCAGTCTCTAATTACTAAAAACAAGTTGTTGGGTTATGGCACAACTGTGGATGCAGGATGCTGTGGAGCAGAAAATTGATCACAAAAATGTACCTGTCTGGCATAACTAAAGCTTGGGGCCCCCACAATCCAAAGTCCAGCTTGCTGTGCCTCCAGCCTTTCCAGCCTTTAAAAGGCAACCTGGTTGGCCTCCAGACTCGCCAGCCTTTGAAGGGCAACCTGGTTGGCCTCCAGCAGAACCCCAACTAGCATCTCCATGTGCTGGTGGTGGCACTGCTGCTCCACAATCACTGCAATCAGTTCTTCATGGAACAAACTTGCGGTCCATCACACAACGTTAAAATATCTATTGCCGTTTTGCCAAAAAGTGGTGCTGTTGGCCTGATAGTTTGCCTCCATGATTTGGCACCGCCTTACCAAAGGCAGGTGATGCCTGGTTGCACGCCGGGGCTGGAAACAGAAGGTAACAACAGAGGGTTGTGTGTGATAATGAGATGCGGCTGCATGCTGTGAGGTCGGGCTTTCCGGGATCCTGCTATGTTACTCCTATGTGTTGCACCAATCTGTTCTGCGCAGGAAATACAGTGGAGCTGCAGAACTAGGGGGAGGGGAAGGTGAAGGCAAAATGCAGCAAACCAGGTAGGGGTGTGCATGTGTTTGAATTTAGTTGATAAGGAATACGGGCAGAAGACATGCCTCATGACCCCAGATACCGCAGCTGAAGTGCACTACAGTGTAGCTTTCCGCAAAACCAGATGCATTGTTGAAAGCACGCTTCCTATGTTTGGTTTGGCCAGGAGGAGAGATGCTGTACAGCCCAGAGAAGGTGTACAAGATAATCCTCACTTGCTGTGTGCTACACAATCCCCTCGATTCAAAGAGCAAAAGTTAATTGATTTCGTATCGAGAATCGTAAGTTTGGGTGGGTGTTTGTCATTTTTTTTTGTTTTTTTGCCCATTTCGTATTCGCACGATCGTTCGCGCATAGACGTATATGAACATACGCATTTCGTACGAGAATCGTATAATTTGCGTTAGTTCGTGTGTTTTTCCCGTCCAAATCGTATTATTTGCGTCCGATCCTATTTTTTACGTCCTTCACATGGGCTTGCGACCAATTCAGAGAGGTGATTGCTAATTGTTTTGAAGCCCATTAAAGAGCTGCTTTACGAAATGTTTGCCGGCAGCTATTTGGCCTCGGGAGTAGGATGGAGAGGAGCGAGTTTGTGGCACATCAAGGGCTTATGCTTTTTGGCATTGAGTTGATCGAGATGTCTGAGAGCAGATTGCCCCTGCGTCGTCGCATGAACATCGATAGCATGAATGATGTTGAGCTGTTCGAGCTGACCAGGCTTAATCGCGCTTCCCTCCATAAATTATATAGTGAGCTGCGGCCATGGTTAGCCCGCACCACAAGGAAGGGGCATGCAATTTCAGGTATGACCAAGATGCTTGGCTGCCTGCAATTTTTGGCGAACGGCTCGTTCCAGAGGCTGGGTGCCCTCTCCGTGGGGATGTCACAGCCTACGCTGAGCCGCGCACTATCTAAATTTTTGGAAGGCATGGCTGCCATAACTCCAAAATATATTTATTTTCCGGATGATATGGCAGCCAGAAACGCCATTAAGCTTGGGTTTTATAATGTGGCCGACATGCCCAACGTTATTGGTGCTATTGACTGCACACATGTGGCACTCGTACCTAGGGCTGCCGACGAGTATATATATAGGTATTGAGATTGGTTATTATGTTGGCCAACGTGTAATGTAACCTGTTTTCCTTTGCGGCAGCATATTTGTTTATCCCTCATTTGTGTAGCTGCTTTATCTAGGCTTTTCATTAGTCTTTCCCAATAGAGTGCAGACATGTTTTTTTTTTTTTTTTTTTTTTTTGGGTCAAATATCAATTACCCTTTTTGTATGTTTTTGCCTTAAGGAATCGAAAAATGGGACACTCCCTTAATGTCCAGGCCGTGGTTGGTCCGGACATGCGTTTTATGAGTGTCCTTGCCGGCTACCCAGGATCGTCGCACGACTCGTATATCCTCAGGCGATCTGGGTTGTTTCGGAGATTTGAGGCAGGTGAATTTTCGGGGGCATGGCTGCTTGGTAAGTGTGTCCTATTTGTGTGCTATTAAATGTGGGATTAATCTTGTATTTGTTGATATGTTTGTATTTGAATTCTTTACATAAGCCAGAAACTGCCTTTTTCTTGGGTCATATATTATGAACTTCCAAAAAAAATGCTTGCCTCGCTTTGTCCTTCAGAATGTTTTCCCTTTAGTTAGGATGTCTGTAAGTTCCATGTCCCTAAATATATTGGTTGGGAGTTTATACCCAAGGATCTGTGATCTTTGGCTCCTTTTGTAGTATTGGTCTTTAAATGTCAAAGTGGACTTAAACTGCATACATTGTAGTTTTCATATAAATGTTGATAGCCCCTCAGCAGCATCCTAATTGTAACATGTCTGAAAACTAAAAATATATTTAAATTCCAACTACCCTTGGCCGTGCAGATGTTTGTTAATTAATTGGTATATTGAAGTGCCATTTTTAATTATGTACTACATTAGTGGCAATAGTTATTTTGCTAATGTGCCCTGGGTGTTTTTTTTGGCCCTTTACCTTACATCATTATGATATATGTAAAATTCTTGGTGTTTGTTGTGTTGCCTTTTTAATTTTGATTACATTTAATTGTCTGTTTAAGGTGATTCCGGGTACCCACTTCTACCCTGGCTCATGACGCCTGTGCTGCGGCCCCAGGATGCCTCTCAGGAAGCGTACAACCGTGCGCACCGCAAGACCAGGGCTGTTGTGGAGAGGGCCTTTGGGCTGTTGAAGACACGTTTTCGTTGCTTGGACCATACTGGGGGCGCCCTGCAATATGATCCCAAGAAAGTGATCGACATAATCATGGCATGTGCTGTTTTGCACAATTTTGCGATCCTGGAACGTGTCCCACGTTATGTGGATAGCCTGCCCTCTTCAGCCGTAGAGGATGATGTAGAGGATTTTGTTGGGCCACCCAGTGAGTCTGCCCAATCAGTTAGAGCCAACTTGATCTTGCAGCATTTTAGTTAATTTTATTTCGTGTCTCAACATTCTGTGTGTCTGTGTTATCCTTTTTGTTAAATATGTTGTTTTGCCGTAATGTGGCATTACCTCAAAGTAAAACATTTTTACCTTAATTGTTGCCTAATGTATTTCATGTAGTTTCCTTAGCTTTAGATTTGCATTGTTACACCTCTTCCAACCAAAATTATCTGGTTTAGCCCAAGCTGTTTAAAATGTGTTCCCACTAAAAACGCCACAAGTATTGTAAGTGAGAATATTTTTTTACTTAGAAAAGTAAAAATTATTGTGCTTAACAGAAAATATCCCACATACATCTGTGGTTACAAATGGATGACATAACAAAAAAAACATCGAGCACATCTACACCTGGAAGTGAGTGGCACAACCAAACAAGGACACCCAGTCCAAAGGCCAGCCTAGTCCAGTCATTAATATTGCCTGTGCCCAGGGATATTTGGGCATGGCCATAATGTCACACAAACATGTCTGCAAACAGGAGGAGCACCAACCAAATACATATTTAAAGCCATAAGTGGCCAGATACACTCCCCATAGACCTATGGCATTGGCTAGTGGCCTTAAGCATTACTCTAAGGAGCTATATGGGAGCAAATACAAAACACAACCTGCATGAGCAACACAAAATGGATTGTTTGAAACCTCAAAGGACAAGTAAATACAGTGGGGGTTAAGAGAAAAGATGTCCCACACACCCATGGCTTAATAGGGTGGCTGCCCATAATACCCAGGTGGAGGTCCAGGTGGAGGTCCATGTGAATGGGACCTAGCCTGGGCCATGGCAGCATTGTGAATTTGAAACTGCTCCACAATGTTTCTCTGCATATTGGTCATCTCAGCCATGGCTGACTGGATGCCATTACTTGCAGTGACCACGTTGCTGTTGAGGGTACGCAACTCCGCGAGGATGCCCTGTAGACTGGTATTGATGGTGACCATGTCGGCATGCCTTTCCTCACGCTCTGTAACGAGCTGTGCCTCATAAGAGTCCCTTTCTTGGGTCCATAATTGAAGCAGGGCACTCTGCCTCCCCTGGGAAATTGTGGGGCGGCGTAATGGTGTCCGCCGCACAATTACCCTGGCTCTTGGGCGTGCCCTGCCGCGTGGTGTCGTCCCCTCAACAGCAACAGGCCTGCTTTGCAAATCCTCAGCAGCAGAGTGAACACTGGGGACTGTAGTGTCAGTCTCCCCATGTGCATGCACAATGGATGGAGATTCACTCTGCTGCTGAGGATTGGCCAGAGAAACATTATGGAGCAGTTCCAAATTGGGACCCAGGGGGAGGTCATCCGACGTGCCCTGCATGGAGACATCATCATCTTCCTCCATTTCCTGGATCTCGTCCATGAGTGTGCGGGTCTGTAGGGACATATAAAAAAAAAAGTGTAAGTTGGCGTCCAAATTTGGGATTCCCACAGTTTAACACATTCTTAAGCACTTGGTAGTATTTATGGTAATAAATTAACTTACCGGAAATCTCGGATCTGGGCTCCTATGCTGTACGGACCTGGTAGGCATAACCAAACTGGGGGGTGAGTTTACCCTTGCTGAGGGATCATGCTGGGCTGAAGAAGAGAAAAACAAACCACGTAAACACACACATAACCATTTTTGGGATAGGTAATCAAATAAACCTCTATTTGTAATATTAAGCAACTCTAGAGCAATGGGGACATTTGTTAAAAGACACGCAAGTTTAGATAGGTGCAATGCCTCGAGAAAACTGCTAACTGACCTCAGTTCTAAGTCAGGAAGTGTACCCAGTCAGCATACAACTTGCAACGCACATTTTTGGATTTAGCCTACCATTCGCTAGGTCCGGGGTACTCAAACAATTGTTGTAAAGGTCCATTTAAAGGTATGTGGTGAGAGGTGAATGTCTGGCCATGGGGCTGACGCAGGGGGTGTCTAGTTAGAAATAAACACACTGGTGGAGGGGCTTGAGATTTCAAAGTGCAAACTAATAAAGGCTGCTTGCCCTTGCTGGGCTGGATGGGGCAGAGCTGAGGGGACAGGGATTGGATGGCTAAAGGGGGGAGTTAACGAATTGATGGTGATGGGATGGATGGAGCAAATCTGTTACAAATGTATGGGGCTTATGTGGGGGGGGGGGGCATGGGGGGACTGTGGCAAATGGGGCAGAGCAGGGGCAGCGGGACACGATTGTGCCAAGAGAAAGAGGTACCAAGTTACTGTGTACCTTGCAATGCCACTTCCTGTGCAGTACTTCATATTGCAATGCTATGTTTCAGGGAGCCATGACATTGGGCAGGAGAACAACCACTACATCGCCGATCAAGGGGGCAGCTCTGAGCACGTCAACACAGAAGTAACTGAGTGCAGGGCTGTCTGGGCAGGGGTCCTGGAATCTGGTGCCAAGGTCCGCATTGGTACCCCGGCCCGCCAGTTGAGTCTCGCTGCTCTAGGTCAGATATGTTTGGGGGTGGGTAATTAAATTGTTAACTCAAACACAACTCACACAACAAATAGGCAACCCATCCATAATGATGTGTGTTTTGTGATTGATTCAAAATATATCACTTTTCAGGAGAAACTTCATGACTTTACCAATACAATTTGAAATTTGATCTTTGCCATAATGGATGTGGGCCTAAATGTGTGATTCACAGGGACCAAAAGAGGACACAAACAGGCACAGTAGTGCGAGGCCAAGCAAGGCAAACCATAGGGGCATCCCGTTATCTTGTTACTAGTGAACTTTAGATTATTTAGCAAACAGGCAAACATGCAGATTTAAGAGTACTCACCGTGGGTACGGGTCGGTGAGTCTGTGTCCCTTAGACCAGCATGTCCACCGACCGCGACCGGATGGAGAAGTCCCAGCACAATCTCCTCAGCAGGGGTAAACTCCAATTTAGAAGGAAAGCCACCTCCAGTTTTCAGGCTGAAAAGAGAAAATCGTTTGGTACTCAGAAAAGGTGCATACAGTACATCCTAAACATTATATTTGGAGAAAACATTTATTTACCTGTAATTATGCCTTTTAATTTCTTTTTGCCGTACAGCATACTTCAGATCAGAGATTTTCTTCTGAATTTGGGACACATCTTTCCTCTCTTCCCCCGCTGCATTTACTTGTCGTAGGATGGTTTCAAACAATTCCATCTTGCGCTGCTTTGTGGTGTGTTTTGATTTGCTCCCATAGAGCTCGTCATAGTATAATGTAAGGCCACTAGCCAATGCCATATTTTGGTCATGGGAGAATCTCCCACTCAACTGGCCGCGGCGCAATGTGCGGCCAGATGGTTGGCTTGGCTGCTCCTCCATGTGTGCAGACACATGTGGTGACATTATGGCCTGGGGCTGGGTAGGGGAATGGCCGGATTGGTGGCTTCCCAATGACTGGACTGGACTGGCCAAGGGACTGGGTGTTCTGGCGTGGCTGGCCACCGAACTTCCAGGTGTAGATGTGGTCATGGTTGAAATTCTGGGCCCTCTTGGGGGGCTATGTTCCCGGCTGGTGCCAGGTCGGGGGCTCTGTTCCCGGCTGGTGCCAGGTCGGGGGCTTCTGGCCCTGGATGGGGTTCTTCGGGCCCTGTAGGGGCTTCTGGCCCTGGATGGGGTTCTTCGGGCCCTGTAGGGGCTTCTGGCCCTGGATGGGGTTCGGCGGGCCCTGTAGGGGCTTCTGGCCCTGGATGGGGTTCGGCGGGCCCTGGCTGGGCTTCTGGCCCTGGATGGGGTTCGGCGGCCTCTGGCTGGGCTTCTGGCCCTGGATGGGGTTCGGCGGCCTCTGGCTGGGCTTCTGGCCCTGGATGGGGTTCGGCGGCCTCTGGCTGGGCTTCTGGCCCTGGATGGGGTTCGGCGGCCTCTGGCTGGGCTTCTGGCCCTGGATGGGGTTCGGCGGGCCCTGGCTGGGCTTCTGGCCCTGGATGGGGTTCGGCGGGCTCTGGCTGGGCTTCTGGCCCTGGATGGGGTTCGGCGGGCCCTGGCTGGGCTTCTGGCCCTGGATGGGGTTCGGCGGGCCCTGGCTGGGCTTCTGGCCCTGGATGGGGTTCGGCGGGCCCTGGATGGGCTTCTGGCCCTGGATGGGGTTCGGCGGCCTCTGGCTGGGCTTCTGGCCCTGGATGGGGTTCGGCGGCCTCTGGCTGGGCTTCTGGCCCTGGATGGGGTTCGGCGGCCTCTGGCTGGGCTTCTGGCCCTGGATGGGGTTCGGCGGGCCCTGGATGGGCTTCTGGCCCTGGATGGGGTTCGGGCCCTGCTGCGGGGCCTGGGTTGCCGAACTGCCCTACTTGAACCCATGGCCGGTGTGGGCTCCCTTGTGCGGCCTCTTCTGGGGGCAGAGGTGGTGGGTGCTGCAGTTGGCTGCTTTTTGGCTGCAGGGGCACGTGGCTTGGGGCCCCTTTTTTGGGTTCCTGAGGGTCCAGTGTCCCTTGGTGGGGCCGAGGTAGTAGTCTTGCCTCTCAGCTTTCTCCTACCTTGCTGGGACCTTGTTGTTGGGCCCTCCGCGGTCTGGCTTTGCTGGGGTCGCTTGGTCATAGGCTTTTTAGGTGCCATCTTCCACAAATGCTCAAAGAGAATGAGCTTTGGGTGCAGGGACCTTTAAATAATGAGCCCAGCGTGTGACGCCTATGCGCACGACTACGCGCTCGTACGAACGTACGTTCGAGCGGAACCAGGAAACCGCTGGGGTTTCACTTATCTGCTGCCTTGAAGAAGCATAAAGATGGCGCCCACTATCTTCACCCGTCAACAGGAAGAGATCCTCATGCTGGTAAGTGGCTGCCTGTGCATTTTAATCTAATAGTCAATGATGGCCTAAATGTAAATGATGCGTTTGGAACTAGTTTGGGGTCTCTTAATGTTTAATAACTGGCTCCTCACACTTCATCCTCAAGGGCCGAGCCTGGCCACGTTTTCACCTGTCTATGCTGATGTCCTAATTCGGCCAATTGCTCCGGCTTAGCAACAGTTAATTAACCTGTGGAGTAGCGGGGCTAGCTGGCAAACCTGGCCTGTCTCGGACCTTGATGCGGATGTTTGAGGAACACTGTTTTCCTAAGCCATAAAAACAAAACGGGAAGCCACACACGTGGTCCAAAAGCCTAAGCATTAGCCTACATCTTGGATGTTTAAACCATCCTAACATGCCCTAGATGCAGGTGGCCTGATTCTTGATGTTGGCTAGTATCTGTATGTACATGGTGTGTGATACATATAACATAAGACCAGACTCTCATTCACAGTCAACGTCCTCTTTAAGGCACTCCCCAAAAATGGCTGCCACTCTAAATGTGTGTGTTAATGACATGAAATTCTCAACTTGTGATGCAACACATATGGGTGTGTGTGTAAAAGTAAAATCTCTGTGTCCATTATGTTTTTCAGATCATGCTTCAGCGCCGGTATGACTTCGCGCCCAATGTGTGCGAGAAAAGGGACATCGCCCGGGAGATCATCGCGGAGATACACCGTGTCACCAGCACCACCTTCACTCACACCCAGATAATGCAGCATTGGTCGGACCTGAAACGTCTGCACATGCCCCGGGTGCGGAGGTTTTTTGGAATCCATTTCCCAAGTAAGTACCAAGCAATTGCATGGTATATGTTCCAAATGTATAAGTTATGCCTTTATTTATAATGACTTTTCTTTGGTAGTGTTGGAAATGGATTTCAGAATTCGCCGCACCCGGAGGCGTACAGGCCGACCAGTGCTGCATGAGTCTGCATCTGTGAGTGAAGGTGGTGGATCTCCCGGGCGACGGACCTACCCCTCCTCTGTGGCCTCCTCAGACCAGCCCCTGGACCTTACCACAGAGGAGGGGCCAAACCGCGTGGGCGTGGAGTCATACCTGGCCAGGCATGGGGAAGGCTCTGGTATGTCACTCTTCATGTATAGGCACAAAGATATACATGGCAGGCCAAAAACTAAGTTATCCTTTATTATGTATTTGTAGAAGCTTCTGGTGCGGGTGAAATAGTGGAGGAGGAGGCAGCAGAGATGCTGGAAGTCGATCCTGGCGAAGGTGAGTGATGTCAGCCAGACTGGGAGCCAGATATGTTGGGAATAGTGACTCTCTACAAGTACTAACCAAATGTCACATGTTTCTCCAGGGACTTCTTCACAGCATAGCCAGGACCAAGGGCAGCCTGTTGGCCCCAACCAGCCATCTGTCGGCCACCAACTCCGTAAGTCTCCATGCCATTATTCATATTAATGTTTGGTTAGCTAATAACACACACATAACTAAAGGCGTAGCCAATGTGTAGTTCACACTTTCATGTGGGCACTTCGTTAGCTTAAAGAGGACCCTAACTTGTATTAAGAACCTAAGAATTAGCCATCACACTGTACCTACAGATTAGAAACATGGAAAAACACCCTTCAGCCATCTAATGCATGTTATTAGACTGAACAAAACCAATATTGCGGAATATGGAATGCGCAATATTTACAGGCAGCATGGGATACAGATTGAAAAAAGGAAGGTGCTGCCATGCATTGTGTGAGTGATGACCTTTCCCTCAACCCAGCTATGCTCGGGATTCCCAACGCACCACTGTAACCTACTCCCCTGTACTTTATCCAACTCTCCACTCCTCATTAAGTGTTATGCTTCAGAGTCCAGATGGCGGCGCTGTAATCCCAAAAAAACCCAAATTTACTTTGAGCTGGTGCAGAATCATTTGGGAATAGTTATTGGTTTTCATTAAATAATGTTGAAGGTCCGGTTTAAGGAGTTTAAACACTTACCTGTGGGAAATGCATTAACTGTATCCCTTGGAAGAATGACATATGTCATGCATTTACATGTATTTGATTCACCCAAAATCTATTTCCAGCATACAAACCGGTCTGGGACTCCTATTTATGTTTCTTTCTCTATTGGTTACAGGGATGATCCCCAAAACATTGGCGGCCAAAAAAAAAAGAATGAAGGAGTTGGTGGCCGAGCTGCTGGCCATACAGGCGACGTTGGGGCCAACAGATGAAGAAGACGAGGAGGATTAGTGCCCTTGGTCCTGGCTACTTTGGTTCAAAGTTTTAAAAAGTTTATTATTGTTTTTAAAGTTTTAAAGTTTTGGGTTTTTCAAACCCCCCCCAAAAAAAACTCTGTTTTTAAGGAAAGCCAAAAAAACTTTTAAGATGTTTGTAAAAAAAATCAAAAAACCCAAAAAAAAAGGGGTTTAAAACCAAACACCCCAATAAAAAAAAAAAAAGGACACAAAAAAATATCCCAAAAGCACCCAAAAATTTTAAATAAATTATATTTCAATACTTCAAAAATGTGTCTTTTCTAATATGCGCAAACACAAACAATTACACAAACCAGAAAAAACACACTTAGAAACATATAGACATATGTACATTATGTGGTTTGGGTAAGTTTTAGGGTCGTCAACATGAAGAAGGATGCAAGCGCTAAGGGGTTTAGGTAAGTTTTATGGACCGATAAATGAAGTCGGATGCAGCCGCTAAGGGGTTTAGGTAAGTTTTATGGACCGATAAATGAAGTTGGATGCAGCCGCTAAGGGGTTTAGGTAAGTTTGAGGGACCGATAAATGAAGTTGGATGCAGCCGCTAAGGGGTTTAGGTAAGTTTGAGGGACCGATAAATGAAGTTGGATGCAGGCGCTAAGAGGTTTAGGTAAGTTTGAGGGACCGATAAATGAAGTTGGATGCAGCCGCTAAGGGGTTTAGGTAAGTTTGAGGGACCGATAAATGAAGTTGGATGCAGCCGCTAAGGGGTTTAGGTAAGTTTTATGGACCGATAAATGAAGTTGGATGCAGGCGCTAAGAGGTTTAGGTAAGTTTGAGGGACCGATAAATGAAGTTGGATGCAGCCGCTAAGGGGTTTAGGTAAGTTTGAGGGACCGATAAATGAAGTTGGATGCAGCCGCTAAGGGGTTTAGGTAAGTTTGAGGGACCGAGAAATGAAGTTGGATGCAGGCGCTAAGAGGTTTAGGTAAGTTTGAGGGACCGATAAATGAAGTTGGATGCAGGCGCTAAGGGGTTTAGGTAAGTTTTAGGGACCGAGAAATGAAGTTGGATGCAGGCGCTAAGAGGTTTAGGTAAGTTTTATGGACCGATAAATGAAGTTGGATGCAGGCGCTAAGAGGTTTAGGTAAGTTTGAGGGACCGATAAATGAAGTTGGATGCAGGCGCTAAGGGGTTTAGGTAAGTTTGAGGGACCGATAAATGAAGTTGGATGCAGCCGCTAAGGGGTTTAGGTAAGTTTGAGGGACCGAGAAATGAAGTTGGATGCAGGCGCTAAGAGGTTTAGGTAAGTTTGAGGGACCGATAAATGAAGTTGGATGCAGCCGCTAAGGGGTTTAGGTAAGTTTGAGGGACCGATAAATGAAGTTGGATGCAGCCGCTAAGGGGTTTAGGTAAGTTTGAGGGACCGAGAAATGAAGTTGGATGCAGGCGCTAAGAGGTTTAGGTAAGTTTGAGGGACCGATAAATGAAGTTGGATGCAGGCGCTAAGGGGTTTAGGTAAGTTTTAGGGACCGAGAAATGAAGTTGGATGCAGGCGCTAAGAGGTTTAGGTAAGTTTTATGGACCGATAAATGAAGTTGGATGCAGGCGCTAAGAGGTTTAGGTAAGTTTGAGGGACCGATAAATGAAGTTGGATGCAGGCGCTAAGGGGTTTAGGTAAGTTTGAGGGACCGATAAATGAAGTTGGATGCAGCCGCTAAGGGGTTTAGGTAAGTTTGAGGGACCGAGAAATGAAGTTGGATGCAGGCGCTAAGAGGTTTAGGTAAGTTTTATGGACCGATAAATGAAGTTGGATGCAGGCGCTAAGAGGTTTAGGTAAGTTTGAGGGACCGAGAAATGAAGTTGGATGCAAGCGCTAAGAGGTTTAGGTAAGTTTCTGGTTGAGGGTGCGCATGCGCAAGATCTTATAAACATACGAACGCACGAATCTAAGAGGCCAAAAACCAATGAAAGCCAGAGGCAAACGCAAGTAATTGGAAGAGGTGGACGATGGAAGCAGCCGAAAAAACAGGCTGCCGCCGCAACAGGTGAGCACATGAACGTGATTTTTACGATTGGCAACTGACTGAGGCAAGTTCGGGAGATATCATACGAACGGACGTATCTTTTAGGATAGAAACGTATTTGCTTATTGAATCACTCGCAAGTTCATACGAACGCACGAGCGGACGTGAAAAATAGGATGATCGTGAGCCAAATCCAAGCTGTTACATGTTTCTTTGAATCAACCCAAATATCTGCATACGCCATCAAAATTGAAGAGCCCAAGGAAACGCTACTGATGCCTGAAGTCCCATATATGCCTGCAGACACTGCAGAAGACACACAGTCTGGCTTGACCCGGTGGGCACAAATTATGAATTCCTTTTATCAGCTAAGTTACAGAAAGTGGCACTGGACTGCTGCCGTAGCAACAGGGAAGATACGGTATATGTGTACCCAGCTAAAGCATACTTAAAATCCCATACCAAAAACCAAGCTGACTCAAACAGCTGTATTAATGTCATGTATTTGAATATTGGACCAGCAACACGTGTGTGTTAGTCTTTTTGGATTTATGTGGCTTTTATGACCTCTTTTTTTTATATAATGAGCTAATAAAAAAACAGAGAATATGTTTTTGTCTTTTAAAAAATAACATATCTTTATTATGTGTGTATCATTTGGACTTATTAGTCCCATGCACGGTAGGGTTGAGTTAGAACTCCCAACAATATAGGGGGTTGGCCTCAACCCCTTTATGTTTTGTATTGTATAAGTAATGCGGGAGCCAATCAACCTAACCAACAGCCTTTGTATATAAAGCAGAGTATTGTTTTATATTGTCTACTAGTGAATTGTGGTATATCCATTGTACTTTTTCTGTTGTCCCTATTTTTTTTTCTCTTTCGTCAGTGTGTGTTAATTGCGTTACTGTTTCTCACCTTAACGATGGTGGGTCGTAGGTCATAGAAATGAATGCGATGTCAAAAAATGACAAGCTGGTGATGATGATGGTGACAAAGCGACATACAAAAAGTTCTCTAACAGTAGAGAACAAGGGCATAATATGTAGAAGAAATGCTAATATTGACCACTAGATGGCACTATGGTACATGTGCTGAGGATCACTATGTTTAAAGTGGACGAAAACCCAGGATTTTGACTATCCTGGGTTTTGGTCCTTGCCCCCGGGGCACCACTGTGTGAAACCCCCCAGATTGCCTGAACGAACTAACCTCTTCCCAGTCCTACAGCGCATGCACAGCCACTCGTCTAATCAGCGAGCTTGTCCAATAAGAGCCGATTCATTGTGGCCGCTGCTCGGGCATGCGCCGTTGGACTGGGAATGAAGGTGAGTATTTGGGTGAAAAAACTCAAAAACACATACACAAAACACATTGGTTAAATGCTAGGCTGGCGAGAAAATATAGGCAGAAACTATGTGCTGCCAATACAAAAACATTCCTTTATTAGCGAATGGGACTAAAGCACATACAAAAAATACACATGGGTACAAACACTAACACTGTGAGGAGATTAAAAAAGCAAATGCTCTATTAAAACTAAGACATAAAGAGCCCCTGCCAGGAAAAGCCTGGACTGCACGCATCCCTCCGCACGCAAACCAAACACACCAGCTGGCCAGCCTTATGTATATTGTGGGCAAAAAAAGTCCATCAAAAATTTCCAAGAAGATCAGAGGGCGAAGCATATGCAAAACTGTCCAAATGGACTATATATACTGAGCGCGCTGATTGCTCAAGCTGACAGCCTTGTAAAGAAGTTTTGAGCGCATTGGCGAGAGGTATACTTTAAGATAATGTCCATATCAGGCACAGCGCATTCGGCTCCCACAGAAGGTAGAGTATAAGTATCAGAACTCGCCAGTTCTCGGATTCACCTTAATCTCACTTGCTGCATTACAGCTTATCACAGTATGGAGAACCTTATGATAACAGGAAAGATCTCACCGCCTCCACAATGTCATCTGTGCGCTTCCTCCCTCACAGGACTCCGACTCCATTCTGCACTACACGCGCTGGGCTGAGAGCGGGAAGCTGTGCAGTCACCGGCCGTCACTAGCGTCAGAAGGGGGGGCGTGGCCAAAGGCGCGTCATCGCTATGTTTCCATCCTGTGTACTGGCACGTAGTTCACATACTGGGCTGCAAGCAAACAGATTATGCGGCCATGGTCCGGTAGCGTCAGGGGAGGGGGCGTGTCCAAGGGCCCGTCACCAACAGCTGTTTCGCTCCGCCTGGAGCTTCGTCAGGGTGGGAAGGGCCAAAGCTAGGATGCAAATTTATAGTGGCAAACTGCACCTCCTGAGTGCATCATTCAATGAGCTTCATTTCTTAACTCCTGATATGCCGGTGTATTGCAGCCAGGCATATTTGCACTCAATATAGGCACAACCATATCTTGCATTGTAATAACGCTATTACACTAGCACCGTTTCCTTCAAAAGCTCTCCATGTCTTCATGTATAGTCACACTGTAAGGGAATAGTATAACAATACCTTATTCCATAGTATTTAGATTATTGGTCATAGGATTTTTTCTGAAACGTTTACTAACACCATCTAGTAAAAGTGTGGCTGCATTATCAGCATCTTTGGCAAAGTTGACAGCAACCTAATTCCCAACACACATTTTCTTGCAGATCGGCGCCCATTCATTCTTTATATCTTAGTGATACATTTGTTAGTTATTAGAGACACTCCAGCCCTACATAGAACTCATGGGAAATATGCTACACTCTAATCAAAGAGATCAACAGAAAAAGAGGAAAAGAAAAAAGGGAGAAAGAAAGGGAGACAAAGAAAGGGAAAAATTAGGGGCAACATGTGTGTGTACAGATTCGGAGCAGCGTGTATATACAATACGCATATATGATTTACATATACTCCCACATGCATTTACTATATTCCCACATGCAATAGCCCCTCATAGACAGTGCACATGTACCTACACCAAGATGGGGGTAAGCATAACAGAAGGAGGTATATATAAAGGTTGCCTATACCATCACTAGGTTCAACCCCATAAAAAGATAAGTAAGTAACGAAGTGAACCTACATATTCCGTAATAAAATAATCTATATACGCCTTGACAAGAACACATAACTACCAATAAGAATACTTGTCTCAAACCACCTCTTACTGGATTCCGCAAAGCAGATTCACAAGTAGGCTTTCAGGCCCATATCCGTATTAAGTCCCTCCGGGACCATAGTTCCCAATTCATATATAAGCCTGGCCTCTTGTTGGAGAAGGCGAGTATTGGTGGGCCCTCCCCTACTATTTTGTTTCAATTTAAAAATTCCACATACACTCAAACCCGAGGGGTCATGGAACATCCTAAAGTGCTCCGCCACCGGGCTTTTTTCATTATTCTTTTTAATGTCCCTTACATGTTCACCAATCCGTACCCTCAATTCTCGTTTTGTTTTTCCCACGTATTTCTTATTACAAGGGCATGTTAGTAAATAAATTACATAGCTCGAGGCACAGGTGATGAATTCAGTTATAGGTCTAGGATTAAAACTTTTTGGGCCACTAAAGCTATTGGCCTTTAGCATGAAGGGACACACTTTGCAATGACCACATTTAAAAAATCCAACCGTTTTAGTCACGTTTTTCATAGTTTGGGGCTTATATTCGCTACGTACCAACAGGTCACGGCAATTTGGTGCCCGTTTGGCCGTCAGCAAAGGTCGTGGCCCAACATGTTTTGCTATAATCGGATCTAACAATAAAACATGCCAATGGGATTGCAAGATGTTACGAAATTTCTCCCAATGTACATTATACTTGGTAATTAGTCGAACTGGTTGTACATCCTGCGCTTTTCTAATAGTAGGCCTAGCTAACAGGGTCGTTCTAGGGCGATCCAAGGCCTTACGAAAACATGTACGTAGCAGGCGATGAGGGTAACCCCTCTCTCTAAATCTCCTAGTCAACTCCCGGGCCTCACGCGCATAATCCGCATCAGTGCTACAGTTCCTCCGAATACGTAGGAACTGGCCTAACGGGATCCCGCGCCTAAGTGGGCCCGGGTGGTGACTGGAGAAATGGAGGAGGGTATTGCCTGCAGTGGGTTTCCTATATGTGGTTGTGATCAACTTACCCACACCCTTACAAATCCTCAGATCCAAGAAATCAATCGAATCAAAACTCACCTTGTAAGTGAGTTTAATATTACGTTGATTCTGATTTAACGAATCAATGAATTCCTGAAGTTCAGGGGCAGTGCCCTTCCATAGTAGGAGAACATCATCAATGTAGCGCAGCCAGAGAGCGACATGCGCCCCAAACGACGCCGACCAAACACCTCAAGGCTCTCCCACCGCCCCAGGTGTAGGCAGGTGTAGGATGGGGCGCAGGCCGCTCCCATGGCTGTTCCACGAATCTGCTGATAGAAAGAACCATTAAATCTAAAAAAATTTTTGAGCAAAACAAATTCCAGCAGTTCAGTGACAAATTCATTATAGGCTGCATCACCAGGACCCAACTCATGCAGTGTCTCTGCTACCGCCTGCAGGCCTACCGCATGAGGAATGGAGGTGTATAAGCTTTCTATATCAACGCTGGCTAGCAGCCAATCTTCTTCAATTTGTACATTTTGTAATTTACCCAGCAGATCACTGCTGTCAAGTACAAAAGATGGTAGCAACCGTACTAATGGTTTCAAATTTTCATCAATGAAACGAGCTATACCTTCCAAAGGACCCCCATTACCTGACACGATGGGCCTGCCCGGCGGAGCAGTCGAATTCTTATGTATTTTTGGGATAGTGTATAGAACTGGAATAGTATAGTCCTGAATACGTAAAAATCAAAGACCTTATTGGTGAGTAAATTCTCCTCCTTAGCCCAATATAGCTTCTCATTGAGACAGTCCACCAACCCCGGAAAGGGGTTCCCTTTTATGAGCTTATATGTGTTACTATCATGAAGCTGATTCAGAAGTTCATTTACATAATACTCTTCATCCAAGAGGACCACATTGCCTCCCTTGTCACTGGGTCTTATTATGATCCCTTGGGCTTTCTCCAAATCCCTAAGGGCCATTCTTTCCTTGTTAGATAAATTATCGTGGTCCCCTAAGGAATTCCATTGGTAATTGGCTAAATCCCGTTCAACCAACTGAAGGAATAAGGATAGATATTTTTTTTGCCCTAGAGGAGGGAAATTCTTAGAGGGACATCTCAACCGGCTTAAATTAGGTAACAGGTCAGGTATCTCAACGTCATCTGTTTGATACTCATCAGGGTCAACTATCTGGGATTCCAAGCTCTCAGAAATTGACAAAGTATCAGCATGTCTTGTTTGGGATTGTAGATCATGTATTGGATCCACATCTGTTTTTTTATTATACATGGTCCGGAAGAGGACCTTACGTAAATATAGAGCAGTATCCTTATATAACACAAATTCGTCCCCAAATTTACTGGGGGAAAACGATAAACCTTTTGACAATACTGATTCATGATGTTCCAGTAAGTTGAACCCAGACAAATTTATTACGTTGAGACCACCTGACCCTATTGCATTAGGGGGAACATTCACTACGGTGGAAAACCTCCCGTTTTTGTTTTGCGAATCCCCCTCAGAGATTTCACTCTGTTTGCTACACTTTCTCCGTCTTCTCCTCTTTGTGGGTTTGGACCTAAAAAAGACACCATCCGACGTGTTCTTCTAGAAGTACGTTGGGGGCTTTCATCGGACATATCAGTTTCTGCTCCCGAGAGGTCACTAGAGACCTCTCGCCATTGTCTTTTTTGTATGTGCTTTAGTCCCATTCGCTAATAAAGGAATGTTTTTGTATTGGCAGCACATAGTTTCTGCCTATATTTTCTCGCCAGCCTAGCATTTAACCAATGTGTTTTGTGTATGTGTTTTTGAGTTTAGATGCAGGTTAGCTGGGCGCCCCTAATTTTGGAGGCAGGGTAAGATTAGTCTACCTAGGGGTCTCTCAAGTTTTTTTATATTTTTCTGAGTATTTGGGTGCCCCGGAGGGAGCGAATATGGGTTTTGGTCCTCTTTAATTGTAGAGAACAAGCTAGGCTGACAGAGTTAACTCTGACTGCACAGAGAATTGGGCTGGCTCCAAATTGGGATGCCCCATTATGTGATACCCCTCAGAACGTCCCCATTCACACACCTTCTACTTGTTTCGGCGCTTGCATGTGCTCTCGTCCAATAAGAGCCGTCTGCCACGATTATGTCATTCAACAAACAGATCTCATTTGGTCATTTGGCCCCGGCGACATGTATGCTCACTCCAGAGCCTATATGAATGTCCAGCTGCTGGTTTTCCTCCGGGGCATCCTGAATTGGGATACTCCGCTATTTGAAACCCTCCTCATCCAATAAGAGGTATCTGCCTTGACGCTGTCATTTAGCAAATGTCTCTCAGTGGGGAGGGTGTGCTGCCGCATCCCCTATTAAGAGACGTTTGCAGACCGACATAGTCACACAGACGTTTTTCATTGGACGAGAGGGGTTTCACACAGCCAAATTGGGATGCCCCAGGGGAAAGCAATGACATCTATTGGGATTCTATTTCAACAGTAAAGCCATAAACTAACAAAACATAAATACATTAGGACATTTAGAATAGCTCATTATTACCTTAGTTTACCCCAGCTTCACCCCAGCTGTAAACTTTATTTGCAGTAGCAATTTCCGCACTGCACCCCTGCTCCTCCACATACTTAAGCCAGCCACGACTGGTGTGGGCATGTACCTTGGATAGAGGTATAGTGGGGATAGGACATATGCATGTGTCATGGGATCCTCAGTAGGGATGAGCGAATTGATCCGGACGAACCCGGATTCGATCCGAATTTCATGAAAAATTCGATTCGGATCGAATACGAATTTCCCTGTGCTTCGATCGCTCAAAGTTTTTCTTTAACATCCATTCATTTTCATTACAGGCATTCTCAGTTGGCGGACGGGACATGTCTAGACATCTACCCCGCTCCAGTGCATGCTGGGGCAGTCACATGCAGCCTATCAGCAGCCAGCAAGCCCGGTGACGTCACAGCACTATTTAAGGCGGCGAACATCTTGCTTTTCCTCATTTCTCTATTGCATTCGTGAGAGACAGGACACTGCTGTAGTCAGGGAGAGACAGTTAGAGAGACAGGGACAGACAGGGACAGGCAGGAGACAGGCAGGAAGTCAGCGAGAAGCAGGGAAAGTTAGGAAAAATCGGAGGCAGTCACAGGGAGATTGTTTTTTTTTTTCATCCAGCCTGAGTGTTACTGGCTGGCTGACTGGCTTTGTTAGCGTTTTCAGGCTGCTTATACACTTACTGTGCACATATACTGAATTGATCTCAAGTCTGCTGTGGGGCCATCCCATTCTGTAACATACCATTAGCCTCTGTATCTACTCTAAGCTGAAAACTTATTTAAAGTAATTCGGCCTGTATGAGCCTGATTATCCACTTTTACTGTGCATATATACTGTTTTAAAGCCTGCTTGGGGGCATCCCATTCTGTAACATCACATTAGCCTCTGTATTTCCTGTAAGCTGCACACTTATTTAAAGTAATTTGGCCTGTATGAGCCTGCTTATCCACTTTTACTGTGCATATATACTGTTCTAAAGCCTGCTTGGGGGCATCCCATTCTGTACCATCACATTAGCCTCTGTATTTACTCTAAGCTGCACACTTATTTAAAGTAATTTGGCCTGTATGAGCCTGATTATCCACTTTTACTGTGCATATATACTGTTCTAAAGCCTGCTTGGGGGCATCCCATTCTGTAACATACCATTAGCCTCTGTATTTACTCTAAGCTGCAAACTTATTTAAAGTAATTTGGCCTGTATGAGCCTGATTATCCACTTTTACTGTGCATATATACTGTTCTAAAGCCTGCTTGGGGGCATCACATTCTGTAACATACCATTAGCCTCTGTATTTACTCTAAGCTGCAAACTTATTTAAAGTAATTTGGCCTGTATGAGCCTGATTATCCACTTTTACTGTGCATATATACTGTTCTAAAGCCTGCTTGGGGGCATCCCATTCTGTAACATCACATTAGCCTCTGTATTTACTCTAAGCTGCAAACTTATTTAAAGTAATTTGGCCTGTATGAGCCTGATTATCCACTTTTACTGTGCATATATACTGCTCTAAAGCCTGCTTGGGGGCATCCCATTCTGTAACATCACATTAGCCTCTGTATTTACTCTAAGCTGCACACTTATTTAAAGTAATTTGGCCTGTATGAGCCTGATTATCCACTTTTACTGTGCATATATATTGATCTAAAGCCTGCTTGGGGGCATCCCATTCTGTAACATCACATTAGCCCCTGTATTTACTCTAAGCTGCACACTTATTTAAAATAATTTGGCCTGTTGGAGCATGCTTATCCACTTTTACTGTGCATATATACTGTTCTAAAGCCTGCTTGGGGGCATCCCATTCTGTAACATCACATTAGCCTCTGTATTTACTCTAAGCTGCACACTTATTTAAAGTAATTTGGCCTGTATGAGCCTGATTATCCACTTTTACTGTGCATATATACTGTTCTAAAGCCTGCTTGGGGGCATCCCATTCTGTAACATCACATTAGCCTCTGTATTTACTCTAAGCTGCACACTTATTTAAAGTAATATGGCCTGTTGGAGCCTGATTATCCACTTTTACTGTGCATATATACTGTTCTAAAGCCTGCTTGGGGGCATCCCATTCTGTAACATCACATTAACCTCTGTATTTACTCTAAGCTGCAAACTTATTTAAAGCAATTTGGCCTGTATGAGCCTGATTATCCACTTTTACTGTGCATATATACTGATCTAAAGCCTGCTTGGGGGCATCCCATTCTGTAACATCACATTAGCCTCTGTATTTCCTGTAAGCTGCACACTTATTTAAAGTAATTTGGCCTGTATGAGCCTGATTATCCACTTTTACTGTGCATATATACTGTTCTAAAGCCTGCTTGGGGGCATCCCATTCTGTAACATCACAATAGCCTCTGTATGTACTCTAAGCTGCAAACTTATTTAAAGTAATTTGGCCTGTATGAGCCTGATTATCCACTTTTACTGTGCATATATACTGTTCTAAAGCCTGCTTGGGGGCATCCCATTCTGTAACATCACATTAGCCTCTGTATTTACTCTAAGCTGCAAACTTATATAAGTAATTTGGCCTGTATAAGCCTGATTATCCACTTTTACTGTGCATATATACTGTTCTAAAGCCTGCTTGGGGGCATCCCATTCTGTAACATCACATTAGCCTCTGTATTTACTCTAAGCTGCAAACTTATTTAAAGTAATTTGGCCTGTATGAGCCTGATTATCCACTTTTACTGTGCATATACTGTTCTAAAGCCTGCTTGGGGGCATCCCATTCTGTAACATCACATTAGCCTCTGTATTTACTCTAAGCTGCACACTTATTTAAAGTAATTTGGCCTGTTGGAGCCTGCTTATCCACTTTTACTGTGCATATATACTGTTCTAAAGCCTGCTTGGGGGCATCCCATTCTGTAACATCGCATTAGCCTCTGTATTTACTCTAAGCTGCACACTTATTTAAAGTAATTTGGCCTGTATGAGCCTGATTATCCACTTTTACTGTGCATATATATTGATCTAAAGCCTGCTTGGGAGCATCCCATTCTGTAACATCACATTAGCCCCTGTATTTACTCTAAGCTGCACACTTATTTAAAATAATTTGGCCTGTTGGAGCATGCTTATCCACTTTTACTGTGCATATATACTGTTCTAAAGCCTGCTTGGGGGCATCCCATTCTGTAACATCACATTAGCCTCTGTATTTACTCTAAGCTGCAAACTTATTTAAAGTAATTTGACCTGCATGAGCCTGATTATCCACTTTTACTGTGCATATATACTGTTCTAAAGCCTGCTTGGGGGCATCCCATTCTGTAACATCACATTAGCCTCTGTATTTACTCTAAGCTGCACACTTATTTAAAGTAATTTGGCCTGTTGGAGCCTGATTATCCACTTTTACTGTGCATATATACTGTTCTAAAGCCTGCTTGGGGGCATCCCATTCTGTAACATCACATTAACCTCTGTATTTACTCTAAGCTGCAAACTTATTTAAAGTAATTTGGCCTGTATGAGCCTGATTATCCACTTTTACTGTGCATATATACTGATCTAAAGCCTGCTTGGGGGCATCCCATTCTGTAACATCACATTAGCCTCTGTATTTCCTGTAAACTGCACACTTATTTAAAGTAATTTGGCCTGTATGAGCCTGATTATCCACTTTTACTGTGCATATATACTGTTCTAAAGCCTGCTTGGGGGCATCCCATTCTGTAACATCACAATAGCCTCTGTATGTACTCTAAGCTGCAAACTTATTTAAAGTAATTTGGCCTGTATGAGCCTGATTATCCACTTTTACTGTGCATATATACTGTTCTAAAGCCTGCTTGGGGGCATCCCATTCTGTAACATACCATTAGCCTCTGTATTTACTCTAAGCTGCAAACTTATATAAGTAATTTGGCCTGTATAAGCCTGATTATCCACTTTTACTGTGCATATATACTGTTCCAAAGCCTGCTTGGGGGCATCCCATTCTGTAACATCACATTAGCCTCTGTATGTACTCTAAGCTGCAAACTTATTTAAAGTAATTTGGCCTGTATGAGCCTGATTATCCACTTTTACTGTGCATATACTGTTCTAAAGCCTGCTTGGGGGCATCCCATTCTGTAACATCACATTAGCCTCTGTATTTACTCTAAGCTGCACACTTATTTAAAGTAATTTGGCCTGTATGAGCCTGATTATCCACTTTTACTGTGCATATATACTGATCTCAGGTCTGCTGTGGGGCCATCTCATTCTGTAACATACCATTAGCCTCTGTATTTACTCTAAGCTGCAAACTTATTTAAAGTAATTTGGCCTGTATGAGCCTGATTATCCACTTTTACTGTGCATATATACTGTTCTAAAGCCTGCTTGGGGGCATCCCATTCTGTAACATCACATTAGCCTCTGTATTTCCTGTAAGCTGCACACTTATTTAAAGTAATTTGGCCTGTATGAGCCTGATTATCCACTTTTACTGTGCATATATACTGTTCTAAAGCCTGCTTGGGGGCATCCCATTCTGTAACATCACATTAGCCTCTGTATTTACTCTAAGCTGCAAACTTATTTAAATTAATTTGGCCTGTATGAGCCTGATTATCCACTTTTACTGTGCATATATACTGTTCTAAAGCCTGCTTGGGGGCATCCCATTCTGTAACATACCATTAGCCTCTGTATTTACTCTAAGCTGCAAACTTATATAAGTAATTTGGCCTGTATAAGCCTGATTATCCACTTTTACTGTGCATATATACTGTTCCAAAGCCTGCTTGGGGGCATCCCATTCTGTAACATCACATTAGCCTCTGTATGTACTCTAAGCTGCAAACTTATTTAAAGTAATTTGGCCTGTATGAGCCTGATTATCCACTTTTACTGTGCATATACTGTTCTAAAGCCTGCTTGGGGGCATCCCATTCTGTAACATCACATTAGCCTCTGTATTTACTCTAAGCTGCACACTTATTTAAAGTAATTTGGCCTGTATGAGCCTGATTATCCACTTTTACTGTGCATATATACTGATCTCAGGTCTGCTGTGGGGCCATCTCATTCTGTAACATACCATTAGCCTCTGTATTTACTCTAAGCTGCAAACTTATTTAAAGTAATTTGGCCTGTATGAGCCTGATTATCCACTTTTACTGTGCATATATACTGTTCTAAAGCCTGCTTGGGGGCATCCCATTCTGTAACATCACATTAGCCTCTGTATTTCCTGTAAGCTGCACACTTATTTAAAGTAATTTGGCCTGTATGAGCCTGATTATCCACTTTTACTGTGCATATATACTGTTCTAAAGCCTGCTTGGGGGCATCCCATTCTGTAACATCACATTAGCCTCTGTATTTACTCTAAGCTGCAAACTTATTTAAATTAATTTGGCCTGTATGAGCCTGATTATCCACTTTTACTGTGCATATATACTGTTCTAAAGCCTGCTTGGGGGCATCCCATTCTGTAACATCACATTAGCCTCTGTATTTACTCTAAGCTGCACACTTATTTAAAGTAATTTGGCCTGTTGGAGCCTGCTTATCCACTTTTACTGTGCATATATGCTGTTCTAAAGCCTGCTTGGGGGCATCCCATTCTGTAACATCACATTAGCCTCTGTATTTACTCTAAGCTGCAAACTTATTTAAAGTAATTTGGGCTGTATGAGCCTGCTTAGACACTGTTGCTGTGCATATATACTGATCTCAAGTCTGCTGTGAGGCATCCCATTTTGTAACATACCATTAGCCTCTGTATTTACTCTAAGCTGCAAACTTATTTAAAGTATTTTGGCCTGTATGAGCCTGCTTAGACACTGTTGCTGTGTGCATATATACTGATCTCAAGTCTGCTGTGAGGCATCCCATTCTGTAACATACCATTAGCCTCTGTATTTACTCTAAGCTGCAAACTTATTTAAAGTAATTTGGCCTGTATGAGCCTGATTATCCACTTTTACTGTGCATATATACTGTTCTAAAGTCTGCTTGGGGGCATCCCATTCTGTAACATCACATTAGCCTCTGTATTTACTCTAAGCTGCAAACCTATTTAAAGTAATTTGGCCTGTATGAGCCTGCTTAGACACTGTTGCTGTGCATATATACTGATCTCAAGTCTGCTGTGAGGCATCCCATTCTATAACATACCATTAGCCTCTGTATTTACTCTAAGCTGCAAACTTATTTAAAGTAATTTGGCCTGTATGAGCCTGCTTAGACACTGTTTCTGTGTGCATATATACTGATCTCAAGTCTGCTGTGAGGCATCCCATTCTGTAACATCACATTAGCCTCTGTATTTACTCTAAGCTGCAAACTTATTTAAAGTAATTTGGCCTGTATGAGCCTGATTATCCACTTTTACTGTGCATATATACTGTTTTAAAGCCTGCTTGGGGGCATCCCATTCTGTAACATCACATTAGCCTCTGTATTTACTCTAAGCTGCAAACTTATTTAAAGTAATTTGTTATATGTTATATTGTGAGCTAAATTCGCCATGTTGCTCCATTCTTTAGAGTGGCCCTCCTGTGTAAATCAGAGCAGCAATAGTTTATATTGGACAATACATTTGCCCTGTTTTGCACCATTATATGGAGCAGCCCCTGAGTAAACCTGGGGGGCAATAGTTTATATTATGAGGTAAATTCATGGTTTTGCACCATTACATAGAGCAGTCCCTATATAAACCTGGGAAATAGGTTATATTGTGTGAGTTAAATCCGCTGTTGGTTTTGTAGCATTCTATAGAGCAGGCCCTGTGTAAATCTGAGGGGCAATAGCTTATATAGTGAGGTAAATTTGCCATTTTGCTTCATTATATAGAGCAGCCCCTGTGTAAATCTGAGGGGCAATAGTTTATATTATGAGGTAAATTCATGGTTTTGCACCATTATATGGCGCAGCCCCTGTGTAAATCTGAGGGGCAGTAGCTTATATAGTGAGGTAAATTTGCCATTTTGCTTCATTATATAGAGCAGCCCAGTTGCCATCAAAATCAACTACTGTCCGGCCAGTACAGCTTTTCCAGGGCAAACTCTGCTAGTTGCGGACACAAGTCTTTCCAGCAAATCCAGTGGATCCTGAAGGTGTGTTGGCATGGTCATGTCAAGGTATGGCATGACCTGCTGTTTGAGGTCCAGCTCCAGGTCTTCCTGCTGCTCATGAGTAGACTCACTATGCGGGTGTAGAAAGCTACTCACTAGCGACTGAAGACTGAGGCTGCTGCTGATGGAGCTGCTGCTGCTGCTCCTTCCACCCCCCCCAGCAGCCATGGCAGTGGAAGGTGATCGCAGAGGTCCCCCCGAGTCAGACCTGCGGGAGTATGGGCCATGGCGCAGATAGACATCGCCCAACTGACTACATGGGATGTCTCTGTAGTAGGTCAGTTTGTCCTCCCTCTCAGTGGGCGTAACAAATGCCCCCATTTTGTGCCGGAAGCGAGGGTCCAATAAGTTGGAGAGCCAGAAGTCTTCCCGCTGACAAATGGAGACAATTCTGCGCTCACTAGTACGCAAGCATGTGAGCATGCATCGTGCCATTTGTGCAAGTGACTCGGAGGGACTACCTGTCTCCATCTCCACTGTAAACTGCCACGGTGTGTCTGGGTCCTCTGTCTCGCCTTCCTCACAACCCTCTAGCTCCTGTGGCTGCTCCTGCTCCTCCTCTCCTGTCAGATGACTAGATAAAATGGTCATTTTGTGAAACCTAAACTGTGGTTTGCTGTGCCCCACCCCCTCCTCCTCCTCCACTTCAGCCCCCACAGGCTTCATGTGGCTGTGAAATGTATGTGCCATGTCTCCAGTGCCCTGACCAGCCATGGTTTCCAACATGTGTTGTAGTACATGAAGCAGTGGAATCTCATCGTTCATCTCATAGTCCTGGCAACTGACTAATAAAGTAGCTTCCTCAAAGGGCCTGAGCAAACGGCCGGTGTCACGTATGAGCTGCCAATGGTTTACATTGAATTTACACAGGGGTGTCCCCCTATCCGTTTGGATCATCCAGAAATCCGTGATGGCTTTTCTCTGTTCCTATAGTGGATCCTGCATATGGAGGGTGGAATTCCAACGGGTGGAAACATGGCAAATCAGACTATGTTGGGGTACACCGTTCTGACGCTGAAGCTCAATAAGGTTGTGCTTGGTGGTGTAGGAGTGCCAGAAGTGCATGCTAACTTTCTTTCCTGCTGTTCGGATGTCTTGACAACTAGACTGAACACGTGTGCCATGTCAGGACGCATGACTCTGGCTTCCTTGTCGCAGCGCAAACAAGATGTTCTTCCAAGTGTCAGTCACCATGGGTCCAAATTTGCAGTTTTCGTGGATTAAGCAATGATTTCATGGATTGAGTTCTCATTTTTAGTAGTTCCTCCCATGTGTGACTCTGTTGGTCAAGGAAAACCATGTGAAGAACAGCGTGAAACCACAATCACCAAGGGGCCTAAAAGGATATATATTGTCCACCGTGAGTCCATAGTTACAGCTCCAGATGTAGACAACACTGTGCACTTTGGCACACACTGACAGGCTAAAGGACTGGCCCACCTTCTGTTCAACAACATTTTACAGGGCAGGTACTGCCATCTTCGCAAAGCAATGATACCATGAGACTCTCCACCTCGGCTCGGCACAAGCCATCAGTTCTCTGAAAGGTCCACCACTGGGTAATGCAGCAGGCTGGACTTATGGTGACGCTGTCTGAGAGGAGAAATCCCTCAGACATCAAGATTAAAAAATTCCAAGAATTTTTGAGGGCTAATTATTCAGAGGCAATGATACCTAGGCCCTTATTTAACAAGGGATAGCGGCAGGTAGCGAATGGTGAGCGAACGGTAATGACGCTCAATGCCACGAGAACGCCGGCTCCCCTCCGCAATCACACATTTATCAAGCCGATCCTGCTTAGCGACTGACAGAGCGCCAGATAGCGAATCATTCATCATTATTCCAGCCTCACCCCACAGCGCCAGCGAGCGACCTTGAACAGCGACAGGTATGACCTCTCGCTACCTGGCGCTCTCCATTTGCATTTCAATGGAGCAATCTTTAAATAATCTTAATTAATTGCTATTAATGTTTTTTTTTTTTAAATGGCAAAAATTCTGTGACCACTTCTGCAATGTTATATATTTTTTTTAAGGTAAAAAAAAAAAAAAAAATTATTTGTGCAGAATTGATATTACAGGTCTGATATTAATGTATTCATATTACAAAATGTTTGTAAAAACATGTTTTTTTTTTTTCCAAAAATATGGTTGTTTGGGGGTTAAAAAACTACTTTTAACCCATCGCCGCCAGCGCTCTGGGGTTTAAACAAGCATTTCACAGCGAGAGAATTTTTTGAGCGTGATTTGTTAATGAATATGCTGGGAGCTGTTCGCTATGGCCATTCGCTGTCATGCGCTCCCATATAGCGCGGAACCTGTCAAACAGCGACTCCTAACCCCGTATTCAACATTACCGCACACCGACTGAGTCACTGTCAACAGCCGAACAGCGGCCAAGCACAGCGAATACTAGCGTGCGCTGGGAAAATAACGCTACTGGCGCTCAACTGTCTCTACCTGGCGCTATTAATGAATCGGCCTCCTAGTTATTTCTGATTTAATTACAAGGTGGAAACACACCCTCAAACAAAACTTCACTTTGGCAATGCTATTGCATTTGTTTATTCATAATTTTATGTATATATACTAACTAACCTACTTTTTCTCCACAGGATTGTGGATGCTGCATGAAAAGCTGCCACATCGCTGAGTAGCTGATTTTTCCTACCAACAGTCCGCAATAATTCACTGCTGCTGCTGCCGCCGCCACCGTCGCAGACTCCAGGGACCCTCTTCCACTACCTCAGCTTGCAACACCTCCTCCCACGACACTCTCCTCATCACTAATTGCCCGGCTAGTGGAAGAAGAGGCGAGTGTCTCCTCCACTTCTTGGCTGGGCAGTAGCTGCTGAATTTTATGATTATCAGATCTTCATCAATGGATAGTGGAGCTGAACCCAAAGCATAACAACAGACAACAGACAGTTGACTGGGGGTGTCAGATGCCACTTGTGATGCAGTGGACTGCTTTTGCAGCACTTCCAGACAAAGTTGCTTCATTGGCTGACACAATGACTGGTAAAGCTGTGGAACATATGGTTGAAAAGCAAGAATAACCATTTGTTTTTATATGAAAAAGACCCTGGTTTATACATACATTTTTTTTTCCAGAGACTGCCCTGCGTGGAAATGAATGGCGCATGGATCAGCCAAGCTTTCCTCCCAACAATGCCTGATGTATTCCAGTAGATTGATGACGGAGCTAGACCAACACTAAAGAAATATGGATCGTGCAAAACAGATTTAAGGCGCTGCTCTCCAGTTACAGACATTCCTCCGCATCGGACCACAAGTAAGTATTGATAAAAAATCCTTTACGTTACTCTTACTTTTTATTAATATTCTTCGGATAAGACGGATCAGACATCCAGATTAAAAATTCCAAGAATTTTTGAGGGCTAATTAGTCAGAGGCAATGATACCTTGTTGTTTCTGATTTAATTAAAAGGTGGAAACACACCCTCAAACAAAACTTCAGTTTGGCAATACTTTTGCATTTGTTTATTCATAATTTTATGTAGATATTACTAACTAAGCTACTTTTTCTCCACATGACTCTCCACAGGGTGTGATTCATCCAATTTTTGGGCTCCAGCAGCCAACTGCAGTGTCTCTTTCAAGCTATGTTTGGGCTCCTGCAGCTGCAGCTGCTTGCAACTCCAGGGTGTGATTCATCCAATTTTTGGGCTCCTGAAGCCAACCCCAGTGTCTCTTTAAAGTAATGTTTGGGCTCCTGCTGCTGCTGCTGCCAACTCCAGGGTGTGTCAGTCAATTTTTGGGCTCCTGCTGCCAACCCCAGTGTCTCTTTAAAGTAATGTTTGGGCTCCTGCTGCTGCTTGCAACTCCAGGGTGTGATTCATCCAATTTTTGGGCTCCTGAGGCCAACCCCAGTGTCTCTTTAAAGCAATGTTTGGGCTCCTGCTGCTGCTTGCAACTCCAGGGTGTGAGTCATCCAATTTTGGGGCTCCTGCTGCCAACTCCAGTGTCTCTTTAAAGTAATGTTTGGGCTCCTGCTGCTGCTTGCAACTCCAGGGTGTGATTCATCCAATTTTTGGGCTCCTGCTGCCAACTCCAGTGTCTCCTTAAAGTAATGTTTGGGCTCCTGCTGCTGCTGCTGCCAACTCCAGGGTGTGATTCATCCAATTTTTGGGCTCCTGCTGCCAACTCCAGTGTCTCTTTAAAGTAATGTTTGGGCTCCTGCTGCTGCTTGCAACTCCAGGGTGTGATTCATCCAATTTTTGGGCTCCTGAAGCCAACCCCCAGTGTCTCTTTAAAGTAATGTTTGGGCTCCTGCTGCTGCTGCTGCCAACTCCAGGGTGTGATTCATCCAATTTTTGGGCTCCTGCTGCCAACCCCAGTGTCTCTTTAAAGTAATGTTTGGGCTCCTGCTGCTGCTTGCAACTCCAGGGTGTGATTCATCCAATTTTTGGGCTCCTGAAGCCAACCCCAGTGTCTCTTTAAAGTAATGTTTGGGCTCCTGCTGCTGCTGCTGCCAACTCCAGGGTGTGATTCATCCAATTTTTGGGCTCCTGCTGCCAACTCCAGTGTCTCTTTAAAGTAATGTTTGGGCTCCTGCTGCTGCCAACTCCAGGGTGTGATTCATCCAATTTTTGGGCTCCTGCTGCCAACTCCAGTGTCTCTTTCAAGCTATGTTTGGGCTCCTGCTGCTTGCAACTCCAGGGTGTGATTCATCCAATTTTTGGGCTCCTACTGCCAACTCCAGTGTCTCTTTAAAGTAATGTTTGGGCTCCTGCTGCTGCTTGCAACTCCAGGGTGTGATTCATCCAATTTTTGGGCTCCTGAAGCCAACCCCAGTGTCTCTTTAAAGTAATGTTTGGGCTCCTGCTGCTGCTGCTGCTGCCAACTCCAGGGTGTGATTCATCCAATTTTTGGGCTCCTGAAGCCAACCCCAGTGTCTCTTTAAAGTAATGTTTGGGCTCCTGCTGCTGCTGCTGCCAACCTCAGGGTGTGATTCATCCAATTTTTGGGCTCCTGCTGCCAACTCCAGTGTCTCTTTAAAGTAATGTTTGGGCTCCTGCTGCTGCTTGCAACTCCAGGGTGTGATTCATCCAATTTTTGGGCTCCTGAAGCCAACCCCAGTGTGTCTTTCAAGCTATGTTTGGGCTCCTGCTGCTTGCAACTCCAGGGTGTGATTCATCCAATTTTTGGGCTCCAAAAGCCAACACCAGTGTCTCTTTAAAGTAATGTTTGGGCTCCTGCTGCTGCTTGCAACTCCAGGGTGTGATTCATCCAATTTTTGGGCTCCTGCTGCCAACTCCAGTGTCTCTTTAAAGTAATGTTTGGGCTCCTGCTGCTGCTGCCAACTCCAGGGTGTGAATCATCCAATTTTTGGGCTCCTGAAGCCAACCCCAGTGTCTCTTTAAAGTAATGTTTGGGCTTCTGCTGCTGCTGCCAACTCCAGGGTGTGATTCATCCAATCTTTGGGCTCCTGCTGCCAACTCCAGTGTCTCTTTCAGCCAATGTTGGGCTCCTGCTGCTGCTTGCAACTCCAGGGTGTGATTCATCCAATTTTTGGGCTCCTGCTGCCAACTCCAGTGTCTCTTTAAAGCAATGTTTGGGCTCCTGCTGCTGCTGCTTGCAACTCCAGGGTGTGATTCATCCAATTTTTGGGCTCCTGAAGCCAACACCAGTGTCTCTTTAAAGTAATGTTTGGGCTCCTGCTGCTGCTGCTGCCAACTCCAGGGTGTGATTCATCCAATTTTTGGGCTCCTGCTGCCAACGCCAGTGTCTCTTTAAAGTAATGTTTGGGCTCCTGCTGCTGCTGCTGCCAACTCCAGGGTGTGATTCATCCAATCTTTGGGCTCCTGCAGCCAACTCCAGTGTGTCTTTCAAGCTATGTTTGGGCTCCTGCTGCTGCTGCTTGAAACTCCAGGGTGTGTCAGTCAATTTTTGGGCTCCTGCAGCCAACTCCAGTGTCTCTTTCAGCCAATGTTTGGGCTCCTGCTGCTGCTTGCAACTCCAGGGTGTGATTCATCCAATTTTTGGCCTCCTGCAGCCAACTCCAGTGTCTCTTTAAAGCAATGTTTGGGCTCCTGCTGCTGCTTGCAACTCCAGGGTGTGATTCATCCAATTTTTGGCCTCCTGCAGCCAACTCCAGTGTCTCTTTAAAGCAATGTTTGGGCTCCTGCCCCTCATAGTGATGCCACTTCAACTCTCTGCAATTGTGCCGCTCTGCGATTCTATTAGCGATGCCTCTGATCTGCATGTGATATTTATTTAAAGTATTATTTAACTAACCCAGCACGCATCCTATGCGTGTTACAGCAAGGCAGAATGGTTTACAACCCTATTGAGGCTCTAGGAGGCTCAGAAATAGCCGTTTTTAATAGCGATTCGTCGCGAATAAATTCGGGTCGAACCGATTTTTGTCGGAAAATTCGGCGAATCAGTCGAATCGAATTTTTCAAAAGTTCGCTCATCTCTAATCCTCAGCTTTGTAACTATACTACCGGGAGTTTCACACAGCATCTCAAATCGGGTTGCCCCAGGGGTCAAGACATTTTAGACACCAGGAAGGCTGTTGTTAAAGCTCCTTAAAACTTGGTGAACATATGTACAAATAAGCAGCTCTGACTTCTCATGCCTGTTTCATGTGAAAGACTCATGGAGAGCCAGATTTATAAAGAGCTCCATTCTGTGCCATTTTGCATCATTTTGTTGATACCTTGAACACAAAACATACAAATGTATTAACTAGGTTCACTGGTAATCTCCAGTGATATGGTCATGTCTGTTACAGACATGGCCTGTTTTATTGCCAGAGTGTGCTGCTGAACTCTGAAGTGCTCATCTTGGGGTTGCCCTGGCATCAGTTCCACAGATCAACTGGAGTTTAGGACATTTATTAAAACGGGGATCTACTTTTTGTTCTACCCAGTTGTGTGTTTTGTGGATATAGTCTACAAGAAACTTTCTTTGTATCAGGCCTTTGACAGTCAAAGCTGCTTTATCCCTGATACTATAGGTTGATTCCGAGCCTAGTGAAAAAAAGCACTTTTTAAAAGAGAAAATTATCACTTTCATTGTCTACCTTGGGGCTGATTCAGAGCCAGGTGAAAATGTACACCCAGTAGGAAATAAAAGTGTATGGCAGTTTTCTCTCCTAAAAAAGTAGTGAGTTTTCTCAACTGGCTCTGAATCGGTCCCCATGTCTCCTAAAGGGAAGATCTTTAATCTTTATCTACCAGAGGATCCCGTCATGTGCTATTATAGTACAGATTCGTTTACTCCCCCTAATTTACAGTGGGGATGGGTTCACTTTTAGTAAATTATTTTAAAAGGGTTGTCGCTATACCAATTGCAATGTGGGTGGTGGCTACTGTTCTGCCCGTTCAGGTGTCGGATTAGGCCCACCAGTCTGATCCTCCTCCTCAAGGGAAATCTGGATCCTCTGCACATTTACTATATATCATTGTTCTTTAGCAGTGTCTAATACAGACCTGGGCATTGTAAGGCCCCAGGGCCACATACGGCCCTTTGACCAACAACCAGCGTTCCTTGTAAGGTGCGTGGCCGCACGCTGCCAACGCCCCCGCCGCTCAGTCCCGCCCACTGTCCACGCAGTCTTGCCAGAAAAGATAGTGCCGGGTTTGAACAGCACTTGTGCCCCTCTGTAGTGAGTCTAATGTAGGGGGGCATGTGTGGAATAGAGCCTGCTGTCCTATTGGACAGCTCCCTCCTGCAGGTTTGGCTGTGGGCGGAGTTTCTCCTCCCATCCTTGGCCTGTGCTGTGTGGCATGTGTCATTCGCTGCAGAGCTGACGTCGGAGATGGAGGTACTACAGCCACTTGTCTGTGCCTCACGTCGCAGGCTGCTGGCATTTGTAGTCCACACCAAATATGGTACATGCCGTACGCAGCGCCTGATGGTGCACTGGCTCTCAGAGTCCATTTCTGGCCAGACCAATGCATTTGGGAGGGCGGGGGGACCATGCTGCAAGGTGGGAAGGGTTTCACACAGCCTTTTATCCAAGGCCGGCCACTGGTCTCCCTCCCCCACTGGGCATCCCAAATCGGGATGTTCCACTTTTTGAAACCCTTTTTACTCATTAGCAACGTGAAAAAAGGCGGACTCCTTCTCTGAAAGCAGAACAAAACCCAGAGCGGCCACTGGTCTTCCCTCTGGGTATCCCAGATCAGGATGCCCCACTGTGTGAAACCCTTGTTACTTAGCAGCAACTTGACAAATGGTGGACTCCCCCTTAAAGTGGAAATGAATCCAGAGCGGCCACTGGTCTTCCACCTGGGCATCCCAGATCAGGGCTTTGTTCCGCTTTAAGGGAGGGAGTCTGCCATTTTTCATGTTGCTACTGAGTAAAAAGGGTTTCACACAGTGGGGCATCCTGATCTGGGATTTCCAGGGGAAAGACCAGTGGCCGCTCTGGGTTTTGTTCTGCTTTATGTGAGGGAATCCGCAATTTTTCACATTGCTACTGAGTAAAAAGTATGAGCAGTGCTGTGTTACTTTAATAATAATGTAAAGGAGTGGGGTTATTCCATCCTAGCCTGATTTGGTAATGATGTTTTAAAGCAGACCAAAACCCATGTTAACCAGCCCTTTGGAATTTTAAGAAATCCAGGGCTGGGTTACAGGCATCATGCCTCTGGGGCATCCCAATTTGGGATGTCCTGCTGTGTGAGACCTCACTGGACACACAAAATGTAGTTTATTTAATAAATTACATATTTTGTAAGGCAACCTCACTTTTTCATTGTTTAACTATAACATATACCCAGTATCATGTACCAGCTTGTCAAAGCAATGCTATTTATTGTTTTTATAAAGAAATATAATTATATTATGCAGAATTAAGTTCAGCCTTTTGGCCCGGCCCTCCACAATATTTTTAGTTTCTCATGTGGCCACATGGAAAAAATAATTGCCCACCACTGGTCTATTATATCTCGTGGTCTCACAGTACCTAAGAGGTGAAGTGAAGGCCAGTGCAGTTTGGGTCTGTTCAAATATTTTTTTTTATTTTTTTGCCTTTTCACAGGTCCCCCCTAATTTCCTTTCAAGTGCAAAATGATAGAAGAAACCAGCTCCAGAGGCAACCACTTACTGCTACTTAGATGCTCCGCTTTGGTTTGTAAAACAGGGTTGTCAGAAACATATGACACAATTGTGTTCAAGCAAACATATATACAATTCAAATTTAGCAATATATATATATATATATCGCACTGTTCCTTTATTTTGTTGTTGTTTTCTTTTTACTTCTACACCTTACCCTTTGATAGAGATAGTCAGTAAGCACACGGTTTATTTCACAACATTTATCATTTTTCTGCTGTAAACATATGCCTTAAAACCACTGCCAAGTGTAAAATCCCATTTTATTAATCCTGGATAGCTGTGAACTGAGCAAAAATCTATAATTTTTTACCTCCTGGCAAAGCAATTCTCCCAGGACAAATAAATGTTATATGTGTCTGGATTAATGAAGTCAAATTTAATCAGTACATTTCCCTCGGCAACACAAGGATGACTTCTTCAATAGCAAAGGACTCTACAGTTTTACTCTTACTAAACAAATAAAGAAATAGATATGTCTGTAGAAATGTAAAACAAGAAATCCTTTATTAATGACGGCATTAAGAAGAGCAGAATCCAGTAGCAAGCAATCCCTTTACTCTATTATATAGCCTTAGAGATTTATCCCAGTGGCTGGGGATGTATATTGTATGGCTTGTTTTTTGGATTCTTCCATAGAGTTCTTCTGGATTCTTCTATAGAGTGCAACTACTTTTAAAAATACAATTCTGTGAGTACTCACCTGTAGAATGTTTTTTGTAGTATACAGCATGTCCTGTTTCACTTATTCCTTACGTCTGGGTTATGCAGTGGACTGCAGAAAGACTTGTGGCATCTCCCAGCCCTATAAAAAGTCAGGAACCTCCCACAAATTCCCAGTGTTACAAAGCAGTTAGACAAGAAGCCAGGAGAACAATAATGAAAGAAATCCCAAAATGAACATTTGAACAAATCACCATATAGAGGTGACCAAGAATAATAATAACAAGGGAGGGATGAAACAGGACGTGCTGTATACTACAAAAACAATTCTACAGGTGAGTACTCACAGAATTGTATTTTTCCAAGTATACAGCACGTCCTGTTTCACTTATTCCTTACGTCTGGGACATCCAAAAGCAGTGTCCGTAAGGTAGGGTGGGAAACCCTTCCTAGACCCAGAAGTGAGAACTAACAGAGCATCAGACTTCCTAAAAGTCTCAGTAGCAACCAAAGAGAACTTCAGAGCCCTGACCACATCCAGAGAATACAGAGTCCGCTCCTTGGAACCTTGGAATTAGCAGGATTAGGACACAATGAAGGCAAGACAATGTCCTGATTGAGATGAAAGGTAGACACAACCTTAGGCAAGAAATCTGGCTTAAGCCAAAACACCACCTTATCCTGATGCCGCTCAAAATAAGGAGGTTTGAAGGAAAGCGCCGCTAGCTCAGAAACTCACCTTACAGAAGTGATAGCCACCAAAAAGGCTACCTTAAGAGTCAGAATGGGCAAGACGGCCTTACGGATAGGCTCAAAGGGAGGCCCTTGCATAGCAGACAACACCAGAGTCAGATCCCAGACTGGTAGCAAAGGCTTACGGGGTGGACGCACATGAGAAACACCCTGGAAAAAAGTTTTAACCAGCCGGTGATTGGCAAAAAATCTTTGGAAAAAAATTGCCAGAGCTGAAACATGGCCTTTGAGGGTACTAAGTTGAAGGCCCAAATCCAAACCATGTTCCAGAATTCTGGAAAAAGAAAATACCCTACAGGGAAGAGACTTGGACTCACACCAGGCAATGTATGCATGCCAGACCCTGTAATAGATAAAAGACGAGGACTTCTTCCTAGTCCTAATCATGGTATCAACAACATAAGCAAGTAACCCCTTCTCCATCAAGATGGAGGTTTCAGCATCCAAGCCGTTAAAGCCAGCGTTTGTAAATTGGGGTGGCGTAGCTGCCCCTGAGTGAGGAGATCTGGATCCTTGAGCAAGACGTACCGGTCAACTGCCAACTGCACGACGTCTGCGAACCAAACCCTTCTTGGCCAACAAGGGGCCACCAGGATGGCAGGTACTTGCTCCTGGAATATCTTTCGCATGACCCCGCCCAGGAGAGGAAACAGAGGGAACACATAGAGAAGCCGAAACTTCTTCCAAGGAATAGTCAATGCATCCGTGGCGAAGGCCAGAGGAAACCTGAGACAGAGACAAATCTGGGAAGTTTGTGATTGTGACGAAACGCAAACAGGTCCACATTCGGCTGCCCTCAGCGATGACACAGGGAGAGAACACCCGGTTGTTGAGGGACCATTCCCCCATACAAGACGTCCACCTGCTGAGGGAGTCCGCCTCCTGGTTCTCCACCCCCAGAATGTAGACTGCTGAGATGCCGGGAACATGCTGTTCTGCCCAAAACAGGATCAGGGACAATTCCTTGAAGGCTCGCTTGCTCCGAGTTCCTCCCCGCCGTCTGGTTTGCTGAGCGGATCTGAACAGCCCGACCCCGAAGGTGAGTGGTCAGGCGAGAAAGAACCAATCTGATCGCCCTCAGTTCCAGGACTTTGATGGAAGCATGGGCCTCTTGTGGGCTCCACCGACCCCGGAACCTCAGGGACTTCCAGAAGCCTCCCCAACCGGTCAGACCAGCATCTGTGGTGACCTTCTGCCAGCACGGGGGCAGGAAGGTCCTGCCCACTAGAAGGTTCCTTGAGTCCAGCCACGACGAGAGGGACCGTCTGGCCAGAGGGGACAGAGCAAACTCTTGATCCAAGGACACAATGTCCTGATCCCAAACTGACAAGAGGAGTAACTAAAGATGTCTCATGGGAAACTGAGCAAAGGGGACTGCCTCGAAGCAGGGCACCATCAGGCCCACCAACTGCATCCCCTGACGGATGGAGGGATGAGGACATGATAGCAGAGCCCGAGCCTGCATCTGAAGATCCTCCACCTTCTACTGAGGAAGGAACCCCCCGACCTGAAAGGTATCCAGAGTCATGCCCAGAAAGGACCTCACCAAGGACAGGGACAGAGAAGACTTGGGAAAGTTGAACACCCAGCCGAAGGACTCCAGAGTGGGGGTCACCATCTGAGTGTCCTGCTCGGCCCGAGGAAAGGACTGGGCCACAATCAGGATGTCGTCCAGGTAAGGAATGATGCGGATGCCCTGGATCTGTAGCAGAGCCATCACTCCCGCCAGTATCTTGGTGAACATCCGAGGTGCCGAGGTGATACCGAAGGGCAGAGCCGCAGACTGGTAATGCTGATCCTCCAGTGTAAACCTTAGAAATCTCTGATGACCTGGGAATATAGGCACATGAAGATAAGTATCCTTGATGTCCACAGTGGTCATGAAGTCGCCCGGGCGAAGGGTACTGACAGCTGAGCGTAGCGTCTCCATACGAAAATGCTTGAATCTGACAATTTGTTAAGTCCCTTCAGATCTTGTAACAGGAGGACAATACCTCCTGTATCCACCGGTCTGAGACGTGAAGCCTCCAGACGTGAGCAAAGAGCTGAAACCATCCCCCCACCCAGATGGGTGAGAGCGCCCCTTCATGCCTGAGGGGGCATGTGAGAGGGTTTGGGCTTGGTATCCAGGAGAGACCAGGATGGCCACGGGATCTGCCACGGCCCCAAGAATCTCTGTGGCCACTAGAGAAGAGGGAGCCACGACCTCCTCTGGAAGCCGAAAGGAAGGGAGGAGGATGGAGGACCCCCGAAATGGCCTCTAAATCAGAAAAATCAGAACAAAGTAAGAGAGTACTATAGTCCCCCCCCCCCGCTACCAGCTGTAGCACCATCAAGGAGATGCTTGAGCAGCCTCTTGAGGGCAATAGCAGTAATGGCAGCAGCACAGGTCAGACGCAATCCAGCCCCCACACAGGTAAAAGCATGGCAGGCCAATTGATCCATGCGCCGATCCTCACCATCCCTCAGAGAGGTAGTATCAGGGGGAGGCATGGCCGAAGTATTGGACAAGCCTTCTTAACAAGATCAGCAGGAAAAGGATACCTTTTATCCAACCCTTGGGCACAGCAGGAAGCCTGCTAGGACGTTCCCATTCTTTAAGTACCAAAATGGTAAAATGTTCCTGCTCAGGGAACTCTGGACGCTGTTTACCAGGGCGAAAGAGCTCCCCCTGCTTTCTCTTAGCCACCTCAGGGGCAGCAATGTGCAATATATCAAAAATATGTGACAGCAGATTTTCAGTGTCCTCAGGGTACCATGAATCCTCTCCGGACACCGACCCAGGGTCACTATCGCAACCCTCCTGCTGGTTCCCAGAGGAGTCAGAATCCTGGGAAAGGATTTTGAGCCACCAAGCTCATCAATCCCCACAGGCTGGGGGGCTGGGAGGCTGGGAGGCAGTGGGAGTCCAGAATCGGATGGGAATAGACTTGCAGGGCCGCAGGCTTGGTTGCCTCACTCACCTGCGCAAGAGAGCCATCTTCTATCTTCGCAGTCCGACTGCAGAAGGAAACTGGGAATTTGTGGGAGGTTCCTGGCTTTTTATAGGGCCGGGAGATGCCACAAGTCTTTCTGCAGTCCACTGCGCCACCTTGTGGTGGATAACTCAGACGTAAGGAATAAGTGAAACAGGACGTCCTGTATACTGGGAAAAGCTTTTTACAGTTTAGAGCTATTTAGTGATAGCTCCAGACCGGGCCAAAGCTAAGGGCCTTATTCATGAAGTTATAGCGACAGGTATTGCCTGTATAGCAGAAGGTAGTGCCAGGTAATGCCAGGTAGCGGCAGGTGAACGCCCGCCACTGCACGCAATTACAAATTTATGAAACGGATTGTGGTGAGCGACTGGGACAATGCCATGTAGTGTACGATTCATCATTATCCCAGGCTCAGCGTACAGCGCCAGCGTTCAACCTTTGCAGAGCGCCACGTATTACCTGCTGTTACCTGGCGCTCTACCATACATTTCTATGGATGATCCTTGAATCCCTTTCCTGATCCCAATTTTCGAAACTTCTGACAGGTATCCTGGACAAGAAAATGACATTTTTGAAAACTTTTTGGATTAATAATATTTTTATGCAGAATTGTCCTTACATGTCTGGTATTAAAGTGTTCGTGTTACAATGTAATAACAATGTAATTCCATATGTTTTCGCTTTGTTACTAGTGGATACTTGTTCAAAAACAGACTTTAAACAGACAGCCTCTGGCGCTATGGGCTACATGATTACATGATTTTGAGCGCCGGCTACCTGGCGTTAGTAATGAATCAACCTGCAAGTCAAATAATCTAGCCATAAAAAAAAAAGGAAAATAATTTAAACGATTCTCCCTCTCCCCTAGACTGCTTGCCAGACACACCAGGCTTAGGTGCAAGTAACTTAAGCCACAGAGGCTGAGCACCCTCTCCCATGGAGTGTCATGGTCAAGGGTCAAGTGTTATTCCTAGGAGGTTTGTGAGCATTTACAGGCCTGCTTTAAATGCACCAAATGGGATGTGTTTATAACCTGAAGGAGTGGACTGTCTCAGTGCCGTCCTATATCTCGTTTTGCAAAGATCCCACAGAATCTCTACGGAAAGCAAATTTAGGGCAGAAAATAGGCAGCGTACAACAAAGCTAAATAAGAAAGTTCTCAGGCAGGGCAGCCTGAGGGTGTTTTCAACCCTATACCAACTATGGTGGTGTCTTATGCCCCAATAAAAGCTGAGCCAAAGGTTCAGCACTTCCCTGGAGTCACAGCAGTATATAATAGCAACAAAGTTATTCCTGACTCTGAACAAGGGGCCCCATTGGTGGGCTACCACAATAATTGTAATTAAATGGGATCTTGCCTCTTTAAAACACAAGGAAGTTGATGGGCCTGGAGGAGAAAGACTCCAGAGCCGGACGCTCAGGATTTTGTTAGACAGCCCCCGAGAAGGAGGGTCATCATCTTATTATGCCTTAAGAGATCCATTATCTCACCAGTACTTTACCAAATAAATCAACAGCGATTGAGCTGCACAACTATAAACCAGTTGCGTTAACTTCTGTGATCATGAAAATGTTTGAGCGTTTACTGCTGCACTTCCTAAAGACGGTTATGTGTGCGAAGATCAATCTACTCCAGTTCACATATAAGTCTAACAGGTCCTTATTTGACACATAAGCATGTATAAACACCTAGAATGTCTAGACACATATGCCAGAATAACCTGCATAGACTTTAGATCAGCATTAAAGTGGTCCCAAATCTATTTTAGACATAATGGGTGTGGAGCCACATTGTGACAGTCTCGGGGGGGGGGGGGGCATCCAGATTGCAGAAGCCCCCCACGCATAGATCGCAGCAACTCCCGCAATCTATACCCGAACCTTGATCCCTCAAACGACCCCACTGGTCACATGGGCCTGCCTGCACTGGTGACCAGGAATAAGAACACCTGGCCCATGTGACTTGCAGCTTTGTTCTCAGTATAGGTGCATTTCTCACAGCTATAACACATTGGTGGCATATCCTAGTGATATGCCATCAGTGAGCACTCTAGCCCTTACAATTACATTTTACAGCCATTTCACACTACCAAAGTTTGGGGGTCCCCATAGACTGTTCTGGTCCCAAGCCAAACTTTTTCCTAATGTACAACCGAATTAAATGAAGTAAAACTAACCTTACACCATTGGTAAAGTATCAATCAGCTTCCCAGCTCCTCACATAAGGCTCGATTCAGAGAGACAAAAAAAAACTTTCCGTTTTAGTGCCGATGTTGTATTATTTTCAAATGCTCCCGCTCTCGTATGAATGTGCGAGCGATTCAATGCATGCATTGTAAACCTTCTGTAAAGTTTCGGTCCGTTCGTATGCCAGAGTACGAGTACGAGGATGTCATTTTCCATCTGTTTCATTTTCTCAGGTAACAACGTAGCCTTTAGTTTTTGGCCTTTTTCCATCGTATCCTCCCACAAATCCTTTACGTTTCCCGATAGATTCTGTTTCCCTTTTACAAAAAATAATCGGCCAGACGGAAATACTTACGATCTTGCGCCTGCGCACTACAAACTTAACTCATTAAAGTGCTAGCCTACATATTTGACACCTTCACTTCTACTACAATGTTTAGCTAAACCCCTTAGCGCTATCCTCCATCTTCCCTTTTGGACCCTTAAAGCTCACCCCAACCCCTTAGCGCTATCCTCCATCTTCCCTTTTGGACCCTTCCAACTTACCCAAACCACTTCGCGGTTAGGTTCTTCTTCCATTTTATGCCCCTAAAACTTACCCAAACCACTTCGCGGTTAGGTTATTCTTCCATTTTATGCCCCTAAAACTTATCCAAACCACTTTGCGGTTATGTTCTTCCATTTTAGGCCCCTAAAACTTACTCAAACCACTTCGCGGTTAGGTTCTTCTTCCATTTTATGCCCCTAAAACTTACCCAAACCACTTAGCGGTTATGTTCTTCTTCCATTTTAGGCCCCTAAAACTTACCCAAACCACTTCGCGGTTATGTTCTTCTTCCATTTTATGCCCCTAAAACTTACCCAAACCACTTCGCGGTTATGTTCTTCTTCCATCTTAGGCCCCTAAAACTTACCCAAACCACTTCGCGGTTAGGTTCTTCTTCCATTTTATGCCCCTAAAACTTACCCAAACCACTTCGCGGTTATGTTCTTCCATTTTAGGCCCCTAAAACTTACCCAAACCACTTTGCGGTTAGGTTCTTCTTCCATTTTAGGCCCCTAAAACTTACCCAAACCACTTCGCGGTTAGGTTCTTCTTCTATTTTATGCCCCTAAAACTTACCCAAACCACTTCGCGGTTAGGTTCTTCTTCTATTTTATGCCCCTAAAACTTACCCAAACCACTTCGCGGTTAGGTTCTTCTTCCATTTTAGGCCCCTAAAACTTACCCAAACCACTTACACCATTGGTAAAGTATCAATCAGCTTCCCAGCTCCTCACATAAGGCTCGATTCAGAGAGACAAAAAAAAACCTTCCGTTTTAGTGCCGATGTTGTATTATTTTCAAATGCTCCCGCTCTCGTATGAATGTGCGAGCGATTCAATGCATGCCTTGTAAACCTTCTGTAAAGTTTCGGTCCGTTCGTATGCCAGAGTACGAGTACGAGGATGTCATTTTCCATCTGTTTCATTTTCTCAGGTAACAACGTAGCCTTTAGTTTTTGGCCTTTTTCCATCGTATCCTCCCACAAATCCTTTACGTTTCCCGATAGATTCTGTTTCCCTTTTACAAAAAATAATCGGCCAGACGGAAATACTTACGATCTTGCGCCTGCGCACTACAAACTTAACTCATTAAAGTGCTAGCCTACATATTTGACACCTTCACTTCTACTACAATGTTTAGCTAAACCCCTTAGCGCTATCCTCCATCTTCCCTTTTGGACCCTTAAAGCTCACCCCAACCCCTTAGCGCTATCCTCCATCTTCCCTTTTGGACCCTTCCAACTTACCCAAACCACTTCGCGGTTAGGTTCTTCTTCCATTTTATGCCCCTAAAACTTACCCAAACCACTTCGCGGTTAGGTTATTCTTCCATTTTATGCCCCTAAAACTTATCCAAACCACTTCGCGGTTATGTTCTTCCATTTTAGGCCCCTAAAACTTACTCAAACCACTTCGCGGTTAGGTTCTTCTTCCATTTTATGCCCCTAAAACTTACCCAAACCACTTAGCGGTTATGTTCTTCTTCCATTTTAGGCCCCTAAAACTTACCCAAACCACTTCGCGGTTATGTTCTTCTTCCATTTTATGCCCCTAAAACTTACCCAAACCACTTCGCGGTTATGTTCTTCTTCCATCTTAGGCCCCTAAAACTTACCCAAACCACTTCGCGGTTAGGTTCTTCTTCCATTTTATGCCCCTAAAACTTACCCAAACCACTTCGCGGTTATGTTCTTCCATTTTAGGCCCCTAAAACTTACCCAAACCACTTTGCGGTTAGGTTCTTCTTCCATTTTAGGCCCCTAAAACTTACCCAAACCACTTCGCGGTTAGGTTCTTCTTCTATTTTATGCCCCTAAAACTTACCCAAACCACTTCGCGGTTAGGTTCTTCTTCTATTTTATGCCCCTAAAACTTACCCAAACCACTTCGCGGTTAGGTTCTTCTTCCATTTTAGGCCCCTAAAACTTACCCAAACCACTTTGCGGTTATGTTCTTCCATTTTAGGCCCCTAAAACATACCCAAACCACTTCGCGGTTAGGTTATTCTTCCATTTTAGGCCCCTAAAACTTACCCAAACCACTTCGCGGTTATGTTCTTCTTCCATTTTAGGCCCCTAAAACTTAACCAAACTACTTCCTGTTCATCTGAATCTTCATCTAGCAATATTTTTAGAAACCTTCGTTTGTTGTTAATGTATTTGTGTAAATAAATGACACAGAAACTTTTTTTAACATTTTTTTTTTTTTAATTTTGAAGGCAATTTTTTGGTGCCATTTGGCAAATATTTTAGTTTTTAAAATTGTAAAAAATTTAAAACCAATACAAATGTAAAAACATGTAAAACTTTAAAAAATGTAAAACTATTTTCACTATGAAAAACAGTGACAGGACCCAGAACACTATTCTTCTTCTGTTGTCCCCAACGAGTCAACCAGCTGCTGCATATCGGCCACCAACTCAAGGACCCTTCGATTAATTTCTTCCACTCTTGCCCGTGTGGTCCCTATATAAAATTGATACATAAACATTATTTTGCGCTAAATACATGTTTCGCACCTGTGGATGGAATGTTTTGTATTTGTCAACCTAAATAAACACGACATATGTCAGTCTGCTAAGTCATTACTCTAAGTAAGTGGGCAGAGGTCATTCTGGGAAGTCATTACTCTAAGTAAGTGGGCAGTGGTCATTCTGGGAAGTCATTACTCTAAGGAAGTGGGCAGAGGTCATTCTGGGAAGTCATTACTCTAAGGAAGTGGGCAGTGGTCATTCTGGGAAGTCATTACTCTAAGGAAGTGGGCAGAGGTCATTCTGGGAAGTCATTACTCTAAGGAAGTGGGCAGAGGTCATTCTGCAAAGCCATTACTCTAAGGAAGTGGGCAGAGGTCATTCTGGGAAGTCATTACTCTAAGGATGCGGGCAGAGGTCATTCTGGGGAGTCATTACTCTAAGGAAGTGGGCAGAGGTCATTCTGCTAATGACATTGACTCTGCCTTTAGGAATCTGGGTGATCATGTCACTTAACACATAATGCAAAGAATGACATTACAACTTACTTGGTTGGTGGCCGACGGATGCATCGTTGGGGACAACCCTACGTCCTGGGCCCTGCCACTGTTGTGAAGTAGAGGCTGTTGAGACATGGCAAATAGGGTCACTTATTATGTCTTAGTCAACAGTAATCAAATGTCATTTTCTATTTGTGTGTCACATCACTCACCTTCTCCCTGTGCCTCCTGGCCGAGATCTGCTGCAGCCTGCGCATCTTCACCCGCTCCTGAAGCATCTACAAAAACAGATTAAGTGTATCAGCTTGGGTGGAAATAGCATGTACTGTATATGTGTGTGCGGTTACATGAAGAGCTCCAGCATTCGTCGCTGGGTATGACTCCCTGCCCACGCCGTGCCGCCCCTCCTCTGTGGAAAGGTCCAGGGGCTAGGACCGTCGCACTGGAGATCCACCACCTTCACTTACAGCTGCAGATTCATGCAGCACTGGTCGGCCTGTGCGCCTCCGAGTGCGGCGGATTCGGTAATCCATTTCCAGCACTACAAAAGAAATACAATTATAAATCAATGCCTACCTTCTGCATCAGTTACATCTAGCATGCAATCGCTATGTACTTACTAGGGAAATGGATTCCAAAAAAGCGCCGCACCCGGGGCATGTGCAGCCGTTTCAGGTCCGCCCAATGCTGCATAATCTGCGTGTGGGTGAAGGTGGTGTCCGTCTCATGTTGGATTATGGCAATGATCTCCAGTGCGACGGTGCGCTTCTCAAAAGAGTTGGGCAGGTAGTCGTACCTGCGCTCCAGCATGGTCTGCAAAACACAAAATCAAGCTAGGTTTTAGTTAAAACTGCATACAAATATCTGGCAACAATCGATCATTTTACTAAATGACATTAACATACTCATTTGGAGCCTAATACAATCCTTTAAGCTGGCCTCAGTGTTGGTTCGCATATGTGGGCCCTCACTTCGGTTGGGCACGGAGTTTGAGACACTTTTTAAACAAACCCTTTCGTCATGCCCTTCCTTAAGGGCTAGGCATGCATTTAGATGGCAAAGCAAAGGCAGTAAAAGACACTTACAAGCATGATGATCTCTTCTTGTTGGCGGGTGAAGATTTTGGGTGCCATCTTGCCTCTTGTCTGCAGCAGATAAGTAATGCCCCAGCGGTTTCTGGGTTCCGCACGGCCGAACGAACGGCCGTACGCACGCGTACGTGAGCGCGTAGGCGTCACAGTCTGCAAATCATATTTAAAGGTCCCTGGACACACAGCTCATTCTCTTTCAGAGTCCGTGCAAAATGCCTCCCAAAAAGCAAGCAGCGGCAAACGGCAAAAAGACACCCAAGCACCAGGAGGCATCAGAAGGGCCAAAAACTCGCTCCCAAATGCCCAAAGCAAAACTGCGACAAAAAAGCAATGCTCCTGCCAAGCAACCCACCACTACTCCAAAAAAAAAGGAGGCACAACCAAAAAGCAAGCCACAGGCCACCAAGCCTACCCCAAGGGAGGTGGTCAAACCTGGTAAGAGGGTGCGAAGCCCCAGCCCCCCCGGACCAACATCCCCCCCCCCCATGTGCCACCAAGGCAGTGTTCCAAGGCCAAAAACACCATAAAGCCCAAGCCGGCAAAGAAGTCCCAGACGAGAAAGAAGCCACAGCAGGGCCAGAAGCCCCAGACGAGAAAGAAGGCACAGCAGGACCAGGAGCCCAAGATGAGAAAGAAGCCACAGCAGGGCCAGAAGCCCAAGACGAGAAAGAAGCCACAGCAGGGCCAGAAGCCCAAGACGAGAAAGAAGCCACAGCAGGGCCAGAAGCCCAAGACGAGAAAGAAGCCACAGCAGGGCCAGAAGCCCAAGACGAGAAAGAAGCCACAGCAGAACCAGAAGCCCAAGACGAGAGAGAAGCCACAGCAGGGCCAGAAGCCCAAGACGAAAAAGAAGCCACAGCAGGGCCAGAAGCCCAAGACGAAAAAGAAGCCACAGCAGGGCCAGAAGCCCCAGACGAGAAAGAAGCCACAGCAGGGCCAGAAGCCCTAAAAGGCAGACAATGCCAAGCTCCCTCTCCCCACCCGCACGTGGCTACCAATCGACGGCCAAGAGTGGCCGAACCACCAGCTCTGGGTCACCCCAGCCAAGTACCTCCAAGGGCCATGCTCCTTCCAAGGGCCCACAGAGCCCCAAGCACCAGTTCCAGCTCTACTTTTCCTATTCTTTCCCCACATTAACCCACCTTATCCTATTTTGTTATTATTAGACTTATGTTTCTGTATTCACCTATTTATATCCTATCTTATACAGTAATTGGGAAAACAAGAGGTAAGTCCCCATATCCTCCTATTATGTCTCTGACACCCTCTATCAATTTGTGTTTAACGGATGGCATCCCGCCGTTGTCCCATATCTGATATTAAATTAGTTCATAAAAATGGGGCAAACGTCAGTGTCTCATTTAGACTGAAGAATATTCCGGATTGTGGCATGTGCATCCGTATACGTGAGTATTAATGCTGGACCAGTGTCTTTTTTTGCAACTTTGGGCTTATAAAGTAGCCCGTCATTTAGACAGACAGCGACTACTTTATAAGCCCAAAGTTGCAAAAAAAGACACTGGTCCAGCATTAATACTCACGTATACGGATGCACATGCCACAATCCGGAATATTCTTCAGTCAAATTGGCCCATACTGCTAAATGATCCTTTTTTAAGGACTTTCCTACCCCTGAAACCTAAAATAATTTTTAGGCGTCCCAATAATTTAAAGGACAAACTGGTACATAGCCATTTTTCTGAACAACAGAGGGAGGACTGTTGTAAAGTTCGGGGCACGTACAAATGTGGGAATTGTAGCATGTGTCAATATATTTTACCAGGAACAAAGATAATACTTAACCAGGAAAAATACAAGTAATGTAATAAAAGTAATATTATTTACTTACTCACTTGTGGCTGTGGCGGTTTTTATGTGGGAAAAACAAACCGTCCTTTGAAAAAACGGATATACGAACACCAGTATAGCATAAAAAACAACAACGAAAAAACCCCCATAGGACGCTATTTTAAAAAATATCATAATAGCAACCCGGCCACTCTTAAATTTCAAGGCCTTGATAGGATACACCCATCCATTAGGGGGGGTAACCTTGAAAAAGGCACTTTAAAAATTGAAACACGTTGGATATTCCGGCTCAAAGCACATAAATTCCCAGGTCTAAATGAGACACTGACGTTTGCCCCATTTTTATGAACTAATTTAATATCAGATATGGGACAATGGCGGGATGCCATCCGTTAAACACAAAATGATAGAGGGTGTCAGAGACATAATAGGAGGATATGGGGACTTACCTCTTGTTTTCCCAATTACTGTATAAGATAGGATATAAATAGGTGAATACAGAAACATAAGTCTAATAATGAAAAAATAGGATAAGGTGGGTTAATGCTGTGGGGAAAGAATAGGAAAAGTAGGCAATGCCAAAAAGGAATCCACTGCAGTGCCCTATCACGCTAAGATTGTCTAGACCATATGCCCAGTGGTTAGCAGGTATCGAGTTAGGTTATTATGCCAGAACCGCCCTGAATAGAAAAATTGATTATAGGTTATTTGGACCATATACCATATACTACATGTGTAGTTGTTACTGTACATCAAACTAGGCTATGTGACAGCCATTCTTTATTAATTTATGGGACCCATACCAGGCACTTCTAAAGAACTTCATGAGGATTGAATGGAAACCTAAGGGCTACAGTAAAATGGCGCACGTAGGTAGACAGCAGGGAGCGGAGTGACGGCCTATCAGGGCCGTCGTTAAGTTATATATGAAGCGGTCAAGAGGCATTAAGTAAGTTTATGCATTAGTCATCTTTACTGTACTCATTTGGGAACATGATATAGGGCGCAGATGAAGTACTATGTGACAACCGAGAATGGGAGTTAGGGCTACAAAAAAATGGCGCATAGTGGCAGACAACAATAAGCGGAGGGACGGCGCGCGAGGTCACTTCCGGTCAGCTGACCGGTAGTTATCTTTCAGCGCTTTGAAATAGGAAAGCGCTGACACACGCGCGCCGTCAGCCAGCGCGGTTGGAGGGGTTTTCTTGTCCCCCAGCTGATTCATCCACTCAATAGTGCAGGGAGCGGGTGGCCGATAGCGGGGATACCCCGCATCTATTCCGAGCAGCATACCCCTTGAGCATTGAAACGCGCTGGTAGCGCTGCAGTTTCCTGAGGACATTGCGGATCCACGCAGAGGTAAGGCAGTATTGCCTAAGGTTACTTTGATGCACACTGTTTTAACAAGCCATGAGATTATAAATAGCGGGCAACAACACATATATATATTTTTTTCTTTTAGACTAACAAGTGCCACCACATTATTGAACTAAAAGACAGTATGTTTACAGTACTGCAAGTACGCAGAAACTGAGGTAACATTAATATAGGAATCCACACTAACTTTACTGGGAACTACTAGTTTTAAAGGGGATTTCTTTTCCTCTCCCCCCCTCCCTTTTCCCCTTATTCCCTCCCCCCCCTTTCCCCCCTTGTATAATGGGCCACTATGAACAGCAACACTATCATTGTTCTTGGTCTTCTTTAATTTGTCAGGACTTCCAGACATTTTCATTCATGGGACACCGAGCTGGGATATAGATGAATATAATCAAATACTAAGAAACTAGATTATTACATGAAGAGGGATAGGTGGTGATTCCTCATCTCCTCCAAGATCTGACACATTTTGATAACAAAATAAAAATCAGGTAAATAAGAATGGTCCTTATTTTGTAAAAGAGTCTTTGATACAGTGTGGTATTAAGGAGCAATTTCCACATATGCTGTGTATTTGGTCTCAGTATGCCTTAAAATAAAATCATATGATTTTGTATTAATATGATGTACATATTTATTGACATGTATGTTAAATCATACTTCCTTCTCTCTGTTACGTATATTAGGGCACTGAGGAAGCCCACGTGGCGAAACATGTCTGCCCTGTCTGGCTGACCTTCAGACCAGTAAGACAAAAATAAGCACCCTATTTGAAGTATTCATTAATGCCACCATTGTTACACAGAAAAAGATATATTGGGAAGCTAGTATGTAATGGTAATAATCTGTAACCAAGCACTGTATATGTAACGAATGGAAAATTGTATTAATCAGATTTATGTTTTTGTATTTTTATATGTAATATATTTAGAATAAAGGATGGTTTTCTTTTTAATATAAAAAAAATTGTCAGAGGTGTGGTGGGCGTGGCTGGGTCCGTTTCACTTGAACCAGGACCGGACCTAGTCCTGGAAGTTTTTCTGTTTTGTTCTTAGTGGACCAGCTACCGTCAAACCCCCTCTTTTCATTGAAGGGAGGGTCACCAATTTGGGTCAGATTGGCTTACCCAGCGGGTTATGGATCATATACAGAGACAAGTTGTAAGCTGTTGCACAGTATCTCCAACATTAACAAGCACAGATGTGCAGATCAGGATGTAAATATGTACAGTACAGAAAATGTCAAACTTCTTTGGAAATTAGCAAGTGGTCTGTGTGGAGCCAATCCCATTTGTTGTATAACATACGGGAGGAATCAAAACTGATCAGTAACAACTCTGCCTCCTTTGCTCAGGCTATACTGTGTTTTCCCGAAAATAAACCAGGGTCTTAAATTACTTTTTGCTAAAAAAAAGATGCAGCAGGGCTTATTTTCAGGGGGATGTCCTATAATCCCATACACAACAATCTACATTTATTGATAGAGCAGAAGATAAATCTTCATCCTCAGCCTCTGCACAGCTCCACAATATGACACAGGCTGTTGCACAGATGCAAGGAAAACTGCCTGCAGATGCCAAGACTTGTAAGTATACATACTAGGGCTAATTTCCAGGGTAGGTCCTATTTTGGGGGAAATAGGTTATATATATATATTTGTTCTTATTCTGAGTGCATACACGAACACTACACAAACCATCCTCTTATTCTGTATGTCAGATGGCATGTAGTACTATACTGCATTCTTCTGCAATACTGCATGATGAGTGTGCACTACCCAAATTAAAGTGCTTCTGCTACCAGATCTGACAGCACAGCACACATTTAAACCCCCAATGCACTGGTATTAATTCTGTTTTTACATTTTTTAAATGGCTTTTGCACATGTAAACACATGTATTGTGTGAAATAGAATGTCCGACTTCTCAAATCAGGACTCGGGCCATTCAGAATAAACAGAAGACAGAAATCACTTAAAAAACTTTCGGGCATTCTTTTGATATTGACTTAAATATAATATAAAGGCAAATGCTAGCCTATGTGTCCGACCTCCCAGAGAGCTCTTTTCTGATTGATCTCTTCGGGTTGAACCAGGATGTTTCTTGTCACCTGTTCTTCAGCCATGACTACAGCGTCCTGTGTCTGGGCAAAGAAGCAGGGCAACGTTCCATTCTCTGCATATCTGTGTTTGTGTCTCTTTCACAGTCTCTCACCTGTATAAGAACATTGCTGACCGTGAAGTTGTACTAAGCTCAGAAGCACAGGTGAGACAGATGAGCAAATAAAGGAGCAGCTATCTTGCAGACACAATAATAGTGTGTCCCACTCAGTCTGCTGCAGAAAGGATAGAATGAAACTGTCTATCAGTGTAAAAGAAGTTGCTCTGCATAAATATATCCTGGGGACTTGGTTATAGAAAATGGCCTAGATTTATTAAAGTGGGCCAAAACCTATGATTTTCACCATCCCAGATTTTGGTCTGTACTCTTGGGGCATGCCTGTTTGGGATGCCACCCTGTGTGAAACCCAGCCTGTTGCCTATCATACATATGCTGCCTGTGATCCCAAACATGGATCGCAGACGTGGCTCTGCTGCAATCTGCTTTTAAGCTCAGGCATATAAATGAGTGGATAAAGAAGCTGAATAAGAGCATAGCCACTCTCAAGATCAGCAACGGCATCCCCAGCATGCCATTATGGCCATGCACAGCCTTCCCAGCCATTCAGTTACAGTGGGAGTGGATGCGCATACACTTAGAGACATGCAGAAGATGTTGCCAGCAGGGTTTTACACAACGGGGCATCCTGTATCGTGATGCACAATGGATGGGTGTTCAGTCTTCTTTAAGCAGCACAGCAGAATGCATCATCTTCATAACAAGAAAGCAAACAATGATTTAATTCTCCTTACTATAGGGTTATAGGTCAGACTGTGCTGGAGATTACCCAAAACTGAAACCCTTCTCCTATCAACTCCCCTAGTAATGGAGTATGTACTAAATACAGTCTATTTCTTCAAAGTGGTTAGATGTGTTTTCTCATGGCTTTATTAGCTAGGAGCATGTTTATTTGATTTATTTAACTTCCTTTTATTTTATCTTTATTTTTTAAGGTTTTTGTAAGGGCCAGTAGAAGTAATACGGACTCCGACTGCACAATACCACAATACCTCTGAATGCCAGACTGAATGCGAGAGAGGACTGTGCAGCATGGAGTACCTGGAGGAGAGGCCTCTCCATCCATAATCCCTGGCAAATAGGGTAAGAGACCTGATCAGAGAGAATATATATATATATATATATATATATATATATATATATATTATTGAACAAAAAATATATACCGTATATACTCGAGTATAAGCCGAGTTTTTCAGCCCACTTTTTGGGCTGAAAAAAGCCGCCTCGGCTTATACTCGAGTCAGAAGGACAGTCAGAACGCTACTCTGCTAGGCATGGGTAGCTCAGGGGTTAATAAGCCCTCCTCCTCACCCTCCTTCCTCCCCGCACTCCTTGCTGACAATCTTTACTTCTCTCCAAGTAAACGAGCAGCTTCCGGTTCTGCCATCTACCGTCTCCACGAGCAGCGCTGCTGGGAGTGACGTCACCCTCTCCCAGCCGCCTCTGCGCTGCTTGTCAGGCAGTGGATGGCGGGAGCGGAGGCTGCTCGTTGGAGTGAGGTAACACTGTCAGCAAGGAGTGCGGGGAGGAAGGGGGGTGAAGGAGAGGGGGCTTATTAACCCCTGAGCAACCCCCACCTACCAGCATATTGTTTAACCATGACTCTAGTTCAGGGCAGCAACTAAATGGGCAAGCCGAGGTCCAGTACAAAAGCAGTACATTCAATGTGTTCTGCGGTGAAACACCCAGATTTGGTATTTACCCTGTGTGTGAAGCCCCCAGTGCTGCTAGATTTCTCCTTTACTCCATGTGCAGTCTCTCGCATTTCCCACCCTTGGCTTATACTCGAGTCAATAGCTTTTCCAGTTTTTTGTGGAAAAATTAGGTGCCTCAGCTTATATTCGGCTCGAGTATATACGGTAGTAATAATAAATACAAAAGAGAAAGAAACAAAGCGTACATTTTTGCATGCAACATCCCTTCACACTCAAATATGGCCAACCTTCTACCGATAAAGTGGAGACAAAGCCAATAGCATAACTTTAATGCATACTTCACTGCACATGTTCAGTGCATAGCCATTAATACCAATAAATGTGTGCGCCTTTCCACATTACTATTATTGTTTATTTATGGAGTGATATTGTATTCTGTGGCACTGTAAAGTAGTAAAAGTACAGTAAGACAAGTAAATACTTATAATACAACAGTGATGACAATGCGTATAAAACACACAATATTATGTATCAAATGTAACAGACAAGTAAATAAACACAAAGATGCATGAATACATTAGGAGAGAGGGGGTCTTGCAATCTAAAGGGCCAGCAGGCCAGGTCACAAAGGGTATGCACTAAGCAGGTGCCCAGAGGGTGATAAGACTGTTATATGGGTGGGATAAAGGGACTCTGTAGGCAAAGTGCATAAACTATCGTTCATCATCTAACCTAATCATGGCTGCCTATCTCCCTTCCTGTCAGAACGCAGCTGCTTTTGAAAGTAGAAACAAGGCAATGAGTAGTGGCACACACCCTGATTTCCCTTGTTATAAACCACCAATAATAGGGCTAAGCTGGTGGTCCAAAGCTCCATATCATCAGACTGTAGACACTGGGAGAGAGGGAGAACAGCCAGTGTGATGAGAATGCCTCTCTTACAAACCCCGCCCAGCATGCCGATTGTTATGCTGCATCAAAGAGCCAAGGGCCACACCCAAATGCGTTGGAGAAGTTATAAGCTAAACCTTGATATTGCGGCCATTTCTTCTTCAATTTAAAAATGCCAAATCTTGCCCAAAACAATGGTCTATAAATTGCCTTTGCCTTCTGTATCCCTTTAAGTCAGATCATGGCCTTGTCTAAATAGGTGGGATTTAAGGGCGCTTTTGACCGTTTTAAGAGAACATGCATGTCACTCCAGCATAAACTACATTGTTTAAAGCAAAAAGGGGCTCACCCTGGAAAAAAAACAATATATGACAATTACTTTCAGTTTCTGAAGTCATCCTGTCCATCACTGTGTCAGAACTAGTGGCCACTACCACCACACCTTATCATCCATATTGAAGAAAATGGCTGACATTCACTCTCCATTTAGGCACCTTCATCCTCTTGGAATTGAACCTTGCATCCTTTGGTCTTATGAGACTATGCCACTTGACCTGAGATTTACTCCGCACACAGTAAACAGTAATCCGCACACAGTAAACAGTAATCAATGTTATCAGTGATAAGCAGCAGCCAGGTGTTCTGGTGGTGATAGATAATGAGTTCTTCAATCCCCCCTGTTAATTATACTAAGAGGCCGATTCATCAATAGCGCCAGGTAGCGACAGATGAGCGACTGTAGCGTGATTTTTTCAGCGCCAGCCAGTATTCGCTGTGCTTGGCCGGCATTAGCTTGATGACAGCGACTCAGTCGGTGTGCGGTAATGTTGAATACGGGCTGGGGGGTCGCTGTTTCACAGGTCCAGCGTTGTATGTGAGCGCCTGACAACGAATGGCCAGAGCGAACGGCTAGCTTCATATTCATCAACAAATCACGCTCCGAATGTGCTGTCGCTGTCCATTCCTTGTTTAAACCCCAGAGCGCTGGCGGCGATCTGTATTAACTAGTTTTTAACCCCTAAACAACCATATTTTTTGAATGTAACATTATACATGTTTTTAGAATCATTTTGTAATATGAATACATTAATCTCAGACCTGTTAGATCAATTCTGCACATATTTTTTTTTTTTTTTTGACTTAAAAATAAATCCTAACATTGCAGAAGTGTTCTCCGATTTTTTGACATTAAAAAAAAAAAAAAAAAAAAAAATATTACCAATTAATTATGAATAATTATAGATTGCTCCATTGAAATGCATTGGACATCGCCAGGGAGCGACAGCTCATACCTGGCGCTGTGAGGGAATTTGCAGTGGCGCTGTTCGGTCCAGGCGGCTTCATGATGAATGCCGCGCTAGCCGTCGCTCTCGCCGGCGCTAGCCTCATTTAGCTTGATAAATGCGTCATTGTGACCGCCGCCGGGCGTACTTGAGTCGGTAATCGCCGTTAGCTGCCGCTACCTGGCGCTCGTCAGACACTACCTGGCGCTATCGCTTGATGAATAAGGGCCTCAGTATCTTCATGCTGTCCCATGGCACTTAGTTACAATGCCTGAAATGTACAGACATTTAAATGTATTGTCCAGGCAGATACAAACATAGTGAGATCTAATTTACCTATTTTGAGATGTGACAGCAAACTGAGTCCAACTTTGGTTAGTGAGGTGCACTATTTAGTTAGAAAAAGCATCAAACCTGGCATCTCCTCTATCCCTGAGCCTATTACCAACAGTAGACAAACCCAGAGGGCCATGTGGCTAACATTTAAGGGGAGTAGGAGATGTGGAGAATCCAGATGTTTAGTGTGTCAATTTGTATACCAGGGTGACACGTTTACATCATTAGTCACTGGCAAAACATATCCTATAACAATAAAATAGTGGATGAGCCCCCAGAAAGGCCCAAAGCACCCCACTGAAAGGACAGTACTGCACACAGTAAGATAAAAGCAAAATATATTTTTCCTGTTTCTACACCTATTCAAGCCACAATAATATACTACACAACAACAAACTACACATAATTAAAAAAACATCAAAGACACAAGCTCTGCTGAGAATACCAAATGGCTCCAATAGTTAAATAATCCTATTAAATTGATAATAACTTAAATTCCTTTCCCCCCACACAGCTATCCGTCAATAGACAGTGACAAAACATGACCAGTGAAGGGAACAATAAGAGGATGAGAAAAACTAAATAGCAGCCAAGGTATATGAAAAGTATTTCACGGGCTGTGGTTTCCATAAGAGCAATTTAAACACTGATGCACGGTGCACCTACCACTTCATCAGGATATTTTGCTTTTATCTTACTGTGTGTCTTTTCAGTGTGGTGCTTTTGGCCCTTCTGGGGGCTCATCCACTGTTTTATTGTATGATTCTGGGTTACCCCTTGCCAGCACCAGATATTTAGATCACTTTGAGGGGTGTGCTTAGCTTTTCTTAATGTCTTAATTGTAATGCTAAGTGTATCGTCTATCTGCTAACTTGTTGTAAATGTCAGGTCTAGTATTTGGACTGCACCAGTAAGTTGGGCAAACAATGCATACATGAGCGATTGGGGGGAATCAGGAGAGCTTTTGCAACAAGGTCTCTAAACACATGCAGGATGCCCACGTTGGGAATAAAGACAGTCTACAGGTGCAATAAATTGACCGAGCTATGTTGGAACCCGGGGGGGGGGGGGGCATTATAAATTACTCACTATGGAGTCCAAACTAGTATTTGAGTTAGCCACACGATATCCTAAGGGTCTCAATTTAAGGTGGGACATACCAAATTGTAATCTTATTTTAAGATGTAATATATTTTTAGATATATTATTGTTTATAACATTTCGTTGATACCATTAGATTTAAAATGTATTGAATCTTCCTTTGCTATAAGTACGCCCTTTTCAGCTGGATAATAACCAATTATTTTTGCTTGTATAGCTAGAACTGTCTCTTTACCCCAAAGATTAATGCAGATTCCTTTTCTTTAATAGTTCTTTATAGTATTAGTGCATTTGTAGGTATATAGTTTATCCTCCTTGACAATTAATTATATATGTGTCTTACTACTTGGCAATTGTTTTTATATTGAGAAGGTCCTCTTTGAGTGGGGACAATAGCTGTGTGGGTTCTGTCCTTTCCACTTCAGGGGCGCGCTGCCAGGGGTGCTATCTTGCTCTCACGGCAGGAACTTCTAACTGTCTCGGATATGCATGCGTTCCATCTGTGCTTTTGGGTTAGTGCATCTTGGAATGCATGCACTGGAGCTTGCGCGGTTAGTTCCTATGGGCTTCCGAGCATGTCCAGTTCTTTGGCATCTATATATCTGGGATGGAGTGTGCCGGTGTTCTGGCGGCGCTGGTTGATTGGCGACATTGACTGAAGGTGGGGAGCACAATATTTTAGGTGAGTGTGTTGTATTTTGAGTACAAATGATTAAACTGGACCAGCACCTGTTTTTTTCTTTAAATTGGACCTTCACCATGATTTATTGAAACGCCCAAACCCATAAAAAACTATTCCCCAGCATCTAAAATTAATATATTTTAAGTTTGTAGTCACTTACTTATTATTCTTTCCCCCGCTGGGCTGCAAACTCTTTTCAGGACTACGGGCGCCTCCATCTGGACTCAGAAGCATCACACTTACTGAGGAGAGGAGCGTGGGATAACGTACAGGGGCGGGTTATAGCTGTGCTTTGCTCAGACAGAGCAGAGCTGGGGTCAGGAAAAGGTCAGAAATCTCAGAATGCAGAGCAGCACAGTCATAATGCACTTCCTGTTTGCAGGCTGCCTGATGTTACATGAGCCGCCATCTTGGATGTTTAAAGGCTCTTAACATGCAGAAGATGCAGGTAGGATGATTCTTAATGTGGACAATCTGTATGTACAGGGTGTGGGATACATATAAGATAGACTCTTATTCAAAGTGAAGGACCGCTTTAATGGGTGTTGGTCCCACAGTCAGCTAATCAAAACAAGCTTGGGTATGTATGCTGTATAATGCTGGAGTCCCCCCCCCCCGCCACACATAATCCCCCAGAACACCCTTAATTATTACCTTCACTACGAGCTAGCGCCAGCAATGGAGTCCAGTGATTGGGCGGTGGGTCGTCACAGGGCAGGTCGTTCGTTCCGGTTCCGCCAAGGATGCGACCATGGCCCACGTGCGTGCCGGCAGCCAATCGCGGGACTCCCTCCTTGTGCTGGTTCGTAGTGGGGGGCTTTGCTGTCTAGTTGCTGTGGTCCTCCCTCTTGGTGGCAGCACAGGTGGTGCTTGGTTTGTATCCCCAATTCTCCCGTCTGATTTCTTTTGGGGGAGTGGACGGGTGCACAGGCTTGAGCGACACTCTGAGCGGTGATTGCGGCCAGGAGTTGGAGGGCAGGACTGGCCTGGATAGTCACATATTTACGCACCTCCAGGTCCATAGGTTGCTTCGGGCACATAGCCTCACCACTCGTACATTCCAGAAGATTGGAACATGTGCCTGCTGGCTTCTATCTGCAACAAAAGAACCTGGGCTGCGGCGATGCGGACCCCGGGGCATCTACAGCAGAAAGCCATGACGATGTCTCTTTAGGAAAGTTGGTGGGACATATACATCTGCTGTTATTTGGGGGTTCACATGTATTTGGTCTCTCATACATGTCACCTTAGAGTCAACCTTAGAGTCAACCCTGTCCCTTTATACTTCCAGCCCTATATATAACCGGGTTGGACTCTGCCTGCACTATTCCATTTTGTTCCAGCATTTTGTTTGTCGAAATCCTGAACAAAATGCGTGAAGCTGCCAGTTTAAAAGGATACTTCATTACTCTTCATAGGAAATTTTCAGGGCCAGAGCATACCAGGGTCCCCCCTCCCCCCTGCTCCACTGAAGTAGGGGATTTTGAAGAGGGAGCTGCCAGAGTACATGAACATTAGATGTTGTGCCTTATTGTTTTTCCTCTTCTGGGATTTAAACAAAAAACATTTTAAGATTGCCCCCATACCTGTGATATACTTATTAGAAGCCTGTGTCCAAGTTTCTGGTATTTCTGTGTGTCTGTGATCCTGAGGTGGGCGCAGCTTTCCTGGCCTTCCACTGTAACAGGTGAACTTGTCAGTAGCTTGCTAATCACACAGCGGTTATTTCCTCTCCAGGTGAGAATGCTGCCGTAACCCCCTTTAAATCCCCTTGTCTGCAAAGTTGAATTAGTGCAGAAGGGGTTAAACCTGTCTCTGTCATGGCCGAACAAAGGATTGGCAGGCCAGAGTCGGGAAGTCTAAAACACTACTTTGGTTTAAGTGCTACGGAAAATGTTTTGCTTTGTTATGCCAAATTATATAAAAGCTTATCATGAGAAAGGGCAACCAAGCTATAGAACACAGGTGTTCTGTTAACTTCTACCCTGTTGATGCATTGGATCATAGCTGAATGCATAGCCTCATTACAGTCAGTGTGGGGCATCCCTCATTACAGCCAGTGAGGGACATCTCTCATTACAGCAAGTTAGGGGCATCCCTCATTACAGCCAGTTAGGGGCCTCCCTCATTACAACCAGTTAGGGGCAACACAGACACACACACAGACACACAGACACACACACAGACACACACAGACACACACACGCCACACAAAAAATATTTTAAGATTGCCCCCATACCTGTGATTTACTTATCAGAAGCCTGTGTCCAGGTTTCTGGTATTTCTGTGTGTCTGTCATCTTGAGGTGGGTGCAGCTTTCCTGGCCTTCCACTGTAACAGGCGAACTTGTCAGTAGCTTGCTAATCACACAGCGGTTATTTCCTCTCCAGGTGAGAATGCTGCAGTAGCCCCCTTTAAATCCCCCTCGTCTGCGAAGTTGAATTGGTGCAGAAGGGGTTAAACCTGTCTCTGCCGTGGCCGATCAAAGGATCGGCAGGCCAGAGCCGGGACAACACAGACACAGACACACAGGCACGCACACACAGAGACACACAGACAGGCACAGATACACACAGAGACACAGGCACACACACAGACAGACAGACACACACACAGACACACCCACACCAATGCAGGTGATTATCTACCCTCCTGCGTGATTTCCCAATCCAGGCTCCTTCTTGGAGTCATGCCAACCAATGGCTCAGCAGTGGGAACAGGCCCCTTCCAGGAGTCCTGCCCACCCATTGTACCACCAATGAGCTTAATGAAAAAAAAACAGCCTGCCTGCCAGACGGCTCAGGCCCCAAGTGTGCAGCCGAGTGCTCACACTTGGGAGCCGACAGCGACGGGCGCCTAAGAGGCCGCGGCAAGCCTGCGGCCAGTAACAGGCGGTGGTGCCGGACAAGTGCATACGCCACAGGACACCAAGATTAACTGCCCGAAATCGGGATTGTCCCGGGAAGGGTTGGGGGTATGCTTAATGGAAGAAGAGTGACTTTTTTGAGTAAAATATATCTTTGCCTAGCCCCTTAAAAGTGGGGGCCAGGTGCAATCCAGGGGCAATTTTGCATTACCTGATACACTGAGGTTTGGTAGATTGTTTACCCCTCATCATACCTTTCCAGACAATCTGAATAGATTTTGGTGCCTAATTAGTCTCAGCAATCTATTATGAGCACATAAATGGCAGCTGGCTGAAGAGTTTGGCCGGCCCTGGAGACTTGGGCTGAGGCAGCCACAGCTTGCACATTCTCTTTGACTGGACAGACCCTGTTAGGATATGTCTATGTACGACAGGGGGTTACCTGGTCTGGTACCTGTGCTGAACCTGGCCTGCTCCTGTTTGTTTTATGCTTGTATCATCACATTCTAGCCATTAGGGGCTCTACTCAGATAAGAAATTGCTCATACAGTAACCTTTTTGCTGTCATTTAGCTAAATTGTATACATAAAAATGATGCTCCTTTTTTATGTATGTCATAGAATGAGATCACAAATATAAGAAATAATACAACCTTATGGGTCCCAGTGTGGCTGCACCCTCTGCACCCACTATAGTTACTTCCCTGGTCCTAGGTCTATGACCTACAACATCCCGGCAATTACATGTACCTTACCTGTAACTTTACTACTGGCAGTTACAAGCTCTTTTCCATACAGACATGGGATCACTCCCATTGGTGAACACTACTCCTTTCCCAAGCAATTAGGGTAAGCCTGAAGTGGTGGTTGAATTCTCTAGTACTCCAAGTCAGTCATTGGAGACAAGAGGTCCCATTTATCCCAACGGATTCCAGTGCTTGGGCGTGGGAGCATATCTGACTCTTGTCACATCCAGGGGCATAGTTTCGCCAGAACTGATATTGAATTATCAAACTACAAAGAGCGCCAGTTGCTTACTCACTGAGCCACTTCGATTACCAAGCCGTTACGTGGCATATCTGAATCACCAGGGAGGTACCAGATAAGTAGCCTTTCAGAATATGACCTACGTATTTCTGATAAGCAGGAAGACAAACTACAAATAAAAATGTTGACGTTCCTTGGATTCCTGCATAAGGGATTAGAGTTAGGTCTAGCTGTAAATTTTTTTAAAGACTTCATACTTATCGGTCTTGTTAGTCAAAGGTTTGAATTTATTCCCCATCAGTTTTGATCCTAGGAACAAAGGAATAGGTGACTATCTGTTTCTAAAGCCATTTTAGCTATGGAATATAATATAAGCCAGATCCTGGGCTTACACTTGTATGGATGTTTCCGCTCCATATATTTTGGCTCATTATATAGTAGTCTCCACTTCTTGGGGTGAAAGATCAGAAGCTTTCATAGAAGATTACTCAATTACTGTTTAAACCTTTTATCAGACAAATAAGCCCTGGTAGAAATGAACTACAGGTGGTATCCAACCCTTAGAATCTTAATTGCTTGCTTATACTCTCCGTGGCCATCCTGAAGGACGATGGGAGAACATCCCTGTTAGACTTACCGGTAACGGTATTTCTACGAGTCCTTTAAGGCGGCCTATACAGCACCCGATGACGCTTTTCGCGTCACCGCCGTGCGGCCCGCCCCTCGAGGAACACGCTGGTCTGCGCCATCTTGCCTGCTGACTCTCCTGCCCTCCTGCCTGGGACCCCTCCGGTCTGCTGTTGGCTCTGTCAGTGTCGTGAGTCCCTCTTGCTATTTTCAGTGTTTTATTAAGTATGCGCATGTGCTGTGGGATACTGATGGCCACTTTTTGCTTGTGTCTTTTAGGTGGGCCAATTGATTGATTGAGGGTTGTGGTTCCTCCAGGACCCCCCCTCCATTTTATTTAGAGGGATAACATAAGAGGGACTATATGAGAGGGCTAATTAGGTTTGGGCCGTCTGTGCCTTGTAACCTGCATACTAATCTGTTTCTAATCACCATAATGGAGGCATCTGGGGACAGTGAGCTGGGGGCCCCTTCCGGATGGGTGAAGCTCTGCCCCTTGTGCAGTGCATGCCCTCTGGGAGGATTCAGCACTGTTTGTACCACTTGTGCCAAGAGCATCTTTTTGGACCATGACTGGGCGGGCGTACCTGCCCCTAGCCCTTCATTGCCTGCGGCCTCTCCGGACCCTCCGCTGCTGCACTCAGCCCCCAGTGAGGGGGAAGCCAGCAGGGGGTCCCATGTTGATTTGGCATTTAGGGTGGCCAGTTTTGAGAGACAGATCTCGCAAACGGCGCCTAAGAAGGCCTTGAGTAAGAGCCGGCACATCGAGCCCGTTTACTCGGATAATGACGATGATCTTTTTGATGGTTTGGGCTCTGTGGAGGAAGGTGAGTTGCCAGAGGATTCACGGTCCACTGCGGCTTATTCTGCTGGTGAGGACAGTTTGTCTGGTTCCTCCTTGGATGAGGATGCGTGGCTCCCTGATGATACAGAGAAATTGCTTGCCTCAGTGTTTGAGACTTTACACATTGTCCCTCTTAGAGCGGCTAAGAGGAAGCAGGGTGATTTGTTTAGGCCTGAAAGACAGAGGCGAGTCATTCCAGAGCAGGCCCATTTTTCTTTTCCTCCCAAAGTGGATGCCCCTGTGTCGGGGTTGTCCAACACTACTGTTATGCCTTCACCTGATACTGCTTCCTTACGTGATCCAGCTGACAAGCGCATGAATCAGCTGGTCTGTCATGCCTTCAACTTTGCTGGTGCCTTGTTTTGTCCTGTGTGTGCCGTGGCCATTGTCTCCCTGGCCATCAGAAAGAAGGTGAGACGCCTTGTGGGTAGTGCTAAGACTCGCAAGCGGGCGGAGGAGTATAAAGACCTCAAGGCTTGCGTGGACTTCATTGCCTTTGTTGTCTCTGCCATGGATGATGGTTTTCGGCTTGGTGCCAGGATTTCGGTCCTGTTGTTGCACTTTGACGCTCGCTCTGGTTGCGACAATGGTCGGCTGATGCCGTGGCCGAAAAATCGCTTACTAGTATCCCCTTCGTGGGGCACAGGTTGTTCGGGGAGCGTCTGGACCTCCTGGTCAAGGATGGTAGACTCCTTCAGAGATGGAAGCCTGCGCGGCCCTTTCGGAGATCATCTGCCTATCGCTCCTTTCGAGGAGGAAGAGGCTCTTCATTTTCAGGTGGCCGCAGAGATAACTGGGGTAGAGGTAGGTCCGCGGAGCCAAGTCCAAGCCCCCTGCCAAGTCCCCTCAGGCATGAGGAGGCGCCCTCACCTATCCGGGTGGGGGAACGGCTTCTGCTATTTGCTCATATCTGGAGACGGAGCGTCTCAGATCAGTGGATTCAGGAGGTGGTGTCCTCCGGTTACAAAATAGAGCTGGCAGCCAGGCCACCCACAAGATTTCTTTGGTCTCGGATATCCCTAAACCCATTGAAGGCACAAGGCCTGAGATTGGCCGTGCAACACCTCCTGCGGTTAGGTGTGATTTGTCCTGTACCTCGTCAGGAACAGGGTCAAGGTTTCTACTCCAATCTGTTCACGGTTCCCAAGAAAGACGGAATGTTGAGGCCTATCCTGGACCTGAAGGGACTCAACAGGTTTGTCAGAGTTAGACATTTCTGCATGGAAACCTTACGGTCGATTTCATGACCACGGTGGACATCAGGGATGCTTATCTTCACATCCCGATTTTCCAGGGACATCAGAAGTTCCTGAGGTTTGTTCTGGAGGATCAGCATTACCAGTTTGTGGCACTGCCATTCGGGATATCCTCAGCCCCCGGGTCTTTACCAAGGTGCTGGCGGGCATCATGGCTATCCTGAGGAACCAGGGCATTCGTGTGCTGCCCTTTCTGGAAGATTTACTAATTGCGTCTCAGTCTCTTCAGCAGGCCGAGAGCGATACCTGGACGGTGTTGTCTACTCTCGAAGACTTTGGCTGGGTAGTCAATTACCCAAAGTCTTTTGTCACTCCCTCAATAGTGACGATAGACACCTCTCAGGTCAAGGTCTTTCTGCCACAGCAGAAGGTTTTGGGCCTCCGGACGCAGGTGCAGGCCTTGCTGTCTTGTCAGTGGCCATCGATTCGTCTGGGGATAAGACTGGTGGGCCTAATGGTGTCATGCTTCGAGGCCGTGCCTTTCGCCCAATTTCATATGAGACCTCTTCAGTTTAACCTGTTGACTGGCAGGGACCGGATGCAGAAGTCGCTGGAACAGGAATTTTCACTGTCCCCCCTGGCCAGGCAGTCCCTTTTGTGGTGGCTGGACTCCAGGAACCAATTGGTGGGTAAGTCCTTTCTGACTCCCCGGTGGGAGATAGTTACCACGGATGCCAGTCTGACCGGCTGGGGAGGCGTTTGGCAGACGCAGAAGATCCAGGGTCAGTGGGGTCCGCAGGAGAACCACTTACCCATAAATCTGGAGCTGAGAGCAATCTTCGCTTGACCCCACATTTAAGGGGTCATGCGATCCAGGTTCGCTCAGACAACCAGACGGCTGTCGCCTACATCAATCACCAGGGCGGGACTCGGAGCGAGCGAGCCCTCAAGGAGGTGACCCAGATTCTGACTTGGGCAGAGCAGAATGTTCCCTGCATCTCGACGGTTTACATCCCCGGGGTAGAAAACCAGGAGGAGAGCACCTCCCTGAGCAACCCTGAGCAGGAATGCCTCACGCCTGGGGGAATGGTATTTCAGCATCAAGACCTTTCATGCTCTGTGTCTCCGCTGGGGTCTGCCGGACGTGGACCTGTTTGCGTCCAGACACAATCACAAGCTTCCAAGATTCGTCTCCCTTTCAGAGACCCTCTGGCCACAGACGCTCTGGCAATTCCCTGGACGGAGTTCAGGTTCCTTTATGCATTCCCTCTGTTTCCACCCCTGGGCCGAGTGCTGCGCAAGATAGCCCAGGAAGGGGTACCAACCATCCTGGTGGCCCATCGCTGGCCGAGAAGGAGAGTTGGTTTGCGGACATAGTTCAGATGTCAGTGGATCGCTACATCATGCCCGACGACCCAGGGCTTCTCACTCAGGGGTCGCTGCGGCACCCCAATTTACAGACGCTGGCTTTGATGGCCTGGCTTTTGAGACCTCAATCCTGACGGAGAAGGGGCTGTCAGCCACAGTTGTGCATACCATGATACAGGCGCGGAAGAAGTCTTCTTCCACGATATACTACAGAGTGTGGCACGCCTACATTGCTTGGTACAAGTCCAAGTGTCTCCCTTGCCGCACTTTCTCTATTTCTAGGATTCTGGAGTTTTTACAACATGGCTTAGACTTGGGTCTCCAGCTGAGCACCCTCAAGGGCCAGGTCTCGGCCTTAGCCATCTTTTTCCAGAGATCCATTTCCAATCATAGGTTGATCAAGACTTTTTTCCAGGGAGTCACCCATGTAAGTCAGTAATACCGGTTTGGGACTTGAATTTGGTACTTTCTGCTCTTCAGGGTCCTCCCTTTGAGCCTTTGTGCGATGCTGCATTGTCTATTTTGACTCTTAAAGTCTTTTTTTTTGGTAGCGATCACCTTGGTGCATCGCGTGTCAGAGCTGGCCGTGCTTTGTATGAAGCCTCCCTACTTTGAGCGGCATAAGGATAAGGTGGTTTTTCACTTTTAACCTACGTGAAACCCCCCAGATCTCCCACATCAACTCACCTCATCCGGGTCCAACGGCACATGCGCGGCTGCTCATCCAATCAGCGCACTCGGAGCCGCTGAGCTATGGATGTCTAAGCCAAAGTCCTAGCACAGCGGCTCCACACACGCTGGTGGCTGCATCCCCCGTTTCCATCTAACAGGGAGCGTGCCCGCGCAGCCTCGCCCTGCTAGAGGGATAGCGGGGATGTGGCCGCGGCCCGCGCATGAGTCGTTGGACCAGGAAGGAGGGGAGCGGGCGACCTGGGGGGATTTTTTGCCTAAGGTCGTGTCTCCCTTTTATCTTAATGAGGAAGTTGTTTTACCTTCTTTGTGTCCAGCACAGACTAATTCTAAGGAAAGGACCCTCCATGCCTTGGATGTGGTCAGAGCCATTAAGTATTACCTGGTTGCGACTGAATCCTTCAGGAAATCGGATTTGCTCTTTGTCCTAACAGAGGGCTCTAGGAAGGGTTTGCCACCAGCCAAGTCCACTCTCAGTATATTCTGCCAAGGGGAAGGAACCCCTTTTTCATATTACAGCTCATTCTACTAGAGCTATTGGTGCCTCCTGGGCTTTTCAGCACTAGGCATCTGTTGAACAGGTTTGTAAGTTTTGTAAGTTTGTAAGTTTTACAAAGTTTTTGTAAGTTTGTAAGTTTTACAAGGTTGATGTTAGGGCCACAGCTGATGCTGTCTTTGGCCGAAAGGTGCTTCAGGCAGTAGTGAAATGAACTACATGCTGTTCCGCACTCGGGATCCCACCCTAATGGACACTGCTTTTGGATGTCCCACATGTCATCACTCTGGGATGACCTGGACTGGCTATAGGGAAAAATACTATTCTGTGAAACTCACCTGTAGAATTGTTTTTGAGTATATCCAGTCCAGGTCGTCCCACCCCGCCCTTTGTTCATTATCTCTTGTTTGCCTGTTATGGTGATTACCATTTGTATTCTTGGACTTGTTGTCCTTAAAGTTTTTTGTTGGAGAGAGTACAAGCTGAAGCTATGTGAAGTAACATGGTTTCTTGGCCTCCCTGCCTGTCTCCTCTTACTGCTTTTTAACCACTGGGAAATGATAGAGAGACACCTGCTTTTATAGGGGGCCGGGAGGAGCGACAGCTTTTGATCTTGCAGTTGAGCGCCCCCTGGGGGCGGAATAACCACATGTCATCACTCTGGGATGACCTGGACTGGATATACAATTCTACAGGTGAGTTTCACAGAATTGTATTTTTTTAGTGCAACAGTCCCCTCCAAAGTGAATTCATTTAGGGGACTGAGAAAGAGGAGTCAGCAGAAAGGAGCAAGTTCAGCAGGGGTTATCAAGGAATCTAAAGTGCTGGTGAATGAAAGATAAATCCCCTGGCAGCCAGCATGGGGCAAGCAGAAAGTAGCTAATTTAACCATTTTCCCTGGAATGTCCATGTAAGTCACACATGCTCAACCTGTGTCCCTCTGAGCCATTTGATGTGGCCCCTGATCTGTTGTGGGGAAAGTGGGAGGGTTAAATAGAACTGGCATGTAAAGGTAAAACAAGGCTTAGTAAGGATGGGATTTGCAGGGAAAGTGATAAAGGAGGGGTCCATTGCCAAATAGAGGTTGCAAAAACATGGTGACATTGATAGTGCAACACCACCCTGTGTAAAATCTGTGGCACCAGACAGTTTTTCTACAGTTAATTGTATGTTTAGTATTGGTAGGCACTTAGATGGGTTAAGTATGGGAATACATTTTTGATATGGGATTGATGGGGGTATGTGCTATAAATATGGGACTCATACAGTATATTTAGAGAGGTAAGGCAATCAGCATGTGTTTTGGTAGCATGTTGGGATTTTTAGATATACATGTGGTAATAGGGTGATGTGGTGGAAGAACATACGCGTTAAAAAATTATATGGGGTTTATGGGAATCCTGATTGTTGGAGAAAATCTTTCTTATGCCTTTCAAATGAAAAATGTGAACTTTTATAGGGCCTGCACTCTTCTAAAGGTTGAGCACACGTGATTTAAGTTATTTGTACAGAATTTGTATTGCTTATATAATGATGAGAAAAGTCCGATGTTACCATTTTACTAATGCAAATTTATTACTAATTATTGTCCATTTGTGAAGTCAGAATTGGGGTCTGATAAAATTGAGGAGTCAGAGTCGACCTTTGGCTTAACGACTTAGGCCCTTATTCATCAAGCGATAGCGTCAGGTAGTGTCTGACGAGCGCCAGGTCCCGCCAGCTAACGTCTGCTACCGACTCAAGTACGCCCGGCGTCGGCCACAATGACGCATTTATCAAGCTAAATGAGGCTAGCGCCGGCGAGAGCGACGGCAAGCGCGGCATTCATCATGAAGCCGACTGCAACGAACAGCGCCGCTGCTAATCCCATCACAGCGACAGGTATGACCTGGCGCTACCTGCCGCTCTCCCATACATTTCAATGGCAGACGCTGCAATGATTGTTTTAAGTGGTTTTTGTGTTCTTTTCTTTGGCACAAAATTCAACACATGTTTATAGTGATATGTTTTATTAATCTGGCTGGTTATTTTTATGTTTTTGAAGTTTTTATTAATTTTTACAATGTAATGTTGTGAGTGACATGGGAATTGCATCTCCTCCAACCAAACTCATTGGCATCAAAATCGCTTGTTTTCACCACACACGGGGCTTGTAAAGCTATTTTGTAGCCTGTCAGGTTGGGCGGTCACGTTCGCTCTTCGAAATTGTCAGCGCCCAAGCTATTCGGCAGCCCTGTCCTTGATGAATCTGTGGTGGTCAGAGTTTGTGCAGTCGCTGTTTTAATTCGCTATGTGGCGGCGCGAGCGGCGCTGTGCTTCGCTGCGCTGCGTTGTGCGGCGCTGTGCTGTTCATACATGTGCCCTTCTGCCATTTGCAAGGAATTCACTTCCCGCGACCCCAGTCGTTCTTAATGAATACACTGTAGTTGTGAGCGTGCATGGCCACATATTGCAGGATTAACATTCAGTCGTACCAGCTCATAACAACCCGTTATGCATTCTCATGTGTGCCACATTATCATGTAGTTGTCTAGTTTGATTTTGTGATGATTTTAGGAAGGAATAAGATTTGTATATTTAAGCACAACTTGGTTTGCTTTTCAAGGACCTATGCATTACAGTATGTAGAACCCCCTGCTAAATCAAGCTAATAATTCGTGGCGCCTTGGGCCCTAGCTTGTTTTAAAGCGTCATTTTATTTTTTCCGCCACTTAGCTTGCACATAGCTGATATTAGCTTGTCCCTGTTGCGCGCATCTTTTTATTTGAATTTTTAATCACAGTTGCTTTCGTCATATCCGGTTCCGGTATCCTCCTTTGCGTTTCAAAGCCACCTAAAGCTAAAAATGTCTTGCGCTTATGCCAATAGCTTGTTTTCAAGCGTCATTTTATTTTTTCCGCCACTTAGCTTGCACATAGCTGATATTAGCTTGTCCCTGTTGCGCGCATCTTTGTTTTTGAATTTTTAATCACAGTTGCTTGCGTCATATCCGGTTCCGGTATCCTCCTTTGCGTTTCAAAGCCACCTAAAGCTAAAAATGTCTAGCGCTTATGCCAATAGCTTGTTTTCAAGCGTCATTTTATTTTTTCCGCCACTTAGCTTGCACATAGCTGATAATAGCTTGTTCCTGGTGCGCGGAGCGTTTTATTTATTTATTTATTTTTTCCCATGTCGCTTTGGTCATTTCCGGTTCCTGTTTCCTCCTTAGCGTTTCCACAATGCTGCCAAGACGCAGAGTCATGCGCCTCCCCAGCTCCTCCTCCGACTCCGACCCCACCACCCCTCCCCCACCTCCCCCACCTACCTCACCTCCCCCACCTAGCACCCCTCCCACCCCTTCCCCTCCTGGGCATACCAAGAAAAGGCGCTTACGGGTGGATAGCCGCGTTAATGGCCAGGTGGTCAAAGTGAGTATTTGGTTTTGGTATTTTAGGTTTAAAGTTGAAGAACACACAGGGGGGATTGGCCCTGAAATTTCTAATTTTTCTGGGCCAATTGGATCACTCCCCGTGGGGCATCCCCATTCTGGATGTCCTGCGGGGATGACCCCCCCTGGAGGGCCATAAAAATTACCTCAGCCCCGTCCCATCTGTGCATGCGTGAGCTGCTGATGCCTCTTGCGCTTACCTCTAGCAGGGTGTACCCCTGCGCAAGACATTTGTTAATGTTGTGTGCAGGCGCACTCCCTGTTAGAGTCAAACGCCACATGCGTACTTTGCCGCGCAGACCCAGCTGAGCTGGTATGCACGTCCAAACGGCCTTGTATGCGCATACCACAGCGGCGCAGAGCGCTGTGCTCGGCTGGCGCAGTCACGTGGGAGCGTCGTCAGTGGTGTATTTGTGGCCTTCCAAGGGGGTTTCAGACAGCGGACCACCCACAATTGGTGTGGCCCACCAAAGTGCACACAAACCCAGAATAGTGATAATCCTGGGTGTGGGTCCACTTTGATCGGGTCTCTGTATAACTGTTTATGCCATTGTTCTGATGTCATGTATTGATTTGTGTTTGTTTTTCATTTCTCATAGGATTTCTGCGTGAACCAGTACGACTATGCCCGTGGGGGAAAAAAACGAATTGCCATGGAGGTGAAGGCCACAGTGTCCCGGCGCTTCCACACCGAGCTCTCCATCCGAGCTATACAGCAAAAGTGGTCCGACTTTAAGCGCCGGGACCCTGAAGGCGTGTACCGCCTATATGATGCCTACGCATCAGGTAAGTTAAAGCTTATGCTATGTTTATACTTTTTGCCTAATCATCTGCTAAGCTGTGTCCATTTGTGCTCTTTATATTAATTATTTTCTTTCACCCCCTCAACACAGATAAGCGTCCTCCCCTGGGGAAACGTGGGAAGGGATTCCTCCCCCGAACCAGGCAGGCGGACTCGGGGGAGTCATCGGGGGAGGGTCCCTCCCGCGGGTCCTATTTAGAGGACCCAGGGGAGGAAGGGGATGACGCCCCAGAGGAGTGTGCTGCTGGGGGGCTGGCAGGATCAAGCCTCAGCTCCTCACACTCTGAGTCTGAGGAGTCTCACCAGGCAAGGGGCCACTCTCAAGTGGGGAGTCCAAGTGGGGTGGTAGAAATGGACTCTCCCACACTCCCTGAAGGAGCAGGGAGTGAGAGGGAGGAGGGTGGCCCTTTGCCTGGTGGATCTTCCGACCAGAGTGTGAGGAGCCCAGGCTCCCCGCCTCCTCCTCAGAGCCCTCCCTGGGCTTCAAGTGGCGGTTCATCCCCTGGTGAGTGTCCTTTTTTTCATTGTTAGTCTGTGACAGGTTTCATGTTGCAATTTGTACTTAGCCCTTGCCATTCCTCTCTAATTTGCAGGGCATCATATAGGCGGCACCTCCATGGCCTTTTGGAGAAGCATTCTCCACGGGCATAGTCGTGGTAAGTGTTTGTTTTTATCCATCACATTCCCTATGTTATGACATTCCTTAAAGTGGACCCACAAACTTTTTTGATAGTGCTTTGATTCTCGAAGCTTCCCTGAAAAATCACATCCCTCACCCAGGGCACCCCCCAAAAAAAAACCCCACAAACTCCTTACCTCTTTGGGGGTTGCAGAAGCCACCGTCCCAGCCTCCTGTGTGCCACTCTAGATGTGTGTGCGCCTGCGCTCTGTTTCCTAATGGGCTGCGCGTGCGCACACACTGGAGGAGTGATGTGCGGAAGGCAGCGGCGGCTGCGGACGTTGTCTCACTCAAATTGTGGTGCTCTGCCAAAGCGGACCAAAACACAGAATTGCTGCAATCCTGTGTCTTGGCCCACTTTTAACAGACACATGTTTCCTGGTCCATTGTCACAGCTGGTTTGATAATGTACCTTAACCTCACAAACCCCACTACAGTGCTAGCCAACTGGCAACCACCCCTATGTTTCTGCCCACACCATGATGGGTGTTCTCATTTCTTTTCTTGGGTTAAGTTGTTCCCGCTAACACATGTTGCACACTAGTAACATTAGCCAATCAACTGCTAATGAGTCCTTTACATTGCACTGTCTATGTTATTTGCACATTATCTTTAGGGATACATGTTGCAACCATAACTAATTTACATTAACTCATGGACCAGGAAATATGCTAATTTTGGTCAACCTGTATGTAACCATGCAAGCCTTTGATTTTTCAGACTCCATAACCAGATGGATGTCAAATAGTCAGGTGTCATTGGCCCACTAATTGTGTTTTTGTCTTTTGCTTTCTGTTGACAGATGTTGCTACGCAGACGGAGCCAGAAAACCTCCTCCCCACCCCAGCTCCAGGGACGGCCAGCAGCATGGGCCCCCGCCACAGCTGCGATGGTGAGTACATCCCACTTCATATGCCTAAAGACTTGTGAAACCTATGTCTTCTAGTCACATCTGCAGACATTTAAAATGTACCTATGTGTTAATTTCACACACATCTAGATTCCATGTGTTTGTACAATAATCCAACATGCCTGTCTGCATGCTTGATTGTTGCCTCACATTCTTCATTTGGCCACATAGAGACTATTTGTGCCTTAGACACAACCAAATGGGCCGTATTAGGTCTTGACCTCTAACATTATAGGGCAAACTCGTTTACTCGTTAGGACTTAGGCCCTGATGTTTTGCTGTGACTAAACACATAAATGGACACACTGGGACTTATACCTTCTTTGCTTCCCAAGAGTTAAAGTGGAACAACAACCAGGACTTTGACTTTCCTGGGTCTTGGTCCACTACGGTGGGGTACCCCTGATCGTCACCGCTGTGTGTCAACCCCCTGAACTCACTTTTCCTCCAGCCGACGTACAAGCCGCGGCAAAGCGGCTCCTCCTCCTCCGCCTCCCGCGCGTCCCTTTTTACGCGCGCGTGCCTGCGCCGGCCATTCACAGACGGCCGGCGCAGGCACGCACACGTCTAGAGGGGCGCGAGGGAGGGCCCGGCGGCCGTGCCCCACCGAAACTGAGGTAGGGATTTTGGGGTGTTGGGGGGGTTTCACCCCGCGGGACATCCCGATCTCGGATGTCCCGCGGGGAGGGAGGTGATCGGGCCGGGAATCTGATAGATTCCAGGGCCGATCACCGGTGGGTGTTGGTACACTTTAAGAGTAAATGTATGCTTGGGATGTGTTGTCCAAATTCCTGCCAGTCAATAGTACTCATATCATGTTAACAAATAAGCGCACAGTGGCCAACAATGTTAATGTGAGTGTCAGCTAATTGGACACACTGACATTACATTGCTACATCTGTGTCTGTTGAGGTCACATTCAATTTATTAATAAATTGTTGTTTATACATCTCTACTGCTTGTGAAAACCAGCATCGCAGACTGTGGCGGGAGATCAGGCTCCTGAAGCTGATGCTGCTGGCCAAGAAGAGGCGCCGGCGGCGTCGTTAGGGTGGGGGGAAGGCTGGCCTGTTGACGCCCTTTGTTGGGCAATGTTGGCCCTGTTGGCCAGGTTTGAAATTAAAACTTTTTGATTCACATCATTACAGTGTGGTGCCTTGCAAAGCATAGTTTAACTGTCTCTAAACCCATTTGTGTGTCAATTTAGCCATACCTTTGGAGCCATTTCATGTGTTAACCATAGTAAGCTATGGTCTCAAATGTGTGGCCTAAATTTACAAATACATTGACATATCTAGATCAAGATACTCATCCCTGACTGTGTTATTAGCTATGTCTTAGGAAAAACACAATTTAGAGGTGGGTTAAGCCAATATATTTACAGAAACAAAAACAAACAAAATTAATATTCTTGGCTGGGTGGCCGGGGAGTTTGGGAGTCATTGCTAGGGGCGGTGTTGGGGGACAACAGTGCAGTAAAAAATATAGACTGTTGTTGTATGAGCTGTTGTATCAACAACAAAGTTTGGTCCTGCCGCTGTATCGCTTCTTGCTGCTGCTGGATAGATTGTTCCATTGCATTGGCCAGCCGACCAAGTTGCTGGTTTTGTTGAAGGTTATGCATCAACAGGTCGATCTGGCGCTGCTGGGCCTCATGTTGTTGCTGACACATCAGCACCTGCTGTTCCAACGCCGCAATGCGCTCATTAGTTCCATCACGCGGCTGTTGGCGACTGTAGTCCTCCAGCATCCGGACCCCTAGCTGGTAAAAATCGGCACTGGTTGGTGCAACACCTCCTCTTGCTGGGGTTTGAGGCTAACAAAATAGAAAACAACATTTTAGACAAACAGAAACAATGCATGTATGCCCCTCAAAATAATTTGCCCAAACAGTCACTATACAACTTACCCTTGTCTGAGCCTCGGAAGCTTGGCCACATGGGACTTGGGAAGAGGTCCCAGCTTGGGGTTCTGGTTCCGCCTCCTGCCAAAACGACAAAGAAAGGAAATGTGACATGTTGTTTCATCCACTACCCACGAACATGGCAATGTGGTTATAGGTCGTCTAAATCAGCCATGTTACCTCCGTGTCGTCCGCCACAGGTAGGAGCGAGGTATCGCTGCCAGAGAGGGGCAATTCAACATCAGAGATGTCCGGCAAGTTGGCATATGCTAAACAGGAAAGTCAGGTTAGTAGGTCAGTGGACCAAACTCAAATGTAACATGGCTAGGCTATCGAGGCCATACCTCCACAAAGTGCAAAATTACACACTAGACCAAAGGTATCTGTTAAACTCAGATTGTTAACATGTATGTTAGAGGACTAAGAGGCAATAATTTTGGCAAATAAGATCAGACACATTGCTTAAATTACACATACCCGCAATCTCCCAGATGTCTGGAGTGGGGCCCTCACTCGAGCTTGGACCTTTAAAATACATGTGGACACACAAGTTGCCAGAAGCAAGTGCCACAAAAGTAGAGCCAAAATACAGACTAGAGCAAGGCAAAACAACTTACCCTCATCTCTGGCAGCCTGAACTTGAGGGGCCCTTTCGGGACAGCCACTTCCGATATTCGGGTCAACTAAAAAACACAAGTAATGGCTCTAAATATTCATCAAACTACTACGGTGAATGTTTGTCCAAAAATATGTCCTCCAAAATACATTGCTATCACTCCAAAAACTATTAGACTGACCCTGGGGAGGGAATAAGCACTCCCAAGAGGCATCTTCAAGTTGACAGAGCAAACATGTAGATTATTAGACTAACCAAATCGAACCAGTGTAACAGAAACAGCATAAAGGATACATTATGTATTGCTATACACACCAACAGGGTCCTGTTGACCTGCAACATCGGAAGTGGGGTCCAAAGATGAACCAGTCACTTGGCCTACCAATAAAAAAGAGGAATGAGACACATGCACTTGGGTTAAAGTGGATAAAGCAAGGTTGACACATGCACTTACCGACATCCAAAGAGTAGCTTGGCTCCTGAGGAGATGCTGGGGCCAATGGCGTGGGAGCTAGGCAAAAATCAAGCAAACATTGAGCCATTGTTAATGTGCGTGCAAAAATACAACATGCATTAAGGTGTGTGTGAGCAGCTCATTCACTAATATTCACTAATCAAGGCCAGTGTGGCTTCCACATTTATATGCAGATATATGGCCACACATCTCTGCCTTCCAACATATCTACACATGTTAGGGCCTTGTTAGTTAGTTGCTGTGAGTGTTAAAGTGGGCGTGAAATTAGGCCGCAGGTCCATATTATTAATACTCCACAGTGCCCCACTCGATTGTTGGAGCTGCTCCCACACCCATTTGTTCCCCAAACAACCAGCACCGAAATTAGTGGTAAATACCTTCAATGGAAGACTGGGTTAGGCTTGAGGTTGGTTGAAGGGCAGGAGTTTGTGTGTCCTGAGGCACATCCCGGACAGCAGCATGTGCACCTATGCAGAAAGCAACAGACAGGAAAGTAAAAAATGTATGAGGTCTAATGTACTACTTCACAGGTCCTACTGTTAATTGGTCAGAAAGAGAAAATGCTAATCACATACATTAACAGTAGCTTTTAGAAAAAGGCAGAAAATATGTACCTTCAGTCCAACCTGTGGTGTCATCCCCAGGATCCACACCCTGCAGCCGAGCCAGTGGAATTTTGGCCTTCAGCATCTCCTCATACGGCCTGTAGGTACTCTTTGGAGCCTGGATGGTCCCACTGTCCACATCAAGATCGTGATTCATCTTTTTCATAAGGGCCCCTCTCAAAGTGTAGAAGCGTTTCCTGCAGGATGGGCCACTACATGGGTGTTGAGCAGTGCTACTAAGCTCCACACCAATGGCATCCCACAGTTTGCTTCTTTCTTGTTTGCCTATGGACTTGCTTTGGGAGCCAAAGAGTAGCTCCCATTTAGCAAGTGTAAGGCGCACAAGATGATTATTCTCCGCCAAATTAAATTCAGGCTCCCTCTTGGCACCTGGGCGCTTAGCCTGGGGTGCTGCCCCACCTTCAGGCTGGGCCCTTTTCCGTAAGGGAGGTCTGCGCACAGCACCCACCAAACTCCTACTTGGGCCTGCTGTGGCCGGCAGATGTCCTGAATTTGGCTCCATCCTGTAGCTGCACACACACACAAATACACACCCAACAAGCACGCATGCAGACTACAGAATGGCATCGCAATCTCTTTGGGTTGGGCAGGTTTTATGTGCTCTAACAGCCAATCACAAACCAGCCCACTTAATTGATTCACACATACAGCCCAGTTCCTTCTAGCCACACCTCCACTGCACTGACTGAAGCATGTGTGTTAGCCAATTAACTCATTACAGACCTCATTAACCAAACAACACACACCCAAATACAACAATGGACTCATGTATATGAAACCCTTGTGACATGTGGCTAGCCTAACGGCTATTTAAATAAACAGCAGCTTACCTTTCATTGGCCCACCACTGAATTTTCGCCCATGTCCGTTAATGCACGCAAGTTTCGGCTCACGTACGCTAGTAGCGCTACTAGCGTGCGCGTGCGCACTCCATTTCACGCACAACTGGGTCGGCTAATTGGCGCCCGGAAATAGCAGAGCAACGCAAAAGGCGGCAAAGCGGACCTGTCCTTTTTGAAAGTGAAGTATAAATGGAAGGAATTTGCAAGCTTCTGGTATTCTTACACTGTGGCAAAGGCTGTGGTGTGGTGCGGTGCTTGCTTCCCTTAGCTCATTTGAGTCTCTGTCTGGGTTCTGTCCTCACTCTCTGTGGCTTGTTGGGTGATTTCTGACATCAGTGCTGTTTCTTTAGGAGCTTGTTTTTGGTGGCATATGCAAATATTGTGGAGCATACAGCAAGTGAGGCTTGATTTTGGGGCCTTTTGTGGGCTGTGCAGCAACTCCCCTCTTGGTTGTGCCTAACTTAGAAAGCTGTTTTTCAGCAGGCTGGTGGTTTGGACCACTATAGTTCTGGTTTTGTGGTGAGCTGCATTGTAGCGGGTGTGTGTGGAGTGTGATTGTTTGTGTGTGTGTGGTGTGTTTGTGGTTTTTGTTTTTGTTTTTTTGATTTTGTATATCTGTTGAGTGTGTGTGATGGATAAGAGGGTGATGTATGGTGTCTGGGTGGATGGATGTATGTGTATGCTGAAAGAGCAGGAGGAAAGGGAGCGGGGTGTTGTGAGGCTTAGGGCACCCCGCTCCTTTGCAATCCGCCTTTCAGTATGGGACTTGAGTGACGAGCAGATCAGGAGCCGCTTCCGTCTGAATCGTGCTGCACTACAGTCCCTATATGATCAGATTAAGCACAAAATCGGTTTTGTTCGTGAAGAACCAGCACACCATTAGTAGTTCATCCAAAAGAATTATATTATGGCTCAAATAATACAGCAGTGAAAGCAAGTCGACGTTTCGGGGTGCACTGTGGCCCCCTTCATCAGGACCCACCGCGTGTACCAGAGAAGAACAGATTGCCATCCATAGATTACCTTAAATAGTATTACAAGCCAATCAAATTGCATCCACATCCCGTTTTCGCGCCTGACGTCATAATGACGTCAGGGGCGCTGTCAAGTAATGTGCAGTACTGTATTGGACGTTATCAGACCATGCGCAATATTACATCAGAGTCCATAGTCATAATAGTTAGAATGCACATGTAGAGTAAGCATATGGGATACTCACCTCCGATCCCTGGGTGGGCAGAGTTCGTGCGCGCTCCAGACGCCACCGTCCCGGTCGGCGGGGTGGTTGCCGAGCAACCACCCACACCGTCCCCTGATTGGGGGAAGCCGGGACTGACGTCACCCGTCCCGGGAATTCTACCCGGTGACGGATGACGCGGCGCCCTGGAGCCACCTGATTGGCTCTCGGGCCCCATGAGGCTAGCGCCCAGCCACCGGCCCTCTGACAGGCCAGAGACTGCTCGCCAGCTCCGTCCCAGCTCCGGGGCGGCAGGCGGTCAGAGCACTCACCCCTCACAGCCTCCCGGACCTCAGGGTGGCATCTAGAAAGGTGACAGTCAATACCAAAATGAACATAATAAACATAATAAACATAATAAACATCATGAATATCAGATTGATGCATGAACAAGTACCTAATATATAGAATGGAAAGGTCCACCTCCGTCCCTGGGCAAAGTTGGCTGAGTACGCCAGATGCTACCGTCCCGATCGGCGGGGTGGTTGCCACGCAACCCCCCACACCGTCCCCTGATTGGGGAAGCCGGGACTGACGTCACCTGCCCCGGGAATCCCGCCCGGTGACAGTTGACGCGGCGCCTGGGAGCCCAGCGATTGGCTCCGGGGCGCCGCGAAGCTAGCACTCCATCACCGGCCCCTGACAGGCCAGAGACAGTATGCCGCCCCCGGGGCGAAGGGAAGGGAAAGGTAATTGTCCATGTCCGTCCCATCTAGAAAAACGAACAAAAGGAAAAAGGGGGGAGGAGGGTTAGCATATCCGTCTCATCTGGTGTCCAGGAAGCTACTGAAGCCAAATGATGTGTTCAATCCCCGTGGGTGTACGGTATCTAGTTTATGAATCCAGAAGGTTTCACGTTGTAGTAGTCGACGATTCCTGTCACCTCCTCGTGGTGGTTTGGGGACATGCTCGATGACCATGCCCCTAAGTTCATGTGTTTGGTGACCCAATTTATGAAAATGTACCGCGACCGGTTTATCCAGGTCTCTTGGTTCTCCATTCTTGGCCTTCTCCTGATGGACCCTAATGTCACTCTTGTGTTTCTGAAAACGCTTCTTAAATGGGCCTATCGTTTTGCCCACATACAGAAGGCCACAAGGGCATTTCAATATGTATACGCAGAAGTCTGTATTACAGTTGTAATAACCTCTAAGTTTGAACTGAGTCCCTGTATGCGGGTGTGAAAATTGTGATCCTGTGATCAAAGAGTTGCATATATTACAGTTGAAGCACTTGTAGCAGCCCGTCCTGGTTGACAATGCCCTACGCTGTGGCATGTATTTCTCGGTGGGGTCTGCTCTGATCAATAGGTCCCTTAGGTTCCGGCTCCTGTTGTATACTCTAAGTGGGGGCCGCTTAATTACAGGTGCCAGGCTATTATCCGCGAGCAAAATGTCCTGGTGTTTCCTTGTGATGCGCTCAATATATGGAGATGTGTGACAGTATGTTTGGGTGAAAGGAATACGCTCCTCCTTGGTCCACCTGGGACATCTGTCATTGAAAATACTGTGTGCCTTTTCTCTGGCGACAGCCAGGACATCCTCGGGGTACCCTCTGTCCCGAAACTTCTTATGCATGGCCTCCATTTGTGTCTCAATGGTAGTGGTATCTGAGTGGATACGGAGTACCCGCAGGAATTGGGAGATCGGGAGATTGTCGATAAGATGTCTGGGATGTGCACTCTCATATCTGAGTAGTGCATTTCTGTCCGTAGGTTTAGTGAACAGTCCAGTCTTGATGTGCCCCTCCCGATCTTTGTCGAGTGCCACATCCAGGAAAGTAACATGATCCTTTGAGATTTCTGGATTAAACTTAATGCTGGGGAATATGGAGTTAAGCATGGTTATAAATGTGAGTACTGTCTCCTCGTTACCCCGCCACAGCATGATGATATCATCTATGTATCGTCCCCAGAATGATACATTCTCCTTGTATTGGGGTGTAGGGTAGATATTTACCTCCTCCAGCCATCCCATGAATAAATTCGCGAAAGCTGAAGCTACTGCACTCCCCATCGCGGTCCCAGCGATCTGCTGGAAATGTCCCGTTTCAAATTTGAAAAAGTTGTTTGTCAGTACAATCTCAAGTCCCCTAGTTATGTATTCCGTGGGGATGTTTGGGGGTTTTTTTGTGAGGAAGTATCCCACTGCTTGCACACCCTCCATATTAGGGATGTTGGTGTACAGAGACGATATGTCCATAGTTACCATGAGGGATGCCCCTGTCGTGGTGACATTACTAAGTTTCCGCAAGAAATCATCTGTGTCTTTAAGGTATGAGGGTAACATCGTCACATATGGCTGTAAGATGGAATCTATCCATTGGGCCAAGGGTTGAGTCACCGAGTCTGTTCCAGCCACAATCGGGCGGTATTTCAAAGGGTCCAAACCCTTGTGGACTTTTGGCAGGCCATAGATCACCGGTGTTATCGGGAACTCCATGTCTAGGAAGTCCGCAGTTTCTTGTGTAATCCATCTATTGGCTGTGCCCAGGGAAATGTAATCTCTTAATTTCTCCTGTATGTGTGTGACAGGATTAGTTTCTACTTTCCTGTAGCTAGACTCGTCCGCAAGCATCTCTAGTATGCCTTTGCGGTACTCCCCATAATCCATAACCACAATTGCTCCCCCTTTGTCCGCAGGTTTTATAATAATCCGTTTATCGTCCCTGAGGGCCTTCAGTGCCGCCGCTTCCTCTTTGGAAATGTTACTATAATGACGTCGCCGGGCGGCCGCCTGAATTGTATCTGCCCTGATAGTGCGGGTATAGGCCTCAATGGACCCAAAGTTGCCTTGTGGAGTGAATTTACTCTTCAACTTAAAGGTCCGGGCTTGTGCCTTATTTTCTAGGGGTGGGGCATCGCTCTTAAAAAATTGTTTGAGCTTTAGCCTTCTCTCATATTTATATAGCTCAATGTCAAATTTAAAAAGATCAAACTTCGCCGAGGGGCAAAAAGACAGTCCCCGAGATAACAGGCTTACCTCATCTGTTGTCAGCTGTCTTGATGATAAATTCATCACCGGGCTCTCCTGGCGGTCTGCCGCGTCTCTCGCTGAGTGGTTGCTGGGGTGATGCCGCCGGCCGCCCCTCCTGGGTCGTTTTGTCCTGGTGCCTCCCGAAAATGGGATGGTTCACGTGCGGCCCGCGGTCCTTGTTTCACCCTCGGGTGTTCGTTGTCAGACGACCAATTTTCCGTTGGTAGATCACTGTCGGTAGAGGTCTGATCCTGTGCTGGTTGGCCTCTCTGCCTATATGGAAATCTCCGGGGTCTCCTTCGCACCGGGGGTTCGTCTTTGCCCGTCAACCACAGGTAGACACGGCCCTCTTTGTAGTCATCACAGACTTGTTTGAATTTATCCCGTTTGTACTTCTTGAGCCGGTCAGAATATGAGGTTAAGTCTTTCTCCAGTTTCTCCAATTCCTCTGGAATTTTGGGAATGGAGCTGGAGCTGTCTTGAATGCGAAGTTCAAGGCTATGGGTTTCTCTATTTAATTGGCACAGCTGTGTTCTCACCTCCTCTATGACCAGGAGCATAAAATCGAGCCATCCACCAAACGCACTCAATCCATTCCAGGCATAGTACGCCTGTGTGCCACGCTGAATATTTTGGCACGAGGGACCTTCCAGGCAACCTCCGCCCTCCTCAGCGGGATAAGCCAGGCTACTATGAGCCGCATACTAATCCAGGTAGTTCTGGCGATTTGTGATTTAATCCCAATTTACATCAAGTTTCCTGAGGATGAGGAAGAGGTTGCCAAAATAAAACATGCTTTCTATCTGATGGGAGGGATCCCGAATGTGCTAGGGTGCGTTGATGGTACACATATCCCTTTCCGCCCTCCCCGTGCACAGGAGCTGTATTACAGAAACAGAAAGCAATTCCATTCGCTCAACATCATGCTTGTCTGTGACCCAGACATGAGGCTGCGGGCGGTGAGATCGGGGTTCCCCGGCTCATGCCACGATTCTTACGTCTTGCAGCGGACAGTCCTGTGCCGGAAGTTTGAGAACAACGAAATGCCAGCTGGCTGGCTACTGGGTAAAAAATTAACCATGTCAAAGTATTTTGACTCAAATATGTGGCCTAGTAAGCCAAATTAGAAAAAAAGATAAACAAAACATGTACTAGTACTAATTGCTGTCTCTCTCCTTGTGTTTTTTCAACAGCGGACAAGGGATATGGGCAGAGAACGTGGGTCATGAACTAAAGCAAAAAAGAAAAAGAAAATACCCAAGGAGATCCTAGAATATGGCTGCGGTGCTCTGCCCACAAAACAATTGAGGGGCGCCCATGAACCCTGAACACTGATAACAAAACACACAAACGGTTCCTATAAGGCTGGCACTATAACAGCAACTCCACAGATGAAAATTGTAATCTGCCATAAACACTTTTTATTGATCAAAGGCACATGATACAAATACCCTTATTCCCTAAAAAATATTAAAAAGCTAATTAGCATATTAAACACGGGGGCCCCCCCATTCAGCCACATACCCTGACATACAAACATCCCTCACTGCCACACACCTAATGAGAACCTATGGCTGGCCAGCCAACGAAGTAAGGTGGATGGGGAAACCTGTGAAAGGAGGAAAGGGCAGTCACTGTTCCAATGTCACTGATGTTAAAGTGCAAATGCTTTCAGTGCCAGTGCTCGCAGGCGGCTCATATCACCTATAACAGCAATTGATTGATTTTCAGTATAGTAGTTCCACAGCTGTGATTATGCAGAGCTCCAACAATACATGCTTGCCGGCAAATTCATATGCAAGATACGTGACAGTCAGTATACAAGGGCGGGAGACGCTCAGGTCAGGCCACCTCACTGAGGGCCATTGTGCCTGGCACCACTCGACCGCCAAATACCTTCTCCACAAAGAGGCGGCTACAGCTGGTCTCCGCTGTCCCAGACACCGCGCGTTGTCGACACAGGCGCTCCTGTTGTCCGTTGTCACGTGCAGCCAGCGTGCGTGAGGAGGGAAGCCAGGGAAGGGCGTAGGAGGGGCCGGCCGTCCGCCGACGTACGTTTCGCCCCGCCTACCGGGGCTTCGTCAGGGTGACGCGGGCCAATCAGATTCCGCTATTTATCCTCTTTGGCATTCGTTTTTTAGGCCGGTCTCAGCTCTTCAACATTTTAACTCTTTCATGCCAATCACCAGCTATTCAGCATATTATCGGCACCTGGGAGTCCTCCATGCCTGGGAATCTCAAGCGGACTACATATATAACAAATGGCCGGGACAACCATATTAACAGCATAATATAAGCATTTTATTGTAAATGTTGCGCACATTTTTGCAGCTGGCTATTTTTTCTTCTTATTTGTCTCTCTCATTCATATCCTAAATGCTGACATGCTCATCTCTGCCTCTCTCTTGCAACATGCTCATTAATAGATCTACAAAATAAAGAAAATAAAGAAACCAACAAGCCAAACTTATAATTCCTAATGCACACATCAACTCATAAACCATAACACTCTCAAGGACTTGCTGACACACAGGGAAGGTGGAAAGATTGAACTAAAATAAAACAGTGGAAAATGGAAAAATGGACAAAAAGGAACATAGAGAAAGTGACATGTAAAAAGAAACCTACCGGGGGCCCTATTATGGAAGGGCACCCTAAATGTACCTGTGTGCCCATCTACATTAGCCCCTATATACACCCCCCCTTTTTTTTGGGGCTTATCCAACCTACAGCAAATCTAAATCGGCTCCTATATGGGGATACATAGATTTCTCCTTTCTTATTACTTCCCCTCTATGGGCTGTCAGCCCATCCGTACTTTCAACCCATATCTATAAAAAGGCACTGAGGCCCGCATCTGTATTGAGACCAAGAGGTGTCATGGTTCCCAATTCAAATATGAGACGCGCCTCCTGTTGTCTCAATCTCTGGTCCCAAAAGCCCCTTCTCCCAGTGGTACTCCATTTAAAAATACCACATACACGAGTACCTGCCGGGTCACTTTTGTGGTACTGTTTGTAATGTTCCGCCACCGGACTTTTTTCGTTAGCATTCTTTATATCACGAATGTGCTCATTTACCCTTGTCCTCAATTCTCGTTTAGTTTTCCCTACGTATTTTTTCCCACAGGGGCAGGTGAGTAAATACACAACTAACGTGGACGCACAGTTGATAAACCCTTTGATTCTTCTCAGGGAACTATCATTCAAGCCTGTATATGCTGAAGTTTTTAATATATATTTACAGGCCCCACAGTGCCCACATTTAAAACAACCCTCCGGTCGCATCCCAACTTGTTTTCTATCTCCACCTCCTGATCCTAGATCACTGTGTACCAGATGGTCACGTAGGTTATTGGCCCGTTTAGCGGTAAGAAATGGTCTTGGCCCAACACACTTGGCTAAAGTGGGATCTAGTTGTAGAATATGCCAGTGAGAGTTTAAGATATATTTGAACTTATCCCAGTGCGTTCCAAACTGGGTGATCAACCGCACCGGTTGATCATCATCTTTGGCATCTACATCCCTATCCCTTCTCCAATTTCTGGCTTTACCTGCCAATAACTCATCACGGTGCACCTCACCTGCCTTCTTCCTACATGTGCGCAGTAATCGATGGGGGTACCCACGATCTCTAAATCTCACCATAAGATCTCTGGCTTCACGCCGATAGTCGGAGTCAGAGGAACAATTCCTTCGTATCCGAAGGAATTGTCCTAGGGGGATACCCCTCTTGAGTGGGCCAGGATGGTAGCTAGAAAAGTGGAGCAAGGTATTACCTGCTGTTGGTTGCGGAAGGTCGTGGTAGTTAAATTTCCATCTTGTTTCTTAATAAGTAGATCCAAAAATTCTATACTACACTGATCATATTTGAAGGTGAGCCGAATATTACGATCATTCTGATTCAACTGACCCACAAACTCTTCAAATTCATGTGGAGTCCCCTTCCAGACCACCAAAATATCATCTATGTATCTCAGCCAGAGGGCGACCCGTGCCCCGAAGTCCGCCCGCCCAAACACCTCCAAACTCTCCCACCGCCCGAGGTGCAGGCAGGCGTACGAAGGGGCACAGGCCGCCCCCATGGCTGTACCACGGATCTGGTGGTAAAATTTCTGGTTGAAACAAAAATAGTTGTTGAGTAACACAAATTCAAGGAGCTCCACAACGAATTCATTGTACGGGGCGTCCCCAGGTCCCAATTCATCAAGAGTCTGTCCCACCGCCTCGAGGCCTACCGCATGGGGAATGGAGGTGTATAAACTTTCAACATCAATACTGGCGAGTAGCCAACTGTCCTGCACCTGAACCCGCCTCAGTTTACGTAACAGATCATTACTGTCCAGCACAAAAGACGGCAAAACTCTAACCAATGGTTTTAAATTTTCATCAACAAATCTGGCTATTCTTTCCAGTGGACCTCCATTCCCAGACACGATAGGCCTACCCGGCGGTGCAGACAGACTCTTGTGTACTTTTGGGATGGTATACAGGACAGGGATATTATATTCCTGAACCCTAAGATAATTCAAAACCCTGGGGGTAACTAATTCTTCTTCCCCGGCCCAATCAAGTTTGTCATTCAGATGTGCTACAACCTTTGGAAAAGGATTTTCACGAATTTTACAATAAGTATTAACCTCAGCTAGTTGGGCCTCTATTTCTCTAATGTAGTACTCCTCATCCAGGAGCACTACATTGCCCCCTTTGTCGCTGGGCCTTATAATCAAGCCTGGTGCTTGCTCTAACTCCTTAATAGCTTTTCTTTCATCCCAGGTAAGGTTATTTTCACCCCCCAGGGATGCCCAATTTACTTTTTTCAAGTCACGCTGCACTAGCTGCAAGAATAAAGACAAATATTTATTAGAATTCAAAGGTGGAAACTTCTTAGACCGTTCCCTAAGCTGCTGTAATTGTGGCATTAGATCAGGTATTTCATTTTCCCAATCCTCAACAATCCCACTGGGATCAATGTCACGTGGGGACATCACAGGGGTCCCTTGATCTATATGCCCCTCACTTCCATTTATATCTTTACTACTTGAATACATAGCCCTAAACATTACCTTACGCAGGAACAAGGTAGTATCCTTAAATAATATGAATTCATCTCCGCCTCTAGATGGAGAGAAGGACAGACCTTTTGATAATACTGATAAATGATGGCTATTCAAACTGAAGTGTGACAGGTTGATAACATTTAAACCCCTGCTAGCCCCGCTCCCAGTATCCTTGCTTATGGGGGTGGGCCCCTCGATTTCAATTTGCGTATCCCTCTCAACGATTTGACTCGATTGGCTACACTTTCTCCTTCTCCTTCCCCTCTTCCTTTTCCTTGGTCTAAAAAAGAGACGGAGCGATGGCCCCTTCTAGAGGCTCTAGGCGGACTATCGTCCGACACTTCAGTTTCTCCTCCAGATAAATCACTGGAGACCTCTTTCCATGGTCTCTGTCTGGATGGAAATCTCCCTCTCGGTTTTATTTCCAAGAAAATCTTCCCCATGTCAAATTCTGCCAAATCCCTACGGAACTTTTTTTGTTTTATCTCCCTCACTGCTTTCTGGACCCTTTCTACCTCCAATTTTATTAAGTCATTAAGCCTTTCAAAATCAGGGGCATCCCCTAGGGCATCCAATTTAACACAGCTTTCCTTAATACTGTTGTCTAATTCTGTCAGTTGTATCTGCTCCTCCTCTACAATTAATTGCATGATTCTTAACCCATGGTCAATGCATTCTGTTTGCCATTTTTGCATAAAACGTTCAGTACGCAAATGTTCCGCAGGGATTATGCGCTCCCTAAGTCCCCGAGGTATAATTCTATTTTGTATATAGTTTTCAATCGTGCATATATCCCAATACCTTTTTAATTGTTTGATGACCAATGATTTGTGTTTTTTAAAAAGAGACCGAACTTCCTCTCCCTGCCCACTATTATCTTCACTGGGGGAGATGAAAGCTGCCTGCATGTCTTGAAAGCATTTTTTATCCAATTTAAATGCCATATTTGCCACTAAATGTGATCACTAAGCCAAGAGACAACCACAACACTACAACTTACATGTGCAGGGATCCAGGGATTTCTCCACATAAAAGTGCCAAAATCTATGAATAAATCATCATGCAGATCAAAAAGGAAATACTAGGTTCTCACACCTGGCTCAAATTTTTGAGAGGCAACACAACATCTCCCTGTATATATACTAAAGCAAAAAATAAAAAGAAAATACCCAGGGAGATCCTAGAATATGGCTGCGGTGCTCTGCCCACAAAACAATTGAGGGGCGCCCATGAACCCTGAACACTGATAACAAAACACACATACACACAAACGGTTCCTATAAGGCTGGCACTATAACAGCAACTCCACAGATGAAAATTGTAATCTGCCATAAACACTTTTTATTGATCAAAGGCACATGATACAAATACCCTTATTCCCTAAAAAATATTAAAAAGCTAATTAGCATATTAAACACGGGGGCCCCCCCATTCAGCCACATACCCTGACATACAAACATCCCTCACTGCCACACACCTAATGAGAACCTATGGCTGGCCAGCCAACGAAGTAAGGTGGATGGGGAAACCTGTGAAAGGAGGAAAGGGCAGTCACTGTTCCAACGTCACTGATGTTAAAGTGCAAATGCTTTCAGTGCCAGTGCTCGCAGGCGGCTCATATCACCTATAACAGCAATTGATTGATTTTCAGTATAGTAGTTCCACAGCTGTGATTATGCAGAGCTCCAACAATACATGCTTGCCGGCAAATTCATATGCAAGATACGTGACAGTCAGTATACAAGGGCGGGAGACGCTCAGGTCAGGCCACCTCACTGAGGGCCATTGTGCCTGGCACCACTCGACCGCCAAATACCTTCTCCACAAAGAGGCGGCTACAGCTGGTCTCCGCTGTCCCAGACACCGCGCGTTGTCGACACAGGCGCTCCTGTTGTCCGTTGTCACGTGCAGCCAGCGTGCGTGAGGAGGGAAGCCAGGGAAGGGCGTAGGAGGGGCCGGCCGTCCGCCGACGTACGTTTCGCCCCGCCTACCGGGGCTTCGTCAGGGTGACGCGGGCCAATCAGATTCCGCTATTTATCCTCTTTGGCATTCGTTTTTTAGGCCGGTCTCAGCTCTTCAACATTTTAACTCTTTCATGCCAATCACCAGCTATTCAGCATATTATCGGCACCTGGGAGTCCTCCATGCCTGGGAATCTCAAGCGGACTACATATATAACAAATGGCCGGGACAACCATATTAACAGCATAATATAAGCATTTTATTGTAAATGTTGCGCACATTTTTGCAGCTGGCTATTTTTTCTTCTTATTTGTCTCTCTCATTCATATCCTAAATGCTGACATGCTCATCTCTGCCTCTCTCTTGTAACATGCTCATTAATAGATCTACAAAATAAAGAAACCAACAAGCCAAACTTATAATTCCTAATGCACACATCAACTCATAAACCATAACACTCTCAAGGACTTGCTGACACACAGGGAAGGTGGAAAGATTGAACTAAAATAAAACAGTGGAAAATGGAAAAATGGACAAAAAGGAACATAGAGAAAGTGACATGTAAAAAGAAACCTACCGGGGGCCCTATTATGGAAGGGCACCCTAAATGTACCTGTGTGCCCATCTACATTAGCCCCTATATACACCCCCCCTTTTTTTTGGGGCTTATCCAACCTACAGCAAATCTAAATCGGCTCCTATATGGGGATACATAGATTTCTCCTTTCTTATTACTTCCCCTCTATGGGCTGTCAGCCCATCCGTACTTTCAACCCATATCTATAAAAAGGCACTGAGGCCCGCATCTGTATTGAGACCAAGAGGTGTCATGGTTCCCAATTCAAATATGAGACGCGCCTCCTGTTGTCTCAATCTCTGGTCCCAAAAGCCCCTTCTCCCAGTGGTACTCAATTTAAAAATACCACCTCCTTTCACAGGTTTCCCCATCCACCTTACTTCGTTGGCTGGCCAGCCATAGGTTCTCATTAGGTGTGTGGCAGTGAGGGATGTTTGTATGTCAGGGTATGTGGCTGAATGGGGGGGCCCCCGTGTTTAATATGCTAATTAGCTTTTTAATATTTTTTAGGGAATAAGGGTATTTGTATCATGTGCCTTTGATCAATAAAAAGTGTTTATGGCAGATTACAATTTTCATCTGTGGAGTTGCTGTTATAGTGCCAGCCTTATAGGAACCGTTTGTGTGTATGTGTGTTTTGTTAACGTGGGTCATGACTCCGGTCAGGAGCCCACGGACCTCTGCCCATGAACGCTACAATGCAGCACATCGCAAGACCAGAAGCATTGTGGAAAGAACCATCGGCCTGCTGAAAGCACGCTTTCTCTGTTTGGCACGGCCAGGAGGAGAGATGCTCTACAGCCCACAGAAGGTCTCCAAGATCATCCTCGCCTGCTGCGTGCTCCATAATATTTGTATATGCCACCAAATTCAAGCCCCCGAGGAGACAGCACTGGTGCCAGAAATCCCCAACTTGACCGCAGGAAGAAGTGAGGACACCCAGACTGGCGATGAGCTAAGGGAAAGGATGATCACTTCCTTTTTTGCGGTAAGCTAACTACCCTTCACTCTAATCCAAGTACTGCACTACTGGGTAAATGTATTTGACCTCCCATCAAAATGAGAAAAAAAACCACTCTAAGGGGGGTGTAAGATGACCCAAACCACTCTAAGGGGGGTGTAAGATGACCCAAACCACTCTAAGGGGGGGTGTAAGATGACCCAAACCACTCTAAGGGGGGGTGTAAGATGACCCAAACCACTCTAAGGGGGGTGTAAGATGACCCAAACCACTCTAAGGGGGGTGTAAGATGACCCAAACCACTCTAAGGGGGGTGTAAGATGACCCAAACCACTCTAAGGGGGGTGTAAGATGACCCAAACCACTCTAAGCGGGGGTGTAAGATGACCCAAACCACTCTAAGGGGGGTGTAAGATGACCCAAACCACTCTAAGGGGGGTGTAAGATGACCCAAACCACTCTAAGGGGGGGTGTAAGATGACCCAAACCACTCTAAGGGGGGTGTAAGATGACCCAAACCACTCTAAGGGGGGTGTAAGATGACCCAAACCACTCTAAGGGGGGTGTAAGATGACCCAAACCACTCTCAGGGGGGGTGTAAGATGACCCAAACCACTCTAAGGGGGGTGTAAGATGACCCAAACCACTCTTAAGGGGGGTGTAAGATGACCCAAACCACTCTAAGGGGGGGTGTAAGATGACCCAAACCACTCTAAGGGGGGTGTAAGATGACCCAAACCACTCTAAGGGGGGTGTAAGATGACCCAAACCACTCTAAGGGGGGGTGTAAGATGACCCAAACCACTCTAAGGGGGGTGTAAGATGACCCAAACCACTCTAAGGGGGGGTGTAAGATGACCCAAACCACTCTAAGGGGGGGTGTAAGATGACCCAAACCACTCTAAGGGGGGTGTAAGATGACCCAAACCACTCTAAGGGGGGTGTAAGATGACCCAAACCACTCTAAGGGGGGTGTAAGATGACCCAAACCACTCTAAGGGGGGTGTAAGATGACCCAAACCACTCTAAGGGGGGTGTAAGACGCAAATGTTGGTTAACAATTAATGCAATATTTTTTTACAGCAAAAACACAAATTTAAAGATATATACTAACTGCACTTTTTTTAATTTTTCAGGCACCCCGAGATGCACCGTGATCACAAATTTCATTTTCTAGAACTTTTCTGAACTTTCCTTTGAATTCTAATTTCTGTTGGATTTTTCATTTTCATTTCTGTTTTAATTTTAGTTCATTTTTAGTCAAAAAAAAAAAAATATATATATACATGTGGCTATGTGTTTAATTCTGTTGTAATTTTCCTTTTCATTCTAATTCCTGTTTTAATTTTCCTTTTCTTTCTCATTTCTGGTTTAATTTTCCTTTTCTTTCTCATTTCTGTTTTTATTTTCCTTTTCATTCTAATTTCTGTTTTAATTTTCCTTTTCATTCTAATTTCTGTTTTAATTTTCCTTTTCATTCTCATTTCTGTTTTAATTTTCCTTTTCTTTCTCATTTCTGGTTTAATTTTCCTTTTCATTCTCATTTCTGTTTTAATTTTACTTTTCTTTCTCATTTCTGGTTTAATTTTCCTTTTCATTCTAATTTATGGTTTAATTTTCATTTTCATTCTCATTGGTGGTTTAATTGTAGTTCCTTTTTCTTAAAAAAATAAAAAACAAATAAAATACATGTGGCTATGTGTTTAATTCTGTTTTAATTTTCCTTTTCATTCTAATATCTGTTTTAATTTTATTTCCTTTTCAACACAAAATAAAAACTAAAAAAAGTAAAGAAACATGTTGCAATGTGTTTTATTCTGAAGGTACTTGATTCCCAGCCCACAGCAAAGCAAAGCGCAGGCGCTGTGTTGAATAGCGTTGTCAAACTGACTGACAGCGCCTACAAAGCTGAGGTCCAACATCATATTCAGCAATGTAGGCGTTGTTCCCAACAACGCCAGGTAGCGACTGAGGAGGCCTGCTATAGCGAATCGCTACCGCCCGCGGCGTACGCTAGCGGCGCTCATAGCGCCATACTTCAGTCGCTCATCTGTCGCTACCTGGCGCTATTGATGAATCGGCCTCCCCCATCACAGCCCTGGCTTTACCACAGCATTTCCTACAAAGGTAGTTTTGGTTTTATACTTATGCCAATTGTAAGAGCACTACATTTCTATTGGATGCCCACTGTTTTCTTATGGTACCTAGTAGCCCTGTTGCTTTCAGGGCTATGGAAGGGCTTTATGGTCCGTTAGCCTGCCACGAGTAATGGTCAGAAGAAAAGTTTTCAGGATACAGCCTATGGCCACATTACCAGCACATTTAACTATTCCTTGACATCCTATTCCATCAATATTGAAGACTGATGTTGAAGCTGACCCCTTAGGGTTGATTCAGCACCAAATTTTTTTACTCACGTTTTTTTCAGAGAAAACTTTTTTTCTCATGATTTTTTCCCTCCATACAATTCAGCACCATATTTAGCTGTGCAATTAAAAAACATGTTTTCCACCATGCTACATTATTTTGTCAAGATTACGTTTTTGTATAAAGATATTATTATATTATTTTTTTTAATGCTGAAGAGTTGTGTTTTTATGATAGAATGTATTTCCTACAACAGGAAATGTAGGAAGGGTTCTGCTTCATAACCTTTTAAATGTGTTTGTGGTACATTTAGAGCCTTACTTGCTTTAATACATATGATGTCACTTGTAAACTTCAGCTTTAACATTTTACATCTAGATGAACCAAAACCTATTTTACCAGAATGTTTCAGTAATACAAAAGCCAGATGTGTGCAGACACCACAGAGACAACCCCATGCTTAGCATCTAAGAGTGTGAACTGATAAGCATGTTGGCAAGAGTTTCTAATCTAACACATTGAAAACAGTGCAGTAAAGCAGAAAGCCTATTTGGAACTGTACAACGAATACATGGGTTTGTTGTTCTAAAAAGCATACATAAAACTAAATGAGTGCTAACAATGCCCACAAGAGCAAGGATATAAAAGCCCATACAACTACTCTGGAGGCCAGAAATTCACTTATTGGCCCGGCAATTTCAATGTATGCTGAATTTACGTTGGTCATTTTGTGTGTGTATATTTATGTGTGCCAAAATAATGCCCTCTAAGGAGCTGAGCTGATCTTTTTTTAAATGTTCTTATGTTAGAAAATTTGTATTTTATTGAAGCAGTATCGGCAATCTGACTGTAGGTAAGTACTACAGTAAACACAGAACACAGCTTCTGGCCATGTGTAAGGTTAAGTGTGCTCCCTCACCTCAGCAGTCTTTTGTGAGTACAGGGATTACTTCTGTCTTTGTGATGTACAGACTTCTCCTGGAGGGAAGGATGGCTCTGTCCTTCTTAAACCGGACCTTCACCCTAAATAAGAGCATATCTTATATATTTCTCTCGCGCTGTACATACAGATTGTCCACATTAAAAATCATCCTACCTGCACCTTTTGCATTTTCTGAGACTTTAAACATCCAAGATGGCGGTCCATGGAGGTGCAGGCTGCCTGTAAACAGGAAGCGTCTTCTGCATTTTGGGATTGCTGACCTTTTCCTGACCCCAGCTCTGCTCTTTTTGTGCAAAGCACAGCTATAACCCTGCCCCCCGCACCTTTGACCCCTCTCCTCAGTATGTGATGCTACTGAGCCAATTTTAGATGCTGGGGAATAGTTTTTTTAAGGGTTTGAGCTTTTCATTAAATGTTGCTGAAGGTCCGCTTTAAGAAAGTGGAGTCAAATTACTGAACTTGACCCCTCCCTGGAACTGCATGATGTTTAAACACTTTCTCATGAAACCGGGGAGCAGACAGAAATAGATTAGGAACCTATTTTTCAGCACCAAAATAAAGTCCCCCCCAAAACAACAATTGAAACGTACATGATTCTGTGAATAGTGGGAGAAGGACTTGGCAGATGATTTAATGATAAACAATAGGAGAATATTTTCCTTCCATTGGAGTTATCATTGGTGCAGAGCCAAAAGGTGAGTATAGAGTTATTTTTATTTTAACATGGACAATCACTTTAATCTGTGTATCTTTACACTTTTGGAGGAGGAGCAGTTGCCGCATGAATACTCAGCTGTTTCATATCTCCACATCAGTATTTCTCTAATGCAGGGCTTATTGATGGCATGAGGGGAGTTTAGGTTAGTGTTTCTGTGAATCAGAAAGTAGCCTGGATTAGGGCACAGGTATTGGTATTACTAATGCCAGGCTAGAACAGGAATCAGGGTTTCCTACAGAACCCTTTTTCTGGTGTAAGCCTTAAAGTGGACCAACACCCAGGATTTTGACTATCCTGGGTTTTGGTCCACATCGGTGGGGCACCCCTGCTAGAGGGAAGCGCGAGACGCGGCCGCGGCTCGCGCCGATGGAACGGGGCTGAGGTAAGGTTTGTGGGACTCCTCGGGGGTTCCTCCCCGCGGGACATCCCGATTTCGGATGCCCCGCGGGGAGGGATCTGATCGGTCCGGGAATCTTATAGATTTCCGGGCCGATCCCCCCTGGGTGTTGGTCCACTTTAAATCTAAACATGTAGGTGACACAAGGAAGGTCAGAAACTTGACAAACTACTCCCCCGAGCAGTAATTAGTTGAAGTACTGTTACCCTCTTCCCAGGGGTGCACATAGCCCTGATGGGGCCCCATAGCTGGGCCCCCATTAGCACCAGCACATCCCCCACCCCCCAGGAAGACTGTCACCGGCTGGGATCATCTGGAGGTGCAGGAGGATGCGGCGAGGGATGTGTGCATGCGGTGACCAGTGAGGCATGTGTCTGTGGCATCGCTGGACTATAATAGAAACCCGCGGAAAGGCTGCTTAGGTGAGTATAGAGCTGGGAAGGGGGCGTACATTATGAGGCGGTATTGCAGGTAGCGCCGGACGCCCTTGTTTATGAACTGAGTATGGAGGTTGCTGTCAGACTGTCCTTTACAGCCTATAAAGCAAATTTCATGAATCACCCGAGCTAGTAAGTGATACCTCCCTGGGAAGCCTAGAGGTAAACAGGCTCTCGAATATCTAGTGCTTTACCAGTACAGATGAAGCAGAGTTAAACGTCCCTTTTACTGAGTTAAGTACACAATGTCATCTTGAAATCTTCAATTCTTTTAAATGGCTTTTGTGTTCTCAGATATCTCAGGAGATTAAGGATTACTGTAACTGTATGTTCCAATTATGAAGCTTGTATTGCTGAGAGTGGGGACCACAATCAGGGAGGGTCATACTCATTATTTTGTAAAGCAAGTTTGGCTATGTTTGTGCTTTTGTGCTTTTTCTCCCAAAAAAGTGCCAAAAATAAATTCTCACAGCGCTGAATCAATCTTTATGTTCTAGGTCATTGTTTCTCAACCTGCAGTACCCCAGGGGGTACTTAGCAATGGTCAAGGGTGTGCCACCAGGGGGGGTCTGACAGCTCTGGTATATTATTTTAACAGTAAAACAGTATTCTTTCTTGCTTCAGAGAGTTACAAGGCCAATTAGCTATTTATTTTGGTAAAATTAGTAACTGATTTCCTTCTTGGAGGTACTAGGTTGCTTTGCCTTAACCCTTTTGTTGCCAAGCCCGTAACACCTACGTGCTGGCTTGGCTGGGCGTTAAGTGCCAAGCCCGTAGGTGTTACGTGCTTGACTTTCCCCCCCTGCTAGTTAAAAAATAAAAAATAAAAATACTCACCTGCCCCCTCGTTGGATTCGGCCGGGTCTCCTCTTTAATTTGGTGCCATCCGATCCCCCGTGGGGGGTCGGATGGCTCCAGGAGAGCCCCCAGAATAGGGTCCCCCCCCGCTTCGGCAGCAGCAGCTGCTAACTATAAAGAAAAAATAAATAAAAATGACATTTGCTTACCTGAGACCGCGCTGTCTCCCAACGGGTGTCCTCTTCACTGGGGGGGGGCCTCCGATCGCCCCCCCCCAGCCTCTTCCGTGGCGAGGAGAGGGCAGAAACTGCCCCCCCCCCACTTCCTGGAACGGGTCGGCTAGCCCCGCCCCTTGGGGGTGGGGCCGGGTGACATCGTTGTGATGTCACCAGCAGCCCTCTTAATGCCGGCACCCGACACAGAGAATCAGTCTGCTTGGGTGCCTGGAGGAGAGAGGTGGGGAGGAGGAGAGGGCTGAGATGCCCCCCCCCTCCTCAGGCTCTCTCACCTGAGCAGACTGTCATCTCAGATCGCCGGGGGACACAGGATCGGAGGTGAGTAAAGTAAAAAAAAAAAAAATAAAGATAATTTTTTTTTTCTTATGTGTCTGTGTCTTTTTATTTAACATTTAACCCCTTGTGAACTGGTAAGGGGTCCATGAGACCCCTTATACCAGTTCACAAGGTTGGGGGATGGCACGTCACCCGCTTGCCGCAGCGGGTGACTTGCCATTAACCCCCAGCACCCCCAATTACCTGCCTCCCCAAAGCCCGTGGGGGGCAGAAGAGTACGGGCCCACACAGGCTATGTGGGCTCATAGGCTGCAGGGTGGGGGGGCCACAAAAGCTGCCCCCCCACTCTGTGCCTACAAGCCCCCATAGCTGGTCCCGGGCTGGTAATGCTGGGTAAGGGGGACCCCATTTCATTTTTGGGGGGGATTTTTAAGGGTTTTTAACCCTTAAAATTCCCCCCCAAAAAATGGGGTCCCCCCTGGGAGGGGGGCCCTATGTCATTTTTTTTTAATTAACCCTTTATGTTTTGTCGCCTAGCAGCTATAAAAGGCTTCCAGCTGCAGCAGGAGAACAGGAAGCCAGATTGATCAGCGTGGGACACAGGGATGGATGGGAGGTAAGTATTAAAAAGTTTTTAAAAAAATAATAATAAAATATTTTTTCTTATTTTTTTTACACTTAACCCCTTGTGAACTGGTAAGGGGTCCATTAGATCCCTTATACCAGTTCACAAGGCTGGGGGCTGGCAAGTCACCTGCCGCTAGCAGGTGACTTGCCGTTAACCCTTGGCACCCCCAATTACCTGCCTCCCCAAAGCCCGGGGGGGGGGCAGAAGAGCCCAGGCCCACATAGGCTATGTGCGCTTGTAGGCTGCAGGGTAGGGGGCCATAAAAGCTGGCCCCTTCACTCTGTTCCTACAAGCCCCCATAGCTGGTCCCGGGCTGGTAATGCTGGGTAAGGGGGACCCCATTTCATTTTTTTTTTTATTTTTAAGAGTTTTTAACCCTCAAAATTCCCCCAAAAAATGTCTTTTTTTTTTTTTTTTAAATTAACCCCTTATGTTTATAGTGTGGATAGTAGTAGTATTTTATTTGTAAATGTTATAAAGTGCTATTTTCAGTTTGGGGGGTCTCCTGGGCAAGAATGGGGGGGGGGGCTACCGATAAATATGTGGTGCCGTTGTAATCGGGAGAAATAGGGCTATCACATGCAATATGGTTTTCTCTAAAGTAAATGTTTTATTTAAAATAAAGGAGACAATTGTCTAAAAAATAATTATTTATTTATTTTTGCACAAAAATATTTTAAAAAACAGTAGAAAAATTACAAACAAGACATTTCATGTTCAAGCCTAAACTCTGCTGCAAAATATATATCTATAATTTTCCTGAAAATTCCGGCAAAAATCACGGTTAAACATGGCTCATAATGGGGAAAAATGACCTGTCAACAGAGGGTGACAAAACTTCAAGTAGGCTGGCAATTAAAAGGGTTAATAGTACCTATGCATGTTGGGTATTGTTCTGCTCGGAGGACCTTGCTCTTTCAGATTTAGCTTGTTTGTTCTTGTTTGCATATTTATATTTTAGGAAAACATGTTATTTATTCCGTTTTTTTTATTCATTTTTTTAGGGAAACCCTGTGCAACCTAAGAATTCTTTGAGGGATTACTTCCAGAAAGGTGAACCTACTACAACAAGCTGGGTACTCTTAGAAAGCTTAACATGTGTACTTTCAGAGAATATATGGTTTATAGGGGATATTCCAAATGTAAAGGGTTGTTTTGGTTGAAAAATTGCAAGGTGCGCATTTTGTCTGCAGAGATGAAATTTTCAAGTAAAATTACTGTTATGCGCATGTATTTGCCAACTCTTCCTTTGACAGTACCTATGCATGTTGGGTATCGTTCTGTTCGGGGCATGTTGCTTTTTGAGATTTTTCTTGATTTTTCTTGTTTGCATATAGTTTTTTTTAAGAAAATGTGGATTGATTTATCCTTTTTATTCTTTTTTAGGGAAACTTTGTGCAACCAAAGAATACATTGAGGGATTACTTCCAGAAAACTAAGCCCACATAAACAAGCTTGGTACGCCTAGAAAGCTTGAAGTGTGTACTTCCAGAGAATATATAGTTTGTGGGGGTATTTTAAATGTAAATGGTTGTTTTTCTGGAAAAACTGCAAGGTGCGCATGGCGCATAGCGCAGTTGTATTTTATCTGAAAATCTAAAGCTCTGTTTCAGTTTGGGGGAGTCTCCTGGGCAGGAAAGGGTGTCTATCAATACATATGTGGTACCGCTGTGAATGGGAGAAATTAGGGTTTCGCACGCAATAAAATATTATTGACAACCTTATATTATTTATTACAAAAAAACACTACAAATTGCAAAAAATAGATTTTTTTTTTTTTTGCACATATTTCACCAAAAAGTATTGAGAATACACTAAAAAAGGCCAAACATGAGATTTCATGTTGAAGCCCAGACTCTCTTGAAAAAAACAATATATAATTTTCCTGGGAAATCCCTGGAAATCCTTTCAAAAATCACAGTTGAACATGTGTAGTGCAAAATAGTGAAACATGGTCTGGCAACAGAGGGCGACAAAAGCTGCAGGTAGGCTGGCAGCGAAAGGGTTAAAAGCAAGCATTTGGTAAATATGGGGACATTGTATCAAAACAAATACTGAGCTTTTAAAGCCTTAGAAATGCATTTACGTTGCATTCTTTAAAAGAAAAACATTTTTGCATAATAAGTAAATGTTAAAGTCTATGGCAACACAAACGCAATACAGGTACACTGCGTTATACGTGAGTTGCCATTGACCTGTGCTGTTACAATGTTGTGCTGAAAAAGGTGTCTGCAATGCTTTTTTGATACTATGGGGTTTATTCATCAAGGGATAGCGGCAGGTAGTGCCTCGTAGCGGCAGGCAGCATCTGGTGAGCGCTGGCCACTGTACGCGATACCACATTTATGAAGGCGATTCTGGTGAGCGCCATGTAGTGTACGATTCATCATTACAAGTATTACTTGCCGCTACCTGTTGCTTTCTTCTGTTTTTTTGTTTTTCTTTTTTTTTTCTCTCAAATAATTGTGTCACCTCTCATGGCCTAGTTTTGTAAACTTTTTAGATTTGTTATATTTTTATGCAGAATTGTCATTACAGGTCTGGCATTAAAGTATTAATGTCACAATGTTACAATAATGTAATTTCATGTGTTTTTGCTTTGTTACTGGTGGATATGTGTTCGAAAACAGACTTTAATCACACAGCGTCTGCCGCTCTATGCTATAGCGACCAGATCCAGAGCGCCTACACTCGGGGAGGCTGATTTATTAATTGCGCCAGGTAGCGACAGTTGAGCGACTGTAGCGGTATTTTCACAGCGCCCGCTAGTAGTCGCTGTGCTTGGCCATTGTTCGGTTGTTGATAGCGACTCAGTCGGTGTGCAGTAATGTTGAATATTGGGTGAGGAGTCGCTATTTGTCAGGTACTGCGCTGTATGGGAGCGCATGATAGCGAATGGCCATAGCGACCGGCTCCCACCATATTCATTAACAAATCACGCTCCAAAAATTCTCGCGCTGTGAAATGCATGTTTAAACCCCAGAGCGCTGGCGGCGATGGGTTAAAAGTAGTTTTTTAACCCCCAAACAACCATATTTTGGGAAACCAAAAAAAAAAAGTTTATAAAAACATTTTGGAATATGAATACATTAATATCAGACCTGTAATATCAATTCTGCACAATTTTTTTTATTTTTTTCTTACCTTAAAAAAAATATCTAACATGGCAGAAGTGGTAACAGAAATGTTCACATAAAAAAAAAAAAAAATATTAACAATTAATTATTAATATTTAAAGATTGTTCCATTGAAATGCATTGGAGAGCGCCAGGTAGCGAGAGGTCATACCTGTCGCTGTTCAAGGTCGCTCGCTGGCGCTGTGGGCTGAGGCTGGAATAATGATGAATGAGTGGCTATCTGGCGCTATCTCAGTCGCTAAGCAGGATCGGCTTGATAAATGTGTGATTGTGGTGGGGAGCTACCTGGCGCTATCCCTGTGTGTCTGTTTTTTTTTGTTGAATATAGTGTGAGTCGCTGGGAGTCGGTCGCAATGAGCTGGCGCTACCTTTCACTCCCAGCAACGATGTACAGGTGTTAGAACGCCCAACATACATCTTATTCATCAATGCCAGCCAGGTTACTACAGCGACTGAGGTGCTCTGTTACAGCGCCCGATAGCCGATCACAGCATATACTAGCGGTCGCTCTTAGCACCTCTGTACAGACGCTCATCTGCCGATACCTGGAGCTAGTAATGAATCAGCCTGCTCACATAACGCAGTGCAGATGTGTGAACTATCTCGTATAGCATAATGCACAATGTAGCTGCATTGCAATGCAGTGCAACAATACAGAGAAAGTGCAAAGGTGTGAACAGAGCTTCAGACACACATTTTAGGAGCAGTTTGCAGGCTTGTTGTTGGCTGTCTAACCCCCTTTAGGGCCAAAGGAATTAAACAGTTTTTCCTGAATTCATTTGGTGTTTTGTCTGGTAATTTATTGACATGTTTGCACATTTTTGGGGGTTATGTCATGACTTTTCTTGATATATGGTTTAAATGATACAATTTTTACTCTAATATACAATAGGTTAGTTTCCTAAAGTCTATGCCTGATTAGGGTATACTAATCAACCCCCAGTAAGATGCACAAGGATAGCCAACATTTATGTATCTTGACCGTGGCAGCTTTGGAGCCTGCTCATATCCTATAGGACAGTACTTATATAATTTCATAGCATTGTATACTATTTATTGTTTTTACTGGTATTCATTTTTAGTTCACTAGAGATTTGTATGCGCTACATGAGCTTAGTATTCATTAGTTTAGGGCTCGTGTTTGCATTTTATGTTGCTTAGGCATTGCTAATTTAAGTAGCTCTATTACACAATTGTCTAATATTAAAAAAAACTTTTAAACATGCTAGATAGTGAGAGAATGAGTTACCTATGTACCCTAAAAAATAACTGCCAAGCTTTTGATTTCTCCATTCCACTTTTACAGAGGAAGTGCTTTTTTCTCTATCCGTCTCCTGAGCTAGCCTGTGGAAAACAGCAGCAGTAAGCACTTTAACAGCCATCCTAATCATTGCATTATGTGTAAAAGCATCTACACACATCAGAGGAACAGCAATAGCAGTGTTTTTGTTTTTTGACTACAGGGTGGCTCAGCTGAATTGTATTTCCAAAACGTGTCACCCCTGATGCTTGGTCTTTAAAATGAAAAATACAAGCTTAACTATAATACAGAGATTGTTATAATACAGAGTGTATAAAATACTCAGTAGTTCCTAAGTTATTTGTAAAAGTATTAGAGCATTGAAGATGCAGAGAAAAAAGTGAGGAGAAAAAGTGGGTGTGGTAACAACTCTGTGATGTAAGCACACAGTTTGCTTTACATATATCATAGTAAAATGATATATGTAAAAGTGCCTAAGTATAAGCTGGCCTGTTGGCCCAGTCTGCTGATTATCCCAGCGCCAGTGAGCACTACTTTGTACTGATGTTTTTTCTGGCGTGCATTGATTTTTTTTTCTCCTTGAAAAGATTGGTGCAGTATTTTTTAGGAGCTGGTCAGTGTTTCATCATTACAGTTACAAGAAATCACTGCTGGGGAAGAAGGGGACAAACTTTACAGTGTGTTCCAGCTTCATTTTTGGTGTCCAAATGACACATTGTTAAGTAAAAGAAGCTATTAACATTTTAATAACCCCAAAAAACATTTTGCACTATCTAGGTCCTGCATTTCAATTATACATTACATGTGTTTAATATTAATTATAAGCATTAAACACTGTAATCCAGTGTGCTAATTGTGCCCATTGTGCTCTATGGGATCTTGAGCAACAGCAGCATGTTTCATCTGGCGCTGTCTCAGCCACGCCCCGCGCTGCATCCTTTTCTGCGCCAGTGTTAAATAAGATGCTAGGTGGCCGCCGCATTGGTCATTGTTAAGTCGTACGCCACTGAGGCCAAAAACTTCCTAAATAAGATTTCCAAACTGGCTATAGCATAGCTATCAGTATATGTGACATTCAAATAACCAACACTGTACAATTTGGTCATGCACTCCACTATAAGTTTAGCAGAGGGAATAGCTTATATGTTTAATTTGCTATCTTAAGCCTTTTTTCAGTCTGCATGTACTGTGTGTTTCCAGACTTGGAAAGCTGGATATGGTAGATTGGCTTATTTTGCTTGTTATGAGAGAGGTTTACTCGATAATACTCAACAAAGTACACAGTACAACTGTTTCGAGTCCAGAATGTCTTTTGTACAATATGCCAACTTCAGCAGATAAATATAAGACAAAGACAAACTAAATATATGCAATTATGCTAAATTGCTCTAGAGATGATTTTTTCCTCTGCCCTGCCATGCAAAATGAGCTCAGACACCAGATATGTGAGCTTGTAGCCCAGGATTCAGAGGCTCAGCCCACATAGTCCACATGGACACTGGGCTCTTCTGCACCCCCCTGGCTGGTGAAGGTGCAGGTAAGCGAGAGCAGGAGTTTTGGCAAGTCACCAGCTTGCTGGTAGGTGACTTGCTGCCCCTTCTTCCCTTTGCACTAGTATAAGGATCTTAAGGACCCCTTACCAGTTCACAAAGGGTTAGAGTCTAATTTTACAGCAATACTTACCTCCTTCCTTGTTATCTTTCCCAAGGTGCTGTCTCACACTGTCCACCACTGTCCCCTGCCGCTTAGGATAGTGGCAAGGGAAAGCGAGGAGGGAGGTGGATTCATTGGTTTGTTTGTTTTTTTAACAATTGTTATTGGCACAAATCCCAACAATTTTTTCCCAGAAATTCAGAGCGAATTTCGATCCGTCTGAATCAATTTGCTCATCTCTATTTACATCACTATGAATACAATGACACAAGTTAAAATCTATAGTGATGAAATTATTCAGTCTTCATCCATCCTACATCTTATAATAGTTGTAATAATTTTTCCTAATACAACTTACAAAATATACAAAATATATAAAGTTAAAGTTATAATATATAAAGTTCACTAATAGTTAATTAGGTTAACTAATAAATAATGTTCTTCCATTCAACCAATCCAACCATTTTTGTCTGTATGCATCCTTTGTAATTGTTGCTGTGCTCAAAGTAGGATGGTGAGGACTCAGAGTCATACTATATATATTCCTTTATTTAAACCAACAACATATAAGAATATAACATAACATATAACAAGTAACTTGTAGTAGTAACTACTGTGGGCTCCCTTAGAAATGCACTTTTTGCAGGCAGGCCAAGTTTGTGCTCCGGGAAGCAGTAGAGCAAACCCTCTTTAGGGAAATTCACCAATCCTTCTCTTCTGTATAAAGTTAGTGGTCAGGTTTTTTTGTGATTGGGTGTTGAAAAAAAGAATTTTAAGGAGAGAACATGTGTTTGTGCTCTGGCGTTCAGTATTATTCAGTTATCATCTTGTACTAGGCCATCTGTTCTGTTTCCCTTCTGGGAAATTCATCAATGCACCTCCTCTACATTTGGGTACGATGGACAAATCAAGAAGCATGGGCAAGGGTGGTAGGCATGAGTGGGATAGGTATGGAAGGGGACAAAGCAAACTGTCTCCTAAAGCTGCTATAGAACAACACGTTGTAATAGGGCTCCATAGCTTGCAGTGTCTGCCAGCAGGGTGGAATCTCCATCCCTTACAACCACAGCACAAGAAATCAGAGTGGACACAGTAAGGGACAACTACATCCACCACTTCATCCTGTTCTAAAGCACAGAGCAGCCATCTGGCTGTGGGCCATAAACAAGGATTTTCACCTAGGGCCACATTACCAGACACTCTAAAGCACTCAGAATTTTCGCATTCCACGGTGGTTATCCAAATGATTTTGTATATTTATGAAGTGTTTTGGAAGGCCCCTGGGTCTTGGGAGCTGACGGGGGACTCCAAACTATTAGGTGAATAAGACCTAGACATATTATGCGCTGATGTCAAACACTCATTTTACTCTGAGCAGGGGGAGCAGCCCAGGGAGGAAAAACAGGGTAGGTCAGTGTGTACTGTCAGTTGTCCACTAACCATGTTGAAATGGGGGCAGAAAGACAGGGGCCCACTCCTGTTGCTTACTGTGAAATCGCGTTCACTGAGAAGGAAAATTAATTGGACAGGGGAGGGGTGGGCAAGGGTGGATAAAGTTAGGCAGAATTGAGACTGGAATAGAAGTGATGGACAGAGGTTATGTGGAATGAGGTGAGCAAAGGTGGGTAGAGATAGGTAGAGGTGAGATGAGAACAAGTGAGCTGGGAAGAGGTGAGCTGGAAGTCTATATAGGTATCCGAACACCACCAACACAAACAATACACCAGTAGCATATGTGTGTCACCCACCTTTACAGAGAAGTGAATCTGTGCCTCACTTTCTGCTTTGGGAATTAGTGATACACTGCCCTTTAGTGGCCAGCCATTTGGACTGCAGGCAAGGCAAGTCCCGCTCTCCAACTCCCTAGCACCACTACTCTATTGAAAGATTTAAATGCAAATTATGCCTCAACTTCTTCATTTTACTGAATCACATTTCATTTTATCTCTTGCCTTAAAATAAGAAAACAGTCCCAATGTTCTTGAGAAATTCTAAGGTAGGGTTAATGCATTAAACTGGACCTTCACCATCATTTAATGAAAAGCCCAAACCTTTAAAAAAAACTATTCCACAGCATCTAAAATTAATATATTTTAAGTTTTGAGTCACTTACTTATTAATCTTTCCCCCGCTGGGCTGCAACTCTGTTCGGGACTCTAGGATATGGGTGCCGCCATCTTGCCTCAGAAGCATCACATATTGGGGAGAGGAGAGGGGGCAAATGTACAGGGGGCGGGGTTATAGCTGTGCTTTGCACAGACAAAGCAGAGCTGGGGTTATCAAAAGGACAGCAATCTCAGAATGCAGAGCGACACAGTCGGAAGACACTTCCTGTTTGCAGGCAGCCTGACACTCCATGGGCCACCATCTAGGATGTTTAAAGGCTCATAACATGCAGTAGATGCAGGTAGGCTGATTTTTAATGTGGGCAATCTGTATGTTCAGGGTGTGGGAAACATATAACATATGCTTTTATTCAGGGTGAAGATCCGTTTTAAGATCAATATCTGTATACCAGACTTTTAGATGTCATCTCAAGGGCAATGGACAGGTAAGGACTACCTAACCTCCTCTATTGTTCCTGCTCTACCCCATTCCTCTTCAAGCTACAAAGGGGTAGCTGGGATAAAGAAAAACTATGTTTGAACCAGGGGGAGATGACAGACCAAAGACTTTGGGAAAATAACCGAGACCATCATAGACGCCCCGCTTACCTGCCACCCTATCCTACACTGCTCTATGCTCACTCACAGCATTAGGATGAGAAGCCAGGTCAGCAGGCAGGTGTGGCGTATGGTGGTGTATGAAGCATTCCCATAGAGATCTTTAGGCAATAACCCAGACCATCATAGGCGCCCCGCTTACCTGCCACCCTATCCTACACTGCTCTGTGCTCACTCACAGCATTAGGATGAGAAGCCAGGTCAGCAGGCAGGTGTGGCGTATGGTGGTGTATGAAGCATTCCCATAGAGATCTTTAGGCAATAACCCAGACCATCATAGGCGCCCCGCTTACCTGCCACCCTATCCTACACTGCTCTGTGCTCACTCACAGCATTAGGATGAGAAGCCAGGTCAGCCGGCAGGTGTGGTGTATGGTGGTGTACAGAGGCGGACTGGGACTAAAAAACGGCCCGGGACTTTTTGGGGCACATCGGCCCTGCTGCACTTTTCCTGGCCCAGTATGTATATATACATACACACACACACACACACACACACACACACCTTATTTTGTTCCATGGTTTACCAGTGTTTAGAGGACAAAAATAAGAAAAAAAATATTATGAACAAATTGGTGTGCTAAAATCTCCCCACCGAATCACTCCATTACAGCCAGTGAGCATCATCACACATTGGAGGTAGTATTAGTGCAGCATCTCCGATTACAGACAGTGAGGGGCATCCTGCATTACAGGTAGAGAGGGGCATCCTGCTTTAAAGGCAGTGAAGGGCATCCCGCTTTACAGGAAGTGAGCGGTATCCCGTTTTACAGGCAGTGAGGGGCATCCCGCTTTACAGGCAGTGAGGGGCATCCCGCATTACAGGCAAAGAAGGGCATCCCGCATTACAGGCAGAGAGGGCGCTGCTGTCTCTGCTGGGAGGAGAACGCACACAGCCGGCTCTTACCTTTCTGCTGCAGCTGCTAACAGGGCGTCTCACCGGGGTTCAAACAGCGGAAGCCTGCCCGGGACTGTCCGTGGTCATACGAGAGGCTGATGAGCTTCCCTTTTACAGGTAGAGAGGGGCATCCCGCTTTACAGGCAGAGAGGGGCATCCCGCATTACAGGCAGAGAAGGGCATCCCACATTACAGGCAGAGAGGAGCGTCCCGCATTACAGGTAGAGAGGGGCATCCTGCTTTAAAGGCAGTAAGGGGCATCCCACATTTACAGGCAGAGAGGGGCATCCCGTGTTTACAAGCAGAGAGGTGCATCCCACATTTACAGGCAGAGAGGGGCATCCCACATTTACAGGCAGAGAGGGGCATCCCACATTTACAGGCAGAGAGGGCGCTGCTGTCTCTGCTGGGAGGAGAACGCACACAGCCGGCTCTTACCTTTCTGCTGCAGCCGCTAACAGGGCGGCTCACCGGGGTTCAAACAGCGGAAGCCTGCCCGGGACTGTCCGTGGTCATACGAGAGGCTGATGAGCTTCCCTTCACCGGGAGTCAACGAGATGCTCTCTCTGTGCACGCGCACACGGTACCTCGGAGGTGCGGTGTGTCCGGCTCGCGGCCTGCAGTCCCCTCTTGCTGCCGTGTGGTACCGGGCTGCCTCCCCCCACGCAGCTGCTGCTTCTATTGTGGCACCGAAACTCCGCCGCTGAAGCATTTAATTCTGAGGCTGCCTCAACCTCTCGGTTGCAGGCTCACGGGCACGGGCACTTCCTGGTTGTTGCGCGCCGGTTGGGGGGCGTGCCCCATATGGTCGGTGTCCAATAAAAACAATGGACGCCGCCCATTGACGGCCACCAACCTGTGCGCAACAGCCAAGAGCTGCCTGCAAATGTGTGTGAGAGCGGCGGCCGCCACCCCTTCGTCCGCGATCGTTGCCCTCGCTCTTCTGCCTCTTCTTCCGCAAATACATAGAGCGAAGGCCGCGATCGAGGATGAATCCCCGAGAAGGCCTATGATGGTAGGGTCAGCGGCAAATTTGAGAAGTCTGAATATACAGTGGAGGCACAGCCATTTGTTAATAACAGGAATACAAAAGTGGGGAGGATGTAGCCTTTTTGTTCACCAGTCCTTTTTCCAGGATACTGTAGCATGTTTGATTGCATTTTGGTTTTAAAATTAGTTGTCCTTTAAACAATGTTATTGTTATATTCCTTTTAGTTTTTTTTTAAAGGAAAGGCTTATGTATTTGCACATAAAATGGAGAATTGTTTCCTCCCCAGAATCTAAATTTTATCCCACTTAAATGTGTAGTACAAGTGTGTACATGGAATATCTGAATCAGAAATGATGAGCAACACACCACACAATTGTATGAAACACTGCATGTTCCAGAACATCTGGCTGCCCCCTGTTTAGATTATGGCTGCAAACCAATTGACTGAACATCTGCAAATCTATTTAAAAGCTAAAATAGGATCTTTTCATTTAAGTAATTGTATTGAAGGATGTGAAAACACTGGAGTGCATTTCTGTTGATTATTTTATTACACTGCTGTTTTTAAAGATATTGATAAATCACCAGTAGCTATTGACAAACCTTCAAATGCGTTTCTGTCACCTACAATTGAACAAACCATACAGGAAGAACAGTAGACTCATATGGTCAGTGTCATAGATGTAAAGAACACATAATCAATAAATGTCCCTGGTGCTCTAGCTTGTCTGCAGGGGCTGTCAATTAGTATTACTGTACACATTCTGTTTTTGAGGTCACCCGTTAAACTAAACCCTAATGTAGTACACATTTAAATTATGACTTGAATGCAAAAGAAAGGCATATTACTTGGATAATTTAAACACATTGAATTTAGAATTGCAAGTTAAACCTGAAACAGAGCAGATCATTTTAGAAAGAAAAAGAAGACTCTCCCGGTTCAACAATAACCCCTAATGGATGAAGGTATTTTAAGTGGAGATAGACTATCAAAAATAGTCAGCTAGCTTTCACTATCTGTCCAGTCCAACACTGATGCAGCCACCACTCTGGTAAACTTTTACCCATGATCCTCTGCACTTATGAAAGCCTACGACTTCAGAGATGTGGTAGTTAAATCAGTTCTTTTGATTTGGTATTATTATTATTGTTTATTTATATAGCGCCATCATCTTCCATAGCGCTTTACAAAGTAGTAATTACAGTCAGGGTAGAAACATACGGTACATATACTATTTCAAATGCAGTTTTACAGATTTGACAGTGGATATTCTGAGTACAAGATACAATAGGGGAGAGAGCCCTGCCCTTGCGAGCTTACAGTCTAAAGGAAGAGGGGGAAGGACCACAAACAGTCAGTATTGAGCTTTGTGGCATATGCCCTTTAGAAGATTGGTTAGGCCAGATTATATGCTTGTCTGAATAAGTGAGTTTTAAGGGCGCCTTTGAAGGTTTTGAGGGTTGTGGAGTGGCGAATTGGGTGCGGGAGGGCATTCCAAAAGATTGGAGTTGCACGTGAGAAGTCCTGGAGGCGGGCGTGAGAGGAGGTGACCAGGGTGGAGGACAGGAGAAGGTCAGCAGCAGAGCGAAGGCTGCGTCTAGGTTGATACTGTTGGATTAGAGATGAGATGTAGGGAGGGGCCTGGTTGGAGAGAGCTTTGTATGTGAGTTAGAGTTTTAAACAGGATTCGCTGTGGGACTGGCAGCCATTGTAGGGATTGGCAGAGAGGTGCAGAACTGGAGGAGCGAGAGGAGAGATGGATGAGGCGAGCAGTGGAGTTCAGAATAGATTGGAGGGGTGCCAGTCTGTTAGTTGGTAAGCCACAAAGAAGGATGTTGCAATAATCCAGTCGGGATATGACCAGGGAATGCACTAGCATTTTAGTGGTATCAGGTGAGAGGAAGGGACGGATGCGTGAGGTGTTTTTAAGTTGGAGGCGACAGGAGGTGGCCAGGGAGTGAATATGTGGTTTGAAAGAGAGGGCAGAGTCCAGAATGACTCCCAGACACCGAGCTTGGGGAGTTGCTGTTATTGTGTAATTGTTGACAGAAATAGACGTGTTAGAGAGGGGAGCTAGATGGTGGGAAAATGACCAGTTCTGTCTTGTCCATGTTTAGCTTGAGGTAGCGAGATGACATGAATGAAGAAATAGCTGAGAGGCAGTAGGGGAGGCGAGATAGGAGAGAGGAGAGATTGGGGCCTGAGAGATATATCTGAGTGTCATCCGCATAGAAGTGGTATTGGAAGCCTAGTGAAGTTATACGTTTGCCAAGGCCATAGGTATAGACTGAGAAAAGTAAGGGGCCTAGGACAGAACCTTGTGGCACACCAACAGAAAGGGAACGTGAGGATGAGACCGTGTTAGAATAGAATACACTGAATGATCTATCAGAGAGGTAAGAGGTGAGCCAAGAGAGTGCAAGACCTTGAACCCCAAGAGAGGAGAGAATATCAAGAAGCAGAGAGTGGTCGACCGTGTCAAAGTCTGAGAAGAGGTCAAGAAGGATGAGGATGGAGTAGTGATCTTTGCCTTTGGCAGTGAGCAGATCATTGGTTATTTTGGTGAGGGCAGTTTCAGTGGAGTGGTTACGGCGGAATCCTGATTGTAAGGGGTCAAGTAAGTTGTTAGTGGATAAGTATTGTACCAGTTCTGAGTGGACATGTTGGTCAAGAAGTTTGGAGGAGAAAGGGAGTAGTGAGATAGGGTGGTAGCTGGAGAGGGCAGAGGGGTCGAGGGAGGGTTTCTTGATTGGTATTTTAGTATAAAAAAATATCAGCTTGGGAGAGCAGTTTTTAGTAGCTTGGGTGTGGTTTGCTCCTGTGGGTGTGGTTTACTGACAAAGCTAGCAATGTCAAATTAGTAATCCCATTCCCCCGATCCTGCAGACAGCAAAATAAAACAACTGCCGACCCTTGCTCCATGTCCCACCGACAAATAAATTGGCACTCAATTTGATGTAGCTTATAAAATGCAGTGTGCCTGTCTGTTCATATTCTGGAAGCATGCTCTCCTGATGGCTCAAGCGTGCACTACTGCCTTCAGCCACAGAGGAGCAGGCTTCCTTGATAACATGAGAGAGGAAGGGAACCACCTGAATGACATTGCTGAGGTGCTTATCTAGGCATGCAGGAGACAGCAGAGGGATGCATCCTTGCACTGACAGCAAAATACAGTGTTTGGTAGTCAGAACTGCAAAGGGTCTGGCTAGGGGAAGTCAGAAGAATATAAATGTTTTTTATTTTTAGTCACGAGGGGGCATGCAGTATAAGCCCAGATCGAGGTGGCCATTATACTTGATATACTCCTCGACCAGGCTGTGTACTTGTCTAGCTAAACTAAAGCTAGAACTGTGGGGTTCTCATAGAGAGACAGACCATCAGCGCACAATAGATGCTTCAAGAGAAGCTGTAAGAAAGCAGGGCATCCTTGTGCCACAACAGCATTCCTGATATGAGAAAAACCTCATAAAAGTGGAGTTTCTTTGTGATATTTGCTCATCGAACAACATAAAATCAATGCTCCCCGTCAATTCTCTCCACCCAGCACAATGACATTATTTATCACCCTCACTCATTACAATTTTCCCCATAATGTTAATATCCGTCTTGCTTACAATAAAAAAGTAATAGTACATCTCATTTTACCCCCTATTCTCCATAATCCAGCACAATTATAATAAATATGTCACATAAATAGCCTCATAAATAGTTAGCATCACCTTTTGAAGCTGTTACTTTAAATTGAGCAAATCAGGCCTAAGAAAAGTATAGATGGCAAATGAGGTTGGGGTACAGATGAGCAGATTAGGTTGGGGTACAGGTCAGTTTGCAACCTCTCTGAGTACCACCAGTGGTACTCCTCAGGGCCAGCACCAGCACAGGGCAAACATGGGCTAATGCCAGGGCCCCTGACATCTTTAGAGGCCCACTCAGGCTCACACTTGGCCATGGTATTATTTTACAGTGGACCCGAACCACCAGTGCTAGGTGCTTTAGTGGTAGCGGAGCAAGCAGCAAGGGCTGAAGGGTGCTTTGTGGCAGTAGAGAATGCAACAAGGACCAGAGGACGATTGGTGGCTATAGGGAAGGCAATAAGGATGGGAGGGCAATTGGTGGCTATATGAAAGGCAATAAGGACTAGGGCAATCAGCAGCAGGAGACCCATTTGTGGCAGCAGAGCTGAAGGGTGACATTATGTGACTCACTACTTTGGGGCCCACTAATACTCTCTTGCTAAAGGGCCCCCACAAACCTGCAGCCGGCCCTGGTACTCATAACCACTGTTTGAGAACCCCTAGTTTAGGGCATGGTGTGGTTGCTGCTGCTGTCATTCTTCCTGGCTACCAGTGGCCACATGCCATAGGAAACATATCTGGCCATGGCACCTACTTACTTTTTACCAGACCTGGTTCCCTGGGGCAGTGGCCCACCTTGCCTAGTCCTTATGATTCTATAATACATAGGAAAGATAAATGTTTGACCTAAAAGGATAGACTTACTAATTTGGTAGACATTTTAATACCATTCATATGTGGAACAACTCAAGCTGACATCCCACTACTTTTAAAGCCAAATCTCCCACATTGTGCCTCCGCCTGTGCATACTAAAAGGCTGATTCATTACTAACGCCAGGTATCGGCAGATGAGCATCTGTATACCGGCCCTTAGAGCGACCGTTAGTAGATGCTGTAAGCGGGTATCGGGCGCTGTAACAGAGTGCCTCAGTCGCTGTAGTAACCTGGCCTGCATTGATGAATGTGATGTATGTCGGGCGCTCTAACACCAGTACAGCGCTGCAGGTGGCCTGCCCCAGTGGATGCTCCACTAACAATTGGTATTACAGAGTACTGACCCACAGGTGGTTTTAGCAATTTGTATTACAGAGCAGTGACCCCCAAGGGGCCTGAACAATTGGTACAAAACATCACTGACCCCCAGGAGGTTTGAACAATTGGTATTAAATAGCAGGGACCCCCAAGTGGCCTGAACAATTGGTATTACAGAGCAGTGACCCCAAGTGGCCTGAACAATTGATATCACAGAGCAGTGACCCACACGTGGTTTGAACAATTGGTATTAAAGAGCAGTAATTCCCAAGGGGCCTGAACAATTGGTATTACAGAGCAGTGACCCCATGTGGTTTGAACAGTTGGTATTACAGAGCAGCGACCTCTAAGTGGTTTGAACAATTGGTATTAAAGAGCAGTGACCCCCAGGTGGCCTGAACAATTGTTATTACAGAGCAGTGACCCCCAGGTGGCCTGAACAATTGTTATTACAGAGCAGTGATCTCCAAGCCTTGAACAATTAGTATTACAGAGCAGTGACTCACAAGTGGTTTGAACAATTTGTATTAGAGAGCAGTTACACCCAAGGGGCCTGAGCAATTGATATTACAGATCAGTGACCCCCAAGTGGCCTGAACAATTGGTATTAAAGAGCAGTGACCCCCAGGTTGCCTGAACAATTGTTATTAAAGAGCAGCGACTCCCACGTGGTTTGAACAATTAGTATTAAAGAGCAGTGACCCCCAAGTAGTTTGAACAATTGGTATTGCAAAGTAGTGATCCCCAAGGGGCCTGAACAATTAGTATTACAGAGCAGTGAACCACAAGTGGTTTGAACAATTTGTATTAGAGAGCAGTTACTCCCAAGGGGCCTGAGCAATTGGTATTACAGATCAGTGACCCCCAAGGGCCTGAACAATTGTTATCAAAGAGAAGCGACCCCCACAGGGTTTGAATAATTAGTATTAAACTGCAGTGACCCCCGAAGGGGTTTAAACAATTGGTATTACAGAGCAGTAACTCCCAAGTGGCTTGAACAACCACACCAGTGGTTGGAGCAAGTGATATTAAAGAGTACTGACACCCAGTGCACACTACACAAAAATGTTTTTTAAAGAATACTGACACACAAGGGGCACTACACAAAAACACAATTCTGTGAGTACTCACCTGTAGAATTGTTTTTTCTGGGGATCCATTCCAGACCCTCCTTACACTTGGGATTACCTCCTTGCCCGATAGGATGTGACTGCAAGACAAAAAAAGGCGTGGCCCCTCCCGGCCCCATAAGTAGCAGCTGCCTCCCAATCAAGACCAGTACTTAAAAAGCAGTAAAACATAAATCAGAGGCAGGCCGGGAGGCCCCCTTATAGGAGACAATGTTACTCTCACACCGAACACCGCTTGAAATTCTCTCAAAAATATAATCTCTTCTCTTTTCTTATTCTTTTTTTTTTAATACCAATGAAATAATAAATGGACTAAAAACCATCAAAAAAGCATCAAAAGATAGATCATGATCCAAAACAAAACGGGTGGGCCGGATAGTCTGGAATGGATCCCCAGAAAAAACTATTCTACTGGTGAGTACTCACAGAATTGTGTTTTTTCTTCCGATCCATTCCAGACCCTCCTTACACTTGGGATCTCCAAAAGCAGTGCCATCTAAGGGCGGGATCCCCAGCGCGGAACAGCAGATAGTTTATTTCACTACCGCCTGAAGAATCTTTCGACCAACCACAGCGTCAGCTGAGGCCCTAACATCCACATTGTAAAATATGGTAAATGTATGAACCGAAGACCAGGTGGCAGCTTTACAAACCTGCTCCACGGAGGCCTGATGCTGAAAAGCCCAGGAAGCACCAATAGCCCTAGTAGAATGGGCCGTGACCCGAAAAGGGGGTTTCTTCCCCTTGGCCGAGTAGGCTCTTTCAACTGCCTGCCTAATTCACTTACTGACAGTGGATTTAGCTGGCGGAAGCCCCTTTCTCGGCCCTTCCGATATAACAAAAAGAAAATCCGACTTCCGGAAGGATTCCGTAGCTGCCATGTAATATCTTATGGCTCTGACTACATCCAAAGAATGAAGTGCCCTTCCGGCATTAGCCAGAACTTAAAGAATAAAGAAGGTAGAATTACCTCCTCATTAAGGTGAAAAGGAGAGATGACCTTAGGTAAAAAATTAGGCTAAAACCGAAAAACTACCTTGTCTCTGTGTAACTCAAAATTAGGCGACTTCATACATAAGGCGGCTAATTCAGAAACTCGCCGCACAGAAGTGATTGCCACCAAAAATATCACCTTAAGCGTCAAAATGCTCAATGGAGCGTCAATCATAGGCTCGAAGGGAGCACCTTGGAGAGCAGATAGTACCAGATTCAAGTCCCACACCGGTAAAATAGGCTTGCGCGGTGGAAGGACATGAGTGACTCCCTGAAAAAAGGTTCTAACGAGTCTATTACTAGCGATAGATTTCTGGAAAAACATAGATAAGGCCGATACATGCCCCTTTAGGGTGCTTAATTGTAGGCCCATTTCTAAACCATTCTGCAGAAATTCTAAAATTCTAGAAACCGAATATTTTCTGCATGAAAATTTCCTAGACTCACACCAGGAAATGAACGCTCGCCAGACCCTGTAGTAAATCTTGGCAGATGTCTTTTTCCGGGCCTGAACCATGGTATGAATAACCTTAGCTGATAAACCTCTCTCTGCTAAGATCGAAGTCTCAATAGCCAGGCCGTCAAAGCCAGTATCTGTAAATTCGGATGCCGAAGCGCCCCCTGTGTGAGAAGGTCTGGATCGTCCCTTTTGGGGGCGGGGCTTATGACGTCACACCCCCGGGTGTCGTCCTGGCTCCGGGCTGCGATTCTCACACTTGTCATCGCTGGCCACAGGAGGAGGAAGGCAGGTGATGATCTGATCACCTGCCTCCCTCCTCCACTGGACAGCGATGACAATAACTGTCATCAGAGCTGCGAGGGACACAGAAGCTGAGGATCAGAGGTGAGTAAAGTAAAAAAAAGGTTTTATTTTTTAATAAAGTTATTTTTTAATCTGTGTGGTGTTTTTTTTTTTTTTTTACTGTTAACCCCTTGTGAATTGGTAAGGGGTCCATGACCCCTATACCAGTTCACAAGGCTGGGGGGATGGCAAGCCACCTGCGCTAGCGGGTGGCTTGCCATTAACCCTTGGCACCCCCATTACCTGCCTCCCCAAAGGCCAGGGGGGGGCAGAAGAGCCCGGGCCCACATAGGGTATGTGGGCTCGTAGGCTGCAGGGTGGGGGGGCCACAAAAGCTGGCCCCCCCACTCTGTGCCTACAAGCCCCCATAGCTGGTCCCGGGCTGGTAATGCTGGGTAAGGGGGACCCCACGTCATTTTTCTTTTTGTATTTTTAAGGGTTTTTAACCCTTAAAAATCAAAAAAAAAAATGGGGTCCGCCCCCCCTGGGAGGGGGGACCCTATGTCGTTTTTTTTTTAAATTAACCCCTTTTGTTCTGTCACCCAGCAGCTGTAAAAGGCTTCCAGCAGATGAGCAGAAGCCAGTGATTGGGAGGGGAAGATGGATGGGAGGTAAGTATTAAAAAAAAAAATAATAATAATAAAATATTTTTTTCTGCGTCTGTGTGGTGTTTTTTTTTTACATTTAACCCCTTGTGAACTGGTAAGGGGTCCACAAGACCCCTATATCAGTTCACAAGGCTGGGGGATGGCAAGTCACCTGCACTAGCGGGTGACTTGCCATTAACCCTTGGCACCCCATTACCTGCCTCCCCAAAGGCCAGGGGGGGGGCAGAAGAGCCCGGGCCCACGGGCTATGCGGGCTTTGTAGCCTGCAGGGCCAGGGGCCACAAAAGCTGGCCCCTGTGCCCTGTTCCTACAAGCCCTGCATAGCTGGTCCTGGGCTGGTTACTTCTGGTAAGGGGGCCCCCATGTAGTTTTTTTGGGGGATTTTTAAGGGTTTTTAACCCCCCAAAAAATGGGGTCCCCCCCCGGGAGGGGGGGCCCTATGTCATTTTTTTCCCCGGGCCCTATGTCATTTTTTTCCCCGATTTAACCCTTTGTAGTGTGGATGGTAGTTGTATTTTATTTGTAAATGTTATAAAGTACTTGTTTCAGTTAGGGGGGTCTCCTGGGCAGGAACGGGGGGCTACTGATAAATGTGTGGTACCGTTCTAATCTGTAGAAATGGGGCTTTCACATGCAATATGGTTTTCTTTAACAAAATACATTTTTTATTTAAAATAAAGGAGGCAATTTTCTAAAAAAAAATGGTATTTATTTATTTTTTTTTTACTTAATAATATTGTAAAAAACAGAATAAAATTTACAAACAAGACATTTCATGTTAAAGCCTAAACTCTGCTGCAAAAAATATATATATATAATTTTCCTGAAAATTCCAGCAAAAATGTCGCAAAACATGGCGCAAAATGGGGAAAAATGACCTGTCAACAGAGGGTGACAAAATCTCAAGTAGGCTGGCAATTAAAAGTAGCTATGCATATTGGGTATTGTTCTGCTCGGGGGACCTTGCGCTTTCAGACTTAGCTTGTTTTTTCTGGTTTGCATATTTATATTTTAGGAAAAGGTGTTTTTTATTCAGCTTTTTTATACATTTTTTAGGGAAACCCTGCGCAACTAAAGAATCCTTTGAGGGATCAATTCCAGAAAGATGAGCCCACTACAACAAGCTGGGTACGCTTAGAAAGCTTAACATGTGTACTTTTAGGGAATATATGGTTTATGGGGGATATTCCAAATGTAAAGGGTTGTTTTGGTTGAAAAATCGCAAGGTGCGCACCTTGTCTGCAGAGCTGAAATTTTCAAGAAAAATTACCGTTATGCGTATGCTTTACTTTGGGGTGTTTGGCAACTCTTCTCTTGACAGTAGCTATGCATGCTGGGTATCGTTCTGTTCGGGGGAGGTTGCTTTTTTCAGATTATACCTGTTTTTTCTTGTTTGTATATAGTTTTTTTAGGAAAATGTTGCTTTGATTCTGCTTTTTTATCCTTTTTTTAGGGAAACTCTTTGCAACGAAAGAATACATTGAGGGATTACTTCCAGAAAACTGTGGCCACATCAACAAGCCTGGTACACCTACAAAGCTTGAGGTGTGTACTTCCAGAGAATATATAGTTTGTTGGGGGTATTTCAAATGTAAAGGGTTATTTTTCTGGAAAAACTGCAAGGTGCGCATAGCGCATATCACAGTTGTATTTTTTTCTGAAAATCCCCTAAAGCGCTGTTTCAGTTTGGGGGAGTCTCCTGGGCAGGAAAGGGTGTCTACCTATACATATGTGGTACCACTGTAACCGGGAGAAATTGGGGTTTCACACGCAATAAGATTTTATTGACAAGCTTTTTGCACATATTTCACCCAAAAGTATTGAGAATACACAAAAAAAAAGCCAAACAAGACATCGCATGTTGAAGCCCAGACTCTGCTGAAAAAAACAATATATCATTTTCCTGGGAAATCCCTGGAAATCCCTTCAAAAATCACATTTGAACATGGGGAGCGCAAAATAGTGCAAAATGGTCTGGCACCAAGGGTGACAAAAACTCCAGGTAGGCTGGCAGCGAAAGGGTTAAAGAAAGTGCAATTGTAGCTGACAAAGAGGCATAAATAATGAAACAGAGGGAAGGAAAACTGATTATAAACGACGCTGAAGGACAAAAGGAGGAAGAAATGGACAAATCTGTGACGAGGGGAGATAAATCCTTTTTCCAATATAATTGCAACAGAAATTAGAAATACAGCACATTCTCAATAATTAGAAATAGGGAAAATAAGGCTGAAGGCCATCTGAATAGCTACTTTTTCAGTATTTTTAGATAACCCATAGCATAGCATCCAACTCGGTGGGACCATCTCCCATGTTTTTGGAGGCTGATGTCTTAGCTGAGCTGGCACAGTAATGGCAATCGGTCCAGATGGAATCCACCCCAGAGTTCTAAGGGAACTCAGCTTTGTGATTGCAGTCCCTCTGACTGATTTACTAACCCATTCCCTTTCAACTGGTGTGGTTCCAGATGATTGTTATATATGATGTTATATACAATAAATCTTTCAAATTTCATTTCATTGCCTATTGCGATACGTTTTATCTTGTATTTACTTTATGCTGTCTTAAATACACTGTGTGCCAATCTAAGCCTCACTGTGTCTGAACTAGCATTTACCTTTCCAAAGGCTGGTCAACTAGCCATTTGCTGAATCTGCCTGTGCTGGGCCATTAGTCCCCTGGAGTATCACACCACATTCCCAATAAACTCCACTGTACTATTATGTATATATTGGCTTGGATATACTATTGTTCGCAATAAAGTTCTTACATTTTCCTTTTGCTAGCATAGCTGCCAACATTTAATTGGTGTTACATCATTATTACATAATCTTACAAACTCAAAGTACTTTTGTGCCACGAAGAGGGCAGGCAACAGTCCAAAATTCAACACAGTTGAACTAGTTTTAATAAAACACAATGTGACCTACAGTATAGCAGGAAATTGGAACAATGACTGATTGGTTGTCTTTAACTATTAGCCAGTCTGGAGCTGGAACTGATTCGGCACTGTGAGAACTGATTTTTTATCACTTTTTTTGTGAGAAAACTATTATATATTATATTTTCTTGGTGCAATTAAGCCACTTATTTAGCTATGCAAATGTAAAAAAAATGCACAGCTAAATATGATGCTGAAATGCACAGAGAAAAAGATCATAAGAAAAATACTTTTCAGCACAGATTCTAAGCTGTTCCCGGCTGCGTTTAGTGGAGGCTGGACTTCCCCTAAAGTGGACAAAACCCAGGATTTTGACTCTCCTCGGTGCAGGATGCCCCGTTGTGTAAAACCCCCCAGGTCGCCCACCAAAACTCACCTTTCCTGGTCCTACAGTGTGGCCTCACATCCAATCAGCATGCTCTACTGTGCAGATTTCAAATTGTCTTAGACTCGTCTAGCCGAGCAGAGACGAGCGCAGCCAGTGTGCAGGTCCTGTCCTTCCTACCTGCTAACAGGGAGAATGCCCTCGCCAACCATTCACAAATGCATGGTGCGGGCGTGTGCCCTGCTAAAGGTATAGCAGGCAGTGGCACCGATTGCACATGCACTATTGGATCTGGAAGACGGTGACCTGGATGCCCCAGGGGGAGGGAGTAGGCCTGCCCTGGAGTCTTAGACTCCAGGGTAGGTTTTGGTCCACTTTAGGAGGCTCTGTAATTGCTCACGTAACATTCTGAATATTTTTGAATAACTTCATAAAGAGGTTATATTGCTGAATATCATTTGTCATGTTATATGCAAGTAACATTCATCATTGTTAATTTACTTGCAGGTAAAGCTATTTAGAAATATCAGCAAGAATTTCCTGGTCACTGACAAAAATATATAAATTGCGTTACCATCTAAGACATTACTTTATTTGTTTTTTATGAGAACAGATTTTATGACTGGCTTTCATGTGAGTCACAGCAGGATAACACAGCAGGCAAATCTAGATCTAAAGTGTTCAGTCAGCTTGTTTCCTTTAATTTTAGACTTGGTTAGTCTAAATTAGAAATGTAATTACCTTTTCACCATATACATCCTTTATGCACAATTGACTTCTTTTAATATTGCCATTGGAATCAGGGTGCAGAAGAAGGAATCTGCTCCAGCATCTCAATACCTCTGGGATAGACACTGCAACAAAACAGAGATAAGGTATTTAATTAAAAGCAGCCCAGCATCCAAAACATAAAAAACTGCCCTCCCCACATGCTGATGGATTATATCTTATCCAAACAATCTGGCCCCAATGCAGATAAGTCCTGTTCATAATATCGCAATGCGGGCTGAGTAAGGCCATCCAGAGAAAAGCTTTGCATTGGGCCTTAATAGGACTAAATACAATATGGGGGTTACTTATCAAGGGATAGCGCCAGTTAGTGCCTCGTAGCGGCAGGAAGCGTCTGGTGAATGCTAGGCGCTGTCTGCAAAACCACATTTATGATTTATGGTTTTATGGTGAGCGATTCATCATTACAAGTGGCTCAACGTATAGCGCCAGTGCTCTAGCTTCCAGAGCGCCAGGTATTACCTGTCGCTCTCCCATACATTTCAATGGACCTTCCGTTTATTCTGCTTAAACTGGGTTTTTTTTTTTTGTTTCTCAAATAATTGTGTGACCTCTCCTGGCCTAGAAAAAGTCATTTTTGAAAACGTATTAGATTTTTTTGTTTTTTTATGCAGAATTGTATTTACAGGTCTGCCACTAAAATGTTAATGTCACAATGTTACAACAATGTAATTCCTTGTGTTTTCGCTTTATTACTGGTGGATATGTGTTCAAAAACAGACTTTAATTACACAGTGTCTGGCGCTCTGTGCTGTAGCGACCAGAATTAGAGCGCCAACGCTGTGTGTGTGTGTCGTTTTTTGAAGTATGGTGTGGAGCGCTGAGAGTTGGTGACGCTGGCGCTGGCGCTGGCGCTACCTTTCGCTGTACTAGTGTTAGAACGCCCAACATACATCACATTCATCAATGCTGGCCAGGTTACTACAGCCACTGAGGCGCTCTGGTACAGCGCCCAATACCCCCTTACAGCATCTACTAGCAGTCGCTCTACCTGGCGTTAGTAATGAATAATGAATAAGCCTCACTGTTATGTATTTGCTCTTAAAGTGGACGACACCCGAGATTTTGACTATCCTTGGTGCAGGATGCCCCGTTGTGTAAAACCCCGCAGGTCGCCCACCAAAACTCACCTTTCACAGTCCTACAGCGCAGCCTGCAGTACAACATGTCAGTTCTTGTATTGCTCTAGTATATTTTTATACCTATTAATTACATTTTTCTAACGTATGGATGTAAAAAAGTCTAAACGCCTTTACCAGGTTTTTGTCATGTAAACAAGTCAAAAACAATACGTAATTCTTCCCACCTACATTGTTTCCCATAATCTGTTCCACTGAAAAACAAACTGAAATTACTGAGGGGGGCTGGAATACCTGGGGAGGTCATCGTAGTGGAAGAATTTCAGGAAATAATAGAACACACAGGAATAATAGAAACTTGAAACAGCGTGCTAATAAGTAAATCACAGGTTTGGGGGGGGGGGGGGGGGGGGGCAATCTTCACACAAATGTGTATTTTACTTTCCAGAAATGAAAGACAATAAGGCAGAACACAAAAAAGGAGTTTACCTTTAGAGTGAGTCTGATGAACCCTATAAAAAGTTCAGCTTTTTTAGTAGTAATTCCCTGACTTTTTCTCTGTTCCATTTTTCAGCAAAAGCCATGGTCCATAAGCCACTTGCAACACATCAAGGGATCTCATTTTTAAAAGATGTCAGTCAGGAGAAAAGTACCAAAAAATCCCCAAGGAATCAGATATAACATGTAACACAGTGAAGCCGTGAATGACATTTAACACAACAATGTTATTACCAAAAAGAAAATTGGTCCAGGCTACCAAGAAGTCTACAGAAACATTTAAGGCTCTTCCGGGATTTATGGCAAGTATTGGTTTTGTACTGCATGTGAAAACAATCTTCTGCATTCTTCATATGTCTGGGCTGTGGGGCTGGGTGGCAAGACAGAACGGTACCAAATATCAATCAATTTTGGTACAAATCCTTGAGGCTTCTGATAAAATTCTGACGAATGACGAGACATTTTAGTATGACAACACAAAGCATACTTTTGAAATAGCCTAGCCAGAGACCAATCCTGAATTCACTTGACCTAAACAGGGCTGTACATGGGAAATGTCCTCAGAATTTGACACATTTGGATTCCTTTCCTTCCTTCCAGAAAGAGTAAGCAGCAATTGCCAAGTCTAGATTTGCTATGCGAACAGACTCTTACCCAAAAGACTAATGCCCTTATTCATCAAGCGATAGCGCCAGGTAGTGTCTGACGAGCGCCAGGTAGCGGCAGCTAACGGCGACTACCGACTCAAGTACGCCCGGCGGCGGTCACAATGACGCATTTATCAAGCAAAATGAGGCTAGCGCCGGCGAGAGCGACGGCTAGCGCGGCATTCATCATGTAGCCGACTGCAACGAACAGCGCCGCTGCAAAATCCCTCACAGCGCCAGGTATGACCTGGCGCTCCCTGGCGTTGTCCAATGCATTTCAATGGAGCAATCTATAATTAATCATAATTAATTGGTATTATTTTTTTACATTTTTTTTTTAATGTCAAAAAATCGGAGACCACTTCTGCAATGTTAGGATTTATTTTTAAGTCAAAAAAAAAAAAAAAAAAAAATGTGCAGAATTGATCTAACAGGTCTGAGATTAATGTATTCATATAACAAAATGATTCTAAAAACATGTATAATGTTACATTAAAAAAATATGGTTGTTTAGGGGTTAAAAACTAGTTAATACAGATCGCCGCCAGCGCTCTGGGGTTTAAACAAGGAATGGACAGCGACAGCACATTCGGAGCGTGATTTTTTGATGAATATGAAGCTAGCCGTTCGCTCTGGCCATTCGTTGTCAGGCGCTCACATACAACGCTGGACCTGTGAAACAGCGACCCCTAAGCCCGTATTCAACATTACCGCACACCGACTGAGTCGCTGTCATCAAGCTAACGCCGGCCAAGCACAGCGAATACTGGCTGGCGCTGAAAAAATCACGCTACAGTCGCTCATCTGTCGCTACCTGGCGCTATTGATGAATCGGCCTCCCCATGAATAAATACATTTAACACATTTAATATTTTACAATTTTACAATTATAGGTGACATTTACTATCACTATTACTATTTACTATCCCCCCCTTCACCCCCCTATGCAGATACAGTTGCAGATCAGATGCTGTTGCAGTTTCTGTTTTAGTTTGACTACCTTTACAAAAATCCAGATACTGCACCTGCACTGGAACTGGACTGGAAATGGCAACAACGTCTGCAACTGCATAGGTGTGAATGGGGGCCATCCCCGGATCGAAATGCTCTGGGAGAGGGGCTGTGTGGTAGATCTAAAGTTCTTTTTGTCAACTTTAAAGTGCCTATTCAGGCACACACTAGTCTTAACATCACTAACTATCTTAAAGTAATACTGCAGGCAGGTATCTTAAATAGTTTTATGTTTTTAAATTGAAGCAGAAATGGCCAAGATTTTGAGGTTTACAGGTTCAGCCAATGAACCTTTTTCATCCTATCCCACAATCGGCTCAGCAGAGTCAGACAGGATTGCTGGTCCCTCCCTCCTCCCGCCCCTCCTTCAGATTTATCACATGGCTGTCAGTACAGAGAGCTGATTATTATGCAGCATCACAGAGCCAAGAGCCGCGGCCACTTTCTTCATAGGAGAAATCATATAGTGAACCTGTAAACCTCGATATCTCGGCCATTTCTTCTTCAATTTAAAAATGGAAAGCAGTTTAGGACAGTGCCAAATGTAGCTTGATGCAATGGTATAACAATTACCTTTGCCTGCAGTAGCACTTTAACTCCCCCTAACCCCCTCGGGAACAGTGTCCAATTGCCCATTTCAAAGCATCTCAAAATGTACAATTATATAATTATGAATAATAGCATATCTGTTCTAAGGGATGCTGATTTCTTTGCCTTATTTTGTGGGTCATGGCTGATCTGGGAAAGATGTGTCATAGTGTAGCTGTATGAGTCATTAGCATATACTGTTGTGATCAGGGACAGCTGCTGGACCACTGTGGTCTGCCGTGCTCATTCACACTGCCAGCACCAAGGATACAGAGTGGCTGTTAGACAACTTTTTGGGTGGTCCTGGAGAAATAAAATACAATGGAGTGCAAATACGGCCCTGATACGGCTTCTATCCTGAGTTGCCGGAAATCGAGTGCACAGGGGACAGGCATCAGGCAAGATGTTTGCTGCCTTATTATTGCCATTGGGTGAACAGTCTGTTTAACTATAAAGTCTTAATTTTCAGCATTAACAGGATTTTAGGAGGTGCATGCAGTTGGTTAGCATACATTAGATGCTTTGCTTGTTTAAGAGTGGTGATCGGTACATATAGAATGTGCACATTAGAATCAGTAGCAGCAAGCAACCCATACTCATCTAAATTGTTCAATTATTTATGGGACGATTCATGAAAAAATTACATAATCTATGGGCAAGTATAGTGCAGTCTATGTTCTGTACAATATAAAGCGTTGTGTTGCCACATGGCTCAGTTCAAGTTTAGTAAATGGATTGTTGGTTGTTTTTATTGTACAGTACTTGTGTGTAAAACTGATTCCATATTTGTCAATATGCTGTTCATTACAGAATTTCTGCCTTCCTAAGTATTCCTAGATGATGTCATTTTAATAAAAAAAAATGTTTTAATGTCTTCAGACGGGATAGGGCAATAAAGAAAACTGCTTTCCATTGAGAAGGATCTCAGGTGACTACATTTTGGGTCTGATCCATTAGCAGCTGTAGCCATTGTTACAACTGATATATTTTAGATGATATTTAATAGCTCCCATGAGGATGAGCTGATACACCATCCAAGAAGCTAAACAGACTTTTTCTATATTTTGTTTTAAAAATATACGCAACAAGGAACAATTATGGAGTGTTCTGGACAAGTGCCCAGAGACCATGATGATGTCACATGGCATGTTAAACAGCTACGTAGTAGCTATAACTTTAAAGCAAAGAACACTTTTGTGTTGTAAAGCAGCGTTCCCAATAAATTAAAATGATTTGTTTAAAATGATTAAATATATCCTCTTAACCTCTATGAGTGGTTATTTTTACATTAATACTTCCCTCCTAACTCAGAACATATTTATGATGTATGTGAATACTACGTATATATGAATCACAAAATGCAAAAAATGAAAAAAACACATCATATCTATTTGGTAACTGAGAGGTACAGGTATTTAAATGATAGGCCCTCCCCATGTTAGATCCAATCGTTTACCTGTCCGCACTCAGAACATTCAAACATCATTGCGGAAACACAGACTGACATGCTTAGGGGTCCGCGCCTCATATGCATTGTGGCGGTGTATTGCAGCCCGCTGTGGTCAGCAAAGGTCCAGTTAAGGGTTAACTTAGAGGTTCTGTCTGGCTCACTAGGAGTAGTGGTCAATTAAGCAACTGATGTGCAGTCCGACCTTCCAACCTCCCATTGGTCAGTAGTCACATAAAGCTATTCAGACCTCAGCATGCACTGCCTGTGATATTGTCTTGCTTGTGGTCTGTTACTCTGTTGGATTATTTCCTGCTGACCGGATTAGTTTGCTTTGCATCCCGACTATGCTTTTGCCTGACCCTTTGGATACTGTGTCTGATTTACGGCTTCATCCTTTGGCTTTCCCTGGACTTCGGCTTTGTTTACTCCTTCTGTCAAGACACTGGTAAGACTGATTATCTGTTGCAGAACAGACTACTTCCCCTGTATATTAGTTTTGCCTTGTTTTACTTTGGCCTTTGCAGCCTCAGGTGCCATCCTTTGCACCCTTACGTCCTGGGGGCAACCGTGTTCAGGCAGGCGTGTAATGTCCCAAGGCAAACGAGGGCTTGACTATAGGTGAAGACGGTGGTGTTAGATTTGGGGTTGGCATCTGAACTTACGCCAGTGATCAGCTGGGCATTACACCTCATATACAGATCAATATGATCGCAAATGGGGTATGGTACACTCTCGCCTAAAAATATAATTAATGTCAAATACACCCCACAAATCTTATAAATAAATCCATTTAAAAACCAAGTGCCATATGTGTACACAAAACCAACACAATAATGCAACATGAAAAAAGAATCACATAAGCCCAATCATTAAGGGCCTGATTTACAATCTCCTTTGTTTTGCACTTACACACGTTAAATTGTTGGCGGTGCCACCACTAAAGAAGCTGGTGCAACGTTTGCACCTGCACAAATCGGCAGAAACGAATGCAATCATTAAGAATTGTGTGTGGCATAGTGCTTGGTGTAAGAGTTGGACAGCCTACACTTCAAAATGATTGCATATTCCAGAAGTTACCTTTTAGAAGTAGCTTTTGATGCAAACAAATATTATTATCAAAAACATGAAAAAAAATATAAATGATTAATACATTAGCGCATGTCCGGCTAAGCCAGATTTGTAGACAATTAATAACTAAAATAATAACTAATATATATATCACAAAAAAATATATTTATTTATTACTGGTTAATAGTAACACAATGGATAACGGCAAAGATTGTAGGAACTTTTAGATATTCATTATTCCAAAGAGGTACTGAGTAGGATGGCAAATAAAGACTTATATTGGGGTGCAAAAATACAAGATACAATCAAATTGTACATAAAGGCCAATAACATTGCTGGGCATTCAAGGTGTGTTGGGAAATTAGTTTGGGCCGGTTTAGGGATCGGAACTCAGACAGGGAGCCAGCTCTCAGCCAGGGAGTTAATTCCTCCCCAGGGGCCATAGTCAGGGGTCACTGTCTGGGGACAAAGGAAGCTAGGTAGCACTAGTAACAGAAGGACTAAGGTGTCCCACCTTAGTCTACTAATACATTTAACATACCACAGAGTTTAGTATGTATGATCTATTTTGTGTGTATTCACGGTGGCTCAAGCAAACAAAGGACATAAGGTAGATATGGACATATAACTAATGCCCTTCCTCTCATAATGTCCATGCTGGGTGTACTTGTCTTAGCATTGCTTTTTGGAGTGTGTTGGAGCAATGGGACAGTTTGTGGCTGCTGAAGTCAGCTGATATCACACATAAAAGATCTCTTCTGCTTTTATGCAACTGCCCCAGTGGTAAAATACATATTCTTGTGGTTACATGTGGGCTTCAAGGCTCTAGCAGATTAACAGCATCCAACAAAACGTAGGCCCTTATTTAAGAAGGGATAACGTCGGGTAGCGCCTAGTTAATGAGAGGTAGCGACAGATAGCGACTGGAGAAGGCCGGACACGGCACGCAATTACACATTTATCAACCAGAATCTGTTTAGTGACTGGGATAGCGACATGTAGCATCTGATTCATCATTATCCCAGCCTCCACGAACAGCGCCGGCGTTCAGCCTTGCACAGCGCCAGGTATGACCTCTCGCTACCTGTCGCTCACCTATACATTTCAATGGATGATCCTTTTCTTCTCTTTAAACGGGGTTTTTGTTTTCTTATTTTTTTCCAAAAAATCACAAATTATTCTGTGACCTCTTCTGGCTTTGAAAAAGCAGTTTTTTCACATTTTTATATATTTCTTCAAAAATGACATTACAGGTCTGCCATTAATGTGTTCATGTTACAATGTTATTGCATTCCATATGTTTTCACATTGTTACTGGTGGATACATGCCGAAAAACCGACTTTAATCACACAGACTCTGGCGCTCTGGGCTTCAAACAAGCATGTTTCTGCGCTAGAGTTTTTTGAGGCTGTTTTTTTTCCTTAATATTGTGTGAGTCGGTCGCTATGAGCAGTTGCTACCATGCGCTCCCATACAGCGCTGTACTGGTCAAATAGCGACTCCTCGCACCGACTGAGTCGCTATGAAGTAGCGACCCTCGGCCGAGCACAGCGACTACTAGCGGGCGCTCTGAAAATGCCTGCTACAGATGCTCAGCTGTCACTACCTGGCGTTAGTGATGAATCAGCCTGCCCGTTATATGCAACTGTTTTCAAACACCAGCAGACTTAAAGCGTAATTCCACTTTCAATGGTATTTTTTGAACATTTCCATTATTGTGTACCAAAATGTTGTCTTCAGTGTGCTAAGCTTATTTGTTATATTTTTTATTTTTTATTTGTTTGCAGCTTGGTGTTATAAAAGAAACTGTTTACCCTAGGAACAATGTGTTTACCTTAGAAACACTGGTGCATGAGATGTACAGATTTTATCACTACTGTCTTGCTAATCTGCTTGGCTAAGGCAGGGATGATGGGATTAACCCATTCTGCTGAAATTCAACTATTTCAGATAGGGAAGATCACAATCTTGTGTTCTAGTAACTAAAGGGTCACTGAAAGTGTTCACACCTGGATAGGACATTATGTTGCTTAGACTTAGCCAAAGCTGCACCTGTTATATTGGAGGAATTCTGGGACTTGTAGTCCATTGTTTATACCCAAGGCCATGAAAACCACTCCCACTGCAGCAAGACAGAGCCCCGGGAATATGAGAAGCATATACACAAATCTACATTTTACATTCCAAAAAAGGAAAACAATGAGACAGAACACCAAAAACCTGCCAAAGGGAGTTTTCCTTTAACTGGACACCCAAATTGTTATAAAGTTGTCAAAATTGTCATCAACTGCCCCCCTCCCCAGATTTGCATTTACACCTGCTGCTGACCTCAAAAGGGAATTGCACTTTTTACTCCCTAAACAGCATAGTGCACTTTTTGCACCTGATACTGAATTAACACTTCAATTTAGTACCATATGCAACAAGAGTAAAAAGTACATTTCCCTTTTATTGTCTACCTAGGGTTGGATTCTGGACCATGAGTAAAAAGTACACTTCACTTCATTTTTCACCTAAAGTGCACTTTTTTTTCCAAGCGGGGCTAAATTGTGCCTAAAGTGGACCAATACCCAGCTGGATTGGCCCGGGAATCGCCGATCCATTCCCTCCACACAGGGTATCCAAAATCGGGATGCCCCGCTGTGTGAAACCCCCCAGGTCGCCAGCTACACTTACTGTAATCCCGGTCCCGCGGCGCATGCACGTGCCGCGGCCGCATCCCTGCTGTCCCTCTAGCAGGGCACGTGCCTGCGCCGTCCATTCACAGATGTTAGAGGGAAGCGCGAGATGCGGACGCCAGTGCACACAGAGCCACTGAGCTAGGATGTCGGGTTAGACGTCCATAGAGCAGCGGCTCCGAGCGCGCTGATTGGACGAGCAGCCGCACATGCGCCATAGGAGCATGTGGTGGGTTGATGCGGGAGATCTGGGGGGTTTCACATAGCGGGGCACCTCCGATCGGGGTACCCCAGGGGAGTGGACCAAAACTCAGGATAGTCAAAATCTTGGGGTTTAGTCCACTTTAAGGTTAAGGCCAATAAAGGTATAGTAATTCATAGGCTGATGCATTGTACACATAAGACAATATGCAGTGATAATCATAACACTGATGAAAATGATACAATGGCATTCTTGGTTAAAAAATCTTGTATAGCCTTAATAAGAAATAAAGGTGTCAGCAGGGACATCCATAAAATAGTCATGTGGTTGCATAGATACAGGCACAAATCAAGGAAACATGACAAAGCATTGACACATTTCCAGAGATTTCTCTGATCTCCACTGTAATGACATTGAAAGGGAGGCACCTGTGACGAGGGGCGCAGGTAAACAGCATTGATTTCTAATATAAAGAGCATTCTGGATTTTTGATTTGTGTACCAGACATCCCCAATAGATGTTATGTAACATTGTATATTGGCTAATTACCATACAGGTATTGTGGTAAATTGTATCAAAATGTCTGTTTCTTCCCTGCTTGGTTGTATAAAACACAATTTGGCCCGGGTTTTCAGGACCCGGGTTACTTCCCCAATTCCATAACGGGTTGTTACATGTTCTAAGGCCCTCCACAAGTGTGCACGCTGATTACAGGGGAAGCCTGTATAAGAAGAGAGCACACGGCCTTTCCTTGGTTGATGACCTGTTGATGAGCCTGTTGGAGTGCCCAGGCTGAGCTGCACCGTGGTGAAGGATAGCACTGGACATTGAGCAGAGGGCTGATACGCCCTGTATAGTGGACTGGAATTGATCAGCTTGCTGGAGTACCCAGCCCAGGACTATTTGGTTGGTGAAGTAACCCTTTTTGCTTTCTGCATTTATGCTGCAACCTTTGGACTGTCTACTGAACTCTGCTGAATAAAAGCCGTTTTGGCGTTCAAATCCGTTGTCGTCACTGCTGATTGTTTGCCCGCTTACAATTGGTGGAGGATGCGAAGGGCACAGTGACTGTTGCTAGGGGCAACGGAGTGACAAAACGCACTGCATTTTGCTTGTCGTTGGCGAAGGCAGCAATCAAGATGTCTCAACAAAAGCAAATGGAGGAGGTGATAAAACGCCTAATACAAGCTAACCTCTGGCATGAGCAAGCTCTGGCCCAACAGCAGCAAGCCCAGCAGCATGCCCTGGCACAACAGTTCCAAATGCAGCAGGAGACAAATCGCCTGTTGATGGAACAGATAGCTGCGATTAGAGAGACGACTGGTGCTAAAGTTTCACAACCGGAGAGAAGCCCAGTTGAGTCGGAGGGTGCGAGGAGAGCCGTACAGCGGGTCCTACAAAAGCTGACCCATGAGGATGATGTGGAGGCCTACCTCACGGTGTTTGAGCGCATGGCTGAGAGAGAGCAGCTGCCAGTCACGGAATGGGCTGACGTGATTGCACCGTTCCTGTCAGGTGAGCCGCAAAAAGCATATTTTGATCTCAGGGAGCAGGATGTGCGGGACTATGCCAAGCTAAAAATGGAGATCCTTGCTCGCCTGGGACTCACGCCAACGGTTCGGGCAAGGCGAGTACACAACTGGACTTTTTCTGTTGATAAACCTGCCCGATCGCAGATGTATGACCTAATTCATCTGGTCCAAAAGTGGTTGGAGCCAGAGCGTTTGACCCCTGCGCAGATCATCGAAAAAGTCGTGGGGGACCATTTTGTTCGGGCACTGCCGCCGAAGCTACAGCAATGGGCTGGACAGGGCGACCCACAGACTGCTGAGCAGCTAGTTAACGTCGTGGAAGGATTTGTCGCGACTGAGGACCAACTTCGGGATGCCCCTGACAAGACCGGCAGACCAGTGAGTAAACAAGTTCCCCTGGGAAGTGTGTGGAGAGCTGTGAGAGGGCAAAAGACTGTCCCTGACCCCCAGAGGCCCCCTAACCCTAGGGAAGACGTCCGGGCAAGGAGGTTCCGGGGTCCCCAGTGTTGGAGGTGCCGTGAGTGGGGGCACATAGCCGCGGATTGCCCCCTAGGCCCTGAACCCATGGAATGTGACGCGGGTCGCAGAAGTTCCTTGCTGGCAAACCCCGGTTGTGCCGCCAGTCAGTGGTCAAAATCTGAAACGCAGGTTGTGTCTTTAAAGATGAATGGTCGCCCAGTAAAGGCATTATTGGACTCAGGTAGCCGGGTAACTTTGGTCCGGGCCAACCTGGTACATGGTGGTTGCAAACCAAAGAAAAAGCTGAGCGTGCTTTGCATCCACGGAGATATCGTGACTTACCCTGTTGCAGTGGGTAAGTTTGAGACCCCCACGGGAACATTGTCCCATGAGGTTGGCGTAGTAAAACGCCTGAGCTATGATGTCGTGGTTGGGTGGGATTTCCCCTTGTTCTGGCCCTTGTGGGAAAGGTGTATCCCTCCTGCCAACAATGGAGTAACCCCCCCCGTTAAGTCCGTTAGACGTGTGGTCCCCAACACATTATGTAATAGGCCGACCAGGGTGAGGGCCTGTAATCAGGGTGACCGAGTGCGGAGAATAATACCCATGGCTGAAAAAGTGGACTTTAAAGCGGAACATAAGCTGGGGAATGTAGTCGCTGTGTCCCGAACCCACTGTATGGCCGCTGAAGGTTGTCAGACTGTGGGTCTGAAGAAGAGGGGGGGGGGGGATATGTGGTAAATTGTATCAAAATGTCTATTTCTTCCCTGCTTGGTTGTATAAAGCACAATCCGGCCCGGGTTTTCAGGACCCGGGTCACTTCCCCAATTCCATAATGGGTTGTTACATGTTCTAAGGCCTCCACAAGTGTGCACACTGATTACAGGGGAAGCCTGTATAAGAAGAGAGCACACGGCCTTTCCTTGGTTGATGACCAGCCTGTTGGAGTGAGCCCAGGCTGAGCTGCACCGTGGTGAAGGATAGCACTGGACATTGAGCAGAGGGCTGATACGCCCTGTAAAGTGGACTGGAATTGATCAGCTTGCTGGAGTACCCAGCCCAGGACTATTTGGTTGGTGAAGTAACCCTTTTTGTTTTCTGCATTTATGCTGCAACCTTTGGACTATCTACTGAACTTTGCTGAATAAAAGCCGTTTTGCCGTTCAAATCCGTTGTCGTCACTGCTGATTGTTTGCCCGCTTACAGTATATATAAATGTGAGGGTGATGCTTATTAACGTTTTTAATTGTTTTTCATGTACTGTACCCTGATTGGATATATTTGCCAGTACTCATTGCTTGCTTGTATATTTCACTCCTCTTCTGTTACTGCTTATTATTAATGTGACATGTTTTTGCATTGTGAGTTTTTCCCTGGCTGTATACACATAGGGTTATGTTACTGTGTTGAGAAGATTTCGTATGATATGGGAGCTGGGGTGGGGTTTGGATGTCCCAACCTCCCTTGCTTTACTCCCTGCCAGAGCAAATCTTCAGCCAATTCAACAGGGGAGCTCTTAATTGTGATTGGATACAAGCCACATGTTCAGATATTTAAAATGAGTTGTTATAATAGTAGTCATGCTTAAGGACCCAGCAGGGACAGAAATGCATTAACACTTTGTCACGTTTTATTAATTTGTGCCTGTATCTATGCTACCAAATGGCTACATTTTAGGATTACAATAAGCCTGGATGCTGAGAAAGCTTTCAACAAAAGTGAATGGCCCCTCTCATACTTTGAATTACATGATCAGTCTTTTGGTACCCCCTGTACAAGTCACTGGTCAGACCCCATATGGAATATTGTGTACAGCTCTGGACACCAGTGCATAAGTCAAAGTTAGGTTTATTTGGTTTGGAAAAGAGACAGCTGAGGGGTGATCTAATAACTATGTATAAATATATTCAGGGTCAATACATAGACCCTTCCCATGAAATATTAACCCTGCTAACGCCAGCCACGTAAAATTTACCTGGATGCCTCTCCTGTTAAACGCCAGCCACGTACATTTTTACATTTTGCCTGGCTTTCCCCCCTGATAGGGGCCCAAAAAGAAAAAAGCCACTCATCTGACCCCTCAATCGATCCGGCTGGGTCTCTTCATCCCCCCTGGGCTCTTCCAGCTTTAGGAGAGGGCCCAGAACAGAACTTTAACATGCAATATGGTTTTCTTTTCTTGAAATACATTTTTTATATAAAATAAATGTGACAAATTTTAAAAGACATATTTTTTCATTTATTTTTTTAAACAATGAAAAATAACCTGTCAACAGAAGGTGACAACATCTCAAGTAGGCTGGCAGTTAAAAGGGTTAAAAGTACCTATTCATGTTGGGTATTTTTCTGTTTGTGGGACCTTGCACTTTCAGACTTAGCTTGTTTTTTTCTTGTTTACATATTGATATTTTAGGAAATGTGTTTTTATTCTGCTTTTTATACATTTTTTAGGGAAACCCTGTGCAATCAAAGAATTCTCCAGGGGATTACTTCCAGAAAGATTAGCCCACAACAACAAGTATGCCAAGAAAGCTTAATGTGTATACTTTCAGGGAATATATGGTTTGTGGAGGGGGGTTTAAAGTAGACCAACACCCACGGGTGATCGGCCCGGGAATCTATAAGATTCCCGGGCCGATCACCTCCCTCCCCGCGGGACATCTGAGATCGGGATGTCCCGCGGGGTGAAACCCCCCCAAACACCCCAAACTCCTTACCTTATCTTCGGCGGCGACCGGCCGCCGCCGCCTCCCTCGCGCCCCTCTAGACGTGCCCGCGCCGGCCGTCTGTGAATGGCCGGCGCGGGCACGCGCGCGTCAAGAGTGACGCGCAGGAGGCGGCGGCGGAGGAGCCGCTTGTCCGCGGCTTGTCCGTCAACGCGGGGAGAGGTGAGTTTTTCGGGGGGGTTTCACACAGCGGGGCACCCCGATCGGGGTCAATTCACACCAAATTGAGAAAGATATGTGCCTCAGAAACAAGGAGAAGCTTGCCTGTCATTTTTCACATACAAACACTGAATGAACAGCCAATGTAGCAAAAGACATGTGTGGGGTAAGCTGTCACAATGTATCTCTATGGCTATGGCTCAGTCAGGGGATACAATTTATACAATGTATTTTATATTATAATGAGTAATTACAGCTAAAGGCTTACTACTTCTGGATATAAATAGATAATTGCACAAAGCTATGTGGCAATTTTGACTGAGGGACTCTGAATCAACTCCTTCATGTGTGTGGCAAGATGGCCGCTGCCATGCATGTTTAAGAGTGAGAATCTGCCTGCTTTTCCAAACATCTGCATGTTAATACCTCTCAATAAGCTTACGTCACTGATTGCCAGAGAGGGGCTTTAGGGGAGCAATTTACTAAACTTTGATTTTTTGACTGGACGTCCGCTTTATAAAACAGACATGGATCCCACAGGACTTGACCACTTGTGCCAGCACCTCGGTGAGTGGTTAAAGTGTTTGCTACCTCCTCCGCCTCTTTCACCTACATCTCCTCTGTCTCTTCCACTTATACCGCTACATCCACCTCCCCCCCCCCGACCTCTGACACCTGTAAAAAAAAAAGTATTCTTTTAATCTATGTATGTATGTATATATGTATATATTTAATGATGTTAAACTGTATTAATTTATGTATATATTTATTTGAGGATACTTTTATTTATCAATGTTATTAATTATTTATTCATTTATGTATATATTGATTGCTTTAATTATTTGTGTATTTACTTAATTTTTTTGTAGGATTATTTTGAGCACTTTCCCTACCTCATTTTGCGCAGGGCCATTCAACCAGGTGTTACCCCCACTAGTAAAAAACACTTATATTTAATTTTTTTAATTATGTATTAATTGTTTTTTTTTTATATTGTTTTGAGTACTTTCCCTCACCCATTTTGTGCAGGGCTATCACCCTGGTGTTCTCCTTGATTTGCTGCCCTCTAACCCTTGCTACCCAGATTTTACAGCTATTTTTGAGCCCCCAAGGTTGGGTCCCTATTAACTTCAATCAAGTCGGCTAAACTTGGTAAACCCGAACTTCTATGGGTCTGGTCCCCTAATCATAATGGGTTAAATGGACATTATATTAAGCACTTTGACGTTCCTGTTCAATTCTTAAGCACAGAATACCACAACACTTAACTTCTTGGTATTTGGTAAAGGTGTTTCTAAATGGGATCCAACACCCCCACCCTGCAGTTTCCCTTACATACAATGTTCTCCCGTGACAAAATCTGGCCCAGGAAAAGGCAGCAAATAAGGGCCTCAGGAATTTTTGGAATGGTTCACTTTTGTCAAAAGTGTTAAATGTCAGTGATTTTCGCAATCGATATATATAATATATATTTTTTTACTGCTATATTGGGCTAATAGGTGTGTGTGTGTGTGTGTGTGTGTGTGTGTGTGTGTGTGTGTGTGTGTGTATGGTGGTTTTTGTGCCTTTAGAGTTGGTGGTCCCCATGTGCTCTCATAAGCAATCTGTCAAATGCCCCCCTCTCCTCACCAGCCGTGAATTGGGCATGGATAGCGTGGAATCTCAGATCTAGTAATAATCACAGGAGTTCAGCTGTGGGGGACAAATGTTGAATATTTCTTTAATTATTTTGTATTTTTATTTGGCTTGAAACATACTTTAACAAAGGTACCATGATCAGTTTAACCTTAGTTATCTTTTTGTGTGCAGAACATTTGTGTGAACTATAGACGCAATCAAGCATAAATACTGGACATGAAAAATTAAAAACACAAGCTGCTGGCTTACATGCCAACAGTAAACTTTTGTTCTTCTCTTGACTCAGAATTTGCTGGCCTATAAAACTGAGCAGGTGGCATTTGGTAGGGTGACAGCACAAGGAAATCTTTTCTTGTTTATATTGCCTTTAAACTCTCTAGAAATGTTCATATTTTCTGTCTGGAGAATTACTGGTTTAAAAAAATATATATATATATATATATATATATACCAATTGTATACTAATGAATGAACATAATGTATTGATTGCTTCTTTTAAAATAAACGTTTTTAGTTTTCAAAAGTAACATGCAAGTTCAAAAGTTGCTGCTAATAATCTTACAGTTAGAAATGCTATTTACTGATAATGAAGTACATTTTATTGTCAGTTTTGAAGCATTTCTCTTGCATTTATATCCACCATATTTTGTCATTGCACACAGTAAAAATGATTTAGGGATTGCCAGCTTTGAAATGAGATCAAGGCAGGTGGCCAAATATTTGAATGACCTTGACTCTGCTTGGAACATCTTATTTTCCGGACAATGAAAGCGAATGGCAAAACTGGCACTGTAATCTTGTTTTTTTCCAATAATGTAAGACAAGTGGAATATTTTGATTGCCTACATAGTTTGTCAAAGTGTAAGATAAAATAATTATAGAAGTATTACAAGTTCTGGTTTCATGCATGAGACCCTATATCTTGACTGGGTAAGCACAAAGTTCACTCCTATATTCACTCCAGGTATTGGAAACAAGTATGGTGGTTGGCGCACAATTCTTGAAATATGTGCAGCTATATATATGAATTTTGGAAGTGCTTAACAAGGACTAGGATCGTGGGTGAGATGGGCCCAACATCCTTTTCTCTCCAAAGTTTGCGGGAAGGAAAGCTGAACACTTCCATAGGATGATGGGAACTGGCTTGGTGATGGTGCTGCTGCTAGAGCTGAAAGTGGTGGGGTTCCCACATTCTCCCTTTGTGGGGGGAACAGATGGCCTTGTTGTTGGGGAGGTGGAGCTGGAGACTGACACAGAGGGAGACTCAGGTGGTTGCAGGTTTCTCTGGTAGTTCTGCCACAGTAGCTTATGTTTAGCTTGCAGTCACCTGGTCATGCACGAGGTGCAGGGGTGATTTTAGCAGTTTTTCCTCACTTCAGTGGCTGTAGGCACATTGTCTTGTCCGCTGAGGACTTCTTGAAAAAATGTTATGCTAGTGAAATCCTGTGAGCCTGCCTTGACGCGCTCAGTCCCTAGGTCTGGTGGGCACTGACAGCAACTGGCTAACCACTGAGGGTTTGCACCCTTCTCCTTTTTTAAACTGGCTACCTGGGGCTGTGTGACCACCACCTCTTCCTCCGACAGCCTTCAGTGCATGTAGAGTCTAGGACCTCGTCATCCGCCCTGGCATCCTCTTCCACCCACTCGTCCCTGCCAGCATCCTTCTCAGCCTCAACATTGAAGAAAGCTGCAGCAGTTGGCATTTGGGTCTCATCATCATCCAGGGTGTTCTTTGATGGTATTCTGGCCATGTCCTCATTCTCCCACAGAAGCTCCTTGGCATCTGTGAGCCCTAGGTCTGCAACTGGGCCAGGGGAAGGCAGATGGTCCATGGTATTCCAGCCAGCCATGTCATTAAAGAGCATTAGTGACTCCATGACTTCTGGCTGTGGACAGTGGACAGCGCTGATCACCAAAACCTTGCAATCCATGCATGATCTGGAGTCTAGACACAAGCAGGCTCCCTCCCCGGAGCTGCTCTTGGAGCTATCTCTCAAAAGAAATAAGCTCCTGAAGCTATACGATCAGGCCTACCTTACATACAGAGACAGGCAACACGCCTCAATGTATGAGCATGCAAACAAGTGCGGTAAGCTCTTGGCCAGATGTTTCCACTGTAGAACTGGGGCACCGTTCATACCAAGTATAAGGACGGGCGGAGGAGGGAGTGTCGTGGACCCAGCCAGAATGCAGCCATTGATTCCGCACCTGATTCACTTAGACCAGGTAGGCTTTGTCCCAGGCCATGAAGCCAGAGACAACACTAACAAGCTCCTGGACCTTATTGCGCTCGTCAATGACACTGGAATCCCAGCATGTGTCCTCTCCTGTGATGCCGAAAAGGCGTTCGACAGGGTGAGCTGCCGCTTCCTTAAAGCGATGCTCTCGCAAATTGGTCTTGGACCTGGCATGATTTCTAAGATCATGGCTTTATATCAGAACCCAACGGCATGAGTTAGGGCCAACGGCATCCTATCTGAGCCTTTTACAATTGCAAACGTCACGCGCCAAGGGTGTCCCCTCTCGCCCTTACTTTACATTTTAACGATGGAACATCTAGCGATAGCAATCAGAAACATTGCGGACATCAGAGGTATTGAGTGCAGAGGCCAGCAGTACAAAGAATCAATATTTGCTGACGACCTGCTCCTCCACCTAACCTCCCCGGTCGTGTCCTTTCCTGTTGCTCTTAAGGAATTTGAGCGTTTTGGCCGGGGGTCCAACTTTCGGATCAACTACGCAAAATCTGAGGCACTAAACCTCACGCTAACCCAACAGGAGGTAAACAACCTCAAGAGCAGCTTTCCTTTCAAGTGGCAACCAACGACAATAACATACTTAGAGGTTTCTATACCATCGAATCTGAACAGCCTGTTTGACCTCAACTTTCAGGAGCTTAAATCCAAAATATCCCAGGACCTCACAAGATACGACAGAGAGCGATATTCATGGTTTGGAAGGATTAATATATTGAAAATGGATGTCCTTCCTCGCTTCCTGTATCTTTTCCAAACAGTCCCCATCCTCCTACCGAGACATTTTTTTTGAATCCATCCAATCAGCTTTCCTGAAGTTTATATGGGGTTCCCGGAAACCTCGCGTTAGGTTCAGCATCCTGTCCAGGCCCAAAAAAGGCTGGTGGAGCAGGGGCCCCGGACCTGAAGCTATATCATGCTGCGGCATTCCTCATGCGGTTAACGGATTGGACGTACAGGGGAGCGGATAAGATCTGGGTCCAGCTGGAGAGAGATCTTATGGGCTTTAACCCGGGTTCTCTCCCTTGGGTGTTTACCCCAGGTGACCTAAACAGAAGAGGCTACCTTATCTTGGCCCGGCACTTTCTTTCTAATTGGACCAGACTCCAGAGACAGGGAGAGCTGGTGAACAGACCAGGCCCACTCACCCCTTTATTCAACAACCCAGAGTTCGTGCCAGGGCAACAAACAAGACGGTTCTTGATATGGAGGGAAGCGGAGGATACTAGGCTGCGGGACACTCTCAGAGGGGGCAGAGTGCCATCCTTGGCCGAACTCAGGGCGCAGAGCGCAGGGCGGCATGTGTCGTGGCTTTTGCACCGCCAACGTGAGGCGTTTCTTGCATCGGGGGGGGTGCCTGGGGAGAGCATCCCTTCCCTTAACCCCCTTGGAGGAATGTCTCACGCAGGCCCAACCAATGGAGCACGAGATCTCACAGCTCTACTCCTTACTAGTTGCCCTTAGGCATACCTCAATGCTGGGGTTTATGCTTAAGTGGGAGAGAGACCTCGGGATTTCCATCGACAAGGAGAAGGCTCTTAAGATATTCACATTAACACACGGTCTTACCGGCGCCAGTTCTGCACAGGAGAAAAGTTATAAGGTCCTTACAAGATGGTATAGGTGCCTGGCGGACATTGCTGCATTCTCACCGACTGAATCAGACACGTGCTGGAGATGCGGGGCGGCCCGGGGAGACATCCTGCATATCTGGTGGGCATGTCCAGAGGTTATGAAGCTCTGGAAAACCATCTTCAAGGTACATACAAAGGTGGCGGTCTGGCTGTGCCAAATAAACCTGAAATTGCTTTGCTGACTTTGATTCCAGGCCCCGTGTCTGGAGCTAAGAGTGGCATCCTCAAATACTTCCTGGCAGCAGCTAGGGCGATCATCCCCAGACACTGGAAGCCCTTGCAATCCCCAAATGTGGTGGAGTGGCTCACAGAGATGGACCACATCAGAAGGATGGAAGAATTGATGGCGGAAGACAGAGGGAACACCGAGGCACACCTCAAGACATGGACGAGCTGGATCATATACAGAGAGTCAGAGGAGGTGAGAGCCTTGCTGGCATAGGGCACTGGATGATGTGGGATGGCTGGGTTGTGGGGCGCTGGTTCGGGCCCTGCTGGGACCAGATGGCGGAGGTTGACTCCCTCCTCCCCACCCCCTTTTTTTTTTTCCTCTTTCTCTTCTTCTCCTTCCTCTTCCTTTCTTATCTTCTTCTCTTTTCGACTCTATATCTATCCTCCGCCCCTCTCCGGCATGCTTCCCGCCTCACCTCCACCCCCTGCCCTCCCTCCGCAATATGGCTTGCGGCCCACCTAGTACTCACTCTTCCCTGATGCCCTTTGCATCTTGTTGGCGCTTGCTCCCCCTGGCGGTGCCGGTCCGGGGGCGGCGAGCGATCCTGTTGGCGGGGTGTGTCTGCCCGGCGCGGGGGGGGGGGGCTGTGGGAGGCTTGGCCTTCACCCCCTCTTCCGGGCAGGTGGGGCCGCGTGCCCGGGCTCGCGCTCCTCGGGGCTGACGCGCTCACCTGTACCTGGACACTGTAAGATCTTTCTATTGCCAGTATGGGATGCAGGCGCTGCGGCCTGGGTGGCCTGTTCGTAGGAGGGAGGGGTGGTGGGTGCACTCCTTTTTCCATATATCTATGTTTCTATGCTCTGCTGTATTACTACTGCTATTATAAAACTTCAATAAAGAGAGATTAAAGGAAAAAAAACCCGGGATTGTGTCTTTCCGCATTCTGTTCCATGGCCTCATGGAATCCTGAATTGCCCGCTATGTAAAACGCCCGGTAAAACTCACCTCTCCTCAGTCCAATGATGCATGCACGGACTCTCGTCTAAATAAAACCCCTTTGCAGTATTTACATCCTTCGGAAAATGGCTCTGATTGGATGAGAGCCTACGCAAACACCGCTGGAGAGGGGAAAGGTGAGTGTTTACGGCACCCTGGGGGGGTTTCACACAGTGGGGCATCTGGAATCGGGATGCCCCGTGGAAAGCCAGCAGCCGACCCTGGAATCTTTTAGATTTCAGGATGGCTGCTGATGGGTTTTGTTTCGCTTTAAAAGCTGGTAAACCTGATTGGGGATGTTCTTGTGTGTGAAATTCCAGTTAATTCCAAAAATCTTACCTAGCTCCCATACCCAGGATTACAGCAAATTAGAATATTTTTCAGTCTATTCTGAATGAATGAAGTGCTAGGAACCCTTGCTCTGCATGCCTGCACTGGTCATTTAGCCACAGAGATGCCATCTCTGGCTGCGCATGCACTGTAGGATCAATGGAAAGCTAAGTTTTATGGCTATCCCAGGGGATTTTACACAGTGGGATATCCCAAATCAGAAGAGGGAATCGGCTGGCCCTGGAGTCCTTTAGACTTTAGGGCTGTCCAAAACTGGTTTTGATATGCTTTTACAATGTGTGTGGAGTGGAGGGTAAGTGTGTTTGTGTGTGTGTGTAGGTGAGTTGTTAAAGTGGAGCAAAATCCAGCTGGGCCAGCCCCACGGGCAACCCTGAATTGCCCGGCTGAGTTAAGCCCCTGGGGTGCCAGTAATAACTCACCCTTCCTGGTTCCAATGGTGCATGTGTGGGCTCTTGGCCAATCAGGGCTGTTTGCCATGACAATGTAATTCAGCAAATGACTCTCATTGTTTTCAATGCTCTGCATCCTCAGGCTGTACGCACACTCCCGCCCCATCCATTCAGATAGGCTGGAGCAGGAGCGTGTGCCTTGCTGGGCATGTAGCTGCTTGCGCTCTCCATTGAGTCAGTGAGAGCCATTTGCTGAATGACATTGTCATGGCAAACAGAGACATGCATGAGCAGTTGGACGCAGGAAAGGTTCGTGAATACTGGCGCCCGTGCTAAGCCATGTATACTTATACCATTGTTTTGAACTGTGCGTCGGCTTAGGGAGCAACAGCAGCCTCATCCCTAGTTCCCCTGCGGAATATATGGTAGGGCGCAGGAGCACGTTTTGCAGCAGGGATGCCTGGGATGCAGCATGCCATCGCAGCGAGGGACTGGCGGAAATGTATGGGTTTTGCAGGCCACTGTGGGGGGCTCACAGTGGGGCATCCCAAATCAGGATGCCCCGGGGCACTTAGTTGGCTAACCCTGGAGTCACGAGCTGGGCTGGTGATTGGTCTACTTTAAAGATAAACGATGTGACTCCCGTGGCCCGTGACGGGCGCCATTCCCCTGCACTCGGTGGCTATAGCTCAATCTCTGCCTAACTGGCTAATCATTGTGAGAGCTGGGTTGCTACTGCACTGACTGGCTGGCTAAGCCGCCACTTGTGTTTGGGGTTCTGATTATTAATTGTGGGGTCTGGGTTGATCTTTTTGTACTATGCTTATTAACTGTGGGCTGTGTTCTTGCAGCAGGAGCCTAAAGCTGCCGAACAACCAGACTACGAAAGTTTTGACTCTGGACTCAACAAAAGCTAAAAATAGTAATAGTTTGGCTGGTGACTTTCAAAAAGAGGTCCACTGCTTTATACCTGGATACAGTTTATTCTGTGATTTCTTTTGGCTTGCTTTATTCTGTGATCTCTTTGGGTAAGTCTTTTTTTCTGGGGTATAGATGGCAGGTATTCTTCCTCAGCATTTAACTCATACATGCATTGGGTATATACATCCCTGAAGCAGTGGGCTGCCCTAATTATGGCACTTGGGGAGTAGTTCGGTCATATCCCAGGACCAGGATTCATATCTGCACCCTTACCTGTAGGCCACGACTGCCCCTTTCTGTAGTAATAAGTCAAGGCAACTGGAGTTAGTGGTATTTTTCCTAAAGACAATTAGCTAGTCAATTAAAGATCGCCTCAGGCAGCAGAGAGGCTAGGTTCACCCCTGATCATGGGTGCCAACAGTGCTTTTTTACGCAGGTGGGGGAACAACCTAACTTAGAGAACCAACCACTTGATTAAAGTGGTCCTCTATAAGCAGTAGGGAATATTTGTTTTTAGCTGTTACCCTATTGAGACTGCTATAATCTATGCAGGGGTGTAACCCATCAGCCTTTTTCTCAACAATGAAAAATCCTGCTCTGGCTGGAGAGGAAAATGGACGGATGAAGCCTTTCTTCTAATTCTCCATCACTAATTCTTAAATCTAATTCTTAAATCATGCCCATAGGAGGCATAATAGGGTTCATTCAGAGAGACAAAAAAAGACTGTAGTTTTTGTGTCGATCTGTTTTTTTTTTTTTAAAATGTTCCCGCTCTCATATGAGTGTACGAGCGATTCTATGCATGCATTGCTATCCTTCTGTAAAGTTTTCGTCCGAGTACGAGTACGAGGATGTCATTTTCCAGCGTGACTTTTCCGTTTCATTTTCTCATGTTACAACGTAGGCTTTCGTTTTTGCCCTTTTTCCATCGTCTCCTCCCACGAATCCTTTACGTTTCCCGTTAGATTCTGTTTCCCTTTTTCAATAAATAATCGTCCGGACATAAATCCTTACGATGTTGTGCCTGCGCACTACAAACTTAACTCATTAAAGTGCTCGCCTACATATTTGGGTCACTCATTTCTGCTACAATGCTCAGCTAAATCACTTTGCGCTTTCCTACATCTTCCATGTTTGACCCCTAAAACTCCACCAAACCACTTCGCGGTTAGGTTCTTCTTCCATTTTAGACCCATAAAGCTCACCCAAACCACTTCGCGGTCATGTGAATATTCATCTCTAAATATTTCTGGGCCCATTAGTTTTGTGTTAATGTATTTTGGAATTGAAATAACACTGAAACTTTTTTTTTTTTTTTTTTTATACCAAATGCCATTTTTGTTTGGCCTTTTTTTGAAAATGTTTTATGGAAAAATGTAACATTTTTTTTTCTTCATAAAATCTAAAATATTAAAATACTTACAAAATTAAAAATGTTTACAACAATAAAAAACTAAATACATAGCAATGGCAGGCCACAGAACATTATTCTTCATCTGTGGTCCCCAACGAGTTGCGCAGCTCCTGCATCTCGCCCACCAACTGAAGGACCCTGACACTCAGTTGTGCCACTCTGGCACGTGTGGTCCCTGTTAAAAATCATAAATTAAATTATTGGTATAACCTTGTTGGGGTCATACTGCAGTGCCCCCCCCCACCCCCCCTGTATGGTCCAAACACCTAAATCTGGACTTCAAAAGCCCGAAGGCCCTCACCACCACTGCCCGGGTTTTGCCTGATTATAGAACTCCTGGCCCACATTCTGCAGGCAAAGAACGTGTGTCAGGAGCAAGGGCAGGAGCGGATATTCAGAATCCCCTGAAAGAATTTAAAAATACTAACATAAAATATACATTCTAAGCAACAATATTGTTTAACATGTCATCAAGGGCTAAAAACAGCCATAGGTTAAGACATGAGTCATCAACTATATTCATTGCCATACAGTGAAAACGGATTGATTGAATGTGGGCAAACTTACCCTGGAGCCATCCACCAGATAATTCTCCTGACTCAAACTGACGAAATAAGCCGGAGCTCCACAATATATAAGCATCATGGGACGACCCTGGATGCCCTGCAAGAACACTGAGGTATCGCATATCCGGACCAAACACTGCTTGTATGTTGTGCAAGTGGCACATCTTGCGGTTCCTGCAACCAAATATAAAATAATTACACAAAGCAAAGGTAACCAGCTAAAACAATAACTCCTACAACAAATTAAGATTCAAGTTCAACAATCCAAATATAATTCACAAAGGACATAAGTCTAAAAAAATATAGCAATTATATGGATATGTGGGAAAATAAAGGTTTATATGCTAAGGACTAATTAAGGTCAGCATTTAAGTGCTTCTATAAGGCATACATGAAAAGTATTGATTCAGGTATGCATTGCTATACAATTTATGGCCTCGGCCATGCTGATACATGCAATGCCTTGGAGCTAAAGGCGTGCAGACTCCTCCACATAGCCGCAAAACATGTTCAACAATAGCAATCCGAGGCCTCAGTCCCGTAAGTGGATTGCAAATGAAACAGTTTAATAGGGTGGTGGTCCCTGGGCAATCAGCTCTCTGAATCAGATGCAAGCCCATCCCAACAACGTAAGTTATCTGAATGAACGCAAAATATCAGATTTTGATGGGAAAATGATCCGAACTAACGCAAATGATCCAATTTAGTTTCGTTCTTCGAAAGCGCATATACACATTAACCTGAACATTCGTACGAATGGAAAATGAACGAAAAAAACAAAAAAATGAGTAACACAGACAGCTACGGAAGTCAAGACGAATGTGCCTCTGAACCCAGCCTAATACCCAGAAGTAACTAGATCAGAAAGTTGTAACACCCTATAAGGAGGTAGTGAGTCATCAGATTTCTCAGAGAATACATCTGCTCAGTCTGAATACTGAAGGCTGAGGTAACCCCTTAAGAGATACTTTAGTCACCACCAGAGCAGTACAAATTCAGTGATCAATACAAAAGGGAGTCAATTTAATCAATTCCCCGATATTCCAATTGATTAGAGGATTGGGAGTCATTAAAGCGGACCCACACTCGCCTGAAATTCTTACCTTATCCTCGAACATCAGCCGGAAATGCAGCCCCACGATTGACATGGGTTGGGGGCACATTCTTGGTTCCAGCTGCTGAAAGGGCCTGCCCATGTGACCACTGTCGGTCAATGCCCCCCCCCCCCCGAGCCTGTCTAAAGGTGGGGAATTGGGAATGGGTCTGCTTTAACAAAGAAAAACATTTTAAAGGAGCACTATCGTGGAAATTTGCATTAAGAAAGACAAAAAAATAAATAGCCACACAATAGCTTCTCACATGTGAATAAATAATGTGGAAACAGAAAAGGAAGAAAATGCATGTCTTATTTTTAAATTTTAAAATGAAAATGGCTCAGTCCATTTGTTAATATTAAAAGAAAGCACAGAGCTAAAATGTACAGAATTCAGTTCCTCTTTGAATGGAACAAGTTTAGTTCCTCTTTAGACAGTCTTTAAACTTCAAGTTGTGCAGACAAGTGCAGATCCGAAATCCGAAATTGGTGCCCACCACCAATTCGATATTCTTACCAGAATCCGATGTATAATGCACAGAATCAAAGAACCTCCATGGATCATTGGCCATCTATTATTTAACTGCCACCATTGATTGTATACTGATTCACTGGCCGATTCCGATAGACAATGCCCTCAATTGCTAAGGATTCACTGGGTTATAATGTGGTCACTGCTCTTATACCACCACAAATTAGGGGGTAGTTCATATGCTTCCACAAATATTGCATGTAAAATAAAAATGAAATCCACGAGTGCAACATCGCCAAACCAATTTACAGCTTTATTAAAAGGTTAAAAGTCGCGCTCACATTAAAAACAATTGAAACTCGCATTGCATCAAGCTAGCTAACTCACGCTGCCAGAGCATTCATCCAATTGATGTCTCCTTGCCCCCTAAGGTGAAGAAGGGGAAGCTTATCCATAGACTGCCAGCTCCTACGCGTTTCGTCGCCTCCCTCGACTTTAACTAGGTTAGCCGGCGCGGCGGTGTGCGATCCTTATATACCCGGGGTGATGGGCGGGACACACCATATCACACTACAGCTTAGCCAATCCAATGAGCCGGGCTGTGTCAGTCAGTAAAGCATCCAATCAGTAGTGTGCTTTGTATACAGATTGCAACAGGCTTCCAGCAGCCACAGCGCTCGGAATTAACGAGCGCATGCTGGCCCCAGACATGAAGATTAACCCTTTCAGCCTAAGCGACAGAAAGATTCCTCCTCTCCATCGCAAAAGCATTGAACTTAGCGTTAAAGAAACAGTACTCCTTGCAGCACAAAGGCTTCCATTATATGGATATTAAATGCCAGATTGTGCAGGCTAAAATTAAATAAAATTAAAACTTTTACGGCCCTTGGTCTGTTACAACCTTGCCTTGATTTTGTGCATTATACATCGGATTCTGGTAAGAATATTGGATTGGTGGTGGGCACACACTTTGGATCTGCACTTGTCTGCACAACTTGAAGTTTAAAGACTGTCTAAAGAGGAACTAAACTTGTTCCATTCAAAGAGGAACTGAATTCTGCACATTTTAGCTCTGTGCTTTCTTTTAATATTACCAGATAATGGTGGCCCCAACAACCACCCAAAAACAATCCCCAAGGTACCGCACCTCCTCCACAGACAATCAATTTAAGTTAATATCAAAATATCTTCATATTTATTGGGTTTTCCATCTAAAATCTACATACAAAACATAAGACAATATACATATTTAAAAAGATACCCAGGATTCATCCCCTAACTGGGGCATCCCGTACTGACTCGCAAGAGTATTCTAATTTGTGCAAAATTCATATTATCAAGGTTATAGCACCTTGATAACACACGTGGGGGCCCAGTTTCCAGAAGACTCTGTGCTGGGGATACCGTGAGGACTCGCCATCTGTTTAGGTGATGTTATTTTTTACAAATTTATTGTTGTGAGCACTGTGCACCTTACTCCTTTTGCCATTTTTTCTTACTTTTGAATATAGAATTGTTACTTATTATTCGTGGAAATTAATTGTATTTTTGCACATGTTAGCACTTTAATCTTTAAAAAGCACTTTATATTGGGGTGTTATAACCTTAATAATATGAATTTTGCACAAATTAGAATACTCTTGCAGGTCAGTACGGGATGCCCCAGTTAGGGGATGAATCCTGGGTATCTTTTTAAATATGTATATTGTCTTATGTTTTGTATGTAGATTTTAGATGGAAAACCCAATAAATATGAAGATATTTTGATATTAACTTAAATTGATTGTCTGTGGAGGAGGTGCGGTACCTTGGGGATTGTTTTTGGGTGGTTGTTGGGGCCACCATTATCTGGAAATTTAACTGGGGTATCACAGCCCTGGGTACAAGCATGACCACAGATAGGATAGAATAAAAATTATCCTGCTGATGGTGCAAAAATACCATTTTGTGAGTACTCACCTGAAAAATGGATATTGTTGCTGTGCCACACACCCCGCTTCACCTTTAATATTCTTCACGATTGGGTTACTCACCGCCAGGTGACGCTGTTGCAGAGAGGAAGTCTTGTAACGAGTAGAGATGAGCGAGTAGTAATCGACCGAGTCGGTATTCGATCGAATACTACGCTATTCGTCATACTCGATTTCGATCGAGTACAGCGGCGATGGCGCACTCACAATTCATTTCCCCTCACACCTTCCCTGGCGCGTTTTTTACACCAATCACCATGCAGGGGGGGTGGGACAGGTCCTGGGAGGACGCTGGCATTGCGAGAACGGCGTCTACACGCATTGGCTGGAAAAACCATGTGACCTCGAATCTACAAAACTCAGCACTTCCTCTTCGTCAGCATTAGCAGCTTGAACTTAGTGAGGGATAGACGCTCACAGCAGGGCAAGACAGGCTGTAGCTGGCAGGGCCCCAGAAGCTCGGAATATCGCATTTACCACCATATATACCAGCTACCAGAAGACAAGAGAGTCATTAAGAGCCCTTATTAGGGCTACTATGCTGAACGGTATATAGCTCATATGTAGGCAGGCAGGGCCCCAGAAGCTCAGAATATCGCTTTTACCACCATATATACCAGCTACCAGAAGACAAGAGAGTCATTAAGAGCCCTTATTAGGGCTACTATGCTGAACGGTATATAGCTCCTATGTAGGCAGGCAGGGCCCCAGAAGCTCAGAATATCGCTTTTACCACCATATATACCAGCTACCAGAAGACAAGAGAGTCATTAAGAGCCCTTATTAGGGCTACTATGCTGAACGGTATATAGCTCCTATGTAGGCAGGCAGGGCCCCAGAAGCTCAGAATAACGCATTTACCACCATATATACCAGCTACCAGAAGACAAGAGAGTTATTAAGAGCCCTTATTAGGGCTACTATGCTGAACGGTATATAGCTCATATGTAGGCAGGCAGGGCCCCAGAAGCTCAGAATATCGCATTTACCACCATATATACCAGCTACCAGAAGACAAGAGAGTAATTGAGAGCCCTTATTAGGGCTACTATGCTGAACAGTATATAGCTCATATGTAGGCAGGCAGGGCCCCAGAAGCTCAGAATATCGCATTTACCACCATATATACCAGCTACCAGAAGAAAAGAGAGTCATTGAGAGCCCTTATTAGGGCTACTATGCTGAACAGTATATAGCCCATATGTAGGCAGGCAGGGCCCCAGAAGCTCAGAATATCGCATTTACCACCATATATACCAGCTACCAGAAGACAAGAGAGTCATTGAGAGTCCTTATTATTAGGGCTACTATGCTGAACAGTATATAGCCCATATGTAGGCAGGCAGGGCCCCAGAAGCTCAGAATATCGCATTTACCACCATATATACCAGCTACCAGAAGACAAGAGAGTCATTGAGAGTCCTTATTATTAGGGCTACTATGCTGAACAGTATATAGCCCATATGTAGGCAGGCAGGGCCCCAGAAGCTCAGAATATCGCTTTTACCACCATATATACCAGCTACCAGAAGACAAGAGAGTCATTAAGAGCCTTTATTAGGGCTACTATGCTGAACGGTATATAGCTCCTATGTAGGCAGGCAGGGCCCCAGAAGCTCAGAATATCGCTTTTACCACCATATATACCAGCTACCAGAAGACAAGAGAGTCATTAAGAGCCCTTATTAGGGCTACTATGCTGAACGGTATATAGCTCCTATGTAGACAGGCAGGGCCCCAGAAGCTCAGAATATCGCATTTACCACCATATATACCAGCTACCAGAAGACAAGAGAGTCATTGAGAGTCCTTATTATTAGGGCTACTATGCTGAACAGTATATAGCTCATATGTAGGCAGGCAGGGCCCCAGAAGCTCAGAATATCGCATTTACCACCATATATACCAGCTACCAGAAGACAAGAGAGTCATTAAGAGCCCTTATTAGGGCTACTATGCTGAACGGTATATAGCTCCTATGTAGACAGGCAGGGCCCCAGAAGCTCAGAATATCGCATTTACCACCATATATACCAGCTACCAGAAGACAAGAGAGTCATTGAGAGTCCTTATTATTAGGGCTACTATGCTGAACAGTATATAGCTCATATGTAGGCAGGCAGGGCCCCAGAAGCTCAGAATATCGCATTTACCACCATATATACCAGCTACCAGAAGACAAGAGAGTCATTGAGAGTCCTTATTATTAGGGCTACTATGCTGAACAGTATATAGCCCATATGTAGGCAGGCAGGGCCCCAGAAGCTCAGAATATCGCATTTACCACCATATATACCAGCTACCAGAAGACAAAAGAGTCATTGAGAGCCCTTATTAGGGCTACTATGCTGAACAGTATATAGCTCATATGTAGGCAGGCAGGGCCCCAGAATCTCAGAATATCGCATTTACCACCATATATACCAGCTACCAGAAGACAAGAGAGTCATTGAGAGTCCTTATTATTAGGGCTACTATGCTGAACAGTATATAGCCCATATGTAGGCAGGCAGGGCCCCAGAAGCTCAGAATATCGCTTTTACCACCATATATACCAGCTACCAGAAGACAAGAGAGTCATTAAGAGCCCTTATTAGGGCTACTATGCTGAACGGTATATATAGCTCCTATGTAGGCAGGCAGGGCCCCAGAAGCTCAGAATATCGCTTTTACCACCATATATACCAGCTACCAGAAGACAAGAGAGTCATTATGAGCCCTTATTAGGGCTACTATGCTGAACGGTATATAGCTCATATGTAGGCAGGCAGGGCCCCAGAAGCTCAGAATATCGCATTTACCACCATATATACCAGCTACCAGAAGATAAGAGAGTCATTGAGAGCCCTTATTAGGGCTACTATGCTGAACAGTATATAGCTCATATGTAGGCAGGCAGGGCCCCAGAAGCTCAGAATATCGCATTTACCACCATATATACCAGCTACCAGAAGACAAGAGAGTCATTGAGAGCCCTTATTAGGGCTACTATGCTGAACAGTATATAGCTCATATGTAGGCAGGCAGGGCCCCAGAAGCTCAGAATATCGCATTTACCACCATATATACCAGCTACCAGAAGACAAGAGAGTCATTGAGAGTCCTTATTATTAGGGCTACTATGCTGAACAGTATATAGCCCATATGTAGGCAGGCAGGGCCCCAGAAGCTCAGAATATCGCTTTTACCACCATATATACCAGCTACCAGAAGACAAGAGAGTCATTAAGAGCCCTTATTAGGGCTACTATGCTGAACGGTATATAGCTCCTATGTAGGCAGGCAGGGCCCCAGAAGCTCAGAATATCGCTTTTACCACCATATATACCAGCTACCAGAAGACAAGAGAGTCATTGAGAGTCCTTATTATTAGGGCTACTATGCTGAACAGTATATAGCCCATATGTAGGAAGGCAGGGCCCCAGAAGCTCAGAATATCGCTTTTACCACCATATATACCAGCTACTAGAAGACAAGAGAGTCATTAAGAGCCATTATTAGGGCTACTATGCTGAACGGTATATAGCTCCTATGTAGGCAGGCAGGGCCCCAGAAGCTCAGAATATCGCATTTACCACCATATATACCAGCTACCAGAAGACAAGAGAGTCATTGAGAGCCCTTATTAGGGCTACTATGCTGAACAGTATATAGCTCATATGTAGGCAGGCAGGGCCCCAGAAGCTCAGAATATCGCATTTACCACCATATATACCAGCTACCAGAAGACAAGAGAGTCATTGAGAGCCCTTATTAGGGCTACTATGCTGAACAGTATATAGCCCATATGTAGGCAGGCAGGGCCCCAGAAGCTCAGAATATCGCATTTACCACCATATATACCAGCTACCAGAAGACAAGAGAGTCATTGAGAGTCCTTATTATTAGGGCTACTATGCTGAACAGTATATAGCCCATATGTAGGCAGGCAGGGCCCCAGAAGCTCAGAATATCGCATTTACCACCATATATACCAGCTACCAGAAGACAAGAGAGTCATTGAGAGTCCTTATTATTAGGGCTACTATGTTGAACAGTATATAGCTCATATGTAGGCAGGCAGGGCCCCAGAAGCTCAGAATATCGCATTTACCACCATATATACCAGCTACCAGAAGACAAGAGAGTCATTGAGAGTCCTTATTATTAGGGCTACTATGCTGAACAGTATATAGCCCATATGTAGGCAGGCAGGGCCCCAGAAGCTCAGAATATCGCATTTACCACCATATATACCAGCTACCAGAAGACAAGAGAGTCATTGAGAGTCCTTATTAGGGCTACTATGTTGAACAGTATATAGCTCATATGTAGGCAGGCAGGGCCCCAGAAGCTCAGAATATCGCATTTACCACCATATATACCAGCTACCAGAAGATAAGAGAGTCATTGAGAGTCCTTATTAGGGCTACTATGCTGAACGGTATATAGCTCATTCTAGCTATATACACACTGCACACAACGGCTGCTTTAGTGAGGGGTAGCTGCTGCTGCTGGAATAGGGACAGAAAGACTTCAGTGGTGTATTAGCACCTATATACAAAACTATATTTTGCACTACTGTTTTGTGTCTTCTGTGCCAACAAAACACTGTTTTATACCCGTTGCGTATAGGCACCATTTCACCTTCTGGCAGTATACGGCTGTATAGCCAGGTGTTCTCCTAAAAAATATATTTATATTTGGCACTACTGTTTTGTGTCCTCTTTACCAACAAAACTCTGTTATATACCCGTTGCGTATAGGCACCATTCATTTCACCTTCTGGCAGTATACGGCTGTATAGCCAGGTGTTCTCCTAAAAAATATATTTATATTTGGCATAACGCGTGGCCAAAAAAGTAAAACGTCTGAAATGCGGAGGGCTAGCGCAAAGGGACGTGGACGAGGACGGGGGCGCGGAAATGCTGGTGGGGGCACAAACCGCGTTGAAGCCAGTGGGGATACAATGCGTGCTGGTGAGGGGCAGCCAGCATTACGCTCATCCAGCTTCCCTGCCTTTATGGGACAGTTATGCGGGGGGCGGGGTACACCTCTGTTGAGGCCTGAGCAGCGTGAACAGGTGGTGCAATGGATGGCCGATAACGCTTCCAGTCACTTGTCCACCACCCAGTCATCCACACAGTCTCACTCTGACCCTCCTTCCTCCCAACCTGGCCAACAGAGTCAGCCCACCCTTGACCCCTCCCAGGACCTCTTTTCGGGTCCTTTTCCAGATGTGCTGCAAGAATCCCAGGAGCTAGCAGAGGAATTTGTTTGTAGTGATGCCCAAACACTTGAGTATCCGCCATCTCCTAGTGATGTGGACCCGGAACCAGCATCTGCTATCATGAGCGATGATGATGAGACGCAGTTGCCATCAAGGGAGGCTGTTGGAATGCCCAGTGGGCAGGAGGAGGAGCAGAGAGAGGAAGTGGAAGAGGAGGTGGTGGACGACGAAATGACCGACCCCACTTGGACAGGGGTGATGTCCAGCGGGGAAAGAAGTGGAGATGCGGTCTGCGCATCACCGAATAAGGCAGCAAGAGGCAGAGGACAGTCCAGAGGCAGAGGACAGTCCAGACAGAGAAGGCAGGCCACAGCCAGCAGGGCCGAAGCTCTTCCCGGCAGCAGGCAGTCGCGCGAAGCTCCCCCATCGAGGCCTCGTACTTCTGTGGTGTGGAGATTTTTTAATGTTTGCGCGGACGACAAACTGAGCGCGGTTTGCGCAATCTGCCACTCAAAACTGAGTAGGGGCTCTGAGAAGAGCAATCTGACCACCTCAGGCATGCGCCGTCACTTGGAAGTCAAGCACTGGGCTGAGTGGGAGAGAGCAAACGCAATACAACCTGCGCCCGGTCTTGCTGCCACTGCCTCTTCCCCTTTGTTGTGTGCTGCCACTGCGGTCCAGACCTCCAGACAGGACACCTCCACATCTGCCTCTGCCTCGGCTACTTTGGGGCCTTCTCCTTCAGCCCCCCCTTCCCCCGCATCATCGTCTGCACCTTCCATCTCCTCGTCCCATCAACTGTCCATCTCACAGGCGTTCAACCGCAGGCGGAAGTACGCCTCCAGTCACCCCCAAGCCCAAGCCTTAACCTGCCTCATCTCCAAACTGCTGGCCCTGGAGATGTTGCCGTTTAGGCTTGTGGAGACGCAGGCCTTCCGCGACCTGATGGCGGCTGCCGCACCTCGCTATTCCGTCCTTAGCCGACACTATTTTTCCCGGTGTGGCGTCCCCGCCCTGCACCAGCACGTGTCGCGTAACATCAGGCGGGCCCTGAGGTATGCAGTCAGCGCAAAGGTCCACTTGACCACCGACTCGTGGACAAGCGCTTGCGGCCAAGGACGCTACATCTCTTTGACGGCACACTGGGTGAATGTTGTGGAAGCGGGGACGGGGTCGCAAACAGGGACGGCCTACATACCACCCCCGCCCAAGATTGCCAGCACGGGTTCTGATAGACCCCCCTCCTCTCCCTCCTCCTCCTCCTCCTCCTCTGCCTTAACATCGCCCTCAGCCCCTAGCTGGAAGCGTTGCAGCACTGGCGCGGGGAGACGTCAGCAGGCGGTGCTTAAGCTCATCAGCTTGGGCGACAGGAAGCACAGCGCCGCAGAGGTGAGGCACGCCATATTGCAGCAGACAGAGATGTGGCTGTCGCCGCTGCAGCTAGGACCAGGCATGGTCGTGTGCGATAACGGCCATAACCTGGTGGCGGTTCTGGAGCTTGCAGAACTCAATCACGTACCATGCCTGGCCCACGTTATTAATTTGGTAGTACAAAAGTTTCTAAAGACTTACCCCAACCTGGCAGAGCTACTGGTCAAAGTGCGGCGCTTGTGCGCTCACTTTCGGAAGTCAACTGTAGCTGCTGCTAGCTTAAAAAAAATCCAGCAACGCCTCCATTTGCCTCAACATCGGCTGTTGTGTGACCTGCCCACTCGCTGGAATTCCACCTATTGCATGTTGGCCAGGGTGTGTGAGCAGCAGAGAGCATTGATGGAGTACCAGATGATGCATCCACGCGTGCATCCAACTCAGCTCCCTCAGTTTGCCAACCACGAGTGGCCATGGATGGCAGACATATGCGATGTATTGCGTATCTTTGAGGAGTCCACTAAGAAGGTCAGCAGCGAGGACGCTATAGTGAGCGTAACCATCCCGCTCCTATGCGTCCTTAAAGAATCGCTCATCGCAATAAGGGAGAACGCATTGCACACAGAGGAGACGGGGGTAGGAGGAGACGCAACGCAGGTAGACAGTCAGACCACACTTTTGTCTGCTGCTCGGTGGCAGTTGCAGGAGGAGGAGGAGGAGGAGGACAACGTGGAGGTGGCTGTGGAAGAGGATGCTGGCGGCGAGGGTAGCAGTCAGGCTGTGTGCGTCCCATTGGTTCAGCGTGGATGGGGCGGAGAGGAGGAGGAAGAGGAGGAAATGGAAAATGATCCTTCTGGTGGGGGCAGTGACGTCATGCCTACTCAGAGTCTGGCACACATGGCTGACTTCATGCTGGGCTGCTTTTCCCGGGACATACGTGTTGTCCGGATATTGGAGAACAAACTATACTGGGTCTTCGCACTCCTGGACCCCGGGTATAAAGATAACTTCTCCTCTTTTATTCCGGTAGAGGAGAGGACGAATCGATTACTGGAATACCAGAGGGAACTCTTGCAGAACATGATGCAGATTTTCCCACCCAGCATCGCTGGCGGCAGAGAGGAGAGTGTCTCCCAGAGTCTGACAACATCGATCAGGCCCACAGCCACCAGGGGAACACTCTCCAAGGTGTGGGACACGTTCATGTCACCCCCTTGTGCAACTTCCATCACTGCGGGGCCCGCTATCAGCAGGAGGGACAAGTATCGGCGGATGTTGCGGGACTACCTGGCAGACCACACCCCTGTCCTCCCCGATCCCTCGGCGCCCTACACTTACTGGGTCTCCAAGTTGGACACGTGGCTGGAACTGTCCCTGTACGCCTTGGAGGTGCTTGCCTGCCCTGCCGCCAGCGTGCTATCAGAAAGGGTGTTCAGCGCAGCCGGGGGCATTATAACCGATAAGCGCAGCCGCCTGTCAACCGACAGGCTGACGCTAATCAAAATGAACAGCAAGTGAATTGACCCGGACTTTGCTTGTACAACAGTGGAAAGCAGCCAAGAGTGAAGTGCCATCTGTATGAAGTGCCATTTCCTCCTCCTCCTCCTTAACCGCCGTAGAATTGCTGTATTAATAAAAAAAATTATGGCTCACCTCTTGGCCTTAATACAATCAATTTTTAAGAGGTCTCAGCTCTTGGGCCTCCACACAATTTTTAAGAGGTCTCAGCTCTTGGGACTCCACACAATTTTTAAGAGGTCTCAGCTCTTGGGCCTCCACACAATTTTTAAGAGGTCTCAGCTCTTGGGACTCCACACAATGTTTGAGAGGTCTCAGCTCTTGGGCCTCCACACAATTTTTAAGAGGTCTCAGCTCTTGGGACTCCACACAATTTTTAAGAGGTCTCAGCTCTTGGGCCTCCACACAATTTTTAAAAGGTCTCAGCTCTTGGGCCTCCACACAATTTTTAAGAGGTCTCAGCTCTTGGGCCTCCACACAATTTTTAAGAGGTCTCAGCTCTTGGGACTCCACAGAGAGGTTTGAGAGGTCTCAGCTCTTGGGCCTCCCCACAATGTTTGAGAGGTCTCAGCTCTTGGGACTCCACACATTTTTTAAAAGGTCTCAGCTCTTGGGCCTCCACACAATTTTTAAGAGGTCTCAGCTCTTGGGCCTCCACACAATTTTTAAAAGGTCTCAGCTCTTGGGCCTCCACACAATTTTTAAGAGGTCTCAGCTCTTGGGCCTCCACACAATTTTTAAGAGGTCTCAGCTCTTGGGACTCCACAGAGAGGTTTGAGAGGTCTCAGCTCTTGGGCCTCCACACAATGTTTGAGAGGTCTCAGCTCTTGGGACTCCACATAATTTTTAAAAGGTCTCAGCTCTTGGGCCTCCACACAATTTTTAAGAGGTCTCAGCTCTTGGGACTCCACACAATTTTTAAGAGGTCTCAGCTCTTGGGCCTCCACACAATTTTTAAAAGGTCTCAGCTCTTGGGCCTCCACACAATTTTTAAGAGGTCTCAGCTCTTGGGACTCCACACAATTTTCAAGAGGTCTCGGCTCTTGGGCCTCCACACAATTTTTAAGAGGTCTCAGCTCTTGGGCCTCCACACAATTTTTAAGAGGTCTCAGCTCTTGGGCCTCCACACAATTTTTAAGAGGTCTCAGCTCTTGGGACTCCACACAATTTTTAAGAGGTCTCAGCTCTTGGGACTCCACACAATTTTTAAGAGGTCTCAGCTCTTGGGCCTCCACACAATTTTTAAGAGGTCTCAGCTCTTGGGAGTCCACACAATTTTTAAGAGGTCTCAGCTCTAAGCTTCCATTACTGCTGGGGTGACACACTGTAACAAACCTCCTCCTGTAAGCTTCCCTGACTGCTGGGGTGACACACTGTAACAAACCTCCTCCTGTAAGCTTCCCTTACTGCTGGGGTGACACACTGTAACAAACCTCCTCCTGTAAGCTTCCCCGACTGCTGGGGTGACACACTGTAACAAACATCCTCCTGTAAGCTTCCCTTACTGCTGGGGTGACACACTGTAACAAACCTCCTCCTGTAAGCTTCCCTTACTGCTGGGGTGACACACTGTAACAAACCTCCTCCTGTAAGCTTCCCTGACTGCTGGGGTGACACAATGTAACAAACCTCCTCCTGTAAGCTTCCCTGACTGCTGGGGTGACACACTGTAACAAACCTCCTCCTATAAGCTTCCCTTACTGCTGGGGTGACACACTGTAACAAACCTCCTCCTGTAAGCTTCCCTGACTGTTGGGGTGACACACTGTAACAAACCTCCTCCTGTAAGCTTCCCTTACTGCTGGGGTGACACAATGTAACAAACCTCCTCCTGTAAGCTTCCCTGACTGCTGGGGTGACACACTGTAACAAACCTCCTCCTGTAAGCTTCCCTTACTGCTGGGGTGACACACTGTAACAAACCTCCTCCTGTAAGCTTCCCTTACTGCTGGGGTGACACACTGTAACAAACCTCCTCCTGTAAGCTTCCCTGACTGCTGGGGTGACACAATGTAACAAACCTCCTCCTGTAAGCTTCCCTGACTGCTGGGGTGACACACTGTAACAAACCTCCTCCTGTAAGCTCCCCTTACTGCTGGGGTGACACACTGTAACAAACCTCCTCCTGTAAGCTTCCCTGACTGTTGGGGTGACACACTGTAACAAACCTCCTCCTGTAAGCTTCCCTTACTGCTGGGGTGACACACTGTAACAAACCTCCTCCTGTAAGCTTCCCTGACTGCTGGGGTGACACAATGTAACAAACCTCCTCCTTTAAGCTTCCCTTACTGCTGGGGTAACACACTGTAACAAACCTCCTCCTGTAAGCTTCCCTTACTGCTGGGGTGACACAATGTAACAAACCTCCTCCTGTAAGCTTCCCTGACTGCTGGGGTGACACACTGTAACAAACCTCCTCCTGTAAGCTTCCCTTACTGCTGGGGTGACACACTGTAACAAACCTCCTCCTGTAAGCTTCCCTGACTGCTGGGGTGACACACTGTAACAAACCTCCTCCTGTAAGCTTCCCTTACTGCTGGGGTGACACACTGTAACAAACCTCCTCCTGTAAGCTTCCCTGACTGCTGGGGTGACACAATGTAACAAACCTCCTCCTTTAAGCTTCCCTTACTGCTGGGGTAACACACTGTAACAAACCTCCTCCTGTAAGCTTCCCTTACTGCTGGGGTGACCCAATGTAACAAACCTCCTCCTGTAAGCTTCCCTGACTGCTGGGGTGACACACTGTAACAAACCTCCTCCTGTAAGCTTCCCTTACTGCTGGGGTAACACACTGTAACATACCTTCTCCTTTAAGCTTCCCTTACTGCTGGGGTGACACAATGACACAAGAGGACATGTCTGACCACATCTCACACACACACACACACACACACACAATGACAATTAGGGGTGGGGTCTATTTATTTTCCCCCTTGCCTATGCCATCTGTGGTTGGCATTAGGCAACGTGATTTTAAGGGGTGCAGAATTTTGTTCTTCTTTTTTGTACAGTTTGGCTTGGGGTCCATGGCAATGTAGAGGAAAGAAGGTTTCCTTGTCTCGTCTCACTTTACGTAGAAGTTATATTGTGTTTGGAGTGTATTGTTGAGTGGCTGTGATAGTGGAGTAATAGTGCGACTTGGGCGCATTATATGCACCCAGACATGCTTCCCCTGCTGTCCCAGTTGCATTCCAGCAGTGTTGGCATCATTTTCTGATGTTTCAGGGTGGACTTGGTGACCTCCAAGTGGTCGAATTGAGATTTCCAAGTGGCGAGCATTTTTTTCCCATAGACTATAATGGGATTCGATAATCGGTCAAGTAGTCGAGTAACGCGGTCTATTCGAATCGAAATTCAAAATTTCGAATATTTCACTACTCGCTCATCTCTAGTAACGAGCCCCCTTCCGGCCTATATATACCTGGTACCTCCCATTTATCACCAGTGTATTAAAAAGCAGAAAGACAAGGTACCAGTAAATTAACGGTAACCTCAAAATAAATCAAAATAAATAAAAGCTTCACCATATAAAGGATTCGGAATACCGAAAAGGGTGGGAGTGAAGCGGGGTGTGTGGCACACCAACAATATCCATTTTTCAGGTGAGTACTCACAAAATGGTATTATTCTTGGTGTGCCACACACCCCGCTTCACCTTTAATATTCTTCACGATTGGGACATCCAAAAGCAGTGTCCACAAGGGATGGGCATCTCAAGGCCAGGTGAAGCATAACTTAAATGACTGCAGTCTGCAGAACTTTGCGGCCAAAAACAGCATCCGCTGAGGCTCGCACATCAACTTTGTAAAACTTAGAAAAAGTATGAACAGAAGACCAAGTGGCGGCCTTACAAACTTGTTCAACAGAAGCTTGGTGCTGAAAAGCCCAAGACGCCCCAACGGCGCGAGTAGAATGAGCAGTGATACGAAAAGGGGGAACTTTCCCCTTGGCAGAATAGGCCGCAATAACGGCCTGACGTATCCATTTGCTAATGGCAGATTTGGCTGGTGCCAAACCCTTCTTAGGCCCACAGGGCATAACAAAAAAGGCATCCGTCTTACGAAAAGGAGACGTGATAATCAAGTAGTACTTAACACAGCGTACTACATCCAAACAATGCAAAACCCTCTCTTTGTCATTCTTAGGATTAGGACACAAGGAGGGAAGAACAATATCCTGATTCAAATGAAAAGCAGAAACCACCTTAGGAAGAAAGTCTGGCTTGAACCGAAAGACCACTTTATCCTGATGCCTCTCAAAGTAGGGCGCCTGGATAGACAAGGCCGCCAACTCTGAGACACGCCGGACCAAAGTGATAGCTACCAAGAAGACAATCTTCTGAGTCAGGGTAGACAAAGCAATATCTTGCAGAGGCTCGAAAGGAGGAGCCTGCAGAGCAGAAAGAACTAAATTAAAATCCCAAACCGGGAGTAATGGTTTCCTGGGAGGCCGCACATGCGTAACCCCCTGGAAAAAAGTTTTAACTAAAGAATGAAGCGCAAAACGCTTCTGAAAAAAGATAGATAAGGCAGAAACCTGCCCTTTCAAAGTACTTAGCTGAAGACCTGAGTCCAGCCCAGACTGTAAAAACTCCAGAATTCTGGAGACCGAGAAGACCCTACAAGGGAAGGATCTAATCTCACACCAAGCGATTATAGGCTTTCGTAGTCCTATAGTAGATGATAGAAGAAGACCTCTTCCGGGCACTGATCAAAGTCTTAACGACTGAGTCAGAAAGACCCTCCTCCTTCAAGATGGAGGTTTCAGCAGCCAGGCCGTCAAACCCAGCGCTGGTAAACACAACCGACCCTGAGTGAGCAGATCGGGCCGAAGAGGCAGAACGAACTGGTCCACTGCCAGCCGAAAGATGTCTGCGAACCACACTCGCCTTGGCCACCTTGGGGCCACGAGAACGGCGGACACCCTTTCCAGAGCCAACTTCCGAACCACCCTGCCCAGTATGGGTATCGGAGGAAAAAGGTATGGAAATCCCAGATCCCCCCAGCTCAGGGACATGGCGTCCACTGCCAGAGCCAGAGGATCCCGGGAGAGCGACACGAAGTTCGGGAGCCTGTGATTGCGACAAGAGGCAAACAGGTCCACCTCCGGTGTCCCCCATCGGAGACACAGTGAGCGAAAAACCTGAGAGTGGAGAGCCCATTCTCCCAGACGGGGAGAGCCCCTGCTCAACAGGTCTGCTTCCTGATTCTCCACTCCTGGAATGTATACTGCTGAGAGACAAGGAACATGGGTCTCTGCCCAGGTCAGGATCAGGGACACCTCTCTGAGAGCACTCAGACTGCGAGTCCCTCCCTGATGATTGATGTAAACAACCGCTGTTCGATTGAACGCACCTGGACCGGAAGGCCCAGAACGTGATGAGTCAGGAGAACAAGCACCTGACGGACGGCTCTCAGTTCCAGAACATTGATGGGTAAGTGGACCTCTTGAGGTCCCCATTGCCCCTGGAACTGAAGCTCCTTCCAGAATTCGCCCCATCCCGAAAGACTGGCGTCCGTGGTGACAATTTCCCAAAGAGGGGTCAGGAAGGACCTGCCCCTCACGAGATTGGCCGAGACCAACCACCACTGGAGGGAGTACCGGACCCGGGAGGACAACTGGAAGGGCTGATCCAGTGACCGAGGCTGCCGGTCCCAGGACGCCAACAGATAAAGCTGAAGCGCCCTCGTGTGAAATTGCGCAAAAGGAACTGCCTCGAAAGAGGCGACCATCAACCCTACCAGCCTCATCCCCAGACGGATGGACGGCCGAGGATTGGAGAGTAGGACCCGAGCCAACTCCTGAATCAGATGAATTTGGGACTGGGGGAGAAACACTCTGTGTTGAAGAGAGTCCAACTGGATCCCCAGAAAGGACACCACCCTGGCCGGAGCGAGGGAGGACTTGGGGAAGTTGATCACCCAACCAAAGCTTTCCAGCGTGGAGACCACCATGCTGGCGTCTGTCTCCGATTGATTGAGAAATTTTAGGTCCAGGACGGGACGAACCGACACGTCCTTTTTGGGTACTGCGAAAAGATTGGAGTAGAAATCGAGGCCCATCTTTAAGCGCGGTACCGGCCGGATGACCGCCATCTCTAACAGATTCTTTACCGACGCCAGGAGCCACTGTGCGGCCAAAGGATCGATGGGCACCCGAAAGAACCGTGAAGGAGGGCGAGACTCGAACTCCAGCTTGTAACCGGACGACACTACCTCCCGGATTCATCTGTCCGGAATCTCCTGGACCCAAACCTGGGAGAAGTGTCGCAATCGTCCCCCCACCCGCACGGGTGAGGGCAGCCCCTCATTGCTGAGCGGGCTTACCGGCAGGCTTGGGCTTGGAGTCCCAGGACTGTGCGGGGCGGCCACGGCCCTTCCCCCGAGTCCAACCTGCACCTCTGGAAGCGAGAAAGGAAGCCCCCCTAGCCGCTCTGAATCCCTGAGAGGAAGGCCTACCAGAACCTGCCCCCCGAAAGGGACGGCGAGGCCTCTTACGTTGCGGCATTTTACCACCTTTCGCAACTGAATCAATTTTATCACCAAACAGCCGCAATCCCAGAAAGGGGAGAGCTGTGAGCACCTTTTTAGACGCTGCGTCCGCAGACCACTGGCGCAGCCATACAGCCCGGTGAATAGCCACCAGCATTGCCGCTGTCTTGCTACTCATAGCCAGGGCATCGTCCTGAGCGGACAGAACATAGGAAACAAAAGACTCACACTGCCTGAGAGCAATAAGCTCCTTGCAAGTGGGATCAAGATCCACACACAGACCCTGAATTACAGATCTAACCGCCAATAGAAGCACACACCGGGTGCAACGTTGACCCGGCATAACTGAAACCATGGCGGGCGTACTGGTCAATCCGATGATCCTCACCATCCTTAAGGGCAGTAGTCTCAGCAGACTGCACCAGAGCCGTGCTGGAGAGCCCTAATACAGGGGTATCGACGTCAGGAGGAACCGACCAAAGCTTCACCAATTCTGGCGGAAAGGGATAACGTTTCTCCCAACTGGAAGGAATCCAGGTCCCAAAACAGCAAGCCAGAACCAAACAGCCCGCCCCAGTCCCCCTAAAGCTGACCCAAAGCTCTGGCCCTACAGGCCAGCCACAGCAAACATACAGTGAAACAACACACACACACAGCCCTCTACCCCCCCCCCATAGTGAAGGGAGAAGGGACCGCAACGGGAGAGTAAGGGGCTAAGGGGACCCTCGGGACAGGGGCATCCCACTTCCGGATCACCATGCAGGATAGCCGCATTGCCCCCAAAACAGGGGGTTGAGCTGCGTCCGCAGACCACTGGCGCAGCCATACAGCCCGGTGAATAGCCACCAGCATTGCCGCTGTCTTGCTACTCATAGCCAGGGCATCGTCCTGAGCGGACAGAACATAGGAAACAAAAGACTCACACTGCCTGAGAGCAATAAGCTCCTTGCAAGTGGGATCAAGATCCACACACAGACCCTGAATTACAGATCTAACCGCCAATAGAAGCACACACCGGGTGCAACGTTGACCCGGCATAACTGAAACCATGGCGGGCGTACTGGTCAATCCGATGATCCTCACCATCCTTAAGGGCAGTAGTCTCAGCAGACTGCACCAGAGCCGTGCTGGAGAGCCCTAATACAGGGGTATCGACGTCAGGAGGAACCGACCAAAGCTTCACCAATTCTGGCGGAAAGGGATAACGTTTCTCCCAACTGGAAGGAATCCAGGTCACAAAACAGCAAGCCAGAACCAAACAGCCCGCCCCAGTCCCCCTAAAGCTGACCCAAAGCTCTGGCCCTACAGGCCAGCCACAGCAAACATACAGTGAAACAACACACACACACAGCCCTCTACTCCCCCCCATAGTGAAGGGAGAAGGGACCGCAACGGGAGAGTAAGGGGCTAAGGGGACCCTCGGGACAGGGGCATCCCACTTCCGGATCACCATGCAGGATAGCCGCATTGCCCCCAAAACAGGGGGTTGAGCGGAGGAGATAAGCTCCTAGGCACCTATAGTGCCATCTACCAATTGCCCAGTGAGCAGCCTAGGCTGGGAGGCTTCCATTCCACCACAAAGGGGTAACAAACAATCAAAATCGGGCAGAAATAGACCAAAAGGGGGTGCCGGGGTAAAACCCCGGCTACCTGCAAACAGGAGACTTCAATCTTCTGTCTTGTCGTCATGCAGAGAGAAAAACACTGGTGATAAATGGGAGGTACCAGGTATATATAGGCCGGAAGGGGGCTCGTTACAAGACTTCCTCTCTGCAACAGCGTCACCTGGCGGTGAGTAACCCAATCATGAAGAATATTAAAGGTGAAGCGGGGTGTGTGGCACACCAAGAATATATTTTTCTCTTTTGTTTAGATTCTTTTAATATTACCATTGTGACTTTTCAAGTGAGACTGAGGTCTCGCACGTGGAGCTTGTTTTGATTAATGTTTAAAAATATTCTTGTTTGATCACAATTTAGCGTGGTATTATCACATACATCAGTTCATTTGTTGAATCAGCTGGGTTTTATTCAGTCAGGTGATAGCAGAATGCCGCAGCATTTAGCCCACTGGTCTTCTAGCAACAGCTGCAGTGAACTCAGGTGACTCAATAAATAAATTAAATCTCTACAAAATAAATTAAACTGACTGAAAAAAATTCTACTTTGAATGACTGTGCAGGTATATATAAAGGTATTAAAGTGGAGCAAAACCCAGAGTGGCCAACCCTGGAGTCAAAAAGATTCCAGTGCCAGCCATTGGCCTTCTGGGGCATGCCACCCACCAGGTCAGCACAAACCCATATTTTTCCTGGCTCCCATGGTAATTTAAATAGCTGTGGCGCCATCCTCATAATCTCCAAGCTGAGGCGCACTCCCACGAATAGCTATTCAGGCTGGGGCCCAGGGATGCAGCCGCTTTGGCTCCCCTTTGCTGAGCTCTGAGTGCAAACAGAGCCGTTTGCCATGCAAACAGTGCTGATTGGACAAGAGCCTGCGGAACCATGGGATAGAAAAAGATACATTTTTACAGGTGAACTGGGGTTTCACATAGCGGGTCCCCCTTAGTCAGGATGTGCCCGGGGCAAAAAACAAGACGGGATAGTGAATCCCAGGTTTTGTTCTGCTTAAAACTAAAGCAAAAAAAATCTGAATGTGAAGAGCAACAAAGACAGATTTTTATTCTAATAAATCTCTAATCTCTCTCTCCCTCTCCCTCACTCTCTCTCTCCCTCTTTCCTTCCTCTCCCTCACTCTCTCTCTCCCTCACTTTCTCTCCCTCACTCGCTCTCTCTCATGCCAACATTCGTCTCCACCAGTCACCCCTCCTTTTCCAGATACAGAAGCTTGTCTCTCTCTCTCTCTACCAGCTTCCCCCTTCTCTTCACAGCACTGATGCTCAGCCGCCCCCTCCTCTTCCAGATACAGAAGCTTGTCTCTCTCTCTCTCTACCAGCCTCCCCCCTTCTCTTCCAGGCACAGACGCTCATCTCTCTCTTTCGCCACCTGCCACTTCCTCCTCTTCACAGCGCCAATGCTCATCTCTCTCCGCTGCTGTGCCAAAGTACAACCTACAGCTGTGCTGCTCACAACGCAGAAGCAGCAGGGGGGAATTCTCCCCTGCATTCCACGTGGTTTAGTCCTGGGTTATAGGACCTGTCACCCAGATGCATTTTCAGATAACTTCCACTCCACAATGCCAGCACATTGCTGTTTTTTGACAACTCAGTTTAGCTTATAATTCCTACAATTACGCACATTACAACTATGACTTAAATTTGGGTTGCCATTAAAAATTTGTGAGAGTGCTCTGTTAATCAACAGTGTCTTAATGGAGACTTACCCACCATGAATTGGTTCATTATTGGCTGCTAGAATCTGCAGGGGGTTCTCCAAAGGTACCAATACCCAGAGTTGACTGCAAAAGACTTATCCAGGCAGGTAACAATAATTTGTTAAACTTAGAAAGTAATAGTTGACCACCTAGACAAGTTTCCCCAAGCTTGTGCTGGAGTTTCTTGACAGTGGCCTTTTATTCAAGCAGACCTTGGTGAAGTGATCTGGATTGTCACAATATGGAAAAAGCCCCTGGGTTCAATGTCTCATTTTTTCAGACTGGGAGAGATGGGTTTACCCAAGTTGCATCGCTTATCAGTGTGTGGTAAAGGTGAGCCCAAAACATTAATTCCTTGAAGAAATGGAGAAGAAAGGGGGTTTAATTTATTTATTTATTTATTATTGTTTATTTATATAGCGCCATCATCTTCTGTAGCTCTTTACAAAGTAGTAGTTACAGACAGGGTAGAAACATACGGTACATATACTATATCAAGTGCAGTTTTACAGAGTTGACAATGGATATTCTGAGTACATGATACAATAGGAAAGAGAGCCTTACAGTCTAAAGGATGAGGGGTGAAGACGAGGAGGAGGGATCACAAACAGTCAATATTGAGCTTTGTGGCATGTGCCCTTTAGAAATTGGTTAAACCAGATTATATGCTTGTCTGTATAAGTGAGTTTTAAGGGCACCTTTGAAGGTTTTGAGAGTTGTGGAGTGGCGGATTGGGTGGGGGAGGGCATTCCAGAAGATTGAAGTTGCACGTGAGTAGTCTTGGAGGCGGGCATGAGAGGAGGTGACCAGGGTGGAGGACAGGAGAAGGTCAGCAGCAGAGGTTGATATTGTTGGATTAGAGATGAGATGTAGGGAGGGGCCTGGTTGGAGAGAGCTTTGTATGCGAGAGTTAGAGTTTTGAACAGGATTCGCTGTGGGACTGGCAGCCAGTGTAGGGATTGGCAGAGAGGCGAGCAGCAGAGTTCAGGATAGATTGGAGTGGTGCCAGTTGGTAAGCCACAAAGAAGAATGTTGCAGTAATCCAGTCGGGATATGACCAGGGAATGCACTAGCATTTTAGTGGTGTCAGGTGAGAGGAAGGGACGGATGCGTGAGATGTTTTTTCATTTGGAGGCGACAGGAGGTGGCCAGGGAGTGAATGTATGGTTTGAAAAGAGAGGGCAGAGTCCAGAATGACTCCCAGGCACTGAGCTTGGGGAGTTGCTGTTATTGTGTAATTGTTGACAGAAATAGACGTGTTATAGAGGGGAGTTAGATGGTGGGAAAATGACCAGTTCTGTCTTGTCCATGTTTAGCTTGAGGTAGCGAGATGACATGATTGAAGAAATAGCTGCAAGGCAGTTGGGGAGGCGAGATAGGGGAAAGGAGAGATTGGGGCCTGAGAGATATATCTGAGTGTCATCCGCATAGAAGTGGTATTGAAAGCCTAGTGAAGTTATAAGTTTGCCAAGGCCATAGGTGTAGACTGAGAAAAGTAGGGGGCCTAGGACAGAACCTTGGTTTCTCCAAGTGTGGCTCACGTAAACAGGGGTCAACCTTAATGGCCAATTGGATGTAAGCATCTTGGTTCTTGGGTGTATATAAACTGATGTGGAACTGGCTGTAGATGGTTGGATCATTTTATCAGGAATCGATGGCCCAAAACTGAACTAAATTCTTCAGTGGTACTTCCTAAGAATTCGAAGCCCCAGATGGAGGAGGAATAGGGTGATTGTCCTGGATGGCCAATCATGATCCAGGCCACCATGGCCTGCATTTGCTCCACAACACAACAATGGGATACTAGCCTAGACTCATTGGCCCATTCAAGGCCTCCTCCGCTGGCTGCACTGCCTGTCAGTGGCTGCACATCGCTAGTGGAGGGCATATAAGACTTATGTGACTTATGTGCTTGGCGTGCTGACACACGAGGAGGATGCAAGGGTGGCCAAAGAAATGTGGCACTGCCTGAGCTGGCACCTGAGTCTGACGTGTCTGTCAGGCAACAGTCAGCTTGGTGCACCAGCCAAGGACACTGCTGGAATGAGGAGAAGGGTAAGTGACATGCCGTTACACATTGTAAATGTATTTTTACAAAATCTCTCTCCCTGTCTCATATATATATATATATATATATATATGTATAACTCATGTGAATGTGAATGCTGTGTTGCAGGTTATCATATTGCACTCTGCCTTTCCAAAATCTCAAGAAAACTAAATTGAAGTGCATTTTAGATATGATGTTGTAAGTGGAAAGCACTTTGGCATAGATAAAAATAATAATGCAAATAAATAATGCAACAAATGCTGCCCCTGCTGCTCGTGTTTACTATTACTGATTCTACAATATATTGCAGTGGTCCCCAACCCCCGGGCCGCGGAACGCTACCGCTCCGTGGCTCAAATGGTATCGGGCCCTGACAGTGTTCCCTTTAAGGTGCGCGGGAGCACGGCCGCGCACCTGCTTCTGCCTCCCTGCTCACTGCATACTTCAACCCGTGCAGCAACAGCTGTCAGGTTGAGACGAGCTATGTCTGTGGCAGTATTTTGAATAGACCCGCCCCTCGGATGATGCAATAGCGAGGGCCCCTCCCTCCCCCTCTCATCATCACTCGGCATTTCTCTGCCTAACGCGGGAGAAGAGCAGAGACTCAGTGATATGCATCTGCCATGGACATGACATTGCTGACACTCCTATCTGTGATTACACAAGGTTAGCTGTCCTACCCTCCGTTTGCCTGTTCACCCCCTCCCCTTCCCCAGGCACTGAAAACTTATCTATAGCTCATTGCAATGATGGCTGTTCAGGGATTTATGCTGCCAACATAAATGCTCAGACAACACAAGGGATCACACTTTCAAAACTCCATGTGTGTGTGAGAGAGGTGTGAACTCTATTGTGCTCCTGTCCAGCCAGACCCTGTAACCCCTTCACTGCCAGAGAGTGTATTGAGGCACAGACATGCTGTTACTTCTAACTTATCACCTATGAACTGTCCCACACACCAACCATATCAGCATCCTATGTATCTGTACCTCAACCTTATCTGCATCCTATGCATCCGTACCCCAACCCTATCTGCATCCTATGTATCTGTTCCCCAACCCTATCTACATCCTATGTATCTGTACCTCAACCTTATCTGCATCCTATGCATCTGTACCCCAACCCTATCTGCATCCTATGTATCTGTGCCCCAACCATATCAGCATCTTATGTATCTGTACCTCAACCATATCAGCATCGTATGTATCTGTGCCCCAACCCTATCTGCATCCTATGTATCTGTGCCCCAACCATATCAGCATCCTATGTATCTGTGCCCCAACCATATCTGCATCCTATGTATCTGTACCTCAACCTTATCTGCATCCTATGCATCTGTACCCCAACCCTATCTGCATCCTATGTATCTGTGCCCCAACCATATCAGCATCCTATGTATCTGTACCCCAACCCTATCTGCATCCTATGTATCTGTACCTCAACCATATCAGCATCCTATGTATCTGTACCTCAACCCTATCTGCATCCTATGTATCTGTGCCCCAACCATATCAGCATCCTATGTATCTGTACCCCAACCCTATCTGCATCCTATGTATCTGTACCTCAACCATATCAGCATCCTATGTATCTGTACCCCAACCCTATCTGCATCCTATGTATCTGTACCTCAACCATATCAGCATCCTATGTATCTGTACCTCAACCTTATCTGTATCCTATGTATCTGTACCTCAACCCTATCTGCATCCTATGTATCTGTACCCCAACCCTATCTGCATCCTATGCATCTGTACCCCAACCCTGTCTGCATCCTATGTATCTGTACCACAACCCTATCTGCATCCTATGTATCTGTACCTCAACCTTATCTGCATCCTATGCATCTGTACCCCAACCCTATCTGCATCCTATGTATCTGTACCCCAACCCTATCTGCATCCTATGTATCTGTACCCCAACCCTATCTGCATCCTATGTATCTGTACCCCAACCCTATCTGCATCCTATGTATCTGTACCCAAACCCTAGCTGCATCCTATGTATCTGTACCCCAACCCTAGCTGCATCCTATGTATCTGTACCCCAACCCTATCTGCATCCTATGTATCTGTACCCCAACCCTATCTGCATCCTATGTATCTGTACCCCAATCCTATCTGCATCCTATGTATCTGTGCCCCAACCCTATCTGCATCCTATGTATCTGTACCCCAACCCTATCTGCATCCTATGTATCTGTGCCCCAACCCTATCGGCATCCTATGTATCTGTACCCCAACCCTATCGGCATCCTATGTATCTGTACCCCAACCCTATCTGCATCCTATGTATCTGTACCCAAACCCTAGCTGCATCCTATGTATCTGTACCCCAACCCTAGCTGCATCCTATGTATCTGTACCCCAACCCTAGCTGCATCCTATGTATCTGTACCCCAACCCTATCTGCATCCTATGTATCTGTACCCCAACCCTAGCGGCATCCTATGTATCTGTACCCCAACCCTAGCGGCATCCTATGTATCTGTACCCCAACCCTATCTGCATCCTATGTATCTGTACCCCAACCCTATCTGCATCCTATGTATCTGTACCCCAATCCTATCTGCATCCTATGTATCTGTGCCCCAACCCTATCTGCATCCTATGTATCTGTACCCCAACCCTATCTGCATCCTATGTATCTGTACCCCAACCCTATCTGCATCCTATGTATCTGTACCCTAACCCTATATGCATCCTATGTATCTGTACCCCAACCCTATCTGCATCCTATGTATCTGTACTCCAACCCTATATGCATCCTATGTATCTGTACCCCAACCCTATCTGCATTCTATGTATATGTGCCCCAACCCTATCTGCATCCTATGTATCTGTGCCCCAATCCTATCTGCATCCTATGTATCTGTGCCCCAATCCTATCTGCATCCTATGTATCTGTGCCCCAACCCTATCTGCATCCTATGTACCTGTGCCCCAACCCTATCTGCATCCTATGTATCTGTGCCTCAACCCTATCTGCATCCTATGTATCTGTACCCCAACCCTATCTGCATCCTATGTATCTGTACCTCAACCCTATCTGCATCCTATGTATCTGTACCTCAACCCTATCTGCATCCTATGTATCTGTACCTCAACCCTATCTGCATCCTATGTATCTGTACCTCAACCCTATCTGCATCCTATGTATCTGTACCTCAACCCTATCTGCATCCTATGTATCTGTACCTCAACCCTTATCTTAACGTTAACATTAAAATGATTGACTCAAAACAATATTAACAATCAATGCCGCCGCCGCATCGCCCCCAGCCACGCGAGCGAACTCCCTCTCCCCCTCGTGGACACCAGCGGCCGAGGTGAACTGAAAGTAGGGTGAGAGCTTCGCCTATGTTATTATACGCTGTACATCAAGGATTTTAAATGTGAGTGCAATATACGCCACCTGGTAAGGGTACCAAAAATAGGTGGCGGGCACGCGGTGGATGATATCTATGTGCAGGGGCGGGCTGGCCATAGGGCATACCGGGCAAAATCCCGGTAGGCCGGTGCCAGGGAGGGCCGCAAGTCGCAGTGTTCCCTGTAAGATGCGCGGGAGCGCGGCCGCGCACGTTGTGCAGCTGTCATTTCTTTTTTTTACATTGGTGGCTCAGTGGAACCAAAAACTCCTCTCTTGTTTCCCCCCACTGCGGAGGACAGCCCAGAGCACAGCACATCAGAGGCCAGCACTTCCGTTTCCTGTCATGCTGGCCGGCCAGCACGGGGAGAGGATGACGTGAGTGATCAAACAGAGAAACTGTGATTGACGGCTGGAGCAGAGGTCGGTGAGGGGGAAGAGTGGGGAGGGGAGAGAGAGAGAGAGTCTGAGTCTGAGTGAGTGTGTGTGTTGCAGCCATAGCCCGAGGAGAGGAAGGGGGGAGGGAGAGAGAGAGAGAGATGTGTGTGTGTCTCACCCACGAGGACAAGTTAGCAGCCTGCAGACACCATGAAGGAGAGAAGACGTCAACAACAGAAAGGATTCTCCAACTTGGCAGTGAGGTGACTCCAGGTGAGTCCATGCTGTTGCTGTACTGTGTTCCAATACACCTCAAACTAAATGCTAATACTAATTAATGGTGCAATGTTTTTCTCTTAACCCCCCCTGCCCATCTACCCACCCTGCCCTGCCCATCTACCCACCTGCTCACTCACCCACCTACTAATCCAACTGCCTAATCCACCCACCTATCTATATACCTGCCTGACCACCTGCCCACTCGCACATCTAAATACCCACCAACCAACCCTCCTGTCAACCCGCCCCCTTATACCCTAATAGAGTGTAAGCTCTTCTCCTCCTGTATCCTCCCTTATACCCTAATAGAGTGTAAGCTCTTCTCCTCCTGTATCCTCCCTTATACCCTAATAGAGTGTAAGCTCTTCTCCTCCTGTATCCTCCCTTATACCCTAATAGAGTGTAAGCTCTTCTCCTCCTGTATCCTCCCTTATACCCTAATAGAGTGTAAGCTCTTCTCCTTCTGTATCCTCCCTTATTCCCTAATAGATTGTAAGCTCTTCTCCTTCTGTATCCTCCCTTATACCCTAATAGAGTGTAAGCTCTTCTCCTCCTGTATCCTCCCTTATACCCTAATAGAGTGTAAGCTATTCTGCTTCTGTATCCTCCCTTATACCCTAATAGAGTGTAAGCTCTTCTCCTCCTGTATCCTCCCTTATACCCTAATAGAGTGTAAGCTCTTCTCCTTCTGTATCCTCCCTTATACCCTAATAGATTGTAAGCTCTTCTCCTCCTGTATCCTCCCTTATACCCTAATAGAGTGTAAGCTCTTCTCCTCCTGTATCCTCCCTTATACCCTAATAGAGTGTAAGCTCTTCTCCTCCTGTATCCTCCCTTATACCCTAATAGAGTGTAAGCTCTTCTCCTCCTGTATCCTCCCTTATACCCTAATAGAGTGTAAGCTCTTCTCCTCCTGTATCCTCCCTTATACCCTAATAGAGTGTAAGCTCTTCTCCTCCTGTATCCTCCCTTATACCCTAATAGAGTGTAAGCTCTTCTCCTCCTGTATCCTCCCTTATACCCTAATAGAGTGTAAGCTCTTCTCCTCCTGTATCCTCCCTTATACCCTAATAGAGTGTAAGCTCTTCTCCTCCTGTATCCTCCCTTATACCCTAATAGAGTGTAAGCTCTTCTCCTCCTGTATCCTCCCTTATACCCTAATAGAGTGTAAGCTCTTCTCCTCCTGTATCCTCCCTTATACCCTAATAGAGTGTAAGCTCTTCTCCTGTATCCTCCCTTATACCCTAATAGAGTGTAAGCTCTTCTCCCTCTGTATCCTCCCTTATACCCTAATAGAGTGTAAGCTCTTCTCCTCCTGTATCCCCCCTTATACCCTAATAGAGTGTAAGCTCGTCTCCTCCTGTATCCTCCCTTATACCCTAATAGAGTGTAATAGAATAGGGCGTCAGCAGGGGCATTAAAAAAGTTTGCTTTCAGCATTTGCATTGCACCAGTATTGTTATGGGGCCCCAGCAGCAGCATGGACACTGCTGTTTTGTGGGGGTTTTTTTGTACAATTTTTACAGTTTGTGGTTGTTGATTTTCTTTTCCTTGAGTACCCCCCCCCCGCCCACACATGGTATGACCCAGTATATATTGAGGACGCACAGCGCCAGGGGAGCTGGACTGTGGTGTAGCAATGTATTGTATAGACAGATGGAAGCTTCTTTACATGGCCCCTCCCTGACATCCTGATTTGGGATGCCCCATTGTGTCAAATTCCCAGTAAAAATACCTGGCCGCTAATCAAACAACACATGCGTGGTTCAAACATGTGTCTGCACCAGCTAGAGGCTGGTGGGATGTGGCTGGCAGCCTGCTTGGCTCCATCCAGCCCTTAGCGAGGAGAACCCATGCATGAGCCAGTGGATCGCTGGTCAGGTACGTTTTACTGGTGATCTGAGGGGGTTGCACAAAATGGGGCATCCCAAATCAGGGCGCCCCACAGAAAAGGACCAAAACGCTTTGAAGTGGACCAAAACCCAGGATTTTGACTATCCTAAGCCAGCGTCCTAAGTGCAGTGGCGCATGCGTGAGCCGCAGCCGCATCCCCAGCTACCCTCAAACGGGGAACGTGCCCGCACCGGCCATTCACAAATGCCTGACGCGGGCATGCGCCCTGCTAGAGGGATAGCCGGGATGCGGCCGTGGCCTGCGCATGTGTTGTTGGACCGGGAAGTAAGGTAAGTGTAGCAGGTAACCTGGGGAGTTTCACACAGTGGGGCATCCCGATTTTGGATGCCCTGGTGGAGGTCCCGGGCCGATCCCGCTCAGATATATATATATATATATATATATATATATATATATATATTAATTAATGTGGCATTGACTCACTTTACCGGGCCGAGCACAGTACAGAAGGGCCAGTCTGACCAAAAAGTCCAGGGCCGTTTTTTGGTCCCAGTCCGCCCCTGTCTATGTGGTTGAGCACTATTGAATACTTGCTGCATGAGATTTGGGATATCCGGCATAAATTGCAGTTTGAAAATTTAACATCACAAGTCAATCTCTGGGACTCTATTAAACCCATGTATATAATTGAGGGACTTTGTCATCAGAGTTTTTATGGCTGATTTGGGCCAACTTATAATAATTGTATTTCTTGTTAACTAATCACTTGCTCTGTGTATTCTAATTATTTTATTGCTTGCTGAGCCTATTGGGGATATTGGGTTCTTACACGTTTGAGCAGAATTCATACTTTCAACTAATTGTGTAAAATATCTAAATCTTCTAAGCGCGGGTTTTCATTTTCTATATTTCCGTTCATCCACCAGGCAGAATATCCAGAGACAAACCAGCACTTCTTGGGTGCAAGTGCCCTTCTCTCAAAGGACAGAAGGCAGGAATAAGTGCACATTTATTACAGCAATTTTTTTTTGAGAATTCCCAAAAAATCCTTGTGCACATTTCTTCTCATACCAAAAGTATGCCAATTCTCTTATCTCACATGCAGTATATAAAGAGTGGCACTGACACAAAGTGGAAGGGGGGAGATAAAATCAGTTAATATACTAGCATGTTTTTGAATTTTGTTGCAGGTCAGGTGATCCACATTGTCTAAGGACAGGCCAGGGTCTCAGGCATTTGCCAGTGTCTGGCCACTGGTTCATTTTTGGACACTCAGTAGACTATGGACGCCTGAAGCTGCTGGCATTTGAGCTGCAGTTGACAAAATTGTTGACCAAGCACAAGTCCGAGTACTACCCCGAGCCACTGCAGGCTGAATATGTTTTAATTGTCTTTCATAGACATAGAGTTGCAACAGGTGTATGCCCACAGGAAATGCTGCAACAAAGTGATACTAGGGCATTGTGTGTCCCCTCTTTGCTACTGGAATGAATTCTGCCAATTTGGCTTTGTAATGTGGATCTAGAAGGGTGACCACCCAGTAACCATCCATGGTCTTGGTGTGGCATTTGTGAAGGATCTTATCTAAGCACAGCAACATACCCCATGCTCTAAAGTGGACCAACAGTCAAAAATAACTTAAACTGGTCAAACACAACAAACAGTGCTTATATGCATCCCTCCTCATGCCGCATCCAGATTGCTGCACATAAAAAATAATCAATCTTTTTCTAACTCCTGCTGTGGTAAATTTTAGAAACAAAATGGCAGAGCATATATCTGCAGGCTGCCTGCAAACAAGAAGTGCTGCTGGACTTCCTGTTACTAGGCTTTGTCAGTTATATATGTTTGATTTGACTATCCCTATCTGATTTAGAATACCCCCTGTCACTGTTATCTACTCCCTACCATGTCCTCTACCCCTACCATGTCCTCTACCACTTACCTGACCCCTACACTCCCTGCTGATGTCCTCTACCACTTACCTAACCACTCCACCCTCTGCCTCTGTCCTCCATCATTCATCTAACCCCACCATCCACTGCCGCTGTCCAATACCACACACCTAACCCCTCTACCTCCTGCTGCTGTCCTCCGCCACTTACCTACCCCTTCGACCCCCTGTTGCTGTCCTCTATCATTTACCTAACCACTTCACCCTCTGCCACTGTCCTCCACCACTTACCTAACCACTGCTGCTGCCCTCTACCCCTCTGCTGCTATATTTCTCCAAAGAAGAAAGGAAGAGTGATTCGACTGAGGATGAGGACATTGGGAATTATTTGTTTGATCTTGAATCTGAGATTTATGGATCATAATTGCCACTGCAATTTGTGGGCTGAATCATGTTATTTTGGAAATAGAAGATATGAAGTGATTGGGTCCTTATAGTTTGCCTAGCTTTTGATGGATTCTCGGACAGGATATTATTGAATTAGATGTATCTTATGTTATTTCTTTATTTATGATACGTGGCATCTGTTATATCTTGTGACTATGTTTCTGTGCCACCATAATGTATAATGTATGATTGTTAAATCTCATCCTGTATATTATTATTACTTATTATAGAAGCATCAAGACATTATTACACCCCTCCACCCCCTGCCACTGTCTTCCATCACTTAGCTAACCCCTCAACCACCTGCCACTATCCTCTATCACTTACCTAACCCCTCCACTATCTATCTCTGTCCTCCACCACTCGCCTAACCCCTCCACCCCCTACTGCTGTCCTCTACCCTCTGCCGCTGCCCTCTACCCCCTGCTGCTGTCCTCTACCACTCACCAGGGCCGGCCTTAGGGACAGTGTTGTCCTGTGCAAGAGAGAAAAAAGATAAGATGACATAGAAAGTGAGAAAGAAGGAGACTGCCCAAATAACATGTGTTTATTTGTGTCACTTAGCGTTGGATTGTAAACTTTAAAAACCATGTTAAAACGGGTGGTCGCCAAGGATGGGGACTTGCTGCTGCCCTACCTGATGTTCGCAGTGCGAGAGGTGCCCCAGTCCTCTACGGGGTTCTCGCCCTTTGAACTCTTATACGGACGGCATCCACGGGGCCTGTTGGATATAGCCAAGGAGGCTTGGGAACAGCAACCCACACCCCACAAAAGTGTGGTAAAGTACGTTACTCACCTACAGGAACGGATAGAGACCACGTTGCTGCTGGTGAGGGAACATATGGAGGCAGCACAGCGGGTCCAAAGCAGGATTTATAACTGGCAAGCCAGGGTACGGAACTTTAACCCAGGTGACAGGGTTGTGGTTCTGGTACCCACAGTGGACAGTAAATTTCTGGCTAGGTGGCAGGGTCCCTACGAGGTGATTGGGAAAGTTGGGGAAGTGACTTACAAGGTACATCAGCCTGGGCAGAGAAAGCCAGAGCAGGTGTAACATGTAAACCTGCTGATGCTGTGGAAAGACAGGGAGACCCCTGTGGGTGACAGTCCCCGACCAGGTATGTTAGGGGTGGAGCTTCCCGTCCCTCGGTCTGCTGTTAGAGAAGTGGTAGTTGAGGTGAAAGCTGGCGACAACCTCTCCTCTAAACAGACCCAGGAAGCCAGGGAGTTTGTCAGCAGAAACACGGATGTGTTTTCAGATCTCCCTGGGCGCACTTCTGTTATCCAACATGACATTGTCATGGAGCCTCAGGTTAAGATCCGGTTGAAGCCTTACCGGGTACCTGAGTCCCGGCGACAAGCTATCGCGGAAGAAGTGCAGCAAATGCTCCGGTCAGGCGTGATTGAAGAATCAAAGAGCGAGTGGGCCAGCCCAATGGTCTTGATTCCCAAGCCCGATGGTACGTTGCGGTTTTGTAACGATTTCCGCAAACTTAACGAAATTTCTAAGTTTGATGCCTACCCTATGCCCTGAGTAGACGAGCTTATTGAGAAGCTAGGCCAAGCCAGGTATTTTTCTGTTTTGACCTCACAAAAGGGTACTGGCAGGTACCCTTGACTGAGGCTGCCAAGGAGAAAACAGCCTTTATCACACCAGAGGGACTGTTCCAGTACAAGGTATTACCCTTTGGTTTACATGGCGCTCCCGCTACGTTCCAAAGGTTAATGGATATTGTCCTCCGGCCACATCGTCGGTATGCTTCGGCCTATCTATAATTATATAATATATATATCCATAGTATGGATTGGGAAAGTCACCTGCCCAAAGTCCAGGCCGTAGTGGATTCCCTCAGGAAGGCTGGTTTGCCTTAGGCTTAGAAGAGACGAAATACCTGGGCTATGGGATTGGGCGAGGAGTGGTCAAGCCCCAGGTTAACAAAATAGAAGCCATCCGTAGCTGGCCACGTCCTAACACTACCCGCCAAGTGAAGTCATTTCTGGGGTTGGTGGGGTATTACATGAGGTTCATTCCCAATTTTGCCACCATAGCGGCACCATTGACAGACCTGTTAAAGGGACGCAAGTCTGTCATGGTGAAATGGAATGAACAGGCCGAAAAAGCGTTCTCCGCTTTGAAGTCTGCCCTGTGTGGGCCTCTGGTGTTGGTGACACCTGACTTTAAGAGGGAGTTTATAGTGCAGACCGATGCCTCTGAGGTAGGTTTACGTCTAAGTGAGTCGCAAATTGACACCTGCGGAGACCCGGTATTGTATCGTGGAGAGAGAGTGTTAGGCCATTAAGTGGGCCCTTGAGTCTCTTTGCTACTACTTGCTGGGGAGAAGTTTCCATCTGATTACGGACCATTCTCCCCTCAAGTGGATGTGCCAGGCTAAGGACAGGAATGCCAGGGTCACCCGGTGGTTCCTGTCCTTGCAAAATGTCAAGTTCTCCGTAGAGCACAGAGCGGGACGGTTGTTGGGTAATGCGGATGCCCTGTCCCGGGCACATTGTTTGTCGTGTGTCCACCCCCTCAGGGTTGAACAAAGGGGGGGGTATGTGGTAAGGTGCAAGGGGCCGTCATTGACGGAAGGTATGTGGCACCAAGGTACCTGGCCTTGGTGCAGTAAAACCGTGTGTTTTGTTTCCCAGCATCAGCTGCTAATGGCAGTCTGGTCCTGAAGTTAGTATAGCTGAAAGGCTAACCCGGGACGGTTTTACTGGGATGGAGTAGAGCAGGGTGGGACTCCATCCCACTACCCAGGTCCGGGTTTTACAGGCCACATAAATAGCCTGGGGAATCAGCTGTGCACTGTCTGTGACTGGAGCTCACTTGTGGAGTGAGACTCTGTGAGCCTGGCTGAAAACTCCTATGCAGGCGGTTTCATGCGGACTCAAGGTGGATTCGGTTGCAAAGCAGCAACTTTGTCCAAGGACAAAAAACGCTGTTTGCCTGTCTGATTGACTTATGCTGCATTTTCCTGAAACGGTGATGTAACCCGAAAGGGCATATGCTTTTATGGATTTTGGTGTGAATAAACACGGACTTTAAGTTTAACTTTTCGCCTCTGAGCCTCTATACTGCAAACATCCTGCTGTCTACCAGAGCTAATCATCACTATATATATATATATATATATATATATATATATATATATATATATATGAAATGAGAGAGATGGGAGTATTTTGAAAAAAAACAAGAGGCCGGCTGAGTTCCCGGTGCCTCCTCACAGAGAGTTTGGGGTGACGCCCGGTGCAACTGCACACCTCGCACACCCCTAAGGCCAGCCATGCCACTCATCTAACAGTACCCCACCCTGATGCTGTCCTCCACCATTCACTAAACCCCACCACCCCCTGTCTCTGTCCTATATTGCTCTCCTAGGCCATTTACCCCTCTGCCACTGTCCTCTACCACACACCTAGCCACTCCACCCCCTGCCGCTGTCCTCTATCCCTCAGTTTACCCACCCACTCCCTGCTGCTGTCCTCCACCACTTCGCCAACCCCTTAACCCCCTGCTGTTGCCCTCCACCCCCTGCCACTGTTCACTACCACTCACAAAACTCCTCCACTGTCTGCTGCTGTCCTCCACTGCTCACCTAACGCTTCTACACCTGCTGCTGTTCTCCATCACTCACTTAACCTCCTCTTCCTGCTGCCATTGTCCTTTACTGCTCACCAAACCCCACCACCCCCTGCCACTGTCCACTACCGCTCACCTAACTCCACCACCCCCTGCCACTGTCATCTACGTAACCCCTTTTCTAGCAACTGACCTGCGCCTCTGACCTAACCTAGCAGAAGGTTCAGCTGCAGCAAGGCCCCACAGCAGCAGTTGCAGCAACAGGGTAGGAGGGGTGGAAACTGACCAGGACCAAAGGACCAGAGGGCAGAGAAGACTGGGACACTGACAACAAGGGTCTAGAGGTGGTGGTGAGTACTGTGATTTTGCCTCTCTCTAGTGGGATATCCCAAAATAATAATTCTTACCTTGCCTTTGGCACATGCATATGCTCTCCTGCAATCAGTGGTTAGTGCTCCATTCAGCTTTACTAGGTTATCAGGGTGGCTTAGAATAGCTGAATTGGGCCTGAGCAGTTGGCTGCTTCCCTGTCCACAGCCATTCCAACCTATACAGAAATGCCTGGCGCGGGTGTGTGTATAGCCAGAGGGAAGCCAGAGATGGCAGCGTGTGAACCTCGGAGGGGTGAGTATACTAGGCAATCTGGAGCATTTCACACAGGGGGCATTCTGTGCACCAGGGTGTGCACTTCCCTGCTCTGAATATTCAATTAAAGCAGTGTGTGCTGCTCTGCTCTAATATTCCATCAAGAAAATCACAAAAAATAATCAATATTGTTATCCCCTGGAGTACTGGATCGTTACACTTTCAGACCCTTTGTATAAAACCAAAATGGGGGAATTTGTATGCCTTCCGAGAAGAAGGCAAAAATGGCTTATTATTGAGAGAACCTGAGTAGCCAGCTAGCCTTGGCTTCCAAACAGCAGACATCTGCATCAAACATGTCTGACCAGATGTCTGCTACCTCTCCAAGAGGGGGCAGCAGCATCAGCTCACAGTTCACTCTTGAGAATATGATGTAGTAGTTTCAATATCCATGTGCCAGGCTCAGTGCTAGTAATAACTGCTGCAGCAATGTACATGGTAGTAGTAGAAGCATCAGCAAGCCATAGTTGTCCATCTCTTTCAGTGTGCATGTTATTTCGGACAATACGGCCATTGTGGACTGATTGATGTGCTCTCGCTCATCTCAGGAGGAGTAAGGCTCTAATGTTTGCTATGAGGACCTTGAGCCAAGTTTCAGTGAATTCTTCCTCCAATACAATTACTTGGCCAAGTAAAATAATCCTTTCTGGCCTTTCCCTTCCATCATCTCTCTATTCAATGCCCCTTCCTAGTGGGTTCCACCTTCTCTCTAAAGAGACAGCACCTCGGTTGGATAGTGATGAGGAGAATTTGTTTGAGGACAGTCAACCTTTGGAGTGTGCTGGGGAGGTGGTGGAGGTGAAAGCGTTGTCCGAGACAGATAGCTGTTATGAAGGTTATTGTGCCTATCCGCTTTATCCTTGAACACCTATGCTCATCTTCCTCCTCAACAAGCCAGAGACAAGAGAGTGTAGCTTACCCTCCTCCTTTTATCAGGGTAAGGCAAATTAATGCCACACTATATTACATATGGTGAGCCTGAAAAAAAGCTGCCGTGCACGCATGAGGAAATCTGCTGTCTGACTCCATGTCAGCTTAGATTGGGCAATGCAGTCACAGATAACGGGACAAACATTGTGGTTGCACTTCATCTAGGTCACCGAACACTTTGCATGTCTGGCACACATGATCAATCTGATCGTTAGGTCAAACATGCTCTCCTAGACTTTCAGCACCTAGATCTACTTCTCAAACACAGCGCAATCTGTGATGCACTGGAATTCCACCCTACATATGTTGCACCACCTTTACCAGCAGCACAAAGTGGTAAATGATTTACTCATGCAGCTCTGAGATTAGCAGAGACACATGTCAGGTGCTGAGGCCTTTTGAAGAGGCGATAAGATTTGTTAGCAGAGACAACCCGGAATAGATGATATTATGCTGGTGATATTCATTTTGGAGCAAACACTCACGGTCATTATTTAGTAAGGGATGTAGGAAGGATACCATCTGGCTCGCAGCCAGTTGGATCTAGAGGTAGAGGTGGGGAAAGATGAGGAGAAGAGCAATTTTAACCCCCGAGGAGGCGGATTTGGAGATGGAAACAACAACCTATTACAGGAAGAGATAGGGGAAAAGTCACACGATGATGAGGATGATGGCCATGATAATGAGGATGATGAAGTAACATAGCAATGTGGAGTGGAAGTGGAACCAACCGGACCCCAAAATGGGGCAATTTGTTATGCCTTCCGAGAGGAAGGCAAAAATGGCTTATTATTGAGAGAACCTGAGTAGCCAGCTAGCCTTGGCTTCCAAACAGCAGACATCTGCCTCAAACATGTCTCACTAGATGTCCGCTACCTCAGCAGCAGCAGCTCACAGTTCACTCTTGAGAATATGATGTCCATGTTTTTACATCCCATATCCCTACCTGACTCATGGTCATCATGGTAGGGATGTTCATCAGCAGCACCACCACCACCTGATCAGCCAGATGCACTCCTACCTCAACTGTGCTCTTTCTCCAGGAGATGCACTCCTGTAGTTTAGACCCCTTTAACCACTGCGTGAGTAGATTAGACCATTGGCCAGAGCTATCCTAGTTTGCCATGGGGGTCCTGTCTTGTGCACCCTCAATTGCAGCACCAGAAAAGGTTTTCAGTGTGGTAGATGGTGTTGGTGTCACCCCTAATCAAACAAGGTTGTCCGCCAAAAGCGTGGAAAAACTTTTGTAACAATGATTCAGGCATGATTCACTGATTAGCATACCACTACTATCACCACCCGCACCCCTCCTGCTGCTCGCTAACACCAGGCCTACACAACAACCACAGGTCTCCTGTACCCTGGCCTAGTCTTCAAAAACTGTGCCTCTGCTAATGGTACTACCACCTGCACCCCTGCTGCCAGCCTCTACCAGTCCTACACAACCACAAATTAAGGCAATTATGCACAAAATGGCCACATCTGTGACCACTTGTAAAAAGCCATTGTTTCTTCTAAAAGACAATTATCAGTCAAAAAACAAAAAGTAAAAAAACGCCTTTTTCCCACACAGACCACCGTTTCTAGCCCGGGGCTGCAGCTCTTACCTGAACGCTGGATCCACATACGGCACGCCCCCTTCATTCACTGCAGTGGAAAGGAGCATGTCAAGACCTAAAACACCCCTTTCCATTGCAGTGAATGGAGGGGGGTTGCCAGCTCACAGTAATGATGGTGGGGGCGTCTCCCTATTGGAGATCCATATTGGATATATCCATGTTGGAGATTGGAGACTCAATCGGGCAGGTGGCAAGGGATATGGATCCAGTGATCAGGTAAGAGCTGCTGCCCTGGACTAGGAGAGAAGGTCTGCATGGGAGAAAAGGTGAGTATAGCAGTTTTGTTTTTTGACTCTTAATGACCCAATTAGGATTAGTTGTCCCAGACTCCAATACATTTTCTGACTGACAATTGACTTTCCAGGATGCTAATTCTGTTGCTACCCCCCTTACACGTGGGATCATTTTTGAGGGCTTGCACACTACTGCCAGACATACACAACTGCAGGTCAACTCTATGGTGCAAAAATGGGCAAATTTTTGACTGCTTGTAAAAAGCCATCGCTTCTTATTCACTTTCCAGGATGCCAATCCTTTTGCTACTACCCATACAAATAGGATCATTTTTTGTGGGCTTGCCCGCTACTGCCAAGTCTTCACAACAGCAGATTTACCCTATCATGGCCAAAATGGGCAAATTATTAACTGATTGTCAATCGCCATTGCTTTTACTTCACTTTCCAGGAGGCCAATCCTGTTGATACTCCCTTTTAAATTGAAACATGTTTGTTGATGTGTTCTTTAAACTATCACACAAACAAATGTGAGGGGTGAATATGCATATGCTAATTAGCTACAACCTATCTGCTAATCAGCCACTGTCTATTCATGTGTTAATTAGTCCACTAAAACATATCTTGATACAGTCCTAGGTGACCTCAGAGTGTTGTACAGGACTTTTAAGGATATCAGTGTTTTCCATGCATTTCGGAAAGGTTCAGCGAACTGAAAAGCCAAACACTTAACAGGTTGTCTCATCTATATAAAAAAATATATGAATGCAAGTAGCAAAAATGCCTCTATTGTGTAAAGCTGTTAAATCAGCTATAGGTGTCATCACTGAGGAGTCAAACATCTAGGTTTAATATTAATATTATTTTATATTTGATTTATCTTAAATTGTTTATTTATTCTATGCTTTGAGACATTTAAAGGGACAGTTCAGCCAATAGCAATATTAAGACATCAAGAAGCTCAACTGAAACCTGTCCCACGTGCTTCTCTTCCATTTCCTGCAACAGACTATAGATGCTGTAGCATGACCCCAAATTTACCCTTTTTGTTCCATTTTTCAAGGACCCCCCACCCTCAGCTAGCATGAGCAAGTTTGTCTAGTGCGACCACTGTGGCCTGCCAGGTTTGCTTGTGCTGGGAGTGCTAAAGCGCAATTGAAGGTGGTTGGGGAGAAGGATAGGCAAATTTGGAGCTCTAATACAGCATAATGCAGGGAAATAAGGGGAGGCCCGTGGGACAAGCTTCAGATGAACTCCTTACTTTTATCACAAAACAAAACTGTTCTAAAACTTTTGGTAGTGTAGGAAGTCGTCATAATAATGTGGCTTGACTGTGTAGGTATAAATATATATATATATATATATATATATATATATATATATATATATATATATATATATTTTAAAAGTGGCTTACATCAGAATTGGCAACAACTCCGTGTAAAATCAATTTTAAGCGCATTGCCTACTTAAAGTTGGTAAGAGTTTGCACGATTGGTGGAGGATTCCTTTGCACAATTTTGCGTGGAGTGCATGCACCGTGGGACATACTTATATTGAGCACTATAGCACCTTTGAAGGATCAAAAATTGGGACTTTTGTTTTGTTTTATTCAATCTAGCTTGCTCTGTGTTTATATTAACATAAATATATATATATATATATATATATATATATATATATATATATATATATATATATATATATCTACATGGTTCATCTTGGAAACTATTAAATGTGAGTATGCTATGGGATTTACAATAATTTCCTATTGTGAGTTCGGGTTTCCAAAACTGAACACGGACCTCATTCAGCCAGAGGTCCGCCTTGAGTTTGGCCTCTGGCCCGAAAATGGCAGTGTGGCAGTGGCATCATTTGAATGGATCCACGATCGGGGCCACAGAAAAATGGCCACTGCTCCCCTTGAGTGAGGACACTCCTAATGCTAGCACTGTGCTGGTACTAGAAGTGTCCTCACTAAATTACTAGATAGTTTAGTGAGGACACTTACTAAATTGTTAGATAGTTATTGTTTGGCTGAGCTCAGTGCTGGGGAGCCCTTGTTGCACAGAGGCAGCAGCGCTTAAGGCTCGATTCAGAGGCACATTCGTCTGGACTTTCGTAGCTGTCTGTGAAAGTTTTTGTGTGTGTTTATCATTTTATTTGTTTTTTTCGTTAATTTTTCATTCGTACCAACATTCAGGCTAATGCGTACATGCGCTTTCGACGAACGAAAGCAAATCGGATCATTTGCGTGAGTTCGGATCATTTTCCCATCAAAATCTGATATTTTGCGTTCGTTCAGATAACTTACGTTATTGCTATGGGCTTGAGGCTCATTCAGAGAGCTGATTGCCACGGGACCACCACCCTATAAAACCGTTTCATTTGCGATCCCCTTACGGGACCATTTTGACCTCGGATACCCTTGCAATTAACCAGTTGTGTGCCTTTGTGGAGGAGCATCACGAGCTCCAGCTAATGGGAATTGAATGTGTCAGCAGCGCCGAGACCAGATTGCACCGGCGACGCATGCACATTGATGGCATGCATGACATTGAGCTGTTCGAGCTCACCAGACTTAATCGCGCTTCCCTCCATAAATTGTATAGTGAGCTGCGGCCATGGTTAGCCCGCACCACAAGGAAGGGGCAAGCAATTTCAGGTATGACCAAGATGCTTGGCTGCCTGCAATTTTTGGCGAACGGCTCGTTCCAGAGGCTGGGTGCCCTCTCCGTGGGGATGTCCTAACCTACGCTGAGCCGCGCGCTATCCACGTTTTTGGAAGGCATGGCTACCATTAGTCAGAAATATATATTTTTTCCTGACGACATGGTAGCCTGGAACGCGCTTAACATAGAAACATAGAAACATAGAAGGTTGACGGCAGAAGGAGACCATACGGTCCATCTAGTCTGCCCTTATGTGTATACTGTATGTACTCTTTATCTTATGTGTATACTGTATGTACTCTTTATCTTAGGATAGATGTGTGCTTATCCCAGGCATGTTTAAATTCAATGACTGTTGATTTTTCAACTACCTCTGCTGGAAGTTTGTTCCAAGCATCTACTACTCTTTCTGTAAAATAATATTTTCTAACATTGCTCCTGATCTTCCCCCCGACTAGCTTCAGGTTGTGCCCCCTTGTTCTATCATTAAGCTTCTTCTTAAAAACACTTCCCTCCTGAACCTTATTCAATCCTTTCACATATTTAAAGGTCTCAATCATGTCCCCCCTCTCCCTTCTTTCCTCCAGACTGTACAAATTAAGTTCTTTAAGTCTCTCCTGATAAGTTTAAGTCCTTCCACCATTTTTGTTGCCCGCCTTTGGACACGTTCTATTTGAATAATGTCTTTTTGCAGGTAAGGTCTCCAGAACTGCACACAGTATTCTAGTTGTGGCCTCACCAGGGCTCTATACAGCGGCATCACAACCTCCCTCTTCCTACTGGTGATGCCTCGAGCTATGCAGCCGAGCATCCTGCTTGCTTTTCCCACTGCCTGGCTACACTGTCCACTCATCTTGCAGCTATCAGTAATCAGTATCCCTAAATCTCTCTCCTCCGAGGTCCTGGCTAACACATTACTGCCCATACGGTACTCAGAGCAGGGATTCCTTCTATCCAAGTGCATGATTTTACATTTAGAGACATTAAACTCTAGTTTCCACAGTTTTGACCATCTATCCAGTAAAGCTAAATCATTTTCCATGTTGCAGACACCTCCAGGAATATCCACCCTATTACTAACCTTTGTATCATCAGCAAACAGACAAACTTTTCCTACCAAGCCTTCTCCTATGTCGCTTACAAATATATTAAAAAGAATGGGGTCCAGGACAGAGCCTTGCGGCACACCACTTGTAACTCGCCTCTGTTCAGATTGCACACCATTTACAACAACACTCTGATACCGATCCCTAAGCCAACTGGAAATCCACTGAACTATCCAGGGATTGAGTCCTACCTTCAATAACTTATCTATGAGCTCCTTATGTGGTACAGTGTCAAAGGCTTTGCTAAAATCCAGATAGGCGATATCCACAGCACCACCTTCATCTAACACTTTAGTGACATTGTCAAAGAAATCAATAAGATTGGTCTGACATGATCTGCCCTCAGTAAAGCAGTGCTGTTTTGGGTCCAATAGGTCATTAATTTTTAGATGGGAAATTATCTGTTTTTTTAAGAGTGTTTCCATTAATTTGACCACTATAGATGTTAAACTAACTGGGCTGTAGTTACTGGCTTCTTCTCTACTCCCCTTTTTATGGATTGGTATGACATTGGCCATTCTCCAATCATCTGGAACCTCACCAGTTGAAAGGGAATGGTTAAGGAAATCAGTCAGAGGGGCTGCAATCACAAACCTAAGTTCCCTTAGAACTCTGGGGTGGATTCCATCTGGACCCATCGCCTTACTTACCTTTAGATGTGCCAGCTCGGATAGGACATCAGCCTCCAGAAACTCCGGAGCTGTGCCCTCCCAGCGGGATGCTGTGCTATGACCATGCCTGCTACTATCTGAAAATACAGAACAAAAGTAGCTATTCAGATGGTCAGCCACAGCCTTATCTCCATCAATATATTTATTTTCCCTATTTCTAATTCTTGAGGCTGCATTGTTTTTCTTCTTTCTGTCACCAATATATCGGAAAAAGGTTTTATCTCCCCTCTTCATAGATTTGGCCATTTCTTCCTCTTTTTGCCCTTTAGCAGTCCTTATAATCAGTTTTGCTTCCCTCTGTTTAATTTTATACGCCTCTCTGTCAGCTACACTTCCACTTACTTTATACTTCTTATAGGCAGACTTCTTATCTTTTATGATAGTGCTGACTTCCCTAGTAAACCATAATGGTTTCTTCTTCCTTTTATTCTTGCTAGTTTGTTTCACATATTGCTTAGTTGCCTTTAAGATGGCCATTTGGGCACTGGGCACTGACTTCTGCTACTCTGTTCCACTCACCTAATTTTCTTTCTACATACTCCGCCATTTCCTTGACGTTTGTCTTCCTAAAGTCTAGCACTTTGGTTCTGGTGTGTGATTGCACAATGTCTGTTTTTATTCTGAACCATAAGCATTGATGGTCACTGGAACCCAGATTTCAACCCTGACCTCGGACACCAGATCCCCTTAAGCTGGCATTTTATAATATCACCGACATGCCCAACGTCATGGGTGCCATTGATTGCACCCACGTTGCCTTAGTCCCTCCGGCAGCCGACGAGTACATCTATAGGCAAGTTCAATCAGTCATTTTTTTATATAGTTGACATAAATAGTATTTTAAATATCTCTTAATCCCTCCTTGTAAATAGTCCCTGTGAAATAGCTTACACTGTATATCTGTTAATCCCTCCTTGTAAATTGTTCATGTGATATATTTGGCCGGATTTAGCGTCATCAATGTTTTTCATGTAGCCCAAAGCCAAACATTTGCATGTGGACCTTAATTTGTCATGTGAAAGTTAATATTTAGTTGATCCAACATACATATCCTTTGTAGGCCTAAAATTAGTTAGGTACTTAGTGTTATTTGTATTGGCCAACATGTTTTTGGAGGATGTTAGAAGTTATTGTTTGAGTAATTTACCTAGCCTTGCTGATTTTTTTTTTCTTTTTTTCCAGGTACCGCAAAATGGGCCACTCACTGAATGTCTAATCAGTGGTGGCCCCGGACATCCTCGCCGGGTTTCCAGGCTCATCCCATGATGCGTACATCTTGCAACGATCTGGATTGTACCGTCGGTTTGAGTCTGTAAAATTCTCAGGTGGATGGCTCCTTCGTAAGTTGACGCAAATAACGTCATTCCCTTTTCAATGTACACCTATTAATATAGTTTCGGACCCATGTCTGAAGCTATGGCTGTTTTTACCCCTTGATGACAGGTGAAACCAGACCTTAACCATGATCTTTAGCAAAGCACAAACCCTTACAAAATGAGTTTCCACAATTAGTAAATATATTTATACTTTCTAGTAAATTACTTATTATTCTTCCCCACACTCGGCTGCAATTCTGTTCTTGACTTTATGATAGGGTCTGCGCCATCTTTGCTCAGAAGCATGACACTTACTGAGAAGAGGAGAGCGGGATAAATTGCAGGGGGCGGGTTAGAGCTGTGCTTGGCTCACACAAAGCAGATCTGAAGTCCTGAAAAGGTAAGACATTCAAGAATGGTGAGCAGCACAGTCCTAAGCCAATACCTGTTAGCAGTCTGCCTGATTTGCCCTCCTCCGCCATTTTGGATGTTTAAAGGGTCAGAACATGCAGTAGGGGGTGTTAGGCTGTTTCTTTAGCAGAGCAATCTGTATGTTCAGTGTGTGTCTAAAATATAAGATAGGCTCTTATTCAGGGTGAACGGCCTTTTTTTTTTTTTTAATAAATTTTTGTGTTGTGTAATTTATGTTAGTATTTTCTTATTCTTTCAGGGGATTCCAGCTATCCACTATTTCCCTGGCTGCTGACGCCCGTCCTTCAGCCACAGAATGCCACACAGGACGCCTACAATTGGGCCGTTGTGGAGGGGGCCTTTGGCCTGTAAAAACACGCTTCCGGTCTTTGGACCATACTGGGGGAGCACTCCAGTATGACCCCAAAAAGGTCATAGACATCATACTGGCCTGCTTTGTCTTACATAACTATGCCATCATACAGCATACTGGTCTGCATCAACTTAGTCAACAACAGGTCAAGTCACATTCAATAATTTTTTTTGGAATATGAAAATTTGGAGTTGAAGGTCACTCGCATACTTCATGTACATACATAGTACAGAATTAAAATACATTTGTGGCAAATCATGGCACCTAGCAATTGGCCACATCCAGGAGTTTTAAAGTAACGCACTCCAGGCCGAAGTTTCAATCCTAAATAAAATACACAGACATAGGGAGCAAGCATTTGCATGTCAATATTTGCCCTGTAATAAATAGGGCCACATACACACCCTCTCCTGCTTGGCCACATTTGACACAGGCACAGGTGGAAAGCAGCCATACCTATGCCATATGCACGCCTGTAAGTCAGTGGCCCACCCAAACAAGAAGCCCCAGTCCAAATCCAAGTCCAGTACAATCTCTGCCAGGATTCAAGGTAATAGTTTGCCAGCCCAGAATGTCCCCCAATCATGCCTACAAACAGGATGAGCCAGAAGCAATGTAATTAGGCCAAAGCCTGCAGCGCAACAGCTAGAGTGGCAGGTTCAGTGAGGCTTGAGCTCAGGCATTGGCTATTGAGGTATCTCAGCACTCTAATAAGCTATATGGGCGAAAATCTAAAGCATACAAGCAAAGCCATAAAAAAAGGCTATATTGGTAGCGCCCACCAGACAGGTCAATACAGTGGGGATAAGATGTGGAGATGTTAAAATGGTTGATGCCCATAAAACCCTGGTGGTGGGCCTTGGAAGTGGCCCATCACCTGGGCATGTGTGGCATTCATAATCTGCAACTGTTCCAACATTTTTCTATTGGTTGTTCGAACTTCATCCAGCATGGCACTGAAATTACTACTTAAGGTGGCCATGTGGGTGTTGCTAGTTCAAACTTCCTCAAGCATGGCTGTGAAATTAGTAGATAAGGTGGCCATGTGGCTGTTGGTCGACCTAAATTCTGTCAGCATGGTGTTTAATGTATTATTTAAGGTCTCTAATTGTGCATGATGCTGCTCTGTGGTTCTTTCAGTTAGCTGGCGAAATAAACGCCTCTCATGGTGCCATGCTGACTCCATGATCGGCACGTGCCTCCCCTGGGAAACTGGGCGACGTAGCTGACTACGCCTCCCAATTCCCCGCACCTGCAGATAATGGACGTCTAATCTAGACCGACCAACAGCCACAGATGTGCTTGCCAAATCCTCTGCAGCAGACCTACCACTGGGGACTGTAGGCTCAGTCTCTGCATGCTGCCCACGATGCTGCAGAGGATTTGGTGAAGAAACATGTTGGGACAGTTGCAGATTATGTTTCAGGGGGGTCTGTTGTGAAGGTCCCATCAAGGTGGCATCCTCCTCCATCTCTTGGATTTCCTCCATCAGTGTGTGAGTCTGTTGTGACATGTGAAAAAAAGGTTCAGTTTCTGCCCTAAATATATTTGTTATGCAAATTAGTCATGTTAATTCACATGCATCAGCAGATTCAGCAAATTACACTTACCGTATATATAAGGTCCTGGCTCCTAGGCAGCATGGAAGTTGACGGCGTGGTCCAACTGGCTGAGGCTTCCACACTAGCTGAGGGTTGATGCTGGGCTGTATTGTTTAAAAAAGGCACATAAACACCCAAATATGCATTGCTCGATCTGTATTACTACATATGCTTCAATAAAACACGTGGGCAAGAAGGAATGGCAACTCCCCCAACGGTCCAAGGTGACCTTCACTATGAATGTCATTAACTGTTACATGTATGAGTCACCCTGTACATACACATTGGTCACCTTAAATAAAAAAAACATGCATGTACTGCATGTTATGAGGCTTCACACATCCCTAAAGGGCCATTAGGGGCCCACACTCAACTTGCAAATAGCATTTGCCTTAAGAGTATGCTGGTGGGCATTCTTCCTATGTAGACCTTTCCCTGACCCCAGATCAAGTATTTGAGACCAAAGCACAGCTCAAACCCAAGTGGCCTAAAGATAAAGAAGTAAGTGTTGGATATGATTGAGTAGAATCACATAACAGGCAGTCCTTAGCTAATATTAAGACTTTAATAGTGACCAGTACTGCCCAAGGTCATGTATGGCCTAGCAAATTAGAAAATGAACATTCCAAAGACATTCAACACCCTGCTAAAACTGTAACCTTTCCTACAAGCCACTCCCTAGGGGCATGTGTTCATATATGCCTGTGAGACTCATTTTACACGTTTAAAACATTTCACACACACTAACATTACTAACCTGCTGGAATAGAAGGGATGTCCGTGTCCCGTCGCCCCGAGTGTCCCTCTAAGGCCACGGGATGTATCAGGCCCAGCACCATCTCCTCAGCTCTGGTAAATTTAAATTTAGTGGGGAAGCCTCTGCCAGTTTGTAAGCTGAAAAATATAGTTTGGGAAATGTATGAAAATGTGGACAATACAAGAAGCAGACAAATGCACAAAGCATATATGTACCTTTAATTATATGTACCTGTAATTTCGCCGTTTATTTTCTTTCTTCCATGCTGCATATTTCAGGTCCGATATTTTGCGTTGAATCTGCTCCACATCTTTGAGCTCTTCGCTGCATTGACCTGTCTGGTGAGCTCCTCTAAAATTTCAGCTTTGCGCATTTTGCTGGTTGCTTTGGATTTGCGCCCATATAGTTCATCATAATGTAAAGTCAGCCCACTAGCCAATGCCAGAGTTTGGGCCTCCCCAAACCTGCCACTCAACTGTCCTCAGCGCAATGTCCGCCCTATTACTTGATGTTCCGGATCATCAGTGGTTGCAGGCAATTCGGGGGACATTCTGGGCTGGCTGTGTTGGGGAGAAATGTAGGACAGGTGGCTGGCTAAAGATTGTACTGGACTTGGATATGGACTTGGGGTCCTTGGCTGGGTGGCCACTGAACTTGCAGGCATCGATGTGGCATATGGAGAGTGCCTTGCCACCTGTGCCGGTGGCAAATGTGGCCGAGGAGGAGAGGGTATGCTTGATGTTCTTGGGCTTCTTGCCCTGTGCCTCTGTGGGCCCTTGAGACTTGTGCTTGCATGCCCCTGGGAGGTAGTTGGATGTGTCTGTCGTGATGCTGAGCTTTGGGGGCTGGGACTTCTGTCCCAGTGGCTTTTCCTCTTCCCATGCCCGCTTTTCCCACGTGGGTGTGGTGATGCTGAGCTTTGTGGGCCGGGGCTTCTCACACTCTTCGTGGGCTTTTTTGCGGCTGTACCTGTCTGCTTGGTGGCCTGGGGCTTCTTCTTCGCTGCTGCCTCCTTTGGTTTGCTGGTTGGTGGTGCCTTAGCAGACTTTGTTGGTATTGTCGCCTTGGCCTGCCCACTGCGGGTTTCCCGCACCTTCTGCATTGGAATTTTTGTTTGGAAAGTTTGGAAATTTTGAGTGGTGGGGCCTGAAGAAGCCTCCTCACGCTTATCTTGCTTTTTGCTGCTGCCCTCCTTGGCTGCTTTTGGCTTCGCGACAGCTTTTTTGGGTGCCATAATGATGAGACTCTGAAAGAGAATGAGCTGTGTGTCCAGGACCCTTTAAATACTAATGCCGGGGTATGACGCTAACGCGTTCGCGTACGCGTGCGTACTGCCGTTCATCCGGCCGTGCGGAACCCAGAAACCGCTGGGGCATTATCTGCTGCAGACAAGAAGAAAGATGGCGGCCACTATCTTCACCCACCAACAAGAAGAGGTGATTATGCTCGTAAGTGTATTTTAATGCCTTTGATTTGCCATCTAAATGCATGCCTAGGCCTTAAGGAAGCGCAGGAAGAAACGGTTTGGTTTAAAAGTGTGTAAAACTCCATGCCAAACAGATGTTATGGCCCACATGTAGGAACCAAGTCACTTCTGTTTGTTCAGTTTGTTTCTTTTTTATAAAGGGACCACACGTGCCAGAATGGCAGCAATGAGTGAAAGGGCCCTCTAGTTGGTGGCCGACATGCAGGAGCTGCATGACTCGTTGGGGACCACAATAGAAGTCTAATGTTCTGGGTCCTGCCATTGCTTTGTATATAGTTTTTAACATTGATTTTTTTTTAAATTTTAAAAATGTTAAAGTTTTATATTTTGTAAATAAAATAAGAGTTTATAAATTTTTATGATCAAAAATGTTTTTAAAGAAAGCCATCAAAAAATGGCACTTTGTATTAAACCCCAAAAAAACAGTTTCAGTGTCATTTTATTTTAAAAATACATTAACACAAAACAAATGGGCCAAGAAATATTTAGAAATGGAAGAAGAACCTAACCGCAAAGTGATTTGGGTAAGTTTTAGGAGTGAGAAATGGAAGAAGAACCTAACCGCGAAGTGATTTGAGTAAGTTTTAGGGGTGAGAAATGGAAGAAGAACCTAACCGCAAAGTGATTTGGGTAAGTTTTAGGGGTCATACATGGAAGATGTAGGACAGAGCAAAGTGATTTAGCTAAGCATTGTAGCAGAAGTGAGTGACCCAAATATGTAGGCGAGCACTTTAATGAGTTAAGTTTGTAGTGCGCAGACGTATGATCGTAAGGATTTTCGTCTGGACGACCATTTATGGAAAAAGGGAATCAGAATCTAAGAGGAAACGTAAAGGATTCGTGGGAGGAGTCAATGGAAAAAGGGCAAAAACGAAAGCCGACGTTGTAACATGAGAAAATAAAACGGAAAAGTCACGCTGGAAAATGACATTCTCGTACTTGTACTCTGGCATATGAACGGATGAAGACTTTACAGAAGGATTACAATGCATGCATAGAATTGCTCGTACACTCATACGAGAGCGGGAACATTTCCAAAAAAAGCAGATCGACACAAAAACTAAAGTCTTTTTTTGTCTCTCTGAATCAACCCTTTAGTGTAATAAAACTCTCACTGGAGGGCAGGACCAAGTAGGCTTTGTTCCGGGTAGAGAGGCCCGGGACAACGTGATCAAGGCCCTGAATATCCAGTGGTGGGGCAGATCCAAGGGGATACAGTCCATGATGCTATCTACTGAAAAGGCATTTAATCGGGTGGACTGGGGCTGGATTGGGAAAGTCTTAGAGCACGTCGGTTTAGGTGCGGCGGCCAGGAAAAGGATTTTAGCTTTATACTCAAACCCTGTCGCTAGAGTGAAAGTCAATGACTGCTCCTCTCCCACTTTCCATATCCGGAACGGGACTAGGCAGGGTTGCCCACTGTCCCCTTTGATCTTCGCCCTTTCGTTGGAACCCTTCTTGCGGAAGGTTGATTTGTGTGGTGGTATCAGAGGTGTCCTGATAGGGGACAGAGAACGAAAAGTAGCCGCATACGCTGACGATATGCTTTTTTTTCTGCGTTCGCCGAGAGTGTCGGTCCCTAACCTGCTAAAAGAATTTGAGGTCTTCGGTCAGCTTTCGAATTTGAAAATTAACTTTAGCAAATCTAGCGCCATGAATATATCACTACCAGACGTGGAGGTGAGAGCTCTTCAAAGCTTATTCCCTTTTGGTTGGGAAATGAAATGCCTTGAATACCTGGGGGTCCTGCTGCCGGTCAATCCCTCCAACCTGTTCCAGCTAAATTTTATGCCCTTAGGATCTAGGATTAGGAGAGATCTGGAGAAGTGGACCAAACTAAGATTGTCCTGGTTCGGGCGCATGGCGGTCCTAAAAATGAATGTGCTACCACGAATTTTGTATCTGATGCAGTGCATACCCATCAAACTACCGGATTCCTTTTTCAACTCACTGTCGAGATGCTTTCGAACTTTTGTATGGGCGGGCAGACCGCCCAGGATTAGGCGCCATCTCCTTCTGCTCCCAAAAGAACAGGGGGGGTCGGGCCTGCCGTGCATGAAATCTTACTACCAAGCCGCCCATATTGGGAGGGTGGTGGACTGGCAGGTTAACGGGGCACAGAAGGATTGGGTGCGAATTGAGGGAGAGGCTGCCAGGGGGGGGGGGGGGGGGTCTTGATTCTGTGTGTAACCTGCGGAGATGTGAGGTTCCGATGGGGGCCAGGGCTCACCCTTATGTGGGCTCCTCCTTATCGGTGTTACACCTTCTCTGCAAGGGGAGATCTGCTCTGACTTCGTTTCCGGGTCCTCTATCCCCAATTTTAGGCAACCTGGCCTTCCCACCAGGTAGACAGCCATCCAAGCTACATGAGTGTGGGGGCCCCAAACCGCTGCGAGTTTTCCACCTCCAAAATAGAGGCACGTTCCGGGACAAACAGAGCCTGCAAGAGGTAGTTGAGGCAGAGATTCCAACCTTCACATATTTCCAGCTAAGACATTTTTTCATCTCTAGAGCTGTGAAAGAAAGTCTGAAGAGAGAGCTGACAGAGTTTGAGAGGGTATGCCTGGGCCAGGGCCCCAAGGCGCATCTTTTGTCATGGGCCTATGGTCTGATTAGGAGTAGGGGGAAACGAGAAATTAGACCATGGGAAGCAAAGTGGGAGGCGGATATTGGACGGCCCCTAAGTGAGGACGAGTGGAGGGACATATACAAGAACGCTCATAAAGGGTTAATGAGTAGTTCGATGCAGGAAGCTAACTACAAATTGGTCACGCGCTGGTACCGCACCCCCGAGCTGTTACATTCAATTTTTCCGGCGGTTCCAAACGTCTGTTGGAGATGCGGATCGGCTGGTGCCTCGATGGTCCACATCTGGTGGTCCTGCCCCGGGATACGGGACTACTGGGAGCAGGTGAGAGACATCTGTACCGAGGTCTTGGGAGAACCTATGGACTGGAGTCTTGAGAGTGTCCTCCTGGGGTGGTCATCAGATGGCAAGGGCGTAGCGGGGGGTGCTCCCCTGGGTAGGCATCTTCTAAATGCTGCTAAAGTTCTGATTCCAAGGAACTGGAGATCCCAGAAACCGCCCTCAGTTAAAGACTGGTTCAGGCAGGTTAATCACGTTGAAGCCATGGAGGAACAAGATAGAATGGCTGCCTATCTCAAAATTTGGACAATCTGGGCTATGTTTAAGAACTCTGCTCATTACAAGCGGGTATGGGATCCTTGAATGGGAAATGGTTGCTTCAGTGGCGGGCTTCGATGTGGTAGACCAGGGGCACTAGGTTCCGGCTTGGAGAAACCTCAGAGTGCGTTGTGCATTTGCTTCCTCGCATGAACTCATGCTGGCGGGTGGATGCTGGCCTCTTCCCCCACCCCCACCTATCTAGGTCTTCCTTTTCCTCTCCTACCTCTACTTCTTTTCTCTTTACCCTCTCACGCTCTCTTTACTTTCCTTATGTGTCCCCCCTGTATTTGTCCTAAGTCTTATTGTCGGTTTGTCTCTGTTAAATGTTAGTCAGGTGATTCTCGTCCTCTTGTCCAGGTTCAAGCTCTTAGGCTATGTGCACATGGGCAGCGAGCGGTCTCAGGGTAATGTGGGTCTGGTTGAGACGCGACTGTGGGTACCCAGTCCTGGGGTACAGGCGCAGGGAAGGCCTGAAGAGCGACTCGGTAGTTTGAGGGCGGGTGCTGTACACTGGGAGCGAGACATAGGACCAGCCCCCTTCCTGATACTATGGCTGCGGTTCCTGGGCTCCCAGGGGTAGAGCCCCTGGGGTACTCATAACTGTCCATCTCTTTATATATGCTAAGGCTCACCATCTGCACTTTGTATTTTGCCATGTAAACTGATGTTATGTAGTCCTGATGACATGTGATAGCTGGAAACTCTATATTTGTTCCATGTTTCTGTATTGTACTGAAAATCTTTAATAAAAATGAGTATGTTCAAAAAAAAAAAAAAAACTCTCACTGGAAGTTTTAAAATTTGTACTGCAGCTTCTCTCTTAAAAACTTAGTTCTAATCCTCCTGAGATAAACACCAAGACAAAAATTGCTGCTCTGGTAATAGATGCCAGTGGCGTACCCAGGATTTTGTCCTGGGGGGGTTCAGTTGGGGGACATGGCTTGAAAGAGGCGTGGCCTGAAAGAGGTGTGACACCTTGTGATTGGTAAGGTTTTGAAGATGAGAAGTAGGGGGGAGAGAATTTTTTTTTATAATTAAGCCCCGTCCCTGGTCACACCTATGTCACACCCCTAACTCCAAGAGGACCTGAAATGCCATAGTCCCCTTGTAGACAGATCATGAAAGGAAAATGTAAGTTTCTACCTAATGTCAAGCTCACCAGTGGTAGAGGGGGGAGGGTGAGTTATGTGCATTTTAGGTTCCTAGAGGCCAAGACTTCTGGGTGAGGGATAGGTCCTGCTCCACAGGGTTGTGCGTGAAATCCTTCAGATTACCTCTGGCTGATGTAGACACCCACACCAGGCATTTCTGAATGGTTGGTATGTGTATGCACTACTAAAGGGGAACAGCCAGCTGCTCAGGCCCTATTCAGCTTTACTAAGCCACACTGATGTCAGAGTGGCTTAGTAAAGCTGAATGGAGCACTAGTCACTGATTGGAGGAGAGCATGTGCCATAGGACCATTGGCTAGGTAAAAATTATTATATTGGGATGCCCCATAAGAGAGAGGCAAAATAGATAGTGAAAATCTTGGTGATTGCTCCTTTTTAACCCATCCTCTTCTGCCTCCTGTGAGTCATGCAGTGTAACTAAAGATACCTACTATTTTCTCCTGGTGCTTTATTTGAAGGGGGACCTGTAAATAGTTGCTTATTGAGCGAGGCGTATTTACAGTTACCTGTGTTGCACTTGCAATGTGTCAGCCTATCAGTACTCACCCCCGCCTCCAAGTTGTTGTCTGTCTACCAGTCTTCTCTGCTGCTGATTGCCCTCTGGTACTTACTGCCTCAGTCTGGCCCTCAGGTTTTGTCCCCCTCTTACCCTGTTGCTGCAGCTACTGCTACAGGGCCCTTGTTGCTGAGCCTTCTGCTAGGTTCAAAGGCACAGGTCAGTTTCCGGAGAAGGGGTTAGGTGAGTGGTAGAGGACAGTGGCAGGGGGTGAATTGGCTAGGTAAATGTTATAGGTCAGTGATAAGGAGTGGTGGGGTTAGTAGAGGACAGTGGAAGGGGATAGATGTGTTAGGTGAATGGTAGGGGACAGTAGCAGGGGCTGGGGGTTAGGTGGGCAGTTAAGGACAGTGAAAGAGTGGAGGGGTTAGTTGAGTGGTAGAGGACATTGGCAGAGGAGGAGGGGTTAGGTTAGCGGTAGAGGACAGTGTTAGGGGGTGGAGGGGTTAGGTGAGTGGTAGAGGACAGTGAGAGGGGGTAAAGGGCTAGGAGAGCAGTAAAGGACAGTTACAGGTGGTGGAGTTAACTGAGTGGTGGAGGACAGCAGCAGGGGGTGGACCATCCCAACTGCCAGGAACTCAGCAGACCTCTTTGTTTTTCAAAATACTATATATATATATATATATTCTTTATAATTATTCTTTTACCTCTCTCCTACTTCTTGAATTTCCCTTCCTCCTTCTTTGTCTTTTATCTCATGATCCCCCCTCTTTCCGTACCCCTGGCCTTATTGATGTTGTATACATACACTCCCTCAATTTTTCTCTTGTCAACAATCTACCATCTGTCTCTCTTTTCAGCTTTGAAACATCTTCCTCTTTTTTACCTTCCCTCCATTTCTATCTCTTTTATCACTTTAGTTTTTTCGTTCACTCAGCTTTCTTTTTTTCTCTCTTTCTTTTCTTCTTTTTACTATTTTCACCTCCTTTACAATCCTTTTCCTTCTTTTGATTTTATTTCCACATTTCCTCATATTGCTCTTATTCTTACCTCTTATTATCTTACATTCATCTTGTCACACACTGCTACCTGTATGTTACACTCTCTCATAAGAGTTACATTCTCTCATTGTGATCGCCTCTTTATTACAGTATGTATCTGAATGTCTATTTCTTTCCTTAAAGCCTAAAAACAATTCATGTTTGACATCATTTCATGTATATGGTGTGCATCTGTGAGTGAGTGTGTGTGTGTGTGTGTGTGTGTGTGTGTGTGTGTGTGTACTGAGGGTCTCCAGGATGCAGAAAGTTTATCAAACTATTATACCAGAGGAGTACATGACGCAAATTATATTTTATTAAAACTAAAAAAAAAGTTGTTTTCAAAAAAGTTCACTCCCTTCTCTTAATTTTAAGCAAAATGAAATACCTAAAAAGAAAGAGCTGGACTTTCTGTTACTTTTGGGCCTATGCTAAGCAAAATATAGTATAGGGATTTGGTGAAAGTTGCTTAGCTGGAAAGACATTCTTAGCAGCAGTGTTGGACTGGACCACCAGAGGTTTGTCTGGTGAATTTCAAGCACTGACTCCACAGACTTCTCCTTCAGGGCAGTAAAGAATGCTCAAGCCTAATACAGCGTTGTTGGCCTGTCTGAAGTGTTCCGTGAGTTTTTTTTATTTATTAAGCAAGTTACATTTGTTATTTAAATTGTAAATATCACACTTTATATTGTGAAACTATCATATTTCAATATGCATATAAGAGGGGTCTTGCATTATTTCTGTATGCACTTGTGAGCTGAGCTGCTGCTACAATGTAGCACTGTAGCACCGTCAAAACGTGACACAGAGGGAGTGAGAAAACGTGTTTCATTATAACGGCTTATTACATTGTACAGTGCAAGGTTTAAAGGCAGCAGTGCGAGGTATAAAACATCACACGCTTTTTACCTCTAAATAATACTGCTTCTCTAGCTACAGCGTGGAACCCAAGAATGGTTTCCTAATGGGCTCAAGGTATGCCAGCCCAACCCTGCTTACCAGCAAGACTATGATAGGTAATCAACTATTTATTAAATCTTTGGGATTATTCTGGCTGAAGCAGATTTGCCAAGAAAGCAATTTGGTCATTTCATAGTTTTTTTATACATTTGTTATCAGTCTGCAGCCAGCAAGTCAAACCCTTGTAGAAAAAAAACATTTGCCCTCTGCCCCATAACTTATTAAATGCAGACAAAATGTACTGAAATTAGCTGCTGCTTTGTTGAAAACAGGAGAATTTTGAATTGAAATCCATCCTCAGCTTCTGTGCAGCCTGCTTTTCAATGACTCTGGAAATGTCTCTGATGCTGGACACCTGTAAACACTAGTGACCCTTATGCTTGCAGAGAGGCCACCATTTGTACTACACGAATGTCCAGCCAGGTATTTGTTGAGCCCTACCATTTTTGCTCAATGCTTGACACAAGACACTAACCATCCGTCTATCTCCACACCAAAAAACATGTAAGCATCTGGCATAAAGTCTGCCAAAACTTCCCAATAGAGAATAAGAGAAAGCAATGGCAGCTTCCATGTTTTCCTTGCCATTAAACCATTAGCTATTTCCAGGCTGCAAACTCCCAGCTGAGAATTACAGTCTCTAGCTGCAACAGAATAAATAGAGCTGAGGTCATAAATTGTCTAAAACTGGAAACCTTTATCATATTTAAAATAACACAGTACTCAAAGCATGCTGAGTTTTTTTCTCAAGTCCAGCAAAAATTTATATTTTTGTTTTTAACCGGTAAGTAGTGTAAGGAACACTGTATATTTTTGGGGTTCTAGGTCCAGTTGTGCAAATGTAATCACTTACTGTTTGGGACAGGAAGCATGCTGCAGAAAACAACCCACACTCAAAATATTGTGTTTCTCTGTTACTATATTACCCTTAGCTTTTCAATTTCTGTAACTCAGCTTCCTGTCAGCACAAGTTTGGAGTGAGGCAATATTTTAACAATAGAACCATAAACAGACCAGATTTTAAATTCAGACCACTGTGCTGGTCTGAGTATCAAATAAGCAAATAGATAGTAAATCTTAGATTCGTGTGTGAGTATAGGTTATGTAGTTTATTTTCTAATTTCTGTATCCTGCAGCATAGCTTCTAATGAATCTATTGTTATCAGCCCAGAGAGGGGCAATTAAGCATGCCTTAATTGGAGATATCTGAAGAAAAGCCTGTCATCAAAAATGGTAAATGTGTTTTTTTTTAACGAGGGTAATATTACACTCCCAGAATAGATCTGCTTCAGGGGAAGAAAAAGATCAGTAACAGGGATCCGCAAAAGAAAACCATGCACATAGACGGTGAAAATGGTGAAAGTACTCAAATTAATCACAGAAAACAAAATAATTAAAGAAATATATACATAACTGAAAAAAAACAGAATATTACTTTTTTCAAGGGTGTTGGGGGCCAAATTGGGAGTGGGGGCATTTGGATGATTGCCCTACACAAAATGGGCTGGGGAAAGTACTCAAAATAATAACAGAAAAAAAAAAAAAAAGAAATACATAAATAAAATAAAAACAATTGTTATGGGTGTCAGAGGGCAAATCAGGGGGTAACACCAGGAAGATTACACACAATGGGGTAGGGAAACTACTCTTAATAATCACAGAAAGCAAGAAAATTAATTAAATACATTAATAAATAAATGTTTTCCATGTCTGAATCTTTCCTGCTGCAATAAAATACCTTGTTTAGATCCAATTTTTATCCAACGAAGAATAGCCCGACCTTTTCTTTTTTAAATTGTACTTTTTCAGTTGTAACTCTTTAACTAAATGCATTTTTTAAACCATCCCATTTACCAGTAAAACTGTCTGTGGGTTTATTTTTATATGGTTTTGGTCTTTTTTTTTCTCCTAATATCCTGTTTTATTGAATGCCACTTAACCGGCATTCATTAAAACCGTCACATTGGGGAATCTTTTTTTTTAATGTTACTTACATTAAAAAAAAGTGCCCCTCCAAAGGCTACTAGCCCATGCACCAAGTATAATTGGTGTGCTATTGGCAGCACCTGTCCTTGCAAGTTACAAGCCCTTATGCTCTTTTGGCATGGGCTTAGGGCTCTTCTGCACCCCTGATGCCTCAAATGGGGTGCTGGTAATGTGTCATTTTGCTGACTCCTGACCATGGTGAACTGGTATAAGGGTCTCTGGACCCCTCACCAGTTTATCTCAAGCGAAAAAGAGATAAGACACCACACAATAAAATATTTTTATTTTTTCTTAATTTAACTTATTCTCACCCATCCTTTTCTTCCATCTTTTGTATAATTCAACTCAACTTAGAACCATGTGTTATATACTGTATTTTGAAGCCTAGGAAATGGCACATGTCAGAGTTGTAAAATGGCTCTATGTATGCCTGATATGTGCAAAATTTTAATATTTTATTTGTTTCAAAATAGGTGGTTTATTTTCTGATATAGTATATATAACAGTCAATTAAACACTCATACATACATACATACATACATAGACTACTATGGAGGGGTGTGTTAGCATCACTACCACTGATGCCAGGGGTGCTGCCCTGTCAAGAATGTGGATGTACGGGGCAATCTGGCCTCACACTACGGGAGTTAAGTCTACTGATCAGGTTAGGCAGCACTGTACTAGGAGCGAACCTCTACGGGGGACATAAGGTGAATTTAGAGTGTTTTTTATTTTAGTTTGGACAATCACTTTAAAGTCATTCCCACAATGGGCATTGTCTGCGTGGATTTGTCATGTTCTCTAAATAACTATTCGGGCTGCAAATCTTTCCCAGGGTTCTAGTATTTTAATTATTCAGCAATGCCTCCTTTGTAACTAAAAGAAAAGCAATTTATCTGGCTACACTTTTGGACATGTTTCTGGTCACAGGTCCCTGCTAAAAGCATTACATTGTTGCTAAGATACAGAGTTTGAAAATATAAGACAAAATATCAAGTTGCAAATGGAACCGCACTGGGAGAAACAAAACCTTGCTGAAATCATACATGGCAATAAAATTAATAACATTAGTAAAAGAGTCCAATAAAGCTGTTATCTAATTATAAAAACGTAAACTATTGTGTTAACTTTACGTTTATTGAGAACACCTCCAGTAATAAAATGTTGGTAAACTATTTTAAATCCAGACTAGTTCTTCTGGAACCTGCCTGTGGTTATTTTTATTTTCCAATAACTGATTTTTGAGATTATAACATGATCTGCCAGAAACGTTTTTGTTTAGTATAAATACAGTGAAAATGACTATTCTCTTACAACAAGGTTAGCAAATAAATTTAAAAAGCAGATTGTGAGAACAGAGCTGTGAGAGCAAATCCCACGATCCAGTACTATAATGTCAGGGCTGATAGAGGCAGTAGAAGCATACAGCATGTTCTGGCCAAAGCAGTATTTCTGTTGCCGCTGACAACAATTGAGGAGATTGTGATGTGCAAAGGCGAACAGGGCTTCTTTCACAGCAATCAATTCCCTCAAATTTGAGGAAGACTGACTCAGTTCTTTGGACCACTTTCCTTGAGCTGTCAGGGCCCCGCAATGGGCTCTCAATCCCCAAGAGGAGGCATCTGTTGTTATGATTCGTCCCTGAGATCCCTCCAGGAGAGACAAATCTCACAAATCTGTTCTTGAACAACCACCATTCCAGTGATTTATTACTGGCTCAGGAACTAGAATTGTCTTCTCCAGGGACCCCTGAAATCTGCTCTAATTGTCCAAGATGTGTAGCTGGAGGGTTTTTGAATGCAATTGGCCCTATTTGACCGCTGGAAATGCTGAGGTCTGAAACCCCAGGACCTTCATTGCCTGATGCACCGAAGCTGTCTGACTGGCGCAAAAGAACCAGATAGCTTCCTGGAGGGTCTTTATCTTCTGGGTAGGTGAAACAATATACTGAAGGATTGTATTGATCTCGAACCCTGAATATGTCACGACCTGAGATAGACCTAGGCTGGATTTCTCGTAATTCAGCACCCATCCCAGATGCAACAGCAATTGCTTTGTTACCCCAAGATCTTGAAGTAACCTTTCTCTGCTTGGAGCAAAGAGTAACAGATCATCCAGATAAGCTATGATGCCGATCCCTCTTTGTCATAGATATGCCAAAGACTCGGCGAGAACCTTGGTAAAGAGTCTGGGTGCCGAGGCTAGGTTGAAAGGAAGACAGACAAATTGGAAGTGAAGTGCCTGGTCCTCCATCCTTATTAGAGATGAGCGAATCGATTCTGACGAACCCAAATTCGTTATGAATTTCATGAAATATTCGTTTTGTTACGATTCCGAATACCGCCGCGATTCGATCGCTCGAATCGCTTCCTTAAAACTCCATTTACTGCTATACAGCCCATCTAAAATGGTAGATCCACATGTCAGGAAATGTTCCCTGGGGCAAGGAATCCTTGGTAGGTTTCACATGCTAGCTATCAGCAGACAGGCTTACCGATGATGTCACATCCCCATATAAACGGTGGCCATCTTGCAGAAGATCATTCTGACACTGTATTGCGGTCGGAGCAGATCAGGCAGGTAGAGAGCAAGGGATAGATAGATAGATAGATAGATAGATAGATAGATAGATAGATAGATGGAACAGAAGAAGCGAGGGACAGATAGAGAAGGAGAGAGCCTGTGCCAGTGACAGATAAAGACAGGGAAAGTTTAAAGTGTTTGCTTTAGCTTCCAAGCCTATTTAGTGTTAATAACACACCTGCCTATTTAGCTTTTCCTTTACCTGGTGTCATTCTTTAAAAAGCGTGCTAGCATTAATATTTCAAGACTACCTGTCTAATAACTGCTTGCATTTTATAATCAACATCACTTTTCCACAATCAAAGGAGGCCACCTCTGTATGTGAGGAGGGGGCACCCGAAACACTAGCATTAATATTTCAAGACTACCAGTCTAATAACTGCTTGCATTTTATAATCAACGTCACTTTTCCACAATCAAAGGAGCCCACCTCTGTATGTGAGGAGGGGGCATTCCAAACGCTAGCATTAATATTTCAAGACTACCTGTGTACTAACTGCTTGCATTTTATAATCAATGTCACTTTTCCACAATCAAAGGAGCCCACCTCTGTATGTGAGGAGGGGGCATCCCAAACACTAGCATAAATATTTCAAGACTACCTGTCTACTAACTGGTTGCATTTTTTAATCAAAGTCACTTTTTAAGCAAAATTTGCCTTTCGCCGGGAGGGCATCCCAAATACTAGCATAAATATTTCAAGAGTACCTGTCTATTAACTGGTTGCATTTTGTAAAGAAAGTCACATTGTCAAATTGCCAGCAGCCATTGCCTTTAACCGGGGGGGGGGGCATCCCAAATATGCTAGCATGTGTCTTTTAAGAGTGTACACATTGGAGTTGGCAGCAGCAGCATTAGGAGCCCATATATTGCCTGAAAGACACACATATGAGCTGGCAGCAGCAGCATAGGGAGCCCATATATTGCCTGAAAGACACACCCTGGATCAGCCATTGGTGGCTGGAAATCCTGGCTGAACCATGCCTGATTCATCTTCACAAAGGTGAGTCTCTCCACATTTTTCGTGGACAGAAGAGTTCTCCTTGGCATGACTATGGCCCCCACCGCACTAAACACCCGCTCAGATGGCACACTACTCGCTGAGCAGGACAGCTTTCCCAGGGCAAACTCTGCCAGTTGCGGCCACAAGTCAAGTTTGGCTGCCCAGCGGGTCCTCAAGGTGCGTTGGCATGGTCATGTCAAGGTATGACACTACCTGCTGGTTCAGGGCCTCCTCCAGGTCTTTCTGCTGTTCATGATTAGCCTCACTATGCGGGTGAAGAAAGCTACTCATTAGCGTCTGAAGACTCAGGCTGCTGCTGATGGAGCTGCTGCTGCTGCTCCTGCCACCCCACCCCAGCAGCCATGGCAATGAAAGGTGAGCGCAGAGGTCCCCCCGAGTCAGACCTACCAGAGTATGTATAAGAGACTTACCTCTGCCAGGGGGCCGGCGGCGAGCGTCTGCTGGTCGACGCGGCGCTCCTGCTGCTGGGAGCGCGGCGTCTCACTCTGGCAGCCTCCCTCGCCCATCTCTAGCTGTGCAGTCGCGTGCCCCGCAGTCTGTACATTTCGCCACTAGGAGGTGCTGTGCTGCGAGTGGCAGGCAGCGCAGAGTCTTCCACACCAGATGGTAATCAGGGGCTGATCAGCCTTGCAGCCAAGACTGACCAGCCCCTGGATAGCGTGTCCAATCACTCACAGTGTTGTAAGTTGAACCAATCAGCACATACACTCCCCCCAGGGTGGCCATTGGTCGATTCTCCAATAAATATGGAGTCAGCCCAGCACTCAGTGCCCGTGATAGTCACTTGTGATTAGGGTGTGATTCTGTTGTTATCTGATTCTGACCTGGCTTGATCGACCATTCCTGTCTGCTGCCTGTACCGACCTCTGCTTTGTCTGACCACGAACCTGCCTGCCCCTCTGGATACCCCGCGTTCTCTGACCTCCCGGCTTGACCCTCTGGCTACCCCTGACTACGCACCTGTCTCATCCCTGTCCTCTGACGCACCCTCTGGATTGACTACCTGTGACCTCGGCTTCGGGATACCCTCGTGGTTCATCGGCCTTCACTGTAAGCAGCCATTCTTTGCACCTATTAAGACCTGGGGCAACCGTGTCCGGTGAGGCGTACCTAGCGTCTCGGCAAATGGGAGTTTGACTATAGGCAGAAGTGGCCGTGGAGATTGGGGGCTGCCTGCTTACAGAAGGCTGGTGTCCCGCTGGGCATCACAGTATGGACCATGGCGCATATAAGCATCGACCAACTGACTATGTAGAATGTCTCTGTAGTAGGTCAGTTTGTCCTCCCTCTCATTGGGTGTAAAAAATGCTCCCATTTTGTACCGGTAGCGAGGGCTCAATAAGGTGGAGGGCCAGAAGTCATCCCGCCGACAAATGGAGACAATTCTGCGGTCACTACGCAAGCACGTGAGCATGCATCGTGCCATTTGTGCAAGTGACTTGGAGGGACTACCTGTCTCTATCTCCACTGCATACTGCCATGGTGTGTCTGGATCCTCTGTCTCGCCTTCCTCACAACCCTCTAGCTCCTCTGGCTGCTCCTGCTCCTCCTCTCCTGTCAGATGACTAGATAAAATGGCCATTTTGTCAAACCTAAACTGTGCTTCGCTGTGCCCCACCCCCTCCTCCTCCACTTCAGCCCCCGCAGGCTTCATGTGGACGTGAAATGTAGGCGCCATGTCTCCAGTGCCCTGACCAGCCATGGTTTCCAACATGTGTTGTAGTACATGAAGCAGTGGAATCACATTGTCCATCCCATAGTCCTGGCAACTGACTAATAACTGGCTTCCTCAAAGGGCCTGAGCAAACGACAGGTGTCACGTATGAGCTGCCACTGGTTTACATTTAAGTTACACAGGGGAGTCCTCCTATCCGCTTGGATCATCAAGAAATCAGTGATGGCTTTTCTCTGTTCGTATAGTCGATCCAACATATGGAGGGTGGAAACAAGCAAATCAGACTATGTTGGGGGATACCGTTCTGACGCTGTAGCTCAGGAAGGGTGTGATAGACGGTGTAGGAGTGGCTGAAGTGCATGCAAAGTTTCCTCCCCGTTGTTAGGATGTCTTGCAGATGGCGGGAAGACTTCAGAAAATGCTTGACAACTAGGTTGAACACGTGTGGCATACAGGGCGCATGGCTCAGGCTTCCTTGTCGCAGTGCAGACAAAATGTTCTTCCCATTGTCAGTCACCATGGTTCCCATTGGCAGTTTTGGTGGAGATTTATGATTTTTAGCAGTTCCTTCCATGTGTGACTCCGTCGCTCAAGGCAAACCGAGTGAAGAACAGCGTGAAACCGCCGTGTCCTGCACACAAGGTAGGCTGGAAGGGCACTGAAAAAAATAAAAAAATAAATAAAAATACCGAAAAAAATCTAAAAATATAAAAAAAAACAAAATACAAGAAAAAAAAAATTAAAAAAAATTTGTAAAAAAATTAACAAAATATTAAAAAAAGACAATGGAAAAAAATATATATAAAAAATACAAAAATAAAAAAATATATATTTAAAAAAAATGCAAAATATTAAAAAAAAGAAAATGAAAAAAAAATTGATACATTTTATATGTTATTGTTATTTTGTTATGTTATTATTATTATGTTATATGTTATTATTATAAATGTGTTAAAATAAGATAAATGTTAACAATTAATATGTAATTGACAATTAGGAACTTTTTTCTGTGACACCATTGCCAAGTGCAAGTGCACTGTCACAGGCACAACGGCCTAGGAGCGTGGAGGCCACAGCGGAGGGACCTGTCCAAGTTGCTGTTGTGGTTGTGCAGGAACCAAAATCACCCAGTGGGCCTTAAAGGATATGTATTGTCCCTGACCGTAGTTACAGCTCCAGACGTAGGCACTGCCATGCACTTTGGTACACACTGACAGGCTAAAGGACTGGCCCACCTTCTGTTCAACAAAATTGTACAGGGCTGGTACTGCCTTCTTTGCAAAGAAATGACAGCTCGGGACTCTCTACCTCGGCTCGGCACATGCCATCAGTTCTCTGAAAGGTCCACCACCTCAAAAGGGAGGGACTGCAGCACCAGCAACTTATACAGGAGCACATTTAGCTTCTGCACGTTGGATGAGTGGGCACATACTGTTGTCTCTTGGACATGGCTTGGCCAATGGATTGCTGGCGGAATGACTGACTCGGATTAAGAGGAGGAGGAGCATCTGGAGCGACAGAGGATGGGTATGACACACAGGAGGTGGTGGAGCCTTGGCTGGCTGGAACAGGGAGCGGCGTGCCACTGAGTAATGCAGCAGACTGGACCACCACTTTGGAGCCAACTCTCCCAGGCCGCATTATGGTGACGCTGCAAATGTTGATGCAGGGCTGTGGGCCCAACATTGGGACCCTGGCCACACTTCACCTTCTGCCTACACATTTTCATATAGCCATGTTAACCTCCTGCGGATGCTTAAAGTGGACCAACACCCACCGGTGATCGGCCCGGGAATCTATAAGATTCCCGGGCCGATCACCTCCCTCCCCGCGGGACATCCGAGATCGGGATGTCCCGCGGGGTGAAACCCCCCCAAACACCCCAAACTCCTTACCTCCCTCGCGCCCCTCTAGATGTGCGCGCTCCCGCGCCGGCCGCCTGTGAATGGCCGGCGCGGGCACGCACGCGTCAAGAGGGACGCGAGGGAGGCGGCGGCGGAGGAGCCGCTTGTCCGCGGCTTGTCCGTCGGCTCGGGGAGAGGTGAGTTCGGGGGGTTCGGGGGGGTTTCACACAGCGGGGCACCCCGATCGGGGGTGCCCCACCGAAGTGGACCAAGACCCAGGATAGTCAAAATCCTGGGTGTTGGTCCACTTTAATGAAAACTTCCACATCGCCGAGTAGCTGATTTTCCTACCAACAGTCCGCACTAATTCACTGCTGCTGCCGCCGCCGCCGCCGATGACTCCAGGGACCCTTTTCCACTACCTCCTGGGAAAGTAGCCTGCCATGCAGCAAGTGGTCTACCTCGAGCACATTTGCCTCCATACTTTCGCCTTCTGCCACCATGCTGACCGCTAAATCTGTCACTCTCCATCACTCCAAGCCTTTAAAAGTGCCCTCAAAACTCACTGATGTCCTCCTGAGGTTCCAGACAGTGTCTGCTTAAGAAGCCAAAAAGCTTGCAACACCACCTCCCACGCCACTCTCCTCATCACTACTTGCCGGCCTAGTGGAAGAAGCAGCGAGTGTCTCCTCCACTTCTTGGCTGGACAGTAGCTGCTGATTTTTCAGATTATCAGATCGTCCTCACTGAATAGCGGAGCTGAACCCAAAGCATAAGATATAACTGACAGTTGACTGGGGGTGTCAGATGTCACTTGTGATGAAGTGGATGATCGTGTTAACCAATCAATGACGGCAGATGGGTTGCTGGTCGAAACACGACTGCTAGCTGATACCGGTAGATCAGGCCTCTGACTGAGACTCCTGCTGCCACTCACCCCTAGTCTGCTGCAACCTCTGCTTGATGAATTTAGGCCTAATATGTTACTATGTTACTAATATGTTACTATGTTACTAATATGTTACTAATCTGTCACTCTTCATCACTCCAAGCCTTTAAATGTGCCCTCAAAACTCACTGATGTCCTCCTCAGTTTCCTCAACAGCGTATGCTTAAGAAGCCAAAAAGCTTGCAACACCCCCTCCCACGCCACTCTCCTCATCACTACTTGCCCGCCTAGTGGAAGAAGCGGCGAGTGTCTCCTCCACTTCTTGGCTGGGGCAGTAGCTGCTGATTTTTCAGATTATCAGATCGTCCTCACTGAATAGCGGAGCTGAACCCAAAGCATAAGATATGGTGGACTGGGGTGATGAAGTGGATGATCATGTTAACCCATGGATGACGTCAGATGGGTTGCTGGTCAAGACACGACCATTAGCTGATACCGGGAGATCAGGCCTCTCACTGAGACTCCTGCTGCCACTCACCCCTAGTCTGCTGAGACCTCTGCTTGATGAATTTAGGCCTCTGCAACTTCTCTGTGCCCATCCTGGCACTTCTCTGCCTGACATACTTAGTTCGTATATGAGGGGAGGACAAAACGCTACACTACACTTAAAACAGGATTTGTCCATAACAGCAGCATGTGTAACTATCTATGGCCTTTCACTAAGTAGTAACTAGGCCCTGAAAATGTTAACAGGAACAAAGTGATGAAACTCTTAGATGTGCGTATGTGATGCTCTGATGAGGGCAATTCAATGTGCTCCAGTACGCTTGAAAAATGTTTTTTTGAGAGATTGGCCTTCGTGGAAATTAATCGGGCATGGATCAGCCAAGATTTCCACCCACCAATGCCTGATGCATCAGAGTAGATTGATCATGGTGCCAGACCAACACTAAAGAAATATGGATAGTGCAAAACTTTTAAGATTTAAGGCGCTGCTCTCCAGTTACAGACATTCCTCCGCATCAGACCACAAGTAATTATTGAGGAAATGCTTTACGTTAATCTTAATTTTTTATTAATATTCTTCGGATAAGATATATGTGCCCCAAATCTGTATATGTTCTCTTCATGCTGCTGCCAACCCCAGGGTGTGTCTTTCAGGCAATATATGGGCTCCCTATGCTGCTGCCAACTCCAGGGTGTGTCTTTCAGGCTATATATGGGCTCCTAATGCTGCTGCCAACTCCAGTGTCTCATTCAGTCAATATATGGGCTCCCTATGCTGCTGCCAACTCCTGGATGTGTCTTTCAGGCAATATATGAGCTCCTAATGCTGCTGCCAACTCCTGGGTGTGTCTTTCAGGCAATATATGAGCTTCCTATGCTGCTGTCAACTCCTGGGTGTGTCTTTAAGGCAATATATGAGCTCCCTAAGCTTCTGCCAAGTCCAGAGTGTGTCTTTCAGGCAATATATGGGCTCCCTATGCTGCTGCCAACTCCTGGGTGTGTCTTTCAGGCAATATATGGGCACCTAATGATGCTACTGACTCCAATGTGTTTTTCAGGCAATATATGAGCTCCCTATGCTGCTTCCAAGTCCAGAGTGTGTCTTTCAGTCAATATATGGGCTCCCTATGCTGCTGCCAACTCCTGGGTGTGTCTTTCAGGCAATATATGAGCTCCTAATGCTGCTGCCAACTCCTGGGTGTGTCTTTTAGGCAATATATGAGCTCCCTATGCTGCTGCCAACTCCTGGGTGTATATTTCAGGCAATATATGAGCTCCCTATGCTGCTGCCAAGTCCAGAGTGTGTCTTTCAGGCAATATATGGGCTCCCTATGCTGCTGCCAACTCCTGGGTGTGTCTTTCAGGCAATATATGGGCTTCTAATGCTGCTGCTGCTGCCAACTCTTGGGTGTGTCTTTCAGGCAATATATGGGCTCCCTATGCTGCTGCCAAGTCCAGAGTGTGTCTTTCAGGCAATATATGGGCTCCTAATGCTGCTGCCAAGTCCAGAGTGTGTCTTTCAGGCAATATATGGGCTCATCATGCTGATGCCACTTCAAGGCTCTGAAATTGTGCCGCTCTGCGACAGCGAATCTAATAGCGACGCCTCTGATCTGCATGTCTTTTTGGTCTAGATTGAAGGGTGCCAAACAGGGTCGAACCTCTAAACTTGCCCCTGTTACTAGAGGAGGAGCTAGCTCCCCTAGGTACATCCCTGTTAAGAAAGGATCGCCTAAAAGAAGATTGATAAGTACATTTCTTATTCCTAGAACCCCCTGATTCAGGTAGGAAAACATTTGTTATTATCAGCTGATCTATCTAGAACCTTCTCTAACTCTGGTCCAAAGAGGAATTGTCTGCTAAAATACATGGCACATAGGCGTAGTTTAGAGCTAATGTCACCAGGCCAGGTCCTCATCCTGTGGACGGAATTAGTCAGTGCCCTACTTTGAACCAAAAATACTTTTCCTGGAGTGGAGACCTCAGTAACCAACCCCTGATTCGCTTTTTCAGAAGTGGATTCATCCTCTTCCTCAGAAGCAATAACCTCTGAAAGATAATTGTGCTGTAAGCAAAAAGGGAGTGCCACCGGGATGCCCCACCAATCTACTATGACCAGCCAAATCCCGTGAGATCTTAGGGATCTTAAAGGAGGCGGAAATATGATCGTTCAGAACTTGCATCATATCCACCATACTGGGTTAACGTTTCTTACTTACTACCTTCTCGGTACAGGACTGACAGAGGGGCTTTTTATAGGAATCTGACAGCTTGACTGCCCACATCAGGCACCTCCTCAGACTTACCAGGGCAGAGCTGGACCTCTTCTTCCTAGATTGTGCAGACAGTGTGACCGATGGATTAGGTTCCATAAGGGAGCAGATATTAACACAACATTCTCTGCCTGGTCTGCAGTGTCTGGAGTGAGGTAAAGGATTAACCCACCGAGCATCCTATAAAGGGTGGGTATCCTACAATAATTAAATGCTTTAACCCTCTGTATAGTCCAAAGAGGGAGGCCAGAAGCTAAAAGGCTGATAAAGCTTATAATAGTGCCTACGTGTGCCCCTTTAAACAGCTAACATGTGCACTAAGCAAGAAACCTGGTGGTGCATCGATGACATCATCGCCACCGGGAGGAGGAAGCCCAATCAGATAAGTCCCACACCCTTCCTATTAGCACAAAACAAATGACAGGGTGTGCGCACCTAACCGCTGAACTGACCGATCAGGTGAGCGTCCAGCAGGTAGAGGAGAGAGCTCCATCAAGTGGCGAGTAAATGCTTTAAATACTGCAAGAAAATGCAACCGCTGCCACCTAGTCCTCTCTTCCTTCCTGTACGTCACCTGACGATGATCACACCCCACGTGGAGGGGAGGAAAGGGAGGGAAAGAGAGAAAAGAAGGGGGGAGAGGAAATACACACCAACTCCCCCAGTGGAGGGAGGAAAGAAGGGGGATGAAGGAAGGGGAGAAGGGGGGAAAGGGACCTGACCATCCCAACAATTTCTTCATGATATTAATCCTCAGTAAAAGGGTAACACCGCTTACCCCCCCCCCCCCTTTGTCATATAGAATAACACAAGATAATAGAATGGGAATCTGCTACAAACCCATAGCACCAGATACTTACCTAAATCTTTCGATTCAGGAGCTAGTGGTCTGGCTTCTATGCAGGCAGGAACACTAAAACAACTGGAGACTAAGATGAGGGGCTAAAGCTTTATCCAATTCTGGTGGTCAGGTGTTCCATCTTAGGGGTGGAGACACGGGTTCTCATAAGTATGCTGCTCGCAGGATATTTTAAGAAAATGAAAATGAGCGTATGTGTGTTTGTGGGGGGGCACTTTAACCTATACAGAGCACGCAGCAGGAAGTGACTGTAGGCTTAACTGAGCCAGCTATCCTGTCTTCAGTCACCGTTCTTTTCTTTGTCAAATTGCCTATGGGTGGGGCTACAGAAAGATGGTCACAGCTCCCATGAGTGAGGACACACAAACAGCAGCTTAGAGCACTTGTAGTGTCTGCCAGTGTCCTCACTCCACTGGGAGTGGCAGCCATCTTTCTGTAGGCCAGTGGTAGCCAATTTGACAATGTAAAGTATGGCAACTGCGGATCAAATAGCCGGTGAGGTATGTGTACAGCCGCTTCCAGCTTCACACTTTGCACAGGTTAAACTGGTTGATGGGAGGGAAGTAAGCAAGGAAAGCCTCTATTTTGCACAAGAAAAATTAATACATCTGAGAGGGCTTATTTCATTCTAATTTGTTAAAGGAGATCCCTGGCCTTATATACAGATGTTTTACCCTAGTTAAAAGGGATTTCTTGTTTTACTTGCATTACTTTGTGAAAGAGATCACTATTTACAGTTTTTGTTCTATGTATTTTAAATGGTGTTTTCTATCCTTGTTAAACAGGATTTTACACTACAAATCTCCGCTTAAGAGGAACAAAACCTGAGTTTGGAAAAATCTCAGGTGGTGTTGCTCTTTAAAAGATCTAGTTAATCTTCTTTATGTTCTATGTACAGCATTTCTGAAAAATCCAGGCCAGATATTTTTATTAAAGAGGAACAACCCCCCCTAATTTTCACCTTTTGGGGTGTTGTTCCTCTATTTAATGGCATCCCAAATTGGGATGCCTCGCTGTGTGTACCCACCCAGGACACCCCATTCACTCATCTTCCTGTCACTCCCACGCCACAGACTCGGACGAGAATGCTCAGCCAATCAGCATCACTTCACTGATGGCTAAGGCACCTGGATGGCTAAGCAGCCAAGCGCCGCCGAAGCGAGCGGTGTGCGCTGCCGGCCACATTCTCTGACCACCTTCTAGCCTTGACATATCCGTGTCATCCATTCAGAAATGCTAGCGGGCTCTGGGACAAGGTGGGTATAGTTGTGATGCTGAGGGTTTTACACAGGGGTAGAACTCTAAAGTTCCTCTTTAAGACTTTTATATATTTGTCACTGTTATTCTTAAAAATTATTAGCTATTATTTTGTGGCATACACATAGATTTCACTTACAGAACAGCCTTTCTCATTATAAGTGTCCTTTATGGGATATTAGAATCCTCCTTGTGGAATCGGTGCTATTACTGAAACTCTTTTAGAATTCAGTAGCTTAATAAAAGTTTCTCTGTGTAAGCATTTTAACAGGCAGTACATGCTTTGTACTATAAGCTTATTGCAGCACTTTTCCTTCTTGTTTTTGTGTGAACTCATTGATTTAAAGGCTCTCCATTCTTCTGTGACTTCAGTTAATGATTTTGGACAGAAAGGTGCTTGATAAAGTATGGAGTTTCCCCCCACTATGTTTAAAGAGCTATGCAAGACCTTCATTCCCCTTCACAGTTTATTGGTTCAGAGAGATGTCTAATTTGATAGCAACGAAGTGCATCACCAGAAATTGGAGGATTTTTTTCTAGAAAGCTGCTAATATACAGCTCAGCACACCAATGAACTCACAATTTTTCCTTCCAAGCTCCTTCCTTTCCCTCCTTTCCTTCCTATGATATATGAGCAGGTTTCTTTTGAGAGGTTATTTATCACTTTTTTAATGTCCTCTGTTTCTTGGTAATTAAGCATCTGATTAGTCATTCCGCTCGCTAAGTGATAAATGTGATCCTTTGCTAAGTGCATTCTCATTCATTCACATCATTATTTATCAAAGCGGATCAGCTAGAACAATGTTAGAGCAGGACTGAGACTGCTTAACAAATGACAGATAATGGGCAAGGTTTTATTAAAAAGGTGAAAGACCAATGTCAATTGAAAGCATACAATTTTTGTGAATACTTCATAATATAATTAAAGGTTCATGAACTAATCCTGAATGCATGAAACATTTAACCCCAATGACTGAATTTGTAATGGGTAAATAAAGGTAAAGCTAGACTGAAGAAAAACTCCTTTTTGGCCCTCTCCCACTGTTTTTTTGTGCAATTTTTTTTCAAAGAGTTTTTGTGCAAGAATTCACACAAAAACTCAGTCCAGCCACTGGCCCTGCTGTTATACCAGCCCGTTGCTCATACTGATGGCATCCCTAAGAGGGAGTTTAGGCAATTGGGGGGGGATAGTGCATGACATGCCAAAACAGAGTAAAATAAACACACCCGACACAAATAAACTCTAATGCTCTGAATTTAAGCCCAAACCCTTAAAAAATATTACCCAACATCTAAAATTAATATATTTTATGTTTTTAGTCACTTACATATTATTCTTTCCCCCACGGGCTGCAACTTTGTTCAGGACTCTAGGATACAGGCACCGCCATCTTGACTCAGAAGCATCACACATACTGAGGAGAGCAGAGAAGAGGAGGGAAAGTGCAAGGGGTGGGGTTATAGCTGTGCTTTGCACAGGCAGAGCAGAGCTGGGGTCAGGGAAAGGACAGCATTCCCAGAATGCAGAGCGACACAGTCAGAAGACAATACCTGTTTGCAGGATGCCTGATGCTCCATGAGCCTCCATCTTGAATGTCTATCGGCTCATAACATGCAGCAGATGCAGTTAGGATGATTTTTCATGTGGGCAATCTGTATCTACAGGGTATAAGATAGGCTCTTATTCAGGGTGAAGGTCCACTACCTACCTAGCGTCTGGCATTTGGATCAGGGAGACACCCCCCCAGGTTAATTTTAACTGATCCTGTGCTTGATAGATGTAGGGAAAAGATAGATATAGGTTAATTAAGGATAATGTTTTTTCTTTTGCTTTACTTTGAATGGGTAATGGTTTAGATGGCACGCTAAGCATAAGGGCCACCGGGCCAAACTGTGGGGCACCGAACCCTTCCGCACTCCTCTGAACATTAGAGGTGTGGTTGAAATGCTGGGATATCAGGCAGGTAGCTTGCTGGCCCCCTGCCCTTTGAAGCAGATGGGGTGAATGAAAGTACAGCCCCCCTACCTCCTTCTTTGGCTTCCAGCCAATGGTAGTGACAGTTAGGCAGGGAGAAGGACATTGAAGCCCCTGTTGGTGGGGGAAAGAATACATGGACATTTAAGTAGTTAAATTTAGAACACTTAAGTATATTAGTGTGTGGTGTGTTTATTTTAAATGGATCAAATCCCAGGGTTGCCAGCTGCCGCAAATTGGGATGCCCTGCTGTGTGAAAACCCACAGAGCATTGGTACCAGCTTACATTTTACAATTACAGGGCATTTTAGGGAAGTTTTACACAGCAAGCATCAGGATGCAGGAGCAAGAAACAAACCTCTGGATAGTCAAAATCCTGGGTTTTGTTAGGCTCTACTTTTAGGGAACTGGTAAGGGATCCTGCCCAATTACCTTTAACCCCTCTTGGGGCAACTAGGGCACAGAAGAGCCGGTGCCCAAGTGGTATTGCTTTTTCCCTTGTTTTTTTTGTGGGAAACTAAGCACCAGGCCTGTGTTGATGGGCACCAGGATCTTCCGAACCCCCGGGCATCAAGTCACCTGGCAGGTATGCTGGTAAAGGGGTATTTTGGACCATATACCAGCTCAAAGGTAGTGAATTAATAAATAAACACACAACACCAAAAACTGTATTAATCTTAATCAACCTATACTTACCTTTTCCTGACCTCTGCCCAGCGCTGCATCCGATAAAATGAAACCAACTGGTCCGCAAATGGAGTGTAGAGAGACACAGGTTCCCCCTCCTCCTCCCTTGGTTTCCAGCAAAATGTATCCACAGTTAGGCAGGGGAGAATGTTTTTATACTAGAGAGGTGGAGCCTCTCTTGAATCTACTCATGTGACCAATGTGTCATTGGTTCAGAGGGGTATGGGTAGAATTTCCCCAGTAAAACCCCTCCACACCCCTCCCCTCCAAGTGGCATGGTTGGTTAGAGGGGGAGGAATCCACCACTGAGGTAAAAGAGCCTTCTGCCCAGCCTGCAAATCATTACACCTAGCTGGCAGCCAGGACAGAAGGAGGGGAAATCTGGATCACGAGGCCCCCAAAGAGCCCAGAGATCACCTTTAGAGTATTAAAATATTTTTAGTGTGGTGTCTTTTTTTAACTTTAATTTGGGTGAGCTGGTAAGGAGTCTACCCACAGGAGATAGCAAGCTTGCTAAATAAGATGAAACACTTTCCAACATGCAAGGGAAAATGTGTCACATTTTAGTGAATTACCCCGAAATCTCCAGGTTCTTTGCATCTCCTTTGGCACACTAAATGTGACATTAGGTGTACATGTGCATACTACGTGACCCTGGTGGACAAGTCAATATTTTTGCCCTTATTTTATCAGCCACCAGCATTTAGCATTTTATGTGGAGTTTAGTACGTTAAATACTGTATCCAATTTCAATAGACTTTAGTAAAGAATAAAAAGAAATGATCTGTTGTCATCTAAACCTAGCACAGACTGCCGCCAAAGTGGTACTTTAGAAGAAAGTGTCCCCCTGTAACTTTTACATTACAGTTTGTTATAAGGAAAATGAAACCCTTCTCTTTTAACTACATGTTTATTGTTATTAATACAATTAAAGACTGCAAATTACAGTCCATCCACTCGGGGATCATCTGTACAAAATATATTTTTGTTTTCCAGACCAGGCAGAGACTGACACTAGTGAAGGGAAGTATTGCGGACGGGAAAAAAAAATGTCACCAAGATCACCCCAACCGAAAAGTTTGCTGTCTGCCAGGGTTCGGCATGTGGTGGAAAGGGTGGACAAATTACTGGGAGGGGCTGGGGATGACCCAGCTGTCATGGTCCACATGGGGACCAATGACAGAATTAATTGGAGATGGAGGATGCTCAAGAATACATTTAAGAAATTAGGCACCAAGTTGAAGAGAAGGACCTTCAAGGTTGTATTCTCTGGAATACTGCCTGTGTTCAAGTCCTGGTTAAGGGAATAAGGATTTGGGGTACAAACTGTATTCTACAGATAATTTGCACCTGAATGGAAGGGGTGCTGCATAAGATGGTGGGTGGATAATTAGAAGGGGGGAGGACTGCTATGATGGATAACGAGATCCATGTGTTGTAAATCAGCAGTGAAAATTTAGGCGGATGCATTACTGCAAAAGCTAATACTAAAGCTCAATGTGTCAATCTAGATAGGAACTTGAAATGTATGTTCACAAATGCCAGAAGTCTGGCTAGTAAAGTGGTAGAGTTTAAGTTTCTGGTACTAGAAGAATATATTGATGTTATTGGTGTGGCTAAGACATGGCTGGGTTCCACACATGACTGGAATGTCAATCTTCAAGGTTTTGCTCTCTTTTGTAAAGGCAGAGCAAAAAGGAAAGAGGGCGACGTGTGTCTCTAGGTAAAGCAAGAATTCAAAGCATATATTAATGAGGGGATACTAGCAGAAGACTGTGATGATGTGGAATACTTGTGGGTGGAAGTGTGGGGCAATGTAAACAATGTTAAAATACAATTTGGTGTAATCTTTAGGCCCCCAAAGATGGAGGAAATAGAGGGTCAGCTGCATAAGCAGATAGAGCGGCTTCACAGGCTGGTACAGTGGTAGTGATGGGGGACTTCAACTACCCAGCAATCGACTGGTGACATGGTTCTGCTTCTTATACAAGGGGGAGAGTATTCCTAAGCTTGCTACAAGATAACCATATGAATCAGTTTGTGGAGGCACCTACTAGGGATGATGCTCTTTTAGATCTGGTAATATCAAGTTATGATGACCTGATAGAGACGGTAACAGGGTAACAGTCCGTGAAAATCTTGGTAACAGTGACCACAATATAGTTGTATTTAACATAAACTGTGAGAAAAATTATCTCTCTGGGAGGGCGAAAACACTGAATTTCAGGAAGGCCAACTTCCCCAGGCTCAGAGCTGCACTCTAGGAAATAGACTGGGAGCATCTGTTCAGGAATAAAGAAACAGATGTCAAATGGGAGTGCTTTAAATCAATTGTGAGTACCCATGCAGCAAAATGTATTCCTATGGGTAACAAATATAAGTGGCTACATTTGAACCCCTCATGGCTGACACCTGTGGTTTAAAAGGACAATAAAGAACAAGAAAAGGGCATTTAAACATTACAAGGCTGAGAACTCAGCTGTAGCCCTTGAAAAGTATAAATGAGTAAATAAAGCATGTAAGAAACAAATAAGGTTTGCGAAAGCACAAAATGAAAGAGATGTGGCCAAATAAGGCAAAACAAACCCTAAACTTTTTTTTTAAATATATAAATTCAAAGAAAACTAAATCAAAATAGGTAGGTGCCCTAATTAATGATAATGGGGAAATGGTCACTGGGGATATAGAGAAGGCAGAGCTGTTGAATGGATTTTTTAACTCTGTGTACACAAGAGAGGAGCAAAGAGCCAACACAGGAGATGCCACTGATAGCCCAAGTATAATACTTAACAAGCTAAACATGGATATCATCCAAGAAAGACTAAATAATTTAAATGTGAATAAGACTGCTGGACCAGATGGACTTCACTCAAGAGTTCTTAAAGAACTCAGCTCAGTTATCTCATTACCCCTGTTCTTGATCTTTAAAGACTCAATAACAACTGGTATAGTGCCAAGAGATTGGTGCAAGGCAAATAAAGTGCCCATTTTTAAAAAGGGCTCTAGGTCTTCTCCGTGCCCACTTTTATTCAACTTGTTTATGAACGACATAAAAGATTAGAATTAAAAGCACTGTCTCTATTTTTGCAGATGACATATGAAATATGTAGCACAGTGCAGTCTATTGAGGGCGTTCACATGCTTCAGGGTGACTTGAACACTTTGAGTGTCTGGGCATCCACTTGGCAAATGAAGTTCAATTTGGAGATATGTGTGTCATGCACTTGGGGTCTAACATATATCCTTGGGGGAATAAAACTGGGAGAAACACTTGTTGAGAAGGAAGTGGTAGACGACAAGCTAAATACCAGCATGCAATGTCAAGCAGCTGCTTCCAAGGTGCCAAGATATTATCATGCATTAAAAGAGGCATGGAATCATGGAATAAGATGTCATTTTGCCTCTTTATAAGGCACTGGTGCGTCCTCACCTGGAATATGCTGTCCAGTTCTGGGCACCTGTTCATAGAAAGGACGCTCTGTCTATGGAAAGGGTGCAGAGGAGAGCCACCGAACTAATAAGAGGAATGAAAGATCTTAGTTATGAGGAAAGATTACGAAAATTAAATCTGTTTAGTCTTGAGAGGAGACGACAGAGGGGGGGGGGACATGATTAACTTGTATAAATATATAAATGGCCAATACAAAAAAATGGTGAAACACTATTTCAGGTAGAAACCTCTCTAAAGACAAGGGGGCACTCCCTTTGACTGAAAAAAAAAGAAATTCAGTCTCTGGAGGCTATAAATTTGTTAGAATAGCCTTTAACAGAGGCTTGTTACAGCATCGACTGCCGACAGCTTAAAAAAAGGATTAGATACTTATTTAGAAGTAAATGACATTAACAATTACTATTAGCTGTTATCAGTAAAATAAATAAATAAATAACTTCCTCTACCCCAGCAACCTTGGTTGAACTTGATGAACATATGCCTTTTTTCAACAGTATTAACTATGTAACTATCAAATCCTACATATTTATCCTAAGTGACTCGACGGATTTTACATTAAACATTTAATATACAACATCACTTAACCAGAATGTATCATTTGAATAATAACATGAGGACAAAAAATAAAGACAAAAGAAAAAAAGAAATTAGTAAATTAGTAAATTAGTATTTATTGTTGATGTTTCTATAGCTTAACCAAGGAGACTAGATCATATCGAACTCCCGTCTCCTGTCTTGTTGAGTGCTTTAGATCCTTTCATTTGTCCATTTAACCTCTCTCAGGGAGATTCCTTTTTGCGTCCAAGCTGCCGCAATAGTAATTCTTGCTGCCGCAAAAATGAAAATGACTAGTCTTCCCTTATCTCTATTCCCTTTAATTTTTAGGACCCCTAATAAAGCCCCCTCCAGGTCCATCGATATATCCTGTTGTAATACCTATCCCAGGAGATGGGATGTCCTAATCCAGAATGTTTTAACCATGAGGCACAACCAACAAGCGTGCCACATGTCCCCTTTTATTTTACATCCTCTAAAACAATTTGACACGTCCCCTGGATATATTTTTGATATTCTGCTTGGAACCATATGCCATCTCATTATGATCTTAATACTGGTTTCTACCAGATTCATATTGATCAACCCTCTCCCATCTCTCTCCCACCACAGTTTTGGGTATGATCTCTCCAGATCTCTCTCCAAAGCCGTCATATAGGAGAGTTTCGTCTTGGTTATATTGACTATATTATAGAGATGTTACCTGGTTCTTCTTAATGGTGGTTTTCAAAGCTAGTTAGTTCCATCTGCTTCCCCACTTTCTTATCACATGCCCTCAGGAAATGTAGAACCTGAAAGCCTCTAAATTGCTGTGGTGGCATATAAAAATATTCACACATATATTATAAGGTCATTATTAATTGACCCTTTTTATAAAAAATGCCTATTCTAAATTATCTCTGGGATCTCCACTATTCTATTAAAAATCTTCCACCATACCAGGGACACACTCTGGATTTCGCATAATTTGCTTAAGTGGGGATTGTTTGGACTCTAGTGGGTGATGTCGATTAACCCTTCTTTACTGTGTGAACAATTCTATTAGAGCAGGGGAGGCTGTCTCCAGGATAGACCTATGAGAGGATCTATGAGGTGTCATTGTAATAAAACTCCCCTACAATGAGTGTAATATTGATGTTATTTTCGCTACCCTTGCCAAATTGTAATAGGCTTCCAAAATCTTGGCCATCTGGCAATTGATCCTACATTTATTGCAATTCCCTCTTTATTTATCTTTATAATGAGGGTGCGAGAATCTTTTGTAGTATATTAGCTATCTTAATCTCCCCCTAGTATTACCTTATGAGATAGCCAGTTAATAGCTGGTATAGAATCTTCGGCTTTATTAAACTCGAAGAACTCACCCAAAACTTTCTTAAATGTATTAATCACCTCTTCGTTCCCTAATAGGGATTTGTTTAGTCCCCACCCTGACATCCTTGGTTTAATCCAAAGCCTGTGTACCAAGAGAAGGTAAGGATATGATTAATCCTCAAATATGTCTGGTGGGGATTAGAAAAATATGTAACATCCTTCAGATGAGCGTTTTTCTGCCTACATATGTCTACCAGATCTTGTGCTGCAATCAAAGTTTCCTGGGTCTGGCTCAGCCTTGGGGGAGCCCTATATCAGGGTAGTGGCGTGGATTTATCATAGCCCCCTCCATCTTTAATTAACTTTTTAAACATTTCACAAAATAACCTTTTCTGTCCTTTATCAGGACATATAAGTAATCTAATTAATGAGACTGTGGCCTCCCCTATTGTACCTTTCACCATGAGATATCTTCCTTCCGCATCACCCACCTTTTCAAGTCAGTGAGAAAGGGGGTCGATTTAGATATACAAATAGCCACACCCCTTTTCTGAGTCGCCGGTGAAAAAACATGTTGTTTAAATATTTTGGGACCTTATCCCTCAAGAAGTTTGTCTCCTTTAAAAGCAGAATACTCCCCTCGAGGCATATGTGCAGAAGACCTTATTTTTTTTTTATTGGGGAGTTTAAACCCTGAACGTTATGGCTAATGATGCTATATATTGCAGGGTTATGTTTCATTAACGTTATTTATCACTGGCACTCTTGGACGAATCTAGATGGTTTCCCCACCCGACTCCAGGAAAAGAAAAAAGAGGAGAAAAGAAAAAGAAAGAAAAAGGAGAAAGAAGAACACAATTCATACATAGATTAACACTAAACAAAACAATTATAGAACTGCCTCCCTTCCTGGGGAGGTTCAAACTTCTCAATCCTCACTCTCTATCCCACTATATTGGGAGAAAATACACCCTCCTAGCACTTAAAAACATAGAAACATAGAAGGTTGATGGCAGAAGTAGACCATACGGTCCATCGAGTCTGCCCTTATGTGTATACTGTTTATCTTAGGATAGATTAGGATAGATGTGTGCTTATCCAAGGCATTTCTAAATTCAGTGACTGTCGGTTTTTCAACTACCTCCGCTGGAAGTTTGTTCCGAGCATCAACTACTCTTTCTGTAAAATAATATTTTCTAACATTACTCCTGATCATTCCTCCGACTAGCTTTAGGTTGTGCCCCCTTGTTCTATCATTAAGTTTCTTCTTAAAAACACTTCCCTCCTCAACCTTATTGAATCCTTTCACATATTTAAAGGTCTCAGTCATGTGTGCTCTCCCCCTTCTTCCCTCCAGACTGTACAAATTAAGTTATTTAAGTCTTTCCAGATAAGTTTTAATTTTAAGCCCCTCTAACATTTTTGTTGCCCGCTTTTGGACACATTGGCCTTGATTCACTAAAAGTTGAAAAGAATTCTCATGGTAGAAAAAAATTCAATTCATGAAAAAAAAGCCAAAGAATTTCACTGTTAGTGAATCACTAGATAGGAAGACAATGAAAGTTGATGGCACTTTTTTACTCCTGAAAAAAGTATTGAACTTTTTACCCCTTTTTACCTGTAGTAAAAAGTGCCCTTGCCTTTCATTGTATTCATATCTGGTGATTCACTAACAGTGAAATTCTCAGGCTTTTTTATCATGAATTCATTTTTTTACTACCATGAGAATTTTTTTCAATTCTTTGTGAATCAAGGCCATTCTATTTGAATAATGTGCTTTTGCCGGTAAGGTCTCCAGAACTGCACACAATATTCTAGCTGTGGCCTCACCAGGGCTCTATACAGCGGCATTACAATCTCCCTCTTCCTACTGGTGATGCCTCGAGTTATGCAGCTGAGCATCCTGCTTGGTTTTCCCACTGCCTGACTACACTGTCCACTCACCTTGCAGCTTTCAGTAAAATAGTATCCCTAAATCTCTTTCCTCCGAGGTCCTGGCTAACACAGTACTGCCCATACGGTACTCAGTGCAGGGATTCCTTCTACCCAAGTGCATGATTTTACATTTAGAGACATTAAACTCTAGTTTCCACAGTTTTGACCATTTATCCAGTAAAGCTAAATCATTTTCCATATTGCAGACACCTCCAGGAATATCCATCCTATTACTAACATTTGTATCATCAGAAAAAAGGCAAACTTTTCCTACCAAGCCTTCTCCTATCTCACATACAAACATATTAAAAAGAATCGGGGCGAGGACAGAACCTTGTGGCACACCACTTACTTAAACCGGACCTTCAGTGTGATTTAATGAAAAGCCCAAACTCTTAAAAAACGGTTCCCCAGCATCTAAAATTAATATATTTTACGTTTTTAGTCACTAACTTATTATTCTTTCCCCCACTGGGCTGCAACTCTGTTCAGGAATTTAGGATACGGGCGCCGCCATCTTGACTCAGAAGCATCACACTTACTGAGGAGAGGAGAGTGAGATAAGGTACAGGGGGGCGGGTTATAGCCGTGCTTTGCTCAGACAGAGCAGAGCTGGGGTCAGGTAAAGGTCAGCAGTCCCAGAATGCAGAGCAGCACAGTCAGGAGGCACTTCCTGTTTGAAGGCTGCCTGATAAGGCTTATGGAAGCCGCCATCTTGGATGTTTAAAGGCTCATAACATGCAGTAGATGCAGGTAGGATGATTTTTAATGTGGACAATCTGTGTCACGGTCTGGGTACTCTAATGATACGCTCTGGTAACTCCAACCCTCCAGGTAAGCCCTCAACCCCCAATCTCCGCAGCCAGTTTTACCTGTAGGAGCCCCCGCTTGCCGGGACGCAGAATACGCCTGCCAGGGATCGGTTGCCCCCAGGACTTCAATGGCTCAAAGGATGTAGGCTTACTGTTGGGAGGTCTGGAGAACCAGTGGCTGGGAGCGGTATTGAGCGAGCCCAATAGCAGGAGCGTTTAAACAGGAAAGTCCAAACAGGCTAGGGGTCGGCAATGGGCGTTCTGAGATGGCAGTGGTAAAAAAGGAGAAGGCAAATCCTGGTCAAGGTTCAGAGCAGAGGTCGGCAACAGGATATCAGATCTAGGATGGTCGGTACAGGCGATGGTCAGCAACGGGAGTTCAGATCAAGGATGGTCGGTACAGGCGATGGTCAGCAACGGGAGTTCAGATCAAGGATGGTCGGTACAGGCGATGGTCGGCAACGGGAGTTCAGATCAAGGATGGTTGGTACAGGCGATGGTCGGCAACGGGAGCTCAGATCAAGGATGGTTGGTACAGGCGATGGTCGGCAACGGGAGTTCAGATCAAGAATAGTCAGTTCAGGCGAGGGTCGGCAACAAGATCAATCACAAGACACATGCAAGAAAGGCTAGGTACTAAGCGCTATCACAGGCGCCGAGCAACTGACCGAAAGAACCTTTATAGGGACAGACAGATGGAGGATAGGAGTGTGATTGGTGCACATGGGATGCAGCGTGTGATTGGGCCAGGGCGTATAGCCTACAATTCCCTAACTTAGGGCTCATTGGCCCAGCCCTGAACTCTGGGCTCATTGGCCCATAACTGTGAGGGGGAACTTCCCCCCTGGCTGAGCCCGTCTACAGGTTCTTCCTCTGGCGGGCGCTCTGACAGCAGCGCCACCGGAGGGCATAAGAGGGACATGCTCGCGCGCGTGCGCGAGCACGATGCAGGGAGGCAGGAGTAAGGACGGCCGTGCGCGCGCCCGCAGCAGCCGCCGAGCTGCTGCTGCGGCCGGCCGCCCGGAGACGGCGCTGGAACGGGGCCCAGGTAAGCGATTGATGACACTCTGTATGTACAGGGTGTGGGAAACATATAAGATAGACTCTTATTCAGAGTGAAGGTCCGCTTTAAAACATTTGAGATTGGGTAGATAAAGAACCAAAAAAAGGAGGAGGGGGAGCATAATAAGATAGTTATTGTCTCTGTATATTTACAATCATGAATCATGAATCTACATATTTATACATGCATATGTGCATGTACCTCTATTCATATAATAATGTTGACTGTCCCTCCCTACGGCCAACGTGGCACATGGGGTCCAATCCTAATCTTGTTGTGTTACTTCCCAGTGACACCTCTGGTGTCAATATCATTCAACTCAACCTTAGAGGGGGGCCACTACATTCCCCCATTCAACTTCCTATGTAATTATTCCCCTTATCAACCCTTTTGCAATATCTCAATCCTGAATCTACATCCTTCTTTAGTGCTAAGTAGGGATGTGCGAATCGATCCGGACGAACCCGGATTCATTCCGAATTTCATGGAAAATTCGATTCTGAACGAATCCGAATTTCCCCGCGATTCGATCGATCGAAGTTTTCCGTTAAACTCCATTTATTTCAATTACAGGCATTCTAAAATGGTGGATGAACATGTCCAGACATACCCCCTGGGGCAAGGTATCATGGGTAAGTCACATGCAGCCTATCAGCAGCCAGGAAGCCCGGTGACGTCACCGTGCTATATAAAGCGACGGCCATCTTGCTTGTGCGCATTTCAGCCTTGAATTGCGGCCAGAGCACAGCTAGTTAGAGACAGGGACAGAGAGTTAGAGATAGGTAGGGAGAGTCAAGGAGGCAGACAGAGAGGTAGACAGAGCCAGGGAAAGATAGGGAAAAAACGGAACCATCCAGCCAGGGACAGCTTAAAAGTGACAGTGAAAATTTTTTTTTTTTCATTAGCCAGATCAGTTTTCAATTCAATTTCAGTTCTTTGTGCTGTAAATCTGCCTTGCCACTGTGCATGCCATCTATGCAGTGGCTTATTTAACCCTATCTGTTACACACAAGCATGTATCATAATATATAACTGGATTAGTTTAAATATTTTTTGGTCTGCCTTTAACCAAAAAAACACCAGCCCACCTGGGTATCCCAAACCTGCATTAGGCAGCCTATCTGTTATACTAAATACGCTTGTTGATCCTTCCTCAGCTGAATCAAAGTTTTGCAATTTGAATTGGTTTTTGTTCTGCCTTTAACCAAAAAAACACCAGGCCGCAGGGCATCCCAAACCTGCATTAGGCAGCCTATCTGTTATAATAAATACGCTTGTTGATCCTTCCTCAGCTGAATCAAAGTTTTGCATTTTGAATTGGTTTTTGGTCTGCCTTTAACAAAAAAACACCAGGCCGCAGGGCATCCCAAACCTGCACTAGGCAGCCTATCTGTTATACTAAATACACTTGTTGATCCTTCCTCAGCTGAATCAAAGTTTTGCATTTTGAATTGGTTTTTGGTCTGCCTTTAACCAAAAAAAACCAGGCCGCAGGGCATCCCAAACCTGCACTAGGCAGCCTATCTGTTATACTAAATACACTTGTTGATCCTTCCTCAGCTGAATCAAAGTTTTGCATTTTGAATTGGTTTTTGGTCTGCCTTTAACCAAAAAAACACCAGGCCGCAGGGCATCCCAAACCTGCACTAGGCAGCCTATCTGTTATACTAAATACACTTGTTGATCCTTCCTCAGCTGAATCAAAGTTTTGCATTTTGAATTGGTTTTTGGTCTGCCTTTAACAAAAAAAAAAACACCAGGCTGCAGGGCATCCCAAACCTGCATTAGGCAGCCTATCTGTTATACTAAATACGCTTGTTGATCCTTCCTCAGCTGAATCAAAGTTTTGCATTTTGAATTGGTTTTTGGTCTGCCTTTATCCAAAAAAACACCAGGCCGCAGGGCATCCCAAGCCTGCATTAGGCAGCCTATCTGTTATACTAAATACGCTTGTTGATCCTTCCTCAGCTGAATCAAAGTATTGCATTTTGAATTGTTTTTTGGTCTGCCTTTAACAAAAATAACACCAGGCTGCAGGGCATCCTAAACCTGCATTAGGCAGCCTATCTGTTATACTAAATACGCTTGTTGATCCTTCCTCAGCTGAATCAAAGTATTGCATTTTGAATTGTTTTTTGGTCTGCCTTTAACAAAAAAAACACCAGGCCGCAGGGCATCCCAAACCTGCATTAGGCAGCCTATCTGTTATACTAAATACGCTTGTTGATCCTTCCTCAGCTGAATCAAAGTATTGCATTTTGAATTGGTTTTTGGTCTGCTGCCAAAACACTAGGCCGCAGGGTATCCCATATTGCCAATTTTCATAGTATCTGGTGCAGAGAAGCAGTACCTCACTTTATTTAGCATCTTCTTTTTAAAGTAAACGCATTTTTTATCGTACCTATTGCGCATTTCAAATACATACAAATGTCAGGCAGACAAGTGCAAGGATGTTCAAAGAGGAGTGGCAGAGGCCAAGATTCAGCAGGCAGAGGTCGCAGCAGACTAGGAGTGAGTGGCAGCAGGAGTCACTGTGAGAGACCTGAACTGCCAGCGGTCGTGTCTCCACCAGTAACACATCTGCCGTGGTAGATTGGTTAACGCGCTCATCAACATCATCACAAGTTACATCTGACACCCCCAGTCTAGGGTCGGTAGGTTCCTCTGACACAACCCTGAGTTGGCATACCCCGAGAGCAGTCCCTGTCCTCCCATTGCCTCTGTCCTACGCCGTTCCCTCCCCCAGCGACGTATCCTATGCTTTGGGTTCAGCTCCACTCTTTAGTGAGGAGGATGATCAGATAGAGGACAGTCCGCAGCTACTGTCCAGTCAAGAAATTGAGGGGGATTCTTTAGCTAGGCCGACAAATAGTGATGTGGACAGTGTCGTGGGTGTTGCGAGCGTTCCAGCTCCTGCGCCAGACACTGTTGAGGAAACCAAGAACATCAGTGACGTGCAGCCACATGCAAGATATGTAGGCAGAAGGTGAAGCATGGCCAGGGCCCAAATGTTGGCACCACGGCCCTGCGTCAACATATGATGCGTCACCATAAAGCGGCCTGGGAGAACCGAGGCTCCGAAGAGGTGGTCTAGCCTGCTTCCTCACCAAGTGGTACGCCGCTCCCAATTTCTGCCAGCCAAGGCTCCAGCACCTCAGCCGAAGGCAGCTGTGTGTCATACCCATCCTCTGTCGCTCCTGCTCCTCCTCCTCCAAGTCATGCATCCCGCCAGCAATCCATCAGCGAAGCCATGTCCAAGAGACAGCAGTATGCACCCACTCATCCTACGGCGCAGAAGCTGAATGTGCTCCTGTCCAAGTTGCTGGTGCTGCAGTCGCTCCCTTTTCAGGTGGTGGACTCTGCACCTTTCAGAGAACTGATGGCTTGTGCCGAGCCGAAGTGGAGAGTCCCAAGCCGTCATTTCTTTGCCAAGAAGGCAGTACCAGCGCTGCACACTTTTGTTGAACAGAAAGTGGGCCAGTCCTTGAGCCTGTCCGTGTGTAGCAAAGTGCATGGCAGCGCCGACATCTGGAGCTGTAACTACGGTCAGGGACAGAACATGTCGTTTACGGCCCACTGGGTGAATGTGGTCCCTTTGCAGCAGCAGCAACTTGGACAGGTCACGCCGCTTCGGCCTCCGCGCTCTCTGCCCGTTGGGCCTGTGACACCGTGCGACTCGGCCTCCTCATCCTTCGCCATCTCCTCACCCTCCACTGTAGGCTCAAGTCTCAGTGCCCCTCCAGTCTACCATGTGTGCAGGGCACGGAGGTGTCACGCTGTGCTTCACATGGTTTGTCTTGGCGAACGGAGTCACACAAATAAATTTATTTATCAGGAAATCCAAACATGGCTTACTCAAAGAAAACTTAAAATGGGAATCATGGTTACCGACAATGGGAAGAACATTTTGTCTGCGCTGCGCCAAGGAAGCCTGACCCATGCCCCCTGCATGGGTCACGTCTTCAATCTGGTTGTCAAACGGTTTCTGAAGTGTTCCCCCCATCTGCAAGACATCCTAACAACTTCAAGAAAACTTTGCATGCACTTCAGCCACTCATACACCGCCAAACACACCCTTCTTGAGCTACAGAGTCAGAACGGTAGCCCCAAACATAGTCTGATTTGCGATGTTTCCACCCGTTGGAATTCCACCCTTCACATGTTGGACTGATTATATGAACAGAGAAAAGCCATCACAGATTTCCTGATGATCCAAGCGGATAGGGGGACTCCCCTGTGTAACTTCAATGTCAACCAGTGGCAGCTCATACGTGACACCTGCCGTTATCTCAGGCCCTTTGAGGAAACCACTTTATTTGTCAGTCGGCAGGATTATGGGATGAACGACGTGATTCCACTGCTTCATGTACTACAGCACATATTGGAAACCATGGATGGTCAGGGCACTGGAGACATGGCGTCTACATCTTACGGCCACATGAACCCCGTTGGAGCTGAACTGGAGGAAGAGGAGGAGGAGTGGCCCAGTGAAGCACAGTTTAGGCTTGGCGAAATGGCTGGTTTATCAAGTCAGCCGACAGGAGAGGAGGAGCAGGAGCAGCCAGAGAAGCTAGAGGGTTTTGAGGAAGGCAAGACAGAGTACCCGGACACACCGTGGCAGTATGCAGTGGAGATGGAGACAGGTAGTCCCTCCGAGTCACTTGCGCAAATGGCAGGAAGCATGCTCACGTGCTTGCGTAATGACCCCAGAATTGTTTCCATTTGTCGGCGGGATGACTTCTGGCTGTCCACCTTATTGGACCCTCGCTTCCGGCACAAAATGGGGGCATTTTTTAAACCCGCCGAGAGGGAGGACAAACTGAACTACTACAAAGACATTCTGCGTAGTCAGTTGGCTGATGCCTATCTGCGCCATGGTCCATACTCTCACAGGTCTGACTCGGGGGGACCTTTGCGCTCACCTTCCACTGCCATGGCTGCTGGGGGGGTTGGCAGGAGCAGCAGCAGCAGCTCCATCAGCAGCAGCCTCAGTCTTCAGTCGCTAATGAGTTGCTTTCTCCACCCGCATAGTGAGGCTATTCATGAGCAGCAGGAAGACCTGGAGCAGGACCTCAACCAGCAGGTCATGTCATACCTTGACATGACCATGCCAACACACCTTGAGGATCCGCTGGACTTCTGGGCAGCCAAACTTGGCTTGTGGCCGCGACTAGCAGAGTTTTCCCTGGAAAAGCTGTCCTGCCCGGCAAGTAGCGTGCCATCTGAGCGGGTGTTTAATGCGGCGGGGGCCATAGTTACGGCGAGGAGAACTCGTCTGTCAACTAAAAATTCCTTGTCAAAATGAATCAGGGAAGGATCAGCCAGGATTTCCACCCACCAATGGCTGATGCATGCGACTAGATTCAGCATGGTGCCACGTTTTACACTTTCCAAATGGTGCAAAACATATTTATGTATTTAGGCCAATTTTTGGGCTCCTGCTGATGCCAACTTCAGGGTGTGCCTTCCAGCCAATTTTTGGGCTCCTGCTGATGCCAACTTCAGGGTGTGCCTTTCAGCCAACTCCAGGGTGTCTTTCAAGCAATGTTCGGGCTCCTGCTGCTGCTGCTGCCAACTCCAGGGTGTGCCTTCCAGCTAATGTTTGTGCTCCTGCTGCTGCCAACTTCAGGGTGCCTTCCAGCCAATTTCAGGGTTACTGCTGCTGCTGCTGCCATCTCCAGGGTGTGTCAGTCAATTTTTGGGCTCCTGCTGCGGCTGCTGCCAACTCCAGTTTCCCTTTAAAGCAATGTTTGGGCTCCTGAAGCTGCTGCTGCTCCTTGCAACTCCAGGGTGTGATTCATCCAATTTTGGGCTCCTGCTGCCAACTCCAGTGTCACTTTAAAGTAATGTTTGGGCTCCTGCTGCTGCTTGCAACTCCAGGGTGTGATTCATCCAATTTTTGGGCTCCTGAAGCCAATTCCAGTGTGTCTTTCAAGCAATGTTTGGGCTGCTGCTGCTTGCAACTCCAGGGTGTAATTCATCCAATTTTTGGGCTCCTGCTGCCAACTCCAGTGTCTCTTTAAAGCAATGTTTGTGCTCCTGCTGCTGCTTGCAACTCCAGGGTGTGATTCATCCAATTTTTGGGCTCCTGAAGCCAACTCCAGTGTCTCTTTAAAGTAATGTTTGGGCTCCTGCTGCTACTGCTGCTTGCAACTCCAGGGTGTTATTCAGCCATTTTTGGGCTCCTGCTGCCAACTCCAGTGTGTCTTTCAAGCTATGTTTGGGCTCCTGCTGCTGCTTGCAACTCCAGGTTGTGAATCATCCAATTTTTGGGCTCCTGCTGCCAACTCCAGTGTCTCTTTCAAGCTATGTTTGGGCTCCTGCTGCTGCTTGCAACTCCAGGGTGTGATTCATCCAATTTTTGGCTCCTGCAGCCAACTCCAGTGTCTCTTTCAACCAATGTTTGGGCGGCTGCTGCTGCTTGCAACTCCAGGGTGTGATTCAGCTAATTTTTGGGCTCCTGCTGCTGCCAGCTCCAGGGTGTTTTTTTCAGGCACTATAGGGGCCCCTCATAGTGATGCCACTTCAACTCTCTGCAATTGTGCTGCTCTGCGATTCTATTAGCGATGTCTCTGATCTGCATGCGATAATTATTTACAACATTATTTCAATAACCCAGCACGCGTCCTATGCGTGTTACAGCAAGGCAGAATGGTTTACAACCCTATTGAGGCTCTAGGAGGCTCAGAAATAGCTGTTTTTAATAGCGATTAGTCGCGAATAAATTCGGGTCGAAACTATTTTTGTCAGAAAATTCGGCGAATCAGTCGAATCGAATTTTTCAAAAGTTTGCTCATCTCTAGTGCTATGTCTAAGTTGCCTAACTGGCTGTGTTGAAGGCTAGCAGTATTGAGTGGCAACCAGCATGAAAAGCAGAAGAAAAAAATAAAAGAAGGAAAATAGAGGGAAACCTCTCTTACGCACCTTAGGCCAAAAATACCCATAAGTACACATGTGCTGGAACAAGCGCACTCAAAACAAATTCTTAATTTCCAGGTCTGTCTCTAAGTACATCGCCAAACTAATATTTATATATAATATAAGAGGCGAGAAGGAGAAAATTAAATATATATATATATATATATTACATACTAGATCATATATACAGTTAAAGTGGACCAACACCCACGGGTGATCGGCCCGGGAATCTATAAGATTCCCGGCCGATCACCTCCCTCCCCACGGGACATCCGAGATCGGGATGTCCCGCGGGGTGAAACCCCCCCAAACACCCCAAACTCCTTACCGCCCCTCTAGACGTGCGCGCGCCCGCGCCGGCCATCTGTGAATGGCCGGCGCGGGCACGCGCGCGTCAAGAGGGACGCGCGGGAGGCGGCGGCGGAGGAGCAGCTTGTCCGCGGCTTGTCCGTCGGCGCTGGGAGCGGGGAGAGGTGAGTTGTTCGGGGGGTTCACAGCGTTGTTCCGGGGATCGGGGGTGCCCCACCGAAGTGGACCAAGACCCAGGATAGTCAAAATCCTGGGTGTTGGTCCACTTTAAACCTGAATATACCTAGGAAAAACGATAGGAAATAAGAAAGGTAATTTCTTCTTTCAGATCATGGTCTCCATTGCCGTAGCGGAGAAATTGACCACATGGTGGGGTGGGGATTCTGGGACCTATTTTCCAGGCTGAAACCTAATTTTGAGAAAAAAATTGTGTAAATAAAGCTCCTAACCTGGAATATTAACTTCATTGGGAAGCCCCTGCGATATTGGGTTTCTTTCTCAATCAAAATGTTTGTAAGTGATTTCAGTGCTCTCCCCTTGCAAAATCCCCATAGAGAGATCAGAGTAGATTTGAATTTTATGGCCTCTAACTTCTAGCCTAGGCATTTCTCCTGCCCCTAGGGTGACTTTTGTCCCTGGTGCTAACAATGTGGGGGTGAACTAAAATGTACAGAGGGAGACCATGTTTCCAGGAGGCCCCTGTGGCTCTATGGACCTACTCTACTCCCAGGTGTAATGCATCTACTTCTGGGATGATAACTTTCCTCACAAACTTCTCCAGATCACCTATCCCTTCTGGGACCCCCCTTATCCAAAAACCTCCTTTTTATTTTATACTCTTAGACCTGCTTTGGTCTGGGCATTTTCCCTGCTTTATGCATTTTCTCTTTCATGCACACACCCAGCACAATACAGGATTCTCCTGTTCTATTTTTATAACGATCAGCTGGTTACTTATAAGTTCAATAGAGTGATGCTAAAAGGGCTTGTTGGAGCCATGCAATAGTCCCCACTCTAACTACACTCTACTTGCCCACTCTTTGCCTGATCAAGAGCAGGATGATTTACCTCGGTGTTGCAGCGGGAGGAGTGGGCAACTGTTGGAGCTGTGCGTTCCTGCCGCTCCCCTGAAGCGCATCGCGGCCCCAGGCTGCAACCGCCGGATGGTCACCCTGGGACCTCCTCTCTTAAACGCCATTGCTTCTGGATCAACTGCTGCTTGGGAAACTGCCTGCCACCTGCACTTTCCCATGAGTCTTGTAAGGACTCCAGCTTCTTTGGGCGATTACCCAGTTAGTTCAGCTTGTGTGCTAGAAGGGTGCAGAGAGCGCTGCTGACATCCTCACGTCACAGCACACACCATGCATTCCCCCCCTTCTATGACTTCTGAGACTATTTTATGCATTTTATGACACTTTCATTGCAACACCAAACAGGATAAACCATAAAGTTAAGCAAATGGAGAGACGAGCAAGTGTCGCTAATATCTGCACATTTTGAAGCACCCGGTTGCAATATGTAGCAGGTGGGAGGGGCATTAAAGCCCAAGTTAGGCTTCTTAGCCACATGAAAAAAAGATCATTTGTTGATGGAGGATTGTGTGATGCCAATTCTAGCTACCTGTTTCAAACAGAGCAACAGAATCCTTGAGCAGAGAGGCATCATCCCAGCCAGTCACTATGATCCTAGACAGAGATGTCAACAATCTTCACCTTTGCGTGTCCCAGTGGCTGGAAGAATGGCAAAGACATAGAACAGCAAGAGGTCCATGGGAAGCATGGGTGCTGTGAAATTCGATATCGCATTCTAAACCTAGGGTGTAACAGACTGTGGTCACAAACCAACAGAAGGAATTTGCACAACGCTTGGCTGCAAGCCACAAGGACAGCTATTAGGTCCATTAACCATTAGTGCTATTATGTTTCACTGACCTCATGCCACTCTTTTCATAAAATGCAATGGTAGCTGGAATTAGTCCGTAAACCATGTGTGCAACACATAGGAAAGGCTTTGACAAGGAAAAGCCTCACTGGCCCTACTCCCACGATTATTATGTGGGATAGCATAATGTATGTTGATTTCAGGTGCATTAACTGTCTATCCTTTAATTGATTTTGTTGTGGAACCAGTAATAATAGTAAAAATCTTTATTTATATAGCACCAACATATTTCACATTGCTTTACACAACTAGTAGAACAGACATTTCTCCAAAGTTAAAGCCACTCCCCATGACTGAGCCCAATATGGAGGATAAGGGGGCTGCACAACTAATAGTGGCTGTAACTCAACTGCAAAAAACATGATGGCTCAGATCAAGGCACCCCCAATGGCCTTGGTGCCTAGGGCCATTACCCTACTTGCCATCCCCGAGAATCAACTCTGACACAGAGCCCAGTAGTCCACAGAGAACCCAGAAGCTGTCACCTTCTTCTCCATATTTAGCTAAGATGCCCCAATCTCATTTGTGAAATGTAGAGCAGGGTGAAAATAAAATTCTTGAACTTGGTTCACAGTGCAGACATGCAGATAAAAGAGGACATGCATACAGGGCCGGCGTCAGCACCTGGCAAGGTGGGGCAGCTGCCGGGGGCCCCCACTCTCTGGGGTCCCACTGACAGGGCCGGCCTTTGGAGTGTGCGATGGAGCTTGATCGGCGGTGGACTGGGAGGGCACTGCCACAGCTGGTGCCCACATCTCTTCGAATGGTGGGGTTCCACACAACAGGGCATCTCAATTTAGATTCCAGGGGAGAAAGTGCTGGGTTTTGTTCTGCTTTTAAGTTGCAAACCTCAGCTGATCTCCTATCCCTGGAGCATCCCAATCTGTTTGATACCCTACTGTGTGAAACCCCCTGGGATCGCTGGCATACCCACTATGCAAGCAATTCCACCCCTGAGTTTTGGTCTGCTTTACAGGGGCATCTGTCTGTGAAAGACCCCCCCCCCCCCCCGGTTTTTAACTCAAACTGGCGACTCCACAGTGCTTTCACCAGTTCCAGAAAAGTAATGAACAGAGGGGGGGGGTCACACACAGGGGCATCCAAAATCAGGAGAATCTAGATTTGTTTAGACTCCGAGGTCAGGTTTAAAGGGGTTTGGTGCGCTTCAAAGTAGACCAAAACTAGGGTTTTGGCCCAAAATAACATGATCCTAAGGGGCATCCAGATTTGGAATGTCCCTTGGTGATGTGACGCGACTCTTCACCACAAAGGGGCCCACTGAGATCATGCCGCCCAAGGGCCCACATAAACCTGGAGCCATCCCTGCATGCATACAAATGTTTATAAAACAAGAAATACGGCATACATACATAAAGCAGTTACAGGAGTTAATAAATGGCGAGTTAGCACTACAAAGTGCTGTTACATATCTAACATCCTTATAGTCGTTTAGTTTCAGGAGTTAACATATGTAATGTTTGTTCTGAAATGATTAGGTATTTTACCTTTTAAATATACCAGTAAATATGAAATAATCTATATACACCTTCGTCATGACTAAGGTAAGCGGCTTGCAAACTTGATGCTTTTTACATGAATGATAGTGCCCCCAATCAATTGTTGCGTAACCATGATTGAGCTCTGTCCAACTTTGTGTTCATAACATGTATTACATTACATTGTCTGAATAGACATAATTGCAGAGATATTTGTACAATAATACTCACATTTACATGTTTCTGCATGCAAAGTTATCCAGTTTGATTGAGAAGGATCAGTTTCTTCTAAAATGAATTTACCTCCACTGTTGTGAAATTTACTAGCATAATTACCCATAATGTGTTTAAAAAAACTAAAAGAAAAAATATGAGAGTTGCTAAATATGCAAACTTCAAACAGGAGCTGGATTAATATGAGGCTAGCTGGATAAAAGGTTCACAACTGTACATCCACTATAATCGAATACGTTTAACATTATAACAAAACATTATCTCCAAATCACATACCATTATAAAACAAAACCTTGCAATATGATCACTGTACACCAGACTATGTCAGCGTGCCCCCCATTTTTTACAGGAGACCCCCTGTAACAGTTCCAAGGGTAGGAGGGCCAGCATGTCACTTGCTGGCACTAGCGGGTGATATGGAGGTACCTCCGCCAGACTACCCGCACCTCTACTTTGGGCACTGGTGTAAAGAAGAGCCTGGCGCCCATCGGCAATAGACCTATACTAAAGGGCTAGTATACCAGCAGGAGCAGGGGCCAGATGCCTTTAAAACCCTGGGGTTACCAGTCCCTATTCCTGGGCTGGGTAGTTCGGGAAACTGGGGTACACATTTTGTTTAACATTTCTAAATTAAAATGCAAAAACATTTCTCATTTACAAAATGTTTTCAGTAAAAAAACTATGCCAGTTAGTAAAGCTCTCCTGCTTTGGGTAGGTGAGAAAAGCCAGCACCAAAAAATTCAATCTTCCCAAATTGATTTCTCAAAACAAAAAGTAACATTATCCTAACAAGAATCTTGGCAGAGGGTCAAAAATGAGTTATTGTCTAAAACTGTGCAAGGATACATAATTGCATGGTGCTGAATTGACCCAGTTATTGGTGATAAATATGTGGCAGAACATATAGTTCCAATCATTATATGCAGACTATCCTCCTGGTTGCTATTTAAGAGCTTCTGGGTTTCTTTCTGAGATATATACTAACAACAGCTAAGTATCATGGGAAATGTAGTTCAGCAAGCACCACATAATCAAAGGCTGTTCTTTGCTGCCAAATGAGGATAGAAAATGTTTTACATATTTTTCATTATTGCAAAACAAAGTGAATTAGCATAACACAACGGCTTGCTTTTACAGCTTTAATTTTGCCTAAATGGCCACTCCTTTGTTTTTAAAGGTTATTTTCAGTTTCTTTGTTTCTGTTAACAGAAAGGATACTTTTTACAAAATACAGGCAAACTATTGAACCAGTCCCAAGAGAAATATCACTAGATTTGAGCAACTGGTAAAATCCCTAAAGCTGAAATGAATTAGGTTAAGCAGATTCTGCAAGCTGTTTCTGTTTAGAAGTGAAAGAGCACTTTGCATTATTTGTACCTCAAAACATCACATTTTAGCGAACAGTTGGGTTTGATTGTATTTTGTTAAACAACAGATACAAGATAATCTATAAAATAGAAATGAATGTCTGTCCTGTCAGTCTGTCTTCTATAGACTTCCGAATGCCTGAACCCTTTGCACACAGGTACATTGGGTGCCCGGGAAGGTTAGAGCGAAGGTCCCGTCCTTCCCAGATGTACAGGAGAGTAGGGGGATGGGGAAGACTGGCCCATAGAAATGAATGGGAGCTCCACACAAGCACAGGTGGGGTCATTAGAGCTGCAGCTCTCCCCAGCAATGCACAGGTGAGGTCATTAGAGCTGCAGCTCTCCCCAGCAATGCACAGGTGAGGTCATTAGAGCTGCAGCTCTCCCCAGCAATGCACAGGTGAGGTAATTAGAGCTGCAGCTCCCCCCAGCAATGCACAGGTGAGGTCATTAGAGCTGCAGCTCTCCCCAGCAATGTACAGGTGAGGTCATTAGAGCTGCAGCTCTCCCCAGCAATGCACAGGTGAGGTCATTAGAGCTGCAGCTCTCCCCAGCAATGCACAGGTGAGGTAATTAGAGCTGCAGCTCTCCCCAGCAATGCACAGGTGAGGTAATTAGAGCTGCAGCTCTCCCCAGCAATGCACAGGTGAGGTCATTAGAGCTGCAGCTCTCCCCAGCAATGCATAGGGGAGGAAATTAGAGCTGCAGCTCTCCCCAGCAATGCACAGGTGAGGTCAATAGAGCTGCAGCTCTCCCCAGCAATGTACAGGTGAGGTCATTAGAGCTGCAGCTCTCCCCAGCAATGCACAGGTGAGGTCATTAGAGCTGCAGCTCTCCCCAGCAATGCACAGGTGAGGTCATTAGAGCTACAGCTCTCCCCAGCAATGCACCGGTGAGGTCATTAGAGCTGCAGCTCTCCCCAGCAATGTACAAGTGAGGTCATTAGAGCTGCAGCTCTCCCCAGCAATGCACAGGTGAGGTCATTAGAGCTGCAGCTCTCCCCAGCAATGCACAAGTGAGGTCATTAGAGGTGCAACTCTCCCCAGCAATGCACCGGTGAGGTCATTAGAGCTGCAGCTCTCCCCAGCAATGCACAGGTGAGGTCCTTAGAGCTGCAGCTCTCCCCAGCAATGTACAGGTGAGGTCATTAGAGCTGCAGCTCTCCCTAGCAATGCACAGGTGAGGTCATTAGAGCTGCAGCTCTCCCCAGCAATGTACAGGTGAGGTCATTAGAGCTGCAGCTCTCCCCAGCAATGCACATGTGAGGTCATTAGAGCTGCAGCTCTCCCCAGCAATGCACAGCTGAGGAAATTAGAGCTGCAGCTCTCCCCAGCAATGCACAGGTGAGGTAATTAGAGCTGCAGCTCTCCCCAGCAATGCACATGTGAGGTAATTAGAGCTTCAGCTCTCCCCAGCAATGCACATGTGAGGTAATTAGAGCTTCAGCTCTCCCCAGCAATGCACAGGTGAGGTCATTAGAGCTGCAGCTCTCCCCCAGCAATGCACAGGTGAGGTCATTAGAGCTTCAGCTCTCCCCAGCAATGCACAGGTGAGGTCATTAGAGCTGCAGCTCTCCCCAGCAATGCACAGGTGAGGTCATTAGAGCTGCAGCTCTCCCCAACAATGCACAGGTGAGGTCATTAGAGCTGCAGCTCTCCCCAGCAATGCACAGGTGAGGTCATAAGAGCTGCAGCTCTCCCCAGCAATGCACAGGTGAGGTCATTAGAGCTGCAGCTCTCCCCAGCAATGCACAGGTGAGGTCATTAGAGCTGCAGCTCTCCTCAGCAATGCACAGGTGAGGCCATTTGTGCTGCAGCTCTCCCCCAGCAATGCACAGGTGAGGTTATTAGAGCTGCAGCTCTCCCCAGCAATGCACAGGTGAGGTCATTAGAGCTGCAGCTCTCCCCAGCAATGCACAGGTGAGGTCATTGGAGCTGCAGCTCTCCCCCGCAATGCACAGGTGAGGTTATTAGAGCTGCAGCTCTCTCCAGCAATGCATAGGTGAGGACATTAGAGCTGCAGCTCTCCCCCGCAATGCACAGGTGCGGTCATTAGAGCTGCAGCTCTCTCCAGCAATGCACAAGTGAGGTCATTAGAGCTGCAGCTCTCCCCCGCAATGCACAGGTGAGGTCATTAGAGCTGCAGCTCTCCCCAGCAATGCACAGGTGCGGTCATTAGAGCTGCAGCTCTCCCCAGCAATGCACAGGTGAGGTCATTAGAGCTGCAGCTCTCCCCAGCAATGCACAGGTGAGGTCATTAGAGCTGCAGCTCTCCCCCAGCAATGCACAGGTGAGGTCATAAGAGCTGCAGCTCTCCCCAGCAATGCACAGGTGAGGTTATTAGAGCTGCAGCTCTCCTCAGCAATGCACAGGTGAGGCCATTTGTGCTGCAGCTCTCCCCCAGCAATGCACAGGTGAGGTCATTAGAGCTGCAGCTCTCCCCTGCAATGCACAGGTGAGGTTATTAGAGCTGCAGCTGTCCCCCAGCAATGCACAGGTGAGGTCATTAGAGCTGCAGCTCTCTCCAGCAATGCACAGGTGAGGTCATTAGAGCTGCAGCTCTCCCCAGCAATGTACAGGTGAGGTAATTAGAGCTGCAGCTCTCCTCAGCAATGCACATGTAAGGTAATTAGAGCTGCAGCTCTCCCCAGCAATGCATAGGTGAGGTAATTAGAGCTGCAGCTCTCCCCAGCAATGCACAGGTGAGGTCATTAGAGCTGCAGCTCTCCCCAGCAATGCACATGTGAGGTCATTAGAGCTGCAGCTCTCCCCAGCAATGCGCAGGTGAGGTCATTAGAGCTGCAGCTCTCCCCAGCAATGCACAAGTGAGGTAATTAGAGCTGCAGCTCTCCCCAGCAATGTACAGGTGAGGTAATTAGAGCTGCAGCTCTCCCCAGCAATGCACAGGTGAGGTCATTAGAGCTGCAGCTCTCCCCAGCAATGTACAGTTGAGGTCATTAGAGCTGCAGCTCTCCCCAGCAATGCACATGTGAGGTCATTAGAGCTGCAGCTCTCCCCAGCAATGCACAGGTGAGGTAATTAGAGCTGCAGCTCTCCCCAGCAATGCACAGGTGAGGTAATTAGAGCTGCAGCTCTCCCCAGCAATGCACATGTGAGGTAATTGGAGCTGCAGCTCTCCCCAGCAATGCACAGGTGAGGAAATTAGAGCTGTAGCTCTCCCCAGCAATGCACATGTGAGGTAATTAGAGCTTCAGCTCTCCCCAGCAATGCACAGGTGAGGTCATTAGAGCTGCAGCTCTCCCCCAGCAATGCACAGGTGAGGTCATTAGAGCTGCAGCTCCCCCCAGCAATGCACAGGTGAGGTCATTAGAGCTGCAGCTCTCCCCAGCAATGCACAGGTGAGGTCATTAGAGCTGCAGGTCTCCCCAGCAATGCACAAGTGACATCATTAGAGCTACAGTTCTCCCCAGCAATGCACAGGTGAGGTCATTAGAGCTGCAGCTCTCCCCAGCAATGCACAGGTGAGGTAATTGGAGCTGCAGCTCTCCCCAGCAATGCACAGGTGAGGTAATTAGAGCTGTAGCTCTCCCCAGCAATGCACATGTGAGGTAATTAGAGCTTCAGCTCTCCCCAGCAATGCACAGGTGAGGTCATTAGAGCTGCAGCTCTCCCCCAGCAATGCACAGGTGAGGTCATTAGAGCTGCAGCTCTCCCCAGCAATGCACAGGTGAGGTCATTAGAGCTGCAGCTCTCCCCAGCAATGCACAGGTGAGGTCATTAGAGCTGCAGCTCTCTCCAGCAATGCACAGGTGAGGTCATTAGAGCTGCAGCTCTCCCCAGCAATGCACAGGTGAGGTCATTAGAGCTGCAGCTCTCCCCAGCAATGCACAGGTGAGGTCATTAGAGCTGCAGCTCTCCCCAGCAATGCACAGGTGAGGTAATTAGAGCTGCAGCTCTCCCCAGCAATGCACAGGTGAGGTCATTAGAGCTGCAGCTCTCCCCAGCAATGTACAGGTGAGGTCAATAGAGCTGCAGCTCTCCCCAGCAATGCACATGTGAGGTCATTAGAGCTGCAGCTCTCCCCAGCAATGCACAGGTGAGGTCATTAGAGCTGCAGCTTTCCCCGACAATGCACATGTGAGGTAATTTGAGCTGCAGCTCTCCCCAGCAATGCACATGTGAGGTCATTAGAGCTGCAGCTCTCCCCAGCAATGCACAGGTGAGGAAATTAGAGCTGCAGCTCTCCCCAGCAATGCACAGGTGAGGTCATTAGAGCTGCAGCTCTCCCCAGCAATGCACAAGTGACATCATTAGAGCTACAGTTCTCCCCAGCAATGCACAGGTGAGGTCATTAGAGCTGCAGCTCTCCCCAGCAATGCACAGGTGAGGTCATTAGAGCTGCAACTCTCCCCCAGCAATGCACATGTGAGGTCATTAGAGCTGCAGCTCTCCCCAGCAATGCACAGGTGAGGTAATTAGAGCTGCAGCTCTCCCCAGCAATGTACAGGTGAGGTCATTAGAGCTGCAGCTCTCCCCAGCAATGCACAGGTGAGGTCATTAGAGCTGCAGCTCTCCCCAGCAATGCACAGGTGAGGTAATTAGAGCTGCAGCTCTCCCCAGCAATGTACAGGTGAGGTTATTAGAGCTGCAGCTCTCCCCAGCAATGCACAGGTGAGGTAATTAGAGCTGCAGCTCTCCCCAGCAATGCACAGGTGAGGTAATTAGAGCTGCAGCTCTCCCCAGCAATGTACAGGTGAGGTCATTAGAGCTGCAGCTCTCCCCAGCAATGCACAGGTGAGGTCATTAGAGCTGCAGCTCTCCCCAACAATGCACATGTGAGGTAATTTGAGCTGCAGCTCTCCCCAGCAATGCACAGGTGAGGTCATTAGAGCTGCAGCTCTCCCCCAGCAATGCACAGGTGAGGTCATGAGAGCTGCAGCTCTCCCCCGCAATGCACAGGTGAGGTCATTAGAGCTACAGCTCTCTCCAGCAATGCACAGGTGAGGTCATTAGAGCTGCAGCTCTCCCCAGCAATGTACAGGTGAGATAGTTAGAGCTGCAGCTCTCCTCAGCAATGCACAGGTGATATAATTTGAGCTGCAGCTTTCCCCAGCAATGCACAGGTGAGGTCATTAGAGCTGCAGCTCTCCCCAGCAATGCACAGGTGATATAATTTGAGCTGCAGCTCTCCCCAGCAATGCACAGGTGAGGTCATTAGATCTGCAGCTCTCCCCAGCAATGCACAGGTGAGGTCATTAGAGCTGCAGCTCTCCCCAGCAATGCACAGGTGAGGTCATTTGTGCTGCAGCTCTCCCCCAGCAATGCACAGGTGAGGTCATTAGAGCTGCAGCTCTCCCCAGCAATGCACATGTGAGGAAACTAGAGCTGCAGCTCTCCCCAGCAATGCACAGGTGAGGAAACTAGAGCTGCAGGAAATTAGAGCTGTACCTCTCCCCAGCAATGCACATGTGAGGTAATTAGAGCTTCAGCTCTCCCCAGCAATGCACAGGTGAGGTCATTAGAGCTGCAGCTCTCCCCCAGCAATGCACAGGTGAGGTCATTAGAGCTGCAGCTCCCCCCAGCAATGCACAGGTGAGGTCATTAGAGCTGCAGCTCTCCCCAGCAATGCACAGGTGAGGAAATTAGAGCTGCAGCTCTCCCCAGCAATGCACAGGTGAGGTCATTAGAGCTGCAGGTCTCCCCAGCAATGCACAAGTGACATCATTAGAGCTACAGTTCTCCCCAGCAATGCACAGGTGAGGTCATTAGAGCTGCAGCTCTCCCCAGCAATGCACAGGTGAGGTAATTGGAGCTGCAGCTCTCCCCAGCAATGCACAGGTGAGGTAATTAGAGCTGTAGCTCTCCCCAGCAATGCACATGTGAGGTAATTAGAGCTTCAGCTCTCCCCAGCAATGCACAGGTGAGGTCATTAGAGCTGCAGCTCTCCCCCAGCAATGCACAGGTGAGGTCATTAGAGCTGCAGCTCTCCCCAGCAATGCACAGGTGAGGTCATTAGAGCTGCAGCTCTCCCCAGCAATGCACAGGTGAGGTCATTAGAGCTGCAGCTCTCTCCAGCAATGCACAGGTGAGGTCATTAGAGCTGCAGCTCTCCCCAGCAATGCACAGGTGAGGTCATTAGAGCTGCAGCTCTCCCCAGCAATGCACAGGTGAGGTCATTAGAGCTGCAGCTCTCCCCAGCAATGCACAGGTGAGGTAATTAGAGCTGCAGCTCTCCCCAGCAATGCACAGGTGAGGTCATTAGAGCTGCAGCTCTCCCCAGCAATGTACAGGTGAGGTCAATAGAGCTGCAGCTCTCCCCAGCAATGCACATGTGAGGTCATTAGAGCTGCAGCTCTCCCCAGCAATGCACAGGTGAGGTCATTAGAGCTGCAGCTTTCCCCGACAATGCACATGTGAGGTAATTTGAGCTGCAGCTCTCCCCAGCAATGCACATGTGAGGTCATTAGAGCTGCAGCTCTCCCCAGCAATGCACAGGTGAGGAAATTAGAGCTGCAGCTCTCCCCAGCAATGCACAGGTGAGGTCATTAGAGCTGCAGCTCTCCCCAGCAATGCACAAGTGACATCATTAGAGCTACAGTTCTCCCCAGCAATGCACAGGTGAGGTCATTAGAGCTGCAGCTCTCCCCAGCAATGCACAGGTGAGGTCATTAGAGCTGCAACTCTCCCCCAGCAATGCACATGTGAGGTCATTAGAGCTGCAGCTCTCCCCAGCAATGCACAGGTGAGGTAATTAGAGCTGCAGCTCTCCCCAGCAATGTACAGGTGAGGTCATTAGAGCTGCAGCTCTCCCCAGCAATGCACAGGTGAGGTCATTAGAGCTGCAGCTCTCCCCAGCAATGCACAGGTGAGGTAATTAGAGCTGCAGCTCTCCCCAGCAATGTACAGGTGAGGTTATTAGAGCTGCAGCTCTCCCCAGCAATGCACAGGTGAGGTAATTAGAGCTGCAGCTCTCCCCAGCAATGCACAGGTGAGGTAATTAGAGCTGCAGCTCTCCCCAGCAATGTACAGGTGAGGTCATTAGAGCTGCAGCTCTCCCCAGCAATGCACAGGTGAGGTCATTAGAGCTGCAGCTCTCCCCAACAATGCACATGTGAGGTAATTTGAGCTGCAGCTCTCCCCAGCAATGCACAGGTGAGGTCATTAGAGCTGCAGCTCTCCCCCAGCAATGCACAGGTGAGGTCATGAGAGCTGCAGCTCTCCCCCGCAATGCACAGGTGAGGTCATTAGAGCTACAGCTCTCTCCAGCAATGCACAGGTGAGGTCATTAGAGCTGCAGCTCTCCCCAGCAATGTACAGGTGAGATAGTTAGAGCTGCAGCTCTCCTCAGCAATGCACAGGTGATATAATTTGAGCTGCAGCTTTCCCCAGCAATGCACAGGTGAGGTCATTAGAGCTGCAGCTCTCCCCAGCAATGCACAGGTGATATAATTTGAGCTGCAGCTCTCCCCAGCAATGCACAGGTGAGGTCATTAGATCTGCAGCTCTCCCCAGCAATGCACAGGTGAGGTCATTAGAGCTGCAGCTCTCCCCAGCAATGCACAGGTGAGGTCATTTGTGCTGCAGCTCTCCCCCAGCAATGCACAGGTGAGGTCATTAGAGCTGCAGCTCTCCCCAGCAATGCACATGTGAGGAAACTAGAGCTGCAGCTCTCCCCAGCAATGCACAGGTGAGGTCATTTGTGCTGCAGCTCTCCCCCAGCAATGCACAGGTAAGATAATTAGAGCTGCAGCTCTCCCCAGCAATGCACAGGTAAGGTAATTAGAGCGGCAGCTCTCCCCGGCAATGCACAGGTGAGGTCATTAGAGCTGCAGCTCTCCCCAGCAATGCACAGGTGAGGAAACTAGAGCTGCAGCTCTCCCCAGCAATGAACAGGTAAGGTAATTAGAGCTGCAGCTCTCTCCAGCAATGCACAGGTGAGGTCATTAGAGCTGCAGCTCTCCCCAGCAATGCACAGGTGAGGAAACTAGAGCTGCAGCTCTCCCCAGCAATGAACAGGTAAGGTAATTAGAGCTGCAGCTCTCTCCAGCAATGCACAGGTGAGGTCATTAGAGCTGCAGCTCTCCCCCAGCAATGCACAGGTGAGGTCATTAGAGCTGCAGCTCTCCCCCAGCAATGCACAGGTGAGGTCATTAGAGCTACCGCTCTCTCCAGCAATGCACAGGTGAGGTCATTAGAGCTGCAGCTCTCCCCAGCAATGTACAGGTGAGGTAGTTAGAGCTGCAGCTCTCCCCAGCAATGCACAGGTAAGGTAATTAGAGCTGCAGCTCTCCCCAGCAATGCACAGGTGAGGTCATTAGAGCTGCAGCTCTCCCCAGCAATGCACAGGTGAGGTAATTAGAGCTGCAGCTCTCCCCAGCAATGCACAGGTGAGGTCATTTGTGCTGCAGCTCTCCCCCAGCAATGCACAGGTGAGGTCATTAGAGCTGCAGCTCTCCCCAGCAATGCACAGGTGAGGAAACTAGAGCTGCAGCTCTCCCCAGCAATGCACAGGTGAGGTAATTAGAGCTGCAGCTCTCCCCAGCAATGCACAGGTGAGGTCATTTGTGCTGCAGCTCTCCCCCAGCAATGCACAGGTGAGGTCATTAGAGCTGCAGCTCTCCCCAGCAATGCACAGGTGAGGAAACTAGAGCTGCAGCTCTCCCCAGCAATGCACAGGTAAGGTAATTAGAGCTGCAGCTCTCCCCAGCAATGCACAAGTGAGGTAATTAGAGGTGCAGCTCTCCCCAGCAATGCACCGGTGAGGTCATTAGAGCTGCAGCTCTCCCCAGCAATGCACAGGTGAGGTCATTAGAGCTGCAGCTCTCCCCAGCAATGTACAGGTGAGGTCATTAGAGCTGCAGCTCTCCCCAGCAATGCACAGGTGAGGTCATTAGAGCTTCAGCTCTCCCCAGCAATGCACAGGTGAGGTCATTAAAGCTGCAGCTCTCCCCAGCAATGCACAGGTGAGGTAATTAGAGCTGCAGCTCTCCCCAGCAATGCACAGGCGAGGTCATTAGAGCTGCAGCTCTCCCCAGCAATGCACAGGTGAGGACATTAGAGCTGCAGCTCTCCCCAGCAATGCACAGGTGAGGTCATTAGAGCTGCAGCTCTCCCCAGCAATGCACAGGTGAGGACATTAGAGCTGCAGCTCTCCCCAGCAATGCACAGGTGAGGTCATTAGAGCTGCAGCTCTCCCCAGCAATGCACAGGTGAGGTAATTAGAGCTGCAGCTCTCCCCAGCAATGCACAGGTGAGGAAGTTAGAGCTGCAGCTCTCCCCAGCAATGCACAGGTGAGGTAATTAGAGCTGCAGCTCTCCCCAGCAATGCACATGTGAGGTCATTAGAGCTGCAGCTCTCCCCAGCAATGCACAGGTGAGGTAATTAGAGCTGCAGCTCTCCCCAGCAATGCACAGGTGAGGTAGTTAGAGCTGCAGCTCTCCCCAGCAATGCACAGGTGAGGTAATTAGAGCTGCAGCTCTCCCCAGCAATGCACATGTGAGGTCATTAGAGCTGCAGCTCTCCCCAGCAATGCACAGGTGAGGTAATTAGAGCTGCAGCTCTCCCCAGCAATGCACAGGTGAGGTAATTAGAGCTGCAGCTCTCCCCAGCAATGCACAGGTGAGGTCATTAGAGCTGCAGCTCTCCCCAGCAATGCACAGGTGAGGTCATTAGAGCTGCAGCTCTCCCCAGCAATGCACATGTGAGGCCATAAGAGCTGCAGCTCTCCCCAGCAATGCACAGGTGAGGTCATTAGAGCTGCAGCTCTCCCCAGCAATGTACAGGTGAGGTCATTAGAGCTGCAGCTCTCCCCAGCAATGTACAGGTGAGGTCATTAGAGCTGCAGCTCTCCCCAGCAATGTACAGGTGAGGTCATTAGAGCTGCAGCTCTCCCCAGCAATGTACAGGTGAGGTCATTAGAGCTGCAGCTCTCCCCAGCAATGCACATGTGAGGTCATTAGAGCTGCAGCTCTCATCAGCAATGCACAGGTGAGGTCATTAGAGCTGCAGCTCTCCCCAGCAATGCACAGGTGAGGTAATTAGAGCTGCAGCTCTCCCCAGCAATGCACAGGTGAGGTCATTAGAGCTGCAGCTCTCCCCAGCAATGCACAGGTGAGGTCATTAGAGCTGCAGCTCTCCCCAGCAATGCACAGGTGAGGTCATTAGAGCTGCAGCTCTCCCCAACAATGCACATGTGAGGTAATTTGAGCTGCAGCTCTCTCCAGCAATGCACAGGTGAGGTTATTAGAGCTGCAGCTCTCCCCCAGCAATGTACATGTGAGGTCATTAGAGCTGCAGCTCTCCCCAGCAATGCACAGGTGAGGTCATTAGAGCTGCAGCTCTCATCAACAATGCACATGTGAGGTAATTTGAGCTGCAGCTCTCCCCAGCAATGCACAGGTGAGGTCATTAGAGCTGCAGCTCTCCCCCAGCAATGCACAGGTGAGGTCATTAGAGCTGCAGCTCTCCCCCAGCAATGCACAGGTGAGGTCATTAGAGCTGCAGCTCTCCCCAGCAATGCACAGGTGAGGTCATTAGAGCTGCAGCTCTCCCCAGCAATGCACAGGTGAGGTCATTAGAGCTGCAGCTCTCCCCAGCAATGCACAGGTGAGGTCAATAGAGCTGCAGCTCTCCCCAGCAATGTACAGGTGAGGTCATTAGAGCTGCAGCTCTCCCCAGCAATGCACAGGTGAGGTCATTAGAGCTGCAGTTCTCCCCAGCAATGCACAGGTGAGGTCATTAGAGCAGCAGCTCTCCCCAGCAATGCACAGGTGAGGTCATTAGAGCTGCAGCTCTCCCCAGCAATGCACAGGTGAGGTCATTAGAGCTGCAGTTCTCCCCAGCAATGCACAGGTGAGGTCATTAGAGCAGCAGCTCTCCCCAGCAATGCACATGTGAGGTAATTAGAGCTTCAACTCTCCCCAGCAATGCACATGTGAGGTCATTAGAGCTGCAGCTCTCCCCAGCAATGTACAGGTGAGGTAATTAGAGCTGCAGCTCTCCCCAGCAATGCACATGTGAGGTCATTAGAGCTGCAGCTCTCCCCAGCAATGCACAGGTGAGGTCATTAGAGCTGCAGCTCTCCCCAGCAATGCACAGGTGAGGTCATTAGAGCTGCAGCTCTCCCCCAGCAATGCACAGGTGAGGTCATTAGAGCTGCAGCTCTCCCCAGCAATGCACAGGTGAGGTCATTAGAGCTGCAGCTCTCCCCAGCAATGCACAGGTGAGGTCATTAGAGCTGCAGCTCTCCACAGCAAGGCACAGGTGAGATAATTAGAGCTGCAGCTCTCCCCAGCAATGCACAGGTAAGGTCATTAGAGCTGCAGCTCTCCCCAACAATGCACATGTGAGGTAATTAGAGCTGCAGCTCTCCCCAGCAATGCACAGGTGAGGTCATTAGAGCTGCAGCTCCCCCCAGCAATGCACATGTGAGGTCATTAGAGCTGCAGCTCTCCCCAGCAATGCACATGTGAGGTAATTAGAGCTGCAGCTCTCCCCAGCAATGCACAGGTGAGGTAATTAGAGCTGCAGCTCCCCAGCAATGTACAGGTGAGGTCATTAGAGCTGCAGCTCTCCTCAGCAATGCACAGGTGAGTTAATTAGAGATGCAGCTCTCCCCAGCAATGCACAGGTGACATCATTAGAGCTGCAGCTCTCCCCAGCAATGCACAGGTAAGGTCATTAGAGCTGCAGCTCTCCCCAGCAATGCACAGGTGAGGTTGTTAGACCTGCAGCTCTCCCCAGCAATGCATAGGTGAGGACATTCGAGCTGCACAGGTGAGGTAATTAGAGCTGCAGCTCTGCCCCAGCAATGCACAGGTGTGGTCATTAGAGCTGCAGCTCTCCCCCAGCAATGCACAGGTGAGGTTGTTAGACCTGCAGCTCTCCCCAGCAATGCACAGGTGAGGACATTAGAGCTGCACAGGTGAGGTAATTAGAGCTGCAGCTCTGCCCCAGCAATGCACATGTGAGGTAATTAGAGCTGCAGCTCTCCCCAGCAATGCACAGGTGAGGTCATTAGAGCTTCAGCTCTCTCCCGCAATGCACAGGTGAGGTCATTAGAGCTGCAGCTCTCCCCAGCAATGCACAGGTGAGGTCATTAGAGGTGCAGCTCTCCCCAGCAATGTACAGGTGAGGTAATTCGAGCTGCAGCTCCCCCCAGCAATGCACAGGTGAGGTCATTAGAGCTGCAGCTCTCCCCAGCAATGCACAGGTGAGGTAATTAGAGCTGCAGCTCTCCTCAGCAATGCACATGTGAGGTAATTAGAGCTGAAGCTCTCCCCAGCAATGTAGAGGTGAGGTCATTAGAGCTGCAGCTCTCCCCAGCAATGCACAGGTGAGGTCATTAGAGCTGCAGCTCTTCCCAGCAATGAACAGGTGAGGTCATTAGAGCTGCAGCTCTCCCCAGCAATGCACAGGTGAGGTCATTAGAGCTGCAGCTCTCCCCCGCAATGCACAGGTGAGGTCATTAGAGCTGCAGCTCTCCTCAGCAATGCAAATGTGAGGTTATTAGAGCTGCAGCTCTCCCCAGCAATGCACAAGTGAGGTAATTAGAGCTGCAGCTCTCCCCAGCAATGCACAGGTGAGGTCATTAGAGCTGCAGCTCTCCCCAGCAATGCACAGGTGAGGTCATTAGAGCTGCAGCTCTCCCAGCAATGCACAGGTGAGGTCATTAGAGCTGCAGCTCTCCCCAGCAATGCACAGGTGAGGTCATTAGAGCTGCAGCTCTCCCCAGCAATGTACAGGTGAGGTCATTAGAGCTGCAGCTCTCCCCAGCAATGCACAGGTGAGGTCATTAGAGCTGCAGCTCTCCCAGCAATGAACAGGTGAGGTCATTAGAGCTGCAGCTCCCCCCAGCAATGCACAGGTGCGGTCATTAGAGCTGCAGCTCTCCCCAGCAATGCACAGGTGAGGTCATTAGAGCTGCAGCTCTCCCCAGCAATGTACAGGTGAGGTCATTAGAGCTGCAGCTCTCCCCAGCAATGCACAGGGGGGTCATTAGAGCTGCAGCTCTTCCCAGCAATGCACAGGTGAGGTCATTAGAGCTGCAGCTCTCCCCAGCAATGTACAGGTGAGGTCATTAGAGCTGCAGCTCTCCCCAGCAATGCACAGGTGAGGTCATTAGAGCTGCAGCTCTCCCCAGCAATGCACAGGTGAGGTAATTAGAGCTGCAGCTCTCCCCAGCAATGGACAGGTGAGGTAATTAGAGCTGCAGCTCTCCCCAGCAATGTACAGGTGAGGTAATTAGAGCTGCAGCTCTCCCCAGCAATGCACAGGTGAGGTCATTAGAGCTGCAGCTCTCCCCAGCAATGTACAGGTGAGGTCATTAGAGCTGCAGCTCTCCCCAGAAATGCACAGGTGAGGTCATTAGTGCTGCAGCTTTCCCCCAGCAATGCACAGGTGAGGTCATTACAGCTGCAGCTCTCCCCAGCAATGCACAGATGAGGTAATTAGTGCTGCAGCTCTCCCCAGCAATGCACAAGTGACATCATTAGAGCTGCAGTTCTCCCCAGCAATGTACAGGTGAGGTCATTAGAGATGCAGCTCTCCCCAGCAATGCACAGATGAGGTAATTAGTGCTGCAGCTCTCCCCAGCAATGAACGGGTGAGGTCATTAGAGCTGCAGCTCTCCCCAGCAATGCACAGGTGAGGTAATTAGTGCTGCAGCTTTCCCCAGCAATGCACCGGTGAGGTCATTAGAGCTGCAGCTCTCCGCAGTAATGCACAGGTGAGGTGATTAGTGCTGCAGCTCTCCCCAGCAATGAACGGGTGAGGTCATTAGAGCTGCAGCTCTCCCCAGCAATGCACAGGTGAGGTAATTAGTGCTGCAGCTCTCCCCAGCAATGCACCGGTGAGGTCATTAGAGCTGCAGCTCTCCCCAGCAATGCACAGGTGAGGTCATTAGAGCTGCAGCTCTCCCCAGCAATGCACAGGTGAGGTCATTAGAGCTGCAGCTCTCCCCAGCAATGCACAGGTGAGGTAATTATAGCTGCAGCTCTCCCCAGCAATGCACATGTGAGGTAATTAGAGCTGCAGCTCTCCCCAGCAATGCACAGGTGAGGTTATTAGAGCTGCAGCTCTCCCCAGCAATGCACAGGTGAGGTCATTAGAGCTGCAGCTCTCCCCAGCAATGCACAGGTGAGGTCATTAGAACTGTAGCTCTCCGCAGCAATGCACAGGTGAGGTCATTAGAGCTGCAGCTCTCCCCAGCAATGTACAGGCGAGGTCATTAGAGCTGCAGCTCTCCCAAGCAATGCACAGGTGAGGTCATTAGAGCTGCAGCTCTCCCCTGCAAATTAACAGGTGAGGAAATTAGAGCTGCAGCTCTCCCCAGCAATGCACAGGTGAGGTAATTATAGCTGCAGCTCTCCCCAGCAATGCACATGTGAGGTAATTAGAGCTGCAGCTCTCCCCAGCAATGCACAGGTGAGGTTATTAGAGCTGCAGCTCTCCCCCAGCAATGCACAGGTGAGGTAATTAGAGCTGCAGCTCTCCCCAGCAATGCACAGGTGAGGTAATTAGAGCTGCAGCTCTCCCCAGCAATGCACAGGTGAGGTCATTAGAGCTGCAGCTCTCCCCAGCAATGCACGGGTGAGGTCATTAGAGCTGCAGCTCTCCCCAGCAATGCACAGGTGAGGTAATTAGAGCTGCAGCTCTCCCCAGCAATGCACAGGGAGGTCATTAGAGCTGCAGCTCTCCCCAGCAATGCACAGGTGAGGTCATTAGAGCTGCAGCTCTCCCCAGCAATGCACAGGTGAGGAAGTTAGAGCTGCAGATCTCCCCAGCAATACACATGTGAGGTAATTAGAGCTGCAGCTCCCCCCAGCAATGCACAGGTGAGGTAATTAGAGCAGCAGATCTCCCCAGCAATGCATAGGTGAGGTAATTAGAGCTGCAGCTCTCCCCAGCAATGCACAGGTGAGGTCATTAGAGCTGCAGCTCTCCCGAGCAATGCACAGGTGAGGTAATTAGAGCTGCAGCTTTCCCCAGCAATGCACAGGTGAGGTCATTAGAGCTGCAGCTCTCCCCAGCAATGTACAGGTGAGGTAATTAGAGCTGCAGCTCTCCCCAGCAATGTACAGGTGAGGTCATTAGAGCTGCAGCTCTCCCCAGCAATGTACAGGTGAGGTCATTAGAGCTGCAGCTCTCCAAGCAATGCACAGGTGAGGTAATTAGAGCTGCAGCTCTCCCCAGCAATGCACAGGTGAGGTCATTAGAGCTGCAGCTCTCCCCAGCAATGCACAGGTGAGGTCATTAGAGCTGCAGCTCTCCCCAGCAATGTACAGGTGAGGTCATTAGAGCTGCAGCTCTCCCCAGAAATGCACATGTGAGGTCATTAGTGCTGCAGCTTTCCCCCAGCAATGCACAGGTGAGGTCATTACAGCTGCAGCTCTCCCCAGCAATGCATAGGTGAGGTCATTAGAGCTGCAGCTCTCCCCAGCAATGCACAGATGAGGTAATTAGTGCTGCAGCTCTCCCCAGCAATGCACAAGTGACATCATTAGAGCTGCAGCTCTCCCCAGCAATGTACAGGTGAGGTCATTAGAGATGCAGCTCTCCCCAGCAATGCACAGGTGAGGTCATTAGAGCTGCAGCTCTCCCCAGCAATGCACAGATGAGGTAATTAGTGCTGCAGCTCTCCCCTGCAATGAACGGGTGAGGTCATTAGAGCTGCAGCTCTCCCCAGCAATGCACAGGTGAGGTAATTAGTGCTGCAGCTCTCCCCAGCAATGCACCGGTGAGGTCATTAGAGCTGCAGCTCTCCGCAGCAATGCACAGGTGAGGTCATTAGAGCTGCAGCTCTCCCCAGCAATGCACAGGTGAGGTCATTAGAGCTGCAGCTCTCCCCTGCAAATTAACAGGTGAGGAAATTAGAGCTGCAGCTCTCCCCAGCAATGCACAGGTGAGGTCATTAGAGCTGCAGCTCTCCCCAGCAATGCACAGGTGAGGTAATTATAGCTGCAGCTCTCCCCAGCAATGCACAGGTGAGGTTATTAGAGCTGCAGCTCTCCCCCAGCAATGCACAGGTGAGGTCATTAGAGCTGCAGCTCTCCCCAGCAATGCACAGGTGAGGTCATTAGAGCTGCAGCTCTCCGCAGCAATGCACAGGTGAGGTCATTAGAGCTGCAGCTCTCCCCAGCAATGCACAGGTGAGGTCATTAGAGCTGCAGCTCTCCCCTGCAAATTAACAGGTGAGGAAATTAGAGCTGCAGCTCTCCCCAGCAATGCACAGGTGAGGTCATTAGAGCTGCAGCTCTCCCCAGCAATGCACAGGTGAGGTAATTATAGCTGCAGCTCTCCCCAGCAATGCACAGGTGAGGTTATTAGAGCTGCAGCTCTCCCCCAGCAATGCACAGGTGAGGTCATTAGAGCTGCAGCTCTCCCCAGCAATGCACAGGTGAGGTTATTAGAGCTGCAGCTCTCCCCCAGCAATGCACAGGTGAGGTCATTAGAGCTGCAGCTCTCCCCAACAATGCACAGGTGAGGTAATTAGAGCTGCAGCTCTCCCCAGCAATGCACAGGTGAGGTAATTAGAGCTGCAGCTCTCCCCAGCAATGCACAGGTGAGGTCATTAGAGCTGCAGCTCTCCCCAGCAATGCACGGGTGAGGTCATTAGAGCTGCAGCTCTCCCCAGCAATGCACAGGTGAGGTCATTAGAGCTGCAGCTCTCCCCAGCAATGCACAGGGAGGTAATTAGAGCTGCAGCTCTCCCCAGCAATGCACAGGTGAGGTAATTAGAGCTGCAGCTCTCCCCAGCAATGCACAGGTGAGGTCATTAGAGCTGCAGCTCTCCCCAGCAATGCACGGGTGAGGTCATTAGAGCTGCAGCTCTCCCCAGCAATGCACAGGTGAGGTCATTAGAGCTGCAGCTCTCCCCAGCAATGCACAGGGAGGTCATTAGAGCTGCAGCTCTCCCCAGCAATGCACATGTGAGGTCATTAGAGCTGCAGCTCTCCCCATCAATGCACAGGTGAGGAAGTTAGAGCTGCAGCTCTCCCCAGCAATGCACAGGGAGGTCATTAGAGCTGCAGCTCCCCCCAGCAATGCACAGGTAAGGACATTAGAGCTGCAGCTCTCCCCAGCAATGCACAGGTGAGGTCATTAGAGCTGCAGCTCTCCCCAGCAATGCACAGGTAAGGACATTAGAGCTGCAGCTTTCCCCAGCAATGCACAGGTGAGGTCATTAGAGCTGCAGCTCTCCCCAGCAATGCACAGGGAGGTCATTAGAGCTGCAGCTCTCCCTAGCAATGCACAGGTGAGGAAGTTAGAGCTGCAGCTCTCCCCAGCAATGCACAGGTGAGGTAATTAGAGCTGCAGCTCCCCCCAGCAATGCACAGGTGAGGTCATTAGAGCTGCAGCTCTCCCCAGCAATGCACAGGTGAGGTCATTAGAGCTGCAGCTCTCCCCAGCAATGCACAGGTGAGGTCATTAGAGCTGCAGTTCTCCCCAGCAATGCACAGGTGAGGTCATTAGAGCTGCAGCTCTCCCCAGCAATGCACAGGTGAGGAAGTTAGAGCTGCAGATCTCCCCAGCAATACACATGTGAGGTAATTAGAGCTGCAGCTCCCCCCAGCAATGCACAGGTGAGGTAATTAGAGCTGCAGCTCTCCCCAGCAATGCATAGGTGAGGTAATTAGAGCTGCAGCTCTCCCCAGCAATGCACAGGTGAGGTCATTAGAGCTGCAGCTCTCCCCAGCAATGCACAGGTGAGGTCATTAGAGCTGCAGCTCTCCCCAGCAATGCACAGGTGAGGTAATTAGAGCTGCAGGTCCCCCCAGCTATGCACAGGTGATATAATTTAAGCTGCAGCTCTCCCTAGCAATGTACAGGTGAGGTAATTAGAGCTGCAGCTCTCCCCAGCAATGCATAGGTGAGGTCATTAGAGCTGCAGCTCTCCCCAGAAATGAACAGGTGAGGTCATTAGAGCTGCAGCTCTCCCCAGCAATGCACAGGTGAGGTAATTAGAGCTGCAGCTCTCCCCAGCAATGCACAGGTGAGGTAATTAGAGCTGTAGCTCTCCCCAGCAATGAACAGGTGAGGTCATTAGAGCTGCAGCTCTCCCCAGCAATGCACAGGTGAGGTAATTAGAGCTGCAGCTCTCCCCAGCAATGCACAGGTGAGGAAGTTAGAGCTGCAGCTCTCCCCAGCAATGCACAGGGAGGTCATTAGAGCTGCAGCTCCCCCCAGCAATGCACAGGTAAGGACATTAGAGCTGCAGCTCTCCCCAGCAATGCACAGGTGAGGTCATTAGAGCTGCAGCTCTCCCCAGCAATGCACAGGTAAGGACATTAGAGCTGCAGCTTTCCCCAGCAATGCACAGGTGAGGTCATTAGAGCTGCAGCTCTCCCCAGCAATGCACAGGGAGGTCATTAGAGCTGCAGCTCTCCCCAGCAATGCACAGGTGAGGAAGTTAGAGCTGCAGCTCTCCCCAGCAATGCACAGGTGAGGTAATTAGAGCTGCAGCTCCCCCCAGCAATGCACAGGTGAGGTCATTAGAGCTGCAGCTCTCCCCAGCAATGCACAGGTGAGGTCATTAGAGCTGCAGCTCTCCCCAGCAATGCACAGGTGAGGTCATTAGAGCTGCAGCTCTCCCCAGCAATGTACAGGTGAGGAAGTTAGAGCTGCAGATCTCCCCAGCAATACACATGTGAGGTAATTAGAGCTGCAGCTCCCCCCAGCAATGCACAGGTGAGGTAATTAGAGCTGCAGCTCTCCCCAGCAATGCATAGGTGAGGTAATTAGAGCTGCAGCTCTCCCCAGCAATGCACAGGTGAGGTCATTAGAGCTGCAGCTCTCCCCAGCAATGCACAGGTGAGGTCATTAGAGCTGCAGCTCTCCCCAGCAATGCACAGGTGAGGTAATTAGAGCTGCAGCTCCCCCCAGCTATGCACAGGTGATATAATTTAAGCTGCAGCTCTCCCTAGCAATGTACAGGTGAGGTAATTAGAGCTGCAGCTCTCCCCAGCAATGCACAGGGAGGTCATTAGAGCTGCAGCTCTCCCCAGCAATGCATAGGTGAGGTCATTAGAGCTGCAGCTCTCCCCAGAAATGAACAGGTGAGGTCATTAGAGCTGCAGCTCTCCCCAGCAATGCACAGGTGAGGTAATTAGAGCTGCAGCTCTCCCCAGCAATGCACAGGTGAGGTAATTAGAGCTGTAGCTCTCCCCAGCAATGAACAGGTGAGGTCATTAGAGCTGCAGCTCTCCCCAGCAATGCACAGGTGAGGTAATTAGAGCTGCAGCTCTCCCCATCAATGCACAGGTGAGGAAGTTAGAGCTGCAGCTATCCCCAGCAATGCACAGGGAGGTCATTAGAGCTGCAGCTCCCCCCAGCAATGCACAGGTAAGGACATTAGAGCTGCAGCTCTCCCCAGCAATGCACAGGTGAGGTCATTAGAGCTGCAGCTCTCCCCAGCAATGCACAGGTAAGGACATTAGAGCTGCAGCTTTCCCCAGCAATGCACAGGTGAGGTCATTAGAGCTGCAGCTCAACCCAGCAATGCACAGGGAGGTCATTAGAGCTGCAGCTCTCCCCAGCAATGCACAGGTGAGGAAGCTAGAGCTGCAGCTCTCCCCAGCAATGCACAGGTGAGGTAATTAGAGCTGCAGCTCCCCCCAGCAATGCACAGGTGAGGTCATTAGAGCTGCAGCTCTCCCCAGCAATGCACAGGTGAGGTCATTAGAGCTGCAGCTCTCCCCAGCAATGCACAGGTGAGGTCATTAGAGCTGCAGCTCTCCCCAGCAATGCACAGGTGAGGTCATTAGAGCTGCAGCTCTCCCCAGCAATGCACAGGTGAGGAAGTTAGAGCTGCAGATCTCCCCAGCAATACACATGTGAGGTAATTAGAGCTGCAGCTCCCCCCAGCAATGCACAGGTGAGGTAATTAGAGCTGCAGCTCTCCCCAGCAATGCATAGGTGAGGTCATTAGAGCTGCAGCTCTCCCCAGCAATGCACAGGTGAGGTCATTAGAGCTGCAGCTCTCCCCAGCAATGCACAGGTGAGGTAATTAGAGCTGCAGGTCCCCCCAGCTATGCACAGGTGATATAATTTAAGCTGCAGCTCTCCCTAGCAATGTACAGGTGAGGTAATTAGAGCTGCAGCTCTCCCCAGCAATGCATAGGTGAGGTCATTAGAGCTGCAGCTCTCCCCAGAAATGAACAGGTGAGGTCATTAGAGCTGCAGCTCTCCCCAGCAATGCACAGGTGAGGTAATTAGAGCTGCAGCTCTCCCCAGCAATGCACAGGTGAGGTAATTAGAGCTGTAGCTCTCCCCAACAATGAACAGGTGAGTTCATTAGAGCTGCAGCTCTCCCCAGCAATGCACAGGTGAGGTAATTAGAGCTGCAGCTCTCCCCAGCAATGCACAGGTGAGGAAGTTAGAGCTGCAGCTCTCCCCAGCAATGCACAGGGAGGTCATTAGAGCTGCAGCTCCCCCCAGCAATGCACAGGTAAGGACATTAGAGCTGCAGCTCTCCCCAGCAATGCACAGGTGAGGTCATTAGAGCTGCAGCTCTCCCCAGCAATGCACAGGTAAGGACATTAGAGCTGCAGCTTTCCCCAGCAATGCACAGGTGAGGTCATTAGAGCTGCAGCTCTCCCCAGCAATGCACAGGGAGGTCATTAGAGCTGCAGCTCTCCCCAGCAATGCACAGGTGAGGAAGTTAGAGCTGCAGCTCTCCCCAGCAATGCACAGGTGAGGTAATTAGAGCTGCAGCTCCCCCCAGCAATGCACAGGTGAGGTCATTAGAGCTGCAGCTCTCCCCAGCAATGCACAGGTGAGGTCATTAGAGCTGCAGCTCTCCCCAGCAATGCACAGGTGAGGTCATTAGAGCTGCAGCTCTCCCCAGCAATGCACAGGTGAGGTCATTAGAGCTGCAGCTCTCCCCAGCAATGCACAGGTGAGGAAGTTAGAGCTGCAGATCTCCCCAGCAATACACATGTGAGGTAATTAGAGCTGCAGCTCCCCCCAGCAATGCACAGGTGAGGTAATTAGAGCTGCAGCTCTCCCCAGCAATGCATAGGTGAGGTCATTAGAGCTGCAGCTCTCCCCAGCAATGCACAGGTGAGGTCATTAGAGCTGCAGCTCTCCCCAGCAATGCACAGGTGAGGTAATTAGAGCTGCAGGTCCCCCCAGCTATGCACAGGTGATATAATTTAAGCTGCAGCTCTCCCTAGCAATGTACAGGTGAGGTAATTAGAGCTGCAGCTCTCCCCAGCAATGCATAGGTGAGGTCATTAGAGCTGCAGCTCTCCCCAGAAATGAACAGGTGAGGTCATTAGAGCTGCAGCTCTCCCCAGCAATGCACAGGTGAGGTAATTAGAGCTGCAGCTCTCCCCAGCAATGCACAGGTGAGGTAATTAGAGCTGTAGCTCTCCCCAGCAATGAACAGGTGAGTTCATTAGAGCTGCAGCTCTCCCCAGCAATGCACAGGTGAGGTAATTAGAGCTGCAGCTCTCCCCAGCAATGCACAGGTGAGGTCATTAGAGCTGCAGCTCCCCCCAGCAATGCACAGGTAAGGACATTAGAGCTGCAGCTCTCCCCAGCAATGCACAGGTGAGGTCATTAGAGCTGCAGCTCTCCCCAGCAATGCACAGGTAAGGACATTAGAGCTGCAGCTTTCCCCAGCAATGCACAGGTGAGGTCATTAGAGCTGCAGCTCTCCCCAGCAATGCACAGGGAGGTCATTAGAGCTGCAGCTCTCCCCAGCAATGCACAGGTGAGGAAGTTAGAGCTGCAGCTCTCCCCAGCAATGCACAGGTGAGGTAATTAGAGCTGCAGCTCCCCCCAGCAATGCACAGGTGAGGTCATTAGAGCTGCAGCTCTCCCCAGCAATGCACAGGTGAGGTCATTAGAGCTGCAGCTCTCCCCAGCAATGCACAGGTGAAGTCATTAGAGCTGCAGCTCTCCCCAGCAATGTACAGGTGAGGTCATTAGAGCTGCAGCTCCCCCCAGCAATGCACAGGTGAGGAAGTTAGAGCTGCAGATCTCCCCAGCAATACACATGTGAGGTAATTAGAGCTGCAGCTCCCCCCAGCAATGCACAGGTGAGGTAATTAGAGCTGCAGCTCTTCCCAGCAATGCACAGGTGAGGTCATTAGAGCTGCAGCTCTCCCCAGCAATGCACAGGTGAGGTCATTAGAGCTGCAGCTCTCCCCAGCAATGCACAGGTGAGGTAATTAGAGCTGCAGCTCCCCCCAGCTATGCACAGGTGATATAATTTAAGCTGCAGCTCTCCCTAGCAATGTACAGGTGAGGTAATTAGAGCTGCAGCTCTCCCCAGCAATGCACAGGGAGGTCATTAGAGCTGCAGCTCTCCCCAGCAATGCATAGGTGAGGTCATTAGAGCTGCAGCTCTCCCCAGAAATGAACAGGTGAGGTCATTAGAGCTGCAGCTCTCCCCAGCAATGCACAGGTGAGGTAATTAGAGCTGCAGCTCTCCCCAGCAATGCACAGGTGAGGTAATTAGAGCTGTAGCTCTCCCCAGCAATGAACAGGTGAGGTCATTAGAGCTGCAGCTCTCCCCAGCAATGCACAGGTGAGGTAATTAGAGCTGCAGCTCTCCCCAGCAATGCACAGGTGAGGTAATTAGAGCTGCAGCTCTCCCCAGCAATGCACAGGTGAGGTAATTAGAGCTGCAGCTCTCCCCAGCAATGCATAGGTGAGGTCATTAGAGCTGCAGCTCTCCCCAGCAATGCACAGGTGAGGCAATTAGAGCTGCAGCTCTCCCCAGAAATGAACAGGTGAGGTCATTAGAGCTGCAGCTCTCCCCGGCAATGCACAGGTGAGGTAATTAGAGCTGCAGCTCCCCCCAGCAATGCACAGGTGATATAATTAGAGCTGCAGCTCCCCCCAGCAATGCACAGGTGAAATAAATTGAGCTGCAGCTCTCCCCAGCAATGCACAGGTGAGGTTATTAGAGCTGCAGCTCTCCCCAGCAATGCACAGATGAGGTAATTAGAGCTGCAGCTCTCCCCAGCAATGCACAAGTGACATCATTAGAGCTACAGTTCTTCCCAGCAATGCACAGGTGAGGTAATTAGTGCTGCAGCTCTCCCCAGCAATGAACGGGTGAGGTCATTAGAGCTGCAGCTCTCCCCAGCAATGCACAGGTGAGGTATTTAGTGCTGCAGCTCTCCCCAGCAATGCACCGGTGAGGTCATTAGAGCTGCAGCTCTCCGCAGCAATGCACAGGTGAGGTCATTAGAGCTGCAGCTCTCCCCAGCAATGTACAGGTGAGGTCATTAGAGCTGCAGCTCTCCCCAGCAATGCACAGGTGAGGTCATTAGAGCTACAGCTCTCCCCTGCAAATTAACAGGTGAGGAAATTAGAGCTGCAGCTCTCCCCAGCAATGCACAGGTGAGGTCATTAGAGCTGCAGCTCTCCCCAGCAATGCACAGGTGAGGTAATTATAGCTGCAGCTCTCCCCAGCAATGCACATGTGAGGTAATTAGAGCTGCAGCTCTCCCCAGCAATGCACAGGTGAGGTTATTAGAGCTGCAGCTCTCCCCCAGCAATGCACAGGTGAGGTAATTAGAGCTGCAGCTCTCCCCAGCAATGCACAGGTGAGGTAAATAGAGCTGCAGCTCCCCCCAGCAATGCACAGGTGAGGTAATTAGAGCTGCAGCTCTCCCCAGCAATGCACAGGTGAGGTCATTAGAGCTGCAGCTCTCCCCAGCAATGCACAAGTGAGGTCATTAGAGCTGCAGCTCTCCCCAGCAATGCACAGGTGAGGTCATTAGAGCTGCTGCTCTCCCTAGCAATGCACGGGTGAGGTCATTAGAGCTGCAGCTCTCCCCAGCAATGCACAGGTGAGGTCATTAGAGCTGCAGCTCTCCCCAGCAATGCACAGGGAGGTCATTAGAGCTGCAGCTCTCCCCAGCAATGCACAGGTGAGGTAATTAGAGCTGCAGCTCTCCCCAGCAATGCACAGGTGAGGAAGTTAGAGCTGCAGCTCTCCCCAGCAATGCACAGGGAGGTCATTAGAGCTGCAGCTCTCCCCAGCAATGCACAGGTGAGGTAATTAGAGCTGCAGCTCTCCCCAGCAATACACATGTGAGGTAATTAGAGCTGCAGCTCCCCCCAGCAATGCACAGGTGAGGTAATTAGAGCTGCAGCTCTCCCCAGCAATGCATAGGTGAGGTAATTAGAGCTGCAGCTCTCCCCAGCAATGCACAGGTGAGGTCATTAGAGCTGCAGCTCTCCCCAGCAATGCACAGGTGAGGTCATTAGAGCTGCAGCTCTCCCCAGCAATGCACAGGTGAGGTAATTAGAGCTGCAGCTCCCCCCAGCTATGCACAGGTGATATAATTTAAGCTGCAGCTCTCCCTAGCAATGTACAGGTGAGGTAATTAGAGCTGCAGCTCTCCCCAGAAATGAACAGGTGAGGTCATTAGAGCTGCAGCTCTCCCCAGCAATGCACAGGTGAGGTAATTAGAGCTGCAGCTCTCCCCAGCAATGCACAGGTGAGGTAATTAGAGCTGTAGCTCTCCCCAGCAATGAACAGGTGAGGTCATTAGAGCTGCAGCTCTCCCCAGCAATGCACAGGTGAGGTAATTAGAGCTGCAGCTCTCCCCAGCAATGCACAGGTGAGGAAGTTAGAGCTGCAGCTCTCCCCAGCAATGCACAGGGAGGTCATTAGAGCTGCAGCTCCCCCCAGCAATGCACAGGTAAGGACATTAGAGCTGCAGCTCTCCCCAGCAATGCACAGGTGAGGTCATTAGAGCTGCAGCTCTCCCCAGCAATGCACAGGTAAGGACATTAGAGCTGCAGCTTTCCCCAGCAATGCACAGGTGAGGTCATTAGAGCTGCAGCTCTCCCCAGCAATGCACAGGGAGGTCATTAGAGCTGCAGCTCTCCCCAGCAATGCACAGGTGAGGAAGTTAGAGCTGCAGCTCTCCCCAGCAATGCACAGGTGAGGTAATTAGAGCTGCAGCTCCCCCCAGCAATGCACAGGTGAGGTCATTAGAGCTGCAGCTCTCCCCAGCAATGCACAGGTGAGGTCATTAGAGCTGCAGCTCTCCCCAGCAATGCACAGGTGAGGTCATTAGAGCTGCAGCTCTCCCCAGCAATGCACAGGTGAGGTAATTAGAGCTGCAGCTCCCCCCAGCTATGCACAGGTGATATAATTTAAGCTGCAGCTCTCCCTAGCAATGTACAGGTGAGGTAATTAGAGCTGCAGCTCTCCCCAGCAATGCACAGGGAGGTCATTAGAGCTGCAGCACTCCCCAGCAATGCATAGGTGAGGTCATTAGAGCTGCAGCTCTCCCCAGAAATGAACAGGTGAGGTCATTAGAGCTGCAGCTCTCCCCAGCAATGCACAGGTGAGGTAATTAGAGCTGCAGCTCTCCCCAGCAATGCACAGGTGAGGTAATTAGAGCTGTAGCTCTCCCCAGCAATGAACAGGTGAGGTCATTAGAGCTGCAGCTCTCCCCAGCAATGCACAGGTGAGGTAATTAGAGCTGCAGCTCTCCCCAGCAATGCACAGGTGAGGTAATTAGAGCTGCAGCTCTCCCCAGCAATGCACAGGTGAGGTAATTAGAGCTGCAGCTCTCCCCAGCAATGCATAGGTGAGGTCATTAGAGCTGCAGCTCTCCCCAGCAATGCACAGGTGAGGCAATTAGAGCTGCAGCTCTCCCCAGAAATGAACAGGTGAGGTCATTAGAGCTGCAGCTCTCCCCAGCAATGCACAGGTGAGGTAATTAGAGCTGCAGCTCCCCCCAGCAATGCACAGGTGAAATAAATTGAGCTGCAGCTCTCCCCAGCAATGCACAGGTGAGGTTATTAGAGCTGCAGCTCTCCCCAGCAATGCACAGGTGAGGTCATTAGAGCTGCAGCTCTCCCCAGCAATGCACAGGTGAGGTCATTAGAGCTGCAGCTCTCCCCAGCAATGCACAGGTGAGGTCATTAGAGCTGCAGCTCTCCCCAGCAATGCACAGGTGAGGTCATTAGAGCTGCAGCTCTCCCCAGCAATGCACAGGTGAGGTCATTAGTGCTGCAGCTTTCCCCCAGCAATGCACAGGTGAGGTCATTACAGCTGCAGCTCTCCCCAGCAATGCACAGATGAGGTAATTAGAGCTGCAGTCTCCCCAGCAATGCACAAGTGACATCATTAGAGCTACAGTTCTTCCCAGCAATGCACAGGTGAGGTAATTAGTGGTGCAGCTCTCCCCAGCAATGAACGGGTGAGGTCATTAGAGCTGCAGCTCTCCCCAGCAATGCACAGGTGAGGTATTTAGTGCTGCAGCTCTCCCCAGCAATGCACCGGTGAGGTCATTAGAGCTGCAGCTCTCCGCAGCAATGCACAGGTGAGGTCATTAGAGCTGCAGCTCTCCCCAGCAATGTACAGGTGAGGTCATTAGAGCTGCAGCTCTCCCCAGCAATGCACAGGTGATATAATTAGAGCTGCAGCTCTCCCCTGCAAATTAACAGGTGAGGAAATTAGAGCTGCAGCTCTCCCCAGCAATGCATAGGTGAGGTAATTAGAGCTGCAGCTCTCCCCAGCAATGCACAGGTGAGGTAATTAGAGCTGCAGCTCCCCCCAGCAATGCACAGGTGAGGTCATTAGAGCTGCAGCTCTCCCCAGCAATGCACAGGTGAGGTCATTAGAGCTGCAGCTCTCCCCAGCAATGCACAGGTGAGGTCATTAGAGCTGCAGCTCTCCCCAGCAATGTACAGGTGAGGTCATTAGAGCTGCAGCTCTCCCCAGCAATGCACATGTGAGGTAATTTGAGCTGCAGCTCTCCCCAGCAATGCACGGGTGAGGTAATTAGAGCTGCAGCTCTGCCCCAGCAATGCACAGGTGAGGTCATTAGAGCTGCATCTCTTCCCAGCAATGCACAGATGAGGTAATTAGAGCTGCAGCTCTCCCCAGCAATTCACAGGTGAGGTCATTAGAGCTGCAGCTCTCCCCAGCAATGTACAGGTGAGGTCATTAGAGCTGCAGCTCTCCCCAGCAATGCACAGGGGAGGTCATTAGAGCTGCAGCTCTCCCCAGCAATGCACAAGTGACATCATTAGAGCTACAGTTCTTCCCAGCAATGCACAGGTGAGGTAATTAGAGCTGCAGCTCTCCCCAGCAATGCACAGGTGAGGTCATTAGAGCTGCAGCTCTCCCCAGCAATGCACAGGTGAGGTAATTAGTGCTGCAGCTCTCCCCAGCAATGCACCGGTGAGGTCATTAGAGCTGCAGCTCTCCCCAGCAATGCACAGGTGAGGTCATTAGAGCTGCAGCTCTCCCCAACAATGCACAGGTGAGGCAATTAGAGCTGCAGCTCTCCCCAGAAATGAACAGGTGAGGTCATTAGAGCTGCAGCTCTCCCCAGCAATGCACAGGTGATATAATTAGAGCTGCAGCTCTCCCCTGCAAATTAACAGGTGAGGAAATTAGAGCTGCAGCTCTCTCCAGTAATGCACAGGTGAGGTAATTAGAGCTGCAGCTCCCCCCAGCAATGCACAGGTGATATAATTAGAGCTGCAGCTCTCCCCTGCAAATTAACAGGTGAGGAAATTAGAGCTGCAGCTCTCCCCAGCAATGCATAGGTGAGGTAATTAGAGCTGCAGCTCTCCCCAGCAATGCACAGGTGAGGTAATTAGAGCTGCAGCTCCCCCCAGCAATGCACAGGTGAGGTCATTAGAGCTGCAGCTCTCCCCAGCAATGCACAGGTGAGGTCATTAGAGCTGCAGCTCTCCCCAGCAATGCACAGGTGAGGTCATTAGAGCTGCAGCTCTCCCCAGCAATGCACAGGTGAGGTCATTAGAGCTGCAGCTCTCCCCAGCAATGTACAGGTGAGGTCATTAGAGCTGCAGCTCTCCCCAGCAATGCACATGTGAGGTAATTTGAGCTGCAGCTCTCCCCAGCAATGCACGGGTGAGGTAATTAGAGCTGCAGCTCTGCCCCAGCAATGCACAGGTGAGGTCATTAGAGCTGCAGCTCTTCCCAGCAATGCACAGATGAGGTAATTAGAGCTGCAGCTCTCTCCAGCAATTCACAGGTGAGGTCATTAGAGCTGCAGCTCTCCCCAGCAATGTACAGGTGAGGTCAATAGAGCTGCAGCTCTCCCCAGCAATGCACAGGGGAGGTCAATAGAGCTGCAGCTCTCCCCAGCAAAGCACAGGGGAGGTCATTAGAGCTGCAGCTCTCCCCAGCAATGCACAGGTGAGGTCATTAGAGCTGCAGCTCTCCCCAGCAATGCACAGGTGAGGTCATTAGAGCTGCAGCTCTCCCCAGCAATGCATAGGTGACATCATTAGAGCTGCAGCTCTCCCCAGCAATGCACAGGTGAGGTAACTAGAGCTTCAGCTCTCCCCAGCAATGCACAGGGAGGTCATTAGAGCTGCAGCTCTCCCCAGCAATGCACAGGTGAGGTAATTAGAGCTGCAGCTCTCCCCAGCAATGTACAGGTGAGGTCATTAGAGCTGCAGCTCCCCCCAGCAATGCACAGGTGAGGAAGTTAGAGCTGCAGCTCTCCCCAGCAATACACATGTGAGGTAATTAGAGCTGCAGCTCCCCCCAGCAATGCACAGGTGAGGTCATTAGAGCTGCAGCTCTCCCCAGCAATGTACAGGTGAGGTAATTAGAGCTGCAGCTCTCCCCAGCAATGCATAGGTGAGGTCATTAGAGTTGCAGCTCTCCCCAGCAATGCACAGGTGAGGTAATTAGAGCTGCAGCTCTCCCCAGCAATGCATAGGTGAGGTCATTAGAGCTGCAGCTCTCCCCAGCAATGCACAGGTGAGGCAATTAGAGCTGCAGCTCTCCCCAGCAATGAACAGGTGAGGTCATTAGAGCTGCAGCTCTCCCCAGCAATACACAGGTGAGGTCATTAGAGCTGCAGCTCTCCCCAGCAATGCACAGGTGAGGTCATTAGAGCTGCAGCTCTCCCAAGCAATGCACAGGTGAGGTAATTAGAGCTGCAGCTCTCCCCAGCAATGCACAGGTGAGGTAATTAGAGCTGCAGCTCCCCCCAGCTATGCACAGGTGATATAATTTGAGCTGCAGCTCTCCCCAGCAATGTACAGGTGAGGTAATTAGAGCTGCAGCTCTCCCCAGCAATGCATAGGTGAGGTCATTAGAGCTGCAGCTCTCCCCAGCAATGCACAGGTGAGGTCATTCGATCTGCAGCTCTCCCCAGAAATAAACAGGTGAGGTCATTAGAGCTGCAGCTCTCCCCAGCAATGCACAGGCGAGGTAATTAGAGCTGCAACTCTCCCCAGCAATGCACAGGTGTTATAATTTGAGCTGCAGCTCTCCCAGCAATGCACAGGTGAGGTAATTAGAGCTGCAGCTCTCCCCAGCAATGCACAGGGAGGTAATTAGAGCTGCAGCTCCCCCCAGCAATGCACAGGTGAGGTAATTAGAGCTGCAGCTCTCCCCTGCAATGCACAGGTGAGGATGTTAGAGCTGCAGCTCTCCCCAGCAATGCACAGGTGAGGATGTTAGAGCTGCAGCTCCCCCCAGCAATGCACAGGTGAGGTCATTAGAGCTGCAGCTCTCCCCAGCAATGTACAGGTGAGGTAATTAGAGCTGCAGCTCTCCCCAGCAATGTACAGGTGAGGTAATTAGAGCTGCAGCTCTCCCCAGCAATGCGCAGGTGAGGTAATTAGAGCTGCAGCTCTCCCCAGCAATGTACAGGTGAGGTAATTAGAGCTGCAGCTCTCCCCAGCAATGCATAGGTGAGGTCATTAGAGCTGCAGCTCTCCCCAGCAATGCACAGGTGAGGCAATAAGAGCTGCAGCTCTCCCCAGAAATGAACAGGTGAGGTAATTAGAGCTGCAGCTCTCCCCAGCAATGCACAGGTGAGGTAATTAGAGCTGCAACTCCCCCCAGCAATGCACAGGTGATATAATCAGAGCTGCAGCTCTCCCCAGCAATGTACAGGTGAGGTAATTAGAGATGCAGCTCTCCCCAGCAATGTACAGGTGAGGTTATTAGAGCTGCAGTTCTCCCCAGCAATGCATAGGTGAGGTTATTAGAGCTGCAGCTCTCCCCAGCAATGCACAGGTGAGGTAATTAGAGCTGCAGCTCTCCCCAGCAATGAACAGGTGAGGTCATTACAGCTGCAGCTCTCCCCAGCAATGCACAGGTGAGGTAATTAGAGCTGCAGCTCTCCCCAGAAATGCACAGGTGAGGTAATTAGAGCTGCAGCTCCCCCCAGCAATGCACAGGTGAAAAAAATTGAGCTGCAGCTCTCCCCAGCAATGCACAGGTGAGGTAATTAGAGCTGCAGCTCTCCCCAGCAATGCACAGGTGAGGTAATTAGAGCTGCAGCTCTCCCCAGCAATGCACAGGTGAGGTCATTAGAGCTGCAGCTCTCCCCAGCAATGCACAGGTGAGGTCATTAGAGCTGCAGCTCTCCCCAGCAATGCACAGGTGAGGTCATTAGTGCTGCAGCTTTCCCCCAGCAATGCACAGGTGAGGTCATTACAGCTGCAGCTCTCCCCAGCAATGCACAGATGAGGTAAATAGAGCTGCAGCTCTCCCCAGCAATGCACAAGTGACATCATTAGAGCTACAGTTCTTCCCAGCAATGCACAGGTGAGGTCATTAGATCTGCAGCTCTCCCCAGCAATGCACAGGTGAGGTTATTAGAGCTGCAGCTCTCCCCAGCAATGCACAGGTGAGGTAATCAGAGCTGCAGCTCTCCCCAGCAATGCACAGGTGAGGTCATTAGAGCTGCAGCTCTCCCCAGCAATGCACAGGTGAGGTAATTAGTGCTGCAGCTCTCCCCAGCAATGCACCGGTGAGGTCATTAGAGCTGCAGCTCTCCGCAGCAATGCACAGGTGAGGTCATTAGAGCTGCAGCTCTCCCCAACAATGCACAGGTGAGGCAATTAGAGCTGCAGCTCTCCCCAGAAATGAACAGGTGAGGTCATTAGAGCTGCAGCTCTCCCCAGCAATGCACAGGTGAGGTAATTAGAGCTGCAGCTCCCCCCAGCAATGCATAGGTGATATAATTAGAGCTGCAGCTCTCCCCTGCAAATTAACAGGTGAGGAAATTAGAGCTGCAGCTCTCCCCAGCAATGCATAGGTGAGGTAATTAGAGCTGCAGCTCTCCCCAGCAATGCACAGGGGAGGTCATTAGTGCTGCAGCTCTAGTCCCTCTTTGAGGTCTAACATGCAGATCTGCATCAATAAATATCATCCAATGATTAATTTGCCTTTAGTTAAAAATTGTTCCTTTTACCCACCCTGAAAAGTTGGAAGGTATGCAGTTACCTGCGTTCTCCATGCCAGGAAGAGTTTCCATTCAGTTACCCTGCTGAGCGGTGGAGTCACAGCCGGGGAGGAGGGTGAGGAGGGAGACTCACACACAGGCTGAAAGTGCAGAGACATGGAGCTATCATCTCCCTGTGTCGGCCCCTTTGCCTTCGTAGCTTGGTGCTTGAACTGTCAGGCACAGCGGCTGTTCACAGACACCAATCAAATTGCTGCAGTCCCCGTTGTCCCTGCGCTGTGTGTTTTAAAGTCAGCAGGCAACTGCATGCTCTCTCCTGCCTCCCTATAACTAAAACAACCTCACTAGGTCCCTCCTAAAAGAGGCCATGCATTACATTGTATAAAAATTCCCCCCCCATGGCCCTGTACCCCTAGGCCCGTGCCTAGGTGCGCATAGTGGCAAATGCGGCATATACTGTCCTGTCACAAGATACTGAATGGGAGCTTAGCTACTCTTGTGTTTGCCACACAGCAGTGGCAGCAGGGGCTCAACTATCCAGTTTTTGGTCAAGTGGAAGGGTTTTAGGTTGCAAAAGAACTCATGGAAGCCTGTCTGTAATGCCCAATACATCTGGCCAGCACCCTCCATGGATGCTATCCTGAAAAGCCTATTACAATACGCAGCTGGAGTTTGCCAATAAAGAAGAGCCAATATCAGGCTTGCCAACAATGAATGCTTGTGCTTAATTTTGCTACTGAGTGTTTTAGGCCTTGCAGTAAGTGAGCAGACATGCCTGGATGCAGTGGCGTAGCGACCCGGGGGCGGGGGGGGCGGACCGCCCCGGGTGACACCAGACCTAGAGGGTGACACCTCTCGGCCGGTCACCCCTCGGTATAGAGACACTTACCTGCAGGTCCGGAGCGTGGAGGCCGGCGCCGCTCTCAGCTGTCATCTGAGGGCGCGTCATCAGAGGGCGCCTCTGATGACGCGCCCTCAGATGACAGCTGAGAGCGGCGCCGGCCTCCACGCTCCGGACCTGCAGGTAAGTGTTTGCTTTTTTTAAAAATGCCGGCATGGTGGGAGCGGGCCGGCCGGTTCCGCTGACAGCAGAGCGGGCCGGCCGGTTCCGCTGTCAGCGCGGAACCGGCCGGCCCGCTCCCACCATGCCGGCAAAAATGCTTTTTTTTTTGTTTGTTTTCTTTGGGGGGGGGGGGGTTTACACCATTGGGGGGGGGTGGGGGTGACACCATTGGGGGGGGGGGTGGGGGTGACACCATTGGGGGGGGGGGTGACACCATTTCCTACCGCCCCGGGTGACACCAGCCCTAGCAACGCCACTGCCTGGATGTTCTGTCCTACTTCCAAAGGTAACCCAACCAGTGCCTGCCAAATGATGTTTGGAAGATGTCCACATTGGATTATACATTAAATAACCAATGTTTATTGATTCTTTGTATTGATACTTCTGTGTTGATCATTGGACTTCTCTTTTGGAATCTGAATTTTGGCTTGCTTTGACTACAAATTCTGCCCTACTTTCTAACCTACCTTTTTTTTGCATTCTCGACCAAGAACCTCTTTTGCCATTTCTGACTTTTATCCTTGTTTCTCAATCATCCACCTCTGCTGCCCTAGCTTCACCTATGGCTCCTTTAATTATTTGCTCTGAGCAAACCTTGCTTCATCCTCATTCATTATATTCCCATATACAATTTGCCACTATCCAACACCTTAAAGCTTCAAAAGTACCCTTAAAGTGCATCTACTGTATTTAGATGAGTATATGATCTGGCTTCCACAACCCACTTTACAGTCTTGTCTCCCTTCACAGCATTTAACACCAAACTTAAAAGTGGGATTAGGTTAGGGGTGCAGGTCAGTGCTGGGGAGGAGGGTTAGGTTGGGGTGGAGGTCAGATTCTGAGGAGAGGGATTAGGTTAAGGATGCAGGTCAGTGGATCCCACAGCCTTAGCTAGGCGCATACCCATGTCAGACAACTAGAAGCAAGCGAGGATTCGCCCAGCGATGTGCTTAACTCATTCAGCTTCATTTCATTTCACTGTTGTCAAAGAAAAGCAAAGAAAAGCTGAATGAAGACGAGGACGCTGAATGGCTGTTCACCTAAGCCTGCTTCTAAATGAGTGAAAAACCTGGGGTTTGGCCCACTTTAAAGTCTTTTCAGGCTGTGCAAGACCAGACATCTGCTTTAACACTGCTGTAATTGGGCCCATTCGGAATCTCCTATGTACTGCCCTAATGATGGCCTTTTTTCCTTTTATTATATTAGCATAATCGCTATTTGGAGGGGGCAGGGTGGGGCTTAGGTTTATTTTGAAGAAAGGGGCTGGAGTGGCCCTTTAATGCACCTAGCCAGACAGTTCCTCAGCACACACACTGTCTACTAAAGAAAGGCAATGTGCTGAATGCAGCACACTGCCACCAGCAGGCCTGCTATAGATCTAGGCCAACTGTGTTTTACCAAAAAATTTTAATTTAACCAATGAAGCAAATTGCAGATATTGTATTGTGCTACAAAACTTTTGTGTTGTATAAAAACCATCATCCCTAACCCAGCTAAAAGAAGGCTAGCATCAGCTTTGTATCCAGAGCTCTGTGCACGGCAGTAAAAATGGTATCCCTTTTGCGAGCATGCGTACAAACAGGAAACACGATTTGTGATTACAGTTTTGTCTGTTGCTTGCGTTCACAAGGCTGTGCTGCCTGGAATGAAGCTTTAGGAAATCCAGTCCAGTGTTTTAAGATTCATTGTGCTGCGCTAAGTTTGAAAAGTGGCCAAATCTCCTTTGTGTTAGAAGCTGATGCGGAATCAAAATGCATCAGCTGGAAAATGGAATGCACTGGCATATATGAAATGTTTTAAAGCAAGTCGCACATGGACAAACTATAAAATATATATATATAATGCTGAATGCCAAAAATGATATGAAGACCACCAATCAATTATCTTGTAAAGCAGTATTTAAAAGAGGAGCATTAAATATATAAGCCCTTTAATATATTTCGCTTACCTGTCTCTGTTAAAAGCCTTGACCACTGTCTCCAGGAAAAACAGAGCTTGTTAGGTTGCTAGCTCAGGTTACATTCTCTGAAAAGAAGTTAACAGGGTGGAGTGTCAGCGATTGATCATTACTGCTCACATAACACACAGATTATGATAAAATAAATGAGAAAACCAGAAAATCAAACGAAACAGGTTCTTCGTTGCACATGTTATTTTTATGGAAAGAATAGCAATGCCTTTGTTTTAATGTATATCTGTTTAACTTTGTTTAGATTGTAGGGGTTAGCCAATTGATTAGGAGAGCATCTTGGATTCTTGGAGTGAATCAGATCACGTTTATGTTGCGCCCTAGCTTTGTGATGGCAGGCTGCAGCATTTAAAGTTCTTGACAACCCAATAAAACAAACAAAAGTGTACTCGCCTTTTGTCCTCCTCAGCTGATCGGTCTGTCTCCGGCAACTCAATTGTTGGATCAAATTCCACGCCACCTGGTTCCGAGCTCCAGTACTGGTGCTTCTGTGTAGAGCTCACAACGCCCACCATTAGTCACAGAGGAGCAGCCATGCTCTCTGTATTCACTACAATAGAAGTGGTGTGTTGAGGTCTGACATGCACCCATTATTGCCATTAATAGAAATTGTGTGGCAGCACCACTGTGACTGAGGGTGGGGTGTATGGCCGACATGGAAGCGTCAGTGACAGGAGCTCAGGCCAAAGAGGCATGGGATTCGATCTCATGATAGTGAGTTGCTGATAGCTGTTGGACCGGTCTGCTCTGGGGACAAAAGGTGAGTACTATTTGATTTTCTTTAAAATTCCATCTGATTTGATGGCACCAATATTCTGGTGGGAAAATTGTGACCTTTCCCATAATACAGCTCTGCTTCCCCCATGTACTTTGTAGCAAATAAGCAGCTGCCACATTATGCCCACAGGTCACAGTCTTCCCCACTCTTTCATTTGGGAAAGCATCTGATTGGATGCTGGAATTGGATCATATTCAGCCACTCTGCTGTTTACCATAGACACCATTAATAAGTCTGACATTTCCTGATTTGCCTTGCTGGAGCACAGAATCACTAACTGGCTAGCAGCTTACCCTCACCAGCTTACATTCCTGCAGTCTTAACACTTGCTAGCAACACAAGAGCTAGCAATTACTAATTACTTGCCAGGAATATCTAGATAGGAGATAGCATAGGGGCATCTGCAGGAGAAGAGCTTGCAATCTAGACAGATTTGATAGCATATTCAAGGAAGCTTCAGTGGTAGGGAGGAGAGAAGCTTTCAATCTACCATGTTTTTTTAAATACTTAAAAGAAACTGTCTGCAGCCAGTAAAACAATTAAACGCCAATGTATACCATTAGAGTTAACTTTCACACACATACTGCTCTGCTGGGGGCTCTTATTTTATTAAGAATAACTCTACCTAGCTGCATGCCAAATATAACGCCAGGGGTCATCTTACAGGAGCACACAGTTTTAACTCTCACATTATCACTGTGACCAGCCAGCACTTAACTAGTACCAGAAGAGCAAGAAAATACTTGCTAATCACACCGGCACTGTCACACAGCAATTGCCTGACTTGGCTAAGAAGAGCTTGCAATCGACAAGGGGGTGGCCATGCAAGAGCAAACTCAAACTCAACCGCTTATCTACAGAAAATGTGGATTGCCTGACACTTATTAAATGAACAAGGTTTAGTTATCAGGGGACTTCCAAACCCAACCTGCAGAATCCCTAGATGCCATATCAATGTGTTAAATGTATTAAAATAGTCTTAGTCCTCCCAATTCTGCTGATGCCACTTCTGTTACTGCCCCTGGGGAGCCTTGCCAGGGCACTCCAAACTTTCATCCTGAAACATAATATTTATGAAACCTATTGTGGGCAATTTGCTGGCTACAGTGTTCACCTTGGTGGAGCTGGGTGGGAGAAGTCCTCATATTTTGTTTGGGGGGGAGGGGAGCCCTGTCAGTGTCCCTTGCACTTCTATCCTGAAACCAAAAATTTATGAAACTTATTATGGGCGATTGTCTGGCTGCAGTGTTCCTCTGGCTGGATCTGTGTGGAAGGAGGCCTAATATTTGGACTGCTAGCACCCCTGCACTTTTATCCTGAAACATTATATTTATGAAACCTTTTGTGGGCATTCTGCTGGCTTCATAAAGAAGCATCCACAGAGACATCTCCTTGTAACGGCCGGAGGGTTCCTACACAGGAACTCTCCGCCGGGGGACACAGGGGCAGAGAGTGGTCAGAGCCAACTACACAATGACACAATAATTTCAGAAAAGGGGTTTTATTAATAAAGGGAAACAGAAATCTCTTAATATCAGAATAAGCAAGGCATATGGACATAAGGTAAACTAGGATAAACTAAATAACTAAACACAGGGATTCCTCGAGGTGCAGATGCACTCACCACAGAACACATAGACAAAGATTCAGATCAAGGAGTAACCGGCAAGGACTGAGACATAGAATCAAAGATAATCCAGGCAAGCCAAAACCCATCGGTCTGAGGACAGACAAAATACTGCTACCCCAGGTGGAGGGCAGGAAGCTTGATATAGCCATCCACCAGGTGCAGCCCATTATGGGGAAAGGAGTGCAACCATGGCTTGTCTGACCCCTGGTGGAGGGGACTGGAATATATTCAGGGATCGTAACAGTACCCCCCTCCTTACCCTCCTCCTTAGGAATGTACTCCCAAATACTCTTCAGGGGGAAACAAAGGGCAAGAATCGGGACATGAATTCCCCCTCCAGGATCCACCGCGGAGCCAGAGTCTACTGGAGCTGGGATGGAGGTGGACCGCCAGATGCCACAGAGCGAGGGTACCAGACAGGACCCGGACACAGATTCGGGACGGGGCCCAGGTTCGGGTGCAGGGCATAGTCCAGGTGCAGGGCATAGTCCAGGTGCAGGGCATAGTCCAGGTGCAGGTACAGAGCAAGGCCCGGGTGCAAGTCCTGGTGCAGGTACAGAGCCAGGGGGCCCGGGTGCAGGTACAGAGCCAGGGGGCCCGGGTGCAGGTACAGAGCCAGGGGGCCCGGGTGCAGGTACAGAGCCAGGGGGCCCGGGTGCAGGTACAGAGCCAGGGGGCCCGGCAGAGGGCTCAACGGCTGGGGGCCCGGCAGAGGGCTCAACGGCTGGGGGCCCGGCAGAGGGCTCAACGGCTGGGGGCCCGGCAGAGGGCTCAACGGCTGGGGGCCCGGCAGAGGGCTCAAAGGCAGGGGGCCCGGCTGAGGGCACAAAGGCAGGGGGCCCGGCTGAGGGCACAAAGGCAGGGGGCCCGGCTGAGGGCACAAAGGCAGGGGGCCCGGCTGAGGGCACAAAGGCAGGGGGCCCGGCTGAGGGCACAAAGGCAGGGGGCCCGGCTGAGGGCACAAAGGCAGGGGGCCCGGCTGAGGGCACAAAGGCAGGGGGCCCGGCTGAGGGCACAAAGGCAGGGGGCCCGGCTGAGGGCACAAGGGCAGGCACAAAGGCGTGGGGCCCAGCGGCGGCTGACTCACGGTGGGGCCCAGTGGCGGATGACTCACGGTGGGGCCCAGCGGCGGCTGACTCACGGTGGGGCCCAGCGGTGGCTGACTCACGGTGGGGCCCAGCGGCGGCTGACTCACGGTGGGGCCCAGCGGCGGCTGACTCACGGTGGGGCCCAGCGGCGGCTGACTCACGGTGGGGCCCAGCGGCGGCTGACCCAATCATGGGGCATTTTGGAGGCAAGCAGGCATCAACCTCATCATCAGAACAATCAGTCCAGTCTTCATCGTCTGAATCACTGGTATGTAAAGTAAAGACAGGATCATCATCGCCAACCATGCAATCTTCCTCATCAGTATCCTCATAGAACCAGAAATCGGGATCCTGGTCCCCAGCAGTAGGCGCAGGTTGGTTCCAAGAGGTAATATCAGACCCTAGAGTCAAGGCCCTAGGTGAGACATACAGCACCTCAGAGTGATCCCTTGACCCTACAGACCTACCTAAGGGGAGAGGAGCTGAGGGAATCTGATTGGGGACAGAGGGTTTAATGGAATAGGCCATATCTACCAGAATCTTAACAAGGGGCTTAGCAGTAGGGAAGTCAAAATCCCCTTGATCAACCAGGGAATGAATGGTGTGCATAGTGTCTAGACCAGGGGTGGGCAATTATTTTTTCCATGGGGCCACATGAGAAACTAAAAATATTGTGGAGGGCCGCTGAGCTATGGGCGTCTAAGCGACGTCTAAGCTCAGCGGCTCTGAGTGCGCTGGCGGCTGCATCTCGAGCTTCCCTCTAACAGGGAGCGCGCCCGCGCTGGCCATTCTCAAATGGCCGACACAGGCACGCGCCCTGCTAGAGGGATAGCGGGCATGCGGCCGCAGCTCGTGCATACGCCGTTGAACTGGGAAAGAAGGTGAGTTTATGGGCGACCTGGGGGTTTCACACAGCGGGGCATCCCGATTTTGGATGCCCCGCGGGGAGGGGATCTATAAGATTTCCCGGCTGATAAAGCAGGGTTTTGGTCCACTTCAAACGTTCTGATGTGATAATTTCCCAGCCAATCAGAGAAGCCCTTGGCTTCTGGCAGTCTGGAAGGAAAGTTCAGATCAGCTGGGGCAAAGTGTAAGAATGGTGGACAGCAGTAAGGGGGCATGGTGAGAGCATGGTGGGCAGCAGGAAGGGGACATGGTGAGAGCATGGTGGACAGCAGTAAGGGGGCATGGTGAGAGCATGGTGGGCAGCAGGAAGGGGACATGGTGAGAGCATGGTGGACAGCAGGAAGGGGACATGGTGAGAGCATGGTGGACAGCAGGAAGGGGGCATGGTGAGAGCATGGTGGGCAGCAGGAAGGGGACATGGTGAGAGCATGGTGGACAGCAGGAAGGGGACATGGTGAGAGCATGGTGGACAGCAGGAAGGGGGCATGGTGAGAGCATGTGGGCAGCAGGAAGGGGGCATGGTGAGAGCATGGTGGGCAGCAGGAAGGGGGCATGGTGAGAGCATGGTGGGCAGCAGGAAGGGGACATGGTGAGAGCATGGTGGACAGCAGGAAGGGGGCATGGTGAGAGCATGGTGGGCAGCAGGAAGGGGGCATGGTGAGAGCATGGTGGGCAGCAGGAAGGGGGCATGGTGATAGCATGGTGGGCAGCAGGAAGGGGGCATGGTGAGAGCATGGTGAACAGCAGGAAGGGGGCATGGTGAGAGCATGGTGGATAGCAGGAAGGGGGCATGGTGAGAGCATGGTGGATAGCAGGAAGGGGGCATGGTGAGAGCATGGTGGGCAGCAGGAAGGGGGCATGGTGAGAGCATGGTGGGCAGCAGGAAGGGGGCATGGTGAGAGCATGGTGGGCAGCAGGAAGGGGGCATGGTGATAGCATGGTGGGCAGCAGGAAGGGGGCATGGTGAGAGCATGGTGAACAGCAGGAAGGGGGCATGGTGAGAGCATGGTGGACAGCAGGAAGGGGGCATGGTGAGAGCATGGTGGACAGCAGGAAGGGGGCATGGTGAGAGCATGGTGGGCAGCAGGAAGGGGGCATGGTGAGAGCATGGTGGGCAGCAGGAAGGGGGCATGGTGATAGCATGGTGGGCAGCAGGAAGGGGGCATGGTGAGAGCATGGTGAACAGCAGGAAGGGGGCATGGTGAGAGCATGGTGGATAGCAGGAAGGGGGCATGGTGAGAGCATGGTGGATAGCAGGAAGGGGGCATGGTGAGAGCATGGTGGGCAGCAGGAAGGGGGCATGGTGAGAGCATGTGGGCAGCAGGAAGGGGGCATGGTGGGCAGCTGGGGGAGCATGGTGGACAGCAGGAAGGGGGCATGGTGAGAGCATGGTGGACAGCAGGAAGGGGGCATGGTGAGAGCATGGTGGACAGCAGGAAGGGGGCATGGTGAGAGCATGGTGGACAGCAGGAAGGGGGCATGGTGAGAGCATGGAAGGGGGCATGGTGAGAGCATGGTGGACAGCAGGAAGGGGGCATGGTGAGAGCATGGTGGACAGCAGGAAGGGGGCATGGTGAGAGCATGGTGGACAGCAGGAAGGGGACATGGTGAGAGCATGGTGGACAGCAGGAAGGGGGCATGGTGAGAGCATGGAAGGGGGCATGGTGAGAGCATGGTGGACAGCAGGAAGGGGGCATGGTGAGAGCATGGTGGACAGCAGGAAGGGGACATGGTGAGAGCATGGTGGACAGCAGGAAGGGGGCATGGTGAGAGCATGGAAGGGGGCATGGTGAGAGCATGGTGGACAGCAGGAAGGGGGCATGGTGAGAGCATGGAAGGGGGCATGGTGAGAGCATGGTGGACAGCAGGAAGGGGGCATGGTGAGAGCATGGTGGACAGCAGGAAGGGGGCATGGTGAGAGCATGGTGGACAGGTACATGGTGAAAAAGAGACAGCAGGCAGGAAGGGAAAACACAAGCAAACGACATAATCTTTCTGAGCAGACTTACTGATGCTCTGGAGCTCCTACTCTGCCCTTTCAAAGTCCCCAGGTCTCTATCACCTGCTCATCGGGTCTGGCTTCCTCAGAGGAAGGGAGAATGTGCCAGACCCGACGAGCCGAGTGGCCGATCAGCTGCTGCTTAACCTAAGCCTCTCGCAGTGTACACAGGCGATCACCTAAGTTAAGCAGCAGCCGATTGGTCACTCGGCTCGTCGAGTCTGGCATGTTTTCCCTTCCTCTGCATCTCTTACTGGCCAGCTCAGCCCGGGCCGGTAAGAGCCTAGCAAAGGGCCGTATACGGCCCGCGGGCCGTACATTGCCCAGGTCTGGTCTAGACACATATCCTTAGAATATCTAGCAAATACTGCATGCACAACATCAGGATGACTATCAGTCAAAATAATTAATCTTTTAATCATGTTGGGATCCATAATGGATAGCTAGGAAAGAGACACAGGAATGGCAAGAGGGACTACAAGTCCCAGCATATACAATGCTCAGAAAAGCTAGAGGGACTACAGGTCCTAGCATGTGCAAGGCTCTGACCAGATGGTATGTATGGTAGCAGTATTATGTAACGGCCGGAGGGTTCCTACACAGGAACTCTCCGCCGGGGGACACAGGGGCAGAGAGTGGTCAGAGCCAACTACACAATGACACAATAATTTCAGAAAAGGGGTTTTATTAATAAAGGGAAACAGAAATCTCTTAATATCAGAATAAGCAAGGCATATGGACATAAGGTAAACTAGGATAAACTAAATAACTAAACACAGGGATTCCTCGAGGTGCAGATGCACTCACCACAGAACACATAGACAAAGATTCAGATCAAGGAGTAACCGGCAAGGACTGAGACATAGAATCAAAGATAATCCAGGCAAGCCAAAACCCATCGGTCTGAGGACAGACAAAATACTGCTACCCCAGGTGGAGGGCAGGAAGCTTGATATAGCCATCCACCAGGTGCAGCCCATTATGGGGAAAGGAGTGCAACCATGGCTTGTCTGACCCCTGGTGGAGGGGACTGGAATATATTCAGGGATCGTAACACTCCTGTATACATGTAAGACTGTTCTTATATATAAATGAGGGAGAATAAGCTCAGAACTTAAACTCTCAGTGGCCAAGCTGAACAATGACAATTATCAGATATGGACGTTTAAAGGGGAAATGCTATTATCCAGAGATGACTTGTGGGAGGTTTTCACTACAGAGAGGCCAGCGGATAATAATCAAGACTGGGACAGGAAAAACAGACAAGCTTACTAGTAGAAGATGAGCATCTTATTCACATATGCAGTGAGAATACGGCAAAATGCATGTGAGATGTACTGCATGAGAGATACAGTTTAAACAGCAAGTTGTTTTTGCTGAGGAAACTTTACAAAATGAGGCTTAACAGAGAGCAGGACACGCAGGAGCATATAAATGCCATGCTGGAAAAGATTGCACAACTCACATCAGTTGGTGAGAATATAACGGAAAGTCATGCTGCAGCCATGTTGTTGTGCAGATTACCTGATACATACACTGCACTGATCAATGCACTGGAGAAAGGCCTGAACCAGATCTGACACTAGCATTTGTAAAGACTAGGTCCATAGATGAGTATCAGTGAAGAAAGGAGCTTGCACATGGCTTCAAAGAAACTGACACCAGAACAGCTCTTAAAGCTGACTCAAGGTTACACAGGAAGGAAACTAGGATGTGCTTTAGATGCCACAAACAGGGACACATAAAGAGAGATTGTACTATGTGGAAAGCAGAGCAAATGTGACAGTGCCCCCTTAAATACTATAGAGAAGGTCAAAGCTACATTTTCTGATCCATGTGAAGGACACTGGAATGCCACATTTAAAGTGACAGGCAACCACACATTTCAAGGCTGGTGCATTGACTTGGGAGCAACCAGCCACATGACAAATAAAGCTTTTTTCACAGAACGTGATATTAATAACAAATAGATATTTTACCTTGCTGATGGAAAAAATGCATACAGAGGGATATGGGCATGGAACCCTTGTATGCACCAATGATGCAGGACACAATTTAGCCATACCAGTAAAAGGTGTGCTGTATGTTCCTGATATAGAAGGAGGACTCTTATCTGTGAAGTGTCTAACAGCCAAAAGACTCGCTGAGAAAGTCACAAGTGTTCTATCCTGGACAGCAAGCAGATGAGTTGGCAAGTGCCAACCAGGATGATCATCTGTATCACCTCAACAGTAAAGGAAAAGGTGAGACTATGCACCCATCAACACAATGACTGTATACACATGTAGCACTGGCATTTAAGTCACAGGTACCCAGAATGCATACAAGAACTACAAAAGAGGAATCTGACAACGAATCTAACAGCATCCTCTTGTCCAGTTACTCTTAAATGTTAATGTTGCATCAAATCCAAAGCTACAACAGCAACACTTCCTAAAATCAGTCAAAATAAAGCCTACGTGATTTATTTCACAGTGATGTATGTGGTCCCCTAAACCCACCCATATCTGGAGGCAACAGTACATAGTGACTTTTTTAGATGACTAGTCAAGATAGATAGACACAGTCACTGCAATGCAAGAGTGGAGTTCTTGACAAATAACAGGACTATGTAGCAAAGATAATTAACAAGTTTCAGAGGAACCTCTCATACTTCGCGGTGATAATGGAAGTGAATTCACAGAACACAAAGTACAAGAGTACTTAAAACAGAATGGAACATAGCATCAAAAGACAATGCCATACCAAAAATGGGGTAAGCTGAAAGAAAGAACCAAACTCTGACTGAAATAATCAGATGTAGATTTATGCTGACAGACTCCGGACTACCACAAAAATACTGGGGTGAGGCAGCAATGACAGTCACATATTTGCAAAACAGACTCTTTTCTAGAACAGGGTAAAAAACTCCATATGAACTGTGGCACAATGAGAAGCCAAGTATAAAACACCTAAGAGTTTTTGGATGCAAAATATTAATCTACATTCCAGAGAAGAAATGCACCAAACCCCAAAACAGAGCATTTGAAGGAACTTTTGTTGAAAACAGTGACAATGTTAAGGTTTACAGAAACCGGAATCTCAAAACAGACATCTTTATCTTCAGTTACTACCTTTTTAAAGATCTTATACATATATATATATATATATATATATATATATATATATATATATATATTACACGTACATGCTAAATCTTTAGTGCCGCAGTTACTCCTAAATGTGGGTAATGCAAGGCTTTTGTGGCCTTTTGCCGGGAGCAGGAGGCCCCTCCAACCTTTCATACTGAAACATAATATTTTTGAAACCTATTGTGGGCAGTTTGCTGGCTACAGTGTTCCATTGGCTGGACCTGGGTGGGAGGAGGGCTCATTTTTCTACTGGGGAAGCCCTGTCAGGTAACTACATACTACTTCTTCTTCTACACTAAGGGTACTAAGGGGACTACTTTATTAACACTGTGAATGCTTGAGGGGTCTCTTAACTTAGAACAATAGGCTTGATTCAGAGAGACAAAAAAGAGACTTTCGTTTTTGTGCCGATGTATGAGTGTACGAGCGATTCTATGCATGCATTACTATCCTTCTGTAAAGTTTTCGTCTGTTCGTACGGCAGAGTACGAGTACGAGGATGTCATTTTCCAGCGTGACTTTTCCATTTCATTTTCTCATGTTCCAACGTAGGCTTTCGTTTTTGCCCTTTTTCCATTGTCTCCTCCCACGAATCCTTTACGTTTCCCAATAGATTCTGTTTCCCTTTTTAAAAAAATAATTGTCCGGACGTAAATCCTTACGATCTTGCGCCTGCGCACTACAAACTTAACTCATTAAAGTGCTCGCCTACATATTTGGCTCACTCACTTCTGCTACAATGTTTAGCTAAACCACTTAGCGCTATCCTCCATCTTCCCTTTTTGACCCTTAAAGCTCACCCAACCACTTAGCACTATCCTCCATCTTCCCTTTTGGACCCTTAACGCTCACCCCAACCACTTAGCACTATCCTCCATCTTCCCTTTTGGACCCTTAAAGCTCACCCCAACCACTTATCACTATCCTTCATCTTCCCTTTTTGACCCTTAAAACTCACCCGAACCACTTAGCACTATCCTCCATCTTTCCTTTTGGACCCTTAAAACTTACCCAAACCACTTACCGGTTAGGTTCTTCTTCCATTTTAGGCCCCTAAAACTTACCCAAACCACTTCGCGGTTAGGTTCTACTTCCAATTTAGGCCCCGAAAACTTACCCAAACCATTTCGCGGTCATCTAAATCTTTATCTCTAAATATTTATTTCACCCTTTGTTTGGTGTATTTGTGTAAAAAAATGACACTGAAACTTTTATTTTGGTTTTGTTTTTTTTTTATTAAATGGCCATTTGTTTGGGCCTTGTTAAAAACATTTTTGGGTACAAATTTTATAAAATTTGTTTTTTTTTAAACTTTAAAATGTTTTAAAAATTAAAATATAACAAGCTATTTTACAAAAAAACACACACAGTGACAGGACCCAGAACACTATTCTTCTTCTGTTGTCCCCAACGAGTCAACCAGCTGCTGCATATCGGCCACCAACTCAAGGACCCTTCTATTCATTTCTTCAACTCTTGCCCGTGTGGTCCCTGTATCAAATTTTAAAAAATAAATTTTTTTGTGATAAATACATGTTTATCACCTGTGGATGGAATGTTTGTTAGTTGGCAACCTAAATCATGACGACATATGTCTAATCTAAGGAAGTGGGCAGAGGTCATTCTGCTAAGTCATTAATCTAAGGAAGTGGGCAGAGGTCATTCTGCTCAGTCATTAATCTAAGGAAGTGGGCAGAGGTCATTCTGCTCAGTCATTAATCTATGGAAGTGGGCAGATGTCATTCTGAAAATGCCATTGACTATGTCTTGATGTATCTGGGTGATCATGTCAAATACCACATACTGCAAAGAATGACATTACAACTTACTTGGTTGGTGGCCGACGGATGCCTCGTTGGGGACAACCGTACATATTGGGCCCTGCCACTGCTGTGAAGTAGAGGCTGTAGAGACAGGGCAAATAGGGTAACTTATAATGTCTTAGTCAACAGCAATCTAATGTCTATTTCAATGTGTGTGTCACATCACTCACCTTCTCCCTGTGCCTCCTGGGCGAGATCTGCTGCAGACTGCACATCTTCACCCACTCCAGAAGCATCTAGAAAAACAGATTAAGGGAATTAGCTTTGTATTAAATAGCATGTATATGTGTTTGCGGTTACATGAAGAGTCACATACCAGAGGCTCCCGCCTGCGTCCCTGGGTACGACTGCCTGCCCACGCCGTGCCGCCCCTCCTCTGTGGAAAGGTCCAGGGGCTGGTTGGAGGACCCAACAGAGGAGGGGTAGGACCGTCGCCCTGGAGATCCACCACCTTCACTTCCAGCTGCAGATTCACAATCACAATCTTTTTCTGCTCCAGCTCCTCAACTTCGTCCTCACCCACAACCTCTTCCTAGTCAATTGTACCACCAGATGCAGGGGACAGTGATGGGGACTACATGTGCCCCATTGTTTGCTAACCTGTATCTGGGTTGGTGGGTAAGGGGTTTGTGGGCAGAGGACGAGATGTCCCAGTATCTGTGCCACGTCACAGCTTGGCACAGATACATTGACGACATTTTGATCATCTGGGAGGGGCCGGAGCAGAAACTGATCCAGTTTATTAACAGACTAAACAGTAACAACATGAATTAAAAATTCACTTGTGAGTACCACCAAGACCACATCACATTTCTGGACATAGAAATTCATAAAAGCATACAGGGCAAAATCACCACCACTCTATACCGTAAGCCGACGTTGGCCAACACCACTCTACGGGCCACGAGTTCCCACCCCCCTCATTTACTCAAAAGTATTCCCTACGGGGAATTCATCCGAGCAAAGCGTAACTGCACTACGAATGAGGCCTTCAACAGCGAGGCGAGAAATATACGGTCTAGACTTCGTACTAGAGGCTACGATAAATCGGTCCTCAGAAAGGCCTACAACAGGGCAAAAAATTGCAACTGACAAGAACTACTGTACAGGCCGAAAGTGGAACAAGAACCAAAAGGTCCAGCACTAATACTGACATATACTGAATCCCATAAGCAGATCCGAAGGATCTTAAAATCCCACTGGCCCATTCTACTACAGGATCAATATCTAAAAATTTTTCTCCCGAGTGAACCTAGAATTGTGTTCAGGAGATCACGAAATCTGCGTGACCAACTGGTACACAGGCACTATATGCCAGACAAAAAAGTGGAATGTTGCAAAACTAAAGGTACATACAAATGCAGCGCCTGTAACATGTGCAGATATATAAAAACAGGTTCAATAATAGAAATAAAAAATAGAAAAGGCACATTCAAGACAAACCACTTTATTAACTGCCAAACCTCAAATGTAATATATTTGCTCACATGTGCCTGTAATAGGTTCTACGTGGGAAAAACCAACCGCCCTTTAAAAAAACGTGTCTATGAACACCAATATAGTATCCGGGTGGGTAACCAAAAGACCCCCGTAGACCGGCATTTTGCAATGCATCATAACCAGGATCCTAGCTCTCTCCGTGTCCAAGGTCTGGACAGGATACACAACCCACCAAGAGGTGGAGACCTGGAAAAAATGACACTTCAATTGGAGACCGCTGGATATACCATTTAGAGGCATCCATATACCCGGGGATGAATGAAACCATGAGCTTCGCCTCATTCCTGTAAGAAGTCAATTGGTCTTAATCCCAAGAAAACAAGTTAACAAATGGGCTAGTCCATAGGGGGCTGAAATGGCCCTCATTTTGGGATGCCCTTAAGGTCCAATTAGGACAGATCTACATCTATACCACAAAAAACAAAAACAAATGCAGTAAAATACATTATTACTAGAGCTCTCTCTATAATAACAACTTTAAAATAAAAATTAACCAATAAATGAATCCCGCTTAAGTTCAAATAAGCAATGAATTTCTAACCTAACCAGCTGTCTCCTTTGTAAACTTCAGGAGACCTGACAGAATATCACGCACCCTTATATCCCCATCTACTTATTACATGCCTTGTCTGAAACAAGATATGCCCTGAACATAATGTGTCACACCTGTAAGCATTGGTGAAATCATATCAAGAGTGTCGTTATATGAGCTGCAGTTCTGGACCGGCCCAAAAAATTACTTCACTGTATATTTACCCAATAGGATAACCAGTAATACAGACATAAATACTTGAATACCTTTAAGCCCATTCTCACTAGAATACAATCATACAGGAATTCCGATATGGAATTACCTTACACCATTCAACAGTGCCACAGCGAATACAGTGAAAAAATATTTTTAAGTCTATCCCCATTAGGAAATGCCAGAGACACATTCCCCGCTGACACAAGCAGTAAATCAACAACGAGAGCAGCACGCGCTGCGCGCTTTGCAGGGATTTCCTTTATCTCCCCAGCCATGGCTGCAGCACAGACGTCTCAGGTATGATCTCAACAATGCGGACTTGCTATAGGCATCTTTTATTGTAGACATGGCTATGAGGCTCAATATATGTCTATCATTATATATGCAGATCTTAAAGAAGGGCTAAACCTACCTCATCGGGTTCCAATTGGGTTCCCCAAATGGAACCCAATTAAGGTATGCCCCAACAATGCTTGACAGATATTGTATTTATCGTGAATTAAAACCAAAATGGAAGTACTAATACCGTTAACCCAGCCATTATCTCCTTATACACTCACAGGGGAGGTGTGCAGCATACTGTCAGGTCTCTGGATGTAAATTAGGCATGTACTTCAATTGATGAACTATACAAAGAGAGAAATTCCTGCCGTATAATACCTATATGAAAGGTACCTTATTTTTGGATTAAATCATGAACACTACATAAAGATGTAATTAGAATCATATTTTGAATACATATATAATTATTTTTCCCTGATACAGGGCATTGAGAAAGCCCGAAAAGGGGGAAACATGTCTGCCCCAGAATCAGGATATGATAACTCCCAAGAATGAAGTTACCAACAGTATTTGTCTAACCACTACAAATTGGAAATCCATGCATTTATGTCCAGTCACATATGCTTGAACTGATATATATCTGTTGTACAATTGTGGTTGTAACAAGAGGAAGTATTTCTTTCTTCTCTTCTTTTATCAAAAATATTTAATAAACTGGAAATTTAAATTTTTTAACCTCTACCAAGTATGGTCATAATTAACAAATAAAGCTGATCCAAAATGACCCCAGGTCGAGCCTAGCCCTGGGAAAAGTATCCTGCAGATTCATGCAGCACTGGTCGGCCTGTGCGCCTTGGGCGGGGGCGGCGGATTCGGTAATCCATTTCCAACACTAGAAAAGAAAATCAATTATAAATAAATGCCTACCTTCTGCATCAGTTACATCTTGCATGCAATCGCTAGGTACTTACTAGGGAAATGGAGTCCGAAAAAACGCCGCACCCGGGGCATGTGCAGCCGTTTCAGGACCAACCAATGCTGCATGATCTGAGTGTGGGTGAAGGTGGTGTCCGTCTGATGTTGGATTTTCCCAATGATCTCCAGGGCGACGGCGCTCCAGCATGGTCTACAAAACACAAAATAAACATAGGATTTAGTTAAAACTGCATACAAATATCTGTCAACAGTCGATCAGTTGACTAAATGACATTAACAGACACATTTCTAGATGAATCCAATCCTTGAAGCTGGCCTCAGTGTTGGTTCGCACGTGTGGGCCCTCATGACGGTTTTGCACGGACTTTTACACACTTTGTAAACAAACCGTTTCTTCCTGCGCTTCCTTAAGGCCTAGGCATGCATTTAGATGGCAAATCAAAGGCATTAAAAGACACTTACAAGCATGATGATCTCTTCTTGTTGGCGGGTGAAGATTGTGGGCGCCATCTTTCTTCTTGTCTGCAGCAGATAAGTAATGCCCCTGCGGTTTCCGGGTTCGTACGCACGCGTCCGTACGCACACGTACGCGAGCGTGTAAGCGTCAGACCCCGCCAATCTTATTTAAAGGGTCCTGGACACACAGGTCATTTTCTTTGAGAGTCTCAACATTATGGCACCCCAAAAAAATATGGCAAAAGCAGCAAAGGACGCCCGCAGCAGCAGCAAACAGCCATCCAAACCGCAGGAGCCTTGTGCAGGCCCAACAACTCGCTCCCAGATGACAAAAAGAAAGCTGCAGGCAACCCGCAGTGCTCAAGCGAAGCCTCCTAAAAAACCCATGGCAAAAAAGGAGCCAGCGGCCAAGAGGAAGCCACAGGCCAGCAAGGCAACAACAACAGGCGCCCCAAAAGGTACCAAGAGGGTGCGAAGCCCCAGCCCCCCCAGGTCACCATCACCCCACCCACGTGTCTACCAAGCCAAGGCTAAAAAAAGGACACACCAGGAAAGAAGCCCCAACAGCTCTAGCTCGCCATCACCACCACCCGCACATGGTGAAAAATCGTGCAAGAGCCAAAGGCACCGGCAAGGAAGGCCAATAAGCCCCAGCAGCCCGAGCTCGGCATCACCACCACCCACACGTGGCCACAAGTCTCATGGCAAGAGGGCAAGGCACCACCCAAGAAGCCAAGGTCGCCATCCCCACCCGCACGGGTCTCCAAATCCTCGGCCAAGAGGGCAAGGCACTGGCCAAGAAGCCAAAGCTCTGGCTCACCCCTGGACCGGCCTACTACCTCCAAGGGGCATGCTTCTTCTAAGGGCCCACAGAGGCACAGGGCCCCAAGCCCGACTTCTTCAACCACACCTTCTCCTCCTCGGCCACATTCTCCACCGGCACAGGTGTCAAGGCACTCACCTTATGCCACATCTACACCTGCGACTTCAGTGGCCACCCAGCCACGAACACCCAGTCCCTTTCCAAGTCCAGTTCCAAGTCCAGTTCAATCTGCAGCCAGCCAGCAGTCCGTAATTTCACCCCAACACAGCCAGGCCAGAATGTCACCTGATTTCCTGCAAAACACTGAGGAGCCAGAACCGAACCGAACAGGGCGCACATTGCGCAGAGGCCAGTTGAGTGGCAGGTTTGGGGAGGCCCAAACTCTGGCATTGGCTAGTGGGCTCACCTTGTATTATGATGATCTATATGGGCACAGATCCAAAGCGACAAGCAAAAAGCGCAAAGCTGAAATTTTGGAGGAGCTCACCAGACAGGTCAATGCAGTGGGGGAAGAGCTAAAAGATGTGGAGCAGATTCAAAGGAAAATATCGGACCTCAAGTATGCAGCACGGAAGAAAGAAAATAAACGGCGTCATTACAGGTACATATATACTTTGTGGATTAGTCTTCTTCTTGTATTGTTCATCATTTGGCTAAATGTGTACAACTATCTTTTTCAGCTTACAAACTGGCGGAGGATTCCCCACTAAACTGCAATTTACCCGAGCTGAGGAGATGGTGCTGGGCCTGCTACATCCTGTGGCCTTAGAGGGACACTCGGCCCATCAGGACACGGACATTCTGACTATTCCTGCTGGTTAGTAATGTTAGTGTGTATGTGAAATGTGAGCTACGTGTAAAATGAGGCTCCAAGCCATATATTAACACACGCCCCTAGGGTGTGCCTTGTAGTGGAGGTAACAATTTAAACATCATTTGCTAATTTGCTTGCCCATACATGAGCTTTGAGAGTCTTGAGGAACACTATTGAGATTAGCAAAGGACTGCCTGTTATGTATTTAGAGTCAATTACATCCAACACTTCCATCTTTATCTGTAGGCCACTTGGGTTGGAGCTGTGCTTTGGTCTGAAAGACTTGATCTGGGGTGCTTGAAAGGTTGACCTAGAAAGAATGGCAACCAGCATAATCTGATGCCAAATGCTATTTGCAAGCTGAGTGTGGTCCCCTAATGGGCTTTTAGGGATGTGTGAAGCCTCAGAACAGCCAGTACATGCATGTTTATGTGGCTTAAGGTGACCAATGTGTATGTACTTGTTGAATAATACATCTAACAGATAATGGCATTCATAGTCAATGTCAACTTGGTCTATTGGGGGAGTGGCCATTCATGCTTGGCCACGTGTTTTAGTGAAGCATATGTTTTATTACACATCAGCAATGCATAGTTGTGTGTTTACATGCCTTTTTTTCAACCATGCAGCCCAGCATCATCCCTCAGCTAGTGGGGAAGCCTCAGCCAGTTTGACCATGCCGTCAACTTCCGTGCTGCCTCGGACCCAGGATCCGATATATACGGTAAGTGTCTTTTCTGATTTTGCTTATGCATGTGACTTGCCCTGTTTCTTTTTGCGGAATAACATATGTATTGCCCAAACTGAACCTTTTTTATTTACATGTCCCAACAGACCCACACACTGATGGAAGAAATCCAGGTGCTGGAGGAGGATGGAACCTTCATGGGACCTTCTGTACAGCCCCCCCTGGGACAGAATCTGCAACTGTCCCAACATGTTTCTCCAACAAATCCTCAGCAGCAGAGTGAAGCTGGCAGCATGCAGAGACTGAGCCGACAGTCCCCAGTGTTAGCTCTACTGCTGAGGATTTGCCAAGCAGACCTGTGGCAGTTGGTGGACCTAGAGGCCCATCATCTGCACGCCCCACAACCTGGGGAATTGGGAGGCGTAGTCAGCTACGTCGGCCAGTTTCCCAGGGGAGGGGCGCGCCGATGAGCATGGCACCATGAGAGGCGGTTATTTCGCCTACAAAATCAAAGAAACCACGAGCACCTTCATGGCCAGTTAGAGACATTAAATAACACCTTAAACTCCATGCTGACTGAATATAGGTCCAACAACAGCCACATGGCCACCTTATCGAATTATTACAGTGCCATGCTTGAGGAAGTTAGAAATAGCAACAGCCACATGGCCACCTTATCTAACAATCTCAGTGCCATGATGGCTGAATTTCGAACTTCCAATAGAAACATGTTGGAACAGTTGCAGATTCTAAATGCCACACAGGCCCAGGTGAGGGCCCACCTTCAAGGGCCCCAACCTGGGTTTTATGGGCATCCCCCATTTTAAGGCCTATTTGGCCTGTAACTGCTCCACATCTTTGCTTTACATCCCCACTGTATTGACCTGTCAGATGAGCCCTACCAATAAACCCTTTTGGTATGGCTTTGCTTGTATGCTTTGAATTTGTGCCCATATAGCTCATTAGAGTGCTGGGTTAGCCCACTAGCCAATGCCGGAGGTCAAGCCTCACTGAATCTGCCACTCAAGGTGTTGCGCTGCAGGCTTGGGCCTAATTACATTGGTTCTGGCTCCTCCTGTTTGTAGGCATGATTGGGGGAAAATCTGGGCTTGAAAACTACTACCTTAACCCCTGGCTGAGATTGAACAGGACTTGGATTGGGACTGGGGGTTCTTGTTTGGGTGGGCCACTGAGTAACAGGTGTAGATGTGGCATAGGTATGGCTGCTTTACACCTGTGCCTGTGGCAAATGTGGCCAAGCGGGAGAGGGTGTGTCTGTGGGCGTATTTGTTTTGTTAAAAATCTGGAAATGCCAATGCATGTCACATATGTGTTTGTTTTGATATTTTGTATTAAACTTTGGCCTGGAGTGCCTTACTTGGAAACTCCTGCCTGTGTCCGAATGCTATGTGGCATGATTTGCCAAATATGACATTTGTAGTTTGACCATGTATTTACATGAACTATGGGAGTGACCATCAACTCCAATGTTTGTTTTTCAAATAAACCCCAAACATTTTTACTAAAACTGTTGTTGTCTAAGTTGATGCCTTTAGGTTTTTTGGGAATAAAGATTACTTAAAGTTTGCACTAGCAACTTGGGCACAAAAAAAGATACGAGTTTCAAATCAGGTGTGAGGTTTATAGTAATTAATTCCTTAATTCAATAAAGTGACAAAACAAACAAAGGGACAACAAATTAGGAAAAATGTGTGGCTATCAAATTTGACCGCACGGCTTGGCCAGACGCTCTAGGTGGCCCACGGTAGTCCTCCTCTGGATCATCGGTAGGTGGAGAGGGGGGCAAATCCACATACCGGGGGACACACTGCAATATGGCAAAATTATGCAACACTGCACACACCATGTTAAAATCTATGACCTTTTTGGGGTCATACTGAAGGCCTCCCCCGGTATGGGCCAAGCATCTGAAGCGGGTCTTTAATAGGCCAAACGCCCTCTCCACCACGGCCCTGGTCTTCCGGTGTGCCCTATTATATGCATCCTGGGCGGCATTCTGGGGCCGGAGGACGGGCGTCAGAAGCCACAGAAGGAGTGGATAGCCGGAATCACCTGCAAATATTGTAAGCAAAACACATAAATTACACATTACTCCCTAAATTGAATCCCAAAAACGGCGCATCAACATGACTAAGAGGCTAGGTCACATTTGCTAAACAGCATGAGCACACATATTGTACAGGCAAAAAAAAAGCCTAAAAACATATAATAGATGTGTGAACAATTTAAACATCAAAGATGGCGGATGATGGCCAATCAGCAAGACTGCTAACAGGTATTGGTTTAGGACTGTGCTGCTCAGCATTCTTGGATGTGTTAACTTTTCAGGACCCCGTATCTGCTTTGTCTGAGGCAAAAACAGCTCTTACCCGGCCCCTGCACTTTATCCCGCTCTCCTCTACTCAGTAAGTGTAATGCATCTAAGCAAAGATGGCGCAGACCCTATCATAAAGTCAAGAACATAATTGGGAAGACTAATGATTAATTTACTATAAATTCAAATTCAACATTTTGCAAATGCAGGACAAACATTTAGCAAGGCTTTGTTGTTTGAAAAATGTAATGGTTAAGGCCGTGTTTCACATGTAAACAAGGTGTACAAATAAGCATAGTTTCATACATGGAACACAAACTAAATTCATAGGCATACATTTCCAAAAAAATGACGTTATTGGCGTCAACTTACCAAGGAGCCATCCACCGGAAAATTCCCCAGACTCAAACCGACCTTACAATCCAGATCTTCTAAGAATAGACCAAAGTGGTGCACCACATATTATCAGAAAAAACTGTGCTACACTGCAACAATAGTAGAATCAAAACAAAATTAGGCTCGTGGGGGTACACCCACAGGTCTAAAGGACAGGAGCACCAACAATAATAAAATAACCAATTTCATTTATTAAAGAATCAACATGAAACATACAATGCAAAACATGCAATACATACAAGACATGACTAACACTTTAAAAACACTGCCTAGTACCCCAAATTTCATCCAGTGCTGAATGCCACAGCATAAAAAATATATATATCTGGGATAGCTCCTAATACTTTATTGTGCCGGCACAATAGACTACTGTTTATTATTAGGGGCTATACGTGTTTGATATTAGGAGCTATCCCAGATATATATATTTTTTATGCTGTGGCATTCAGCACTGGATGAAATTTGGGGTACTAGGCAGTGTTTTTAAAGTGTTAGTCATGTCTTGTATGTATTGCATGTTTTGCATTGTATGTTTCATGTTGATTCTTTAATAAATGAAATTGGTTATTTTATTATTGTTGGTGCTCCTGTCCTTTAGACCTGTGGGTGTACCCCCACGAGCCTAATTTTGTTCAGATCTTCTAAGAATGTAGGCATCATGGGATGAGCCTGGGAACTCGGCGAGCATACTAAGGAACTGCATGTCCGGGGCCACCACTGCTTGGACATTCAGTGAGTGGCCCATTTTGCGGTTCCTGGTAAAAAATAACAACAAAAACATTAGCAAGGCAAGGAAAACTAGTGAAACACTAACTAATCACACCCTAAGCAAAACCTGTGGGCCAATACAAATAACACTAACCAAGTACATAAGTATTTGGTACACAAAAAAAAGGATATGTATGTTTGAAAAAGTAAATATTGGAAGTGTCTATTTCAGGTACACCTTAAAATGTTTCCCTTTGGAACACATGTGAAATTTTGGAGAAACTAAATACAGTCCATTGTTTCACATGGACTTTTTACAAGGAGGGAATAATTACAAGGAGTGAATAATTACAAGGAGGGAATAATTACAAGGAGGGACTTTTTACAAGGTGGGAATAATTACAAGGAGGGACTTTTTACAATTTGGGTTTTTAAAAATTGTAAAATAAAATAAGGTAAAGTAATTGTAAAAATGACAGATTGTACTTGCCTGTAGATATACTCGTCGCCTGCCGGAGGCACCAGGGCAACGTGGGTGCAGTCAATGGCACCCATGACGTTGGGCATGTCGGCGATGTTATAAAACGCCAGCTTAATCGCTTTCCTGGCTACCATGTCCTCAGGAAAACAAATATATTTCCGAGTAATGGTAGCCATGCCTTCCAAAAACTTGGATAGTGCGCGGCTCAGCGTAGGCTGGGAGAACCCCACGGAGAGGGCACCCAGCCTCTGGAACGAGCCGTTCGCCAAAAATTGCAGGCAGCCAAGCATCTTAGTCATACCTGAAATTGCTTGCCCCTTCCTTGTGGTGCGGGCTAACCATGGCCGCAGCTCACTATACAACTTATGGAGGGAAGCGCGATTAAGTCTGGTGAGCTCGAACAGCTCAATGTCATGCATGCCATCTATGTGCATGCGTCGCCGGTGCAATCTGGTCTCGGCACTCCGGACAATTTCAATGAGCTGCAGATCCTCATGCTCCTCAAATACACTAGAGTCATACATAGCTGCTAGTCTCGAGGTCAAAATGGTCCCGTAAGGGGATCGCAAAGAAAACGGGTTTATAGGGTGGTGGTCCATCGGCAATCAGCTCTCTGAATGAGACGCAAGGCCATACCAATAACGTAAGTTATCTGAACGAATGAAAAATATCAGATTTTGTTGGGAAAATGATCCGAACTAACGCAAATGTTCCGATTTGCTTTTGTTCATCGAAAGCGCATATACGCATTTTCCCGAACGTTCGTACGAATGAAAAAAACCAAAAAAATGACAAACACACACAAAAACTTTCACAGACAGCTACGGAAGTCCAGACGAATGTGCCTCTGAATCGAGCCTAATGTCCCATACTTAAATATTCACATGACCCACAGGGTGCCATAATGGTGAACTAAAGAGAAAGAAATATACACCTTCAAGCTTCCTAGAGGGCATCCCATTTCATAGCACCCACTGCCAAAATATATGAAAAGAAGAATAATGAAGTAACAGTTTTTCCTCTCACGCAAGCCCCTGTTTCTTTAAACATCCTCAGCTCTTATCTGTTCTGTCTTTGATCTCCTACTAGCAAATCACAGTGTGGGGGTGGGGTGAGATTAATGATGAAGATTGCAACATATCCTTGAAAAAACTCCAACAATAGAGTGAAATGCATTGGATAATATGCCACATGATACAAAGACAATGTTTTATATGTAAAATATTTTATTAATAAATTACACCAAGAATATTTTTAACAGTTGTCTTAGCAAATTGTAAATGTTGTACTTTATGAGTGGAGTAATGAAGTAGAGTGGTACTCCATTTACAATTGTCTTGAAAAAAAGTATTAATTATTTTAATCAAAAATTTTGCAATGAGTTTTTTTACAGTTTAATTATTATTAATTATAAACTTGCATTTATAATGTAATGCAATGTAATTAGTAATGCTTCTAGTTAAATAGTTTAAACCAGACCAACACCCTTACAGGAAAAAGTGCTCATGTGCATCCCTCCCCAGGGCAATTCAGATTGCTGCACATAAAAAAGAATTTACCTTTTGTAACTCTTGCTTTGATCAATTTTACAAACAGAACGGTGTCCCATGGAGCTGCAGGCCACCCACAAAGAGGAAGGGCTGCTGGGTTTCCGGGTGCTGTGCATTGTAGCATTATGCACGGCTGGACTACTGGGAAAAAAAGCTCAGAAATGTCTGCTACTAAGAAAAAAGAGAAAAAGTGGTGCAACTTTTAGTGGAGGCAGGATCAAATGTAAGGGCTGACAATGATTAAGTATCAAGCATGCAGATAGGGCCAGTGAGTTTTGGGGAGTTTTCCTTTCCAGTTGTGCAAAGCTGTTGGTCCTGTTTAAATATGTATTTAATTTAATTATTACTAGACCAAAAATCAGCATAAATATAATTTATTAAGCAAAGCTTTAAATATACACACATTTGCAATATGAAAGTAGCAGCATGCCAAACATTACCCCCCTGAGTAAGTTGCCTGGAGACAAGTAATGTGTGGAAGTTTAAACTGAACCCCGGGTTTCAGCAGAGACCATATCAGGACCCAAAGCAAAAAAGAGTTTGGTTGCTCACCGCTACCATTGAGAAAAATTGAACAGGAGATGTGAGTGTCTGGGATCCTCACCCGAGAAATCCCTCACTATAAGAATGACCAGTATTTGAGAGCTGTAACACTGAGACAGAGGCAGATATACAGCAAACAGGGTTTAATGGTGGTAACGCTGCAAACAGGTATACACAGCACAAAGCAAAACAGGCCACTACTACTACTACAGAGAGATGGATCTCGAACTTAAAGAACTTGAAGGACAAACCCCTTTCAGAAAAGTAATGTTGATATACAAGAAACTGGCGATGCACCTAATAACAAGAAGTATTATGTAACATATAGATTCCCATCATAGTAAATTAGTCAAATCCATAAATATAATTCCGCCGATGTAAGTTATGGTAATATATAGAAACCTTGCTTACTACAATATAATGAAACACGGTAAACATGGAGTTTTAGGTTATAAATAGACCTTATCAGAGGTATAGAGCACAATTAGGAAAATTATCCCAGAGGACAACCCTAACAATCAACTAACCAACCCATGTAACGAACTGTAACTGATAAAAAATTTAAATAAAAGGCAGGACAGAGACCTGCCAGTCACTTAAAAAAATTAAAAGGAGGACCTCCAGGCTGATGAGATAACTGGTGTAGTGCCTCAGTTTCATATGCCTCCTGGTCTATAAACACAATGCAGCCCACTTTAACTGTGTTTCTTATAACCAAATCCGAGTTATTGCAGAATCCATCAAGTGCCCTGCTTTCACCTGAGGTTAAATTAGTAAACTGGTGGACTTGGTTTCTGGTAGCCAAGTGAGACAGTTGTAAATCAACTGTATCTTGAAATGTCTCAATTGCAGGGGACCTGGAGATCACTGGGCAAAACTCCAGATTTGTAAATGAATGAATGTTTATTCCCCATGCATATACAATGCACATGCTGGGAAGTTTACATGGCAAGAGGCAAGATTGAGCATAGAAGTTACAGGGAATAGTATTACGAAGCTCACATATATAGGAATAGTATACATCTGTATCTTCAGTTACTACCTTTTGAAAGATGATATATATATATATATATATATATATATATATATATATATATCTATATATATATTACATGTACATGCTAAAACTATAGTGCTGCAGTTCAGGGGCGTAGCTAAAGTCTTGTGGGCCCTGATGCGAGGAGTCAAACTGGGCCCCCCCCCATCATCAGTGACAGCGACCCCTATAGCTACGCCCCTGGATATGAGATAGATAGATAGATAGATAGATAGATATGAGATAGATAGATAGATAGACTGGCAGATAGATAGATAGATAGATAGATAGATAGATAGATATAGACTGGCAGAGAGATAGATAGATAGATAGATAGATAGATAGATAGATAGATAGATAGATATAGACTGGCAGAGAGATAGATAGATAGATAGATAGATAGATAGATAGACTGGCAGAGAGATAGATAGATAGATAGATAGATAGATAGATAGACAGACTGGCAGAGAGATAGATAGATAGATAGACTGGCAGAGAGATAGATAGATAGACTGCGAGATAGATAGATAGATAGATAGATAGATAGATAGATAGATAGATAGATAAATAGATAGATAGATAGACTGGCAGAGAGATAGATAGATAGATAGATAGATAGATAGATAGATAGATAGATAGATAGATAGATAGATAGATAGATAGACTGGCAGAGAGATAGATAGATAGATAGATAGATAGATAGATAGATAGATAGATAGATAGATAGACTGGCAGAGAGATAGATAGATAGACTGGCAGAGGGATAGATAGATAGAATGGCAGAGAGATAGAGAGATAGATAGATAGATAGATAGATAGATAGATAGATAGACTGGCAGAGAGATAGATAGATAGATAGATAGATAGATAGATAGATAGATAGATAGATAGATAGACTGGCAGAGAGATAGATAGATAGACTGGCAGAGGGATAGATAGATAGAATGGCAGAGAGATAGAGAGATAGATAGATAGATAGATAGATAGATAGATAGATAGATAGATAGATAGACTGGCTGTTAGGGCGAGCGCTGCGTTTTCCCCGCGCAGCGCCCCCCTCCGTGCCTCTCCTCGGGCGAGCGCTGCGTCCCCTTCCTGCAGCGCTCCCCGCTCTACCACCATCTGGGCGTCCGCTGCTGGCCCCCCAGGCTGCGTTTCCTCCTTACCTGGTCCCCGCGCTTCCTCCTCTGGCCGGCATGGCCGCCGGCTTCCTCCTACTGCTGCAGTTCCGCCTTCCTTGCGCGCACGTCCCCGGCCACTAGGGGGCGCGCGCGTCAACATTCACAGATTTAAAGGGCCAAGGTCCTGATAATTGGTCTCTGGCCATCCAATCTCTTTTCGGCTCTTCCCATAAATTGGACCCTGCCTTACTTCCTGTGCCGGATCTTCGGTGTTCTTCCGTGTATGACAGTCGCTGTATTGCTTGATTCCTCGTGTATGACCTCGGCTCTCCCTTTGACCTTCGAACCTGTGCTGCCCGTCCCGACCTCGGCTTGTTTCTCCGCTATTGAACCCGCGCTGCCAGTCCTGACCTCGGCTTTCTCCTTCGACCACTGTTTGTCTCTACTGCACGTCACCTCAGCAGTTTGTGGAACTGTGCCGCTGTTGGGGGGTAGCGACCTGGGAGTCACCTGCCGCACAAGACCATCCCGCCTTGCGGTGGGCTCTGGTGAAAACCAGAGGCTCCTTAGACTCCGCTCCCCTGACGCGGTATCTGCCAAACAGTTCTGCAAATCCAGCGGGTCCACTTCTTCGCACGTTCAACCTGGTGCGTAACAGTAAGATCCGGCCATGGATCCCGCTGAGGTGCCCTTGCCGGAGACTTCCGAACTCCCAGCGCTGGTGGCTTTGCAGTCCCGGCAGATTAATCAGCTTACCGCTATGATGCAGCAACTCTTGACCCAGCAGCAGTCGCCTTCTCCACCGCCACCGGTGCCGCCACCGCAGTCTCCAGCGGCTTCCTCATCCAGAATCCGCCTCTCCTTGCCAGCAAAATATGAGGGGGACGCGAAGTTGTGCAGAGGCTTTCTAGCCCAGTGCTCTATGCACCTGGAATTATTGTTCGACCAATTCCCCACCGAACGCTCTAAAGTGGCCTTCATCATTAGTCTGCTCTCCGGAAAAGCCTTGGCTTGGGCCACTCCCTTGTGGGACCGTAATGATCCTCTCACCTTCACCGTCCAGGCCTTTGTTACAGAATTCCGTCAGGTTTTTGAAGAACCCGCTCGAGCCTCATCTGCCGAGTCCGCTCTATTGGATTTAACGCAAGGCGATCTTTCTGTTGGTGAATATGCTATTCGATTCCGTACTTTGGCCTCCGAGTTAGCATGGAATAATGAGGCTCTCTGCGCTTGTTTTAAGAAAGGTCTCTCTAGCAAGATCAAAGATGTTCTAGCGGCCCGAGAGATTCCTGACTCCCTTTCTGAACTCATACATCTCGTCACTCGCATTGACATACGCTTTGCTGAGAGGCGTGAAGAACTTCGCCTGGAGAGAGATTCCCAACGCGACAGGAGGATGTTTCGTTTGGCTCCTACCTTTCAGAAACCTTTGTCTGTACCATCATCTCCAGAGGTGGAAGCCATGCAGGTCGGCCGCTCTCGCCTAACCCCCGTGGAGAGGTCTCGCAGGAGGAATGAAAATCTCTGTCTGTATTGCGCCAGTCCTGATCATTTTCTAAGAGATTGCCCCATTCGTCCTTCTCGACTGGGAAACGGGCGCACCTAGACTCGTTGGGAGAGGCGTCTCTGGGTGTGTGTGCTTCCTCTCCAAGATTTACTGTACCTGCACAGCTTTGTCTCTCATCTGCCTCTGTGCTTAATTTGCCGGTCTTCCTGGACTCTGGTTCGGCGGGCAATTTCATAGAGGCCTCCCTGATCAAGAAACACGACATAGCAGTTAACCGCTTGGCCAAACCGTTATTCATCGCCTCAGTTAATGGAGATAGACTGAATTGTATGGTGCAGTATCGTACCAAGCCTTTGCTCCTTAAGATCGGCCTCTTTCACCAGGAATACCTGGAACTCTTTGTGTTACCCCATTGTACTTCCCCAATCCTATTGGGTCTTCCTTGGCTTCAACTCCATAATCCTACCCTAGACTGGGTCACAGGGGACATCAAGGCGTGGGGTACAACCTGCCTAAAGAATTGCTTGAAAGCCTTACCAGTTCGAACCGATCATCCTACCACATCTCTACCGGGCCTACCCGAAGTTTACCGGGCCTACGCTGACGTCTTCTGCAAGAAGCAAGCTGAGATCCTTCCGCCACATCGTCCTTATGATTGCCCGATCGATCTCCTGCCTGGAACCACTCCTCCTCGTGGCCGTATCTACCCACTATCCGTCCCCGAAACTCAAGCAATGTCTACTTACATACAAGAAAATTTGCAGAGGGGCTTCATCCGGAAGTCCTCTTCTCCCGCTGGGGCAGGCTTTTTTTTTGTACAGAAGAAAGACGGTTCTCTCCGACCCTGTATTGACTATCGGGGTCTTAACAAGATCACGGTAAAGAACCGATACCCCTTACCTTTAATTCCAGAACTCTTCGACCGTCTTCGTGGCTCCAGGATCTTTTCCAAACTAGATCTCAGAGGAGCCTACAATCTGATCCGCATCCGCAAGGGAGACGAATGGAAGACTGCCTTTAATACCCGTGACGGTCATTTCGAGTATTTGGTGATGCCCTTCGGGCTTTGTAATGCTCCTGCCGTATTTCAAGAGTTCGTCAATGACATCTTCCGGGACTTGTTGTATTCCTGTGTCGTGGTCTATTTAGATGATATCCTCATCTTCTCTTCTTCCCTCGAAGAGCATCACCGGCACGTTCGTCTGGTACTATCCCGCCTTCGGCAGCATCATCTTTATGCCAAATAAGAAAAGTGTCTCTTTCACCAGACCGCTCTGCCTTTTTTGGGTTATACTGTTTCAGCCCAAGGACTACAAATGGACCCTAGCAAATTGAAAGCGGTATTAGACTGGCCTCGGCCTGTTGGTCTGCGTTCCATTCAACGATTTCTGGGCTTCGCCAACTATTACCGTCAATTCATACCCCATATCTATTTTTACCGACCATAAGAACCTTTTGTATCTACAAACTGCTCAGCGCTTGAATCCTCGCCAAGCTCGTTGGTCACTATTCTTCGCGCGGTTTAATTTCCGCATTCACTTTCGGCCTGCCTCTAAGAACATCAGGGCAGATGCTCTGTCTCGCTCCTCGGACTTCACTGACGTGGATACTGCTCCTCAGTTCATTATATCCCCTGATCATTTGATTCATTCTGCTCCTGCCTCCCTAGTGCAGGCTCCGCCTGGGAAGACCTTTGTCCCGGTTCGCCGACGCCTCCAAATATTAAAATGGGGTCATGCTTCCCGTATTGCCGGGCATGCTGGTATCAAAAAGTCTAACGCAATTATTGCCAGATATTATTGGTGGCCCTCCATTGAGAAGGATGTGGCAGAATTCGTGCAAGCTTGTACCACCTGTGCACGTAATAAAACCCCTCGCCAAAGACCGGCGGGCCTTCTTCATCCTCTTCCTATTCCTGAAATCCCTTGGTCACACATCGCTATGGACTTCATCACGGATCTTCCTCCATCTCAAGGCAATACAGTAATCTGGGTTGTTGTGGATCGTTTTTCAAAAATGGCGCACTTCGTTCCGCTACCAGGACTCCCATCCGCTCCTCAGTTGGCTAAAAACTTTTTTAAGCATATTTTTCGGCTCCATGGACTTCCTTCCCACATTGTCTCCGACAGGGGAGTTCAGTTTGTTTCAAAATTCTGGAGGGCTCTCTGTACTCAGTTAAAAGTGAAATTAGATTTTTCCTCGGCTTACCACCCCCAGTCCAACGGCCAAGTGGAGAGGGTCAATCAGGTTCTAGGACAATATCTACGTCACTTCATTTCGGCCCGACAAGACGACTGGGTCGATCTCTTGCCATGGGCGGAGTTCTCTTATAATTTCAAAGATTCTGAAGCCACAAAAAAATCTCCATTTTTCATTGTTTATGGCCGCCAACCTTTGCCTCCTCTACCCTTACCTACACAGTCGGGAGTACCCGCCGTGGATGACTTAACACAGTTTTTTTCCTCTATCTGGCGTGAAACACGACATTCTCTTGTTCTAGCCTCTACCCGCATGAAGAACAGCGCTAATAAAAGAAGGAGAATCGCTCCTGTTTTCTTTCCTGGAGATAAAGTTTGGCTTTCAGCCAAGTACATTCGTTTCAAGATACCCAGTTATAAATTGGGTCCTCGCTATTTAGGGCCGTACAGGATCAAGCAACAAATTAATCCGGTCTGTTACAAACTTCATCTGCCAGCCTCCTTACGTATTCCCAACTCTTTTCATGTTTCATTATTAAAACCTCTGACGACTAATCGATTCTCTTCTAAAACGTTGGAGCCACTTCCGGTCGCGGGTACCGAAGATGCCTTCTCGGTGAGAGAGATTCTGGCTTCCAAAATATCCAGAGGGAGACGATACTTTCTAGTGGATTGGGAGAATTGCGGTCCAGAAGAGAGGTCCTGGGAGCCTGAGGAGAATATCCTCGATCGGAGCCTCATTTCAAACTTCCTCGGTCCCAAAAAGAGGGGGAGACCTAAGGGGGGGGGTACTGTTAGGGCGAGCGCTGCGTTTTCCCCGCGCAGCGCCCCCCTCCGTGCCTCTCCTCGGGCGAGCGCTGCATTTTCCCCGCGCAGCGCCCCCCTCCGTGCCTCTCCTCGGGCGAGCGCTGCGTCCCCTTCCTGCAGCGCTCCCCGCTCTACCACCATCTGGGCGTCCGCTGCTGGCCCCCCAGGCTGCGTTTCCTCCTTACCTGGTCCCCGCGCTTCCTCCTCTGGCCGGCATGGCCGCCGGCTTCCTCCTACTGCTGCAGTTCCGCCTTCCTTGCGCGCACGTCCCCGGCCACTAGGGGGCGCGCGCGTCAACATTCACAGATTTAAAGGGCCAAGGTCCTGATAATTGGTCTCTGGCCATCCAATCTCTTTTCAGCTCTTCCCATAAATTGGACCCTGCCTTACTTCCTGTGCCGGATCTTCGGTGTTCTTCCGTGTATGACAGTCGCTGTATTGCTTGATTCCTCGTGTATGACCTCGGCTCTCCCTTTGACCTTCGAACCTGTGCTGCCCGTCCCGACCTCGGCTTGTTTCTCCGCTATTGAACCCGCGCTGCCAGTCCTGACCTCGGCTTTCTCCTTTGACCACTGTTTGTCTCTACTGCACGTCACCTCAGCAGTTTGTGGAACTGTGCCGCTGTTGGGGGGTAGCGACCTGGGAGTCACCTGCCGCACAAGACCATCCCGCCTTGCGGTGGGCTCTGGTGAAAACCAGAGGCTCCTTAGACTCCGCTCCCCTGACGCTGTATCTGCCAAACAGTTCTGCAAATCCAGCGGGTCCACTTCTTCGCACGTTCAACCCGGTGCGTAACACTGGCAGAGAGATAGATAGATAGATAGATAGATAGATAGACTGGCAGAGAGATAGATAGATAGATAGATAGATAGATAGATAGATAGATAGATAGACAGACTGGCAGAGAGATAGATAGATAGATAGATAGATAGATAGATAGATAGATAGATAGATAGATAGATAGATAGATAGATAGATAGATAGATAGATAGACTGACTGGCAGAGAGATAGATAGATAGATAGATAGATAGATAGATAGATAGATAGATAGATAGACTGGCAGAGAGATAGATAGATAGACTGGCAGAGAGACAGACAGACAGACAGACAGACAGACAGACAGACAGACAGACAGATAGATAGATAGATAGATAGATAGATAGATAGATAGATAGATAGACTGGCAGACAGACAGACAGATAGATAGATAGATAGATAGATAGATAGATAGATAGATAGATAGATAGACTGGCAGACAGACAGACAGACAGACAGACAGACAGACAGACAGACAGATAGATAGATAGATAGATAGATAGATAGATGTACTGGCAGAGGGGTGGATGGATGGATGGATACAGGGGTGGGTGGATAGATAGACAGGCAGAGGGAGAGGTTGATAAATAAATGGACAGAGGGATAAACAAACTTGTGGAGTGAAGTAGCCAGAAATAAAGAACAGACATGACCTTTACACACAGTGCAGCCATCCTCTCTCTGTCCCTCCCCCGTGGTTACTCTACAATGGCCTCTAGTTACATTACACAGCTTAGCATTGGTGGCTCAGTAGATATCTTTGCTCCCCCCTCCCTGTCTCCACTGTTTCTCAGCTCCTCCAGTTATTGCACTTCCTACCTTGTGGCTTCGCCTGCAGGCACTCGGCTTCTTCAGTAAATAGCGCGCTGTGACAGACATCATTCTTTCCCAGCTGCCCCTGCAGAGTCAGTGGGCGGGGCTGAGGCCTCTGATTGGTCCATTGCCAGGCAGCCTGTAGAGGAGCCAGGGGTGGGGCTGAGGCCTCTGATTGGTCCATTGCCAGGCAGCCTGTAGAGGAGCCAGGGGTGGGGCTGAGGCCTCTGATTGGTCCATTGCCAGGCAGCCTGTAGAGGAGCCAGGGGTGGGGCTGAGGCCTCTGATTGGTCTATTGCCAGGCAGCCTGTTAAGGAGCGAGGGGCGGGGCTGAGGCCTCTCATTCATCCATTGCCAGGCAGCCCGTTCTGTCTCTCCTCCGGGCCCGCGGCGGCAGACAGTTACAGTGGGCAGGGGGGGGCCCTGCGGGCCCCCCCTGGCTTAGGGGCCCAGTCGCAATGGCGACCCTTGCGACCCCTATAGCTACGCCCCTGCTGCAGTTACTCCTAAATAAAAAGACCTGAGTATTGTCATTGTTCAACTGCTGAATGGCCATGGGGAAAAATGTCTCGTTTGTCTTGTTGTTTTACTTAGTGGCAGAACTTAGGGGGGAACCAATCACCTTTTTCCGCCATTCTACTAATTTTCTGGAGCCTTAGTTTCTTTCTTCTGGTAGCAGCATCGTACCACACAAGAATCAATGTGCACATTATGGATTCCACTAGGAAAAACATTCTTTGTTGTGCTCTCCTTAGTAGGAGATCAATATGTTGGTGCCATTAAAGATCCTGACATATGATGGTACCCAGGAACTTAGTGCTGCTTACTCTTCCCACTTCCAAGTCAATATATCAGAGAAGGACACAGAGCTCGACAGTTTCTTTTGTAGAGAGGAACAGGTTGTTAGCTTTAAACCAGTGGCTTAATGTATTGACCTCATTGTGATACATTATTTTGTCTTTATTGCTGATGAGTCCGATAACTGTTGTAGCATGTGCAAATTTCTGTATCTTGACCGATTCTAGAGCGGAGGTGCAATAATTAGTATAGCATGTGAACAGCAGAGGTGACAGAGCACATCCCTGGGGAGCACAAATGTTGGTCACTCTGATACTGGAGTATATATCTCCGATGTTTACACATTAAGTCCTTCCAGTTAAAAAACTCCAAATCCAGTCGCACATTCTAGACAGGACAGCCATTTTCTCAAGTTTATCAATCAGGATGGCTGGTTCTATTGTACTGAACTAAAATCAACGAACAATAGCCCAACATATGCACCTGGTCTGTATGTGTTATCTAGAACATATTTGATGGCCAAGTTCACCTCATCCTCAGCCGATCTGTTTGCTTTAAAAGCAATTTGAAAAGGATGCCAAAAGTCCTTCATAGTTGCTTGTAGGTAGGTCATTACTCATTTTTCCAAGACTTTCATTGTTAGTGTTACTGGCCTGTAGTCCTCTAATGACCCATTGAAGATACCCATTAGAACTGGTGCAAGCTGTTCTGCACACACCTTCTCGCATGGCGGAGATATTCCATCTGGGCCTGGGGCCTTCCTGATGTTTAGATTCATGAGTTTACATCTGGCTTGAGGTTCACCAACAATTAGACTGTTGCCTACTGAGCTAGTGTCACTTATTGGTGTTTTTCTGCTGTTGCTGTCCGTACTGGCCCGGTTACTCATTTCAAACCTGCAGCAGAATTTTTTCAGTTACTCTGCTAGATGTTCACTTGGACAAGTTAATGCTGGGGTGGAACTTTCCATGCTGACCTGGTGTCCCCAGATAAAAAAAAAAAAAACTTGATTTAGGTTGCAGCATTAATTTCCTTGGTTAGTCTGTTAATTAGACCCTTGAACCTGGTTGTGTCAACCTCCCGGTGTGCATCCTCTTTGCATTTCGGTAGCCTCCTGATATTGTGTGTACACCAAGGTTTGTTGTTGCCGAACCACTTGTATTTTTTTTGGTACTAAAATCCTCAAAAACCCTGTTGTAGGCGCATAACGTGTCTGACCATTCCTCTAGGTTTGTGTTCACTTTCTTGAAAACTTACCAGTTGGTATAGTCAGAGCATGCTTGTAGGTTCCATTTTACCTCTACTCTCCATTGCTTCACAGATCTGATTGTTGGTTCTTAAGGCGATGTATGTACGTTGGAATAAGATGGATCAAACAGTGGTCAGAGAACCCCAAGACCACTTTTGGTCTTGACTTGTATGCACCCCTTAGTATGGTGTTACATTGGTCTAGGACACACCCTATGTTGCTTTGGTTGGGGCTAGGGACCTTATGTGTATCTCCTTCCAAGTCTCATAATTCCAGCATTGTTAGAGTGTCACTGAAGGTATAAGGAAGTCAGTCATCTACTGCAGCAATTTGATTACTTGCAGTGAGCGTATCAATATGGGATAAGTATTCTGGTTAGGTCCAGAATAGTAGAAAACAAATCCATGCTGTAAACAGGAAAAAAGAAAAGAGCTTTTCTTGGTTTGGGGTCAAAACATGTGGGGATAGTTTCAGGACCGTAGATTATTGGTCTATTTCTTTGAAGTTCTGTCTCTGAGATTGTTTGTGCTGTTCGAATCTGTGTCCAGCATGTGCGCCTTGTCCTGAGTTAAAAACTTTGTTCGTCTCTATCAGAAGCATTTGTTAAATCCTCATACCTTCTAGCACTTCTCCGATCTTCTGAGTCTGAAGTATCAATAAATGTAACTGATTTTTTATTTGTTTATTTAGGATCAATTTACTCCTAGCGTGACTGTGCTGATGTTGTACTGGTCAATCATCCCGATTTAGCTAATAGTCCTTGTTATCACGGACATATATTTTTTGCAGTGTAGTAATCTCTGCCTCCACTTTGTCAACCTTGAAACTGAGTTGAGTTATGAACTGATTATACTTCCAACAAAGTTTTAGTTTCTTTAAGTGTAACGTCAATTTCAGCAAATTTCTGTTCCTCGTAATTAATAATGAGGCGCATCAGTTTAAATGATGCCTCACAAAGTATTTGCTTCCATTTGGTTTTGAAGGAATCTGGATACTGGGTGGTGGAGACCTTTTGTTAATCAAAGACCTTGCAGATCATAGAATTCTTAATATACTTTTCTAAAGTCATTTATTATTTTGGCCCACCAGGTCTGCAAATATCTTAATTATAATTGTTCATTACATTTTAAGCAGGTATTATAAAATCTGGGTTTTCCAGGATAGTTTGTGAAGATACAAGAACAGCTTTAGTCTGGTAGCATGAGGCGGTTCCTCTATTGTCATACCGGTGAGAAGATATAATCCTTTTTGCCTCTTTAATATCAGCATGTTTATTCTATATTGGAATACAGAGGTGCTATGACTCATGGATCAATTCCTTACAATCTGAACATTTATGTAGGTTCTTGAATAATATTTAATTTTAGGATTGTTTTTGAAGCACTTATATATTTTTTAGGTTGCATTTCATGCTGCACTTTTACATTTGCACTTTTGCACATATTTCTATATATTTAAATTATTTGTTATTTTATCTTATGTATTTAATGGTCACTTTGTATATCTGTGCAGCACTACATCTATTCATAGTCAACACTATACTGACCTGGTTGTCATCTTTATTAGCAGCTGTCCATTATCTTTATAGTATGTCTTTAGCAATTCATTAATGTGATATTCTTTGAAGTTGTTCGCTCATTTATCTCTGTAATAGCGGTTTTCTTTTCTTTCAACTCCAAATACAAAGTGATTGAACAGTTCTATGCTGCCACTGCCACTTCTAGACAGGGATATGACAGAACGGTCCAATTAACCATGGCCGTTCAGTAAACATAACTCTTAATTTAGGGAATTTGTTATGATTTTAAGATTTATTTAATAGGAACCTCTCCAGCCCAGCATTTTCGATTTGTAAATTCTCCCTACCCTGCCACCCTCCCCTAGCACCCCGAATCCAGCTGAGAAGTTGGACAGTGCTGCAGATCTGTCCCAATGCACTCTGCCATCTTTCTGAAGTACAGGAAGGCTGTTGGGTGCAGGCACTTTCCACACCTCTGTTCAATCACTTGATTGGAGGGATGGAAGCGTGCACGGCACAGGGAGCGCCTGCACCCAGCTGCCGCCCTGGACTTCAGAAAGGGTATTTACAAATCGAATATCCCAGGCTGGAGTGGCCCTTTAACCTTTCTAGTGCCAGCTACGCGAGTCTCACATAGTCGCCTCTCCTACCGTTAAGTGTCAGCTACGTGAGACTCACGTAGCTGACTTTAAACCCCCACAGAAAAAAAGGTAAAAACTCACCTGACCCCTCATTGGATTAGGCCGGAACTTCTCTTCACCCAGGGGGCATCCGATCCCCCTCCCAGGCCTCTTCTCTCTTCAGGAGAGAGCCCAAAATAGCACCACCCCCCGCTTTGGCCGCTGGCACAATTAACTGTAAAAAAAAAAAAAAAATGACATTTACTCACCTGCGCCCGCGATCCCTCCCGCCAGGTCTCCTCTTCACCGGGAGGGGGGGGGCCTCCAATCACCCCCCTGGGCTCTTCTTTGGTGAGCCCTCTCCCTCACTTCCTGGTTGACGTCACCCAGCAGCTGGCTTCTCTCACCCTCACCTGAGATGATCAGTGTTGCTGGGTGCTCGGAGAAGAGAGGTGAGCTGTGATCCCTCACCCCCCCCCCCCCCAGCCTCCCTCCACCGAGCACCCAGCAGCTGTCATAGGGGATCACTGGGGGACAAAGGAGGATTGGAGGTGAGTATAAGTAGTAAAATAAATGTCTTTTTTTCTTATGTCTTTGTGTGTTTATTTTTACTGTTAACTGCAGGAGAGCAGAAGCCAGAGTGATCAGCGTGGGACACAGTGCCCAGGGATGGATGGGAGGTAAGTATTAATAAAAAACAATAAATAAAATATTTTTTCTCCCTGTCTCTGTGTGTTTTTTTTACACTTAACCCTTTGTGAACTGGTAAGGGATCCATGAGACCCCTTTACCAGTTCACAAGGCTGGGGGCTGGCAAGTCACTTGCGGCTAGCGGGTGACTTTCCATTAACCCCCGGCACCCCCAATTACTTGCCTCCCCAAAGCCTGGGGGGCAGAAGAGCCCGGCCCATGGAGCTTGTAGCCGGCAGGGTGGGGGGGCCACCAAAGTTGGCCCCTGCACCCTGTTCCTACAAGCCCCCATAGCTGGTCCCGGGATGGTTATGATGGGTAAGGGGGACCCCATGTAATTTTTGGGGGGATTTTTAAGGGTTTTTAACCCTTAACATTCCCCTAAAAAGGGGGTTCCCACCTTAGGAGGGGGGACCCATGTCGTTTTTTTTTTTTTTAAATGAACCCCTTATGTTTATAGTGTGGATAGGAGTTGTATTTTATTTGTAAATGTTATAGTGCTCTTTTCAGTTTGGGGGTCTCCTGGGCAAGAATGGGGGGCTACCGATACATATGTGGTACCGTTGTAATCGGGAGAAGTGGGGCTTCCACATACAATATGGTTTTCATTAATAAAACAAATGTTTTATTTAAAATAAAGGAGACAATTGTCTAAAAAAATATTTTTTTTTTGTTTTTTTATGCAAAAATATTTAAAAAAACAGTAGAAAAATTACAAACAAGACATTTCATGTTAAAGCCTAAACTCTGCTGAAAAAAAAAAAAAAAAAAAAAAAAATATATATATATATATATATATATATATATATTCCTGCAGAAATCACGGGTAAAATAGAGCAAAATGGTGAAAAATGACCTGTCAACAGAGAGTGACAAAATCAAGTAGGCTGGTAATTGAAAGGGTTAATAGTACCTATGCATGTTGGGTATTGTTCTGCTCGGGGGACCTTGTGCTTTCAGATTTACCTTGTTTTTTCTTGTTTGGCTATTGATATTTTAGGAAAACATGTTTTTTATTCAGCTTTTTTATACATTTTTTTAGGGAAACCCTGTGCAACCTAAGAATTCTTCGATGGATTACTGCCAGAAAGTTGAGCTCACTACAACAAGCTGGGTATGTTTGGAAAGCTTAACATGTGTACTTTCAGAGAATATATGATTTATGGGGATATTCAAAATGTAAAGGGTTGTTTTGGTAGAAAAAGCGCAAGGTGCGCACTTTGTCTGCAGAGCTGAAATTTTCAAGTAAGATTACCGTTATGCACATGCTTTTCTTTGGGGTGTTTGGCAACCCTTCCCTTGACAGGACCTATGCATGTTGGGTACTGTTCTGTTCGGGGGATGTTGCTTTTTCAAATTTTACTTGTTTTTTCTTGTTTGCATTTATTTTTTTGCGGCTTTGATTCTTCGTTTTTATTCGTTTTTAGGGAAAATCTCTGCAACCAAAGAATTGATTGAGGGATTACTTCCAGAAAACTATGCCCACATAAACAAGCCTGGTACGCCTAGAAAGCTAGTTTGTGGGGCGTATTTCAAATGTAAGGGGTTTTCTGGAAAAACTGCAAGGTGCGCTTAGCGCCCAGCACAGTTGTATTTTATCTGAAAATCTCCTAAAGCTCTGTTTCAATTTGGGGGAGTCTCCTGGGCAGGAAAGGGTGGCTACCTATAAATATGTGGTACTGCTGTAACCGGGAAAAATTGGGGTTTCACACGCAATATGATTTTATTGACAAACTTACATTTTTTATTACAAAAAAGCACTACAAATTGCAAAAAATTGATTTTTAACATTTTTTTGCACATATTTCACCCAAAAGTATTGAGAATACACTAAAAAAATTCCAAAAAATTACAAAACATTTCATGTTGAAGCCCAGACTCTGCTGAAAAAAACAATATATAATTTACCTGGAAAAGCCCTGGAAATCCCTTCAAAAATCAAGGTTGAACACGTGGAGCGCAAAATAGTGAACCGTGGTCTGGCAACAGGGGGTGGCAAAAATTCTAGGAAGGCTGGCACTTAAAGGGTTAAATAAAAAGAACAATTGTTAAAAAACAGAAGACCGTGTAGTGCTATCAAAAGGCAAGCAGGTTTGTGGTCAGGTAGATGGTCGTTTTTCAGTCAGTTGGTCTCTCCTAAGGCCCTGGAGGACCCTCTGTGATCTCTGGTCCACTTTGTTGAGGGTCATCTGCAGACCTGTTGACAAAACCAGAAATCATTGCCTACCTTCCCTCAGCGTTTTTCAAGGCCCCTGGACACCTGGACATGGTGGTTTCTAGTTCAAAAGGCTTCAGTGGATCCTCTGATGATCCACTGAGAAGAACATCAAAATCGGTGGGAGTCACCTGTGGTCCCATGGAGGCAACCGGAAGTGTGCCATTCTGTGGCTGCAGGCCTGTTTGTAGCAGGGCAGCAGTGTCCTGTGCTTCCAGGCCCTCTCCCGGACCCCTGAAATCTCCCTGCAATGCTTGGCACATTGGTCATCAGGATGATTATCTCCCTGAGGAACTGTCATAGTAAGCCTGTCTATATTTGAGTCTGCTGGGGTCTTAGTGCTCTTCTTCAGTGTTTACCTGAGGCTGTGTGCTCCCCTACTTGCTGGACTACCCTGTGTCAGTCAGAGTCTGGAGGTGTGTTGGACTGTAGGAGAAGGATCCTGTTTTTCTATCTAATTTCTGGCCTGTTTCTGTACATGGAAGTACATCCCCAGTTGGGGCTGCCATTTTAAACTGATCCTTTATGTTCTCTGAGACGCTTTTCTTTCTAGACCAGGAGTGCACAACCTTCTTTGGTCCAGGGGTCGCATTGTCTTAAAGTGAAACCAAAAACCCAGGATTTTGACTATCCTGGGTTTTGGTCCTTGCCCCCAGGGCACCCCGATCGGGGGTGCCCTGCTGTGTCGACCCCCCCCACCGAAACTAATTCACCTCTTCCCAGCCACTCATCCAATCAGCGCGCTCGGATATGCTGAGGTCTCTTCGTCTAAGCCTTCGTCTAAGGTGAACAACTCTGAGCATGCTGATGGCTGCATCCCCCGCTACCCTCTAACAGGGAGCGTGCCCAGGCCAGTCATTTATGCTGGCCCTGCTAGAGGGTCGGCCAGGATGCATGTGCCATTGGACCGGAAAAGGGGGTAAGTGTATGGGCGACCTGGGGGGTTTCACACAGCGGGGCATCCCATCTTTATAGATTCCCAGGCTGATTGTTGTGGGTTTTGGTCAACTTTAATATTTCACTTCAAGGGGGTCGCAATAAAATGGAAGCAGAGAAAACACAGGTTGCTGCGGGAAAGCCGCAAGCTTAAAACATTATATCTAATATATATGTATATGCTGAGATAAGGCAGAATGAAGAAGTGGGCAAGGTGTAAAGTAGGAAAAGGGGAGGTGAGCAGAAGTGGCAAGAGGTGAAGCAGAAAGAGGTGAGCAGAGGTAGGCAGATGTAAGATGGGTAAGTGGGTAAAGGTGAGGTGGGAGGAGGTCAGCAGAGGTTAGGATAGGCGAACAGAGATGAGGCGAGAAGAATTGAGGTATTGGGCAGGGATGAGTTGGAAACAGATGAGGTGGGAAGAGATGAGGCAAAAAGAGTAAGAGTTAAAGTTAAGCAGCCAGAGGTTAGAAGAGATGAAGCAAGCATAGGTGAAATGGGAAGAGGTAGATAGAGGTAGGTAAGGGTGATAGCGGGTAGGGTGAGGTGAGCTGAGGTGATGTGGTCAGATGTGTGAATGAGATGAAAAGCTAAGCAGAGCTGAGGTGGGAAGAGGTAACAAGAAATAAAAAGAGATGAGGCGGGCAGGGGTGAGACAGGAAGAGGTAAGTATAAGTAGAGGTGAAGGGAGCAGAGGAAGAGCTGAGGTGGGCACTGTTTCAGGAATTAGCTCTACACTGTCTCTAGTCGCCAGCCGCATGCACTGCAGGCAAGGCAATCTCAGCTTTACAAATATTATGAAATATAGTGGTGGGGTGCCAGGGGTCGCAACTGAGGACACTCTTGTCTTATACTTGAAACTTGAAAGTTGAAGGGGATGGCTTGGGGTATTAGCATCCTGAGGTGCTCTGGGTCGGCACCCTAATGTAAAGGCCTTATTAGACACAGTGTACCTGTTTACCCGCAGCACCCAGACAGAATGTATTTTTCTTTAATACCTCACTCCACTACTTGGTACTCCCATTTATGGGTAAAGTCCCTATAGTTCCTTGAATTTTTACTCTCGACTGGGGGAAAAGTACCCTGGCTGTATAAACATGCACTCTGTTTCTTACTTTTTACTTTTTGTGGGTTGGGAGTGTGTTTCAAATTTCTTTGGTTAGATATGTGGACTGTACCCCATATCAAGTTTGAGCCGGGTATTGTAGGTGCCTGGCTATTGTGGTCCCTAATATATTTTGTGATTTCTGATCGCTACTTGAACCATGTACTCATGTCCTCCTTATTGTTAGTTTTTTTGATGCTATATTCCTTGCCTAACTACACTTCTCACCTTTTCTTGCTTTTCTGTTCTCCCTCCTTCATCTTCCCATTCCCTGGTCTCTTTGGTCATCAGTGTCAGGCACAGCATGTGGTAAGACTACATTATATGTCTGTAAAACCATGTTCAGGGTTTTAATGTCCCGCAGAAACGGATTAAAGCTTTAAGGCAGATGCCCACACTGCGTGCCGATATCATATGCTTCCAAGAGACACACTTTGCAGTTCATTCTGCGCCTAAATATCCCAGTGAAGACGTTCCCATATGTTACACCGCCTCAGCTAAGGTTAAACAGTGGGGGGTCCTCGTTGTAGTTCCGCAATTGCTATAGTTCTCTTTCCAGACTGAGATTAAAGACCTGGAGGGTCGCTACCTGATCTTAACTGGCCTTGTACAAGACCAGGTCGTTACTATTGCCACTTATTATGCCTCTACCCATAATCAAAACATATTTTTGAGGCATTTTTAACTTACTTTTGCAACAAGGGATTATTGTTAGTCTTTGGGGATTCTAATCAGGTTGTCTATCCCCCCCCCCCCCCCCACATTGATAAGCAATCCTTATAATCCTTATACCTACGAGGCACCCATTTTACATCAGATACCCCTAAGGGGTTTTGGGAATTGTTAAATTGATCAGTTGGTGGATTCTAGGAGGGTTTTTTTTCCTAATTGGTAGGACGATACACATTATTCACATCCGCATCGGATTCACTCTAGAATTGATCATATATTCATCCAACAATCCTCGATCCCCTTGCTGTCAGGCACAGCTATAGTCCCAATTGCATAGTCAGATCATGATTTGACATGTATCAAGCTTGCTTCTTAAAGTTAAATGACTCATTATTAAATGATGAGAGTAAAGTGAAGTTGATAGTTGCAACTGGATCCAACTTTTCCAGAAATGTGGTATCTGTGGACTCCCAAGCTATGGTGTGGGAAATGCACAAAACAGTATTGTGCAGTATGCTGATTTAATTAGCAATGCGAAAGAAAGTGCAACATAGGAAACTTGATGCTGATTTGTTGGACAATCACCAAATAGCTGCACAGGAATACCCTAGCCCTAAGAATAAAAGGATATTGGAACAGGCCAGACATGATCTAAATCTCAGAGTCTTTCAGAGGGACATGCGCAGTGCACATCAGGCCGAGGTGATGTAACTGGCGAGTTCTGCACTCCCTCAGCATGAGAGCCTCACCTGACGCTAGCAGTGTCAGTGTTTAAGCCCATCCGCCGGCTGCATTGGCATTGCAATGCTGCTGCAATGTGGTGCTGCGAGAGGGCTGCTGATGGAGTGCAGAGGCTGGTGTCTAGACAGACACATGGGGCGAGCCAGTATCCTGCTCCCCACTTCCCCCGGAATTGAGGAACACTGATGAAGGGAGACTTCTGACCCTAACGCACCAGAGTAATAGCCTCCATTGTGCAGCGGAGGCAGAGGTGTACACCCTTACTGTCTATTTGACTTGGCCCTATGTTGAGAGATCTACAATACTACATGTATGTGTCCTGAGAAAATATATATATGTTCCATCTGCACCACCTGCTACCCAAGAAAAGAGTGCCTAGGTCTTTGCTCTATCGGAGGTAAAGCCTCAAAGTGAGCACCAGGGTCACAAAAAGCGGTTTTAGAATTACACAAAAGTTCCTACTGAGGGTCTGCTTTGATCTGTAAACCATTTACTGCAATTGGCTAACTTGAAATTACAGACAATGCAGAAGCGGAAGAAAGCACACAATAAAGCTGAGTGAGCTCAAACCTCTATGGGAGCTTTACAGCAGGAACAGGAGGGAGCCAATGACTCTTTAAAAAATGTAAACACCATGCAGGGGTCAATGAAAGAGAATTCATGGCTTGCACCCCTATGACTACCATGGAAAGGGTATGTGATAAACCCACTGCCAAGCCAGCTGATGTGGATCTTTGCAATAGTTTGACCTCAATACCCCCTTCAGAAGAGTCCTTGGAGCAGTACCCAAAGCCTGAGGGGTTAGACACAGACCTCCCCTTTGAAAGTGATATACACAGCTCACCTTGTAAAATCCCAGAATGGTTGAAAATGATTTCCACCCTTTTGGACCAGAAACTGAAGAACATTAATTCTGCCTTTGAAGATTAGGGAATGGACATCAAAGGGGTGGGAACTAGATTAGATTTGCTAGAAAATAACATTGAATCAACTAGGCTCATGATAAATAATAACAAGAAGGAAATTATAGCTTAGCTATAAATTATAGCTTAGCTATAGCTAACCTTATCTCGGTTAGGATACCAGGCTTAGCTGATTTTTTGGGCTTCCTAAAGCTAGAGGGGTTCCCCCCTTTTTTCATCCTTTCCCTACCACCATTGTTGTTTTCTCCACTTTCTCTTTTTTTTTTTACTTTCATCCTCCTCCAGTCTCCCTCCCCTTCCCCCCTTCCCCTACTCTGATCTCTCCTCCTGCAGAGGATGAGAACTTTGAGACCGATATTTACCTTCCTATCCAAAAGGGAGATCTAGGTGCCCCAGTACTGTCACTCAGAGTTTGAAGGATAAATTCAAAGGTTTGGTAACATTTAAGTGTTAGAAGGAATCAGCACTTATACAGAACTATATAACTATAATGGCTCATTGGGGGTGAGGAATTTTTATGTTTGAATTTAAATGTTATGTTATGTATGCTGTGGCACTTGAGGATTTAGAGGTTTTTGGTGTTCTCCTCTTTTTATCTTTTTCTTTCCCTCTTCCATCCCCCTTCCTTTCTTCACTCTTCCTCTCCCCTTTTTTTCTTTTTCTTTCTTCCCTGTTTCCCTCTAATCCCTCTATTACCTCCCTAGGAACAATTAATGAGCTGAGGGAGCTGACATGTCCTCCGTAGTAATTCTGCTCTCCCCTCTGGGTAGTCTAGGGGTTGACGGCAAGAAGGCCCCAATCTTCCCAACATATATTGTCGGGGGGAGCAGGGAGAATAATTTCTTTTTATTTGCCACCCTGATGGGCGGTAACTCTAGGTAGGTAATAGTTTTGTATCCCTTAACCTGTTGGTTAAAATCCTTGCTTTAACGCTTAGTGTTTGGAACTTGTTTCTTGTGTTTTTTATCTCTTTTTATTATGGTTTGTCGTACCCCTAATTTTTTTAATTTTCTTGTGGAGGTTCATGAGGGGGGGCCTGTGGTCAAGAAGTGAAAATTCGGGTTGATGCTATGGGAAGCTACAAAGAATACATAGCAAGACTTTCTTTTGTCTTTGTTACTATCTGTTTTTCAAAATTAGTTCCCTTATCCTAATGGAAACAGTGACAGTTCCAGGGGCAGATTTCTAGTGGTAAAATGAATAATTGGTGAGGCCCTGGTCTCCATTATTAGCTATTACACCTCTAATAAAGATCAAAACACTTTCTTTCGCAATATGTTTAGGGCCTTAAGTACTAGAATAGAGGGTATAGCAATATAGGGAGTAGATTCGAATTTGGCTTTAGATTCTGTTATGGACAAATTGGCTCCCTATACAGAAAGATATAGAGCTCCCCTGAAAGCTAGTAGGATTTTGGCCCACCTGATCTTGTCACGAGGTTTTTAATAGACATCTGGAGGGAGATCTGTACAATGCTTTTACCCAGGTGGTGTAGCACATGACAGCACATGACAGCATTGATGCAGGCCATGGAGAAGCTTCATCTCAGCCTGGGTGAACAGTCAAGCCGGGGTCAACTTGCTGGAATTAGCCTTTGCATCTTCTGCTCAGGCACCATCTTTTCCTTCAATGAGGCCACCCTTAGCAACCTCCGCCAGAGCAGCAGGCAGGTGAAGGAATATCTATCAGAATTTAGATGCCTTTCTCTGGACACTGGGTGGGAGAGACACGAGAGAATGGTCAAGAGAAGGGTTACACCTGCCTCGCTTGAAGAGTAGGAGTCATTGCAGCTTGGCATAGTTCGACTTTCCATATCTTCCAAGGCAAGGGTCCACAGACGTCCACAAAACCTTTGTCTGGGCTGTGGAGAGCTGACCATTTCTGGTTTGGCCTATCCAACCTGGAACTAGGATGAGTGTGTTGCACAACCTGCTTATGTAGTGTCAAACCCCGAGGACACCCGTATTCTTAGTGAGTTCACAACCCCCAATCTAAGCAGCTAGCTTCACCTATAAACAAACCCCGTTCGCCGGGTCGCTTAAAACGCCTCACTGGACATGGTTGCCCCCAGGACTTGGTAGCTCAAAGATTGTAAACCCACAGGGGTGAAGGAGGATGAATCCGCGGTAAGACTGGATGTTATCGGGTAAGCCGTGGTCACACACAGATAATCAGTCCACAGGGTATGCAACACCAAGGGAGAAGCATGAGAAGGGTCAAAGGTCAAGCCGGTTAATCAGAGAGTTCGCAGTACAAGGGATGAGGCAGATTCATAGTAGGGGTCCAGGTAGGTCAGCTCAGGCAGCGGTAACGGAATGGTCAGGCAAGCTAGGTCGGCAATGGTAATCAGAAGTTATAAGAATAATAGCACTGAGCAGTACGCTATCACGGGCGGCGAGAGAGTGAGGGAGGAAACCCTTTATAGGGCTGCAGTGAACAGGATTGGCCAGAGGGGAACAGGTCTCTGTCTGGGTAAGAGCTGAATAAGACTGCTCATTATGGGAGGACATATCCACTTTACAAGTCCAAGCTGATTACCCCCCTGGGAATACAATAAAACCAATCTGGCCAAATGGTTCATTTGCCACTCCTCTTCTCTAGCTGGTGCAAGGATCTTCTGCGGCCCTGCGTCGACTACAGAACCAGTAACCAATGCTGCTGATACAAGAGCTCCCACAGTGATTGAACAACACCTGCATGTTCACCTCGCTAGATTTAAGAGGAGCATAACATTTGATCCACATCTGGGAGGGGGATGAGTGGAAAACTAGTTCGATTCTCCAAAGTCACCAAGGTCATGTCCACCAGGTTCTATACCAGCTGTAGGATCATCATTTCTATACACTATATATACACTGTTAAGATTCACATTCCCTATTTGCTTGTTCCACCACACTTTATTGCTATTTACACATTTTTTTATAATGGTACGTTGTGTAATGGTATGCTATGTATAAGCCAGCATCAATTTAAATGGATTAATAAATCGTGTAGGTGGGTTGGCATTCGCACTCCTCATCCTGTTAGCGATGTCTGATACAATATATCCTTTGCACCCTTTGCAACGTTGACAGTACCTCAACTACATCTCTTTCCTGCATTATTACAGAGACCTTAGGGGCAGTTTGTTTAAATTCTCCTTTATCTTTCATAAAATATATCAATAAAATAACTATATAGAATTCATGCACTAACTAATGTACGTTTCCCCACTTATAGGTGGTGTCATCTGAGTTGTTGTTGAGAGAGAACTTTCAAAAAGAGAACATAAGTGGCTTAGCACCCGCTAGGTCTATCGCTTCATTGGGTTTGATCATTTCAACAGAAAGTCATCCAAATATTCTCAAAGATAATCAAACCCATCACTGACCTCAGGAGATAACAACAGCGGTTTGCCTTGACAGAAACAGGTCAACTCCAGCATTTGACTCCCTAAAGCGCCAGTTTATCATTGTCTCTATTCTGCAGCATGCAGTTTTGGTATTGACTTTCATCCTTGAGGTGGATGTCTCCGGGTCTGCAATATGGGTTGTTCTGTCTCAAAAGGTAGACATTTACTAAACTGTTTTTTCACTGTAAGTCCACATTAATTGCCTAATTAATCAAATTAGTTGTATTGTTTAAAAATCTTATAAAACCATATATATTTTGATTTAAAGTGATTGTATTTTATTAGCCAACATCAACACAAAATAAGGGGTTTCTAAGGCAGCAACACTCGTTTCCCCAGAGTTAAATAAATATTTGACATATGGGAGGTAACGAGGATAACAAGTTAATGAATACATATTAATTATATCAACCATAAATGATAAATGACCATATTGCAGGGTTTTCTGCTTCTAGCAATCTGAAACGGCGTTATTTGTAGAAACCCAGAACACAAACCCAGTAGACAAAAGTAAAATAACTGTTGTCCTTTTTGACTTTCAACAGAATATGTGATCCTGTACACTCACTCACACTAAATAGCAGGACCACATCATGCACATTGGCAGTAGGTACAGTACTTTACATTCATTTATTTGGGAAACGTTTTCTTACATTTTAAGTTCCTGCCAAGGACCCAGACTTTTAAGCCAATTATCGAAATGAGCTCAGGATTTATCAGCAGGGCTCAATTATTGAAATAAAATAGTTTAGATGAAAAAGTTATAAACTATGTAATTGCATCTGCTAGGATGATCAAAGTACAAAAATATAAAGCATCCACAATAATATACCTTATACAATTTCATAAACTACGGTATATTAGAGATGCTGCAAGCAGTTTTTAAATATGTACCAAATTAATGCAACCTTTAAAATAGCTCAGATGCCAGTAATGTGTGGCTGCTATTGCTTTGCTGTTGTCAGCTATTGCTTTGCAGCTAAAATTTCAAGGGGGCTTTTCATACTTCAAAAGTGAAAGATCTTTTTAATAGAACTGATCCTAAGCCAAGAAGACATTGCACACTCGTGGACAATATACCGGGTATATATCTGTTGTTGAGGTCATATGGCTACCAAGATTTTGTATTTAAAGAAACAGAGAGGGAACATTTTCCAAATGCATAACATCCCCTAACTCTGGGCAAAAAAAAATATTAATAAAGGTTAGGCACTATGGTGCTCATGGGTGGTCAAACTTATAATCTTTGTTAAATTAGCTCTCTGTGTGTCTGCTGGATATTGGAATTTGCTCATTTTGCATATAATTAGACAATAGTAGCTACAGGACTGCACCAAAAGGTGGTACCGATTCTTTCCATTTTGTCTAGACCGTCAGTTTGACAGCCTACAGCTTTCTGTATTTTGACTTGACATTAACCTGGATACTAGCCTGTATTTATAGTAAAAAGAGGAGCTTGCAACATGAGGGGCACTAGTCAGACCTTATTATTATTGGGAAAAAATAGCAAAGCAGTCTCATCATTTTAATAACATACCCTAATAACCTTAACCCTAAAATACCAAATGTCTTTTAGGGCTACATCTAATGGCAGGTTTACTTAACTTTCACTTTGTGCATTTTTCAATGGCGAAAAATGCAGACATGCCAGAGATTTAATCGTTTTCAATGAGCCTAGTTCAAACAAGATCTAAATCATGGCAGTATATTTTAAAGAAGCCTGCCAGAGTGTATATTTCACATTAGTCTGGCATAAAACTTCACATTCAAAATAACTGGTGGTAAAAACAATATGACAGTCTCCTACAAGCACTATGTGGAATAATTTGCTGACATGGGCATTTCATTTCAAGCCCCCTACATTTTCATGAACTTTTGTGGGGACCCTCTGGCCATGTATTTCATCTTATAAACAGCAGGTAAAATAACTATTTAACACATCATCAATTTCTAAGTTAGGAAACCCATCCAATCCACGCATGCAAAAAAATCAAACTATAAATGAAGAGATATATAAAAGTATCGAACACATTAAGAAAGAAAGGTGCAAAAAGCCAGGGAAAGTCATGACACCAGCTGAAATCTATCAGTCATTAGAAAGCAATTCTGCCACTTGCAGTGCAGTGAAAATAAATGTCAACTGGTTCAAATGATGGTCTATGAAAAGGTGTCTCATTACCAAGGTGGCACACAAGAAACCTCTTATGATGGGTAAAACCAGTGAGCTCTCGCAAAGACATTTCAACCTTATTGTTGCAAAAGATACTGATGGTAACAATGAAATGGAGATATGTTACATAGTTACATAGATATTGCGGTTGAAAAAAGACATGTCAATCAAGTTCAACCAAGGGTGTTGAGGTAGAGGAAGTTATTTTTTTTTTTTTTTTTACTGATAACAGCTTATAGTAACTGGTAATGTTGTTTTCTTCTAAATAAGCACCTAATCCTTTTTTGAAGCTATCAGTGATGATGCTGTAACAAGCTTCTGCGGGAGGCTATTCCACAGATTTATAGTTCTTATGGTAAAAAATTATTGTTGCCTCCTGGGACTGAATTTCTTTTTTTCCAGTCGAAAGAGAGTGTCTTTAGAGAGCATTTTACCTGATATAGTGTTTCCCCTATTATGTGCAGAGCAATCGCCCTGGTTCCCTCCACCCCCCATTTGGTGCCCTCAAGCCACCCATGTTACCCCCATTTTTGGGCCCCCAAGTTCTGGTTCCCCATTGACTTCAATGGGGTTCAAGTTTGGGGTTCGTGGACCTGAACTGAACTTTTGTAGCAAGTTCAGCAGAACTTGTCGAACACGAGCTTCAGCAGGTTCGCCCGTCCCTACGGATAATCTGTATAATCTGTTCAGCTAGGTGGTGTCCCAAGGTCAAAGCGCCCAAGACTTTGCTACATCTAACAGGACAACGCTGTAGCGAGCGAAAGGTAGCACCAGTTAAGTGCATCCAGCACTCGCGCTGAAGTCCGTATTGAAGAAAAAACTACACACAAGCAACGCAGGTGCTCTAAAACTGGGCGCTCTAGCATAGAGCGCCAGACACTGTGTGATAAGTCTGTTTCTCAAAACATATACACCAGCACCAGATCCAAAACAAATAGAATGCCATTGTTTTTTTTTTTAACAATAAATCTTTGTTGAAAAGAGCAGAAGCAGTAAGACAGATCACAGTTACCACATTAGATATCAGACATAACTCCTGAGTATTACAGATATAACATTTAGATTCTTTGCCACAGCTTTTGACGAATACTTTTATGTGTATGGCCTGCCCGTCATTTATAACTCAGTCTAGGATCCCCGCTCTCAGTTTTTCCAATATTGAACAGAAAGAGAAAGGGAGGAGGATGTGTTCTGTGGGGGAATAAGGATGAGGGGAAGGGGGTAAGAGGATATGGGCGGAGAGAAAACAAAGATGGGGTAAAGATAGGGGGGAAGAGGGGGGTGGGGGGATGGGCAATGGGGTAGGGAAGGCACAGGCGGCCCTGGGTCCCAGGTCAGCCACACGTTCCGCCCCCCCAGCACTCCCCCCCGCCCCCCCACCGACAGAGGGGAAAAATCCCCCACTCCCCCATCCACTCCCCTCGGTGTGCATCTGTGTCCACTTCCCCGGGAGGGGCCCAGACAGGGGAAGGACTGGGGGGCCGGCGGAGGAACAGGGGGGAGAGTCCAGTTCTCCGCGAGCATTCAGAGGAAGGGAGCCACCGCGGGCAGAGGATCGCATGACCCGGTCCGGATCGGGCATTCCTGACCAACATTGGTCCCCAGAAATCTCCCGGCCAGCTCAGGTCTCGTCCCACAGGGTCTTGCCCTCAACTGACTCCATGAATAGGGACCACGGCATCCACCGGAGTCTGTGTTTCTCCTCTGTGCGCTGGAGGAGGGCTGTCACCCTCCGGTTGGCGGTGCTGGAGACTTCCATTTGGCGGGGATACATGCTCTGGCAGCGTTCACCAAGTGAATTGTCAAGGATTTCCTGAATTTTGCAACCAAGCCTTTGGTGGAATTCAGAAGGAGGACCTCCGGGGAGAGTTCTATGGGCTCTCCTGTTATCTTATGGATCCATCTTTACAATCTCCAGAAGCCTCTTATTTTTGCACATCCCCAAAAGATGTGCTAGAGGGAGCCCGGGGCTCTCTTGCATCTCCAGCAGAGGGGAGGCCCTGATGGGAAGAAACGATGTAGTACCTGTGGCGACCTATACCATCGACTCAGTATTTTGTAACCCGCCTCTTGATGCTGGTTACTTATTGAGGCCCGTTGTGCTAGCTCCAACATTTTCTTTACTTGAGTTGGAGTAAATGTGACCCCGAGCTCCATCTCCTATGCCGAAATGAAGTTTGGTACGTGGGTCTCTCCCGGATCCACCAGCAATTTATATATTGTGGATAATGTACCCCTGGTTGTTTCGTTTGTCACACATAGACGCTCAAATGGAGTCAACTGTCTAGGGAATTACTCAGGCAGGGGCAGGCTCGCCAAGAAGTGTGATACCTGTAGTGCCCTCCAATAGAATGACATTGTTTTTAACACTGTGACACTGCAATGCCAGACCTGCACCTACCATTCTGCATAAAAATAAAAAAACCTATAAAAGTTTTTGTTTGCAGGGCCGACGAGCACACTCAAAGATTTGAGACACTACATGGCACTACCTGCCATTATCGTTTCTTAAATAACCCCCAAAGCCCCTTTCCACTGCTTATCAGAAGTGTAGTGTAAATGTGACAAGCGAAAACATTCACCTCTAAAATCAGCGCAGTTTCTAGGCAGAATAGCTCTCAGTGTGGGAAAAAAATCTGCCCCCTCTTCAGCAATCCTATGGTTCTGCTGCTTTCGTATACTGGTATGTGCCATGCTGTGCTTCTTTCTTAGCAGCGGGCAATCGCCATGACTGAGATCAATATGGAGGATGAAGAGCCTGTACTATGGCCTGTGCCATTAACAGTGGCCCTGACTTATCTGCAGAAAACAGAATGGCTGAGATAAAGGCCCCCCCCCCATTGGCTATGGGGCCCAGGGCAGCCACCCTACTTGCCCTTCCGTAGAAACAGCCCTTTCTATAATTATATACAGATATTCTACCAGAGCTAAAGGGACAGTCTCCTTTGACTCCAAAATGCATTAGGGAACTATTACCATTATATGCAAATGCCTTACTGGAGTTATAGGGGGATGCCTCTTTCACAACATCTATTCATTATGTAGCTTCAGATTTTAAATCGTTTTTAATAAAAATAAATAATCTCTTTCATAGCCTCACCCACCCCCCCCCCATAGCCTCACCCACCCCCCCCCCATAGCCTCACCCACCCCCCCCCATAGCCTCACCCACCCCCCCCATAGCCTCACCCCCCCCCCCATAGCCTCACCCACCCCTTGATGCCTCCCCCAGTACCTGTTTATTTGAATTATGCATTTTTGCAGTCAGTTTTTTTATTCTTACTGCTGATAGTATTTTCCTGTCTGCAGCCTTTTGATGTATGTGATAAGCAGCCATCCAAGCATGTTAGGACAAACACATTTTGTGAATACCTTAAATAAAAAAATCTAGGATTTTGGAAACAAGCCAAACAAAAAAAAATATCCGAAACTCACTGATGTACTAAAACTGTAAAAAAATGCCCCATCACAAGTACTGGTGATTCATTCTTGGTGGGCCTGCAATTGTTGGGCTGGGGTCTTCAGTGGGGCAGATTCTCTGCCCAGCTCTAAGCATCTGATAGCTTACTCACCAGCACTGCCGCTGACATCAGCTTACTCCTCGGGTATGAAAAGCCCCTTCCTGCAGCGTTAGTGAACGTGCAGCTAGGGTAGAAGCTGAGAAAGAACTGCAGATACTCTGCTTCCCTGCCCTACTTCCAGATTCCGACACTTATTTCTGGCTGCGATCGGCATCAAGGGACAGCACCCGGCTATGGAAAGACATACAAATAAAGCGTGTGTGTGTGTGTGTGTGTGTGTGTGTGTGTGTGTGTGTGTGTGTGTATGTATGTGTGTGTGTGTCTGTGTGTCTGTGTGTGTGTGTTTTTCTCACTTAACCTTTTGAGAACTGGTAATAGGTCCTTAAGACCACTGCTGGCAAGTGGGTGACTTGTCAAAACCTCCTGCCTGATTATCTGAAACCTCAATTTCCGGAGGGGGTGCAAAAGAGCCCATTCCCGGGGGGGCATCTGTGCTGGTAGCCTTTAGGGTCAGGGGCCAGCCGTTTGGCCTATGAGCCCTGTCTACCAGCCCATGTAGCTGGTACAGGGGCTGGTTTTGCTGGAGAGGGGGAGCCCCACACAACATTTCTCATTAATTGTATGGGGTCTCCCAAAAGGGCAGACCCCATGCTGCATTTTAACATTTTTAAGGGTTTAACACTTGATAGTGTGCATACTAGTTGTATTTATTTTGAAAATCTCATAAATCACTCTTTAGGGTGTCTCCTGGGCAGGAACAGGTTCTACTGATACATATGAAGCACTTTTGTAATCTGGAGAAATTGGGCTTTTACAAGTGATATGGTTTTCTTGAAAAACTTACATTTTTTTATTTTAAAAAAGGCTACTTCTCTGTCGGAAAAAAATATCCTTATTAAAAATTCTGACCTGCAAGAATCACAGCTAAACATATATAGTTCAAAATGCTGAAACATTGCTTGGCAACAATAGGTGACAAAATCTCTAGGTAGGCTGGCAGTGCAGGGGGTAAAGCTGTTCTTGCAATCCAGGGAGCTTTCCCTCCACTCACTGCTAGCCAGTGACTCTATTCCAGTAGGTTTCATGAGCTGCAGTAGTGTGTGCAACAGCTCCTGATCCTCTAAAAAAGAAAAGCTGTGGTCTGGATCAGGTAAGAGTGTCAAAGTGGTAGGATTCCTTATAGAGCAACCCAATAAGATGCTATATACCATTATCACCTGTACAAAAGAGACAGTACATTAAAACATGCATCTGCCTTTTGTGTGTACTATGTAATTCCCTATGTCTAGCCAAGCTTACAGAGAGCAGAGAATAGCATAGGTAGGACAATCCTGTCTCATTCAGCAGCAAAAATAAGTGCCTTGTCATTTTTACAGCTTGCTCCTACTTGTTGAAGAGTGTGCTCAAAAGAGCTGAATCCAACGACTTAATTATCGCAGTGTGATATAAAGAAGTAGAACAGTTAAACTTCCTCTGAAATATGCACTGTTGCTACTGTCCATGCTGTGTAGATTGTGCTTTTGTGTGCGCTTTTCATGCCCAGGCTAGGAAGTAATTACAGCAGCTGTGTTTATGGTATTTCTTACATCTGCTGCGCAGCTCCACAAGGAATAAAGGATTGCAAGAGCCACACTCTCAATTCACAGCAACCCAATGACGCACTAGTAAAAAATCATTAAATATTTACTTGCATAAAAAAAGAGGTCCTCAGCATAAGCTGTGCAGGCATATGTTTATGGAGGGTTTTTTTGTGCCAGTCAAAGTAACACTTTAAATATTAAAATGTATTTTGAAAGTTAGCAACATTTTTTCTATTTATCTTTGGTGTGCGTATTTGTCCTGATTGACCCGCAGGTGTTTGCAATGTGCTAATTATTTACTTGTGTATATATCTTATGTGTATGAGCTGCCTCATTGTCATGAGTAAGGGCTGACGCCCGAAACTCATTGACGGCAGGTACCGCTCATGTTTATGCCTTTTAATGTTCGTGCTTCTGTGATGGCCTTTTAATTGCATCCAATAAAGACAGGATTCTATGGCTTACACTACGCTGGCTGGCTCTACAAACTTTTCTGAAAGTTAGAAATATTGTTTGCTATGCTTCTCGCCATTGTGGATGAATTAGGGTCTACATTACCGTAATCTTGTTTATATAGTTGGATAAAACTGTAGTCAGGAGCAGATTGGTCAAATAGAGCACAGGGAGAATTCTTGGTGGGTTGCACTGCTTTGGGGCTAAATATGTTGCCTCACCCAAACCCTTCATTCAGTCCCCCCTATGGGGGCCATACCCACCCCTGTTACAGTCTCTCCCCCTACAATACTAAAGCTTCAAGTAACATTTCTATCAATAATAATTAACTCCCTTGAGTGTATAAGGGGGGTCTATTTCTTTATGGGGCATCTTAACTTGGGATAAACCTCTGTGTGAAACTCCCTGGATCCAGTCAGCTCTTCCACAAGCCTGCATACCTCTGTCTGCGGTGCTTGCTCCATTTAGATCCCCTTGCCACACTGAGCTCAGTGCACCAAGGAAATCTCAATGCTCTCAAAGCTCCACTATTTGGCTGAGCTGCCCATGCATGGGCGTAGGAACAAGGAAAAGTTGAGTTTATGCGATCCTGGGGGATAAACACAGCTGGACATCACAAATCAGGATGCCCCTCCAGAGAGAAGCAAGATCCAAGAAAGTCAATTTCTTGGGTGCTGTTCCACTTAAAAAATCTAGTAACTTGCTCCCCTAAACCCCCTCTTTCACAATCAGTGATGTAAGCTATTGGAGGGGGCTTAACAACTTGCAGATGTTGTGGAATAGCAGGCAAATTCTATGCTCCAGAACTGCATGTAAGCAGCCATCTTGCCACAATTCGGAAAGCCCTGCTTCTGAAAAGCCCAGCCCCACAGTTGAAATTACTCTAAATTTTGATTAAATAATGCTTTATCTCTAGGCAGAAGTAAAGAACCATCAGCTGTAATTATTCAGAACTGCTCAGAAAGCTCTTAAACCATTGTATCAGCTCTGTGAACGCCGAGACCATGGGGTTTAGCTGTCTTAAACAGTATTTGCATCATCAAAGGGAGGCTTTAGGGAAGCAAATTACTAAACTTCATTTTCTTGACTGGAGGGCCGCTTTAAGAGTGGACATTTCCATCCTGCGCCATGATCTGCCTCTGCAGGGCTATAGCCTCGGCTGAGGAGTACAATTTGGTATACTGGGATGAAAAATCCCCTTTTTAGTATGGCAATTAACGTCAGCTTAAACCCATAAGGGAAGTTTTAGCATAGCACTGAGCCATGTTGTACACATGTTCATACAGTATATGTGTGATTGGTTGCAAAGATTATATAACTACAGGTAAGCTAGGTTACAACCCTTTCAGTGGAGTTGGTCCTGAGGGAGCAGTTTGATAGATCAGAAAAAGTGGAAATAAAACCGCGCTAGGTATCTTAAAATGTCTACTAGAATTTTTTTTTATGGTATCTGCTCAACGTGAAATCACCTAATTACCCCGGTAGGTTTAATATACAACAATAGCTAACAAAAATACACAGAGCATGATAAATGTCAGGATTACAATAAACTGACTTGAGTGAACCAATCACATACAACAGGAGCCTGATTTTGTGTTGTTATAAGTACAATAGAATGTTCGAGTAAGTCCAAATTAAAGTTCCCTTGGCTGATGTTTTCCAATGTCAGCCAATGCTGTTTAGCCGGGTGTCCCAAACTTGCATGCACTAATTATCACATTTTGAAGGTGCTCAATTCAAAGGGTAACATCCACCTTGTGCCCACCACCTGTCATAGGTACTCTTACCACATGGTAGTGTAATGATGCGCCTCAAATTGAGCCCTTTATAACTCTCTTGGCCTTGTTCGTTCAGAGTGTAGTATCTTCCCCGCTCAGCATGGTTCACATTGGGCGTTTTATATAGGTCCCAAAGGAGGTATTGCATGCAATAAAATCAATGGAGAAACCTCTAGCGTGATATCGCTTTAATATTAAATGCTCTTAAAAATGTTTAAAATGTGTACTCACATTTAAAATCATTTGTGACAGCAGTTAATAAGGCAGGCGAGACTCTCACCCTACTTGCGCTGCACTTCGGCCGATAGTGCCTAGAAGACAGGAGGAGTATTCGCTGCTGATATCAATACTTGTACTGTGTATCCAATGGTCCGCCCGACCGCTGTCAACGCGTTTCTTTGCTTATCGCAACTTTATCAAGACTGGCGGCGCGGCGGTGTGCGCTGCTTTATATACTCTTCAGTTGAGGCGGGCGGGAGGGATTGGTGCTCGTACTGAGGCGTCATATTAGCTCTAGCCAATCATTGGCTTCAAAATGTATAGACGTTTGCAATGACGCTAGTCCGTGACTGGCCAGGTGATATATAAATACGGCTGCGTGAACCAATTGTGTTCTTCAACGTCAGCACAGTTGCCAGCCAATCATAGCCAATATATTGTGTGATATATACAAACAATTTAATAACCTACTTGTAACCCTCGTGAGCAAAACCACTTGTAAGCAGAAGAGGCTCTCATCCCCCTCCCGCTGAGTAATTTTGGCTTTTGTTCAAAACTATGGTCACACAATATAAACCGTGCAATACTGGCAACTGCTAGTAAATAAAAACTCTCTCTGTGGGCTAAAAAATTCCCCTCAAGGGTTAAACCGGCCCCTTCCAACACATAGTCTAGCACGAACCTTATCAGCATATAGCGCTGCGCGAGCCTTAATATATATAAACACCACGCAATGGCTAGCTAAAATATAAACATTAGCCTTTATTAGTACACAGCTCAACGCGAGTGCTTTTAGTATATAGCACAGTGCAAGCTATAATATACATAAACAAGGAGCAGTGATTGGCCAGTTACAATATCAACACCAGCCAATAACTTTCTTTAACTGCATAAGTAGATTGATTGGCTGGCAACTGTGCTGACGTTGAAGAACACAATTGGTTCACGCAGCCGTATTTATATAACACCTGGCCAGCTACGGACTAGCGTCATTGCAAACGTCTATACATTTTGAAGCTAATGATTGGCTAGAGCTAATATGACGTCCCACCTCAACTGAATAGTATATAAATCAGTGCACACCGCCGCGCCACCAGTCTAGATAAAGTTGCGATAAGCAACGAAACACGTTGACGGCGGTCGGGCAGATTGTTGGATACACAGTACAAGTATTGATATCAGCAGCGAATACTCCTCCTGTCTTCTAGGCACTATCGGCCGAAGTGCAGCGCAAGTAGGGTGAGAGTCTCGCCTGCCTTATTAACTGCTGTCACAATTGATTTTAAATGTGAGTGTACATTTTAAACATTTTTAAGAGCATTTATTATTAAAGCGATATCACGCTAGAGGTTTCTCCATTGATTTTATTGCATGCAATACCTCCTTTGAGACCTATATAAAACCCCCAATGTAAACCACGCTGAGCGGGGAGTATACTACACTGTGAACGAACAAGGCCAAGAGAGTTATAAAGGGCTCAATTTGAGGCGCATCATTACACTTCCATGTGGTAAGAGTACCTATGACAGGTGGTGGGCACGAAGTGAATGTTACCCTTTGAATTGAGCACCTTCAAAATTTGATAATTAGGGCATGCAAGTTTGGGACACCCGGCTAAACAGCATTGGCTGACATTTGAAAAGATCAGCCAAGGGAACTTTAATTTGGACTTACTCGAACATTCTATTGCACTTATAATAACACAACATCAGGCTCCTGTTGTATGTGATTGGTTCACTCAAGTCAGTTTATTGTAATCCTGACATTTATCACCCTCTGTGTTTTATTGTTAGCTAAGTTTGATAGATTATTTAATTAGGAATAGCAGCTATTTGTAGTGATAGAATCTAGCCACTAGGCAACAGGTAGAGAGGCAGGTGAGACCACAATAACAGCAGCAATTGCAAACATTGCTAAAGGTCTGAGCAGCATAATAATGCTGAAACTGATATCAATTAACAGATTTTATTTAAGACATTAAAGTGGACCAACAGTAAAAAATGAGTTAAACCGGACCAACACAACAAACAGGGCTCATATGCATCCCTCCCCAGGGCAATTTAGATTGCTGCACATAAAAATTAATTTACCTTTTTCCACGCAGCAGCATGGCTGAGATGCTGGAAATGAAGCTCCAAAATTGCTTCTACCACTAGAAAATCTGTGAGGTACAGTTTCAGCTTTGAGTGGGTGCCGGAGCAAATGTAAGTGCTGACAATGATTCAGTAGTATGTGTGCAGATGGGACAAGGAAGTTTTTTTTCCACCTGTGACAGGCCTTTGATCCTGTTTAAGTCAATATTTTTGCTTCAGTTGACAAGGTGGTATAAAATTGAAAACTATAGCACTGAACTGATATTGTTATGAACCTAAAAAGTAATTGCTTACCACGTCCCTTTTTGGGGGAAAACCTGTGGACCACAAAGGGGAGCAATGTGGTATGATAGAGTCCTTCTTTAGTCCCCGTATGTCGTGGACTAGACTCAAGATCTCCGGGGCTAGGCGATCTTGTATGTTATGGGTTATGGTATGGCTAGATTAATAAAGATGTCCCGCACAGCTGCCTATACCTTAGACTGGTGCTGGCTAAAGGGGGAACACCATAAGGTGTATAAAACACAGCAGAAATGGTTGGGCTGCCAGTACAAGCCCAAACGCCCAGAAAAAGGCTGCACTCAATTGTAAGAATCTATAACATGCCTTTATTAAATAGCTCACATTACAACATTGAAGACAAAAAAAGGTTAAAAAACAATTAAAAGACAAATAAAGTGCTAGGGAGATGGACCTTTGTCTATATGGCTCTAGTACATATTAATAACCTTGATTAAAGTAGGTCTATAGTTACAAAGCACACAATCTTACAAAGTGCTAGAGCAAAAAAAAAAATCTATACCATAAAGTGCTAATAGTGCAATATTGCTATTCAATGTGAAAACAAACTATTATGAAGTGTTGAAACAAACTATTAGACAATAAAAGTGACCAGTGCAATTCATACAGTGCCATGTGGAAAACAGACTGTAAGCAAGATAAATAGAAAATATATCACCTAATAAGTAAATACGGAGCCAGGTCCCCTCACTGTTCACCTCTCACACCTACGCGTTATGTGGTGGTCTCCACACCACTTCGTCAGGATGAATTATGGCAGTGAGCTTCCCCCAATAAACAAGAGAAAATGCTTACCCTGAGGTCCTGTGAGACAAGGCCTGGACCCACACTAAAAAAGCAGAGGTAGGGCCATCTAGAGGAAAGTGCGCTAATGGAGATGAAGGGAGAGAAGAAAGGTCCCCGGGTTGGAGGAGGGAAAGACTTTTTGCTGCACCCCGAGGTAAGTGAAAATCAGTTCTGTGACAGTGTGAAGTTTGCCTGCTCCCCCTCCCAAAACCTTGTGCCAGATCAAAAGGAACCATACAATCGCTCCCTTGACCTCACCCCCCATGACCAGCTCACAGAACCTGAGTGCTGTGGGGAAGAGGTGCATGATGAAAGTGCCTCGCCACCCCTCAACCACAGGAAAATCCCTGTAAGTAACAGGTAAAAGTGGAGTAGACTGCGATGCCCTCCCCGAAAAATTGCATTGTGCAGGTAGTGAGATTACCAGATTGTTTTCTTTAGGTTTATACGCCACCCTTACTTTTCCTGAATAAAAGCTGGATCTCAGACTTTTCTTCTACAAATTTACATCCTTTAAGAGGGCTTCAAGTTCAGAGTGTCCTTCCATTGTGGTTATGCAGACAAGCATACAGAGACACCTGTATATTACAGCCCTTAAAACAACAAACTACAAAAATTCAGTCTGAAATAATAAATTACACTTCTTAGTCATCCAGGATAGACATAATCAGGACAAAAATGAATGAAAAGAGAAAAAAAGACAAGACAAAAAGAATGTATTTGACCCTTGTGAAGTCTGCTAACAAGGTGGTGTGATAACTTCTGAACTTGTGCATCTTTGTTCTTGCAGCAGACAGCAAGTGTGGAATTACTGAACAGCATGTACATATGCCTGATCTGCAATTAGTGCTTTAACACAGATAGGCTATAGTAAATTAACTCGAAATCTGTGTGAAAATCCCCATCTACAACTGACAGAAGTTAAAGCAACAAAATGAATAACGACACTTGCTGCTTGAACTCTTTAGATTTTAGTTTAACGTGGAGATTTTGTCACCCTTTGTTGCCAGACCATTTTGTGCTATTGTGTACTACACATGTTCAACTGAGATTTTTGAAGGGATTTCCGGGGAAAATTATATACTGTTTTTTTTCAGCAGAGTCTGGCCTTTAACCTGAAATGTCTTGTTTGTCATTTGTTAAGTGTATTCACAATATTTTTGGGCAAAATATGTAACTTTTTCAATGAAATCCTATTGCATGTAAAAGTCCCATTTTTTCTGGTTACAACGGTACTACATATGTATTGGTAGACACCCTTTCCTGCCCAGGAGACTCCCCCAATACAACTATGCTAGGCGCTATGCCCAACTTGCGGTTTTTCAAGAAAATCAACCCTTTACATTTGAAATACCCCCAACAAACTATATAAATATATTCTCTGGAAGTACACACCTTAAGCTTTCTAGGTGTACCAGGCTTGTTGATGTTGGCGCAGTTTTCTGGAAGTAATCCCTCAATGAATACTTTGGTTGCACAGGGTTTCCCTAAAAAAAGATTCAGAAACTGAATCAAAGCCACGTTTTTCGTACAAAACAATATGTAAACAAGAAAAAACAAGTTAAATCTGAAAAAAGCAAGGTTCCCTGAACAGAACAATATCCAACATGCATAGGTACTGTCAAGGGAAAAGTTGCCAAACACCTCAAAGTAAAGCATGTGCGTAAGGGTAATTTTCAGCTCTGCAGACAAAGTGCGCACCTTGCACTTTTTCAACCAAAACAACCCTTTACATTTGGAATACCCACCACAAACCATATATTCCTTGAAAGTACAAATGTTAAGCTTTCTAGCCAGTGTAGTGGCTTCATCTTTCTGGAAGTGATACCTCAAAGAATTCTTTGGTTGCACAGGGTTTACCTAAAAGAATGAATAAAAAAGCAGAATAAACACATTTTCCTAAAATATCAATATGCAAACAAGAAAAAAGAAGCTAAATCTGAGAGCACAAGGTCCCCCGAGCAGAACAATACCCAACATTCAAAGGTACTTTTAACCCTGTTAACTGCCAGCCTACTTGAGGTTTCTTCGCCCTCTGTTGACAGGTCATTTTTCACCATTTTGCGTGATGTTTAACTGTGATTTTTGCTGGAATTTCCAAGAAAATTACATATTTTCTTTTTGCGGCGGAGTTTAGGCTTTAACATGAAATGGGTTAAAAACCCTTAAAAATTCCCCCAAAAATTGCGTAAAGTCTCATAGATCCCTTACCAGTTCACAAAGGGTTAAATGTAAAAAAAGCACACGGACACAGAGAAAAAATATTTTATTATTATTTTTTTAATACTCACCTCCCATCCATCCTGAAGCACTGTCTGGTAGGGAAAGGAGGGGGAGACGGACTGTCAGGCTCTCTCCTGAAGACTGAAGAGCCTCGGGGGGGTCCCCCAAGGTGAAGAGGAGAGCCGGCGGGAGCGATCGTACACGGAGGTGAGTAAATGTCATTTTATGTTTTTCTCTTTTTAACAGGAGATGCTGGCGACCACTGAAGGGGGGTGCCCTATTCCGGGTGCCCTCCTGCAGCCAGAGGAGCCCGGATGGGGGATCGAAGACCCCCCAGGTGAAGAGGAGACCCGGCCGGATCGAACAAGGGGTCAGGTGAATGGATTTTTTTTTGCTTTGGCCACTAGCAGGGGTAGTATTTACATGGCTGGCTCTAAATGGTCGGAGAGGCAGCCATGTAAATTTGACGTGGCTGGCAATAGAAGGGTTAAATTAAGCATCAGGATAATATCCTAATGAAGTATACAGCAATGTCCCGTGGGGTCTACCCCTCCAGTAAAACCAGCATGGGAACCAGCTATTGGGGCTGGTAGACCAGGACGTGGAGGTCAACTGACCGGCCCCTGGCCTGAAGGCTACCAGCCCCTATAGCCCACGTGGACCACGGGCTCTTCTGCAACCCTGAGCTTTGATAATGCAGGTAATTGGGCAGGAGGTTATTGCAAGTCATCCACTTTCCAGCAGGTGACATGTCAGCCCCTCCTGCCCTGTAAACTGATATGGGGTCTGAAGGACCCCCTAACAGTTCACAAAGGCTTATGTTATGGGATGTGGCTGGAAAAGACCTACATGCTTTCAGCCACCTCACTCCTGTCTATAAATAGCCCCTTCATGTGGCAGGGGAGTGATGTGACCATAGCCCAGTGCTAAGGGCTTAGCATGTCAAATTGCAGTTTGAAAGAACCGGTCTGCTCATCTCTAGTTATTATGGGCAGTACTTTCACAGCAATTGCATGGTGATTGCAAGCGAACCATGCCACCCTATTACATGCTCATCCTTAATTTTTATTGCCTTATGTAAATAATAATGCTTATATTAAAGTAAAAGCATATTTTTTCTTTGATTTATTTGGAAGCCCCATTTAACATTTTGTTTGCTGACATTTTGCTCAAATCCTGAATAATTTACCATCAAAGCGATATCTTGTACATTTGTCAGACAAATCCTCCGTTTGATATCCTTTCTTAAATATAAGCTTTGGATTTGCATCTACAAGACTACAAACTAAACAAGACCTAGGAACACCAGAGTTCAAACTTGAGATGCTTTGAAAATTCTTATAAAATACAGGGAATCAAGTGTAACTAAATATTTCTTAAAGTAAAAACAAAACGGGAAGTAGAGAGCTTAAAAATACTATGGGAAATGCTGAACTAAGCTTGGCATACAGAATGTAGGTCAGGCATGCAAATTCATTCTGATAGCTGCAGTACATAGCATGAGATTTAATTGTTGCATTGTCTATTGATTTTAACAGCAGTCCTATCGGAATTCATCAACTGATGAATGCAGTTGCAATAGTAAGGTAAAAATAAAAATAATAATAATAATAATAATAATAATTATTATTATTATTGTGGTTTCCAATCGAAAAAAATACTAGCTTACAAGTGTTGGAGGCCTAAATTGGGGGGGTGGGGGGTTGTGATTGCCGTGCACAAAATGGGCTAGGGAATGTACTCAAAATAATCACAGATAAATACACCAATAAATAAAACATTATTAATGATAATAATAATAACATGTGCCCGGTGACGTCACAGCGCTATTTAAGGCGGCGGACATCTTGCTTTTCCTCATTTCTCTATTGCATTCGTGAGAGACAGGACACTGCTGTAGTCAGGGAGAGACAGTTAGAGAGACAGGGACAGGCAGGAGACAGGCAGGAAGTCAGCGATAAGCAGGGAAAGTTAGGAAAAATCGGAGGCAGTCACAGGGAGATTTTTTTTTTTTCATCCAGCCGGAGTGTTACTGGCTTCTGTTGCTGTGCATATATACTGATCTCAAGTCTGCTGTGGGCCATCCCATTCTGTAACATCACATTAGCCTCTGTATTTACTGTAAGCTGAACAGTTATTAAAAGTAATTTGGCCTGTATGAGCCTGCTTACACACTGTTGCTGTGTGCTGTGTGCATATATACTGATCTCAAGTATGCTGTGGGCCATCCCATTCTGTAACATCACATTAGCCTCTGTATTTACTGTAAGCTGCACAGTTATTTAAAGTAATTTGGCTTGTATGAGCCTGCTTACACACTGTTGCTGTGTGCATATATACTGATCTCAAGTCTGCTTGGGGGCATCCCATTCTGTAACATACCATTAGCCTCTGTATTTACTGTAAGCTGCACAGTTATTTAAAGTAATTTGGCCTGTTTGAGCCTGCTTAGACACTGTTGCTGTGCATTTATACTGTTATAAAGCCTGTTTGGGGGCATCCCATTCTGTAACATCACATTAGCCTCTGTATTTACTGTAAGCTGCACAGTTATTTAAAGTAATTTGGCCTGTATGAGCCTGCTTACACACTGTTGCTGTGTGCATATATACTGATCTCAAGTCTGCTTGGGGGCATCCCATTCTGTAACATACCATTAGCCTCTGTATTTACTGTAAGCTGCACAGTTATTTAAAGTAATTTGGCCTGTTTGAGCCTGCTTAGACACTGTTGCTGTGCATTTATACTGTTATAAAGCCTGTTTGGGGGCATCCCATTCTGTAACATCACATTAGCCTCTGTATTTACTGTAAGCTGCACAGTTATTTAAAGTAATTTGGCCTGTATGAGCCTGCTTACACACTGTTGCTGTGTGCATATATACTGATCTCAAGTCTGCTGTGAGGCATCCCATTCTGTAACATACCATTAGCCTCTGTATTTACTGTAAGCTGCACAGTTATTTAAAGTAATTTGGCCTGTTTGAGCCTGCTAAGACACTGTTGCTGTGTGCATATATACTGTTCTAAAGCCTGCTTCGGGGCATCCCATTCTGTAACATCACATTAGCCTCTGTATTTACTGTAAGCTGCACAGTTATTTAAAGTAATTTGACCTGTTTGAGCCTGCTTAGACACTGTTGCTGTGCATATATACTGATCTTAGGTCTGCTGTGGGGGCATCCCATTTGTTTTTGACTGCTTTTAATAAACCAGGCCGCAGGGCACCGCAAAACTGCACATTGAACCCTATCTGTTTATACTAAATAAGGAAATACATAAAAATGTCAGGCAGACAAGTGCCAGGATGTTCAAAGAGGAGTGGCAGAGGCCAAGATTCAGCAGGCAGAGGTCGCAGCAGACTAGGGGCGAGTGGCAGCAGGAGTCACGGTGAGAGACCTGGTCTGCCAGTATTTGCTAGCGGTCGTGTCTCCACCAGTAACGCATCTGCCGTGGTAGATTGGTTAACGCGCTCATCAACAACATCATCACAACTTACGTCTGAGACCCCCAGTCTAGGGTCGGTAGGTTCCTCTGACACAACCCTGAGTTGGCATGCTTCAAGAGCAGTCCCTGTCCTCCCATTGTCCTACGCCGTTCCCTCCCCCAGCGACGTATCCTATGCTTTGGGTTCAGCTCCACTCTTTAGTGAGGAGGACGATCAGATAGAGGACAGTCAGCAGCTACTGCCCAGCCAAGAAATGGAGGTGGCTTCTTTAGCTAGGCAGACAAATAGTGATGTGGACAGTGTCGTGGGTGCTGCGAGCGTTCCAGCTCCTGTGCCAGACACTGTTGACGAATCCACGAACATCAGCGACGTACAGCCACAACTCGGTGATAATGATGATGACGATAAAGCCAATCGCACTTGGGAGCCGGGTGATGAAGGGGCTTCATCGTCATCATCAGGAGAAGAGGGGCGCAGGTTGCCCCCGGGGCAGCAGCTCAGGCAGCAAGGTGTTAGCAGCATGGTTGGCAGGCAGCATGGGGGCACAATTGTAAAGCCTGGAGCCAAACGGGGCCGGGGCCGGGGTAGAGCACCTGCTGCGCGGCAGGCTACCTTATCGGGAGGTTGTGGGGCAGGGGTTCCTGGAGTTGGCGACAATAGCAGCGAATCAGTGAGGCCTGTTGGTGGGAAAAGTAGCTACTCGGCAGTGTGGCAGTTTTTCCTGAAGCATCCGCAGGAGGGTAACATGGCCACATGCAAGATATGTAGGCAGAAGGTGAAGCATGGCCAGGGCCCAAATGTTGGCACCACGGCCCTGCGTCAACATATGATGCGTCACCATAAAGCGACCTGGGAGAATCGAGGCTCCCAAGGGGTGGTCCAGTCTGCTTCCTCACCAAGTGGCACGCCGCTCCCAATTTCTGCCAGCCAAGGCTCCAGCACCTCAGCCGAAGGCAGCTGTGCGTCATACCCATCCTCTGTCGCTCCTGCTCCTCCTCCTCCTCCTCCAAGTCATGCATCCCGCCAGCAATCCATCAGCAAAGCCATGTCCAAGAGACAGCAGTATGCGCCCACTCATCCTACGGCGCAGAAGCTGAATGTGCTCCTGTCCAAGTTGCTGGTGCTGCAGTCGCTCCCTTTTCAGGTGGTGGACTCTGCACCTTTCAGAGAACTGATGGCTTGTGCCGGGCCGAGGTGGAGAGTCCCAAGCCGTCATTTCTTTGCCAAGAAGGCAGTACCAGCGCTGCACACTTTTGTTGAACAGAAGGTGGGCCAGTCCTTGAGCCTGTCGGTGTGTAGCAAAGTGCATGGCATCGCCGACGTCTGGAGCTGTAACTACGGTCAGGGGCAGTACATGTCGTTTACGGCCCACTGGGTGAATGTGGTCCCTTTGCAGCAGCAGCAAATTGGACAGGTCACGCCGCTTCGGCCTCCGCGCTCCCTGCCCATTGGGCCTGTGACACTGTGCGACTCGGCCTCCTCATCCTCCGCCATCTCCTCACCCTCCACTGTAGGCTCAAGTCTCAGTGCCCCTCCAGTCTAACATGTGTGCAGGGCACAGAGGTGTCACGCAGTGCTTCACATGGTTTGTCTTGGCGAAAGGAGTCACACAGGGGAGGAACTGCTTAAATTTATTCATCAGGAAATCCAAACATGGCTTACTCCAAGAAAACTTAGAATGGGAATCATGGTTACCGACAATGGGAAGAACATTTTGTCTGCGCTGCGCCAAGGAAGCCTGACCCATGCCCCCTGCATGGCTCACGTCTTCAATCTGGTTGTCAAGCGGTTTCTGAAGTGTTCCCCCCATCTGCAAGACATCCTAACAACGTCAAGGAAACTTTGCATGCACTTCAGCCACTCATACACCGCCAAACACACCCTTCTTGAGCTACAGCGTCAGAACGGTATCCCCCAACATAGTCTGATTTGCGATGTTTCCACCCGTTGGAATTCCACCCTTCACATGTTGGACCGATTATATGAACAGAGAAAAGCCATCACGGATTTCCTGATGATCCAAGCGGATAGGGGGACTCCCCTGTGTAACTTCAATGTCAACCAGTGGCAGCTCATACGTGACACCTGCCGTTTGCTCAGGCCCTTTGAGGAAGCCACTTTATTTGTCAGTTGGCAGGATTACGGGATGAACGACGTGATTCCACTGCTTCGTGTACTACAGCACATGTTGGAAACCATGGCTGGTCAGGGCACTGGAGACATGGCGTCTACATCTTACGGCCACATGAACCCCGTTGGAGCTGAACTGGAGGAGGAGGAGGAAGAGGAGGAGGAGTTGCCCAGCGAAACACAGTTTAGGCTTGGCAAAATGGCTGGTTTATCTAGTCAGCAGACAGGAGAGGAGGAGCAGAAGCAGCCAGAGGAGCTAGAGGTTTTTGAGGAAGGCAAGACAGAGGACCCGGACACACCGTGGCAGTATGCAGTGGAGATGGAGACAGGTAGTCCATCCGAGTCACTTGCGCAAATGGCAGGAAGCATGCTCACGTGCTTGCGTAGTGACCCCAGAATTGTTTCCATTTGTCGGCGGGATGACTTCTGGCTGTCCACCTTATTGGACCCTCGCTTCCGGCACAAAATGGGGGCATTTTTTAAACCCGCCGAGAGGGAGGACAAACTGAACTGCTACAAAGACATTCTACGTAGGCAGTTGGCCGATGCCTATCTGCGCCATGGCCCATACTCTCGCAGGTCTGACTCAAGGGGACCTCTGCGCTCACCTTCCACTGCCATGGCTGCTGGGGGGGTTGACAGGAGCAGCAGCAGCTCCATCAGCAGCAGCCTCAGACTTCAGTCGCTAATGAGTAGCTTTCTACACCGCATAGTGAGGCTACTCATGAGCAGCAGGAAGACCTGGAGCAGGACCTTAACCAGCAGGTCATGTCATACTTTGACATGACCATGCCAACACACCTTGAGGATCCGCTGGACTTCTGGGCAGCCAAACTTGATTTGTGGCCGCAACTAGCAGAGTTTGCCCTGGAAAAGCTGTCCTGTCCGGCAAGTAGCGTGCCATCTGAGCGGGTGTTTAGTGCGGCGGGGGCCATAGTTACGGCGAGGAGAACTCGTCTGTCAACTAAAAATGTGGAGAGACTCACCTTTGTCAAAATGAATCAGGGATGGATCAGCCAGGATTTCCAAGCACCAATGCCTGATGCATGCGACTAGATTCAGCATGGTGCCACGTTTTACACTTTCCAAATGGTGCAAAACATATTTATGTCTTTAGGCCAATTTTTGGGCTCCTGCTGATGCCAACTTCAAGGTGTGATTCATCCAATTTTTAGGCTCCTGAAGCCAACTCCAGTGTCTCTTTAAAGTAATGTTTGGGGTCCTGCTGCTGCTGCTGCTGCTGCTGCCAACTCCAGGGTGTGATTCATCCAATTTTTGGACTCCTGCTGCCAACTCCAGTGTCTCTTTAAAGTTATGTTTGGGCTCCTGCTGCTGCTGCTGCCAACTCCAGGGTGTGATTCATCCAACTTTTGGGCTCCTGAAGCCAACCCCAGTGTCTCTTTAAAGTAATGTTTGGGCTCCTGCTGCTGCTGCTGCCAACTCCAGGGTGTGATTCATTCAATTTTTGGGCTCCTGAAGCCAACCCCAGTGTCTCTTTAAAGTAATGTTTGGGCTCCTGCTGCTGCTGCTGCCAACTCCAGGGTGTGATTCATCCAATTTTTGGGCTCCTGCTGCAAACTCCAGTGTCTCTTTAAAGTTATGTTTGGGCTCCTGCTGCTGCTGCTGCCAACTCCAGGGCGTGATTCATCCAATTTTTGGGCTCCTAAAGCCAACCCCAGTGTCTCTTTAAAGTAATGTTTGGGCTCCTGCTGCTGCTGCCAACTCCAGGGTGTGATTAATCCAATTTTTGGGCTCCTGCTGCCAACCCCAGTGTCTCTTTAAAGTAATGTTTGGGCTCCTGCTGCTGCTGCCAACTCCAGGGTGTGATTCATCCAATTTTTGGGCTCCTGAAGCCAACCCCAGTGTCTCTTTAAAGTAATGTTTGGGCTCCTGCTGCTGCTGCCAACTCCAGGGTGTGATTCATCCAATTTTGGGCTCCTGCTGCCAACTCCAGTGTCTCTCTAAAGCAATGTCTGTGCTCCTGCTGCTGCTGCTGCCAACTCCAGGGTGTGATTCATCCAATTTTTGGGCTCCTGAAGCCAACCCCAGTGTCTCTTTAAAGTAATGTTTGGGCTCCTGCTGCTGCTGCCAACTCCAGGGTGTGATTCGTCCAATTTTTGGGCTCCTGCTGCAAACTCCAGTGTCTCTTTAAAGTTATGTTTGGGCTCCTGTTGCTGCTGCTGCCAACTCCAGGGTGTGATTCATCCAATTTTTGGGCTCCTGAAGCCAACCCCATTGTCTCTTTAAAGTAATGTTTGGGCTCATGCTGCTGCTGCTGCTGCCAACTCCAGGGTGTGATTCATCCAATTTTTGGGCTCCTGCTGCCAACTCCAGTGTCTCTTTAAAGTTATGTTTGGGCTCCTGCTGCTGCTACTGCCAACTCCAGGGTGTGAGTCATCCAATTTTTGGGCTCCTGAAGCCAACCCCAGTGTCTCTTTAAAGTAATGTTTGGGCTCCTGCTGCTGCTGCCAACTCCATGGTGTGATTCATTCAATTTTTGGGCTCCTGCTGCCAACTCCAGTGTCTCTTTAAAGTAATGTTTGGGCTGCTGCTGCTGCTGCCAACTCCAGGGTGTGATTCATCCAATTTTTGGGCTCCTGCGGCCAACTCCAGTGTCTCTTTAAAGTTATGTTTGGGCTCCTGCTGCTGCCAACTCCAGGGTGTGATTCATCCAATTTTTGGGCTCCTGAAGCCAACCCCAGTGTCTCTTTAAAGTAATGTTTGGGCTCCTGCTGCTGCTGCCAACTCCAGGGTTTGATTCATCCAATTTTTGGGCTCCTGCTGCCAACTCCAGTGTCTCTTTAAAGTTATGTTTGGGCTCCTGCTGCTGCTGCTGCCAACTCCAGGGTGTGATTCATCCAATTTTTGGGCTCCTGAAGCCAACCCCATTGTCTCTTTAAAGTAATGTTTGGGCTCCTGCTGCTGCTGCCAACTCCAGGGTGTGATTCATCCAATTTTTGGGCTCCTGCTGCCAACCCCAGTGTCTCTTTAAAGTAATGTTTGGGCTCCTGCTGCTGCTGCTGCTGCCAACTCCAGGGTGTGATTCATCCAATTTTTGGGCTCCTGAAGCCAACCCCAGTGTCTCTTTAAAGTAATGTTTGGGCTCCTGCTGCTGCTGCTGCTGCCAACTCCAGGGTGTGATTCATCCAATTTTGGGCTCCTGCTGCCAACTCCAGTGTCTCTTTAAAGCAATGTCTGTGCTCCTGCTGCTGCTGCTGCCAAATCCAGGGTGTGATTCATCCAATTTTTGGGCTCCTGAAGCCAACCCCAGTGTCTCTTTAAAGTAATGTTTGGGCTCCTGCTGCTGCTGCCAACTCCAGGGTGTGATTCGTCCAATTTTTGGGCTCCTGCTGCAAACTCCAGTGTCTCTTTAAAGTTATGTTTGGGCTCCTGTTGCTGCTGCTGCCAACTCCAGGGTGTGATTCATCCAATTTTTGGGCTCCTGAAGCCAACCCCAGTGTCTCTTTAAAGTAATGTTTGGGCTCCTGCTGCTGCTGCCAACTCCAGGGTGTGATTCATTCAATTTTTGGGCTCCTGCTGCCAACTCCAGTGTCTCTTTAAAGTAATGTTTGGGCTGCTGCTGCTGCTGCCAACTCCAGGGTGTGATTCATCCAATTTTTGGGCTCCTGCTGCCAACTCCAGTGTCTCTTTAAAGTTATCTTTGGGCTCCTGCTGCTGCCAACTCCAGGGTGTGATTCATCCAATTTTTGGGCTCCTGAAGCCAACCCCAGTGTCTCTTTAAAGTAATGTTTGGGCTCCTGCTGCTGCTGCCAACTCCAGGGTTTGATTCATCCAATTTTTGGGCTCCTGCTGCCAACTCCAGTGTCTCTTTAAAGTTATGTTTGGGCTCCTGCTGCTGCTGCTGCCAACTCCAGGGTGTGATTCATCCAATTTTTGGGCTCCTGAAGCCAACCCCAGTGTCTCTTTAAAGTAATGTTTGGGCTCCTGCTGCTGCTGCCAACTCCAGGGTGTGATTCATCCAATTTTTGGGCTCCTGCTGCCAACTCCAGTGTCTCTTTGATGTAATGTTCCGGCTCCTGCTGCTGCTGCTGCTGCCAACTCCAGGGTGTGAGTCATCCAATTTTTGGGCTCCTGCTGCCAACTCCAGTGTCTCTTTAAAGTAATGTTTGGGCTCCTGCTGCTGCTGCTGCCAACTCCAGGGTGTGATTCATCCAATTTTTGGGCTCCTGAAGCCAACCCCAGTGTATCTTTAAAGTAATGTTTGGGCTCCCGCTACTGCTGCTGCCAACTCCAGGGTGTGATTCATCCAATTTTTGGGCTCCTGAAGCCAACCCCAGTGTCTCTTTAAAGTAATGTTCGGGCTCCTGCTGCTGCTTGGAACTCCAGGGTGTGATTCATCCAATTTTTGGGCTCCTGCTGCCAACTTCAGTGTCTCTTTAAAGTAATGTTCGGGCTCCTGCTGCTGCTTGCAACTCCAGGGTGTGATTCATCCAAATTTTGGGCTCCTGCTGCTGCCAACTCCAGTGTCTCTTTAAAGCAATGTTTGGGCTCCTGCCCTTCATAGTGATGCCACTTCAACTCTCTGCAATTATGCCGCTCTGCGATTCTATTAGCGATGCCTCTGATCTGCATGTGATATTTATTTAAAGTATTATTTAACTAACCCAGCACGCATCCTATGCGTGTTACAGCAAGGCAGAATGGTTTACAACCCTACTGAGGCTCTAGGAGGCTCAGAAATTGCCGTTTTTAATAGCGAATCGTCGCGAATAAATTCGGGTCGAAACGATTTTTGTCGGAAAATTCGGCGAATCAGTCGAATCGAATTTTTCAAAAGTTCGCTCATCTCTAATTGTTACTATTGTTACTATTGTTCTCTTTTTTTTTTAATTACCTTCCCACTTTTTTTTTCTCTGGTGCAAGAACGCACCAGGGTTCTCGTAGGCCCCAACACTGCTGCTAGAGTGGTAAACAAGCTGAAAGAGTTGCAGATTATATACGGAGTCCTCCCGCTCACCCCCCCCCCCTTAAAATCAGCAAGGCCGTCCCAGCCACAGGTCATGGAGTCACTAATGCTCTACGATGCATGGACACATGGACTCAAAGCAATCAGACTTCAGCGGAAGAGGTGGTGGCCACACAGCCCTTGGCATTCAGCACAAGAGGGGGAAGGCCAACCATCAGCAGTCAGCCCATTGCTACTATTGCCCAGGCTATGAGCACTTAAAAATCCGGCTCAAAGGATCTGAGCCAGACAAGACATGGGTCAATTGCACGCTGTGCCACTGAAGTCCCTGAAGAGAGGAAAAGGTGGTTATAATCTCTGCTCCACGTCCATGGCCAGGCACCTACAAAGCAAACAAAAAGTTTAAAAAAATATTAGTATAATTAAAAATTAAAAAATATTAAATAATTACGTGAAAAAAACAGGAAGGCCCATTTTCCCCAGGTGTCTAGTCGCTCCACACGTGGCTCGCAAGGTGGGTTGCTGGACCAACAGCAGTCAGCCAAGGGACACTTTTGGAGGCTTCTGAGGAAGACTTGTGCTTGCAACAGGTTGGAGAGCGTGCCATGTTCGTGCAAGCATGGCGGAAGAAGAGAGCAGCTCCCAGCTTCATAGGCAGAGCAGTTTCTTGTATTTTAAAGGCTCTGCTGAATCCCATTGCACAGACACCTTGAAGGTGCAGTTCTTCAAATGAATTTACAGAATATAAGGGAGATGTTGGGTCCCTTTGTAAAACTTCTACATTTTAATGTGCTTCCACCAGTTATTAAAAAATTTAAATGAAAAAACAGGAAAGCCATTAGTAGCACGTAGCTCACAGGGTGTGTTGCTGGACCGACAGCAGCCAGCCACAGCAGAGTTTTGGAGGCTTCTGAGGAGGACTCACAGCAGGGTGGAGAACATGGCATTTTCGCTGCAGCATGGAAGAAATTGAGCAGGGTGGAAAAAGTGTGGAGTCCAGTGACCGGCATAACTATAACCTAAATGAATGATGTCTCTCACCAGGCACCTGCAAAGCAAAAAAAAAACATTATTATTATTATATTTTTTTCAACCAGGAGAATCATTAGAGCTAGGCATGATACGAAGATCTACTTCTTTATAGTCATCTAAAAGCTGATACATGTATAGAACAGGGTCTTTCATATGTTGTAAAAACCATTGGCTTGATGCAGAGCCTCCCCGTTCAGCTATCCTGTGCGTTTTCCCGTTGGTTTTGGGCTTTGATCGGGTCAGGAAAGGGTGCTACGTTGATTTTAGTGTGCGTTTATGCGCTCAGGTGTGCGCTCAGCCGCCTTTCCGATTGTCAGCTCGCACGAGACTGTTTCCCGTGAAAACGGACGCCTCGTTCATTGTTCCGTTTTTTTCAGTGATGCAGAGCCTTGCTTTCCGATTTAAATCAGCCTAATCAAACGGGGCCGCCGAGCCTTCACTTACAGTCAGAGCAGCCGTATTTGCACTCGGGCAATAATATGCAGTCCTCTGTTGGAGCACATCAGCGGCGCCAGCTCCGCGGTCTTGTCCTGCTGAGTATGGCAGAAACCATGCTGCACCGCAAGCCTGGACATCGATTGCATGATTTTTTTTTTATTTTTTGGTCTTTTTTTTTTTTTTTTCCTTTTTTAAGGGTCTACCTAATTTATTTTTTATTGCCTGTGTGCAGGAACTGGAAGATGGGACATTCCATAAATGTGCAGGCAGTGGCTGGCCCTGATTTGGTTTTTGGGAGTCTTTTTGCTGGATTTCCATGCTCAACGCATGATGCGCACATCTTGAGGAATTCCTGCCTATATGAGCGATTCCAATCTGGCGATCTGTTTGGTGGCTGGCTACTGGGTATGTGTATGAAACTTGTATTGGTTGCCCACCCTGTCTGACTGTGTTTTTTCCCTTAACACACTATTTTGTAACTATTTTCTTAGTATATTTTGAGCCTAATTTTTTAACTACAAATTAAATGGGTTAAGTGATTGTACCCTATTGCGTCATGTTCTTGCCCTCCTATGTAAGTAGTATTCCCCAGACTTTTTTAATGAGTGTACAGGTTGGATGTGCATGTAGGCTCATTAGAAATGTCCTTTCCTCCCACCCTACCCCCCTCACCTATTTGTCCCTCTTTTCTATTGTTGCAATGCACACCTTTTTTTATTGTTATTTGGACATTTTTTTTTTTTTGTTTGGCAGGAGACTCTGGCTATCCTTTGCTCCCCTGGCTGCTGACCCCCATCCGGCACCCATCTTCACAGGCAGAGGAGCGTGATAATACTGCCCACAGGAGGACTCGCTCTGTGGTGGAGCGAGGCTTTGGTCTCTTGAAGATGAGGTTCCGTTGTCTTGATGAGACTAGGGGGGCACTACAATATACGCCTGCAAAGGTCCTAAAAATAATCATGGCTTGTGGGCTACTCCACAACCTTTAGTTTCAGACGTCCCCACCCCTCCTTTTTCTGGCACCCAAAGTGGCACCGCGCAAACCATCCGTGCACAACTAGTGTTTAATGAACAGAATTTGTATTTAGGTTTTTTTTTTTTTTTTTACAAACAAATTTTGGTGTGTTATTTGTTTATTTTTTAACCAAAGAAAAATTACACGTGGGGTCAGAAAATGTATTCCCCAGAAATTAGTGGTATGTTGGGTTGCATGGTGCCGATGAATGATGTTGTGGCTGCAAATTGGCTGCAATGTGGGCCAGGCTTTGATTAATCTCACCCATATGGCTGGTTAGGGCAGAGACATTTCTGTTTAATACCTCTAATTGGGTGTTGAGGTTTGTGAGTTGGGTGCACACAGTCTCATTGAATTGCTGTGTTGTAGCCGAAAAGGCTATATTTTCCTGCCTCCACGCTTCCTCCAAAATTTGAAGTTGCCTTCTTTGGGTAATATGGCGTCTGGACTGGGTTCGAGCAGTGGGACGGGTGGTTGGTTCTGGTTCTGAAGGTGGTTGTGGATGTGGTGGTTGTGCCGGGGTTGACTGCGTTGCTGCCACTGGTTCAGTAGTGGTTAGTGACATATGTGGGGTGTCCTCCTCCAAATCTCGTATATGTTCGATTATGGGTGGGCTTCCTGTGTTCTGGAAATAAATAAAGGTTCATTTTAGTTTATTTATGTCAACAAAAGCTCTCAAAGATCAATGTTAAAAGTACACACCAAGGACCATTGACTTACCTCATCGCAATCCACAATTTGGGTTCGTGGTGTAGAATCCTGGTGTGCCCTTGGCCTCGGTGCTAATGCAGGGGTTTGGGGGCCTTGTGTGTCCTGTTGACTTGGTCCTTTGAATGTAGATTGTAGCTAAATGGCCAAGTAGAGTGTGTTGTGTAGCATAACACTGCCTTTTGGATCTTTTTTTAATAGGTCATGGCAAATTCAGACTCACCTTGGGACCTTACATTCCGGTCTGTGTCTTGTGCCTCTGCCAGGCCCTGGATGCTGGCCGGGTGTATGTATTTATATACATGTTCCTCAGCGGGTGTAAGGATTATTTTAGTGGGTAAGCCACCCCTGTCTGTTGGCTGGGGAAGATTAAATCACACCTAATAAGTGTTACTTCCTGTTACCAATGCGACTATAAATGCATTTAAATTGCCCTTTACCTCTGCTGACTGCGCATGTCCATTTTTTTTTTGCTATAATATTTCAGGTCCCCAAATTTAGCCTGCTTAGTGGTTGATTTGGAGGTCCGGCCAAATAGGGCATCATAATGCTCACAAACTGCATTTGCAACAGCCATGCTTTGAGCATCGCAAAAACATGCAGTTAGTGAGCCACGGCGTAGTTGTCTTCCACATGGGTGTGTGGTGTCCCCTGCATCTGTGGAAATTGATGGTTGGCTATCTGGTGAGTCGTGTGTGGTTCTGGTGCTTATGGGGGAGGGAGATGTTGTGTGTGTGCTGCTATGGCTTAATGTCTGGGTTCCTGTTGAGCTATCAGATGTTGAGCTGCATGTGGAATGTGAGGTACTGGAATTGGGAGAACCAGAGGGTTGAGGTGGAGGGGTGGGTGACCTTGGTGGGGTGGTGGGTTTTGCAATACGCTTACCCTTGCTGATGTGTTTTGTTTTGTGGGTATGCTTGGTGTGTTGAGGTTGAGGATGCTGCAGGGTCTTACTAGATTTGCCACCCTTGTGTGGTCGTGTTTTTTGGCAGGTGGTGGTGAATGGGTTAATGCCTCCTTGGTCCTGTGTTTTTTGGAATGTGCCTGTGTCTGTGGAGTATCCACCGTTTTAGTTGGGGCATGTTCTGCATGTGTCTTGTGCCTGCTCTTCTGTATTTTTGAGGATGAGGCATGTGTGCGGCTGCTATGTGCCTCGGGCCTTGGTTGGCTCTTTTTGTTCCCTTTGGGTCTGCCCATATTGATATGGTATCCAACACAGAGCTGAGTGCCTTGTGCTTTAAATACGTTTCCCGTGTGGGTGTGGTCAACAGCGGCTGCGTGCCTGCGCGCACGCACGCACGTCACCGCGGGGGAACGTCAGAGCTAAACCAGCAAAAGCCAGAAAAGATGTCGCCCACCATCTTCACTCAGGAGCAGGACGACATCATCATGGATGTGAGTATGCGAGCGTGCGTTTATGTGCGCGCACACATTTCTTGTAATAAAAAAAAAACAAAGCGCAAGAATAGTCTGGAACAACTTAGTTTGTTACGTTAAATACAAGCCCACCTTAGTTTAACACATGTACGCAGCTACAAACTAGGCTAGATGCAGATAGAAGAACTAGGGCAATGTGAGGCAGCAAGAGGTTAATAAAGTGACTTTAGTTAGGCCAGGAAACTTGTTAATGTATTTTGTGTATTAATGGTGGGTCCTTGTCTCTTTTTTTAACAGATGATGCTGAGGAATCGCTACGACTTCCTGCCGTCAGATTATGACAAGCGCACGTTGGCCCTGGCGGTGGTGGACGCGATCGCACGACGATCCCAAACCACCTATACCTTCACCCAGATCGCCCAACACTGGTCTGATTTGAAGAGAAGGAATAAGCCCCGGGTGAGGCGATACTTCGCAAAACATTTCCCATGTAAGTGTGGAAAATGTAAATGCACCTATAACCCTGGCCTCGCCTGGGCGTGGTTTTATGATTGTGTTTGTATTTCAGCACATGAATGGAATATGCGGTTCCGCCCCACCCGGACCAGGACAGGCAGCCCAGTGTTGGGCGAAACAGGTGAAGGTGTAGGTGGTCCACCGCCAGTGTCAATGGCCACCCCTTCTTCTGTAAGTGACTATGAGGAGCCACTGGACCTCAGCATGCAGGGGAGGGGGGAATCTGACGGCAGGGAGTCGAGCCTAACTGAACCTCAACCTGACTCCGGTAAGGGAAATATAGTTAGATATGTGGTAATACATGCATTAAATACAGATACTCATGTGCACTATTGTTAGTTGTAGATTCAGACGTCGCAGGGACATCCCAAGGGATGAGCGAGGAAGGGGTCGACGAGGAAGAGGTGGCTGGGGAAGGTGGGTAGATTGATACCTAGAAGCCTTACTTAATATGATATTCATGATACAACAACAGTCTCTAATATCAGTGTGAAACAGATTCACGGCAGCAACCCAGGGAGGAAGAATGGAGACTCCGCCCCCGACGCAATGTCCGCCAAAAACCTTGTAAGTGGTGTTTTTTTTTTCAAAATTAAATGAACAAACAATTCCATTGGGCCAAACAAATTAAAAAAAAAAAAATTACCAAAAGACTTTGTTAAAAAAGTCCTTAAAGCGGACCTTCACTCTGAATAATAGTCTATCTTATATGTTTCCCCCACCCTGTACATACAGATTGCCCGCATTAAAAATCATCCTACCTGCACCTAGTGCATGTTATGAGCCTTTAAACATCCAAGATGGCGGATTATGGAAGCCGCCATCTTATCAGGCAGCCTGCAAACAGGAAGTGCCTTCTAACTATGCTGCTCTGCATTCTGGGATTGCTGACCTTTTCCAGAGCACAGCTCTGCTCTGTCTGAGCAAAGCACAGCTATAACCCATCCCCTGTACCTTATCCCACTCTCCTCTCCTCAGTAAGTGTGATGCTTCTGAGTCAAGGTGGTGGCGCACGTATCCTAAATTCCTGAACAGAGTTGCAGCCCAGTGGGGGAAAGAATAATAAGTTATTTACTAAAAACTTTCAATATATTAATTTTAGATGCTGCTGAATCATTTTTTAAGAGTTTGTGCATTTCATTAAATCACGCTGAAGGTCCGGTTTAAAAAGGACCCCAAAAAAACCACGACAAACAAAACCATAAAAAAAATGCTAAACTAATGTTGTTTTTCATTCACAGATACAAGAAAACCACAGGCTCAAGACCCCGAGGGGTCTTTTTTTATTTTATTTTTTTTTTATTTGGCATTCTAATTTATAATGTTTTTTAGTTTATAAAAAAAAAAAATTAATATGAAAAAACAAAAACAAATTAAAAAAAAAAACGTTTGAATAAAAAAAACATAAAAAAATTTGGTGTGTTGTCTTTCCTGCAAATGTCCAATCACACAACATCATCACACATTTACATGACACCAAAGGTTTAGATATGGGACAATAAATCTGAAAAACTATCAAACAATTACGGTAAGCATTAAAGGCAAGGAAGAAGGAACACCAAAGAGATTAAGGTATGCATTAATGGCAAGGAAGAAGGAACACAAAGGAGATTAAGGTATGCATTAATGGCAAGGAAGAAGGAACACAAAGGAGATCAAGGTATGCATTAATGGCAAGGAAGAAGAAACACAAAGGAGATTGTGAAGCTATGATATTTTTATATGTTTTGTTCCCATAGAAATTGTAAAGAATATTATACAATCACTGTACATAGGATAATCCATTTTGTTTGAAGCAGCAGGGTGGGTAACCCCCTTTGTTCTTTGGAGACTGGTTGTCTGTAGCTCCAGTTTCAGGTGTGCATTTGCATGCAAATTAAGCTGGCCACCTGTGATAGAGATAGGGATGGGCCAGAGTATCACTTTGTGAGTTTCCGCTGGGCCAATCACAGACGACCTGCAGATTTCAAAATGGAACAAAGGGTCCACCTGATAAAAACAGTAGGCTGGAGAGAGAAGAGAGATTTTTTCTTTTGGAGGGCAGCTGGAGAAGAGTTCTGCTGGTGCGCCTGACCAGATGGACGATGGTGGGACTTTGCCTTGGGTAGATGGACCTGCATTGTGAAGTCAAGTACAGCAGCCATCTTGTTTGGATGTGGTCTGCTGATCTTCTGCATGGAGCAATTAAAACAGATGAGTAATCCGTTTTAATATACCGTATTTTTCGCCCTATAAGACGCACCTGCCCATAAGACGCACCTAGGATTTGGGGAAGGAAAACTAGAAAGAAAATATTCTAAGCCAAATGTTGTGCTAAAACACCCAATTACAGACAGTGTGGCGTTCCCCCATCCCATTCCCATAGGCAGTGTGGGATGTCCCCCTCCCATAGGCAGTGTGGCATTCCCCCTCCCATATAAGCAGTGTGGCATTCCCCCCTCCCATTCCCATATAGGCAGTGTGGCATTCCCCCTCCCGTTCCCATATAGGCAGTGTGGCATCCCCCCCTCCCATTGCCATATAGGCAGTGTGGTATTCCCCTATAGGTAGTGTGGCATTCTCCCCCCTCCATTCCCCATATAGGCAGTGTGGCACCCCCCTCCATTCCCCATATAGGCAGTGTGGCACCCCCCTCCATTCCCCATATAGGCAGTGTGACACCCCCCTCCCATTCCCCAGTTAGGCAGTGTGGCATCCCCCCTCCATTCCCCATATAGGCAGTGTGGCACCCCCCTCCATTCCCCATATAGGCAGTGTGACACCCCCCCTCCCATTCCCCAGTTAGGCAGTGTGGCATCCCCCCTCCCATTCCCTGTATAGGTAGTGTGATATCCCCCCCCCTTCCCTGTATAGGTAGTGTGGCATCCATTCCTCTTCCATTCCTGTATAGGTAGTGTGGCATCCCCCCTCTTCCATCCGCCTATAGGTAGTGTGGCATCCATCCCTCTTCCATCCCCCGTATAGGTAGTGTGGCATCCATCCCTCTTCCATCCCTGTATAGGTAGTGTGGCATCCCCCCCTCTTCCATTCGCCTATAGGTAGTGTGGCATGCCCTCCTTCCATCCCTGTATAGGTAGTGTGGCATGCCCCCCTTCCATCCCTGTATAGGTAGTGTGGCATGCCCCCCTTCCATCCCTGTATAGGTAGTGTGGCATCCCCCCCTTCCATCCCTGTATAGGTAGTGTGGCATCCCCCCTCTTCCATCCGCCTATAGGTAGTGTGGCATCCCCCCTTCCATCCCTGTATAGGTAGTGTGGCATGCCCCCCTTCCATCCCTGTATAGGTAGTGTGGCATGCCCCCCTTCCATCCCTGTATAGGTAGTGTGGCATGCCCCCCTTCCATCCCTGTATAGGTAGTGTGGCATGCCCCCCTTCCATCCCTGTATAGGTAGTGTGGCATGCCCCCCTTCCATCCCTGTATAGGTAGTGTGGCATGCCCCCCTTCCATCCCTGTATAGGTAGTGTGGTATCCCCCCCCTTCCATTCCCCATTTAGGTAGTGTGGCATCACCCCCCCCCCCTTCATTCCCCGTATAGGCAATAGCAAAAAAAAAAGAAAAGTAAACTCACCTTTAAATCCTTCCCGCTGTCCCCGCTGTCTTCACACACAGACACACACACAGTGGTGGGCGTGGCCGACGCTCGAGCATCGGCCACGCCCACTGCTGTATAGTCCGGGTGTCTCTGTCTGCTGGGGCCGTTGAGAAGTGACAGGGACAGTGCGAGCAGCAGAGGTATCGCCGCTCGCACTGTCCCTGTCACTTCTCCACGGCCCCAGCAGATAGAGACACCCGGACTATACAGCGGTGGGCGTGGCCGACGCTCGAGCGTCGGCCACGCCCACCGCTGCATAAGGCCGTGTGTCAGAGAGGAGCTGTACCTGCCGCCTCCTCCGCAGCTCCAGCACATACAGGCGCCGCGGAGGAGGCGGCAGATACAGCTGCCTCCAACGCTTCCTTGCTCTGCGGCGCCAGCACACACAGTGAACACCAGCCCTTGGTATAGTGGTGGGCGTGGCCGATGCTCGAGCATCGGCCACGCCCACCACTATAACAGGCCGGTGTCTGTGTGTGCTGGCGCCGCTGCCTCCGCCGCTTCCGGGACAGCGCGAGCGATGGAGAGGTGAGTAAACTTTTCACTTTTTATTTATTTTTTTTCAGCATTCGCCCGATAAGACGCATTGACATTTTCTCCCCACTTTTGGGGGAAAATAAGTGCGTCTTATAGGGCGAAAAATACGGTATATATGCTTTTGCCCTGTTAGGCTTTCTATGTTGTAACACAGATTGTAGTATTTTTGTTTTGTACATTTTTGCAAGGTATATAAAATAACTTTAAAGTGCATCATCTTCCTTGGAGATTACTGGCAAATGAACTTATTAGACAAAGAAAGCGTAATTTTTTGGAGATATACATGTATTTGAGCTCTTAAGTTTCCTTATATATATTTGAGGGCTGCAAATATATTTTGTAAATTTTAGATAAATTACGCCCAAGCAAGACAGAGATTAAGGTATGCATTAATGGCAGGGAGGAAGGAACACCAAAAATTATATTTGACAATATATATATGTGTCAAATTGGCAGTTGGTGCCATATGTATATTCCAATGGAGGTTTAGGGATGTGCGCTTGCGTGTAGCCAGATTGGCAACTGAAGAGCCATGGAGATGTAAGTATACTTGTAAAACCCAAAAAAATGGAAGGAAAAATACGACGGAAGGCAAACAGGTATGTTCAAAAACCAAGGAAAAAGCAGGGAGAAACGGGACGCCCGGGAACGGAAGCCCTGATCAAATTGAAGGCACCCGAGAGAGAAAAAAAAACTTCCCGAGTGAAGTCAATTTTACGGATTAGTTAGGGAGCCATTCCGACGGAGGCTCTGCATCACATTTGAGCCACGATTCAAACGGGAGCCCCGGACAATCGGAAGGTTTTAAGCTCAGATCGGGGGAGGCTCTGCAGCAGGCCACATGTGTTCATGTGTTCTCAGCTCCATAGGGTTGATTCAGAGAGACAAAAAAAGACTTTTGTTTTTGTGTCGATCTGTTTTTTTTTTAAATGTTCCCGCTCTCATATGAGTGTACGAGCGATTCTATGCATGCATTGCAAGCCTTCTGTAAAGTCTTCGTCTGTTCGTATGCCAGAGTACGAGAATGTCATTTTCCAGGGTTAGTTTTCCATTTTCTTTTCTCATGTTACGTCGGCTTTCGTTTTGCCCTTTTTCCATCGTCTCCTTCTACGAATCCTTTACGTTTCCCGTTAGATTCTGTTTTCCTTTTTCAATAAATAATCGTCCAGACGAAAATCCTTACGATCTTACGCCTGCGTACTACAAACTTAACTCATTAAAGCGCTTGCCTACATATTTGCTTCACTCACTTCTGCTACAATGCTTAGCTAAATCACTTTGCGCTTTCCTTCTTCTTCCATTTATGACCCCTAAAACTCACCTAAATCACTTTGCGCTTTCCTTCTTCTTCCATTTTTCATCCCTAAAACTCACCTAAATCACTTTGCGCTTTCCTTCTTCTTCCATTTATGACCCCTAAAACTCACCTAAATCACTTTGCGCTTTCCTTCTCATCCATTTATGACCCCTAAAACTCACTTAAATCACTTTGCGCTTTCCTTCTTCTTCCATTTTTCACCCCTAAAACTCACCTAAATCACTTTGCGCTTTCCTTCTTCTACCATTTATGACCCCTAAAACTCACCTAAATCACTTTGCGCTTTCCTTCTCATCCATTTATGACCCCTAAAACTCACCTAAATCACTTTGCGCTTTCCTTCTTCCATTTTTCACCCCTAAAACTCACCTAAATCACTTTGCGCTTTCCTTCTTCTTCCATTTTTCACCCCTAAAACTTACCCAAACCACTTCGCGGTTAGGTTCTTTTTCCATTTTTCACCGCTAAAACTTACCCAAACCACTTCACGGTCATGTGAATCTTCATCTCTAAATATTTCTCGGCCCATTCGTTTTGTGTTAATGTATTTTGTAAATGAATACTTTTTCCAGGGCTAGGTCCCCTAATGGGCATTTTACATTGCTCTGTAATATATAAAAAACCATATAGTAGGGATGTATCTTGTTATCTATTTCCTGTTGTATTACTCAGGCCTCAACATATGTGTGCCTGTATATAAGTAATACAACAGGAAATAGATAACAAGATACATCCCTACTATATGTTTTTTTTATATTACAGAGCAACTTATGGGCTCCACATTATAACAACGGGGATTCCCACAATAGGGACCAGGTGGATAATCTTCCTATAAAGGGGCAATCGTTGAGTAACAGGTACCCTATGATAATAACAATATCATGCCTAATAATAGGCGAGCTGATTGTATTAACTATTCCCTAACATTAAATGTATTATTAATTCCCATAAGGCTTTTGAAGTTGGTACATCCTCAATTCTCTTCGGGGCATCTGTGAAATATGTATAAATGGAATGGCATATGGTGTGATATTACAGCAAGGTACTACTCATAATCATTGATTAATTTGCATTCCATTATCTATAATTTAATTTATTACCTGTAAATTATATTTGTTGACTAATACACTAACTCACTAACAGGGGACATCTGTTTGTCATATGTATAGGGCATTGAGAAAGCCAAATTAGGCGAAACATGGCACATGTCTGCCCATAGAAGAATTTGCTCAAGTTTAAATGCAGGAAAGTCCACTAAGGAGCGGTGACATAAAGATGTTATGACAGTAATGCATATGACTATAGCAATGTATAAGATGTCCTTTTTTGAATGTACTTTGTATTTTAATATTGAATAAAAGCATATACTTTTATAAGGAAAAGGGGCGTGGTCATAGTATTAAGCCTTTAAATGCCCATTAGGGAACCTAGCCCTGGGAAAAGTATTGGTTTAAGGGGGGCTATACTATGAACCAGCTCATAAAATCCAGCTAAACATTAGGGGTTGATTTTGTGGTCGCTACCAGGACAAACTTTTGTGGTCCATAAGAAAAAGTATTTTGTAAATGAAATGACACTGAAACAGTTTTTTTTAATTCACAAATGGCATTTTTGGTTGTTTTTTTTTAAATAGTATTTATAAAAAGTTATAAACTTTTTTTTTAGTGCAATATTTTTTTATTGAAGTTTTGCATCTTATAATGAAATAGTACAAAAAAAAAAAAAAATTAAAGGCAGAAAGAGAAATAACAGAACATGTCTCGATCCACGTCCAGATGTATACATAATGACAGCATGTCCAGATCGACCCCCATACCCCCCCGCCCCCACCCGACCCCCACAGGAGCACCAGAACATATCAGGAATTGGGATGTGAATTATCTCTTATCATGCAGCCGGCATCCCCCAGCCCCAAACGCCCAAGGTACAAGTCACAGAGATCCGGAAGCCCAGGGCCCGGGGGAAGCGGAACATCCGGGGGCGACAGAGCCACCCCGAAAATACACCCGCAAGGGGGGAGGCGGCAGCTAGAGGCGCAGGGGGGGCAGAGAAGCCAAAAAGCCTGGGACATCAGAGACACGTAGAAAACAATTAAAACATACAGGGATAGCGGTACTGGGATGAACAAGGGTGGAATACAGTTGGGAGCGGGGTAAAGATAGAACGGGTGCTGGAGCGAAGGCGCGCGAGCCCATAGTCCACTATTGCATCTCTGCCTGCAAACGGCTATCCCTATAATCCAGCCAGCCAGCCCATGTCATAATGTACCTCTCCTGTGTGCCATCTGAGTCCGAGATCAGCTCCTCCATACGGTGGATGGCCTCCACTTCTTGTGCCCATTCGACAAGCGAAGGTGGGGTTGCGGATCTCCATCGCCTTGGAATGACAGTTCTCAACGCTGTCAGAAGGTGTCTCAGAACCCCATTCTTACCATGGGAGAGAGGCCCCAGGAGCAGCGACAACAGGGCTAGCTGCGGAGAGTTCTGTACCGACTCCCCTGTGATGTTGTAAACTTTTTTTTTTTAATTAAAAAATTTAAATTACACAAAAACTATATACATAGCAATGGCAGGACCCAGAACATTAGTCTTCATCTGTGGTCCCGAGTGACGCAGCTCCTGCATGTTGGCCACCAACTGAAGGACCCTTTCACTCACTGCTGCAACTCTGACACGTGTGGTCCCTGTATAAAAAAGAAACAAACATTATTTGTTGGCAAGTTTCTCACCTTTGGATGTTTTTTTTTTAAGGTGGGAAGCTAACTAATGACGCCATATGTCATTATGCTAAGTAATTAATCTAAGGAAGTGGGCATATGTCATTATGCTAATGCAATTGTCTATGGCTTTAGGTATCTTGGGGATCATATCAATTACCACATAGTCAAAAGAATGACATTACAACTCACTTCATTGGTGGCCGACCTGTGCGTCGGGGACCACCCTGGGTTCTGGGCCCTGCCACTGCTGGGAAGTTGAGGCTGTAAAGACATGTCAAATAGGGTCACTTCTGATGTCTTAGTCAACAGTAAGCAAATAACAATTTGAATGTGTGTGTGACATCACCCACCTTCTACATGTGCTTCCTGGGCCTGATCTGCTGCAGATTCTTCCACAGATCCTTCACCCGCTACATTAACATCTAGAAAAAAAGATTAAGGGAATCAGCTTTGTTTTAAATAGCATGTATGTGTGTGCGCTTACATGAAGAGTCACATACCAGAGGCTAACGACTCTGTCGCTGGGTATGACTCCCTGCCCATGCCGTGACGCCCCTCCTCTGTAGAAAGGTTCAGGGGCTGGTTGGAGGCCGCTACAGAGGAGGAGTAGGAACGTCGCCCTGGAGATCCACCACCTTCACTTTGTGCTGCAGAATCATGCAGCACTGGTCGGCCTGTGCGCCTCCGGGTGCGTCGGATTCGGTACTCCATTTCCAGCACTAGAAAAGAAAAGCATTTATAAATAAAGGCCTACCTTCTGTATTAGTTACATCTAGCATGCAATCGCTATGTACTTACTGGGGAAATGGAGTCCGAAAAATCGCAGCACCCGGGACATGTTGAGCCGTTTCAGGTCCGACCAATGCTGCATGATCTGCGTGTGGGTGAAGGTGGTGTCAGTCTCCTGCTGGATCCTGGAAACGATCTCCAAGGCGACGGTCCTCTTCTCAAAAGAGTTGGGCAGGTAGTCGTACCTGCGCTGAAGCATCATCTAAAAAACACAAAATAAACATATTTTTTAGATCAAACTGCATACAAATATCTGTCACAAATCGACCAGTTGACTAAATGACATTACCAGACACATTTCGAGCCTCAAACTATCCTTCTAGATGGAAGTGACTTGGTTCGCACATGTGGGCCCTAACTTCTGTTTGGCACAGATTTTTACACACTTTTAAACCAAACCGTTTCTTCCTGTGCTTCCTTAAGGCCTAGGCATGTATTTAGATGGAAAATGAAAGGCATTAAAATACACTTACGAGCATAATCAGCTCTTCTTGTTGGCGGGTGAAGATCGTGGGCGCCATCTTTCTTCTTGTCTGCAGCAGATAAGTAATGTCCCAACGGTTTACGGATTTCGCACGGCCGAACGGCTGGACGCACGCGTACGCGAACGCGTAAGCGTCATACCCAGGCATTAGTATTTAAAGGGCCCTGGACCCACAGCTCATTCTCTTTCAGAGTCTCAACATTATGGCACCCAAAAAAGCCGTCGGGAAGGCAAAAGCAGGCAAGGAGGGCAGCAGCAAAATGCAAGAGCGGCATGAGGAGGCTTCTTCAGTTCCGACCACTCGCTCCAAAATTCCCGCAGTGGTCAGGCCAAGGCGACAATACCAACAAAGTCTGCTAAAGCACCAACAACCAGCAAACCAAAGGAGGCAGCGGCGAAGAAGAAGCCCTAGGCCACCAAGCAGACAGGTACACCACTAAGAGGGTGAGAAGCCCCAAGCCACAAAAAACCCATCCCCTCCTCCCCGGATGACCCCATCCGTTCTCCAAGAACGCTCCGCTGGCAAGGCCAGTAAAAGACACAGGGCCAGAAGCCCCAGCCCCCAAAGCTCTGCATCACCACATACATGTGGAAAAAGCGGGCATGGAAAGAGTAAAAGCCACCGGGCCAGAAGCCCCAGCCCCCAAAGCTCAGCATCTCCACATACACGTGGAAAAAGCGGGCATGGAAAGAGTAAAAGCCACCGGGCCAGAAGCCCCAGCCCACCAAGCTCAGCATCTTCACAGACACGTGGAAAAAGCGGGCATGGAAAGAGTAAAAGCCACTGGGCCAGAAGCCCCAGCCCACCAAGCTCAGCATCACCACAGGCACGTGCAACTACCTTCCAGGGGCATGCAAGCACAAGTCTCAAGGGCCCACAGAGGCACAGGGCAAGAAGCCCAACAACATCAAGCACATCCTCTCCTCCTTGGCCACATTTGCCACCGGCACAGGTGGCAAGGCACTCTCCATATGCCACATCGACGCCTGCAAGTTCAGTGGCCACCCAGGCAAGGACCGTAAGTCCATTTCCAAGTCCAGTACATTCTTTATCCAGCCACCTGTTCAACATTTCTACCCAACACAGCCAGCCCAGAATGTCCCCCGAATTGTCTGCAACCACAGATGAGCCCGAACATCAAGCAATAGGGCGGACATTGCGCCGAGGCCAGTTGAGTGGCAGGTTTGGGGAGGCCCAAACTCTGGCATTGGCTAGTGGGCTAAACTTACATTATAATGAACTATATGGGCGAAAATCCAAAGCAACCAGCAAATTGCACAAAGCAGAAATTTTAGAGGAGCTCACCAGATTCAACGCAAAATATCGGACCTGAAGTATGCAGCACGGAAGAAAGAAAATAAACGGCGCAATTACAGGTACATATATGATTTGGGCATTGTCTGCTTCTTGTATTGTCAAAATGTTCCTACATTTGCTAAACTATATTTTTCAGCTTACAAACTGGCTTCCCCACTAAATTACAATTTACCAGAGCTGAGGAGATGGTGCTGGGCCTGATACATCCCGTGGCCTTAGAGGGCCACTCGGGGCGACGGGATACGGACATCCCTACTATTCCAGCAGGTTTGTAATGTTAGTGTGTATGTGAAATGTATGAACACATGCCCCTAGGGAGTGTCTTGTAGGGGAGGTTACAGTTTTAGCAGGGTGTGTAATGTCTGTGGAATGTTCATTTTCTAATTTGCTAGGCCATACATGACCTTGGACAGTATTTATGGTCACTATTAAAGTCTTAATATTAGCAAAGGACTGCCTGTTATGTGATTCTACTCAATCATATCCAACACTTCCTTCTTTGTCTTTAGGCCACTTGGGTTTGAGCTGTGCTTTGGTCTCAAATACTTGATCTGGGGTCAGGGAAAGGTCTACATAGTAAGAATGCCCACCAGCATACTCCTAAGCAAAATGCTCTTTGCAAGCTGAGTGTGGGTCCCAAATGGCTCTTTAGGGATGTGTGAAGCCTCTTAACATGAAGTACATGCATTTTTGTATTATTTAAGGTGACCAATGTGTATGTACAGGGTGACTCATACATATAACAGATAATGACATTCATAGTGAAGGTCAACTTGGACCGTTGGGGGAGTTGCCATTCCTGCTTGCCATGTGTTTTACAGAAGCATATGTAGTAATAAAGATCATCAATGCATATTTGGGTGTTTACGTGCCTTTTTTTTTACAATACAGTCCAGCATCAACCCTCAGCTAGTGTGGAAGCCTCATCCAGTTGGACCACGCCGTCAACTTCTGTGCTGCCTAGGAGCCAGGAGCAGATATATACGGTAAGTGTATTTTGCTGAATCTGTTGATGCATGTGAATGAACATGACTAATTGGCATAACAAATATATATAGGGCCCAAACTGAACCTTTTTTTTCACATGTCCCAACAGACCCACACACTGATGGAGGAAATCCAGGAGATGGAGGAGGATGCCACCTTGATGGGACCTTCACAACAGACCACCTTGGAACATAATCTGCAACTGTCCCAACATGTTTCTTCACCAAATCCTCTGCAGCAGAGTGAAGCTGGCCGCATACTGCCAGGCCATCGTGGGCAGCATGCAGACTGAGCCTACAGTCCCCAGTGGTAGTTCTGCTGCAGAGGATTTGGCAAGCACATCTGTGGCTGTTGGTCGGCCTAGACGTCCATCATCTGCAGGCGCTCCAACCCTGGGAAATGGGAGGCGTAGTCAGCTACGTCACACAGTTTCCCAGGGGAGGCGCGTGCCGATCATGGAGTCAGCATGGCACCATGAGAGGCGTTAATTTCGCCAACTAACTGAAAGAACCACAGAGCAGCATCATGCACAATTAGAGACTTTAAATAATACATTAAACACCATGCTGGCAGAATTTAGATCGACCAACAGCCACATGGCCACCTTATCTACTAATTTCACAGCCATGCTTGGGGAAGTTCGAACTAGCAATACCCACATGGCCACCTTAACTAGTAATTTCAGTGGCCTGCTGAATGAAGTTCAAACAACCAATAGACACATGTTGGAACAGTTGCATATTAAGAATGCCACACATGCCCAGGTGATGGGCCACCTCCAAGGCCCACCACCAGGGTTTTATGGGCATCAACCATTTTAACACCTATTTGCCCTGTATCTGCTCCACATCTTTCCTCTACATCTCTACTGTATTGACTTGTCTGGTGAGCGCTACCGATATAGCCTTTTTGTATGGCTTTGCTTGTATGCTTTGGATTTTCACCCATATAGCACATTAGAGTGCTGAGATACCCCACTAGCCAATGCCTGAGCTCAAGCCTCACTGAACCTGCCACTCAAGCTGTTGCGCTGCAGGCTTTGGCCGAATTACATTGCTTCTGGCTCATCCTGTTTGTAGGCATGATTGGGGGACATTCTGGGCTGGCAAACTACTACCTTGAACCCTGGCAGAGATTGTACTGGACTTGGATTTGGACTGGGGCTTCTTGTTTTGGATGGGCCACTGACTTACAGGCGTGGATGTGGTATAGGTATGGCTGCTTTGCACCTGTGCCTGTGGCAAATGTGGCCAAGCAAGAGAGGGTGTGTATGTGGCCCTATTTATTACAGGGCAAATATTGACATGCAAATGCTTGGTCCCTGTGTCTGTGTATTTTATTTAGGATTTAAACTTCGGCCTGGAGTGCATTACTTTCAAACTCCTGAATGTGGCCAATTGCTAGGTGCCATGATTTGCCACAAATGTATTTTAATGTTGTACTATGTATGTACATGAAGTATGCGAGTGCCCTTCAACTCTAAATTTTCACTAAAAAATATTGAATGTGACTTGACCTGTTGTTGACTAAGTTGATGCATTAATATTTTGGTCATTTTTAGATTACTTAAGGTTTTCCTAAACAAACAGGGCAAAGAAAATGCATGAGTCTCAGATCATGTGTGAATATTTTAGTAATTAACTCATTACTAGTTGATACACCAAAAAATAATAAAAGATTTTCAACGCAAAATTAGAGGAGCAGATAATAATTACAGGCACAAAACAAACACAGGCAACAACAATTATGCAAAATGTGTCTGAATCAAATTGGCCCGAACTGCTTGGCCAGAGGCACTAGGTTTGCCACGGTAGTGGTCTTCTGGGTCCTGGCTGGGTGGAGAGGGGGGCAGATCCAAATACAGGGGGATACGCTGCATGATGGCATAGTTATGTAAGACACAACAGGCCAGTATGATGTCTATGACCTTTTTGGGGTCATACTGGAGTGCTCCCCCAGTATGGTCCAAACACGGGAAGTGTGTTTTTAACAGGCCAAAGGCCCTCTCCACAATGGCCCGGGTCTTCCGATGTGCCCGATTGTAGGCGTCCTGTGTAGCATTCTGTGGCCGAAGGATGGGCGTCAGCAGCCAGGGAAGTAGTGGATAGCCGGAATCCCCTGAAAGAATAAGAAAATACTAACATAAATTACACATGACACAAAAATGTATGAAAAAAAAGGTCGTTCACCCTGAATAAGAGCCTATCTTATATTTTAGACACACCCTGAACATACAGATTGCTCTGCTAAAGAAACAGCCTAACACCATCTACTGCATGTTCTGACCCTTTAAACATACAAAATGGCAGATGAGGGCAAATCAGGCAGACTGCTAACAGGTATTGGCTTAGGACTGTGCTGCTCAGCATTCTTGGATGTCTTACCTTTTCAGGACACCAGATCTGCTTTGTGTGAGCCAAGTACAGCTCTAACCCGCCCCCTGCACTTTATCCCGCTCTCGGATACTCAGTAAGTGTCATGCTTCTAAGGAAAGATGGCGCAGACCCTATCATAAAGTCAAGAACACAATTTCAGCCGAATGTGGGGAAGAATAATAAGTAATTTACTAAAAAGTATAAATATATTATTTACTAATTGTGGAAACTCATTTTGTAAGGGTTTGTGCTTTGCTAAAGATCATGGTTAGGGTCCAGTTTCACCTGTCATCAAGGGGTAAAAACAGCCATAGGTTCAGACATGGGTCTGAAACTATATTAATAGGCATACATTGAAAAGGGAATGTTGTTATTTGCGTCAACTTACCAAGGAGCCATCCAACAGAGAATTCTCCAGACTCAAACCGACTGTACAATCCATATCGTCGCAAGATGTACGCATCATGGGATGAGCCTGGAAACCCGGCGAGGACGCTAAGGAAACGCATGTCCGGGGCCACCACTGCTTGGACATTCAGTGAGTGGCCCATTTTGCGGTTCCTGGGGAAAAAGAAAAAAAATGAAAAATTAGCAAGGCTAGGTAAATTACTCAAACAATAACTTCTAACATCCTCCAAAAAACATGTTGGCCAATACAAATAACACTAACTAAGTACCTAACTATTTTTTAGTCCTACAAAGGATATGTATGTTGGATCAACTAAATATTAACTTTTACATGACAAATTAAGGTCCACATGCAAATTTTTGGCTTTGGGCTACATGAAAAACATTGATGACGCTAAATCCGGCCAAATATATCACATAAACAATTTACAAGGAGGGATTAACAGATATACAGTGTAAGCTATTTCACAGGGACTATGTACAAGGAGGGATTAACAGATATACAGTGTAAGATATTTCACAGGGACTATTTTACAAGGAGGTATTAACAGATATACAGTGTAAGCTATTTCACAGGGACTATTTACAAAGAGGGATTAACAGATATACAGTGTAAGCTAATTCACAAGGACTATTTACAAGGAAGGATTAACAGATATACAGTGTAAGCTATTTCACAGGGACTATTAACAAGGAGGGATTAACAGATATACAGTGTAAGCTATTTCACAGGGACTATTTACAAGGAGGGATTAAGAGATATTTAAAATACCACTTATGTCAACTATATAAAAAAATGACTGATTGAACTTGCCTTTAGATGTACTCGTCAGCTGCCGGAGGGACTAAGGCAATGTGGGTGCAATCAATGGCACCCTTGACGTTGGGCATGTCGGCGATATTATAAAATGCCAGCTTAAGCGTGTTCCAGGCTACCATGTCGTCAGGAAAAATATATATTTCTAACTAATGGTAGCCATGCCTTCCAAAAACTTGGATAGCGTGCTGCTCAGCGTAGGCTGGGACATCCCCACGGAGAGGGCACCCAGCCTCTGGAACTAGCTGTTCGCCAAAAATTGCAGGCAGCCAAGCATCTTGGTCATACCTGAAATTGCTTGCCCTTTCCTTGTGGTGCGGGCTAACCATGGCCGCAGCTCACTATACAATTTATGGAGGGAAGCGCGATTAAGTCTGGTCAGCTCGGATAGCTCAATGTCATGCATGCCATCGATATGCATGCGTCGCCGGTGCAATCTGGTCTCGGCCCTGCTGACACATTCAATTCCCATTAGATGGAGCTTGTGATGCTCCTCCACAAAGGCACACAACTGGTTCATTGCAAGGGTATCCGAGGTCAAAATGGTCCCGTAAGGGGATCGCAAATGAAACGATTTTATAGGGTGGTGGTCCCTCGGCAATCAGCTCCCATAACAATAACGTAAGTTATCTGAACGAACGCAAAATATCAGATTTTGATGGGAAAATGATCCGAACCAACGCAAATGATCCGATTTGCTTTCGTTCTTCGAAAGCGCATATACGCATTAGCCCGAAAATTCGTACAAATTAAAAATAAATGAAAAAAACGAATAAAATGACAAACGCACACAAAAACTCTCACAGACAGCTACTAAAGTCCAGACGAATGTGCCTCTGAATCGAGCCTCATGTCCATAACCAGGCACTTGCAAAGACAATAAAACAATATATATAAAAATTTTAAATGAAAAACAGGAAAGCCCAGGTGCCAGGCCATTCCACACATGGCTCACAGGGTGGGTTTCTGGGCCGACAGCAGCCAGCCATGGAACATTTTTGGAGGCTTCAGAGGAGGACTTTTCCTCACAGCAGGGTGGCATCCAGTGCAGCTCATGGGCATCACTAGAGCGTGGGTGGAGGGATGCAGAAGAGAAGACACCTCCCGCTGAGGACAGCTTCTATTTGACTCAGGGCAGCCTGGCTCATATGAGCCACTACATGCTCCAGCGCCTGCAGACTGACCACAGAGTTTACCCACCTAGTCAACAGAGCTAATTACTGGGTGGCCACCCTGATGGATCCCCGCCATAAGGATAACATCTCCTTCTTGATTCCAGCATTATAGCAGGATAGAATGAGGTCGATGCACTATAGAAATTCCCGGCACGAGGGGAGGAGGAGGAGGGGGAAGACAGGGGTCATTTGCATGCTTTGCCACCAGTCCCTGAAGCTAGGAAAATCTGCGCACAACATTTGTCACCAAAGACCCACAAAGCAAACAGAAAAACATTAGTTAGTATTATTTAGTTGTTAGTATTGTTATTGTTAGTATTATTAATAGTATCAGTCCAAGTTAGTATTAGTTATTCATTAGTTATTAGTTATAATTAGTATTACTAGTTAGTATTATTTAATATTAGAATTAGTATTATATGATTATATATTCTCTCTTTTTTTCCACACCCCCTTTTTTGTCTCCCCCCAACAAGGGAGGACGTGAGACCACTACCAAGCCTGCTCACACAGTCTCAGGGCAGTGTTCAGATATCTATTCCTCAAACAATGGATAGAACGTGGAAGATTGGCCTTTAGCATTAGTAAATTACTTGCTTGCTTCCTTTGAAATGTTCCCATTCCGACCACTGGAGCTGGAGAGCTGGGGGGGGCAGTTATTTCATATCCTGCTGCTGCTCACCTATCTACACCGCAGAAGAACTTTGAACTTGCCACCCACCGCTTCATAGGCGCTTTACCAACCAGGTGGAATTCCCCTTTACATACTGTATGTTGCGAAGGGTGTGTGAGCAGCAACAGCAGCAGGCAAGTCAGTAAATTGGACACGAGCAACAAGCTTGCCCTCTATGCCTTGGAGGTGCCAGCCTGCCCTGCGGCAAGTGTCTCTTCAAGTGTGTTCGGCACCGCAGGAGGGTGTCATCACTGACAAGAGATTCCACCTATCCACAGCCAACGTGGGCATCCTTGCATTCATGAAGATAAACCAGGTGTGGATCTCACAGGACTTGGCTGTGCCAGCACCTGAGTGAGCTGTTCAAGTATTAGCTACCTCCATCTTTTCCAGCTACAATGCCACATCCACCTCCCAAACAAGTGAGTAGCTGTTTTTAGGCCCCAGTAAGCAGAATGCAAAGGGTACCAACAACTGCGTAATTTTTTCTAAGACCCAGTAAGTAAAATGCAGGTGGTGCCCACGGATGAGCTGATGAAAATTCCCAGATGTGCCCCAGCAGCTGCCCATCCTCAGGGTGCAATGAGAACAGGCCAATGTTGCTCGCTAGCTCTCCCTCATTGATGCCATCTGCTCTTCCTAGCTAGGTGCCTGGACCAGTGGAGTATTTGTTATTAAACCAAAAAGAGCAGGATGTGTCCTGAACCAGTGGACACTCTATTCCTATTTGTTATCAGCAGTGACATACACGTGCTCTGAAAAATTGGTATAAATCAGTAGTGACACACAATTGCCCTGAACAATTTGTTAAGCCCCAGTGCTTTGAACAAGTAGTATTAAAGTGGAGTTAAACCCCATGTGCTTTAAAGATTAATTCCACTTTCAGCAGCATTCTTTAAAATTTTAATTTGTGCCAAAATGATTTTTTCAATGTGCTAAATGTATCTGTTATTTTTTTTTCTATTTTTCAGCCTGTGTTATAAAATATATAAATTTTCCCTAGCAGCAATGTACATCAACCGATGCATTTGCTGTACAGATACAGAGACTTCCTTACTCTAGCTTGCTAATCGTCTGATTAGGCAACAGTTTTAACCCTTTAACTGCCAGCCTACCTGGAGTTTTGTCACCCTCCTTTGCCAGACCATTTTTCACCATTTTGTGCTACACATGATCAACTGTGATTTCCCAGGAAAATTATAAATTGTTTTTTTCAGCATCTATTTATACCCCGGAGTTTAACCATAACCCAAGGGCATCCACTAAGGTTAAAGGAAAGGTGCTTTCTTCACCGACATAGGAGGACATTCTTCTCCGTAAGAGCAGTGAGACTATGGAACTCGCTGCCAGAGGAGGAAGTAATGAAGGATACAGTAAAAACGTTCAAAAGTATCCGGGATGCCTTCCTGACATGTAATAACATTTCCAGCTATGGCTACTAGACCACTGGAAGGAGATAAACAGGCTGAACTGGATGGACTAAAGCTTTTATTCAGCCTTGCATTCTATGTGACTATGTTACTAAAGAAAACCATATTGCACGTGAAAGCCCCATTTGTCCCGATTTCAACAGTACCACATATATATTGGTAGCCCCTACTTCCTGTCCAGACGACCCCTCAAACTGAAAAGAGCACTTTATAACATTTAGAAATAAAATACAACTACCAAAAATATAGTGTGGGGTCCCCCTTACCGGGCCAGGACCCCATTTTTTGGGGAATTTTAAATGTTGAAAACCCTTAAAAAATGGCACAAGGTCCCCCCTACCCAGCATAACCAGCCCAAGGACCAGCTATGAGGGCTTGTAGAACAGGGCGCAGGCCCCCCACCCTGCAGACTACAAGCTTGCACAGCCTAAATGGCCCCAGGCTCTTCTGACCCCTATGACCTTTGGGGAGGCAGGTATTGGGGGCCAGGGGGTTAATGGCAAGTCATCTGCTAACTGCAGGAGACTTGGCAGCCCCCTAAGCCTTGTGAACTGGTATAGGGGTCTCATAGATCCCTTACCAGTTCACAAAGGGATAAATGTAATTCATCCTGGAGCACTGTGTCCCATGCTGATCACTTTGGTTTCTGCTCTCCTGCTGCTACTGGAAGCCTTTTATACCTCCTGGGTGACAGGTAACAAAAGGTTAAATAAAAAAATGACATTGGGTCCCCCTCCTGGGGGGAACCCCATTTTTTTTAATTTTAAGAGTTAAAAACCCTTAAAAATTCAAACAAAAATGACGTGAGGTGCCCCCTACCCCGCATATCCAGCCTGGGACCAGCTTACAGCAATTTGTGAAATAAGGAGGCACACTCACCCCAGCCTTTACAGCTAGTTGTGGTATAAGGGGGCACACTCACCCCTAGTGCTGAGAGCAAGTTGTGGTATAAGGGGACACAACCCCAGTCTTAAGAGCTAGTTGTGGTATAAGGGGACACTCTCACTCCAGTCTTTGCAGCTTTTTGTGGTATAGGGGAGCACATGGACCCCAGTGCTTAGAACAAGTTGTGGTATAAGTTTGCACACTCACCCCTAGTGCTTAGAGCAAGTTGTGATATAAGTGGACACTTTCACCACAGTGCTTATAGCACGTTGTGGTACAAGGGGACACACCGCCAGTCTTTACAGCTTTTTGTGGTATAAGGGAGCACATTCACTCCAGTGCTTACAGCTAGTTGTGGTATAAGTGGACACTCTCACCTCTGTCTTTACAGCTAGTTGTGGTATAAGGGGATACCCTCACCCCAGTTTTTACAGCTTGTTGTGGTATAGGGGGGCACTCTCACCCAGTCTTGACAGCCAGTTGTCGTATAAGGGGACACTCTCACCCCAGTCTTTAAAGCTAGTTGTGGTATAAGAGGGCACATTCACCCCAGTGCTTAGAGCAAGTTGTGGTATAAGTTTGCACACTCACCCCTAGTGCTTAGAGCAAATTGTGATATAAGGGGACATTTTCACCACAGTGCTTATAGCAAGTTGGGGTACAAGGGGACACACCGCCAGTCTTTACAGCTTTTTGTGGTATAAGGGAGCACATTCACCCCAGTGCTTAGAGCTAGTTGTGGTATAAGGGGATACCCTCACCCAGTGTTTACAGCTTGCTGTGGTATAGGGGGGCACTATCACCCAGTCTTGAGAGCCAGTTGTGGTATAAGGGGACACTCTCACCCCAGTCTTTACAGCTACTTGTGCTATAAGGGGGCACACTTACCCCAGTCTTAACAGCCAGTTATGGTATAGGGGGACACTCTCACCACAGCTTTTACAGCTAGTTGTGGTATAAGGGGGCACACTCACCCCAGTCTTTACAGCTAGTTGTGGTATAAGGGGGCACACTTACCCCAGTGCTTTACAAATTGTCATATAGGTGTGCGGGCCCTATCTCTTTCCAAGTTGGGGTCCAGGTTGCCTCTTTGTTAAATACAGTTAAAAAAAAGGAGGAGCTCTGTTTTAAGTGTGCAGGCCCCCTCTCTCTTAAAGTTGGGGGCCACTGTGCCTGTTTGTTAAATACAGTTTTAAAAAAACAATCTTTCTCACCTGCCACAGATTTTTTGGGAGGTAGCTCTGTTTTAGCTGTGCAAGCCCTGTCTCTCTATAAGTTGAGGTCTTTCTTAAATACAGTTTAAAAAAAGCAATCTTTTTAACCTGCCAAGGAATATTTTAGGGAACATCTTTCTGTTTTAGGAAATACTAAGTAAAATGTCTGGGAAAGGAAGGGTAGATGAAAAGACACCGCTGCAATTCCTTCTGCCACTAAGGATAAGGGTGTTGGTGCAAGTACCAAAACTGTGGTTACCAGCCATTTACCCAGGCCCAGCCATTGTATTGGCAGCATCCATTTTCGCAGGCCCGCCACTCTTAGTAGTAGCAGCAGCAGCAATGTACGTGGTAGTAGTAGCAGCAGCACTAATGTATGTGGTAATAGTAGCAGCATCAGCAAGCCAGAGTTGTCCATTTCCTCCAGTAGGCATCTTATTTTGGACAATGCATTCATTGTGGACTGGTTGACTTATCTCAGGAGGAGGAAGACTTTTGCACAATGACTTTGGGCCAGATTTCAGTATATTCATCCTCCATTACAGCTATACTTCATGGTAAAAGAAGCCTTTCTCTTCCATCATCTGTCTCTTTAATGCCCCCTCCTAGTGGGGCACCGGCTTTTCTCAGCAGCCTGGTTGCTATGCATAGTGATGAGGAGAATTTGTTTGACAACAGTCAGCCTTTGGAGTGTCTTGCGGAGGTGGTGGGGGTGGAAGTGGTGTCCAAGACACAGCTGTGGCAGTGGGGGTGGTGGTAAATATGGACATATTGGCAGTTATAAAGGTGGTTGTGGTATGGGGAGGCAATTAGACCATGATGAAACATCTGAACAAGGAAGTGGAGGAGATCAGAAGGAGGAGTATGATCATGTAGTTTTAAACAAGACCTGGGAACCAGGCAACAAAGAAGGGACATCATCAGAACATGAGGGTACTTCTGGCACTGGCAGTGACAAAGAGCCGAGCCAAGGTAGGGCCAAATCATCTGCAAAATGGCACAGGGCTAAGTCTGCTGTTATGGTCCACTCAGGAGCAGGTGTCGGCGACAGTGATGCTGCTTTTGCAGACTCCAGAAAAATGCCTGCCAGAGGACGAGCAAAGTCTGGTGGTGATGGTGATGGTGGTGTTGGAAATCTAGGAACTACGGCTCTATGTAAGCACTTGGAATGGTATCAGAAGGCTGCTTGCTGACAGTCATCTGGTTGTCTTTGGTCTGAACTTGCCACCCGGCCAAGTTGTTGGTGGTGCAGTTGCGGCCGTACCATCTCGTTGAGTCCATCACCTTTAGGCAACTAATGTGTCCCCAGTCACCATTTCTTCTTCAACAAGGCCATCCCTGCCTTGCAATTACACGGAAGAGAAGGTTGGGCTGCCTATGCAACTGTCAGTGTGCAGCACAGTGCATGCAACAGTAGTTGTTGTAGCTACGGCCAAGGACAATACATGTGTGTCATGGCCCCTGCATCAACCTTGGGCACAGGGCCGTATTTAGGGTTCATGCTGCCCTAGGCACTATTTGTGTTTCACAACCCTCCCCCCAACCAAGTAGAAGAGGTAGAGTGGACCGAAGACCCAGTACAGGAGGCTACAACAGTGGAGTAAATGGGGGGATGCAGCAAGTCAGCAAAGCTGGTGGTGGAGACTGAAACAAAGGTGTCAGGGTTCAGCAGTGAGTGGGTGGAGATGGCACTAGAAAACAGAGAGTTAGTGGAGACTGGTGCCAAGTCGGGAGTGCTGAGTGCAGGAAAGTCCTCATGCTTTCAACTGTGTTCATGAAAGGTAAATTATTTATGCAGTGTTTGCCAAAACATGATGCTGAGGGTACTGGAGATCGACAGTCCCTGTCCAGGCTGGAAAAAGGCTCTAGTTCTAGACTGGCAGTGCCAGTACCCCCTGTGATTGCCTGACCCCACCCCACTTCTGGGGTTAGTCCATCTCCCCTGCTTGTTTAAAAAAAGCACCGTTGGCACCCATGATCAGGTGTGAACTTAGCCTCTCTGTCGCCTGTGGCTAACTTTATAAAGACCCCCCTACAAGCCAGTCTAAACTGAGGAGTGAGTGAGTGAGTTGACTAACAAATTGTTTTTAAGAAAAATACCACTACCTCCAGCTGCCTTGACTTATTACTACAGATATACTATGACCAGCATAAATGAGAACTTGCATAGAAAAAACACACAGAATTAAAAATCTTACCCAAATAGATCACAGAATAAAGCATTCTAAAGAAATCACAGAATAAACTGTATCCAGATATAAAGCAGTGGACCACTTTTTACAAGTCACTAGCCAAACTAAATTACTTTTACCTTTTGTTGAGCCGAGAATCCAAATTTTCATATTTTGGCTATTTGGTAGCTTTAAGCTCATGTTGCAAGAACAGAGCCCACAATTAATAGGTATACTACAAGAAGATCTACCCAGACCTCACAATTAATAATCAGAACCCCAAACTCAACTGGAATTAGCCAGCCAATCAGTGCAGTACCAACCCAGGTCTCACAATGTTTAACCAATTAAGCAGTGATTCTGCAGTAGCCGCAGAGTTTGGGGGGAATGGCCAACCAGTGCCGGCCAGATAAGTCACTCTTTTTAAAAAAAGAAACAAACACCATTTCAGCTCACTCTGGACTCTAAAAGACTCCAGGGCTGGCCGACTAAAGGCCCCTAGGGCATTCTGATTCGGTATGCCCCATTGTGTAAACCCCCACAATGGCCTGCAAACCCCTTACCTCTCAGCTGGACCCTCACTGTAATTGTGTGACGCTTCTCTGCGTCAAAGTGCGCTCATGCGTCCAGTGCCCACACCTAACCTTCACACTCATACCTGTCCCTGATTTGGAGGGACTGGCCCTCTTTTGAATCCATGTCCCCCTGTCACGTGTTCTCATTTGTCCCTCTTCGAGGTGTAACATGCAGATCTGCAGCAATAAATCATTAATTTGTCTATTTAAAGTGTTTATATTGTTGTAACTTTTACAACAATCTCCTATGCATGCCTCAGTGAGGGGGCATGGCTTCATCCATCCCTCAATGAGGGGGCATAGCTTAATTTAACAATTGTCCCTCTTTCCCATCCTGAAAAGTTGGGAGGTATGCTCAAACCAGAGCATAACCAGTTTTGTCCAGCCCTGTAGTCTAAAACCCCCCAGCGCCAGCCAATTCCCTATCTGCAAAGCATCCTGATTCAGGATGCTCCACTCTGTTAAACCCCTGGGATCACCATAAAACATACCTTTCCATTGATCCCAAAACGCCATTTGCAACCTGTGGTGGCATCCTTCTGGCTTAAAGTGGACCAACACCCAGGGGGATCGGCCCCAGAATCTTTATAATTCCCGGGCTGATCCAATCTCTCCCAGTGGGGCATCCAAAATCAGGAAGCCCCGCTGTGTGAAACCCCCCAGGACGCCCGCTGCACTTACCTGAATCCTGGTCCAACGGCGCATGCGCGGCACTTCTCTCTAGCAGGGCGCGTGCCCTGTGGACCAACACCCAGGGGGATCGGCCCCAGAATCTTTACCGGAATCCTGGTCCAATGGCGCATGCACGGCACTTCTCTCTAGCAGGGCGCGTGCCCTGTGGACCAACACCCAGGGGGATCGGCCTCAGAATCTTTAAGATTCCCGGGCTGATCCAATCTCTCCCAGTGGAGCATCCAAAATGGGACGCCCCGCTGTACTTACCTGAATCCTGGTCCAACGGCGCATGAGCGGCACTTCTCTCTAGCAGGGTGCGTGCCCGGGCAGGCCATTTGTGAATGGCCGGAGCGGTCGCACTCCCTGTTAGAGGGAAGCGCGAGATGCGGCCACCAGCGTGCTCGGAGCCGCTGAGGTAAGACGTCGCTTTGACGCGCATACCACAGCGGCTCCGAGCGCGCTGATTGGACTAGCGGCCACGCATGCAGGAGGGGTAGGAGTAGGAGTGAGATGAGGTGAGTTATAGCCAGCCATCTGGGGGGTTTCACATAGCGGGGCTCCCCCGATCGGGGTGCCCCGGCAAAGTGGACCAAAACCCAGTCAAAATCCTGGGTGTTGGTTCACTGTAATGGCCAGCACGGGCACACACAGCATGAGGGGAGCAGCCAGCAGGTGGTTCCAAACCTTCCATTCATAAAAGAAAGCCAGGTGACACAATCTATACTGAATTAGGATGCCCCAGTAAAAGGATGCCAAAACCTAGGTTTTGGTCTGTTTTAACCTTTCACACATACAGTTAAAGTAGAACATAAGCCAAGAATTTCACTTTCCCCATTTTGTTCCATTCCCCGGGGCCTTCCGAATGGGGATGCCCCGCTGTGTCAAACCCCCCAAGATACCGGTATTCACTCACCTACGTGGTCCAACAGCATACGGTTGAATGAGAGCAGTTTGCTGTGACTAAGGCCCTTATTTAACAAGGGATAGCGCCAGGTAGCGAATGGTGAGCGAACGGTAATGACGCTCACCGCCACGAGAACGCCGGCTCCCCTCCGCAATCACACATTTATCAAGCCGATCCTGCTTAGCGACTGACAGAGCGCCAGATAGCGAATCATTCATCATTATTCCAGCCTCACCCCACAGCGCCAGCGAGTGACCTTGAACAGCGACAGGTATGACCTCTCGCTACCTGGCGCTCTCCAATGCATTTCAATGGAGCAATCTTTAAATATTCTTAATTAATTGCTATTAATGTTTTTTTTTTTTTTTTTTTTTTACATGTCAAAAATTCTGTGACCACTTCTGCAATGTTAGATATTTTTTTTAAGGTAAAAAAAATAAATAAATAAAAATTTGTGCAAAATTAATATTACAGGTCTGATATTAATGTATTCATATTACAAAATCTTTTGAAAAACGTTTTTTTTTTAACAAAAAATATGGTTGTTTGGGGGTTAAAAAACTACTTTTAACCCATCGCCGCCAGCGCTCTGGGGTTTAAACAAGCATTTCACAGCGCGAGAATTTTTTGAGCGTGATTTGTTAATGAATATGCTGGGAGCCGTTCGCTATGGCCATTCGCTGTCATGCGCTCCCATACAGCGCGGAACCTGTCAAACAGCGACTCCTAACCCCGTATTCAACATAACCGCACACCGACGGGGTCGCTGTCAACAGCCGAACAACGGCCAAGCACAGCGAATACTAGCGTGCGCTGTGAAAATCACGCTACTGTCGCTCATCTGTCGCTACCTGGCGCTATTAATGAATCAGCCTCCGCGTCATTCGGCAAACGTCTCTCATTGGGTAGTGCAAAGCAGCCACATCCCAACTGCGTGTACGCTCCTGCCCCTGCCTATCTCTTTGAAAACAATGAGAGCCATTTGCCATATGACATCATCACAGCAAACCGCTCTCATTGGACGAGAGTCCGCACATGCACCGTTGGACCCAGGAAAGGTGAGTGATTACAAGCACCCTAGGGTTTTTCACACAGCATGGCATCCCAGTTACGAATGCCTAGGTGAAGGCCAGCAGCTTCTTTCCAGGGCTGGACCAGCTGGGTTTTGTTCCACTTTAACCCCCCACCCATACACACACACTATTACCCCCAAAACACTCTATTACCACCCCCACTACACAACACCAATAACTACACACATTGTGAAAGAAAATTAAAACCAGTTTTGCACAGCCCTAAAGTCTAAAGAACACCAGGGCCAGCTGATTCCCTCTTCAGGATGCCCCACTGTGTAAAACCCCCTGGGATAGCCAAGAATCTTACCTTTTCCCAGCCAAAGGTGGCATCCCACGCAGAGCCGGCATGTTCCTGGCACTTCATTCATTCAGAATAGTTTGCCAAGTGACTCAAAATATTACTGCACATGCGCCATGGGAGCGAGGTAAGATTTTTGGCACTACCCGAGTTTCACACATAGGAGCATCCTCAATCAGGTTTACCAGCTTTTAAAGAGGAACAAAACCTGGGAATTTGTCTTTCCCGAGTTTTGTTCCGTACCTCCAGGGCATCTTGAATTGGGATGCCACGCTGTGCGTTACCCCCCTGTTCGCCTATAAATACTCAACTTTCCAAGCTCCACAGGCGCATTCGTGGGCTCTATTCCAATGAGAACCATCTGCTGTGACTGTGTCATACGGGGAGCTATCTGAATGGCTGGGGCGGGAGCACGCACTTGCCACCAGGAATGCAGGGGATGCGGCAGCATGTGCTCACTATTCACAACAATGAGAGCTGCCTGACAATGACATAGTCATGGCAGACAGCTCTCATTGAACGACAGCCTGTGCATGTGCTGCTGGAAAATGGAAAGGTGAGTTTTTACTGATGCCCTGGGGGATTTTACATAGCGGGGCATCCCGATTTGGGAAGACCCGGGCGAAATGCAGTGACCAAACCCAGTGATCAAGTGGACCAAAACCCAGGAATTTCACTATGCTGGGTTTTGGTACCTCCTCAGGAGCATCCAGATTTGGGATGCCCCGCTCTATGAAACCACACAGTTTTCCTTCATCCCACTGCACATGTACAATCTCTTGTCAGAGCCTTAGGATATGCAATTTAATGCACGGCATAAAGCACTGTGTACAAAAGCTGCGGTACAGTGAAAAAAGAGAGGCTACATCCTGGTCCCTCTGATGTGTGTGGCGTGCTCCCATCCCCAGCTTCAGGTACAGGGAGGCCGGGAAAGCACTGTGAGGGACTCCTGACCTGGGGACTTTGGGGGGCTCACACAATGGGGCATCCCAGAAAGGGTCTGGTGGTTGGGGCCTCTACCCCCCTCCCACTCACAAACATAACCCCCCAACCCAGGGGTGTAAGTCTTATCTTGAGGGTGGATGAGCGTGTGCTCCCTCACTGACGCACGCAGTGACCAAGCAGCAAGCCCCGATGAACTTCCGCATTTCCCGTTGGGCAGCTCCTGTCATAGAAGACAGGCAGTGACTGCGAGCGGGCGCGTCGAGGTGAAGTGGGGTGGGGCTTGGAGGAGCGGGGCGGGGCGGAGCGGGACGGGATGCTGCTACATATTGTAGTGGAAACGCAGAAGAGTTGCTTGGCGGAGCGGGATGGGATTCTGATACGTATTGTAGTGGCAACGCCGCAGACAGACAGGCAGCAGCTGCGAGGGGGCGCGTGGAGGTGAAGTGGGGTGGGGCGGGTTGGGGTGGCATGGGGCGGGATGGGTTACTGGTCGCTTCTGCTGCATATTGCAGCGGCAATGCGCGCGACAATGCGTGCGACAATGCGCCACCCTATCGCCAACCAAGATGACAGCCTCACTAGAGGCAAATTCTTTTTTTTTTTTTTTTTTTATTATTAAATTGATGCCAGCCCCTAAGCCCTCCCCTGCCTGTAGCTCCGCCCTAGGCACGTGCCTAGGTTTGCCTTGTGGCAAATACGGCCCTGCTTGGGCAGCATGATGCTCCGACACAACAAGATCAGGCATTAGTAACACCTCCGTGTTTGTGTCGATCCGCTTCAGCTCTGCACACCAGGGGCCTATCCTTCTCCTCAACAGAAGGGAGACAGCAGAGCATAGCTTACCCTCATTCTTCTCCTCCATCTTTTCATCACTGCAAGGCACAGCACTGCCACGCCTTATTACACATGCTGATCCTGGGCGAGAAAAGCCACACTGCCGAGGATTCGCTGCCGTGCGTGCAAGAGGAAATCTCCTGCTGGCTGTCTCCACGTCAATTTAGACTGGGCAATGTGGATGCAGATAACGGGCTGCTCTGCATCTAGGTTGCATGACTCATGCGGTCAAACGCATCTTAAAAACATGATGTACAAGTTTTTACATCCCATAGCCCACAGCCCACCTGACACACATAGTCATGGAAGGGATGTTCATCCCCAGCAACACCACCACCACCTGAACAGCCAGCTGTACTCTCTCAACTGTTGCTAAGGCATCCTCACAGCTGTACTTCTATGGTTACCTGGCATGGCTAAACTTACTGTCTACATTCACTAATTCACCAATATAAGTACAATTCAATAAAAAATTGCACATATTTGGCCTGATGCAGAGCCTCCCCCGATCTGACCTTATTTTTTTCAGTTTTTCCTAAGTCCCGTTTTGCTTCCATTTGTCCCGGGGTTCAAATGTGATTCAGAGCCGCGGTCGGGCGAGCTCCTTTACTGATTCGTTTATGTGTCTTCATTCGGGAAGTGTTTTTTCCCCTCTCGGGTGGTTTCCGTGTGGTCGTGGGTTCCGTTGCCGTTCACACGGACGATCCGTTTTTGGCTCCTTTTTAATGCGTTTCCAAACGTAGCTTCTTGCCATCTGTTTCCGTTTTCACCCCGATTCCGATTGTTTTTCCAAGTATACTTACATTTCCATGGATTTCCTGTTGACAATCTGGGTCCACGCAAGAGCACATCCCTAGTCCTCCCTCAAGCTTTCCTGATCCAACAAACTGACACTTTTAGCAACACCAAAACTTACCTTCAAATAATATCCTTCTTCTTCTTCTTCTTCCTCCTCCCTGTGTTTAATGCTTACCATAATGTCTTCTCCTTCTTCTTCTTCTTCCTATTCCTTGTCCCATATACTTACCTTTTGGGACATGTAACTGTATGGTCATGTTGTTAGAACGTACAGTGCCATGAAAGAGAAGACACCACACCAGTTTTTTTTTTTAATGGAAAATATTTCCATTAAACTTTAAACATTTATAAAAACTTTAAAATATTTTTGCTGTCACCCATGAGGCTCTGCATGTTCTTCAAATGGGCCCTTGTCTTTGAGCTGTGAAGGAAAAACATCATCAGTTTAGCCTTGTAAGTATTTATTGCTTAGCTAGGTGTTTTGGTTTGGGCCATTTTTAGGGTTAAGGTGGGCCTAAGTTCGTTAATTAATGTGTCTTGGCCCATGTTTTTTTTGTTTTGCGCAGGAGTTTTAACTACATGTATGATATCTAGAAACTACTTACAAGGCTTGCGGCCAGCAGGGCGTCTGGGGCGCAACCTCCTCCTCTCTGGGTCCACCCAATCGTCCGCCTGTGAAGCTGTTTGGAACAAAAACACAAGGTTATTATTGACTCTTTGTGCCTCCTGAATGTCAGATTAGGTTAGGCTTGTATGCATCAAATCACTCACCTTCCCCAGGCACCTCTTGAGGTTGGCCTTGGCCCTCCACTATTATTGGAGATGGTCCTGCGACGTCATCATCTAAAAATAACAATTGTGCACATTAGTATATGTCTTTAGTGCATGTATCTGGACATGGGTAGGTTTGAGAGTCTTACCGGAGTCAGGTTGGAGCTGTGGCTCGTCGGACTCCCTGCCGTGCGACTTTGCCCCCCCCTGTAGTTTCAGGTCCAGTGGCTGCTCTGAGTCACTGGCAGAGGAGGGGGTGGGTGTTGGCACTGGCGTGGCACCACCTATACTTTCTCCAGTACCTCCCAACACTGGGCTTCGTCTTCTGGTCCGGGTGGGGCGGAAACGATAATTCCATTCATGCACTACAATATAAACACAATCATAAACACATGCCCAGGCAAGGGCAGTGTGTTTATTGCATGTCATGTACCAAGACTTACCTGGGAAGTGCTTGACAAAGTACTGCCTCGCCCGGGGCCTATGCTTCCTTTTCAAATCCGACCAGTGCTGGGCGATCTGGGTAAAAGTATAGGTGGTGCCAGTGTTCTGGGCTATGGCTTCCACCACCGCCAGTGCCAACGTCCTCTTCTCATAGTGGCACGGCAGGAAGTCATAACGGTTTCTCAGCATCATCTGTAATAAAAAGCACAATGGCAGAGCATTAGTGACACTACTAGATTACACACTCTCAGCCACTATCTAAAGCAAGTTTCTGAGCCTCATTGCTACTCACATGGGCCTACTTAGTCTATCTGCCTCTAGGCTAGTGTGCTGCTGCGCACATGGATCAAACTAACCTGTTCTAGTAGTTGCGTTTTACAAAAAAGTTTGTCCTCACTAATATGGCCCTGCCATGGCTAATATTTGTGCGCGCACATAAACGCACGTTCGCCTACTCACATCCATGATAATGTGGTCCTGCTCCTCTGTGTAGATAGCGGGCGACATCTTTTTCCAGCTTCCGGATCAGGTTATGACGTGCCCCCGCGGTGGCGTGCGCGTGCACGCTGCCGAACACGCCCTCACGGACAAACTATTTAAAGGTCAATGCACTCAGCTCTGTGTTGGCTACCATATCACTATGCCCAGGCCGAAAGGGAGCCGTAAGACCCCAAAAAGCCCAGAGCCACATGCTCGCCACACAGACAAACATCAGGAACACCCACACAAGAGCAGGCACAGGAGCCGGAACGGACATGGCCATAGTCAAAGGGTGGATAAGCCAGCCAAACAGGCTGCTCGGACCAAACGCAGTAGCAAGGAGCCCTTGGCACAGTCGCCCCCACCTGCTAAATCATCCAGGGCTCACAAGGGCCACAAAACTCTAGCAACCCTGCAGCCTCCACCTCCTCCACCCAGAAAGCATGTGGGTAAATCCAGCCACACCACCAAGGGGAAGCATAGGTCCAAAACCACAAGCCCACCCAGGCCAACCACCCCTCCTCCTCGCCAGTCTGTGTCCCCAAGTACCACCAGCACGGAGTCAATAGAGAGCTCCACAGGTGACAGCTCGACAGGCACCCTGCCATTATCACATAGCACCCCCCACAGTCCTTCACCGTCACCCATCAGCCCAAGAAACCTAAACTACTCCCCAGACAGCCAGCCATCAATGTTGTCTGCTGCCGGGGACACCACACAGCCATGTGGGCGCCAGCTGCGACGTGGCTCACTTACAGCCCGTTTCTGTGATGTTCAAAGCATGGCTGTAGCCACTGGTGTTTGTGAGCACTATGATGCCCTATTTGGGCGTCATTCAAAGTCAACCCCAAAGCATGCCAAGCAGGAGATTTGGGAGAACATTTGCAGGCAAGTGAATAGTGTTGGGTCTGTGAGGAGGGATGAAGAGCAAATTAAGTGAAAATTTGGGGACCTTAAATATTATGGAAAAAAAAAAAATGAACATGCGCCGCCAGCAGAGGTAAAACCCATTTAGAGTGTAACTGAATGGACAGGCTGCTTGGTAGCAGTATGTAACACTTATTATGTGTGCTTTACTCTTCCCCAGCCTGCAGACAGGGTGTGGTATCCCTACTAAAATCCTCCTTACCCCAGCGGAAGAGCATGTGTTGACCTATATTCACCCGGCAACCCTTCAGGGCCTGCAAGGGGGCCAAGACACAGACAGGAATGTCAGGTCCGGAGGTGAGTATCTTTTTACATTGAGACTTTTGAATGAGGACCCAAACAGTTGTATACTCCTTACAACACACTCGTCTTTGGTGAAGCTCAAAAAGTACATTATCTTGTCCCAGAACCAACAGATGCCACGCCACAAGGCCAAGCTACCCCTGCATTGTCCCGGAGGAGCACACCACAACAGCCTTGTGTCAACACCAACCAACCTGAGTGTACGGATGAGGTAAGTCAATGGACCACTGTGTAGCCAAATAAAATTGCACTAGCCTACATTTAAGTTAAAATAGTGGACTCACTACCTGCTACCTTTCTTTCCAGACCCTAACCAGCCCACCCATTATTGAAGTAATTCGTGATTTGGAGGAGGAGGACACAAGTCTGCTGCAACCAAGGCCACCAGACCCTGTGGGAGAACATCCAACACACCAGCCCCAGCAAGTGCAGCCCCTGCTGTCCACTACCCATACCTCAGGGCCACAAACCTCTGCTGCCGTGGACAGTGGCCGCACAACAGACTCTGCGGCCAGGCAGCCACCTGCAGCCACTCCATCAGTTCCAGACGCACCCACCCGTGCCAGTGGCGGAACACAGCAACGTCGCCATATCAGCCAGAGGAGGCATCTGCAGCTAATGGAGGAAGCATGGCACCACGAGAACGTGGAGTTCGCAGCTAACACACAGAGGTTTAATGAGAGAGTGTGTTCCCAAATAACCTCCATGTCACAACAACTAGAGGTATTGAATCAAAATTTGTCCTGCCTGCTTGCTGAAACAAGAGAACAAAGCAGGCAGATGGCGGGAATGGTCCAGCAATGGCAGTTAATCAATCAGAGCCTTGCTCATATTGCCGCTAACACGCAGCAACCCCATCCATCAACTTCCTCCTCCTACTCTACCTACCACTGAAGGCATGTGGTTAGGTATGGATTCTGGGGAGAAGGACACAAAACTACCCTAACCCAAAACACATGCTCTTCCACAACCCCACATTAACAGGAAAAAAATTATTCAACAATGTTTGTCACATTAAATTTGTTTGGCTATCACACAAAAGAAAAAAGGCACACATTGGCCAAAATGCGTGAAAATTAAGCAAAAACATTGTCCACAAGCTGGGACTGGATCGCCTGTGCCGACCCACTTTGTGTTCCAGAGTAGGGAGGTGTATAATCTTCAGAAATGTCTAAAGCGTCCTCAGGCAGATCAGTGTATCTGGTAACACGGCTACGGATGGCGAGGTTGCCCAGGACCCCACACGCCACAATTATTTTGAGCACCTTGGCGGGGGTCATACTGCAGGGCACCCCCAGTCTGGTCCAGACAACGGAAGCGCATCTTCAACAACCCAAAGGCACGTTCCACCACTGAGCGAGTCCTCCTATGTGCAGTGTTATACTGCTCCTGGGCCTGCGAGGATGGGTGGAGGATGGGGGTGAGTAACCAGGGGAGCAAGGGATATCCAGAATCACCTGCCAAAAAAAAAAACACAGAAAACAAAAAATAAGGACACACCATAATCAAAAAATCACATGACAAATGGGCCCCTTTGCCCTTTGCGGCGTTGTGCTGGCGCGTGCGCACTAGGGGAGAGCTGCCACGGAGTTGAGAGCTGGCGCTTGCGCACTGGCAACTGCCCGTACTCTTAGATTGGCAGTTGCGCATTGAAGTTTATTCGGAGGGACCGGAAGTAGTTATTCTGCTTCCGGGCGGTCACGCAGCCCATATCGGTAAGCGTTTTTTTATTCAAAAAAATAAAAGCCTTATTTAAAAAGCCGTCTGCATAGTTTTCATAAGTGGTGCCGCGTAATGCAGGCTGTATATTATGGCAGATAAGTGTTGAATTTCGTAGATTGATTTATGTGAACCGGAAGCATTCATTGCGCTTCCGGGTGGAGAGAGACATATCGGATATTTAAATTCATTTCCCACCATAAGCTGCAAACCTGGTTAAAGCCCCATCAGGGGCGAAACGCGTTGGGTAGCAGCAATTGGACATAGGACATAACCCTGGCTATATTGATCTACTTTGGACTTTGAAGGCCTGCCGGTGAGAGTCGCTGACAGTTACACTTTGTTCAATGCTTTGTTTTTATTGTTATCATGTGAGTGCACTTCGTTTTAATTAAACGTTCCTTATTATTAGCGGTGTTGCACTATATGTTATTCTTTTATCCCCTCATATACCTCTGGATTATGAGCCTTGGTTCTCGTCTGAGTGGATTTATAATTTCCCCAATTGGAAGTGAGATTGTTTTGCTTGTTCCATATATCTCTCTGCAACTTGGGATGTGATTTGCCATCGTTTTGGGATCCATTGATTCAGGAAAGCTTTTCTATGATTTACATCTGGTAAGCCTCCCGTCCATTAGGTGGTGGATTTGCACAGGAATTGATGTCAATCACTGGGTGTAATTGAAGTTTGGAAGAAAAAACATATTTTTCAAGAAAATTATTTTTCACCTTTATTTTTTAATTTTTTTTTATTGATTGGACTCTTACAGTTATTTCCTATAGCTCTGTGTTTTTTTATATATTTTTATGTGCTACATTGCAGACACATGCTGACCTAAACCACATACCTGAACAGATATTCCTGCGTAGCTGGCGGAAAAAACGCAACGTGGGTACAATCGATGGCACCCATGACGTTGGGCATGTCGGCTATATTATAAAAGCCCATTCCAGGCTTCCGCTGTGTCAGGGAAAAATATGTATTTTGGTGCCAGGGTAGCTATGCCATCCAAAAACTAGGTAAGGCTGCGGCTCAGCGTAGACTGGGACATCCCCACGGAGAAGGCACCCAGTTTCTGGAACGAGCCGTTTGCCAAAAACTGCAGGCAGCCAACCAATTTGGTCATACCTGCAATTGCATGCCCCTTCCTTGTGGTGCGGGCTAACCATGGCCGCAGCTGCCTATACAAGTCCTGGAGAGAAACGGCGGGTGAGCTCGAATAGCTCAAGGTCATCGATGCCATCGATGTCCAGACGTGTGCGGTGCAGCCTGGTTTCTGCCAGGCTCAAAAGAACCTGGCCGCGTAGCTGTCGCCGTTGATGCTCGCGCACAGCAGAATGCATTTCGAAGTCACGGAGCACATATACGGCTGCTAACACTGGCCGTAAGTTGAGCACCCACACCCTCGTTATATTGGGATGATTTCAATCGGAAATCAAGGCTCGGAATCAGTAAAAAAACGGACCAATCAACGACCAGTCCGTTTACACAGAGTCTTGCCTCTTGCGAGCCGACACACGTAAAGGCGCATGCCGAAACACCTGATCGCACACACGCACACAAAGAGCAACGGAGCACCCTTTAATGCCCCGATCACAGCCCAAAACCAACGGCAAAACGTACGGGATAGCTGAACGAGGAGGCTCTGCATCAGGCCAATTGACCTCCATAAAGTCAAGTAAACAACAAGGTGTATATGAAATATTATATTCATAGAATTATTTATGCTGCAGGTGTCCTTATTATATTAAGATAGGTACTAGGCTAGATCATTTAAGTATTTCATGCTTTCCTGATTATTCTGATAATAACCGTTCTGTGTGCTCTGGATATTAGTTTGAATCCAGGTGTCTCTCTGCATTCCCGGAATCCCTTCAGACATACATCCCTCTAAAGATTCACTTTTGCTCTTGATTACTACTGCAGCCCAGCGATGCCTCTGGGATAGTCAGGGGTTAATGGTCTGGCTGACTTTGGCCTGCCCTGATTGGCTGGTGGCCACATAAAGCCAGGCCTCTCCTAGCATCCATTGTCCATTATGGAGAAAGCTGTACCAGTTTGAATATCAGCTCTTTGAACTCTTTTGTGACCTCAGCTTATCTTTAAACCATATGTCTGTCCTATCTATTGATACTACACAGCTCTCTGATGACCTGGCTCCTGTCCCTTGATTGTCTTTGGAATTTGTTTGTGGTCCTGTCTCCCCTGATGGATCATCTGTGCAGTTCAGCTGTCATCTTCACTCACCGGCTCCTTGGTGGCTCACAGCACTGCACGCGACTGCTTACAGTTGTCAGATTACATCCTTGTGTATATTAAGTTCTGGGGGCAACCGTATCAGGTGAGGCATATTCAATGTCCCGGCGAGGGTGGGCCTGTCTATAAACAGAAATAGCAGCGGAGACAGAGGGTTAAGATCTGACTAGAAGGCAGGTATCCAACCGGGCATTACAGTTGATAATTTGATTAACTGATCTGACTACCAACCCTTTATATCTCCAATGAGCCAATTGTTGAATAAAGGCCTCAAAGAAAAAGTCACTTTTGTGATCTGGATTGTTCTACACAGCACAAGGCAACCTGCTTATCCTACCGATTGGACTCTGGTAGCCCAAGTTTGTAAAGCTAGGAGCTGCGCTTCCAGGTTCTGGCAAAGGGTGGACATTTGAGAACAATTGGTGGGAACTTCTGTGTACAAAGACGTCCATGGTTCCAATTAGGTGCAGGGTGTACACAAACCATCGCACCCCAGCTTCACAAGCTTGGGCTGTGGGAGCCCAAACAGCAGCATGGGGGCTAATTCGAGGTCAAAGGAAAAGCCCATGAAAGAAGTCAACATTTTCAACAGTCATAATTTATGCATCTTTTACAGAAAGGAGAAACATTTTCAGCTACACAGTTGAGGTTTAGCTAACACTAGAAAAATAAAATCTTTAGACAAATACATTTCATGAAACTGATCAAGGACACAATATCTGTGGTATGAGAGATCTCTTTGAGTGACGAATCAGCTCCCCAAACAAAAGGGATTCCCCAGGAATCCTCACCCATGCCCTTTCCCTTCAGTGACATCATTAGTAACATGGAGGATTGCATAGAGGCTCCTCCTCTGGGCTATAAAAGCCTCCCTTCCCTGACTTCCCGATACTAGCTTGGCAGGCTGCCAAGGAAGGAGGGGAGGCGGGTGGTTGCTGGTGGGGATGCTGCTGTAGTGGCTTCCCAAAATCAGCAGACTAGCGCCCGCCAGAAAAGGAGGGAGCCCCTGACCCAGCAGACCTAAAGAGGGAAGGCCAACCAATGGGGGACAGATGAAAGTAGAAGCTGCAATTTTTGATTGCCAGTGAACTGGCAAGGGGTCCAAGAGACCCCCCCCCCCTGTATACCAGTTCACTGGGTAGTGATTGCTGGTATGCTGCCTGTCAGCATCGGCGAGTGGCAAGCCAGATAAATTGACCTGATCTTGTCAGTATTCAGAATTGGGTAAACCAGAGCGTGTCGGCAAGATCTAGGTCAAATCCATGTGCAGCTTGGATCCAAAGCCCATCATTATTTAGAACTTTTCAGGTGGATTTTTTGTAATTCATGCGTTTTTTTAAGCTTTGCATGTGTGTTATTATAAATGCTTTTTGATTTCCATAGTATAATTGGCTAAATTAAGCAGGGTGGGAGTCTATCTGTCTAAGTGAAATTTGCATCTTGGCTTACAAAAATGGCATTCTAACAAATGATTTGTTATCATAACAGTGGCATGCCCTTAAAGTAGTCTAGACAATGTTAAGAGTTAATAGTACAGAATCAAACACCATGAAGACCAGCTGATGCTATACTTCTTTACACTGGCTATTCTTTAGCAACATGCGAAAAGTACACATTTACTCTTACACGGTAAACCTAATTCTGACCTGACATGGATTGTTAATCTGGCCTATTAAATTTTGATATGATATAATTAGAACCAGTGTACATCAGCTTCAATTAGAATATAGTGCCATATGTCATTAGATAATTATACAGTATTGGCCAGAGGCATAGATGTTACGGGGCCCAAGTGCAAGAGGTCTGTAGTTATGTTTTACAAAAGTGTTTTCCCATCCTATTCTGACTTTGTAAAAGCAATTTGACTTCACTGTCAATAAACATCACTTTTTATTAAAGTCTACCTAAAGTCTAATCCTTAGGAAGCATGGCATGCATTTGTGATTAAATCAGCATGATTTCAGACTTCCTAAGGATTGAAACCTAGAGGGGCATCCAAAATCAAGATGCCCACTGTTGGGGGGGATAGGGAGATCTAAAATCTCTTTTTAGCTCGAAATATGTCATACATTAGCAATACAGAGGTGCAACTGCACAAAACAGCACGGCTTTACTGAGGGCAGATCATGTCAGACCAATCTTATTGATTTCTTTGACAATGTCACTAAAGTGTTAGATGAAGGTGGTGCTGTGGATATCGCCTATCTGGATTTTAGCAAAGCCTTTGACACTGTACCACATAAGGAGCTCATAGATAAGTTATTGAAGGTAGGACTCAATCCCTGGATAGTTCAGTGGATTTCCAGTTGGCTGAGGGATCGATATCAGAGCGTTGTTGTAAATGGTGTGCAATCTGAACAAAGGCGAGTTACAAGTGGTGTGCCGCAAGGCTCTGTCCTGGGCCCCATTCTTTTTAATATATTTGTAAGTGACATAGGAGAAGGCTTAGTAGGAAAAGTTTGTCTGTTTGCTGATGATACAAAGGTTAGTAATAGGGTGGATATTCCGGGAGGTGTCTGCTACATGGAAAATAATTTAGCTTTACTGGATAGATGGTCAAAACTGTGTTTAATGTCTCTAAATGTAAAATCATGCACTTGGGTAGAAGGAATCCCTGCTCTGAGTACCGTATGGGCAGCACTGTGTTAGCCAGGACCTTGGAGGAGAGAGATTTAGGGGTACTAGTTACTGATAGCTGGACAGTGTAGCCAGGCAGTGGGAAAAGCAAGCAGGATGCTCGGCTGCATAGCTCGAGACATCACCAGTAGGAAGAGGGAGGTTGTGATGCCGCTATATAGAGCCCTGGTAAGGCCACAGCTAGAATACTGTGCAGTTCTGGAGACCTTACCTGCAAAAAGACATTATTCAAATAGGACGTGTCCAAAGGCGGGCAACGAAAATGGTGGAAGGACTTAAACTTAAATGGAGAGGAGAGACTTAAAGAACTCAATTTGTACAGTCTGGAGGAAAGAAGGGAGAGGGGGGACATGGTTGAGACCTTTAAATATGTGAAAGGATTGAATAAGGTTCAGGAGGGAAGTGTTTTTAAGAAGAAACTTAATGATAGAACAAGGGGGCACAACCTGAAGCTAGTCGGGGGAATATCAGGAGCAATGTTAGAAAATATTATTTTACAGAAATTTAAACATGCCTGGGATAAGCACACATCTATCCTAAGATAAAGAGTACATACAGTATACACATAAGGCCAGACTAGATGGACCGTATGGTCTCCTTCTGCCGTCAACCTTCTATGTTTCTATGTTTCTACATAAACAGGCTCCATATCTTTCCAAAATATAATAACTAGTAGTGTCATCACCATATAAAAAAGGCTGTGTGTAGAGTTATGTTCTATAAAACATTTTGTTGTATTGCTACCAGGGGAAAGCCACTATCCATCACCATTACAAGAACTTTTTTTATATTGTCATAAAATATACAGCAGCTAAAATACAATTTTCTCTCTGAGCGGTTCATTTTTAAATAGAAGTCTTTTTTATAGGTTTAACAAGATTTCCCCCTATAAATCAAACTTTGCCTGGTAGTATGGTATCTGAGATATGCAGCCTGCCACAGAGAGCAAGAAATTAGCAACCCCCATTAACCTTTGAATTAGTACCTCTATTACTGGTACAATACTACAGTACAAAAAAATTTAAAGTGAAACTTCAGTTAAAATAAAATTGGCCCCCGCCCTGCCATCCTACCTTGTTGCTGAAGCAGGATGGGGGAACTACAAAGAAAAAAAACCCTCACTTTAGCCAAGTGCCCATGCAGATCCTCCAGCGCTCTGAATCCTGGATGCCATCATCTTGCACAGAAGAAGCAGAGCCGCATTCCCCGGCTCCGTGGGTGCACCCTCCTGACAACTCTTTTGTAACCCAATTTTAACTAAAGTTCCACTTTAATTCACAGTTTTGTGAGCACACTGAAAGCCAAGAGACCATTCAGTAAAACTAAATACAAACAAATATGAACCAGAGACCCCCTAAGTTTTGTGAGCACACTGAAATCAAAGAGACCATTCAGTAAAACTAAATACAAACAAATATGAACCAGAGACCCCCTAACTGTGAAGGTTACACAGAACAGTGGAGATAATTAATATCAGGCCTGACAGAACTTTGTCCAGTAAATAAAAGTGACCCAAAGTGCTAATAATTCAACACGAAAAAACCCCCGGTGGATCAAAAAAGATTGAAAAAGCAACAATGTACGTTTAAAAACCGACATACCTTGCACACATTAATTCAGAATAGATGCTGGTTAGGGATGAGCGAATCGATCCGGACGAACCCGGATTCGATACGAATTTCATGAAAAATTCGATTCGGATCGAATCCGAATTTCCCCGTGCTTCGATCGCTCGAAGTTTTTCTTTAACATCCATTCATTTACATTACAGGCATTCTAAGATGGCGGACGGGACATGTCCAGACATCTACCCTGCTCCAGTGCATGCTGGGGCAGTCACATGCAGCCTATCAGCAGCCAGCAAGCCCGGTGACGTCACAGCGCTATTTAAGGCGGCGGACATCTTGCTTTTCTTCATTTCTCTATTGCATTCGTGAGAGACACTGCTGTATTCAGGGAGAGACAGTTAGAGAGCCAGGGACAGGCAGGAGACAGGCAGGAAGTCAGCGAGAAGCAGGGAAAGTTAGGAAAAATCGGAGGCAGTGACAGGGAGATTTTTTTTTTTCATCCAGCCTGAGTGTTACTGGCTGGCTGACTGGCTTTGTTAGCTGTTTCAGGCTGCTTATACACTTTTGATGTGCATATATACTGAACTTATCTCAAGTCTGCTGTGGGAACATTACCATTTTGTAAGATCTCATTAGCCTCTGTATTTCCTCTAAGCTGCACACTTATTTAAAGTAATTTGGCCTGTTGCAGCCTGCTTAGACACTTTTACTGTGCATATATACTGATCTCAAGTCTGCTGTGGGGGCATCCCATTCTGTAACATCCCATTAGCCTCTGCATTTCCTCTAAGCTGCACACTTATTTAAAGTAATTTGGCCTGTTGGAGCCTGCTTAGACACTTTTACTGTGCATATATACTGATCTCAGGTCTGCTGTGGGGGCATCCCATTTTGTAACATACCATACCCCTCTTGATCTTCACTAAGCTGCACACTTATTTAAAGTAATTTGGCCTGTTGGAGCCTGCTTATCCACTGTTGCTGTGCATATATACTGTTCTAAAGCCTGCTTGGGGGTATCCCACTCTATAACATACCATACCCCTCTTGATCTTCACTAAGCTGCACACTTATTTAAAGTAATTTGGCCTGTTGGAGCCTGCTTAGACACTTTTACTGTGCATATATACTGATCTCAGGTCTGCTGTGGGGGCATCCCATTCTGTAACATACCATACCCCTCTTGATCTTCACTAAGCTGCACACTTATTTAAAGTAATTTGGCCTGTTAGAGCCTGCTTAGACACTTTTTCTGTGCATATATACTGATCTCAGGTGTGCTGTGGGGGCATCCCATTCTGTAACATACCATACCCCTTTTGATCTTCACTAAGCTGCACGCTTATTTAAAGTAATTTGGCCTGTTGGAGCCTGCTTATCCACTGTTGCTGTGCATATATACTGTTCTAAAGCCTGCTTGGGGGTATCCCATTCTGTAACATACCATAGCCCTCTTGATCTTCACTAAGATGCACGCTTATTTAAAGTAATTTGGCCTGTTGGAGCCTGCTTATCCACTGTTGCTGTGCATATATACTGTTCTAAAGCCTGCTTGGGGGTATACCATTCTGTAACATACCATACCCTTTTGATCTTCACTAAGCTGCACACTTATTTAAAGTAATTTGGCCTGTTGGAGCCTGCTTAGACACTTTTACTGTGCATATATACTGATCTCAGGTCTGCTGTGGGGGCATCCCATTCTGTAACATACCATACCCCTCTTGATCTTCACTAAGCCGCACACTTATTTAAAGTAATTTGGCCTGTTGCAGCCTGCTTAGACACGTTTGCTGTGCATATATACTGATCTCAAGTCTGCTGTGGGGGCATCCCATTCTGTAACATTTAAAGTAATTTGGCCTGTTGGAGCCTGCTTAGACACTTTTACTGTGCATATATAATGATCTCAGGTCTGCTGTGGGGGCATCCCATTTTGTAACATACCATACCCCTCTTGATCTTCACTAAGGTGCACACTAATTTAAAGTAATTTGGCCTGTTGGAGCCTGCTTATCCACTGTTGCTGTGCATATATACTGTTCTAAAGCCTGCTTGGGGGTATCCCACTCTATAACATACCATACCCCTCTTGTTCTTCACTAAGCTGCACACTTATTTAAAATTGGAGCCTGCTTAGACACTTTTACTGTGCATATATACTGATCTCAGGTCTGCTGTGGGGGCATCCCAATCTGTAACATACCTTACCCCTCTTGATCTTCACTAAGCCGCACACTTATTTAAAGTAATTTGGCCTGTTGCAGCCTGCTTAGACACGTTTGCTGTGCATATATACTGATCTCAAGTCTGCTGTGGGGGCATCCCATTCTGTAACATCCCATTAGCCTCTGTATTTCCTCTAAGCTGCACACTTATTTAAAGTAATTTGGCCTGTTGCAGCCTGCTTAGACACTTTTGCTGTGCATATATACTGATCTCAAGTCTGCTGTGGGGGCATCCCATTCTGTAACATCCCATTAGCCTCTGTATTTCCTCTAAGCTGCACACTTATTTAAAGTAATTTGGCCTGTTAGAGCCTGCTTAGACACTTTTTCTGTGCATATATACTGATCTCAGGTGTGCAGTGGGGGCATCCCATTCTGTAACATACCATACCCCTCTTGATCTTCACTAAGCTGCACACTTATTTAAAGTAATTTGGCCTGTTGGAGCCTGCTTAGACACTTTTACTGTGCATATATACTGATCTCAGGTCTGCTGTGGGGGCATCCCATTCTGTAACATACCATACCCCTCTTGATCTTCACTAAGCTGCACACTTATTTAAAGTAATTTGGCCTGTTGGAGCCTGCTTAGACACTTTTACCGTGCATATATAATGATCTCAGGTCTGCTGTGGGGGCATCCCATTTTGTAACATACCATACCCCTCTTGATCTTCACTAAGGTGCACACTTATTTAAAGTAATTTGGCCAGTTGGAGCCTGCTTATCCACTGTTGCTGTGCATATATACTGTTCTAAAGCCTGCTTGGGGGTATCCCACTCTATAACATACCATACCCCTCTTGATCTTCACTAAGCTGCACACTTATTTAAAATAATTTGGCCTGTTGGAGCCTGCTTATCCACTGTTGCTGTGCATATATACTGTTCTAAAGCCTGCTTGGAGGTATCCCATTCTGTAACATAACATAACCTACCTCTCTTATTTACACTAAGCAACTCTCTTATTTAAACTAAGCAGGCCTCTTATTTACACTAAGAAGCTCTCTTATTTAAGCTAAGCAGCTCTCTTATTTAAACTAAGCAGGCCTCTTGGAGGCTGATTGTCCACTTTTAGGTGTGCATTATATTCGGTTTCATATACAGTGGGGTATCCCAATTTGTAAGATAACCTACCCCAACCATGTAAACTAAAGAGGCCTGTTGCAGCCTGAGTTTCTCTGCTTGCGTATGGTCTGCATTACAATCTGTCTCTTTCAATAACACTGCTGCCTGGGGTATCCCAATTTGTAATATAACCTACCACAACCATTTAAACTAAAGGTTACGTCCTTCCAGAAGGAAAACTTATGCCGAACACTATTTTTGTTGGGGGCATTGACCTTTGGATTGATCGGCATGAAATTAAGGATTTTTTCCCAAGGCACATGCTATTTTAACCCTATCTGTTATACAACATAAGCGTTGATCAGCATCAGCTGCTTTATTAAGCTACTTCGGTTTGCACTTGTTTTTGACTGCTTTTCATAAACCAGGCCGCAGGGCACCCCAAAGCTGCACCTTGCACCCTATCTGTTATACAACATAAGCGTTGATCAGCATCAGCTGCTTTATTAAGCTACTTCAGTTTGCGCTTGTTTTTGACTGCTTTTAATAAACCATGCCGCAGGGCACCCCAAAGCTGCACCTTGAACCCTATCTGTTATACAACATAAGCGTTGATCAGCATCAGCTGCTTTATTAAGCTACTTCAGTTTGCACTTGTTTTTGACTGCTTTTAATAAACCAGGCCGCAGGGCACCCCAAAGCTGCACCTTGCACCCTATCTGTTATACAACATAAGCGTTGATCAGCATCAGCTGCTTTATTAAGCTACTTCAGTTTGCGCTTGTTTTTGACTGCTTTTAATAAACCAGGCCACAGGGCACCCCAAAGCTGCACCTTGAACCCTATCTGTTATACAACATAAGCGTTGATCAGCATCAGCTGCTTTATTAAGCTACTTCAGTTTGCACTTGTTTTTGACTGCTTTTAATAAACCAGGCCGCAGGGCACCCCAAAGCTGCACCTTGCACCCTATCTGTTATACAACATAAGCGTTGATCAGCATCAGCTGCTTTATTAAGCTACTTCAGTTTGCACTTGTTTTTGACTGCTTTTAATAAACCAAGCCGCAGGGCACCCCAAAGCTGCACCTTGCACCCTATCTGTTATACAACATAAGCGTTGATCAGCATCAGCTGCTTTATTAAGCTACTTCAGTTTGCACTTGTTTTTGACTGCTTTTAATAAACCAGGCCGCAGGGCACCCCAAAGCTGCACCTTGCACCCTATCTGTTATACAACATAAGCGTTGATCAGCATCAGCTGCTTTATTAAGCTACTTCAGTTTGCACTTGTTTTTGACTGCTTTTAATAAACCAGGCCGCAGGGCACCCCAAAGCTACACCTTGCACCCTATCTGTTATACAACATAAGCGTTGATCAGCATCAGCTGCTTTATTAAGCTACTTCAGTTTGCACTTGTTTTTGACTGCTTTTAATAAACCAGGCCGCAGGGCACCCCAAAGCTGCACCTTGAACCCTATCTGTTATAGAACATAAGCGTTGATCAGCATCAGCTGCTTTATTAAGCTACTTCAGTTTGCACTTGTTTTTGACTGCTTTTAATAAACCAGGCCGCAGGGCACCCCAAAGCTGCACCTTGAACCCTATCTGTTATACAACATAAGCCTTGATCAGCATCAGCTGCTTTATTAAGCTACTTCAGTTTGCACTTGTTTTTGACTGCTTTTAATAAACCAGGCCACAGGGCACCCCAAAGCTGCACCTTGAACCCTATCTGTTTATACTAAATAAGCAAATACATAAAAATGTCAGGCAGACAAGTGCCAGGATGTTCAAAGAGGAGTGGCAGAGGCCAAGATTCAGCAGGCAGAGGTCGCAGCAGACTAGGGGCGAGTGGCAGCAGGAGTCGAGGTGAGAGACCTGATCTGCCAGTATCTGCTAGCGGTCATGTCTCCACCGGTAACGCATCTGCCGTGGTAGATTGGTTAACGCGCTCATCAACATCATCACAAGTTACGTCTGAGACCCCCAGTCTAGGGTCCGTAGATTCCTCTGACACAACCCTGAGTTGGCATGCCCCGAGAGCAGTTCCTGTCCTCCCATTGCCTCTGTCCTACGCCGTTCCCTCCCCCAGCGACGTATCCTATGCTTTGGGTTCAGCTCCACTCTTTAGTGAGGAGGACGATCAGATAGAGGACAGTCAGCAGCTACTGCCCAGCCAAGAAATGGAGGTGGCTTCTTTAGCTAGGCAGACAAATAGTGATGTGGACAGTGTCATGGGTGTTGCGAGCGTTCCAGCTCCTGCGCCAGACACTGTTGACGAATCCACGAACATCAGTGACGTACAGCCACAACCCGGTGATGATGATGATGATGATGATGATGATGAAGAAGCCGATCGCACTTGGGAGCCGGGTGATGAAGGGGCTTCATCATCATCATCAGGAGAAGAAGGGCGCAGGTTGCCCCGGAGTCAGCAGCTCAGGCAGCAAGGTGTTAGCAGCATGGTTGGTAGTCAGCATGGGGGCACAATTTTAAAGCCTGGAGCCAGCCGGGGCCGGGTTAGAGCACCTGCTGCGTGGCAGGCTACCTTATCGGGAGGTAGTGGGGCAGGGGTTCCTGGAGTTGGCGACAATAGCAGCGAATCAGTGAGGCCTGTTGGTGGGAAAAGTAGCTACTCGGCAGTGTGGCAGTTTTTCCTGACGCATCCGCAGGAGGGTAACATGGCCACATGCAAGATATGTAGGCAGAAGGTGAAGCGTGGCCAGGGCCCAAATGTTGGCACCACGGCCCTGCGTCAACATATGATGCGTCACCATAAAGTGACCTGGGAGAACCGAGGCTCCCAAGGGGTGGTCCAGTCTGCTTCCTCACCAAGTGGCACGCCGCTCCCAATTTCTGCCAGCCAAGGCTCCAGCACCTCAGCCGAAGGCAGCTGTGCGTCATACCCATCCTTTGTCGCTCCTGCTCCTCCTCCAAGTCATGCATCCCGCCAGCAATCCATCAGCGAAGCCATGTCCAAGAGACAGCAGTATGCGCCCACTCATCCTACGGCGCAGAAGCTGAATGTGCTCCTGTCCAAGTTGCTGGTGCTGCAGTCGCTCCCTTTTCAGATGGTGGACTCTGCACCTTTCAGAGAACTGATGGCTTGTGCCGAGCCGAGGTGGAGAGTCCCAAGCCGTCATTTCTTTGCCAAGAAGGCAGTACCAGCGCTGCACACTTTTGTTGAACAGAAGGTGGGCCAGTCCTTGAGCCTGTCGGTGTGTAGCAAAGTGCATGGCATCGCCGACGTCTGGAGCTGTAACTACGGTCAGGGACAGTACATGTCGTTTACGGCCCACTGGGTGAATGTGGTCCCTTTGCAGCAGCAGCAGCAGCAACTTGGACAGGTCAAGCCGCTTCGGCCTCCGCGCTCCCTGCCCGTTGGGCCTGTGACACTGTGCGACTCGGCCTCCTCATCCTCCGCCATCTCCTCACCCTCCACTGTAGGCTCAAGTCTCAGTGCCCCTCCAGTCTACCATGTGTGCAGGGCACGGAGGTGTCACGCAGTGCTTCACATGGTTTGTCTTGGCGAAAGGAGTCACACAGGGGAGGAACTGCTTAAATTTATTCATCAGGAAATCCAAACATGGCTTACTCCAAGAAAACTTAAAATGGGAATCATGGTTACCGACAATGGGAAGAACATTTTGTCTGCGCTGCGCCAAGGAAGCCTGACCCATGCCCCCTGCATGGCTCACGTCTTCAATCTGGTTGTCAAGCGGTTTCTGAAGTGTTCCCCCCATCTGCAAGACATCCTAACAACTTCAAGGAAACTTTGCATGCACTTCAGCCACTCATACACCGCCAAACACACCCTTCTTGAGCTACAGCGTCAGAACGGTATCCCCCAACATAGTCTGATTTGCGATGTTTCCACCCATTGGAATTCCACCCTTCACATGTTGGACCGATTATATGAACAGAGAAAAGCTATCACGGATTTCCTGATGATCCAAGCGGATAGGGGGACTCCCCTGTGTAACTTCAATGTCAACCAGTGGCAGCTAATACGTGACACCTGCCGTTTGCTCAGGCCCTTTGAGGAAGCCACTTTATTTGTCAGTCGGCAGGATTACGGGATGAATGACGTGATTCCACTGCTTCATGTACTACAGCACATGTTGGCAACCATGGCTGGTCAGGGCACTGGAGACATGGTGTCTACATCTTACGGCCACATGAACCCCGTTGGAGCTGAACTGGAGGAGGAGGAAGAGGAGGAGGAGTTGCCCAGCGAAACACAGTTTAGGCTTGGCGAAATGGCTGGTTTATCTAGTCAGCGGACAGGAGAGGAGGAGCAGGAGCAGCCAGAGGAGCTAGAGGGTTTTGAGGAAGGCAAGACAGAGGACCCGGACACGCCGTGGCAGTATGCAGTGGAGATGGAGACAGGTAGTCCATCCGAGTCACTTGCGCAAATGGCAGGAAGCATGCTCACGTGCTTGCGTAGTGACCCCAGAATTGTTTCCATTTGTCGGCGGGATGACTTCTGGCTGTCCACCTTATTGGACCCTCGCTTCCGGCACAAAATGAGAGCATTTTTTAAACCCACCGAGAGGGAGGACAAACTGAACTACTACAAAGACATTCTACGTAGGCAGTTGGCCGATGCCTATCTGCGCCATGATCCATACTCTCGCAGGTCTGACTCGAGGGGACCTCTGCGCTCACCTTCCCTTGCCATGGCTGCTGGGGGGGTTGGCAGGAGCAGCAGCAGCAGCTCCATCAACAGCAGCCTCAGACTTCAGTCGCTAATGAGTAGCTTTCTACACCCGCATAGTGAGGCTACTCATGAGCAGCAGGAAGACCTGGAGCAGGACCTGAACCAGCAGGTCATGTCATACTTTGACATGACCATGCCAACACACCTTGAGGATCCGCTGGACTTCTGGGCAGCCAAACTTGATTTGTGGCCGCAACTAGCAGAGTTTGCCCTGGAAAAGCTGTCCTGCCCGGCAAGTAGCGTGCCATCTGAGCAGGTGTTTAGTGCGGCGGGGGCCATAGTTACGGCGAGGAGAACTCGTCTGTCAACTTAAAATGTGGAGAGACTCCCCTTTGTCAAAATGAATCAGGGATGGATCAGCCAGGATTTCCACCCACCAATGCCTGATGCATGCGACTAGATTCAGCATGGTGCCACGTTTTACACTTTCCAAATGGTGCAAAACATATTTATGTCTTTAGGCCAATTTTTGGGCTCCTGCTGATGCCAAACTCAGGGTGTGCCTTCCAACCAATTTTTGGCCTCCTGCTGATGCCAACTTCAGGGTGTGCCTTTCAGCCAATGTTTGGCCTGCTGCTGCTGCTGCTGCTTGCAACTCCAGGGTGTGATTCATCCAATTTTTGGGCTCCTGAAGCCAACTCCAGTGTCTCTTTAAAGTAATGTTCGGGCTCCTGCTGCTGCTTGCAACTCCAGGGTGTGATTCATCCAATTTTTGGGCTCCTGCTGCCAACTCCAGTGTCTCTCTCAGCCAATTGTTGGCCTCCTGCTGCTGCCAACTCCGGGGTGCCTTTCAGCCAATGTTTGGGCTCCTGCTGCTGCTGCTTGCAACTCCAGGGTGTGATTCATCCAATTTTTGGGCTCCTGCTGCCAACTCCAGTGTCTCTCTCAGCCAATTTTGGCCTCCTGCTGCTGCTGCCAACTCCAGGGTGTCTTTCAATCAATGTTTGGGCTCCTGCTTATGCTGCTGCCAACTCCAGGGTGTGCCTTCCAGCTAATGTATGTGCTCCTGCTGCTGCCAACTTCAGGGTGCCTTCCAGCCAGTTTCTAGGTTCATGCTGCTGCCAACTCCAGGGTGTGTCAGTCAATTTTTGGGCTCCTGCTGCCAACTCCAGTGTCTCTTTAAAGTAATGTTCGGGCTCCTGCTGCTGCTTGCAACTCCAGGGTGTGATTCATCCAATTTTTGGGCTCCTGCTGCCAACTCCAGTGTCTCTCTCAGCCAAGTTTTGGCCTCCTCCTGCTGCTGCTGCTGCCAACTCCAGGGTGTCTTTCAAGCAATGTTTGGGCTCCTGCTTATGCTGCTGCCAACTCCAGGGTGTGCCTTCCAGCTAATGTATGTGCTCCTGCCAACTTCAGGGTGCCTTCCAGCCAATTTCCAGGTTCATGCTGCTGCTGCTGCCAACTCCAGGGTGTGTCAGTCAATTTTTGGGCTCCTGCTGCCAACTCCAGTGTCTCTTTAAAGTAATGTTTGGTCTCCTGCTGCTGCTTGCAACTCCAGGGTGTGATTCATCCAATTTTTGGGCTCCTGCAGCCAACTCCAGTGTCTCTTTAAAGCAATGTTTGTGCTCCTGCTGCTGCTTGCAACTCCAGGGTGTGATTCATCCAATTTTTGGGCTCCTGCTGCCAACTCCAGTGTCTCTTTCAAGCTATGTTTGGGCTCCTGCTGCTGCTTGCAACTCCAGGGTGTGATTCATCCAATTTTGGGCTCCTGCTGCCAGCTCTAGTGTCTCTTTCAGCCAATGTTTGGGCTGCTGCTGCTTGCAACTCCAGGGTGTGATTCATCCAATCTTTGGGCTCCTGCAGCCAACTCCAGTGTCTCTTTGAAGCTATGTTTGGGCTCCTTCTGCTGCTGCTGCTTGTAACTCCAGGGTGTGATTCATCCAATTTTTGGCCTCCTGCAGCCAACTCCAGTGTCTCTTTAAAGCAATGTTTGTGCTCCTGCTGCTGCTTGCAACTCCAGGGTGTGATTCATCCAATTTTAATGGAAATATAAGCTTTTCTGACTGATAACTACCTAAACACAGTAATAATATTTTTCCATATATTATATTCCAATTGATCAGCATAGTATAAATCAAATTTATGTCTTTAGGCCAATTTTTGGGCTCCTGCTGATGCCAACTTCAGGGTGTGCTTCCAACCAATTTTTGGCCTCCTGCTGATGCCAACTTCAGGGTGTGCCTTTCAGCCAATGTTTGGCCTCCTGCTGCTGCTGCTTGCAACTCCAGGGTGTGATTCATCCAATTTTTGGGCTCCTGAAGCCAACTCCAGTGTCTCTTTAAAGTAATGTTCGGGCTCCTGCTGCTGCTGCTTGCAACTCCAGGGTGTGATTCATCCAATTTTTGGGCTCCTGCTGCCAACTCCAGTGTCTCTCTCAGCCAATTTTTGGCCTCCTGCTGCTGCTGCCAACTCCAGGGTGTCTTTCAATCAATGTTTGGGCTCCTGCTTATGCTGCTGCCAACTCCAGGGTGTGCCTTCCAGCTAATGTATGTGCTCCTGCTGCTGCCAACTTCAGGGTGCCTTCCAGACAATTTCTAGGTTCATGCTGCTGCCAACTCCAGGGTGTGTCAGTCAATTTTTGGGCTCCTGCTGCCAACTCCAGTGTCTCTTTAAAGTAATGTTTGGGCTCCTGCTTCTGCTGCTGCTGCTTGAAACTCCAGGGTGTGATTCATCCAATTTTTGGGCTCCTGCTGCCAACTTCAGTGTCTCTTTAAAGTAATGTTCGGGCTCCTGCTGCTGCTTGCAACTCCAGGGTGTGATTCATCCAATTTTTGGGCTCCTGCTGCCAACTCCAGTGTCTCTTTAAAGTAATGTTCGGGCTCCTCCTGCTGCTTGCAACTCCAGGGTGTCTTTCAAGCAATGTTTGGGCTCCTGCTTATGCTGCTGCCAACTCCAGGGTGTGCCTTCCAGCTAATGTATGTGCTGCTGCCAACTTCAGGGTGCCTTCCAGCCAATTTCTAGGTTCCTGCTGCTGCTGCTGCCAACTCCAGGGTGTGTCAGTCAATTTTTGGGCTTCTGCTGCCAACTCCAGTGTCTCTTTAAAGTAATATTTGGGCTCCTGCTGCTGCGGCTGCTTGCAACTCCAGGGTGGGATTCATCCAATTTTTGGGCTCCTGCTGCCAACTCCAGTGTCTCTTTCAGCCAATGTTTGGGCTCCTGCTGCTGCTTGCAACTCCAGGGTGTGATTAATCCAATTTTTGGGCTCCTGCTGCCAACTCCAGTGTCTCTTTCAAGCTATGTTTGGGCTCCTGCTGCTGCTTGCAACTCCAGGGTGTGATTCATCCAATTTTGGGCTCCTGCTGCCAACTCCAGTGTCTCTTTCAGCCAATGTTTGGGCTGCTGCTGCTGCTGCTTGCAACTCCAGGGTGTGATTCATCCAATCTTTGGACTCCTGCAGCCAACTCCAGTGTCTCTTTCAAGCTATGTTTGGGCTCCTGCTGCTGCTGCTTGCAACTCCAGGGTGTGATTCATCCAATTTTTGGCCTCCTGCAGCCAACTCCAGTGTCTCTTTAAAGCAATGTTTGTGCTCATGCTGCTGCTTGCAACTCCAGGGTGTGATTCATCCAATTTTTGACCTCCTGCAGCCAACTCCAGTGTCTCTTTAAAGCAATGTTTGTGCTCATGCTGCTGCTTGCAACTCCAGGGTGTGATTCATCCAATTTTTGACCTCCTGCAGCCAACTCCAGTGTCTCTTTAAAGCAATGTTTGGGCTCCTGCCCCTCATAGTGATGCCACTTCAACTCTCTGCAATTGTGCCGCTCTGCGATTCTATTAGCGATGCCTCTGATCTGCATGTGATATTTATTTACAGTATTATTTAACTAACCCAGCACGCATCCTATGCGTGTTACAGCAAGGCAGAATGGTTTACAACCCTAGTGAGGCTCTAGGAGGCTCAGAAATAGCCGTTTTTAATAGCGATTCATCGCGAATAAATTTGGACCGAAACGAATTTTGTCTGAAAATTCGGCGAATCAGCATCTCTAATGCTGGTATTACACATAAAGGCAAATTTAAGTCCAGATGACTAATAAATTCAAGGTTTCCTACTTGCACCCAAGGGAGTGAAGAAGGAGCATACTAGATATAATAATGGTCCTAGCCCCTCAGGTTATACTAGCTAAACTCCAATGTCTCCCAATGACTTGATACCAGGTCCGCTTAGATTCAGTGTGCACTGGGTAAATCCCGCAGCCACACAACAGACAGGCAGTAGGCTTCTAATAGTCAGAATGTGACTTGCAGGCAACTAACATTCACAGAAGTGGAAGCAGGCTCAGGCATGTAAGAACAATCTGTCCCAAGGGTCCCCAGATGGATCCCAAATTTTATATTTCAATAGTTTTTAGTTTTCAATAAAGCAGAACAGAATTCTGAATATAACATTACAATATGCATTGATTAAATTGCAGGAAAGGTAACAGAAAATAATGGAAATATAAGCTTTTCTGACTGATAACCACCTAAACACAGTAATAATATTTTTCCATATATTATATTCCAATTGATCAGCATAGTATAAATCAGAGGTATTCAACCCGCGGACCGTGGTCCGTTTGCGGCAGCTAGGTGTCCGGACCCCACAGCCGGGAGCAGAGACAGATGCGGGCGTGGCCGGCGAGCAGGAGGAAAGACAGGGGCGGGGCCAGCGGGCGGGAGGAAAAACAGGGGGCGGGGCCGGCGAGCAGAAGGAAAGACAGGGGGCGGAGCCGGCAGCCAGAAGGAAAGACAGTGGGCGGGGCCGGCGAGCAGGAGGAAAGACAGGGGCGGGGCCGGCGAGTAGAAGGAAAGACAGGAGGTGGGGCCGGCAAACAGAAGGAAAGACAGGAGGTGGGGCCGGCGAGCAGGAGGAAAGACAGGAGGTGAGGCCGGCGAGTAGAAGGAAAGACAGGAGGTGGGGCCAGCGAGCAGGAGGAAAGACAGGAGGTGAGGCTGGCGAGTAGAAGGAAAGACAGGGGCGGGGCCGGCGAGTAGAAGGAAAGACAGGGGCAGGGTGGGGTCGGCGAGTAGAAGGAAAGACAGGAGGTGGGGCCGGCGGGCGGGAGGAAAGACAGGGGCGGGGTCGGTGGGCAAGCGTGAGGAAAGACAGCGCGTGGGACAGGGCAGGAGGAAAGACAGTGGGCGGGGTGAGTTAAAGAGAAGCACCTGGCTCAGCTGCCTGCTTTGATCGCAGGAGGCTGAGTGGCGCTCATTGAATGCTGCTTTTCCCTGGAATCATTCTGAATCGGGATGCCCTCCGCTGTGTGAAAACCTGGAAAAACTCACCTTTTCCTGCTCCACCTGTCTTTTCCCAGCTCTGTCCCATCCCATCTCTCTGTTCCCAGCTCTGCCCTATCCCATCTCTCTATTCCCAGCTCCATCCCATCCCATCTCTCTTTTCCCAGCTCTGTCCCATCCCATCTCTCTATTCCCAGCTCTGTCCCATCCCATCTCTCTTTTCCCAGCTCCGTCCCATCCCATCTCTCTTTTCCCAGCTCTGTCCCATCCCATCTCTCTTTTCCCAGCTCTGTCCCATCCCATCTCTCTATTCCCAGTTCTGTCCCATCCCATCTCTCTTTTCCCAGCTCTGTCCCATCCCATCTCTCTGTTCCCAGTTCTGTCCCATCCCATCTCTCTTTTCCCAGCTCTGTCCTATCCCATCTCTCTTTTCCCAACTCTGTCCCATCCAGTCTCTCTTTTCCCAACTCTGTCCCATCCAATCTCTCTTTTCCCAACTCTGTCCCATCCAATCTCTCTTTTCCCAGCTCTGTCCCATCCCATCTCTCTTTTCCCAGCTCCATCCCATCCCATCTCTCTTTTCTCAGCTCTGTCCCATCCCATCTCTCTTTTCCCAGCTCCATCCCATCCCATCTCTCTATTCCCAGCTCTGTCATATCCCATCTCACTTTTCCAAACTCTTTCCCATCCCATCTCTCTTTTCCCAGCTCCATCCCATCTCTCTTTTCTCAGCTCTGTCCCATCCCATCTCTCTTTTCCCAGCTCCATCCCATCCCATCTCTCTTTTCCCAGCTCCATCCCATCCCATCTCTCTATTCCCATCTCTGTCATATCCCATCTCTCTTTTCCCAACTCTTTCCCATCCCATCTCTCTTTTCCCAGCTCCATCCCATCCCATCTCTCTTTTCTCAGCTCTGTCCCATCCCATCTCTCTTTTCCCAGCTCCATCCCATCCCATCTCTCTTTTCCCAGCTTCATCCCATCCCATCTCTCTTTTCCCAGCTCCGTCCCATCCAATCTCTCTTTTCCCAGCTCTGTCCCATCCTATCTCTCTATTCCCAACTCTTTCCCATCTCTCTTTTCCCAGCTCCATCCCATCCCATCTCTCTATTCCCAGCTCTGTCACATCCCATCTCTCTTTTCCCAACTCTTTCCCATCCCATCTCTATTTTCCCAGCTCCATCCCATCCCATCTCTCTTTTCTCAGATCTGTCCCATCCCATCTCTCTTTTACCAGCTCCATCCCATCCCATCTCTCTTTTCTCAGATCTGTCCCATCCCATCTCTCTTTTACCAGCTCCATCCCATCCCATCTCTCTTTTCCCAGCTCTGTCCCATCCCATCTCTCTATTCCCAGCTCTGTCCCATCCCATCTCTCTTTTCCCAGCTCCGTCCCATCCCATCTCTCTTTTCCCAGCTCTGTCCCATCCCATCTCTCTTTTCCCAGCTCTGTCCCATCCCATCTCTCTATTCCCAGTTCTGTCCCATCCCATCTCTCTTTTCCCAGCTCTGTCCCATCCCATCTCTCTTTTCCCAGCTCCATCCCATCCCATCTGTCTTTTCTCAGCTCTGTCCCATCCCATCTCTCTTTTCCCAGCTCCATCCCATCCCATCTCTCTTTTCCCAACTCCGTCCCATCCCATCTCTCTTTTCCCAGCTTCATCCCATCCCATCTCTCTTTTCCCAGCTCCGTCCCATCCAATCTCTCTTTTCCCAGCTCTGTCCCATCCCATCTCTCTATTCCCAACTCTTTCCCATCTCTCTTTTCCCAGCTCCATCCCATCCCATCTCTCTTTTCTCAGCTCTGTCCCATCCCATCTCTTTTCCCAGGTCCATCCCATCCCATCTCTCTATTCCCAGCTCTGTCACATCCCATCTCTCTTTTCCCAACTCTTTCCCATCCTATCTCTTTTCCCAGGTCCATCCCATCCCATCTCTCTATTCCCAGCTCTGTCCCATCCCATCTCTCTTTTCCCAGCTCCGTCCCATCCCATCTCTCTTTTCCCAGCTCTGTCCCATCCCATCTCTCTTTTCCCAGCTCTGTCCCATCCCATCTCTCTATTCCCAGTTCTGTCCCATCCCATCTCTCTTTTCCCAGCTCTGTCCCATCCCATCTCTCTGTTCCCAGTTCTGTCCCATCCCATCTCTCTTTTCCCAGCTCTGTCCTATCCCATCTCTCTTTTCCCAACTCTGTCCCATCCAGTCTCTCTTTTCCCAACTCTGTCCCATCCAATCTCTCTTTTCCCAACTCTGTCCCATCCAATCTCTCTTTTCCCAGCTCTGTCCCATCCCATCTCTCTTTTCCCAGCTCCATCCCATCCCATCTCTCTTTTCTCAGCTCTGTCCCATCCCATCTCTCTTTTCCCAGCTCCATCCCATCCCATCTCTCTATTCCCAGCTCTGTCATATCCCATCTCTCTTTTCCCAACTCTTTCCCATCCCATCTCTCTTTTCCCAGCTCCATCCCATCTCTCTTTTCTCAGCTCTGTCCCATCCCATCTCTCTTTTCCCAGCTCCATCCCATCCCATCTCTCTTTTCCCAGCTCCATCCCATCCCATCTCTCTATTCCCAGCTCTGTCATATCCCATCTCTCTTTTCCCAACTCTTTCCCATCCCATCTCTCTTTTCCCAGCTCCATCCCATCCCATCTCTCTTTTCTCAGCTCTGTCCCATCCCATCTCTCTTTTCCCAGCTCCATCCCATCCCATCTCTCTTTTCCCAGCTTCATCCCATCCCATCTCTCTTTTCCCAGCTCCGTCCCATCCAATCTCTCTTTTCCCAGCTCTGTCCCATCCTATCTCTCTATTCCCAACTCTTTCCCATCTCTCTTTTCCCAGCTCCATCCCATCCCATCTCTCTTTTCTCAGCTCTGTCCCATCCCATCTCTTTTCCCAGCTCCATCCCATCCCATCTCTCTATTCCCAGCTCTGTCACATCCCATCTCTCTTTTCCCAACTCTTTCCCATCCCATCTCTATTTTCCCAGCTCCATCCCATCCCATCTCTCTTTTCTCAGCTCTGTCCCATCCCATCTCTCTTTTACCAGCTCCATCCCATCCCATCTCTCTTTTCCCAGCTCTGTCCCATCCCATCTCTCTATTCCCAGCTCTGTCCCATCCCATCTCTCTTTTCCCAGCTCCGTCCCATCCCATCTCTCTTTTCCCAGCTCTGTCCCATCCCATCTCTCTTTTCCCAGCTCTGTCCCATCCCATCTCTCTATTCCCAGTTCTGTCCCATCCCATCTCTCTTTTCCCAGCTCTGTCCCATCCCATCTCTCTTTTCCCAGCTCCATCCCATCCCATCTGTCTTTTCTCAGCTCTGTCCCATCCCATCTCTCTTTTCCCAGCTCCATCCCATCCCATCTCTCTTTTCCCAACTCCGTCCCATCCCATCTCTCTTTTCCCAGCTTCATCCCATCCCATCTCTCTTTTCCCAGCTCCGTCCCATCCAATCTCTCTTTTCCCAGCTCTGTCCCATCCCATCTCTCTATTCCCAACTCTTTCCCATCTCTCTTTTCCCAGCTCCATCCCATCCCATCTCTCTTTTCTCAGCTCTGTCCCATCCCATCTCTTTTCCCAGGTCCATCCCATCCCATCTCTCTATTCCCAGCTCTGTCACATCCCATCTCTCTTTTCCCAACTCTTTCCCATCCCATCTCTCTTTTCCCAGCTTCATCCCATCCCATCTTTCTTTTCTCAGCTCTGTCCCATCCCATCTCTCTTTTCCCAGCTCCATCCCATCCCATCTCTCTTTTCCCAGCTCCGTCCCATCCCATCTCTCTTTTTCCAGCTCTGTCCGATCCCATCTCTCTTTTGCCAGCTCTGTCCCATCCAATCTCTCTTTTCCCAGCTCTGTCCCATCTCATCTCTCTTTTCCCAACTCTGTCCCATCCAATCTCTCTTTTCCCAACTCTGTCCCATCCAATCTCTCTTTTCCCAGCTCTGTCCCATCCCATCTCTCTATTCCCAGCTCCATTCCATTCCATCTCTCTTTTCTCAGCTCTGTCCCATCCCATCTCTCTTTTCCCAGCTCCATCCCATCCCATCTCTCTATTCCCAGCTCTGTCCCATCCCATCTCTCTTTTCCCAACTCTTTCCCATCCCATCTCTCTTTTCCCAGCTCCCTCCCATCCCATCTCTCTTTTCTCAGCTCTGTCCCATCCCATCTCTCTTTTCCCAGCTCCATCCCATCCCATTTCTCTTTACCCAGCTCCGTCCCATCCCATCTCTCTTTTCCCAGCTCCATCCCATCTCTTTTTTCCCTGCTCTGTCCCATCCCATCTCTCTTTTCCCAGCTCTGTCCCATCCCATCTCTCTTTTCCAAACTCTTTCCCATCCCATCTCTCTTTTTTCTGCTCTGGCCCATCCCATCTCTCTTTTCTAAGCTCTGTCCCATCCCATCTCTGTTTTCCCAGCTCCATTCCATCCAATCTCTCTCTTCCCAGCTCGGTTCCATCCCATCTCTCTTTTTCCAGCTCCTTCCCATCCCATCTCTCTTTTCCCAGCTCTGTCCCATCCCATCTCTCTATTCTTAGCTCGGTCCCATCCCATCACTCTTTTCCCAGCTCCATACCATCCCATCTCTCTTTTCCCAGCTCTGTCCCATCCCATCTCTCTATTCCCAGCTCCTTCCCATCCCATCTCTCTTTTCCCAGCTCTGTCCCATCCCATCTCTCTATTCTTAGCTCGGTCCCATCCCATCACTCTTTTCCCAGCTCCATACCATCCCATCTCTCTTTTCCCAGCTCTGTCCCATCCCATCTCTCTATTCCCAGCTCTGTCCCATCCCATCTCTCTTTTCCCAGCTCTGTCCCATCCCATCTCTCTTTTCCCAGCTCTGTTCCATCCAGTCTCTCTTTTCCCAGCTCTGTCCCATCCCATCCCTCTGTTCCCAGCTCTATCCCATCTCTCTTTTCCCAGCTCTGGCCCATCCCATCTCTCTTTTCCCAGCTCTATCCCATTCCATCTCTTTGTTCCCAGCTCTGTCCCATCCCATCCCTCTTTTCCCAGCTCTGTCCCATCCCATCTCTCTATTCCCAGCTCTGTCCCATCCCATCTCTCTATTCCCAGCTCTGTCCCATCCCATCTCTCTATTCCCAGCTCTGTCCCATCCCATCTGTCTGTTCCCAGCTCTGTCCCATCCCATCTCTCTTTTCCCAGCTCTGTCCTATCCCATCTCTCTTTTCCCAGTGCTATCCCATTCCATCTCTCTGTTCCCAGCTCTGTCCGATCCCATCTCTCTTTTGCCAGCTCTGTCCCATCCAATCTCTCTTTTGCCAGCTCTGTCCCATCTCATCTCTCTTTTCCCAGCTCTGTCCCATCCCATCTCTCTGTTCCCAGCTCTGTCCCATCCCATCTCTCTGCTCCCAGCTCTGTCATATCCCATCTCTCTGTTCCCAGCTCTGTCCCATCCCATCTTTCTTTTCCCAGCTCTGTCCCATCCCATCTCTCAATTCCCAGCTCTGTCCCATCCCATCTCTCTATTCCCAGCTCTGTCCCATCCCATCTCTCTTTTCCCAGCTCTGTCCTATCCCATCTCTCTTTTCCCAGCTCTTTCCCATCCCATCTCTCTTTTCCCAGCTCTGTCCCATCCCATCTCTCTGTTCCCAGCTCTGTCCCACCCCATCTTTCCTTTCCCAGCTCTTTCCCACCCCATCTCTCTTTTGCCTGCTCTGGCCCATCCCATCTGTCAATTCCCAGCTCTGTCCCATTCCATCTCTCTTTTCCCAGTTCTGTCCCATCCCATCTCTCTTTTGCCAGCTCTGCCCCATCCCATCTCTCTGTTCCCAGCTCTGTTTTATCACATCTCTCTTTTCCCAGCTCTTCCCCATTCCATTTCTCTTTTCCCAGCTCTGTACCATCCCATCTCTCTTTTCCCAGCTCTGTCCCATCCCATCTCTTTTCCCAGCTCTGTCCTATCCCATCCCATCTCTCTTTTCCCAGCTCTATCCTATCCCGCCCCATCTATCTTTTCCCAGTTCTGTCCAATCCCATCTTTCTTTTCCCAGCTCTGTCCTATCACATTTCTCTTTTCCCAGCTCTGTCCCATCCCATCTCTCAATTCCCAGCTGTGTCCCATCCCATCTCTCTTTTCCCAGCTCTGTCCTATCCCATCTCTCTTTTCCCAGCTCTGTCCCATCCCATCTCTCTTTTCCCAGCTCTGTCCCATCCCATCGCTCTGTTCCCAGCTCTGTCCCACCCCATCTTTCTTTTCCAAGCTCTGTCCCACCCCATCTCTCTTTTGCCTGCTCTGGCCCATCCCATCTGTCAATTCTCAGCTCTGTCCCATTCCATCTCTCTTTTCCCAGTTCTGTCCCATCCCATCTCTCTTTTGCCAGCTCTGCCCCATCCCATCTCTCTGTTCCCAGCTCTGTTTTATCACATCTCTCTTTTCCCAGCTCTTCCCCATTCCATCTCTCTTTTCCCAGCTCTGTACCATCCCATCTCTCTTTTCCCAGCTCTGTCCCATCCCATCTCTTTTCCCAGCTCTGTCCTATCCCATCCCATCTCTCTTTTCCCAGCTCTATCCTATCCCGCCCCATCTATCTTTTCCCAGTTCTGTCCAATCCCATCTTTCTTTTCCCAGCTCTGTCCTATCACATTTCTCTTTTCCCAGCTCTGTCCCATCCCATCTCTCAATTCCCAGCTGTGTCCCATCCCATCTCTCTTTTCCCAGCTCTGTCCTATCCCATCTCTCTCCTCCCAGCTCTGTCCCATCCCATCTCTCTATTCCCAGCTCTGTCCCATCTCATCTTTCTTTTCCTAGCTCTGTCCCATCCCATCTCTCAATTCCCAGCTCTGCCCCATCCCATCTCTCTGTTCCCAGCTCTGTCCTATCACATCTCTCTTTTCCCAGCTCTGTCCCATCCCATCTCTCTTTTCCCAGCTCTGTCCCATCCCATCTCTCTTTTCCAAGCTCTGTCCCATCCCATCTCTCTATTCCCAGCTCTGTCCCATCCCATCTCTCTTTTCCCAGCTCTGTCCTATCCCACCTCACTTTTCCCTGCTCTGTCCCATCCCATTTCTCAATTTTCAGCTCTGTCCCATTCTATCTCTCTTTCCCAGCTCTGCCCCATCCCATCCCTCTTTTCCCAGCTCCGTCCCATCCCATCTCTCTGTTCCCAGCTCTGTCCTATCCCATCTCTCTTTTCCCAGCTCTGTTCCATCCCATCTCTCTTTTCCCAGCTCTGTCCCATCCCATCTCTCTTTTCCCAGCTCTGCCCTATCCCATCTCTCTATTCCCAGCTCTTTCCTATCCCATCTCTCTTTTCCCAGCTTTGTCCCATCCCATCTCTCTTTTCCCAGCTCTGTCCCATTCCATCTCTCTATTCCCAGCTCTGTCCCTTCCCATCTCTCTTTTCCCAGCTCTGCCCCATCCCATCTCTCTATTCCAAGCTCTGTCCCATCCCATCTCTCTTTTTCCAGCTCTGTTCCATCCCATCTCTCTATTCCCAGCTCTGTCCCATCCCATCTCTCTATTCCCAGCTCTGTCCCATCTCATCTCTCTTTTTCTTCCAATCCATTCCATACACTCCTTACTCTTGGGTTTCCTCCTCCTTGCTGATCACGTGACTGCAAGAAAGAAACAGGCGCGGCCCTCCCGGCCCATAAGTAGCAGCTGCCCCTAATCAGATCAGTTTTCTTTCTTGCAGTGGCAAGCTGACTGACTGAAGATTCAGGTAGCTCTCAAGGTTTTGGCAGCAAGCGAGGGACTGAACCCTGTCTGCTCTCTGCAGAGCCTTTTTCCCATGGATCCCTCAAGACCCAAGTTTATGCCTCCACAGTATTGGCTGTTTTGGGGTCCGTGAAGGTAAGGTGGAAGCGCCGGGGTCTTGGGGCGCATACAGAGTGTATATGCTCTGGGCTGCAGGCTTCTCAGAAAGCAAGTCAGCCGCAGGTTTCTCTCTGGTGTACCTGCTGAGGATATTTTTATTTTCACCCAACCCTTCCTTCTTCCAGTTTAGGTAGGCTTTATTTAGGAAAAAAGGAAAGATTTTTTTCTTTGGTATATGCCTTTAAGAGCTTGACTGAGGTCACACAGGTGGAGGTGGAGTATACCAGAACCACCTGGCTGTTCACTCACTCTCCTTCTTGTGCTGGAAGGAGGTGGATGTGCTGTCTCTGTTTAGCAGGTAAGAAGCTACGCTTGTGACCTGTGCTATGCCCCCCTCCCCTCGCACTTATCTTCGGGTGTGCATTAAGGACGGCTGTGCGCTCTTTTTTTTCCTCTCCTTAGCAGCGCAGCCTATGTTGTAGCCTGGGCCTCCTACCCCCCCCAAAACCCTGATATGCGCGCCGGGCGCCTCTCCCCCAGACCTCCCCTCTTCAAGATTTCAAGCGGCCATTCTATGGCCAGGGGGACATGCGTGTAGGAGGTTTTGTGAGTTGCAGGTGAGGCCTGATTTATTAATAAGTGCCTGTGCAGTTTGATTCTGCCATCTCCCTTTCAGGTTGAAAACTTGTAGCAGGGTGAGTGGAGGTTTTGTGAGTTGCAGGTGAGGCCTGATTCATTAATAAGTGCCTGCGTAGTTTGATTCTGCCATCTCCCTTTCAGGTTGAAAACTAGCAGCAAGGTGAGTGGAGGTTTTGTGAGTTGCAGGTGAGGCCTGATTCATTAATAAGTGCCTGTGTAGTTTGATTCTGCCATCTCCCTTTCAGGTTGAAAACTTGCAGCAAGGTGAGTGGTTATATAATTATAGAATATAAGGATTTGACTTTGGTTTGGATTCTCAAGTGTCTTTTATACTAATGATCATTATATTTATTTTTTACAGTATGAGATGTTTTATTAATTAGTTGTTTTTCTTTTCTCTTTAATAATAATTAGTGTTCTGTTTTTGTTATCAATTAATTATTTTGTATTTACTCATAAGATAATTATTTTATCGCTTTTATTGCTTTTATTTATTATAATATCATTACAATGTCATTATAATATCTTTAAGATATTACTATAATACTCTTATATATAAGCGATTAAAAGTAAGTTCATTTTTTGAAAGAATGCTTTTAAAGAAGGAAGAAAAGAAAAGAGGGAAAGAGATCAGTTATTAATCCATTTGCCTCCTCTTTTATTTTTAGATTTGGAAGAAGGATAAAAAACAGGGTTGCGGTTCCTCCCGGTCCCTTTTTTAGGGGATTGGTTCAGGCTCAGGCCCTCTTGGGTCGGTTGGCCTATATATATATATTTATATTTAAAAAAAAAAAAAAAGATAAATATAATAAACACCATGTGGGAGGCATTGGGGATAGCGATACGGCATCCCTCTGGAGCAGGAAAAGATCTGCCCTTTGTGCAAACTGCATCCTCTAGGCAGCTTTTGGCACAGTATGTTCCGCCTGCGCCGTTACGATCGGCCTAGATCACAACAGAGCGGCTGTTCTAGTATCTAGCACAGCGAATGCTGGAGGGAGAACGGCGGCTCATCCATCCCCTGTTTCCCCTCAAGGGGGTGAAGGCAGTGAGGGACAAACAGGTTTTGCTTACAGGCTGAATAATCTGGAGAGGCAGTTGTCTTTGGTTTTGCCAAACGAGGCCGCCTATAAGAAAAGACATTTAGAGCCTGTGGCGGTAGTTGCCTCCTTCAGTGAAGAAGAGGATGAGGATTGTATGGACGAGCAGGCCTCTGAGGGCAAGCTGCAATCGGAAGAGGATAGTAACTCCATTTTGTTTTCATCCGATGAGGATCCTCTCCTTGTGAATGAGACTAAAGGTCTACTTTCGGTAGTTTTTGATACCTGGAATATCACCCCTCCTGAGGTTGTGAAAAGGAAAGAAGGATGATCTGTTTAAGCCTGTCAGCCAAAGCAGGTGTTCCTTGAACAACCACACTTTTCTGGGATGTTTCTTAAGGAGTGGGAAAACCCTAATAAATTACAGGCCGTTCCTAAGATTCTAGAGGTCAGATATCCTTTCCTGGGAGACATAATCAAACTTTGGTCTTATCCGCCTGATGCGGACTCCCCTGTGGCAGGGTTATCTAACACTTCAGTGATGCCATCCGCTACTATGGGGTCCCTTAGAGATCCCACAGAGAAACATATGGATCAGTTGGCCTGCCATGTCTTCGCCATGATAGGCTCCCTTCTCCGCCCGGTTTGTGCCACGGCCATTGTATCCCTGGCGTCGAGAAAGAAGATGAAGAAGAAACTAGCCAAGGCCAGGTCGCGCAGGCTGTCCCAAGAGTCCAAGGTCTTTAAGGACTGTTTGGACTTTAATGCATTTGCCATTACTGCAATGGAGGATGCAGTCAGGTTGGCAGCCAGAACTTCTGCGCTCCTTGTGGCATTACGCCGTTCATTATGGCTTAGACAATGGTGAGCGGACGCCGCCACTAAGAAGGCACTGACGGATTTACCCTTTTTAGGGAGCAGACTTTTTGGGGAAAAGCTGGACGGTATGGTTAAGGACGGCAAACTGCCTCAGAGGAAAAAATCGACTAGGCCTTTTCAGAGGTCATCATCTTTTCGGCCCTTTCGGAGGGGCAGAGGGGCCTTTTGGCCTTCCTCCCGCAAGAATTTTTGGGGTAGAGGCAGAGCGCGTAATAGGGCAAGAGCATCCTGGAGAAGTAGGCCTAAACCTCCAGCCAAGTCCACTTCAGCATGAGAGGGCGCCCTCACCCGAGCGGGTGGGGGGACGGCTTTTGCAGTTTGCTCATATCTGGAGGCGCCGCGTAAGGGATCAGTGGATCCAAGAGGTGGTGTCCTCAGGTTACAAGATCGAGTTTGCAGCCAGACCGCCCGCAAGGTTCCTTCGGTCAGGGGCATCCCGGAACCAGTCAAAGCTAGATGCCCTGAAGTCCGCAATTCAGCATCATCTTCAAAAAAGGGGAATTGCTCGAGTACCCTTTCAGGAAGAAGGTCAGGGGTTTTACTCCAACCTGTTTGCAATCCCCAAGAAGGATGGGTCAACTCGTCCCATTTTAGACCTGAAGGATCTGAACAAGTATATCCGCGTGAGACAATTCCGCATGGAAACGGTGAGGTCAGCTTTAACAGTAGTTCGACCCGGGGATCTTATACTACCATAGACATAAGGGACGCATATCTGCATGTGCCAATTTTTCCGGGACATCAAATATTCCTGAGGTTTGCCCAGGAAGACGAGCATTTCCAGTTTGTGGCACCCCCGTTGGGGATATCCTCGGCTCCAAGAGTTTTCACTAAAGTTTTGGCAGGTCTTATGGCAATTTTCAGGAGCCAGGGGATTTGTATTGTCCCCTATCTGGATGATCTTCTAATATCAGCCGGATTGCAGCAGCAGATCCTGAAGGACACACATATGATCCGATCGGCTCTGGAGGAATTCGGCTGGGTGATCAATTACCCGAAGTCTCATATCACTCCGGCACCAGTAAGGAATTTCTTAGGTTTGATTCTGGACACCGTCCAAGTCAAGGTGTATCTTCCAAAACAGAAGACTCGACTAATCCAAGATCAGATAGTGCTTTCTGGCTTGCCGACAGCCGACTATTCGGCTGGGTATGAAGTTGATGGGCCTGATGGTGGCCTGCTTTGAGGTGGTGCCCTTTGCTAAGTTTCACATGAGGCCCCTTCAATGGAATCTATTGGCGAGCTGGGATCGAGCCCCACAGTCGTTGGATCAGATCTTTGTACTAACGCCCTTGGCAAGACATTCCCTTCTGTGGTGGATGGACCCTCTTCATCTGTCTGTAGGCAGGTCCTTCTTGACTCCACAGTAGCAGTTCATTGCCACGGATGAGAAAATCAGCTTCCCATAAATGTATTGGTATTAAGAGCCATCGGGCTAGTTCTTCAGTATCTGACCCCCAGCTTGAAGGGACAGGCAGTCCAAGGCCAGTCGGACAACCGGACGGCGGATGCTTATATCAATCATCAGGGGGGTACCCGGAACAAGGGTGCTCTTCGGGAGGTAAGCCGGATTCTGATCTGGGCAGAGGAGAATGTTCCCTGCATCTCGGCAGTTTACATCCCGGGGGTAGAAAATCAGGAGGCCGACGCTCTGAGCAGGAAGATTCTGCATCGGGGAGAATGGTCCCTCAGTTGGAAGGTTTTTTCAAGCCATTTGTCTTCGCTGGGGATGTCCGGAGGTGGATCCCTTTGCATCCAGACACAATCACAAGCAGCCGAGATTCATGTCCCTGTCAAGAGATCCTTTGGCTATAGCCACGGACACCCTTTCGGTCCCTTGGACAAGGTTCAAGCTCCTGTACATTTTTCCCCTGTTTCTGCTTCTGAGTCGAGTACTAAGAAGGATAATTCAGGAAGGAGTACCTACCATTCTAGTAGCTCCTCATTGGCCAAGAAGTTGGTTCTCAGACATAACAAGGATGGCGGTAGACCAATGGCGCCTACCGATGGAGCCAGATCTTCTCACTCAGGGGGCGCTTCGGCACCCGAATTTACAGATGCTGGCTTTGACGGCTTGGCTATTGAGACCACGGTCCTAGCTGAGAAGGGATTATCGGCTAAGGTCATTCATACCATAATTCAGGCCCGGAAGAAGTCGTCTTCCATGATTTATTACAGGTTCTGGCGGTCATTCATATCCTGGTGTGAGGCTAGGAATGTCTCATGTAGATTGTATTCAATTTCCAGAATTCTAGAATTCCTTCAGAATGGCTTAGAAATGGGCCTACAATTAAGCACTCTAAAGGGACAGGTATCTGCCTTATCCATTTTTTTCCAGAAGTCTATCGCTAGTAATAGACTCATTAAGACTTTTTTTCAGGGAGTCACTCATGTTCGTCCACCACGCAAGTCTATTCTACCGGTGTGGGACTTGAATTTGGTGTTGACGGCTCTTCAGGGTGCTCCCTTTGAACCTATGGTTGATTCTCCAATAAGCATTTTGATGCTTAAGGTAATATTTTTAGTGGCAATCTCCTCTGTGTGGCGTGTTTCAGCGTTAGCCGCTTTATGCATGAAGTCTCCTTATTTTGAGTTACACAGAGACAAGGTAGTTTTTCGTTTTAAGCCTGATTTTTTACCTAAGGTCATCTCTCCTTTTCACCTTAATCAGGAGGTAATTCTACCCTCCTTATGCCCAGTTCCGGCTAAGGAAAGGGCGCTTCATTCTTTAGATGTGGTTAGACCCATCAGGTATTATTTGGCAGCTACAGATGCCTTCCGCAAGACGGTTTTTCTTTTTGTCATTTCAGAAGGACCAAAAAAGGGGCTTCCGCCAGCTAAGGCCACTGTCAGTAAGTGGATTAAGCAGGCAGTAGCTAGAGCTTACTCGGCCAAGGGAAAAGAACCCCCTTTTCAGGTCACAGCCCATTCCACTAGGGCCATTGGGGCTTCCTGGGCTTTTCAGCATCAGGCTTCGGTGGAACAGGTTTGCAAAGCGGCCACCTGGTCTTCTGTTCATACTTTCACCAAGTTTTACAAAGGTGGATGTTAGAACCTCAGCTGACGCTGTCGTTGGTCGGAAGATTCTACAGGCAGTAGTGAAGTGAACTTCCTGCCGTTCTGCATTAGAGGATCCCGCCCATAGATGGCACTGCTTTTGGAGATCCCAAGAGTAAGGAGTGTATGGAATGGATTGGAAGAAAAAACGCAATTCTGTGAGATACTCACCTGTAGAATTGGTTTTTCTGGGAATCCATTCCATACACTCCGGCCCACCCGTTTTTTGTGGGTCATGTTATCTTCCGATGCTTTTCTGATGGTGTGTTTAATCATTTTTTGATTATTAATTCAGAGCATTTAAAGAAAAAGAGAAGATATATAAGATTATATATATATATATATATATATATATATATATATATATATGCATAGAGATTTATGAAGAGGTAAAAAAAAAAAGAATATAAGTAATATGACTTAATTTTGAGAGCATTTTTTGGTTGAGTTTGATGTGTACTAACATGGATTCTTATTGCGGCCTCCCGGCCTGCCTCTAAATTATTTACTGCTTTTTAAGTAAACTGATCTGATTAGGGGCAGCTGCTACTTATGGGCCGGGAGGGCCGCGCCTGTTTCTTTCTTGCAGTCACGTGATCAGCAAGGAGGAGGAAACGCAAGAGTAAGGAGTGTATGGAATGGATTCCCAGAAAAACCAATTCTACAGGTGAGTATCTCACAGAATTGCATTTTTCCCAGCTCTGTCCCATCCCATCTCTCTATTCCGAGCTCTGTCCCATCCCATCTCTCTATTCCCATCTCTGTCCCATACCATCTCTCTTTTCCCAGCTCTGTCCTATCCCATCTCTCTTTTCCCAGCTCTGCCCCATCCCATCTCTCGATTCCCATCTCTGCCCCATCCCATCTCTCTATTCCCATCTCTGTCCCATACCATCTCTCTTTTCCCAGCTCTGTCCTATCCCATCTCTCTTTTCCCAGCTCTGCCCCATCCCATCTCTCTATTCCCAGCTCTGTCCCATCCCATCTCTCTTTTCCCAGCTCTGTCCCATCCCATCTCTATATTCCCAGCTCTGTCCCATCCCATCTCTCTTTTCCAAGCTCTGTCCCATTCCATCTCTCTTTTCCCAGCTCTGCCCCATCCCATCTCTCTATTTTCAGCTCTGTCCCATCCCATCTCTCTTTTCCCAGCTCTGTCCTATCCCATCTCTCTTTCCCAGCTTTGCCCCATCCCATCTTACTTTTCCCAGCTCTGCACCACCCCATCTATTTTTCCCAGCTCTGTCCCATTCCATCTCTTTCCCAGTTCTGTCCCATCCCATCTCACTTTTCCCAGCTCTGTCCCATCTCTCTTTTCCCAACTCTGCCCCATCCCATCTCTCTTATCCTAGCTCTGTCTCATCCCATCTCTCTTCTCCCAGCTCTGTCCCATCCCATCTCTCTTTTCCCAGCTCTGTCCCATCCCATCTCTCTATTACCAGGTCTGCCCCATCCTATCTCTCTTCTCCCAGCTCTGCCCCATCCCATCTCTCTTTTCCCAGCTCTGCCCCATCCCATCTCTCTTTTCCCAGCTCTGCCCCATCCCATCTCTCTATTCCCAGCTCTGTCCCATCACATCTCTCTTCTCCCAGTTCTGTCCCATCCCATCTCTCTTTTCCCAGCTCTGCCCCATCCCATCTCTCTTTTCCCAGCTCTGCCCCATCCCATCTCTCTATTCCCAGCTCTGCCCCATCCAATCTCTCTACTCCCAGTTCTGTCCCATCCCATCTCTTTTCCCAACTCTGCCCCATTCCATCTCTCTTCTCCTATCTCTGCCCCATCCCATATCTCTATTCCCAGCTATGTCCCATCCCATTTCTCTTCTCCCAGCTCTGTCCCATCCCATCTCTCTTTTCCCAACTCTGCCCCATTCCATCTCTCTATTCCCAGCTCTGTCCCATCCCATCTCTCCTATCCTAGCTCTGTCCCATCCCATCTCTCTTCTCCCAGCTCTGTCCCATCCCATCTCTCTATTCCCAGCTCTGCCCCACCCCATCTCTCTTTTCCCAGCTCTGCCCCACCCCATCTCTCTTTTCCCAGCTCTGCCCCATCCCATCTCTCTTCTCCCAGCTCGGCCCCATCCCATCTCTCTTTTCCCAGCTCTGCCCCATCCCATCTCTCTTTTCCCAGCTCTGTCCCATCCCATCTCTCTATTCCTAGCTCTGTCCCATCACATCTCTCAATTCCCAGCTCTGTCCCATCCCATCTCTCTATTTCCAGCTCTGTCCCAACCCATCTCTCTATTCTCAGCTCTGTCCCATCCCATCTCTCTTCTCCTATCTCTGTCCCATCCCATCTCTCTTTTCCCAGCTCTGTCCCATCCCATCTCTCTTTTCCCAGCTCTGTCCCATTCCATCTCTCTATTCCCAGCTCTGTCCCTTCCCATCTCTCTTTTCCCAGCTCTGCCCCATCCCATCTCTCTATTCCCAGCTCTGTCCCATCCCATCTCTCTTTTCCCAGCTCTGTTCCATCCCATCTCTCTATTCCCAGCTCTGTCCCATCCCATCTCTCTATTCCCAGCTCTGTCCCATCCCATCTCTCTTTTCCCAGCTCTGTCCCATCCCATCTCTCTATTCCCACCTCTGTCCCATCCCATCTCTCTTTTGCAAGCTCTGTCCCATCCCATCTCTCTTTTCCCAGCTCTGTCCCATCCCATCTCTCTTTTCCCAGCTCTGTCCCATCTCTCTTTTCCCAGCTCTGCCCCATCCCATCTCTTTATTCCCATCTCTGTCCCATCCCATCTCTCTTTTCCCAGCTCTGTCCTATCCCATCTCTCTTTTCCCAGCTCTGCCCCATCCCATCTCTCTATTCCCAACTCTGTCCCATCCCATCTCTCTATTCCCAGCTCTGTCCCATCCCATCTCTCTTTTGCAAGCTCTGTCCCATCCCATCTCTCTTTTCCCAGCTCTGTCCCATCCCATCTCTCTTTTCCCAGCTCTGTCCCATCTCTCTTTTCCCAGCTCTGCCCCATCCCATCTCTCTATTCCCAGCTCTGTCCCATCTCATCTCTCTTTTCCCAGCTCTGTCCTATCCCATCTCTCTTTTCCCAGCTCTGCCCCATCCCATCTCTCTATTCCCAGCTCTGTCCCATCCCATCTCTCTTTTCCCAGCTCTGTCCTATCCCATCTCTCTTTTCCCAGCTCTGCCCCATCCCATCTCTCTATTCCCAGCTCTGTCCCATCCCATCTCTCTTTTCCCAGCTCTGTCCCATCCCATCTCTATATTCCCAGCTCTGTCCCATCCCATCTCTCTTTTCCCAGCTCTGCCCCATCCCATCTCTCTATTCCCAGCTCTGTCCCATCCCATCTCTCTTTTCCAAGCTCTGTCCCATTCCATCTCTCTTTTCCCAGCTCTGCCCCATCCCATCTCTCTATTTTCAGCTCTGTCCCATCCCATCTCTCTTTTCCCAGCTCTGTCCTATCCCATCTCTCTTTCCCAGCTTTGCCCCCTCCCATCTTACTTTTCCCAGCTCTGCACCACCCCATCTATTTTTCCCAGCTCTGTCCCATTCCATCTCTCTTTCCCAGTTCTGTCCCATCCCATCTCTCTTTTCCCAACTCTGCCCCATCTCATCTCTCTTATCCTAGCTCTGTCTCATCCCATCTCTCTTCTCCCAGCTCTGTCCCATCCCATCTCTCTTTTCCCAGCTCTGTCCCATCCCATCTCTCTATTACCAGGTCTGCCCCATCCTATCTCTCTTCTCCCAGCTCTGCCCCATCCCATCTCTCTTTTCCCAGCTCTGCCCCATCCCGTCTCTCTTTTCCCAGCTCTGCCCCATCCCATCTCTCTATTCCCAGCTCTGTCCCATCACATCTCTCTTCTCCCAGTTCTGTCCCATCCCATCTCTCTTTTCCCAACTCTGCCCCATCCCATCTCTCTTTTCCCAGCTCTATCCCATCCCATCTCTCTATTCTCAGCTCTGCCCCATCCAGTCTCTCTACTCCCAGTTCTGTCCCATCCCATCTCTCTTTTCCCAACTCTGCCCCATTCCATTTCTCTTCTCCTATCTCTGCCCCATCCCATATCTCTATTCCCAGCTATGTCCCATCCCATTTCTCTTCTCCCAGCTCTGTCCCATCCCATCCCTCTTTTCCCAACTCTGCCCCATCCCATCTCTCTATTCCCAGCTCTGTCCCATCCCATCTCTCCTATCCTAGCTCTGTCCCATCCCATCTCTCTTCTCCCAGCTCTGTCCCATCACATCTCTCTATTCCCAGCTCTGTCCCATCCCATCTCTCTTTTCCCAGCTCTGCCCCATCCCATCTCTCTTCTCCCAGCTCTGCCCCATCCCATCTCTCTTTTCCCAGCTCTGCCCCATCCCATCTCTCTTTTCCCAGCTCTGTCCCATCCCATCTCTCTATTCCCAGCTCTGTCCCATCACATCTCTCAATTCCCAGCTCTGTCCCATCCCATCTCTCTTTTCCCAACTCTGCCCCATCCCATCTCTCTATTCCCAGCTCTGTCCCATCCCATCTCTCTATTCCCAGCTCTGTCCCATCCCATCTCTCTATTCCCAGCTCTGTCCCATCCCATCTCTCTATTCCCAGCTCTGTCCCATCCCATCTCTCTATTCCCAGCTCTGTCCCATCCCATCTCTCTTCTCCTATCTCTGTCCCATCCCATCTCTCTTTTCCCAGCTCTGTCCCATCCCATCTCTCTTTTCCCAGCTCTGTCCCATCCCATCTCTCTTTTCTCAACTCTGCCCCATCCCATCTCTCTACTCCTATCTCTGTCCCATCGCATCTCTCTTTTCCCAGCTCTGTCCCAACTATACCCCTTCTCCCAACTCTGCCGCAGCCAGCTATCTATTATTAGCGCTGCTCATTTAAAATCAGTGCACCAGGGCAAACAAAAAAAATAATTGCTGTTTGCTTCCCCCCCCCCAATGCCAAATAGATATAATGCTGGAGGGGGGACATGCAGCCTTTATTTAGTCATGCTTGTGGAATATATAGCCCCCTGGTGCGCTGATTTTAACCTACCCCAGATTCTGGACCTTCAGCTTGCTCTGCTACGAGCGGACCTCTACAACAATTTCTTGAGTACCCCTGGTATAAATCATAGAATAAAGCCAAACGAAATATATCTAGATATCAGCCATTTAAATCAAAATAGAGACCATAATTATAACAAGAAAAAAATAAATAGTACTAAGCAGAATTTGTGGAATTGAAGAACTTAGAGCCCAATTTACCCCCAGGATTCCAGAATTCAGACCAAGGTCTCTAAATATCCCTAAATTGCGACTCCTTATTAAGTAAAATACTACACAGCTTCTCGTTAACCATTATCCAATTCAATTTATCAATAAACATTTGAACTTTCAAATTATGAGATTTCTATGATTTAGTAGTGGTCAATTTAGCTGCCAAAAAGGCATAGAAAATAAATGTATTCGTAAATCTGGAAATCCCCACAACAGGTTTATTTAAAAAGGCAACCAATGGTGATTTTACCACCCATTTTCCTGTAACCTTGCTTATTATACCAAATGCTTGGTTCCAAAACTTTAGAACATTTCCACTAAATATGAAACATGTCACCCACCTGTCCACAATGCACTTTGGAAGCACCTGACACTTTATGAATTGATTTGTTAGTATAGCATGAGTCTTATACATTAGTGGTCCCCACTGGGGCATATCAACCCCCCCCCCCCCCCCCCATTGTTGGCAGTCTATATATGTGTTATATGGTTTTAGTAGTCTTTTAATGTGTCTTGTTATGTAATTGTGATACTTTAATAAATTTGATTCGGATTATAATTGATAAAGTGCCATTATAAGTCTGCCGATATCCCTTCTTTTGGGGTTGGGGCACCCCCTGTCTTTGTTTTAAAATAATGTGACACATAGAAACCATTGGTTCAGTAAAATCAATTCTACCATTTCACATGGTTCACAATACTCTAGTTCTGTGAGATCTAATTTGTAAACTAAAGTTACATATAGTAACAATACCACAACAATAGTATACCTCTAGTTAATTTTACCATATATCAAATTGTTTTGTATTTTTGGCAGACAAAGCAAATGCTGTATAATGAAAATGTTCTAATGATGTCAGAAAATATAATAATGCACTTTAAAACAATGTAGCTTGTTTTTTATTTTTAAGAATAATTGGGTGAAGTCAGATATATATGATCCCATATGTCATCTTTTGATTCTGTAAATACATACATCATCTACACCATTTATTAAGAATAAAAAAGTGAGTTTTGAAATGTAATATCCCTCTTCACTGGTTCCAGCTAAATCAGAACTTGTTTTGGCTTGTAGCAAGCCAAGTATTGGGAGCATTGAAAGTTTTATAGACCTTTAGCAATATATTATGGCTCGATAGCTGGACCTCTGCAAGCTACAGCAGATTTTATTCTTCTGGTATTTTATTACATATAACCCCCAATGAGATATAACCTGCAGTTATCTGGTTTACAATAGAAGACTACACAAAAATATACTTATAGTTCATAAAGATTTATTTCTATTTTCACATGTACTGTAGGCTTAAAGTAGGACTCCAAGCTATTTTTTTTACTTTTCCCCAGCCCAAGTTTTATTTTTGTCACAGCCCCTGCATTGTCTACATATTTGTTCCTGCTTTTAGCTTGGAACTAGTTCCTACCATACTTTGCGAGTTCAGGCTCCAAAACCCAAACACTGACTTCAGTCAGAAGCCTGTGTTCAAGTTCAGCCTTTGACCCAAACACAGAAAAGCTGCTTGATGGAATGCTGAGCAAGCCATCAACCAGCTTCACCTAAATGGTGCAACATCAGGAAGCTGCTGTACAATTCACCTGGTCCCTGGTCAGTGGCAGTGTTCCATTCAAATGGTCCACAGCTGGGGCCACAGAAATATGGCTGTCGCTCCCAGTACTGCCAGCTGGCACTAAGAGTTTCCTCACTCATGGGAGGAGTGGCCATGTTTCTGTGGCCCGGGCTGTGGAACATTTGAAAGGAACATCACTGCTGACCAGGGACCGGATCGGGGCTCAGGTGAGCTGTACAGCACCGCTTCCTGCTACATACTCACCACCGCCACACCCACCATCTCAGCTCAGGGGAGCGGAGGGGTCCCAGAGGCAGAATCTCCTCCGAAAGTTCAGTTCCCCATTGATTTAGGTCCCCGAACCTTCAAATTTAATCGAACGTGCAAAAACCGAACTTGGGAGATTCGTCCAACACTACTTATAACAGTTTTTTTGACCAGGCAGTCAGACAAAATCTTAAGATCAACACATTCAGCTATCTAATTTCCCCTATTTGTCAAAGAAAACATTGAAAATATCAGATTTGGTTTTGTCCTTTAGAGTACCTCACCCCCCCCTTTATGTGCCTGGCTTTCCCCCCCTGCTAGCAAACAATAAAAAAACACTCATTGGACCCCATGATCGATCGGGCCGGATTTCCCCTTCTCCCGGGGGGCCTCCAATTACCCCCCTGGGTTCTTGCAGTTTCAGGAGAGGGCCCAAAATAGCCCTCCCCCCTACTTCTGCTGCATCCTGGCTCCCAGCCTGACAGTCTCAGATGTGGCGATCACAAGGAGGGAGGGGTGAAGGGGCAGGGGATCCTCTGCCTCCCCATCCCCTACAAGGATCACCCCATCTGTCATCGAGATCGCTGAGGAACAGAGGAGCTGATGAACGGAGCCCCCCCATTACCTGCCTCCCCATGGCTCCCCCTCCGGGAGGGGGGACAATATGTGATTTTATTTTAATCAAACCTTTATATCCCATCACACAGCAGGTTTAAAAGGCTTCCAGCAGCAGCAACAGGTGGGCAGAAGCCAGAGTGATCAACGTGGGATGGATCGAACAGAGGTAAGTATTAAAAAATAAAATTATAGTGGCTTTGATTCAGCTTTTTTATTCTTTTTTTTGTGAAACCCTGTGCAATCATATAATTCATCGAGGGATTACTTCCAGAACACTGTGCCCACATCAACAGGCCTGGTACACCTAGAACGTTTGAGGAGAAAATATATAGTTTGTGGGGGATTTTAAATGTAAAGGGTGTTTTTTCTTAAAAACTACAAGGTGTGCATAGCATCTCCTAAAGCACTGTTTCAGTTTGGGGGAGTCTTCTGGGCAGGAAAGGGTGTCTACCAATACATTCGTGGTACTGTTGTAACCAGAAGAAATTGGGCTCTTACACACAATATGATTTTATCCCAAACCATACATTTTTTATTAGAGGCGAGCACTAGTTATCAGCGGGTCGGTTGAAATTCGGGTTTGCCTGAGATCGGCTGAACTCGCTGCCAAAGATCATGTCCAGGGCCCCAAATCCGAACCCCATTGAAGTCAATTGGGACTCAATCTTTGGGGCACAAAAATGGCTGTAAAATGGGGCTAGTAAGGGCTAGAGAGCTGAAAACCTGGGGTTGATTGCCCTGCATAAAATGGGCTAGGGGAAGTACTCAAAATATTAACAGAAAACTAAAAAAGGCAAGAAATGCACCAATAAAGAAGAAAAAAAAAATATTCGTTTATTTACAGGTATTGCATTTTTTCAGGTTTTAACTGATTTACCAAATACCATTTTTAAAGCATCCCATCTAACATGGAAACTGCCTGGGGGTTATTTGTTATATTTTTTGGTCGTTTCTTTTATCATTTTTATCTAAAAAATAATAGCCCGACTTTTTACTTCTGTGTTTGGGTCCGAGGACCGAAAATCACAAAATTTGGAACTGCTAGTGATCTGCTTATCACTAGCAAGCACCCTACTGGCCGATGTGCGCCACCAGCAAGAGACACGAGATCGTGTACTGTACTGAGAGCACCAAGTAGTGTGTTGGAAACAGAGTTGCTGTCTGGAGACACTGCAATGCATTGATATTAAAACTACCTAACTACCGTGCTATTTAAAGGGGATATGTGTAGTTAAAATGCACCTCTTGCTTGTTTCTGAGGCACATATCTCTCTGTTTGGTGTGAAAAGCTGCTATCACAGCACCTCCCATAATGCTCATGTGTAAGCAGGAATGTCAGATGTGTAGCATGATGGCTGCTTCCATGTAGTTCAGGAGCAAAAAATCTACCTACTATTTGACAACATTGGGTTGGGGCCTCTCAAACAGCTTACGCCACCTAATCTTTTTTTTTGGCTAAAGATCCACTTTAAAATATGCAACAGACAAAAGGTATTGTTGTAAGAGCAACATAAAGTTGTGACTTTTTGGTTTCTTTTATATATCGTTTTCATGATAAATGAGAAATTAATAAGGACTGGATGGAATAAGCTAATAAGGATCTATAGTCAGTGGCATTTAAAAGAACAAGAAGCACTCCCTTAAAGGAGTAGTGGAATATTTAATAACAGAAATAAGCAGATAAGAGAGATTTAAAGAAACAAGTGGGTAAGCACATAGGGTGGAGGGAGTGTCACAAATGTACGTTTTAGGTACCTCACTTGGGGTTTGTGGCTTAATACCAAGCTTTTTATTGCAAGAAAGCAAAGAATATTTATGTATGCATTGATTTCTAATTAAAATTTATATTGATCCAAAATTTTTGGTCTTGTGTGTTTTCTTTTCTTCGCACTGGCATTTGCGTGGGTGCGTGTAAGCCTTTTTTTCGCGTATCTAATGTGTAATTGCTTCGTATTGTTTTTGGCTTGGTGTGTATAAGCTGTGATAAGTATGGGCTTGCACATGATTCAGAGCCCTCATTAAGGCTGTGAGAGGGGCCCATAAAACGGGATCTTTCACACTCCACTTATGGGCTCTATTTCCTGGTGATGTTGTGTTTTCGTGGTGTACGGGAAAACTTAATTGGGTCCTCTGATGATTATTATGCCTAGTTTGTCGCGCCTTGCTTCGCATATGTCTGTCGGACTTCAGATTGCATCGGCCCCAGCCCCCACCATAAGCACGGAGCATGCAATTGCAGGCATGACCAAATTGGTTGGCTGCCTTCAATTTCTGGTAAACGGCTCTTTCCAGAGGCTGGGCATCCTATCCATGGGCATGTTCCAGTCTATGCTCAGCCGCATCCTCAATAAGTTTCTCGATGGAGTGGCTACCTTTCTGGATGAATACATTTGTTTCCCTGTTTTTCCAAACACAAAGTTTGTATCATCATTGGTAGGGTGGTTGGCCTGCAAAATATGGTGGTTGTCTTGATTGTCATAGTGCCACCAGCTATGACAGGTTATCATTTATCATCTGCCACTGCCATACCATTGCCTCCCTCTGACAGTAGTTGCATTTCCTCCACCAATGAATGGAGCTCATGGTGGATCTAACTTAAATTATGCTCTATGGTTTGGCAGAACCGAGCACTGTTTTGCCTGAAGGCTCAGCTATCAGCTCTCCAATCTGCCTCCATCATCTGCACCCACCTCACCAGGGGAAGAGGGCGATGTGCCTGAGCCCGTCGTCCTCCTTCCCAGGTAGTGGGAAAGCCAAATCCTCTGCAACAGAGCTGCATCATGAAGTTGATGGATGCAGCGGCTGCTCACGCTCCACCTGCTGGTCATGCTGGAGCTGTGGATCCAACTTCTGCTGCAGAGGGAGTGGTGGAGGTTACTGCTGCAGTGGCATATGTTGATGCAGCTGGTGCTGCAATGGCATCTGTTGATGCTGTAGGGGCATCTTCAGTGGCAGTTGGTGCTGCAGTGGCAGCTGTTGTGTGTGAGGGTGCTGGGGGTAACTGGTGCTGCAGAGGGTGTTGATGCTGCTGTTGTGGTTGAGGCTGATGAAGTGGCTCATTCTCCTCAGGATCCTGTATGGCAGCCAGTAGTGGGGGTGTCTTTTGGGCCAGACAAATCAATTAGCTTGTTGGTATTATATATACATCATTAACCTTTTAATTAAATCTGCATGTTGTTCCATGCATCACCAGTTTGGCTACATTAGACACCAACAACACTTAGGCCATGATGGATATCATGAACTAGACAACTGAAATGAGTCATATGTCTTTGGATACAAAGCAACCCAAACATTAGAGCTACTTACCTACTGCAGCAGCATTCAGGTCGAAATAGATTGTCCATGGCAAGGCCTGGAGTGTTGCAGGGTTTAATACCCCATAAACCATTTACTCTGCAGATGTGAACTGGAGTTTTAGTGGTAGTCCACCTCCGGTTTGCAACCTTGAAGAAACAAAATAGAACTGTTAATTATTTCAGTATCCGTTTCCCCTATCCTTCAAGACAATCTTTTTACAATAACTGCAACACCCCATGCTCGAAGCCTAGAAGTCATTTTAGATTCAGCTCTTTCACATTTACTGCCTAACTATCTTCGGATGTCTCCACCTTAAAAATATCTCCTGAATCTGTACCTTCATGGACACCATGAAAATGCCAGTCTATGTTGCGGTCATATGCCAACTATACTGCTACAACACTACTTTGTGGTATACTAATAAACAGACTGGCGCCAACCTATTATGAACTTTGCTTGCTTTATCTATCGTTCCTCTCACTCATCCAAATCTGCACCCCTCTATCAGTCTCTCCACTGGCTGCCAGTCTGACAGAGAAGCAGGTTTATCATTCTAAAATGAATCTGCAAAGCCCCCCCCCCCTTCCAGGCTTCCCCTTACATTTAATTTGTAATCCAGCAATATTAATCCAGATGTAACATTTCTGCCTTTGATCTTCTCCTGCCCTCTACCTTGGTCACATCCTCTTACCACTTGCTCTAGGAATTTCCACCTGCCTTATTATACCTTTGTAATGACCTCATCTGGTGCTTTCACTCTCAAAAGCTCCAAAGCTTTCAAAAGTGCAAAACTCAATGCAGCTCATTTTAGATTCTTCCACTTTGTCTCCACTCATTACATTTTAGACTGCAAGCTTGAGAGAGCAGGCTCACATTACTATTGCATCATTCCCTTTGAACCCTGTAGCAATAGGCTATATACTGTAGGTTTGCCCTGTATGTGAGGTGTAATGGCTGAAGTGTGTGTATGTGTGTTCTAGAAAAATGTCTCTTCTGGCATGGGTGGCATGACAACATTTTTCAGCTTGACAGATACATGTTGTGTTTGGCTGTGCTAAGAAAATGCTACTGTATCAGACTATTTACAACATGCAACTCGGAGCTGGAGCTATGATATGTGGTTTGGAATAGCTCTTGGAAATATATTAGTGAGTACTTCCAAATTTGTAGCAACTGGAAGGAAGGATAGTAAGGCATGATGACAAAGGCAAACAAAATGTGAGTATGCCCTGGTGTGAACTTGGGAACTGGGGCCCCATTACGGCTCATACAGTAACCCTTTTCCCATCATTTTAACTAAATTGGAAACAAATAGCCAACTAAACACTAAAACAGCACATGCTTTTTTCTGTACATGAAATGAGGGCCTCCTAACCTTATGGGCCCCTCTGCACCCCCTTTAGCTACACCCCTGCATGCTGTTTGCTTTGTGCATTGAATGAGATCCATCCAAGTCTGATGTGAAAGAATTTGATTTGCCTGCATCACCCAACATTGGACAGGGACAACAAGCAGCCCACATTATGCAAACTGCAGCTTCAGTATGTTTTGGCAATAAGCTGCTCTCTGACTTCTCTAGCCCTCCCACAGAATGCCCCCCTTCCCAGCTGTCATATGGTGGGACATTGCTTTCAGCAGTCAGATAGCAGGGTACTGACAGCACCTTCAGTTCATGTCCGGTCCAGTCTCCGGCATTGTAAGTAGGATTGATGCCTGGTAGTGCCTGCAATAAATCATTAAATTAACACTAGCAATAGCATTGTAATAACCCTGTTCCAGCCCAGGCCCCCTCCTCCATGGTTTTTAAGGAATAACATTCTTTTGTTAGAGCCCTTGGTGGGCTTTTAGAAAACAAATGTTTAAATTGCCTAACACTGTTGTCTGCCATAGTTTAGGAGGACTAGCCGAATGAAAACCATACTGGGGTTGAATCCATTTTCTGGGGCATCCCAATCAGGGATGCCCCACTGTGTAAAACCCCCAGATAGCACTCACCTTTGCGCCTGTCCCATGGCCATGCATACTAATGCTCAGCATACAGCTATGCTTGGTAAAAGAACTCAGGCATAGGGAGCGGCTAAATCTCCAGTTCCCCTGCAGTCTGAGGCATCTTAATGCTCGCCTTAGCCACAAGATGCTGGACCTGCAGTCCTCACATGTGCCATCGGATCACCGGAAAAGTTAGGTTTGTGGCAATCACAAAGTATTTAACACAGCAGGGCATCCAAAATTGGAACTTCAGGGCTAGCCAAACAGGTTTTGATCCACAGGCTTCCCATCCACACCTAAACGTCCACCACTCCTGCTGTCTCTTGCTCTACCATAGTTACCTGTTCTCCTGGATCTGTGAGCCTGGGGACCAGAGACCACAGCAACCAAAGCATCTTGGGTTAGGAATTGCTGACCAACATAGTGTTTGGTTTGCTTTGGCATCTGGCAACCAAGTGCATAGAAACCAGGCAGTAGAAGAGGTGGTAATGTCCGAGGGGGGGGGGGGGGGGTGAGGGGAGGGCATTAAAGAGGACCACTTCACAACCACTCCTAGAGACAAAAAGACTCCAGGGGCAGCCAACTATGCCAATTTGGGATGCCCACTTTTTGAAACCAATTGGTTTATGCAATACATTCAGAAATCCGGTGATCCTATGGTACATGGGCAGGTTGCCATGGTGGCGGCATTCAAGGCAGCTAATGTGTACTCCTGCTCCAGGCCTTTCTGAATGACTGGCACAGGCGAACACAGATGGAAGGGATTGGCCAAAGAAATACAGACCTTTCCCCACACTCTATGTACAAAGTGCTATGCCATTCATTCATGTGCCATGGGGTCACTGGTTAGGTGAGAATACTGGCGTTCTCAGGGGGTTTCACGCAGCAGGCATCCCAAGTCACGATGCCTCAGGGAAACATGGCAAAACACGGGATTGTCAAAATCCCCCCTCACCCATACTTTAGCCATATCAGTGTGTTTCTCAGCCTTATCCCAGCTCGAATAATCTGTATTACAACTTATTTATTTTATCCATAGCGGGCAGAGATTTAGGTTGTCTGGGGCCCAGAAATTTCTGATGGTGGCCCTGTGCCAATGACCTGTAGTATACTACTACATCTATCCCCCTCATTGTTTTGGCATCTAAAGTAAATGTTTCTTTACATGTATCGGATGTATCATAAGAACAGCTATATACCAAAGATAAACTATAACCAAAGATTATGAAAAAAAGATGAGGCTATTAACATTGGGCATGTTTTTTGTCTAGTCTTGCACTGTACATACTCCAGATGTATCCTGCTATATTGGTTTCTGAAGATGAAATATTTTTTTAGAATTTTAGTCAGCAGTCAGTGATTAGATGTCATAGCAGAAACATGAACCTGGTCTGAGAAACTAGTCATAGGGAAAATGGTTACAAGTAAATGCATTTGCCAAAATAGTTACTTGTATTGTTTATATCAAAACACATTTTCACTATTTTGCAGTATTTATTTTTCAAACGTTACAAATGTTTGTTGGGTAACTGCTGCATTGCTCACCAAGGAATACTTTCTTGCTCAACCATATTCAACTACTTGCATCAGGAACTAGAAGAGAACTCCATTGTCACTTCACATGTGACAACATGGTTAAAAGTGGCCTGGGATCTTTGGGCAAAATAATTTATTATGAGAGCTTTCCTGACAGAGTACTATTTAAGTACAGTGATTTATATGTGTGACCAGACTTCCTATTAGGTAAGGACATCAAGATCTATAATGACTAGGTGATGAGTGAACCAAACAATTTGAACGGGAGTTCAGGTCGAACAGCTGATGTACATCTCCCACTTTTCCTTGACATCTCTAAAGGGTGGCATTATGCAAGGTGGGTGGCACAATGCCCCTGATGATGATAATGTTAAATTCCGTGTGCAGTCAGTGGAATCCTTACCTATGCAGGTTTCACTGCCACTTCTGGCATGGACTGTAGATTCAGTTTATCAGCTGGCTCTTGGATTGGGGGGGGTTGTCAATGCTGAGCTGGTGCCCCTCTAGCAGCTCCCAAGGCTTGATGCGGCATTACACCCCTAAGGGAAGGAGTAATAAGGGTGGGTTACAAAGCACATGGGGATTTGGGCAGGAACATCTCCTCTCTTCCTGGGTTACTCACCTGGCAGAAGTGCTTGGCTCATAGAACGGTCCGGGGGTGTGTACTGTTGATGCACGGAAAGGTCCTCTGGAAGGGAGGGTTAGGATAGATCCTGACTCAGTGGCCCCCTTGCCCAGAGAGATTGAAAAGTGAATTTACTTTTGTCCATGATGGCCACCACTTGGATGATATGGAGGGCAATGCCCTTCCACAGCTGGGAAGGGGGGCTGGTCAGGGCTGTAAAGCCTAAAAGGGGGCCCTATTTAACAAAATTCCGGGATGTCCTCCGGTGCAAACTGATCTTCCTTCAGAATGGACTGGAGTGGGGGTGTAGACCCAGGGCTGTCCATAGATTCTGGGGCTGTCGTGGGTTGAGGGGGTCCCTCGGTTGGATCCTGGGACAGAGGTCGGCTCAGTTCCACCAGGATTAGATGGGCTTGCTCAGTGTAAGAACCCACAAGAAGGACAGGAGGGGGGACAGCAAGGGACCATAAACTCTGATTGACAGTGTGGGGAAGGAAGGGTTGCTAAACATCTTGGTGCCCGGCCCCCACCCTCTCCCGTCACGGGCCAGATTCTGCTTGCTCCAGGAATTGAAAAAATGCCCCAAGATGCACCTCTATTAATTTGGCTGTTTTTTTTTGTGTTTTTCGGTTGGGTTTGATTCAGTCTTAATCAAACTCTAGAAAAAAGATTGGTGGATCGGATCAACAAAGTTTTTGAAAAGTTTGCTTGTCTAATAGTGACCACTTTTACTGGTATAAGACAAACTTTTTATTACTGATAGATAGTTGTAGATACTTGTGACTTTTTTTTTTGCTTTGAATTAGACTGAAATTTTAATTAAAACAGACTGGATAATGGCCATTTGAGTGTACAGAACAGGAAATGGGGAGGTCTGCTCAACTCTACTGGACTGCCTCCAGAGCCAGTTTGTGATGGAATTGCAGATTGTTTCAATTCTGCCGATGTGTATAAACGCTATTAACCATCATGCAGGGACGGCTGCAGGATTTTGTGGGCCCTTGGACGACAATCTCACTGAGCCCCTTTGAGGGATGCCACGTTACATGCACACAGAGTATACTTACTGATCTATGCAACCCAGCCGCTGATGGGGGACAAAGAAAATTGCTGCACACCTTTGCATATCTGTGTCAGCACTGCCCCACCTAAAGAATGCACCCTTCTAGGAGAGGGTGGTTCAAACTTCCTAAACTGGGAAATGGCCCATTCACTCTTAACAGATTGCTTGTAAGTGGACCAACATCCCAAATAGAATTTTCATCTACTGTACATAGTATAATCCCTAGGGGCACAGGTCACCTCTGCAGGATCCTGGATGGGGCACCCCAGAGACCTGCAGCGGTGACCTTTGGCACTCTGCATGGACCCACATAACAGAATGAGTGTGGATATGCTGCAGAGCATAGTGCCAGCAGTCACCCGTGCGGATCCTCTAGGGATAATGCTATGTGGACCAAAACTCTATTTATCATTTTTGTTCTCTTTAAGTAACAGCAGCAGAAAAGCCTTAAACAGATACTAAAGAAGAAAAATAAACTCCCTCCCTGTCCCTCTTCCCTGGTGCTTAGTCATCTTAGGGTATAGAAATAAAAATTAACTCACTTAATCCCAGCATCTTCCCCAGGCGGACCCTGGCGGTCCTGGTGGCGACTGCAGCAAGACTGCACGGTTGCGTTATCCCCACTCCATACCTCCCAACTTAAGAAGATGCTGAAGAGGGACAAATGCAGTGAAGTGAACCTCGGAAATGTGTGCACTTAAGCCATGCCCCTGGACATGCCCCTGGCCCCGCCATTTTTCGCATCCATTGGCACAGCTTCATACCTGAACCTCAGGAGCTCATTTCCATAGAAAAGTTATATAACATTTTTTTACTAGGCATTTATAAAGTTATATTTAACTTCAATTGACATACCGTACACTTTTTAAGGAGCTACCATCATTTCACTATTCTGTTGATGGTTCCACTCCAGTGTAGCATCCTGATTCGGGATGCCATGCTGTGTGCACCCCCATGATCGCTCCCATGCTGTGTTTGTGGGCTGTGACTGTATCCCCAGACTCCCTGCAGTTGACGCACCCTCCCACACCCAGCCATTCAGATAGGATGGGTGCAGTAGTGTGCCCCAGATCGCAGGGAGGCCGGTAAGAGTCTGCTCATGCTCTATGGGACCAGTTGAAAGGTACTTTATTTGGGCGATCCAGGAGGTTTCAAACAGCAAGGTATCCCAAATCAGTATGCCCTACAAAAGTGGACCAAAACCTGAGGTGTAGCTCAAAATCCCAGGTTTTGGTCCACTGCAAAGAGGAACAACAGACCATATTATAAAGCAGAACAAACCCAGGATGGCCTTTTAGATCCCAGGGTCGGCTGCTGGCCTTCCCTGGGGTTATCCCTGTTTGGTGTTTGAAACTCCCCCCCCCCCCCCCCGTGTGCTGCAAAACTCTTCCAGTGGCTCACTCAGTGATGGAAACATCCGGTGGCAACATCCCCTCATCATCGGGATGTGTGCAAGCTCCTGCCACCAGAAATGCAGATAGGCTGGAGGTGGGAGTGCAAGCAATGCTGGGGATGCACGGGAACCGGCTCTGGATGAAAGCCTGCACATGCAGCATAGGACCAGGGAAATCCAAATTTTTATGGGTGGATTCTTTAACATGTCATTTGCTCCTCCCCCTTGGTGTTCCATTTTTTTTGGTGGGGGTGTGGGTCAGCAGCTGGAAAGGGGGGCAAGGGGAGTGCAGATTGAAAAGGAGGGGGTTTAGGTTGGGGTGCGGATTGAAAGGTGGAGAGGAGGTATTAAGGTGGGGGTGAGAGTCGGCAGCTGGGGAGGGGTAAGAGGGTGCAGAATGGAAGTTAGGGAGGGTGGATGGGTTGTGGGTTGGAGGTTGCAGAGTAGGGAGGTATATGTGCCAGGCAAGCTACACTCAGCCTGACAGTAGCAGCACAATCATGCCCACACACAGAGCTGTACTTAACAAATACATTTTACAAGGCAGAAAAATAACTTACATACTTGTCCAGGTCAGCGGGATGGAGGTTCTGGGCAAGGTGCCCGGATGCAGCCTCAGTATCCAGTCCAGCCCCGCACCATCCATCAATCCCAGCGCCATCTGGGAGCAGGGGGTGGGACAGATATCCTTCTGGATATGGCAGCCCGAGGCATACCACCACGGCGCGGGACATCTTTAACAGTGCCAGGTGGTGGGAACACATTGCCAAATCGGGACGGCCGCAGAGGAATTGTGACCGTTGTGAGGTGTGTCTGTGTGTCTGCGTGCCAGCACCGGAGTGGGGATGCTGTGCATGTGCAGCCTTGCTGAGCCTGCTGTTGGGGCCGGGCAATCACAGAGATCCATCAGACGCAATATACCAGCACTGTGCTGAACTGACCCAGAGCAACACAAAACTATGAAAACCAACACCAGTCATGTTACATAGCAATACAACATCTCTGTACCATACCAATCCGTAACAGCACAAAGCTGAGACAAAAGTATAGCAAGACCTGTCATCACATGGATCCAAACAAATACATAGGCCGGGCACAGTAATGCAGAGCAGTGAAATCTTTTGTGATTTGGGATGCCCCCCAGGATCAGCCTGAAGCCCACCTTTCCTGTGATTTCACCGCATATATAGTGGCAGCAGTGGCTGTCGCTGGCACATACAGTGGAAGAGGGTGGCCGCAGGAAGTGAGCAACAATCCATTCATTCATGGATTATTAATATTCACAGAAATCTATTCTGACTGACTGTAAGCCAGTTATTTTCAGTGGGAGCATGTAATGAGATAAGATATTCAGTGATCCCCAGGGTTTCACACAGTGGGGCATCCCAATCGCATCCGAACAATACCCCGGAGAGTGAAAAACCTGGGCGTAGTTCCCTTTTAAAGTGGACCAGTCATGGTCTGGGTCGGCCCTGGAATCTTAACTTTGGGATTCCCCACTGTATGAACCCCTCAGACTCACCATTCAGAGAGGCTGAGAGCTGAGGAGTGCACACTCTGCAGGGAAACCGGCGATGTAGCTGCTGCCACACCCTATGGGGATGCTCAGTCAAAACAATGGCTTTACACCATGTATTAATATGTATGGCATAAAAAGAAGCAAGAGCCCGCACATGCCCTGCAGCAATGGAACAAAGGTGGATTGAGTGGATGCTCTGGGGGGGGAGGGTTTACACAGCGGGGCATCCCAAATCAGGATGCCACTGGACCAAGTACCAGTCACCAGGATAGTAAAAATCCTGGTGATTGGTCCACTTTAACCAGATCAAAACCCAGGTTTTTCATTCACCTGGGTTGTGGTCAGCTTAAAAATAACACTCAAGCTGGCACCCCTCTCCATAAACAAAAGCCTCACAAAGCCTAGGATGCCTTTGTCAAGGCAACTGCACAGTAATGGCACGGTGGCAAAGCAGTGGTCTGCCCACTCTATGGAGCACCTTTTCACCTCCCGCACCCTCCTAACCTCCTCCAGGTCAACTACAACCACCTCCCTGGGCATCTTGCGTCAGCCTGTCTTCGGACTTCAGGTTCTTAATAAACCGTCACTGCACACAAAAGTGTGCCGCCTTCACAAATCGGAGACGTTGGTAGTAGGGACACTGCCCAGTGACAAGTGACACAGCTAATTAGTATGTGCAGAGGGGCATGGGCCGTAAGAGGAAGGAGGTGAGGAGAAGACTCATGGGGGAGGAAGGCTGTATACGCATCTCCTGATCAGCAGGCCCGATGGGAGGGTGTCCGCTGGCCTGTTCAGTGGGTTTCAGTGAGTCTGGCGGGTCCATGGGCCCCAGAATTTGTCCGGGTTTGCCGCCCCTGCCCTCATGCAATGCTTTGGGCAGATATTTACTTACAGTTGGCATGTACAAGTAGCTCCTCTTTTTAGTATCCAGTGCATTCGTTTAAACTCTTAATTGATTGATTTCCCTGACCATGTACCATAATGAGCAAACTGTCATGAATCATGTTGTTTACATGTGCAAATCTTTAAAAATAATCTAATCTGGTTAATTTTAAAGGCCTACTAATATATATAGCCTGTATTCCTAGAAAAAATAAGTTATTAACGTTTGTAAGTTTAGTTTAATCTTACTTTATTGAATTTTTTGTGCAACAAAAAAAGGGTATACAGGAAAAACACATCAATACAGATGTACACACATATAAGGAAGAGTAGAGAAAGCAATAATCCCTTACAGAATTCAGCTCAACCCCCTTCACAGGGCGCAACATTGTTATTCCCCTCTCATCCACACCTCCCAAGAGGTGCCGACGGAGGGAGCAGAGGCCAGACCAGCCATGCAGTAATGTTTGCATCTCACACCCCTGTCAGTCACCCCGTAGCAACCCGCGTCAAGTACCAAGCTTCGATATCCGTGAAAGCTGTCGTTGCCCCCAGCCTCCCTCTGGGGAGGCCTGCCGCGCCCCACCAGACTGTGAAGCACTAAGACGATCCGGCGGGGGGACATGAAGGGGGAGGGGTCACCGCACACCGCAAGTTGGGATGGGGGGAGGAAAGGAAGGTAGAGTGAGGCAGCGTGGGTGATGTGGGGGCCTCGGGAAAGAGGGCAGAGACAAACACTATGCAGGGGTAGGAGGAGGGGAGCGCAAAAGAGGGAGTGGGTACAATAGTGGTGAGCAAAGCAGGAGAGAAGGGAAGAATAACGGGTTAAGGGGCCGAGAGAGGAGAGGCAGGGGAAGGAGGAAAAAGGAAAGGAGAGAAAAGAAAAGAGAGAGCAAGAAAAAAAAGGGGGGGGGGGAGCGCCTAGAGGGGAAGGGAAGGAAGGGAGGAGCCCACCTCCTGGCGCCTTGTTAGGACTGCACCCCACAGAGGCACCTTGGCGCTGGTGGTGCAGCTTAAGCATACTTCTGCAGATGTGTGTGACCGAGCCCTCTGTTTTTAACCAAGTTTAGAGACAGATTGTAGGTTGGTCTGCAAGCTAACAGGGTTGAGTGCTGTGGCTCCTTTAACCCTTTCGCTGCCAGCCTACCTGCAGCATTTGCCACTCCCTGTTGCCAGACGATGTTTCACCATTTTGCGCTACACATATTCAACTGTCATTTTTGAAGGGATTTCCAGGGATTTCCCAGGAAAATTATATATTGTTTTTTTCAACAGAGTCTGGGCTTTAACATGAAATGTCTTGTTTGTATTTTTTAGGTGTATTGGGTGAAATGTGTGAAAAAAAACAAAAAAAAAACATTTTTTTACAATTTGTAGAGTTTTTTTGTAATAAAAAATGTAAGTTTGTCAATAAAATCTTATTGCGTGAGAAACCCCAATTTCTCCCGGTTACAGCGATACCACATATGTATAGGTAGACACCCTTTCCTGCCCAGAAGCCTTTTATAGCTGCTGGATGACAAATGGTTAATTAAAAAAAAAAATGACATAGGGTCCCCCTTCCCGGGGAGGGGGACCCCATTTTTTTTTGGATTTTGAAGGGTTAAAAACCCTTCAAAATCCAAAAAAAAAAATGACGTGGGGTCCCCCTTACCCAAAGTAACCAGCCCGGGACCAGCTATGGGGGCTTGTAGGCACAGAGTGGGGGGGCCAGCTTTGGTGGCCCCCCCACCCTGCAGCCTACGAGCCCACATAGCCTATGTGGGCCCGGGCTCTTCTGCCCCCCCCTGGCCTTTGGGGAGGCAGGTAATGGGGGTGCGGGGGTTAATGGCAAGCCACCCGCTAGGGCAGGTGACTTGCCACCCCCCCAGCCTTGTGAACTGGTATAAGGGGTCTCATGGACCCCTTACCAGCTCACAAAGGGTTAATGTGAAAAAAAAACACCACACAATAATAAAAAGTATTTTATTAGAAAAAAAAAAAATTTTTTTTTACTGTACTTACCTTCGATTGCAAGCTCTTGTCCCTCGCCGCTCAGCTGACAGATGCCGGTGATCGGCATCCAGAGAAGGAGAAGGCAGGAGATCAGAGGATCTCCTGCCACCTCCTTCCAGGGCACCGATCACCGGCATCTGAGAAGCTGAGAAGGCTGAAGCCTGAGATCGGGGCCGGGATGACTTCATAAGCCCCGCCCCCAAGGGGGCGGGGCTTAGAGGCATGATGGCGGCCGCCATCGTGCAGAAGAGAGGAGAGAGCCTCCCAGGCTCTCTCCTGAAGATCGGTAAGTCCTGGGGGGGGATCGGAGGCCCCCCAGGTGAAGAGGAGGGACAGCGGGAGCCAGCGCACACACAGGTAAGTGAATGTCATTTTTATTTTTTTTTTTTTTTTACAGTTAGAAGCTGCTGCTGCAGAAGCGGGGGGGGGGGTGGCCTATTCCGGGGGCTCTCCTGGAGCCATCCGACCCCCCACGGGGGATCGGATGGCACCAAATTAAAGAGGAGACCCGGCCGGATCCAACAAGGGGTCAGGTGAGTATTTGTTGTTTTTACTTTTTAAACTACAAGCGAGGAAAGTCAAGCACGTAACACCTACGTGCTTGGCACTTAAGGCCCAGCCAAGCCAGCACGTAGGTGTTACGTGCTTGGCAACAAAAGGGTTAAGTCTTTTGTCTCCTTGACCGGGGTGGCCTCCGGCCAATGCTTCATTCGGCATGACCTCAAAGGGGGGAGGCACTTTATCCTCAGCCAGTGTCTAACTCCAAAAAGTCTTTCGCCGCGGCCGACTCTCGGAATCTGATCTAGTTCGGCCCAGTCATTAGATACGGTTCAGGGTTTCCTCTATCCTCTGAGATTAGCTCTTCCATTCTCCGTATGTGGTCCATTTCAGTAAACCACTCTGCCATGCTTGGGGGTTGCGGGCATTTCCAGCGGCTAGGTATAATCGTCCTTGCTGCTGTTAAGAGGTACCTGAGGATACCCTTCCTCCCCCTGGACAACGAGCCTGGAATCAGGGACAGGAAAGCAGTCCCAGGCCCGTTGGGCACAGCCAGACCCTCCACCTCTGTGTGTATCTCGAATATGGTTTCCCAGAATTTCATGATCCTGGGACACTCCCACCAAATGTGGAGAATTTCCTCCCTGGCTGCCCCACACTTCCAGCAGGCTCCTGATTCATTTGGCTAGAGAACGCCTCAATGTGCACCAGAGCATCTGTACCACTTATTGAGGACCTTGTAGCTTTTCCCCTGCGCCACAATAGTGCCCGAAAGCCCATGCGTCAGTGCAAATATCTTACGGGCCATCTCACTAGTGATGGGGATCCCCAGGTCTCTTTCCCATCCTGCCGAGGTGTGTCTGGAGGCTACCAGTAGGGTATAGAACCTTGATATCACATGTTCCAGTGGCTGGGGCTGCGTGAGGCACTCCTCTAGGGGAGACAAAGGGAGAGAGGCACCATCCAGACGTCCCTCTGAGTTGAGGAATGCCAAAAGCTGGAGGTGTAGAAGCCACGACACATGGCATCCCGCGTTTAGTGCTTTAAGGTCATCCAACGAGGGCGGCCTACCCCCCACCCCCCCACGAGAACGTCCCTCAGTCTGACATCCTGCATCTCCCTCCAAATCAGGAACCCTGAGGTCTGCTGGCCCAGCGGGAACTCCGGGTTATTGAACAAGGGGGTAGGGGGGCCTGGTTTTTTCACAAATGCCCCCCGCCTCTGGATCACAGCTCAGCCGGAGATAAAGGGAGTATACACAAGTTGAGGCCCATCAGGTCCCTTTTCCAGGTGGACCCAGAGCTTGTCTCCTCCCCTGTACATCCAATATGCAAGCCTCATTAGGGCCACATGTAATGGTAGATCCTCAGGTCTGGCGCTCCTGTCCCCCAGCGCTCTTGGGCCTAACCAGCACACCGAACCAGACATGAGGTTTCCGAGCGCCCCATTTGAACTTCAAGAAAGCTGACTGGATAGACTTGAGGAAGAGCCTCAGGAGAAGGATGGGGACTGTCTGAAACAGGCACAAGAAATGGGGGAGAACATCCATTTTCAGGATGCTGACCCCTGTATCCCCTGTCATATTTTGAGATGCTCTGGATGGTTTTAGATTTGAGTCCTTGAAAGTTGAGTTTGAACTGGTCATTCAGGTTTGACGGTATGTGAGTTCCCAGATATTTTATTGCATCGGGTTGCCACTTACAGGGAAAGCTGCTTTTGAGATTGTCCACCAGGTTCCGGGGAAAAGTCAGGTTCAGCGCCTCCGACTTGTAATTGATGCGGAAGTTCAATACCAAAACGCTCAAACTCCTTGAGTGCCATGGGAAAGCACACAGCTGGCAACAGCCGAGTAAAGCAGGTGTGAGAGGGGACAAACTGACGGGTACCGTTTGTGATTGCGAAGGGTTCTGACACAACGCCATTGATCTTAGAGGTGATATTGGGTCCAAGGCCAATTTGTGCGAGCGTAGCTCGAAAGAAGCGCCAGCTCACTTCTTGGCGTTGCAGGAGAGTCATCTATATTGAGGTAGAGGGCAGAAAGGTGGTGTCTTTTGTCCCGCTGCAGCTGCTCTAGGGCCGCCACTCTCCAGGCCAGCGTAGACTGGTCCTGCTCCACTGCGTAGAGAACTCAGCATGCTCCAGAACTCGACAAAGGGTGTTCCCCATCTGGGAGATGTATCCATTGAAGTCAGAGCGGGAGGGGAGTGCTCATATAGCGTCAGCTAATTTCGATCTAACGACTTCCACCAAAGCTGAGATCAACTAGGGAGACATGCGGCGAAAGTCGATGATCATGTCGTCAGGGGGGCGCCGGGCCTCACGTCCAGCCGTCGGACTGATTCTCCAAGGGAAGACAAATGTATCTGGCTTCAGCGCGCCTCCACCTCCGTCTCGCCACCAGCCCCAGGGGTCCCCGCACTGGGACACCAGTCATCGCTCCACCCTCCTGGATCCGAGTGCCAGCTCTTTTCGGGGGAAAAAGGTGCCGTTCACGCCCAAGGTTTTCTTCTCCATAGGGGGCATCCCAAAGCTGCGCCACTGCAGTGCTCGCAGATTAAGAGCAGGGGGTTACGTAACGCCCCATGGATCTCCCCTGGTGACGAGCTGTGTCTCCATGGGATCTGGGACAGGGGCAGTCCATCAACTCTGCCCCCACTCTTCACCCCAAGGTTGATCCTTGGAGCTGGCAGTAGATCTCCATGTGCAGGGGCTTTGGGGCTCTTCAGGTACCAGGCCAGCGTGACTCACATGCTGCCGAGATATCCCTCTCCACCTGTGCCAGTGCTGTCCAGGAAGTGTGCCCCCCCCTTGCCCCACTCCAGCTCCTGGGTCTCCACTATATCTCAGCCCCTTGCGGGTCTGCCTTGAGGCCCTTTGCAGTCCTCAGGTGGCAGGGTGGGTCTCCCCACCACCTGAATGGAGTCTTTCAGGCGGGCGTGCTCCTCCACACCCGCTGCATCAGCCACCACTTCCTCCCCCGCCACCGCTGCGACTCCTCCTCCCGTACCTCGCTGTCTGTACCTGCGGGCACCAGATCGCCAGGGTCCCGGCCAGCAGCCTCCTTCCTCCGCGTGGAGTGGTCCTCCTCCTCTCCGACCGCCGCCATCTAGTCCCCTGGTTGCCTCTCCTCCCCCACCCCCGCTGCTTGAAAGAATGTGGAGATGGAAGCCGACCTTCGCTTCCTCTCCACTCCAGAAGTCTTCTTGCGCCTGGGCACAAAACACATACTGCTTTATTTCAGCTCCAAAAACTGTTGCTCTATTAATCTAAATACAAAGCATTACAATTTACATTCTAGATATAACCACTAGATGTCTCAGAGTTTAAGAGTTTAATAAAACATTTAGGATTAGCTGTAAATGCAGCAAAAACCTATTATATGTACATATATGGCATTAAGGTATTTTTCTGCATATAACCCCCCCATGCAGTGAGACAAACACAAGCAGTGAGTACACATATACTCAGAGGGCTGGGCTGGCCAACATAAAGTGGATTTGGTTATGTATATTACAAAATAGTTGCTGTACTGATGTCTTTTTCACCCACCATGATTTTACTATGACTAAAAACCCAACAGCAATGATAAAATAATAATGTGCCTCTCCTCCATTTTTAGCTGTGCCAGGTAGCTGTAGCAGGGTTCCAAAGCCTGCCTTCCCTTTAAGTCCATTCCTCCAGGACGACACCAAAAATTGGTCTAGCAGTCACTCTGTCCCTTGGAGCTCTCAGCACATGTGAGCATGACAAGCCACAGTGGACCCACAACTGTCTCCGACCACAGCTATTTATACATACATAACATTAGTGTGTGCCTGGACATAGGCTTAAAATATGAAGAGCATACATCATGCTGTCTTTAGGCTAACTGCACTAAATTATTGGTTGATATATCAGTAATACAGTCACTTCCATAGCCGTCTGGCTCCTCACACTATGCCAGTGGAGCATCTGAGAATCTTGTCTGGGGGCTGGGATTGTCCTGTACAAAGATGTCACATGGCGTGACTGATGCAGGAACATCTATGTGTAATTTGCATGACTTTCTGGTTGTCCCGCATGACTTGTCCTGGTGTCCCGCGCCGCGCTAGTGAATCCCATGGTGCTGTGAGGTTGCCAGGCAATAATGGCAGCGGGCGGAATGGCCAGGAGTGACTGCGGCACTAGGTGCATGGCGGCAGTGCTGGGGCAGCTGCAGCGAGTTGGAGGGCAGAGATGCTGAGGTGTCGCATGGGGTTATTCCCTCTGAAGTGGGGTATGAAGGTGAACTCTTCTGGTTGGTGGTGAGGAGAGAGACTTGGTGAGGTGGCAGCTAGGAGAGACACTCGGCGGGGCACCTGTGATGGTGAAGAGAGACTTGGGGGCAGCAAGGAGAGAGATTCAGCAGGGCACCGGGGGTGTTGAGGAGAGACTCAGTGGCATAGGGGAGAGAGAGTGATTGACTGCCTGTGTGTATGCAGGGGAGCTTGTGTGTGAGGAGGCTTGCCAATATGTATGTGTGTGTGGGGGGCTTGCCTGTGTGCATGTCTGTAGGGGGCTTGCCTGCATATGTTTGTGGGGGGCTTTCCTATATGCATGTGTAGGGGTTTGCTTGTGTGTGGAGGGCTTGCCTGTATGCATGTGTGGGGAGGGGGTTGCCTGTATATGTGTGTGTGGGGGGCTTGCATGCATGCTCATGTGTTTTAGGGGGCTTGTCTGTATGCATGTGTGGGGGGCCTTGCCAGTATGCGCATGTTTGAGGGGCTTGCCTGTATGCGCACGTGTGTGTGTGAGGGGGCTTGTGTGTGAGGGGGCTTGTGTGTGTGTGAGGGGGCTTGCCTGTATGCGTGTGAGGGGGCTTGTCTGTATGCGTGTGTGAGAGGGGGGCTTGCCTTCATGCCCGTGTGGTTTGGGGGATTGCCTGTGCATGTGTAGGGGGGCTTGCCTGTATGCCCGTGTGTTTTGGGGGTGTTTGCCTGTATGTGTGTTTGTGTGTGGGGGGGGGGGGGACTTGCCTGTATTATTATGTAATTCTTAGGTAATGTTTCTCTAAGAAGGGCATGGCTGGGGGTATGGTTTAAGGGCAAAAATCTTTCTGCGCCGCAACAGGTGTCCCTCTTTTCTGTGTTTAAAAGTTGGGAGGTCTGGATGCAGCATGGAGCAGGGCAGAGATGAGGTGCAGTATGGAGCAAGGTAGAGATGGGGTACAACATGAAGCAGGGCAGAGATGGAGTGCAGCATGGAACAGGGCAGAGATGGAGGTGCAGCATGGATCAGGGAGTAGATGGGGGCATAGCATGGAGCAGAGAAGAGATTAGGGTGCAACATGGAACAGGCCATAGATGGGTGTAGCATGGAGCAGGGCGGAGATGGGAGTGCACGATGGGGCAGGGTGGAGACGGGGTGCAGCATAAGGCAGGGAAAACATGGGGTGCAACATGTAGCAGGGAGAAGATGGGGGTGTAGCATGGAGCCGGGCCGAGATGGGGGTGCTGCATGGAGCAGGGCAGAGATTGGGGTGTAGCATGGAGCAGGGTGGAGATGGGGGTGCAGCATGGAGCAGGGCAGAGGTGGGGTGCAGCATGGAGCAAGGTAGAGATGGGGTGCAGCATGAAGCAGGGTGGAGATGGGGTGCAGCATGGAGTAGGGCGGAAATGGGGTGCGGCATGGAACAGGGCAGAGATAGGAGTGCAGCATGGAGCAGGGTATAGATGGGGTGCAGCATGGAGAAGCACGGAGATGGGGGTGCAGTGCGGAGCAGAACAGAGGTGGGGTGCAGCATGGAGTAGGGCAGAGATGGGGTGCAGCATGGAGCAGGACAGAGACGGGGGGCAGCATGAAGTAGGGCGGAAATGAGGTGCAGCATGGAGTAGGGTGGAGATGGGGTACAGCATGGAGCAGGGCAGAGAGGAGGGTGTAGCCCTGAGCAGGGTGGAAATTGGGGTGCAGCATGGAGCAGGGCAGAGATGGGGGTGCAAAGTCTTTCTTTAGAAGTTACTACATAATTATTATATTTGAATTACGCCTTACTATAGTGTATGTATATGCAGTGGCGGACTGGGGCCAAAAATCAGCCTGGGATTTTACCAGGACCTGGCTTGCCCATGTTCAGGCAATGGCATCTCTGTTGCTTCCTGGCCAGTCAACCAGTGTGGTCCAAGACTGAGGCTATATCGTTAGAGTGAGGATATGGGCTGGTGTTGCTTGGGTAAGCGGATAGAGAGGTGAAGGGAATAGGGGGCTGGGATTGGATGTGCCCTCTGTGCCCAAAAATGTCCTGGGCTTTTTTAACCCCAGTCCACCCTGGAAATGAGAAATAGAAGGAGAAAATGTGAAATAAAAAGAACGACAGAGACAAGATCGTTATGAGACAGAATGTAGAGTGAAAGATGGAGTGAAAGTGGTAAAGAAAGAATGCCAGACGGCATGTGGATAGGAAGTAAGGAAGAGGGAGTGGGAATGTGAAAATGAGAGAAAGATGAAGGTAATGTGGTGAAGAAAGAAAGTCAGAGGTAAATGTGGATAAGAGAGGAAAACATAGGGTATGTGAAAACATTAAATGGAGAAGAGAATTTGGAAAGACGTGAAGAAAGATGGATGGAATTAGTTAAAAAAAACACCGCTAGACTTATCGGTAACAGGTTTTTCAGGAATCCTTCAGAGTGACCACATGGAGAGATAGGCTCCACCCCCTGGGAGGAAACACAAACTGAAACAGAAGTTAAAAGCCCCACCCTTCCTCCCTACCTCAGCCTTTATAAAGTAACTTAAATAACCCTTGGACTACAGGCGGGTAATAGGCGGTCACGGTTTTTCAGGATTCCTGAAAAAGCTGTTACCGATAAGTCTAACGGTGTATTTTTCCAAATTCCATCTATCTTTCTCTCTTTTTCACATTTCCTGCTTTTTCCAAGTCATCCTTCAGCGTGATCATATGGAGAGGATTAGGCAAGTAATTATACCTTAGGGGTGGAAAGCTGCAAGTAGTACCCTTCTACCGAAGGCCTGATGTTTTGCAGAAAATCAAGTCTATAAGGTGTGAGGAAGGTGTGGGGTGAAGACCACATTGCTGCTTTGCAGAATGAGCAGACACCTCTTGGGGAGAGACTCCCCTAGTAGAATATGCTTGTGCAATAGTCTGTTTCATCCATCTGGCTATAGCGGATTTCAAGCCCTTCTGCTAAGCCCTTTTTTTTTTCACTGGGAGTTACTAAAAGTTGTTCCGCTATACACTATTCTCTGGATCTTTCCAATAATGATCAGGGCTCTTCTATATCATCAGTGAGAGATATGTTTCCTTGCCTTCTCCATTTAGTAGTGTCGGAAGAGCTATCTCTTGCGACCTGATAGCATAAGTCACTATTTTTGGCAAAAACAATGTATAAGGTCTATAAGGTATAACTTTGTCTGGCAGTACTGCACAATAGGGCTCTTTCATAGATAAGGCCTGTAGTTCACTTACTCACCTCGCGAGAGTAATGGCTAGCAGAAGGTAAAATTTGGCTAGTAGTGGCTAGCAGAAGGCAAAATTTTAGCGACAACCATTTCTCTGGTAGCTCATCTAGAGGCTCAAAGGGTGGTTCCATTAATATCCTTAACACAATTGTCCCAGTTGGGAACCCCTTAAATGGTGCAGGTCTCTTGCTCATTACTGATGTGAAAAAATGATTGATTAGTTCATTTTGTCTCAATTTTTGTTCGAGGAAAACTAATAATGCAGAAATCCAAGTCTTTAACCCTTTTAAGGCCAAGCACGTAGTTTCTACGTTGTTGCTTCTCCGACCCTTAAGTGGCAAGCATGTAGAATCTATGTGCTTGCCATTTCCCCCTGCTACTGTAAAAATAGAGCTGGGGGTCTCCTCTTCCTCTGGGGGGCATCTGATCCCTCCCCCGGGGATCTCCCAGCTTCAGGAGGGGGCCCAAAATTGACCCCCCCCCCTGCTTCCACCGCTTCCACTTGCAGCTGTAAAACAAAAAAAAATCACATTCACTCACCTCCTCGCCCGATCTCTTCACCAGGGGGGTTCCAATCCCCCCCCGGACTCCGCAGGCTTCGGGTGAGGACCCGGAAGAGGGTCCTCCCCCCCTCTTCTGACAGCGCAGGCTGCCGCCCATAGCTCCGCCTTTTTGTGAGAGGAGTGGGATGATGTCAGTACCAGAGCCGGTGAGAGAGTGCAGAGCCGGTGAGAGGCGAGAAGGCTCTGATCTTCTGCCCCTCACCCGTCCTGATTCAGTTCGGTGAATTAAGAAGGATGACAAAGAAGTGCCCCTGGAGGCTACAGCTGCTGCTGTCGCTGCTGCAACCACTGCTCCCACTGTCGCTGCTGAAACCGCTGCTGCCACCATTTGGCTGATGTCCCTGTAACCCTTCGGTTTCTTCAAGATTCCTCCGACCTACATTCTGTCTGAGGAGCAAAATGTCATCTTTACTCTTCCAGGTCGCAGCATGTGTCATCACCGAACCCAGAAGTGACATCAGTGCTAGGTCACCCACTTTTGGATGGAAAAGTTACTAAATGAAAAGGACACTGGGGTTGGCAGCAGGAGCCCAAAAATTGGATGAATCACACCCTGGAGTTGCAAGCAGCAGCAGGAGCCCAAACATTACTTTAAAGAGACACTGGAGTTGGCAGCAGGAGCCCAAAAATTGGATGAATCACACCCTGGAGTTGCAAGCAGCAGCAGGAGCCCAAACATTACTTTAAAGAGACACTGGGGTTGGCAGCAGGAGCCCAAAAATTGGATGAATCACACCCTGGAGTTGGCAGCAGCAGCAGCAGGAGCCCAAACATTACTTTAAAGAGACACTGGAGTTGGCAGCAGGAGCCCAAAAATTGGATGAATCACACCCTGTAGTTGCAAGCAGCAGCAGGAGCCTGAACATTACTTTAAAGAGACACTGGAGTTGGCAGCAGGAGCCCAAACATTGGATGAATCACACCCTGGAGTTGGCAGCAGCAGAAGCAGGAGCCCAAACATTACTTTAAAGAGACACTGGAGTTGGCAGCAGGAGCCCAAAAATTGACTGACACACCCTGGAGTTGGCAGCAGCAGCAGCAGGAGCCCAAACATTACTTTAAAGAGACACTGGGGATGGCAGCAGAAGCCCAAAAATTGGATGAATCACACCCTGGAGTTGGCAGCAGCAGCAGCAGGAGCCCAAACATTACTTTAAAGGGACACTGGAGTTGGCAGCAGGAGCCCAAAAATTGGATGAATCACACCCTGGAGTTGCAAGCAGCAGCAGGAGCCTGAACATTACTTTAAAGAGACACTGGAGTTGGCAGCAGGAGCCCAAAAATTGGATGAATCACACCCTGGAGTTGGCAGCAGCAGGAGCCCAAACATTACTTTAAAGAGACACTGGAGTTGGCAGCAGGAGCCCAAAAATTGACTGACACACCCTGGAGTTGGCAGCAGCAGCAGCAGGAGCCCAAACATTACTTTAAAGAGACACTGGGGTTGGCTTCAGGAGTCCAAAAATTGGATGAATCACACCCTGGAGTTGCAAGCAGCAGCAGGAGCCTAAACATTACTTTAAAGAGACACTGGAGTTGGCAGCAGGAGCCCAAAAACTGGATGAATCAGACCCTGGAGTTGGCAGCAGCAGAAGCAGGAGCCCAAACATTACTTTAAAGAGACACTGGGGTTGGCTTCAGGAGCCCAAAAATTGGATGAATCACACACTGGAGTTGCAAGCAGCAGCAGGAGCCTGAACATTACTTTAAAGAGACACTGGGGTTGGCAGCAGGAGCCCAAAAATTGGATGAATCACACACTGGAGTTGCAAGCAGCAGCAGCAGCAGGAGCCCGAACATTACTTTAAAGAGACACTGGGGTTGGCAGCAGGAGCCCAAATATTGGATGAATCACACCCTGGAGTTGGCAGCAGCAGCAGGAGCCCAAACATTACTTTAAAGAGACACTGGAGTTGGCAGCAGGAGACCACAAATTGGATGAATCACACCCTGGAGTTGCAAGCAGCAGCAGCAGCCCAAACATTACTTTAAAGACACTGGAGTTGGCAGCAGGAGCCCAAAAATTGACTGACACACCCTGGAGTTGGCAGCAGCAGGAGCCCAAACATTACTTTAAAGAGACACTGGGGTTGGCTTCAGGAGCCCAAAAATTGGATGAATCACACCCTGGAGTTGCAAGCAGGAGCCCGAACATTACTTTAAAGAGACACTGGGGTTGGCAGCAGGAGCCCAAAAATTGGATGAATCACACCCTGGAGTTGGCAGCAGCAGGAGCCCAAACATTACTTTAAAGAGACACTGGGGATTGCTTCAGGAGCCCAAAAATTGGATGAATCACACCCTGGAGTTGCAAGCAGCAGCAGCAGCCCGAACATTACTTTAAAGAGACACTGGAGTTGGCAGCAGGAGCCCAAAAATTGACTGACACACCCTGGAGTTGGCAGCAGCAGCAGCAGGAGCCCAAACATTACTTTAAAGAGACACTGGGGTTGGCTTCAGGAGCCCAAAAATTGGATGAATCACACCCTGGAGTTGCAAGCAGCAGCAGGATCCTAAACATTACTTTAAATAGACACTGGAGTTGGCAGCAGGAGCCCAAAAACTGGATGAATCACACCCTGGAGTTGGCAGCAGCAGAAGCAGGAGCCCAAACATTACTTTAAAGAGACACTGGGTTGGCTTCAGGAGCCCAAAAATTAGATGAATCACACACTGGAGTTGCAAGCAGCAGCAGGAGCCCGAACATTACTTTAAAGAGACACTGGGGTTGGCAGCAGGAGCCCAAAAATTGGATGAATCACACACTGGAGTTGCAAGCAGCAGCAGCAGCAGGAGCCCGAACATTACTTTAAAGAGTCACTGGGGTTGGCAGCAGGAGCCCAAAAATTGGATGAATCACACCCTGGAGTTGGCAGCAGCAGCAGGAGCCCAAACATTACTTTAAAGAGACACTGGAGTTGGCAGCAGGAGACCACAAATTGGATGAATCACACCCTGGAGTTGCAAGCAGCAGCAGCAGCCCAAACATTACTTTAAAGAGACACTGGAGTTGGCAGCAGGAGCCCAAAAATTGACTGACACACCCTGGAGTTGGCAGCAGCAGGAGCCCAAACATTACTTTAAAGAGACACTGGGGTTGGCTTCAGGAGCCCAAAAATTGGATGAATCACACCCTGGAGTTGCAAGCAGGAGCCCGAACATTACTTTAAAGAGACACTGGGGTTGGCGGCAGGAGCCCAAAAATTGGATGAATCACACCCTGGAGTTGGCAGCAGCAGGAGCCCAAACATTACTTTAAAGAGACACTGGGGATTGCTTCAGGAGCCCAAAAATTGGATGAATCACACCCTGGAGTTGCAAGCAGCAGCAGCAGCCCGAACATTACTTTAAAGAGACACTGGAGTTGGCAGCAGGAGCCCAAAAATTTACTGACACACCCTGGAGTTGGCAGCAGCAGCAGCAGGAGCCCAAACATTACTTTAAAGAGACACTGGGGTTGGCTTCAGGAGCCCAAAAATTGGATGAATCACACCCTGGAGTTGCAAGCAGCAGGAGCCCAAACATTGGCTGAAAGAGACACTGGAGTTGGCAGCAGGAGCCCAAAAATTGGATGAATCACACCCTGGAGTTGCAAGCAGCAGCAGCAGCAGCCCGAACATTACTTTAAAGAGACACTGGAGTTGGCAGCAGGAGCCCAACAATTGGATGAATCAGACCCTGGAGTTGGCAGCAGTAGCAGCAGGAGCCCAAACATTACTTTAAAGAGACACTGGAGTTGGCAGCAGGAGCCCAAAAATTGACTGACACACCCTGGAGTTGGCAGCAGCAGGAGCCCAAACATTACTTTAAAGAGACACTGGGGTTGGCTTCAGGAGCCCAAAAATTGGATGAATCACACCCTGGAGTTGCAAGCAGCAGTAGCTGCCCAAACATTACTTTAAATAGACACTGGAGTTGGCAGCAGGAGCCCAAAAATTGGATGAATCACACCCTGGAGTTGCAAGCAGCAGCAGGAGCCCAAACATTACTTTAACCCTTTAAATGGCAGCCACGTAAAATTTACGTGGTTGCCTCTCCGTCACTTAAGTGCCAGCCACGTAAAATTTACGTGCCTGGCATTTACCCCTGCTAGTGGGCAAAAAAAAAAAAAAAATTACTCACCTGACCCCTCGTTGGATCCGGCCGGGTCTCCTCTTTAATTTGGTGCCATCCGATCCCCCGTGGGGGGTCGGATGGCTCCAGGAGAGCCCCCGGAATAGGCCGCCCCCCCCCCCGCTTCTGCAGCAGCAGCTGCTAACTGTAAAAAAAAATAAAAAATAAAAATGACATTCACTTACCTGTGTGTGCGCTGGCTCCCGCTGTCCCTCCTCTTCACCTGGGGGGCCTCCGATCACCCCCCAGGACTTACCGATCTTCAGGAGAGAGCCCGGAAGGCTCTCTCCTCTTCGATGGCGGCCGCCATCTTGCCGCTAAGCCCCGCCCCTTGGGGGCGGGGCTATAGCGTCATCCCGGTCCGTCGCATCGTCAAGCCCCGCCCATTTTGGGGGCGGGGCTATGACGTCATCCCAGCCCCGATCACCGATCGGCTTCAGCGTTCTCAGCTGTCAGATGCCGGTGATCGGCAACGGGGAAGGAGGTGGCAGGAGATCCTCTGATCTCCTGCCTCCCCCTTCTCTGATGCCGATCACCGGCATCTGTCAGCAGAGCGGCGTGGGACAAAGGAGCTTACAATCGGAGGTAAGTACAGTAAAAATTTTTTTTTTTTTTTTTTTAATAAAATACTTTCGTGTGGCGTTTTTTTTCATTTAACCCTTTGTGAACTGGTAAGGGGTCCATAAGACCCCTTATACCAGTTCACAAGGCTCTGGGTATGGCAAGTCACCTGCAGCTAGTGGGTGGCTTGCCATTAACCCCCAGCCCCCCATTACCTGCCTCCCCAACGGCCAGGGGGGGGCAGAAGGGCCCGGGCCACTTAGTGGCTATGTGGGTTAGTAGCCTGCAGGGCCAGGGGCCACCAACGCTGGCCCCTGCGCCCTGTTCTACAAGCCCCCATAGCTGGCCCGGGTCGGTAATGCTGGGTAGGGGGGACCCTACGTCATTTTTTTGGGGGATTTTTAAGGGTTTTTAACCCTTAAAATTCCAAAAAAAAATGGGGTCTCCCCCCCTAGGAGGGGGAACCCTATGTCATTTTTTTTTTAATTAACCCTTTTGTTTTCTGTCATCCAGCAGCTATAAAAGGCTGAAAGAGTGCTCCACTATGGATGGGAGGTAAGTATTAAAAAAAAAAATAATAAAATATTTTTTCTCTTTGTGTGTCTGTGTTTTATTTTTACATTTAACCCCTTGTGAACTGGTAAGGGGTCCATGACCCCTATACCAGTTCACAAGGCTGGGGGAGGTGGCAAGTCACCTGCGCTAGCCGGTGACTTGCCATTAACCCCCGGCACCCCCATTACCTGCCTCCCCAAAGCCCAGGGGGGGGCAGAAGAGCCCGGGCCCACTGGCTATGCGGGCTTGTAGCCTGCAGGGCCAGGGGCCACAAAAGCTGGCCCCTGCGCCCCGTTCCTACAAGCCCTACATAGCTGGTCCCGGGCTGGTTACTTTGGGTAAGGGGGGGCCCATGTCATTTTTTTTTATTTTTAAGGATTTTTAACCCTTAAAAATCCCCCCAAAATATGGGCCCCCCCTCCCGGGAGGGGGGACCCTATGTCATTTTTTTTTCTCGATTTAACCCTTTGTAGTGTGGATGGTAGTTGTATTTTATTTGTAAATGTTAAAAATTACTTGTTTCAGTTAGGGGGGTCTCCTGGGCAGGAACAGGGGGCTACCGATAAATATGTGGTACTGTTCTAATCGGTAGAAATGGGGCTTTCACATGCAATATGGTTTTCTTTAATAAAATAAATTTTTTATGTAAAATAAAGGAGGCAATTTTCTAAAAAAAAATTTTATTTATTTATTTCTTTTTACTTAATAATAAATAAAATTAATAATAAATAAAATTCACAAACAAGACATTTCATGTTAAAGCCTAAACTCTGCTGCAAAAAATATATATATAATTTTCCTGAAAATTCCAGCAAAAATGACGCAAAACATGGCGCAAAATGGGGAAAAATGACCTGTCAACAGAGGGTGACAAAATCTCAAGTAAGCTGGCAATTAAAAGGGTTAATAGTACCTCTGCATGTTGGGTATTGTTCTGTTCGGGGGACCTTGCGCTTTCAGACTTAGCTTGTTTTTTCTTGTTTGCATATTTATATTTTAGTAAAAGGTGTTTTTTATTCTGCTTTTTTATACATTTTTTAGGGAAACTCTGCGCAACCAAAGAGTTCTTTGAGGGATTAATTCCAGAAAGATGAGCCCACTACAACAAGCTGGGTACGCTTAGAAAGCTTAACATGTGTACTTTCAGGGAATATATGGTTTATGGGGGATATTCCAAATGTAAAGGGTTGTTTTGGTTGAAAAATCGCAAGGTGCGCACTTTGTCTGCAGAGCTGAAATTTTCAAGAAAAATTACCGTTACGCACATGCTTTACTTTGGGGTGTTTGGCAACTCTTTCCTTGACAGAACCCATGCATGTTGGGTATCGTTCTGTTCGGGGGATGTTGCTTTTTCAGATCATTTTTGTTTTTTCTTGTTTCTATATAGTTTTTTTAGGAAAATGTGGCTTTGATTCTGCTTTTTTATCCTTTTTTTAGGGAAACTCTTTGCAACCAAAGAATACATTGAGGGATTACTTCTAGAAAACTGTGGCCACATCAACAAGCCTGGTACAAATAGAAAGCCTGAGGTGTGTACTTCCAGAGAATATATAGTTTGTGGGGGGTATTTCAAATGTAAAGGGTTGTTTTTCTGGAAAAACTGCAAGGTGCGCATAGCGCATATCACAGTTGTATTTTTTCAGAAAATCCCCTAAAGCTCTGTTTCAGTTTGGGGGAGTCTCCTGGGCAGGAAAAGGTGTCTACCTATACATATGTGGTACCGCTGTAACTGTGAGAAATTGGGGTTTCACACGCAATAAGATTTTATTGACAAACTTACATTTTTTATTACAAAAAAACACTACAAATTGTAAAAAATTGATTTTTTTAAATTTTTTTGCACATATTTCGCCAAAAAAATATTGAGAATACACCTAAAAAATGACAAACAAGACATTTCATGGTAAAGCTCAGACTCTGCTGAAAAAAACAATATATCATTTTCCTGGGAAATCCCTGGAAATCCCTTAAAAATCACATTTGAACATGGGGAGTGCAAAATAGTGCAAAATGGTCTGGCAACAGAGGCTGGCACTTAAAGGGTTAAAGAGACACTGGAGTTGACAGCAGGAGCCCAAAAATTGGATGAATCACACCCTGGAGTTGCAAGCAGCAGCAGCTGCCCAAACCTAGCTTGAAAGACACACTGGAGTTGGCTTCAGGAGCCCAAAAATTGGATGAATCACACCCTGGAGCTGCAAGCAGCAGCAGCAGCAGGAGGCCAAACATTGGCTGAAAGGCACACCCTGAAGTTGGCATCAGCAGGAGCCCAAAAATTGGTTGGAAGGCACACCCTGAAGTTGGCATCAGCAGGAGCCCAAAAATTGGCCTAAAGACATAAATATGTTTTGCACCATTTGGAAAGTGTAAAACGTGGCACCATGCTGAATCTAGTCGCATGCATCAGGCATTGGTGGGTGGAAATCCTGGCTGATCCATCCCTGATTCATTTTGACAAAGGTGAGTCTCTCCACATTTTTAGTTGACAGACGAGTTCTCCTCGCTGTAACTATGGCCCCCGCCGCACTAAACACCCGCTCAGATGGCACGCTACTTGCCGGGCAGGACAGCTTTTCCAGGGCAAACTCTGCTAGTTGCGGCCACAAATCAAGTTTGGCTGCCCAGAAGTCCAGCGGATCCTCAAGGTGTGTTGGCATGGTCATGTCAAAGTATGACATGACCTGCTGGTTCAGGTCCTGCTCCAGGTCTTCCTGCTGCTCATGAGTAGCCTCACTATGCGGGTGTAGAAAGCTACTCATTAGCAACTGAAGACTGAGGCTGCTGCTGATGGAGCTGCTGCTGCTGCTCCTGCCAACCCCCCCAGCAGCCATGGCAGTGGAAGGTGAGCGCAGAGGTCCCCTCGAGTCATACCTGCGAGAGTATGGACCATGGCGCAGATAGGCATCGGCCAACTGCCTACGTAGAATGTCTTTGTAGTAGTTCAGTTTGTCCTCCCTCTCGGCCGGTATAAAAAATGCCCCCATTTTGTGCCGGAAGCGAGGGTCCAATAAGGTGGACATCCAGAAGTCATCCCGCCGACAAATGGAAACAATTCTGGGGTCACTACGCAAGCACGTGAGCATGCTTCCTGCCATTTGCGCAAGTGACTCGGATGGACTACCTGTCTCCATCTCCACTGCATACTGTCCACGGTGTGTCCGGGTCCTCTGTCTCGCCTTCCTCAAAAACCACTAGCTCCTCTGGCTGCTCCTGCTCCTCCTTTCCTGTCTGCTGACTAGATAAACCAGCCATTTCGCCAAGCCTAAACTGTGTTTCGCTGGGCAACTCCTCCTCCTCTTCCTCCTCCTCCTCCAGTTCAGCTCCAACGGGGTTCATGTAGACGCCATGTCTCCAGTGCCCTGACCAGCCATGGTTTCCAACATGTGGTGTAGTACATGAAGCAGTGGAATCACGTCGTTCATCCCGTAATCCTGCCGACTGACAAATAAAGTGGCTTCCTCAAAGGGCCTGAGCAAACGGCAGGTGTCACGTATGAGCTGCCGCTGGTTGACATTTAAGTTACACAGGGGAGTCCCCCTATCCGCTTGGATCATCAGGAAATCCGTGATGGCTTTTCTCTGTTCATATAATCGGTCCAACATGTGAAGGGTGGAATTCCAACGGGTGGAAACATCGCAAATCAGACTATGTTGGGGGATACCGTTCTGACGCTGTAGCTCAAGAAGGGTGTGTTTGGCGGTGTATGAGTGGCTGAAGTGCATGCAAAGTTTCCTTGAAGTTGTTAGGATGTCTTGCAGATGGGGGGAACACTTCAGAAACCGCTTGACAACCAGATTGAAGACGTGAGCCATGCAGGGGGCATGGGTCAGGCTTCCTTGGCGCAGCGCAGACAAAATGTTCTTCCCATTGTCGGTAACCAAGATTCCCATTCTAAGTTTTCTTGGAGTAAGCCATGTTTGGATTTCCTGATGAATACATTTAAGCAGTTCCTCCCCTGTGTGACTCCTTTCGCCAAGACAAACCATGTGAAGCACTGCGTGACACCTCCGTGCCCTGCACACATGGTAGACTGGAGGGGCACTGAGACTTGAGCCTACAGTGGAGGGTGAGGAGATGGCGGAGGATGAGGAGGCCGAGTCGCAGAGTGTCACAGGCCCAACGGGCAGGGAGCACGGAGGCCGAAGCGGCGTGACCTGTCCAAGTTGCTGCTGCTGCAAAGGGACCACATTCACCCAATGGGCCGTAAACGACATGTACTGTCCCTGACCGTTACAGCTCCAGACGTCGGCGCTGCCATGCAATTTGCTACACACCGACAGGCTCAAGGACTGGCCCACCTTCTGTTCAACAAAAGTGTGCAGCGCTGGTACTGCCTTCTTGGCAAAGAAATGACGGCTTGGGACTCTCCACCTCGGCTTGGCACAAGCCATCAGTTCTCTGAAAGGTGCAGAGTCCACCACCTGAAAAGGTAGCGACTGCAGCAACAGCAACTTGGACAGGAGCACATTCAGCTTCTGCGCAGTAGGATGAGTGGGTGCATACTGCTGTCTCTTGGACATGGCTTCCCTGATGGATTGCTGGCATGATGCATGACTTGGAGGAGGAGGAGCAGGAGCGATAGAGGATGGGTATGACGCACAGCTGCCTTCGGCTGAGGTGCTGGAGCCTTGGCTGGCAGAAATTGGGAGCGGCGTGCCACTTGGTGAGGAAGCAGGCTGGACTACCTCTTCGGAGCCTCGGTTCTCTCATGCCGCTTTATGGTGACGCATCATATAATGACATCAGTTCTCTGAAAGGTGCAGAGTCCACCACCTGAAAAGGGAGCGACTGCAGCACCAGCAACTTGGACAGGAGCACATTCAGCTTCTGCGCCGTAGGATGAGTGGGCGCATACTGCTGTCTCTTGGACATGGCTTCGCTGATGGATTGCTGGCGGGATGCCACTTGGTGAGGAAGCAGACTGGACCACCCCTTGGGAGCCTCGGTTCTCCCAGGTCGCTTTATGGTGACGCATCATATGTTGACGCAGGGCCGTGGTGCTAACATTTGGGCCCTGGCCACGCTTCACCTTCTGCCTACATATCTTGCATGTGGCCATGTTACCCTCCTGCGAATGCTTCAGGAAAAACTGCCACACTGCCGAGTAGCTACTTTTCCCACCAACGGGCCTCACTGATTCGCTGCTATTGTCGCCAACTCCAGGAACCCCTGCCCCACAACCTCCCGATAAGGTAGCCTGCCGTGCAGCAGGTGCTCTACCCCGGCCCCGTTTGGCTCCAGGCTTTACAATTGTGCCCCCATGCTGCCTGCCAACCATGCTGCTAACACCTTGCTGCCTGAGCTGCTGACTCTGGGGCAACCTGCGCCCCCTCTTCTCCTGATGATGACGATGAAGCCCCTTCATCACCCGGCTCCCAAGTGCGATCGGCTTCATCATCATCATCATTATCACCGAGTTGTGGCTGTACGTCACTGATGTTCGTGGATTCGTCAACAGTGTCTGGCACAGGAGCTGGAACGCTCGCAGCACCCACGACACTGTCCACATCACTATTTGTCTGCCTAGCTAAAGAAGCCACCTCCATTTCTTGGCTGGGCAGTAGCTGCTGACTGTCCTCTATCTGATCGTCCTCCTCACTAAAGAGTGGAGCTGAACCCAAAGCATAGGATACGTCGCTGGGGGAGGGAACGGTGTAGGATAGAGGCAATGGGAGGACAGGTGACTGCTCTCGGGGCATGCCAACTCAGGGTTGTGTCAGAGGAACCTACCGACCCTAGACTGGGGGTCTCAGACGTAAGTTGTGATGATGTTGTTGATGAGCGCGTTAACCAATCTACCACGGCAGATGCGTTACTGGTGGAGACCCGACCGCTAGCAGATACTGGCAGACCAGGTCTCTCACCGTGACTCCTGCTGCCACTCGCCCCTAGTCTGCTGCGACCTCTGCCTGCTGAATCTTGGCCTCTGCCACTCCTCTTTGAACATCCTGGCACTTGTCTGCCTGACATTTTTATGTATTTCCTTAAACAGATAGGGTTCAATGTGCAGTTTTGCGGTGCCCTGCGGCCTGGTTTATTAAAAGCAGTCAAAAGCAAATGTGATGCCCCCACAGCAGACCTGAGATCAGTATATATGCACAGCAACAGTGTCTAAGCAGGCTCAAACAGGCCAAATTACTTTAAATAACTGTGCAGCTTACAGTAAATACAGAGGCTAATGTGATGTTACAGAATGGGATGCCCCCAAGCAGGCTTTATAACAGTATATATGCACAGCAACAGTGTCTAAGCAGGCTCAAGCAGGTCAAATTACTTTAAATAACTGTGCAGCTTACAGTAAATACAGAGGCTAATGTGATGTTACAGAATGGGATGGCCCACAGCAGACTTGAGATCAGTATATATGCACACAGCAACAGTGTGTAAGCAGGCTCATACAGGCCAAATTACTTAAAATAACTGTGCAGCTTACAGTAAATACAGAGGCTAATGGTATGTTACAGAATGGGATGCCTCACAGCAGACTTGAGATCAGTATATATGCACACAGCAACAGTGTGTAAGCAGGCTCATACAGGCCAAATTACTTTAAATAACTGTGCAGCTTACAGTAAATACAGAGGCTAATGGTATGTTACAGAATGGGATGGCCCCAAGCAGACTTGAGATCAGTATATATGCACACAGAAACAGTGTGTAAGCAGGCTCATACAGGCCAAATTACTTTAAATAACTGTGCAGCTTACATTAAATACAGAGGCTAATGGTATGTTACAGAATGGGATGCCCCCAAGCACACTTGAGATCAGTATATCTGCACACAGCAACAGTGTGTAATCAGGCTCATACAGGCCAAATTACTTTAAATAACTGTGCAGCTTACAGTAAATACAGAGGCTAATGGTATGTTACAGAATGGGATGCCTCACAGCAGACTTGAGATCAGTATATATGCACACAGCAACAGTGTGTAAGCAGGCTCATACAGGCCAAATTACTTTAAATAACTGTGCAGCTTACAGTAAATACAGAGGCTAATGTGATGTTACAGAATGGGATGGCCCACAGCAGACTTGAGATCAGTATATATGCACACAGCAACAGTGTGTAAGCAGGCTCATACAGGCCAAATTACTTTAAATAACTGTGCAGCTTACAGTAAATACAGAGGCTAATGGTATGTTACAGAATGGGATGCCCCCAAGCAGACTTGAGATCAGTATATATTCACACAGCAAAAGTGTGTAAGCAGGCTCATACAGGCCAAATTACTTTAAATAACTGTGCAGCTTACAGTAAATACAGAGGCTAATGGTATGTTACAGAATGGGATGCCCCCAAGCAGACTTGAGATCAGTATATATGCACACAGCAACAGTGTGTAAGCAGGCTCATACAGGCCAAATTACTTTAAATAACTGTGCAGCTTACAGTAAATACAGAGGCTAATGTGATGTTACAGAATGGGATGGCCCACAGCAGACTTGAGATCAGTATATATGCACACAGCAACAGTGTGTAAGCAGGCTCATACAGGCCAAATTACTTTAAATAACTGTGCAGCTTACAGTAAATACAGAGGCTAATGGTATGTTACAGAATGGGATGCCCCCAAGCAGACTTGAGATCAGTATATATTCACACAGCAAAAGTGTGTAAGCAGGCTCATACAGGCCAAATTACTTTAAATAACTGTGCAGCTTACAGTAAATACAGAGGCTAATGGTATGTTACAGAATGGGATGCCCCCAAGCAGACTTGAGATCAGTATATATGCACACAGCAACAGTGTGTAAGCAGGCTCATACAGGCCAAATTACTTTAAATAACTGTGCAGCTTACAGTAAATACAGAGGCTAATGTGATGTTACAGAATGGGATGCCTCACAGCAGACTTGAGATCAGTATATATGCACACAGCAACAGTGTGTAAGCAGGCTCATATAGGCCAAATTAATTTAAATAACTGTGCAGCTTACAGTAAATACAGAGGCTAATGGTATGTTACAGAATGGGATGCCCCCAAGCAGACTTGAGATCAGTATATATGCACAGAGCATCAGTGTGTAAGCAGGCTCATACAGGCCAAATTACTTTAAATAACTGAGCAGCTTACAGTAAATACAGAGACTAATGTGATGTTACAGAATGGGATGGCCCCAAGCAGACTTGAGATCAGTATATATGCACACAGCAACCGTGTGTAAGCAGGCTCATACAGGCCAAATTACTTTAAATAAGTTTGCAGCTTAGAGTAAATACAGAGGCTAATGGTATGTTACAGAATGGGATGCCCCCAAGCAGACTTGAGATCAGTATATATGCACACAGCAACAGTGTGTAAGCAGGCTCATACAGGCCAAATTACTTTAAATAACTGTGCAGCTTACAGTAAATACAGAGGCTAATGGTATGTTACAAAATGGGATGCCCCCAAGCAGACTTGAGATCAGTATATATGCACACAGCAACAGTGTGTAAGCAGGCTCATACAGGCCAAATTACTTTAAATAACTGTGCAGCTTACAGTAAATACAGAGGCTAATGGTATGTTACAGAATGGGATGCCTCACAGCAGACTTGAGATCAGTATATATGCACACAGCAACAGTGTGTAAGCAGGCTCATACAGGCCAAATTACTTTAAATAACTGTGCAGCTTACAGTAAATACAGAGGCTAATGTGATGTTACAGAATGGGATGCCTCACAGCAGACTTGAGATCAGTATATATGCACACAACAACAGTGTGTAAGCAGGCTCATACAGGCCAAATTACTTTAAATAACTGTGCAGCTTACAGTAAATACAGAGGCTAATGTGATGTTACAGAATGGGATGGCCCCAAGTAGACTTGAGATCAGTATATATGCACACAGCAACAGTGTGTAAGCAGGCTCATACAGGCCAAAATACTTTAAATAACTGTGCAGCTTACAGTAAATACAGAGTCTAATGGTATGTTACAGAATGGGATGGCCCACAGCAGACTTGAGATCAGTATATATGCACACAGCAACAGTGTGTAAGCAGGCTCATACAGGCCAAATTACTTTAAATAACTGTGCAGCTTACATTAAATACAGAGGCTAATGTGATGTTACAGAATGGGATGCCTCACAGCAGACTTGAGATCAGTATATATGCACACAGCAACAGTGTGTAAGCAGGCTCATACAGGCCAAAATTATTTAAATAACTGTGCAGCTTACAGTAAATACAGAGGCTAATGGTATGTTCCAGAATGGGATGCCCCCAAGCAGACTTGAGATCAGTATATATGCACACAGCATCAGTGTGTAAGCAGGCTCATACAGGCCAAATTACTTTAAATAACTGTGCAGCTTACAGTAAATACAGAGACTAATGTGATGTTACAGAATGGGATGGCCCACATCAGACTTGAGATCAGTAGATATGCACACAGCTACAGTGTGTAAGCAGGCTCATACAGGCCAAATTACTTTAAATAAGTTTGCAGCTTAGAGTAAATACAGAGGCTAATGGTATGTTACAGAATGGGATGCCCCCAAGCAGACTTGAGATCAGTATATATGCACACAGCAACAGTGTGTAAGCAGGCTCATACAGGCCAAATTACTTTAAATAACCGTGCAGCTTACAGTAAATACAGAGGCTAATGGTATGTTACAGAATGGGATGGCCCACAGCAGACTTGAGATCAGTATATATGCACACAGCAACAGTGTGTAAGCAGGCTCATACAGGCCACATTACTTTAAATAACTGTGCAGCTTACAGTAAATACAGAGGCTAATGGTATGTTACAGAATGGGATGGCCCACAGCAGACTTGAGATCAGTATATATGCACACAGCAACAGTGTGTAAGCAGGCTCATACAGGCCAAATTACTTTAAATAACTGTGCAGCTTACAGTAAATACAGAGGCTAATGGTATGTTACAGAATGGGATGCCCCCAAGCAGACTTGAGATCAGTATATATGCACACAGCAACAGTGTGTAAGCAGGCTCATACAGGCCAAATTACTTTAAATAACTGTGCAGCTTACAGTAAATACAGAGGCTAATGTGATGTTACAGAATGGGATGGCCCACAGCAGACTTGAGATCAGTATATATGCACACAGCAACAGTGTGTAAGCAGGCTCATACAGGCCAAATTACTTTAAATAAGTTTGCAGCTTAGAGTAAATACAGAGGCTAATGGTATGTTACAGAATGGGATGCCCCCAAGCAGACTTGAGATCAGTATATATGCACACAGCAACAGTGTGTAAGCAGGCTCATACAGGCCAAATTACTTTAAATAACTGTGCAGCTTACAGTAAATACAGATTCTAATGGTATGTTACAGAATGGGATGCCTCAAAGCAGACTTGAGATCAGTATATATGCCCACAGCAACAGTGTGTAAGCAGGCTCATACAGGCCAAATTACTTTAAATAACTGTGCAGCTTACAGTAAATACAGAGGCTAATGTGATGTTACAGAATGGGATGCCTCACAGCAGACTTGAGATCAGTATATATGCACACAGCAACAGTGTGTAAGCAGGCTCATACAGGCCAAATTACTTTAAATAACTGTGCAGCTTATAGTAAATACAGAGGCTAATGTGATGTTACAGAATGGGATGCCTCACAGCAGACTTGAGATCAGTATATATGCACACAGCAACAGTGTGTAAGCAGGCTCATACAGGCCAAATTACTTTAAATAACTGTGCAGCTTACAGTAAATACAGAGGCTAATGTGATGTTACAGAATGGGATGGCCCCAAGCAGACTTGAGATCAGTATATATGCACACAGCAACAGTGTGTAAGCAGGCTCATACAGGCCAAATTACTTTAAATAACTGTGCAGCTTACAGTAAATACAGAGGCTAATTTGATGTTACAGAATGGGGTGGCCCACAGCAGACTTGAGATCAGTATATATGCACACGGCAACAGTGTGTAAACAGGCTCATACAGGCCAAATTACTTTAAATAACTGTGCAGCTTACAGTAAATACAGAGGCTAATGTGATGTTACAGAATGGGATGCCTCACAGCAGACTTGAGATCAGTATATATGCACACAGCAACAGTGTGTAAGCAGGCTCATACAGGCCAAATTACTTTAAATAACTGTGCAGCTTACAGTAAATACAGAGGCTAATGGTATGTTACAGAATGGGATGCCCCCAAGCAGACTTAAGATCAGTATATATGCACACAGCAACAGTGTGTAAGCAGGCTCATACAGGCCAAATTACTTTAAATAACTGTGCAGCTTACAGTAAATACAGAGGCTAATGTGATGTTACAGAATGGGATGGCCCACAGCAGACTTGAGATCAGTATATATGCACACAGCAACAGTGTGTAAGCAGGCTCATACAGGCCAAATTACTTTAAATAACTGTGCAGCTTACAGTAAATACAGAGGCTAATGGTATGTTACAGAATGGGATGCCCCCAAGCAGACTTGAGATCAGTATATATTCACACAGCAAAAGTGTGTAAGCAGGCTCATACAGGCCAAATTACTTTAAATAACTGTGCAGCTTACAGTAAATACAGAGGCTAATGGTATGTTACAGAATGGGATGCCCCCAAGCAGACTTGAGATCAGTATATATGCACACAGCAACAGTGTGTAAGCAGGCTCATACAGGCCAAATTACTTTAAATAACTGTGCAGCTTACAGTAAATACAGAGGCTAATGTGATGTTACAGAATGGGATGGCCCACAGCAGACTTGAGATCAGTATATATGCACACAGCAACAGTGTGTAAGCAGGCTCATACAGGCCAAATTACTTTAAATAACTGTGCAGCTTACAGTAAATACAGAGGCTAATGGTATGTTACAGAATGGGATGCCCCCAAGCAGACTTGAGATCAGTATATATTCACACAGCAAAAGTGTGTAAGCAGGCTCATACAGGCCAAATTACTTTAAATAACTGTGCAGCTTACAGTAAATACAGAGGCTAATGGTATGTTACAGAATGGGATGCCCCCAAGCAGACTTGAGATCAGTATATATGCACACAGCAACAGTGTGTAAGCAGGCTCATACAGGCCAAATTACTTTAAATAACTGTGCAGCTTACAGTAAATACAGAGGCTAATGTGATGTTACAGAATGGGATGCCTCACAGCAGACTTGAGATCAGTATATATGCACACAGCAACAGTGTGTAAGCAGGCTCATATAGGCCAAATTAATTTAAATAACTGTGCAGCTTACAGTAAATACAGAGGCTAATGGTATGTTACAGAATGGGATGCCCCCAAGCAGACTTGAGATCAGTATATATGCACAGAGCATCAGTGTGTAAGCAGGCTCATACAGGCCAAATTACTTTAAATAACTGAGCAGCTTACAGTAAATACAGAGACTAATGTGATGTTACAGAATGGGATGGCCCCAAGCAGACTTGAGATCAGTATATATGCACACAGCAACCGTGTGTAAGCAGGCTCATACAGGCCAAATTACTTTAAATAAGTTTGCAGCTTAGAGTAAATACAGAGGCTAATGGTATGTTACAGAATGGGATGCCCCCAAGCAGACTTGAGATCAATATATATGCACACAGCAACAGTGTGTAAGCAGGCTCATACAGGCCAAATTACTTTAAATAACTGTGCAGCTTACAGTAAATACAGAGGCTAATGGTATGTTAAAAAATGGGATGCCCCCAAGCAGACTTGAGATCAGTATATATGCACACAGCAACAGTGTGTAAGCAGGCTCATACAGGCCAAATTACTTTAAATAACTGTGCAGCTTACAGTAAATACAGAGGCTAATGGTATGTTACAGAATGGGATGCCTCACAGCAGACTTGAGATCAGTATATATGCACACAGCAACAGTGTGTAAGCAGGCTCATACAGGCCAAATTACTTTAAATAACTGTGCAGCTTACAGTAAATACAGAGGCTAATGTGATGTTACAGAATGGGATGCCTCACAGCAGACTTGAGATCAGTATATATGCACACAACAACAGTGTGTAAGCAGGCTCATACAGGCCAAAATACTTTAAATAACTGTGCAGCTTACAGTAAATACAGAGGCTAATGGTATGTTACAGAATGGGATGGCCCACAGCAGACTTGAGATCAGTATATATGCACACAGCAACAGTGTGTAAGCAGGCTCATACAGGCCAAATTACTTTAAATAACTGTGCAGCTTACATTAAATACAGAGGCTAATGTGATGTTACAGAATGGGATGCCTCACAGCAGACTTGAGATCAGTATATATGCACACAGCAACAGTGTGTAAGCAGGCTCATACAGGCCAAAATTATTTAAATAACTGTGCAGCTTACAGTAAATACAGAGGCTAATGGTATGTTCCAGAATGGGATGCCCCCAAGCAGACTTGAGATCAGTATATATGCACACAGCATCAGTGTGTAAGCAGGCTCATACAGGCCAAATTACTTTAAATAACTGTGCAGCTTACAGTAAATACAGAGACTAATGTGATGTTACAGAATGGGATGGCCCACATCAGACTTGAGATCAGTATATATGCACACAGCAACAGTGTGTAAGCAGGCTCATACAGGCCAAATTACTTTAAATAAGTTTGCAGCTTAGAGTAAATACAGAGGCTAATGGTATGTTACAGAATGGGATGCCCCCAAGCAGACTTGAGATCAGTATATATGCACACAGCAACAGTGTGTAAGCAGGCTCATACAGGCCAAATTACTTTAAATAACCGTGCAGCTTACAGTAAATACAGAGGCTAATGGTATGTTACAGAATGGGATGGCCCACAGCAGACTTGAGATCAGTATATATGCACACAGCAACAGTGTGTAAGCAGGCTCATACAGGCCACATTACTTTAAATAACTGTGCAGCTTACAGTAAATACAGAGGCTAATGGTATGTTACAGAATGGGATGCCCCCAAGCAGACTTGAGATCAGTATATATGCACACAGCAACAGTGTGTAAGCAGGCTCATACAGGCCAAATTACTTTAAATAACTGTGCAGCTTACAGTAAATACAGAGGCTAATGTGATGTTACAGAATGGGATGGCCCACAGCAGACTTGAGATCAGTATATATGCACACAGCAACAGTGTGTAAGCAGGCTCATACAGGCCAAATTACTTTAAATAAGTTTGCAGCTTAGAGTAAATACAGAGGCTAATGGTATGTTACAGAATGGGATGCCCCCAAGCAGACTTGAGATCAGTATATATGCACACAGCAACAGTGTGTAAGCAGGCTCATACAGGCCAAATTACTTTAAATAACTGTGCAGCTTACAGTAAATACAGATTCTAATGGTATGTTACAGAATGGGATGCCTCACAGCAGACTTGAGATCAGTATATATGCCCACAGCAACAGTGTGTAAGCAGGCTCATACAGGCCAAATTACTTTAAATAACTGTGCAGCTTACAGTAAATACAGAGGCTAATGTGATGTTACAGAATGGGATGCCTCACAGCAGACTTGAGATCAGTATATATGCACACAGCAACAGTGTGTAAGCAGGCTCATACAGGCCAAATTACTTTAAATAACTGTGCAGCTTATAGTAAATACAGAGGCTAATGTGATGTTACAGAATGGGATGCCTCACAGCAGACTTGAGATCAGTATATATGCACACAGCAACAGTGTGTAAGCAGGCTCATACAGGCCAAATTACTTTAAATAACTGTGCAGCTTACAGTAAATACAGAGGCTAATGTGATGTTACAGAATGGGATGGCCCCAAGCAGACTTGAGATCAGTATATATGCACACAGCAACAGTGTGTAAGCAGGCTCATACAGGCCAAATTACTTTAAATAACTGTGCAGCTTACAGTAAATACAGAGGCTAATTTGATGTTACAGAATGGGGTGGCCCACAGCAGACTTGAGATCAGTATATATGCACACGGCAACAGTGTGTAAACAGGCTCATACAGGCCAAATTACTTTAAATAACTGTGCAGCTTACAGTAAATACAGAGGCTAATGGTATGTTACAGAATGGGATGCCTCACAGCAGACTTGAGATCAGTATATATGCACACAGCAACAGTGTGTAAGCAGGCTCATACAGGCCAAATTACTTTAAATAACTGTGCAGCTTACAGTAAATACAGAGGCTAATGGTATGTTACAGAATGGGATGCCTCACAGCAGACTTAAGATCAGTATATATGCACACAGCAACAGTGTGTAAGCAGGCTCATACAGGCCAAATTACTTTAAATAACTGTGCAGCTTACAGTAAATACAGAGGCTAATGTGATGTTACAGAATGGGATGCCCCCAAGCAGACTTGAGATCAGTATATATGCACACAGCATCAGTGTGTAAGCAGGCTCATACAGGCCAAATTACTTTAAATAACTGTGCAGCTTACAGTAAATACAGAGGCTAATGGTATGTCACAGAATGGGATGCCCCCAAGCAGACTTGAGATCAGTATATATGCACACAGCAACAGTGTGTAAGCAGGCTCATACAGGCCAAATTACTTTAAATAACTGTGCAGCTTACAGTAAATACAGAGGCTAATGGTATGTTACAGAATGGGATGCCCCCAAGCAGACTTGAGATCAGTAAATATGCACACAGCAACAGTGTGTAAGCAGGCTCATACAGGCCAAATTACTTTAAATAACTGTGCAGCTTACAGTAAATACAGAGGCTAATGATATGTTACAGAATGGGATGCCTCACAACAGACTTGAGATCAGTATATATGCACACAGCAACAGTGTGTAAGCAGGCTCATACAGGCCAAATTACTTTAAATAACTGTGCAGCTTACAGTAAATACAGAGGCTAATGTGATGTTACAGAATGGGATGCCTCACAGCAGACTTGAGATCAGTATATATGCACACAGCAACAGTGTGTAAGCAGGCTCATACAGGCCAAATTACTTTAAATACTTGTGCAGCTTACAGTAAATACAGAGGCTAATGAGATTTTACAAAATGGTAATGTTCCCACAGCAGACTTGAGATCAGTTCAGTATATATGCACATCAAAAGTAGCCTGAAACAGCTAACAAAGCCAGTCAGCCAGCCAGTAACACTCAGGCTGGATGAAAAAAAAAAAAATCTCCCTGTGACTGCCTCCGATTTTTCCTAACTTTCCCTGCTTCTCGCTGACTTCCTGCCTGTCTCCTGCCTGTCCCTGTCTCTCTAACTGTCTCTCCCTGACTACAGCAGTGTCCTGTCTCTCACGAATGCAATAGAGAAATGAGGAAAAGCAAGATGTCCGCCACCTTGAATAGCGCTGTGACGTCACCGGGCTTGCTGGCTGCTGATAGGCTGCATGTGACGGCCCCAGCATGCACTGGAGCGGGGTAGATGTCTGGACATGTCCCGTCCGCCATCTTAGAATGCCTGTAATGTAAATGAATGGATGTTAAAGGAAAACTTCGAGCGATCGAAGCACGGGGAAATTCGGATTCGATCCGAATCGAATTTTTTCATGAAATTCGGATCGAATCTGGGTTCGTCCGGATCGATTCGCTCATCCCTAGTCATTTTCTTACAAAAATACATTAACACAAAACTAATGGCCAAAGAAATATTTAGAGATTAAGATTCACATGCCCGCGAAGTGGTTTGGTTAAGTTTTAGGGGTCAGAAATGGAAGAAGAAGGAAAGCGCAAAGTGGTTTGGGTGAGTTTTAGGGGTGAAAAATGGAAGAAGAACCTAATCGCAAAGTGGTTTGGGTAAGTTTTAGGGGTCAGAAATGGAAGAGAAACCTAACCGCGAAGTGGTTTGGGTAAGTTTTAGGGGTCAGAAATGGAAGAGGAACCTAACCGCGAAGTGGTTTGGGTAAGTTTTAGGGGTCAGAAATGGAAGAAGAACCTAACCGCAAAGGGGTTTGGGTGAGTTTTAGGGGTCAGAAATGGAAGAAGAAGGAATGCGCAAAGTGGTTTGGGTGAGTTTTAGGGGTCAGAAATGGAAGAAGAAGGAAAGAGCAAAGTGGTTTGGGTGAGTTTTAGGGGTCAGAAACAGAAGAAGAAGGAAAGCGCAAAGTGGTTTAGGTGAGTTTTAGGGGTCAGAAATGGAAGAAGAAGGAAAGCGCAAAGTGGTTTGGGTGAGTTTTAGGGGTGAAAAATGGAGGAAGAACCTAACCGCGAAGTGGTTTGGGTGAGTTTTAGGGGTGAAAAATGGAAGAAGAACCTAACCGCGAAGTGGTGTGGGTGAGTTTTAGGGGTCAGAAATGGAAGAAGAAGGAAAGCGCAAAGTGGTTTGGGTGAGTTTTAGGGGTCATACATGGAAGATGTAGGAAAGCGCAAAGTGGTTTAGCTAAGCATTGTAGCAGAAGTGAGTGACCCAAATATGTGAGCGAGCACTTTAATGAGTTAAGTTTGTAGTGCGCAGGCGTAAGATCGTAAGGATTTTCGTCTGGACGATTAGTTATTGAAAAAGGAAATCAGAATCTAAAGGGAAATGTAAAGGATTTGTGGGAGGAGACGATGGGAAAAGGACAAAAACGAAAGCCGACGTTGTAACATGAGAAAACAAAACGGAAAACTAACGCTGGAAAATGACATTCTCGTACTCGTACTCTGGCATACGAACGGACGAAGACTTTACAGAAGGCTTGCAATGCATGCATAGAATCGCTCGTACACTCATACGAGAGCGGGAACATTTAAAAAAAAAAAACAGATCGACACAAAAACTAAAGTCTTTTCTTGTCTCTCTGAATCAACCCTATAGACTGCAGTGGCATATTAGGCTCGATTCAGAGAGACAAAAAAAGACTTTAGTTTTAGTACAGATCTGTTTTTTTTTTTTTAATTTTCCCGCTCTCGTATGAGTGTGCGAGCGATTCTATGCATGCATTGCAGTCCTTCTGTAAAGTTTCCGTTCGTTCGTACGGCAGAGTACGAGTACGAGGATGTCATTTTCCAGCGTGACTTTTCCGTTTTATTTTCTCATGTTACAACGTAGGCTTTCGTTTCTGCCCTTTTCCCATTGTCTCCTTCCATGAATCCTTTACTTTTCCCGCTAGATTCTGTTTCCCTTTTTCAATAAATAATCGTCCAGACGGAAATCCTTACGATCGTGCGCCTGCACACTACAAACTTAACTCATTAAAGTGCTCGCCTACATATTTGCCACCCTCACTTCTACTACAATGTTTTGCTAAATCACTTAGCGCTATCCTCCATCTTCCCTTTTGGACCCTTAAAGCTCACCCCAACCACTTAGCGCTATCCTCCATCTTCCCTTTTGGACCCTTAAAGCTCACCCCAACCACTTCCCGGTTAGGTTCTTCTTCCATTTTAGGCCCCTAAAATTTACCCAAACCACTTCCCGGTTAGGTTCTTCTTCCCTTTTCGGCCCCTAAAACTTACCCAAACCATTTCCCGGTTAGGTTCTTCTTCCATTTTAGGCCCCTAAAACTTACCCAAACCACTTCCCGGTTATGTTCTTCTTACATTTTTGGCCCCTAAAACTTACCCAAACCACCTCCCGGTTATGTTCTTCTTCCATTTTATGCCCCTAAAACTTACCCAAACCACTTCCCGGTCATCTGAATCTTCATCTCTAAATATTTAATTTCACCCTTCGTTTGGTGTTAATGTATTTGTGTAAAAAAATGACACTGAAACTTGTATTTTGATTAATTTTTTTTTTTAGTAGAAGGCCATTATTTTTTGGCTTTTTTAAAAAAAATGTTGGTACAAATTTTATAAAATATTTTTGTTTTAAAAAACTTTAAAATGCTTTAAAATTTAAAATCTAAAAAAACTATTTACATAAAAAAACACAGTGACAGGACCCAGAACACTAATCTTCTTGTTGTCCCCAACGAGTCAACCAGCTGCTGCATATCGGCCACCAACTCAAGGACCCTTCTATTCATTTCTTCCACTCTTGCCCGTGTGGTCCCTGTATAAAATTATAACAAAATCATTATTTTGAGACAAAAACATGTTTCTCACCTGTGGATGGAATGTTTGTTAGTTGGCAACTTAAATCATGACGACATATGTCAGTCTGTTAAGTAATTAATCTAAAGAAATGGGCACAGGTCATTCTGTTAAGTAATTAATCTAAGGAAGTGGGCACAGGTCATTCTGTTAAGTAATTAATCTAAGGAAGTGGGCACAGGTCATTATGTTAAGTAATTATTCTAAGGAAGTGGGCACAGGTCATTCTGTTAAGGAATTAATCTAAGGAAGTGGGCACAGGTCAATCTGTTAAGTAATTAATCTAAGGAAGTGGGCACAGGTCATTATGTTAAGTAATTATTCCAAGAAAGTGGGCACAGGTCATTCTGTTAAGGAATTAATCTAAGGAAGTGGGCACAGGTCAATCTGTTAAGTAATTAATCTAATGAAGTGGGCACAGGTCATCATGTTAAGTAATTATTCTAAGGAAGTGGGCACAGGTCAATCTGTTAAGTAATTAATCTAAGGAAGTGGGCACAGGTCATTATGTTAAGTAATTATTTTAAGGAAGTGGGCACAGGTCATTCTGTTAAGGAATTAATCTAAGGAAGTGGGCACATGTCATTCTGTTAAGTTATTAATCTAAGGAAGTGGGCACAGGACATTATGTTAAGTAATTATTCTAAGGAAGTGGGCACAGGTCATTCTGTTAAGGAATTAATCTAAGGAAGTGGGCACAGGTCAATCTGTTAAGGAATTAATCTAAGGAAGTGGGCACGAGTCATTCTGCTAATGCCATTGACTATGGCTTGATGTATCTGGGTGATCATGTCAATTACAACATATTGCCAAGAATGACATTACAACTTACTTGGTTGGTGGCCGACGGATGCCTCGTTGGGGACAACCCTACGTCCTGGGCCCTGCCACTGTTGTGAAGTAGAGGCTGTCGAGACATGGCAAATAGGGTCACTTATAATGTCTTAGAGGCTGATTCATGAATAGCGGCAGGTAGCGACAGTTGAGTGACTGTAGCAGTATTTTCACAGCGCCCGCTAGTAGTCGCTGTGCTTGGCCGTTGTTCGGTTGTTGATAGCAACTCAGTCGGTGTGCAGTAATGTTGAATACAAGGTGACGAGTCGCTATTTGACAGGTTCCGCGATGTATGGGTGCGCATGATAGCGTCTGGTCAGAGCGACCGGCTCCCACCATATTCATCAAACAATCACGCTCAAAAAATTCAAGCGGCGTGAAATGCATGTTTAAACCCCAGAGCGCTGGCGGCGATGTGTTAAAAGTAGGCTTTTAACCCCCAAACCACCATATTTTTGGAAACCAAAAAAAATAAATTATTTTAAGAATTTAGTAATATGAATACAATAATGTCAGACCTGTTTTTTTTTTACCTTAAAAAAATTATCTAACATGGCAGAAGTGGTCACAGACTTTTTCACATTGAAAAAAAAAAAAAACATTAATAACAATTAATTATTAATATTTAAAGATTGTTCCACTGAAATGCATTGGAGAGCACCAGGTAGCGAGAGGTCGCTGTTCAAGGTCGGACGCTGGCGCTGTGGGCTGAGGCTGGAATAATGATGCATGAGTGGCTATCTGGCACTATCTCAGTCACTAAGCAGGATTGGCTTGATAAATGTGTGATTGTGGTGGGGAGCCGGCATTCTCGTGGCGGGTCCCGTCATTACCGGCCGCTCACCAGTCGCTACCTGTCGCTATCCCTTGTTAAATAAGGCCATTAGTCAACAGTAATCAAATGTCAATTTCAATGTGTGTGTCACATCACTCACCTTCTCCCTGTGCCTCCTGGGCTAGATCTGCTGCTATCTCCACATCTTCACCCGCTCCAGAAGCATCTACAAAAACAGATTAAGGGACTTAGCTTGGTAATAAATAGCATGTATATGTGTGTGCGGCTATATGAAGAGTCACATACCAGAGGCTCCCGCCTGCGTCGCTGGGTACGACTGCCTGCCCACGCCGTGCCGCCCCTCCTCTGTGGAAAGGTCCAGGGGCAGGTCGGAGGACCCAACAGAGGAGGGGTAGGACCGTCGCCCTGGAGATCCACCACCTTCACTTCCAGCTGCAGACTCATGCAGCACTGGTCGGCCTGTGCGCCTCCAGGTGCAGCGGATTCGTACTCCATTTTCAACACTAGAAAAGAAAAGCTATTATAACTAAAGGTCTACCTTCTGTATTGCTTACATCTAGCATGCAATCGCTATGTACTTACTAGGGAAATGGAGTCCGAAAAAACGCCGCACCCGGGGCATGTGCAGCCGTTTCAGGTCCGACCAATGCTGCATAATCTGAGTGTGGGTGAAGGTGGTGTCCGTCTCATGTTGGATTCTGTAAACTATCTCCAGGGCAACAGTCCGCTTCTCAAATGAGTTGTCGTACCTGCGCTCCAGCATCGTCTACAAAACAAAAAATTTATATCAAACTGCATAGAAATATCTCTCACAAATCGATCATTTGAATAAATGACATTAACAGACACATTTTTTAGCCTAATACAATCGTTGTAGCTGCCATAAATGTTTTCTCGCACGTGTGGGCCCTAACTTCTATTTGGCAGGGAGTTTTAGACTCTTATAAAACATACCGTTTATTCCTGCGCTTCCTTAAGGGAAATGCATGCATTTAGATGGCAAATCAAAGGCATTAAAAGACACTTACAAGCATGATTATCTCTTCTTGTTGGCGGGTGAAGATTGGGGGCGCCATCTAGCCTCTTGTCTGCAGCAGATAAGTAATGCCCCAGCGGTTTCCGGGTTCCGCGCGGCTGGACGAACGGCCATGCATACGTGAACGCGTAAACGTCAGACCCCAGCATTAGTATTTAAAGGGTCCTGGAGCCACAGCTCATTCTCTTTCAGAGTCTCATCATTATGCCACCAAAAAAAGCCGCTGCTAAGGCCAAAGCAGCCAAGGAAGCCAGCAGCAAAAAGGCAGAGAAGTGTGAGGAGGCTTCAGCAGGCCCCACCACTCGCTCAAAAATGCCAAAGGCTAAGCAGTGGGAAACCCACAGTGGGCAGGCGAAGGCGACCACAAAGGTCAGCATCACCCCACCCACGTGGGAAAAGCTCACATGCAAATAGGCCAAGCCACCGGGCCCGAAGCCCCAGCAGCCAGAGCTCAACATCACCCGACCCACGTGGGAAAAGCTCACATGCAAAGAGGCCAAGCCACAGGGCCCGAAGCCCCAGCCGCCAGAGCTCAACATCACCCCACCCACGTGCATCAACCTCCCAGGGCCATGAAAGTGTGAAGGAGCCACAGAGGCACAGGCCAAGAAGCCCAACATCATCCACCACACCCTCTCCTCCGCGCCCACATTTGGCACCGGCACAGGTGGAAAGGCACTCTCCATATGCCACAGCTACGCCTGCTAGTTCAGTGGCCACCCAGCCAAGAACCCCAAGTCCATATCCAAGTCCAGTTCAATCAGAATCCAGCCACCTGTCCTACATTTCTCCCCAACACAGCCAGGCCAGAATGTCCCCCGATTTGCCACCAACCACTGATGAGCCAGAACGTCTAGCAACAGGGCGCACATTGCGCCGAGGCCACTTGAGTTGCAGGTTTGGTGAGGCCCAAACTCTGGCATTGGCTAGTGCCCTCACCTTGTATTATGATGAGCTATATGGGCGCAGATCCAAAGCTACAAGCAAACAGCGCTCACCAGACAGGTCAATGCAGCGGGGGAAGAGCTAAAAGATGTGGAGCAGATACAAAGGAAAATATCGGACCTCAAGTATGCAGCACGGAAGAAAGAAAATAAACGGCGTCATTACAGGTACATATATACTTTGTGGATTTGTCTTCGCCTTGTATTGGCAACATTTAGCTAAATGTGTCCAACTCTCTTTTTCAGCTTACAAACTGGCGGTGGATTCCCCACAAAACATTCCATTTTAACCGAGCTGAGGAGATGGTGCTGGGCCTGCTACATCCTGTGGCCTTAGAGGGACACTTGGCCCGACAGGACACAGACATCCCTACTATTCCTGCAGGTTAGTAATGTTAGTGTGTATGTGAAATGTGATCTACGTGTAAAATGAGGCACAGAGCCATATATTAACACATGCCCCTAGGGTGTGCCTTGTAGTGGAGGTAACAATTTAAACAGGGTGTGTTATGTGTGGCGACTCATCATTTGCCCTTCCTTGCCCATACATGATTTTGGAGAGTCTTGAGGAACACTATTGAGATTAGCAAAGGACTGCCTGTTATGTATTTAGAGTAAATTACATACAACACTTCCATCTTTATCTGTAGCCAATTTGGGTTTGAGCTGTGCTTTGCTCAGAAAGACTTGATCTGGGGTGCTCGAAAGTTTGACCTAGAAAGAATGGCAACCAGCCTAATCTAATGGCAAACGCTATTTGCAAGCTGAGTGTGGTCCCATAATGGGCTTTTAGGTATGTGTGAAGCCTCAGAAAAGCCAGTACATGCATGTTTATTTTGGTTAAGGAGACCAATGTGTATGTACTTGTTGACTAATACATCTAACAGATAATGGCATTCATAGTCAAGTTAAACTTGGTCCGTTGTGGGAGTTGCCATTCATGCATGGGCCCGTGTTTTAGTGAACCATATGTGTTATTACACATCACCAATGCCTAGTTGTGTGTTAACATGCCTTCTTTTCCACAATGCAACCCAGCATCATCCCTCGGCTAGCGGGGAATTACTCAGCCAGTTTTACCATGCTGTCTACTTCCGTGCTGCCTCGGACCCAGGATCCGATATATATGGTAAGTGTCTTTTTCTGATGTTGCTTATGCATGTGCCTTGCATGTGCCTTGCCATGTTTCTTTTTTGCTGAATTACATATGTATTCTCCAAACTGAACCTTTTTTATTTACATGTCCCAACAGACCCACACACTGATGAAGAAAATCCAGGAGCTGGAGGAGGATGGACCCTTCATTGGACCTTCTGAACAGCTCCCCCTGGGACAGAATCTGCAACTGTCCCAACATGTTTCTACACCAAATCCTCAGCAGCAGAGTGAAGCTGGCTGCATACTGCCAGCCCATCGTGGGCAGCATGCAGAGACTGAGCAGACAGTCCCCAGTGTTAGCTCTGCTGCTGAGGATTTGCCAAGCAGACCTGTGGCTGTTGGTGGACCTAGAGCCACATCATCTGCATGCCCCCCAACCCGGGGAATTGGGAGGCGTAGTCGACTACATCGGCCAGTTTCCCAGGGGAGGGGGCGCGCCGATGATGTAGTCAGCATGGCACCATGAGAGGCGGCTATTTCGCCTCCAAAACGAAACCACGAGCATCTTCATGGGCAATTAGAAACATTAAACAAGACCTTAAACTCCATGCTGACTGAATTTAGGTCCAACAACAGCCACCTTATCTAATTATTACAGTGCCATGCTTGAGGAAGTATCGAAATAGCAACAGCCACATGGCCACCTTAACTAACAATCTCATGATGGCTAAATTTTGAACTTCCAATAGAAACATGTTGGAACAGTTGCAGATTCTGAATGCCACACAGGCCCAGGTGAGGGCCCACCTCCAAGGGCCCCAACCTGGGTTTTATGGGCATGCCCATTTTAAGGCCTATTTGGTCTGTATCTGCTCCACATCTTTGCTCTACATCCCCACTGTATTGACCTGTCTGGTGAGCCCTACCAATATACCCTTTTGGTATGGCATTGCTTGTTTGCTTTGGATTTGCCCACATATAGCTCATTAGAGTGCTGAGGTAGCCCACTAGCCAATGCCGGAGGTCAAGCCTCAATGAACCTGCCACTCAAGCTGTTGTGCTGCATGCTTGTGGCGAATTACATTGGTTCTGGCTCCTCCTGTTTGTAGGCATGATTGGGGGACATTCTGGCCTGGCAAACTACTACCTTGACCCCTGGCTGATATTGAACTGGACTTGGATTGGGACTGGGGGTTCTTGTTTGGGTGGCCCACTGAGTAACAGGTGTAGATATGGCATAGGTTTGGCTGCTTTACACCTGTGCCTGTGGCAAATGTGGCAAAGCAAGAGAGGGTGTGTCTGTGGGCTAATTTGTTTGCTGACAAATTAGGACATGGCTAGAGATGAGCGAACTTTTGAAAAATTCGATTCGACTGATTCGCCGAATTTTCCGACAAAAATCGTTTCGACCCGAATTTATTCGCGATGAATCGCTATTAAAAACGGCTATTTCTGAGCCTCCTAGAGCCTCAATAGGGTTGTAAACCATTCTGCCTTGCTGTAACACACATAGGATGCGTGCTGGGTTAGTTAAATAATACTTTGAATAAATATCACATGCAGATCAGAGGCATCGCTAATAGAATCGCAGAGCGGCACAATTGCAGAGACTTGAAGTGGCATCACTATGAGGGGCAGGAGCCCAAACATTGCTTTAAAGTTGGCAGCAGCAGGAGCCCAAAAATTGGATGAATCACACCCTGTAGCAGCAGCAGGAACCCAAACATTACTTTAAAAAGACACTGGGGTTGGCTTCAGGAGCCCAAAAATTGGATGAATCACACCCTGAAGTTGGCAGCAGCAGCAGGAGCCCAAATATTACTTTAAAGAGACCCTGGGGTTGGCTTCAGGAGCCCAAAAATTGGATGAATCAAACCCTGGAGTTGGCAGCAGCAGCAGCAGGAGCCCAAATATTACTTTAAAGAGACCCTGGGGTTGGCTTCAGGAGCCCAAAAATTGGATGAATCAAACCCTGGAGTTGGCAGCAGCAGCAGCAGGAGCCCAAATATTACTTTAAAGAGACCCTGGGGTTGGCTTCAGGAGCCCAAAAATTGGATGAATCACACCCTGGAGTTGGCAGCAGCAGGAGCCCAAATATTACTTTAAAGAGACCCTGGGGTTGGCTTCAGGAGCCCAAAAATTGGATGAATCACACCCTGGAGTTGGCAGCAGCAGCAGGAGCCCAAATATTACTTTAAAGAGACCCTGGGGTTGGCTTCAGGAGCCCAAAAATTGGATGAATCACACCCTGAAGTTGGCAGCAGCAGCAGCCCAAACATTACTTTAAAGAGACACTGGGGTTGGCAGCAGGAGCCCAAAGATTGGATGAATCACACCCTGGAGTTGGCAGCAGCAGCAGCAGGAGCCCAAACATTACTTTAAAGAGACACTGGGGTTGGCTTCAGGAGCCCAAAAATTGGATGATTCACACCCTGGAGTTGGCAGGAGTTGGCAGCAGCAGCAGCAACAGGAGCCCAAACATTACTTTAAAGAGACCCTGGGGTTGGCTTCAGGAGCCCAAAAATTGGATGATTCACACCCTGGAGTTGGCAGCAGCAGCAGGAGCCCAAACATTACTTTAAAGAGACACTGGGGTTGGCTTCAGTAGCCCAAAAATTGGATGAATCACATCCTGGAGTTGGCAGCAGCAGCAGCAGGAGCCCAAATATTACTTTAAAGAGACCCTGGGGTTGGCTTCAGGAGCCCAAAAATTGGATGAATCACAACCTGGAGTTGGCAGCAGCAGCAGCAGGAGTCCAAACATTACTTTAAAGAGACCCTGGGGTTGGCTTCAGGAGCCCAAAAATTGGATGAATCACACCCTGGAGTTGGCAGCAGCAGCAGCAGGAGCCCAAATATTACTTTAAAGAGACCCTGGGGTTGGCTTCAGGAGCCCAAAAATTGGATGAATCACACCCTGGAGTTGGCAGCAGCAGCCCAAACATTACTTTAAAGAGACACTGGGGTTGGCTTCAGTAGCTCAAAAATTGGATGAATCACACCCTGGAGTTGGCAGCAGCAGCAGCAGCAGGAGCCCAAACATTACTTTAAAGAGACACTGGGGTTGGCTTCAGGAGCCCAAAAATTGGATGAATCACACCCTGGAGTTGGCAGCAGCAGCAGCAGGAGCTCAAATATTACTTTAAAGAGACACTGGGGTTGGCTTCAGGAGCCCAAAAAATTGGATGAATCACACCCTGGAGTTGGCAGCAGCAGCAGCCCAAACATTACTTTAAAGAGAAACTGGAGTTGGCAGCAGGAGCCCAAAAATTGGATGAATCACACCCTGGAGTTGGCAGCAGCAGCAGCAGCCCAAACATTACTTTAAAGAGACCCTGGGGTTGGCTTCAGGAGCCCAAAAATTGGATGAATCACACCCTGAAGTTGGCAGCAGCAGGAGCCCAAACATTACTTTAAAGAGACACTGGAGTTGGCTTCAGGAGCCCAAAAATTGGATGATTCACACCCTGGAGTTGCAAGCAGCAGCCCAAACATTGCTTTAAAGAGACACTGGGGTTGGCTTCAGGAGCCCAAAAATTGGATGAATCACACCCTGTGGAGAGTCATGTGGAGAAAAAGTAGCTTAGTTAGTAATATCTACATAAAATTATGAATAAACAAATGCAAAAGTATTGCCAAAGTGAAGTTTTGTTTGAGGGTGTGTTTCCACCTTTTAATTAAATCAGAAACAACAAGGTATCATTGCCTCTGACTAATTAGCCCTCAAAAATTCTTGGAATTTTTAATCTGGAATCATGTCTGATCCGTCTTATCCGAAGAATATTAATAAAAAGTAAGAGTAACGTAAAGGATTTTTTATCAATACTTACTTGTGGTCCGATGCGGAGGAATGTCTGTAACTGGAGAGCAGCGCCTTAAATCTGTTTTGCACGATCCATCTTTCTTTAGTGTTGGTCTGGCCCCGTCATCAATCTACTGGAATACATCAGGCATTGTTGGGAGGAAAGCTTGGCTGATCCATGCGCCATTCATTTCCACGCAGGGCAGTCTCTGGAAAAAAAAAGTATGTATAAACCAGGGTCTTTTTCATATAAAAACAAATGGTTATTTTTGCTTTTAAACCATATGTTCCACAGCTTTACCAGTCATTGTGTCAGCCAATGAAGCAACTTTGTCTCGAAGTGCTGCAAAAGCAGTCCACTGCATCACAAGTGGCATCTGACACCCCCAGTCAACTGTCTGTTGTCTATTGTTATGCTTTGGGTTCAGCTCCACTATCCATTGATGAAGATCTGATAATCATAAAATTCAGCAGCTACTGCCCAGCCAAGAAGTGGAGGAGACACTCGCCTCTTCTTCCACTAGCCGGCAATTAGTGATGAGGAGAGTGTCGTGGGAGGAGGTGTTGCAAGCCGAGGTAGAGGAAGAGGGTCCCTGGAGTCTGTGGTGGTGGTGGCGGCAGCAGCAGCAGCAGTGAATTATTGGGGACTGTTGATAGGAAAAATCAGCTACTCAGCGATGTGTCAGTTTTTCATGTTGCATCCACAATCCTGTGGAGAAAAAGTAGGTTAGTTAATATATATACATAAAATTATGAATAGACAAATGCAATAGTATTGCCAAAGTGAAGTTTTGTTTGAGGGTGTGTTTCCACCTTGTAATTAAATCAGAAACAACTAGGTATCATTGCCTCTGAATAATTAGCCCTCAAAAATTCTTGGAATTTTTAATCTTGATGTCTGAGGGATTTCTCCTCTCAGACAGCGTCACCATAAGTCCAGCCTGCTGCATTACCCAGTGGTGGACCTTTCAGAGAACTGATGGCTTGTGCCGAGCCGAGGTGGAGAGTCCCATGGTATCATTGCTTTGCGAAGATGGCAGTACCTGCCCTGTAAAATGTTGTTGAACAGAAGGTGGGCCAGTCCTTTAGCCTGTCAGTGTGTACCAAAGTGCACAGTGTTGTCTACGTCTGGAGCTGTAACTATGGACTCATGGTGGACAATATATATCCTTTTAGGCCCCCTTGGTGATTGTGGTTTCACGCTGTTCTTCACATGGTTTTCCTTGAGTCACACATGGGAGGAACTACTAAAAATGAGAACTCAATCCATGAAATCATTGCTTAATCCACGAAAACAGCAAATTTGGACCCATGGTGACTGATACTTGGAAGAACATCTTGTTTGCGCTGCGACAAGGAAGCCAGAGTCATGCGTCCTGACATGGCACACGTGTTCAGTCTAGTTGTCAAGCGTTTTCTGAAGTCTTGCCCCCATCTGAAAGACATCCGAACAACAGGAAAGAAAGTTAGCATGCACTTCTGGCACTCCTACACCACCAAGCACAACCTTATTGAGCTTCAGCATCAGAAAGGTGTACCCCAACATAGTCTGATTTGCCATATTTCCACCCGTTGGAATTCCACCCTCCATATGCAGGATCCACTATAGGAACAGAGAAAAGCCATCACGGATTTCTGGATGATCCAAACGGATAGGGGGACACCCCTGTGTAAATTCAATGTAAACCATTGGCAGCTCATACGTGACACCGGCCGTTTGCCCAGGCCCTTTGAGGAAGCTACTTTATTAGACAGTTGCCAGGACTATGAGATGAGCGATGAGATTCCACTGCTTCATGTACTACAACACATGTTGGAAACCATGGCTGGTCAGGGCACTGGAGACATGGCACATACATTTCACAGCCACATGAAGCCTGTGGGGGCTGAAGTGGAGGAGGAGGAGGGGGTGGGGCACAGCAAACCACAGTTTAGGTTTCACAAAATGACCATTTTATCTAGTCATCTGACAGGACAGGAGGAGCAGGAGCAGCCACAGGAGCTAGAGGGTTGTGAGGAAGGCGAGACAGAGGACCCAGACACACCGTGGCAGTTTACAGTGGAGATGGAGACAGGTAGTCCCTCCGAGTCACTTGCACAAATGGCACGATGCATGCTCACATGCTTGCGTACTAGTGAGCGCAGAATTGTCTCCATTTGTCAGCGGGAAGACTTCTGGCTCTCCAACTTATTGGACCCTCGCTTCCGGCACAAAATGGGGGCATTTTTTACGCCCACTGAGAGGGAGGAAAAACTGACCTACTACAGAGATATCCCACGTAGTCAGTTGGGCGATGTCTATCTGTGCCATGGCCCATACTCCCGCAGGTCGGACTCGGGGGGAACTCTGCGATCACCTTCCACTGCCATGGCTGCTGGGGGGGTGGAAGGAGCAGCAGCAGCAGCAGCTCCATCAGCAGCAGCCTCAGTCTTCAGTCGCTAGTGAGTAGCTTTCTACACCCGCATAGTGAGTCTACTCATGAGCAGCAGGAAGACCTGGAGCTGGACTTCAAACAGCAGGTCATGTCATACCTTGACATGACCATGCCAACACACCTTCAGGATCCACTGGATTTGCTGGAAAGCCAAACTTGACTTGTGTCCGCAACTAGCAGAGTTTGCCCTGGAAAAGCTGTACTGGCTGGACAGTAGTTGATTTAGATGGCAACTGGGCTGCTCTATATAATGCTGAAAAATGGCAAATTTACCTCACAATATAAGCTATTGCCCCTCAGATTTACACAGGGCCTGCTCCATATAATGGTGCAAAACCATGAATTTACCTCATAATATAAACTATTGCCCCTCAGATTTACACAGGGGCTGCTCTATATTATGCTGCAAAATGGCAAATTTACCTCACAATATAAGCTATTGCCCCTCAGATTTACACAGGGCCTGCTCTATATAACGAAGAAAAATGGCAAATTTACCTCACTATATAAGCTATTGCCCCTCAGATTTACACAGGGGCTGCTCTATATTATGCTGCAAAATGGCAAATTTACCTCACAATATAAGCTATTGCCCCTCAGATTTACACAGGGCCTGCTCTATATAACGAAGCAAAATGGCAAATTTACCTCACTATATAAGCTATTGCCCCTCAGATTTACACAGGGGCTGCTCTATATTATGCTGCAAAATGGCAAATTTACCTCACAATATAAGCTATTGCCCCTCAGATTTGCACAGGGCCTGCTCTATATAACGAAGAAAAATGGCAAATTTACCTCACTATATAAGCTATTGCCCCTCAGATTTACACAGGGGCTGCTCTATATTATGCTGCAAAATGGCAAATTTACCTCACAATATAAGCTATTGCCCCTCAGATTTACACAGGGCCTGCTCTATATAACGAAGCAAAATGGCAAATTTACCTCACTATATAAGCTATTGCCCCTCAGATTTACACAGGGGCTGCTCTATATTATGCTGCAAAATGGCAAATTTACCTCACAATATAAGCTATTGCCCCTCAGATTTACACAGGGCCTTCTCTATATAACGAAGCAAAATGGCAAATTTACCTCACTATATAAGCTATTGCCCCTCAGATTTACACAGGGGCTGCTCTATATTATGCTGCAAAATGGCAAATTTACCTCACAATATAAGCTATTGCCCCTCAGATTTACACAGGGCCTGCTCCATATAATGGTGCAAAACCATGAATTTACCTCATAATATAAACTATTGCCCCTCAGATTTACACAGGGGCTGCTCTATATTATGCTGCAAAATGGCAAATTTACCTCACAATATAAGCTATTGCCCCTCAGATTTACACAGGGCCTGCTCTATATAACGAAGCAAAATGGCAAATTTACATCACTATATAAGCTATTGCCCCTCAGATTTACACAGGGGCTGCTCTATATTATGCTGCAAAATGGCAAATTTACCTCACAATATAAGCTATTACAGCTCTATATAAATACAAATAAATAAATAAAAAAAGGGCCTGTAGAAGCTTATTTAGTATAACAGATAAGGTGACATGTGCTGGTTTGGGATGCCCATATGGGCTAGTGTTTTGGCAGCAGTACAAAAACCAATGCAAAATGCAATAGCTTAATAAAGCTGATGCTGATCAACGCTTATTTAGTATAACAGATGGGGTGCAACATGCAGGTTTGGGATGCCCTGCGGCCTGGTGTATTTAAAGCAGACCAAAACCAATTCAAAATGCAATAACTTAATAAAGCTGAGGCTGTAGATGCTTATTTAGTATAAACAGGTAGGGTGCAAGGTGCAGCTTTGGGGTGCCCTGCGGCCTGGTTAAATGAAAGCAGTCAAAAAGGAAGTGCAAACTGAAGTAGCTTAATGAAGCTGATGCTGATCAACGCTTATGTTGTATACCAGATAGGGTGCAAGGTGCAGCTTTGGGGTGCCCTGCGGCCTGGTTTATTAAAAGCAGTCAAAAACAAGTGCAAACTGAAGTAGCTTAATAAAGCAGCTGATGCTGATCAACGCTTATGTTGTATAACAGATAGGGTTAAAATAGCATGTGCCTTGGGATGCCCGTGTGGCCTGGTATATTTCAAGCTGAACAAAAAGTAACAATAATCCAAGTATGAGAAATGCTTGTGCTTAACATATAGGGTTAATCAGCATGTGCCTTGGGATGCCCGTGTGGCCTGGTATATTTTAAGCTGAACAAAAAGTAACAATAATCCAAGTATGAGAAATAATTTTGACCTTCTTTACAGCGCCATACTTTGAAAAAAATCCTTAATTTCATGCCGATCAATCCAAAGGTCAATGCCCCCAACAAAAATAGTGTTCGTCATAAGTTTTCCTTCTGGAAGGACGTAACCTTTAGTTTACATGGTTGGGGTAGGTTATCTTACAAATTGGGATACCCCAGGCAGCAGTGTAATTGAAAGAGACAGATTGTAATGCAGGCCATACGCAAGCAGAGAAACTCAGGCTGCAACAGGCCTCTTTAGTTTACATGGTTGGGGTAGGTTATCTTACAAATTGGGATACCCCACTGTATATGAAACCGAATATAATGCACACCCAAAAGTGGACAATCAGCATCCAAGAGGCCTGCTTAGTTTAAATAAGAGAGCTGCTTAGCTTAAATAAGAGAGCTGCTTAGTGAAAATAAGAGGCCTGCTTAGTTTAAATAAGAGAGCTGCTTAGTGTAAATAAGAGAGGTAGGTTATGTTATGTTACAGAATGGGATGCCCCGAAGCAGACTTGAGATCAGTATATATGCACAGCAAGAGTGGATAAGCAGGCTCAAACAGGCCAAATTACTTTAAATAACTGTGCAGCTTACAGTAAATGCAGAGGCTAATGGTATGTTACAGAATGGGATGCCCACAGCAGACTTGAGATCAGTATATATGCACACAGCAACAGTGTGTAAGCAGGCTGAAACAGCCCAAATTACTTTAAATAACTGTGCAGCTTACAGTGAATGCAGAGGCTAATGGTATGTTACAGAATGGGATGCCCCAACAGCCAGCAGTGCACCTGTGAGCAGTACTACTATGCACAGCAAAAGTGTCTTTATCAGGGCAAATGACTTTTAGAATAAGTGCAAAGGGTTATAGTAAATAGAGGCTTGTGTAGTCACAGAATGGGATGCCCCAACAGCCAGCAGTGCACCTGGCAGCAGTAGTACTATGCACAGCAAAAGTGTCTTTATCAGGCCAAATGACTTTTAGAATAAGTGCAAAGGGTTATAGTAAATAGAGGCTTGTGTAGTCACAGAATGGGATGCCCCAACAGCCAGCAGTGCACCTGGCAGCAGTAGTACTATGCACAGCAAAAGTGTCTTTATCAGGCCAATGACTTTTAGAATAAGTGCAAAGGGTTATAGTAAAGAGAGGCTTGTGTAGTCACAGAATGGGATGCCCCAAAAACCAGAGAGCACCTGGCAGCAGTAGTACTAAGCACAGCAAAAGTGTCTTTATCAGGCCAAATTACTTTTAGAATAAGTGCAAAGGGTTATAGTAAATAGAGGCTTGTGTAGTCACAGAATGGGATGCCCCAACAGCCAGCAGTGCACCTGACAGCAGTAGTACTATGCACAGCAAAAGTGTCTTTATCAGGCCAAATGACTTTTAGAATAAGTGCAAAGGGTTATAGTAAAGAGAGGCTTGTGTAGTCACAGAATGGGATGCCCCAACAGCCAGCAGTGCACATGTGAGCAGTACTACTATGCACAGCAAAAGTGTCTTTATCAGGGCAAATTACTTTTAGAATAAGTGCAAAGGGTTATAGTAAAGAGAGGCTTGTGTAGTCACAGAATGGGATGCCCCAACAGCCAGCAGTGCACCTGGCAGCAGCAGTACTAAGCACAGCAAAAGTGTCTTTATCAGGCCAAATTTCTATTAGAATAAGTGCAAAGGGTTATAGTAAATAGAGGCTTGTGTAGTCACAGAATGGGATGCCCCAACAGCCAGCAGTGCACCTGGCAGCAGTAGTACTATGCACAGCAAAAGTGTCTTTATCAGGCCAAATGACTTTTAGAATAAGTGCAAAGGGTTATAGTAAATAGAGGCTTGTGTAGTCACAGAATGGGATGCCCCAAAAAACTGAGAGCACCTGGCAGCAGTAGTACTAAGCACAGCAAAAGTGTCTTTATCAGGCCAAATTTCTATTAGAATAAGTGCAAAGGGTTATAGTAAATAGAGGCTTGTGTAGTCACAGAATGGGATGCCCCAACAGCCAGCAGTGCACCTGGCAGCAGTAGTACTATGCACAGCAAAAGTGTCTTTATCAGGCCAAATGACTTTTAGAATAAGTGCAAAGGGTTATAGTAAATAGAGGCTTGTGTAGTCACAGAATGGGATGCCCCAACAGCCAGCAGTGCACCTGGCAGCAGTAGTACTATGCACAGCAAAAGTGTCTTTATCAGGCCAATGACTTTTAGAATAAGTGCAAAGGGTTATAGTAAAGAGAGGCTTGTGTAGTCACAGAATGGGATGCCCCAAAAACCAGAGAGCACCTGGCAGCAGTAGTACTAAGCACAGCAAAAGTGTCTTTATCAGGCCAAATTACTTTTAGAATAAGTGCAAAGGGTTATAGTAAATAGAGGCTTGTGTAGTCACAGAATGGGATGCCCCAACAGCCAGCAGTGCACCTGACAGCAGTAGTACTATGCACAGCAAAAGTGTCTTTATCAGGCCAAATGACTTTTAGAATAAGTGCAAAGGGTTATAGTAAAGAGAGGCTTGTGTAGTCACAGAATGGGATGCCCCAACAGCCAGCAGTGCACATGTGAGCAGTACTACTATGCACAGCAAAAGTGTCTTTATCAGGGCAAATTACTTTTAGAATAAGTGCAAAGGGTTATAGTAAAGAGAGGCTTGTGTAGTCACAGAATGGGATGCCCCAACAGCCAGCAGTGCACCTGGCAGCAGCAGTACTAAGCACAGCAAAAGTGTCTTTATCAGGCCAAATTTCTATTAGAATAAGTGCAAAGGGTTATAGTAAATAGAGGCTTGTGTAGTCACAGAATGGGATGCCCCAACAGCCAGCAGTGCACCTGGCAGCAGTAGTACTATGCACAGCAAAAGTGTCTTTATCAGGCCAAATGACTTTTAGAATAAGTGCAAAGGGTTATAGTAAATAGAGGCTTGTGTAGTCACAGAATGGGATGCCCCAAAAACCTGTGAGCACCTGGCAGCAGTAGTACTAAGCACAGCAAAAGTGTCTTTATCAGGCCAAATTTCTATTAGAATAAGTGCAAAGGGTTATAGTAAATAGAGGCTTGTGTAGTCACAGAATGGGATGCCCCAAAAGCCAGCAGTGCACCTGGCAGCAGTAGTACTAAGCACAGCAAAAGTGTCTTTATCAGGCCAAATTTCTATTAGAATAAGTGCAAAGGGTTATAGTAAATAGAGGCTTGTGTAGTCACAGAATGGGATGCCCCAAAAACCAGAGAGCACCTGGCAGCAGTAATACTATGCACAGCAAAAGTGTCTTTATCAGGCCTAATTTCTATTAGAATAAGTGCAAATGGTTATGGTATTAAATAGAGGCTGGTGTAGTCACAGAATGGGATGCCCCAAAAACCAGAGAGCACCTGGCAGCACTAATACTATGCACAGCAAAAGTGTCTTTATCAGGCCTAATTTCTATTAGAATACGTGCAAATGGTTATGGTATTAAATAGAGGCTGGTGTAGTCACAGAATGGGATGCCCCAAAAACCAGAGAGCACCTGGCAGCACTAATACTATGAACAGCAAAAGTGTCTTTATCAGGCCTAATTTCTATTAGAATAAGTGCAAATGGTTATGGTATTAAATAGAGGCTGGTGTAGTCACAGAATAGGATGCCCCAAAAACCAGAGAGCACCTGGCAGCACTAATACTATGCACAGCAAAAGGGTCTTTATCAGGCCTAATTTCTATTAGAATAGGTGCAAATGGTTATGGTATTAAATAGAGGCTGGTGTAGTCACAGAATGGGATGCCCCAAAAACCAGAGAGCACCTGGCAGCACTAATACTATGCACAGCAAAAGTGTCTTTATCAGGCCTAATTTCTATTAGAATAAGTGCAAATGGTTATGGTATTAAATAGAGGCTGGTGTAGTCACAGAATGGGATGCCCCAAAAACCAGAGAGCACCTGGCAGCACTAATACTATGCACAGCAAAAGTGTCTTTATCAGGCCTAATTTCTATTAGAATAAGTGCAAATGGTTATGGTATTAAATAGAGGCTGGTGTAGTCACAGAATGGGATGCCCCAAAAACCAGAGAGCACCTGGCAGCACTAATACTATGCACAGCAAAAGTGTCTTTATCAGGCCTAATTTCTATTAGAATAAGTGCAAATGGTTATGGTATTAAATAGAGGCTGGTGTAGTCACAGAATGGGATGCCTCACAGCAGACTTGAGATCAGTTCAGTATATATGCACAGTTAGTGTATAAGCAGCCTGAAAACGCTAACAAAGCCAGTCAGCCAGCCAGTAACACTCAGGCTGGATGAAAAAAAAAAAAATCTCCCTGTGACTGCCTCCGATTTTTCCTAACTTTCCCTGCTTTTCGCTGACTTTCTGTCTGTCTCCTGCCTGTCTCCTGCCTGTCTCCAGCCTGTCCCTGTCTGTCCCTGTCTGTCTAACTGTCTCTCCCTGCCTACAGCAGCGTCCTGTCTCTCACGAATGCAATAGAGAAATGAGGAAAAGCAAGATGTCCGCCGACTTAAATAGCGCTGTGACGTCACCGGGCTTGCTGGCTGCTGATAGGCTGCATGTGACTGTCCCAGCTTGCACTGGCGCGAGGTTGATGTCTGGACATGTCCCGTCCGCCATCTTAGAATGCCTGTAATGTAAATGAATGGATGTTAAAGGAAAACTTCGAGCGATCGAATCGCGGGGAAATTCGGATTCGATCCGAATCGAATTTTTTATGAAGTTCGGATCGAATCCGGGTTCGTCCGGATCGATTCGCTCATCCCTAGACATGGCAATGCTTGTCACATATGTTTTTTGTTTTTTCATTTGTATGAAACTTTGCACAGGAGTGCCTTACTTTAAATCTCCTGCCTCTGGCCAATTGCTATGTGGCCTGATTTGGCTAAACTTTCATTTGTGGTTTCACCATGTATTTTATGGAACTATGGGAGTGACCATCAACTCCAATGTTTGCTTTTAAAATAAACACCATCAAATTGTAATTAACCTGTTGTTGTCTAAGTTTATGGCTTTATGTTTTGGGGGAATAAAGATGACTTAAAGTAGGCACTAACACATTTGGAACAACCAAAAAAAAATAGTCTAAAATCAGGTGTGAGTTTGTTTGTAATTAATTATTTACTGTTTGTAAAAGTAAGAAAGAAACATACAAACACAAAGGTCCAAAAACACAATTACCAAAAAATAAAGGGACAAAACATACAAACGAACACCAAATTAAGCAAAATGTGTCTCTATTAAATTAGACTGCTGCACGGCTTGGGCAGACGCACTCGGTGGGCCCCGATAGTCTTCGTCTGGGTCATCGGTGGGTGGAAAGGGGGGCAAATCCACATACCGGGGGACACGCTGCAATATAGCAAAATTATGCAACACTGCACAGGCCATTATAATATCTATGACCTTTTTGGGATCATACTGAAGTGCTCCCCCGGTATGGTCCAAGCATCGGAAGCGGGTCTTTAATAGGCCAAACGCCCTCTCCACCACAGCCCTGGTCTTCCTGTGTGCCCTATTATATGCCTCCTCGGCTGCATTTTGGGGCCGGAGGACGGGCGTGAAACAGCCACGGAAGGAGTGGATAGCCGGAATCACCTGCCAAAATGTATTATAAAAAACATAAATTACACATTACTCAATAAATGGAATCCCCTAAATGAGTCATCAACATTACTAAGAGCCTAGGTCACATTTGCTACACAGCATGAGCATACATAGTGTACAGGCCCTGACAAAAATTAAAAAACATCAAATAGATGTGGGAAAAAATTAAACATCCAAGATGGCGGATGAGGGCCAATCAGCCAGACTGCTAACAGGTATTGGTTTAGGACTGTGCTGCTCAGCATTCTTGGATGTCTTAACTTTTCAGGACCTTGTAGCTGCTTTGTGTGAGTACAAACCAGCTCTAACCCGCCCCCTGCACTTTATCCCGCTCTCCTCTACTCAGTAAGTGAAATGCATCTAATCAAAGATGGCGCAGACCCCATTATAAATTCAAGGACAGAATTTAAGCAGAGTGTGGGGAAAACTAATTCTTACTTTACTCTAAATTCAATTTCAACATTTTGCTAATGCAGGACTAACATTTGGCAAGGCTTTGTTGTTTGAAAAATCTGATGATTAAGGTCGTGTTTCACATCTAAACAAGGTGTTCAAATAGGCATAGTTGCATATCTTGGGACACAAACTAAATTCATAGCCATACATATAAAAAAAATAACGTTATTGGCGTCAACTTACCAAGGAGCCATCCACCGGAAAATTCCCCAGACTCAAACCGACCATACAATCCAGATCTTCGAAGAATGTAGGCATCATGGAATGAGCCTGGGAACCCGGCGAGCAGACTAAGGAACCGCATGTCCGGGGCCACCACTGCTTGGACATTCATTGAGTGGCCCATTTTGCGGTTCCTGGGATAAAAAAAAAAAAAACAACAAAACATTATAAAGGGGATGAAAACTAGGGGAACACTAACTAATCACACCCTAAGCAAAACCTGTGGCCCAATAAAAATAGCAATAAACAAGTACATAAGTATTTTGTTTAGTAAAAAAAGATTATGTATGTTTGAAAAAGGAAAGATTAACTTTGAAGTGAAGTATTTCAGGTACACATTAAAATGTTTCCTTGGTGAACACATGTGAAATGTATATGCAACTAAATACGGTCCATGGTTCCACAGGGACTCTTTACAAGGAGGGAATAATTAAAAGGAGGGAATAATTATAAGGAGGGATCCATTACAAGGAGGTATAAATTACAAGGAGGGAATAATTACAAGGAGGGATTATTTTAAAGGATGGATAATTTACAAGGAGGGATTAATTTCAAGGAGGGAATAATTATAAGGAGGGATCCATTACAAGGAGGTGTAAATTACAAGGAGGGAATACTTCCAAGGAGGGATTACTTACAAGGAGGGATTATTTTAAAGGAGTGATTATTTTAAAGGATGGATAACTTACAAGGAGGGATTCATTACAAGGAGGGAATATTTATAAGGAGGGATCCATTACAAGGAGGTGTAAATTACAAGGAGGGAATACTTCCAAGGAGGGAATAATTACAGAGAGGGATTACTTAGAAGGAGGGATTATTTTAAAGGAGGGATTATTTTAAAGGATGGATAACTTACAAGGAGGGATTAATTACAAGGAGGGAATAATTATAAGGAGGGACATTTTACACGGAGGGACTTTTTGGAATTTTGGGACATAAAAAAAATAAATAAATATATGACTGATTGTACTTGCCTGTAGATATACTCGTCGGCTGCCGGAGGGACCAGGGCAACGTGGGTGCAGTCAATGGCACCCATGACGTTGGGCATGTCGGCGATGTTATAAAATGTCAGCTTAATCGCGTTTCTGGCTACCATGTCATCAGGAAAACAAATATATTTCCGAGTAATGGTAACCATGCCTTCCAAAAACTTGGATAGCGCGCTGCTTAGTGTAGGCTGGGAGATCCCCACGGAGAGGCACCCAGCCTCTGGAATGAGCCGTTTGCCAAAAATTGCAGGCAGCCAAGCATCTTGGTCATACCTGAAATTGCTTGCCCCTTCCTTGTGGTGCGGGCTAAGCATCGTCACAGCTCACTGTACAATTTATGGAGGGAAGCGCGATTAAGTCTGGTGAGCTCGAACAGCTCAACGTCATGCATGCCATCGATGTGCATGCGTCGCCGCCGGTGCAATCTGGTCTCAGCCCTCCGGACAATTTCAATGCCCATGAGCTGCAGCTCCTCATGCTCCTCAAATACACTAGATATATCCATAGCTGCTAGTCTCGAGGTCAAAATGGTCCCGTAAGGGGATCGCAAAGGAAACGGATTTATAGGGTGGTGGTCCGTCGGCAATCAGCTCTCTGAATGAGACGCAAGCCCATAGCAATAACGTAAGTTATCCGAAGATTTGGTTTGGAAAATGACCCGAACTAACGCAAATGTTCCGATTTGCATTCGTTATTCGAAAGCGCAAATACGCATTTGCCCGAACGTTCGTACGAATGAAAAATGGACGAAAAAAACAAAAAAAAGACAAACACCCACAAAAACTTTCACAGACAGCTACGGAAGTGCAGACGAATGTGCCTCTGAATCGAGTCTATTGTATTGTTGAGAAGGATCTGGGGGTACTGATCGATCACAGGCTAAATTACAGTATGCAATGTCAAGGCCACCAAGATATTATCATGCAAAAAAGAGACATGGAATCACGGGATAGGGATTTAATTTTCCCTCTTTACAAGGCACTGGTGTGCCCTCACCTGGAATATGCCGTCCAGTTCTGGGCGCCCATTCATAGAAAGGACGCTCTGAGGGGTGCAGAGGAGAGCCACCAAACTGGAATAATGAAAGATCTTAGTTATTACGGGAATGAAATCTGTCTAGTCTTGAGAATAGATGACTGAGGGGGGACATGATTAACTTGTATAAATATATAAATGGCCAATACAAAAATATGGGGAAACATATTATTATAGGTAAAATCTTCTCTAAAGACAAGGGGCACTCCCTTCGACTGGAAAAAAAGAAATTCAGTCTCCGGAGGCGACAAACATTGTTTACCATAAGAATTATAAATCCGTGGAATAGCCTCCCCCAGAAGCTTGTTACAGCATCAACCGCAAACCACAAAAAAGGATTAGATGCTTATGTAGAAGAAAATAACATTAATAGTTACTACTTGTGGTTATCGGTAAAGAAAAACAAAACATAACTTCCCCTACCCTAACACCCTGGGTTGAACTTGATGGACATATGTCTTATTTCAACCGTATTTACTATGTAAATATGCCACCGCTGTCATTGTCTTGCTAATTTGGTGTTCTTTTGTTCAAATAATTGTATTTAATGTTTACACTCCCAATGTCTGGGTCATTTGTCTCTAAAAGTAATTATTTGCATTATGTATTGTGTGTGCATCTCATACTATATTTTATGGTACTGGTCAATAGCTGCCATCACCCCAAGTGGATCCAGAATGTGTCAAAAGGACAGTGGACCAGAATTTATTAGTAATTGCACAGATCTAAGCTGTAACAATCACAAGCTGACATGATTAAAAATACATTTGTTGAATAGGTTATTCTGGGGTTTTTTAAAAGATTGGCATGAAGGAATGAAAGAGAAGAAAAAATATCAATTATGAAAAAGAAAGAAAAAGAGAGAAAGAATACACAACAAATGTATTTTGTAAATGGTTTCAAGGAATACCAAAAAAATTAGACTAGATTAGATTTATTAAAAAGCATTGGTGCGTTAAGATTTGATGACACATTAAGACAGGCTAGCCCCCAACTTAGCACAGAAGATAGTGTGGAGTTATCTGGATCCACCAATGAAAAAATGTAACAAAATGTTGGGCCCTTATTTAACAAGGGATAGCGCCAGGTAGCGAATGGTGAGCGAACGGTAACGACGGTCACCGCCACGAGTACGCCGGCTCCCCTCCGCAATCACACATTTATCAAGCCGATCCTGCTTAGCGACTGACAGAGCACCAGATAGCGAATCATTCATCATTATTCCAGCCTCACCCCACAGCGCCAGCGAGCCACCTTGAACAGCGACAGGTATGACCTCTCGCTACCTGGCGCTCTCCAATGCATTTCAATGGAGCAATCTTTAAATATTCTTAATTAATTGCTATTAATGTTTTTTTTTTTTTTTTTTTTTAAATGTCAAAAAATACCATTTTGTGAGTACTCACCTGAAAAATGGATATTGTTGGTGTGCCACACACCCCGCTTCACCTTTAATTCTTCACAATTGGGTTACTCACCGCCAGGTGACGCCGTTGCAGAGAGGAAGTCTTGTAACGAGCCCCCTTCCGGCCTATATATACCTGGTACCTCCCATTTATCACCAGTGTATTAAAAAGCAGAAAGACAAGGTACCAGTAATTTAACGGTAACCTCAAAATAAATAAAAGCTTCACCATATAAAGGATTCGGAATACCGAAAAGGGTGGGAGTGAAGCGGGGTGTGTGGCACACCAACAATATCCATTTTTCAGGTGAGTACTCACAAAATGGTATTATTCTTGGTGTGCCACACACCCCGCTTCACCTTTAATTCTTCACGATTGGGACATCCAAAAGCAGTGTCCACAAGGGATGGGCATCTCAAGGCCAGGTGAAGCATAACTTAAATGACTGCAGTCTGCAGAACTTTGCGGCCAAAAGCAGCATCCGCTGAGGCTCGCACATCAACTTTGTAAAACTTAGAAAAAGTATGAACAGAAGACCAAGTGGCGGCCTTACAAACTTGTTCAACAGAAGCTTGGTGCTGAAACGCCCAAGACGCTCCAACGGCGTGAGTAGAATGAGCAGTGATACGAAAAGGGGGAATTTTCCCCTTAGCAGAATAGGCCGCAGTAACGGCCTGACGTATCCATTTGCTAATGGCAGATTTGGCTGGTGCCAAACCCTTCTTAGGCCCACAGGGCACAACAAAAAAGGCATCCGTCTTACGAAAAGGAGACGTGATAATCAAGTAGTACTTAACACAGCGTACTACATCCAAACAATGCAAAACCCTCTCTTTGTCATTCTTAGGATTAGGACACAAGGAGGGAAGAACAATATCCTGATTCAAATGAAAAGCAGAAACAACCTTAGGAAGAAAGTCTGGCTTGAACCGAAAGACCACTTTATCCTGATGCCTCTCAAAGTAGGGCGCCTGGATAGACAAGGCCGCCAACTCGCCGGACCGAAGTGATAGCTACCAACAAGACAATCTTCTGAGTCAGGGTAGACAAAGCAATATCTTGCAGAGGCTCAAAAGGAGGAGCCTGCAGAGCAGAAAGAACCAAATTCAAATCCCAAACCGGGAGTAATGGTTTCCTTAGTTTTAACTAAAGGATGAAGCGCAAAACGCTTCTGAAAAAAGATAGATAAGGCAGAAACTTGCCCTTTCAAAGTACTTAGCTGAAGACCAGAGTCCAGCCCAGATTGTAAAAACTCCAGAATCCTGGAGACCGAGAAGACCCTACAAGGAAAAGATCTAATCTCGCACCAAGCGATATAGGCTTTCCAAGTCCTATAGTAGATGATAGAAGAAGACCTCTTCCGGGCACTGATCAGAGTCTTAACGACTGAGTCAGAAAGACCCTCCTCCTTCAAGATGGAGGTTTCAGCAGCCAGGCCGTCAAACCCAGTGCTGGTAAATTGGGGTAACACAACCGACCCTGAGTGAGCAGATCGGGCCGAAGAGGCAGAACGAACTGGTCCACTGCCAGCTGAACGATGTCGGCGAACCACACTCGCCTTGGCCACCTTGGGGCCACAAGAACGGCGGACACCCTTTCCAGAGCCAACTTCCGAACCACCCTGCCCAGCATGGGTATCGGAGGAAACAGGTATAGAAATCCCAGATCCCCCCAGCTCAGGGACATGGCGTCCACTGCCAGAGCCAGAGGATCCCGGGAGAGCGACACGAAGTTCGGGAGCCTGTGATTGTGACGAGAGGCAAACAGGTCCACCTCCGGTGTCCCCCATCGGAGACACAGTGAGCGAAAAACCTGAGGATGGAGAGCCCATTCTCCCAGACGGGGAGAGCCCCTGCCCAACGGTCCGCTTCCTGGTTCTCCACTCCTGGAATGTATACCGCCGAGAGACAAGGAACATGGGCCTCTGCCCAGGTCATGATCAGGGACACCTCTCTGAGAGCACTCAGACTGCGAGTCCCTCCCTGATGATTGATGTAAGCAACCGCTGTTCGATTGTCTGAATGCACCTGGACCGGAAGGCCCAGAACGTGATGAGTCAGGAGAGCAAGCACCCGACGGACGGCTCTCAGTTCCAGAACATTGATGGGTAAGTGGGCCTCTTGAGGTCCCCATTGCCCCTGGAACTGAAGCTCCTTCCAGAATCCGCCCCATCCCGAAAGACTGGCGTCCGTGGTGACAATTTCCCAAAGAGGGGTCAGGAAGGACCTGCCCCTCACGAGATTGGCCGAGACCAACCACCACTGGAGGGACTGCCGGACCCAGGAGGACAACTGGAAGGGCTGATCCAGCGACCGAGGCTGCCGGTCCCAGGATGCCAACAGATAAAGCTGAAGCGTCCTCGTGTGAAATTGAGCAAAAGGAACTGCCTCGAAAGAGGCGACCATCAACCCTACCAGCCTCATCCCCAGACGGATGGACGGCCGAGGATTGGAAAGTAGGACGCGAGCCAACTCCTGAATCAGATGAATTTTGGACTGGGGGAGAAACACTCTGTGTTGAAGAGAGTCCAACTGCATCCCCAGAAAGGACACCGCCCTGGCCGGAGCGAGGGAGGACTTGGGCCCCGAGATCTGAAAATGGCCATCACCCCTGCCAGCACCTTGGTAAACACTCTTGGAGCTGAGGTAAGGCCAAACGGAAGTGCCACGAATTGAAAATGCTGATCTTTCATCACGAATCGAAGAAAACGTTGATGAGCGTGGCAGATGGGAACATGAAGATAAGCATCCTTGATGTCTATGGACGTCATGAAGTCCCCCTGCCGAAGGGAACCGACGGCCGTACGCAAAGTTTCCATGCGAAACTTCCGAAAACGGATAAACTTGCTGAGTAATTTCAGGTCCAGGACGGGACGAACCGACCCGTCCTTTTTAGGGACTGCGAAAAGATTGGAGTAGAAACCGAGGCCCATCTCTAAGCGCGGTACCGGCCGGATGACCGCCATCTCTAACAGATTCTTTACCGACGCCAGGAGCCCCTGTGCGGCCAAAGGATCGATGGGCACCCGAGACCGAAAGAACCGTGAAGAAGGGCGAGACTCGAATTCCAGCTTGTAACCGGACGACACTACCTCCCGGATCCATCTGTCCGGAATCTCCTGGTCCCAAACCTGGGAGAAGTGTCGTAATCGTCCCCCCACCCGCATGGGTGAGGGCAGTCCCTCATTGCTGAGCGGGCTTACCGGCAGGCTTGGGCTTGGTGCCCCAGGACTGTGCGGGGTGGCCACGGCCCTTCCCCCGAGTCCAACCTGCACCTCTGGTAGCGGGAAAGGAAGCCCCCCTACCCGCTCTGAATCCCCGAAAGGAAGGCCTACCAGAACTTGCCCCCCGAAAGGGACGACGAGGCCTCTTACGTTGCGGCATTTTACCACCTTTCGCAACTGAATCAATTTTATCACCAAACAGTTGCAATCCCAAAAAGGGGAGAGCTGTGAGCACCTTTTTAGAAGCTACGTCCGCCGACCACTGGCACAGCCATACTGCCCGACGAATAGCCACCAGCATTGCCGCTGTCTTGCTACTCATAGCCAGCGCATCGTCCTGAGCGGACAGAACATAGGAAACAAAAGACTCACACTGCCTGAGAGCAGTAAACTCCTTACAAGTGGGATCAAGATCCACACACAGATCCTGAATTACAGATCTAACCGCCAATAGAAGAAGCGCCGAAGCACACACAGGGCGCATCGTTGACCCGGCATAAATGAAACCATGGCGAGCGTACTGGTCAATCCGACGATCCTCACCATCCTTAAGGGCAGTGGTCTCAGCAGACTGCACCATAGCCGTGCTGGAGAGCCCTAGCACAGGGGTATCGATGTCAGGAGGAACCGACCAGAGCTTCACCAATTCTGGCGGAAAGGGATAACGTTTCTCCCAACTGGAAGGAATTCCAGTTAACCGCGTGGGATGTTCCCATTCCTTAAGCACAACCCTCTCAAAGTGGTGTTGTCTGGGAAAAGCCAAACGCGGCTGAGGTACATTAAACAACTGACCCTTTGGCAGGGTGACGGCCTCAGGCGGATCTAAATTCAAAATTTCAAACATTTGAGCCAGAATGGAGGGGGTGTCAAGGGAAACCCCCGCAGACAAATCGCCAATAGCATCAACCTCAAGCTGATCTGCAGGCTCATCTGACTCCACCAGGAATTCTCCCTCCTCGGCCAGGGAGCAATCGGACCAATCTACAGGCTCACATACTTCATCCTGTGAAGCCAGAGGTACAGGAGAAAGGTGCTTCCGTTTCGCAGTGGCCTTTAACCCTGCTTTAACGGAAATTATCTTCTCGAGGTTGGCTAACCGCGCAGACACCTCGGATTGCGAATCCCCACCTTTGACAATGTCACACGGGGTCCGGAACAGGGAGGGAGGAGTAGGGGATGATGGAAGTTGCGAAGAGCCAGCAGCCGGAGCAACGGACTGACGCGCAATATTCTGCCTTGCACAAGGAATGCATACAATAACATCATCGCCTGGGAGCGGAGTCCCACAGCCTCCACACACCCTAGATGGCCCAGAAGAACCATTTCCGGTATTATCGGAAGCCTCCATATGGTGATTTATGGTATTCGCAAAATCCTGGGTTTAAGGCATAAGCCACCCGGGATGCCCCTTTATGTTAATGTCCCGGGAAGGAGGATTTAATTTATAATAAAGATTTTTTTTTTTTTAATATATATATGTATATATATATATATAAATATATAAATATGTCCCAATTTGGAGAAAAAAAGGACTAGCCAGGCAAAATAGAACCGGGAGGCCACTATATTGAGGGAATCCCAGGATCTGTGGGGGAGGAAAAAACCAACAGTAAGACCCCCAGAAACAAATGGCAACATGCAATACAACATACATACACAGCACCAGAGTGCTTTGAAGAGGCAAAGAAAACTGGCCTCTGATTTTCCTCCTTTTCTTTTTCTTTTTTTTTTTTTTTTTATTAAATAAAAATATTTCTCCAATATATATCTTCCTTTTTTTTTTAAATAAACAGTCAGACATAAAAATAGACGGCCCCACCCAGGTGAGACTGCTTACCTGCCCAAGGAAGGCTAAAAAGAAAAGCCCAGCACTCGACCAGTAGAAGCGGTGGAAGACAGGCAGCAACAGGAGCGAAGGCGGCAGTGGCAGCAATAGCGGCAGAGCGTCAGCAGCGGAAGAAGCGGCGGAGCATCCAGCAGCAGCAGCAGACATATGCGGCTGAGAGCCCCGCACACGTCCTCCTGATAACAGGAAGGAAGTGCGGCTGGGGCCGGAGAGATGACGCGCCGCTGGAAACACGCCCCCACCCCTGACGTCATCCGGGCCCCGCCCCCCCGCCGAATTTGAACAGAGTGGCCCGCCGGACGGCGGTGCCAGGATAACAAGAGGGCTAACAACGCCCTTAGTAAAAGGAAAAGGGGGGGAGGGGGGAAAAAGAAGTTCCTAGGCAGCCTGCGCTGCCCCCAAAAAAACTGACACACGGCCCGCCAAGCGGCGGCCGTTTTTTTTTTTTTTTTTTTAAAAAGGAGACAAGGGGAGGGGGGAAGGGGGAGCTGTATAACCTGGGAAAGGCACAGGCAGCCTCAGGCAAGCCTGACACAGCACAGCCCGCCCCGGCCACCCCTAAAGCTGACCCAAAACTCTGGCCCTACAGGCCAGCAGCAGCAGCCCGCATCACAGAGACTGCCATGTAAGGAGGATTTTTAGTCAGGCCAAACGCACCCTCGCTTGCGGTGCAGCCTGACAAACGTTGAAATAAGTAAACACATAAAACATACAGTAAAAACATACATACAATACACATCCCTCTACCCCCCCCCCCCCCATAGTGAAGGGAGAAGGGACCGTAACGGGAGAGCAAGGGGCCAAGGAGAACCTCGGGACAGGGGCATCCCAAATCCGGATCACCATGCCGGACAGCCGCATTGCCCCCAAAACAGGGGGTCGAGCGGAGGAGATACGCTCCTAGGCACCTATAGTGCCGTCTACCAATTGCCCAGTGAGCAGCCTAAGCTGGGAGGCTTCCATTTAACCACAAAGGTAACAACAATCAAAACCGGGCAGAAATAGACCAAAGGGGGTGCCGGGGTAAAACCCCGGCTACCTGCAAGCAGGAGACTTCAACCTTCTGTCTTGTCGTCATGCAGAGAGAAAAACACTGGTGAAAAATGGGAGGTACCAGGTATATATAGGCCGGAAGGGGGCTCGTTACAAGACTTCCTCTCTGCAACGGCGTCACCTGGCGGTGAGTAACCCAATCGTGAAGAATTAAAGGTGAAGCGGGGTATGTGGCACACCAAGAATATTCTGTGACCACTTCTGCAATGTTAGATATTTTTTTTTAAGGTAAAAATAAAAAAAAAAATTTGTGCAGAATTGATATTACAGGTCTGATATTTATGTATTCATATTACAAAATGTTTGGAAAAACATGTTTTTTTTTTTTCAAAAAATATGGTTGTTTGGGGGTTAAAAAACTACTTTTAACCCATCGCCGCCAGCGCTCTGGGGTTTAAACAAGCATTTCACTGCACGAGAATTTTTTGAGCGTGATTTGTTAATGAATATGCTGGGAGCCATTCGCTATGGCCATTCGCTGTCATGCGCTCCCATACAGCGTGGAACCTGTCAAATAGCGACTCCTCACCCAATATTCAACATTACGGCAAACCGACTGAGGCGCTATCAACTACAGAACAACGGCCAAGCACAGCGACTACTAGCGGGCGCTCTGAAAATGCCGCTACTGTCGCTCATCTGTCGCTACCTGGCGCTATTAATGAATCGGCCTCTTGGACTCTGAGCATGTGGATGTTGCAAAACTTGTAAAAAAATAACCATCTGGGTCATCTAAAATAGGGAATAAAGATACACAGTATAAAATCAACCACATGTGCAACAAAGCGTGTAGTATATGTGCTGCAATGTATGTGTGGTCTGACATACTGTATGTGGAACAAAGTGGGAGTTTAAGGTCTGCCTAAAGGAACACATATAGAGTCGATTCAGCACATGCCAATTTTCCCCTGCCCTGTGCACAATCCATGGCACAAGGAGGAAATTTAGTCATGAGCACATGATTCATGGACACATACGCCAGCCACAATTCCCCTTCGGTAAGGGTTTGGTGCTCTTAGGCCCCCTTACCAGTTCAAGTAGGAAATCACTACTTGTTCCACATCCAGCACCAGGTCATACTTCAATCTTCAGGGCTCTTCCGTGCCCCTCCCCCACCTCCTCTAAGCGGCGGCAGCAGGTATAAAACTCTGATGCTCATGCCATAATTTGTAGAGCCAGGGAATAAGTGACAAGCATGGGGGAACAGAGCTTTTATACAGTAAGATGGAGCCTTTCTGGAATCTCCCTCCCCACCCCATGACTATATACCTCACCGGAGGCATGTGATGTGTAAGTAAAATGGGGATGAGTTGAGAGAGGCTCTGCCTCTCTGTATAAAAGCATTCTCCCCGGCAACTATCACTAGCCTGGGATGGGAAGCTGGGTTAAAAAGGGGGGGGGGGGTTGGTAAGTATCAGTTAATTAAAATTATTACATTTTTTTAAAGTGTGTCTTTTATTTTACTTACATTTTATTTTTCAACTGGTCCCAAGGACTCATATATCGGAGTGCCAACATTTTCAGCTGAAAACCCCTTACTAGAGACTTACTAGAGAGAAAATCCTTTGTTCCCCTACAGCTCCGGCCTGGTTGAGCATTAAGGTGGACATAACTGCCTTTGTCAAGTGCTGCAAAGTTTGTGCCCATTCTAAACCAACCCGCCAATGGCCAGCTGATCTTTTACAACCTCTGCTGGGTCCTGAAGTCCCTTGGGCTCATATTACCATGTCTCTCATGGATGTACAGCTCACTGATGAAACTTCCCTCCACTAAAGATCTGGTCCAGTTATTTAACAACTACCAAGTCCATCTTCATGGATACCCAGTTAACATAGTTTCAAAAGAGGAGAGGTATTGCTCAACTGCTTGTGAGTCCAGGTGCTGTGCTGGGGTAGTCTCAGACCTCTAATAGCAGCAAAAGAACAAGGTAGGTCTGCACTCAGGAAGAAGGCTACTCTGGTGCCAGCTCCATTCTAAGGTATGTGACTTTCCGACGTACCGTTTCCACTTCGTTGTCTTTTTTACCTGCCCTATTTGGTGGGCTATTCTATTTCATAAGATGCCTAAACACATTATTAGAACTATAACATGCTTCAATCTAAAACCAAAAAAGAACTTTGGATACAGCTAAAAATCCAATATACTGCACAACAGTTTTTGGATGGCGCTTTTGGGTGGAGCTGTCATTAGAAATTTGAAGGACAGCCCAATAGTAGTGACACTGTAATCAAAATAGTGTATTATTATAATTTACTGTGATGCCAGTTCATGGTTAAGGCTATCCTAAATTATTGACAGATAGAGACTAACTTTTAAACTGGACCTTCAGCATCATTTAATGAAAAGCCCAAACCCCTAAAAAACTATTCACCTGCATCTAAACTTAATATATTTTAGGTTTTTAGTCACTTACTTATTATTCTTTCCTCAGCCGGCTGCAACTCTGTTCAGGACTTTAGGATACGGGTGCCGCCATCTTGACTCAGAAGCATCACATTTACTGAGGAGAGGAGAGCAGGATAAAGTGCAGGGGGAGGGGTTATAGCTGGGCTTTGCACAGACAGAGCTGAGCTGGGGTCAGGAAAAGGACAGCAATCCCAGAATGCAGACTGACACAGTCAGAAGACACTTCCTGTTTGTAGGCTGCCTGATGCTCCATGAGCCACCATCTTGGATGTTTAAAGGCTCATAACATGCAGTAGATGTAGGTAGGATGATTTTTAATGTCAGCAATCTGTATGTACAGGGTGTGGGAAACATATAAGATATGCTCTTATTCAGGGTGAAGGTCCGCCTTAATATATGTGAACTTTGATTAATTTAGCATGAATCTATTTTGATCATAATTGGCTAATATAGATTATGACTGAATACCACAGTTATTCATAAGTTAAAAACATCCCTTCCTCAAATATAATCTACTAGTACTACTAGTACTAGTGCTCCATCAGCTGACATATTATTGGCATTTAAAACCGTAATCAAGATGAATATATTACATCTATTAATACCAACATTGTTTCAGCTATAATAAAAAAGAATATACTTTGGTAGTTATTCTAGAAATGATAGGATATTTGTTAATGTTAACTATGTTGTTTTACATAGTCAAGTCATTATATGCTCTTAGGTAGTAATAAAAGTGCATATAGTCACTCCTATCTAGGATAAGCCGAGTTGCAGCCAGAGCACTCTATGTGGGCAGGATGAGTGGTTGGACCAACAATGGTGGTGGCAGTCTCCGGCAATAGTGGATGTAATGAAGCTCATATATCAGCTATCTTGCTTACTAATGGAAGGACTTAAATGCTGGGCCTTGGAACTTGAAATGTTGACAGCCATGATACATAGAGATATCCTTGCAGCCAAGGCCAGCATTAGTGAATGGTAGGTAAACTAGGCAATTTGCAAAGGCCCCCATCACCAAAGGTTCCCCTGGCTTTAGTGCCGAAAGCTTTGTACAGCCCCAGTTGTGAGAACACAGTGTCCCTTTTAGATCTTAAGCCTCCAAAGCAAATAGTGTATTTTGCCTCACCAAAGAATGAACAAAAACTATCTGACTGCTTTCTATTCTGCTTTTAAGCCTCATACTGCCTCCTGCAGCTGGCTAAATGCTTAACTACTAAAATCTCACATTATTGACAATCAAGGGTATTTATATCTATTACATGAGAACTATTTAAAAAAGAAATAATGCAAAGACGTACACCAGTGCTTTGTGATTTGTCTGCATCCATATAATAATACACTTCTGGATACACTTCTGGAAAACAAAAAAGGCTAAATCTGCAAATATATAAAAATCTGAAAACAGATACATACTGATATATATTTTTCATTGATACATACATTTTAAAGCTAGTGGGGGGCACTAAAATGCCTACTGACATGGCCCAAATTATAACTAAAAATGCAGGATGCCAATAGGTGTATTAGGAACAGTTTACACAAATGTCATGTGTGAATTATTACACCTGCGATTCCGTGAAAAGAGCTCACAAATATGCCATTAGGGGTCCCTGACGGCTTAAGCTGAGAAATATGTTCCAACCTCTGTCTCTCCTTGAATATTTAACTATTATTATGTGTTTGTTTTTATTTGAAACTTGACCTTTTTATTTGCAGCATGTAAGTAGAGAAACATATACATACATATTGATGCAGTTATAAATATATTATATTCGATAGTTCCATAAGATTTCATTAAGTTGTATTGTGAGGTTTATGGTAATGCACTTGGGAAAGTACTGTATAGTAACCTACAGTATAGCGAACAGTCTGCATTCATAATCTATGTTCCTTATAATAATGCAATCTGTATGCATTGTAGATCTTACAAAAGGCTTATTCTAGTCAGGAAATCTCTGGCTTTTCTATGAGAGCTGAAACCATGCCATCTGTCAATGTGAATGTGAATTTCACAAGGTACATACGCAGAGTGTTTAGTAAGAGGCCGATTCATTAATAGCGGCAGGTAGCAACAGTTGTGCGACTGTAGCGGCATTTTTAGAGCACCCGCTAGTAGTCGCTGTGCTTGGCCGTTGTTCGGTAGTTGATAGCGACTCAGTCGGTTTGCCGTAATGTTGAATATTAGGTGAGGAGTCGCTATTTGACAGATTCCGCACTGTATGGGAGCGCATGATAGCGACAGGCCCTAGCGACCGGCTCCCACCATATTCATTAAAAAATCACGCTCAAAAAATTCTTGCGCTGTAAAATGCTTGTTTAAACCCCAGAGCACTGGCGACGATGGGTTAAAAGTAGTTTTTTAACCCCAAAACAACCATATTTTTGGAAACCAAAAAAAAACAAGTTTTTTAAATAATTTAGTAATATGAATACATTAATATCAGACCTGTAATATGAATTCTGTACAATTTATTTTTTTATTTTTTTTTCCCTCTAAAATGGCAGAAGTGGTCACAGAATTTTTCACATTAAAATAAATAAATAAATAACAATTAATTATGAATATTTAAAGATTGTTCCATTGAAATGCATTGGAGAGCGCCAGGTAGCGAGAGGTCATACCTGTCGCTGTTCAAGGTCGGACGCTGGCGCTGTGGGCTGAGGCTGGAATAATGATGAATGAGTGGCTATATGGCGCTATCTCAGTCGCTAAGCAGGATTAGCTTGATAAATGTGTGATTGTGGTGGGGAGCCGGCGTTCTCGTGGCGGGCTGCTCACCAGACGCTACCTGTCACTATTCCTTCATAAATAAGGGCCTAAGTTATCTACCTGAATGTGAAAACAACATCTAAAAAGAGCAACAATCTTCCAAAATCAAGGCCTTCACTACACATGTCCTTCACCACACATTTCCTCTGAAGACGCGTTAACAGGTTGCACTAAACGGAGGTGCAATTGTTTCCCTACTCCGTTTAAACATTGCCCAAACTTTGGACATGCACATCATCACCACATTCTGCTATCGTCTTTTCATGGATTTCTTTGGGCTTCTTTTACTCCCGTAAGGAATTTAATCACAGAACAAAGCTCCAAAACCCTAACCTTCTTTGTAGGCTGACACTGTACTGTACTTACCGTCTATCAACTCAATGCTATTATGTGTGCTTCATGTCCAGACATGTCTCAACCTGTGAAAAGCTCAGCTCTCCAACACTGCCAGAATATATCGGGTTAGATAAAACACTGAACGCTCCTTGGACATTCCATACATTCAATACAAAGTGCCACATAGAGGGGACCTAGGTCCCGGAAAAAGAAGATAAAGTGTACATCGAAGTCTGGAACAAGCGAGGAGTTGAGAGAATGGAGTTCTAGGTATATCCTGCCCAGACAGAGTGGGAGGGCAATTACAGAAAATGAAATGAAAGCTATTAGGGTAGTGAAGAGATAGAAGTTAGATTTGAGGGAAAAAAGGAGAGATTTCCTTTTACTAGCAGACTCCTACCCAGACAGCCACACTTTGTGGGTGGAAAGGTTTTAACGAGTGGAGCAGCGCTGGAAGTTTAGGTTAAGGATAAATTCACTTCCAACTGTTCACTGAGAAGCCAAGTAAGTGAGGAAGGAGGAAATGCAGAAGAGCATCTGGCAGAGAGGCAGCCAAGTTAAAAATCCAAAAGCCCCTGGAGGGTATTTAGGGGGAGGGTAACTGAGATATTCAAATTAGTCCAAGGGTGTTCGAAGAGGGGTTGTTTCTATAAAATACAGATTTTATTTTATTAGTGAAATCACTTATGTTTAAAAATCTAACTAAACAGCATAAAGCAATGGTCCTTTCTTGTTGTATCCCTGGCGAAATCAAGCCCTACAATTGGCCCGCAGGTCTCCTCTGGGTTTCCAAGTGCCGACAGCCACATGACCTAGGCGGTCAATTGTGGGACTTTTGTTTTGAGAGTGATCTTAAAGGTTACGAGTCTTTGCTTTATCATACATTATGCTGCAGAGGGGCTCCAGGATATCCCCTGCTCATGAAACCACATTCATTTTGTTAAAAATGGATGTTTTTAACAAAGTGGATGGCGGACTGGGGCCAAAAATCAGCCTAGGATTTATCAAGCACCTGGTCTCCTCATGACCAGCCAGTGGCACATTTGCTGTTTCCTGATCAGTAAATCAGTGTTCTCCAAGGCTTAGGCTAAATCATTAGGGAAAGAACATTAGGCGGGGGTTAGTTGGGTGAGGGGGTAGAGTGGGGAAGGGGATGGGGGGAAGGAATTGGATGGGAGTGTTAGTAAATGTAGCTCAGTATTACTGGCAGCATTCTTAGCTGGAGAGTTGATTGCTGCTGTGTGATTTAAGCAAAGCTTCTACTGAGTTCACAGGTTACAATGGAAAGATTATGGCAGTTGTAGTCAGAAAGGATACTAAGAGTAGAAAGCCACTCCTGTTTTACCAAGGCAGAGTCAGGGCAATATAAGAAACTTGGAAAGAACATGCTGATAGGTAAATCCCAGGTACAGGGGCACAATCCTAGCACAAATGATTATTTTACATTCCAGAAGAGAAAAACAATATAGCAGAACACCAAAAACCTGATAAAAAGGTTGTAACAACTGCTGTGGAAAGACCCCTTTCTGCTAAGAACGTGGTATTGAAAACAGAGTCATATAAAGCCCAATGACCGTAAACTTCAATAATGGACCAGTTTCTCAGAGAGGAAATTCAATTGAGCTGGAAGCCCCCAGTAAACAGTTTACAGCAATGTCTTTCATTTTTATCATCTTCAGCATGGCAACACAAGAGAATACATTCTGTGGGAAGGTCAACATATATTGGGGAGACCTCCAGTTGCTCACTAAAGAACTAGTCACCCATGCAATGTGTCTAGATGAGGTACAGACTGCAGCTCAGGGTTGGACAAAGGCTGTAGCTCAGGTGTTGCAGGCTCTGGAGTCAGCTGGCACTCAGCAGTAGCAGGCACCAGAACACAGAAGTATGCAGCAGGAGCAGGCACTAGAGCAGGTTGGCACTCAGCAGGAGCAGGCAGTGGAGCAGGTCGGCGCTTGTCAGGCTCAGGCATTGTAGCAGACCAGCACTCAGCAGAAGCAGCCAGGCTCTCAGCAGTAGCAGGCACCAGAACACAGAAGCATGCAGCAGGAGCAGGCACTGAAGCAGGTTGGCATACAGCAGGAGCTGTGGCATTGGAGCAGTCTGAGACTCGTCAGGCCAGGCACTGGCACAGGCTGGCTGGCTGGTCAGATGGAATAGCGGCTACCCCTAGGTTGATGGTAGCTACAATAGCCCTTGTCTTGGGTAACGTGCCATGCACCTCAGAGCAACACCTGTTCAGGTCAAGCTTTAAAAGGGGGGCGTGAGTGATCTGCCTCTTTACATTAGATTTAATAGTAACTAATGCAGGAGTGGTATTAGGCAACAATGAAATGTTACAAGAGTGTAGGGCAGCCATCAGGGCAGGAGAACCAAGACTCCAGTATGGGGTCTAAGTGGGCCAGCTGTGAGGCCACCCTGACCTGACACCCACATAAAAGAGGGTATCTGCCTCCCTCCCAGACTATTTTGCCTTGGAGACAATACAATATAGGGGCCAAGTCATCCAATGTTTATACAGTGAATATTGTGTTGGTGCTTCCTATAACTTATAATGTGTTGGCTGGAGCCTTTGCTTGAGGCTGATTCAAAACACAATTGGGTTCATGTAGATAAAGACTTAAGGGGTGATTCACTAACTGATTCTTGCATATTCGTCAGGAATTCACTGCATTTTCGCTAGTTTTCCGCATTTAACAAACAGGCTGATTCAGTACTAGGGCCACGTATTGCCAGATGAGCATCTGTATAGCAGCACTGAGAGCAACCACTAGTAGAGCAGCGGGTATCGGGCGCTATAACCTAGCTTCTCGGTCACTCTAGTAACCTGTCCGGCATTGATGAATATGATGTGTGTTGGGCACTCAGCAGTACAGCGCTGCAGCGAGTGAGAGGTAGCACAAGCTCAGTGCGTCCAGCACTCCAGTGCTCCACACCATATTTAACAAAAAACTACACACACACAGCGTCAGCGCTCTAAAGCTGGGCGTTGTAGCATAGAGCGCCAGACGCTGCGTGATAAAGTCTGTTTTTGAACACATATACACCGGTAACAAAGCGAAAACACATGCAATGACATTGTTTTAACACTGTGACATTAACACTTTAGTGCCAGACCTGTAATGACAATTCTGTATAAAAATATAAAAAGTCCCAAAAATGTATAAAAGTGTTTGTTTGCAGCCAGGAGAGGTCACACAATGATTTGAGCAAAGAAAAAAAAATTAAATTGCAAAACACAACCAAATGAAAGCTCATTGAAATGTATAGGAGAGCGACACTGAGCGAAAGGTAATACGTGGCGCTCTTGAACCTAGAGCGGCAAAGCTATACGCTGAGCCGCCTCTAGTGATACATGTGACGTTACATGGTGCTGTTAGAGACGCTCACCAGATTCATTTTCTTAAATGTGGTTTCTCGTAACAGCGCCCAGCGTTCACCAGAGGCTACCTGCTGCTACCAAGCACTACCTGGCGCTAGCCTTTCTTAACCCCCAAAGTGGGGCATTTTCTCCAGGCAATATCTGTGTTTGCTGTTATTACTGTACGTCTAATTCATTGTAGCGTGACAAATGCTGGGGAACACCTTTTCAGTTCACCAGCTTTTAGCAGCGAACCACATAAAAATCAATGCTATTTTAGGTGAGAGTGTCCCTTTAGGCCATTTTTCATCTTTCGCTGATATTTTGTGTGTGAAGGTCAAACTAGTATCGAAGAAACAACTAAAAGCGTTTCAACATTACTTTTTAGTTTTTAATTCAACTATTTAAATAAAGCTTTTCAAACAACCAATATATTCCCAGTATCCCACACGTATATTCTGAGACCCATCCCATGCTGAAAAGATTTCTTTATGACAAATTGCAGCATAAACACAACAGCAGATACAGTAGTATTAGTAGGTAGCATAAACGCACACCTGGGCAATGAGATAGTTTCAAATAAAACCACCTTTATTGGTAACGATAAAATCCAGGATGTGCAGCATAAAAATAGGCAGAGAAATGCCCAGCGTTGGTAAAATAGGGTAGTGGTTAGAGATGAGCGAACTTCTCAAAAATTTGTTTCGGGCAGCCGGCCTCCCCGCTCCCACCATGCCGGCATTTTTTTTTCCATTTCACGGCTTGGTGGGAGAGGGGAAGCCGGCCGCGCTGTCAGTGGGCGGCGGAAGCCGGCTTCCGCCGCCCGCTGACAGCGCAGCCGGTCTCCCCGCTCCCACCATGCCGGCATTTTTTTTTTTATTTCAGGGAAGATTCGGTCAGCACGAACCACAAAAAATTCGGGCTCGTGCTGAATCGAATTTTCCCTGAAATTCGGAGCAAATTCAGGTTCGTTAGAACCGATTCGCTCATCCCTAGTAGCGGTGATAGGGGGAAGTATCACAAGAAGCCTAGATAGCAATAAAGGGGGAGATCCCTCATCCACCACCACCGGAGCAACTGTGTGAATTCTTTTTTACAATGACACAGTAATACATTTTCTATTTAAACGGCATGCTTTGCATTAGTGGGGGTTTAGATGCATGAGTGATTGGGGCTATGGCTGGGATATGCGAGTTTTTGGGTGTAAGGGCTATGAATATAAAACATATACAATTGGAGGACTGATAAGGGTATACATGTACATGTGTCTATATACAGTACAAGGGGTTGGTGAGAGTAAGTAGGCATGTGTGATTGAATGTGTTTGAGATTAGTGTGGGGGGGTATAAAAGAGTTATATTGGTTATTACTATATATAGGTATATAAGTTGGTATATTCATTACATTATTTTTATAATAGTAAAAGTAAGAAAAAAATCTCAACCATTTTAATTCATTGAGGCCAGCAACCAGTTGCTGAAGCACATAAAGTGGAACAAACCCCAGGACGGCCTTGTGAAACCCGCTAAGTTTGTCTGTAGCAATTTACCTTTCCCCAGTCCAACAGCGCATGCGTGGCTTCTTGTCCAATCAGAGCCTTTTGCCATGCCTATCTCATTCGGCGAACAGCTCGGCCCTTCTGCTCCCACCATTCAGATAGGTTGCTGGGGGTTTCGCCCCCACTTGCGCTCCCAATTGCAGAAGGGCATAGACATTTTCCAAATTACACGGCGAACTGGGGGGTTTCACATAGCGAGGCATCCTAAATTGGCATTCCCCAGGGAGCAGAACAAATCCCGGGATAGTAAAAACCCAGGGATTTGTTCCGTTTTAAGTGGCCCACACTCATCAAAAAGTTGAGGACCCCATGCTTTAACGGTTGATGACTTCAAAATTTTACTGTCATTTGCATAGGCCATATAGGAACATCTGAGAAAAGTATAATTAGCATAATAATTTAGAATACAGTGTATGGAAGATACAGCACACGCTGTTTGATTTCTCAAATGATATTATAAAACAGTATTGCACATAAATATTTTTAAAAACACACAAACAACTTGGCACTATCCAGGCTACTCAGTTATTTGGTTAGTCAAGTCTATCAAGAAAAAATGTAATAAAAGCGGATGAGACTTAATAAATAATACGTGGGAACATATAAAAAGATTTCAGATAAATTAATGGTTTAAACAATTATGTTATATAAGTGCATAAACAACTAGTAAAAATACTCTAGTTTCAGTTTACCAATATCAATGCTATCCAAATACTCCCCAGCCTACAACATTCCCAAACAAGGGCTCGGGATGTACAGTGGAACCTTATCACTGTGGCCATGTTTAGGGATGAGCGAATCGATCCGGACGAACCCGGATTCGTTCCGAATTTCATGGAAAATTCGATTCTGAACGAATCCGAATTTCCCTGCGATTCGATCGATCAAAGTTTTCCTTTAAACTCCATTTATTTCAATTACAGACATTCTAAAATGGTGGATGAACATGTCCAGACATACCCCCTGGGGCAAGGTATCATGGGTAAGTCACATGCAGCCTATCAGCAGCCAGGAAGCCCGGTGACGTCACCGTGCTATATAAAGTGGCGGACATCTTGCTTGTGCGCATTTCAGCCTTGCATTGCGGCCAGAGCATAGCTAGTTAGAGACAGGGACAGAGAGTTAGAGATAGGTAGGGAGAGTCAGAGAGGCCGACAGAGAGGTAGACAGAGCCAGGGAAAGATAGGGAAAAACCGGAACCATCCAGCCAGGGACAGCTTAGAAGTGACAGTGAAAATTTTTTTTTTTTCATTAGCCAGATCAGTTTTCAATTCAATTTCAGTTCTTTGTGCTGTAAATATGCCTTACCACTGTGCATGCCATCTATGCAGTGGCTTATTTTACCCTATCTGTTACACACAAGCATTTATCATAATATATAACTGGATTAGTTTAAATATTTTTTGGTCTGCCTTTAACCAAAAAAACACCAGCCCCCCTGGGTATCCCAAATCTGCATTAGGCAGCATATCTGTTATACTAAATACGCTTGTTGATCCTTCCTCAGCTGAATCAAAGTATTGCATTTTGAATTGGTTTTTGGTCTGCCTTTACCAAAAAAAACACCAGGCCGCAGGGCATCCCAAACCTGCATTAGGCAGCCGATCTGTTATACTAAATACGCTTGTTTATCCTTCCTCAGCTGAATCAAAGTATTGCATTTTGAATTGGTTTTTGGTCTGCCTTTAACCAAAAAAACACCAGGCCGCAGGGCATCCCAAACCTGCACTAGGCAGCCTATCTGTTATACTAAATACACTTGTTGATCCTTCCTCAGCTGACTCAAAGTATTGCATTTTGAATTGGTTTTTGGTCTGCCTTTAACAAAAAAAACACCAGGCCGCAGGGCATCCCAAACCTGCATTAGGCAGCCGATCTGTTATACTAAATACGCTTGTTGATCCTTCCTCAGCTGAATCAAAGTTTTGCATTTTGAATTGGTTTTTGGTCTGCCTTTAACAAAAAAACACCAGGCCGCAGGGCATCCCAAACCTGCATTAGGAAGCCTATCTGTTATACTAAATACGCTTATTGATCCTTCCTCAGCTGAATCAAAGTATTGCATTTTGAATTGGTTTTTGGTCTGCCTTTAACAAAAAAAACACCAGGCCGCAGGGCATCCCAAACCTGCATTAGGCAGCCTAGCTGTTATACTAAATACGCTTGTTGATCATTCCTCAGCTGAATCAAAGTATTGCATTTTGAATTGGTTTTTGGTCTGCCTTTAACAAAAAAAACACCAGGCCGCAGGGCATCCCAAACCTGCACTAGGCAGCCTATCTGTTATACTAAATATGCTTGTTGATCCTTCCTCAGCTGAATCAAAGTATTGCATTTTGAATTGGTTTTTGGTCTGCTTTTAACATAAAAAACACCAGGCCGCAGGGCATCCCAAACCTGTACTAGGCAGCCGATCTGTTATACTAAATACGCTTGTTGATCCTTCCTCAGCTGAATCCAAGTATTGCATTTTGAATTGGTTTTTGGTCTGCCTTTAACAAAAAAAACACCAGGCCGCAGGGCATCCCAAACCTGCACTAGGCAGCCTATCTGTTATACTAAATATGCTTGTTGATCCTTCCTCAGCTGAATCAAAGTATTGCATTTTGAATTGGTTTTTGGTCTGCTGCCAAAACACTAGGCCACAGGGTATCTCATATTGCCAATTTTCATAGTATCTGGTGCAGAGAAGCAGTCCCTCACTTTATTTAGCTTCTTCTTTTTAAAGTAAACACATTTTTTATCGTACCTATTGCGCATTTCAAATACATAAAAATGTCAGGCAGACAAGTGCAAGGATGTTCAAAGAGGAGTGGCAGAGGCCAAGATTCAGCAGGCAGAGGTCGCAGCAGACTAGGAGCGAGTGGCAGCAGGAGTCATGGTGAGAGACCTGAACTGCCAGTATCTGCTAGCGGTCGTGTCTCCACCAGTGACGCATCTGCCGTGGTAGATTGGTTAACGCGCTCATCAACATCATCACAAGCTATGATCTGACACCCCCAGTCTAGGGTCGGTAGGTTCCTCTGACACAACCCTGAGTTGGCATGCCCTGAGAGCAGTCCAAGTCCTCCCATTGCCTCTGTCCTATGCCGTTCCCTCCCCCAGAGACGTATCCTATGCTTTGGGTTCAGCTCCACTCTTTAGTGAGGAGGATGATCAGATAGAGGACAGTCAGCAGCTACTGCCCAGCCAAGAAATGGAGGTGGTTTCTTTAGCTAGGCAGACAAATAGTGATGTGGACAGTGTCGTGGGTGTTGCGAGCGTTCCAGCTCCTGCGCCAGACACTGTTGAGGAAACCGAGAACATCAGTGACGTGCAGCCACAACTCGGTGATGATGATGATGATGAAGCCGATCGCACTTGGGAACCGGGTGATGAAGGGGCTTCATTGTCATCATCAGGAGAAGAGGGGCACAGGTTGCCCCGGAGTCAGCAGCTGAGGTAGCAAGGTGTTAGCAGCATGGTTGGGTCAGCATGGCGGCACAATTGTAAAGCCTGGAGCCAAACGGGGCCGGGGTAGAGCACCTGCTGCGCGGCAGGCTACCTTATCGGGAGGTAGTGGAGCAGGGGTTCCTGGAGTTGGCGACAGTAGCAGTGAATCATTGCGGCCTGTTGGTGGGAAAAGTAGCTACTCGGCAGTGTGGCAGTTTTTCCTGAAGCATCCGCAGGAGGGTAACATGGCCACATGCAAGATATGTAGGCAGAAGGTGAATCGTGGCCAGGGCCCAAATGTTGGCACCACGGCCCTGTGTTAACATATGATGCGTCACCATAAAGCGGCCTGAGAGAACCGAGGCTCCGAAGAGGTGGTCCAGCCTGCTTCCTCACCGAGTGGCACGCCGCTCCCAATTTCTGCCAGCCAAGGCTCCAGCACCTTAGACAAAGGCAGCTGTGCATCATACCCATCCTCTATCGCTCCTGCTCCTCCTCCTCCAAGTCATGCATCATGCCAGCAATCCATCAGGGAAGCCATGTCCAAGAGACAGCAGTATGCGCCCACTCATCCTACGGCGCAGAAGCTGAATGTGCTCCTGTCCACGTTGCTGGTGCTGCAGTCGCTCCCTTTTCAGGTGGTGGACTCTGCACCTTTCAGAGAAATGATGGCTTGTGCCGAGCCGAGGTGGAGAGTCCCAATCCGTCATTTCTTTGCCAAGAAGGCAGTACCAGCGCTGCACACTTTTGTTGAACAGAAGGTGGGCCAGTCCTTGAGCCTGTCCGTGTGTAGCAAAGTGCATGGCAGCGCCGACGTCTGGAGCTGTAACTACGGTCAGGGACAGTACATGTCATTTACGGGCCACTGGGTGAATGTGGTCCCTTTGCAGCAGCAGCAACTTGGACAGGTCACGCTGCTTCGGCCTCCGCGCTCCCTGCCCATTGGGCCTGTGACACCGTGCGACTCGGCCTCCTCATCCTCCGCCATCTCCTCACCCTCCACTGTAGGCTCAAGTCTCAGTGCCCCTCCAGTCTACCATGTGGGCAGGGCACGGAGGTGTCACGCTGTGCTTCACATGGTTTGTCTTGGCGAACGGAGTCACACAGGGGAGGAGCTGCTTACATTTATTCATCAGGAAATCCAAACATGGCTTACTCCAAGAAAACTTAAAATGAGAATCATGGTTACCGACAATGGGAAGAACATTTTGTCTGCGCTGCGCCAAGGAAGTCTGACCCATGCCCCCTGCATGGCTCACGTCTTCAATCTGGTTGTCAAGCGGTTTCTGAAGTGTTCCCCCCATCTGCAAGACAGCCTAACAACTTCAAGGAAACTTTGCATGCACTTCAGCCACTCATACACCGCCAAACACACCCTTCTTGAGCTACAGAGTCAGAACGGTAGCCCCCAACATAGTCTGATTTGCGATGTTTCTACCCGTTGGAATTCCACCCTTCACATGTTGGACTGATTATATGAACAGAGAAAAGCCATCACAGATTTCCTGATGATCCAAGCGGACAGGGGGACTCCCCTGTGTAACTTCAATGTCAACCAGTGGCAGCTCATACGTGACACCTGCCGTTTGCTCAGGTCCTTTGAGGAAGCCACTTTATTTGTCAGTCGGCAGGATTACGGGATGAACGACGTGATTCCACTGCTTCATGTACTACAGCACATGTTGGAAACCATGGCTGGTCAGGGCAATGGAGACATGGCGTCTACATCTTACGGCCACATGAACCCCGTTGGAGCTGAACTGGAGGAGGAAGAGAAGGAGGAGTGGCCCAGTGAAGCACAGTTTAGGCTTGGCGAAATGGCTGGTTTATCTAGTCAGCGGACAGGAGAGGAGGAGCAGGAGCAGCCAGAGGAGCTAGACGGTTTTGAGGAAGGCGAGACAGATTACCCGGACACACCGTGGCAGTATGCAGTGGAGATGGAGACAGGTAGTCCCTCTGAGTCACTTGCGCAAATGGCAGGAAGCATGCTCACGTGCTTGCGTAGTGACCCCAGAATTGTTTCCATTTGTCGGCGGGATGACTTCTGGCTGTCCACCTTATTGGACCCTCGCTTCCGGCACAAAATGGGGGCATTTTTTAAACCCGCCGAGAGGACAAACTGAACTACTACAAAGACATTCTGCATAGTCAGTTGGCCGATGCCTATCTGCTCCATGGTCCATACTCTCGCAGGTCTGACTCGGGGGGACCTCTGCGCTCACCTTCCACTGCCATGGCTGCTGGGGGGGTTGGCAGGAGCAGCAGCAGCAGCTCCATCAGCAGCAGCCTCAGTCTTCAGTCGCTAATGAGTAGCTTTCTACACCCGCATAGTGAGGCTACTCATGAGCAGCAGGAAGACCTGAAGCAGGACCTCAACCAGCAGGTCATGTCATACCTTGACATGACCATGCCAACACACCTTAAGGATCTGCTGGACTTCTGGGCAGCCAAACTTGGCTTGTGGCCGCAACTAGCAGAGTTTGCCCTGGAAAAGCTGTCCAGCCCAGCCAGTAGCGTGCCATCTGAGCGGGTGTTTAGTGCGGCGGGGGTCATAGTTACGACGAGGAGAACTCGTCTGTCAACTAAAAATGTGGAGAGACTCACCTTTGTCAAAATGAATCAGGGATGGATCAGCCAGGATTTCCACCCACCAATGGCTGATGCATGCGACTAGATTCAGCATGGTGCCACGTTTTACACTTTCCAAATGGTGCAAAACATATTTATGTCTTTAGGCCAATTTTTGGGCTCCTGCTGATGCCAACTTCAGGGTGTGCCTTCCAGCCAATTTTTGGGCTCCTGCTGATGCCAACTTCAGGGTGTGCCTTTCAGCCAATTTTTGGCCTCCAGCTGATGCCAACTTCAGGGTGTGCCTTTCAGCCAATTTTTGGCCTCCTGCTGCTGCTGCTGCCAACTCCAGGGTGCCTTTCAAGCAATGTTTGGGCTCTTGCTTATGCTGCTGCCAAATCCAGGGTGTGTCCAGCTAATGTTTGTGCTCCTGCTGCTGCCAACTTCAGGGTGCCTTCCAGCCAATTTCTGGGTTTCTGCTGCTGCCAACTCCAGGGTGTTTCAGTCAATTCTTGGGCTCCTGCTGCGGCTGCTGCCAACTCCAGTGTCTCTTTAAAGCAATGTTTGGGCTCCTGCAGCTGCTGCTGCTTGCAACTCCAGGGTGTGATTCATCCAATTTTTGGGCTCCTGAAGCCAACTTCAGTGTCTCTTTAAAGTAATGTTTGGGCTCCTGCTGCTGCTTGCAACTCCAGGGTGTGATTCATCCAATTTTTGGGCTCTTGAAGCCAACTCCAGTGTGTCTTTCAAGCTATGTTTGGGCTCCTGCTGCTGCTGCTGCTTGCAACTCCAGGGTGTGATTCATCCAATTTTTGGGCTCCTGCTGCCCACTCCAGTGTCTCTTTCAAGCTATGTTTGGGCTCCTGCTGCTGCTGCTTGCAACTCCAGGGTGTGATTCATCCAATTTTTGGGCTCCTGCTGCCAACTCCAGTGTCTCTTTCAAGCTATGTTTGGGCTGCTGCTGCTGCTTGCAACTCCAGGGTGTGATTCATCCAATTTTTGGGCTCCTGCTGCCAACTCCAGTGTATCTTTAAAGTAATATTTGGGCTCCTGCTGCTGCTTGCAACTTCAGGGTGTGATTCATCCAATTTTTGGGCTCCTGCTGCCAACTCCAGTGTCTCTTTCAAGCTATGTTTGGGCTCCTGCTGCTGCTGCTTGCAACTCCAGGGTGTGATTCAACCAATATTTGGGCTCCTGCTACCAACTCCAGTGTGTATTTCAAGCTATGTTTGGCCTGCTGCTTGCCACTCCAGGGTGTGATTCATCCAATTTTTGGGCTCCTGCTGCCAACTCCAGTGTGTCATTCAAGCTATGTTTGGGCTCCTGCTGCTTGCAACTCCAGGGTGTGATTCATCCAATTTTTGAGCTCCTGCTGCCAACTCCAGTGTGTCTTTCAAGCTATGTTTGGGCTCCTGCTGCTGCTTCTGCTTGCAACACCCGGGTGTGAATCATCCAATTTTGGGGCTCCTGCTGCCAACTCCAGTGTCTCTTTCAAGCAATGTTTGGGCGGCTGCTGCTGCTTGCAACTCCAGGGTGTGATTCAGCTAATTTTTGGGCTTCTGCTGCTGCCAGCTCCAGGGTGTGTGTTTTCAGGCACTATAGGGGCCCCTCATAGTGATGCCACTCTCTGCAATTGTGCTGCTGTGCGATTCTATTAGCGATGCCTCTGATCTGCATGTGATAATTATTTTCAGTATTATTTCAATAACCCAGCACACGTCCTATGCGTGTTACAGCAAGGCAGAGTGGTTTACAACCCTATTGAGGCTTTAGGCGGCTCAGAAATAGCCGTTTTTAATAGCGATTTGTCGCGAATAAATTCGGGTCGAAGCGATTTTTGTTGGAAAATTTGGCGAATCAGTCGAATCGAATTTTTCAAAAGTTCGCTGATCTCTAGCCATGTTTATATTGTTAGACCTTTATTACACAGTAGATTACATTTTGTAAAATTACAAAACAAAACTTTTTAAGATCATCCGGTTACATTTTTTTTAAAGGGACTCTCCAGGCAGCAGCAAAAAGCACACATATTCACCTCCTGTTCCCCACAGCAGTCCACACAGTGTCCTGTTCTCTGAAACCCACCTGGCTCAGAAGTCTGATCCCAGAGTTTCTGAGCATCCCCCCCATTCACATAAAAACGGTTGGCCAGGCCTCTGTCCCCATCTCATCACTGCCTTGGTGCACTTCCTTTTGTAAATAGTAGCAGTGGAGCACATAGATGCCACCAGTAAGTTTCTGAGTACTGGAAACCAAATAGGCTGCTGCTGTGGACATTAGTTGAGTATCTACATAATGTTTTTTTATTCTCTTCCCTAACAGGGACTTTAAATTATTCAGTAAAAGTATTTTACCTTGTGACCTGTGGAACAAATTAATAAATTCAATTAAAATAGAAACAGCAAAGAATAAAAGTACCTGCCTTGGTCATGTGAAGATGTTTTAAGGACCATTTTTTGTTTCTACACATATGCACACACCTATTAGGAAGCAAACTGGATGTCTTTCTAGCCAAGGTCATGTTGGTGACATTGCTCTTGGTAGCTTTTTCTTACATTTCCAGGTTGTCAATTTTGGTTTCATTATACATTGTATAATAGCTAGGGACACATGTGCTTCACAAGTTGCTGACTTTAAAGCTATGAGCCTTATGTTCTTGGTTGTCTTTATTCTGCCCTATAACCTGGTTCAATTCAGGTGATTTTGCACTAGACAAAATGATGGTAATAACTACATTAAAGGGAGCACCTAAAGTTGTCGATTTACAAAGACATATATATATATATATATATATATATATATATATATATATATATACAGTATTTAGAAGTAGCCAAAAAACAAAGTCATCTTATATCCATAAATGTTATAGCGAACTATTGTTTTTTGTTTTAACTACGGCTTTTTGGTGCTTTTCAAGTAGCCAGGCCAGGGGTCAAGCAATTAGTAGCATGAGCACTTTGAGCAGATACCTGCTATTTCATGGATGTTGGTCCAAAGTGTACACCTGGCTTCCTTGTCAAAAAACTTTTCAAGTCAGTGGGAGATGAGTCACTGTCATATGGTACAGCTTCCCTGCCTACACATTCAGGACCACTTTTAGGCAAAATGAGGCCCTTGACAAAATGTAAAAGTGACCCCCTGGCTGTGAAAGCAGGTTCAGTCCAGTGGCTGAGGAGGCTTGTGGGTTAGAGGCTGGGGAGAAGGATTTGGTAAGGAGTTCATCTCAGTGGAATAAGCTAGCAGGCCCAATGAACACAATTGTCAGCGGTCACGTGACATCTTCTCTCGGCTGCCAAAAGGAAGAGGACCCATAAATGATTAATATTAGTAGAAGTATTATCCAGGGGTATTAGGCTTACAGGGGGCACACAGGGAGGGGTATCACCAATCGGCAGATACCTTGATCCAACAGTAATTTTTGGCAGTTTGATTATTTCAAGCCAGACCACAAAACATTTAGTAAAAAGAGACTGATAGAATCATGTATGATAAGTATTATAGACTCCGGGGACACTACAATTGCAACAATACCAATACCAAATCCAGTCACTGGCATCAATGAGTTCCTCTCATTTTTGCATTACTTGTGTAAGTTTGCAGACCACAGGGGAAAAACTGAACAAATTATTTTTGTTCCATGATCCTTCAGGTGCAATGCAGAAGTAACTTTTAAAGTAAACTAAAAGCCAGGATTTTAACTGTGCTGGGTTTTGTTCCGAGCTCCCTGGGCACTCCAATTGGGGATGCCCTTGCTCTGTGAAACGCCCTGGTTCACCAGCTTTCCTAACTATGAATCTTAATGCACAGCTAGAAAAATTGCATGAAAGCTAGCCATGCACATACCTTACACGGAAGCACATAGCAGCTGGAGGGATACTGCCAACAGTCCATGGTCTGTGCAATTGCCATCATGGTAAGCAAACATGGTTTCACACCAGGGCAAAATGATCAGCAGCAGGGAGGCAGATTGCTATATGGATGGACCTACTTCAGTAATCGGTGCACATGTTTAATGTGTGACCACCAGCCAATCCACGCTGGATGCTAGCCTCTGCCACAAGCAATCCTAAAAGTAGGTAAGTATTGAGGCTAGAGAAATGGGCTTCTCTGGTCAGTATGCACTGCAAGTTGGACCAAACCCCTCATAACCCAGTTCTAGAGTATAAAAGACTCCAGGGGTTGGGTTACAGCTTTCCCTGAGGGCATATAACTGTGTGAAATTCTGAGGATCACCCATTTAGGCACACCGGGAATTGATACCACAGTGCATGCACAGGCCTCCTGTGGCATCCCTGTCACATCTGTAGCTGCTATGTGCACCCCTACCAGCATATATCAAAGGTCGGGGTGGGTGCACACAGAAGTAACCAGCTGTTGCAGCACTCAGCAATCGTTGCATTCAAAACTTATGCATGGTGGTGAGTTCTGATTGGACAAGAGTCAGCGAATGGCCCATGGGAGTGTGGATCAAGGAGAGCAAACAGACGATCCCAGGGGCTTCAGACGCTGAGGCATATCTAAACAGACCAAACCCCAGGTAAGTGACATTCCTGGATTTTAGTCTGCTTTACCTGTGCACCTTGGAATATTGAGGACAACCAGCAGAAACTAGATGTGTGCAGCATTGTGTCTGAGGTGTGAGGTTCTAAGGTACATAGTACACAAGCTTTCCAGGCTGTGCAGCACCAGGGATCTCAGGTGAGCAGGGGAAGGGGGACATGCTGGAAGTTTCTGCAGGGATCTTTTGTGTGGAGCTGCAGTCAGCTTCATGGTTAGGAGTCCCTCTCCCTTACAATGGTATTGAACAGGAGTGACTGACAATACAATAAATCCCTGCCCAGCCCCAGCCTGACCTCTGAACATTTTCCTGATATTCTGGCAGGCTGGAACTGGGACTCCATTTGCTTCTCCCTGCAGGCTTGCCAAAGAATGAATATCAGTGAACACCTGCCTCTCCCCTTCACATGCTTGCTAAATTGACAAGCAGGGTTGGCACTCAGGGCAAGATCAATGTGCTGCTGCCTGAAATAGGGAAAAAAGTCCCTGATGGCTATACTTTTATTTTGATGCTGGCAAGGCTCCGCAACACAGCAAGTGGGTTTCCTATTCACTATTCTGTGCTTCCTTACTGGGTCCCATATGCTCACCGGTCCTCCAGTCTGAACTTGCCTGCCACCCCCAGAGGGCAACTAACGACCTGGCCTGGGGCCTTGCCTGTCAAGAGGCCCCAGGCAATTGCTAGCAATATATACATAAATGAAAAAATATCAACAACAATAAAGATCAATAAGTTAATATCTGGTGCAAGCAGGTGCCAGGCTTTGCAGAGTTCTTGTAGGCCCCAATACCACTTCCAGGATAGTGAGGCCTAGAACACATTGAGGTAGTCCCTGATTATATGCAGATTCTTTCACCTCACCCCCCCCCCTTGCAATCAGCAAGTCATGGGGTCACTAATGCTCTATGATGACACCCCTGTCTGGGATACCGTTGCCCATCCACCTGCCCCAGTTGCAGATATAGGGGTTCCTAGATGCACAACATGTGATGGAGGATGAGGATGTGCCCAGCAAACCATCGCAGGACATATACGAGGAGGATCAAACACAGCTGTCCTAACTGACGTGGTTTTCAACAATGTGGAAGCAGAGAAGGATAGTAGCGGGGAGGAATAGGTGGAAGACAATTGAGGGGTGATGATGAAGTCCTAGACCCAACGTGGACTGAAGGCAACAGATTTTGATGGAAGAGGTGGTGGTCACACAGCCCCAGGCAGAGGGGGAAGGGTTATCTCATTGCTACTACTGCCCACCACGCCCAGGCACCGAACACTTAAGAATCTGGTTCAAAGGATCTCCCCAGTGTTGCATCTTTTCAAGCAGTGCACTAACGACAAGATAATCTCTGCTCCACATCCATCACCAGGAACCTGCAGGGCAAACAAGGCAAGAAAAACATTGTTAGTATTATTATTATTATTATATTGCCAAGCAAAGGAATGGGGGAACCCACACCCTCCCCCAAAATGATGCTAGGGATAAAGTGAGTGGCACTACTCATAAATATAAAAATATCAAAAATTTATTATCATCAATATTTACATAACAGACTAACATGTATACAGATACACAACACAAGTACAACAACACATTAAAACACTAGGGGGCACCGGAGGTCTGATGAGAATAATAATAATACTACCCTAAAATACATATTCACACAAAATGCATAAACCCTAATAAATCCTATCTAATTGTGCAAAACTGCATTCAAATACATCATTATGCGATAAACAAAGCTAAATAACAATAATTATAATGATACCTGATTCAAAGAGGAAGACAGACCCAAATATATACATATAATAAGTGAAAAAAGTAAAAAAATAGAGCAAAGAATTGTGAAATTGTGCATATACAGACCAACCGGGGGTACCCCTAAACGGTAGAAACGCCAACGCGTGTCGTAGTGACCCTACACTACTTCATCAGGGCGAAAGTGGGGGGGAGAGCCCAAACAGGTCCTATATAAATGGAGGAACGTACACACCCACTAGGGAAGGTAGCCAATATGACTCAAAGTGCCCAGATTCAAACCCCATCGACCCACCCCCCAAGGCATCCAAATGGCCAGTTCACTAACCTGCGCAGCTGTCACATAATGGCAGAGTGAATCCAACTGCTTCGCGCTGATCGGGGCGACACGCATGCGCACTCCGGCCGGAAGTGCGTCATGCGATTACCCCGCCCGCCGTTGCTAGGCAGCGTGGGACGCAACGGAGCCCGCGTACGCCAGTAAAATAAAATAAGAAATAGAAAACCCTATGCGCAGATGGCAAAGGGCACGTCCCAGGACAGCAGCGCAGCTCAGTGAGATCATAACTAATTATATCTGCCCACCGGCAAGAGGCCGAGGCGCCGGCCATACCACAGTCCCCATACCTGTGACATCACTGGCGCTCCGGAGCCCCACCGCATCACACAAGGCAGCAATGTGCAGAATGGATTACAAAATATATAGGGGGGGGGGAAAGAAAGGGGAGAAAAGGCACAGTGGGCAATAACATACATGAGAGAGATACTCTCACAGGGTACCCGGGCATGACAGTCAACCACGTTACCTAATCTGTGCAAGAAAAAGCAGCACCAAAAGGTACCGCTCAATCTGCCACACTATTAAGAAAACCTATTAGGGGTGCGTTCCTATATGGACTGCACAATTAAAGCTCTCCAACCCCAACTTTTAACATAAGATGACATACAATACATACAACATATACCTATATGACAAACACAGTAATATATAATATAAAACACTAATAACACAATGTATAGCGACATTTAATACACTTAATCAAATACCCATCAGAGGCCAAACATGAAAATCAGCATAAGAGCATCTTAATTAATATTTTTAATATTTCACAACTTTTAGAACATTATATTCTGAGAGGGGAAAGGGGGACAGGGACAAGGGGTGGGTAGAAAAAGGGGGAAGGACACCAAGTTTTCGGGATTGTATAGGATCACTTCAAAGGGCTGTATAGATAATCCTCCATGTTTACCAACCCTTTTGAAGACAAGTCCAGCACCTAGGCTCCACAACACCCAAATAATAGGGCACATAGACTCTAGGGAGCCCAATACCAGCAGCAGACCAACTGAGGGATTAATTATTATTATATTGTTTTGTTTTTTTTCATCCCTCCACCTCCCCCACTTTTTTCTTTCTGGCTCTGTGCAGTTAGATTCTGTGGAGGATCTGCTAGTATCATAAGCAGAGTAGTTTCTTGTATTTTATGTTGGGTCCCTTTGTAAAACTTCTACATTGTGACAGGTTTCCACCAGGCACGATGTCCATCACCAGGGACTTGCAAAGGATAACATCACCTCCTTGATTCCAGCATTGGAGCAGGATAGAAAGATGAGAGTACAAATGCACTCTGGTGGATGCACTATTGGCTGAGTTACAGGCTGAATTTGAGGGCTCAGTGACGGCACAAGGCCGAGGAGGAGGACATGGGTCATTTGCATGCTTTGTCACTGAAGCTAGGGAAATCTGTGCACAACGTTAGTCACCAAGGACCTGCAAAGCAACCAGAAAAACATTAGTTAGTATTATTTAGTTGTTAGTTTATTAGTTCTATTAGTTAGTATTAGTTATTAATTAGCTATAATTAATATTAATAGTTAGTATTATTATAGTAATATTATAATAGTTATATATTAGTTATTATTTATATTATTATAGTACTAGTTAGTATTATTATATAAAAAAGGTTTTTTTTGTCTCCCCCCACAAGGGAGGATGTGAGACCACCACCACCAAGCCTGCCCACCCATCCCAGGGCAGCGTTCAGCTTCCAATCCCCCAAATAATGGACAAAAAGTGAAAGTTTGGTCCATTTCACCCACGACCCCAGGTCTTGGATGCGAGCATTAGTAAATCACTTGCCTTTGAGAGCTTTAAAAATCTTATGGCTAGGGGGGCAGTTATCTCAGTTAGTTAGAGCTTGATGCTTATAAAAATCTTATGTCTTCGGCTGCCCCAGAACCAGTCCAAGCCACCACAACTATTCTTGGCAGGCCATCCCTGCCCTGCACCAACAGGTTGTGAAAAAAAAGGAGGTGTGCACTGTGCAAAGTAGAGATGAGCGAACTTTTGAAAAATTCGATTCGGCTGATTCGCAGAATTTTCCGTCAAAAAATTTGTTTCGGTCCGAATTTATTCGTGACGAATCACTATTAAAAACGGCTATTTCTGAGCTTCCAAGAGCCTCTATAGGGTTGTAAACCATTCTGCCTTGCTGTAACATGCATATGATGCGTGCTGGGTTAGTGAAATAATACTGTAAATAACTATGACATGCAGATCAGAGGCATCGCTATTAGAATCGCAGAGCGGCACAATTACAGAGAGTTGAGGTGGCATCACTATGAGGAGCCCCTATATTGCCTGGAAAACACACCCTGGAGCTGACAGCAGCAGGAGCCCAAATATTGGCTGAAAGACATCCTGGAGTTGGCAGCCGGAGCCCAAAAATTGGCCTGGAAACACACACTGGAGTTGGCAGCAGGAGCCCAAAAATTGGTCAAAAGAGACACTGGAGTTGCCAGCAGCAGCAGGAGCCCAAACATTGGCTGAAAGAGACACTGGAGTTGGCAGCAGCAGCAGGAGCCCAAAAAATGACTGAGAGACACACCCTGGAGTTGCAAGCAGCAGCAGCAGCGGCAGGAGTCCAAACATTGCTTGAAAGAGACACTAGAGTTGGCAGCAGGAGCAGCAGGAGCCCAAACATTGCTTGAAAGACACACTGGAGTTGGCAGCAGGAGCAGCAGGAGCCCAAACATTGCTTGAAAGACACACTGGAGTTGGCAGCAGGAGCAGCAGGAGCCCAAACATTGCTTGAAAGACACACTGGAGTTGGCAGCAGCAGGAGCCCAAACATTGCTTTAAAGACACACTGGAGTTGGCAGCAGGAGCCCAAACATTGCTTGAAAGACACACTGGAGTTGGCAGCAGCAGCAGGAGCCCAAACATTGGCTCAAAGAGACACTGGAGTTGGCAGCAGGAGCAGCAGGAGCCCAAAAATTGGCTGAATGACACCCTGGAGTTGCAAGCAGCAGGAGCCCAAACATTGCTTAAAAGAGACACTGGAGTTGGCAGCAGCAGGAGGCCAAAATTGCTTAAAAGACACACTGGAGTTGGCAGCAGCAGCAGCAGGAGCCCAAACATTGCTTGAAAGAGACACTGGAGTTGGCAGCAGGAGCAGCAGGAGCCCAAACATTGCTTGAAAGACACACTGGAGTTGGCAGCAGGAGCAGCAGGAGCCCAAAGATTGCTTGAAAGACACACTGCAGTTGGCAGCAGGAGCCCACAAATTGGCCTAAAGACACACTGGAGTTGCAAGCAGCAGCAGCAGGAGCCCGAAATTGCCAGAAAGACACACCCTGGAGTTGGCAGCAGCATTAAGAGAACATATACAGATTTTCGGCACAGATATCTTATCCGAAGAATATTAATAAAAAGTAAGAGTAATGTAAAGCAATTTCTCAATAATTACTTGTGGTCTGATGTGGAGGAATGTATGTAACTGGAGAGCAGCGCCTTAAATCTGTTTTGCACGATCCATATTTCTGGTCTGGCCCCATGATCAATCTACTCTAATGCATCAGGCATTGGTGGGTGGAAATCTTGGCTGATCCATGCCCGATTCATTTCCACGCAGGCCAGTCTCTGAAAAAAAACATTTTTGAAGCATACTGGAGCACATTGAATTGCTCTCACCAGAGCATCACTTACGCACATCTAAGAGTTTCATCACTTTGTTCGTGTTAAAGTCTTCAGGGCCTAGTTACTACTTAGTGAAAGACCATAGATAGTTACACACCTGCTGCTGTTATCGACAAATCCTGTTTTAAGTGTAGTGCGTTTTGTCCTCCCCTCATATACGCACTAAGTATGTCAGGCACAGAAGTGGCAGGATGGGCACAGAGAAGTTACAGAGGTCTAAATTCATCAAGCAGAGGTTGCAGCAGACTAGGGGTGAGTGGCAGCAGGAGTCTCAGTGAGAGGACTGATCTCCCGGGATCAGCTAGCGGTCGTGTCTTGACCAGCAACCCATCTGCCATCATCCATTGGTTAACACGATCATCCACTGCATCACAAGTGACATCTGACACCCCCAGTCAACTGTCGGTTATGTCTTATGCTTAGGGTTCAGCTCCACTATTCAGTGAGGATGATCTGATAATCAGAAAAATCAGCAGCTACTGCCCAGCCAAGAAGTGCAGGAGACACTCGCCGCTTCTTCCACTAGGCGGGCAAGAAGTGATGAGGAGAGTGGCATGGGAGGTGGTGTTGCAAGCATTTTGGCTTCTTAAGCAGACACTGTTGAGGAACCTGAGGAGGACATCAGTGAGATTTGAGGGCACTTTTAAAGGCTTGGAGTGGTGGAGAGTGACAGATTTAGCGGCCAGCATGGTGGCAGAAGGGGAAAGTATGGAGGCAAATGTGCTCGGGGTAGACCACTTGCGCGGCAGGCTATCTTCCCAGGAGGTAGTGGAAGAGGGCCCCTGGAGTCGGCGGTGGCAGCGGCAGCAGCAGTGAATTAGTGTGGACTGCTGGTAGGAAAAATCAGCTACAAGGCCATGTGGCAGTTTTTCATCAAGCATCCGCAGGAGGTTAACATGGCTATATGAAAGATGTGTAGGCAGAAGGTGAAGTGTGGCCAGGGTCCCAATGTTGGACCCACAGCCCTGCGTCAACATTTGCAGCGTCACCATCAAGCGGCCTGGGAGAGTTGGCTCCAAAGTGGTGGTCCAGCCTGCTGCATTACCCAGTGGCACACCGCTCTCTGTTCCAGCCAGCCAAGGCTCCACCACCTCCTGTGTGTCATACCCATCCTCTGTTGCTCCAGATGCTCCTCCTCCTCTTAATCCAAGTCAGTCATTCCGCCAGCAATCCATTGGCCAAGCCATGTCCAAGAGACAACAGTATGTGCCCACTCATCCAACGTGCAGAAGCTAAATGTGCTCCTGTGTAAGTTGCAGGTGTTGCAGTCCCTCCCTTTTGAGTTGGTGGACCTTTCAGAGAACTGATGGCTTGTACCGAGCAGAGGTGTCCCATGCTGTCATTTCTTTGCAAAGAATTCAGTACCAGCCCTGTACAATTTTGTTGAACAGAAGGTGGGCCAGTCCTTTAGCCTATCAGTGTGTACCAAAGTGCAAAGCAGTGCCTACGTCTGGAGCTGTAACTACGGTCAGGGACAATACATATCCTTTAAGGCCCACTGGGTGATTGTGGTTCCTGCACAACCACAACAGCAACTTGGACAGGTCCCTCCGCTGTAGCCTCCATGCTCCTAGGCCTTTGTGCCAGTGACAGTGCACTTGCACTTAGCAATGGTGTCACAGAAAAAAGTGGCTAATTGTCAATTACATATTAATAGTTAACATTTATCTTATTTGAACATATTTATAATAATAACATATAATAACATATAACATAGCAACAATAACATCTAACATAATAACAGTAACATATAAAATGTATCAAATTTTTATTTTTTTATTTGTGGATATTTTTTTTTCATATTTTGTATTTTTTAAAAACATATATATATATATATATATATATATATATATATATATATATTTATTTTTTTGAATTTTTTTTTTAAAAAATTTCCATTGTCTTTTTTTAATATTTTGTGAATTTTCTTTTGTATTTTGTTTTTTCTAAAGATTTTTTTTCTTATTTTTTTTTCCCAGTGCCCTTCCAGCCTACCATGTGTGCAGGACACGGCAGTTTCACGCTGTTCTTCACATGGTTTGCCTTGAGCCACAGAGAGACACATGGGAGGAACTGCTAAAAATGAGAACTCAGTAAATTAAATCATGGCTTACTCCACGAAAACTGCAAATGGGACCCATGGTGACTGACACTGGGAAGAACATCTTGTCTGCGCTGCGACAAGGAAGCCTGAGCCATGCGTCCTGCCAGGGCACACGTGTTCAATCTAGTTGTCAAGCGTTTTCTGAAGTCTTCCCCCCATCTGCAAGACATCCTAACAACGGAAAGGAAACTTTGCATGCACTTCAGCCACTCCTACACCGTCAAGCACACCCTTCTTGAGCTTCAGCGTCAGAACGGTATCCCCAAACATAGTCTGATTTGCGATGTTTCCACCCGTTGGAATTCCACCCTCCATATGCAGGATCGACTATAGGAACAGAGAAAAGCCATCACGGATTTCTTGATGATCCAAACGGATAGGGGGACTCCCCTGTGTAACTTCAATGTAAACCAGTGGCAGCTCATATGTGACACCTGCCGTTTGCTCAGGCCCCTTTGAGGAAGCTACTTTATTAGTCAGTCGCCAGGACTATGAGATGAACGATGTGATTCCACTGCTTCATGTACTACAACACATGTTGGAAACCATGGCTGGTCAGGGCACTGGAGACACGGCGCATACATTTCACAGCCACATGAAGCCTGTGGGGGCTGAAGTGGAGGAGGAGGAGGGGCACAGGTTTGACAAAATGGCCATTTTATCTAGTCATCTGACAGGAGAGGAGGAGCAGGAGCAGCCACAGGAGCTAGAGGGTTGTGAGGAAGGTGAGACAGAGGACCCAGACACACCGTGGCAGTTTGCAGTGGAGATGGAGACAGGTAGTCCATCTGAGTCACTTGCACAAATGGCGCAATGCATGCTCACGTGCTTGCGTAGTGACCGCAGAATTGTCTCCATTTGTCAGCGGGATGACTTCTGGCTCTCCACCTTATTGGACCCTCGCTTCCGGCACAAAATGGGGGCATTTTTTACACCCACTGAGAGGGAGGACAATCTGACCTACTACAGAGACATCCTACGTAGTCAGTTGGGCGATGCCTATCTGCGCCATGGTCCATACTGTGATGCCCAGCGGGACACCAGCCTTCTGTAAGCTGTCAACCCCCAATCTCCACTGCCGCTTCTGACTATAGTCAAGCCCCCGTTTGCCAGGACGCTAGGTACGCCTCACCGGACACGGTTGCCCCCAGGTCTTAATTGGCACAAAGGATGGCTGCTTACGGTGAAGGCCGATGAACCACAAGGGTATTCCGAAGCCGAACTCGTTCACAGGTAGTCAATCCGGAGGGTGCGTCAGAGTACAGGGATGAGACAGGTGCGTAGTCAGGAGTAGGCAAAGGGTCAAGCCAGGAGGTCAGAGATCGTGGGGTATCCAGAGGGGCAGGCAGCTTCGTGGTCCGACAAAGCAGAGGTCAGTACAGGCAGCAGAAAGGAATGGTCGATCAAGCCGTGTCGGAACTGAACCGGCACAAAATGGGGGCATTTTTTAAACCCGCCGAGAGGGAGGACAAACTGACCTACTACAAAGACATTCTACATAGTCAGTTGGCCGATGCCTATCTGCACCATGGTCCATACTCTCGCATGTCTGACTCGGGGGGACCTCTGCGATCACCTTCCACTGCCATGGCTGCTGGGGGGGTGGAAGGAGAAGCAGCAGCAGCTCCATCAGCAGCAGCCTCAGTCTTCAGTCTCTAATGAGTAGCTTTCTACACCCGCATAGTGAGTCTACTCTTGAGCAGCATGAAGACCTGGAGCAGGACCTGAACCAGCAGGTCGTGTCATACCTTGACATGACCATGCCAACACACCTTGAGGATCCACTGGACTTCTGGGCAGCCAAACTTGACCTGTGGCCGCAACTAGCAGAGTTTGCCCTGGAAAAGCTGTCCTGCCCGGCCAGTAGCGTGCCATCTGAGCGGGTGTTTAGTGCGGCGGGGGCCATAGTCATGCCAAGGAGAACTTGTCTGTCCACGAATAATGTGGAGAGACTCACCTTTGTGAAGATGAATCAGGCATGGTTCAACCAGGATTTCCAGCCAACAATGGCTGATCCATGGTAGTAGCTGATGCATGGTAGCTCCCTATGCTGCTGCCAACTCCTGGGTGTGTCTTTCAGAGTATATATGGGCTCCCTATGCTGCTGCCAATTCCTGGGTGTGTCTTTCAGGCAATATATAGGCTCCCTATGCTGCTGCCGCCAGCTCATATATGTGTCTTTCAGGCAAAATATGGGCTCCTAATGCTGCTGCTGCCAACTCCAATGTGAGCACTCTGAAAAGATGCATGCTAGCATATTTGGGATGCCCCCCGGTTAAAGGCAATGGCTGCTGGCAATTTGACAAAGTGACTTTCTTTACAAAATGCAACCAGTTAATAGACAGGTACTTTTGAAATATTACTGCTAGTGTTTGGGATGCCCCCTCCTCACATACAGAGGAGGCCTCCCTTGATTGTGGAAAAGTGACGTTAATTATAAAATGCAAGCAGTTATTAGACAGGTACTCTTGAAATATTACTGCTAGCGTTTGGGATGCCCCCTCCTCACATACAAAGGAGGCCTCCCTTGATTGTGGAAAAGTGATGTTAATTATAAAATGCAAGCAGTTATTAGGTAGTCTTGAGATATTTATGCTAGTGTTTGGGATGCCCATGTGGGCTGGGGTTTTTACAGCAGACACAGAAACAATTCAAACTGCAATATATTTATGAGAAATAGCCTTTAAAAGCTGCTTTAGTGTAACAGATAGGGTCAAATGTGCAGGTTTGGGATACCCTGCGACCTGGTGTTTTGGCAGCAGGACAAAAAACAATTCAAAATGCAATAGCTTGATTAAGCTGAGGATGAACAAGGGTATTTAGTATAACAGATAGGGTGCTACGTGCAGGTTTGGGATACCCTGTGGCCTGGTGTTTTGGCAGCAGGACAAAAACCAATTCAAAATGCAATAGCTTGATTAAGCTGAGGATGAACAAGGGTATTTAGTATAACAGATAGGGTGCTACGTGCAGGTTTGGGATACCCTGCGGCCTAGTGTTTTGGCAGCAGGACAAAAACCAATGCAAAATGCAATAGCTTAATAAAGCTGATGCTGAACAACGCTTATTTAGTATAACAGATTGGGTGCAACGTGCAGGTTTGGGATACCCTGCGTCGTGGTGTATTTAAAGCAGACCAAAACCAATTCAAAATGCAAAACCTTAATAAAGCTGAGGCTGTAGACGCTTATTTAGTATAACAGATAGGGTGCCACATGGCGGTTTGGGATACTCTGCTGCCTGGTGTATTGACAGCAGGACAAAAACCTATGCAAAATGCAATAGCTTAATAAAGCTGATGCTGAACAACGCTTATTTAGTATAACAGATAGGGTGCCATGTGGTGGTTTGGGATACCCTGTGGCCTGGTGTATTGACAGCAGGACAAAAACCAATTCAAAATGCAATAGCTTAATAAAGCTGATGCTGAACAGCGCTTATTTAGTATAACAGGTTGGGTGCAACGTGCAGGTTTGGGATACCCTGCGGCCTGGTGTATTGACAGCAGGACAAAAACCAATTCAAAACGCAATAACTTAATAAAGCTGAGGCTGTAGATGCTTATTTAGTATAACAGATAGGGTGCCACATGGTGGTTTGGGATACCCTGCGGCCTGGTGTATTGACAGCAGGACAAAAACCAATGCAAAATACAATAGCTTAAAAAGGTGATGCTGAACAACGCTTATTTAGTATAACAGATAGGGTGCAACGTGGTGGTTTGGGATACCCCGCGGCCTGGTGTATTTAAAGCAGACCAAAACCAATTCAAAATGCAATAACTTAATAAAGCTGAGGCTGTAGACGCTTATTTAGTATAACACATATAGAAAAACACAGAGCTAAATATATCTAAACAAACGAAAATTCAATCTCTCAATGAAGCTTCAGTAAAATGTCTTTTGAGTGAAAATTCCAAATGAACCCATAGGTGACAGTATCCACTTATAAAGTGCAGCGTGATTGCGTGATCCACCACCTTCTGGATAAAACTCTTACCAGAATAACTTTAATACAAGGCGTTGTGAACCAATTCCTCATTAATAATAGTTCTCACAACATTTCAGGGCAATAAGAAGCGAGATGTGAAGGAAAGCTCCAAAGACTAGAGCTTAATTCTCCATAACGAAACCATATATCTTGATCCAAATTTCATGTGATGATAGGATTTTTACTCCAAATGGATAACATGAAAGAAAAAAAATCAAACACATCTAGTGCAATACCCCAAGGTTTGGTATAAAGCGTGATTTAATAGAGCATATGCACTCACAATGGTAAAAGGTATTTAAAAGCAGTGTATACAATCCAGGGAAACCATATATTAGTTCTCACCACCGGATCCCCCGTCCTCCAGAGAACAGAGTAAAAGATCAAAAAAGCAGAGAGTGTCAACCGCAGACGTCCTACGCGTTTCGTCCCTCAAGGGGACTTTAACCAGGATGTCAGCGGTAAAGGAACAAGGGATTAAATAAGCAACTTACCGGGGCGGAGACGATCGCGCGCCGCCGCGTCCAGCGAACTACTTCCAGTACACCTGCACGTCACATACTAGACTCCTTCCGGTGCGGCATGTATCGGAGAATGCGCCTGCGCATCACAACCATCTGTCCTATAACAGATAGGGTGCCACGTGGTGGTTTGGGATACCCTGCGACCTGGTGTATTGACAGCAGGACAAAAACCTATGCAAAATGCAATAGCTTAATAAAGCTGATGCTGAACAACGCTTATTTAGTATAACAGATAGGATGCAACGTGGTGGTTTGGGATACCCTGCGGCCTGGTGTATTGACAGCAGGACAAAAACCAATTCAAAATGCAATAACTTAATAAAGCTGAGGCTGTAGACGCTTATTTAGTATAACAGATAGGGGGCCACGTGGTGGTTTGGGATACCCTGCGGCCTGGTGTATTGACAGCAGGACAAAAACCAATGCAAAATGCAATAACTTAATAAAGCTGATGCTGAACAAAGCTTATTTAGTATAACAGATAGGGTGCAACACAGTGGTTTGGGATACCCTGCGGCCTGGTGTATTGAGAGCAGGACATAAAACAATTCAAAATGCAATAACTTAATAAAGCTGATGCTGAACAACGCTTATTTAGTATAACAGATAGGGAGCCATGTGGTGGTTTGGGATATCCTGCGGCCTGGTGTATTGACAGCAGGACAAAAACCAATTCAAAATGCAATAACTTAATAAAGCTGATGCTGAACAACGCTTATTTAGTATAACAGATAGGGTGCCAAGTGGTGGTTTGGGATACCCTGCGGCCTGGTGTATTGACAGCAGGACAAAAACCAATGCAAAATGCTATAGCTTAATAAAGCTGATGCTGAACAACGCTAATTTAGTATAACAGATAGGGTGCAACGTGCAGGTTTGGGATACCCTGCGGCCTGGTGTATTTAAAGCAGACCAAAGCCAATTCAAAATGCAATAACTTAATAAAGCTGAGGCTGTAGGCGCTTATTTAGTATAACAGATAGGGTGCCACGCGGTGGTTTGGGATACCTTGCCGCCTGGTGTATTGACAGCAGGACAAAAACCTATGCAAAATGCAATAGCTTAATAAAGCTGAGACTGTAGACGCTTATTTAGTATAACAGATAGGGTGCCACGTGGTGGTTTGGGATACTCTGCGGCCTGGTGTATTAACAGCAGGACAAAATCCTATGCAAAATGCAATAGCTTAATAAAGCTGATGCTGAACAACGCTTATTTAGTATAACAGATAGGGTGCAACGTGCAGGTTTGGGACACCCTGCAGCCTAGTGTATTTAAAGCAGACCAAAACCAATTCAGAATGCAATAACTTAATAAAGCTGAGGCTGTAGACGCTTATTTAGTATAACAGATAGGGTGCCACGTGGTGGTTTGGGATACCCTGCGGCCTGGTGTATTGACAGCAGAACAAAAACCAATGCAAAATGCAATAGCTTAATAAAGCTGATGCTGAACAATGCTAATTTAGTATAACAGATAGGGTGCAACATGCAGGTTTGGGATACCCTGCAGCCTAGTGTATTTAAAGCAGACCAAAACCAATTCAGAATGCAATAACTTAATAAAGCTGAGGCTGTAGACGCTTATTTAGTATAACAGATAGGGTGCCACGTGGTGGTTTGGGATACCCTGCAGCCTGGTGTATTTAAAGCAGACCAAAGCCAATTCAAAATGCAATAACTTAATAAAGCTGAGGCTGTAGACGCTTATTTAGTATAACAGATAGGGTGCCATGTGGTGGTTTGGGATACCCTGCGGCCTGGTGTATTGGCAGCAGGACAAAAACCGATGCAAAATGCAAAAGCTTAATAAAGCTGATGCTGAACAACGCTTATTTAGTATAACAGATAGGGTGCAACGTGCAGGTTTGGGATACCCTGCGGCCTGGTGTATTTAAAGCAGGCCAAAACCAATTCAAAATGCAATAACTTAATAAAGCTGAGGCTGTAGACGCTTATTTAGTATAACAGATAGGGTGCCACGTGCTCGTTTGGGATACCCTGCGGCCTGATGTATTGACAGCAGGACAAAAACCTATGCAAAATGCAATAACTTAATAAAGCTGATGCTGAACAATGCTTATTTAGTATAGCAGATAGGGTTACATAAAGCCCTGCATAGATGGCATACACAGTGGCAAGGCAGATTACGGTTTACAGCACAAAGAAATCAAATTGAATTGAAAACTGATCAGGCAAATCACCCTGTCACTGTCACTTTTATGCTGTCCCTGGATTGTTCCGGTTTTCCACTATCTTTCCCTGGCTCTGTCTGGCTCTCTAAATCTCCCTACCTATCTGTAAATCTCCCTACCTATCTGTAACTCTCCCTACCTATCGCTAACTGTCTGTCCCTGTCTGCAGCAACCACCGCTGTCTCACGAATGCAAGTCTGAAATGCGCACAAGCAAGATGGCCGCCACTTAATATAGCACGGTGACGTCACCGGGCTTCCTGGCTGCTGATAGGCTGCATGTGACCTTCCCATGATAACTTGCCCCAGGGGATATGTCCAGACATGTCCATCCACCATTTTACAATGCCTGTAATTGAAGTAAATGGAGTTTAAAGGAAAACTTCGATCGATGGAATCGCGGAGAAATTCGGATTCGTTCAGAATCAAATATTTCCTGAAATTCGGAACGAATTCGGGTTCGTCTGGATCGATTCGCTCATCCCTAGTGCAAAGCTATATGTTGCCTGGTCCACATCACAACTGACATGCGTACAACTAAGCATGGGCAGGGATGTTACATCTCTTCAAATTCCCACTGGGTAAATGTACTGGCGGTCAGGCCCAAGATGCAGAGCACTTTGCCACATATACTTCCACCAGCCAGGATTGCTGGACATCACTTGTTGCCTCCTGTTGCCTCCTACTCCACTTCCTCCTCTCCTGACTAGTTGTGGTATAAGGGGGCACACTCACCCTAATCTTTACAGCAAGTTTTGGTATAAGGGGGCACACTCACCCCAGTGCTTAGATCTAATTGCAACAAAAGGGGACACTCTCACCCCAGTCTTTAGAGCAAGTTGTGGTATAAGGGGGCACACTCACCCCAGTATTTACAGCTAAATATGGAATAATGGAGCACATTTACCAGAGTATTTACAGCAAGTTGTGTTATAAGAGGACACTCTCACCCCAGTCTTTACAGCAAGTTGTGGTATAAGGAGACACTCAGACTCCAGTAGTGACCAGCCAGTGGTATTAGTGCAGCAGTAGTGAGCACTAAATATTGTGCTGAAAAGGACAGTTTCCTAACCAAATAGGCCTGTCTGTCCCTCAGCAGCAGCCAGCAGCCTGACCCTATCTAATGCAGAGCGCACAGTGGCGTTGTGTTCTGTGTAGCCAGTAAGCCTTCTTCTGGGTACAGCATGAATGTATGTGTTGAAATCCATGTTAGGCTTTGAGCACACAAACCGGCAAAGTACGGTACGCATCTGAACTTTGGGGGTTGGATCCGCTCATCCCTAGTGCCTAGGAATAATCCTTATTTTTCCAAACAGCACACAGATAATGGGGTCATGCTAAATATTTGGTGAAGCCTGTGTGAATTGCAGTGTGCATTGCATTGCAATCTGCATCTCGGTGAGCTTTTTAGTGTTTAGACAAGAAAAAAAAAGTGCAAAAAAATGTTATTTTTCTACCTTCCAAATTACCTGTATCTTCGATGGGGTATTTTTACAGGCTAGGTACATCATTTTTCCAATAAAGTAAGGATCTTTGATTTTGGAAACAACAGAACCCTTGGGGCTATGTAGAAAAACATGGTTAAATCTTTAACATAGCCCATAGAGTGCTGTTATTTCCAAATATATCCTTACATCACTGGAAAAATATGGTGCCTAAACTGTAAAAATGTACCCTCTCGTGCACAGATGAATTTTTTTTTTTTTGGGGGGGGATTTTTTGTGTGGTTTTGCTCAACGGAATGCAGGTTGCAATCCACAGAGCAGTGAACATGGCAATTCACACTGGCTTCACCAAATATTTCACATGACCCCAATATGTAAGTTGCATCAGACAGTCAATGGGGGTCATGCTAAATATCTGGTGAAGCAAGTTTAAATCTGGGTGTGCTTTTGGTTGTGATGTTCAAGCTGCATTGAAATGAGTTTTATTACTTGAACACAAGAAAGTGTTTTAATATTTCACTAGAATTGACCTGTAGCTTTGAATATAGCACTCTTTTTATTCTGCATAGCCCATAGGGTAATGTTGTTTCCAAATGTGATAAAACTATCTTTACTTCATTGCAAAAATGATGTACCTCCAGGGGTGCAGCTGTAATGAAGCCATGTGAGGCAGCTGCCTTAGGCGGCACTGCATCAAGGATGGCAATTGCTGGACCATTCTTTAAAAATATTTCTAATTAGTGGTTCAATGGAGATTGTGGGTGCTGTTGCATGTATCGAATAATTGTTGGTCGCAGCCCCCTTCCCTACCACCTGCTGAGAGTTGGCACCCCTCCAATCACAGGAAGGAGTCAAGCGGAATGGCACACTGCTCTATTACAGTGGAATGGCATGTTGGGAAGGGGGACGCCTTTCTAGATTTTCCAGCAGCCTCAGGCAACAGATTCACCCCTGTGTACCTCACCTGTAAATATCCAAGTGCAGGTAATTCACACCCAAGAGCACACCCACACTTTCACCATGGTTTGAGCAGCAGTGTAGAATGGGGAAACACATAGCTCCCAGCAGATGAATGGACAATCAGTGCCAGTCAGGTAAGCCTCATCTTCTAATTTTAATACCCAAACTGGGCTCAGCAAAAGGTGGGTGGTGCGGGATGGGTGGTATTGATTTCCAACTGTGACTGAACTTGGACTTTAAACCAGATCAACACCCGTTATTACTGTTGGTCCCTCTCTCTCTCTCTCTGCTAGCAAGAACCTCGGGGGGGGGGGGCATCCAGAACACTCCAGGCTCTCCGGGGGGCTGTGGGGGGGGGGGGGGGGGCATCCAGACACCTCACTGCACAGAACGGTTCTTGCTATCAGCAGAGAGAGGGATCAACACCCATTAAAGTAATAATGGGTGTTGGTCTGTTTTAAGAGGGATCAGGGCCTAAACAATACAAAAGAATATAGAGGAATTTGCAGGCATTGTAGTTCATTTTTATTTTAAGAAAGCAGAAGAAAAATATTGCAGACTTTGTTACAACTACTTTTTTTTGGGGGGGGGGGGGGGGGGGGGAGATATATTAAACCATTCATTTTCAAAAACATTTTATAAAGGCCGAGCTCCAAAACCAGGTAGATAGTTTCTGTTATGCTACAATGTTTCTGTGGCTGTGTGCAAATGATCAACTTCAAAGTGGAACAAAAGCCGGGATATTGACTATGGGGTTTTGTTCCTTGACCCTGGAGCACCCTGATTTGGCATTCCCCGCAGAATAAACCACCCATTTTGCCAAGAATAACTCACCTTTCCCCAGTTCTACTGCGCATGCGTGGGCTCTTGTCTAATCAGAAGCATTTGTTCTGCATATTAATACTCGGAAAATGGCTCTGCGCTCGGCAATCGGGAACGAATACAGCCGCATCCCCAGATGTCAGTGTGCCCCCATCCCAAGTCTATCTGAATGACTGGGTGCTGGAGCGTGTCTGATCCCAGAGATCTTGGGGATGCAGCTGCTCCAGATTGTTTACATCACAGAGAGAGCTGTCTGAAAAATGCTATGTTTTCTAATGCCCCAGGTGGGTGTTACATAACGGGGCATCCCAATTTGGTGTTGGTTTTGTTCTGCTTTAACTCATTACGCTTAGTACTGCTTAAAGAGTATATAGAAAGCACATAAGGGGACACACTCTTTCAAATAAGATAGGGAACATTTGGCCTGATGCAGAGCCTCCCCAGAACTGACCTTATTTTGTTCCATTTTTCCTATGGGCCGTTTTCCTTCCATTTGTCTCGGGGTCCAAATGTGATTCAGAGCCGCCGTCGGGATAGCTCCATTACTGATCCGTTTATGTGTCTTCATTCGGGAAGTGTTTTTTTCCCCTCTCGGGTGCTTTCCGTGTGGTCGTGGGTTCCGTTGCCGTTCACACGGACGATCCGTTTTTGGCTCCTTTTTAATGCGTTTCCAAACATACCTTCTTGCCATCTGTTTCCGTTTTCACCCCGATTCCGTCCGTTTTTCCATGTATACTTACATTTCCATGGATTTCCTGTTGACAATCTGGGTCCACGCAAGCGCACATCCCTAGTACTCCCTCAAGCTTTCCTCATACATCAAACTGTCACTTTTACCAACACCAAAACTTACCTTAAACTAATATCCTTCTTCTTCTTCTTCCTCCTCCTCCCTGTGTTTAATGCTTACCTTAATGTCTTCTCCTCCTTCTTCTTCTTCTTCCTCCTCCCTGTGCTTAATGCTTACCTTAATGTCTTCTCCTCCTTCTTCTTCTTCTTCCTCCTCCCTGTGTTTAATGCTTACCTTAATGTCTTCTCCTCCTTCTTCTTCTTCTTCTTCTTCTTCCTCCTCCTCCCTGTGTTTAATGCTTACCTTAATGTCTTCTCCTCCTTCTTCTTCTTCTTCTTCTTCCTCCTCCCTGTGTGTAATGCTTAACTTAATGTCTTCTCCTCCTTCTTCTTCTTCTTCTTCCTCCTCCCTGTGTTTAATGCTTACCTTAATGTCTTCTCCTCCTTCTTCTTCTTCCTCCTCCCTGTGTTTAATGCTTACCTTAATGTCTTCTCCTCCTTCTTCTTCTTCCTCCTCCCTGTGTTTAATGCTTACCTTAATGTCTTCTCCTCCTTCTTCTTCTTCCTCCTCCCTGTGTTTAATGCTTACCTTAAAGTCTTCTCCTTCTTCTTCTTCTTCTTCCTAATCCTTGTCCCATATACCTACCTTTTGTGACATGTAACTGTATGGTCATGTTGTTAGAACGTACAGTGCCATGAAAGAGAAGACACCACACCATTTTTTTTTTTTGTTTTTTAGTCAAAATTTAAAAATAAACAATCTTAAAAACGTTTAAAATTCTTTGGTGGCACCCAGGAGGCTCTGGCTCTTCCTCAAATGGGACCTTATCTTTGATCTGTGAAGGGAAAACATCATCAGTTTAGCCTTGTAAGTCATTATTATTGCTTAGCTAGGGGTTTTGCTTTGGGCCATTTTTAGGGTTAAGGTGGGCCTAAGTTAGTTAATTAATGTGTCTTGGCCCATATTTTTGTTGTTTTGGGCAGGAGTTTTAACTACATATATGATATCTCAAAACTACTTACAAGGCATGCGGCCAACAGTGCGTCTGGGGCGCAACCTCCTCCTCGCTGGCTCCACCCACTCGTCAGCCTGTGAAGCTGTTGGGTACAAAAACACAAGGTTATTATTGACTCTTTGTGCCTCCTGAATGTCAGATTAGTTTAGGCTTGTATGCATCAAATCACTCACCTTCCCCAGGCACCTCTGGAGGTTGTCCTTGGGCCTCCCCTGTTATTGAGATGTTCCTGCGATGTGATCATCTAAAAATAACAATTGGGCACATTAGTATATGTTTTGAGTGTATGTATCTGGACATGGGTAGGTATGCGAGTCTTACCGGAGTCAGGTTGTAGCTGTGGCTGGTTGGACTCCCTGCCGTGCGACTGACCCCCCCCCCCCCTGTAGTGTCAGATCCAGTGGCTGGTCTGTGTCACTGGCAGAGGAGGGGGTGGGCGTTGGCACTGGCGTGGCACCACCTACCCTTTCACCACTACCTCCCAACACTGGGCTTCGTCTTCTTGTCCGGGTGGGGCGGAACCGATAACTCCGTTCATGCACAGCAATATAAACACAATCATAAACACAGGCCCAGGCAAGGGCAGTGTGTTTTTTGCATGTCCTGTACCAAGACTTACCGGGGAAGTGCTTCACAAAGTACCGCCTCACCCGGGGCCTATGCCTCCTTTTCAAGTCCGACCAGTGCTGGGCAATCTGTGTGAAAGTATAGGTGGTGCCAGTGTTCCTGGATATGGCGTCCACCACCGCCAGTGCCAACGTCCTCTTCTCGTAGTCGCACGGCAGGTAGTCATAATGGTTTCTCAGCATCATCTGTAATAAAAAGCACAATGGCAGAGCATTAGTGACACTACTAGATTACACACTCTCATCCACTATCTAAAGCAAGTTTCTGAGCCTCATTCCTACTCACATGGGCCTACTTAGTCTATCTGCCTCTAGGCCTCTGCTGCGCACATGGATCAAACTAACCTGTTCTAGTATTTTCGTTTTACCAGACAGTTTGTCCTCACTAATATGGCCCTGCCATGGCTAATATTTGTTTATATTTGTTTAGCGGCTTGTGCGCGCACATAAACGCTACTCACATCCATGATTATGTTGTCCTGCTCCATCGTATATATTGCGGGCGACATCTTTCTCTGCCTTCCGGTTCTGGTTATGACGTGCCCCAGCGGTGGCGTGCATGCGCGCGCGCACGCAGACGCACACGCTGCTGAACACGCTCTCATGGGAAAACTATTTAAAGCTCAATGCACTCAGCTCTGTGTTGGTTACCATATCACTATGCCCAGGCCAAAAGGGAGCCGTAAGACCCCAAAAAGCCCAGAGCCACATACTAGACACACAGATAGACATCACGAACACCCACACAAGAGCAGGCACAAGAGCTGGGAGGGACATGGCCATAGTCAAAGGGTGGATAAGCCAGCCACACAGGTTTCTTGGAAAAAACACAGTAGCAAGGAGCCCTTTGCACAGTCGCCCCCACCTGCTAAATCAGCCAGGCCTCACAAGGGCCACAAATCTCTGAAAACCCTGCAGCCTCCCCCTCCTCCACCCACAAAGCATGTGGGTAAATCCAGCCACACCACCAAGGGGAAGCGTAGGTCCAAAACCACTAGCCCACCCAGGCCAACCACCCCTCCTCCTCGACACTCTGTGTCCCCAATTACCACAAGCACAGAGTCAATAGAGAGCTCCACAGGTGACAGCTCGACAGGCACCCAGCCATTATCACCTAGCACCCCCCACACTCCATCACAGTCACCCATCAGCCCAAGAAACCTAAACTACTCCCCAGACAGCCAGCCATCAATGTCTTCTGCTGCCGGGGACACCACACACCCATGTGGGCGCCAGCTGCACCGTGGCTTCCTTACAGCCCGTTTCTGTGATGTCCAAAGCATGGCTGTAGCCACTGGTGTTTGTGAGCACTATGATGCCCTTTTTGGGCGTAATTCAAAGTCAACTCCAAAGCAGGCCAAGCAGGAGATTTGGGAGAACATTTGCCACCAAGTGAATAATGTAGGTTCGGTGAGGAGGGATGTTGAGCAAATTAAAAGAAAATTTGGGGACCTTAAATATTATGGGAAAAAAAAATGGACATGCGCCGCCAGCAGAGGTAAAACCCATTTCGAGTGTAACTGAATGGACAGCCTGCTTTGCAGCAGTATGTAACACTTATTAGGTGTGCTTTACTCTTTCCCAGCCTGCAGACAGGGGGTGGTATCCCTACCAAAATCCTCCTAACACCAGCGGAAGAGCATGTGTTGACCTATATTCACCCGCCCAAATGAAATAGCACTTGCCTACATTTAAGTTAAAATAGTGGCCTCACTAACTGCTACCTTTCTTGGCAGACCCTACCCAGCCCACCCATTATTGAAGTAATTCTGGATTTGGAGGAGGAGGACACAAGTCTGCTGCAGCCAAGGCCACCAGACCCAGTGGGACAACATCCAACACACCAGCCCCAGCAAGTGCAGCCCCTGATGTCCTCATATTGCTCATATTGCCGCTAACATGCAGCAACCCCATCCATCAATTTCAACCTCCTACTCTACCTACCATTGAAGGCATGTGTTTATGTATTGATTCTGGGGAGCAGGACACAAGACTACCGTAACCCCAAACACATGCTCTTCCACAACCCCACATTAACAGCCTAAACATTTTTCCACAATGTTTGTCCCTTTTTTTTTTTGCGGGGATCACACAAAATAAAAAAGGCACACATTGCCTAAAATGCATGAAAATTAAGCAAAAACATTGTCCACAAGCTGGGAACAGATCGCCTGTGGCGAACCAGAGTAGGGAGGTGTTACATCTTCTGAAATGACTAAAGCATCCTCAGCCAGGTCACTGTATCTGGGAACCCGGCTACGGATGGCGAGGTTGTACAGTACCCCACACGCAACAATTATTTGGAGGACCTTGGCGGGCTCATACTGCCAGGCACCCCCAGTCTGGTCCAGACAACGGAAGCGCATCTTCAACAAGCCAAAGGCACGTTCCACCACTGAGCGAGTCCTCCTATGTGCAGTGTTATACCGCTCCTGGGCCTGCAAGGATGGGTGGAGGATGGGGGTGAGTAACCAGGAGAGCAATGGATAGCCAGAATCACCTGCCAAAAAAGATACAAAAAATAAGCACACACCATAATACAAAAGACACATGACAAATGGGCCCCTTTGCCACATATGTAGTGGCAGGCCCCATAACTAGCCGAGACAGAGAAACCTAAACAACAAACATCTAAAGTGTATCTAAACAAGTACCATCATGCTACTAAGGAAGAGCCACAAGTACCTTACATGCTACTTACAAATACGGCATGTTAGGTTACTTTAAACTGCTAAGAACAGGGAACAACAGACAGAGGCCTAATGGGAAGAGGCTCAATAATGTGCTGTTTAGCATTCCAGCATTAGTGAACAGGGACAATAGGTCAGCTGTGCAGTGTCAGTGCAAAGCACAGTTCTGATGAGGCAACATGCACATCCACCCAGCACACTCCCGTACAATGACTCTGGGATGAAACATAGCTAAGAGGGCCAGAACAGAAAGGTATAGTGGAGAATCACAAACAAAGCCATAGGAGGAAATACTGGTAAGTAAGTGAGGGTTAACTTCTACTGTTTCATTGTAGTCTATAACAGATTAGTGGGGTACAGGCACAGACCAATCAGAAAAATCATGCTGGACGGCAACAACTATTTTTAAACACATACGTTGGCATGTCGGCTATATTATAAAAGCACAACTTAAACGCATTCCAGGCTTCCGCTGTGTCGGGGAAAAATATATATTTTGGTGCCAGGGTAGCCATGCCATCCAAAAACTTGGTAAGGCTGCGGCTCAGCGTAGACTGGGACATCCCCAGGGAGAAGGCACCCAGTCTCTGTAACGAGCAGTTTGCCAAAAACTGCAGGCAGCCAACCAATTTGGTCATACCTGCAATTGCATGCCCCTTCCTTGTGGTGCGGGCTAACCTTGGCCGCAGCTGCCTATACAAGTCCTGGAGAGAAACACGGTTAAGGCGGGTGAGCTCGAATAGCTCAAGGTCATGCATGCCATCGATGTCCAGACGTGTTCGGTGCAGCCTGGTTTCTGCCATGCTCAAAAGAACCAGGCCGCGTAGCTGACGCCTTTGATGCTCATGCACAGCAGAATGCATTTCTAAGTCACAAAGATCAAATACGGCTGCTAAGACTGCCCGTAAGTGAAGCGTCGACACCCTCGTTAAATTGGGCTTGTTTCAATGGGAAATCAAGGCTCTGAATCAATTAAAAAATGGACAAATCAACGGCCAGTCCGTTTTCATGGAGTTCAGCCTCTTGCGAGCCGTCAATCGTAATGGCGCATGCCGAAACACCTGAGCGCATAAATGCACACAAAAACCAACGTAGCACCCTTTCATGACCCGATCACAGCCCAAAACCAACGGGAAAAAGTACGGGATAGCTGAACGGGGAGGCTCTGCATCAGGCCAATTGTTAGTGAACTATGGCAAAGTTTATACCCAATAGGAATGCAGGACAAAACTAAAATACTTTGCTAATGTCATTTTCACAATACACAAGGAAATAGGCAGAAAATATGTTTGCCTATGACTGACAAACTAGATTTGTCATGAAGTGATTTCTACATGACCATATTAACTCTATAACTCTATAACTATTTTTCATACAAGTGTGAGTATTTAATGCTAGCCCTGTTTTAGAAATTGTGAGTTTCATTTTTTTGCAAAGTCCGTTCCCACCACAGTGAAATTGAAAAAAATATTCTAATTTATTCTGTATAAAAACAAAATCCTTAACTTTAACTTTAGCTCTTTAAACATGCATCTGTTATTTATTTGGCATTATTCTGGCCAATTGCATTAATAGGAACCACAATCAAGTTCAATCAAACAGATTACTCTTTACACCAGTCATCAGAAGGAAACAGCACACTGAAATAATTAAGCTAGAAAAGGCATGTAATATAATTATACAAGTTCTAGTTTTTACAGATGTAGTACAGATATCGCAATTGCATACACTTGGCAGTCCTTTGCCTTTACCCTGTGCCTAGGGCAGACAATTAGAGAACTAAAACCATTTTTATACACCATATGCTACAAATATGCTAAATTCACACACCTTATACATAAAAAATGCATTAACTACCATGCATTCAACATACTGGACAAATTTAGTCTGGAATGTGTGCAGTGGTTAATTTGGCAATAATTAAAATGTAGGAAGCTGGGTATATTATATTTTGACTTATGTCTGTCAAATATGATTGTTTTGTATAGAATTGTTTCTGAAGTGCCTGCATCATGGCTCATAGGCATCTGAAGGTCTTAATGTGATCCGACACTGGGGATCACTAAATTGCAGCAGTTCTGCCACTGCTTGTGACCATGGGGGACATCCTGATTGGTGAACAAAGCCCCCCCCCCCGGGTCACTTTGAATGTCTGGGCATCCACTTGGCAAATTAAGTTTAATGTGGAGAAATGTAAAGTCATGCATTTGGGGTCTAGCAACTCCATGTAAGAATCTTACAAGGTTCGGATGGCCCACGGTGAGCATCCTCGGGACCCTCCAGATGGCATGGCACTCTCTGCGCTGCTCACAAAGGTCGTACACACACCGCTGACAGCAGACTTTGCTCTGGGGAGACGCAGCCCTCTGGGCACCTGAGGGTAATCACGGGCTGCTCAGCTTTACTGGCCAGAGCTGACCAGCCCCTGGGAACCTGGGAATAGTATGGCCAATCCAGCCAGAGTTCCTGGGCAGGCCAGTCACTGCCCCCCGCCAGTCTGACCACCCTATTGGCCAGTTTCCCCTTAAATAGGAATCAGGCATGAGCCACAATGCCTGTGATAGTTTTCTTTGCTAAGAGTGTACTTTTGTGAACTACCTATTTCTGACTCTGCAGGGGAGAGCCACCAAACTGATAAGAGGAATGAAGGATCTTAGTTATGGAGAAAGATTACTGGCATTAAATCTGTTCAGTCTTGAGAGGAGATGTCTAAGGAGGGACATGATTAACATGTATAAATATATAAATGGGCAATGCAGAAAATATGGGGAAACACTATCTCAGGTAATATTCTTTCTAAAGACAAGGGGGCACTTCCTTCAAAAAAAAAGTTTCAATCTCCGGAGGCAGCAATCATTTTTTACTATACGAACTATAAATATGTGGAATAGCCTCCAACACAGACCTAGATTTGGCCATAAATTATAAAGAAAGAGGTGCACCACTCTTGTCACTTACTGTGCTCACTTATGAGTAACTATACAGCAAAAACAGGAGTGACTGTGGACAGCTGGCCACATGCACTTCCTAACAGAGGTTGTTTGGAAGTGCATGTGGCCAGCTGGCCACAGTCACTCCTGTTTTTGCTAGATTTGGCCATAAAAGAACTGATAAGAGCTATTTTACCTCATGTTGATGAAGGTCATTCTTGATAGGGTGCATAGGGCACTCACAGCACCTAGGCAAGATGGAGCACTGAGAGATATATTAGTAAAATCACATTACTATCAAATTAAGGAACAATGGTGGCTGTAAGAAGACACCCAAATATAATGTTAAGAGATAATCTGATTCAAATGTTTTATGCTAATCTTGCTCCATTAACAATCCAAAAAAGAAGAGAAATGAACCGCTGTTGATTAGGTAGATTCAGAAGAACATGAGATAGAGGAGCTTTCTCCTTTTGTTTGAACTTTACTTTGAAAGGCAAGAATTGCTCCTTTGCAACTTTACTCCTTGATCTTGGCATAATATCATCAAGCCTGGGGAATCTTCTAGAAGTGGGGCTAATCTCTGACCTCTTTCTCCTTTATGAGAGTTCCAGAGTGGAAACCTGAGTTGAAGAAGATTTTATCACATTCTACTTTTTTCAACATTTAGTTTCAGCATCTAGGTTGATGTCCTTTAATGATTTGATCCTAATAGAAGGATTATAAGAAGAAAAGAATACATACTCATAGTAAAGTAATTTACATTCATCAATAATTTGGTATAGTAAATGTTTAATATAAGTACTTATGTATACCAGTATTTGAGATTAGGAATGTTTTGAAAAGTGTTTTTTTAAGTTTATATAGTTTCAAATTTTTGGTGGTGATTTGGGCTATGTTAGCACATATGTGTTCTCTTTGCTTTGCTGTATTGCAGTGCAGTTACAGCATAGAGGAGACACTGCACATTATTCTACATGGAATAGTTCACGCATCTGAGTTGTGTTGTACAATGCATTAAAAAAGCATTGCAGACACCTTTTTCAGTGCAAAGTTGTAACAGCACAGGTCAGTGTGGGTCCGTGGCAGCATGGACGCAAAAGCTTGCTCTTAGCACATCAGAGATGTGTGAACGAAGCCTTATAGTTTATGGTTAAGTACTATAGACATTATAGTGTTATATATATTCAAGGAAATACTTAATTAAATTAATAGATTTTATCTGTCTCAAGGGTTAATATTTTTTTAGCTATGCCTGTGGGGTGGATATGTGCCCAGGGGAAGGCTTGATTCACAGGTTAACCCTCTTTTTTTGGGGGGGAAGGGGGAATCTTGTGACTCAAGTCTTTCCTGGAATACTTAGGTGTTCGTTATAGCCGCATTGTGTAATTTTATGTTCTCATAACAATTTTTGTGTCAAAATGATTCTTGATAGTTTTTTGTTTTTTGTGTGTCTGATTTTTTTTTCATTTTTTTCTATTTTTCTTCTCTTCTTCTCTTTACTTACTAGGGGAATCTTAGCTTCAGTTACCACTTAACTCCCTTTGTGAAATGTGAAGGGTATTTTCGTTTCTTAACTGGGTATGTCTTTTTAGAGAGACCGATTTTGGGAGGTGATTAATGACTAGTTTGGTTGACAGACTCAGAGTTATTTCTCATAACATTCATGGTTTTAATTCATCCATTAAAAGAAATAAAGCATTCCATTATTATGGTTTGCTTGGGGCTGACATAGTCATGCTACAGGAGACCCATTTTACAGATTCGTCTTCACCAACCTTTTTAAATTATAGTTTTAGAACCCTTTTCATGGCTAACAGCAGTGTAAAGAAGAGAGGGTCACTATTGGTATAGCCAAGCGAATCCTATTTATAGACATGGGGCCCGATTCAGAGCCTCACTGTGAATGCTCAGTTTTGTACAGAATCAAACTCGGAAACCAGGATTTTGTGAGCACTTGTATTATTCAAAGTCACATTCCGAGACATTTTCGGACATGCGTATGTGGACGTAATTGCTTTGCACATATGATTCAGCTGAGTATTTGCAGTTTTCACTCTCAAAGTCGTCTTGGAAGCCGAGTTTGTACCTGTTCTCTTCCATAAGTTGCCATGTAGTCCATCCATCTTTGTGTTCTGTGTCCCTCACTGGCCTTCTGGCATACACATTCCAACATTTTTTTATTATTTTAATGGTTTTTCCAGATGTCCCTGACCTGTGTGACAACCCATGTAGTGTACATGTCATTCTTGACACTTACCTTTCCCTTGTTTTCCTGTGTGGCATCTCATGTAGTGTGCATGTCATTCAAGACACTTACCTTCTCCCTTGTTTTATTGTGTGGCATCCCATGTAGTGTGCATGTCATTCAAAACACTTACCTCCTTCCAGTTTTTTTCATTCAATATATCTTTAATCATGGGTGTACACCAATGTGATTTACAGTGAAAAAAAAACAATATGACCCATCTGCCTCTGTATACAGTCTTGTGCCAAACAGACATCCTTGACAATTGAAATGAAGCCTTAAAAAAATGCTGCTCCACAATAAAAAGAGTCTTTTGACACCACTGTTAAGTATTAATCTTGATAAACAATATCCCTAATAATCTATTTACTTAAATAATTCCATGGTGCAAAAATGAGCCTAGGTTGCTAGTGGCCACCTTACTGCATTTTGGCCCCGACATAGCAAACAACTTCCTTCCACTAAAATGCTTTCAGCATGTAGAAGTCAAAAAAAACAATGAAGAACAAAAAACATATTTTCAAGCTGTTTTTTTGTTTCTGTTGCCATTTAATGTCCACTATACATTACAATACAAAGAGCCTTCCCCAAAAATTCAAAGGCGATGCAATGTGCCTGCTGACAACAATTGATGTCCCCTACATGGCTTCAAATTCTTCGATTCTCTGTTTAGTGTTGCCCTGTTGGATCTGTCTCAGCATCTTTTACTTGTTGCGGCCCGATCGTATATTCTCTGTGTGCAAAATGTTGTTGGGCATTATCCTGCTTTCATCACGCGTTTGGTTTTGTTCACTTGTCAAAGCCATTAGCTGCCTCTGTACATCCTCATTCTACTCTGGTTATACATCTCTCCTCTTTGCGGTCATCATGGAAGTTTTCATAGTTGAGTTCTGCACTAAACTCTACTATATCATCCTGTGAATGCTCATTCACATAGTGCTTAGGCTTATACACATTTAGTGGTGGTGGTGGCAGAGGAGGAGCCGCCACCATGACCATGTGCAACTGTTCCTTTGTTCTAAAGTCGTCATCTTGGGCTTCCCTTGCCCTCATCTACCATTTACCCACTTCCTCCACTTTGGCCCTCCTTGCTTACTCCAAGAGAATATTTCAGGCTGTATACTCTGCAAGTTCTGAGGCTACCTGCTCTTGGCTCTTCATCTGGTCAACTGCCTGGTCTTTCCAGCTCTTCCTTGGTATGGAAGGCCTAAAGGCCTCCAATCTCTCAGCTTCTAACTGAGCTCTTCTCCTCTCTTCATCTAGCTCCTGGGCTATCCTCATCTGTTCAGATAATTCCCTCTATGCCCTCTTAGTCTTCTCTTCATACTCATGCAGCCTAAGCATCAGCTCCTCCTTTTCTCTTTGTATTAGTTCCCTCTCTTTTTCCACTGCTTCTCTTCTCTTTTTTTTCATTTTTGTTGTCATTTAAGCTGCTTCATTTATCATAATATATAACTGGATGCTTTAACAATAAAAATACCAGCTCACTTGGGTATCCCAAACCTGCACTTAGCAGCCTATCTGTTATACTAAATACGCTTGCTCATCCTTCCTCAACTTAATCAAAGTATTGCATTTTGAATAGGTTTTTGGTCTGTTTTTAACAAAAAAAACACCAGGCCGCAGGGCATTCCAAACCTGCACTTAGCAGCCTATCTGTTATACGAAATACGCTTGCTCATCCTTCCTCAGCTTAATCAAAGTATTGCATTTTGAATTGGTTTTTGGTCTGCCTTTAGCAAAAAAAAACACCAGGCCGCAGGGCATCCCAAACCTGCACTTAGCAGCCTATCTGTTATACTAAATACGCTTGTTCATCCTTCCTCAGCTTAATCAAAGTATTGCATTTTGAATTGTTTTTTATCCTGCTGCCAAAACACTAGGCCGCAGGGTATCTCATATTGCCAATTTTCATAGTATCTGGTGCAGAGAAGCAGTTCCTCACTTTATTTAGCTTCTTCTTTTTAAAGTAAACACATTTTTTATCGTACCTATTGCGCATTTCAAATACATAAAAATGTCAGGCAGACAAGTTCAAGGATGTTCAAAGAGGCGTGGCAGAGGCCAAGATTCAGCAGGTAGAGGTCGCAGCAGACTAGGAGTGAGTGGCAGCAGGAGTCACGGTGAGAGACCTGATCTGCCAGTATCTGCTAGCGGTCGTGTCTCCACCAGTAACGCATCTACCGTAGATTGGTTAACGCGCTCATCAACATCATCACAAGTTACATCTGAGACCCCCAGTCTAGGGTCGGTAGGTTCCTCTGACACAACCCTGAGTTGGCATGCCCCGAGAGCAGTCCCTGTCCACCCATTGCCTCTGTCCTACGCCGTTCCCTCCCCCAGCAACGTATCCTATGCTTTGGGTTCAGCTCCACTCTTTAGTGAGGAGGACGATCAGATAGAGGACAGTCAGCAGCTACTGCCCAGCCAAGAAATGGAGGTGGCTTCTTTAGCTAGGCAGACAAATAGTGATGTGGACAGTGTGGACATACTCTCACAGGTCTGACTCGGGGGGACCTCTGCACTCACCTTCCACTGCCAGCAGCAGCAGCTCCATCAGCAGCAGCCTCAGTCTTCAGTCGCTAATGAGCAGCTTTCTACACCCGCATAGTGAGGCTACTCATGAGCAGCAGGAAGAACTGGAGCAGGACCTCAACCAGCAGGTCATGTCATACCTTGACATGACCATGCCAACACACCTTGAGGATCCGCTGGAATTCTGGGCAGCCAAACTTTGCTTGTGGCCGCAACTAGCAGAGTTTGCCCTGGAAAAGCTGTCCTGCCCGGCCAGTAGCGTGCCATCTGAGCGGGTGTTTAGTGCGGCGGGGGCCATAGTTACGGCGAGGAGAACTCGTCTGTCAACTAAAAATGTGGAGAGACTCACCTTTGTCAAAATGAATCAGGGGTGGATCAGCCAGGATTTCCACCCACCAATGGCTGATGCATGCGACTAGATTCAGCATGGTGCCACGTTTTACACTTTCCAAATGGTGCAAAACATATTTATGTCTTTAGATCAATTTTTGGGCTCCTGCTGATGCCAACTTCAGGGTGTGCCTTCCAGCCAATTTTTGTGCTCCTGCTGATGCCAACTTCAGGGTGTGCCTTTCAGCCAATTTTTGGCCTCCTGCTGCTGCTGCTGCCAACTCCAGGGTGTCTTTCAAGCAATGTTTGGGCTCCTGCTTATGCTGCTGCCAACTCCAGGGTGTGCCTTCCAGCTAATGTTTGTGCTCCTGCTGCTTCCAACTTCAGGGTGCCTTCCAGACAATTTCTGGGTTCCTGCTGCTGCTGCCAACTCCAGGGTGTGTCAGTCAATTTTTGGGCTCCTGCTGCGGCTGCTGCCAACTCCAGTGTCTCTTTAAAGCAATGTTTGGGCTCCTGCAGCAGTTGCTGCTGCTACTTGCAACTCCAGGGTGCAATTCAGCTAATTTTTGGGCTCCTGCTGCCAACTCCAGTGTCTCTTTCAAGCTATGTTTGGGCTGCTGCTGCTGCTTGCAACTCCAGGGTGTGATTCATCCAATTTTTGGGCTCCTGCAGCCAACTCCAGTGTCTCTTTAAAGTAATGTTTGGGCTCCTGCTGCTACTTGCAACTCCAGGGTGTGATTCCTCCAATTTTTGGGCTCCTGCTGCCAACTCCAGTGTGTCTTTCAAGCAATGTTTGGGCTCCTGCTGCTGCTGCTTGCAACTCCAGGGTGTGATTCATCCAATTTTTGGGCTCCTGCAGCCAACTCCAGTGTCTCTTTAAAGTAATGTTTGGGCTCCTGCTGCTGCTTGCAACTCCAGGGTGTGATTCATCCAATTTTTGGGCTCCTGCTGCCAACTCCAGTGTGTCTTTCAAGCTATGTTTGGGCTTCTGCTGCTGCTTGCCAACTCCAGGGTGTCATTCAAGCTATGTTTGGGCTCCTGCTGCTGCTTGCCACTCCAGGGTGTGATTCAGCCAATTTTTGGACTCCTGCTGCCAACTCCAGTGTCTCTTTCAAGCAATGTTTGGGCTCCTGCTGCTGCTGCTGCTGCTTACAACTCCAGGGTGTGATTCATCCAATATTTGGGCTCCTGCAGCCAACTCCAGTGTGTCTTTCAAGCAATGTTTGGGCTGCTGCTGCGGCTGCTTGCAACTCCAGGGTGTGATTCATCCAATTTTTGGGCTCCTGCAGCCAACTCCAGTGTCTCTTTAAAGCAATGTGTGGGCTCCTGCTGCTGCTTGCAACTCCAGGGTGTGATTCATCCAATTTTTGGGCTCCTGCAGCCAACTCCAGTGTCTCTTTCAAGCAATGTTTGGGCTCCTGCTGCTGCTTGCAACTCCAGGGTGTGATTCATCCAATTTTTGTGCTCCTGCAGCCAACTCCAGTGTCTCTTTCAAGCAATGTTTGGGCTCCTGCTGCTGCTTGCAACTCCAGGGTGTGATTCATCCAATTTTTGGGCTCCTGAAGCCAACTCCAGTGTCTCTTTCAAGCAATGTTTGTGCTCCTGCTGCTGCTTGCAACTCCAGGGTGTGATTCATCCAATTTTTGGGCTCCTGCAGCCAACTCCAGTGTTTCTTTAAAGCAATGTTTGGGCTCCTGATGCTGCTTGCAACTCCAAGGTGTCATTCAGCCAATTTTTGGGCTCCTGCAGCCAACTCCAGTGTCTCTTTCAAGCAATGTTTAGGCTCCTGCTGCTGCTTGCAACTCCAGGGTGTGATTCATCCAATTTTTGGGCTCCTGCTGCCAACTCCAGTGTCTCTTTCAAGCAATGTTTGGGCTGCTGCTGCTTGTAACTCCAGTGTGTCTTTAGGCCAATTTTTGGGCACCTGCTGCAAACTCCAGTGTCTCTTTCAAGCAATGTTTGAGCTCCTGCTGCTGCTTGCAACTCCAGGGTGTGATTCATCCAATTTTTGGGCTCCTGCAGCCAACTCCATTGTCTCTTTCAAGCAATGTTTGGGCTCCTGCTGCTGCTGCTGCTGCTTGCAACTCCAGGGTGTGATTCCTCCAATTTTTGGGCTCCTGCAGCCAACTCCAGTGTCTCTTTCAAGCAATGTTTGGGCTGCTGCTGCTGCTGCTTGCAACTCCAGGGTGTGATTCATCCAATTTTTGGGCTCCTGCTGCCAACTCCAGTGTCTCTTTCAGCCAATGTACAGGCTCCTGCTGCTGCTGCTGCTGCTTGCAACTCCAGGGTGTGATTCATCCAATTTTTGGGCTCCTGAAGCCAACTCCAGTGTCTCTTTAAAGTAATGTTCGGGCTCCTGCTGCTGCTTGCAACTCCAGGGTGTGATTCATCCAATTTTTGGGCTCCTGAAGCCAACTCCAGTGTCTTTTTAAAGTAATGTTCGGGCTCCTGCTGCTGCTTGCAACTCCAGGGTGTGATTCATCCAATTTTTGGGCTCCTGCAGCCAACTCCAGTGTCTCTTTTAAGCAATGTTTGGGCTGCTGCTGCTGCTGCTGCGGCTGCTTGCAACTCCAGGGTGTGATTCATCCAATTTTTGGGCTCCTGCAGCCAACTCCAGTGTCTCTTTTAAGCAATGTTTGGGCTGCTGCTGCTGCTGCTTGCAACTCCAGGGTGTGATTCATCCAATTTTTGGGCTCCTGCAGCCAACTCCAGTGTCTCTTTTAAGCAATGTTTGGGCTGCTGCTGCTTGCAACTCCAGGGTGTGATTCATCCAATTTTTGGGCTCCTGCTGCCAACTCCAGTGTCTCTTTCAGCCAATGTTCGGGCTCCTGCTGCTGCTTGCAACTCCAGGGTGTGATTCATCCAATTTTTGGGCTCCTGAAGCCAACTCCAGTGTCTTTTTAAAGTAATGTTCGGGCTCCTGCTGCTGCTTGCAACTCCAGGGTGTGATTCATCCAATTTTTGTGCTCCTGCAGCCAACTCCAGTGTCTCTTTTAAGCAATGTTTGGGCTGCTACTGCTGCTGCTGCGGCTGCTTTCAACTCCAGGGTGTGATTCATCCAATTTTTGGGCTCCTGCAGCCAACTCCAGTGTCTCTTTAACCCTTTAAGTGCCAGCCTACCTGGAGTTTTTGTCACACTCTGTTGCCAGACCATTTTGCACTATTTTGCGCTCCCCATGTTCAAATGTGATTTTTGAAGGGATTTCCAGGGAATTCCCAGGAAAATGATATATTGTTTTTTTCAGCAGAGTCTGGGCTTTAACATGAAATGTCTTGTTTGTCATTTGTTAGGTGTATTCTTAATATTTTTGGGTGAAATATGTGCAAAAAAAAAAAAAAAAAATTTTACATATTGTAGTTTTTTTTGTAATAAAAAATGTAAGTTTGTCAATGAAATCTTATTGCGTGTGAAATCCTAATTTCTCCCGGTTACAGCGGTACCACATATGTATATGTAGACACCCTTTCCTGCCCAGGAGACTCCCCCAAACTGAAACAGCGCTTTAGGGGATTTTCAGAAAAAATACAACTATGCTATGCAATATGCGCACCTTGCAGTTTTTCCAGAAAAACAACCCTTTACATTTGAAATACCCCCAACTATATATTCTCTGGAAGTACACACCTCAGGCTTTCTAGGCGTACCAGGCTTGTTGATGTGGCCATAGTTTTCTGGAAGTAATCCCTCAATGGATTCTTTGGTTGCAAAGAGTTTCCCTAAAAAAAGGATAAAAAAGCAGAATCAAAGCCACATTTTCCTAAAAAAAACTATATACAAACAAGAAAAAACAAGTTTAATCTGAAAACGCAACATCCCCCGAACAGAACAATACCCAACATGCATAGCTACTGTCAAGGGAAGAGTTGCCAAACACCCCAAAGTAAAGCATGTGCGTAACGGTAATTTTACTTGAAAATTTCAGCTCTGCAGACAAAGTGCGCACCTTGCGATTTTTCAACCAAAACAACCCTTTACATTTGGAATATCCCCCATAAACCATATATTCCCTGAAAGTACACATGTTAAGCTTTCCAAGGGTACCCAGCTTGTTCTAGTGGGCTCATCTTTCTGGAATTATTACCTCAAAGAATTCTTTGGTTGCGCAGGGTTTCCCTAAAAAATTTATAAAAAAGCTGAATAAAAAACACCTTTTCCTAAAATATAAATATGCAAACCAGAAAAAACAAGCTAAGTCTGAAAGCGCAAGGTCCCCCGAACAGAACAATACCCAACATGCAGAGGTACTATTAACCCTTTTAATTGCCAGCCTACTTGAGATTTTGTCACCCTCTGTTGACAGGCCATTTTTCCCCATTTTGCGTCATGTTTTGCGCCATTTTTGCTGGAACTTTCAGGAAAATTATATATATATTTTTTTGCAGCAGAGTTTAGGCTTTAACATGAAATGTCTTGTTTGTAAATTTTTTTTTTTACAATATTATTAAGTAAAAAAAATAAATAAATAAATAAAATTTTTTTTTAGAAAATTGACTCCTTTATTTTAAATAAAAATTTATTTTATTAAGGAAAATCATATTGCATGTGAAAGCCCCATTTCTACCGATTAGAACGGTACCACATATTTATCGGTAGCCCCCTGTTCCTGCCCAGGAGACCCCTCTAACTGAAACAAGTTTTTTATAACATTCACAAAAAAAATACAAATACCATCCACACTACAAAGGGTTAAATCGAGAAAAAAAATGACATAGGGTCCCCCCTCCCAGGGGAGGGAGACCCCATTTTTTTTTTTTTTTTTAAGGGTTAAAAACCCTTAAAAATCAAAAAAAAAATTGACGTGGGGTCCCCCTTACCCAAAGTAACCAGCCCGGGACCAGCTATGGGGGCTTGTAGGCACAGAGTGGGGGGGCCAGCTTTTGTGGCCCCCCCACCCTGCAGCCTACGAGCCCACATAGCCTATGTGGGCCCGGGCTCTTCTGCCCCCCCCTGGCCTTTGGGGAGGCAGGTAATGGGGGTGCCAGGGGTTAATGGCAAGCCACCCGCTAGCGCAGGTGGCTTGCCATCCCCCCAGCCTTGTGAACTGGTATAGGGGTCATGGACCCCTTACCAGTTCACAAGGGGTTAAAAGTAAATAAACACAGACACAAGCAGAGAAAAAAAATATTTTATTAATTTTTATTTTTTTTTTTACACTGTACTCACCTCCCATCCATCCTGGAGCACTCTGTCCCTCGGCGATCACTGGCTTCTGCTCACTTGCTAGAAGCCTTTTATAGCTGCTGGATGACAGAACACAAAGGGTTAATCAAAAAAAAAAATGACATAGGGTCCCCCCTCCCAGGGGGGGGGACCCCATTTTTTTTTTGATTTTTAAGGGTTAAAAACCCTTAAAAATCAAAAAATAAAATGACGTGGGGTCCCCCTTACCCAAAGTAACCAGCCCGGGACCAGCTATGGGGGCTTGTAGGCACAGAGTGGGGGGGCCAGCTTTTGTGGCCCCCCCACCCTGCAGCCTACGAGCCCACATAGCTTATGTGGGCCCGGGCTCTTCTGCTTCCCCCTGGCCTTTGGGGAGGCAGGTAATGGGGGTGCCAGGGGTTAATGGCAAGCCACCCGCTTGCGCAGGTGACTTGCCAGACCCCCGAGCCCTGTGAACTGGTATAAGGGGTCACATGGACCCCTTACCAGTTCACAAAGGGTTAACAGTATAAAAAAATAAACACACACACAGGTTTTTGTAATAGTTTATTCAAAAAAAAAAAAAATTTAACTTTACTCACCTCCGATGTTCAGATGCAGTGTCCCGCGGCGATCTGATGCAGGTGACAGCTGGGCAGAGAAGGGGGGAGGCAGGCGATCGGATGATCGCCTACCTCCTTCCTTCTCTGCCCAGCCGTCACCGGCATCTGACAGTAGAACTGCCGGGTGCCCCGAAAGGGGCGGGGCTAAAATCAAAGATGGCGGCCGCCATCGGAAGATGCGACGGAGGGAGGGCTGTTATGCCCCCCTCCAGAAGACAGAAGACCCGGGGGGGGTAATCGGAGCCCCCCCCCATGAAGAGGAGAGGCGGCGGGAGTCGGCGGGAGCGGAGGTGAGTAACTGTCATTTTTTTTTTTTTTTTTTTCACAGGCAATCCCGGCGGCTGCTGAAACGGGGGGGGGCACCCTATTCCGGGCCCTCCCCTGCAGCCGGAGAAGCCCCGATCGGCGATCGGAGCCCCGCTGGCTGAAGAGGAGACCCGGCCGGACCAAACAAGGGGTCAGGTAAGTGACTTTTTTTTAAACTTTTTTTTGTGTGATTGGGGAATGCCAGGCACGTAAAATTTACGTGGCTGGCACTTAAGTGGCGGAGAGGCAACCACGTAAATTTTACGTGGCTGGCATTTAAAGGGTTAAAGCAATGTTTGGGCTCCTGCCGCTGCTGCTTGCAACTCCAGGGTGTGATTCATCCAATTTTTGGGCTCCTGCAGCCAACTCCAGTGTCTCTTTTAAGCAATGTTTGGGCTGCTGCTGCTGCTTGCAACTCCAGGGTGTGATTCATCCAATTTTTGGGCTCCTGCAGCCAACTCCAGTGTCTCTTTCAAGCAATGTTTGGGCTCCTGCTGCTGCTTGCAACTCCAGGGTGTGATTCATCCAATTTTTGGGCTCCTGCAGCCAACTCCAGTGTCTCTTTGAATCAATGTTTGGGCTCCTGCTGCTGCTGCTGCTGCTGCTGCTGCTGCTGCTTGCAACTCCAGGGTGTGATTCAGCTAATTTTTATAGGCGCCCCTCATAGTGATGCCACCTCAACTCTCTGCAATTGTGCCGCTCTGCGATTCTATTAGCGATGCCTCCGATCTGCATGTGATAATTATTTACAGTATCATTTCACTAACCCAGCACGCATCCTATGCATGTTACAGCAAGGCAGAATGGTTTACAACCCTATTGAGGCTCTAGGAGGCTCAGAAATTGCCGTTTTTAATAGCGATTCGTCGCAAATAAATTCGGGTCGAAACGATTTTTGTCGGAAAATTCATCGAATCAGTCGAATCGAATTTTTCAAAAGTTCGCTCATCTCTAATCAAGGCCACATCTTCTTAGAACCAAAGAAAACACAAGTTAAATCTGAAATAGCAAGGTTGCAATTTTTCAAACTAAACAAGACTTTACATTTGAAATCCTAACAAATCATATATTCCCTAAAAGTACCTTAAACTTTATCGGTGTACCTAGCTTATTGTAGTTGCTGCATCCTCCTGGAAGCAATCTGTCGATTAATTATTAAAACCACATTTTCCTAAAAAAAGGAACTCCAGTGTCTCTTTCAGCCAATGTTCGGGCTCCTGCTGCTGCTGCTGCTTGCAACTCCAGGGTGTGATTCATCCAATTTTTGGGCTCCTGAAGCCAACTCCAGTGTCTCTTTAAAGTAATGTTCGGGCTCCTGCTGCTGCTTGCAACTCCAGGGTGTGATTCATCCAATTTTTGTGCTCCTGCAGCCAACTCCAGTGTCTCTTTTAAGCAATGTTTGGGCTGCTGCTGCTGCTGCTGCGGCTGCTTGCAACTCCAGGGTGTGATTCATCCAATTTTTGGGCTCCTGCAGCCAACTCCAGTGTCTCTTTTAAGCAATGTTTGGGCTCCTGCTGCTGCTGCTTGCAACTCCAGGGTGTGATTCATCCAATTTTTGGGCTCCTGCAGCCAACTCCAGTGTCTTTTTTAAGCAATGTTTGGGCTGCTGCTGCTGCTGCTTGCAACTCCAGGGTGTGATTCATCCAATTTTTGGGCTCCTGCTGCCAACTCCAGTGTCTCTTTCAGCCAATGTTCGGGCTCCTGCTGCTGCTGCTTGCAACTCCAGGGTGTGATTCATCCAATTTTTGGGCTCCTGAAGCCAACTCCAGTGTCTCTTTAAAGTAATGTTCGGGCTCCTGCTGCTGCTTGCAACTCCAGGGTGTGATTCATCCAATTTTTGTGCTCCTGCCGCCAACTCCAGTGTCTCTTTTAAGCAATGTTTGGGCTGCTGCTGCTGCGGCTGCTTGCAACTCCAGGGTGTGATTCATCCAATTTTTGGGCTCCTGCAGCCACCTCCAGTGTCTCTTTAAAGCAATGTTTGGGCTCCTGCTGCTGCTGCTTGCAACTCCAGGGTGTGATTCATCCAATTTTTGGGCTCCTGCAGCCAACTCCAGTGTCTCTTTTAAGCAATGTTTGGGCTGCTGCTGCTGCTGCTTGCAACTCCAGGGTGTGATTCATCCAATTTTTGGGCTCCTGCAGCCAACTCCAGTGTCTCTTTCAAGCAATGTTTGGGCTCCTGCTGCTGCTTGCAACTCCAGGGTGTGATTCATCCAATTTTTGGGCTCCTGCAACCAACTCCAGTGCCTCTTTGAAGCAATGTTTGGGCTCCTGCAGCTGCTGCTGCTGCTTGCAACTCCAGGGTGTGATTCAGCTAATTTTTATAGGGGCCCCTCATAGTGATGCCACCTCAACTCTCTGCAATTGTGCCGCTCTGCGATTCTATTAGCGATTCTATTAGCGATGCCTCCGATCTGCATGTGATAATTATTTACAGTATCATTTCACTAACCCAGCACGCATCCTATGCATGTTACAGCAAGGCAGAATGGTCTACAACCCTATTAAGGCTCTAGGAGGCTCAGAAACGATTTTTGTCGGAAAATTCGGCGAATCAGTCGAATCGAATTTTTCAAAAGTTCGCTCATCTCTAATCAAGGCCACATCTTCTTAGAACCAAAGAAAACACAAGTTAAATCTGAAATAGCAAGGTTGCAATTTTTCAAACTAAACAGGACTTTACATTTGAAATCCTAACAAATCATATATTCCCTAAAAGTACCTTAAACTTTCTCGGTGTACCTAGCTTATTGTAGTTGCTGCATCCTCCTGGAAGCAATCTGTCGATTAATTATTAAAACCACATTTTCCTAAAAAATGTAAAAAAATATGCAAACATAAAAAAATAAGTTATATCTGAAAAGCAAGGTCCCCTGAACAGAACAATACCAAACATGCATAACTACTTTAAAGGGTAGGGTTGCTGAACAATCCCCAAAGTAAAGAATGCACATAAGGGTAATTTTATTTACAAGTTTCAGCTTTACAAAGTGCGCACCTTGCACTTTTTCAACCAAAACCCCCCAAAATTGGGAGCTTCTTTCTGGAAGTAATCCCTCAATTAATTATTTGGTTGCACAGGGTTTTCTTTAAAAAATTATAAAAAGCAGAATAAAAAACACATTTTCCTAAAATGCAAACAAAAAACAAGCTAAGTCTAAAGGTGCAAAGTCCCCCAAACAGAACAATAACCAACATGCATAGTTAATTTTAACCCTTTTAACTGCCAGCCATTTTTCACCATTTTGAGCTATGTTTAACTGTGATTCTTTCAGGAATTTCCAGGAAAATTATATATTTGTCAGGTCTGGAGGTCCTCCGCAGCCTGATTTCCCCTGCATTATGCTGCTTCACCAGCAGATGGCTCTGTCCTGCTGAGGTGTGTTAATCAGCCAGCACCTGTGGGACTTCCTGGCCTATATAAGATGATCAACACATGACCTCAGCGGATCAGCGTTAATCTGTCTTTTGAACCTGAACCCTGGAACTCTGTAACCTGAACTCTGTACTCTGTACCCAGGACTTCTGCCTTAGCCTCAGTCATAGCAATTGTTGGACTTTGGACTCCTAGCACGTATGTTTTCTGACTTGAAAGCAATCTGAGTGTGTTTCATGATTCCTGGTTTATCTATGTCTATATATGTATATAGCAGCTTGGTTGGTGTGTACTCACTGTTTTGTTATTATTAAACACGGTTTGCCACTGTCTCTCAGTCTAATTCTAGTCATTACTACTATTGGGATTTCTCAGATGAGAAATCCATGACAATATTATTTTTTTGGCAGACTTTGGGCTTTAACATGGAATGTAATTTTGAATTTTTTTCAGTGCTTTCTTAATAATTTTATGTGACATCGGGTTTACATTTTTTTTAAATTGCGTAGGGTCCTACCTTCCGAGTTAATCCAGCCCGGGCACCAGCTATTGGGGGCTTGTAGACCAGAGACTCCTTACCAGCTCACAAAGAGCTAAATGTCAAAAAAACACACACGGACACAGAGAATAAATAATAAAGTATTTAAAAGTATTTTTTATACTTAACTCTGAGTCATCTCTGATCAATGTGTCCCCCACCAACCACTATGGCTTCTGCTCTCGCTCCTGCTGCTGGAAGGAGCCTTTTTATACCAACTGAGAGGACATAAAGGGTTAATTAGAAAAAAATCACATAGGACCCCCCCTCTCTGGGGGGATGGGGAGCAGGACACTGGGGCTAGTTGTGCTGGCCACAGGCCCTGAAGGCTACATGCCTCCATAGCCATCAATGCCTCTTCTGCTCCCTCTGAGCTTTAATGGGGGCTGAAGGGTTAATGGCAAATTACTCACTTGCTACAGGTGACTTGTCAGTCCCTCATGCCTTGTGAACTGGTATAGGGGTCTTATGGATCCCTTACCAGTTCAAAAAGGGTTAAATGTAAAGCAAACAGTAAACACTGACACCGCAGAGCGAAATTACATTTTTTTACTCCAATCCAATGCCACTCTGTGTCCTGTGCCGATCACTGACATGCAGATGGGACAGAAGCCAGGTGCAGAAGGCAGGGGATCGGAGACCCCTGCCACCCGTACCCACCCTTCACTGTTCACTGTTCACTGGCCGCTTCTGACAGCTCTGTCAGTGCTGGAAGTGGGCTTTTAAACAGCTCCTTGTATAAAAGCCTCTCCCTGTGGTGGCTGGCTAAGCTGCCAGAGGTGTGGGGGTGTATAATAGAACTGATGCTCGCTGAAGACCCGATCCCATCTTTAGCAGGCATCAGAAGAGACCCATGCTACTGAATTGCAGACCGGGGTAAGTATTTTTTTTTGCAGCAAACAAGGGGGAAAGCCAAGAATGTAAAATGTAAGCTGGCTGTTAACTGCTGGAGAGTCATCCGTGTAAATTTTATGTGGCTAGCGATTAAAGTGTGCTTTTCAAGGAGCACGGACCTCGAATCTAGTAGAATAGTGAAGGGCAGGAAAGGAAATAGAAATACACAAGACCGCCAAATATTTTATCATATTTGTTTACAAAGTCTGTTTGAATTTTGACCATTTATAATGCATTTATCCTATAAACTGTGATGGCCCTGAAAGAGTGTTGCAGATAGCTCTAGTTGAACATGGGTACAGCAGTTTAATTTTAATTGCATAGTAGTCACGACACTCCAGTAAATCACTCATATGTCTCATCAATCAGTAGCTGTTAACGTTTTAACAAAGTAAAGGAAGTGGAAAATCACTGATGATTTGATTTTGTAGTTATATAACATCATTGTTCTTCTACACTTTTTATCGGCAGTTACATCACTTGCAATTACATGTTGCTTTAAATCTTGAAAAAAATCCTGGCCTTTTTTATATTAAAAGAAAATTGCAGATGTGTTGTCCCACTGATTTTTTCATTTAAATAAAGAAAAAAAATGTTGGATAAATTTTTGAAATAAAGTGACATGACATAGATAGATTATAAATAGATAATAAACACTTGGCACTTGATGATGCATTGTGTTCAACTAAAGTATTGTAATATTGTTTTCTAACTTGGAGTTTTTTCTTAACTTGGTTCTACACTTTAAATACCCACTGAGGCCTCTGGAGATACTGCATCCTCCCCAAGACTTCCAAGCAGAAAATACATTTCACTAACTTTTTATATTAATGTTTTTTACATCAAACTATTACAATCGTGAATGGAACAATACAGTGAATGTATTTATATTACATATTACCTATCCATTTGGTTCCTAAAAGGAAACTATCATTAAACACAGAAGCATTTAAACACCCATTGATATTCTTAGAGGGTTTAATTCCAACCTCAGCTAATGACTTCTTTCAATAACTGTCCTTTGTTTTAACTGATACCACTCCCAAAAAGGAAAAAGACAAAGAAAAAAAAGGGGGAACCTCTTTCATTCCTTCCTCACACGTGTTAGCCACCCGACCCTCAATCTAAGGCTATGTCCACTATCTACCCCCAGCTTTATTCACTTTACATTGTCCATATATCTTCAGACTGTTGTTGGTTATTTGTTAAAATACTACCTAGTTCCTAATAAATTGAACTGACCAAAAGAAATGTTATCACGTCTCCATGATTGAAAAATTGTGATTTTAGCTGCTGTTAGAATAAGATCAATCACGCTATATTTTGTCCTGACCATCCTGCCGGGGTTCCTCCCAGTAAGGCCATCCTTGGATCACACTGGATATCATAGACTTCACTGATGGCTTTGAAAACCTTCTTCCAGAATCATTTGACTCTGGGACGTGTCCACTAAATATGGATTGTATCCCCCTTGCTCTCTAAAACATTTGTTTGAGCCATCCTTACTGTCCATTCTACCTATCTTGGCTGGAACCATATACCATCTTAATGCAACTTTAATTTTCACTGTCTGAACCAAGCTACTGATGGAAGAGTGCCCCATTTTTCCCATATTTTCCCCCACCACGCCGGAGGTAAGTCTCCCCCCAAATGCCTATTCCATGCTAACATATATGGGAGTTTTGCTGTTTTACCTGTTAACCCCTGATACAAGCTTGAACCCCCGTTGCTTCCTGGAGATTTCAAACAAAAAAATGTGAAAACTGTATGTTCCCTGGCCTCTTCCCCTTGGCTCATCTTTGATCCAATATAATGCAGTCTAGATGACTCTATAGTTCTATTTTAAAGGCACTTGATATTGGCCTCTAAGAGCCTCCAAGAAATGACCTATCCAGTAAAGACCTTTACTAATCCACCCTCTTCCACCCCTTCCAAGCCAGGTCTAAAACTACGGTTCCCAAAAAATTGGGGTTAGGGGAAATCTCTCCATTCTCAGGGGGCACACGTTCAGGGCCTCAGTCATTTATCTTTGGCCTTTGTTTGATTGAGGTCCAATAGACTAAATCCAACGAGACCCGGGGGCACCCCTCTGTCTCAATATTTGTCTTCTTTGCTTCTCTTTCTAAATAAATAGTTACTAACTATATACCGTATATACTCGAGTATAAGCCGAGTTTTTCAGCCCACTTTTTGGGCTGAAAAAAGCCACCTCGGCTTATACTCGAGTCAGTATAAGGGAGAAAGAGAAAAACAGGCAAACACGGCCCGTCACAGACCCGCCCCTCGCCCAGTCAGGAGGCTGGCTATTGGACGAGCCCACAGGAGGATTTCCTTTGGGGGCGGGGAGAGCTCGCGGCCCCGGCAGCTCTATTCTACCATACCCGGTCACAGCAAGGAGAGGGGACAGCAGAGGCTGAACACACAGCGCGCGTCTCAGCCATGTGAAATGGATGCAGGCGATGGAGCGGTGAGTGCCTGTCACCCGTTCATACTGTGATGTGATATAAATGAATATCGGCGGCGGCGGAGGCGGCGGCCGGGGAGGCAGTGCGCAGCTGTGACATCGCTGACAGGGATCGTGGGGCTAAGTTACAGCAGCGCTTCCTGCTGCTGTCACCCGATCTCGCTGACACCCTCTCGGTACAAGCCGGAACTGGCAGCAGCACAGGCGCCCAAAACAGGAGGCCAGGCCCGTGTGAGGGAGAGCAGGCCGCCATGGCGCCACTGCGGGCGTTGGAGCTGTACAGCGGGATAGGCAGCATGCACTACGGCCTCACAGGTAATGGCGGGACCGGGAGAGAAAGGGCCGGTGTAATGGCGAGCTGCTGCCTGCACTTCCTGTCAGCGTGTGTGTGTGTGACCCGGCCATGTGCCGCCCTGGCCTCGCTTACCTCTGCCTGCACACCGGGGCCAGCATGGCAGCCAGGACATCACTGTATACACCCCCATTAATGCCCAATCCATTAATAAAACCTGCTATTAGAGGAGCGTGTTTCCAGCCTGTGCCGTGTGTGCGCCCTGACACTGCTGACACACTCACCCACCCAGCATGGCAGCCTGCCTCTCTGTAACAGCTGCTGCCCCTTCCCTCATGCACCCAATAGCCCTCACCATGACCACCTGGGCCGGTTGTTTTTTTTGTGGCAGATATATATATATATATATATATATATATATATATATATCCGTATATACTCGAGTATAAGCTGAGTTTTTCAGCCCACTTTTTGGGCTGAAAAAAGCCGCCTCGGCTTATACTCGAGTCAATAACTTTTTCCATTTTTTTGTGGTAAAAGTAGGTGCCTCGGCTTATATTCGGGTCGGCCTATACTCGAGTATATACGGTATATATATATATATATATATATATATATATATATATATATATATATATATAGAATACAATGCTATACAACAATATACAGCGTGACTCTGCGTGGTGGAAGTAGTAATTGGATATTTAGATCCTTAAATTCCACAATCCAGGGTAAGAATCACCACTTGTGCTCACAATTCACTGTGTATCCCAGCACCAGATTTTTAAATGCACGTACCAGAAACACTCTTGTAATACAGCATTAAACTTTCCAAACTTAAATATTTCCTCGGTTGTTGTTATAAATATCAAATTCCTCCTTCAGATCAGATCCAGGGGTTCCCCGTTGGACTGCTGCACTTCCCTCAGCCGGCAGCCACTGATGCTTGTGGGAACAAATCAGGTAGATCAGGTAAGGCTCCTTCTTTAAAGTTATACACTGCTCGGTGGGGAGATGCGGGGCCCGGGCTCCCTGGGTGCCGCCTGCTCAGATCTGCTGAGTTGTAATGTTACAGCAGTGTATAACTTTAAAGAAGGAGCCTTACCTGATCTACCTGATTTGTTCCCACAAGCATCAGTGGCTGCCGGCTGAGGGAAGTGCAGCAGTCCAACGGGGAACCCCTGGATCTGATCTGAAGGAGGAATTTGATATTTATAACAACAACCGAGGAAATATTTAAGTTTGGAAAGTTTAATGCTGTATTACAAGAGTGTTTCTGGTACGTGCATTTAAAAATCTGGTGCTGGGATACACAGTGAATTGTGAGCACAAGTGGTGATTCTTACCCTGGATTGTGGAATTTAAGGATCTAAATATCCAATTACTACTTCCACCACGCGGAGTCACGCTGTATATTGTTGTATAGCATTGTATTCTGAATTACTTAATGGACTGATCTGACACGGTCTATGGACTCCTGCGGTCTTTGAATATTAATGAATTTATGCTGGTTTAATATTTGTTTAACTACAAGCGCGGCTTTATCAGTTTATGAAAGTAGTATAATTTCCAGCCTACAATTATTCATTACTGAGATTATTTGTTATTTGTTATATATATATATTACATTTTTACAGGTGTCAGAGGTTCGGGGGGTTGGAGCAGGAAGGGTTGGAGGTGGATGTGGCAGCATAACCAGAAAAGACAGAGGAGGTGGATGGCATGGCAGAACAGCACCCCCAAGGCATAGAGAGCAAGTTCTGGCCACGTGTCCTATTTAGCAGCTCAGAAATTGAACAGGGAGGAGCCATCGTTCAGTACCATGGACAGGTAGTCATCCACCATGACTACATTATGGCCATGCTTACCCTCCCCTGTTAGGTGGTGCCGGTGCCCCCGCTGGGGCAACTTGCTGCTCCTCCTCCTTGGCTTAAATTCACTTGGGAACTCTGCAAATAGTCCACTAGAGTGTGTTTGCACTTCCTCATTTCGCAATCCTGCTCCAGTGCTAGTATCAAGGAGGTGATGTTGCCCTTATAGCACGTATCCAGCAGGGTGGCCACCCAGTAATTGGCACTGGTGACTATGCGGGCAAGTCTGCGGTTGTTGCTCAGGCATTGGAGCATGCTGTGGCTCATGTGAGCCAGGCTGCCCTGAGTCAAGGAGAAGCTGTCCTCAGTGTCAGGTGTCTCCTCCTCCTCCTGCTCCTCCTTCCAGCCACTCTGCTGTGAGAGAAAGTCCTCCTCCTCCTCTGAATCCTCCAAACTATCCACTGGCTGGACAGTGACGTACCTGGCTGCTGTCAGCCCAGCAATCCACCCTGTAAGCTACGTGTGCACTCCCCTCACGCCTTGGAAAATTGGCCTTTCTCCTGCTTTGCTTCCATCACATGCTCCATCATGGGATGAAAGTTTTTTCCAGCAGGCAAAGGAGGATGGGGATAGTAGTGCTGATGATGACGCTGACCATATTGGTGGCATACTGGAAGCCTTGTAGCACTGCGCAGATGTCCCTCATGGAGGCCCACTCATTGTTGGTGAAATGATGTTGGTTTACACTTCTGCTCACTCCGGCATTTTGGAGCTGAAACTACCCTATTGCCTGCTGCTGCTCACAAACACTTTCCAGCATATACAATGTGAACAAAAGGTATTGCAATGGCTACCTTGCTTTTACATTTATTGCAATCAATGTTAACTGTCCATGTTTCAGCTAGCTTTTTCAATAGTATGAGTGTGTAGAGGGGTACATTTCTTTTTTGCTTATGGAGTGTGGTCACAACCCTCTAGCAATGAGTGAATTTTTGAAAGATTCAATTCGCCGAATATTCCCCGAAAAATTGTTTCGGTCCGAATTTATTTGCGGTGAAAAGCTATTAAAAGGGCTATTTCTGGCCTACCGAGAGCCTTAATAGGCTTTCTGTAACACATAGGATGTGTGCTGGGTTAGTGAAATAATACTGTAAAGAAGTATGACATGCAGATCAGAGGCATCGCTATTAGAAACGCTGTCGCAGCATGAGGAGCTGATATATTGCCTGAAAGACACACCCTGGAGTTGGCAGCTGCATGAGGAGCTGATATATTGCCTGAAAGACACACCCTGGAGTTGGAAGCAGCATGAGGAGCCCATATATTGCCTGAAAGACACATTGGAGTTGGCAGCAGAATGAGGAGACCATATATTGCCTAAAAGACACACCCTGGAGTTGGCAGCAACATGGGGAGCCCATATATTGCCTGAAAGACACACTGGAGCTGGCAGCAGTATGAGGAGCCCATATATTGCCTGAAAGACAGACACTGGAGTTGGCAGCAGCATGAGGAGCCCATATATTGCCTGAAAGACACACTGGAGTTGGCAGCAGCATGAGGAGCCCATATATTGCCTGAAAGACACATTGGAGTTGGCAGCAGAATGAGGAGACCATATATTGCCTAAAAGACACACCCTGGAGTTGGCAGCAACATGGGGAGCCCATAAATTGCCTGAAAGACACACTGGAGTTGGCAGCAGTATGAGGAGCCCATATATATTGCCTGAAAGACAGACCCTAGAGTTGACAGCAGCATGAGGAGCCCATATATTGCCTGAAAGACACACTGGAGTTGGCAGCAGCATGAGGACCCCATATATTGCCTGAAACACACACCCTGGAGTTGGCAGCAGCAAGAGGAGCTCATATATCACCTGAAAGACACACCCTGGAGTTGGCAGCAGAATGAGGAGCCCATATATTGCCTGAAAGACACACTGGAGTTGGCAGCAGCATGAGGAGACCATAATTTGCCTGAACACACCTTGAAATTGGCAGCAGCATGAGGAGAACATATACAAATTTTGGGTACATATAGTTTATCCTAAGAATATTAATAAAAGTTAAATTTTACGTAATGTATTACCTCAATACTTACTTGAAGTCTGATGCGGAGGAATGTCTGTAACTGGCAAATAGCACCGTAAATCTGTTTTGCACTATCCATATTTGTGAAGTGTTGGTGTGGCACCATGATCAATCTACTCTGATGCATCAGGCATTGGTGGGTGGAAATCCTGGTTGATCCATGCCTGATTCCTCTTCACAAAGGTGAGCCTCTCCACATTTTTTGTGGACAGACGAGTTCTTCTTGGAAATACTATAGCCCCCGTCACACTAAACACACACTCTGATGGCAAATTACTGCCCGGGCAGGACAGCTTCCCCAGGGAAAACTAGTTGTGGCCACAAATCAAGTTTGGCTCCCCAGAAGTCCAGCAGATCCTCAAGATGTGTTGCCATGGTCATGTCAAGTTATGCCACCACCTGCTGGTTCAGGTCCTGCTCCAGGTCTACCTGCTGCTCATGAGTTGCTTCACTATGCGAGTGAAGGAAGCTACTCATCAGTAACTATAGACTCAGGTTGCTGCTGATAGAGCTGGTACTGCTCCTGCCACCCCACCCCTCCCCAGCAGCCATGGCAGTGGAAGGTGAGCGCAGAGGGCCCCCCAAGTCAGACCTGTGAGAGGATGGACGATGGCGCAGATAAGCATTGGCCAACTGACTATGTAGGATGTCTTTGTAGTAGGTCAGTTTGTACTCCCTTTCAGTGGGTGTAAAAAAGGCCACCATTTTGTGCCGGTGGTGAGGGTCCAATAAGGTGGAGAGCCAGAAGTCATCCCGCTGACAAATGGAGACAATTCTGCGGTCACTATGTAAGCATGTGAGCATGCATCGTGCCATTTGTGCAAGTGACTCGGAGGGAATACCTGCCTCCATCTGTCTGAGTCCTTGCCTTCCTCGGGGTGGCAACATCACAAATCAAACAATGTTGGGGGATACCGTTCTGATGCTGCAGCTCAAGAAGGGTGTGCTTTGCGATGTAGGAATGGCTGAAGTGCATGCAAAGTTTCCTTCCCATAGTTAGGATGTCTTGCAGAAGGGGAAGACTTAAGGAAACACTTGACAACTAGATTGAACATGTGTGCCATACCGGGCGCATGGCTCAGGCTTCCTTGTCGCAGCGCAGACAAGATGTTCTTGCCGTTGTCTGGCCCCATGGTTCCCACTTGCAGTTTGCATGGAGTAAGCCATGATTTGATTTCTTGATTATTTAGCAGCTCCTCCCCTGTGTGACTTCGTTCGCCTAGGCAAACCATGTGAAGAACAGCATGACACCGCCGTGCCCTGCACACATGGTAGACTGGAGGGGCACTGAGACTTGTCCGTGCAGTGGAGGCTGAGGTCGCACACTGTCAGAGGCACAACGGCCTGAGAGCGTGGAGCCGGAAGCGGCGTGACCTGTTCACGTTGCTGATGTGGCTGTGCAGGAACCACATTCACCTAGTGGACAGTAAAGGACATGTATTGTCCCTGACCATAGTTACAGCTCCACACATTGGTGCTACTGTGCACTTTGGTACACACTGACAGGCTCAAGGACTGACCAACCTTCTGTTCAACAAAATTGTGCAGGACTGGTACTGCCTTCTTTGCAAAGAAATGACTGCTGCACCACACTGTTTCCCAAGCCTGCAACCTTCTCGGCACTGTACACTGTCACTCTGTCTCCCCCTGTCGTTTTCTCCCACTGTCTTTATCTCTCACTGTCTTTTTCTTTCCCTGTCTCCTTTTCTCCCTGTCTCTTTCTCTCCCTCACTCTGTCCCATTCTCATTGCAATACACCGCTATAGTGAGTGCCAGCAAGATGGCCATCGCTTATATAGGGCTGTGACATCACCAGGGTGCCTGGCTGCTGATAGGCTGCAAGTGATGCCTTCCCAGGATTTCTTGCCCCATGCGACATGTCCTGACACGGATTTTAAGGAAGCGATTTGCGTGATCGAAGTGCGGCATTATTCAGATTCGTTGTGAATTGTTATTTTTCTGAAATTCGTAACGAAATTGGATTAATCAGATTCAATTTACTCATGCTTATATATATAAAGTATACTTTGACTTCTTTGAATTTGTCTTTCCTTTTGCAAATCTCCCCAAACAGTTCCCACCTATTTAAAGTGGTGGCCCACTGCACATGTCTAAAGGCAGCCTGAATGGGACCCCCAAACCACACAGAGATGATCACATAACAGCCTTTTAGTGGAATATCATTATTAAACTAAATTACTAACAAACAATTTATCTAGGGTATGAATATGAGCTATTGACTTTCTTTTCTGTTAATTATTGACAATTATTTTTCTCCACTGGTGGGCCCTAGACTCCCGAACCTAACATTGGCTTCAAGATTCTTACTAAGGGGCCAACAAGGCCAGCTAAATTCCTTGTTTTTCGAAGCTCTTACAAATGACTGAGTATGTGAAGTAAAGAAAATGACGTGCAAAAGGGTATTTTGAACTTTTAAATTTCCAACTCCATATCTCACTCTGTACTACAGCTTCTACTGCATTTTATAAATGTATTAATCTTCATGCTTAAATTGGACTTGCAACTATTGAGCATAAGATCTGTTATGCAGATTATTATCATGTAACTGCATTGTCATTGTATTGCTCCTGGTGGTGGAACAATTTTTTTCTTCTTGTACAGTATATCACAAATTACAACCTGTTCTCACATTTGCTAATAGGTCAGCATGTTATTAGGTTGATTCCCAAGCAAAAGGTCTCTGGTTTAAATTGAAGAGCAGCCATGCAGAAGATTTTCCAAGGAAAGAGAAACGGCATAATTCAGCTCTTTGATAGTGGTATTTCGGTCAAGGTAATTGCCAAACTGCATCATGTGAGTGCCATGACAATTAAAAGAATAGGAAATTAAGTCTGTGCTTCCATTCCAAAGACAAGAGGTGGGCCTTCAGGCAAAATATTGGAATCAACAAGTCGGCACCTTACAAGGTCTATCAGTCCTGGGACATCAAACACAGCAGCGGGGGTTGCTTGCATGCTTCGTAATAGTGAGTTTAGAAATGTTCATGCAAGCACTGTGCAGAATGCATTACTCAAGACTGCAATTGTGGTCCAAGGAAGGTGAAGAAACATCAACTTCAATATTGTCATAAGAAGTGCCAGCTCGAGTTTTCAAAAAAGTAAAAAATGTAGTACAAGATTGGAGAAATTGAAGGAACTGAAGTTCAGAGGAGGAAGCCTAATGATATGTTTTAGGCGATGGATACTTTTTCAGGATCAGTGGTGGTTTTTCGGGAAGGATTCCACAGCTAAATATGATGCTGAATTGCACAGAGGAAAAAATCACAAGAAAAAGCATGCAGTGAAAAAAATACTGTGCTGAATTAACACCACACTGTTGCAGCAGGACAATACAAGTACTGGATTGGCTCCCACAGTCCGCAAACCTCAACCCAATCAAACTCTTCTGGGCAGAGTTGAAGCTAAAGCTGCATTCACACCCTAAATACAAATTGATCTATACATCATGCAGCACTTTTTTATTAAAAACATGCAACAGCAATCACAAATTTGCGCTGCGATGGACTGCCAACGGAACTTAAACAGATAATCTTGCACTTCCGATCTTAATTGATCTATGATTTTATCCTTCGCATTATATTTCTTCAAAACAAATTGCAGGATTGCGAAATGAGGAAGTGCAAACACACTCTAGTGGACTATTTGCAGAGTTCCCAAGTGAATTTAAGCCAAGGAGGAGGAGCAGCAAGTTGCCCCAGCGGGCGCACCGGCACCACCTAACAGGGGAGGGTAAGCATGGCCATAATGTAGTCATGGTGGATGACTACCTGTCCATGGTACTGAACGATGGCTCCTCCCTGTTCAATTTCTGAGCTGCTAAATAGGACACGTGGCCAGAACTTGCTCTCTATGCCTTGGGGGTGCTGTTCTGCCATGCCATCCACCTCCTCTGTCTTTTCTGGTTATGCTGCCACATCCACCTCCAACCCTTCCTGCTCCAACCCCCCGAACCTCTGACACCTGTAAAAATGTAATATATATATATATAACAAATAACAAATAATCTCAGTAATGAATAATTGTAGGCTGGAAATTATACTACTTTCATAAACTGATAAAGCCGCGCTTGTAGTTAAACAAATATTAAACCAGCATAAATTCATTAATATTCAAAGACCGCAGTTTGCATGGAGTAAGCCATGATTTGATTTCTTGATTATTTAGCAGCTCCTCCCCTGTGTGACTTCGTTCGCCAAGGCAAACCATGTGAAGAACAGCATGACACCGCCGTGCCCTGCACACATGGTAGACTGGAGGGGCACTGAGACTTGTCCGTGCAGTGGAGGCTGAGGTCGCACACTGTCAGAGGCACAACGGCCTGAGAGCGTGGAGCCGGAAGCGGCGTGACCTGTTCACGTTGCTGATGTGGCTGTGCAGGAACCACATTCACCTAGTGGACAGTAAAGGACATGTATTGTCCCTGACCATAGTTACAGCTCCACACATTGGTGCTACTGTGCACTTTGGTACACACTGACAGGCTCAAGGACTGACCAACCTTCTGTTCAACAAAATTGTGCAGGACTGGTACTGCCTTCTTTGCAAAGAAATGACTGCTGCACCACACTGTTTCCCAAGCCTGCAACCTTCTCGGCACTGTACACTGTCACTCTGTCTCCCCCTGTCGTTTTCTCCCACTGTCTTTATCTCTCACTGTCTTTTTCTTTCCCTGTCTCCTTTTCTCCCTGTCTCTATCTCTCCCTCACTCTGTCCCATTCTCATTGCAATACACCGCTATAGTGAGTGCCAGCAAGATGGCCATCGCTTATATAGGGCTGTGACATCACCAGGGTGCCTGGCTGCTGATAGGCTGCAAGTGATGCCTTCCCAGGATTCCTTGCCCCATGCGACATGTCCTGACACGGATTTTAAGGAAGCGATTTGCGTGATCGAAGTGCGGCATTATTCAGATTCGTTGTGAATTGTTATTTTTCTGAAATTCGTAACGAAATTGGATTAATCAGATTCAATTTACTCATGCTTATATATATAAAGTATACTTTGACTTCTTTGAATTTGTCTTTCCTTTTGCAAATCTCCCCAAACAGTTCCCACCTATTTAAAGTGGTGGCCCACTGCACATGTCTAAAGGCAGCCTGAATGGGACCCCCAAACCACACAGAGATGATCACATAACAGCCTTTTAGTGGAATATCATTATTAAACTAAATTACTAACAAACAATTTATCTAGGGTATGAATATGAGCTATTGACTTTCTTTTCTGTTAATTATTGACAATTATTTTTCTCCACTGGTGGGCCCTAGACTCCCGAACCTAACATTGGCTTCAAGATTCTTACTAAGGGGCCAACAAGGCCAGCTAAATTCCTTGTTTTTCGAAGCTCTTACAAATGACTGAGTATGTGAAGTAAAGGAAATGACGTGCAAAAGGGTATTTTGAACTTTTAAATTTCCAACTCCATATCTCACTCTGTACTACAGCTTCTACTTTATTCTATTTTATAAATGTATTAATCTTCATGCTTAAATTGGACTTGCAACTATTGAGCATAAGATCTGTTATGCAGATTATTATCATGTAACTGCATTGTCATTGTATTGCTCCTGGTGGTGGAACAATTTTTTTCTTCTTGTACAGTATATCACAAATTACAACCTGTTCTCACATTTGCTAATAGGTCAGCATGTTATTAGGTTGATTCCCAAGCAAAAGGTCTCTGGTTTAAATTGAAGAGCAGCCATGCAGAAGATTTTCCAAGGAAAGAGAAACGGCATAATTCAGCTCTTTGATAGTGGTATTTCGGTCAAGGTAATTGCCAAACTGCATCATGTGAGTGCCATGACAATTAAAAGAATAGGAAATTAAGTCTGTGCTTCCATTCCAAAGACAAGAGGTGGGCCTTCAGGCAAAATATTGGAATCAACAAGTCGGCACCTTACAAGGTCTATCAGTCCTGGGACATCAAACACAGCAGCGGGGGTTGCTTGCATGCTTCGTAATAGTGAGTTTAGAAATGTTCATGCAAGCACTGTGCAGAACGCATTACTCAAGACTGCAATTGTGGTCCAAGGAAGGTGAAGAAACATCAACTTCAATATTGTCATAAGAAGTGCCAGCTCGAGTTTTCAAAAAAGTAAAAAATGTAGTACAAGATTGAGAAATTGAAGGAACTGAAGTTCAGAGGAGGAAGCCTAATGATATGTTTTAGGCGATGGATACTTTTTCAGGATCAGTGGTGGTTTTTCGGGAAGGATTCCACAGCTAAATATGATGCTGAATTGCACAGAGGAAAAAATCACAAGAAAAAGCATGCAGTGAAAAAAATACTGTGCTGAATTAACACCACACTGTTGCAGCAGGACAATACAAGTACTGGATTGGCTCCCACAGTCCGCAAACCTCAACCCAATCAAACTCTTCTGGGCAGAGTTGAAGCTAAAGCTGCATTCACACCCTAAATACAAATTGATCTATACATCATGCAGCACTTTTTTATTAAAAACATGCAACAGCAATCACAAATTTGCGCTGCGATGGACTGCCAACGGAACTTAAACAGATAATCTTGCACTTCCGATCTTAATTGATCTATGATTTTATCCTTCGCATTATATTTCTTCAAAACAAATTTCATAAAGGAATTATTACCAATTCTTATGTTTCAAAAATCTTCATCCGTAATTCCAAGCCACTAAAAACAATTGCATGTACCAGAATCATTAAATGAAAAACGCCTTTAAATCCTCCTTGATATCAACCGATTGTCAGTATCAGATAGGATCCAATATATATATATATATATATTGCCTTCAGTCGCTGATGAGTATCTTTAAAGTTATGTCATTTTTTGTTTGAGTCTAGCTTCCCCATATTTAGTTTGTGTTGTCCCTAGCATTATATTGCCTCCTGTAATGTGGACCTCAATCTCCCCTTTCAACTAGTTGCTCCTTGTTCCCTGTAGCTTCTTCCATCTAGAGTAAGGCTATTTTAATGTTCATTTTCTTTTTGCTCACATAAGTTATGGCCTCCCACCTAACACTATCCTCAAGGTCCCTTTTCTTATGGCAGGATATCCAGGCTCGACCCATGATGCCTTCATTCTTCGGAATTCTGCCCTGTTTGGTCAGTTTGAGTCTGGCGAGCTGTCTGGCAGGTGGCTGCTTGGTAAGTCTTGTCATTAATCCTTTTAATTGCTGATGTTATATATTCATGTAGAACTTGTGTATCTGTGGAAGCATCCCCTCTCTCCCCCAATTCATTTTGTAATATTTAATGCTTGTACTTTTTTGCCAGGTGATAAAGTGTTAATGATGTGTGTGGCTAATTTAATGTTTTGTATTGTAGGTGATTCTGGCTACCCATTGCTACTGTGGCTGATGACCCCTATTTTGCGGCCTCAAACTCGGGCACATGCTGCATATAACTGGGCTTATGCCAAGTCCAGGGCAGTGGTCAGACGGCAATTGGTTTGCTGAAGACCCGGTTTTGGTGCCTGGACCATGCAGCAGGGGCCTCCAGTACCAGCTACAGAAGGTGATCAAAATAATAGTGGCCTGTATGGTTGGTTCTCCACAATTATACCATCCAGGAGCAAGTCCCACATTATGTGGATGTGGCCCCTCTGCATCCATGATGGATGCCCCTGCAGAGCTGTATCATGGCACACAGATTGTTTCAGGCCAATCTGTGCGGTGTATGTATGTTTCTTTACCGGTGTCATTTTTGTGGTGTGTCTATGTATCTATGTCTATTTGGATTTGAGGCAAGCTTAAAGGAGCAGTATCGCGAAATTTGCATTAAAAAAGATAAATAATTAAATAGCCACACAATAGCTTCTAACATGTGTATAAATAATGTGGCGATAGAAAAAGGAAAAAATATCTGCCTTTCTTTTAAATTGTATAATGACAATGGCTCAGTCCATTTGCTGAATAGGGGGATCTGCTGGGTTGTATTTAGTGAGCTGCTTCATTTAGCCCACTGGTCTCCTAGCAACACTTTACCTCAGAGGCTGACACTGTAATCAGTGGTAACGGCTGTGTGTGTGTGAGGTGCTGCTTTTGTTATAAGACCAGGTGACTCAAATGTGTAAAATCTATACAAAATAAACTAAACTGACGGAAAATAACTGAAATTCTTCTTTGAATAACTGTGCAGGAAAATCTAAAGGTATTAAAGTGGAACAAAACACTGAGTGGCCGACCCTGAAGTCTATAAGACCCGGCCATTGACCTTCCCCCTTGGGCATCCTAAATCGGGATGCTCCACTATGTGAAACGATCCCTGGATAACCACAGATCCCCCCATTTTTCTGGCGCGCTCACGCAGATAGTCATTTAGACAGGCCGGGCGGCCAGGAAGGTTACTGCTCAGGCTCCCCATCTGTGTGCAAACAGCGCTGATTGGATGAGAGCCCGCGCATGCGCTGTGGGACAGGGAAAGGTACGTTTTCACAGGCGAACTTGGGGATTTCACATATCAGGGCATCCCAAAACGGGATGCCCCTAGGCACAAAACAAAACTTCAGATAGTGAAAATCCTGGGTTGGGCTTTGCTCAAAACACACAAAGCTGAAAGAAAGATCATATGGAAAAATGTGTTGAGAAAAGAGAGAGAAAATGGTAAACTGAAAGATTCTGCAGAAGAGCCAACATGAAGGGAAAACTGTCAAAATAAAAAATGTTTAGAGCAAAAAAACAGGATGTAAACATAAAAATCCAATTCTGAAATAAAATAACCCCCCCCCCCCCCCCAAAAAAAAAAAATGGTGCGTCTGAGATTCAAACCAATGATTCTCTGGTTCAAACTGACATTTAATTTACCAATGAGCTAAATGACTTCTAGAGCTTTTCTTTCTGTTTTAGATATATGAGTTCTGGCCAGGCAATGTTGTTATCTTATGCTGGACGGCTGCCAGCACTGAACAGCTGATTACTTTGTTACATTGTTTCCCCCTCTCCTCACAAGGAACAGGCCAGAGTGTCGGGCCCCAACACTCAGCAGACATAAACATGAGCTATTATACACATCATTTTTTTCTAAATTTGTAATTCTTACTCCAACACTTACCTATATTCAAAGTACCATTTAAATATAAGTCACCAAGAAAAATTCGCGATACTGCTCCTTTAAGCTTTGTTCTGTATGCTTCAAGCCCTCCTTTTTTTTGTTGTTAGATCTAGCAGACAACAGACAAGCTGCCTGTGGCTGTCAGTCTATCTGCAGGCGTGCTAATTTCTCTACAGAAATTAGCGCGCCTGCAGATAGACTGACAACCACAGGCAGCTTGTCTGTTGTCTGCTAGATCTATCACCTTTATTGTCTTTTCAACCCCACGGTTTAGCCAACCGGTCAGGCTGCAGCTGAGCATTTCTATAAGCGCTGTTCTTTCTTTACTATTTTTTTTGTTGTTGTCACTAAACTTAAAAAAAAAATAAATAAAATAAAATAAAAATAGCATCCCCTACCCCAGCATCCCTGGTTGAATTTAATGGACATATTTCTTTTTTTCAACCGTATTAACTATGTAACTATTACATAAAAGTATATTGTGAACACTGTAGGCCAGCAATCTCAGGATTTATCATTAAATCAAAATATTTTAACATCCAATACAAAGTGTGTTTCATCATTGGTAGGTTGGGTGGCCTGCAACTTATGGTGGTTCTCTTGCTGATGCCATGCCAGGTTCTCATCTAGCACCTGCCACTTCCCTTGCCTTGCCTCCATCTGATTGTAGCAGTTATGTAGTTCCTCCACAATTGAATGGAGCTCATGGTGGATTTTACTTATATTTCTCCCCATGGTTTGGCGGAAGCGGCACTGTTTTGTCTGAAGGCTCTGCTATCTGCTTGCCAATCTGCCTCCATTAACTGCACCTGCCTCACCAGGGCCGGCTTCAGGTTTATGTGGGCCCTTGGGTGGCATGGTCTCAGTGGACCCCTTTGTGGCGAAGAGTCGCGTCACATCACCGAGGGATGTTTGGACCCCCCCTAAGGATCATGCCATTAGGATCAAAACTCTAGTTTTAGTCTACTTTGAGGTGCACCAAACCCCTTTAAATCTGACCTCAGAGTCTAAACGAATCTAGATCCTCCTGATTTTGGATGCCCCTGTGTGTGACCCCACCCCCCCTTTGTTCATTACTTTCCTCGAACTGGTGAATACACTGCGGGATTGCCAGTTTGAGTTAATGGCCAAACCAGGAGAGTTCTTTCACAAACAGGGGCATCCCAAATGGATGTGGACCTAAACACAGGGGTAAAATTGCTTGCATAATGGGTATGCCAGCGACCCCAGGGGGTTTCACACAGTAGGGTATCACAGATTGGGATGCTCCAGGGATAGAAATCAGCTGGGGTGGGCAACTTAAAAGCAGAACTAAACCCAGCGCTTCCCCCCTGGAATCTAAATTGAGATGCCCCGTTGTGTGGAACCCCGCCATTCAAGGAGATGTGGGCACCAGCTGTGGCGGTGCCCTCCCAGTCAAGCACGTCGCACACCCCAATGGCCCGCCCTGTCAGTGGGCCCCCTGGAGGGTGGGGGCCCCCGGCAGCTGCCCCGCCTTGCCGGGTGCTGACGCCGGTCCTGTGCCTCACCATGGGAGGATGGCAATGTGCCTGACCAGTCATCCTCTTCCCCGGGTAGGGACACTTGCAGCTGGAGCTGTACTTGCCCTTTCCACATGTGCTTGATGTGGGTGATGGCAAATCCTCTGCAGCAGAGCTGGCCCATGGAGGTAATGGTTGCAGCTGCTCCACACACTCCACCTTCTGGTTCTGCTGGAGCTGTGGATCCAGCTGTGACAGCAGAGGGAGTGGTGGAGACATCTGCTGCAGAGGGAGTGGTGGACGCCACTTTAGGTACATTACACTTACCAGATCCAATTCTTCATTTGGTGCAGTCCTTGAATACAAAGTCCTTGATTAAGTTGCCCCAGTACTTGTATGCTGTTGTGCTTGGTTTGGCACCCCCTGATTGGGTGTTTAAAGTGGACCAAAGACCACTTTAAACAAATACACCAATGTTGTAGTCATGCAAAGGTCACAGCCAACATCACCTTGTTGGTTTTGCTTGTTGATTTTTTGCCTTACAACATATTTTATGTCAGCAAACTTCCTAGGCACTGGAACCACATCTTTTCGCTCTAGTCGGTGATAGCCTCCCACAGGTTGGACTTGACAGATTTTGGTGTAGCTCTCAAACTGCGCCCATACAGCTGATCAAAATGGTCAGACACACCAGTTGCTAAAGCCATACATTGGGCATCATTAAACCACTGGTGGGTGCCACTCATGATGCCCCACCACAGATGTCGCCCAACATAGGATTGGCCATCATCTGCCTGTGTACTTGGTGGAATGAGGACATTTGCACTATGGGTGTTGAGAAAGATCCTGAGGGGATTAGATTGGTAATTGGCTAGTGACTGGATGGGGCTGGCTGGGGGCTGGGTGTCTGGCCATGATGAGTCTGGAGGGGATGCTGTTGGGGAGAGGGCAGTATCAAAATTGGAGCTGCCCTGTTGCTGCCCTAGACCCTTGCTGCGCCTGACACGGTAAAGAGTAGGCATGAAAACACAATTTGGAGATGGATTTGTTGGGGGGGTGGCTGCTTTGGCTTGCCCTAGTACTTTGCCTGCCACTGCTCTGCTTTGCCTTAGCACTTTTGCTGGAACTACTCTTGCTTGCTCTAGTACTTTGCCTGCCACTGCTCTGCTTTGCCTTAGCACTTTTGCTGGAACTGCTCTTGCTTGCCCTAGTACTTTGCCTGCCACTGCTCTGCTTTGCCTTAGCACTTTTGCTGGAACTACTCTTGCTTGCTCTAGTACTTTGCCTGCCACTGCTCTGCTTTGCCTTAGCACTTTTGCTGGAACTGCTCTTGCTTGCCCTAGTACTTTGCCTGCCACTGCTCTGCTTTGCCTTAGCACTTTTGCTGGAACTGCTCTTGCTTGCTCTAGTACTTTGCCTGCTACTGCTCTGCTTTGCCTTAGCACTTTTGCTGGAACTGCTCTTGCTTGCCCTAGTACTTTGCCTGCCACTGCTCTGCTTTGCCTTAGCACTTTTGCTGGAACTGCTCTTGCTTGCCCTAGTACTTTGCCTGCCACTGCTCTGTTTAGCCTTAGCACTTTTGCTGGAACTGCTCTTGCTTGCTCTAGTACTTTGCCTGCCACTGCTCTGTTTAGCCTTAGCACTTTTACTGGAACTGCTCTTGCTTGCTCTAGTACTTTGCCTGTCACTGCTCTCTTTAGCTTTAGCACTTTTGCTGGAACTGCTCTTGCTTGCCCTAACACTATGGGTGCTCTGACTCTGGCTGAGGTTGTGCTGGCTTTTCCTGACTGTGTCCTGGTGTGCGCTTGAAGGAGATCTGTGGCACCGTAGTCCTTGGCGATCATCCAGCAGTGCATGGCTTGGTTCAACTGTCCTGCTTTTGTGTGTGCACTTTATTTCGTGTGTGCTTTTTTGTGTGTTGCCTTCTCCACAAGTCAGTGTGTGTGTTTAACAATTTATACTTGCCTAATACGTAATTTAGTATGCTTACGCACTGAAGTTCTGATGTATGCCAACTTCTGGGTTCCGCTGGGGCGGGTCAGATGATGCAGACACTATATAAAAAAATGGCATCCTCGCTGTTCACCTGCGACCATCATGCACATAAGTACATAAAATGCCTGCATTTGCACGCAATTAAGAAAAGGTTTAGTTAATCAAGTGTGTAGGCAGTAAGTCCATTTCAGGGATAGCAATTCAGGGGCACAAGTGTATAGGAAGGCAAGGTGGAAAGAATGCATCCATTTGCAGACTAACACAGGTGAAAGCTACTGAGGATATGGCACCATGCAGGGACTGTTTGGAGCAAGGTGGATCTATTGGTGCATAGCTGGGTGTGACAGCCAGATACCAGGTGGTAATAACATCGGCAACTAAGACCTGTAAAACAAGGATGCCTGCTAGGTATTTTTTTAATATGTATTTGCTCTACATTTTAGATAATGATGACCTACCACTATGGCTTCCTGTCTGACATCTGTGCAAAGAGGACATTGGCACTTGATAAAGTAGCAATGCTCGAGGAGGAGTACCACCCCACCTACACTTTCACACAGATCATCCAGCATTGGCCAGGCCTGAAAAGGAGGAACAAGCCCCGGGTGAGGAGGTTTTTGAGAAAACTCTTTCCAAGTAAGTGACAATTCATACCTAAACATTCACTACTACAATCACATTAGGCAGGCCTGTGTTTAAAACAATGCTATTCTCATCTCAGAATTCCGCGAGTGCAGCCCACCTGGAGTCAACAAGTCCGACCAATGCTGGCAAGATCTAGTGGACATGTAGGTGGTGGGGCACAAGTGCCAACCCTCCTCTTCAGGTAAGCCCTAAGATCACCTGGACCAACCTGCAGAGGAGCAGGATTAGATGTCAGGCAGGGAGTCCAAAGATAGTGGGTATGATGATTCAGGTATGAACATCACAAACAAACACACACACAGACAGGGGACAAAGGCTGAACACTCACACATATGTGCTATAATTTTGTCTTTAGGGATATTTTATTCTAGATCAGCAAGATGTCCACACGGGTAAGCAGTGAGGGGAGGAAGATATTGGCATGGGGGCTGTACCACACACAACACAAGCCAATCACATCACCAAATTGACTAACATTTTATTTTTTTGTTTCTTCTACAGACCAAGAGGTGTGACAGGTCCCAGTGAGAAGGGTGGCTCCCCAACCCCAACTTCACCATTATTTATAGAAATGTTTATAGAAATGTGACTATTTACTAACATGGCTTCTTCAACAGGTTTCCAGGTAGCAGAGGTTAAAGTGGACCAACACCCAGGATTTTCACTATCCTGGGTGTTGGTCCACTTCCGCGGGGCATCCCGATGGGGGGTGCCCGGCTGTGTGAAACCCCCCAGAAAGCCCCAAAAACTCACCTGACCCCGCTCCCATGTGACTCGCTCCACCAATCACCGCTGACGGACAAGCGAGGTCCGTCGACGGACAAGGTGAGAGCGCCCACCGCCGCCTCTCGCGCGTCCCTCTTACAGGCCGGTGGGCGCAGCCATGCATGCACCGTTGGAACGAGGAACAGGTAGGATTTGCGGGCGTCCAGGGGGGTTTCACACAGCGGGGTGCCCCCGATGCGATCAGCATCGGGTGTTGGTCTACTTTAATTGTTAGATTAATTGTCTTTACAGTACACAGAGCAAATGCACAGCAGAGCCTGTAGGAGCTCTCAGCTGCCGTGCATAGGCTGGTGGGGGGATTGAAGAGCTGGCCACAGCCATGGAGAGCCACCCACCTTAAGGTACTATGAGCCTGCCACCTTCTTTTACCCCCCCAACATTATACATTTTTTTTTTGTTTTATATTTAGTATCTGAATTAGTTCATTAAAAAAAATAATCAAAAATGTAAAAAATGTTAACAAAAATTCCAATCAAGAAAAAATACAAAATGAATCATTAAATATAATAATTCTTTAATTCAAAATTAAATAACGTTGTGGTGTCTTTCATTTAATATAATTTTCAACCATAGTAATGTTTAAATTATATCCATGTGGCCATGCCAAATATACAACTAGCAAGGAGAAAGAACTTCACTGGAGAGAAGAAAGTGGTAAAGATAAGCATAAGAAAAATAGACGAACACTGCATGCAAATCCTGAAAGTGGTAAAGGTAAGCATTAGGAAGAATAGAAGACACTTCATGGGACATCCTAAACTAAGACCAAGCAAGGAGAAAGAGCAACACTGGAGAGACGGATGGGTAGAGCTAAGCACTTTGGAGCAGAAGACACTTGGCACAGCAATAAGTATGTAATGGAATACCAGGGCCAGGGGATGAAGAATGGTAAACACTAAAAATGAGTAGCTCGCATATGTGTAAAAGCCATTGTTTGCGTACACATTATGGCTATACGTTGAAAAATGCATTTAACAAGCTAAATTAGGGGAAACAACAGCTCTTCTCTGAAGGAAACTAGTAGGACCTCGCTGGACACTGAAACTTTACGCAGCAAAGTACATTGAAAAATGCCCTAGAAACACTGGAAGGCGGTTCATTTGCTCCACGTAAACGTAATTGCCTGCTACTCACTCTAGGCAGCCTATGCTGCCTCTATACAGGCCTGCACACATCTGAGCCAAAATGAGCTTCCTGGACCAAAATGGTGGACACCTCAGCCCTGCTAACGTGCACCTCCCAGGTTAGTTATAAAATGGTCTGAGCGGCTGCCACCCCCCCTTTGTTTCTTTTGAATTTGTGCAAGCACATGGTGTGTGGGGTCTAGGCTGTATTGCAAGGTCTTTGACCCTTCCACCCCATGGCTTGCACTTGAGAGGTTTAGGGCAACCTCAGGTAAGCCTGCTCCCAATTTATCTATTGCACTGTACGTCCCGGATGGGCTCTCAGAGATTAGAGTTAGGACTGCACCCCACAGAGGCACTTTGGCGTAGTGGTGCAGCTTAAGCATACTTCTGCAGATGTGTGTGACTGAGTCCTCTGTTTTTGACCAAGTTTACAGACAGATTATAGGCTGGCCTGCAAGCTGACAGGGTTGAGTGCTGTGGCTCCTTTAAGACTTGTGTGTACTAATTGCCCTGCTAACGTGCACCTCCCAGGTTAGTTATAAAATGGTCTGAGCGGCTGCCACCCCCCTTTGTTTCTTTTGAATTTGTGCAAGCACATGGTGTGTGGGGTCTAGGCTGTATTGCAAGGTCTTTGACCCTTCCACCCCATGGCTTGCACTTGAGAGGTTTAGGGCAACCTCAGGTAAGCCTGCTCCCAATTTATCTATTGCACTGTATGTCCCAGATGGGCTCTCAGAGATTAGAGTTAGGACTGCACCCCACAGAGGCACTTTGGCGTAGTGGTGCAGCTTAAGCATACTTCTGCAGATGTGTGTGACTGAGTCCTCTGTTTTTGACCAAGTTTAGAGACAGATTATAGGCTGGCCTGCAAGCTGACAGGGTTGAGTGCTGTGGCTCCTTTAAGACTTGTGTGTACTAATTGCCCTGCTAACGTGCACCTCCCAGGTTAGTTATAAAATGGTCTGAGCGGCTGCCACCCCCCCTTTGTTTCTTTTGAATTTGTGCAAGCACATGGTGTGTGGGGTCTAGGCTGTATTGCAAGGTCTTTGACCCTTCCACCCCATGGCTTGCACTTGAGAGGTTTAGGGCAACCTCAGGTAAGCCTGCTCCCAATTTATCTATTGCACTGTATGTCCCAGATGGGCTCTCAGAGATTAGAGTTAGGACTGCACCCCACAGAGGCACTTTGGCGTAGTGGTGCAGCTTAAGCATACTTCTGCAGATGTGTGTGACTGAGTCCTCTGTTTTTGACCAAGTTTAGAGACAGATTATAGGCTGGCCTGCAAGCTGACAGGGTTGAGTGCTGTGGCTCCTTTAAGACTTGTGTGTACTAATTGCCCTGCTAACGTGCACCTCCCAGGTTAGTTATAAAATGGTCTGAGCGGCTGCCACCCCCCCTTTGTTTCTTTTGAATTTGTGCAAGCACATAGTGTGTGGGGTCTAGGCTGTATTGCAAGGTCTTTGACCCTTCCACCCCATGGCTTGCACTTGAGAGGTTTAGGGCAACCTCAGGTAAGCCTGCTCCCAATTTATCTATTGCACTGTATGTCCCAGATGGGCTCTCAGAGATTAGAGTTAGGACTGCACCCCACAGAGGCACTTTGGCGTAGTGGTGCAGCTTAAGCATACTTCTGCAGATGTGTGTGACTGAGTCCTCTGTTTTTGACCAAGTTTAGAGACAGATTATAGGCTGGCCTGCAAGCTGACAGGGTTGAGTGCTGTGGCTCCTTTAAGACTTGTGTGTACTAATTGCCCTGCTAACGTGCACCTCCCAGGTTAGTTATAAAATGGTCTGAGCGGCTGCCACCCCCCCTTTGTTTCTTTTGAATTTGTGCAAGCACATGGTGTGTGGGGTCTAGGCTGTATTGCAAGGTCTTTGACCCTTCCACCCCATGGCTTGCACTTGAGAGGTTTAGGGCAACCTCAGGTAAGCCTGCTCCCAATTTATCTATTGCACTGTATGTCCCAGATGGGCTCTCAGAGATTAGAGTTAGGACTGCACCCCACAGAGGCACTTTGGCGTAGTGGTGCAGCTTAAGCATACTTCTGCAGATGTGTGTGACTGAGTCCTCTGTTTTTGACCAAGTTTAGAGACAGATTATAGGCTGGCCTGCAAGCTGACAGGGTTGAGTGCTGTGGCTCCTTTAAGACTTGTGTGTACTAATTGCCCTGCTAACGTGCACTTCCCAGGTTAGTTATAAAATGGTCTGAGCGGCTGCCACCCCCCCTTTGTTTCTTTTGAATTTGTGCAAGCACATGGTGTGTGGGGTCTAGGCTGTATTGCAAGGTCTTTGACCCTTCCACCCCATGGCTTGCACTTGAGAGGTTTAGGGCAACCTCAGGTAAGCCTGCTCCCAATTTATCTATTGCACTGTATGTCCCAGATGGGCTCTCAGAGATTAGAGTTAGGACTGCACCCCACAGAGGCACTTTGGCGTAGTGGTGCAGCTTAAGCATACTTCTGCAGATGTGTGTGACTGAGTCCTCTGTTTTTGACCAAGTTTAGAGACAGATTATAGGCTGGCCTGCAAGCTGACAGGGTTGAGTGCTGTGGCTCCTTTAAGACTTGTGTGTACTAATTGCCCTGCTAACGTGCACCTCCCAGGTTAGTTATAAAATGGTCTGAGCGGCTGCCACCCCCCCTTTGTTTCTTTTGAATTTGTGCAAGCACATGGTGTGTGGGGTCTAGGCTGTATTGCAAGGTCTTTGACCCTTCCACCCCATGGCTTGCACTTGAGAGGTTTAGGGCAACCTCAGGTAAGCCTGCTCCCAATTTATCTATTGCACTGTATGTCCCAGATGGGCTCTCAGAGATTAGAGTTAGGACTGCACCCCACAGAGGCACTTTGGCGTAGTGGTGCAGCTTAAGCATACTTCTGCAGATGTGTGTGACTGAGTCCTCTGTTTTTGACCAAGTTTAGAGACAGATTATAGGCTGGCCTGCAAGCTGACAGGGTTGAGTGCTGTGGCTCCTTTAAGACTTGTGTGTACTAATTGCCCTGCTAACGTGCACCTCCCAGGTTAGTTATAAAATGGTCTGAGCGGCTGCCACCCCCTCTTTGTTTCTTTTGAATTTGTGCAAGCACATGGTGTGTGGGGTCTAGGCTGTATTGCAAGGTCTTTGACCCTTCCACCCCATGGCTTGCACTTGAGAGGTTTAGGGCAACCTCAGGTAAGCCTGCTCCCAATTTATCTATTGCACTGTATGTCCCAGATGGGCTCTCAGAGATTAGAGTTAGGACTGCACCCCACAGAGGCACTTTGGCGTAGTGGTGCAGCTTAAGCATACTTCTGCAGATGTGTGTGACTGAGTCCTCTGTTTTTGACCAAGTTTAGAGACAGATTATAGGCTGGCCTGCAAGCTGACAGGGTTGAGTGCTGTGGCTCCTTTAAGACTTGTGTGTACTAATTGCCCTGCTAACGTGCACCTCCCAGGTTAGTTATAAAATGGTCTGAGCGGCTGCCACCCCCCCTTTACCTCAGAGACTGAGGCTGGTGCAGAGGAAGCATGTAGTGGATTGCACATTTATTTTTATCTTACAAATTGAGATTAAATCACATATAGCAGTGTGAGGATTGGGGGTGGGGGTAGCTGACACACAATAACATTTTTTGTTATTTTCAGTGGAGGTCCTTTGTAAGTTTACTTGCTTTGGTCTTCATCACTATGTACATATATATATATATATATATATACTGTATGTATTGTGGATAATGCATTTTCTTAAGATATTGGGGTTAGTGAATACTATTTTGGGATGACACTAATCCACATTTGCACTTTACCATTACACTGCTACTCATAGACAATTAAATATCTGGGTATTTAGCAATTTTAGGCCTAAAGGTCATATTGATATCCATTTGTTATACTGACTCTTCTGTGTGGATATTTTGTGTAGCTAGTTTTATGTGTAGGTATTTTAAAGAGTAATTCCACTTTCAATTGCATTTTTAACCCTTTAAGTGGAGATTTTGTCACTCTCTGTTGCCAGACCATTTTGCACTATTTTGCGCTCCACATGTTCAACTGTAATTTTTGAAGGGATTTACAGGGATTTTCCAGGAAAATTATATATTGTTTTTTTCAGCAAAGTCTAGGTTTTAACATGGAATGTCTTGTTTGTCATTGTTAGGTGTATCCTCAATATTGTGGCGTGAAATATGTGCATAAAAAAAAAAATCTATTTTTTACAATTTGTAGTGTTTTTTGTAATAAAAAAAGTAGGGTTGTCAATAAAATCTTATTGCATGTGAAATCCTAATTTCTCCCGGTTACAGCGGTACCACATATGTATAGGTTGACACCCTTTCCTGCCCAGAAGACTCCCCCAAACTGAAACAGTGCTTTAGGAGATTTTCAGAAAAAATACAAATATGCTATGCACCTTGAATTTTTTCCAGAAAACATTTTACATTTGAAATACCCCCCACAAACCATATATTCTCTGGAAGTACACACCCCAAGCTTTCTAGGCGTACCAGGCTTGTTAACATGGGTGCAGTTTTCTGGAAGTAATTCCTCAATGAATTCTTTGGTTGCACAGAGTTTCACTAAAAAAGAATAAAAAAGCAGAATCAAACTCATATTTTCCTAAAAAAAATATGCAAACAAGAAAAAACAAGCTCAATCTGAAAAAGGAACATCCCCCGAACAGAACGATATCCAACATGCATAGCTACTGTCAAGGGAAGAGTTGTCAAACACTCCAAAGTAAAGCATGTGCGTAAGGGTGATTTTACTTTAAAATTTCAGCTTTGCAGACAAAGTGCGCACCTTGCACTTTTTCTACCAAAACAACCCTTTACATTTGAAATACCCCCCATAAACCATATATTCTCTGAAAGAACATATGTTAAGCTTTCTAAGCATACCCAGCTTGCTGTAGTGGGCTCATCATTTTAGAAGTAATCCCTTGAAGAATTCTTAGGTTGCACAGGGTTTCCCTCACAAAAATTATAAAAAAGCAGAATAAAAAACACATTTTCTTAAAAAATCAATATGCAAACAAGAAAAAACAAGCTAAATCTGAAAGCGCATGGTCCCCTAAGCAAAACAATACCCCACATGCATAGGTACTATTATCCCTTTTAATTGCCCGCCTACTTAAAATTTTGCCTCTGTTGACAGGTCATTTTTAACCATTTTGCACCATGTTTAACCGTGATTTTTGGAGCAATTTCCAGGAAAATTATATATATATATATATATATATTTTTTTTTTTTTTTTTTTTTTGCAGCAGAGTTTAGGCTTTAACATGAAATGTCTTGTAATTTTTCTGTAGTTTTTTAAAATATTTTTGCATAAAAAAAACAAAAAAAAATAAAAAAATTTTTTTATAAAATTGGCTCCTTTATTTTAAATAAAACATTTACTTTATTAGAGAAAACCATATTGCATGTGAAAGCCACATTTCTCCCAATTACAATGGTACCATATATGTATCTGTATCCCGCCCCCATTCTTGCCCAGAAGACCCCCCAAACTGAAAAGAGCATTTACAAATAAAATACAACTACTTCCCACACTATAAACATAAGGGGTTAATTAATAAAAAAAACGACATAGGGTCCCCCCTCCCAGGGGGGGGAACCCCATTTTTTTTTTTAATTTTAAGAGTTAAAAACCCTTAAAAATAAAAAAAAATGACATGGGGTCCCCCTTACCCATCATAACAAGCCCGGGACCAGCTATGGGGGCTTGTAGTAACAGGTCACAGGGGCCAGCTTTGGTGGCCCCCTGTCCTGCAGCCTACAAGCTGACATACCCTCTGTGGGCCAGGGCTCTTCTGCCCCCCCCGGCCTTTGGGGAGGCAGGTAATTGGGGTTCCAGGGGTTAATGGCAAGTCACCCGCTAGCCTCAGGTGACTTGCCAGCCCCCAGCCTTGTGAACTGGTATAGGGGTCTCATGGATCCCTTACCAGTTCGCAAAGGGTTAACCCTTTAAGTGCCAGCCTTCCTAGAATTTTTGTCACCCTTTGTTGCCAGACAACGTTTCACTATTTGGCGCTACATATGTTCAACCTTGATTTTTGAAGGGATTTCCATAGATTTTCCAGGAAAATTATATTTTTGCAATTTGTAGTGTTTTGTAATCAAAAATGTACGTTTGTCAATAAAATTTTCTCCCGGTCACAGTGGTACCACACCCTTTCCTGCCCAGAAAACTCCCCCAAACTGAAACAGCGCTTTAGGAGATTTTCAGATAAAATACAACTATGCTACGCGTTAAGCGCACCTTGCAGCTTAAACAACAAAAAACAACCCTTTACATTTGAAATATGCCCCACAAACTATATATTCTCTGGAAGTATACGCCTCAAGCTTTCTAGGTGTACCAAGCTTGTTTATGTGGGTGTAGTTTTGTGGAAGTAATCCCTCAATCAATTCTTTAGTTGCACAGAGTTACCCTAAAAAAGAATAAAAAAGAAGAATCAAAGCCACATTTTCTTAAAAAAAACTATAAGCATACAAGAAAAAACAAGAAAACAGAACGATACCCAACATGCATAGCTACTGTCAAGGGAAGAGTTGCCAAATACCCCAAAGTAAAGCATGTGCGTAACGGTAATTTTACTTGAAAATTTCAGCTCTGCAGACAAAGTGCATACCTTGCAATTTTTCAACCAAAACAACCCTTTACATTTGGAATATCCCCCATAAACCATATATTCCCTGAAAGTACACATTCTAATCTTTCTAAGCGTACCCAGCTGGTTGTAGTGGGCTCATCTTTCTGGAAGTAATCCCTTGAAGAATTCTTAGGTTGCACAGGGTTTCCCTAAAAAAATTATAAAAAAGCAGAATAAAAAACATGTTTTCATAAAATATCAATATCCAAACAAAAAAAAAAACAAGCTAAATCTGAAAGCGCAAGGTCCCCCGAGCAGAATAATACTCAACATGCATAGGTACTATACCCTTTTAATTGCCAGCCTACTTGAAGTTTTGTCACCCTCTGTTGACAGGTCATTTTTCCCCATTCTGCGCCATGTTTAACTGTGATTTTTGCTAGAATTTCTATTGTCTACTGTTTTTTAAATATTTTTGAGTAAAAAAACAAAAAAATAAATAAAAATACTTTTTAGACAATTGTTTCCCTTATTTTAAATAAAACATTTGTTTTATTAATATAAAACCATATTGCATGTGATAGCCCCATTTCTCCCGATTACAACGGTACTACCTAGGTATCGGTAGCCCCCCATTCTTGCCCAGGAGACCCCCCAAACTGAAAAGAGCACTTTATAACATTTACAAATAAAATACAACTGCTATCCACACTATAAACATAAGGGGTTAATTAAAAAAAAATTACATAGGGTCCCCCCTCCCGGGGGGGGCATTTTTTGGAATTTTAAGGGTTAAAAACCCTTAAAAATCCCCCCCAAAAATGACATGGGGTCCCCCCTACCCAAAGTAACCAGCCCGGGACCAGCTATGGGGGCTTGTAGGAACAGGGTGCAGAGGCCAGCTATGCTTGCCAGCCCCCAGCCTTGTGAACTGGTATAGGGGTCTCATGTACCCCTTACCAGTTCACAAGGGGTTAACAATAAAAATAAACACACACACATAAGAAAAAAAATGGCATTTATTTTATTTTTTTTTTTACTCACCTCTGATGTCCCGATCATGTCCCACGACATTCCGATGACAGCTGCTGGAGATCGGTGGAGGAGAGCTGGTAACCAGCCCTCCTCCTCCGATCTCCAACAGCGACTGAGCATCTCGGGTCCCGGCTGCTGGGTGACAGGTGCCTGGTCACCGATGACGTCACCCGGCCCCGCACCTAAGGGGCGAGGCTAGCAGCTGCGCACCAGGAAGTGATGGAGAGGGTGATTTCTCACCACGGAAGAGCCCGGGGGGGCGATCGGAGGCCCCCCAGGTGAAGAGGGAACCCCGCGGGAGGGATCGGGGCTGCAGGTGAGTAAATGTCATCTTTTTTTTTTTACAGTTTGTGCCAGAGGCCGAAGCGGGGAGGGGCACTATAGACAGAAGAGCCCCGGGGGGGATCGGATGCCCCCTGGGTGAAGAGAAGACCCGGCCTAATATAGCGAGGGGTCAGGTGAGTTTTTAACTTTTATATTTTTTTTACTGTCAGGGTTTAAAGTCAGCTACGTGAGTCTCACGCAGCTGGCACTTAAGTGGAGTACAGTGTGCTATGTGAGACTCAAGTAGCTGGCACTAGAAGGGTTAAGTGTAAAAAAACACACAGAGACAAGGAGAAAAAATATTTTATTTATAGTTTTTTTTTTTCAATACTTACCTCCCATCCATCCCCGGACACTGTGTCCCTCGCTGATCACTCTGGCTTCTGCTCTCATGCTGCAGCTGGAAGCCTTTTATAGCTGTTGGCGACAGAACATAAGGGGTTAATAAAAAAAAATGACATAGGGTCCCCTACAAGCCCACATTCCCTATGTGGGCCTGTGCTCTTGTGCTCTTCTGCCCCCCCCCCCCCCTCACAAAGGGTTTAATGTAAAAATGAACACACAATACACATAAGAAAAAAAATGACATTTATTTTTTTTTTCTTTACTTACCTCCAATCCTCCTCTTTCCCCTGGCGATCCCCAGTGACAGCTGCTGGGTGCTTGGTGAAGAGAGGCTAGGGGGGGCGAGGGATCACAGCCCTTTCCCCTAACCTCTCTCCTCCGAGCAACTGGCAAGACTGATAGTCTCGGGTGAGAAAAAAGCCATCACTATGATGTCACCTGGCCCCTCCTCCAAGGGGTGGGGCTAGCAGCCGCGACCCAGGAAGTGAGGGAGAGCCTACGTGCACCTACATGCTTGCCACTTAACGCCTGGACAAGCGAGCCCGTAGGTGTTACGTGCTTGGCAACAAAAGGGTTAAAAGTTTCCATTATTGTGTGCCAAAATGATTTGCTCAAGGTACTGAGCTTATCTGTTTTTCCTTTTCTATTTGTTTGCAAATTTGTGTTATAAAAGAAAACAGTTTTCTCTAGCAACAATGTGTTTACCTTCACTACTGGTGTGTTTGGTGGACATGACAGAGACTTCCTGTCTCTGACTTGCTAATCACCTAATTGGCTAAGGCAGAGATGACCCTCCACATTCCTGATCTCACAGATTTAACCTCTAATTCAACATAATCAGATAGGAGATCACAATCTTGTGTTTCAGTAGATAAAGGGTTAGTGGCAGTGTTCTCACATGGGGAGGTCATTACTGCTGCTTGATTTAGCCAAAGCTGTTGATGAGCTCACCTGTTATAGTGTAAGATTTCTGGCATTTGTAGTCAGAAACAATACTAAGGGCTTTACTCTGCCTGCACAATAATTTAAAAAAAAACAATAATGATCCCTCTGGCTTTAGCAATATGGTAGCTGGGCAAGTTAGTCCATCTGCCCTATCTCGCTGTTTACTTAACCTGCCTCAGGAATTTCAAATAACGATCCCCCTGCTTTAGCAATATGGTAGCTGGGCAAATTAGTCTATCTGCCCTATCTCGCTGTTTACTTAACCTGCCTCAGGAATTTCAGCGGATTGTGGTAGGGCACTACTGCTCTCATTTGTCAAGTGGATGTCCAGACACTCAAAGTGTCCAAGTCAGCCTGAAGCTTGTGAACATCTTCAATAGACTTTACTGTGCTACATATCTTTGTGTCATCTGCATAGAGACAGTGTTTTTAATTTCATCTTCTATGTCATTTATCAAAAAATGTAATAAAAGTGAGCCCAGCACTGAACCTTGGGGTACACCGCTTACAACTGGTAACCATTCAGAGTAGGTATCATTAACCACAACTCTCTGCGCATGATTCTTCAGCCAGTATTCAATCCAGTTACAAACTGCATTTTCTGAATCCTGGAGACCTCAATTTCCCCAATAAGAATCTATAAGGGGCAGAGTCAAATGCTTTTGCAAAATCCAGGCTTCTACTCACCTCCTTATAGAAGCCAATCAGGTTATGTCTGGAAGCTTCTGTCCTTTAACCGTGCTGGTTGTCACATAATATTATGCATAGTTTCATATTCGTGTATATAGTCCCTTAATAGCCCCTCAAGCAATTTTCCCACAATGGATGTTAAACATACAAGTCTGTAGTTACCCAGATAGAACCTAAAACCATTTTTTAAAATGGGCACCGCATTTGTCTTGCACCAATCCCTTGGCACCCCACCAGTTTTTAGGAAGTCTTTTAACATCAAGAACAGAGGTAATGAGATAACTGAACTGAGTTCTTTAAAGTGGGCAAAAACCCAGGATTTTGACCATCTTGGGTTTTGGCCCTTCCCCCCCCCCCCCAGATCGCCCAACCAAACTCAACTCCTACGCCCATGCGTAGCTGCTTGTCCAATCAGTGCGTTTGGAGCCGCTGACATCACGTCGTCTAAGCATTTATCTAAGGCCAGCGGCTCCAATCACTGACGGCTACATCCCGGCTTCCCTCTAACAGGGAGTGTGCCCGTGCCGGCCATTCACAAATGCCTGGCCATTGCTAGAGGGATAACAGTGATTCATTCACGGCTTGCCCATGCGCCGTTAGACCAAGAAACAAGGTAAGTGTATGGGGCAACCTTGGGGGTTTCACACAGTGGGGCATCCTGATTTTGGATTCCTGGGGGGGGGGGATCGATCGGCCCGAGAAATCTTATAGATCCCTGGCCTGATCGCAGTGGGTTTTGGTCCACTTTAAGAACTCTTGGGTAAAGTCCATCTGGTCCTGCAGCCTTATTCACATTTAAATTATTTAGTTTTTCTTGGATGATATCCACATTTAGCTTGTTGAGTTTTATACTTGGGCTATTGCTATCAGTGGCATCCCCTGTGTTGGCTCCTTGCTCCTCTCTTGTGTACATAGAGCTAAAGAATCCATTTTACACCTCCACCTTCTATTCATCCCCAGTGACCATTTCCCCATTATCATTAATTAGGGCACCTACCTGTTCTAATTTAGTTTTCTTTGAATTTATATATTTTAAAAACATGTTTAGGGTTTGTTTTGCTTTCTTTGGCCACATCTCTTTCATTTTGTGCTTTTTCCAACCTCATGTCTTTCTAACAAGCTTTATTTACTATTTTATTTATTACTAATTTTAGCCACTTATATTTGTTACCCATAGGAATGAATTTTGCATTCCCATCTGGCATCTGTATCCTTATTCCTCAACAGATGCTTCCAGTCCTGGGGTACAGCTCTGAGCCTGGGGAAATTGGACTTCCTGAAAATCAGCGTTTTGCCCCCCAGACAGGAAATCTTTCTTACAGTTTATGTTGAATACAACTATATTGTGGACTGTTACCACCCCTATCATGTAATCATCATTTGATATTACCAGATCCAAAACAGCATCACCCCTAGATCACGGATCCATGAACTGATTCATGTACGGCATTTTTCGCCATATAAGATGCACCCTGGATTTGGAGGAGAAAACTTAGAAAAAAAAATATTCTGAACCAAATGGTGTGCTAAAATACCCCCTCCCAATTACCCCATTACAGACCCCACATTACAGTCAGTAAGCAGTATTCCACAGTAAAGGCAGTGAGGGGCATCCCAAATTACAGGCAGTGAGGGGCATCCCAAATTCCAGGCAGTGTGCAGGCATCCCAAATACAGGCAGTGTGTGGGCATCCCTAATACAGGCAGTTAAGAGCGGGCCAATTCCCACCCGGGGGCGTGGCCTGTGAGTTCTGCCAGTGTCCAATGATGCTCTGTAGCAGGTGGCAGGGAGTGGAGGCTACGGAAGCGGCAGTCAGCCACAAGTTCAGAGAGAGACGGTTTTAGCTTCTTGGTGGGTGTAGCTCTGAGCTCACTGACTGCTGATTAGCAGTTATTACATGCCAGGAAGGCATCCAGGCCACTGAGTTCCATAGTTTCACAGCTCTTACAGAGAAGAATCCCCTCCTATGTTGGTGGAGAAAGCTACTTTCCTCTAACCTTAGTTGATGCCCTCGGGTTATGGTATAAATAGATTGTGGGACAGATCTTTGTATTGATACTGAATATATTTTTATATAGTTATTAGATCACCCCACAGGCGTCTTTTTTAAACCAAATAAACCTAACTTTGACAATCCTCAGGGAACTCTGGCCCCCGCACTCCTTTAACTTTGTTGCCCTCCTTTGAACGCGCTCCAGTTCTGATATGTCCCTTTTAAGCACAGGTGCCCAGAACTGTACACAGTACTCCATATGGGGTCTGACCAGTGACTTGTACAAGGGTAAAATTATGCTCTGGTCATGAGCACCTATGCCCCTCCTGATGCACCCCATGATCCTATTTGCTTTGGCAGCTGTTGTCTGGTATTGATTAATACTGTTGGGCTTATTGTTAACCAAAACCCCTAGGTCCTTTTCCATTGTTGTTTTACCAAGTGTTTCTTTATTTAGTGTGTAATCATGACACAGGTTTCTCCTTCCCATTTGCATAACCTTACATTTATCCATTTTTTAACTTCATTTGCCATTCAAATTGCCCATGCTTCCAATTTATCTAAATCTGTTTGTAACTGCGCTGTCCACTTTTGTTTTAATTACTTTACACAGCTTAGTATCATCTGCAAAGATTGAAACTTTACTGTTTAACCCCTTAAGTGCCAGCCTACTTAGAGTTTTTGTCACCCTCTGTTGCCAGACCATGTTTCACTATTTTGAGCTACACATGTTCAACTGTAATTTTTGAAGGGATTTCCAGGGATTTCTCAGGAAAATGATATATTGTTTTTTTCAGCAGAGTCTGGCTTTTTTTAGTGTATTCTTAATACTATTTTTTACAATTTGTAGTGTTTTTTTGTAATAAAAAATATAAGTTTGTCAATAAAATATTATTGCATGTGAAACTTGAATTTCTCCCGGTCACAGCGGTACCACATTTGTATTGGTAGACACACTTTCCTGCCCAGGAGACTCCCCCAAACTGAAAAAGCACTTTAGGAGATTTTCAGATAAAATACAACTATGCTATGCACTATGCGCACCTTGCAGTTTTTCAAGAAAAACAACCCTTTAAATTTGAAATACCCCCACAAACTATATATTCTTTGGAAGTACACACCACAAGCTTTCTAGACGTATCAGGCTTGTTGACGTGGGTGTAGTTTTTTGGAAGAAATCCCTCAATAAATTCTTTGGTTGCACAGAGTTTCCCTAAAAAGATTAAAAAAGAAGAATCAAAGCCACACTTTCCTAAAAAACTATATGCAAACAAGAAAAAACAAGTTAAATCTGAAAAAGCAAGGTCCCCTGAACAGAACAATACCCAACAGGCATAGGTCCTGTCAAGGGAAGAGTTGCCAAACACCCCAAAGTAAAGCATGCGAGTAACTGTAATTTTACTTGAAAATTTCTGTTCTGCAGACAAAGTGCGCACCTTGCGCTTTTTTCTACCAAAACAACCCTTTACATTTGGAATATCTCCCATAAACCATATATTCCCATAAACTGATATTCCCTTACATGGTAAGCTTTCTAAGCGTACCCAGCTTGTTGTATGGACTCAAAGAATTCTTGGGTTGCACAGGGTTTCCCTAAAAAAAGCAGAATAAAAAACATGTTTTCCTAAAATATCAATATACAAATAAGAAAAAACAAGCAAAATCTGAACGCGCAAGGTCCCCTGAACAGAACAATACCCAACATGCATAGCTACGTTTAACCCTTTTAATTGCCAGCCTAATTGAAATGTTGTCACCCTCTGTTGACAGGTAATTTTTCACCATTTTGCGCCATGTTTAACCTTGATTTTTACAGGAATTTCCAGGAAAATTATATATATATATTTTTTTTAGAAAATGGTCTCCTTTCTTTTAAATAAAACATTTGTTTTATTAAAGAAAACCATATTGCATGTGATAGCCCCATTTCTCCTGATTACAACAGTACCACGGTACCACATATGTATTGGTACCCCCCAATTCTTGCCCAGGAGACCCCCCAAACTGAAAAGAGCACTTTATAACATTTACAAATAAAATATAACTACTATCCACACTATAAAGGGTTAAAAAAAATGGTGGTCCCTTTCTCGCCATGCCGCCAAGCCTGCACTGCCTAAATTGGCCTCAGGCCATTATGCCCCCTCCTTGGCTTTAGGAAGGCAGTTAATAGGGGGGCTGGGGGTTAATAGAAAGTCACTTGCTAGCCTCTAAGCCTTGTGAACTGGTAAAGGGGTCTCAAGGGCCCTTTACCAGTTCACAGCAGGTTAAATATAAAAAACACATTAATACACATTAATACTTACCTCCCATTTCTCACCTTCCCTCTCCAATTAATCTGGCTGCTCTCCTGCTGCTGCTGGAAGCCTTTTATAGCTGCCGGGCAACAGAACATAAGGGGTTAATTTAAAAAAAAACAAAGGGTTCCCCCCTCCCAGGGGGACCCCTTTTTGAGAATCTTAAGAGTTAAAAACCCTTAATAATCCCCCCAAAAATGACATGGGTCCCCCCCTACCCAGCATAACCAGCCCGGGACCAGCTATGCAGGGCTTATAGAACAGGGCTGGGCTAGCAGCCGGCGACACAGGAAGTGAGGAAGAGGGCGATTTCTGGCCCTCTCCTCACCACGGTAGAGTCTGGGGGGGGGGATTGGAGGCCTCCCCAGTGAAAAGGAGACCCGGCGGGAGGGATCGCAGCTGCAGGTGAGTAAATGTCATTTTTTGTTTTACAGTTAGCAGCAGCCCAAAGAGGGGGGGGTGCTATTTCTGCCGCTTTCCTGAAGCGAGAAGAGCCCCCAGGGGGGATCCACTAGTAATGGTGACCCAATCTGAGTGATCTGATCTGCTTCTGATCATTAAGCCAATTTCTCACCCATCTGCACACGTTTTCCCCCAGTCCCCCAGTCCAAGCATTCTTATCTTTTGTACCAGTCTTATGTGGCACAGTATCAAATGCTTTAGAAAAGTCAAGCTATATGATATCCAATCTTGAACTTACCTCCTCATAAAAGCTGATTAGGTTTGTCTGGAAGGAGCGATTCCTCATAAATCCATGCTGATATGGAATAATAAGACCATTTCCCCCAAGATGCTCCAGGATAATATCCCTTAAGAAACCTTCAAACAGCTTGCCCACCACAGATGTTAAGCTTACCGGTCTGTAGTTCCCAGATTCCCCACTAGATCCCTTTTTGAATATTGGCACCACATTTGCCAAGTGTCAATCCCTCAGAACAGCCCTTGTAGTTATTGAATCCACAAATATTAGAAATAACGGCTTGTCTATTACTGTACATAACTCCCTTAAAACACGAGGATGTATGTCATCTGGTCCCGGGGATTTATCGATTTTTATCTGCTTGAGACGGTGCTGGATTTCTTCCTTGGTTAGACCAGTGACATTTAATGGAGGGTTTCGGTTATTCCCCTGCATTTCACTCGGCATGTCCCATTCTTTTGTGAATATAGAAGCAAAGGAGTTGTTTAGTAAATTTGCCTACTCCTCATTCCCCTCTATAGGTGTCCCCTCCTTGCTTTTCAGGGGGCCCACACCCTCAGGTTTATGTAGCTAAAGAATAATTTGGGGTTAGTTTTACTCTCTTTCGCAATCACTCTTTCTCTCTTAGCTTAGCTGCCCTTATCTGTTGTTTACATTTATTTTCTGTTTTTATTTTTCAGTTTATTTTCTTCTTTATAGTTTTTTAACGCTTTCACTGTCCCTTTCTGCTTTAAACGTTTAAATGCCTTTTTTTTTGTTTATTGCCCCCTTAACCTTTTTGTTCAGCCACATTGGTTTACATGTGTGTCTAACAGTTTTATTCCTGTAAGGTATATATCTGTCACAATGAAAATTAAGGATTTCTTTGAAAGTATCCCATTTAGTGTCCATGCTTTTGTTTTAAGGACATCTCGCTTAAAAAAAAAAAATGTTATAGCAAAGCAATACTTCCCTTCACCGGTGTCAGTCTCTGGCTAGTCTGGAAACTCCAGACTTTTTTTTGTAGTGTGATCTTCTGTATATCCCCTGCTCTGTCATTCATATAAACCCTCTCTAAGCCCTGGAAAGATATATCTTACATATTACTAACATGATATATTGAGAAATGCTATCCAGCTGGTGTTTTCATGGTATTGACGCACAATCTGATATCTGCTCACATATGTGGGTTCTGAGATTTCTGTTTTACCAACATAGAAATTCCCGCATGAACAGATATATAGTTTAAAATGACTTAAACCAGACTGACACAACAAACGGTGCTCATATGCACCCCTCCCCAGCCTCCCCTGGGCAATAAAAATTGCAACTGCAACTGTCCTGCCCACCCTTGTGAACTTTTTCCATTTATGGGCTGGGCGTGGAGGATTGATTTCTGTCTTTCCTCCCATGACTGTCAGTCACACAAGACTGAACATGGGAGGGGCTGGATAGAGCAGAGCGAGGATGTGTTCCCAGTTCGGTTGCGCACATCATCTTGTATCTGGCACCCTGAGGAGAAAACGCAGCATGGAGGACTGAGTCTGACCAGCCGGAAAACAGCCAATTCCTTTCAAGACAGTAGTTTAAACGTATAGGCTGGGGTTGGGTCCCATGGTGGCTGTAAAGCCTTTATGTCTAGCAAAAACTCACGAAAAAGGGATAAAACTCTACAATCATGTTAGGGGGGTTAGAGCAGGGGTCTCAGGGGCTTGGTTGTGGCTAGGAAGGATTGAGTCATGGGAGACACATGCAGCGGGACAGTGGGGACTTATTCAGTGTTTCATCTGCTAGTTGGTGGGTTAAAGCCAACCAAAACCCAGTGTTTCTGCCGTTTGGCTTTTAGTCTGTTTAAAAGGTGCAACCCGATTTGGGATGCCCCTGTGTGTACAGGAGCTATCCAAGGGGTTTCACACAGTGAGGCATCCTAAATTATGTTTTTGGTCTGCATTAAAGAAACCCTCTTGAGTCCAGCAGTTACTCCCCCAGTGCTGATGCACAATGAAAAAGCCCTTTTCTGGTCCCAGAATTCTTTTCTCTGGTGCTACCACTGATAGCTTGAGTCGTATCCCTCGCTCTGTACAAGCTTCCACCAGTATATTCAACACTTGGAGATTTTCAAAGAAAATACAACTACTATGCACACCTTACGGTTTAAAAAATATATATATATCTTTACATTTTAAATCATGCTTTTTATACACCATTGCTTTCTATACATTTTGGCATTGCCTTGCAAATGCCATGTGTGGAAAACAGTTCTCAATTTGCTAACCTCTATTCCACAGGGGGTGGAGGAAGATTGGGCAGACTGAAGTGACAGATACCGCTATGAAACTTTCTCAAGCTGCTTTTCTGTTTGCCATGGCCCTCCTCTTCTAAACCTAATTAGATATTTTGGCATGTAATCTACATTCAAATATTCTCTTGCAGTAAACAACTCTTTATGGAAAAAAAGCACATACTTGCGTCTTTTTTATGCTTTGTTATACTGTATAGACCAGCTTTTGTCAGGTGCTGCCATACTGTTCAATGTAAGAAGCTGGACAGGAGTCATTATAAAATGCCAGCTAGCCCCCTGCTGTGTTACATTGTAAACAGCCAGATGCATGTATGCTGTTTAAATGTAGCTATGGCTGTACCCACCTGTGTATAGCAGCCAATGTAAACAGCTTCACAGTTGAGTCACAACTGACTGTGAAGTGAATATCTCTCTATCATGCTGCTTTTATAGAGAGATTGCTCGTAGAAACAGTGTATCTGCAATTTTCATGTACATATTCAGAGGGCTACTTCATCTACATATTTCTAGGGAGCATCCAGTGACAAATTATAGCCCATAGCTCAGAAAGTGTTTACATATTTATAGTGTTGGGTGAACCCCTAGAGGTTTTGATTCGGCAGGTTCAGCCATACTTTGAACAAAAGGTTGGTTCGGTAACCCGAAATTTACCTGAACACGGTCCCCATTGAAGTCAATAAGGACCAGAACTTTGAGGGGGGGTGATTCTGCCTCTCCACAACTCACCCACCTAGGTGGACAGGGAGCACTTGTCAAGGGGCCCCTCAGAGGCAGAATTGGGACTGTAAAAAAAATATTGCAGTGGTGGGTGTGGGGGTTACACAAATGTGTTTGCAGCAGGAAGCATCACTCAAAGCCAACTTAACTCAGATGGCGATATGGACCACAGTCCACAGTTGTTCTTTCTATGTCAAATAGGCTACGATCGGGGCTACAGAGAGATGGCTGCCACTTCCATGAATGAGGACACTGGCAGCAGCTAACAGCAGCTTATAGTGTCTAGTGACCTCATAGCCTATTTGACATGGAAAGAACATGACTGCAGACCAGATCGCAGGGTTGGAATGTCGAACTTGAACATGGACTTCTGGCTGAGCTTTTCAGTTCTGGTTCACCCAAAACAATATATTTCCAATTACAGATGAGCCACTAGTGGATAGTCAACCTTCTGTGTCTTCACCTCAGGAACACACGACTGCTTTCAGCACAAATGGTGCTACTTAGCATACCGGTACATATGATGAATGTGTTTATGTGTTTTTGTTGTTTGATATGCTGAACCAACACCAATGTAGCTGGGTTTGGAAACCACTTCAAATAATCTGTAGTATAGACAGTAATTCAAACTTGGCATATTTATTTATTTTTTTATTAAGACATTCGCTGTAAAAAAATAATGCATTAATTTGTTAAAACATTTTTGTCCAACTTGCACAACAACCCTAATTGTTATGTTGGCCAGCTTCCACCCCCCCTGATAGTGGTTTAGGTCATCTTACACCCCCCTTATAGTGGTTTTGGTCATCTTCCACCCCCCCTGATAGTGGTTTAGGTCATCTTACACCCCCCTTATAGTGGTTTTGGTCATCTTACACCTCCCTTATAGTGGTTTTGGTCATCTTACACCCCCCTTATAGTGGTTTTGGTCATCTTACACCCCCCTTATAGTGGTTTTGGTCATCTTACACCCCCCTTATAGTGGTTTTGGTCATCTTACACCCCCCCTTATAGTGGTTTTGGTCATCTTACACCCCCCTGATAGTGGTTTTGGTCATCTTACACCCCCCTGATAGTGGTTTTGGTCATCTTACACCCCCCTTATAGTGGTTTTGGTCATCTTACACCCCCCCTTATAGTGGTTTTGGTCATCTTACACCCCCCCTTATAGTGGTTTTGGTCATCTTACACCACCTTTATAGTGGTTTTGGTCATCTTACACCCCCCTTATAGTGGTTTTGGTCATCTTACACCCCCCTTATAGTGGTTTTGGTCATCTTACACCCCCCTTATAGTGGTTTAGGTCATCTTACACCCCCTTATAGTGGTTTTGGTGATCTTACACCCCCCTTATAGTGGTTTTGGTCATCTTACACCCCCCTTATAGTGGTTTTGGTCATCTTACACCCCCCTTATAGTGGTTTTGGTCATCTTACACCCCCCTTATAGTGGTTTAGGTCATCTTACACCCCCCTTATAGTGGTTTCTGACAAATTATGATTGGAGCCAACAAATATTTTCCCTGTAGTGCAGTACTTGGATTAGAGTGAAGGGTAGTTAGCTTACCGCAAAAAATGAAGTGATCATGCTTTCCCTTAGCTCATAGCCAGTCTGGGTGTCCTCACTTCTTTCTGCGGCCAAGTTGGGGATTTCGGGCACCAGTGCTGTTTCTTCAGGTGATTGGATTCTGTGGCATATGCAAATGTTGTGGAGCACACAGCAGGCGAGGATGATCTTGGAGACCTTTTGTGGACTGTACAGCATCTCTCCTCCTGGGCGTGCCAAACAGAGAAAGCGTGCTTTCAGCAGGCCGATGGTTCGTTCCACAATGCTTCGGGTTTTGCGGTGTGCTGCATTGTAGCGTTCATGGGCAGAGGTCTGTGGGCTTCTGACCGGAGTCATCACCCACGTTCTCTGCCCATATCCCTTATCCGCTGTGGAAAAAACACAAGGAGAGAGACAGCAATTAGTACTAGTACATGTTTTGGTTTTCATTTTTACTAATTTCGCTTACTAGGCCACATATTTTATGCCAAATACTTTGACATGGTTAATTATTTACCCAGTAGCCAGCCAGCTGGCATTTCGTTGTTCTCAAACTTCCGGCACAGGACTGTCCGCTGCAGGACGTAAGAATCGTGGCATGAGCCGGGGAACCCCCATCTCACCGCCCGCAGCTTCATTTCGTGGTCACAGACCACCATGATGTTCATAGAATGGTATTGCTTACGGTTTCGGAAATACAGCTCCTGTGCACGGGGAGGGCGGAAAGGGATATGTGTATCATCAACGCACCCTAGCACATTCGGGATCCCTCCCATTAGATAGAAGGCATGTTTTATTTTGGCAACCTCATCCTCATCCTCAGGAAACTTGATGTAAATAGGGATCAAATCACAAATCGCCAGAACTACCTGGATTAATATGCGGCTCATTGTAGCCTGGCTGATCCCGCTGAGGAGGGCAGAGGTTGCCTGGAAGGTCCCTCGTGCCAAAATGTTCAAAGTGGCACACAGGCGTACTATGCCTGGAATGGAACGAGTGCGTTTGGTGGATGGCTCGATTTTGTGCTTAATCTGATCATATAGGGACTGTAGTGCAGCACGATTCAGACGGAAGCGGCTCCTGATCTGCTCGTCACTTAAGTCCCATACTGAAAGGCGGATTCCAAAGGAGCGGGGTGCCCTAAGCCTCACAGCACCCCCCTCCCTGTCCTCCTGCTCTTCCAGCATACGCATACATCCATCCACCCATACCCCATACATCACCCTCTTATCCATCACACACTCAACAGATATACCAAATCAGCCAAACAAAACCAAAAACCACAAACACACCACACACACAAACAATCACACTCCTCACACACTCACTACAATGCAGCTCACCACAAAACCAGAAGTATAGTGGTCTGAACCACCAGACTGCTGAAAAACAGCTTTCTAAGTTAGGCACAACCAAGAGGGGAGTTGCTGCACAGCCCACAAAAGGCCCCAAAATCAAGCCTCACTTGCTGTATGCTCCACAATATTTGCATATGCCAACAAAATCAATCTCCTAAAGAAACAGCACTGATGTCAGAAATCACCCAACAAGCCACAGAGAGTGAGGACCAAACCCAGCCAGACACTCAAATGAGCTAAGGGAAACAAGCACCACACCACAGTCTTTGCCACAGTGTAACAATACCAGAAGCTTGCCAAATCCAGCCATTTATACTTCACTTTCAAAAAGGACAGGTCCGCTTTGCCGCCTTTTGCGTTGCTCTGCTATTTCCGGTCTCCAATTAGCTGACCCAGGTGTGCGTGAAACGGAGTGCGCACGCGTACGCTAGTAGCGCTACTAGCGTACGTGAGCCTAAACTTGCGTGCATTAACGGACATGGCAGAAAATTCTGTGGTGGGCCAATGAAAGGTAAGCTGCTGTTTCTTTAAATAGCCGTTAGTATAGCCACATGTCACAAGTGTTTAATATACATGAGTACATTGTTGTCTTTGGTTGTGTGTTGTTTGGTTAATGAGGTCTGTAATTAGTTAATTGCCTAACACACATGCTTCAGTCAGTGCAGTGGAGGTGTTGCTACAAGCACCTGGCCAGTATGTGTGAATCTATTAAGTGGACCTGTTTGTGATTGGCTGTTAGAGCACATAAAACCTGCCCAACCCAAAGAGAGGGCGATGCCATTCTGTAGTCTGCATGCGTGCTTGTTGGTTGTGTATTGGTGTGTGTGTGCAGCTACAGGATGGAGCCAAATTCAGGACATCTGCCGGCCACAGCAGGCCCAAGTAGGAGTGTGGTGGGTGCTGTGCGCAGACCTCCCTTAAGGAAAAGGGCCCAGCCTGAAGGTGGTGCAGCACCCCAGGCTAAGCGCCCAGGTGCCAAGAGGGAGCCTGAATTTAATTTGGCGGAGAATAATAATCTTGTGCGCCTGATCCTTGCTAAATGGGAGCTGCTCTTTGGCTCCCAAAGCAATAGGCAAACAAGAAAGAAGCAAACTGTGGGATGCCATTGGTGAGGAGCTTACTAGCAGTGCTCAACACCCACGTAGTGGCCCATCCTGCAGGAAACGCTTCTACACTTTGAGAGGGGCCCTTATAAAAAAGATGAATCACGATCTTGATGTCGAGAGTGGGACCATCCAGGGTCCAAAGAGTACCTACAGGCCGTATGAGGAGATGCTGAAGGGCAAAATTCCACTTGCTCGGCTGCAGGGTGTGGATCCTGGGGATGACACCACAGGTTGGACTGAAGGTACATATTTTCTGTCTATTTTGTAATGGTAATGTTAATGTATGTGATTTGCTTTGTCTCTTTCTGGCCAACTAACAGTAGGACCTGTGAAGTAGTACATTATACCTCATAAATGTTTTACTTTCCTGTGTGTTGCTTTCTGCATAGGTGCACATGGTGCTGTCCATGAGTTGGGGGAGGAGGAGGACACCCAAAATCCTGCCCTTCAACCAACCTCCAGCCTAACCCAGTCTGCCATTGAAGGTATTTAACAATAATTTAGGGGCTGTTTGTTTTTGGACAAAATGGGTGTGGGAGCACCTCAAACAATAGCTTGTACCACTGGTGAGGATTAATAATATGGACCTGCGGCCTAATTTCACGCCCACTTTAACCCTCACAGAAACTAACTAACAAGGCCCTAACATGTGTAGCTATGTGGGAAGCCAGAGATGTGTGGCCATATATCTGCATATACACGTGTAAGCCACACTGGCCGTGCTTAGGGAATATTAGTGATAGAGCTGCTCACACACACCTAAATGCATGTTTTATTTTGTGCCGCACATTAACAATGGGTAAATCTTTGCTTTGTTTTTGCCTAGCTGCCCCGCCATTGGCACCAGCATCTCCTCAGGAGCCAAGGTACTGTTTGGATGCCGGTAAGTGCATGTGTCAACCTTGCTTTATCCGCTTTACCACAAGTGCATGTCTATCATTCCTCTTTTTGATTTGTAGGCCAAGTGACTGGTTCATCTTTGGACCCCACTTCCGATGTTGCAGGTCAACAGGACCCTGTTGGTGTGTATTGCAATAAATAATGTATCCTTTATGCTGTTTATGTTACACTGGTTCAATTGGGTTAGTCTAATAATCTACATGTTTGCTCTGTCAACTTGAATATGCCTATTTTGAGTGCTTTTTCCATCCCCAGGGTCAGTCTAATAGTTTTTGGAGTAATTGCAATGCATTTTTTGGGTATATTTAAAGACAAACATTCACCCAAGTAGTTGGAGGAATATTTAGAGACATTAATTGTGTCTTTTAGTTGGCCAGAATATCGGAAGTGGCTGTCCGGAAAGGGCCCTTCACGTTGAGGCTGCCAGAGATGAGGGTAAGTTGTTTTGGCTTGATGATCTCGTATGGATTTTTGCTATACTTTTGTTGTACTTTATTCGGCCAATTTGTGTTTCAACATGTATTTTCCAGGGCAAAGCTCGAGTGAGGGCCCCACTCAAGACATCTGGGAGATGGCGGGTATGTGTAATTTGAGCAATGTGTCTGATCTTATTTGGCCCAATTATTGCCTCATATTCCTCTTACATACATGTTAGCAATCTGAGTTTCCAAGATACCTTTTGGCTAGTGTGTAATCTGGCACTTTGTGGAGGTATGGCCTCGATAGTCTATCCATGTTACATTTGAGTTTGGTTCACTGACCTACTAACCTGACTTTCCTGTTTAGCATATGCCAACTTGCCGGAGCTCTCTGATGTGGATTTGCCCCTCTCTGGCAGCGAGACCCCGCTCCTACCTGTGTCGGACGTCATGGAGGTAACATGGCTGATTTAGAGGACCAATAACCACATTGCCATGTTCGTGTGTAGGCGATGAACCAACATGTCACACTTCCTTTCTTGGTTGTTTGGGCAGGAGGCGGGACCAGAACCCCAAGCTGGGACCTCTCCCCAAGTGCCATGTGGCCAAGCTTCAGAGGCTCAAACAAGGGTAAGTTGTATTGTTACAGTTTGGCCAAATGATTTTGAGGGGCATAGCTGCATTGGTTCTGTTTGACTAAAATGTGGTTTTCTATTTTGTTAGGCTCAAACCAGAGCAAGAGGAGGTGTGGCACCAACCAGTGCTGATTTTTATGAGCTCGGGGTCCGGATGCTGGAGGACTACAGTCGCCAACAGCCGCGTGATGGAACTAATGAGCGCATTGCGGCGTTGGAACATCAGGTGCTGATGTGTCAGCAACAAAATGAGGCCCAGCAGCGCCAGATAGACCAGATGCTACAAGCCCAACAACAACAAAATAACCAGGAACTTGTTCGCCTCTCCAATCTGATGGAGCAATCTCTCCAGTGCCAGGAAGAATGTCTCCAGCGCCAGGAACAAAGTTTGTTGTTGACACAACAGCTCATACAACAGCAGTCTATTTTTTTTACTGCACTGTTGGCCCCCAACACAGCCCCTAGCAATGACTCCCAACCTCCCCGGCCACCAAGCCAAGAATATTAATTTGTTTGTGGTTGTAATTTTTTTTTTTTAAATAGATTTGATTACCCCACCACTAAATTGTGTTTTTCCTAAGACATAGCTAAGAACACAGTCAGGGATGAGTATCTTGATCGACATATGTAAATGTAGGCTCAAATTAATGCCACACATTTGTGACCATAGCTTACTATGGTTTACACATTAAATGGCTACAAAGGTATGGCCAAATTTACACACGAATGGGTTTGTAGACACTTAAACTATGCTTGACAAGGCACAACACACTGTAATTGCCAAAATACAAAATATTTATTATTAAAGGCGGGCAACAGGCCCAACATTTGCCCACAAAGTGGCTAAAACCAGGGGCCAGTCATCACCCTAACGACGCCTCTTCTTGGCCAGCAGCATAAGGCGAAGACGCCGGATCGACCGCCACAGTCTGTGATGCTGGTTTTCACAAGCTGTAGAGAGTAGAAAAAAAACAGATTTAAGAAATGGAATGTGACCTCAACAGACACAGATGTAGCAATGTAATGTCAGTGGGTCCAATTAGCTGACGTTTACATTAACATTGTTGCCCACTGTGCCCTTAGGTGTTACCATTATATGAGTACTAGTGGCTGGCTTAAATGTGGGCACAACATCCCAAGCATACATTTACTCTTAACTCTTGGTAATCAAAGAAGGTATAAGTCCCAGTGTGGACAATTATGTGTTTAGTCACAGCCAAACATCAGGGCCTAAGTCCTAACGAGTAAACTAGTTTGGCCAAGAATCTTAGAGGTCATGACCTAAGCAGGCCCATTTGTTTGGGTAGAAACCACAATTTGGCTCTATGTGGCAAACTCAAGAATGTGAGTCAACAATCAAGCATGCAGACATGCATGTAGGATTGTTGGCCAAACACATGTAACCTAGATGTGTGTTGATTAAACACATAGGTACATTGTAAATGTCTGCAGAATTGACCATAAGACATAGGGTTCACAAGTCTTTAGGCATATGAAGTGGGATGTACTCACCATCGCAGCTGTGGCGGGGGCCCATGCTGCTGGCCGTCCCGGGAGGTGTGGTGGGGAGGATGGTCACCGGCTCCGTCTGCGTGGCAACATCTGTCATGAGAAAGCAAAAGAGAAAAGCAAAATTAGTGGGCCAATGACACATGACTATTTGTCATCCATCTGGTTAGGGAGTCTGCAAAAACAAATGCTTGCATGGTTACACACATGTTGTCCGACATTAGCATATTTCCTGGTCCATGAGTTCATGTAAATTATTTATGGTTGCAACATGGACACATAAAGATAATGTGCCAATAACCTTGACAGTGCAATGCTAAGGACTAATTTGCAGTTGATTGTAGAATGTTACTAGTGTGCAACATGTGTTAGCCGGAACAACTTAACAAAATAACACATTTGCTAGCCCCCATCATGGTGTGGGCAGAAACATAGGGGTGGTTGGCAGTTGGATTGCACTGTAGTGGGGTTTGTGATGTTAATGTACATTATCAAACCAGCTTGTACTATGGACCAGGAAACATGTGTCTGTTAAAAAGTGGGCCAATACCCAGGATTGATACTATTCTGTGTTTTGGTCCACTTTGGCAGAGCACAACAATTTGAGTGAGACACCGTCCGCCGCCGCTGCCTTCCGCACATCACTCCTCCAGTGTGTGCGCACGTGCAGCCCATTAGGAAACAGAGAGCGCAGGCGCACACACATCTAGAGGGGCACGCAGGAGGCTGCGGCGGTGGCTTCTGCCACCCCCAATGAGGTAAGGAGTTTGTGGGCTTTTTTGGGGGGGGGCCCTGGGTGAGGGAGGTGATTGGGCATGGAAGCTTAGAGATTCCAAGCACAATCAACAATGGGTGTTGGTCCACTTTAAGGAATGTCATAACATATGGAATGTGAGGGATAACAACAAACACTTACCACTACTATGCCCGTGGAGAATGCATTGCCAAAAGGCCATGGAGGTGCCGCCTATATGATGCCCTGCAAATTAGAGAGGAATGGCAAGGGCTAAGTACAAATGGCCAGATGAAACCTGTCACAGACTAACAATGACAAAATGTGCACTCACCAGGGGATGATCCGCCACTTGAAGCCCAGGGAGGGCTCTGAGGAGGAGGCGGGGAGCCTCGGCTCCTCACACTCTGCTCCGAAGATCCCCCAGCCAAAGGGCCACCCTCCTCCCTCTCACTCCCTGCTCCTTCAGGGAGTGTGGGAGAGTCCATTCCTTTCACCCCACTTGGACTCCCCACTTGAGAGTGGCCCCTTGTCTGGTGAGACTCCTCAGAGTCAGAGTGTGAGGAGCTGAGGCTTGATCCTGCCAGCCCCCCAGCAGCACACTCCTCTGGGGCGTCATCCCCTTCCTCCCCTGGGTCCTCTAAATAGGAGCCGCGAGAGGGACCCTCCCTTCCCACGTTTCCCCAGGGGAGGACGCTTATCTGTGTTGAGGGGGTGAATGAAAATAATTAATATTAATACCCAAAATGGACACAGCTTAGCAGATTATTTAACCAAAAGTATAAACATAGCATAAGCTTAAACTTACCTGATGTGTAGGCATCATATAGGCGGTACACGCCTTCAGGGTCCCGGCGCTTGAAGTCCGACCATTTCTGCTGGATTGATCGGACACTGAAGTGGGTGTCGAAGCGCCGGGACACTGTGGCCTTCACTTCCATGGCAATTCGCTTCTTGCCCCCACGGGCATAGTCGTATTGGTGGATGCAGAAATCCTATGAGCAATGAAAACCAAACACAAATCAATACATGACATCAGAACAATGGCATAAACAGTTATACTGAGAACAGATTAAAGTGGACCAACACCCTGGATTTTGACTATTCTGGGTTTGGGTCCACTTTGGTGGGCCCAATCGGGGGTGGGCTGCTGTCCGAAACCCCCTGGGAAGGCCATAAATACACCACTGACCACGCTCCCACGTGACTGCGCCAGGCTATCACAGCACTCTGCGCCGCTGTGGTATGCGCGTCCAAGCCCGCTTGGACGTGCATACCAGCTCAGCTGCCTCTGAGCGCTGTAGGACGCGTGTGGCATTTCACTCTAACAGGGAGGGCACCTGCGCAGGCCATTAACAAATGTCTGGCGCAGGGGCCCACCCTGCTAGAGGGAAGCGCAAGACGCATCCGCGGCTCACGCATGCAGAGATGGGACGGGGCTGAGGTAAGGTTTTTGGCCCTCCAGGGGGGTTCATCCCCACAGGACATCCCGATTTGGGATGCCCCGCGGGGAGTGATCAGATTGGTCCTGAAAACTAAGAGATTTCAGGGCCAATCCCCCCTGTGTGTTGGTCCACTTTAAACATAAAATCCAAGCTAAACATACTCACTTTAACCACCTGGCCGTTTACGCGGCTATCCACCCTTTTGCGCTTAGCTTTTGCTGGCCCAGGAGGGGAAGGGGTGGGAAGGGCGTTAGGTGGGGGAGGTGAGGTAGGTGGGGGAGGTGGGGGAGGGGTGGTGGGGTCAGAATCAGAGGAGGAGCTGGGGAGGCGCAGAATCCGTCTCCTGGGCAGCATGGTGGAAACGCAAAGGAGGAAACAGGAACCGGATATGACCAAAGCGACAGGGGCAAAAAAAAAAAAACGCTCCTCGCAAAAGGAACAAGCTAATATCCGCTATGTGCAAGCTAAGTGGCGGAACTAGTCGATTTACGCATTCCAAAAAGCTATTGGACTAAGCGCTAGAAATTTTTAGCTTTATGTGGCTTTGAAATGCAAAGGAGGAAACAGGAACCGGATATGACCAAAGCAACTGTGAAAATTTAAAAAAAAAATAACGCTCCGCGCACCAGGAACAAGCTAATATCAGCTAGGTGCAAGCTAAGTGGCGGAAAAACAAAATTTACACATTAACACAAGCTATTGGAGAAAGCGTGAGAAAGTTAAAGCTTAATGTGGATTTGAAACGCAAAGGAGGAAACCGGAACCGGATATGACCAAAGCAACTGTGAAAAAAAAAAAAAAAAAACCTCCGCGCACCAGGAACAAGCTAATATCAGCAAGCGCAAGCTAAGTGGCGGAAAAAGTAAATTTACGCATTACAACAAGCTATTGGCAAAGACGCCATTAATTATTAGCTTGATTTAGCAGGGTGTTCAAGATCCTGTAATGCATAGGTCCTTGAAAAGCAAAAAGCTTGTTGCTTAAAAATAACAATCTTATTCCTTCATAAAATAATAACACAATAAAACTATCCAACTACATGATAATGTGGCACACAGGAGAATGCATAACGGGTTGTTATGAGCTTGTACGCCTGAAGAAATCCTGCAGAATGTGGACATGCACGCTCACAACTACAGTGTATTCATTAAGAACGACTGGGGTCGCAGGAAGTGAATTCCGGGAAAATGGCAGAAGGGCACATGTATGAACAGCACAGCGCAGCACAGCGCCGCTCGCGCCGCCACATGGCGAATCAAAACAGCGACTGCACAAACTCTGACCACCACAGATTCATCAAGGACAGGGCTGCCGAATAGCTTGGGCGCTGACAATTTCTATGAGCGAACGTGAGCGCCAAACATGACTGACTAAAAAGTAGCTTGACAAGCCCCGTGTGTTGTGAAAACAAGCTATTTTGAGCTGAATGAGTTTGGTGGGAGGAGATGCATTTTAGATGTCACTCACAACATTACAGTGTAAAAATTACAACTTTCATCTAAAAAAGAAAAATAACAAGACAGATTAATAAAACATATCCCAACAAACATGTGTTGAATTTTGTGCAAAAGACAAGAACACAAAAACCACTTAAAACAATCATTGCAGTGTCTGCCATTGAAATGTATGGGAGAGCGGCAGGTAGCGACAGGTCAGACCTGGCGCTGTGATGGGATTAGCAGCGGCGCTGTTCGTTGCAGTCGGCTACATGATGAATCCCGCGCTAGCTGACGCTCTCGCCGGCGCTAGGCTCATTTAGCGTGATAAATGCGTCATTGTGGCCGACGCCGGGCGTACTTGAGTCGGTAGCCGCCGTTAGCTGGCGGGACCTGGCTCTCGTCAGACACTACCTGGCGCTATCGCTTGATGAATAAGGGCCATGGTTTCATTGATATACAAGTGTGCTAAAAATGAATGTTAACATGTATCACAGTTGAACATCTAAACCTATGCAAATAAAAGATATGCAGTGCACCATAGCTTAGTTACATGTTTATTATAAGAAAATGTTTAGTAATTGCCCTTTTTTCAATAAATACACTCATTACAGCACTGTCAAATGAATCACAAATCTGCCATCCCTTAGGAAAGATAAGATCCCGCGCTAGTTAACACTAGGGATGAGCGAATCGATCCGGACGAACCCGGATTCGATCCGAATTTCATGAAAAATTTGATTCGGATCGAATCCGAATTTCTCCGTGCTTCGATCGCTCGAAGTTTTCCTTTAACATCCATTCATTTACATTACAGGCATTCTAAGATGGCGGACGGGACATGTCCAGACATCTACCCCGCAGCAGTGCAAGCTGGGGCAGTCACATGCAGCCTATCAGCAGCCAGCAAGCCCGGTGACGTCACAGCGCTATTTAAGGCCGGCGGCCATCTTGGTTTTCCTCATTTCTCTATTGCATTCGTGAGAGACAGGACGCTGCTGTAGTGAGGGAGAGACAGAGAGCCAGGGACAGACAGGGACAGGCTGGAGACAGGCAGGAGACAGGCAGGAGACAGACAGAAAGTCAGCGAAAAGCAGGGAAAGTTAGGAAAAATCGGAGGCAGTCACAGGGAGATTTTTTTTTTTTTTCATCCAGCCTGAGTGTTACTGGCTGGCTGACTGGCTTTGTTAGCGTTTTCAGGCTGCTTATACACTTACTGTGCATATATACTGAACTGATCTCAAGTCTGCTGTGAGGAATCCCATTCTGTGACTACACCAGCCTCTATTTACTGCTATAACCCTTTGCACTTATTCTAATAGAAATTTGGCCTGATAAACACACTTGCTGTGCATAGTATTACTGCTCACAGGTGCACTCCTGTTGGGGCATCCCATTCTGTGACTACACCAGCCTCTATTTACTGCTATAACCCTTTGCACTTATTCTAATAGAAATTTGGCCTGATAAACACACTTTTGCTGTGCATAGTATTACTGCTCACAGGTGCACTCCTGCCTGTTGGGGCATCCCATTCTGTGACTACACCAGCCTCTATTTACTGCTATAACCCTTTGCACTTATTCTAATAGAAATTTGGCCTGATAAACACACTTTTGCTGTGCATAGTATTACTGCTCACAGGTGCACTCCTGCCTGTTGGGGCATCCCATTCTGTGACTACACCAGCCTCTATTTACTGCTATAACCCTTTGCACTTATTCTAATAGAAATTTGGCCTGATAAACACACTTTTGCTGTGCATAGTATTACTGCTCACAGGTGCACTCCTGCCTGTTGGGGCATCCCATTCTGTGACTACACCAGCCTCTATTTACTGCTATAACCCTTTGCACTTATTCTAATAGAAATTTGGCCTGATAAACACACTTTTGCTGTGCATAATATTACTGCTCACAGGTGCACTCCTGCCTGTTGGGGCATCCCATTCTGTGACTACACCAGCCTCTATTTACTGCTATAACCCTTTGCACTTATTCTAATAGAAATTTGGCCTGATAAACACACTTGCTGTGCATAGTATTACTGCTCACAGGTGCACTCCTGCCTGTTGGGGCATCCCATTCTGTGACTACACCAGCCTCTATTTACTGCTATAACCCTTTGCACTTATTCTAATAGAAATTTGGCCTGATAAACACACTTTTGCTGTGCATAGTATTACTGCTCACAGGTGCACTCCTGCCTGTTGGGGCATCCCATTCTGTGACTACACCAGCCTCTATTTACTGCTATAACCCTTTGCACTTATTCTAATAGAAATTTGGCCTGATAAACACACTTTTGCTGTGCATAGTATTACTGCTCACAGGTGCACTCCTGCCTGTTGGGGCATCCCATTCTGTGACTACACCAGCCTCTATTTACTGCTATAACCCTTTGCACTTATTCTAATAGAAATTTGGCCTGATGAACACACTTTTGCTGTGCATAGTATTACTGCTCACAGGTGCACTCCTGCCTGTTGGGGCATCCCATTCTGTGACTACACCAGCCTCTATTTACTGCTATAACCCTTTGCACTTATTCTAATAGACATTTGGCCTGATAAACACACTTGCTGTGCATAGTATTACTGCTCACAGGTGCACTCCTGCCTGTTGGGGCATCCCATTCTGTGACTACACCAGCCTCTATTTACTGCTATAACCCTTTGCACTTATTCTAATAGAAATTTGGCCTGATAAACACACTTTTCCTGTGCATAGTATTACTGCTCACAGGTGCACTCCTGCCTGTTGGGGCATCCCATTCTGTGACTACACCAGCCTCTATTTACTGCTATAACCCTTTGCACTTCTTCTAATAGAAATTTGGCCTGATAAACACACTTTTGCTGTGCATAGTATTACTGCTCACAGGTGCACTCCTGCCTGTTGGGGCATCCCATTCTGTGACTACACCAGCCTCTATTTACTGCTATAACCCTTTGCACTTATTCTAATAGAAATATGGCCTGATAAACACACTTGCTGTGCATAGTATTACTGCTCACAGGTGCACTCCTGCCTGTAGGGGCATCCCATTCTGTGACTACACCAGCCTCTATTTACTGCTATAACCCTTTGCACTTATTCTAATAGAAATTTGGCCTGATAAACACACTTTTGCTGTGCATAGTATTACTGCTCACAGGTGCACTCCTGCCTGTTGGGGCATCCCATTCTGTGACTACACCAGCCTCTATTTACTGCTATAACCCTTTGCACTTATTCTAATAGAAATTTGGCCTGATAAACACACGTTTGCTGTGCATAGTATTACTGCTCACAGGTGCACTCCTGCCTGTTGGGGCATCCCATTCTGTGACTACACCAGCCTCTATTTACTGCTATAACCCTTTGCACTTATTCTAATAGAAATTTGGCCTGATAAACACACTTTTGCTGTGCATAGTATTACTGCTCACAGGTGCACTCCTGCCTGTTGGGGCATCCCATTCTGTGACTACACCAGCCTCTATTTACTGCTATAACCCTTTGCACTTATTCTAATAGAAATTTGGCCTGATAAACACACTTTTGCTGTGCATAGTATTACTGCTCACAGGTGCACTCCTGGCTGTTGGGGCATCCCATTCTGTGACTACACCAGCCTCTATTTACTGCTATAACCCTTTGCACTTATTCAAATATAAATTTGGCCTGATAAACACACTTTTGCTGTGCATAGTATTACTGCTCACAGGTGCACTCCTGCCTGTTGGGGCATCCCATTTTGTGACTACGCCAGCCTCTATTTACTGCTATAACCCTTTGCACTTATTCTAATAGAAATTTGGCCTGATAAACACACTTTTGCTGTGCATAGTATTACTGCTCACAGGTGCACTCCTGCCTGTTGGGGCATCCCATTCTGTGACTACACCAGCCTCTATTTACTGCTATAACCCTTTGCACTTATTCTAATAAAAATTTGGCCTGATAAACACACTTGCTGTGCATAGTATTACTGCTCACAGGTGCACTCCTGCCTGTTGGGGCATCCTATTCTGTGACTACACCAGCCTCTATTTACTGCTATAACCCTTTGCACTTATTCTAATAGAAATTTGGCCTGATAAACACACTTTTGCTGTGCATAGTATTACTGCTCACAGTGGCACTCCTGCCTGTTGGGGCATCCCATTCTGTGACTACACCAGCCTCTATTTACTGCTATAACCCTTTGCACTTATTCTAATAGAAATTTGGCCTGATAAACACACTTTTGCTGTGCATAGTATTACTGCTCACAGGTGCACTCCTGCCTGTTGGGGCATCCCATTCTGTGACTACGCCAGCCTCTATTTACTGCTATAACCCTTTGCACTTATTCTAATAGAAATTTGGCCTGATAAACACACTTTTGCTGTGCATAGTATTACTGCTCACAGGTGCACTCCTGCCTGTTGGGGCATCCCATTCTGTGACTACACCAGCCTCTATTTACTGCTATAACCCTTTGCACTTATTCTAATAGAAATTTGGCCTGATAAACACACTTTTGCTGTGCATAGTATTACTGCTCACAGGTGCACTCCTGGCTGTTGGGGCATCCCATTCTGTGACTACACCAGCCTCTATTTACTGCTATAACCCTTTGCACTTATTCAAATATAAATTTGGCCTGATAAACACACTTTTGCTGTGCATAGTATTACTGCTCACAGGTGCACTCCTGCCTGTTGGGGCATCCCATTTTGTGTCTACGCCAGCCTCTATTTACTGCTATAACCCTTTGCACTTATTCTAATAGAAATTTGGCCTGATAAACACACTTTTGCTGTGCATAGTATTACTGCTCACAGGTGCACTCCTGCCTGTTGGGGCATCCCATTCTGTGACTACACCAGCCTCTATTTACTGCTATAACCCTTTGCACTTATTCTAATAAAAATTTGGCCTGATAAACACACTTGCTGTGCATAGTATTACTGCTCACAGGTGCACTCCTGCCTGTTGGGGCATCCTATTCTGTGACTACACCAGCCTCTATTTACTGCTATAACCCTTTGCACTTATTCTAATAGAAATTTGGCCTGATAAACACACTTTTGCTGTGCATAGTATTACTGCTCACAGGTGCACTCCTGCCTGTTGGGGCATCCCATTCTGTGACTACACCAGACTCTATTTACTGCTATAACCCTTTGCACTTATTCTAATAGAAATTTGGCCTGATAAACACACTTTTGCTGTGCATAGTATTACTGCTCACAGGTGCACTCCTGCCTGTTGGGGCATCCCATTCTGTGACTACGCCAGCCTCTATTTACTGCTATAACCCTTTGCACTTATTCTAATAGAAATTTGGCCTGATAAACACACTTTTGCTGTGCATAGTATTACTGCTCACAGGTGCACTCCTGCCTGTTGGGGCATCCCATTCTGTGACTACACCAGCCTCTATTTACTGCTATAACCCTTTGCACTTATTCTAATAGAAATTTGGCCTGATAAACACACTTTTGCTGTGCATAATATTACTGCTCACAGGTGCACTCCTGCCTGTTGGGGCATCCCATTCTGTGACTACACCAGCCTCTATTTACTGCTATAACCCTTTGCACTTATTCTAATAGAAATTTGGCCTGATAAACACACTTGCTGTGCATAGTATTACTGCTCAAAGGTGCACTCCTGCCTGTTGGGGCATCCCATTCTGTGACTACAGCAGCCTCTATTTACTGCTATAACCCTTTGCACTTATTCTAATAGAAATTTGGCCTGATAAACACACTTTTGCTGTGCATAGTATTACTGCTCACAGGTGCACTCCTGCCTGTTGGGGCATCCCATTCTGTGACTACAGCAGCCTCTATTTACTGCTATAACCCTTTGCACTTATTCTAATAGAAATTTGGCCTGATAAACACACTTTTGCTGTGCATAGTATTACTGCTCACAGGTGCACTCCTGCCTGTTGGGGCATCCCATTCTGTGACTACACCAGCCTCTATTTACTGCTATAACCCTTTGCACTTATTCTAATAGAAATTTGGCCTGATAAACACACTTTTGCTGTGCATAGTACTACAGCTCACAGGTGCACTCCTGCCTGTTGGGGCATCCCATTCTGTGACTACACCAGCCTCTATTTACTGCTATAACCCTTTGCACTTATTCTAATAGAAATTTGGGCTGATAAACACACTTTTGCTGTGCATAGTATACCTGCTCACAGGTGCAATCCTGCCTGTTGGGGCATCCCATTCTGTGACTACACCAGCCTCTATTTACTGCTATAACCCTTTGCACTTATTCTAATAGAAATTTGGCCTGATAAACACACTTTTGCTGTGCATAGTATTACTGCTCACAGGTGCACTCCTGCCTGTTGGGGCATCCCATTCTGTGACTACACCAGCCTCTATTTACTGCTATAACCCTTTGCACTTATTCTAATAGAAATTTGGCCTGATAAACACACTTTTGCTGTGCATAGTATTACTGCTCACAGGTGCACTCCTGCCTGTTGGGGCATCCCATTCTGTGACTACACCAGCCTCTATTTACTGCTATAACCCTTTGCACTTATTCTAATAGAAATTTGGCCTGATAAACACACTTTTGCTGTGCATAGTATTACTGCTCACAGGTGCACTCCTGCCTGTTGGGGCATCCCATTCTGTGACTACACCAGCCTCTATTTACTGCTATAACCCTTTGCACTTATTCTAATAGAAATTTGGCCTGATAAACACACTTTTGCTGTGCATAGTACTACAGCTCACAGGTGCACTCCTGCCTGTTGGGGCATCCCATTCTGTGACTACACCAGCCTCTATTTACTGCTATAACCCTTTGCACTTATTCTAATAGAAATTTGGCCTGATAAACACACTTTTGCTGTGCATAGTATTACTGCTCACAGGTGCACTCCTGCCTGTTGGGGCATCCCATTCTGTGACTAAACCAGCCTCTATTTACTGCTATAACCCTTTGCACTTATTCTAATAGAAATTTGGCCTGATAAACACACTTTTGCTGTGCATAATATTACTGCTCACAGGTGCACTCCTGCCTGTTGGGGCATCCCATTCTGTGACTACACCAGCCTCTATTTACTGCTATAACCCTTTGCACTTATTCTAATAGAAATTTGGCCTGATAAACACACTTGCTGTGCATAGTATTACTGCTCACAGGTGCACTCCTGCCTGCTGGGGCATCCCATTCTGTGACTACAGCAGCCTCTATTTACTGCTATAACCCTTTGCACTTATTCTAATAGAAATTTGGCCTGATAAACACACTTTTGCTGTGCATAGTATTACTGCTCACAGGTGCACTCCTGCCTGTTGGGGCATCCCGTTCTGTGACTACACCAGCCTCTATTTACTGCTATAACCCTTTGCACTTATTCTAATAGACATTTGGCCTGATAAACACACTTGCTGTGCATAGTATTACTGCTCACAGGTGCACTCCTGCCTGTTGGGGCATCCCATTCTGTGACTACACCAGCCTCTATTTACTGCTATAACCCTTTGCACTTATTCTAATAGAAATTTGGCCTGATAAACACACTTTTGCTGTGCATAGTATTACTGCTCACAGGTGCACTCCTGCCTGTTGGGGCATCCCATTCTGTGACTACACCAGCCTCTATTTACTGCTATAACCCTTTGCACTTATTCTAATAGAAATTTGGCCTGATAAACACACTTTTGCTGTGCATAGTATTACTGCTCACAGGTGCACTCCTGCCTGTTGGGGCATCCCATTCTGTGACTACACCAGCCTCTATTTACTGCTATAACCCTTTGCACTTATTCTAATAGAAATATGGCCTGATAAACACACTTGCTGTGCATAGTATTACTGCTCACAGGTGCACTCCTGCCTGTAGGGGCATCCCATTCTGTGACTACACCAGCCTCTATTTACTGCTATAACCCTTTGCACTTATTCTAATAGAAATTTGGCCTGATAAACACACTTTTGCTGTGCATAGTATTACTGCTCACAGGTGCACTCCTGCCTGTTGGAGCATCCCATTCTGTGACTACACCAGCCTCTATTTACTGCTATAACCCTTTGCACTTATTCTAATAGAAATTTGGCCTGATAAACACACTTTTGCTGTGCATAGTATTACTGCTCACAGGTGCACTCCTGCCTGTTGGGGCATCCCATTCTGTGACTACACCAGCCTCTATTTACTGCTATAACCCTTTGCACTTATTCTAATAGAAATTTGGCCTGATAAACACACTTTTGCTGTGCATAGTATTACTGCTCACAGGTGCACTCCTGCCTGTTGGGGCATCCCATTCTGTGACTACAGCAGCCTCTATTTACTGCTATAACCCTTTGCACTTATTCTAATAGAAATTTGGCCTGATAAACACACTTTTGCTGTGCATAGTATTACTGCTCACAGGTGCACTCCTGCCTGTTGGGGCATCCCATTCTGTGACTACACCAGCCTCTATTTACTGCTATAACCCTTTGCACTTATTCTAATAGAAATTTGGCCTGATAAACACACTTTTGCTGTGCATAGTATTACTGCTCACATGTGCACTCCTGCCTGTTGGGGCATCCCATTCTGTGACTACACCAGCCTCTATTTACTGCTATAACCCTTTGCACTTATTCTAATAGACATTTGGCCTGATAAACACACTTGCTGTGCATAGTATTACTGCTCACAGGTGCACTCCTGCCTGTTGGGGCATCCCATTCTGTGACTACACCAGCCTCTATTTACTGCTATAACCCTTTGCACTTATTCTAATAGAAATTTGGCCTGATAAACACACTTTTGCTGTGCATAGTATTACTGCTCACAGGTGCACTCCTGCCTGTTGGGGCATCCCATTCTGTGACTACACCAGCCTCTATTTACTGCTATAACCCTTTGCACTTATTCTAATAGAAATTTGGCCTGATAAACACACTTTTGCTGTGCATAGTATTACTGCTCACAGGTGCACTCCTGCCTGTTGGGGCATCCCATTCTGTGACTACACCAGCCTCTATTTACTGCTATAACCCTTTGCACTTATTCTAATAGAAATATGGCCTGATAACCACACTTGTTGTGCATAGTATTACTGCTCACAGGTGCACTCCTGCCTGTAGGGGCATCCCATTCTGTGACTACACCAGCCTCTATTTACTGCTATAACCCTTTGCACTTATTCTAATAGAAATTTGGCCTGATAAACACACTTTTGCTGTGCATAGTATTACTGCTCACAGGTGCACTCCTTCCTGTTGGGGCATCCCATTCTGTGACTACACCAGCCTCTATTTACTGCTATAACCCTTTGCACTTATTCTAATAGAAATTTGGCCTGATAAACACACTTTTGCTGTGCATATTATTACTGCTCACAGGTGCACTCCTGCCTGTTGGGGCATCCCATTCTGTGACTACACCAGCCTCTATTTACTGCTATAACCCTTTGCACTTATTCTAATAGAAATTTGGCCTGATAAACACACTTTTGCTGTGCATAGTATTACTGCTCACAGGTGCACTCCTGCCTGTTGGGGCATCCCATTCTGTGACTACACCAGCCTCTATTTACTGCTATAACCCTTTGCACTTATTCTAATAGAAATTTGGCCTGATAAACACACTTTTGCTGTGCATAGTATTACTGCTCACAGGTGCACTCCTGGCTGTTGGGGCATCCCATTCTGTGACTACACCAGCCTCTATTTACTGCTATAACCCTTTGCACTTATTCAAATATAAATTTGGCCTGATAAACACAATTTTGCTGTGCATAGTATTACTGCTCACAGGTGCACTCCTGCCTGTTGGGGCATCCCATTTTGTGACTACGCCAGCCTCTATTTACTGCTATAACCCTTTGCACTTATTCTAATAGAAATTTGGCCTGATAAACACACTTTTGCTGTGCATAGTATTACTGCTCACAGGTGCACTCCTGCCTGTTGGGGCATCCCATTCTGTGACTACACCAGCCTCTATTTACTGCTATAACCCTTTGCACTTATTCTAATAGAAATTTGGCCTGATAAACACACTTGCTGTGCATAGTATTACTGCTCACAGGTGCACTCCTGCCTGTTGGGGCATCCCATTCTGTGACTACACCAGCCTCTATTTACTGCTATAACCCTTTGCACTTATTCTAATAGAAATTTGGCCTGATAAACACACTTTTGCTGTGCATAGTATTACTGCTCACAGGTGCACTCCTGCCTGTTGGGGCATCCCATTCTGTGACTACACCAGCCTCTATTTACTGCTATAACCCTTTGCACTTATTCTAATAGAAATTTGGCCTGATAAACACACTTTTGCTGTGCATAGTATAACTGCTCACAGGTGCACTCCTGCCTGTTGGGGCATCCCATTCTGTGACTACACCAGCCTCTATTTACTGCTATAACCCTTTGCACTTATTCTAATAGAAATTTGGCCTGATAAACACACTTTTGCTGTGCATAGTATTACTGCTCACAGGTGCACTCCTGCCTGTTGGGGCATCCCATTCTGTGACTACACCAGCCTCTATTTACTGCTATAACCCTTTGCACTTATTCTAATAGAAATTTGGCCTGATAAACACACTTTTGCTGTGCATAGTATTACTGCTCACAGGTGCACTCCTGCCTGTTGGGGCATCCCATTCTGTGACTACACCAGCCTCTATTTACTGCTATAACCCTTTGCACTTATTCTAATAGAAATTTGGCCTGATAAACACACTTTTGCTGTGCATAGTACTAAAGCTCACAGGTGCACTCCTGCCTGTTGGGGCATCCCATTCTGTGACTACACCAGCCTCTATTTACTGCTATAACCCTTTGCACTTATTCTAATAGAAATTTGGGCTGATAAACACACTTTTGCTGTGCATAGTATTACTGCTCACAGGTGCAATCCTGCCTGTTGGGGCATCCCATTCTGTGACTACACCAGCCTCTATTTACTGCTATAACCCTTTGCACTTATTCTAATAGAAATTTGGCCTGATAAACACACTTTTGCTGTGCATAGTATTACTGCTCACAGGTGCACTCCTGCCTGTTGGGGCATCCCATTCTGTGACTACACCAGCCTCTATTTACTGCTATAACCCTTTGCACTTATTCTAATAGAAATTTGGCCTGATAAACACACTTTTGCTGTGCATAGTATTACTGCTCACAGGTGCACTCCTGCCTGTTGGGGCATCCCATTCTGTGACTACACCAGCCTCTATTTACTGCTATAACCCTTTGCACTTATTCTAATAGAAATTTGGCCTGATAAACACACTTGCTGTGCATAGTATTACTGCTCACAGGTGCACTCCTGCCTGTTGGGGCATCCCATTCTGTGACTACACCAGCCTCTATTTACTGCTATAACCCTTTGCACTTATTCTAATAGAAATTTGGCCTGATAAACACACTTTTGCTGTGCATAGTATAACTGCTCACAGGTGCACTCCTGCCTGTTGGGGCATCCCATTCTGTGACCACACCAGCCTCTATTTACTGCTATAACCCTTTGCACTTATTCTAATAGAAATTTGGCCTGATAAACACACTTTTGCTGTGCATAGTATTACTGCTCACAGGTGCACTCCTGCCTGTTGGGGCATCCCATTCTGTGACTACACCAGCCTCTATTTACTGCTATAACCCTTTGCACTTATTCTAATAGAAATTTGGCCTGATAAACACACTTTTGCTGTGCATAGTATTACTGCTCACAGGTGCACTCCTGCCTGTTGGGGCATCCCATTCTGTGACTACACCAGCCTCTATTTACTGCTATAACCCTTTGCACTTATTCTAATAGAAATTTGGCCTGATAAACACACTTTTGCTGTGCATAGTATTACTGCTCACAGGTGCACTCCTGCCTGTTGGGGCATCCCATTCTGTGACTACACCAGCCTCTATTTACTGCTATAACCCTTTGCACTTATTCTAATAGAAATTTGGCCTGATAAACACACTTGCTGTGCATAGTATTACTGCTCACAGGTGCACTCCTGCCTGTTGGGGCATCCCATTCTGTGACTACACCAGCCTCTATTTACTGCTATAACCCTTTGCACTTATTCTAATAGAAATTTGGCCTGATAAACACACTTTTGCTGTGCATAGTATTACTGCTCACAGGTGCACTCCTGCCTGTTGGGGCATCCCATTCTGTGACTACACCAGCCTCTATTTACTTCTATAACCCTTTGCACTTATTCTAATAGAAATTTGGCCTGATAAACACACTTTTACTGTGCATAGTATAACTGCTCACAGGTGCACTCCTGCCTGTTGGGGCATCCCATTCTGTGACTACACCAGCCTCTATTTACTGCTATAACCCTTTGCACTTATTCTAATAGAAATTTGGCCTGATAAACACACTTTTGCTGTGCATAGTATTACTGCTCACAGGTGCACTCCTGCCTGTTGGGGCATCCCATTCTGTGACTACACCAGCCTCTATTTACTGCTATAACCCTTTGCACTTGTTCTAATAGAAATTTGGTCTGATAAACACACTTTTGCTGTGCATAGTATTACTGCTCACAGGTGCACTCCTGCCTGTTGGGGCATCCCATTCTGTGACCACACCAGCCTCTATTTACTGCTATAACCCTTTGCACTTATTCGAATAGAAATTTGGCCTGATAAACACACTTGCTGTGCATAGTATTACTGCTCACAGGTGCACTCCTGCCTGTTGGGGCATCCCATTCTGTGACTACACCAGCCTCTATTTACTGCTATAACCCTTTGCACTTATTCTAATAGAAATTTGGCCTGATAAAGACACTTTTGCTGTGCATAGTAGTACTGCTGCCAGGTGCACTGCTGGCTGTTGGGGTATCCCATTCGGTGACTACACAAGCCTCTATTTAATACCATAACCATTTGCACTTATTCTAATAGAAATTTGGCCTGATAAACACACTTGCTGTGCATAGTATTACTGCTCACAGGTGCACTCCTGCCTGTTGGGGCATCCCATTCTGTGACTACACCAGCCTCTATTTACTGCTATAACCCTTTGCACTTATTCTAATAGAAATTTGGCCTGATAAAGACACTTTTGCTGTGCATAGTAGTACTGCTGCCAGGTGCACTGCTGGATGTTGGGGTATCCCATTCTGTGACTACACAAGCCTCTATTTAATACCATAACCATTTGCCCTTATTCTAATAGAAATTTGGCCTGATAAAGACAATTTTGCTGTGCATATTAGTACTGCTGCCATGTGCACTGCTGACTGTTGGGGCATCCCATTCTGTGACTACACAAGCCTCTATTTAATACCATAACCATTTGCACTTATTCTAATAGAAATTTGGCCTGATAAACACACTTTTGCTGTGCATAGTAGTACTGCTGCCAGGTGCACTGCTGGCTGTTGGGGTATCCCATTCTGTGACTACACAAGCCTCTATTTAATACCATAACCATTTGCACTTATTCTAATAGAAATTTGGCCTGATAAAGACACTTTTGCTGTGTATAGTAGTACTGCTGCCAGGTGCACTGCTGACTGTTGGGGCATCCCTTTCTGTGACTACACAAGCCTCTATTTAATACCATAACCATTTGCACTTATTCTAATAGAAATTTGGCCTGATAAAGACACTTTTGCTGTGCATAGTAGTACTGCTGCCAGGTGCACTGCTGGCTGTTGGGGCATCCCATTCTGTTACTACACAAGCCTCTATTTAATACTATAACCATTTGCACTTATTCTAATAGAAATTTGGCCTGATAAAGACACTTTTGCTGTGCATAGTAGTACTGCTGCCAGGTGCACTGCTGGCTGTTGGGGCATCCCATTCTGTGACTACACAAGCCTCTATTTAATACCATAACCATTTGCACTTATTCTAATAGAAATTTGGCCTGATAAACACACTTTTGCTGTGCATAGTAGTACTGCTGCCAGGTGCACTGCTGGCTGTTGGGGCATCCCATTCTGTGACATACCATTAGCCTCTGCATTTACTGTAAGCTGCACAGTTATTTAAAGTAATTTGGCCTGTATGAGCCTGCTTACACACTGTTGCTGTGTGCATATATACTGATCTCAAGTCTGCTTTGGGGCATCCCATTCTGTAACATACTATTAGCCTCTGCATTCACGGTAAGCTGCACAGTTATTTAAAGTAATTTGGCTTGTTTCAGCCTGCTTACACACTGTTGCTGTGTGCATATATACTGATCTCAAGTCTGCTTTGGGGCATCCCATTCTGTAACATACCATTAGCCTCTGCATTCACTGTAAGCTGCACAGTTATTTAAAGTAATTTGGCTTGTTTCAGCCTGCTTACACACTGTTGCTGTGTGCATATATACTGATCTCAAGTCTGCTGTGGGCATCCCATTCTGTAACATAACATAACCTACCTCTCTTATTTACACTAAGCAGCTCTCTTATTTAAACTAAGCAGGCCTCTTATTTTCACTAAGCAGCTCTCTTATTTAAGCTAAGCAGCTCTCTTATTTAAACTAAGCAGGCCTCTTGGATGCTGATTGTCCACTTTTGGGTGTGCATTATATTCGGTTTCATATACAGTGGGGTATCCCAATTTGTAAGATAACCTACCCCAACCATGTAAACTAAAGAGGCCTGTTGCAGCCTGAGTTTCTCTGCTTGCGTATGGCCTGCATTACAATCTGTCTCTTTCAATGACACTGCTGCCTGGAGTATCCCAATTTGTAAGATAACCTACCCCAACCATGTAAACTAAAGGTTACGTCCTTCCAGAAGGAAAACTTATGCCGAACACTATTTTTGTTGGGGGCATTGACCTTTGGATTGATCGGCATGAAATTAAGGATTTTTTTCAAAGTATGGCGCTGTAAAGAAGGTCAAAATTATTTCTCATACTTGGATTATTGTTACTTTTTGTTCAGCTTAAAATATACCAGGCCACACGGGCATCCCAAGGCACATGCTATTTTAACCCTATCTGTTATACAACATAAGCGTTGATCAGCATCAGCTGCTTTATTAAGCTACTTCAGTTTGCACTTGTTTTTGACTGCTTTTAATAAACCAGGCCGCAGGGCACCCCAAAGCTGCACCTTGCACCCTATCTGGTATACAACATAAGCGTTGATCAGCATCAGCTTCATTAAGCTACTTCAGTTTGCACTTCCTTTTTGACTGCTTTCATTTAACCAGGCCGCAGGGCACCCCAAAGCTGCACCTTGCACCCTACCTGTTTATACTAAATAAGCATCTACAGCCTCAGCTTTATTAAGTTATTGCATTTTGAATTGGTTTTGGTCTGCTTTAAATACACCAGGCCGCAGGGCATCCCAAACCTGCATGTTGCACCCTATCTGTTATACTAAATAAGCGTTGATCAGCATCAGCTTTATTAAGCTATTGCATTTTGCATTGGTTTTTGTACTGCTGCCAAAACACTAGCCCATATGGGCATCCCAAACCAGCACATGTCACCCTATCTGTTATACTAAATAAGCTTCTACAGGCCCTTTTTTTATTTATTTATTTTTATTTATATAGAGCTGTAATAGCTTATATAGTGAGGTAAATTTGCCATTTTGCTGCATTATATAGAGCACCCCCTCTGTAAGTCTGAGGGGCAATAGTTTATATTATAAGGTAAATTCATGGTTTTGCAACATTATATGGAGCAGCCCCTGGGTAAATCTGAGGGGCATTCGCTTATATAGTGAGGTAAATTTGCCATTTTGCTTCATTATATAGAGCAGGCCCTGTGTACATCTGAGGGGCAATAGCTTATATTGTGAGGTAAATTTGCCATTTTGCAGCATAATATAGAGCAGCCCCTGTGTAAATCTGAGGGGCAATAGTTTATATTATGAGGTAAATTCATGGTTTTGCACCATTATATGGAGCAGGCCCTGTGTACATCTGAGGGGCAATAGCTTATATTGTGAGGTAAATTTGCCATTTTGCTTCATTATATAGAGCAGCCCAGTTGCCATCTAAATCAACTACTGTCCGGCCAGTACAGCTTTTCCAGGGCAAACTCTGCTAGTTGACACAAGACACAAGACACGGACACAAGTCAAGTTTGGCTTCCCAGCAAATCCAGTGGATCCTGAAGGTGTGTTGGCATGGTCATGTCAAGGTATGACATGACCTGCTGTTTGAGGTCCAGCTCCAGGTCTTCCTGCTGCTCATGAGTAGACTCACTATGCGGGTGTAGAAAGCTACTCACCATGGCAGTGGAAGGTGATCGCAGAGGTCCCCCCGAGTCAGACCTGCGGGAGTATGGGCCATGGCACAGATAGACATCGCCCAACTGACTACGTGGGATGTCTCTGTAGTAGGTCAGTTTTTCCTCCCTCTCAGTGGGCGTAAAAAATGCCCCCATTTTGTGCCAGAAGCGAGGGTCCAATAAGTTGGAGAGCCAGAAGTCTTCCCGCTGACAAATGGAGACAATTCTGCGCTCACTAGTACGCAAGCATGTGAGCATGCATCGTGCCATTTGTGCAAGTGACTCGGAGGGACTACCTGTCTCCATCTCCACTGTAAACTGCCACGGTGTGTCTGGATCCTCTGTCTCGCCTTCCTCACAACCCTCTAGCTCCTGTGGCTGCTCCTGCTCCTCCTCTCCTGTCAGATGACTAGATAAAATGGTCATTTTGTGACCCCACCCCCTCCTCCTCCTCCACTTCAGCCCCCACAGGCTTCATGTGGCTGTGAAATGTATGTGCCATGTCTCCAGTGCCCTGACCAGCCATGGTTTCCAACATGTGTTGTAGTACATGAAGCAGTGGAATCTCATCGCTCATCTCATAGTCCTGGCAACTGTCTAATAAAGTAGCTTCCTCAAAGGGCCTGAGCAAACGGCCGGTGTCACGTATGAGCTGCCAATGGTTTACATTGAATTTACACAGGGGTGTCCCCCTATCCGTTTGGATCATCCAGAAATCCGTGATGGCTTTTCTCTGTTCCTATAGTGCAGTGGTCCTCAACCCTGTCCTCAAGGCCCACCAACATGTCATGTTTTTTGGATCTCCAAATAGCCAGCTCTATTGCTCTGCAGCTGCACTAATTACTCCACCTGTGCATCTTTGTGGAGATCTGCAAAACCTGGCCTGTTGGTGGGCCTTGAGGACAGGGTTGGGGACCACTGCTATAGTGGATCCTGCATATGTAGGGTGGAATTCCAACGGGTGGAAACATCGCAAATCAGACTGTGTTGGGGTACACCGTTCTGACGCTGAGGCTCAATAAGGTTGTGCTTGGTGGTGTAGGAGTGCCAGAAGTTCATGCTAACTTTCTTTCCTGTTGTTCGGATGTCTTTCAGATGGGGGCAAGACTTCAGAAAAAGCCTGACAACTAGACTGAACACGTGTGCCATGTCAGGACGCATGACTCTGGCTTCCTTGTCGCAGCGCAAACAAGATGTTCTTCCAAGTGTCAGTCACCATGGGTCCAAATTTGCAGTTTTCGTGGATTAAGCAATGCTTTCATGGATTGAGTTCTCATTTTTAGTAGTTCCTCCCATGTGTGACTCTGTTGGTCAAGGAAAACCATGTGAAGAACAGCGTGAAACCACAATCACCAAGGGGGCCTAAAAGGATATATATTGTCCACCATGAGTCCATAGTTACATCTCCAGACGTAGACAACACTGTGCACTTTGGTACACACTGACAGGCTAAAGGACTGGCCCACCTTCTGTTCAACAACCATGCCATGGGACTCTCCACCTCGGCTCGGCACAAGCCATCAGTTCTTTGAAAGGTCCACCACTGGGTAATGCAGCAGGCTGGACTTATGGTGACGCTGTCTGAGAGGAGAAATCCCTCAGACATCAAGATTAAAAATTCCAAGAATTTTTGAGGGCTAATTATTCAGAGGCAATGATACCTAGTTGTTTCTGATTTAATTACAAGGTGGAAACACACCCTCAAACAAAGCTTCACTTTGGCAATACTATTGCATTTGTCTATTCATAATTTTATGTATATATACTAACTAACCTACTTTTTCTCCACAGGATTGTGGATGCAACATGAAAAACTGACACATCGCTGAGTAGCTGATTTTTCCTATCAACAGTCCCCAATAATTCACTGCTGCTGCTGCTGCCGCCGCCACCGCCGCAGACTCCAGGGACCCTCTTCCACTACCTCGGCTTGCAACACCTCCTCCCACGACACTCTCCTCATCACTAATTGCCGGCTAGTGGAAGAAGAGACGAGTGTCTCCTCTACTTCTTGGCTGGGTAGTAGCTGCTGAATTTTATGATTATCAGATCTTCATCAATGGATAGTGGAGCTGAACCCAAAGCATAACAGACAGACAACAGACAGTTGACTGGGGGTGTCAGTTGCCACTTGTGATGCAGTGGACTGCTTTTGCAGCACTTCCAGACAAAGTTGCTTCATTGGCTGACACAATGACTGGTAAAGCTGTGGAACATATGCTTTAAAAGCAAAAATAACCATTTGTTTTTATATGAAAAAGACCCTGGTTTATACATACTTTTTTTTTTCCAGAGACTGCCCTGCGTGGAAATAAATGGCGCATGGATCAGCCAAGCTTTCCTCCCAACAATACCTGATGTATTCCAGTAGATAGATGACGGGGGCCAGACCAACACTAAAGAAAGATGGATCGTGCAAAACAGATTTAAGGCGCTGCTCTCCAGTTACAGACATTCCTCCGCATCGGACCACAAGTAAGTATTGATAAAAAATCCTTTACGTTACTCTTACTTTTTATTAATATTCTTCGGATAAGACGGATCAGACATGATTCCAGATTAAAAATTCCAAGAATTTTTGAGGGCTAATTAGTCAGAGGCAATGATACCTTGTTGTTTCTGATTTAATTAAAAGGTGGAAACACACCCTCAAACAAAACTTCACTTTGGCAATACTTTTGCGTTTGTTTATCCATAATTTTATGTAGATATTACTAACTAAGCTACTTTTTCTCCACATGACTCTCCACAGGGTGTGATTCATCCAATTTTTGGGCTCATGAAGCCAACCCCAGTGTCTCTTTAAAGTAATGTTTTGGCTCCTGCTGCTGCCAACTCCAGGGTGTGAATCATCCAATTTTTGGGCTCCTGAAGCCAACCCCAGTGTCTCTTTAAAGTAATATTTGGGCTCCTGCTGCTGCTGCCAACTCCAGGGTGTGATTCATCAAATTTTTGGGCTCCTGAAGCCAACCCCAGTGTCTGTTTAAAGTAATGTTTGGGCTCCTGCTGCTGCTGCTGCTGCCAACTCCAGGGTGTGATTCATCCAATTTTTGGGCTCCTGAAGCCAACTCCAGTGTCTCTTTAAAGTAATATTTGGGCCCCTGCTGCTGCTGCTGCTGCCAACTCCAGGGTGTGAATCATCCAATTTTTGGGCTCCTGAAGCCAACTCCAGTGTCTCTTTAAAGCAATGTTCGGGCTCCTGCTGCTGCTGCTTGCAACTCCAGGGTGTGATTCATCCAATTTTTGGGCTCCTGCTGCTGCCAACTCCAGTGTCTCTTTCAGCCAATGTTTGGGCTCCTGCTGCTGCTTGCAACTCCAGGGTGTGATTCATCCTATTTTTGGGCTCCTGCTGCTGCCAACTCCAGTGTCTCTTTAAAGCAATGTTTGTTCTCCTGCCCCTCATAGAGATGCCACTTCAACTCTCTGCAATTGTGCCGCTCTGCGATTCTATTAGCGATGCCTCTGATCTGCATGTGATATTTATTCAAAGTATTATTTAACTAACCCAGCACGCATCCTGTGCGTGTTACAGCAAGGCAGAATGGTTTACAACCCTATTGAGGCTCTAGGAGGCTCAGAAATAGCCGTTTTTAATAGCGATTCGTCGCGAATAAATTCAGGTCGAAACGATTTTTGTCGGAAAATTCGGCGAATCAGTCGAATCAAATTTTTCAAAAGTTCGCTCATCTCTAGTTAACACACTAATATGGAGTTTGTCCAGAAAAGCCCTATAAAAAGCAGGTGGAGCATTTGACACTGTAGGCTAATCTTCCCTGTAATACATATACAACACACTGCACTGTCTATACAGGCGGATACATACTCACAGTGAATAAAAGTATATGCAGCAGAGAACTCTTATACAAAGAGTCCAATAACAATTTCATAAAATAACACTTGTTACCTTTCTACTTGCCAACTGCTTACCATCTTTACTGGAGCGTTTCCATGATAAACCAGTTGTTCATACATCCATTAGTAAGAGATCCATAATATATCTGTTATTTATCTTCTCTCAAATTTTCCTTCATATATTTCCGTCTTTTATGGCTCAAACAACCAAGAGGCCAGGCAGCACTGTTACAACACTGTAACAATGTTCTCCTCATTAACCAGACCAGGTAGTGTTCTAGCCAGCTACACTAAACCCTGTGTCCAACCTCTATAAAATTATGTGACTCTCCTCTGCCTGGTGTTAGCCACATTTGGTGGGAAGACTGACCTTATGACAGTGTATAACAGTCCCTACTCACCAGTCCCTCCCCACCAACAACAGGTCATGCTTTTTTTACGATGTATTTTTACTGCCCCCCTGCGCCATGTTTTTGAGATGTATCTCAAAACACTCTAGCTAAGGCAGGGATCTTGAAAATTCTTAGTAAAACAGAACACCACATAAGTGGAAACGTCACACAGGGATGTTTTTGTATGACAGTGCTTGGATACTTTTTTAAGTTTATTTACTATATTATTATTATTATTATAAAGTAGGCCACAGGTACTGGACTTTTTTCTATTAATTTAGTGCAATATTTTGTGGTGATATATCTTTAAACATCTTTAAAACTGCTGTGTCTGGGAGCAGTTTATACTAACTAGGACACATACTGTACTTACAAAAGGTATTTTTAAACATATAATTGGCTTATTTATAAGCAATGGTGGAATGAAGTCTGCTGCCACAGCAAGTATCAAGTACTGCAAATCAGTTCCATATATGATCTGCTGAAACCAAACCTAATCTAGCCTAGGCCTGGAGTGTTCAAAGCAAATTTCACAATATTAAATGATGTGGCTTTTATTTTAATCTTTTAAATGTATGCTTCTGTGCATTACTGAGGATGGTATTATTTTAATCATTCCTTAAAATGGCAGCCTCATATTTTTTTTTGTTGCTTGTGGTCAAAAATCACTTACAAATCTTTTAGACTACAGTGCAAAGATCATGAGAGATAAATTGCCTTTCTAAATTAATAAACTGTAAGTGATACTACTATTTTATGACTATTTTATGACAGTGTGCTCCTCCACACTGATAAGTAACCACCACTTGTTCCCAGACAGGCAAATAACTTAGCCCCAAGACAATTTCATAGGCAGCCAGCACCATCAGGAGCAGCAGTTACATTCAGAGAATGTGATTGAGCTGTGGCCTGAATGGTACTTTAAGGTAAGTTATGCTCCTTCTAAACTCATAAACTGGACAAAAATTCGACACATCCCTTATAAAATGCCACGTTTTGCCTTTATTTTTTTTTAACAAACCAAGAACATTAGAGTCATCCTTTATTTTTATTTTTAGGGTTGGAAGGGGAGCAGTTTGGTGAAGATATTTAGCTAGTCGATCCTCTAATACCTGGTAGTAGGTTAGGTACATTAATTAAACAGGACAAAGAGGGGAACCACCTCAAATGTTAGAGTGTTATACTCTCTGGGTTATGGTGGGGATGCCTTATCCCTTCTGCCAGCAATATCTTTTCTGGAGAGATACTGTTTTGGTGATGAATGGTTGCATAAAGTAATAAACTAGGCATAATAATTGGTGCACTTATTCAGTTTGTGCAGTAATTATAATTTACAAACATTTTCTGTACATTCCACATCATACAAAGGTTTTTCCTCACTGTGTAATCTACAGTTGTAGCAAATCTCATGTAAACACAGATGTGTTTCGCCTTATTGGCTTCATCACTATGTACATATAATAATCTATTAGGCAATAAAACGACATGGGGTTTCTGTTATCAAATTGTCTATGCTTTAATTACTGGAGGTCACAAAGGATCACTGGAAGATAGAACAGAGGACTGAAGGGGGAGGGAAACAATAGTTAAATGTAGTTAAGGGTACATAATTAGAAAGGGACGGTTTTGTGTTTTGTTGTAGTACAAAATTGGGATGTGGGCACTAGGGAATGATTTGGATGGTTTGGCAATGAGTAGCTAATTGTTGAATACATTCACAAAAAGGGATATAGATGGGATAATGAGGGAAAGAGCAATGAGAAAAGTTATACCAACTCACTATAGAAGACTATACAATGGTTGCACTGGAGGTTGGCGGGATGTGAGATGAGTAGGAAGTAAATGGGAATGAGGGTAGGGGCACATAACTAGGTGGGGAGAGATATAGGAGTTGATGAAAGTACCGTATAAGGTCACAAGAAGTCCCTGTTATACAAGAGGAATCCTGGGTACCGAACAGTGGTAGGGGATTTTTCCCTCTTCTATATTACCCCATTGTATTTACTTACTATATTTTTGCTGTGTAAATGCACTTAACCATAAGAGGCACCTGGGGTTTAGAGGGAGAAAATAAAAAAATATTCTAAACCAAATTGTGTGATTTCTGTGGGTGGTTTTGTCTGTTCACTACTGATGTCACAGGTCAGGTACATACAGTAAAAACATATTGCCCAGTAATTATGAGGGCCTGAGCATGTGCTGGGGGATCATCAGGTCAATCTGAGTATAGGGCATTGAAATGCCCTGAGGGCAAGGACACTAGGGTGTGTGTAAAAGGTTTTGATCTGCTTTAAGTGTAGTGCCCATTGCTCTATTTATTCTACCTTAGGTAGGATATTTCCCTTTAAAAACCTGGCTTGGATCGAATAGATAGATAGTAACTAATGGGGCAACTAAACTGCTTAAAGTAGACATCCAGCAAGAATCCTCTAGCTGTCGTCCCTGGCATCCCAAGTTGGGTAACTGACTGCCCCCTGAGTATTCATTATCTGCTGATTAACTTCTAGTGCTGCCCTAAATTGGACATTACTACTCACCCTCTGCATTCTCCAGCAAACCCGATTGGCCTGCTAATAGTGAATTTAAATGTTTAATACAGCTTCCACAAATGTAGGCGCACTGCAAGGTAAATATAATATTCAATGCTTAGGCATTTCCAGGGGTCCTGCATGCATACCCAGGGGTGTGGGCAGCTCTGCAAGTTGTGTTTGGCTCAAGTTCTGCCTTAGAGCAGTTCTACATCTTAAAAAGGTCTATTTGTACAAACCATTGTACAAATGAGATTGTATGAGGTGTGTGCCCATGGATGGGGAGGGCTATGTGTCACTGAGACAGAGAAAGGGGAGAGACTATCATAAGAAATATATAGGACTGAAAAAGAGAGAGATGCAGCAGAGAGAGCCTGAAATAACTGGCCATACAAGTCCGTTCCTTCGGCATTCTACAGCTTCACACTGTAAAGAAGAAAACACCTACCACAGAGGCATGTTTCACCAGGCACGGTGTTATGCCCACTGTAAGTTATTTGTGTAAACATCAAAAAGAGCTGTGTATGTATATGTGTATGTGCACACAGATACCAGGAAATGCCCACCAATCCTCAGTCCACAACCTCCCGCTACCCACCTTGGACCCACGTCACTGCCCAGGATGGCGTCCTGAGTCCTAACCAAGTTGGCGATGAAAGGCAGTCATCCATCACAGAGCAAGTCTGCCCGGCAACTAGTGATGTCACTGTCTCATTGCAGGTGGGAGCCGGTGATCCAGGCTGGGTGTAGGGAGGCACCAATGCACCCAGCCTGCAGCCCTTCATTGTACCACGGAGAGCGCAATTGTGGTCGACAGTGGGCCCTCCCTGCCAAAATGACAGGTCAGATGACACTGAGCAGCAATAGGCGCTCCCTCCTGGGATTCACATTGTTAAGAATGTGGGGTTTCCCTCTTTTTTTTCTTTCTTGTTTCTTCCCTTGTTATTCTCTTATTTTCAGTGGAGGGGGGGGGGGGGGAGAATTCTGGTCTCTTTAAGATCTTTCTTGTACATAGTGTTTATATTTGATATTAGAGATGCAACACAAGATTATATCACATCCTTTACAGGGCTTTAATTCCTCTATAAAAAGAAATAAAGCATTTAATTTTTTATAACTCTTGGAGCTGACATACTTTTATTGCAAAAATAAACATTTTAAAGTATAAGAAAAACTCATTTTAAAGCATAAAGCGCTAGAGAGGAGAGATACCTATTGGTCAAGGGTTCAATTGGAGAGGCTCTTATATCCCTTACCTCATACTATGCTCCAAATCAAGGCCAGATGTGATTCTTTCAGAAAATGTTTCATAGGCTAGGTCCAAGTATTAAGGGTACAACAATTTGGGGAGGTGGCTCCAACATAACATTGGATTCAACCCTAGATTAATAAAATCCCTCTGTTCTTAATATAGCACTCCCCCCAAAGCTAGTAGGAGAATGGTGGACTTCTAAGCCTCCTTGAATTTGGTGGATATCTGGAGGGAAAGGAACCCTCTGAAAAAATACTTTTTTCCCTCGGTTCAACACACATATTCCCAAATAGATCATGTTTTTGTATTAAACCCACTGGTCCTTTATGTAACCAAACAAATGTACTCTTATTGAAAGTCCTGGATCGGTTCATACAGCCATTATGCTGTGTCTTAAAGGGTTATGGGCCAAAGCAAACACGCTTAGGTGGAGATTAGGGATGAGCGAATCGATCCGGACGAACCCGGATTCGATCCGAATTTCATGAAAAATTCGATTAGGATCGAATCCGAATTTCCCCGCGATTCGATCGCTCGAAGTTTTCCTTTAACATCCATTCATTTACATACAGGCATTCTAAGATGGCGGACGGGACATGTCCAGACATCTACCCCGCGCCAGTGCAAGCTGGGGCAGTCACATGCAGCCTATCAGCAGCCAGCAAGCCCGGTGACGTCACAGCGCTATTTAAGGCCGGCGGCCATCTTGGTTTTCCTCATTTCTCTATTGCATTCGTGAGAGACAGAACGCTGCTGTAGGCAGGGAGAGAGACAGTTAGACAGACAGGGACAGACAGGGACAGGCAGGAGACAGGCAGGAGACAGGCAGGAGACAGACAGAAAGTCAGCGAAAAACAGGGAAAGTTAGGAAAAATCGGAGGCAGTCACAGGTAGATTTTTTTTTTTTTCATCCAGCCTGAGTGTTTGTTAATGGCTGGCTGACTGGCTTTGTTAGCGTTTTCAGGCTGCTTATACTAACTAACTGTGCATTTATACTGAACTGATCTTAAGTCTGCTGTGAGGCATCCCATTCTGTGACTACACCAGCCTCTATTTAAGACCATAACCATTTGCACCTATTCTAATTGAAATCAGGCCTGATAAAGACACTTTTGCTGTGCATAGTACTACTGCCTGCCAGGTGCACTCCTGTTGTGGCATCCCATTCTGTTACTACACCAGCCTCTATTTAAGACCATAACCATTTGCACCTATTATAATTGAAATTGGGCCTGATAAAGACACTTTTGCTGTGCATAGTACTACTGCCTGCCAGGTGCACTCCTGTTGTGGCATCCCATTCTGTGACTACACCAGCCTCTATTTAAGACCATAACCCTTTGCACCTATTATAATTGAAATTAGGCCTGATAAAGACACTTTTGCTGTGCATAGTACTACTGCCTGCCAGGTGCACTCCTGTTGTGGCATCCCATTCTGTGACTACACCAGCCTCTATTTAAGACCATAACCATTTGCACCTATTATAATTGAAATTAGGCCTGATAAAGACACTTTTGCTGTGCATAGTACTACTGCCTGCCAGGTGCACTCCTGTTGTGGCATCCCATTCTGTGACTACACCAGCCTCTATTTAAGACCATAACCATTTGCACCTATTATAATTGAAATTAGGCCTGATAAAGACACTTTTGCTGTGCCTGGTACCACTGCCTGCCAGGTGCACTCCTGTTTGGGCATCCCATTCTGTGACTACACCAGCATCTATTTAAGACCATAACCATTTGCACTTATTCTAATTGAAATTAGGCCTGATAAAGACACTTTTGCTGTGCATAGTACTACTGCCTGCATGGTGCACTCCTGTTTGGGCATCCCATTCTGTGACTACACCAGCCTCTATTTAAGACCATAACCATTTGCACTTATTCTAATTGAAATTAGGCCTGATAAAGACACTTTTGCTGTGCATAGTACTGCTGCCTGCCAGGTGCACTCCTGTTGGTTTTTGGGGCATCCCATTTTGTGACTACACCAGCCTCTATTTAAGACCATAACCATTTGCACCTATTATAATTGAAATAAGGCCTGATAAAGACACTTTTGCTGTGCATAGTACTATTGCCTGCCAGGTGCACTCCTGTTGGTTATTGGGGCATCCCATTCTGTGACTACACCAGCCTCTATTTAAGACCATAACCATTTGCACTTATTCTAATTGAAATTAGGCCTGATAAAGACACTTTTGCTGTGCATGCTCTCTGGTTTTTGTGGCATCCCATTCTGTGACTACACCAGCCTCTATTTAAGACCATAACCATTTGCACCTATTATAATTGAAATTAGGCCTGATAAAGACACTTTTGCTGTGCATAGTACTACTGCCTGCCAGGTGCACTCCTGTTGTGGCATCCCACTCTGTGACTACACCAGCCTCTATTTAAGACCATAACCATTTGCACCTATTATAATTGAAATTAGGCCTGATAAAGACACTTTTGCTGTGCATGCTCTCTGGTTTATGTGGCATCCCATTCTGTGACTACACCAGCCTCTATTTAAGACCATAACCATTTGCACCTATTATAATTGAAATTAGGCCTGATAAAGACACTTTTGCTGTGCATGGTACCACTGCCTGCCAGGTGCACTCCTGTTTGGGCATCCCATTCTGTGACTACACCAGCCTCTATTTAAGACCATAACCATTTGCACTTATTCTATTTGAAATTAGGCCTGATAAAGACACTTTTGCTGTGCATAGTACTACTGCCTGCATGGTGCACTCCTGTTTGGGCATCCCATTCTGTGACTACACCAGCCTCTATTTAAGACCATAACCATTTGCACTTATTCTAATTGAAATTAGGCCTGATAAAGACACTTTTGCTGTGCATAGTACTGCTGCCTCCCAGGTGCACTCCTGTTGGATTTTGGGGCATCCCATTCTGTGACTACACCAGCCTCTATTTAAGACCATAACCATTTGCACCTATTATAATTGAAATTAGGCCTGATAAAGACACTTTTGCTGTGCATAGTACTACTGCCTGCCAGGTGCACTCCTGTTGTGGCATCCCACTCTGTGACTACACCAGCCTCTATTTAAGACCATAACCATTTGCACTTATTCCAATTGAAATTAGGCCTGATAAAGACACTTTTGCTGTGCACGCTCTCTGGTTTTTGTGGCATCCCATTCTGTGACTACACCAGCCTCTATTTAAGACCATAACCATTTGCACCTATTATAATTGAAAATAGGCCTGGTAAAGACACTTTTGCTGTGCATAGTACTACTGCCTGCCAGGTGCACTCCTGTTGTGGCATCCCATTCTGTGACTACACCAGCCTCTATTTAAGACCATAACCATTTGCACCTATTATAATTGAAATTAGGCCTGATAAAGACACTTTTGCTGTGCATGCTCTCTGGTTTTTGTGGCATCCCATTATGTGACTACACCAGCCTCTATTTAAGACCATAACCATTTGCACCTATTATAATTGAAATTAGGCCTGATAAAGACACTTTTGCTGTGCATAGTACTACTGCCTGCCAGGTGCACTCCTGTTGTGGCATCCCACTCTGTGACTACACCAGCCTCTATTTAAGACCATAACCATTTGCACCTATTATAATTGAAATTAGGCCTGATAAAGACACTTTTGCTGTGCATGCTCTCTGGTTTATGTGGCATCCCATTCTGTGACTACACCAGCCTCTATTTAAGACCATAACCATTTGCACCTATTATAATTGAAATTAGGCCTGATAAAGACACTTTTGCTGTGCATAGTACTGCTGCCTGCCAGGTGCACTCCTGTTGGGGCATCCCATTCTGTGACTACACCAGCCTCTATTTAAGACCATAACCATTTGCACCTATTATAATTGAAATTAGGCCTGATAAAGACACTTTTGCTGTGCATAGTACTACTGCCTGCCAGGTGCACTCCTGTTGTGGCATCCCATTCTGTGACTACACCAGCCTCTATTTAAGACCATAACCATTTGCACCTATTATAATTGAAATTAGGCCTGATAAAGACACTTTTGCTGTGCATGCTCTCTGGTTTTTGTGGCATCCCATTCTGTGACTACACCAGCCTCTATTTAAGACCATAACCATTTGCACCTATTATAATTGAAATTAGGCCTGATAAAGACACTTTTGCTGTGCATGCTCTCTGGTTTTTGTGGCATCCCATTCTGTGACTACACCAGCCTCTATTTAAGACCATAACCATTTGCACCTATTATAATTGAAATTAGGCCTGATAAAGACACTTTTGCTGTGCATAGTACTACTGCCTGCCAGGTGCACTCCTGTTGTGGCATCCCATTCTGTGACTACACCAGCCTCTATTTAAGACCATAACCATTTGCACCTATTATAATTGAAATTAGGCCTGATAAAGACACTTTTGCTGTGCATGCTCTCTGGTTTTTGTGGCATCCCATTCTGTGACTACACCAGCCTCTATTTAAGACCATAACCATTTGCACCTATTATAATTGAAATTAGGCCTGATAAAGACACTTTTGCTGTGCATAGTACTGCTGCCTGCCAGGTGCACTCCTGTTGGGGCATCCAATTTTGTGACTACACCAGCCTCTATTTAAGACCATAACCATTTGCACCTATTATAATTGAAATTAGGCCTGATAAAGACACTTTTGCTGTGCATAGTACTACTGCCTGCCAGGTGCACTCCTGTTGTGGCATCCCATTCTGTGACTACACCAGCCTCTATTTAAGACCATAACCATTTGCACCTATTATAATTGAAATTAGGCCTGATAAAGACACTTTTGCTGTGCATAGCACTACTGGTCCCAGGTGCACTCTGCTGTGAGTCATCCCATTCTGTGACTACACCAGCCTCTATTTAAGACCATAACCATTTGCACTTATTCTAATTGAAATTAGGCCTGATAAAGACACTTTTGCTGTGCATAGACTTACTGCTGCCTGCCAGGTGCACTCCTGTTGGGGCATCCCATTCTGTGACTACACCAGGCTCTATTTAAGACCATAACCATTTGCACTTATTCTAATTGAAATTAGGCCTGATAAAGACACTTTTGCTGTGCATAGCACTACTGGTCCCAGGTGCACTCCTGTTGGGGCATCCCATTCTGTAACATACCATTAGCCTCTGTATTTACTCTAAGCTGCACAGTTATTTAAAGAAATTTGGCCTGTATGAGCCTGCTTACACACTGCTGCTGTGTGCATATATACTGATCTCAAGTCAGCTTTGGGGCATCCCATTCTGTAACATACCATTAGCCTCTGTATTTACTCTAAGCTGCACAGTTATTTAAAGAAATTTGGCCTGTATGAGCCTGCTTACACACTGCTGCTGTGTGCATATATACTGATCTCAAGTCAGCTTTGGGGCATCCCATTCTGTAACATACCATTAGCCTCTGTATTCACTCTAAGCTGCACAGTTATTTAAAGAAATTTGGCCTGTATGAGCCTGCTTACACACTGCTGCTGTGTGCATATATACTGATCTCAAGTCAGCTTTGGGGCATCCCATTCTGTAACATACCATTAGCCTCTGTATTTACTCTAAGCTGCACAGTTATTTAAAGAAATTTGGCCTGTATGAGCCTGCTTACACACTGCTGCTGTGTGCATATATACTGATCTCAAGTCAGCTTTGGGGCATCCCATTCTGTAACATACCATTAGCCTCTGTATGTACTCTAAGCTGCACAGTTATTTAAAGAAATTTGGCCTGTATGAGCCTGCTTACACACTGCTGCTGTGTGCATATATACTGATCTCAAGTCAGCTTTGGGGCATCCCATTCTGTAACATACCATTAGCCTCTGTATTTACTCTAAGCTGCACAGTTATTTAAAGAAATTTGGCCTGTATGAGCCTGCTTACACACTGCTGCTGTGTGCATATATACTGATCTCAGGTCTGCTGTGGGGGCATCCCATTCTGTAACATAACATACATAACCTACCTCTCTAATTTACACTAAGCAGCTCTCTTATTTAAACTAAGCAGGCCTCTTATTTACACTAAGCAGCTCTCTTATTTAAACTAAGCAGGCCTCTTGGAGGCTGATTGTCCACTGTTGGGTGTGCATTTATATTCGGTTTCATATACAGTGGGGTATCCCAATTTGTAAGATAACCTACCCCAACCATGTAAACTAAATAGGCCTGTTGCAGCCTGAGTTCCTCTGCTTGCGTATGGCCTGCATTACAATCTGTCTCTTTCAATGACACTGCTGCCTGGGGTATCCCAATTTGTAAGATAACCTACCCCAACCATGTAAACTAAAGGTTACGTCCTTCCAGAAGGAAAACTTATGCCGAACACTATTTTTGTTAGGGGCATTGACCTTTGGATTGATCGGCATGAAATTAAGGTTTTTTTTTCAAAGTATGGCGCTGTAAAGAAGGTCAAAATTATGTCTCATACTTGGATTATTGTTACTTTTTGTTCAGCTTGAAATATACCAGGCCACACGGGCATCCCAAGGCACATGCTATTTTAACCCTATCTGTTATACAACATAAGCGTTGATCAGCATCAGCTGCTTTATTAAGCTACTTCAGTTTGCACTTGTTTTTGACTGCTTTTAATAAACCAGGCCGCAGGGCACCCCAAAGCTGCACCTTGCACCCTATCTGGTATACAACATAAGCGTTGATCAGCATCAGCTTCATTAAGCTACTTCAGTTTGCACTTCCTTTTTGACTGCTTTCATTTAACCAGGCCGCAGGGCACCCCAAAGCTGCACCTTGCACCCTACCTGTTTATACTAAATAAGCATCTACAGCCTCAGCTTTATTAAGTTATTGCATTTTGAATTGGTTTTGGTCTGCTTTAAATACACCAGGCCGCAGGGCATCCCAAACCTGCATGTTGCACCCCATCTGTTATACTAAATAAGCGTTGATCAGCATCAGCTTTATTAAGCTATTGCATTTTGCATTGGTTTTTGTACTGCTGCCAAAACACTAGCCCATATGGGCATCCCAAACCAGCACATGTCACCCTATCTGTTATACTAAATAAGCTTCTACAGGCCCTTTTTTTTATTTATTTTTATTTATATAGAGCTGTAATAGCTTATATTGTGAGGTAAATTTGCCATTTTGCAGCATAATATAGAGCAGCCCCTGTGTACATCTGAGGGGCAATAGCTTATATAGTGAGGTAAATTCATGGTTTTGCAACATTATATGGAGCAGGCCCTGTGTAAATCTGAGGGGCAATAGCTTATATTGTGAGGTAAATTTGCCATTTTGCAGCATAATACAGAGCAGCCCCTGTGTAAATCTGAGGGGCAATAGCTTATATAGTGAGGTAAATTTGCCATTTTGCTTCGTTATATAGAGCAGGCCCTGTGTAAATCTGAGGGGCAATAGCTTATATTGTGAGGTAAATTGCCATTTTGCTTCATTATATAGAGCAGCCCATCGAAATCAACTACTGTCCGGCCAGTACAGCTTTTCCAGGGCAAACTCTGCTAGTTGCGGACACAAGTCAAGTTTGGCTTCCCAGCAAATCCAGTGGATCCTGAAGGTGTGTTGGCATGGTCATGTCAAGGTATGACATGACCTGCTGTTTGAGGTCCAGCTCCAGGTCTTCCTGCTGCTCATGAGTAGACTCACTATGCGGGTGTAGAAAGCTACTCACTAGCGACTGAAGACTGAGGCTGCTGCTGATGGAGCTGCTGCTGCTGCTGCTCCTTCCACCCCCCAGCAGCCATGGCAGTGGAAGGTGATAGCAGAGGTCCCCCCGAGTCAGACCTGCGGGAGTATGGGCCATGGCACAGATAGACATCGCCCAACTGACTACGTGGGATATCTCTGTAGTAGGTCAGTTTTTCCTCCCTCTCAGTGGGCGTAAAAAATGCCCCCATTTTGTGCCGGAAGCGAGGGTCCAATAAGTTGGAGAGCCAGAAGTCTTCCCGCTGACAAATGGAGACAATTCTGCGCTCACTAGTACGCAAGCATGTGAGCATGCACCGTGCCATTTGTGCAAGTGACTCGGAGGGACTACCTGTCTCCATCTCCACTGTAAACTGCCACGGTGTGTCTGGGTCCTCTGTCTCGCCTTCCTCACAACCCTCTAGCTCCTGTGGCTGCTCCTGCTCCTCCTCTCCTGTCAGATGACTAGATAAAATGGTCATTTTGTGAAACCTAAACTGTGGTTTGCTGTGCCCCACCCCCTCCTCCACTTCAGCCCCCACAGGCTTCATGTGGCTGTGAAATGTATGTGCCATGTCTCCAGTGCCCTGACCAGCCATGCTTTCCAACATGTGTTGTAGTACATGAAGCAGTGGAATCTCATCGTTCATCTCATAGTCCTGGCAACTGACTAATAACGTAGCTTCCTCAAAGGGCCTGAGCAAACGGTCGGTGTCACGTATGAGCTGCCAATGGTTTACATTGAATTTACACAGGGGTGTCCCCCTATCCGTTTGGATCATCCAGAAATCCGTGATGGCTTTTCTCTGTTCCTATAGTGCAGTGGTCCTCAACCCTGTCCTCAAGGCCCACCAACATGTCATGTTTTTTGGATCTCCAAATAGCCAGCTCTATTGCTCTGCAGCTGCACTAATTTCTCCACCTGTGCATCTTTGTGGAGATCTGCAAAACCTGGCCTGTTGGTGGGCCTTGAGGACAGGGTTGGGGACCACTGCTATAGTGGATCCTGCATATGGAGGGTGGAATTCCAACGGGTGGAAACATCGCAAATCAGACTATGTTGGGGTACACCGTTGTGACGCTGAGGCTCAATAAGGTTGTGCTTGGTGGTGTAGGAGTGCCAGAAGTGCATGCTAACTTTCTTTCCTGTTGTTCGGATGTCTTTCAGATGGGGGCAAGACTTCAAAACTAGACTGAACACGTGTGCCATGTCAGGACGCATGACTCTGGCTTCCTTGTCGCAGCGCAAACAAGATGTTCTTCCAAGTGTCAGTCACCATGGGTCCAAATTTGCAGTTTTCGTGGATTAAGCAATGCTTTCATGGATTGAGTTCTCATTTTTAGTAGTTCCTCCCATGTGTGACTCTGATGGTCAAGGAAAACCATGTGAAGAACAGCGTGAAACCACAATCACCAAGGGGGCCTAAAAGGATATATATTGTCCACCATGACTCCATAGTTACAGCACAGCACTGGTACACACTGACAGGCTAAAGGACTGGCCCGCCTTCTGTTCAACAACCATGCCATGGGACTCTCCACCTCGGCTCGGCACAAGCCATCAGTTCTCTGAAAGGTCCACCACTGGGTAATGCAGCAGGCTGGACTTATGGTGACGCTGTCTGAGAGGAGAAATCCCTCAGACATCAAGATTAAAAATTCCAAGAATTTTTGAGGGCTAATTATTCAGAGGCAAATGATAGCTAGTTGTTTCTGATATAATTACAAGGTGGAAACACCTCAAACAAAACTTCACTTTGGCAATACTATTGCATTTGTCTATTCATAATTTTATGTATATACACTAACTAACCTACTTTTTCTCCACAGGATGCTGCATGAAACACTGCCACATCGCTGAGTAGCTGATTCTTCCTACCAACAGTCCGCAATAATTCACTGCTGCTGCTGCTGCCGCCACCACCGCCACAGACTCCAGGGACCCTCTTCCACTACCTCGGCTTGCAACACCTCCTCCCACGACACTCTCCTCATCACTAATTGCCGGATAGTGGAAGAAGAGGCGAGTGTCTCCTCCACTTCTTGGCTGGGCAGTAGCTGCTGAATTTTATGATTATCAGATCTTCATCAATGGATAGTGGAGCTGAACCCAAAGCATAACAGACAGTTGACTGGGGGTGTCAGATGCCACTTGTGATGCAGTGGACTGCTTTTGCAGCACTTCGAGACAAAGTTGCTTCATTGGCTGACACAATGACTGGTAAAGCTGTGGAACATATGGTTGAAAAGCAAGAATAACCATTTGTTTTTATATGAAAAAGACCCTGGTTTATACATACTTTTTTTTCCAGAGACTGCCCTGCGTGGAAATGAATGGCGCATGGATCAGCCAAGCTTTCCTCCCAACAATGCCTGATGTATTCCAGTAGATTGATGACGGGGCCAGACCAACACTAAAGAAAGATGGATCGTGCAAAACAGATTTAAGGCGCTGCTCTCCAGTTACAGACATTCCTCCGCATCGGACCACAAGTATTGATAAAAAATCCTTTACGTTACTCTTACTTTTTATTAATATTCTTCGGATAAGACGGATCAGACATGATTCCAGATTAAAAATTCCAAGAATTTTTGAGGGCTAATTAGTCAGAGGCAATGATACCTTCTTGTTTCTGATTTAATTAAAAGGTGGAAACACACCCTCAAACAAAACTTCACTTTGGCAATACTTTTGCATTTGTTTATTCATAATTTTATGTAGATATTACTAACTAAGCTACTTTTTCTCCACATGACTCTCCACAGGGTGTGATTCATCCAATTTTTGGGCTCCTGAAGCCAACTCCAGTGTCTCTTTAAAGTAATGTTTGGGCTCCTGCTGCTGCTGCCAACTCCAGGGTGTGATTCATCCAATTTTTGGGCTCCTGAAGCCAACCCCAGGGTCTCTTTAAAGTAATGTTTGGGCTCCTGCTGCTGCTGCTGCCAACTCCAGGGTGTGATTCATCCAATTTTTGGGCTCCTGAAGCCAACTCCAGTGTCTCTTTAAAGTAATGTTTGGGCTCCTGCTGCTGCTGCTGCTCCTGCTGCTGCCAACTCCAGGGTGTGATTCATCCAATTTTTGGGCTCCTGAAGCCAACCCCAGGGTCTCTTTAAAGTAATGTTTGGGCTCCTGCTGCTGCTGCCAACTCCAGGGTGTGATTCATCCAATTTTTGGGCTCATGAAGCCAACCCCAGGGTCTCTTTAAAGTAATGTTTGGACTCCTGCTGCTGCTGCTGCCAACTCCAGGGTGTGATTCATCCAATTTTTGGGCTCCTAAAGCCAACTCCAGTGTCTCTTTAAAGTAATGTTTGGGCTCCTGCTGCTGCTGCCAACTCCAGGGTGTGATTCATCCAATTTTTGGGCTCCTGAAGCCAACTCCAGTGTCTCTTTAAAGTAATATTTGGGCTCCTGCTGCTGCTGCTGCCAACTCCAGGGTGTGATTCATCCAATTTTTGGGCTACTGAAGCCAACCCCAGTGTCTCTTTAAAGTAATATTTGGGCTCCTGCTGCTGCTGCCAACTCCAGGGTGTGATTCATCCAATTTTTGGGCTCCTGAAGCCAACCCCAGGGTCTCTTTAAAGTAATATTTGGGCTCCTGCTGCTGCTGCCAACTCCAGGGTGTGAATCATCCAATTATTGGGCTCCTGAAGCCAACCCCAGGGTCTCTTTAAAGTAATATTTGGGCTCCTGCTGCTGCTGCCAACTCCAGGGCGTGATTCATCCAATTTTTGGGCTCCTGAAGCCAACCCCAGGGTCTCTTTAAAGTAATGTTTGGGCTCCTGCTGCTGCTGCTGCCAACTCCAGGGTGTGATTCATCCAATTTTTGGGCTCCTGAAGCCAACCCCAGGGTCTCTTTAAAGTAATGTTTGGGCTCCTGCTGCTGCCAACTCCAGGGTGTGATTCATCCAATTTTTGGGCTCCTGCAGCCAACTCCAGTGTCTCTTTCAAGCTATGTTTGGGCTCCTGTTGCTGCTGCTGCTGCTGAGTGAAACTCCAGGGTGTGTCAGTAAATTTTTGGGCTCCTGCTGCTGCCAACTCCAGTGTCTCTTTCAGCCAATGTTTGGGCTCCTGCTGCTGCTTGCAACTCCAGGGTGTGATTTATCCAATTTTTGGGCTCCTGCTGCTGCCAACTCCAGTGTCTCTTTAAAGCAATGTTTGGGCTCCTGCCCCTCATAGTGATGCCACTTCAACTCTCTGCAATTGTGCCGCTCTGCGATTCTATTAGCGATGCCTCTGATCTGCATGTGATATTTATTCAAAGTATTATTTAACTAACCCAGCACGCATCATGTGCGTGTTACAGCAAGGCAGAATGGTTTACAACCCTATTGAGGCTCTAGGAGGCTCAGAAATAGCCGTTTTTAATAGCGATTCGTCGCGAATAAATTCGGGTCGAAACGATTTTTGTCAGAAAATTCGGCGAATCAGTCGAATCGAATTTTTCAAAAGTTCGCTCATCTCTAGTGGAGATTAAACAAGGCTATGCTGGGATGCGTGGAGGTCGAGGAGGAAGTAGTGAACAGTCTGAGGTAATACTTTAACTGAAATCCAGCAGAGCATACAGACCCAGACAATAATTGGTTCTCACATAAGGTATTCATAAGGGGTACATTATTCACATTGCCTAGTGGTTTATGGAGTATAATAAAAACATTACAGAGAAAACCGAATTTAGTGTTCAAGTGTTCAAGTTAGGGTTCAATAGCACTGAACATTAACTTGACCACTAAAACACAGGGAAAATTACAGTCCCAAATAGGGATTCAATGGACATCCTCAGATATTGTATATCTGGGGATAAAATTGACATCAAATATTAAGAATGCCTATAAATGCGACTAGCTTTCACAGTTTAAAAAATTAAAGAGGGAATTATGAAGATGGAGATTGAAATCGTTCTCCTGGTTGGGGAGACTAAAACTATTATTTTATTTTAGAGACATCCCCATATCAATAAATCTAAAAAAATTGGAATCAATGCAACAAGATTTTTTGAGATTTATATGGCAGGGAAATTTGATAAAATTAATAGATATACTTTGTATGCTCATAAAAATCAAGGAGGCCTGGGGTTGCCCTGTTTAATTAAATACTATTATGTGGTTAGGGTGAATCAAATCTCTGCCTTATATAAAAGGGAGTGTCCTAGGTGGGCCTCTCTGAAAGTGGAAGAATATAACTCCATAAATATAGACAACATTTTGGCTCACAAAGAAATATAGACTCTGGATTGAGTGCCCTATTTTAATAGAGTTCCAGAAAATATGAGACAGTGAGTAGAATTACTTCCTTGAAATGGAAAGAGGCCCCTTTGACTCCCATAATTGGTAATCCCTGCTTTAAACCTGGGATGGAGGAAGACAATAGCTGGAGGACAATAAGAAATTGTATAGGTTTGGCCATTTTTAACACTGAAAGAACATATTAACTCTAAAACAGCTACAGCCCCTCTATCTCATGCCTCCTGCGTAAAGATGGGTAAAGATTTAGGGCGACTTAATTCTTACATTTCGTTTGTTCGGGTGGGAGGGGAAGAATGTAAGATATATGAAAAATTTTGCTTATCATCTATGAATGGTCCAGGGGACATTTCCCTGATCTACTGAAATTTAAGATTAGAAAACTAGTATATCTTCGTTGAATAGTACAATCTGGCCTAAAAACTCTAAACATGATGGTATATGGTTCCAGCCAGATCGTAGATCTGAGTGTTTTAGAGGCTGTGATATGATGGTTGAGCATAATAAATTTAAAGCTAAATGGCTTAACTGTAAAATAATTTGGCACTCTAAGCTGGGAGGGAACAAAAAAATGTGTTGTTTTTTTCCTTTGGATTGATGTAACTATAGGGTTGATTCAAAGAAACATGTAACAGCTTGGATTTTGGTGCCGATCATCCTATTTTTCCCGTACGCTCGTGCGTTCGTATGAACTTGCGAGTGATTCTATAAGCAAATACGTTTCTATCCTAAAATGTACGTCCGTTCGTATGGCAGTTTGGGAATCAGACCTATGTCAGTTTCCATCCTGAATTTTCCGTTTCATTTCTCAGGTTGCAACATTGGTTTTGCCCTTTTTCCTTTTTTGTCTGGACGTAAATCCTTCTGATCTTGTGGCTGCGCACTACAAACTTACCTCATTAAAGTGCATTCTAAATATTTGGTCTTTTATTTTCTTTATTTCATTCATTTTGTAGTAACCAACCATTAATGAATGCATTTGCATAAGTAAATCTTACTTTGTTTAATTTTTAGTTAACTTGCATTTTTTACTTGTGGATTTAATTTTAATATTTGGGCTTCAAATGGTACAACTTTAAATTTTGGGTGTGGTTACCCACACCCTCTACATACAGATTTGCTCTCAAAAATTAAAAAACACCCAGCAACTTCAGCATGTTATGAGCCTAGAAACAGCCAAGATGGCGGCTCAGGTATTCTCGGGCAGCCTGCAAACAGAAAGGGCCTTGTGACTGTGTTGCTCTGCATTCTTTGATTTCTGACCTTTCCGTGCCCCCAGCTCTGCTGTGTCTGTGCAAAATACAGCAGTAACCCACATCCTGCACTTTATCCCACTCTCCTCTCCTCAGTAAGTGTGATGCATCTGACCAAAGATGAGCTAAAATAATTAAACAAAGCAAAGGTAAACAACTACACCAATAAATGCAATCTAAAAATATTATTCTAGTACATCAATTTAAAAATAAATAACAAAGGACATAAGTTTCTTTAATTAACGCAAATATATTGCAAAATAAAGGTTTACATGCAAAGGACTAATTAAGGTCCACATTAAAATGCTTTTATAAGGCATACATGAATCAGGTATGCATTGCCATACAATTTATGGCCTCGGCCATGCTGATACATGCAGTTCATTGGAGCTCAAGACGCGCAGACTCCTCCACATAGCCAAAAAACCTGTTCAAGAACAGCAATCCGACTGCTAAAAGGTGTCGGCAGTGGCTTTCTTTTAAAACGTATTTAGAGGTTTGAAAACTGTTCTCTGAATCACACCTAAACACATCCGATTATCCTAAGTTTTACGTTTTGATCCTAAGTTTTAGGATTTGATCCTAAGTTTTACGTTTTGATCCTAAAATTTAGGAACGAACTTCCGATGATCGTAAGAGCATATACGCATTCGTACGTAGGCTCGTGCGAGTCGGAAATGGCCAAAAAAACAGGAAAAAATGACTAACACCCACCCAAACTTACGATTCTCGATCCGAAATCAATTAACTTTTGCTCTTTGAATCGAGGGGTATGTATTTATTAGATGCGTGTGTTAGCTTTTAGTTAGTTTTGATATAGCAAATTGGCTATAATATGGATGTAACAATAGGCTCGATTCAGAGAGACACAAAAAAACTTTCAAAACGGTGCCGATGTCGTATTTTTTTCAAATGTTCCCGCTCTCGTATGAGCGTTCGAGCGATTCTATGCATGCATTGAAAACCTTGTGTAAAGTTTCCGTCCGTTCGTACGGCAGATTACGAATTACGCGGATGTCATTTTCCATCCAGACTTTTCCGTTTCATTTCCACATGTTACAACGTAGGCTTTCGTTTTTGCCCTTTTCCCATCGTATCCTCCAACGAATCCTTTACGTTTCCCGATAGATTCTGTTTCCATTTTACCCAAAATAATCGTCCAGACGGAATCCTTACGATCTTGCGCCTGCGCACTACAAACTTAACTCATTAAAGTGCTCGCCTACATATTTGCCACCCTCACATCTACTACAATGTTTAGCTAAACCACTTAGCACTCCATCCTCTATCTTCCCTTTTGGACCCTTAAAGCTCACCCAAATCACTTCTCGGTCATGTGAATATGACAATGTAATTTTTTTGTAATAATTACCAGCATCAAATATGCATTTTTTAATTGCATGTGTTTAATTTCAACTTTTTACAACTATAAAAAATTAAATACATAGCAATGGCAGGCCACTGAACATTATTCTTCATCTGTGGTCCACAACAAGTTGCGCAGTTCCTGCATCTCGCCCACCAACTGAAGGACCCTGACACTCAGTTGTGCCACTCTGGCACGTGTGGTCCCTGTAAATTAAAATTTTGGTATAACCTTGTTGGGGTCATACTGCAGTGCCCCCCCCCCCCTGTATGGTCCAAACACCTAAATCTGGACTTCAAAAGCCAGAGGGCCCTCGCCACGGCCCGGGTTTTGCATAGTGCCCGATTAGAGAACCCCTGGCCCGCATTCTGCAGGCAAAGAACGGGCATCAGGAGCAAGGGCGAGTGGCACATCTTGCGGTTCCTGCAACCAAATATAAAATAATTACACAAAGCAAAGGTAACCAACTAAAACACTAACTCCTACAACACATTAAGATTCAAGTTCAACAATCCAAATATAATTCACAAAGGACATAAGTCTAAAAAAATATAGCAATTATATGGATGTGTGGAAAAATAAATGTTTACATGCTAAGGACTAATTTAGGTCAGCATTAAAATGCATCTATAAGACATACATGAAATGTATTGATTCAGGTGCATTGCTATACAATTTATGGCCTCGGCCATGCTGATACATGCAATGCCTTGGTGCTAAAGGAGCGCAGACTCCTCCACATAGCCGCAAAACATGTTCAACAATAGCAATCCGAGTCCTCAGAGGTGTCGGAAGTGGTTTTACAATTAAACGAATTTATAGGGTGGTGAGCCGTCGGCAAACAACTCTCTGAATCAGACGGAAACCATCCCAGCAACGGAAGTTTTCTGAAGGAACGGAAATTTTTCAATTTTGTTTGGAAATGTTCAGAATTGCTTCCGTTTATCGAAAGCGCATATACACATTCTCCCGAACGTTCGTGCGAGTGAAAAATGTACGAAAAAAAGCCAAAAAATGACAAACACCCACCAAAACTTTCACAGACAGCTACGGAAGTCCGGACGAATGTGTCTCTGAATCGAGCCTAATGGCTGGATGTAACTGTTTCCTTTTTTGTCTAAAAAAATGAATGCATAAAAATACTGAAATATAATTACTGGAGTTTGTCTTACGGGTATGAGTGTCTATCTCTCGATTTTCTGGATGTCCTGTTATGTAATTATAAATTGGTCTGTTACAGCCTTGCTAAGGTATAAGAAGTAGGTCATGTAAGTTAAATGTTAAAAGAACCATGGTGCTTGTAGATAGCTTGCCTATTGTTAGGGTTGAGACTGTATAACCTATTAATACATTGTACTTAGAGTCTAGGGATAGTACTTAGAGTCTATTCATTATTTTTTCAAATCTGTTTAATGTGGACGCTCAGATCTGCTCACACGAAAACTTGGTTCCAGTCGAGTGTAACCAAGTCTAGCCAAGTCTAGCCGAGCACACTGGCACCCGCATTCCTGCTACCCTCTAAAAGGGTGCAGGTACAGGCGCACGTCCTGCTAGCGGTATAGCAGGCGGTGGCCAATGCTCGTGCATGCGCCATTGCATCGGGGGAAAAGGTGCGTTTACTGGGTGACCTGGGGGGATTCACACAGAGGGGCAATCCGAATCTGGATGTCCTGGTGGTAGGGAATTAGACGGTCCTTGTATTGTATGGTTCCTCCATATTCCACCCTCTGCCCCTGCTCGAGTGTGACTGCAGGGGGTGGACAGTGTGTCAGTGCACATGGTACCGGTAATGGGACTTGAATTGGTATAGAGGTCCATAGAGTGTAAGAAATGTGAAACTAAAACTAAAAAAACACAATTTTTCAAAAAAGTTCTAATATTCTAAATTAACATATACTTACCTTTCCAAGTCCATTGTCCAGTGCTGTATCACTGTGTATTGTGCCGGCAGGGTGTCTATTGATGCTCTAATAAGTGGCATTTATACTGAGAGGCAGAGAGGATGAGAGGGGCATGGAGCAGGGTTTCCCGGTCGTCACATGGGGGAGATCCAAGAGAGGTTCTGCCTCTCTGTAAAAAGGGAAGCTAGTTCCTGCTTTATACCCAGTCCCTCACTGGGAGCATGGATGAATGGACGAGAGGATTTTTGTCCCTCTGCTCTTCATCAAGCTGTCAGCATTGACGCCAAAAGACGGTGGTACAAAGTGGCACTCACTGGCTCTGGGATAATTGGCAGTGGGGTCCAACAGATGCTGACGCAGGCCAGCCAATAACTATTGCAAAAATCAAAGCAAATTAGTTAGCATCCAGCGCTGCTACTTCTAGCACCATTGTAGTCCATAGCGCAGCACCAGAAAAGACAAAGATGCCATTGCTCCAAAACTGGTGCTATAGCCACCAGAAAAATGCTAAGCGGAGCACATCATAAATAAGGTCCACAGTTTCAAGAAACACAGGCAGAACTTAAGCCAGTTCCTCCCTCATAGGATTACAGGGTATTTTGAGCAATGGAATTTGAGTAAATGCTGTTCTGTGATTGCCACAAAGCCAGTCCCAGAACAACTTTGATTAATTCCAAAAAGACCATGCTAATTTTTCATAGCCCAAAGCTTCTGAGTTTCTAACTGATAAATGTCCCACACACCACCAAGTGAAAGCTCCAATGCTATAAAATGAAGTATCATCATAAAACGAAGTTGACCAAATCATAGGTCAGCCTCAGAAAAATCCCTTTACCTCTACTATAACCCATAAGTGTAATCGAAAAATTATTCTAAATCTTACAGATGGGTTGAAGTAATTTGAGGCCAGTTAGAGTCCATGTGCATTTCCACAAGTATCCCTTGATGTCTACTGCACCAGCTGTATTGCAGTAAATTGGTGGGGGTAGGGGGGCATGCCAAAAGAGCTCAGAACTACAAGATGTAAATCATTCACAGGGGTGACTACTTGCCTGCATGCATTCAACCTTTCCTATTCTAGACTGCATTGTCCCTCTATCCAAAGCCTGCTGCAACTGTCAGAAATATCCCCAAAAGGGCTACTTCCCAAACAAATTCAATCTCGGTGGAGGGTATACTGTACTGTACTGTACTCAGAAAGATCAAAATACAAAGGAAATACTGTATTTACAGTATCTGGCATTAACAGAGGGATTGGGAGGCAGCAGTTTTCTTTTGAGACAGGATTCTCCAATCTTTCTTACCATTAGAGCCACATTCAAAAGTCAGCCAATCCCCTGCTGTGTTACTTTGTAAAGAGCCAAGCATGTGACTGCAGTAAGTATGTAAACATGTTAGTATGTATGAATGGCTGCTCCCTGCTCTGTTATATTTTGTATACCAGTTAAGCACTCTGCTGTTACAATGTAAAAATCTTCACAGCTGACTACCAGCTGACCGTGAGTGACCTTTTCATTGCATTGTTGTGATGAAGAGATCGCTCTCAAAATGGTATATCTGTATAACCCTTATATAAGCATCAACGCTGACCATCCAGTGTGGATGTGGATGTCTCCAACCTAAAAAAGAATTAATCCAAGCAAGGGGACCCATAATGGAGGTTCACTGGTATACCTGAAGCTCAGTGAGCCAGTGGAAGAACAGATAGGTAAGAAATCATGCTTCTCTGCCAGCTCTATTCTGCATTAAGCTCAACACAACAGGGGTCGGCATACCACATGTGGCTCTGCAGCTGCAGGTTGGGGATCACGGCTCTAAGGTATGATGCACTCAATGACAGGTATCAATCACAGGAAGTCCCAAGGGTAAATGGGTGTTTCCTCACTAAAACGGGGTGGGGAGGGAGACTACTGCTAGCTGTTATAAACAGTAGTACAGGCATAATCACAGTCAAGGCGAACCACCCCACGCAGGGAAGGCATAAACCAGTTGACAACCGTAGCTTACATAAAGAATTGTAAATCCAGATTTGTTTCATTTGCACAGCGAAAAAATACAGGAAGAGTAACAGTGTGAAAAAAAAACAACAACAATAGAAGTTGTGTCCTCTGTTTCACTTTCATACGTGTATATTATAGCGAGTATCAGTGCGGGATGCCCAATGTCCACACACCTTTATTATATGGTATTTGACAATAGTAAAATAAAGTGCACCTTAGACTGCGAGTCGCGGCCAGATATAAGTCAGAGGTTAAAGAGGAAGACATACCAAGAGAAGGGAAAGGAATGAGGAACTGGAAAAGGGAAAAAGGGAAAGGGGAAAAGATCCCTCATGCTCTGTCCCTATATCGAGTATGATCAGTTCAGCGCCCCCGGGAGGGCATTGGGCCAGGCATACCGTCTCCAGGGCTCCCATATAGACAGGAATGTCTATGAAGAACCCATTCATCCTCGCTGACACTTCTGACAACGGGGTGAATTGCTTCTTCCATGCTTAAAGGTTTTTTTAAGATTTGCCTTATTCGTACCCAAAGGGGCCTAATATAGGGTTTACAGGAACCCCCTGAATGTGGAAACAATTTAATTGGGGTTACTGTAATAGCACCCGAAGAAAGTTTTTGCTTTTATAGGCTGGCCACAACCCTCAGCCATCGGGCTATTATGGTATCAGGTTTGTTTCCCCTGGCGTAAAAATGTTCCAATAGAGCCTTTTTTCAGTCTGATCGTCTAGGAGCATATTGAGTTCTGGTCTCGTTTATCAACCATTTGTTTGTTTTTAGAGCTCGGGACTTGTCTTATCCCGCTATTTGAGTGAGGCTATGTCTCTCATAGTTGCCTTCTGGGCCTTCCACAGGGAGATTGGCGAAGAAACCAAGATGGCATTTAGTGCGAAGAATTCTTGGATGGTATCCTGACTTTTAGCACAAGTATCCTGGGAGGAAAGAAGAGTAATTGAGTCTCCAATTGTAGGAACATCTGGTTGTAACCAGGAGGTCGATAGACACCATTATTGGGTTGTGATAAGACCAGGTTGAACTGTAAATCTTAGAGTCTAGGATAGCGGGAAGTGTGGTTTGGGGGGCTAGGATATGGTCAACCCTGCAGAAGGTGCTATGTGGTTTGGAATACAATGTAAAATTCTGGGCGGTGGGGTTCCTTTCGCTCAATATGTCGCTCTTTAAAGATAGTGGATTGGGGGTCTGAACTCAATGGTATGGCCACAGATTGGCCTGTCCTCTGCCTATCCAGTTTGTGGTTATTTATCAAGTTAGAATCCTCACCGATTATTAAGACACCCTTAGTGTTATTCTGGATCAGTCAGCAAGTGTTTCAAGAAGTGGATTTGAAAAGTATTGAGCGCATAGTACATGACCAGAGTGATCTCAATGTCATAGAGGGAACCTTGTAGTATGAGGTACCTTTCTGTCGGGTCTGCAATTTCTCTGGAGCAAATAAAAGGGAGATTTTTACAAAAGGCAATTAGAACTCCTCTTTTTTTTTCCTCCTTTGCACATGCCAAGTAAGATACGGGGAAGTTATTGCTCAGGTAGTTTGGCTTAGATTGGGTAGGAAAACTAGTTTCCTGGAGGTAGACTATATCAGCCTTCAAGATTTGTAATACTGAAAGGCCTTGTTTCATTTAACAGGGACGTTGAAGCCTTGGACATTTTGGGATATTAATTTAACACTTAGCCCAACCATATGGTGACAATTGATGCCCTCCTAGAGTGATTAGGTAGGCAGGGCACAAGGGGACTGGAAAAAGGGTAGAGGGAGAGGGAGGGGAGGAGGGGGAAGAAGAAAGAGTAAGGAAAGAGCTTAAAGGAGCAGTATCATGAAATTTGCATTAAAAAAGATAAATAATTAAATAGCCACACAATAGCTTCTAACATGTGTATAAATAATGTGGCGATAGAAAAAGGAAAAAATATCTGCCTTTCTTTTAAATTGTATAATGACAATGGCTCAGTCCATTTTCTGAATAGGGGGATCTGCTGGGTTGTATTTAGTGAGCTGCTTCATTTAGCCCACTGGTCTCCTAGCAACACTTTACCTCAGAGGCTGACACTGTAATCAGTGGTAACGGCTGTGTGTGTGTGAGGTGCTGCTTTTGTTATGAGACCAGGTGACTCAAATGTGTAAAATCTATACAAAATAAACTAAACTGACTGAAAATAACTGAAATTCTTCTTTGAATAACTGTGCAGGAAAATCTAAAGGTATTAAAGTGGAACAAAACACTGAGTGGCCAACCCTGAAGTCTATAAGACCCGGCCATTGACCTTCCTCCTTGGGCATCCTAAATCGGGATGTCCCACTGTGTGAAACGACCCCTGGATAACCACAGATCCCCCCATTTTTCTGGCGCGCTCACGCAGATAGTCATTTAGACAGGCCGGGGCGGCCAGGAAGGTTACTGCTCAGGCTCCCCATCTGCGTGCAAACATCGCTGATTGGATGAGAGCCCACGCATGCACTGTGGGACAGGGAAATGTACGTTTTCACAGGCGAACTTGGGGATTTCACATATCAGGGCATCCCAAGTCAGGATGCCCCTAGGGGCACAAAACAAAACTCCAGATAGTGAAAATCCTGGGTTGGGCTTTGCTCAAAACACACAAAGCTGAAAGAAAGATCATATGGAAAAATTAAAAATAAGAATATGAAAGAGAAAATGCTAAACTGAAAGATTCTGCAGCAGATCCAACATGAAGGGAAAACTGTCAAAATAAAAAATGTTTAGAGCAAAAAACAGGATGTAAACATAAAAATCAAATTCTGAAATAAAATAACCCCCCCCCCCCCCCAAAAAAAAAACAAAAAAAAAAACTGGTGAGTCTGAGATTCGAACCAATGACTCTGGTTCAAACTGACATTGAATTTACCAATGAGCTAAATTACTTGTAGAGCTTTTCTTTCTGTTTTAGATATATGAGTTCTGGCCAGGCAATGTTGCAAAATTATCTTATGCTGGACGGCTGCCAGCACTGAACAGCTGATTACTTTGTTACATAGTTTCTTCCTTTCCTCAGCGTGGAACAGGCCAGAGTGTCGGGCCCCGACACTCAGCAGAAATAAACATGAGCTATTAGTCTCCAGCTGCACAACACACACATCATTTTTTTCTACATTTGTAATTCTTACTCCAACACTTACCTACAAAGTACCATTTAAATATAAGTCACCAAGAAAAATTCACGATACTGCTCCTTTAACAAGATGAACCAGCTAAACAAGCTAAACATTGAACCAGTATGTAGTGTTAAACTAATAGTGGTCAAAAGGAGTTCTGCAGCAGCAGAAAGTAACCCATTCACCAAGGGCATGGGTCATTTTTGTTGCTCGGGGATAGTAACCAAAAGCATAGGACAATACTATTTGAACTATAATAACTAAATAAAACCACAGTAACTTCTAGGGGGGTGAATTGGCAAGAATCTGGCGATATGATACGTATCGCGATACACGTATGACGATACGATATATCCCAATATATCCTGATTCTGCCTAAAGACGAAATATTGCGTTTTTTTAAATTTAATTTTAATTTAAATTAAAAAAAAATGACATAGGGTCATTGGGGAATTTTAAAACCATTAAAACCCTCAAATCCAGCATTGGTGGCCCCTGGCCCTGTAGACTTCAGGCTGGAATAGCCTATGGCCACGGGCTCTTCTGCACCCCTGGGCTTTGGGGAGGCAGGTAATGGGGGCTTGGGGTTAATGGCAAGTCACCCGCTAGCTGCAGGAGACTTGCCAGACCCAGAGTCTTGTGAACTGGTAAGGAATCTATATAAGCAACAAAACCACATAAATTCCAACAACTGGTTAATTGCTGGGCTGGCCAATAAACATACTGACTAAACAAGCCTAGAAAAAAAACACTTTAATAATAGAAAATTGGCGCAGAAAATGCAAATGGCTTAACAAGACAAAGTAGCACACACTTATTAAAAACGCAATTGCGCAAAACACATAAACAGATAAATGGGGGCCCCTGCCAGGTCAACCTGGACTCCACACTCTCACCAGCAGACACTCAGCTCACACCAAAAAATTGCTGGCCAGCATATATTACAGGGACAAAAAAACTATCCACAATGGGAGCAAGCAGCTTGGCATATCACGAATATAGGCTCCAAGAAACCAGGCCTATAATGCTATTCACACAGTGCATATGGCAACTCTTTAGAGTAGAGCACGATGCTAATTTAGGTAACCTTGGAGCACTAAAGAAACACTCTTATGATACTGTCCATCATGTACACGTGGTATATATGTCTTTATGGCAGAGTGATATACTGGTTTGGTGGAGGCTCAGAGCATGGGGCACTTTAAAGACAATCTTATTCTCCCAGATTCATGTTTGCCACATTGCTTGAAAACGCCATAGTCTTATCACATAAAATTCATGCCTGCATGGGGGCCAGGTATTAGCTGCCAAACATCAATGCCGGGTACTTGTCTCAAGCCACTTAAACACAGGTATACTTGCGCTCTCTGTAAGGGCCGGACGCTCCACGGACCAATTCAGATGTTCCAAGCACATCCCCGTCGTACCTCCGTCATAGGCATCTCAGACCGTCAATGTGTCATACGGCGTTGCCGCTCACCAATCATACTCCTTCCTGCCAAAGATACGTCCAAGCTGAATGCTACTTGTAAGCGCGGCCATGCTGTAAGCGAGCACGCATGGTGGGCGTGGTCAGGGGCCCCAACCGACAGCTGTTTCGCTCCTGCTCGGGAGCTTCGTCAGGGTGGGAGGGGCTAGCTCTGTTGAGACGTCTTTATAGGCGACTTTCCATGCAAGAAGGACCAATCATTTCTCTGCGCGCCCAGCTGCGCAGAGTTCAAACAAAGACATTTGCTTCTCGTAGCTCACGTTCCAGATTGCCACACATAGCTCTGCATTGATTCCGTTTGACTGCGCCTGCGTGATCAGATTGTATACACCGGCCGCAGCTTGCGCATGCGCAGTAGATTTCGCCTCACCGCCCGCAGCTTACACACTATGTTTAACTCTTTCAGTGTTAGCCAGCAGGCAGAGGTATCCACAAGTTCACTTGATAGTGTCCACGGTACAACACCGCTTACAGCTCATATGCCAGCTTAGTATCCTCCCTCATTTATTAGAGGTATATACAATTCTATTGGATTATTAGTGTTCTCATTTGCACAGCATCACACACGCAGCAGCCAACATAAACAGCTTAAGCTAGGAATGCATAGAAAGGTAAGTAATAGATAAGGTGCCCACTTTTTCCTTCCAATCACCAGAAGGAGCACCCAGATTGCACACAAATTCAATATATAGTGGTTAAAAGCTTAACTAATCAAAGGAGAAGGAAAAACCAAAAGAAAGCAAAAACGTCATTCAAAACATCTATATGTACATATACCAGCTGTGGCCCTATTTAACTGGCCAAAAAAAACCAACACCAATAAGGCTTGCATCAACTAACTCCCACTCCTCTCGACACGCAGGGTTATATAAATGCTGGGTTATAAAAATGCTTTTAGGCCCATATCCGTGTTCAGACCCAACGGAGACATGGTGCCCAGCTCATAAATGAGCCTTGATTCCTGCTGTAACAGATGGGCATCCCAGGACCCCCCTCTATTGGAGCCCTTCAGCTTGAAGATCCCACATGCTTTCAATCCCATAGGGTCCCCATTGTGATATTGGCGAAAATGTACAGCTAGTGGGCTTTTTTCGCTGTTTCGCTTAATATCACCTACGTGTTCCCCTACCCGGGTGCGTAGTTCCCTTTTAGTTTTGCCCACATACTTTAATCCACAAGGGCATGTAATGAGGTATACCACATACCTGGAGGCGCAATTTATGAAAGCGCTGATGGGACGGGGATCTGTGCACTTCGGTCCGCTGAAGCTAGTTGCTTTAAGTATAAAGGGGCACGCCTTACAGTGGCCGCAGCTAAACGAGCCCACCATATTTGTAGCATTTCTGGTTGCTTGGTGGATTCTATATTCACTTCGGACTAATAGATCTTTTATATTGTTCGCTCGTTTGGCCGTCAGCAGTGGGCCGGACCCCACAACTTTAGCTATCTTTGGGTCCAATAGCAACACATGCCAATGGGATTGTAATATCCCACGAAATCTATCCCAATGTGTGCTGTATTTAGTAATTAGGCGAACCGGTGGTTCACCCACCATTCGCCTCTTCTTACCGCCCATCAACAAGTCGCCCCTAGGGATGTCAAGAGCTTTATGGAAACACGTTCTCAATAAACGATGGGGGTAACCCCTCTCCCTAAATCTTGCAGCCAGCTCCCGAGCCTCCCTAACGTAGGCCTCCACCGTACTGCAATTCCTCCTAATACGAAGGAACTGCCCAAGCGGAATGCCACGTCGCAGGGGGCCCGGGTGATGGCTGGAAAAATGAAGGAGTGTATTGCCTGCTGTAGGTTTTCGGTATGTAGAGGTAGTGAGAGAATCCGCCTTCTTGGAGATGTTCAAATCCAAAAACTCGATCTTATCGGGACTCACTTTATAAGTGAGTTTTATGTTGCGGTCATTGTGGTTAAGAGAGTCAATAAACTCATCTAATTGGGCCTTAGTGCCCTTCCACAACAAGAGGACATCGTCAATATATCTTAGCCAGAGGGCAGCGTGTGCCCGAAACTCCGCCCGCCCAAACACCTCGGCGCTCTCCCACCGCCCGAGGTGTAGGCAGGCGTAGGATGGAGCACACGCCGCCCCCATGGCGGTCCCACGGATCTGATGGTAGAACACTCCATTAAAGCGGAAAAAATTGTTTGATAGTACAAATTCCAACATTTCGACAAGGAATTCATTGTATGCTGCATCACCTGGTCCCAGTTCCTGTAATATATCCTCCACTGCCTGCAGACCTATTGTATGAGGAATGGAGGTGTATAAGCTTTCAACATCTACGCTCACCAAAAGACAGTCAGCGTCAATGCGAATATCCTGAAGTTTGCGAAGCAAGTCACTGCTATCAAGTACAAACGATGGCAGTAGCCGTACTAAAGGTTTGAGATTTTCATCAATAAAACGAGCCACCCCTTCTAGCGGACCTCCATTGCCCGATACAATAGGCCTGCCTGGCGGGGCCACCGGATTTTTATGTATTTTCGGGATGGTATAAAGTACCGGGATACTATACTCATCTACCTTCAAATACTCAAACACTTTATGTGTCAATAAATTTTCTTCACGTGCCCAGTATAATTTTTCATTTAGTCTATGTACAACATCTGGGAAGGGGTTCCCATGAACTATACAATAGGTGTCACTGTTTAATAGTTGGCCCTCCACCTCTTTTACATAGTATTGTTCATCAAGGAGAACTACATTCCCTCCCTTGTCACTAGGCCTTATAATGACATTGCTCGCCCGTTTAAGATCCTCAAGCGCCATTCTCTCAGCTCTAGTAAGGTTGTCGTGGCCTCCCAAGGAGTCCCACTGTACTAGACCTAAGTCCCGCTCCACCAGCTGTAAAAATAGTGCTAGGTATTTGTTCTGACTGAGGGGGGGAAAGTTTTTGGATGGACACTTCAAGCGGCTTAGATCAGGTAATAGATCAGGAATTTCATCAATGAAACCATCACAAGCTTGATCACCTGATTGTTCGGTTAACTGCGTTTCTTCACATAGGGGTCTAGCTAAATTTGCCTGTTCTTGCGTCTTATTACTATACAAAGACTTAAATAAAACCTTCCGTAGGTAAAGGGCAGTATCCTTATATAGTTCAAACTCATCACCCCTCGCAGAGGGTGAGAAGGATAGCCCCTTAGCCAGTACCGCTTTGTGATGAACGCTTAGTTCGAATTGAGATAAATTAATAATATTCAAGCCGCTTGCTGTCACATCCGCCCCACCATTGTTATCTAAGGAGGGGGACCCCCCATCTTTTTCTTGCGAATCCCCCTTAAAGACTTGACCCTGGTGGCTACGCTTTCGGCGTCTTCTCCTCTTTTTTGGTGCGGTTCCAAAAAAGACACAGTTCTACGTGACTTGCGTGAATGCCTCGGGGGGCTCTCATCGGAGACCTCCGTCTCCGCCCCTGACAAGTCACTAGAGACATCACGCCACTGTCGCACTCGTGGAAAAGACCTATTTCTAGGTTTGAAATCCAGAAAAATCCTTCCACCCTCAAATTCAGATAAATCACGTCTAAACTTTCTCTGTTTTATTTCCTTAATAGTTTTTTGAACACGGTCCACCTCAATTCTTATCATTTCATTAAGTTTAGCAAACTCCGGATCATTGCAATAGGAGTCTAGTTTACTGCTGGTCTCTTTGATTTCACCTTCTAACTGTTCAAGTTGGATGCGTTCTTCATCAATGATGAGCTCCATCAGACGCACCCCATGGTCTATACATTCCTTCTGCCATTTTAAAAGAAATCTATCTGATCTCAAGTGTTCTGCTGGAACAATTCGCTCTCTGAGGCCTCTAGGTATGATCTTTTGTGAGATATAATTCTCAATCGTACAAACGTCCCAATGACGTTTGAGCTGTTTAATTATCAGGGACTTATGTTTTTTGAATAATGGTCTCATCTCACTTTCTTGTTCACTACTTGTCCCGCCCCCTTGGGAGCTGAATGCAGATTGCATATTCTGCAAACAAGCTTTGTCCAACGTAAAAGCCATATTTAGCCACTAACTGACAAAGCAATATATTATTCCCTAGGCATCTAGTTAGAGGCCCATCTCTCAGAGAGAGCTCCTTGATCCAGAATAATTGTTTGTTGCGCCCAGATGCCTAAGCTGAAAGAAGCTAGATACCCGCATAAAGACTCTAATTGCACAAATTACCACCAGCCCCTATGAACGTGTGATATATACTCAAATCTGTCACAATGCACCGCACCATCAATATACTAGTGTTGCACCATGTAAGGGGTCTCAACCACTCAAGAATGGAGGCAACACCATCTCCTTGACTGGACAAAATAAAGATTAAAAAAAGACAGTGGGAGACTACCCCAGATTATATAAATATAAATGTATGTAGGCACTGCCCTTTTAACTCAAAAATAGCCAGGGCGCCCAGCTAACCTCTACACAAGCAACAAAACCACATAAATTCCAACAACTGGTTAATTGCTGGGCTGGCCAATAAACATACTGACTAAACAAGCCTAGAAAAAAAACACTTTAATAATAGAAAATTGGCGCAGAAAATGCAAATGGCTTAACAAGACAAAGTAGCACACACTTATTAAAAACGCAATTGCGCAAAACACATAAACAGATAAATGGGGGCCCCTGCCAGGTCAACCTGGACTCCACACTCTCACCAGCAGACACTCAGCTCACACCAAAAAATTGCTGGCCAGCATATATTACAGGGACAAAAAAACTATCCACAATGGGAGCAAGCAGCTTGGCATATCACGAATATAGGCTCCAAGAAACCAGGCCTATAATGCTATTCACACAGTGCATATGGCAACTCTTTAGAGTAGAGCACGATGCTAATTTAGGTAACCTTGGAGCACTAAAGAAACACTCTTATGATACTGTCCATCATGTACACGTGGTATATATGTCTTTATGGCAGAGTGATATACTGGTTTGGTGGAGGCTCAGAGCATGGGGCACTTTAAAGACAATCTTATTCTCCCAGATTCATGTTTGCCACATTGCTTGAAAACGCCATAGTCTTATCACATAAAATTCATGCCTGCATGGGGGCCAGGTATTAGCTGCCAAACATCAATGCCGGGTACTTGTCTCAAGCCACTTAAACACAGGTATACTTGCGCTCTCTGTAAGGGCCGGACGCTCCACGGACCAATTCAGATGTTCCAAGCACATCCCCGTCGTACCTCCGTCATAGGCATCTCAGACCGTCAATGTGTCATACGGCGTTGCCGCTCACCAATCATACTCCTTCCTGCCAAAGATATGTCCAAGCTGAATGCTACTTGTAAGCGCGGCCATGCTGTAAGCGAGCACGCATGGTGGGCGTGGTCAGGGGCCCCAACCGACAGCTGTTTCGCTCCTGCTCGGGAGCTTCGTCAGGGTGGGAGGGGCTAGCTCTGTTGAGACGTCTTTATAGGCGACTTTCCATGCAAGAAGGACCAATCATTTCTCTGCGCGCGCAGCTGCGCAGTGTTCAAACAAAGACATTTGCTTCTCGTAGCTCACGTTCCAGATTGCCACACATAGCTCTGCATTGATTCCGTTTGACTGCGCCTGCGTGATCAGATTGTATACACCGGCCGCAGCTTGCGCATGCGCAGTAGATTTCGCCTCACCGCCCGCAGCTTACACACTATGTTTAACTCTTTCAGTGTTAGCCAGCAGGCAGAGGTATCCACAAGTTCACTTGATAGTGTCCACGGTACAACACCGCTTACAGCTCATATGCCAGCTTAGTATCCTCCCTCATTTATTAGAGGTATATACAATTCTATTGGATTATTAGTGTTCTCATTTGCACAGCATCACACACGCAGCAGCCAACATAAACAGCTTAAGCTAGGAATGCATAGAAAGGTAAGTAATAGATAAGGTGCCCACTTTTTCCTTCCAATCACCAGAAGGAGCACCCAGAACACGTAGGTGATATTAAGCGAAACAGCGAAAAAAGCCCACTAGCTGTACATTTTCGCCAATATCACAATGGGGACCCTATGGGATTGAAAGCATGTGGGATCTTCAAGCTGAAGGGCTCCAATAGAGGGGGGTCCTGGGATGCCCATCTGTTACAGCAGGAATCAAGGCTCATTTATGAGCTGGGCACCATGTCTCCGTTGGGTCTGAACACGGATATGGGCCTAAAAGCATTTTTATAACCCAGCATTTATATAACCCTGCGTGTCGAGAGGAGTGGGAGTTAGTTGATGCAAGCCTTATTGGTGTTGGTTTTTTTTGGCCAGTTAAATAGGGCCACAGCTGGTATATGTACATATAGATGTTTTGAATGACGTTTTTGCTTTCTTTTGGTTTTTCCTTCTCCTTTGATTAGTTAAGCTTTTAACCACTATATATTGAATTTGTGTGCAATCTGGGTGCTCCTTCTGGTGATTGGAAGGAAAAAGTGGGCACCTTATCTATTACTTACCTTTCTATGCATTCCTAGCTTAAGCTGTTTATGTTGGCTGCTGCGTGTGTGATGCTGTGCAAATGAGAACACTAATAATCCAATAGAATTGTATATACCTCTAATAAATGAGGGAGGATACTAAGCTGGCATATGAGCTGTAAGCGGTGTTGTACCGTGGACACTATCAAGTGAACTTGTGGATACCTCTGCCTGCTGGCTAACACTGAAAGAGTTAAACATAGTGTGTAAGCTGCGGGCGGTGAGGCGAAATCTACTGCGCATGCGCAAGCTGCGGCCGGTGTATACAATCTGATCACGCAGGCGCAGTCAAACGGAATCAATGCAGAGCTATGTGTGGCAATCTGGAACGTGAGCTACGAGAAGCAAATGTCTTTGTTTGAACACTGCGCAGCTGCGCGCGCAGAGAAATGATTGGTCCTTCTTGCATGGAAAGTCGCCTATAAAGACGTCTCAACAGAGCTAGCCCCTCCCACCCTGACGAAGCTCCTGAGCAGGAGCGAAACAGCTGTCGGTTGGGGCCCCTGACCACGCCCACCATGCGTGCTCGCTTACAGCATGGCCGCGCTTACAAGTAGCATTCAGCTTGGACGTATCTTTGGCAGGAAGGAGTATGATTGGTGAGCGGCAACGCCGTATGACACATTGACGGTCTGAGATGCCTATGACGGAGGTACGACGGGGATGTGCTTGGAACATCTGAATTGGTCCGTGGAGCGTCCGGCCCTTACAGAGAGCGCAAGTATACCTGTGTTTAAGTGGCTTGAGACAAGTACCCGGCATTGATGTTTGGCAGCTAATACCTGGCCCCCATGCAGGCATGAATTTTATGTGATAAGACTATGGCGTTTTCAAGCAATGTGGCAAACATGAATCTGGGAGAATAAGATTGTCTTTAAAGTGCCCCATGCTCTGAGCCTCCACCAAACCAGTATATCACTCTGCCATAAAGACATATATACCACGTGTACATGATGGACAGTATCATAAGAGTGTTTCTTTAGTGCTCCAAGGTTACCTAAATTAGCATCGTGCTCTACTCTAAAGAGTTGCCATATGCACTGTGTGAATAGCATTATAGGCCTGGTTTCTTGGAGCCTATATTCGTGATATGCCAAGCTGCTTGCTCCCATTGTGGATAGTTTTTTTGTCCCTGTAATATATGCTGGCCAGCAATTTTTTGGTGTGAGCTGAGTGTCTGCTGGTGAGAGTGTGGAGTCCAGGTTGACCTGGCAGGGGCCCCCATTTATCTGTTTATGTGTTTTGCGCAATTGCGTTTTTAATAAGTGTGTGCTACTTTGTCTTGTTAAGCCATTTGCATTTTCTGCGCCAATTTTCTATTATTAAAGTGTTTTTTTTCTAGGCTTGTTTAGTCAGTATGTTTATTGGCCAGCCCAGCAATTAACCAGTTGTTGGAATTTATGTGGTTTTGTTGCTTGTGTAGAGGTTAGCTGGGCGCCCTGGCTATTTTTGAGTTAAAAGGGCAGTGCCTACATACATTTATATTTATATAATCTGGGGTAGTCTCCCACTGTCTTTTTTTAATCTTTTTTTTTTAATCTTTATTAAGGAATCTATATAACAGTAAAAAAAAAAACATGAGAAACATGAGAAAATGTCTTTATAAAAAGAAAAAAAAAAATTCTTTACTCACCTGCGATAGCCAGGTCCCTCACCAATCCTATGACAAATGCGGTGATCGCCGGCCAGAGTAGGGGTGGCAGGAGATCAGAGGATTGTCTGCCTCTCTCCATCGGGAGTGATGTAACTTGCCCTGCCCCCGAAGGGGTGGGGCTATTCGTAATGATGGCGGCACCTGTCAAAAAGTGAGCCTGTCGGGCCCTCTCCTGAAGACTCAAGAGCCCCGGGGACTCAGCCCCCCCGGGTGAAGAGGAGAGCCGATTCGCTGGCCAAATCGATACTTTTATTTTACTGTAGTCTGAATCAATTACAGAAAGAAAAAAATTATTCTAGTATCGTCAAATGAAATATGGCAATTTTTTTCTGACACCTAGTAGATTCAGCCCAACGATTATTAGGATTTAATACAACATAGTGCAGCCTACCTGTATCTGGAGGGAGCACACCCCCAGATCGGCCCCCAGCCCACCGCCTGGGACCCCCAGCCCCCAGAGCAGGACACAAGCACCTAGAACTCCCCCAGTGGGGGTCCGATAGCTCTGGATTTCGAGGGGGGTCGCCCCCGGCCGCACGCCGAGGGACCCAGGTCCTGCTGGCCCGCCAAAAGGTCAGCCAGGGAATTACAGTATAACAGTCAGTAAACTTTCAAAAGCAGTGCCCATGGAGAGCAACTGGGTGGGGGCCCAACCACCCAGCCAGGCCCACCCCAGCGTAGGGCCGACCAACACCCCCCCAAGTGAAGGCAAGCCGGCTCCCCGCTGCTGTGTCCCGACCAGGGGACGGGCCCAGCCCCTGCCAGAATTTTAAGCATTACTATGGGTGACCATACACTATAAACAATTGGTTGCTATTGAGGAAGTGTAATCATAAATTCTCGGGTCATGACAGAGGGTCACCAAGAGGTTTGCATGTTATCCATCAACCAGATAGAGTGCTTATCCCGGATCCAGATTGGAGATTGACGCTTGGATGGCTGTTGGGCAGCCGAGCCGGATGAGGGGGGTGCCAAAGTTAGCTGAAATCAGGTTCAAGTCCCTCAGGAGACCCAGTAACTCATCCAGGGAACAACCTGTGTGCTGGCGGCCTGCATGTGCAAATATACATTTTAAGGGGAAACCCCATCAATATTTTATTTTATGAAGCTTTAAGGCATCCAGTCCGAGCTTCATAGCCCGTCTTCGCTGGAGCGCTTGGGGAGCGACGTCGGGAAAAATCTGGTAGGGGTGATTCTGGAAAGACAACTCCCCCTTTTCTCTGGCCGACAGTAGATTCACTTCTTTTGTATGGTAGAAAGGAGGCTTAATAACGATGTCCCTAGGGAGGCCATCAGATCTCCTGGGCCCCAGCACCCTATGAGCTCGGTCTAACTCTAGGCACTTGATTGGCAGGGATGGTATTAGTTCTTGTAGCAGAGCGGTGACAGTAGCGAGCCATTGCGGAAGGGATAGGGAAAGTGATGGCACGGGTGGAGGGGACCCCCCTTGCTCGCAATGGCATCCGTGGGGCGGGGGCCGACGTGAGGGCTCCACTGCTGAGGAGTAACCCGCCATAAGGAAAGGCAGGGGAGATGGCGCGGTTGATGGCGGTGACAGGGGTGGCTCCCTTTGCATGCTATGGGGCTGAGCGGCTTTGCTCACCTGCAGCTGGCCTCAAGGGGCGGCCCCAGAGAATCCAGATGCCGTGGGTCCCGATGTTGATCGCTGGTGTCTGCGGGTGGGGCAGGCTGCGCCCTCATTCCGGGGTCCTCCATGTTGTCTCCTGCCTCGGCGGGAACACGGGGAGGCCTTGCTCTATCGCCCCATCCTCTGGCCTCACGCTTTGGCTCCGTTTCTGTCCATTGGTGGACAGGGTGTCGGACTGGCCGCTCAAGTAAGTGTAGCAGCTGCATTGGGCTGTAGTGGCAGCGGTCCCTGTGCTCCTGGGTGCAGAGCCACGCTAAGAAGCAGCCATCTTCTCCTGTGGCTAGCCACGCCCCTGGATGCTACAGAAATGACTACTTGCCTGTACATACTCAATCTTTTCTATTCTTGGCTGCATCACCCACTCTATCCAAAGCCCTGCTGCAGTTGTCAAAAATAAGCCCAAAAGGGCTACTACAAATTCATTCTCAGTGGAGGGTGCTCAGATCTACCTAGGAAAGGGGTCCCCAACCAGTTGTACTAGTACCACTGGTGGTACTTGAGGCCCTGTCAGGTGGTACTTGAATAGGCTGCTGTCCTGTTTTTGTATCCCAAACCAAGTTCGTGCCACTTATACTTCATCCAGGCCTGATATGTTTTATCCAAGTACAAAACTACTCCAAATGGTAATAGAGGTAATGGGGTATATTTTAATAGGCAATGGAGATATTTCTGTGTATATTTACGATGGTTTTAGGTGACTGACAACCCACATACACCACCCAGGCAGTAGTTGATGTAACTGGAAAATGAAAGGTGGTACTTGATGAAAGAAAAGTTCCCTTGACCTAGGAAATACTGTACTTAGGGTATTTAACATTAACAGTGGCATTTGGGGGGGCAGTGGTTTTATTCTAAGTTATGATTCACTTAAAGAAGCACTATTACGGAACTATGTGATATTGAAAATCCATATAAACACATCAGCTAATGAGAGGAGGGGTCACTTAAACACACGAACTAAATAAAACTCCCGACAAGCTTGTGTTTTATTCTCTCATGGTGGGAATAAATCCCAGGGGTGACAACAGGTTTAGTCTATCAGGGGTGACAAAATCTGTCACTGCCCTGATTTCCTGTTCCTTCTATTAAAATAAGAAAAAACAAGTCTGGTTGGATATTTCTTGATGCTGGGTGTATAAGTGACCCCTCATCCTACCATCCAGCACATTTATATGGATTTTAATCTTGGGCTATTTTTTGCAATAGTGCTCCTTTAATGAAAGGATACAAAGGCGGGTATTAGATTTTACTAAAAGATATTGCTTGACAACAGTTGAGAAATTGTTGGGAACCACATTCAGCATGCATAGATTGTAGGGGCACTGTAGCTGTCATAGAACAGAAAACAGCCCCAAAGAATATTGGAAAGCATCCAAAGCATCCTATGTACTGAAAAGCATCAGATGCCAAACATTGAATAAGAAATGTTTACATGGATTTCCCGTTTCACAAAATACTTGCCTTGCATTATTGGATGCCACAGCCCAAAAAGGGTTAAATGGCAGAATTGTGCAGGTGAAGTCGCATTATGGCTTACTTTCCATATTCCACATGTCCTAAGAACACAAACATCACAGTACCCTTATGGGGATCTGTGAAACCAAATATGGCATTGAATGCTGCTGAGATAGGTAAGTGGGGAATGCTTATCTGCTTACCGCATTAAATTCCCTTTGTGGGAAAAGATAAAAAAAGGTTGGTACTCACCAATAGTCCTGCCCAGCTGATTCACATTACAGTGGTAATCTCATACTTACCAACAATGGCAATCACATACTCACATCCCGGCAGCACTGAGCCATAGTGACTACTTTTCACTACAATGGAGGGGGCATGTCTGTCCTCAGCACATACCCTCCATTAACATCAATGGCAAAATCTGCATTTTCCACCCAGAACGCACATTGGGGGGCCTTGTTCTGGTAGCTTGCTTATAATGTCTATTGAGAGTAATTGTAAGTGCCACATATTTTTTTATTATGTCTGTTGTTGTGATTTAATGCCTCCACATCCCTGGTGGCGGGGAAAGCCGAGGCTGTGCCCAGTCTGGTCCAGGGAGCCAGAAAGCTGATGGCGGCGCTGTGACCGCATTCCTCCCAGGGGTATCCAGCATCCCCTGTGCCCAGGGCCGCCTGCTCCACCAGCCTGCCCGCAGCCACCTTCACCAGCAGCACTACCACCACTGCCACAGACAGGCCAAGCTGCCAATAGCACCAGGGCCATGCCCCAACAACATGTGCCCCCACCAACTCGCACCTTCCGCCAGCACTGCCATAACACTCAGACAGCTACAGGCGCATCCGGAGAGCATGGTGCCTTCATCGCTGCCCCAATCCATGCTCCACTGCCGCCACTTCTCCAGCCACCAATCCCTGGCCAGTCTTCCTCAGAGCTGACCAGCCAGGGAGTGGCGGCTGGAGCCGTGGGGGTGGCCAGCGCTGTGGATCAGGGCGGGGAGCAGGAAACTTGCTGCAGCGTGGGAGGGGGGGCTAGGTAAGTAAAATAGCATGCTCAATACTCCCCCTTGCCCCCGCACATTCCCTGGCCACACTAGTCACATTCTGGAAACCCCCTTCTTTTCACTTTGTATCTAGCACGTAGTATCTAGCACGTATCCACAGCTAATGGTCATGAGGGTCATGAGCAGGGATCTACAAATAAAAGGATAACACAATCAAAACTAAGCCTACATAGTAGGCACGGCCTTGATCTCAGGTATGAAACCACCGATATAGAGCCGGTCAGCTGCGTGGGACTGACTCTTAGTGATTATCTGCAGTATCTTATTATTTTTTCCTGACCAGTCCCTTTAAATTATGGTGGACCAACAGTCAAAATGACTTAAACTGGACTAACACAACAAACAGTGCTCATATGCATCCCACCCCGGGGCTACTTAGATTGCAGAACATAAAAAATATTTTACCTTTTTCCAACTCCTGTTGGCAATTTTAAAACAAGATGGCGGCACGTGCACTTGCAGGCCACCTGCAAACAGGAAGTGGTGCTGGGCTTCCTGTTACCGTGCATTGTCAGTTATGGCAGCATGGCAGCATGGCCGAGATGCTGACAGAGGAAGCATAGCCCCCTTCAAAGTTAAAGTGGTCAAAAGCTGGCAAAAGACCCCCCCGTGACCCTTACCCACCTTAGAACCTCAGCTGATGATGCCAGATCTACAGCTGTGGCCATGCACAGCCATTATTATTATATGGCCGCATATATCTATGAGCCAATCTTCGTGTTCGGGATCCCTTGATAGTTAATAGTGAATAGTGGCATAGTGAAATAAAGTGGAATTTAATAAAAGACAAATAAGAGTCAAACTGACACCAGAGTTCAAAGCCCGTTGTCATTGCTAATCTGAATTTGGGGCTAAATCAATTGTTGGCCCCACAACCAACCAGCATGGCTGAAATATTGAGTTGCCAGATGCTGAAACTGCATATGTACTGGTATAATCCAAGAATATGACGCTGTATTGTCCACTATTCTGTTCAGGCTGAGTATTCAATTCAATCTTCAGTGTCATTATATGTTGAAACAAACAGAATGAAACACTATCTGTAATAGATGTTTGATGGATTGAAAAGATCTGACTGAATAACTGAGAAACATGCAGTTGTGTCTAGCCAAGTCTGTATTTAGTGTTTACACCGACTTAGAGCAATGTTTAAATATGACACCCCTTGACAGGGCCGCCACTAAGAATTTAGGGGCTCCATACAGCCAAAGTTTCTGCTCACCCCCGCCCCTTGATACCAAATTATTCACACATCCCAAATACCCCAGTATTACTTTCCATATTGAGAACACTGGGGAAAGTAAAAGTGCAAATGCAAATTTTGGCAAGTAAAAGTTGCTAATAAAAAATCTATATACTCCAAATATACAAAGGCATACATGATAAGCAGGTTTTGTACTCAGGCTCACCTATCCTGCCACTGGAAACAGCGTCAGTGTATATGCGCCCCCCCCCCCCCCCCGGCCCCAGGTGCGCACGCACAACAAGAACAAAAACCCTGCCGCCATGTCAGAGGCTAGTGATGGACACACACTGTCATTTATTATTAAGTAGCCATTGGATGCTATGTACCTTCTTTTTGCTGTTGCCTTGATACCAAAGCACACCCATTATTCACCACAACCCTCCAGAACACTGTAAGCCTCCACTGAGTGAAGCTGGGGACTAATGCAAAAACTGAAAAGGTAAAAGGCAATGCCCAGGCTTCAATGTTTTGTTGCTTTTTGAAATTTCAGGTTTACAATGTATTGGTGGATTTTCAGCTATCACTGTTTTCAATGTCCCCACCCGCACTATGAAACTAGGTTTAAAGTGGACAGTCAGAAAATAAATAAAATCCCAGTGGACCTACTGAACTTTCTGGTGCAGGTCTGGATGTTTCCGCAGCACAAACCTGACTGCTGTTGGCTGGCCTGCTTTTTCTCCTAGCACCTTCTTCAGAAATCCATGCTACATGATCTTTGAAAGGCATACAGCATTTTGCATGCTTATCAATACTTTTATTTTATTTATTGCAGCCGCTTTTTGCTTGCTTTAAATTGATTCAGCAACCAAAAACAAAACAAAAGGATACATAATATGTCCCCCACAGCTGATCAGTGCTGGTTAGCAACTCACCTGATCACTGGATCTGAGTCTGCAACGCAGCCTGCGCTTTCTGCACTGTCCAGGGCCTGAACATGGGGTTGGGATTGATAGCTTTCCAAGCTTAAAACCACCATCAGACACAGGAGCTTTGTCACCTCTCCATTCCATTCCGCTGCAATAGAGCTCTGACATGCCCCCTCCATTGTAGTGCCACAGAAGCACCGGTGAATGAAGTTCAGGCCCAGGGCACTGCAGGAAGCGAGTGCTGCAACGCCAACTAGGAAACAGTGATCAGGTGAGTTTGCCGATCTAGCCAGACCTGCACCTATCAGATGCATGGGTAGGGCAGGGTAGGGTAAGATAAGTAAAATCCTAAAAAAGAAAAACTGCTGTTTTGGTTCTTGCTCCAGTGGCACCTTGCTGTGTGAAACCTCCCAGGTTGCCCAGTAAAACTCAACTTTCCCCGATCCTAGGGCCCATGCACACTTCAATCAACACGTTCAGCTGCTCTCACCAATATCGGCTATGACTTGGCTAAGGGCCGAGTGCACCCAATACTTGCTGAGCATGCCGACAGCTGCAGCCCGCTACTCTCTAACAGGGTGTGTGCCTGCACCGGCCATTAACAAATGCCTGGCGCGGGTGCATGTCCAGCTAATGGTATAGCTGATGATGGCCATCCCAAATCTGGGGATTTGGGTCTACTTTAAAGTACCTCTCCATGCAAACACTTTCTCCCACCTTATCCTCCTAGGAAACAGTATATAATAAGCCATTCAAAGCCCCTGAAAATCTCTTATTGTATGTATGTATACCTTATGTATCTTAGGTGAAACCAATTTCTTTGCTTCAGTTTCTGGGTTTGTGGCTGAGCTTAGAAGGACATGTCATAATGCTACTGTCAGAGACAGCTGCTGGACCACTGTGGCTTGTCAGGCTCACTCATACTGAGAGCACCAAGAGACATAGTGGCAGTGGGACCACTTTTTGTGTAGTCCTGGAGAAAGAAAATTGTAAAAATGGCAAATGTTGGAACCTTTCTACAGTTTCTACCTGTGCTACAGAAACTGGAGGAGATCCACATGGGATAGGCATCAGGCTAGCTGCTTGCTGCCTTATTTTTGCCTTTGGGTTTAGAGTACCTTTAGATGTCTATAGCAGTTACAGCCCAGCTGGTGGTGACGTTCCTCTGCCCCCCCAACTTAGATCAAAAAAATTACCCTTTTCTCCGGGGTGACTTTTCTCCAGTCCTGCACTGTCTCCTGTTCCTGAACAGAACTGGGTTCAGCCAATCAACTGGGTTGAATCGGAGTTCAGGAGTAGAGTTGAAATAGAAGTCCAGGTGTTTTGAGGCAAATGATCATTGTGCCGGATTGGAGAGAAATCACTCTGCAGGAATGGGTCAGGTTGACATGGGACAGGGATGAGTGCACCCACCATAGTTCGGGTCTGGCAAGTTAGGCCGCAGTTTGCATAAGTGTTCAGGGACCCGAACCCAGTCCCCATTGAAATCAATGGGCACCCGAACTTTGGGGGGGGGCTATGGCAGGGGGGGGGCAGAGTATGCAGCAGAAACGTGCTGCTGTAACTCACTGACTACAAGCCTCCTCTGTCAAATCAGCGCAGCAGTGGTGACAGCAGCATTTGAAACTGGCCCGAGCCAGGCTACAAAAAGATGCCGCTGGCTCCCATGAGTGAGGACACTTTTAGTGCCAGCCACTCCACAACACTGACAGAAGAGGATTGTGGGCAGAGGTGAGTTACAGCAGCTTTCTGCCGCTGCTGGCTGATGGCCCGAACTCTGGCCGAACTTCTGGCTGAAGTCCGTATTCAGGTTTGGGAACCCAAACTCACAAAGTTCGGTACGAACAACATTGCGGTTCAGGTTCGCTCACCTCTAGTTGACATCCCGCAAATGTTCAGTAGTGTAATCCAAATATCCTCAGTATAGTCCTAATCCTAAAGATTATTCTTCCCCCCAGTGTCTCCCTCCCAAGCTGAACCGAGCTGATGGGTTAATTCCTTGCCTCTATAGAAACAGAATCATGCACTACCATAAAAATTGCTGCAAAAGTATCTGCTTTATGCGAAATGTTTGGGGCCTGTAGGTGGGATGCTGCCTTGCTAGTGCATCTGACATAGAATAAAAATATTGTAGAAGAGAGTGTGTGTGTGTGTGTGGGGGGGGGGGGTGTGGGTAAACACAAATAAAGCTTGTGATGGATGACTAAGGGAAGGGGTGCAGAATGAATGAAGCTGGCAGGTGGGTAGCTGGGTGTAAACAGCTCTGGAGATACACATGGCTTGGCAAGCAATAAGCGTTCTGTCAGTGTGTGTGTGTTTGTGTGTGTGTGTGAGAGAGAGAGAGAGAGAGACGCAGCAGCCTCCCTCTAGAATCAGGCATCCAGCACCAGCAGCAGCAGCAGCATCAGCACCAGCATCAGCATCAGCAGCCGCCATGCAGGGTACCTGGCCGCCGGCCGCAGCCTCCCCCCACAGCAGCAATAGCAGCAGCTGATCTCTCCTGCGTGTTGCACATTAGCCGGACCCCCCTGATCGTTCGCCACCAGCTGAGGCACCTGCACACCCCCCGCCCGGCCGCCAACCTCTTGTTGCTGCGGTGCCAAGCGACCACCTCACCTCAGCGCTACCGGGGAGCAAACTGAAAGCAAAAGGAAGGCGGTCGGCCATGAGACTGCAGTACAGCTCGCCTTCCTCCCCCACGTCCAGCACGTCTGTGGCGCCGCCGCCACCTTCCTGCCTGCTGCCCGGCGCGGGCTCCGGCTTGGCGGGCGGAGGGGGCTGCTCGTGTTGTTGGGGCTGCTGTTACGGAGCGCTGCTGTTTTTCCTGTGGACCTCGGCGGCTGTCACCGCCTCGTCGTCATCCTCGTCGTCGGCTTCGTCGAGCGGCAGCGCGGGCGCAGGGGGTGCCGGCGGCTCAGCAGCGTCCCCTCACTCCCCGGCTCCTCCTCCTCCTGTGGCGGCTGCGGCAGTGCTGGCTGGCGGGGCGCTCCTGGCCGCCGTTGCAGCAGGTGGTGGTGGTGGTAGTAGTGGTGGGGTGTGCTATTCAGGCTCGGTGCAGGAGCTCGCCCAGCGTGCCCGGGTGGTCCTAGAGGGCAGACTGCAAGCACCGGAGAGGGAGCAAGCACCGGAGAGGGAGCAAACACCGGAGAGGGAGCAAACACCGGAGAGGGAGCAAGCAGAAGAACAAGCGCAACAACCCACCGTGCCCCGGGAGGAGGCGGCCACCGCCACCAGCAACAGCAGCAGCCCAGCCGCCACCGCAGCCCTGGACTTGGCCGCCTTCCCCTCCAGCCCCCCGCCACCGGCACCGGAGCCGCAGTCCTACCTGGTGAGGGTGCAGCAGCTCTGGCCCGTCAAGTCGGGCGGCTTAGAGAAGGACACGCTCATCACCGTGCAGGCGGATATCTCTTCCAACGGCTGCCTCAAGCTGAAGGAGGATCACAGGTACATCTTCTTCATGGAGCCCACCAACAGCAGCTCCGTCTTCCGGGCCACCTTCCCGCCACTCGAGACCGGCCGCAGCCTGAAGAAGGACCTGTCCAGGGTGCTGTGCCGAGGTTGCGGTAAGTCCTCCTGCTGCCTCTCTGCAGTTACATTGGTTTGGGGGAAACTTTGTGCCAGTTTCAGGTGACTCTAAGGTGCCAGGGGCAGCTCCTGGGCCACTTTCTCCAGTAAGGTGACTAGGCATCACCTAAAGTCAACCTGCCGCCTTTCACTTTGTTGTTGGCACTCTACAGCTTCAAGTCACTTCCAAACTGAAGTTGCAGGATGCTTTGGGTTTACTCTTGCCCAGAAACCCCTTATTCCAAGATATGATGGAATTGGAGCTGCCTGAGCAGTACAAAGTTTGGATCCTGCAGATTTTCGTTGTTTTGAAAGTACACCTGGCCTTTAGAGAAAAAAACAAAGTGTAAGCAGCCTTCCTTTTGCTTTACTCCATTAAGGTTTGCAGCCTTGTCATTAGCAGGCCACAGACATGGCCTACCCCGGATGGTGTTAATAGGATGCTGTGTCAAGGGTTTGGTACACAGCACCCCACAATACCTGTCCTGCAAAGTTACTTTTACTTTATAGCTGTCCCTCTAACCTAGTCATTCAATGTTTATACAACCTTTCCAAAGGGTACATAGTATTGGGATCTGGAAGAAAATCTTATTTCAGTGCTATTCAACATGCTACATGCTCTGGAAAGGTTGGGTAAAAGTTAGACAACTAGGTTGTCAGGTGTTTTGCCCAAATGTATTTCTAAACTGATAGTGGAGGTTATGAGAGGAATGGGGTCCTAAAGAGGAGCGACCACAGACTGAGAGACTATAAGACTCCAGGGCCTGTCGTTGCCCAGAAAACTCATCACAATGCTGATAGTGAAAATCCCAGATTTTGTTCATTTTTGAAACAGACTTAAATTAACAGGGAGAGTCCTGTTCTGTAGCATCCTAACCCACCCCTCCCACTGCCGGTAAGCCCTCCAATAAATTCCTTTTATCTGGAAGAACTTCATCTAACAGGTACAAGTGTTGCATCTGCAATACTATTCATTGTGGTATGTGCAGTGTGATACCTTTTCCAGGTTTCTAGTTGAATAGGGCTTCTCCAGAAAAAGGTAAGTATATCCTAATTATGATAATAATCTTACATGTCACCAACACAATCCATGGCACTTTACTTCAGAGGGTTTATGTGCAGTGTAGCAACAAATTGGTAAGCAAATAAAACAAATAGAATTGGACTCTACTCACAAGTTACAATCTAAGACTGAGGGGGTTACCAGTGGCAGAAAGGGGTGAGTTATGGTGCAATGGACCAGAACCAGGGAAGGTTCAGGATCAAGTTTTCAAGTGAAACCTTTGACTAAATCTGTCTAAAAAAGTTTTTCCTGGTCTATGAGGTAGTTCCCTTATCAACGAGTAATGATACTAGTTTGAACAAAAATGATATCTGGCTGCCCCCCCCAGCAATCAATGACATGGAATATGTGTTGGTGCTTGCTTTGGATTAGAATCCCTGCAAGCAATAAAGTAATTGGAGCCAGACGGGGAGCTAGAACTCTTTTATTGCCAGGTATAATTTTGTAAAAAATCATAAATATGAAAAGTTCTTACTAACTGATCTTAATTAAGGAGTGAGACAGCTGAAGGCCTGCTGTCTGTTTGGGCAGCTGGTACCAGCATGTATCTCGTTTGAAGGATCAGTAATGGTGTTGCAAGCCTGTGTGGTGGGCTGCTTGTGTCACCACTTTGTCGTATCGGTGGTCTGGTTAGAGGCCAGATGTTTCTGCTGTATAACCTGTTACTGTCTCTGGTCTCCTGGTGGTGGCCTAGAGAGCTGGCTGCACACTGCAGCAGAAAGGAATGTGTTTACTGATGAACTACAGCATCACAGTGCATCATGGTGCATCATCGCCAAGATCTGGCTGCTGCCTTGTTTTGCAACTTTTACCCATTGCAGCCTATCCTTCATATGTGCATTCATTTATTAGAATACACTGCAGCTTTGTTTTGTTATTTAGCTGTGGAAAATGTATTTTTGCATTGTGTTTACACACAGCTACATGTAAACATAAAGGGAAAACACATAGCAGAGGTGTATGTTGGTCATCAGGATATTCCAGTCCTTTCCTGCAGTCTGGAGGGAGCTGTTCAGCTGCTGTGGTGCTGAAATATGAGTTGGGAATCCCTGGCTTTAGCTAATAGATGCTGATAGATGTCACTGTAAAACATGGAAAATACCCCCCAGAGGCCTAACGAATAGCTTATGTAAAGCTAGTGTTGTATGATGGATTAAACTGTATGCTTATGTTTTTATTTTTCTTTCTGGTGGGTTAAAAATGCAAACCAGCCAAAGGCCATAAGAATTGGTTGGTCTCTGACCTCTCTCCGCAGTGCACTGTCAATTAATACTGCTGTTTGCGACTTGTGTTTAATGTTTTCTGCAGCTCCTAAGTGTCATATACACCCACCTGGTAAACAGATTGTAACTATATATGAGTTAAATATTGTTTGAGAAACAACAAAACATCATGATGCAGCACTTGTATGGATTAGACTGGCTCATGTCTGGGCTCCATTACAAATGTATTAGAATGAACAGTGTTCAGTCATTTGATTGTTGTCAATTTGTCTTCCCCTGGCATGGTATTACTATAGGGGGCATGATTTCTGATTACTAACTCCTATATGCTTATGCCATGGTCCTGGTTATATGTGTACGCATTAGGGCTGGTTAAACGTCTGAGCATGAAAAGGGGTTCAAGGATCACTGGAAGCTCTGTAAAGTATTCACATCCTTTCCTTGTGTATGTATGTGTATGCTGAAACAATATTCTATTCAAGAATAAAAAAATAAAACCTTAGCAATTAAAGGGCTGAACTGGTGTGACTATAGACGTAAATGGGGTTATTCCTGAATGCTGGCAAAAAGTAGCATATATGTGTGTGTGTGTGTGTGTGTGTTTGAATATATATATATATATATATATATATATATATATCAATATTAGCTACCATATATTGTCGTCATATGATCATGCTCTACCCCTGTGATGCAGCACCATAGAACAAATAGGGTCATGTCTGAGAACAGTTTCTCAGGTAGCTTGAGACTTGTCAGTTGATGGTGCAGAAGGTGAGGTTGGCATGCTTCTCGTGCTTAGGGGGCATCCCGATTTCTGTTCTCGATGGGATCATAGCAATGCCTGCGGGCAGTCACCTGGGTCCAGGACCGTCTGCTGATGGAAGCAGTCCTGTAAATATTAATATTGATATTAGGGCCTGTATATGACTTTGGGCACCTGCTGGAAAATATGCATCTATTGACACAAACAGAAATTTTCCCCTTATTGACTGACTCACTGACACTGATCGTTTTTTATATTTTTTATAGCTGGAAGGCAGAATTTTGTATATTACTTTTATAGCTCATTGATAACATTTTCTTCTTTACTTCACTTTAGAAAGAAGTTTGAAGTGGAGGTTTACCCATAACAGACACTGATATAGGCATATTAAAATACTTATGTATTTAAATTAAATTAAATGATGTATTTAAGTGCAGTGAGATTCTCTACCTCTCTTGAGAACTCTTACTCACTATGAGAGCTTGATCATTTTAACCCCCTATCAGCTGCAATGTATTTTAAAAAATGGCACGTGTTTTGAGTGGAGATATTTCACAGTGGAACAAAGAAGCTCTTCAAAATGTAGTAACTATTAACCTCCAAAGTCTTTTGAGTTGCTGAGGGGGTAATTCAATAAAATGTGCCTAGCTCTGCATGTAATATGGGAGAATGTGCTACACTTATATTATACTAATACCCCCATAGGAGCTAGGTATTTTATAATATAAAGAAAATGATCTTAAAACACCTGCCCCTTCCGGATACATTGGTAAAGTGTTATTCAACATTTTGTAATACCAGCCACATTGGTAGAGAGTTTGCCAAACTTCAATGAATGCTGGCCACATTGGTGGAAAGCTTGACAACCTTTAGTGATTGCCGGCCACATTGGTGGAGAGCTTGCCAAATTTAAAAGAATTCCAGCCTTATTGGTGGACAGCTTGCCAACATTTATTGATATGGCCACATGGGTGGATAGTTTGCCAAACCTTTATGAATTCCAACCACATTGGTGGAGAGCTTGAAAACTTTTAGTGAATTTCGGCCATATGGTTGGAGAGTTTGCCAAATTTCAATGAATTCCTGCCACATTGGTGGAGAGCTTGACAACCTTTAGTGAATGCTGACCACATTGGTGGAGAACTTGACAACCTTTAGTGAATGCTGACCACATTGGTGGAGAGCTTGACAACCTTTAGTGAATGCCGACCACATTGGTGGAGAACTTGACAACCTTTAGTGAATGCTGACCACATTGGTGGAGAGCTTGACAACCTTTAGTGAATTATAAAACAATATATACACAGAGCTAGTTTTCTTCAAAAGATGAATAAAGTGTCCATATGTGCATACAAATAAACTATAAAGTCTCTAAATGCTTTGACCATATCCCGAAGTGCATGTGCTCCAAAACGTCTTCTGTGCTCTTATCACCCCTATGTGCACATCCTTACCAAAAGGGAATCTTTAATACAGCCAAAAAAACGAATGATCAATCGATGCTCCCCCACATCAATAAATGGTACGCTTGATATCAGATTATCCACATCCAATCAAGGTTCAATGAGATGTATCAGATAAAGTCTCCCACAGATGCTCGATATTATAAATGACGGACCGCATATGAGGGAAAAGAATAAAATAGCAAATCTAGTGCAATGACGTTTAAAAATTCATTTAATAACACTAAAAGGCTCCAAAGTTTGCACTCACAATGTAAACATTTAAAAACAGCATGTCAGCTCTACCAAAGAGCATTAGATAGCCCGGGTCTCACCACCAATCCTTGGCGCTCCCGCTGGTTAATCAGAAGATAGTACGCTCTTCAGGCATAGTGTGACCCAATTTCCAGGGAATAAATCCTTTAAACCTCCGAACACCCAACGCGTTTCGTCGCTACTGCGACTTTGACCAGGTGTTCGGTGTGTAGAAAGCCCTATCTATTTATACCGGAACTAGAGGATGCGTTCCAGCCTCATACCACGTGACGCCCGTCGGTAGCGCACTTCCGCCGCTTACAACATCCAGGGTGCGTTCCAGTCTCAACCCACGTGACGTCCGTAGGTAGCGCGCTTCCGCCACTACAACATCCAATTATCTCTGCCTCAGCTGACGGGCGGATGCGCCGTCTGAGGACAGCTGACCATATCTTCACAGCTCACGTGATCACAAGGATCACGTGAACTGCGTTCCAGCACAAAGGAAGGGCTGCGGGAACCAAGCCTCTCTTTAGTCCTGGCAACAAAACGCCTGTTACAACGCTGTTCCCTAGATGCCATACACTCGGACAGGGGGGCGTGGCCCTCCAACGCGGACCACCACTATACGCCTACAGCCCAGTCAACCTCTGCCTATATTAACCCAATACCGTCCAGGCTGCGAGACAAATTAAAGTCACCGCTGCCCTATATTGTATGAATGTTTGTAAGTTACATATAATATCCAACAGTTGTCATAAAACATAAGGGCTTACCGCCCACTCTAAAAGACATAGCCCTAACTAAACGGAGCCCCAAGGAATGGCTGTGAGACCAATTAGGACATACATAGAAAAAAGGATAAATTGGCAAAGACATAAAATCCCACAGGTAATTAAAAGTCACCCTAAGATATGTGACAAACCAATGCACTCGATATGTAAATGCTTAAAAAAGGCAAACACACTGCCATCTGCAATGAACCGAGAAGAGGGCACAGGGGAAGGAGGGAAGACATTTCTAAATAGAAAACTCATCTAAGAGTTCTCGATAAAGCAGTTTAGATCAAACTCTATATTTAGTCCGTTAGGACTAAGAGTATTGAAATCAAATATCCACTTTCCTTCCCGCTGTGATAATTCTCTGGTAACATTAGAACCCCGCCAGTGGCGTCCCACTTTGTCTAAGCCTATGAAAAACAGGGAATTGGGATTACAATCATGGAACAATTTATAATGCGCCGAGACACTATGGGCCTCGTAGCCACGTTTTATATTGTAAATGTGTTCTCGGATTCTTACCGAGAGCTGCCTAGTGGTCCGTCCCACATAAGACAAATTGCAAGGACATCTTAGCAGATAGACCACATTCGTAGATTTACATGTAATCAATTGAGAAATTTTAATTTCCTTCCCTGTGTGTAAGTTGGTAACAGTTTTAATTGACCTAGCTGTTGTGGCTAAGTTCTTACAGCCACAACACCCACCACACCTATAAAACCCCTCCAATTTGTTAGAGACTATAGGGACTTGTTTTGGTGGGTCCACAAAGCTTTTGGTCAGTTTCTGCCTTAGATTCGGTGCCTTCCTGTATAAACACACAGGTTTGTCTGGAATCACAGGTCCCAAGACTGGGTCTTCCCTAAGTAGGTGCCAGTGGGTTTCCAACACTTTCCTTATTTGTCTGTGCTGTACATTAAACCCTGTAATGAAAGCATACTGGCCTTTGTCCCCATTCTCAGGGTCCCTACTAACTCTGTTCTTATTAAGAATTTCCTCTCGGTTCAGAGATCTTACTCTCAAATATTGTAATTCTATATCGCCTCCATCGTAACCCTTCTCTATGAACCGATTTTTTAAGGAAGCTGCCTGCTTATCGTAGTCATAGACACTACTACAGTTCCGTCTTAACCGCATAAATTGTCCGTGTGGGATTGCTTTCAACCAATTTGGATGGTGGCAGCTCTTTGATGGCACATACCCGTTGCGATCTGTGGTTTTAAAAAATGTCCTAGTGGTTAGTTTCTGGTCCTCCTTAGTAATTGTTAGATCAAGGAAATTTACTGTTATTGGATCTATTTCAGCTGTGAATTCTAGATTCCTCCTATTATCATTTACTTGCTGAAAGAACTGGAGTAGGGAGGCCTCAGAGCCTTCCCATACCACCAGTACGTCGTCTATGTAGCGCCTCCACATTTTCAAATTGGGGAGCTCCCGTCCAAAGATAAAGGTGGACTCCCAGAGGCCTACATAAAGGTTAGCCATACTGGGGGCCAAATTTACGACGTACTGGTGGTATGGGAAGGCTCTGAGGCCTCCCTACTCCAGTTCTTTCAGCAAGTAAATGATAATAGGAGGAATCTAGAATTCACAGCTGAAATAGATCCAATAACAGTAAATTTCCTTGATCTAACAATTACTAAGGAGGACCAGAAACTAACCACTAGGACATTTTTTAAAACCACAGATCGCAACGGGTATGTGCCATCAAAGAGCTGCCACCATCCAAATTGGTTGAAAGCAATCCCACACGGACAATTTATGCGGTTAAGACGGAACTGTAGTAGTGTCTATGACTACGATAAGCAGGCAGCTTCCTTAAAAAATCGGTTCATAGAGAAGGGTTACGATGGAGGCGATATAGAATTACAATATTTGAGAGTAAGATCTCTGAACCGAGAGGAAATTCTTAATAAGAACAGAGTTAGTAGGGACCCTGAGAATGGGGACAAAGGCCAGTATGCTTTCATTACAGGGTTTAATGTACAGCACAGACAAATAAGGAAAGTGTTGGAAACCCACTGGCACCTACTTAGGGAAGACCCAGTCTTGGGACCTGTGATTCCAGACAAACCTGTGTGTTTATACAGGAAGGCACCGAATCTAAGGCAGAAACTGACCAAAAGCTTTGTGGACCCACCAAAACAAGTCCCTATAGTCTCTAACAAATTGGAGGGGTTTTATAGGTGTGGTGGGTGTTGTGGCTGTAAGAACTTAGCCACAACAGCTAGGTCAATTAAAACTGTTACCAACTTACACACAGGGAAGGAAATTAAAATGTCTCAATTGATTACATGTAAATCTACGAATGTGGTCTATCTGCTAAGATGTCCTTGCAATTTGTCTTATGTGGGACGGACCACTAGGCAGCTCTCGGTAAGAATCCGAGAACACATTTACAATATAAAACGTGGCTACGAGGCCCATAGTGTCTCGGCGCATTATAAATTGTTCCATGATTGTAATCCCAATTCCCTGTTTTTCATAGGCTTAGACAAAGTGGGACGCCACTGGCGGGGTTCTAATGTTACCAGAGAATTATCACAGCGGGAAGGAAAGTGGATATTTGATTTCAATACTCTTAGTCCTAACGGACTAAATATAGAGTTTGATCTAAACTGCTTTATCGAGAACTCTTAGATGAGTTTTCTATTTAGAAATGTCTTCCCTCCTTCCCCTGTGCCCTCTTCTCGGTTCATTGCAGATGGCAGTGTGTTTGCCTTTTTTAAGCATTTACATATCGAGTGCATTGGTTTGTCACATATCTTAGGGTGACTTTTAATTACCTGTGGGATTTTATGTCTTTGCCAATTTATCCTTTTTTCTATGTATGTCCTAATTGGTCTCACAGCCATTCCTTGGGGCTCCGTTTAGTTAGGGCTATGTCTTTTAGAGTGGGCGGTAAGCCCTTATGTTTTATGACAACTGTTGGATATTATATGTAACTTACAAACATTCATACAATATAGGGCAGCGGTGACTTTAATTTGTCTCGCAGCCTGGACGGTATTGGGTTAATATAGGCAGAGGTTGACTGGGCTGTAGGCGTATAGTGGTGGTCCGCGTTGGAGGGCCACGCCCCCCTGTCCGAGTGTATGGCATCTAGGGAACAGCGTTGTAACAGGCGTTTTGTTGCCAGGACTAAAGAGAGGCTTGGTTCCCGCAGCCCTTCCTTTGTGCTGGAACGCAGTTCACGTGATCCTTGTGATCACGTGAGCTGTGAAGATATGGTCAGCTGTCCTCAGACGGCGCATCCGCCCGTCAGCTGAGGCAGAGATAATTGGATGTTGTAGTGGCGGAAGCGCGCTACCTACGGACGTCACGTGGGTTGAGACTGGAACGCACCCTGGATGTTGTAAGCGGCGGAAGTGCGCTACCGACGGGCGTCACGTGGTATGAGGCTGGAACGCATCCTCTAGTTCCGGTATAAATAGATAGGGCTTTCTACACACCGAACACCTGGTCAAAGTCGCAGTAGCGACGAAACGCGTTGGGAGTTCGGAGGTTTAAAGGATTTATTCCCTGGAAATTGGGTCACACTATGCCTGAAGAGCGTACTATCTTCTGATTAACCAGCGGGAGCGCCAAGGATTGGTGGTGAGACCCGGGCTATCTAATGCTCTTTGGTAGAGCTGACATGCTGTTTTTAAATGTTTACATTGTGAGTGCAAACTTTGGAGCCTTTTAGTGTTATTAAATGAATTTTTAAACGTCATTGCACTAGATTTGCTATTTTATTCTTTTCCCTCATATGCGGTCCGTCATTTATAATATCGAGCATCTGTGGGAGACTTTATCTGATACATCTCATTGAACCTTGATTGGATGTGGATAATCTGATATCAAGCGTACCATTTATTGATGTGGGGGAGCATCGATTGATCATTCGTTTTTTTGGCTGTATTAAAGATTCCCTTTTGGTAAGGATGTGCACATAGGGGTGATAAGAGCACAGAAGACGTTTTGGAGCACATGCACTTCGGGATATGGTCAAAGCATTTAGAGACTTTATAGTTTATTTGTATGCACATATGGACACTTTATTCATCTTTTGAAGAAAACTAGCTCTGTGTATATATTGTTTTATAGTTTATTTGGAAAATTTAGGAGTTTTTTTGACACGTTGAGCTTCACTTTAAGACACATTTTTTCTTAACACATTGGATTTTATGAGCGCGGTGTTACTCAGTTCTTTAACCTTTAGTGAATGCTGACCACATTGGTGGAGAGCTTGACAACCTTTAGTGAATTTTGGCCATATGGTTGGAGAGTTTGCCAAATTTCAATGAATTCCTGCCACATTGGTGGAGAGCTTGACAACCTTTAGTGAATGCCGACCACATTGGTGGAGAACTTGACAACCTTTAGTGAATGCTGACCACATTGGTGGAGAGCTTGACAACCTTTAGTGAATGCTGACCACATTGGTGGAGAGCTTGACAACCTTTAGTGAATGCTGACCACATTGGTGGAGAACTTGACAACCTTTAGTGAATGCTGACCACATTGGTGGAGAGCTTGACAACCTTTAGTGAATGCTGACCACATTGGTGGAGAGCTTGACAACCTTTAATGAATGCTGGACACATTGGTGGAGAGCTTGCCAAAGTTAAATGAATTCCAGCCTTATTGGTGGACTGCTTGCCAACATTTAGTGATACAGCCACACTGGTGGAGAGTCTAACAAACTTTAATGAATTTCGGCCACCTTGGTGAAGGGATTATCAAAATTAATTGAATTTGGGCCACATTGGTGGAGAGCTTGCCAACCTTTAGTGATTGACAAAAGTTTGGCAAGCTCTCCAACATCGTGACCGGACACTGTTGGAGAGCTTGCCAAACCTTTGTTAATACCAGCTCCGTTGGTGGAGAGCTTGCCATATTTTAATGTCAATATGCATTTTAGTGAATTATCCCATAAAGGAGGAAAACAAAATTACACATTTTAGTGAAATACCACGTGAGGGAGGAAAACAAAATCACTGTTTTTCATGTAGGCGAAGGAGCTGAACAAATCTGATTACTAGATAAATACAGCACTAGTACTTGTAGGAAGGCCTATTTAAAGGTATTCATTTAAAGTGAATGTAAGCTATAATTTTATATGCAAAAAAATCTTGCTAAACATTAGCTCTATTATTTCTGCCTCATGAAAAGCACAATGGTATATTATTATGTGAGTGGAAGCATGTGAGCAAGCAAAGCCATAGTGAAAACAGGTATTACAAAAGGTTCTGGCATACCACTTTGTTTTGTCATATTGTACAGTACTGTATAGTTGATACTATTATTACAACTCTAATAAAAGTAACTAATACCTGTATGATATTTATTTTTATTATGATGCTTGAAACAAGTTTTAGTCACTGATGGTTGTAGAATTGCAGAAATGTATACCCTTATTCACCCAAAATCTTACATGTGTGCAGCACAACAGCCATATTTATGCTGTTGCCCAACATGCAAAATTTATTGCGTACAAATGATTTATTCAGGAAAATATATAGAGAGTTATTATTATTTATCTATAAATATATATTTATATCCCAATTGAATATATCCAGTTAAAATAGGGGTAACTTAAAGTGGATCAAAACCCACCGTGAACGGCCCGGGAACCTCTAGTTTTCCTTTCCCTGGGGCATCCAAAATTGAGATGCTCCGCTGTTTGAAACACCCCAGGTCGTCCCGTACACTTACCTTGCTTCCCAGTCCAAATGCGCATTCCTGAGCTGTGGGCACATCCCCGCTATCCCTCTAGCAGGGCGCATGCCCGCGCCAGACATTTGTTAGTGGCCGGCACGGGCACACTCCCTGTTAGAGGAAACCGGGGTATGCGCCCGCCAGCGTGCTCCAATAGTGCTGATTGGACGAGTGGCCGTGCATCCGGGGGGTTTCACACATCGGTACATCCCCAATCAGGGTGCCCCGGGGAAAAAGGCCAAAACCCAGGACTGTCAAAATCCTGGGTTTTGGTCCACTTTAAAGCGGCTTATGCAGGACTGCTCATGATCCTAGTGAACGGAGCACTGCTGCTGCAGCGATTGGGTGACAAAACCATCACCCACTATCACTTGGCAGCATTAGCTTCCCAAAGAGTTTTTACTATGGGACTAGGACCAGGATCTTATTCCTTTTCTTGTTTTACTATCAAGCCCTGCACGAGGGATTCAGGGGGCTTAGAAATCGACTTTAGGTTTGCTTTCATGGTCTAGTTTTGGGTTTTATTTGTTTTCTGAATAGCTCAAACATTTTTTTTGCTTGATTAGACCTAATTTCAGTGATCCTCCTTTACCTCCTCATTTGTCACTGAAGGTGTTTATTTCACAGAAAGTCTATACGTGTGAATAGATCCAAGGAGTAGTGATCAGCAGACAACATTGGGTTCCTTTTGCCCTTAACACTTGTAGTCTTTCAGGTAAATTCATATTCTGTCTGTTCACTATAAACAGGGTTTGAGGCCATAACAGGGTCAAAGAAAGCAAAATGTAATCTAAATTTGTAACCAAATGAAGTATAAGTATAAGTAAATAAAGTAAAATCAACATTAGTGGGCCACTGTAAAAATAATAGTGGTGCAAATACATCTTTAAGCTACTACACTAGCTTGCATTCTTATGTATCACCAAGATCTTTTTAATACCAATTTGCTAACATTATGCCCATGAAATATATTTTATGGAGAAACAGCAGTGCACAAAAGTCATACTGTGACATGCTGCAGGAAAGCTTAAAGTGCTACAGCAGACATTTGGCAATGCCCTAAACTGTTTTCCATTTTTAAATTGAGGAGGAAATGGCCAGAATTTCAACAGGTTTACAGGTTCAGCTTATGATTTTTCTTTTGAGCGTGGGCCTTGGATCTGTGATGCTGCATAACAATCAGCTCTCTACGCTGACAGCAATGTGATGAATCTAGAGTAGCAATCGTGTCCTGCTCTTCTGAGTTGATTGGGGGAAGGGATGAAAGATAGAATGTCATTGGCTGAACATATAAACCCTGACTTGGCCATTTCATGCTTCAATTTAAAATTGGAAAACAGTTTAGGGCACTGCCAAATGTAAGCGGCCCGATGCAATGGCATTACAATTACATTTGCTTGCAATATCACTTTAATTCATAGGTGATTAAAACAAGTCACAATAGAATTTTGGATCCCTACCCATGCATAAAGAATATCAGGAGGGGCGACATCCAGATTTTGGGTGCCCACATGCTAAAACAAAAAAGGCAGCATGTTAAAGCAGCTATATACGTGTACCACTTTCCTTATACCGCCGAGTTCAAATGTGGAATCTGCTGAGTCAGTGGCATCCTTGCTCCTTTAGCTCTGCGCACTGGCAGACACTGGGGTGTGTTGGGCACACAAAGTGGGAGAAGCAATGGATGCCACACATTCATCAGCATCAACCGCTTATATCCCCCCTTATATCTTTTATGTCACAAGTAGTGACTCAAAAGTCTATTGCTATTATGAGATCCCTTTAAAGAATAAATGGTGGGCATTTAGGTTTACAGAGATCTTGGGAGTTTTTGGCATCATTCCCTCCATATTGCCTACATGTTAAGGCTCCAGTAATAATACTTTCGTGTTAACTTGAAGCATGTGCCGTTGACAGTTGATTGCTGAGGCTTCCTAGTCCCCAGCAAGAATGTGTTAAGGGCGTGCCTTTTCCGGTGCAGAGTTCAAATCAGCGGATTTATGCCGCATAAAGGGCTGATTGGACTAGCGCCCGCACATGTGCCATGGGTACAGGGAAAGGTGAGTGAAAGTGGGCAATCTGGGGGGTGTCACAAAGGGGAGGACCCTATATCAGTTTGCCCCCAGGGCAAGGACCAATTTCCAGGATAGTTGGAATCCTGGTTATTGATTTACTTTAAATAGCCTGGAGACCTCTTTCCATTTTTACTTCTCCCATTTAGATCCATTTTGACAAGTGTAAATTGTTTAAACTAGAACAGCACCCTGATAATAACGTTTCTTTATCTGGATAGCACATCCATGCTATCCAGATTGCTGCAAAAAAAAATGTGGTTCACCTTTTTTATTTTAGTAAAAAATACATTTATTCAATGATAATGGTGGCTCCTGTGTGAATAGTGGTAGGCAAAGCGGAAACTGCTTGTCAAACCGAAAGCCCCCGAGCAAGCAGTGTGGCGTATTCCCGCTGGCTCTGACGGCACTGATTGCACATGCCCAGTTGTAAGGGGCCAGTGCTGTCAGGGACAGCGGGAGTGCGAGGCAATACGATGCTTGCTCAGGAGCTAGTCTGAGTGCTTCCGGTTAGCAGGCACGAGCGTTTTCCGCTTTGCCTGCCACTACACTTTACATAGGAGCCACTATTATCGCTGAATAAATGGATTTTTCACTAGAATATAAAAGCCGAGCCCCATTTCTTTTGCAGCAATCTGGATAGTGCACTTTATTATCAGGGTGTTGTTCCGGTTTAATGACTATCATGATTGACAATATATGACATGAAAACTAAAAGTACACAGAGCCCCTGTAAATAGACTTCTAAATTGCTATACATTTAGCCCAGCTGATCCCAGTTAGCGTGGAATTAGGATAAAGGCCAGTCTTGAAATGATTCTGCATTCTGAAAATGCCGAGATCCAGTGAAATTATTCCAAGTTAAGTTTTATTTCCACATTAACATTCTCTATAATATCATCTTATTTTTCAAATTACAACAGAAAGCAAAATGCTTGTTATGTAGCAAAAGCAAAGCGCTTGTTACATAAATTAGTAGCTCCTGATAGATAATTGAATTTTATGCTCATTGTCCAACATGTGATATTTGTAATCAGTGGAAAATGCATTATAATCTCATTATAAAACATTATAAAATGTGTGTCAGCATATTTTTTTGCTAATATGTGCCTGGTTATGTCCAGCATGTGATCATCTGTCACTTCATTGCCTTTTTGGTGTTTTTATGATTACTGTTTTTCCCTCTATAAGAAGCACTTTTTCTGCCCCAGAAGTGTGGGGGCGGGGAGAGAAATGAGTGAAGAGAGAGTCTTATGGTGTGAATGCTTAAAAGAAAATATTTTTTACCCATTCGGGGGACTATGTGCCCTGTTAATTCTTACATTCCGCAGCATTAATACATTTTGCTGGAGAAAAATGTGCTTGAGAGCAATACCCTGATTGATTTTAACATTGTATGTTGTGTATGTTCAAGCTGATGATAGTATTCATTATTAAAATAAATGTATTTTTTTTGTATTAATCGGGAACAATCTGTTTTTGGCTACACTGCACAATGTCTGTGATGGGGTGATTGGGGGGGATCCTGCATACTGCAATGGGGTGATTTTGGGGGATTCTGCACACTGTGTGTTATGGGGTGAGTAGAAGATTTTAGCACACTTTTTGGTTCAGTATTTTGTTTATTATTTTTCTCCTCTAAACCCTAGGTGCGTCTTATGGGCAGGTGCTTCTTATTGACCAAAAACGACGGTATTAACTCATTATTCTTTAATTCTCAGAATGCTATTTAAAGGCTTACCATAGGAGTGTATGATCAGCAGTGAGGACAAGGACAGTTTTATCATTTACCAGTTGTCTTTCTGGAGGTTCATAACCCCTAACACATTATCAGTAATACTCTAGTTATAATTCTTATATTTTAAGGTAAAGTGAGTAGGGGGCAACATCTCTAACATCTGTTTACTTTTGTATGTGTCTTTATTTTGAAGTGTTACAGTTCATAATCTGGGTACCATGGGTGGTACGACAAAGCAAGAATTAAGGGAAAAATTATAAATAGGAAAACAGACAGGAGTTAAGCTCTGATTGAACTTTGTCTACTCCATGCAGAACTGAAAGAAAACATTTTTACAAAAATGTTTTTCAGCTATTTTTAGGATTAAACCAAGGTTAAACATTGATGTCACCCTTACTTAATAAATCAAAAAACAGGGGACACTCGGTTTTAATGGCACAGTTAAATCTATATGTCCCCTGGCTGCATCTGTTGCTGCAGATTTGAAATAATTCCCCAGCATGCATTGTCTGGTTATCAATAACACAGCCTGCCAGTTTTGCTCTGTGCAGTGGGCTGGAAAGAAATTAGTGATAAGGACGAATGACGATTGATTTCTGTCTGTGAACCAAAATAGACAGCATTGCGTTGGACATTAAGCTGTGGAACCAGACAATTCGCATACCTGTTACTCTGATAGACTGCATCTAGAAGATTGTATCCTGAAATACTGTATTCTGAATTATCAAACCCATTGCTGCATTGAGTAAGCATAGACATATGAACATGACTAGACCAGAATACCTTGTATATACAAGAATCAGCTTGTACTGTTAACACTTAGAACATTTAAGAGATTCGTTTTTATGTGAATGCAGTATTGGGTGGCAACTTTTGTGCAGCATTTTGGCCATTACTAATAATGTCATTTACTGTATCTGTGGGTGATCAGCTATGTCTATAAGGCAAACACATTTCTTTAGGTGTAGAGTAGTACAGCACAAAATGTTCACCGTACATGTGTCCCTGAAACTGAATTTCTGTACCAGTATATTTATTTACTTCAGTTATGTGCAGTAACATTCTGATATGTCAAGTGTTGCAGTTGGGCAAGCAGTATGACAGCCAGACAATTTTCATATTGTAGAGATATACAGATTAGAGATGCAGTTCTTTCACTGCATGCACCTCTTAATGCTGTGGTCCAGCGGAGCTGGGGGGAACTGATCTGTGCTTTCTCTCAAGATGGTGGTGCTTGGGACCCAGAGTACCAGGAGAACGGTGCTGGGCCAGTTTTAAGGTGGACTTCCACCGTAAGGACCTGCAAGGGGTAAACGACTTCCAGAAAAAGCCTTTAACATGCTGTATAAAGGAAAGTTAGATCATGTTATAGTTACACAGGTATCCCAATTGAAAAGTGACACATTCCCATTGTTCATCTTGGAAATTGTAGACCAGGGCCTAGCTAAATAAAAGCCCTCCTGACATTAAAAGACCCGACAACATGAAAAAATCATCTTACCTGAAACTAGAGGGCAGTTTAATGAAGTCATAGGACCAAAACGATTTACCAAAATTATAATTGTGGCTGTTACGGTCTCTTTGAATTTAATTTAATTGCTAGTAGAATGAGAAGGGCTATGCAGAGTTTGTGTGCCCTTACAATTCTACTCTAATAGAACTGCCTCAGCTCAATTAGTAAATTATATGACATTGTTCTTTGAACTGCCTTGGGTATAAATGTTTTATCAACCAGTCCTGCGTATTGGCCTTATTTATAATTATTGACAATAACCCCCAAGGCATCTCTCTTTTCTAATTTAAACATGTTCAATTTCTCTAACCTTTCTGTGGTTTACATTTCACAATAATAATAATACAATGTTAGATTGCGTGTGTTTGGTAAAAGGTCAATATTATATTCATTATCCTATTGCTTTCGGCAACCAATGACTAATTTAATTTTCAGAAAATCAATTTCATCATCTTTAGTGCTATAGATTCTGGTTAACATGCTAAGTGGAAAGTGGGGCATGTGTCACAAAAATATACTGCAGTAATTTTGAAAAGTTGTACAAATTATATAGCATTGTCATAAATGCACTAACTTATGTTCCAAACTTTATGTAACTGATGATAAATTGCACCCTCCCCAAATGCAGAAGTAACAAAATAGTTAAATGTGTCAATAAATTAAAGGCTTCAGTAAGGTTGTGATATTAAATAAAATGCACCAGGCCCTTAAGTTATTCTTGAATAATAATTAAATGCAGCTAAGGAAATGCGATACAAATCCAGTGTTCAGGTAAGATGTAAACTATTCAGTAGGCAAACAATAAGGAAAAGAGGTTATTTGACTTGAAACCAGTCCTGAGGCTGCTAGCTACAGACCATGATGTTACAGATAATTAAAGGCAGTAATCCACGTCTAGAAAGCATATCTCTGCTCTGATCACACATTGGGGGGGGGGGGGGGGGGGTTAATTTTTTGAAGTTTAACTCTGGGTGCACATTTGGGTGTTAATTGCAACCTGAATCACGGTGAGCTTTTTAAGTTTAGGACACAAAAATGTGCAATAAAAAAATCACCTGCAAATGTAATAGGTCATTTATACAGGTTGTGTCATACATTTTTCAAATGGGTTAGGTTTGGAAATCACTGCAATTGAAAAATGATATCCCTCGCCTGTAAAAAGGCCCAAATGAAATTACAGGTGATATTTTGAAAAACTAGAACAAAAACATTTTATTGCCGTTTCTGTGTGTTAAAATTATAAAGCTCACCGAGATGCAGACTGCAATTCACACCCAACTGTGCACTCAATTAAGCTTGCTTCACCAAATAATTAGCATGACCCCATTGTCAGATATATATATATATATTTATATAAATATATATATATAAATTATTTTCCTGTGCCGGTGGAATGAAACGTCTGCAAACTGGTCATTTTCTCTTAATAGTGGGGTTTTCCAGCAGCAAGCTTTGATACTGCATATTCAACATATTGGTTGGGGCAGTGAGAGCGTTTGCTAGGAGGCAGCTGGGTGGTGAGGAAGGAGGAGCTAGCTGGGCTTGAATGGCCACTCTGAGAGTGCCATTCAATCCATCACTACAGAGGGAGGCGTGGTCTAGACTAGCTACTTGAGCTTATATTAGTGGCGCACATCAGCAGGGTGGTGCTGAAGGTGCAGATAAGAAAGCATTTGCTCATTCCTGGCGCTGAGCTGAAAGGAGGCACAGTGCTGGAGGAATGCTTGGCAAGATAAGATGCTGCTTATATTTTTTACATTTTGCATGAAAAATCCCTTTAATATTATGCAAAAATAACATGTGCATGATATGCTAGGGTTAATTCAGCACCACAAGGAAACATTTTTCAGAGTTTTTTTGAGAGAAAACATTTTTTCAGGATTTTTCCTGTGAAATTCAGCACCATATTTAGCTGTGTACATTTTTTTAAAAATTGCACGCCCAAATATGGTGCTGAGCTGTATCAAGGAAAAGCGTGAAAAAAATGTGAGTAATCAGAGCCATTTGTCGTGCATATGCAATTCGGCATACGGCTTTGATGCGACCCTGCTAGCTCCCAATAAAAGTCTATCAGAGCTGTTTGACAAATTAAATAAGCATGACAAAAGGCTCTGATTGGCTGCATGCCCATGCATGTCCCATAGAAATGAGGAAGAGGAGGGGAGTTTATCTGGGCTTTCTAGGGGGGTTCACACAGCGGAACACCCCAATTCGGGACGCCCCAGGGGCATGGAACAAAACCCGGGAATGTCAAAGCGCCTTTTTTTTCTGCTTTAACCCTAAGTTACTATAGTGAATAATTAAATTTTTGTTGAAAGGCGTTTGCACCACAGATACTGCTGGAACAGTTAAGATGTGGGGTGAATATATGGTAGCATGGTTTGGCCCTGCAATACCTTAAAATTTCTGTTCAGTTACACTGTAGGCATTTTCACATACAAGTTGAAAGAGAGTAGAAGGCATTCCAACCCTTGAACAAGGTAGGGGATGTGCTAAACCTGAATGTTGAGCAGGGGGCTAACAGTTAGTTCCAGGAGCCAAATTGATTGCGGGCCCATCAGCAGTCAGCCTACTATGGTAGGTGCATGTATAATAGATTGCTGGTGTCCCCCATCAGGGGATTACTAGTTGATTGCTGTAGGTGGGTATTAGTTGATTGCTTGAGGGGGTTAACTGATCGCTGGTCAGGGAGAAAGGGAAATGTTGCACTAAATAAGAGGCCGATTCATTAATAGCGCCAGGTAGCGACAGATGAGCGACTGTAGCGTGATTTTTTCAGCGCCAGCCAGTATTCGCTGTGCTTGGCCGGCGTTAGCTTGATGACAGCGACTCAGTCGGTGTGCGGTAATGTTGAATACGGGCTGGGGGGTCGCTGTTTCACAGGTCCAGCGTTGTATGTGAGCGCCTGACAACGAATGGCCAGAGCGAATGGCTAGCTTCATATTCATCAACAGATCACGCTCCAAATGTGCTGTCGCTGTCCATTCCTTGTTTAAACCCCAGAGCGCTGGCGGCGATCTGTATTAACTAGTTTTTAACCCCTAAACAACCATATTTTTTGAATGTAACATTATACATGTTTTTAGAATCATTTTGTAATATGAATACATCAATATCAGACCTGTTAAATCAATTCTGCACATATTTTTTTTATTTTTTTTTTTACTTAAAAATAAATCCTAACATTGCAGAAGTGGTCTCCGATTTTTTGACATTAAAAAAAAAAAAAAAAAAAAAATTAATACCAATTAATTATGAATAATTATAGATTGCTCCATTGAAATGCATTGGACATCGCCAGGGAGCGACAGCTCATACCTGGCGCTGTGAGGGAATTTGCAGCGGCGCTGTTCGGTCCAGGCGGCTTCATGATGAATGCCGCGCTAGCCGTCGCTCTCGCCGGCGCTAGCCTCATTTTGCTTGATAAATGCGTCATTGTGACCGCCGCCGGGCGTACTTGAGTCGGTAGTCGCCGTTAGCTGCCGCTACCTGGCGCTCGCTTGATGAATAAGGGCCAAAGTGTAAAAACAACACAAAAAATACTCCTGTAACAGGAATAACAGTTCTTTTCAAGATTTGCAGAATATTTTTAACTGAGAAAACAAAGTCAGTATCGGTTTTCCTAAATCAATGTTTAGATCATATACTTTATTTCCCAGAAACCATTAGTTATGTATGACAAAGTAACAGAACTCTTGTCACAGCCGCAGCTTTTTAAGCACAAGTTTTTCAGATACTTGTCTGTTGTCTGTTATATTATGCAAACATCCGTTGATTAGAATACCACTGAGGTCACAAGATGGGAAAGCTGTCTGTTCATTTTAGAATGTCCTCAGTGCCTCTTGACTGTTAAATGACTTACACGTCAATATTCAGAAAACAAGTAAAATACATTTATCTTAAATTGTACCAGTTACCTCTATGACCGTCCATGGAGTCTGAAGTACTCCAGGGCTGGCCAATTCCTTCTCCAGGGGTGAAATCCACTGATCACTGTATATATATCACCAGGATACTGAGAATTCTAGAGATCCACTTTAAATATCTCACTCAGCCCTGAGGCTTGAATTCTAAATAGATGCCAGTGGGTCAAATCATACTTTTCCTGCAGAGGTCATTGCTCTGCGTTTTCAAACCTTCTACCTAACCAAGCAAGTCTCATCTTCATAACCACTTCATGGAGCATATATCACGTAAAGAGCCGATAAAGGGAAGTTCTTTTACACTGTAACTGCTAAGATAGCTTGGAACGGTTGTCAGTCTAGAAGCTAAAAACAACTTTCCCATTTAAACCAGAACGGTAACTAATTGTTCACAAAAGCTGTGTTGTTTCTGGTGCAGGGAGGCATCTCAATTGTGGATGCACATTTATAGCAACAAATGGGAGAAATCTTACCTTTCTATTCTGTCCGCCTGAGAAATCCAGTTCTCTAATTGACCGCTACAGTCACATGGGTGCTAGCACTCGGCCAGGCCAGACATAACAATCTTAGGCCCTTATTTAACAAGGGATAGCGCCAGGTAGCGACTGGTGAGCGAACGGTAATGACGGGCCCCGCCACGAGAACGCCGGCTCCCCACCACAATCACACATTTATCAAGCCGATCCTGCTTAGCGACTGAGATAGCGCCATATAGCCACTCATTCATCATTATTCCAGCCTCAGCCCACAGCGCCAGCGAGCGACAGGTATGACCTCTCGCTACCTGGCGCTATCCAATGCATTTCAATGGAACAATCTTTAAATATTAATAATTGTTAATAATTTTTAATTTTTTTTTTTAAATATGAAAATTTCTGTTACCACTTCTGCCATGTTAGATTTTTTTTTTTTAAGGTAAGAAAAAAATAAAAAAAAAATTGTGCAGAATTGATATTACAGGTCTGATATTAATGTATTCATATTCCAAAATGTTTTTATAAACTTGTTTTTTTTGGTTTCCCAAAATATGGTTGTTTGGGGGTTAAAAAACGACTTTTAACCCATCGCCGCCAGCGCTCTGGGGTTTAAACAAGCATTTCACAGCGCGAGAATTTTTGGAGCGTGATTTGTTAATGAATATGGTGGGAGCCGGTCGCTATGGCCATTCGCTATCATGCGCTCCCATACAGCGCGGAACCTGTCAAATAGCGACTCATCACCTTGTATTCAACATTACGGCACACCGACTGAGTCGCTATAAACAACCGAACAACGGCCAAGCACAGCGACTACTAGCGGGCGCTGTGAAAATACCGCTACAGTCGCTCAACTGTCGCTACCTGGCGCTATTAATAAATCAGCCTCCCCGAGAACACTCCAGGTAAGTCAGGAAACTGTTTTGGTCTTGGCTCTCTTGTACCGCCCTAATGGCTGTCCTGGGTCAGTGCATGGGTCTGACAATCAACATACACTTGGGCTTAAATGATGCTATAACAATCTGTTACATGAGACAGAAGATCCTGTCTGGTTTAATTTCTGCAGACATAGCAGTGCATTCTTCTGTAGGGTCATCACTCGCTTGCATTGTTCATTTGACCGTGTGGCCACTGACCTGAGAGCAACATTTTTTTATGATGTTAGCTAAAGGCAGGCTGCCCATTTGGCCAAAGCCCCTGTCTATATTCCTTACTTAGGTTATAGAACCAGAAATGGATATTTTTGCTTTTCGAATAGCCCTGGAACACAGTTTGTTTGCTGACTCTCTCTATAAGATGGCAGACTGTCACACTCAGTCATTGCATAGGTGTGGCAATGACATCATTTCCACATAGCGCAGTGGCAGTGAATGGGGGAGGTGGAGCTTTACAGCTAAAACCGACGGCATTATCTGATATTAGAGTGAAGCAGGAGCAGTAAAAAATTGGCAAAAGGTCCTCTTCACTGGGGGAGCAATTCAGGGAATGCTAGATAAAAATGTGGGTTTTGGTCAGCTTTAAACTCCTGTGAAAACTAGAATCTTTTCTACATTTACTGGACTAAGGCAAGAGCTCCAAATCTTTTTGTAGAGACTCACTTTCTAACTACTGTGACCAGTTTATGCTACTCACAGTGACGCGCTTAGATAATATTTTATTACATGGACATACTGTATAAATGCTTAAAAGACCTGCCTTGGGGCCCTATTATATGATCTCATTTTATGGTAAATACTGCATTTTGTGAAGAAGAATGCGTTGTGTGTCAGCTGTCTTCCGCTTTCATTTTTTCCCGAAGAGATCTTTCATTTTGTGTTAATACAAAGCTTGTTAAAACAGTGAAATAAACACAATGTTTATTCATCATGTCACAATGTCTGACAGCAGGCAGTAAGACTCCATGATACTCAGAATATCAAATGAGATCATGCAGTTTTTAGCAAAGCCTAGAAAACGAAATCACGCTAGTGGAACTACTTGATTATTTAAAGTGGCATTCCAGTCACCAGAGGCCTTAAAAAACGCCAATTCCTTTCTGAACAACAGTGGGGAGGGACTGTTTGTTTAACCCCCTACCCATAGAAAATCTTCATGTTCTTCCTCACAGGCCATAATAATCTGCATTACCAAGGCCAAAATACATCCCTTCAAACTGATATAGAAGTTGAAGTGGAGGCTAATTTATTACTAGCGCCACATACCGCCATGTGAGCGTCTGTATAGGGGCGCTTAGAGCAACCGCTAGTAGACCCTGTAAGTGGGTGTCGGTCGCTGTAGAATCCTGGCCGGAATTGAGGAATTTGAAGTGTGGTGGGTGCTGCAGAAGCGCTGTCCCTGATTCACTGCAGAGCCAATGGAGAACGCTAGGTGGTGTCCTAAGGTCAAAGCGCCCAAGACTACATCACATCTAACAAGAGGACAACTCTGCAGCAAGCGAGAGGTAGCACCAGCTCAGTGCGTCCAGCACTCGGTGCTCCACATCATATTTAAGAAGAAACTACACACACCCAGTGGCGCTCTAGTATAGACCGCCAGACACTGTGTGATCAAAGTCTGTTTCTGAACACATATACAGCAGTAACAAAGCGAAAACACATGGAATGCCATTATTTTAACACTGTAACAGCTACACTTTAGTGCCAGAGCCTGCCCACACATTCTGCATAAAAATATAAAAACAAAAAAAATTATAAAAGTGCAGGCCAGGAGAGATCACACGATTTGAGCAAAAAGTTTACATTTTAATTGACCAACACGCTACTTAACCAAAACCAAATGAAACCCCATTGAAATGTATTGCAGAGCGACACTGAGCGAAAGGTAATACATGCCGCTCCTGAACCTAGAGATCCGGCGCTATACACTGAGCCGCCTTTAGTAACACATGTGACGCTACATGACACTGTTAGAGGCGCTCACCAGATTCGCTTTCTTAAATAGTGTTTTCCATACAGCGCCCAGCGTTCATCAGACTCTACGTGCTGCTACGTCGCACTACCTGGTGCTAGCCTTTCTTAAATAACCCCTTTAGTGTGAATAATCCTCTAAGGCCCTTATTTATGAAGGAATAGCGACAGGTAGCGACGGGTGAGCGACCGGTAATGACGTGCACCGCCACGAGAACGCCGGCTCCCCACCACAATCACACATTTATCAAGCCGATCCTGCTTAGCGACTGAGATAGCACCAGATAGCCACTCATTCATCATTATTCCAGCCTCAGCCCACAGCGCCAGCGTCCGACCTTGAACAGCGCCAGGTATGACCTCTCCCTACCTGGCGCTCTCCAATGCATTTCAATGGAACAATCTTTAAATATTCATAATTAATTGTTGTTAATATATATATTTTTTTTTTTAAATGTGAAAAATTCTGTGACCACTTCTGCCATGTTAGATAATTTTTTTAAGGTAAAAAAAAAAATAAAAAAAATAGTGCAGAATTGATATTACAGATCTGATATTATTGTATTCATATTACTAAATTCTTTAAAAATTTCTTTTTTTTTGGTTTCCGAAAATATGGTGGTTTGGGGGTTAAAAAACTACTTTGAACACATCGCCGCCAGCGCTCTGGGGTTTAAACATGCATTTCACAGCGCGAGAATTTTTTGAGCGTGATTTTTTGATGAATATGGTGGAAGCCGGTCGTTCTGACCAGTCGCTATCATGCGCACCCATACATCGCGGAACCTGTCAAATAGCGACTCGTCACCCAATATTCAACATTACCGACTGAGTCGCTATCAACAACCGAACAATGGCCAAGCACAGCGAGTACTAGCGGGCGCTGTGAAAATACTGCTACAGTCGCTCAACTGTCGCTACCTGACGCTATTAATGAATCGGCCTCTAAGCTGCAGACTGCCTCCTTGGGAATCTAGGGGCATGTTCAGTACTTTTAATTGACTGTGCCGCTGTGTGTGTAATGATGTATGTCTGTCACATTCATCATAGATTTGCTATTAATACCAATTAGGGTATGGTGGCCCTATAAACAGCAAAATGAGAGCTTACATTGGTATCAGGATAAGCTGTAACAACATGCAGATGAAGGACAGCAAAGCCAGGCATTTCCCAGTTTTTAAAAAAATATGTTTATTCTCTGCATCCTCCATTGAATAAGCTAATTGAAAGGGCATGCAGATATACCGTGCAAGTGATCTATGGTCACGCTTACTGGAGAGCTGTCGATACACAAGGTACTGTTATAAATGGTATTTGCAGTACTCCTATATATATAACACATATTGATTTTTTTAGCTCTTTGTACCTTAATGATCAGGGTAATTGTGAACAACCCAAATAATAATGCAAATGGCAGAACCGTACAATAGATGAGGAATGTCATTTTTTTTTTCCTAAACAGAAGGAGAAGCAACATTTAAAATACACTGGAAAATTATTAGCAGAAATACTACCAGTGCTGTTAATAAACCTCTGCTTTTTTCTTTGGTGCATTTCTTTTGTAGCAAAATATCCATAGGCCAGAAGTTATGAATTGATTGTCATTAATGCAATTCATTAGAGGTATAACTACAGGTGATGCTGAGGAGATAGTTTCTCAACCTTCCTTACTAAAGTCAGCGCTCATGTTTCATGTAAGCAAGGGATCCTCAATCTTTTCATTTACCGTATATACTCGAGTATAGGCCGACCCGAATATAAGCCGAGGCACCTAATTTTACCACAAAAAAATGGAACAAGTTATTGACTCGAGTATAAGCCGAGGCGGCTTTTTTCAATTGGAATTGGAGTTGACACACAGAAAGAGAGACACACACACACAGAAAGGGACACACACACAGAAAGAGAGACACACACACACACACACAGAAAGAGACACAGAAAGAGACACACACACACAGAAAGAGACACACACACACACACACACACACCATACCACCCAAGTGTCCCTGATTTGGAGGGACTGTCCCTCTTTGAAGCTCATGCCCTCGTTGTTCTTCTTTGTCCCTCTTTGAGGTGTAACATGCAGATCTGCATTAATAAATGATTCATTCCCCTATTCAAAGTGTTTCTATTGTAAGTAAGTAAATTGTCCCTCTTTCCCACCCTGAAACCCTGTGGGTACCTGCTGCTGCTGCTGCTGCCGCCGCCGCTCTCGGATGCGCAGGTGTCGGGGGTCAGGGTTTGGCCGAGGTTACCCTCCTCCCCTCCTCAGTTCCTCGCCAGCCGCCGCCGTCGCCGTCATTCTCACACACATCAGCACTTCCTGGCTGTTGCGTGCTCGTCATCGGTGGGCGTGCCCCATATGGCAGGCGTCCAATGAAAACATTGGACGCCGCCCATTGACGACCAGCGCGCAGCAGCCTGAAGTGCCGGTCAGTGTGGGAATGTGTGTGCTTGTTTGTATGAATGAGAGCGGCGGCGGCCGCCCCTGGACTCGAGTATAAGCCGAGGTGGCTTTTTTCAGCCCAAAAAGCTGAAAAACTCGGCTTATACTCGAGTATATACGGTACTAATTATCTTGGGTACCCTCTGGGTGCTTTGTTTGAGTATTCATGCACCTAAGATAATGTTAAAAAAACACAAAAAGTTATTTAAGGGCAAAAAATAAAAAATACTCACCTTTTCTATCTGCAGCTGCTCCCTCCCGGTCTGACGTTGAGAAGCAATAGGGCAGATTCAGCATCATGATAATTTTTTTTCTTATTATCCTATTCCTCCATGCAATTTAGAACCATATTTAGCTGTGCACAGATAGCTATGATGCTGAATTTCACTGAGGTAAACCCTTGAGAAAAGCTGTTTTCTCCCAAAAAAACAACAAAATAAATTCTCATGGTGCTGAATCAGCCGGGGAGGCCGATTCATTAATAGCGCCAGGTAGCGACAGATGAGCGCCAGTAGCGTGATTTTCACAGCGCCAGCTAGTATTCGCTGTGCTTGGCCGGGGTTTGCTTGTTGACAGCGACTCAGTCGGTGTGCGGTAATGTTGAATACGGGGTTAGGGGTCGCTGTTTCACAGGTTCCACGTTGTATGGGTGCGCCTGACAGCGAATGGCCAGAGTGAACGGCTTGCTGCAGATTCATTAAAAAATCACGCTCAAAAATTTCTCGCGCTGTGAATTCCTTGTTTAAACCCCAGAGCGTTGGCGGCGATGTGTGTAAAGTAGTTTTTAACCCCCAAACAACCTTTTTTTTATATGTAAAAATTATACAAGTTTTTCTAAACATTTTGTAATATGAATACATGAATATCAGACCTGTAATATCAATTCTGCACAAAATTTTTTTTTTTTTTTTTTTTTACTTTAAAAAAATTCCTAACATTGCAGAAGTGGTCACAGAATTTTTGATATTAAAAAAAAAAAAAAACGGAAATAGCAATTAATTATGATTATTTAAAGATTGCTCTATTGAAATGCATTGGACCACGCCAGGGAACGCCAGGTCATACCTGTCGCTGTGATGGGATTAGCAGCGGCGCTGTTCGTTGCAGTCGGCTACATGATGAATCCCGCGCTAGCTGACGCTCTCGCCAGCGCTAGCCTCATTTAGCTTGATAAATGCGTCATTGTGACCGCCGCCGGGCGTACTTGATTCGGTAGCCGCCGATAGCTGGCGGTACCTGGCGCTCGTCAGACACTACCTGACTCTAGCCCTTGATAAATAAGGCCGCTAGTTTCCCAGCAGAGCAGGGTACCTTGTGCACAACCATGGGCACTCCACTGTGTCCTTGGGCAGTTATGGACTCGTCCCTTAGCCGTGACTGAAGTTGGGCTGGGCTCAGCGCCACTTCGGGCTGCCAGATCTGGAAGAAGCAGCTGCAAGTAATAAGCGGTAAGTATGGGAGGTCCTGAAGAAGAGGGATTTTTTTGTAAAAACAGCAGAGAGTTTACAGAGCTTTTACTACTAAACTACAAGCCAATTTGCAGGCAGTTTCTGCTATATAATGTTGAAATAACTGCAGTTCCCATGACCATTTATTTATAACATGATCCCCTCTGCTGTGATAGCAAAATTATCAAGTGTTGCTAAGGAGCACAACAGTCACTAGTGGCACCAAAAGTCACAAATCACCAATTTCTGATGTCATACAACTCGCTTTGCACACATTTTTCCATTTATTGGAGGTTTTAAAGTAGACCTCTAGCCAAAAAATCCTATTGGACTGCTGTATCCTCAACCCCTTGCATTCTATTTTTGGGAAATGTCCAAAACTTGGCATAACTGCTCCCCCTTTGTGTGCTCCTGTGCAGGGTGAGCAACAGCCACAATGTAAAACACAGTGAACTTTGCTTTGGTTGCACTGTGCTTCTATAGACTTCTGTGTGCAGTGCTCACTTAAAGTGGACCAAAACCCATATTTTTAACTAGCATCCCCTGAACTGGTCCAAGAGCACCAATTTTCACTGCTCCTGCTTCACTCTAATCCCAGATAATGGCACCTGTTTAAGCTGTAAAGCTCCGCCTTCTCTATTCATTGCCACTGTTGTGTGTGGCAATTATGTCATTGCCACACCTATGCAATGACTGATCACTTGCCATCTTACAGAGAGGGACAGCAAAAAAGTGTTTCAGGACCATTTGAAATGCGAAAATAACCATTTCTAGTTCTACACCCTAAGAAGGGAGTATCAGCAGGGGCCTTGGCCAAATGTATTTCTCAAGTTCAGTGGATTTTAGTCTGCTTTAACTGACAAACCACTGTATGCAGCATTCTCTCACAAAACAGACACATTTCATTTAATAGGCAGATCTGAGCGAGTCCTAATATTTACTTAAAGTGCACCTATGCTCAGAGGGAAGTATATGCCCCCCGTGCCCCAAAACAGCCTGTGTTTCCTTTTTTTTACCTCAGCCTTAGCCCAGTATTACTCCCTGGCTGAGCAGCCCCCCCCCAATGATGATGTAATCAGTTAGCATACACAGCTCAGCAATGGGGAGCACTTCCACCTAACTGCCATTATGTGACAATTTGGTTGTAACTGAATTAGCATATGGCATGCCATTCCCCATAATAGTACTTCCTGTTGTTTTTATTCTTGGTGTTTTTATGAATATTGGGCAAAGGCTGAGGTAAAAAAGAAACACAAACTGTTTTGAGGCACAGGGCTGGGGACCACATAAATTTCTTTTCGGAGTATAGGTGCACCTTGAAGGAGCACAATCCTGAAAAATGGCCCAATGATAACAAAAACATACAAATATGCTGGATGGTAGGAGGAGGGGTCATTTATAGCTCCACGTATCAAGGAATATCCAGCTAGGCTTGATTTTTTTTATTTTAATAGAAGGAAGAGGAAATCAGAGTGACTGGTTCTGTCACCCCTGATACACTAAACCTGTCACCCCTGGATTTTATTCCTAGAGAATAAACCACAAGCTTGACATGAGTTTTATTCAGTTGGGATGTATAAGTGATCCCTCCTTTCATATGGATTTTTTATATTACCACATTTTGCGATAGTGCTCCTCAAAGGACTGTCTGCAAAAGTCAGAGTCTTTCACTAAAGAGAACATTTGACCTATTGTGTACATTTACTTTTTTATGGGGGAAGGGAACTGGTTAGTGATCAGTCAAGGTTTCTGTCATGCTGGGTATCTGCTCAGCATCTACATACATTATATTGCAGCCCTTTGATTTTCTTTAAAATATCCTGAGACTGGAAAGATGTCCAAGACATATGCAAATGAGCTGTACCTCAGTGACGTAAACAGGCTTCCAAGGAGGAATTCCCTTAGGAATTCTAATTGCTCATGCACTATTCCCAAGTGTTCTTATACTCTCTAGCAATCATTAAAAACATTAAATTCTGTTCAGTGATTCATTCAATTTTGGTTTATTGCCGAACTCTGAGCAAATTGTTTATGTAACAGTCGTTTTTAACATTTTTAGCTAGTTGTGACCCCATTTTAGCAGACCCAGCCTGACTTTCAGTTTGGTCAGTGAATATCTTGTTGTTATAGAGACCAAAATGTGACCAGCAAAAAATAAAGGGTTCCTATGCCAGTGATACCACACTGGTCTCTCGGACATTCATGTTTTTTTTGTTAGATGTATTAAAATCACCATAATCAGGCCATGGTCAGCTAAAAGAAACCCTACATGTCACCCAGGTTCAGCTGAGCCCTGTTGTCACGCACAGTTACACCTGACCTATCACATACTGTACATTTCACACACCCTCTGACAGACAGCCAATCAAGTAAAATATCTGCTGATACACTTACCATGGCATCTGAAAACCACAGAGCACCAGTCCCCCGAGAAAATGCATTTTCTAGCATAATTATGGAAATACTTTATATAACATTACATTTTATATTTAGAGAAATTTTAGCCTTTGCTCCAAAGATTTATCCCTTGATTTACACCTGTCAATTTTTTATTACAAACAGCAATCAACCATATAACTCTCTAGCCTAGTGTTCTAGAGTCTAGAAGATTCCAGGAACAGATTACAGCCTGCCTCAGGGCAATCCAAAGATCCGACAGCACCAGCTTGGTCCTCAGCCGCCATTCTCCTCCTTCTTTGCCTTGTGTTCACAACACCAGGTATATCTGAATGACTGGCGTTGGGTGTGCTCAGCTTGGGGGTGTCACCACCATTCATCCAGAATTTATTATTGGTATTTATATGTACAGCAATGAATGCTGATTGGAGGAGAGTCATACATGCACTGTGCAAGCTTGGATTGTGTGGAGTGGTTGGGTGAACCAGAGAGATCAAAACCCAGAACAGTGAAAATCCTGGGTTTTGTTCTGCTTAAAGGCAGCATCCACTTCTTTACCAGAAGTCCTGATGGTTTGGACATACATGGTTTATTTCCTGCAGTATGCTGTAAATTCATTAGCTGGTCTCCAAAGTTTGCCTTTCTAATACTACTTTTTAATACGTTTAATACCATTCCTACATGACCATGTTTCAAATGTGGTCATGCAGCTGTGTTTGTCTCTTGGTTCTCCCAGTGAGAGTGAGCCCGCAAAGCCGCTGTGGTCTGCAGGTGTGGGAATGACTCATCAAGCATCAAGCATTGAATTGGAAACGGGGAGGCCGATTCATTAATAGCGCCAGGTAGCGACAGATGAGCGCCAGTAGCGTGATTTTCACAGCGCCAGCTAGTATTCGCTCTGCTTGGCCGGGGTTTGCTTGTTGACAGCGACTCAGTCGGTGTGCGGTAATGTTGAATACGGGGTTAGGGGTCGATGTTTCACAGGTTCCGCGTTGTATGGGTGCGCCTGACAGCGAATGGCCAGAGCGAACGGCTTGCTGCAGATTCATTAAAAAATCACGCTCAAAAATTTCTCGCGCTGTGAATTCCTTGTTTAAACCCCAGAGCGCTGGCGGCGATGTGTGTAAAGTAGTTTTTAATCCCCAAACCACCTCTTTTTTTATATGGAAAAATTATACAAGTTTTTCTAAACATTTTGTAATATGAATACATGAATATCAGACCTGTAATATCAATTCTGCACAATATTTTTTTTTTTTTTTTTTTTTTACTTTAAAAAAATTCCTAACATTGCAGAAGTGGTCACAGAATTTTTGACATTAAAAAAAAAAAAAAAAAAAAACAGTAATAGCAATTAATTATGATTATTTAAAGATTGCTCCATTGAAATGCATTGGACCACGCCAGGGAGCACCAGGTCATACCTGTCGCTGTGATGGGATTAGCAGCGGCGCTGTTCGTTGCAGTCGGCTACATGATGAATCCCGCGCTAGCCGACGCTCTCGCCAGCGCTAGCCTCATTTAGCGTGATAAATGCGTCATTGTGACCGCCGCCGGGCGTACTTGATTCGGTAGCCGCCGATAGCTGGCGGTACCTGGTGCTCGTCAGACACTACCTGGCGCTAGCCCTTGATAAATAAGGCCGCTAGTCTGATTATATGGTCTATCAACTCTTCCCATTAAAACAGACCTCTAGTCACACTAACTCCTGCACAGGCATCATTATTTCATGAATGCTCACCTGGTCTGTGCTCTAGCACTGCGTGAATGTCCCATGTATCTCTTGGCCTATGAGGTTTTCAGTACTTTTGTCTAGTGGTGAATCAGAACATGCCTTAGCAGCTATCAATGAGCCAAGAAGGCAGAAGGACGAGTATGCTGGCTGATTTTAAAGCTCCTTTAAGGGTTTTATTCAAACTTGCATCTAAATCAGAAATTCTGTGGGTGGGCGTGCCTGGGCTCACAACAAAAATCATGTTTCAGCTTACAGGCCCAGTCTGGTTGAGGTGCCATCATCTTCAGTGCTGGCCAGACCCCATGTGCATCCCTGCTTCCAGTTAAACAGCAGGCTTCCTCCTTGATAGAGGGCCCATAATGTGAGCACCCACCACTGAACACATCCAAGCCAGAATCTGGGCAGAAGTGACCTCTCAGCTTTGAACTGGCTCAGTCTACGAAGGATTGATTGTGTAGACCAGCTGGTACAATATGTTTTTTGTAAGATCAAACTGCCCCTATAAAAATATGTTCTTAAAATATGTGTTAGATGTTAGACTTGTGTTGTCCCAAATATCATTACATTTGCCTAATAATGTATTGCACCCTCCCAGCTAGTTTGATGTTAAAGTAGGGAGTAGCAGGAAGTATATGTCTGCCCTAGATTTTATTACTCAATCATTTATTATTAGAACATATAAAGAGAATAATAGCCAGCACTGTATCTTCAATCCTGCTCCTGTGCATTCAGCTGACACTGTCGGAATACATTTATTCAATTGAAGTCATATTGCATACGTTTTACTGCAGTGTATACAGATTCAAATCAAGTCATCCATTAAATGAAATCTATAATTACTGATTCTAACGGTTTGCTATAAAAGATTACCACAATTTTACTTCATTTTTCATTATTGTAACAAGAGACAACAGACATTCAGTTTGAAAGCATCCTGTTTATTGACAAGATGAATTGTATTGTGAATAAAAGTGTTTTTTTTATTAGTAAGGTAAATATATTGCATTTCATTCTAACAGGACTTCAATAAAGCCCAGCTACAGGTACAACCTAAACTCACCCTTCCATTGACAAAATACTTCCAAAGCATGCATGCAAGATAAAGAGCTGTAAAAATGCCAACTTTGTATATTTTAAATAGCTCTATCTGCCAACTGGTTGTGAGGGAGAATGAGCAGTCACATTTGAGGGGTGGATGGTTTGCCTCAGTTATCTAACTGCTGCCGCAAAACAACCACAGCTTTTGTCTGTGAAGGGTCTCCTTTATCCATGTCAAGTATATCTGTAGGAATACATCAAGGCCACTGGACCTTTTTTTTTAAATGGTTCATTAGTCATTTAGCATACTTTCAAAATTCCAAATGACTTGTACAAGAATCTAGTAGCAATAAGTAGTAGCCCCAGTCCACATGTAAATTAAGGTTTGTTAAAGAAAAAAAGACAGAAGGAAGTTAACATGCTTGGTAAGTCCTGCTGCCACTTGCTTACCTCTGCTTTGAAGTGTATTAATAGTACAAGATTGTATTGTAAAGTTGCAATGAGGGGTCTATTACCAGCTGCTCTCCTTTTAATGTCAGGTTTTAATTTTGCTACCTATGCACAGGCCACAGTCAGTTCAGATAGAATCACAATAGTTATGCCCCTTCCTTTTCTAAATGATAACAAGTGAGAAAAAAACATAATAAATAAGGCTGAAGCAGGCACAACAATGATGGGGCACCCTGACCTTCTGGGTCCTGGTGTGGTCAGACCTCCTATAATTATGCCCCTGCCATAAGGGGACAGGACTTGCTCAAGACAAGCTGCAGATCCATTTCTTGTGTGTTTACAAGAAACACCCAAAGGAGAACCTATCCTCTTTGCTGCCTGAGGGGAACTACAGCAAGATGCTCCCCTCCCCTGACCAGGATGTGGCAACCCACTCCTCAAATAAAGCAGTACCAGAATTGCTAAGGTGTGCAGGGGATGGGGCTGCACCTACTGAGCCATCATTAATTAATGCAGCGGGGCTCCTGATCTCCACTGAAGTACTGCTCCACTGCTGTGACACCTGAGGTAGCTGCCTCACATGGCCTTATTACAGGTGCACCCCTTAAAACACATCAACATTGAGTGAAGTCTGTGTGTACCTACCTGTTGGATCTACTTCAATTTCTCCTGTTGGTTGCAAACTAGAAATATATGTATGCTTATTTATAGCTTTCAGCTTTGCTTATGATATCAGTCAATAATATCTGACATTCTGGCTTATTCCAACACATTTCACATTTATTTTAAGTTCAAAAATAAGGTTATGATTTCACTGGGTGCCCAATGAGGTAGATCTAATATTTCAGGCATAACACCGGGGTGTATCAGGCAGACGGCTGTCATTTTTAAATTGTGCTCTAGCACAAAAGCTCTTGCTGGAACAGGACAAGCAGATTAATTCAAAATCCTCCTTATCTTCCCTTCATAATGCTGAGGAAACGACTTGCTGTTTTGCAACAGTTTCATTGTATTTTGGGAAAGATTTAAAAAGGCTTGTGAAAATGTATGAAAGGTACATAACACAGGATCTAAATTATGACACTCTGTGGATGAAGATTCTGACACCCGAAATGAGTTGTTTGAAAGAACGTGAATGTGAACAAGACACCATCAGTTTTATTATGCAGATTTGTTAACTTGATGTTGATAACGTGTTCCAACTTGTTAACATGTCATTGGAACTGTTTAAAAGCATTCAAATGTCAAGCTTTATGAAACCCTACACTGGCATCTGCTGGTGTCTGCTAGTTTCTGGGACTGCTGAAATGGTTAGTAATTGTAGGCCAGTGTGGGTTTTACACAGTTGGTCAGTCCCAGAGTATCCACTTTAATGATGGCGGAAAGTGACCAAAACTGGAGGAATGTTGCTACTCCATCAAACTTATTTATGACTAGTTTACATCTAGGTACTCGTAACAGTCAATTCAAGAGGTAGTCTTTATCGACCTTTAATACCCGCAGTATGATGGGGGCCTCAACACACCTTGGAGTTGGCATGCAAGTTGCACACCTACCTCCCACAGGAAGCACCACTACACAATTCTCAATTACAAAAAGTATTTAATTGGTACAAAAATTAAAACCATCAAACATATACACACAACAAAGACAATTAAAAACAAACGGTATGGCCGAAAATTGATAATTAATGTATACTGCCCAGACAAGGGCTATCAAATATATATCATGCCCATGGGTGAAAAAAGGTTGTTTTAAATGTATATGAAAAACCCCCTATCTTTTTGTGCCGGCACAAGAAATGTGTGAAAAAGGTGTAACTAAACCCTAATAAACATATCATAAATGGTAAACATACAAATATATGCAAAAAATATGTATAGAAAATATATATATACACAAAAAAATATACAAATGTGTGAGTGTATATATGCTAATGTGTGTAAAATTACACACATGCATATATAAAGAAGCAACAATTAAAGTATAGAGTGAATAAAGCAAACTATGCTATAGTGCTAACATACAGATGAATAAAATATACATATCTAATTATCTAAACTGTGACATACCATTAATCCAACAAAAATATATATACAATGAAAGAAAAAAGTTTTTTTATATATATACACTAGTGCATATCATTATCACAACCAATTAACATGAAGCAAAACCCCCCTCTCACTCTATCTTTCTATCCACCTAATGTTGCACAGGAAACCATGATGAGAGACTTTAAATGTAAACCCAAACCACAATATGAAAAGTGCAAGTGCCGGTAAATAATCCAAACAATACAATCTCACGTGTCGTGGTGTCACCCAGGGCAACAGACCGGCCAACCTTAGTAAGAACTACCCGCGCACGCAGCCCCCATGCTGCTTCAAGGGTCAGGGATATGACGGGGGCCTGATTTGGCATGCCCGGCTCTGTGCACCAGCAACAGCAGCCTAACATGCAACCGCTGGCAAACATTCCGCTTAATTGGGAGGGCTTAAAAATCACTGTGCACCTGCCTGCCTACCCAGCAAACCCAAATGGTGATCAGCGGGCATGTTTTAGGTTGCCGTCAGTGATGCCCAGTCTTCATGCTTGTGAGGCAGGGGTGTTCGGTGGGGCTTCCCCAGTTGGGATTTCTCATGCTTTGGGAATTATATGAAGTAAACTCCCTTTTTAACTTTACTCCATCTCTTTAAATTAGTTGGGAATATAGTAACTTACATGTAATCATTCATGTATGATTTAAAGAATTCATTCTAGAATGACAAAGCAGACCTACAGACAATATCAGACATAGTTATAACACTTGGTCATTGCACTCTGCACAATCCTTAAAAGCCCATTCAAAGAGTAATTCAGTAAGTATTAGTTTAAGGGTGTACATATGGTTATGCTTATTTTAGTTCTTTAGTATTTTCCAAAGAAATCCAAACATAGAATAGATCAACATTTGCAATAATTGTGCTTCTGGAACTTGGCAAGTATTCAATATATATGGTTGCAGTGCTTCTTAAGTGTTTTGAGTTGTGCCATTCCTGGTAGCATATGTGTTGTGCCTTCATAAATCTGCAATTAGCATAAAAGACCCATCTTCTTGTTCAGGCAACGCTCAGATTAAACCCAACAACCATCTTGTAAGTGCAGATGACAGACCTTGTAATGTCTAGCAAAAGAATTTAATCATTGATATTACCCACCCCCTGTTTTCCATCTGTTTGTGTGGCAAACTGACGGTCTTTGAATCAAAGTGATTGGTTATTTCTAATGTCAAGAAAGTAAATTAGTAATACATTCTAATAAGTTATTCACAACAACTAAAAGTTATGCCAAAAATTAAACTTAGAAGCCAGCCATCATATTGGTTATGCAACAGCTAGGGGTTACAAAACAGATAGTGGTTGCAAAAATCTGCCTGGGTATTTCCCGGCCCAGCCAACCCAGGACCAGTCCATGGCATCCCCACTGATTCTGTGTGCCCTTCAAGGGAATCCACTACTCATTCTGCTAGGGGTATCTATATATCAGCAGTTTTAACTAACTGGTTCGACAACTTGGCTTTCTACATCAGCATCCATATTTAAGTGAACATCTTAAAGCAGGCCCCCAGTCAAAAGTTTATTAAATTGCTTACCTTAACCACATACAGATGTGGAATGGCATAAAGATTATCCACTCTAGAATTCCATGGGGGTGACCCTCTTGCCACACACTGATAGTCCTGCTTACACATGAGAATTGGGAGGGTGCTGTACCAGAGGCAATTCACAATTGTGAGAGAGATATGCCTCAGAATCAAGGAGAAGCTTTCCTGTCATTTTTCACACACACGAACACTGAAAAGCAAAAGCTGTTACAATGTATATCTATGGCCGCGGCATCCGCAAAAGCATTCCGCCAGGGGATGCAATGTATACAATGTGTTTTATTCAAAGATGAGTCATTACAGCTGAAGTAGCTTACTACGAGATATGAGGCAATTTTGACTGAGAGACTTTTCAGAATCAGCTTCTTCATGGGTGTGACAATATGGCAGCTGCCATGCATGTTTAAAAGTGCAGAATCTGCCTACTATTCCAAACATCTGCATGGTGTTAATTCCTCTCAATAAGCTTATGTCAATGATTGCCACAGAGGGGCTTTAGGGGAGAAATTAACTAAGCTTTGTTGACTGGAGGTCTGCTTTAACTATCTGGACACCATGCATCTAAGACAGACAATGTCAATGACTGGATAGTAACATTACAAATGCAGTTATCCTTTCACTGTTTTCTGTGGTATTTTATAATCAAGTCTTGCGTGGATTTAGATTCTCATGGCATGAAATGTTTTGACAGATGAAGCTTAGAATTTAGTGAAGTAAATTACAAGAGAGTTATGGGAATATGAGTAGATACAATTGCTTCCAGCTTATCTTCACAAGGGTAGTAGATTAGTGTTGCTCTGGGGAGCCACTATCGGCTGTACCCGTCTGTTTCTACCTGAGTTTTCTACTGGAAAATTCAGTGTGCCCATAAAAGTGTCCAAATTAAGAGTCTTTCTAAAACATATTAAAACATCTACAGTTACTAAACTGCCTCACCAATACTTTTAGCATTCAACCCATTTAACCCATTTACCTGTTTCATTAGGTGACCTTACACTTTAATGTAGATAATCCAGTTGCTGATGCACTATCTCTTAGCATTTGAAAGAAGCTAGATCATTGCATGATAGGCCTGTCAAATGATTAGGGGCAATATCTGAAAGGTGACTCCGTATGGGCTGAATTTGTTTCTCTGCAGTGTTCTATATGTTATTTATTTCATAATTTAGTAATTGGTTAAAATATTGCATTCATATATTAACTCTTTAAGTGCCAGCTTACCTGGAGCTTTTGTCACCCTCTGTTGCCAGACCATGTTTCACTATTTTGCGCTACGCATGTTCAACTGTGATTTTTGAAGGGATTTCTAGGGATTTCCCAGGAAAATTATATATTGTTTTGGGCTTCAACAAGAAATGTTTTGTATGGCCTTTTTTTGTGTATTCTCAATACTTTTGGGTAAAATATGTGCAAAAAAATGTAAAACTATTTTTTGCAATTTGTAGTGTTTTTTTGTAATAAAAAAATGTAAGTTTGTCAATAAAATCTTATTGCGTGTGAAACCCCAATTTCTCCCTGTTACAGCGGTACCACATATGTATTGGTAGACACCCTTTCCTGCCCAGGAGACTCCCCCAAACTGAAACAGCGCTTTAGGAGATTTTCAGATAAAATACAACTGTGCTATGCGCTATGCACACCTTGCAGTTTTTCAAGAAAATCAAATATTTGAAATATCCCCCACAAACTATATATTCTCTGGAAGTACACGCCTCAAGCTTTCTGGGCGTACCAGGCTTGTTTATGTGGGTGTGGGTGTTCTGGAAGTAATCTCTCAATCAATTCTTTGGTTGCACAGAGTTTCCATAAAAATGAATAAAAAGGAAGAATCAGGCCACATTTTCCTAAAAAAAATATATTAAAAAATAGTATATATTTTTTAGACAATTGTCTCCTTTATTTTAAATAAAACATTAACTTTATTAGAGAAAACCATATTGCATGTGAAAGCCCCATTTCTCCTGATTACAATGGTACCACATATGTATCGGTAGCCCCCCATTCTTGCCCAGGAGACCCCCCAAACTGAAAAGAGCATTTTATAACATTTACAAATAAAACACAACTACTATCCACACTATAAACATAAGGGGTTAATTTAAAAAAGAAACAACATAGGGCCCCCCCCCCATTTTTTTGAGGAATCTTAAGGGTTAAAAACCCTTAAAAATCCCCAAAAAATGACATGGGGTCCCCCTTACCCAGCATTACCAGCCCGGGACCAGCTATGGGGGCTTGTAGATCAGGGTGCAGGGGCCAGCTTTTGTGGCCCCCCACCCTGAAACCTACAAGCCCACATACCGTCTGTGGGCCCGGGCTCTTCTGCCCCCCCTGGGCTAGCCGCAGGTGAATTGCTAGCTCCCAGCCTTGTGAACTGGTATAGAGGTCTCATGGATCCCTTACCAGTTCAAGAGGGTTAAATGTAAAAAAACCACACAGACACATTATTTTATTTTTTTTTATACTTACCTCCCATCCATCCATGGGCCCACGCTGATCAGTCACAAGAGGAAGTAAAGGCCCTAAGAGAATTAGAAAACGCACCAGACCTTATCATACGCCCTAGTGATAAGGGAGGTAATGTGGTTCTCCTTAATCAGGAGTACTACATCAGGGAAATTGAGTCCTAACTCAGTGATGAAAGGACCGGATCGGAGAGTGGGAGCCAATCCATTCCCACGGGTGGTACCAGCACTAAATGACAAATTAGACTGGGCTTATGAGGAAAAGCTAATAACCCCTAAAGTATTTGAATTTCTAATGGTCAAGGATTATAATGTACCGGTGTTGTACACCATCCCCAAGATTCATAAGTGTCCCTCTGCACCACCGGGCAGGCCCATTGTATCGGGGAATGGAGGTCCCCTTGAGGGCATTTCGAGGTTTGTGGATGAAAACCTTAAACCGTTAGTAAGGGTGTTACCCTCGTTTGTATTGGATAGTAGTGATGTGCTCCGCAAATTAATGCATTTTGAATTAGAAGGCAATTGGTTATTAGCCAGCATTGATGTGGAGAGTTTATATACCTCCATTCCCCATACGGTGGGCCTTACAGCGGTCTCTCAGGCCCTGGAAGAATTAGGCCCTTGTGATGCGGCCCATAATGAATTGGTAACGGATCTTCTGGAATTTATCTTGATGAACAATTTCTTCCGGTTTAATGGAGAATATTACCATCAAATACGCGGAACAGACATGGGTGCCGACTGTGCCCCGTCGTACGCCTGCCTCCACCTCGGGCGGTGGGAGAGCCTGGAGGTGTATGGGCGGCCGGACTTCGGGGCGCGGGTGGCCCTATGGCTGCGCTACATAGATGATGTTCTGGTTGTGTGGAGGGGCACACAAGGGGAGTTTGAAAGGTTTGTTGACTTAATCACAATGACCGCAATATTTACTTTCATAACTGGACCTCAACAAATTGAATTTTTGGACATTTCAATTAGACGGTAGGGCAACAGATTACATCTACGTACAGGAAGCCCACAGCTGGCAACACCTTGCTTCATTTTTCCAGCCATCACCCATTTCCCCTCCTGCACGGGATCCCGCTGGGACAGTTTCTGCGTATCCGCAGGAACTGTGTCTCTGAGCGGGATTTCGTGCGGGAGGCACGGGAGCTGGCTGGAAGGTTTTGCGAAAGGGGTTACCCACACAGGTTGTACGCACATGTTTCAAGAAAGCGCTAGAAAGCAATCGGGAAGGGTTGCTGAGAAGTAAGAAAAACAGTAGGGCAGGTCAACAGAACCCTAAAAATCAGCGGTTCGGTTGATAACCCAATTTGGTACCCATTGGGACAAATTTAGGACCATCTTAGAGTCTCATTGGCATATCCTACTTTTGGATCCAACGGTGGCCCGATGTGTGGGACCACGACCCTTATTGACGGCCCGACGGGCTAGAAATATGCAAGATCTTTTTGTTCATAGTGGACACTGTAAGATGTGTCTGTACATGGAGAAAACTGCCAGTTACAGTGGTGCAAGAGGAGGGCCTGTGAAACAAATTAGGGGATTCATTAATTGTACGACCACTTATGTCGTTTACATGCTCACCTGCCCGTGCGGCAAAAAATACGTCGGTAAGACCAAACGGGAGCTGCATATACGGGTCGGTGAGCATGTGCGCAACATTAAGAGGATGAATGAAAAAAGCCCCGTGTCAGAGCATTTTAAAATCTACCACCAGGGGAACCCCCAGGGTTTAAAAGCCTGTGGGATTTTTGTTTTGAGAAAGGAGGGACGAAGATGATTCTGGGATAAAAGATTATTGCAGCAAGAATCCCGGTTAATATTTGAAATGGGAACTATGTCCCCCATTGGCCTTAACACCGACCTGGGATTAAGTGCTTTTCTGTAATTTATGGGCTCGATCTCAAGTCCTACTTTTTATTCATTTCATATTTTTTATTTATTTTTTGCTCTCCTTGTCTTCCCTCTTTGGGTCCTCACCCATTTGTAACCCGCCCCCCTAGTAACTGTAGGGGTGTGGGAGTGCTAAGGGTGGGATATTGCTTGGGTTTCTGTGTTTTGTCTCTTGTTTTGTGTTTTTTGTTCTTTCTGGATAACTAGATGGGTACTGGTAGCCTCGGACAATTCCTATGATAGTTGTGGCACAATAGGGAGAGCACTATGAAATGAAATAAAAGAAAACAGCAAAATATAATGTATAGGCTGTAGCAGTAATAGATTCAGGCTGATATTGGCAATATAGAGTTTGTAGGGGAGATGATAATGTATAACTTTATGCCTGAAAGGTCTAAAATTTGGAATTTATGACTTGGGGTTTGCTTGACGCTGTATATAGAGTAATTTATTGATTTTTATTTGTACATATTAGGATTTAGGCAATAATGTAAGAGTGTAAGTATGCAGGTGCGTTGTGCTTTGAAGTGTGTGGCAGAGAAGTATAGTGCTTTGAATGGTGTGAACATATACGTGTGTAACACACACTTGCACCACACAGAAAATAATGGCCCTTACTATAAGCAAAGACTAGCCCTGACTTATGCCTGTGGTACGTGGAGGATGCCTACATATATGTACTAATAATGTGGCTGCTGGACTCAATTGCGGGGGTACCGCTCGTTACATATATACTAAGAATTTCACTCTGGAAATATGTGATGTCTTGTAACTGGTGATGCTGCTTTAGCCTCCCCACCCTCTGCCCAATGGCGGTTGTGATGTGTTTCAAAACTACACGCTGATTGGGGGAAGAGTTCTAGGAGGGGAGGCACTAGACATTGAAAAGAAGGAAGTGGAGGGGCCGCCCACCACCCTGATGAAGCTCCGGTGGGCAGAGCGAAACGCGCGTCGGCGGACGGCCGGCCCAGCCACGTGCATGTCACTCCACAGCTAGCCCCTGTTCTGGCCGACCAGTTTCCGGAGTGTTGCGCAACACATGTGGAGCCTGCCTCCAGTGGTACAGCGGCGGGATTTGTTTCAAGCTAAGTAGCGGCCCTGTATAGCGGCGGGATTCGTCTCAAGCTAAGTACTGGCTCCCGTTGAATTAACTTTCACTGAGCGCGGTGTCGCCAGCAGTGCAGGCAATATTGCCCTGACGGTTTCAGCTCACACAAAGAGTCAAGCTTGGGCGCAGCAGTATTATTACGTGACAATAAGCTGTGTTAACGTCTCTGCAGGCATGGCAAAGTGCTGACCAAGAAGTGGAGCATATGGGCTACGCTATATATACTTTTTGCCGGGGCTGTGTAATACGGAGATATACATGCAGGAGTCTGTTGCATCACTCTACATGAAATGGATGTCTGAGTCAAACATGCAAGCAATTGTTGCACATGTGCACTGAGTTACTTTAGACTTCGGTCAGATACAGGAGTGCAATCAGCAGTGGGGTGTGGATGTGCTTGTGTGCATGGCGTGTATGTTTGTACGGAGGGCCCCGGTTATTTTATCTCACTATGTATGTGTTTTACTGTGTATAGGATTATTACCATATATGTGTGTGCTGGGGCTGTTGCAATCAAAATAAACTGTTGTTTCCTGGCAATTGGTGTGTGAATAGTTAGTGCCGGTCTCGCATGTAACCTTGTTTTTGTGTTGAAGCTTCCAAGTTCCTAACTCATTTGCATGCTTGTGTGATGCCGTTATAAAAAAATGTCTGCTGGACATGGGCCAGCCCATTCATTAACATCAGCCATCAGCCTGTTTTTTAGAGCTGTGCTAAATAGACATTTGTGGGTTTCACTTGAAGGCTAAAACAATTTTGTCCATATTCATTAAGTGGTCATTTGCTTTAAGCGGCCACATCGAATAACATCTTCTTATTAATATTCTTGCTTGGCTTGAAAATGCTCAGAAGTACGGTATGTCATTTGGTTTTGGTTTTCTTGTTTGACTTTGTTTTTCATCATAGCATACTTTCCAATCTAGGACAGTTTATATCATTAAATGATAAACATAACATCACACTTCTATTTGCTTTTAAAACTGGCACTGGGGTTAGGACACATTCTGTTGTTGTAGAATGATGTGAGCTCATGGCACTACTGGGAAGTACATTTACTACATAAAGAAACAGAAAGCTTCTCTCCAGTTGTTCCCTTAGTTTAGTTAAAAATGAAGATTAGGAGCCACAGAAATAAGTATAAGAATGAAGGCAATACCTTACTAAGCATATTTGGATGCATATTTATTAACATGTGCTAGGTAACGAAAATGTAATGTGTTAAATTACACCACACCTCATGGTAATTAATTATTGTTAAAAGCTTACATTTACTGTAAATATTTTCAAAGTCTCTGTCCAGACATGTGCTAACTTTCTGCCCCCTTTTCCTAGTGGGAACAGTGTAAAATTAGCTATTTCAAAGCTTTCTAAAATCTCAAAATAGATGTTAATACCTATATTCTAAGTTAAGCCACAAGCTTTGCTTCCATTTCTGGGTGGGGTTGAGCTAGAAAGTGCATGTCATGGAGCAGCTTTGTGAGTGTTAAGCATGCTCTGCTGTGGTCAGAACTGGCTGCAGGGCCACTGTGGCTTGCTGGGCTCACTTTTGAGAAAGCCACAAAGGAGAAAGTGATCACTTAGTAGGCCCTGTGTTTTTCTGTGTCAAAACAGCTTGCCACATTTTTTTCAAGAGTTCAGTTCTTCTTTTTAGTCCACCTGGTCAATTGGAGTATTCATTTGGCCTTCATAAACAGACTTGTCTTTCACCCTTAAGGATGTATGGAAAATGTCTGACCAGTGTTTAGGTTTAGCAATGTCTGGGGAAGAGTTTATTTTCCACTATGTTGTATACCCACATTTCAGTGGCATAGATAGTGGCTCAGCACAGTGCAATGCAACACCGCGCACATCTACACACTTTTGTACTGCGCTATGTCTGTGTGGCGCCTTCAGGTGATTGATAAAGAGAGGAGGTAAAACAGATTTTACGTCAGAAAAAAGCCCAGCTAAATGTGTGATCACTTGTCTGACTGGCCCATTGCTTTGATAGAGGAGTTGTAGAAATTTAAGGCACCCCTCCCTTTTTTGACTTATTGCACCCTGATTTTTTTTATCTATAGTAAGACACTAATCATCACAGGACGAAAGTAAGAGATTCCAAGTGTTAAAGCAGAATAAAACCCACTGAACTGGTGTGGATACGCCCTTCTTAGGGTGTAGAACTAGAAATGGATAGTTTCATTTTTCTAATTGTCCTGGAACACTGTTTTTTTTTTTTTTTTTGCTGTGCCTGTGTGTGAAATGGCGGGCAATAAGTCATTGCATAAGTGTGGCAATGAATGGAGGAGGCGGAGCTTTACAGCTAAAGCAGGCAGAATTATCTGGGATTAGAGTTAAGCAGGAGCAGTGAAAATTGCCAAAACATATTCTTCATAGGGGAAGCACTACAGGGGTTGGTAGTTGGGGCAGATGGGTTTTGGTCTGCTTTAACTTAGTGACAGAAGCAGGTAAGAATCCACTTCATGTACAGTACCGTATAAAGGTCTATCTCCATGCTGTCAGTTCTGTTTCATTTTTTGGTTTTACCTTCCTAGCTTGCACATGTCTGATGGTGACCCGGATTGTTCACAATTATTTAGAGCAGTAGAACAGCGTTATAAAATTCAGTCTTCATCTCTGTTCCATGATTGTATTTGCTGCTGTGTTTCCAGAATAGAAATACTTTGTGGAATAATCCTGTAATAATCATATTTTAGGCTTTGGTTTTTTATTTTGTGCTTGTAGACAGAACTTATCCCATCAATAATATCCTGGGATTGCCTTGTATTTTGTGCTGCAGCATTTTCTTCTAGCATATAGAAGATTACAATGGATTAGCTAGAAGAATAAAAGGTTCCCTGATCTGTAGACTATTTTAATTTCATTTATAAAGAGACAACACAGAGGATTCAGTCACTCTTTGCTGTACTGTGACACAACATAATCGACTTGATTCAGTAAATATGTATACCTAAAAATGCATAGCCTCACAATGCTGCTTAGCTTGGAAACGCCAACACTATTATTGCTGGTAAATTTTGTTAGTTATCTAATTCTCTATCTCAGAAATCCTGTCGGATGACTAGCAAACTGTCTGCAAGAAAATTACAGCAAGTGAGTCAGCCTTATTTCTACAAATATATCATGACCATAATGAAAAACAAAGTCTATGTGCCAGGTTTTTATTCATTTGAAATGCATATTGGAGTTTTCTCATAAATATAACATTTTAAACAATTTGCTTATTTGAATTATGCCATTTGTGACACAGTGGCAGCATGGACATGAGGTGGTAGAATGTGTTTCCTTTGGCTCATAAGTTTTTTATTCTACCTTAGTCTGTGGTCTCAATAGTCTGCTGTCACTTGTATCCCCCCCCCCCCATAACTGGACAGAAGATGCCTTTAAATTAATAGGAAACAGATACTTTCAGCGCCTCCACTACTTTGAGGCCGATTCATTAATAGCGCCAGGTAGCAACAGATGAGCGCCAGTAGCGTGATTTTCACAGCGCCAGCTAGTATTCGCTGTGCTTGGCCGGGGTTTGCTTGATGACAGCGACTCAGTCGGTGTGCGGTAATGTTGAATACGGGCTTAGGGGTCGCTGTTTCACAGGTTCAGCGTTGTATGGGTGCGCCTGACAGCGAATGGCCAGAGCGAACGGCTTGCTGCAGATTCATTAACAAATCACGCTCCGAATTTTTTCGCGCTGTGAATTCCTTGTTTAAACCCCAGAGCGCTGGCGGCGATGGATGTAAAATAGTTTTTAACCCCCAAACAACCATATTTTTTGATTGTAAAATTATACAAGTTTTTATAAACATTTTGTAATATGAATACATTAATATCAGACCTGTAATATCAATTCTGCACAAAATCATTTTTTTTTTTTTTTACCTTCAAAAAAAATCCTAACATTGCAGAAGTGGTCACAGAATTTTTGACATTAAAAAAAAAAAAAAAACATTAATAGCAAGTAATTATGATTAATTAAAGATTGCTCCATTGAAATGCATTGAACATCGCCAGGGAGCGACAGGTCATACCTGTCGCTGTGATGGGATTAGCAGCGGCGCTGTTCGTTGCAGTCGGCTACATGATGAATCCCGCGCTAGGTGACGCTCTCGCCGGCGCTAGCCTCATTTAGCTTGATAAATGCGTCATTGTGGCCGACGCCGGGCGTACTTGAGTCGGTAGCCGCCGTTAGCTGGCGGGACCTGGCGCTTGTCAGACACTACCTGGCGCTATCGCTTGATGAATAAGGGCATTAATGTATTACTATGTTATAACACCTAATTCAGTGGGTATAAAAAATCATTTAAAGCAATCCTCTACCCATATGTTAACCACTTCCTCATTTACGAGTGGCTGGCAGTCCCGGTGACCAATCTGGATTTCGCAGTGGGCTTGCACATTAAACCTGAATAGTTTCTATTGATTACATGATTACCTGTGATTTGGTGCCATACACCATCAATAAGGAAGTATACCTTCACGTCTTTCAATCTGTTAGTTGAAGGGTATGCATATGCATGCAACCACATTATTTTACCTCCTTACTTTTTGTTTTTACACCTAAAATTTTTTTTTTTTCAATTTAATTTTACAGATTGCAGGTAGCATTAAAGGCGAAAACATTTCTGACATGATTCTGATTTTATACATGGTAATTTCAGTTGAGTGAATGAGTAGTATTTAATTTTGATTTTGTTTTTGACTATTAAGCTATATGATCAACAGTATCATCCCTACTTATTTAATTATACTTTGCATTCTATTTTAACTTTTCAAAAGCCAAAGCTCTACTGAAACTAATTGGATTTGAAAAGAGCCATGATAGTAGCCATGGGAAGTATTTCTTCCCTCATCTTTTTATCGCCAGCATCAGTTAGGGCTTAATTAAACTCACAGCAAACACAATTACCAATCAAATTATTAAGGGAGATAGAACAATCATGTATTACTCTCAGAGATGGTTTCAAAACATTTGTGTGAGGAAATATATAATGCTATTCTCAAACCAAACCATAGTGGGTTATATTAGAGCCTGGCTGTCCTTTGTAATTATGTTTTAAGTGGTGTCTACTTTTGGGACAGCTTTGCAATGGAGCCCACCTCCCTCTTGTCATTTTACGCGGGTGTTAAGTTCTGTTGTTTCATTACAGTCACAAATAATATCTAGCTCAATTCAATGGAAATGAGATTTAAACCCAGCTTGGTTGACTTGAACTGAAGTACAAAGTTACTGCTTTAATTAGGTAACAACGGTGACTATAAAATACTTTTCCAGAAATGTCCAAAAGACAACATCCTACCCCACTATTTAAACTCTTTATTTATACATTTTCCCTTAATATATAATCATAAAGATACAGCACTAATCCTTCCATCTTACATTTCTTACTCAACAATCATCTTTCTATTTTTATAGCCAACTATTCACTTCCTACAGCCCCCATCCATGAGAGAGAAAAAGAAAGAAGAAAAAAAAGAACGTTTTTATTAGGTGATGTTCCCTTCAATGTATCCATTCATTCTCTCCCTTTCATTCCTGCCCATCCAAAAAAATGTTTTTCCTTTAATTATTCCTCTCATTCTCTTCTCTTTCATTCCTACACACCACTTACCTCACAAAACACCATTCAACATGCTCGACATACTATATTCCAATTCACCTTCCGATCATTTACCACCCTAATCTATCTGTTCTTACATATCCTTTATTTCCTGGATCTTCTTCATCCATTCCAAAACAGTTGGACTTACCTCTTCTAATTCCTCAGGATCACCCATCTCATGGCGTTTATCAACCAAAATGTAATTCAGTCTTCCATTGTTTTATACTCTTTCCTGTTAAATGTAGATGAAAAATTTCCCAATCTTCCCCAATCACATTTATCACCCTTCCCACCTCATTCCAAAATGACACACATTCCCCACAAATATGTGGAAAACATTTTTTTTGTTGGTCAGATACCACTGTGTAAGATAAAAGTAATATCCTATCTTCCAAGTTTGTGTTGACACTGGACATTTTTGTATTCAGAAAAAATACCTTCTTCCACTCCTCCTCTGTTAAGTTTTCCCTTAAGCTAATCCTGTCCTTGTCATCAAAAGTGTGTACACAATCGATATTACTCTTTTAAATCTTTTTTCTTTCTCCCCTAATTTCTCGAATGTTCTTAACCTTCTACTTCATTTTTTCTTTTCTCCCATTTTTTTTACCATAAAATGTTGAAAGACAGTCAGATTCCATTGGTCCAACCTTGTGTTGTCTTGTTAAATCCTCCAGGAATTTCCATTCATTATTTTATTATCAGATCTTTTGCTCTAATCATCTCAATTTTCCCCCATTCTTTTAATTTAAACCGGACCGTCGTCATGATTTAATGAAAAGCCCAAACCCTTAAAAAACTATTCCCCAGCATCTAAAATTAATATATTTTAAGTTTTTAGTCACTTATTATTCTTTCCCCCACCCAGCAGCGACTCTGTTCAGGACTCTAGGATATGGGCGCCGCCTTCTTGACTCAGAAGCATCACATACTGAGGAGAAGAGAGTGGGGTAAAGTGCAGGGGACAGGGTTACATCTGTGCAAAGCAGAGCTGCTGCATGATGCTGCATAAGCCGCCATCTTGGATGTTTAAAGGCTCATAACATGCAGTAGATGCAGGTAGAATGATTTTTAATGTGAGCAATCTGTATGTACAGGGTGTGGGAAACATATAAGATAGGCTCTAATTCAGGGTGAAGGTCTGCTTTAAGTCTTTTTTTTTTTTTGGATTATCATTATTGGTGACAGTCTTGATGCACGTTTTCTAACTATCTTACCTTTTGGGGTCAGAAAAGGATAGCAATCCCAGAATGCAGAGGAACACAGTCAGAAGACACTTCCTGTTTGCAGGCTGCCTGATGCTGTATGTACACGTTTTCTAACTCTCTTACCCTTTGAAACACTATTGCTGTATTTGTTATTGCTGGCAACAGATCTTGATTTTTAATACCTTATATATTGCCCATATTCAATTTTTTATAGATACTTATATCTTATATCTATAACTTTTATCTATCGCTATCCACCTCTTCTCACCTTTATTCCTTCTCCAATCTAAAACTTTGCAACTGTGTTGCCTGCCAGTACACATCAAAATGAGGAAAGCCTAGTCCCCCCTCATTTTTGCTTTTCTTGAGTATTTCCAGTCGTAAATGTGATTTCATATTCATCCATATAAATTTACTCATTCCTGCATTTAGACTCCTAAAATAATTACATGGTATTCTACACGGTACCGTCTGAATTAAAAAACATAACTTAGGCAGTATCATCATGTTTATGATATTTACTCTCACTATCCAAGTGTTTCAGGCTTTTGTAGAACATTTGCTCTATAACCCCCCCCCAAAAAAAAAGAAAAGCGCTCCTAAAGTCGTCTATTTCTCTCCTCCGAAAACCTATAGGGAGGGCGATATTTCTATATTAATCTTAAAATTTTAAAATTTGATATCCTCCCAAAAGTTTCAAATTCTTTTAGTAACACCAGCACACCAACCTGTGAGTTCTTAATATAAAACAATAAATCATCTGCATTGGCGGATAGCTTATTTGTTTCATCCTGAACCTCTACTCCAACTATATCTGCATTCTTTCTAATAGATCTTAAAAAAGGTTCCACATCTAAAGCAAGGATAACAGGGGACATACAGTGCCCCTGTCTTGTACCGGTATTCATTTGCACCTTTCTCGACAGTATAAGGTTTAAAAAACCCACTCCAATTCCGATGTGTCTCAGCTCCATCTTTAAGTACCACCGTCCTGTCAAATGCCTTTTCAGCATCTGTAGACAGGATAAAGTGGGGGCACTGCTGCTGCTTACTATTGGCAATTTCATTCCAAGTCATCAAGGTATTGGCCATAATTTTAATATGTGCATTTAATAAAGAAATCAGTCTATAACTGCTAAATGATGTGGGATCCTTTCCTTGTTTATGTATCACTGTAATGTAAGCCAAAGTCTCTTCTTCAGGAATCTTTTCATTATTTTTGTTTTTCTCTTACATCACTCATCATTGCCAGAAACAGATTTTTTTACATTGGAAGAAATATTTTATAATATTCGAACCCATATCGATCAGGACCGGCTGCCTTTGCATTGGACATTTCTTTCACTACTTGCTCTAACTCCCCTGATGTAATCGTTTTTTTTTTCCAAATCCTTCTTCCATTACTCTGTTAATCTAGGCATCAAAGCATCCTCAATATATTGCCTTGCCCTCTCTATCTTTCTCATATTTCCATCTTTTCTATTCTTGAATAGTCTATAAGTTGGTATAATACTACCTAAACACATCTGCTATATCTTCCATTTTATTTTTATTTTCCTGTTTCGAATCTACTATCGTTGCAATGTAATTTGATTGTTGCTATTTTTTAACATTTTTGTTATTTTTTCTATTTTTCATTTTTATTTCTTTTTTCGTAAAGTACTTCTACACCTTATAATAATATATCTTGCTTTTTCCATTAACAATTGTTCTTTTAAAAAAGTTGTTTCAAAATGACTTCTGCTTGGGTTTTTTTACGTGTTAATTCTAATTTTCTAATTTCGAAATCCAAATTATTCTTAATAAATTACATTTTTACAATTCTTACAGAGCAGAGCCACTTGCAACCCAGTTCCTTATATCTATGTATAATACCCCATATGAGAACTTACCAAAATCTCACTCCCTCTCCATCGCACACCCTATAATGACGGTGCACCACTTCCTCCTTTCCACTCTGTATCTCTTTCGTCTTCCCCCCCCCTTCTTTCCCTTTCAGACCAGAAAATTGTTTTATTTTATAACTCTGACTTGCAGACCAATAGAAAAGAAAAAGAAACACAAATAAGCTCAGCACATTGAGGACATCCTTTTTGCACATAATAATGGAAGCTTGCCAAAGAATGTGGTATTACCCTTTAACCCCTCCAATGCCAGCCATGTAAATTTCATATGCCTGCCTTTCCCCCCTGCTAGCGGCCAAAAAATAAAAAAGCCACTCACCTGACCCCCTCAATCAATCCAGCCAGGTCTCCTCTTTACTCAGGGGTCTCCAATTCCCTCCCTGGCCTGAAATCTTCAGATGTGGTGATTGCAGAAGAGAGCGGTGGAGGGACAAGGGATCCTCTAATCCCCTGCCTCCCTATTCCCCTCTCCCTAGCAATCATCGCATCCATCATTGAGATCAGCGAGGGACAGAAGAGCTATCGATCAGAGGTGAGTAAGGAAAAAAACTTTCTTTATTTTTAATAAATGTAAATTTTTCTAATGATGTATGTGTTTTGTACAGTTAACTCTTCATTGGCTGGTAAGTGATGAGACCCCTAAACCAGTTCACAAGGCTCAGGGTCTGGCAAGTCACCTGTAGCTTGCGGGTGACTTGCATTTAACCCCTAGCCTCCCATTACCTGCCACCCCAAAACCCGGGGGGGGGGGCAGAAGAGCCCGTGGGCGCGATGGCTACTTGGGTTGGTAGCCTGCAGGACTTGGGGGCCACCGAAGCTGGCCTACACGCCCTGTTCTAAAAGCTATGCATAACTGATCCCACGCTGGTTATGCTGGGCAGGGGGCCCTATGCCATTTTTTTATTTAACCCTTTCTAGTGTGGGTAGTAGTTGTAGTTTACTTGTAAATGTTATAAAGTGCTCTTTTCAGTTTGGGGGGTCTCCTTGGCAGGAACGGAGGGGGGCGGGCTATTGATACATATGTGGTACTGTTGTAAACAGGAGTAATAGGGCCTTTACATGCAATATGGCTTTCTTGAAAAAAAATACATTTTATTTAAAATAAACAAGACAAATAAAAAAAACTTGTTATTTTTTTTTAAAACATAGTGAAAAATTACCTTTCAACAGAGGGTGACAACATCTCAAGTAGGCTGTCAATTAAAATTACCTATGTATGTTGGGTATTGTTCTGTTCGGGGGACCTTCTGCTTTCAGATTAAGTTTGTTTTTTCTTGTTTGCCTATTGATATTTTAGGAAAATGTATTTTTTATGCATTTTTTAGATAAGCCCTTTGCAACCAAATAATTCTCTGAGGGATTACATCTAGAAAACTGCGTCCATGTCAACAAGTCTGGTATGCCTAGAAAGCTTGAGGTGTCTACTTCCAGACAATATATAGTCTGTGGGGGGTATTTCAAATGAAAAGGATTGTTTTTCTTGAAAAACTGCAAGGTGTGCATAGCAGTTGTATTTTATCTGAAAATCTCCTAAAGCATTGTTTCAATTTGGGGGAGTCTTCAATACATATGTGGTACTGTTGTAACTGGAAGAAATGGGGCCTTTACATGCAATATAATTTTTTTGAAAATAATTTTTTTGAAAACTTACATTTTCTATTACAAGGAAACACTACAAATACAAATATATATATATACCTAATATTCACCCAACATTTCACCAAAAATATTGAGTATGCACTAAAACAAGGCCAAGCAATACATTTCATGTTAAAGCCCAGACAGGCTTAAAAAAAATAAATACTTTTCCTAGAAAATCCCTGAAAAAAAAACACAGTTGAACATGTATAGCACAAAATATTGTAAAATGGTCTGGCAACAGAGGGTGACAAAATCTACAGGTAGCCTGGCAGTTAAAGGGTTAAGAGCCAAACTGCTGGCCCTTATAATGCTTATAATTAATATTAAACTCGTTTATTTGTACAGAACTTGCATTGTGCCTTGTAAATAATTGAAACGTAGAATCTATATGGTCAAAAATGTTTTATTTTGGGTTATTAAAATTGACTTTAATGGCTTCTTTTGCTTAAAAAGTGTAATTTGGCCAAACGCACTGTAAAGTTTGCCCCCTTTGTCCCCAGGAAAAGCGTCAGTACAAAGTGGCGCTCATTGGCTGGCTGGGATGATCAGCTGGTGGGTCCAACTGGTGCTGACATAGGCCGGCCAATACCTAATTGCAACAATCAAAGCTAATTAGTAGCGGTTGGCACAAGGCCTGCTACCGCCAATGTAGTACACAGCACAGTGCCAGATAAGACGGGAATGCCGGCGCTCCGAAGCGAAATTATGCTAATGAACGCACATCATAAATAAGGCCCTTAGCGTTTTTTTCATTGGTAGCTGCTGCCTGCTGACCTTGGTCTAGAAAAGCATTGGCTCATCATGCCAAGACAATAATCCATCATAATTAATGTTGCTTTTTCACCTCTTTGCTTCCCCATTGTTCTCATTTTCTTATGGGGATGTAGAGCACTAGGTTTTATTGATGGGGTCTGTGGTACACTTGGATATTAGCACTTATTTTTATTTTTATGAATTTGTATATTGTTCTGGGTTTACACTTCATATTTATTATATTGATTATTATAACTAACACATTCTTTTTCTTTGTAATTTTGGACATTTTACTGAATTGATGCCCTATATTTATTGACATAATTATTGCACATTATTGGGAAGTTATTTAAGGGGGAATCCCTTGTTTTGTCTTGTGAATTTGTGTATGTGTTTTGATATGGCATAATATGTTTCATACTTTTGTAGTAAAATTTTGTTCTGCTGGGTCCTGGAGATTATTTCTCCCTCCCAATTTATATCTCCCTTTTTTTTTCCTATTTCTTTTGTGTGACCGTGGGTGTGTGCTGCTATCCATAATAATTATTGCTTTTGGAGTTACATGATAATTTTCAGTACCAGATTTTGTAATGTTTTCTTAGATCCTTACTGGGCCACAGGATAGAAAATGCACATACTGTATGAAATTAGGAAAATTATTGGGTCCTTTTGTGTGTCAGTTCATTTACTTTCAAGACAGATGAACTTTTCCTTTATCATTTCACGTACAGAACCAAACTGTGAAGGAATATTGGAGGCCAATTTATCACTAGCGCCTGGTAGCGCCACTTGAGTGTCTGTAGTAAGACGCTATTGGTGCCTCAGCCACTACGCTGGCCACAGGCAGGCGCTGTTAGTGTTCGGCGGTGTAGGCTACCCATGGCGCTGTGTCTAGTCTGTTTTTTTCCAATGGAGCTAGCGGCAGGTGGGGAGGGCCAGAAATAATTAGTATTTAACATGTAAATGAACAGCGGCAGCATGGACACTGTGCAACCACGATATTCAGACAAACAGAGCCATGTGTAATACAAAATAAAAAGGCTTTAACTGAGGATGGCAGCCCAAAACACATAGAATGACATTCAGAACATACAAATGACATGACACATGATTGGCAAGCATGACAATGCAAGTTAGCAGCAGGTAGCCTAAGTACAATAATGAACGCAAAAACATTCTGAACAGGCCATGGATCCCGTGTCACTTGACTGAGCAAAAAAATTCATATATGCTAACCAGAAGTCACCAAAAAATGGGACTGGAATGACTAATTGAATTATATGGGAGAATGAGACTGAGCGCCTGATGTGATGTGGCGCTGTAGAGAACACAGTGCCAGTGCTAACAAATCACCCGGCACTCCTGATACATAGAACATTACATGGCGCTAGGAGAGGCGCTAAACATTATCATAAATATGACTTGCTGGTTGCACTCATGAAAAACACCTGCCGCTATGTGGCATTAGTGTTTCTTAAAAAAATTGGGGTATGATTTGACAGACTTCATAAATCATACTGCTAGGGATTTTGAACAATGGGACAGTCAGATCTCCAATAAGTTAGCATTTAACAATCTTGCATAAAGGGGGATAACCTGCTCTGTTATACATCAAAATGCAGACAAGTAAGGATAGTTTATATAAGGAGCAAAACCAGCCAGTTGGCGACCTTGCAAACAGTAAATGATTGGACTGGAACTTTAATCACTCAGAAAAATTACCAGGGTCTACATAATGCATTCACCAACATATTGCATATGGCCTTGATGGCATGTCTCATATTTGGGTTGTTCATAGACAGGAGCTAATTTTCATCCTTTCTAGTTCCCATGTTCATGTCTGAGCACCTGTGGAAAATGTTAACCCTTTCCAGGTTAAACATACACTAGTATGCAAGAGTACAGTATATTCAGCATAATGGTTGATAAGTCCAGAGTTAAATAATGTGTGGCTTACCTATTCAAGTGAAGGAAGAGGCAGAGCCACATAGAGTTGACTGATAACAAGGCAGATAGTCCTTTTTCTCTACAGAGAAACTTGTTTAAGGTAGAGAGCTTGCCACATTTATTTATCTTACCCACCCCCTAAATGGAAACTGTCACTTTGAACATCAGCAAGTGAAAATAGTTGCAGCTCTGAGGCCTGTCTACATCGGCCAAGCTTTCCATTTAAACATCAGCATCAAAATCTTTCTAACTTTATATATGTAATGAATATGCAATATATTGGATCTGTCTCCATATCTGTGATGTCTACTCTACAGTCTCAGCTTCGAAAGCTGCAACTCCGGGTGCTAAGGTTTTGCGGGGGGGGGGGGGTTAAAAAAATTACTCACCTTGTTACCCCATCAAGCATGTTCCCCTAGGACCCCTTGCGGCAACTTCACAGATTGATATACCCTGCTTTGTGCCTGTTGGCCCAGTAATTTGAAAACACAGTGACGACAGGAAGAGTATGCAGAAAACAAGATGCCCATCTGTGTAGCATTGCTGTTGCATTGTCGTTGCTCAGGGCAAATGTGCTGATGCCAGGACCAGGTAAGCTAAATTTTTAACCCCCTCATCCTGCCTTAATGCTGGAGTAGAGAGCCAGGGGAGGGGGCACTAAAGACACCTGTTTTTGCTTTAACATCCTTGTAACACCTATGGTGCTAGCAAAAGCCGTAACAGGTGTGATGCTTGTTGACTCATTTTTGGTGTTGCGTTTACAGCTCCTTTAATGTTGAAGAAGCTTAATAACTTTTGTGATATTTACTTTATGTGTATGTGATTATAACTTTTTAGTTCTGCATTGCTTTACCAAGTATATAGTGCTAAAAAGGTTACCTTAATGGAAATTTGATCATAGGCATGTATGATGTTGTCATCTGCAGCAGCATGGCTGATAATAATAAATGTGGGCTTTTGATGACCACTAGCTTATGAATCTCAGATATATGGAGAGCCTTTTTGTTTCCATTTATGCATCAAAATTATTTTGTATTTTTTAGTAGCAATTATTTTCAATAGATATAAAATGTTTCATAAATAACTGCTATCTCAATGGCAGGCTTAGTAAGTGTTTACATGTTGCTGTAGGAAAACTCCCAGAGGACCATAAGTGTTCTAAGATACTGACGTTGCTATGGCAAGCTTTTTTTTCTTACTGAACATCAGTTTGCTGTTAAACACCCGGTGTGTGAAATGTTCTTTTCAAAAGCATACTGTTTTAAAGTTGTCTGAAAAACTGCTGGTTGATTTTCATTTTCGTCTGCTCCACTACGTGTTAGCTTTCGCTTGTCCTTAGCCATCTTGGTATCAGCCAGATGATTGAAAAATAGCCTTATTTACTATGATTGAGCAAAGGTATAGAACTGCAGCAGCTAAAGCCATCTAAAGAATAAGGCAAGAGTCATTTTCATTTTCCAAAACTAAAAAAATTATAAGGGTTTTCAACATTTATATTTACAGTAAAATAAAGAAAACTTTATGACCAGTTGTACTCTAGCATGCAGTTGGCATTTATTCAACTAATTGAATCCATTAATGGCAATTAAAGAGGAACAACACATGGGAATTTCACGCTCTTGGGTATTGTTCCTCTCAGACTTGGCATCCTGATTTGGGATGCCTTGTTGTGTGTATCTCCCCAATTCCCTGTAAAACTCCCCTTCCTGGAATTTCCACGGCCCACTCAGCCAATCAGTATGCTCAGTTTCGTTTGGCTCCCTTCAGTTCTGCTAGCAACCTTGGGGGTTTCACACAGCAGTGCATCCCAATTCCGAGTGGAACTTGGATGGCCCTTCCTCTTTAAGATAGGTTCATAGTGTCAATCATTCTGTCCCTGTATGTAGCATAAATTACTTTTTGATTACAGTCTCAGGTTTCTGTTTATTCCAGAAGGTGTAGAACAATATGGTGGTGTGAGTTCCACCGCAGCATATATCAGTGATTAGTAGCATTTTCTATCTTGCTGGCTGACTGACTATTCTTAGATGGCGCTGGACTGCATAGACATCGAAAATAGGCTCCTCCCGACCCCTCAAATACCCGGGGACCTCCCACAAATCCCCAGAATTTCTCTGCAGTCTGGCTGCGAAAGACGAGAAATTGGCTCTCTACTTACAGGTGAGCGGGGTTATTAACCTGCGGCCCTGTAGGACTATTCCCACCCGTTACACTTTTAATATGCCTCCCAGCCTTGGTTGCGCTGGTCGGGTGAAGGTAGACAGCACCGCTGTTGGTGCTTACGAGCGCTGCTCCACCGCAATCCCCCACCAAAGGGTAGGTGGTTCAGGCTTATGGTGAGCCTCTATGGGATGCCCCTCCCACACTATTGCCCTTTGCCCCTGCCTATCAGTGGGCCGTATTTAAGTGGCCGCCGTCCTCCATCATCCTCCTTGTAGTCTTCGGGGGAAAAGAGAGGGGATGTGTGTGTGTATGTGTATAGATATGTATTTTATGCAGTCTGTGTTTTCTCTTTTCACATGCCTTTATTCTTGTGTCAGCCGCCGCGCTGACTTGTCTTTACTGCTGTTTAAATTTGCCACCGCCGCCGCCACGCGCTGACTTGGTTCCGCGCTTGGCGGCGGCATTACCTCAGGCGCTTGTGCACCATCATTGGCTGTTGGCCGTTCTGGCTTCCCGCTCTTCGGGGGGGCGGGGCCTGTCTTTGGCGCGTTCCGTATCATCGCTGTTACTGGTCCACCCCTCGAAGTATACTGACGCCATCGTTCCTGCTTGCTTGGCCTATGCACAACGGACTCCTACCTACCGCAGTCCGTAAGTGCCCTTGCGGGCGGCTTTATTTCTTTCACTTTGGTTACGATGTACTTAAGGTCTTGTCTGCTTATGTCTTTCAGGCGGGACGAACCCTTCTTGGCTTCTCCCGGCCCTGTTTTTAGTATATTGTTGTAGGCCTTGTAAAAATTATACTCCCACTTCCCTAGCGGGTTATTGGGGCATCCAGGGTTGCTACATAGCATTATTCCCTATCGGCGTATAGCGCCGCTATAATCACCATATGGAGGCATCCAAGGATAATGTGACCGGAGTCCCTTCAGGACAAGATCGGCTGTGTGTAGCGTGTGGGCAGCCTCATGCTAACGCTGACAAGACGCGGGTCTGTGTATCCTGTGCTGAGCAGGTGCTTGCATTGCAATCTGGCCTGCCAGTGGCTGCACCTCGTTTCACTTCACCTACTCCCCCAAGCTTAAATCTCACTCCTGCTGAGTTGCATACTAGTGGGGATTCTCAGCCTGATGTGTCTTCTAGACTGGCTACTGTTGAACAGATTATTGCGAAGTCCTTAGCGCGTAAGACCCCTGCTAAGAAGCGGCACTTGACGCCTAATGTTACTGTTTTCCCTATGGGAACTGAGGAGTTTTGGAATCTGTGTGGCTATACCCCATCTGATGAAGGGGAGCTCTTTTCTGATTCAGGCTCATCTGATGAGAGACCAAGGGGTCATGACGATTCTGGCTCTGACCCCATGGGCCCCGGATGACACTGACAGATTATTGACCCAGATTTTTGAGGTTCTGTCTATCTCTCTCCCTGTTGAGGCTCCCAGGCAAAGAGGGGAGCTTTTCCATACAGCAAAATCACGTTTGGAATTTTCCGAGCAGGCACATTTCCATAACCTTGTGCTCAAGGAATGGGAGCATCCCAGTAAACTTCCCGGGGTTCCAAAGAGTTGGGATAGGAAGTATCTCTTTCCTGCTGAGGTGGTTAAATGTTGGTCATCCCCCCCCCCCCGAGGTGGATGCCCCGATCCTAGGGCTATCTAACACCTCTGTCATGCATTCCCCTGATTCTACTACCCTGTGGGATGCTGAGGACTGGCGCATTGACCAGCTGGCATCCCACACCTTTCATGTGCGGGGACGGCGCTGCGCCCGGTCTGTGCCTCTGCCATTACTGCTGTGGCCACTAGAACCCTTATCAGAAATATGCCTGATAGTGCCCCTGATGATTTACCTTGTGAGGTGTTTAATGCACTCTCCAGTTGTGATGTTTTTGTAAATTTTGTCCTATCAGCATTGGATGACACCATCAGAATGTGTGCCAGAACTTCTGCCCTCATGGTGGCTCGGTTTGGCTGCGCCAGTGGTCTGCTAACAACGCTGCCAAGAAGGCCCTCACTGGTTTTCCCTTTAAAGGACTGAACCTGTTTGGGGACCACCTGGACCTTTTTGCTAAGGTTACCTTAGCGCAGGCAGAAATCTCGGCCCTTTCGGGGTCAGGGTTCCTTCTCCTCCCCTTACCGTGGTGCAAGACAGGGAAGGGGGGTTTCTTTCCCTGGGGCCCGGGGAGATTTCTCGGGTAGAGGCAGAGGACGTGGATGTCCTGGCTCCTCCTGGGGTCCCAAAGCTAAATCCTCTCCCCAGCCCCCTCAGGCATGATGGGGCGCCCTCACCCATCCAGGCAGGGGGACGGCTGCAGCACTTCGCTCACGTCTGGAGGCTTCATGTCTCAGACCGGTGGATTCAGGAGGTAGTGTCCTCCGGTTACAAGTTGGAGTTTGCTGCCGATCCCCCTTCAAGATCCATCAGATCCCGGATTCCTCAGGACCCTGTGTCAGCTCAGGAGCTAGTGCAAACAGTGCCAGGTCCCTTTAAGAGAAAAAGGCAAGGGCTTTTATTCCAACCTATTCACAGTACCCAAAAAGGATGGTTCTGTCAGGCCCATCCTGGAAAGATTCTCAACAAGTTTGTCAGGGGGAGGTGCTTTCGCATGGAGACTCTGCGCTCTGCCATCAGTTCCCTGTGCCAAGGGGATTTCATGACATCTGTGGACATCAAAGATGCTTACCTTCATATTCCTGTGTTCCCAGGTCATCAAAGGTTCCTCAGGTGTTCGCTCTGATGGATCAACACTACCAATTTGTGGCCTTGCCCTTCGGCCTCACTTCAGCTCCCAGGGTGTTCACCAAGGTGCTGGCTGGAGTAATGTCTCTGCTCAGATGTCAGGGCGTCCGCGTGCTTCGCTATCTGGACGACATCCTCATCGCTTCCCAATCTCTACATCAGGCAAAGTTGGATACTCAGCTGGTGGTGTCCACTCTGGAGTCATTTGGATGGGTGATCAACCACCCCAAGTCCTCACTGTCCCCTTCCTTGGTAGCTCCATTACTAGGAATTAATCTGGATACAGTTCAGGCAAGGATCTTCCTTCCTCAGCAGAAGGTGGACAGTCTGATTGCACAGGCTCAGTCCCTCCTAGCTTGTCCCCATCCCTCCATCAGGCAGGGGATGCAGCTGGTGGGCCTGATGGTGGCGTGCTTCGAAGCGGTCCCTTATGCTCAGTTCCACTTGAGGCCCCTGCAACTTCACCTATTGTCAGTATGGGACAAGGACCCAGCGTCCCTGGACAGGGTCTGTGTGCTCTCCCCCCTGGTCAGGAGGTCCCTCTTGTGGTGGATGGAATTAAGGAACCTGTTGGGGGGCAGATCCTTTCTTGCCCCTTCCTGGGAGCCGGTCACCACGGATTCCAGTCTGTCAGGTTGGGGGGGTTTCTGAAAGTCCCTGCGGTTCCAGGGGAGGTGGGGCCCTCAGGAGGCCCACACACCTATCAATGTCTTGGAGCTGCGGGCGATCAGGTTAGTTCTGGCTCGCTTGACTACTCAGCTTTGGGGCCTGCCTGTTCAGGTGCGCTCGGACAACCAGACGGCAGTTGCCTACATCAATCATCAGGGAGGGACCCGGAGCAAGGGGGCCCTCCAGGAAGCGTCTCTGATCCTGACTTGGGCGGAGGCCAATGTCCCCTGCATTTCAGCTGTGTACATCCCGGGGGTGGAAAATCACCTGGCGGACTCTCTGAGCAGGGGGACCTCTCGCCTGGGAGAATGGTCCCTATGCAGCAGGGTGTTTCAATCTCTGTGTCACCGTTGGTGCCAACCAGATGTGGATCTGTTTGCGTCCCGCCACAATCACAAGCTCCCATCTTTTGTCTCTCTGTCCAGGGATCCTCTGGCCCTGACCTCGGATGCGCTAGCAATGTCATGGAAGGACTTTCAGTTCCTGTATGTCTTCCCTCCAATTCCCCTGCTGGGCAGGGTTCTGCGCATGATTGCTCTGGAAGGGGTGCCAGCAAAGAGTGGTTCGCAGACGTGGTGCAGCTGGCAGTAGATCAGTACGCTCTTGCCTTGGTGCCAGATCTGCTCACTTTGGCTTTGACGGCTTGGCTGCTGAAACCTCCATCTTGATGGAGAAGGGGCTGTCTTCCTCGGTTGTGGATTGTTTGATTAAAGCTAAGAAGAAGTCTTCCTCTTCCATTTACTACAGGGTTTGGCGTGCCTACATTGACTGGTGGGAGTCTAAGTCTCTTCCCTGTCGTGTGTTCTCTATTCCCAGGATTCTGGAGTTCCTGCAGCATGGGTTGGAGATGGGCTCCAACTCAGTACTCTGAAGGGTCAGGTTTCTGCCCTGGCTATTTTCTTCCAGAAGTCCTTTGCTCAGCACCCTCTGATCAGGACTTTTTTCCAGGGGGTCACTCATGTGCGTCCCCCACGTAAACCTATGGTGCCTGTTTGGGATCTGAACTTGGTTCTGTCAGCCTTGCAGGGTGCTCCCTTTGAACCTGTGCAGGATGCTGCCTTGGCCATTCTTACTCTCAAGGTTGTGTTTCTGGTGGTTATTACTTCTGTCAGGCGTGTGTCTGAGTTGGCGGCGCTGTCCATTCAGCCCCCTACTATGAGAGACACCAGGACAAGGTGGTGTTTCGTTTCAAACCTGACTTTCTGCCTAAGGTAGTGTCTGCCTTTCATTTGAATCATATTGATTCTTCCTTCTTTGTGCCCTAATCCTAGCAATGCTAAGGAGAGAGTTTTGCACTCTTTGGATGTGGTTAGGTGTCTGAAGTTCTATCTGGTGGCTACTGCACCTTTCAGGAAAACTGATGCTCTTTTTGTGGTCCCTTCTGGTCCTAGGAAGGGTTTGGCTCCTGCCAAGTCTACTATCAGCAAGTGGATTTGTCAGGCTGTGATTCAGGCCTACTCTGCTAAGGGGAAGAATCCTCCCTTCCGCCTTACTGCTCATTCTACTCGTGCTATTGGTGCCTCTTGGGCTTTTCAGCAACAGACCTCTGTTGAACAAGTTTGCAAGGCCGCTACTTGGTCTTCTGTTCATACCTTTTCAAAGTTTTACAAGGTTGATGTTAGGGCCTCAGCTGATGCTGATGCTGTTTTTGGCCGAAAGGTTTTGCAGGCGGCAGTGGTTTAAACTGCCTGCTGCTGTCTTTTTTCTTGGGGATCCCATCCTACTTTATGGACACTGCTATTGGATGTCCTGATTGTAAGTATCATATTTGGAGCAGGACGTACTGTATACTAAGAATAATACAATTCTGTGATACTCACCTGTAGAATTGGTATTATGAGTATACAGTACGTCCTGCTCCAACCCACCCTTGGTTTTGCATTATCTTGGATCCACTGTATGGTGATTGTTATTATTGTTATAGTTGATAGTTGGGTTGTTTAATTCTCCCGGCTTCTCGTTAACTGCTTTTCAATGCTGGGGATTTGTGGGAGGTCCCCAGGTATTTGAGGGGCCGGGAGGAGCCTATTTTTGATGTCTCTGCAGTCCAGTGCCATCTGGCGGAGTATAACCCGATTGTAAGTATTATATTTGGAGCAGGACGTACTGTATACTCATAATACCAATTCTACAGGTGAGTATCACAGAATTGTATTTCTCTAACCTCTTTAGTTTCTTAAAAAGAACCAACAGCCTTCCTCAGGCTTTCCTATGGCCCTATATGATTGTGAATGGCCGTATACATTAGCAGTCTTTACAATAACAAATTGTAGTACCATTGATATGGCTATATTCTGCTTTGGAGTGCACCTACTGACCTTGAAGAGAGCACATGGGTGGGGGAGGGGGAGTTTAGCTGGATGCCACAGGCTGGTTATGAGCTGTCTGACCCAGAAAAATCCTGGGGCAATTTTTGGCACCATTTAGCCACTCCCAACTTTTAATGCCTAAAACTTTCCCCTCTTCAGATTCCAGGGATAAAGTCCTAAACTGGAGATTACCATTATTCAATAGAAAGATTCACCTTATTTGTATTAATTCCTAAGGCTTGACACTCCTCAATACAGCTGTTCTAAAGAAGACATAACAAAGCTTAGAAATGGCACTACATTTAGATTGTTGGAGCTTGTGCTGGCACTCCATTAAATCAGCATCTAACAAAACAGTTTTTCTTGTAAACATGCTAAGCCTCCTTGCTATATTTTCTCAGAAGATTCCCTGTCTTGATGCTTTCTTATTGTGTTCTTGTTGTTCAATTTTGTAGGCCATGTATTTCAAGCTGCTGGTAATCCGAGACTTGTTTTTCATGCTGAAATGGGTTACAAACACGCAAAAATATACTCTGAGTACCTGAAACTGATTTGCTAAGACACTACAACTTGCTCTTCAGGTCTAGTTGATTTGTTTTGAGTACACTCTACTTTTTATTCTCTCTCTCTCTTTCTGTATATATATAGATATAAATATATATATTCTGTTACATCTTAGGATCAGTAGAACGTTTGCCATGACTTACTAATGTAACCATAAGGGCCCATTCACATGAGAGCTCTACATAGTGATAATCGGTAATGTGAGCGCCTGTGTACCAGCGATTTGTCTGCTTTTTTTAGTGGTTGCACTTGCAATCACTATTCGCTATTGAGTAATGGCAAGTGCGATCGGGGCTAAAATGACACATGCAGGGCATTTTTGTGTTCAATTGCGAGTATTTCGCCATCGACCCACAATTTCCCTAGTGTGGCAATCTAGGTCGAGTCTAGGTCAGAGGTTCCAAACCAATGGCTACTTAAACCACTGTTGGTACTCAAGAGCTTATAGGGTGGTACTCATCTAGGCTGCAATCTGACCTGTACCCCTACCTGATCTGCTGCCATCTGTACCCAAGCTTTAACCAAGCTTAATTTGCTTCATAAGTACAAATCTGCCCCAAAAGGTGTTACTTTAGCAATTTTATGTTTGAAAATGGGCAGTTAGGTTGTGAACTGGACAGAAATTGAGAACAAAAATACTTCAGGGGCTTTGGATTTTCATTTTTCTTTGGTTTTTGTACTGTGAGACCAATGGCCAGTTGTGGGCCAAAGTTGTCACTGAAGGATAGGGAATGTTGTGAATTATAATCATTGGTGATACAGGCAAAAAAAATCTGACATGAGCTTCAGATAAGCTAACCCATGGTGACTCATCTTGAACGTGTCTTCAGTTTCTGTCTGCATCACATTACACAGCTTCTATAAGTAAATTGAACCAGCCATAAAAAATCTGTCACACCTCTTTTATGAGGTCAGTCACACTACTGCCAGGGTGGTAAACTATAATTAATTTCTACTTATCCTTTCAAAAATAGTCAAGTATTGATCTCCCTAATTGTGTCAGAGCGTGGAACCCTCACAATAGGTAGCAGGTATATGATTAACTATGCAATGTGTTTTGAACATTCAGTTCAATGTGTTTTGACCCCACCAATAGGGGCGCCTTGTCATGGCGTGGGGTTTAATACATGCAGTTGCAATTGCATTCAAACCAAGGCCTCTAGTTTCTGTACAGGATACATATGCCTATTTGCTGAATATTATACAGTGATGATAGGGTTAAACTGGGAGGTGAATTGGTTCCCAGGCTCTGAAAGATCCTGTATATATAATAGTAATAGAGCAACTCCCTCCCCCTTTACTGAGTGTACGATTTCACACAGCAAGGCATCACAAATTGGGTCTCTGTACAACCACAATTTGTTCTTGTTTCTCTTTACCAAAGGGATGATAGTCTTGGCAAACCTTATATGAAACAAACCTACTTTAACTAACTTAATTGTGCAGCATATTGACTTGGAAATGACACTTCTATGAACTTGGTAATGTACTGATGATGCTATGTTGACAGCATACTTGCTGATGCAGTTGACTTGATGGTTGTCACAATGAGAAGTAACAAACTAGCAGCACTTGACTACATCAATAGGTCACAATAAAGCCTCACAGCGCTTAAGGTCATGACAAAATCATGACAAAGTCATGAGTGGCATCTCTGCTGTCATGCTTTAATAAGTCCAGTAATAACCTATAGCAGTGTCTCTAGATCCTTTGCCTTCTATACAGTTTATTTTAGAATTTTCCATCCAAAGTCGAATAAAGGCAGCCAGCAGTTTGTTTTTTTTGTTGGCAATGCCACAGAACTTTAAGCTTCTTGACAAAAAAATAACTACCAGTATGTTTTTATCTGTACTGTATGTCTTGTCTTACATTTAGTAAAACTAAAATCTGCCGCCAAAACCCCACGCTATGTGCACATTTTCCTCTGATAAAGCCTGTAAAGATTTTTAAGGAAATCTATTTTATAAGTCACTTTGCTTCTTTGAATTGTGATTACCAATTGCCAACTTTTACCACAAGTCACAAGCAACTAGACTAAAAAAAGCTCACATCGAACCTAAAAAGGAGGGATTTTAGAGGCATAGATGCTTGTGCACACATAGTAATTCTTCCTCCACTTTTAACCTATCCATGCAATGAGTGGACACATGCCTAGAATGGTGGGCAGCCCTTATTACAGCCCCCCTGGGAGCAGTTGGGGGTTAGCTGACTTGCTCAAGAGCACTTCAGCCATGTCCCATGGCCAAGAATTGAACTTGCTCTGGTCACAAGGCTACTTCCTTACCTTTAGGCCATGACTGCTCCTAAAACTCATCATTAAACATATACATACAAGCAACATAGCATACCTTGCTTAAAACAGGAATACAATAGTATAAATAATAGTATTTATTAAAGTTTTCTTCTGTTTGAGTGCTTTTTGTGTTAACAAGGGATTTTCGATCTCCTGTTTGTGTTTCTGTTTTAAAGTAATCTCATCAGAGCATTGCACATGTGCAGTGATCTGTGTTAACTTTTGTCTCTAGTATGGTGTATGTGTGATTACATATATATATATATATATATATATATATATATATATATATATTATATGCCATATATACAGTATATTCTTTTAGTTCAATATATTTTTTAATGGTTTTGCATCATATAATAGAACAATACAGAACATTAGTACAGAAAATGAGAGAATAAAGAAGACATGTCGTTCTCTGTATTCACAGCCATATACATATTAACAACAAACCAAGATCAGGGGCAGGAGCAAGTGCAAAGCCCTCTACTGTGCCTCCCCCGGCATGCGGGTTTCCCCATAATCTACTCAACCGGCCCATGTCAACATATACTTCTCCCGCGTACCCTCAGATTCTGAGGTCAACTCCTCCATGCGGCGCATGGTTTCTACTCCTTGCTCCCAAGTGATGGCGTGGCTGGGGATTTCCATCGCCTTTGACTGTTCATAGCACTGTCAAGTAATGCCACAGGACCCTCTTATTCTTAGTATACAGTACGTCCTGCTCCAAATATAATACTTACAATCGGGTTATACTCCGCCAGATGGCGCTGGACTGCAGAGACATCGAAAATATGCTCCTCCCGGCCCCTCAAATACCCGGGGACCTCCCACAAATCCCCAGAATTTCTCTGCAGTCTGGCTGCGAAGGACGAGAAATTGGCTCTCTACTCGCAGGTGAGCGGGGTTATTAGCCTGCGGCCCTGTAGGACTATTCCCACCCGTTCCACTAGTATTATGCCTCCCAGCCTTGGCTGCGCTGGTCGGGTGAGGGTAGGCAGCACCGCTGTTAGGTGCTTAGGAGCGCTGCTCCACCGCAATCCCCCACCAAAGGGTAGGTGGTTCAGGCTTATGGTGAGCCTATATGGGATGCCCCTCCCGCACTATTGCCCCTTGCCGGTGGGCCCTATTTAAGTGGCCGCCATCCTCCCTCATCCTCCTTGTAGTCTTCGGGGGAAAAGAGGGGGGTGTATGTGCATGTGTGTAGATATGTATGTTATGCATTCTGTGTTTGACACTCTCTTTTCACATGCCTTTTATTCTTGTGTTAGCCTCCGCGCTGACTTGTCTTTACTGCTTTTTTAAATTTGCCGCCGCGTGCTGACTTCGTTCCGCGCTTGGCGGCGGCATTACCTCAGGCGCTGGTGCGCCATCATTGGCTGCTTGCCGTTTCTGGCTTCGCGCTCTTGGGGGGGGGGCGGGGCCCGTCTTTGGCGCGTTCCGCGTCATCGCTGTTACTGGCCCGCCCCTCGAGGTATACCGACGCCATCTTTCCTGCCTGGTTGGCCTATGCGCGACGGACTCCTACCTACCACGGTCCGTAAGTGCCCTCGCGGGCGGCTTTATCTCCTTCACTTTTGTTACGATGTACTTAAGGTCTTGTCTGCTTATGTCTTTCAGGCGGGACAAACCCTTCTTGGCTTCTCCCGGCCCTGTTTTAGTATATTACTTGTAGGCCTTGTAAAAATTATACTCCCACTTTCCTAGCGGGTTATTGGGGCATCCAGGGTTGCTACATAGCGTTATTCCCTATCGGCGTATAGCGCCGCTATAATCACCATATGGAGGCATCCAAGGATAATGTGACCGGGGTCCCTTCGGGACAAGATCGGCTGTGTGTAGCGTGTGGGCAGCCTCATGCTGACGCTGACAAGGCGCGGGTCTGTGTACCCTGTGCTGAGCAGGTGCTTGCATTACAATCTGGCCTGCCAGTGGCTGCACCTCGTTTCACTTCACCTACTCCCCCAAGCTTAAATCTCACTCCTGCTGAGTTGCATACTAGTGGGGATTCTCAGCCTGATGTGTCTTCTAGACTGGCTACTGTTGAACAGATTATTGCGAAGTCCTTAGCGCGTAAGGCCCCTGCTAAGAAGCGGCACTTGACACCTAATGTTACTGTTTTCCCTATGGGAACTGAGGAGTTTTGGAATCTTTGTGGCTATACTCCGTCTGATGAAAGGGAGCTCTTTTCTGATTCAGGCTCATCTGATGAGAGACCAAGGGGTCATGACGATTTTGGCTCTGACCCCGGGGCCGCGGATGACACTGACAGATTATTGACCCAGATTTTTGAGGTTCTGTCTATCTCTCTCCCTGTCGAGGCCCCCAGGCAAAGAGGGGAGCTTTTTCCATACAACAAAATCACGTTTGGAATTTCCAGAGCAGGCACATTTCCATAACCTTGTGCTCAAGGAATGGGAGCGCCCCAGTAAACTTCCCGGGGTTCCAAAGAGTTGGGATAGGAAGTATCCCTTTCCTGCTGAGGGGGTTAAATGTTGGTGATCCCCCCCGAGGTGGATGCCCCGATCCTAGGGCTATCTAACACCTCTGTCATGCATGCCCCTGATTCTACTACCCTGCGGGATGCTGAAGACCAGCGTATTGATCAGCTGGCATCCCACGCCTGTGCGGGGACGGCGCTGCGCCTGGTCTGTGCCTCTGCCATTACTGCTGTGGCCACTAGAACCCTTATCAGAAATATGCTTAATAGTGCCCCTGCTGATTTGCCTTGTGAGGTGTTTAATGCACTATCCAGTTGTGATGTTTTTGTAAATTTTGTCCTATCGGCATTGGATGACACCATCAGAATGTGTTCCAGAACTTCTGCCCTTGTGGTGGCTATACGCTGCTCAGTTTGGCTGCGCCAGTGGGCTGCTGACAACGCTGCCAAGAAGGCCCTCACTGGTTTTCCCTTTAAAGGACTGCGCCTGTTTGGGGACCGCCTGGACGTTTTTGCTAAGGGAGGCAGGTTACCCCAGCGCAGGCGACAATCTCAGCCCTTTCGGGGTCAGGGTTCCTTCTCCTCCCCTTACCGTGGTGCAAGACAGGGAAGGGGGGTTTCTTTCCCTGGGGCCCGGGGAGATTTCTTGGGTAGATGCAGAGGATGTGGATGTCCTGGCTCCTCCTGGGGTCCCAAAGCTAAATCCTCTCCCCAGCCCCCTCAGGCATGATGGGGCGCCCTCACCCATCCGGGTGGGGGGGGCGGCTGCAGCACTTCGCTCACGTCCGGAGGCTTCATGTCTCAGACCGGTGGATTCAGGAGGTAGTGTTCTCCGGTTACAAGCTGGAGTTTGCTGCCGATCCCCCTTCAAGATTCATCAGATCCCGGATTCCTCAGGACCCTGTGTCAGCTCAGGAGCAAGTGCAAGCAGTGCAAGGCCTCCTGGAGCTGGGGGTCATCTGCCAGGTCGTTTTTAGAGAAAAATGCAAGGGCTTTTATTCCAACCTATTCACAGTACCCAAAAAGGATGGTTCTGTCAGGCCCATCCTGGACTTAAAGATCCTCAACAAGTTTGTCAGGGGCAGGCGCTTTCGCATGGAGACTCTGCGCTCTGCCATCAGTTCCCTGCGCCAAGGGGATTTCATGACTTTTGTGGACGTCAAAGATGCTTACCTTCATATTCCTGTGTCCCCAGGTCATCAAAGGTTCCTCAGGTTTGCTCTGATGGATCAACACTACCAATTTGTGGCCTTGCCCTTCGGCCTCACTTCAGCTCCCAGGGTGTTCACCAAGGTGCTGGCTGGCGTGATGTCTCTGCTCAGATGTCAGGGCGTTCCGCGTGCTTCCCTATCTGGACGACATCCTCATCACTTCTCAGTCTCTACATCAGGCAGAGTTGGATACTCAGCTGGTGGTGTCCACTCTGGAGTCATTTGGATGGGTGATCAACCACCCCAAGTCCTCACTGTCCCCTTCATTGGTAACTCCATTCCTAGGAATGAATCTGGATACAGTTCAGGCAAGGATCTTCCTTCCTCAGCAAAAGGTGGACAGTCTGATTACACAGGCTCAGTCCCTCCTAGCTTGTCCCCATCCATCCATCAGGCAGGGGATGCAGCTGGTGGGCCTGATGGTGGCGTGCTTCGAAGCGGTCCCTTATGCTCAGTTCCACTTGAGGCCCCTGCAACTTCACCTATTGTCAGTATGGGACAAGGACCCAGCGTCCCTGGACAGGGTCTGTGTGCTCTTCCCTCTGGTCAGGAGGTTCCTCTTGTGGTGGATGGACTCAAGGAACCTGTTGGGGGGCAGATCCTTTCTTGCCCCTTCCTGGGAGCCGGTCACCACGGATGCCAGTCTGTCAGGTTGGGGGGGTTTCTGAAAGTCCCTGCGGTTCCAGGGGAGGTGGGGCCCTCAGGAGGCCCACACACCTATCAATGTCTTGGAGCTGCGGGCAATCAGGTTAGTTCTGGCTCGCTTGACTACTCATCTTCGGGGCCTGCCTGTTCAGGTGCGCTCGGACAACCAGACGGCAGTTGCCTACATCAATCATCAGGGAGGGACCCGGAGCAAGGGGGCCCTCCAGGAAGCGTCTCTGATCCTGACTTGGGCGGAGGCCAATGTCCCCTGCATATCAGCTGTGTACATCCCGGGGGTGAAAAATCACCTGGCGGACTCTCTGAGCAGGGGGACCTCTCGCCAGGGAGAATGGTCCCTATGCAACAGGGTGTTTCAATCTCTGTGTCACCGTTGGGGCCAACCAGATGTGGATCTGTTTGCGTCCCGCCACAATCACAAGCTCCCATCTTTTGTCTCTCTGTCCAGGGATCCTCTGGCCCTGACCTCGGATGCGCTAGCAATGTCATGGAAGGACTTTCAGTTCCTGTATGTCTTCCCTTCAATTCCCCTGCTGGGCAGGGTTCTGCGCAAGATTGCTCTGCAAGGGGTGCCAGCAGTTCTAGTGGCCCCCAGGTGGCCAAGAAGAGTGTGGTTCGCAGACGTGTTGCAGCTGGCAGTAGATCAGTACGCTCTGCCCTTGGTGCCAGATCTGCTCACTCAGGGCTCACTACGCCATCCCAATTTACAAACTCTGGCTTTGACGGCTTGGCTGCTGAAACCTCCATCTTGATGGAGAAGGGGCTGTCTTCCTCGGTTGTGGATTCTTTGATTAAAGCTAAGAAGAAGTCTTCCTCTTCCATTTATTACAGGGTTTGGCGTGCCTTCATTGACTGGTGTGAGCCTAAGTCTCTTCCCTGTCGTGTGTTCTCTATTCCCAGGATTCTGGAGTTCCTGCAGCATGGGTTGGAGATGGGGCTCCAACTCAGTACTCTGAAGGGTCAGGTTACTGCCCTGGCTTTTTTCTTCCAGAAGTCCTTTGCTCAGCACCCTCTGATCAGGACTTTTTTCAAGGGGGTCACTCATGTGCGTCCCCCACGTAAACCTATGGTGCCTGTTTGGGATCTGAACTTGGTTCTGTCAGCCTTGCAGGGTGCTCCCTTTGAACCTGTGCAGGATGCTGCCATTCTTACGCTCAAGGTTGTGTTTCTGGTGGCTATTACTTCTGTCCGGCGTGTGTCTGAGTTGGCGGCGCTGTCCATTCAGCCCCCCTACTATGAGAGACACCAGGACAAGGTGGTGTTTCGTTTCAAACCTGACTTTCTGCCTAAGGTAGTGTCTGCCTTTCATTTGAATCAGGATATTGTTCTTCCTTCTTTGTGCCCTAATCCTAGCAACGCTAAGGAGAGGGTTTTGCACTCTTTGGATGTGGTCTGAAGTACTATCTGGTGGCTACTGCACCTTTCAGGAAAACTGATGCTCTTTTTGTGGTCCCTTCTGGTCCTAGGAAGGGTTTGGCTCCTGCCAAGTCTACTATCAGCAAGTGGATTCGTCAGGCTGTGATTCAGGCCTACTCTGCTAAGGGGAAGAATCCTCCCTTCCGCCTTACTGCTCATTCCACTCGTGCTATTGGTGCCTCTTGGGCTTTTCAGCACCGGGCCTCTGTTGAACAAGTTTGCAAGGCCGCTACTTGGTCTTCTGTTCATACCTTTTCAAAGTTTTACAAGGTTGATGTTAGGGCCTCAGCTGATGCTGTTTTTGGCCGAAAGGTTCTGCAGGCGGCAATGGTTTAAACTGTCTGCTGCTGTCTTTTTTCTTGGGGATCCCACCCTACTTTATGGACACTGCTATTGGATGTCCCGATTGTAAGTATTATATTTGGAGCAGGACGTACTGTATACTAAGAATAATACAATTCTGTGATTACTCACCTGTAGAATTGGTATTATGAGTATACAGTACGTCCTGCTCCAACCCACCCTTGGTTTTGCATTATCTTGGATCCCCTGTATGGTGATTGTTATCATTGTTATAGTTGATAGTTGGGTTGTTTAATTCTCCCGGCTTCTCGTTAGCTGCTTTTCAATGCTGGGGATTTGTGGGAGGTCCCCGGGTATTTGAGGGGCCAGGAGGAGCCTATTTTCGATGTCTCTGCAGTCCAGCGCCATCTGGCGGAGTATAAACTGATTGTAAGTATTATATTTGGAGCCGGATGTACTGTATACTCATAATACCAATTCTACAGGTGAGTAATCACAGAATTGTATTTTTACCATGGGAAATGGGACCGGGAAGTAAGGCAGCAAAGCCACCTGCGGAGAGTTCTGTACCGCCTCTCCTGTAATGTTGTTGTAGATAGATAGAACTTTCCCCCAAAGAGCGAAAGTGATGGGCAGCCCCACCAAATGGGCCATATTCCCATGCCCCACTAGGCATCTCCAGCACCTATCAGAGCAAGATGCGTCAAACTTACTCAAGTCCACTGGGCATCTGTACCACCATGATAAGACCTTAAAATTACTCTCTTGAGCTACACTCAGGACAGCCAATTTGTGGATAAACAAGTATATCTTGGTAAGATCCTCCCCAGAGACGGATATTCCCAGCTCCTCTTCTACAGTATATTTTTGTATTTATATACACTGACATGCAATAGGGTAACAATGCTTTGAACTTTGACTTGTCATATGCTAAATAGTTTGGTTCAATGTTTGCATGAGATAGCTGAGATGATTGTCTCTAAAATTATGGTAGTCTCCTGTTATTGAGCCTGCAGGGCAAAAGAGTGTGCCCCTTTTGTGCGTATATATATATATATATATATATATATATATATATATATATATATATATATATACAGTATATATATGTATATATACACTGTATATATATATATATATATATATATATATATATATACAGTATATATATGTATATATATACACTGTATATATATATATATATATATATATATATATATATATATATATGTATATATATGTATATATATATATATACAGTATATATATATATATATATATATATATCATATTTTTCGGCCTATAAGACACACTAATTTTTCCCCAAAGGTGCGTCTTATCGGGTGAATGTGGGGAAAAAACGGAAATGAGTCAACTCACCTCTCCATCGCTCCCGCTTGCACTGTCCCCGTGGAGAGGTAGCGGCGGAGGCAGCTGTATCTGCTGCCTTCTCCATGGCGCCAGCACACAGAGAGACTCGCCATTACACAGCGGTGGGCGTTGCCGATGCTTGAGCGTTGGCCACATCCACCGATATACCACGCCGGGTGTTCCCTGTGTATGCTGGCACCGCAGAGGAAGCAGCAGTGGTGGCAGATATAGCTGTCTTCGCTGCATCCTCTCTGCAATGCCAGCATACACAGAGTGAACACTCGGCTTGGTATAGAGATGGGCGTGGCCAACACTTGAGCATTGCCCATGCTCCCACTGTGGAGAAGTGGCAAGGGCAGTATGAGCAGTGGAGACAGCTGTATCTGCCGCTCGCACTGTCCCTTCCACATCTTCACTGCGTCAGCATACACACACACGTGGTCTTATACAGCGGTGGGTGTGGCCGATGCATGAGCATCAGCCATGCCCACCACTGTACCAGGCTGGGTGTGTGTGTGTGTGAAGATGGCGGAGACAGCGGGAAGGATGCAAAGGTGAGTTGGGAATAGGAGGGGGGGAATGCCACACTGCCTATATGGAAATTGGAGGGGGAATTCCACACTGCCTATATGGAAATGGGAGGAATGCCACACTGCCTATATGGAAATGGGAGGGGGGCATGCCACACTGCCTGTATGGGGAATGGGAGGGGGGAATGCCACACTCCCTTTATGGGAATGGGGAGGGATGCCACACTGCCTATATGGGAATGGGGAGGGATGCCACACTGCCTATATGGGAACTGGAGGGGGGAATACCACACTGCCTATATGGGAATGGGAGGGGGGAATACCACACTGCCTATATAGGAATGGGAGGGGGGAATGCCACACTGCCTATATGGGAATGGGAGGGGGGCATGCCACACTGCCTGTATGGGAAGGGGAGGGGGGATACCACACTGCCTATATGGGAATAGGAGGGGGGAATGCCACACTGCCTATATGGGGAATGGTGTGTCTTATAAGGCAAGAAATACGGTATATATATATATATATATATATATATATAAGTATGGCAGGGAACAGAATGCACTGTACTTGCAAGTGTGTGAAGAAGGTGAGTAGCTAGTTAAAAGTCAGCTTTATTCATACGCTTATTTGCTTTATTAAAGTGGAATTCCAGTGGTACATCAGGTGTAATGCAGTATAACAAACAAAGATGTGTGCAGATGTGTTCCAAAACAACCCTTGAGCACACCTTAATGATCCATGCTACCATATTGCAGTACATGGGAAGTTTATTTGCTTGCATCTGCTGGATATTCCCTGGGTGCTCACTCTAGTGCTGTGCAGTATTTTCACTCAGGCACATTATAACAGTACACAGTACGGGTGCATGTAGCACTGGGACTGTGCGGCTGCCTGCTAAAGGGCATGATGACGTTTATGTCCCATGAATCAAAGTGCCTGCAGGCATTCTGTATGGACAGAGTCAGCCAAATGTGTAACAGAATAACAGCCATGCTACAAATGGATAGGGTTGAACTCTGATCCACAACCTGAACCATGAGAAAAACAACAAACAACAGATAATCCATCCTGTCAGGTGGCAGGAAACACAACAGTTCTGTTTTCTGGGAGGGTCTGGCGTTTTCTGCATCTTGACGGGCAGGGCCATTGCCCATCTGCAATTGTTAAGACAACGCCTGATTAAGAGCCTTCCCATGATTGCTTGTTTTTTTCAGGAACTGTACTCGCTCCTATGATTCAGAGCCGCGTTCTGAGAAAAGAACCTACCCGCTGTCCCCCGCCCGTGAACCCATGTAGTCTGCATGTCCGTCTACATATTTACCTTCTCCCCCTGCTGTAATCTAAGGCATGCCATGTAGTTTGCCTAACCTTCTACATACTTACCTTTATCCCTTGGTTGCCATATCGTCTGCTTTTACCCAGTGTCACTCACCTCATACTTAGGCCACCTTCTGTTTTGTCTCACCATTATACTCCGCTGTTTCTTTGGTTTGTATCTGCTTCATGTCATTGCATTTAACAAATGCCACCATGCAGCATATAAACTATTGTTTATTAAATCTTTTTGCAAGAGGCACAACAGCATCTATGCGGCCCGACAAACCCCAGAAGTGTGTTTGCGTCCATACGCAGGTGTAGCCTATAGGTTGCCTGTGCTGACCTGTTAAATAAACTCAATTGATGTCCAATTAACCACCCACTAACGCCTACAAGAACACAGATGAGCCTCAGACTTTCGGGTCAGTGCTTACTTAGTAGCTTACTATGCCACACCCTAGACAACAATGCAGCACCCAGAGCCCCCAACACAGGCGTAGCTGAGGAACACACAGCTCCCGACCCAGAAACTGCAGCCCTAGCCCTAGGCCTTACCATTCATCCTGAGGCACTGCCCTGCTGCTGACACTATCTGCACTGAACGGGTCATCCGCAGCAGTGTCAGCCATCAGCATTGGGAGTCACAAAACCTGGGTTCCCGGGGCTCCCGCCACAGCCCACCATGGACCAACCAATGGTCGGGACATTGGAGTCCTGTGCTGACCCTAGTGCGGGCCCAACTGTGGAGTCCACAGTAGAGCCTCCTGCGGAGCAAATGGTGGAGCAAATGGCGGAGCCAAAGGCTTAGCAGCCAGGCCTGCTCTTTCCACAACCAGTAGCCTGGAATCCATGGGCATGGGCATAGTGGCTCCCTCTTCAGCCAAGCCAACACCCAGGAGACCCCTGCATCAGCCACTCACCCTGGGCGGAAACTAACAAGGGGCAAATTGAGTGGCTGATTTACTGATACCCAGCTGGATGTTCTGCTGGATGGTGTTGCCCAAAATTATTATCGCCTGGCTGGGTCCCGGTCCCGGCTGACCCCCAAAGAGTGGCGGGAGAAGTTATAGGTGGAGATTGCCTGTAACATTAAGGGGGCAGGGCGGGAACCCAAGGATGGTGCCCAGGCCAAGAAAAATTGGGACGACCTGATGGTGGTGGTTCGGCGCCAGACCTAAAGCCAAACATTCCTTTGTTTTGAATCAAGGTTGAAAACTGGTGGGGGCCTCCCCAAGACTCTGTAATTTATTCATGCTGAGATAGGGGTGGTGAGGATGCTCCACCCCAACACCTACAAGGGGGTGTTGGGCACCATGGACACCGATAGGCAGCATGTGCCCACCAGTGGTGAGACTTGGTTGCTAATTGTAGTTTGCTGTGGGGAGGAGTCCGACCAAACAACAAACCCACCAACCCACCAACACCTGCACTCCCAACCTTGGGGGGACTGGGACACAGATGTTTGACTACAACAGGTGATGTGTCTATCTATAACTGTAACACCTAACATTTTAGGTCCCTAGACTGCCAACACAAAATATGCAATAAGTAAAATAAAACAAAACAATGGCCAATTGGGACACAGGGAAGCTGGATTAGGGTTGGTGAAGCAAGGTTAGCATAAAAAGAGGAAAATGGGCAAGAAGGAGGAGCAATGTGAACCTGAACAAACTGGGAACACAGGAAAGCTGGTTTAGGGTAGGTGAAGCTAGGCTGGCATAAAGAGAGGAGAGTAGGCAAAAAGGAAGAACAATGTGGACCTAAACATACGAAAACATATACTCCTGAGAAGCTGGAGGAACCAGGGCCACATGCATGCAATCAATGGCTCCCATGACACTTGACATATTTGCTATTCGAAAGAAGCCCAAGCTCACTGTGTTCCAGTCTGCCATGCTGTCAGGAAAAGAGATGTATTTCTCCTGCAGGACAGCCATGCCATTGAGCCACAGGATGCGGCTCAGCGAAGGCTGGGATATGCCAACAATCTAGTCATACCTTCAATTGCATGCTCCTTTCTTGTTGCGAGGGCCAACCATGGACACAGCTCTGAGTAAAGCTTCTCAAGAGAAAGGCGGCTTAGTCGGGTCAATTCAAAACACCTGATGATTGGTCATGTGATCAATATCCTGGCTCCTGGCGATAGTGGGTATGCCAAGCCTCTGGAAGGTACATGGTCCCCACTGCTGCACATGCTCATACTCTTCACAGAACTCATCAAGGGGCTCCATCTTAGGTGCATTGGCCAGTTCCCACTAGCAAAAAGAGGGTGTAATTTTGAACTGGAAACCAACAGATTTTATAGGCCCAAAACGACCAAATTAGGGCTCTGAATCAGGAGCAAGTGCAGGCTTCACCCGTAAATGTACGTGTAACAATACAGCTAATACCCTATTTTTCTGCTAAAAGGGAAACTCTGCCCTGAAATATCAAATACTGATAATAGCCCAAATATGGGCCATTGACGTGCGAGTGAGGCTCTGAATCAGGCCTATAGACACATTCTCCCAAATGCCAACATTATTGTGAATTTAAGGGTCTGTACTCACCTTTGGTCCCCCACAGCAGCTACTGTTCAGTACAGTGCTCAGAAACCTCACAATCAACCCTTGCTGTTTTTGCGGCTCCGCACTAGCGCCAGTCGAATGCGCTATTTCAGGAATACACAGTAACTGTGACTGATGTGAAGGGCAGTGGGAGCTCATGATAACTTTGGGAGATTGGATCTAAGAAAACTGAAGGGTTTCTGGGAGTCGAGGTCTTCCAGGGGAGAAAAGGTTTTTTTTTGTTTACAGACATTCCATTGAGTGTGTACGGTGATGGCATTCAAATCACTGCTTCTCATGAGCCATATATCCCCAGTGATCTAGGAGAAATATTTTGCGGACAAAGGAAGCTGAGCTTTTCTTTTATTCTCTTGTTTTCCCTTGAGTGGGCAACATATTAATGTGCTTGAGATTTGTATTAACATTAACATGTAAATAAAGTAATTCTATTTCTTCCCTAAGGCCCCTTTCACACATACACATTTGGGCTTGCTGTTTGATGTTTATATTCCAGTTGCTGTTCAGGTAGGGAATCTGAACAGGTGAGAAGGTAGACAAACTGGAACAGAAACAGCATCTGAAAAAGTAACAGCAAGCACAAATGCTTAGGAGTGAAAGGGGCACAGTGGTGCATGTTAATTACTCAGTTAACTTGTAATAAGCTAAGGGAATCCCACTAATTCCCAACGTTTATCCTCAAAAATTGGCACAACTGTATAGATTAATACATCATTTCATTAGTCAAAAATCTTTATACAAAGTACACATAAAACAGACACATTAAAAACCTCATAAAAAACATATAAACGGAGTGCGCATGCGCGCGTGATGAGGTCGGACGCTTGCTGAGCTTGTCCCGCGTCCGCCCTGCGGAGTTAGAGGCAAACGGAAGATTTCGGGGGCAGTGTACCTACCTGTGAGCTGGGCTGACGGAGCGCTCGGGCTACTGAGTCTGGAGGTGGTTCGTTGGCGGTGCCCGGTTGTTGATTCCTGCGACAGCGCGGAGGTGGAGGAGAGGCCTGAGGCCGCAAGATGGCGGCGGCTCTGGCTGCGTCCGTGATGGAAGAGGGAGCGGAACTACAGTCTGCTGTAACCGTGAGTCCTGCTACATTGGGGGCAGAATGCTCTATTACTGCTTTCACCCCAGGGATGATGGAACAACTTGAATCCATGTTTCTTAAAGCGCTGGACTTAAACACTAAGAGGATCAATGAGCACTTTACTAAAGAGCTGCATAAAATCTCACACTGTCTTTCTACACTGGATGAGAGGCTGGGCGATGTGTCTACTGTTATAGAGGCCCATGAGGATGACCTTGCGAAGCTAAAAGCTGATAACATTATGTTGATGACCAAGTTAGAGGATGCTGAGAACAGGGATCGTCGCCAAAATCTGCGTTTTCGGGGCATCCCAGAGCATTTTGAAGATGCGCAGTCTACAATATTATCTATTTGCCAGGAGCTTCTGCCCGGGGAACCAGGTGAAAGATTGGAGATGGATAGGGCTCATAGAGCCTTGACGCGCAGGAGAAGGCCGGAGGATCCCCCGAGGGACATTGTTGTGCGTTTTCATTATTTTAAAACCAAGGAGAGACTTCTACAGGCGGCACGTGCTGCTGCACAGCTATCATTCCAAGGAAATAGCTTCCAGATTTTTTCTGATTTGTCTCCCACTACTATTCTTAAAAGGAAGGAAATGAAACCCTATCTTAGAGGTCTCCAAGACCATGGTGTGAAATATAAGTGGGGTTTCCCCTTTAGAGTGCAATTTTCCTTTAATAATAAGGACTGGTCTGCGACGACACCTGAGGATCTCCATAACATTTGTTCTGATTTGGGACTATTATCTGGTCAACTGGTGAATGTATCGGCTAGAAGGGCCCTCTCCTTGGATGACTCGCCCAAGGTGCAGAGGGCAGGAAAGCGGCAAAGAAGACAGGCGGTGTCTGAAATTCCCTCTCTCATATTGGAATCTGTTAATGATTAACATGCTCTGATGCTCTTTAATTTTACACCTGAGCTATATAGTTATTCTTATAGTATAAGATAGAATTATTGGTTGTCATAACCGAGAAAAGTACCTGCTTGATTTTTATTCAGCAATAAGGGATATAGTTTTATCTCATGGTTTCTCAAGTCTTGTTAGAGATGGTGTATAGTACGGGTTGTGTATTTACTATTTAGCTTGTTGTCCTATCCTATGGGTAGAGTTTATCTCTGCTGGTAGGATCTTTCAATAATTATGTTAGTATCTCTATTTCTATTTTTAGCTGCTAAGGCATAGGCAAGAGGTCTAACTCAATGTATATAGAATATATTGTTCTGATATTAGTGTTATGCTTTTGGTGCTCCTTGGTTGTGGCACCTAAGTTGTTTGGTTAAATAACTATCTTATAATACAGGCTATATTTCTTGGCTGCCACAACTAAGGATATTAGTCGTGCTCAACCCCTGTATGAAACTAAGGGATGTAGTTATACCCGGTGGTTTTTCAAATATTATTAGGATGAGTATGCAAAATTATGCTGTCTCCTTGCACTGGGTCTCTTATTTTATCCTGGTGGTGGAATATAGCTTTGACCAACAGGATACTAAGACTGCCTGTATTATTGCTTATACTTGTATTTTTAGCTGCTAAAATTTTGGTACGAGATCTTACTGAATGAGGTTTGGAATATGATGTCTTGATATCACTGTATCATGCTTTAGGTACTTTATGACTATTACTTCCTGTTCCGTTTGGTTAAATGGCTATCCTAATAGCGCATGATACATTTTTTGGTTGCTATAACCGGGAAAGATTTCTGTGGTTAACTTTTGTGCATAAAGTAATGAGGAATATAGCTACATTCTGTGATTTTGCAGGGGTTGACGGGCTGGTGCATAAAATTATGATTTTTCATCCACTATTGGGTTGGGTGCCTTACCCTGTGGCGGAATAGTCTCCGTCAATAGGTTCTTTAAAAAACATGTTATGGCCATTATTTTAACTCTGAGCCGCTTAGGTATAGATAAGAGGTTTAACTAATTGAAATTTTGAAGATAATGTTCTGATATTAATAGGCTCACCTCCATTATATCTTGATTTCTTTAAGTCCTGATTGCACATGTGAAACATCATTGGTTTCGGTGTTAACTGGGATATAAGTTGATCTGAGACTCTAAGAAATCTGGTTAGGTAAAATGTTGTAATACATACTACTAACTCTGCAGTGTTTTGAATGTCTAGAGTATTACCTAGTTTGAAGGGCTTGTCGGCTCAAAGATTTCATAAGGTCTGTTATAAATACGGATGTTGCCTCCTTATCCGTGGGGCGGCTTTGTCTTGTTGCACTCCATATCTGCATCTACTGGGGATTGTTTTCTCGGTGAGGTGGTAGATTTGTACATTTTTTTGTCTGACCCTCCAGTAGCAGGGGTTCTTTTTTTTTTTTTTTTTTTTTTTTTTTTTTTGTGTGTGTTTTGTTTGTGTCTATTTTTATTAATTTATTAATATTTTGTTTCCTTTCCCTTGTATCTCTGTTCCGTCTTAGGTGTATTGGACTTTCTTCATATTAATTGCTATAGATTCTAGATCTGTGGAAATGTCTTGTACAGTTTTATCCCTAAATGTGCAGGGCCTTAATTCGCCGCAGAAAAGATCTATAGCCTTTAGGAAGATGCGTTCCCTGAAACCGGATGTGGTCTGCTTCCAGGAAACGCATTTTTCAATGGGTTCTAAGCCTAGATATTTAGATGCTTCATACCCTCAATTTTTTCTGTCTTGCGCACAGACGAAGCAACGTGGGATTCTTATTGCCTTTAAGAAATCTGTACAGTTTATATGTAATTTAGAGATCTCTGACCCTGATGGGAGGTATCTGATTCTGTGTGGCACAATGCAAGACGTGGAAGTTACGTTTGCATCTTATTATGCGCCTAACACCAATCAAATGGCTTTCATGAAGGGTTTTTTTTCTGAACTTTTTCAACATGTGAAAGGTTTACTAGTGGTTTGTGGGGACTCTAACATGATACTTCAGCCCCATATAGATAGGCACTCTAATAGGTCGTTGGTCCCCTCCTCACAGGTGCTGGCCACTGCGAGAGCTTTTAGGTCGTTATTGGAATCTTATGGCATGGTGGACTGTTGGAGGGAGGGTCATCCTGGTACACAGTCCTTCACACATTATTCCTCTCCGCATGATCTCTATACCCGGATAGATCATGTGTTTGTTAAGTTCCAAGCTCTGTCCAGCCTTAAAGGCTCGCAAATACTTCCAATTTCATGGACAGATCATGATGCAGTTTTGATAAAATTTAAGTCTCTTCTATTAAGGCAGGTAGGTGTCTCGTGGGCTTTGAATGAGACGCTGTTGTCAGATAAAAAAATTGTAGATGATACTAGAGAAAGCCTTCTTAATTATTTTAAGGATAATGATCAAACTGAAATTACAGATGTTTTGCAATGGGAGGCGCATAAACCAGTTATTAGGGGGTTCCTTTTACAGGCGGCAGCGGGGAAACGTAAGGTACAGAATGCTTATATTGACTCCCTAGAAAAGAAGTATGCGGATTTAGTCGCGCAAGTACCTCAGATCATGTCGGCTGCATATAGATCTACCTTAAGAAGAATATCAGAAGAATTAAATTTAGCCTTAGCAGAAAGGGCGGGACGTAGTTTGGCTTGGGTAAAACATAGGTTTTATATTAAGGCTAACAAACCTGACACATTATTGGCTCGTAAGCTTAAAACACCAGATTGTTTATTTAAACCAATCAAGTTAAAGGATAGTAGAGGCTCTCTTACTTCTAATCCTGTAAAGATTGCTGATCTTTTTGGAAATCAGATGGAAAGACTCTATTCTGCATCTAGCGCGACCTCCGAGATCCCTCTTTCGGAATTTATGCGGGGGTTGGAGTTACCACACCTCCCGATAGAAATGAAGGAGTATTTGGATGGTGAGTTCACTTTAGAGGAAGTAATGGCTGCTGTTAAAGGGTTAAAAATTAATAAGGCACCGGGCCCTGATGGCTTCTCAGCAGGCTACTTTAAAACATTTGTGGATGTTCTGGCACCGCGGATGGTTAGAGCTTTTAATGCGATTAGACAAGGGGGTGCTTTCTCAAGGGACACTGTAACTGCTGCAATTAGTATGATACCAAAGTCTGATTCTGACCCAACGACCTGGTCAAATTACAGGCCGATATCTCTTTTAAATATAGATATTAAGGTGTATGCGAAGGTCTTAGCTCAACGTTTATCTCAATTTTTACCACAATTGGTCCAGGGAGATCAAGTGGGCTTCATCCCAGGGCGGCAAGCAGGGGATAATGTAAGGAGAATTGTTCATGTGATACATGCTGCAGATCATATGAAGAAGCCGACAATGCTTTTGTCGCTCGATGTGCGCAAAGCCTTTGACTCAGTCTCGTGGTCCTATTTGTTTCAGCTTTTGCAGTGGTGGGGCTTTGGTGAAAGTTTTATTTCATGTGTAAAGGCTTTATACAATGAGCCACGAGCATATATAAAGTATTGTGGGTTCAAATCTCGAACCTTTACTCTTCAGAGGGGAACCCGTCAGGGGTGTCCTTTATCTCCCCTGCTTTTCGCCCTGGCGATGGAGCCATTAGCACATGCTGTTAGAGAGGCTAAGGACGTGTCGGGGGTTACTATTGGAGACATTGAACATAAGCTTTGTCTGTTCGCTGACGATGTCATTGTGTTTCTCACCAATCCTTTGATCTCTCTACCGAATTTAATGAAAATACTAGGGAATTTTGCACAAATCTCAGGGTTGGAGGTCAATATGGCAAAGTCTAGAGCCTTGAACATCACAGTTCCTGATGATACCTGGGAAGGAATGATCTCCAATTTCGATTTTAAGGTGGAGGAAGTTCGGCTCAAATATTTAGGTATTTATTTGACGAATAGTGTTACAGGTTTGTACTCTGCTAATTTCCCCCCATTGTATAAAACTTTGATGGAATTACTAAAGAGATGGAGGGATCTTGGATTGTCGTGGCTGGGCAGAATAAATGCTATCACAATGACCCTTCTTCCGAAATTTCTATATTATGTTAGGGTATTACCAATAAAAATTCAACTGCAACATCTAAGGAACTTTGAACGGAAGGTTCTGGATTTTATTTGGGACGGGAGGAAGTCTAGAGTGGCTAGGAATGTCTTATGTAGACCGAGAAAGTTAGGAGGACTTGGGGTACCAAATTTCTTTCGCTATTATCAAGCAGCCCAGATAGCTCAATTAACTGCATATCATGAGACTGTAGACCCTCCTATTTGGGTATCTATTGAGAGAGAGATTATGGCGCCAATTGATGTAAACAATTACTTATGGGTAATACCCTCTGTTAGAAAAGCTCATAGTAACCCTATAATGTTGCACTCTATGGCAATATGGGATGGGGTTAAATATTCTGGAGGTTTAGTGTCCCCCCATGTCCCACTGTTGTCATTTTGGAATAACCCTATGTTTCAGCCGGCAGTACTCTCCCCACAAAGCTTCTGTAATTGGAATACTAGGGGTGTTAATTGTGTGAAGGACTGTGTACAGGGTTCTAATGTGCTTACGTTTCTACAATTTAAGGAAAAATTTGATTTAGGGGCTGAACATGTGTTTGCCTATTTACAAATAAGAAATTTTCTTCTGAGCCTGTTGCATGGAAAACAGAATGTAGAGGAGCTAACGGAGTTTGAGAGGCGGTGTGCTACTAATCCCAGAGGCAGAACTATCCTCTCGCAGGTGTATATGTCTCTAACCAGTTCAGCCTTGAATAATACTCCGGGATATATAACAAAGTGGCAAGAGGATCTAGGTGGCTGTCTGGAGAATGATGAATGGCAGAGGATGTGGAGTACCACATTGCGTGGGAATACATCGGTGCTTGCTGTGGAAGCTAATGTTAAGGTGATGATACGTTGGTACTGGGTTCCTGCTCGATATTCAACAGATGATTCGGGCCTTCATAAAAATTGTTTTAGGGGATGCCAGGATCTGGGTTCCTTTAAGCATATATGGTGGGATTGCCCATTAGTGAGTAAATTTTGGTGTAAGATATTTCGAATATTGTCCAATATTATGGGAACCTATGTTAGTACGGATCCGTGGGTTGCGCTGTTAAATAAGCCTATTGAGGGATATGGAAAGGATTCTCAAAAGCTTACACTTCATTTGCTAACCGCAGCCAAATTAGTAATAGCCAAGGCTTGGAGAACTAAGACTCTCAGCATCCTGGAATTTAAGAGTAGAGTAAATGATATTATGGCGATGGAAAAATTATCCGCTTTAAAAGAGGGACGCTTGGAAAAATTTGAACGAACTTGGTTGCCGTGGGTGGAAAAGTATTTACCTAGAACCTTTGATAGGAACCTTTTAATAGTATAAGCGTATCTGCTCGTTTCTTACCTTTAGGAAAATCCCTTCCTTTTTTTTTTTTTTTTTTTTTTTTTTTTTTTGTATCTGTGGTGTTTTGTTGTCTGTTTGTTCTTTGTTTATTGTTTGTGTTTTCCTGTTTTGTGTATGAATCCCTGCTGCTGGGGGGTGGGACTTGGGAGAGGGAGGGGGGGGGGAAGGGGGGTGTCGTTGCTTTGTGAAAGTATGTTATATTTTTTTTTTTTAATGTTGCTAAAATATGGCAGTTATTGACTCGCTTTAATTATTTGTTACATATGATACTGTATATTGAACATGAAGGTCTCCCTCTACTGAAGAGGTGGTCAATAATTGGAGTAAGGAAGATGGGGGGAGGGGGTGGAGGGGATGGGTATATAGGATATATAGAATCGTCAATTGATAATTATTTTTTGAGATGTATATATTTATCTGTCACAAGCCTGATCTTATAATGTTCTATTTATATATTTTTGTTACTCTGACTCTCTACTCCTATGTAAACTACTTGTATGATGCCATTGCTTGTACACTATATTTTGCTTCTTGGAAAATAAAAATCTTTGAGAGAAAAAACATATAAACACAGACCCTATAAGGGGAAAGGGAGGGGGCGGGAGGGGGGGGGGGACGGGGGAAGACACAAGAACAATCCCCCTATCCTGAAGATGTAATGGCTATTGCTCTATCAATGATCTAAAGTGCATATATCTAATAAATAAGGCCTATAATTGATGATCCAGCTGAAAAAATAATAATTGCTAGTACTATTTAAATGATCCAAATACTATCCAAAACTAATGCCTGTGCCAAAATATAATCTTATAAAGTGCCAAGTGCTTTGTGCTATAAAAAGAGGACAGCCGGAAGATCAAAAGGCCAATATCAACAGCAAAACAATGGGTAACTTACATATACATAGAGGCAGATTCATTAATAGCGCCAGGTAGCGACAGATGAGCGCCAGTAGCGTGATTTTCACAGCGCCAGCTAGTATTCGCTGTGCTTGGCCGGGGTTTGCTTGTTGACAGCGACTCAGTCGGTGTGCGGTAATGTTGAATACGGGCTTAGGGGGTCGCTGTTTCACAGGTTCAGCGTTGTATGGGAGCGCCTGACAGCGAATGGCCAGAGCGAACGGCTTGCTGATTGTTCTTGTGTCTTCCCCCGTCCCCCCCCCCTCCCGCCCCCCTCCCTTTCCCCTTATAGGGTCTGTGTTTATATGTTTTTTATGAGGTTTTTAATGTGTCTGTTTTATGTGTACTTTGTATAAAGATTTTTGACTAATAAAATGATGTATTAATCTATACAGTGGTGCCATTTTTTGAGGATAAACGTTGGGAATTAGTGGGATTCCCTTAGCTTATTACTTGCATTACAAGGTTGCTTTATAGCATAGTGATCCTCTATTGTGCACACTGAATTTATACAACAGCTGGTGCAGAATCCCTTTTTTCTTACTTAGTTAACTTAACATAACTTTCTGAGCAAATGTGCCTTTTCCATTACTTTAAAGTTGCATCCAGCTCTTTTCAAATTGGAGATTTTAGATAGAAACAGGAGTATTTTTCATCTACATATGGGGCATAACTTGCTTACCTGTTGTAACAGGTTGAAGGGACTGTCCAGAAAAACTGTAAAAAAAATCATTCAACAGCTTGCTCTCTGCCTTTCTGTAACCTCAAAGCAGTACACAGAAGCAGGAGCTTGGTAAAACTGACTTATGGCACTCCCCAGTTTACCCTAGCAGTAGTCCACCAATTGTCTGGGGGTCTCTAACTCTGCCCCCCCTGTGGCCGCTCGTGTATTGCAGCATTGTTATTAGGTGTCAAAGAATGCTGATATAAACACACTGCCTGCTATTGTCCTGATGAGCATCCAAACCCACAGGCTGGAAATGTAAAAAATGAATGAAAACTTCAAAATAAGTTGTCTTTATTTTTTGGGGGTTCATTTTGAAAAAAAGAACAGGAAACATTAGGAGCTTTAGGGCTATACCATGTGATTATAAGACAGCACAGAACCAATTGAGAAGTACTGAAGTCATAAAGATTGGTCCATTGTTGCAGCCAAATTATCAACGTAAAAACATTTCTACATATGTAAATGTAAGCAATATGTTACATTAAGGTTATACTAAAGGCAAGATGCAGAGAAAAAATAAGGAGAAATAGTGGGTGTGGCAACAGAAGTGATAGTCCCCCGAAAGTTGGAGGGGTGGGGATGAAAACCAGAATGCGAAAGTGATTTTCCTTATTAACCCCCTTGGCGGCGATCCCGAGCGTGACTCGGGGTTAATTTGCGCTGTAAGTGGCGGTAACCCCGAGTCACGCTCGGGATCGATTTGGGAGCAAGAGCGGGCGGCGCAGCCTCCTTACCTTCTCCCTGCGATCCAGCGATGTCTCCGCCGCGATCGCAGGTGAGAGCCGCGGCTGCGGCGTCCGTCTCCGCTTCCGGGTTCCGTCTCTGTGAGCCGCAGAGGCTCATGGGGGCGCTTTAGTTCAGCTTTAAATGGATTTTTGATAAGCAGATACAATGCATATTTATGTGGTACATGTGATGGTGGGGTTAATTCTACTTATTTGGTGAGTCAAGTTAAACTTTGTTTATACCTTGAGGTGTGAAGTACATCTTGCATCTTGCTGAGCTTTTAAATTTTAACACACAAAAAACTGCAGTTACAAGTTTGCTAAATTTTCGGCGCCAGACCTAAAGCCAAACATTCCTTTGTTTTGAATCAAGGTTGAAAACTGGTGGGGGCCTCCCCAAGACTCTGTAATTTATTCATGCTGAGATAGGGGTGGTGAGGATGCTCCACCCCAACACCTACAAGGGGGTGTTGGGCACCATGGACACCGATAGGCAGCATGTGCCCACCAGTGGTGAGACTTGGTTGCTAATTGTAGTTTGCTGTGGGGAGGAGTCCGACCAAACAACAAACCCACCAACCCACCAACACCTGCACTCCCAACCTTGGGGGGACTGGGACACAGATGTTTGACTACAACAGGTGATGTGTCTATCTATAACTGTAACACCTAACATTTTTAGGTCCCTAGACTGCCAACACAAAATATGCAATAAGTAAAATAAAACAAAACAATGGCCAATTGGGACACAGGGAAGCTGGATTAGGGTTGGTGAAGCAAGGTTAGCATAAAAAGAGGAAAATGGGCAAGAAGGAGGAGCAATGTGAACCTGAACAAACTGGGAACACAGGAAAGCTGGTTTAGGGTAGGTGAAGCTAGGCTGGCATAAAGAGAGGAGAGTAGGCAAAAAGGAAGAACAATGTGGACCTAAACATACGAAAACATATACTCCTGAGAAGCTGGAGGAACCAGGGCCACATGCATGCAATCACTGGCACCCATGACACTTGACATATTTGCTATTCGAAAGAAGCCCAAGCTCACTGCGTTCCAGTCTGCCATGCTGTCAGGAAAAGAGATGTATTTCTCCTGCAGGACAGCCATGCCATTGAGCCACAGGATGCGGCTCAGCGAAGGCTGGGATATGCCAACAATCTAGTCATACCTTCAATTGCATGCTCCTTTCTTGTTGCGAGGGCCAACCATGGACACAGCTCTGAGTAAAGCTTCTCAAGAGAAAGGCGGCTTAGTCGGGTCAATTCAAAACACCTGATGATTGGTCATGTGATCAATATCCTGGCTCCTGGCGATAGTGGGTATGCCAAGCCTCTGGAAGGTACATGGTCCCCACTGCTGCACATGCTCATACTCTTCACAGAACTCATCAAGGGGCTCCATCTTAGGTGCATTGGCCAGTTCCCACTAGCAAAAAGAGGGTGTAATTTTGAACTGGAAACCAACAGATTTTATAGGCCCAAAACGACCAAATTAGGGCTCTGAATCAGGAGCAAGTGCAGGCTTCACCCGTAAATGTACGTGTAACAATACAGCTAATACCCTATTTTTCTGCTAAAAGGGAAACTCTGCCCTGAAATATCAAATACTGATAATAGCCCAAATATGGGCCATTGACGTGCGAGTGAGGCTCTGAATCAGGTCTATAGACACATTCTCCCAAATGCCAACATTATTGTGAATTTAAGGGTCTGTACTCACCTTTGGTCCCCCACAGCAGCTACTGTTCAGTACAGTGCTCAGAAACCTCACAATCAACCCTTGCTGTTTTTGCGGCTCCGCACTAGCGCCAGTCGAATGCGCTATTTCAGGAATACACAGTAACTGTGACTGATGTGAAGGGCAGTGGGAGCTCATGATAACTTTGGGAGATTGGATCTAAGAAAACTGAAGGGTTTCTGGGAGTCGAGGTCTTCCAGGGGAGAAAAGGTTTTTTTTTGTTTACAGACATTCCATTGAGTGTGTACGGTGATGGCATTCAAATCACTGCTTCTCATGAGCCATATATCCCCAGTGATCTAGGAGAAATATTTTGCGGACAAAGGAAGCTGAGCTTTTCTTTTATTCTCTTGTTTTCCCTTGAGTGGGCAACATATTAATGTGCTTGAGATTTGTATTAACATTAACATGTAAATAAAGTAATTCTATTTCTTCCCTAAGGCCCCTTTCACACATACACATTTGGGCTTGCTGTTTGATGTTTATATTCCAGTTGCTGTTCAGGTAGGGAATCTGAACAGGTGAGAAGGTAGACAAACTGGAACAGAAACAGCATCTGCAAAAGTAACAGCAAGCACAAATGCTTAGGAGTGAAAGGGGCACAGTGGTGCATGTTAATTACTCAGTTAACTTGTAATAAGCTAAGGGAATCCCACTAATTCCCAACGTTTATCCTCAAAAATTGGCACAACTGTATAGATTAATACATCATTTCATTAGTCAAAAATCTTTATACAAAGTACACATAAAACAGACACATTAAAAACCTCATAAAAAACATATAAACACAGACCCTATAAGGGGAAAGGGAGGGGGCGGGAGGGGGGGGGACGGGGGAAGACACAAGAACAATCCCCCTATCCTGAAGATGTAATGGCTATTGCTCTATCAATGATCTAAAGTGCATATATCTAATAAATAAGGCCTATAATTGATGATCCAGCTGAAAAAATAATAATTGCTAGTACTATTTAAATGATCCAAATACTATCCAAAACTAATGCCTGTGCCAAAATATAATCTTATAAAGTGCCAAGTGCTTTGTGCTATAAAAAGAGGACAGCCGGAAGATCAAAAGGCCAATATCAACAGTAAAACAATGGGTAACTTACATATACATAGAGGCATATTCATTAATAGCGCCAGGTAGCGACAGATGAGCGCCAGTAGCGTGATTTTCACAGCGCCAGCTAGTATTCGCTGTGCTTGGCCGGGGTTTGCTTGTTGACAGCGACTCAGTCGGTGTGCGGTAATGTTGAATACGGGCTTAGGGGTCGCTGTTTCACAGGTTCAGTGTTGTATGGGAGCGCCTGACAGCGAATGGCCAGAGCGAACGGCTTGCTGATTGTTCTTGTGTCTTCCCCCGTCCCCCCCCCTCCCGCCCCCCTCCCTTTCCCCTTATAGGGTCTGTGTTTATATGTTTTTTATGAGGTTTTTAATGTGTCTGTTTTATGTGTACTTTGTATAAAGATTTTTGACTAATAAAATGATGTATTAATCTATACAGTGGTGCCATTTTTTGAGGATAAACGTTGGGAATTAGTGGGATTCCCTTAGCTTATTACTTGCATTACAAGGTTGCTTTATAGCATAGTGATCCTCTATTGTGCACACTGAATTTATACAACAGCTGGTGCAGAATCCCTTTTTTCTTACTTAGTTAACTTAACATAACTTTCTGAGCAAATGTGCCTTTTCCATTACTTTAAAGTTGCATCCAGCTCTTTTCAAATTGGAGATTTTAGATAGAAACAGGAGTATTTTTCATCTACATATGGGGCATAACTTGCTTACCTGTTGTAACAGGTTGAAGGGACTGTCCAGAAAAACTGTAAAAAAAAATCATTCAACAGCTTGCTCTCTGCCTTTCTGTAACCTCACAGCAGTACACAGAAGCAGGAGCTTGGTAAAACTGACTTATGGCACTCCCCAGTTTACCCTAGCAGTAGTCCACCAATTGTCTGGGGGTCTCTAACTCTGCCCCCCCTGTGGCCGCTCGTGTATTGCAGCATTGTTATTAGGTGTCAAAGAATGCTGATATAAACACACTGCCTGCTATTGTCCTGATGAGCATCCAAACCCACAGGCTGGAAATGTAAAAAATGAATGAAAACTTCAAAATAAGTTGTCTTTGTTTTTTGGGGGTTCATTTTGAAAAAAAGAACAGGAAACATTAGGAGCTTTAGGGCTATACCATGTGATTATAAGACAGCACAGAACCAATTGAGAAGTACTGAAGTCATAAAGATTGGTCCATTGTTGCAGCCAAATTATCAACGTAAAAACATTTCTACATATGTAAATGTAAGCAATATGTTACATTAAGGTTATACTAAAGGCAAGATGCAGAGAAAAAATAAGGAGAAATAGTGGGTGTGGCAACAGAAGTGATAGTCCCCCGAAGGTTGGAGGGGTGGGGATGAAAACCAGAATGCGAAAGTGATTTTCCTTATTAACCCCCTTGGCGGCGATCCCGAGCGTGACTCGGGGTTAATTTGCGCTGTAAGTGGCGGTAACCCCGAGTCACGCTCGGGATCGATTTGGGAGCAAGAGCGGGCGGCGCAGCCTCCTTACCTTCTCCCTGCGATCCAGCGATGTCTCCGCCGCGATCGCAGGTGAGAGCCACGGCTGCGGCGTCCATCTCCGCTTCCGGGTTCCGTCTCTGTGAGCCGCAGAGGCTCATGGGGGCGGAGCCGTGTGTCAGAGACAAATGCAATGGTAACGCTTTCGTTACCATTGCATTTGTCTTTTTCACAACGCCAGGGAGGTTAACGAGACAGACAAGAGGGAAATGACATAATCTCCCATCTCTATGAAAAGTAAGCTACTGATTTTTTTTTATTTTGACTTGCCAATCACTTTAATTTAAGAAGCAAAGAAATGGCACTGGCAATGCAACCGCCAGCTAATGTCTTATTTTCTTATTTATAAATCAGCACCAGTTGAAAGTGGTGCTGTAGGTCAAGATTCCATAGGGCTCAATGAAATGACACACAAGTACTGGGATAATTGGCAGTTGGGCAGGCACTGACACAGTCTGTCCAATACCTAGTGCAACAATCACAGCAAATTAGTTAGCGACTTTTAGCGCCACTTTATTCCACATTGCAGTGCAAGAAAAGACAAAATGCCAGCGCTCCAAAACTGGCGCTATTGCCACCAGAAAGATGCTACATGACGCACATCATAAATAAGGCTCTTAGTGTATCTAGTTTTGCAATGAAGTTACAACTAACAGGAGCCAAAATTAGTAAAGCAGACACAAGCTAGTGATTTTAATTTAAACAATTGATATTAAAGTGCACTTCTTCATACATCACAGTGATCTGCAAGTCAGGACACTGTACTGTTGTACCATTGTTCAGCTTTAAATGGATTTTTGATAAGCAGATACAATGCATATTTATGTGGTACATGTGATGGTGGGGTTAATTCTACTTATTTGGTGAGTCAAGTTAAACTTTGTTTATACCTTGAGGTGTGAAGTACATCTTGCATCTTGCTGAGCTTTTAAATTTTAACACACAAAAAACTGCAGTTACAAGTTTGCTAAATTTTTTCCCTTAAAATAATTTGGGAGGGCTGTTTGGGAGTCTCAAAGATTTTATAACCATTTTAAGTTTTTAAAAAGTAATCTGCCAACGGCATCTGCAGTACTTTTTCTTTCCCTGCTAATCAGAATGTATTTTGAATAGGGATGGGCAAATCCGAGCCGCAAATTTTCCATCTCCCAGCATGCTCAAAGCACTCTGCATTCAATAGAGGGGCTGGCTGCTGCTGAGGGACAGATAAGGCTTTGTTTTTTGTTTTTTTTTACAAAAACTGTTCTTGTAAGACATTTATTTAGAGTGAGGGCTAGATAGGTTGTTAAGCATGCTATTTTTCTTTTTAGTACATTTATTCAGGGAAAGTAGCTGGAGTGAGGGCTAGATATTTTGGGTGTCAGTACTCTTTCATAGCACTTGCTCAAACCATTGGTGTATCAGTACTGTTTAACACCACTTGCACAAACCACTGGTTTGTAGGTACTCTTTAATACCACTTGCTCAAACCACTGGTGCATCAGTACTCCTTAATACCACTTCCTGAAACCACTGGTGTGTCAGTACTCTTTAATACTACTTGCTGAAACCACTGGTGTGTCAGTACTCTTTAATATCACTTGCTGAAATCACTGTTGTTTCAGTACTCCTTAATACCACTCACTAAAGCCACTGGTGATTCAGTACTCTTTAATACCAATTGCTCAAACAACTTGGGTGCCAATGCTCTTTAATACCACTTGCTCAAACCACTTGGGTGCCATTACTCTTTTATACCACTTGCTCAAACCTCTGATGTGTCAGTACTGTGTAATACCAGTTGCTCAAATCACTAGTGTGACAGTACTCTTTAATACCCCTTGCTCAAACCACTGATGTGTCAGTGGCCTTTAATACCACTTGCTCATATCACTGGTGTTTCAATTTGCATGTGTCAAACCACTGTTGTGTCAGTACTTTTAAATACCTTAAACCAATGTAGTGTAGTGTCCCCTGCACTTGTGTAGTGTTCAGGGCACTTGCGAGTCACTACAGATTAATACCAATTGTTCAGACCACTTGGGGTCACTTGGGGTCACTACAGTTTAATATCAATTGTTCAGGTCACTTGTATGTCTCATTTATGAATGTACTTTCCCTAGCCCATTTTGTGCAGGGCAATCATCCAGGTGTTGAACCCCCAATTTGACCTCCATAAAAAAATATTTTGTATTTATTCATTTATGTATGTATTTAGTTTTCTATTATTATTTTGAGTACTTTCCCCAGCCTATTGTGTGCAGGGCAATCACCCTGCTTTTCACCTCTATTTGTAGCCCTCTAGCCTTTGCTACCCCCATTTTACAGCCTTTTGGGCCCCCAAATTCGGGTCCTTATTGACTTCAATAGGGTTCATGTCGCGTTCAGGGACTGGAAGCTTTAGAGTCAAATTCGGTTGAACTTGTGGAACCTGTGGAACCTGAACTTCAGGGGGTTTACGCATCCTTAATTCCTAACTCATTAAGCCTATAGTGATGGTTCATCAGCTTTGCTGGATAGCAACTGCACAAAAACACTGTGCTTTTATCCCAAAGTCTCATTTTTCCACATATGCTATCTTTGAAAACAAGTGTTCCCAGTTGAAGTTTGGCTTGATGGGTCACGCAGGAGTGCATTGCAGTGTAATCATCACTGTCAGTTATCTAGCTGAGTAAAATACTTTAGGGAGTCTTATATCTGGAATGTAAATGGTCTGGAAACATCTTGTGCCTTTATTGGGAAGGAAAACATCTAATGATACTCTGTTCCCTTTTATCTTAGTTCAGCAAGCTTTGAAATCATTTCACTTGCAGTGTGAATCTATGGCACATTTCACGGGATAAAGTTAAGTAGTGTTTGGGAATTGACCTGTAACTAGACCAAAAGCTGAGGTATGTCATTACGTTTTATACGAGTGGTGCAACTTGCACACTTCATAGTATTTGTAGTATATTGTATTTTGAAAAAATGTACTCTAAATACTTTTTGCACACTTTTATATAATAATAAGATATTTTTCAATGAAAATATGAGGATATAGAATAAATAAAGTGGTCTGAACCAGTAGCTGCTTTTATTTAAAATTAAAACAGAACACCTATTTTTCACAAAATAGTTATTATTCGCTACGCAAGGGCATCCCAAATGCCTGTGACCCCCAGCACACTACTGGGTGGGGCTTAATAAAAAAGAAAGCAGATACAAACATAGCATATGATGTTGCTGATTTGTCTCCATGTGTTTCATAAACATGTTTCAGGTTTTCATTCCTCAAGTTACTTTGCTTACAATACCTTAACATAATTTTGTCTTATTAATTCCCTGTCCATTCGCCTGACTTCTACAGGCTGACTTCACTGGCCTGCTTCTCTGCTACTGACTTTGACACTGACTAACATACAAAAACGTCAGAGGAGTCTGCTACCGGGTCCATGACTCCCCTTATCATGCAGGACATTTGGCAATACTCAAACTGACCCAACAAAAGCACTGTTGCTCTGTTGGTATTGGCGATGGCTGGCTCTGGACGCAAGGTGATCCCTGTGTGTCCTGCCAGCACTGCAAACTTCCCAGCAAATAATACATTTGTCAACATGGATTGGTGAGGGGCCTGGGTAATAAGTTTCCCTTGGCAGAACTAAGAAGCCAGTAGCTTGTTTCTCTGATGTGCCAGTATAGCCAGTGCCCAGTGTCGGTGGGAGAAGATGGAGGTTCTTATCATTCCCTGGCCACCTGCAAGTTACATAATGCTGAGGGCGGAGCTACCGTATGTGTTTAGTTATTTTAACTCAAGCTATCCCATTGCAGTTCACACAAGATTATTGTTAAGTTTTTTTATACAGGTAATGCATATATCTAAGTTGTGTTAGTAGATCATCAACCACATGTACATTTATATATAACATTATTGAATAATAACCTAACATAAATAAATGTATGATTTTTATTGTGTTGTGTAGAGTACTTATCTGCCTCACTGGAGAACATTTTCCATGTACAGTCCAATATCAATATACTCAATATCCAGTTGGCTGTGATAAATTAAAAAAAAAACGTTTTTATTTTTTGTTTGCATTCGATTGTACATAGAATTGTCCAAGTTTGTCACACTCTAGTAAATAGAAGTACTCCTATACCTGTTAGTGTTTACCATTTTCTGCAATAGCAACAGGCAGACAGCCAGAAGGTAGTATCTACAGAACATGGTATTTTTGAGGCAGACCAAGATAAGAACAGATGGCATTTTCGTTGTAAGAAGGCCAATATCCTATTAGGTAATTTTCAGACAGTGTCATCGTATGAGCTGAGGTCAGTACAGAAAGTGGATGGACAGGTTATGTGATCAGATGCTAAAGTATATGGTCAAAACCAGGGATCAAGGCAAAGTGAAGATAACAGAACTAACATTAAGCTTTTTGCTCAGCAAGTACATTGAGTAGAATTACGCAAGTAGCTGCCCAGATATATAGCTATATACAGGCTTGTTTTGTGACAAATAGGACATCTAGCAAATATTGATGAAAACAAACATTTGGCAATATACTTCAGTAATATTTTTTTCCATAAATTTTGCACTGATAATAAATCAATTATAGGAGCAAATGCAGTGTTATTGTACATAAACACTAAGAAAAGGTCAAAGAAAATCAACCAAACCAAAGGAAAGGGACCAAAGGGAAATTCTATGACAGTAGAAAGAACATAATAAGGCTTTTGACACCCAGCAGCACACTCAGGCAACAGCTGATTCACATAAAAGACTCACAACCAAGATAATTTCTATGCAGTCCAATGTAATGTCAGGAATACCAGGACTGAAAAAGAACTGGTTCAAATGAGGGTTAAAACAAGTATAAACCAAGCTAGAACAGAGTTAAGGATACATTGGAACCTATGTAGCACATAATGCTGTCCTAATCCCTGTCCCCCTGCTATACAGTCCCAATTATTTAAAGGCAGGTATAAGCTTACTCCCATGACACCCCATGCTGATCATGTTAAACCCGTTATAGTAAAAGCTGAAAACATTTTATAATGGAACAATTTTGAACAAGTCATTCAGAATTGCAGCATGTCCAGTAGCGTTATCTTGCTTTATCACAACCTGGGTGAATCTTCACAGACAAGTCACTTTTCAGGTTTATTTACAAGTTTAATGGCACACACAATGTTCTGAATCTGTTTTATCGCGTAAAATCACATTGTAAAGGCCCTGCATAACGACATTATTCGTTAAACTTTCCATAAAGTATCTCCTTAAATTTATCATCATAATCCAGGTTAGGGAGAGACCCATGTTAGACAGGACAAAGGATTAAATGGAACAAGAAAAAAGCCAGCTCACCGATCATCTAATTCGGCACGGACTTGAAGATTCCAGGAAATTCTCCAAAAGGGATAAGTATAATTCAATGTGATGTCCAGCCGTTCAACGGTTAAAATATAGCTTTTAATTTATCCAATTTAAAATGAATCAGTCCATGGTGAACGCATATATAGTGCACATGTCACAGGTGACCCAAAGGACAAAGACAAACTAACTGGCACGTGTGACGTGTTTCGAGCCTACGTGGCTCTTAGTCATACACAGCATAAATCATTCGGAGGATCCATATATATATACCTATAAATTATTAAGCAGCTTACCTAATCAGGTGTAGGACAGAAGGGGCAGCGTGCCGTCCAGGACCCGGAAGTGCAGGTGATGACGTCACTCAGGGCCAGAGAGTGAGTGGCTAAAAAGTAATCCTCAAATAGGCTCGCTCCCTGGTACGCTTACATCTAAAAGGGATTCAGTGTGCTGATGCTGCAAACTAAATATAGCGTCCCACCTGTGTTATGGCCAAAAATGAGGCTGGAATACACAATAAAGATGTAAAAAATGTCAAAAAGTACGGCGCCGCAACCCAGAAATACCCGCTGCGGCTTCTGGACAGCTTCCGAGCTGGATATCGTCTGCTTGGATCTACAGGTCATGCATGCACTGACATGCACTGCCAGAGTTTCTTACAAGACAGGGAGTTTTTTTTTTTTTAAACAAAGTATTCCCATAGTGCATATCATAGAGGATGATAGAATTTTGCTTAGTGTGTGGTCACACCCCTCTAGCACCTCTTTATTATATATTGACTGGATGAGCACATCCTATCTTTCTTTTTTCTTTTTGATGATAGAATTTCTCCCAGAATCCTTTGCAGTGGGCAGGCCAATGAAAATCTTAACCATATGATCTCCTATAGACTTACAATAATATAGGCTAAATGGTTGTTTCGTGACATGTCACAATATAATTAACCAGAAGAAAAGCTAAGGATGCACACATCAGTAGGTATAACGAAGGGATTATTATTATTGTTGTTTAATTATAATGCGCCATCATAGTCGGTGCTGTACAAGGCAACAAATTCCAGGGGGTAAAAAAAGCAAAAAAAGCAATACAATACAACAATGTATATAAACACACTATATTATTAGTCAAATATAACAGAAGAGAAACTAAACATATAGATGCAGGAATACATTTGGAGAAAGGGCCCTTGCAAGCTTACAATCTAAAGGAAAGGGGTGGAGACTATAAGTGAAGGAGGCTAGAGATTGAATGTGTGGTGTAAATTAAAGAGAGCTGCAGAGAGATTATGGACAGCTTGGGAGTTTGCAATGGAGCCAGGAGACGGGCTGGTAGTTGGTGAGGACAGATAGGTCAAGCGAGGGTTTGTAGAGTTTTGTGGTTATGGCCACAAGGGATAGTGGTCCAAGAGGCCTGACTTTTAGTTTTTAGGTTGTAATTTTTGTTGTATAGTTACATTTCAGTCCTGCTGGAAACAGCTAACACCTGAATAGAAAAGACAGAAAGAAGGTAACAGTTACAGTACAGAGAAGATGATGGCTGCTATAGTGCAGTGGTAATTCTGGTTAAAGTCAGGTGACATTTTGACAGTTCTACTTTTGATTCAAACTTTAATGTCAGTAAAATGTTTTATATAATGAAGAACTACTACTTTAAAGCGGACCTTCACTCTAAATAAGAGTCTATCTTATATGTTTCCCACACCCTGTACATACAGATTGCTCACATTAAAAAACATCCTACCTGCATCTACTGCATTTTATAAGCCTTTAAACATCCAAGATGGCGGCTTATGGAAGCTGCCATTTTTGCAGGCAGCCTGCAAACAGGAAGTGCCTGCAAACAGGAAGTGACTGTGCTGCTCTGCATTCTGGGACTGCTGACCTTTCCCTGACCCCAGCTCTGCTCTGTCTGAGCAAAGCACAGCTATAACCCGCCCCCCTGTACCTTATCCCACTCTCCTCTCCTCAGTAAGTGTGATGCTTCTGAGTCAAGATGGCGGCGCCCGTATCCTAAATTCCCAAACAGAGTTGCAGCCCAGTGGGGGAAAGTATAATAAATTAGTGACTAAACATGTAAAATATATTAATTTTAGATGCTGAGGAATTGTTTTTTAAGAGTTTGGGCTTTTCATTAAATCATGGTGAAGGTCCGGTTTAAATACATATGTTTAATTGAAATAAAAAGTGGATTCTTTGTTCACTGTAAAATCTAGATTTATCTCAGTACACATTTTCCAAGACCTTTTATTGTGATCCTATGCAACATGTTAGGTAAGATTGTTTATTTGGGCATTCACATTACATGCTGTGGTAACATATGGTATATTTATTATCCATGATATAAATTATATAGTATATATATGATATAAAAGCATGTAACATATTTAAAGGAAGGAAGGATTATAGTTTTTCATATACTTTATTATTCTACATCCAGTTAATAACCTTTTTTATTAGTGTATAACATATTTCTTCTATTTACCAGCACATACATTTTTGCATGCTTTTGTCAGCCCATACCATATAGATTTTCTGCATGGATTTCACAGATAACACGGCAGCAAATTTGCCTTCAAGAAAAGTTAAAACAACTGCTGTCATTTGCTGCGGCAACAGGTGTTACCATGGTGACAGGGATGTCCAGAGAACAAACTAAAGATGGGAGTCTATATTGGAATGCATGATGCAGCACCTCTAGACATCACTAATAGTAAACAACCCTGCTGAATGACACAGACATTTACCAATTTATTTTGAGTTCTAAGAATAATTATAGCATTCACAGTACTGGCTACATTCATTGTAAGCTTTCAAATAACAATCTGCATTATGTAGTGTGTAAACTAAGGCCCTTATTTAACAAGGGATAGCGCCAGGTAGCGAATGGTGAGCGAACGGTAATGACGCTCACCGCCACGAGAACGCCAGCTCCCCTCCGCAATCACACATTTATCAAGCCGATCCTGCTAAGCGACTGACAGAGCGCAAGATAGCGAATCATTCATCATTATTCCAGCCTCACCCCACAGCGCCAGCGAGCGACCTTGAACAGCGACAGGTATGACCTCTCGCTACCTGGCGCTCTCCAATGCATTTCAATGGAACAATCTTTAAATATTCATAATTTATTGCTATTAATGTTTTTTTTTTTTTTTTTTTAAATGTCAAAAATTCTGTGACCACTTCTGCAATGTTAGATATTTTTTTTAAGGTAAAAAAAAAAATATAAAAAAAAATATTTTCAAAAAATATGGTTGTTTGGGGTTTAAAAAACTACTTTTAACCCATCGCCGCCAGCGCTCTGGGGTTTAAACAAGCATTTCACAGCGCGAGAAATTTTTGAGCGTGATTTGTTAATGAATATGCTGGGAGCCGTTCGCTATGGCCATTCGCTGTCATGCGCTCCCATACAGCGCGGAACCTGTCAAACAGCGACTCCTAACCCCGTATTCAACATTACCGCACACCGACTGAGTCGCTGCCAACAGCCGAACAACGGCCAAGCACAGCGAATACTAGCGTGCGCTGTGAAAATAACGCTACTGTCGCTCATCTGTCGCTACCTGGCGCTATTAATGAATCGGCCTCTAAGATACAGACTGGGCTGGGGTGGGGGGCATTTTACATTTTCCCTTATGACCATGGACTGGCATTAGTGATTTCAAGGTCCATCAGGTGAAATATATGTCAAATACCCAGTTGTTCCCAGTCAGTATATATAAGTATGATGTTATCTTTTAGGAAGTCTAGATTACCTGTTTATGTGATAGTGATTGTGAGAGCTCCCATGTGGAAAGCAATAGTTGGTTAGAGGCAACCTCCTCTGGTAGCAGTCCTCTTTTCACGTGTAGCAAGTAACATGAATTAATATTCAGAATCATCCCCTGATCCACTTCTGGGTTAGTGAAAAATTGAGTGCCTCCAATCCAGTCCTGCAAAACACAAATCAACACCTCATTGCATTTTAGGGGATCTAAATTTGCTCTGATTTGTCTTCCAAGGATACCAAGATTTGTTTTTCAAGGATTGCTGAATATATTTTAATTCAGATTTTTTCCCTTTAAATCGAAAGTTATCCCCCCAATTTGGTTTAATAGCGTAACTCAAGACTGCTGCTGATTTGATTGAGTATCCTGATAAGTATCCAAATATTTTAATGGTGGCCAAGATCTTATGAAGGGATTCTTTGGGATTACAAATATATAGAAGCACATCATAGGGACAGTTGTGGTCTAGAGGTAAGGAAGTGATCTTGTGACCGGAGACTTGCAGGTTTAATTCCTGGCCGCGACATGACTGAAGTGCTTTTGTGCAAGGAACCCCCAACTGCTTCTCAAGCACCATGGTTAGGGCAGCCATCCAGTCCAGACATGTGTGCACTTGCAGCTTGTGTTGTCTCACTGCATGGATGGGTTAAATGTGGAGGAAAAAATACAATGTGTGTGAAAGCGTACAATGGCCATATATGCACAAAAATCCCTCAAAGAAATCACTGACAAGTGCCGTTATTTTAATTTCCTCTTTGTTCTCCCTGATACCTTTATAGGTAGAATCATTTTGTAGCAGATGCAGGAGGGGAAGAATAGCGGGGAGGCCGATTCATTAATAGCGCCAGGTAGCGACAGATGAGCGCCAGTAGCATGATTTTCACAGCGCCAGCTAGTATTCTCTGTGCTTGGCCGGGGTTTGCTTGTTGACAGCGACTCAGTCGGTGTGCGGTAATGTTGAATACGGGCTTAGGGGTCGATGTTTCACAGGTTCTGCGTTGTATGGGTGCGCCTGACAGCGAATGGCCAGAGCGAACGGCTTGCTGCAGATTCATTAACAAATCACGCTCAAAAATTTCTCGCGCTGTGAATTCCTTGTTTAAACCCCAGAGCGCTGGCGGCGATGTGTGTAAAGTAGTTTTTAACCCCCAAACAACCATTTTTTTTTAATGTAAAAATTATACAAGTTTTTCTAAACATTTTGTAATATGAATACATTAATATCAGACCTGTAATATCAATTCTGCACAATTTGTATTTTTTTTTTTTTTACTTAAAAAAAAATCCTAACATTGCAGAAGTGGTCACAGAATTTTTGACATAAAAAAAAAAAAAAAAAATAGCAATTAATTAGGATTATTTAAAGATTGCTCCGTTGAAATGCATTGGACAACGCCAGGGAGCGCCAGGTCATACCTGTCGCTGTGATGGGATTATCAGCGGCGCTGTTCGTTGCAGTCGGCTACATGATGAATCCCGCGCTAGGTGACGCTCTCGCCGGCGCTAGCCTCATTTAGCGTGATAAATGCGTCATTGTGACCGCCGACGGGCGTACTTGAGTCGGTAGCCGCCGTTAGCTGGCGGTACCTGGCGCTCGTCAGACACTACCTGGCGCTAGCCCTTGATAAATAAACCCCTAAGTTAAATAATAAGGTTCTGGTTCCCCTACCCATGGGTACCCTCTGTCTGGGCTCTTTAATATATCTGTCCAATAGGTGGTGGTACTCTCTGATTCCACTGAAATTTAACAGAAGTTTTATCTTGCAAAATAGACGAAGATCCTCTGTGCCCAAGGGACATTGGAAAGCACCTAGGATAGACCTCATAAAGATGTAATGAACTGTTATCACTGACATTGCAATGTAAAAGCAATTCCCAGTCCATCTAGTTTACCCTATAATGGTTAGAAAAAGTTTAGAAAGGTGATAATGAAAAATATACTAGGCACTTAATGTGGGAACATTTCAGTGAATCATTGTTAGTTATTCCTTAGTAAGAGAGTATAGGGTGATTGTGCTCATGGCACACTTATTGGGTCCTACTGCCACCCAACCCACTTATTGACAGCAGATTAAAAAGGTTTTTTTACTGTAAATGTACAAGCACATAGGCATGCTTCTAAATCGAATTACTGTTATGGAATTGTATATGATGTAACCTAGCTTGACAGGTACTCTACACAGTAGTCATTCTCTTACATGCTTGGTACCTTTGTTAGCAACCAGAAGACATTGAAAGTTGATTGCAGAAGGAGACCACATTGTCCATCGAGTCTGCCCTTATGTGAGTATGTTCTCTGTATCTTAGGATAGATGTATGATTATCCCAGGCATGTTTAAATTCACCTACTACCTCTGCTGGAAGTTTGTTCCAATAATCTGCTACTCTTTCTGTAAAATAATATTTTCTAATGTTGCTCCTGATCTTCCCTCCAACTAGCTTGAGATCGTGCCCCCATGTTCTGTCTTAAAAATACTTCCCCACTAATCCTTATTCAAACCTTTGAAAGGTCTCAATCATGTCCCCTCTCACCCTTCTTTCCTCCAGACTGTTGGCTGTTCTCCAGGGCATCCCAAATTGGGATGCCCTGCTGTGTAAATCCTGCCAGGTTGCCCGTAAGAACTTACCTTTCCATGCTCCAACGGGGCATGTGCTGGCTCTCGTCCAATGAAAGACTACTTAATTTGGCAGGCACCCCTCATTGTTTTTAATTGGGAGCACAGTCATCCCCTACATCCCTGGCATTGTGCGTGTGCGACCATCACAGTCATTCAGATAGGCTGGGATGGGAACACGAACATGGCCGGGGATGTGGGGGATGCGACAGCACACGGTCTCTATTCACGTCAATGAGAGCTGCCTGCTGAATGACATAGTCCCAGCAGGTGGCTCTCATTGGACAAGAGCCTGCACATGTGCCATTGGAGCGTGGAAAAGTGCATGGGTGAACTGAGGGATTTCACATGGGGGGTTGGGGGTTTCCAAGGGCATGGAACATACCCAGGAAAGGACTGTTGGCTTTTCCAAATTAAAAAGACACCAGGGAAATTATTTTATGTTGTTACATCTATAGTAAGTGCCACTGTGTAGTAACATTAAAGGGTTATGGAGAGTTTGGGTTGCACTCCTATTTGCAGGGCGACAGGCCATAGGGAGCACAAGGAGAATCCCTGGTTGACCGCACTGCTTTAGGGCTAGCTTAACCGGGCATAGCCCAGAATGCAGCCCACCTCACCAAATACACCTCTAACATGCCTTTCTACTCTATGCCTCCTATGTCCCCCCAACCAACCCTACCCTTATGCATGGGCCTACCATAACCCCTATTCTCAGAAACATGGCTGTGGTGGGTTCCATTCCCACCCCTCTCAGTGTATCTACCCTAGAATAAAAAAAGCTTATGCACTATCAGGGACATTTATACTCCTACCCATAATCTTTCCCTTTAATGCAATAGCCTTAGATTTGAAGCTTACTCATAGACCAGCTTGGAAGCACACTAAGATGATCATGGGCTGGTGGCAGGCTGGCTAGGGACCAGTAAATTCCCAGGCTGATTTTTGAACCCAGGCCGCCCCTGCCTAGTTCTAAATAAACAACAAATGAGGGTTGGCAGGCACAGATTGGGGTCTGATTAATCAAGCACTTCTACCAAACAGTGCCACATCGGTGCATGTTAATATATATATATATATATATATATATATATATATATATATATTTTCACACTTGCGCATGCATGTCGCTGTACTACAAGAAGCACATTTGCTAAAACATTAGCAGTGCACCAACATGCTTAAAGATTTAGAAATCATATTTTGCGCTACTCTAATTTGCACTGAAATGGCATTGTCTGTCAGAAGTGCTTGATAAATCAGGCCCTAGGTTTTCTCATTTAGGCTTATCAGTTGTATTTACTGTGTGGTAAAAGAGAAAGAAGAGGGATCACATGTTTCATATAAATGTTGATTTATTTTTGTTTTAATATATGTATTTATCTGGACAAGTTAAGGGGAGCCATGGAGTAACTGCTCTTTACTCCCTTTTTCTTTTGTATTGTATGGTAAAAGAGATTTCATTGGACAGTCACATGTTGGTCTGAATAAACTTTTTTTTATCTCATAACTCTTTATTTGACATTCAAGAAAGGTAAATGTAAAGTAAAATATACAGTGTTACACACACCATTATAATTTAAATTCTGTAAAGTAAGGAACACTGCATTTTAGTGGCGCTTTAAAATTCAAGGAAGGTTTTCTTCTTATTGATTTCATTGCCTTATGTTGCATTGACTGTTGCACACTGTTGCATTTTTGTTTGATTTAATCAATGTAAGCACCATTTAACTGAATTAAGTGCCCTGAATTATTCAGGTAAGAGTTTGGAGCACTAAGCTAAGTAATTGCAGTTAGAGTTTTTAAGTTGGAATAGTAATACATGACTAAGCATTATAAGGCTGTTGCATGGATGTAAGATCTTAGGCTAAGGCAAATTCATATTCATTGATAAATCAATACTTATTAAAGATGTGTTTTGGATTATCTTTGTCAGCCTTTGCAGAGCAATCTGACAGATGTACGGTAATCAGAAGTGTTTATAAGGACGTTACTGCATTAAAGGATCTATTAGGGAAGACTTGGTCACTGCCTATTTAACCATAGCTGATACATATTTAGTAGATAAATAATGGGAGAGACAGTAATCAGAAAGGTTATACTAATAATATAGATCTGATGGTGATAGAACAACCATGCATTTTATTCCATAATATCTGAAAGCATGTTAAGAGGGCCTTAGCCCAATATAAATACATACCAAAGCAGGATGCACATAGACTTACTGATAAACAATCAAAATCCAGTAGCCAAACATTAGCTTGCTATGGCTACTCTTGCAGGGACTGAAAACTGCAGTTGGGGAGCATCAGAGGCTTAAGCAGAGAAAAGAGCCATGCAGTCTGCGGTAAAAGGAAATTCAGATTATCCCACAAATTGCTGAGATGACACTTATATGGTAACAGTGACATTTTTTCCGATCTGGGCCTTATGCATCTGACATTTTGTATCTGCCATAATTTGTTTTGCCTTCTCTCTGCAATAATTATATCATGAAATCATAATTTACTTTAAAAACTGTGTTGGACAACAGAATGCGGAAAATACACAATTAAGAAAAAACACAAGAGGCATTGTGATTACAATCATATTAACCTTGAAGCATGGAAATAGAGCTTTTATTGATTTAATACGATTTTTCTAGTGACTTTATAGCTCCAGGACCCATGTTATCAGATGGCTGGATCAGCTATAATTATTGGACTTTAGGAAGTGACCCTTCAGCTATGTCATCTTTTTCATTAACTGTGAAAGAAAATTATTTTTCCTCTAAATCACTTTTTATGTAAATCAAAATGATCTTCCTTTTATATTGTGAATGGTAAATATAACAACTAAAAGAAGTACTTTCAATTTAGAATTAGGGAGGGAGAACTTTACCAGATTTTAGGGTAATACATTTACTTAATGAAAAAGAGTAGATAATGCTACTGAGCAAGACATTGAGCATCATTTTTTGCATTACTGAAACAGAGGTATTAATTTATCAATTAGTATCTTTCTACAGGAAACAGATTCATTGCCATGGTACACAGCAAGGCTCAGTGGGGCTATGCAGTCTGAATCTACCTCTAGATTAGTAGTCCACAACCCTTAGCTTGGGTCCCACTATTGACTCACAAACCCCTGCAGTGTGGCTCACCAGCACTCTACTAGCTAGGGCTGGATCTAGTCATTGCCTTGGATGAGTTAATGCAGTCAGGCATGCAGAAAAGTGTACCAGTTTGGGGGAGTATTCACAGCCTCTTATAGGGGGATTCTTCCAGCCTGTTATGGGGATCCTGTCACACAGCATGTTATGGGGGATCCTGTCACACAGCATGTTATGGAGGCATTCCGCCTCACAGCCTGTAATGGGGGATTCTCTCACACAGCATGTTATGGGGGAATTCTTCCACATAGCATGTTATGGAGGGATTCTGTCACGCAGCCTGTTATGGACGGATTCTGCCACACAGACTCTTATGGGGGGATTATGCCACACCATCTGTCATGGGGGATTCTGCCACACAAACTGTTATGGTGGGATTCTGCCACACAGACTGTTATGGGGGGATTCTGCCACACACACTGTTATGGGGGGATTCTGCCACACACACTGTTATGGGGGGATTCTGCCACACAGACTCTTATGGGGGGATTATGCCACACCATCTGTCATGGGGGATTCTGCCACACACACTGTTATGGTGGGATTCTGCCACACAGACTGTTATGGGGGGATTCTGCCACACACACTGTTATGGGGGGATTCTGCCACACAGACTGTTATGGTGGGATTCTGCCACACAGACTGTTATGGGGGGATTCTGCCACACAGACTGTTATGGGGGGATTCTGCCACACAGACTGTTATGGGGGGATTCTGCCACACAGACTGTTATGGGGGGATTCTGCCACACAGACTGTTATGGGGGGATTCTGCCACACAGACTGTTATGGTGGGATTCTGCCACACAGCCTGTTATGGGGGGATTCTACTACACACCATTATATGGGGGGGTCTGCCACACAACCTATTATAGGGGAATTATACCACACAACCTGTTATGGGGGGATTATGTCAAAAAGCTGGTTATCGGAGGATTTTGCCACACAGCCTGTTATGTGGGGATTGTGCTACACAGCCTGTTATAGGGTTATAAAGGGGTTCTTAATATTTTAAGTACTTTCCCTACCCAATGTTTTTCAGGGCAATTGTGCTGTTATTACCACCATTGTGCAGCCACTTACCCCTTACAAACACTATTTTACATCCATTTTTGGGTAAAATAGTAACATAGTATGTAAGGCTGAATAAAGACTTTAGTCCATCCAGTTCAGCCTGTTTAACTCCTTCCAGTGGTCTAGTAGCCATAGCTGGAAATGTTATTACATGCAAGGAGGGCATCCCGGCCACTATAGATCTTCTTTCAGTGGTCTAGTAGCCATAGCTGGAAATGTTATTACATGCCAGGAAGGCATCAAGGCCACTTTTGAACGTTTTTACTGTATCCATCATTACTACCTCCTCTGGCAGCGAGTTCCATGGTCTCACTGCTCTTAAAGAGAAGAATCCCCTCCTATGTTGGTGGAGAAAGCACCTTTCCTCTAACCTTAGTGGATGCCCTCGGGTTATAGTTACACTCCGAGGTATAAATAGATTGTGGGACAGATCTTTGTATTGACCCCGAATATATTTATACATAGTTATTAGATCACCCCTCAATCGTCTTTTTTCTAAACTAAATAAACCTAACTTTGACAATCTTTCAGAGTACTCTAGTCCCTGCACTCCTTTTATTAACTTTGTTGCCCTTCTTTGAATGCGCTCCAGTTCTGATATGTCCTTCTTAAGCACAGGTGCCCAGAACTGTACACAGTATTCCATATGGGGTCTGACCAGTGACTTGTAAAGGGGTAAAATGATGCTCTGGTCATGAGCACCTATGCCCCTCCTGATGCACCCCATGATCCTATTTGCCTTGGCAGCAGCTGCCTGGCATTGATTACTACAGTTGAGCTTATTGTCAACTAAAACCCCTAGGTCCTTTTCCATTGTTGTTTTACCAAGTGTTTGTTTATTTTGTGTGTAATCATGATACAGATTTCTCCTTCCCATGTGCATAACCTTACATTTATCTGTGTTAAACTTCATTTGCCATTTAACTGCCCATGCTTCCAATTTATCTAAATCTGTTTGTAGCTGCCTGCTGTCTTCTTTTGTTTTAATTACTTTACACAGCTTAGTATCATCTGCAAAGATTGAGACTTTACTGTTTAATCCATACCCAATGTCATTTATATATATATATATATATATATATATATATATATATATATATATATATTGAAGAGAATTGGTCCCAGAACTGACCCTTGTGGTACTCCACTAGTAACAGTGACCCAATCTGAGTGTGTACCATTGATAACCACCCTTCCCAAGTTGGGTCACCATTAGGGTTGGGTCAAGTTTGTGTACCCGAACCAAACTTTTGTTCCCCTGCTCTGTGTGCGTGCCCACCCACCCATTCAAGTTTAGGAATTTTAGTATTATCGCTCCCAAGGGGTAAGGTAATCTTATTTGCTTTAGCACGACTGTGTATTTTAGTGGAATTAATTAACTAAACTAAACCACAATACTTTTTTTAAATAAGCTTTTTTTTATTAGCTGCTATAGAACAACCCCAGTGTCAACTACAACAGGATAAATCCTCTTAAGCCAGAGAAATTGGGGTTCCTTAATTACCAGACAAATCTAGCAAAAGCATGTCCTATTCCAATATTTTTCCTGTTAGAAATAATCCTTTAATGGTATCAGGTCTGTATTTATTGAAATTAAGGTTATTAGCCAGCCACTCAACAAAGGCAAGCAACCACATGTGGCACAGTGATTTATGTGGGCCCTTTGGTTAGTTTAGCAGGTGCATAGCATTACAGCCAGGCAAACAGTTGCTTATTCTATTCATTTCCATCCAAGTAACACACACGCACAAACACACACACACTGCTGTATTTTACTACAGACAGTCTGTGTAATCATTATACAAGTAAGATTTCATAAAACGGGTAACTTTCACAATCTCATGGGCTATGTTGAAATAAAAATAATGTAATCGTTAGGGTATAATTATTATTATCATTTGTAGGTATATCATGGAAGGCAGTCTAGTAAATCTCCATGTACATTTTGGGGTGGGTATTCTTTATCCACTCATCTTTTTGAAACTTTGAGGTATAGCCCATCTGCTGCAGGGATGGGTGATAAACAAGTCACTCAGGATTCCCTCCAGTGCTGGAGGTCCAGAAGAAGAGCATTCCAATGTGTTGCTGCCATTGGTTGGATCAGTAATTTATTTTTCTGGTTGCAAGGCTTAGCTGGGGTGGAGGGAAGGATGGGAGTTAAGATTTTTTGTGATTTGTATCTGTGGTCCATATTAATATGTGTAATCTTTAAAGCGATTATCCAGGCAACTACATAGACCATAAAGCTCCTAATTTTCCCTGCTTCTTTTTCTTTTTTTCAAAATGAACCCCAAAATGATGAAAATGTATTTTGAAGTTTTCATTCATTTTTTAAATTCCCCACCCATGGCCATGGCCTCTCTTCAGGGCAATGGCAGAGTTTATGTCAGCATACTTTGACTCCTAATCACATTGCTGCAATACACAGGCGAGTTATAGACCACCAACCTAGCTCTATAATAGGTGGTCTTCTCCTAGAGGGAATTAGGGGGAGTGCCAGAAGGAGAGTCCCAGAAGTCAGTGTCAAGTTTCTGCAAAGTGCTGCTGCGAGGTTACAAGAAGGGAGAATGCAGCTATGAGGAGGTAACCTGTTGAATCATGTTTTTTCTATTTTGCTTATACAGTCCCTTTAGCCTTAAAACAGATGTTGATTGCTATTGTGCAGAATGTTGATGGCTATGAGAGTACTTGTTGAAAGAAAGTATAGCATTTAGTCAGTAGATATGTAAAAGCTGGGAAGCAATCGCTTTTCTTAGAGCGCATTATCCTGAACTTTTAATATGGACATCTGCTGGTGCCATATGCCACATGATCTAAGTCTCAGTCTTCTATTTTGGGGCTGAGGTGCTTCAAACATATTGCAGTGCTAAGGAGTCATGCATAATGCAGTGCAAAGTCAGACTACACATGTAGATTTTATAGAGTGCTCAATGCATTTAAAAGATTGAAGTCACGTTGCCTAAAAGATTTTGAGTTCTGCATCATGGGAGGTGATGCTGGTACTTCATCAGTATATCATAACTATTCAGAAGCAAAAACTGGTAATAAGCAAAATATCTGATTAAATACATTAAATACTAGTTTACACTTTTTGGCCTTGATTCAATAAGAGTTGAAAAAAAATCTCATGGTAGTAAAAAATTCAGTTCATGAGAAAAAACCTGAGAATTTCACTGTTGCTGAATCACCAGCTAAGAAAACAATGAAAGTCAATGGCACTTTTTTACTCCTAAGAAAAGTAGAGAACTGTTTACTCCTTTCTACACTGTAAAAACTGGCATTGACTTTCATTGTCTTTCTGTTTGGTGATTCAGTAACAGTGACATTCTCATCCTTTTTACTCGTGAATTATATTTTTTACTACCGCAAGAATTTTTTTCAACTCTTATTGAATCGAGGCCTTTATATTTAAAAGATTTACTGTTAATTTAAGATTTAGAATTAGGCCTACTAGCTTGTGAACAATAACATTTGTCATGGTCACCTACCTGGTAACCTGGAAAAAATGTTACTTTTATACACTGCATTTTTTCTAATAAAAAGCTTCTGTCCTTGGTTTCACTTCAAATTATACCTTGATTGACTGGGGGGGTGCTCTTTAAATGTTATTACAATCCTGGCCGCAATGGTCAAAGTGCCCCCCTTCCTTACAGGCTGACACATTTCCAGGCACTGAGTGCTCCCAGCTTATGGGAGAGGCATTTATACTCCAGGGAGGAGCTGATACAGAACCCCAGTGGTGCCAGACAGTGCGAGGATGCCACCTGGCTTTGGATAAGGGAGGTGGAGAAAAGTAGGATTTAATGATACACCAATGAATAACTTTTGTGTGGTGTTTTATTTTACTTTTTCTACCTGTGAACTGGTATAGAGTCCAAGGGCTGGCATGGCATTGGGTGACATGCCATTACCACACCCCATTACCCATACCCCCAACTTTCAGAGGGATACAGAAGAGATGGCCTTGCATTCACCCTTAAGGAGCACCAGACCAATGTCAAAAGGCATAGGGGCTGGGGTTTTGCATGGATGGCAGCCTTAGGGAGGGGGATTCCATGTCAGTTTTTTAAATGAAAAACGCACAACGCAGATGCAGATTCATGTAATACCTGCATTTTTACATGTGTCTGCATTGCACATAATACATTTCTATGGGTCTGTTTCTGGACTTGAGACATCTGGACTTGCGGTTGCCTCCAGGATGCACCAAGCATGACTTTTAGCAGGTGGGTCCCTATTCGCCTTGTCACACCGGAGAGGTGTGCAAGGATGCATGCGGTACCAGACAGACGTGAATAAAGCCAAACAACATGTAACGTGTCAAAAATGCAGATGCAGAAATGTAGATTCGCCAACTGCTATTGTCAAAGCCAGTTTGTTATGGCAATCACCGCCTAGATAAATTGCCAACCTCAACCGTAAGTTAAACATCAGCAAATAAGAGCAAATGCAGCACCAAGAAGGTGGCAAAACAGTGTATTGAACATTGTAGCTTGTAAATCCAGAATACGGTACACAAACATGCATTGGCACATGCTGACCGATAGGGATAAAAACCTGAGGCCTTATTTATGAAGGGCGTCACTCAATGGCACTCAGCGTCAACACTCAATGCCTGATTTCAGAAGCACAAATCTGTGTGCGCCGACATGACTGCCATTCAGCATCTAATTTATCACCAGCACCATTTGGTACCCCTAGCACTTTTTCCCCAGCTGCTCCAGTTTAAACAGGTGCCAATACCTGTTCTCCCAAAGACTTTAAAAGATGCAAATTGTTAAAGCTTTTTTTGTTACACTTGGTTTTAATAATTCTTTTTCTTTGGATGTTCACCAAGAGTTTTAATGTTTCAGACACCCCCAGCATCTTTTGGTTTTGCAGTGGTTCTAAAACAAGACCGGTGATGATGTTTGGATATCCATAATGGAAACATGCCTAGGGCCAACGTAAGCTAGCGCCAACATGACTGACATTTAAATTCCTGACCATGGCAGAACAAACAAGCTCTGTTTAGTTTTTTTGTGTGTGTGGACTAACACCACTGGTAACATGCATTTATCAATCAGTGATCACAAAGTACAATCCCAATTTAGCTGCATACAACACGCCGCCAGTGGCATTTTACACTTACAGGCGCTGACGTGTTAGTGCTATTACCTCCACTTGGAAGGAGGTCAAATGGTGCTGACTATTGTACTTTAAAAATTGGGCTCCCAGTGCACCAATGCAAGCTGAGTATTTAAGAAGAGGTTTATGACTTTCTATGCAAGGAAAGATGACAGTGGCAAAAAAAACGTGGATGCTCCATAGCAGGCACTAATGTCAGCAAAATGAGACACAATGGCATACTTCATAATTAAGGTTATTGATATGATATGGTTATTTTCTTATTTGTATTTGTTTTTTTGTGATAATCATCGCCTCTCTCCCTATAAGCCCTTTGTGTGTGTTTATGTTTTTTAGATGGTTTTAATCGCTCTGTTTTGTAAATGTGTGTATTATTCCCAATAAAATTATTAATTTTTGGATTTAGCCCAGATAAGGAGGGAGGATTCCCTAAAGGTGACTACTTTTAGATGGTTAATGATACCAGGTTGTCATTATCATTTGGGAAACACTCTTCAATAGTGCATTTATTAAGTTGCTGAAAGAGGTTAGGAGTTGTGTAGTGTTAAAATTTAAAAAAAAAACACATTTTATGGTTCAGATGAGTTGGGGTTGCAAACTACCTTTCACCCTGGGGGATCTTTTGGTTGCTAATATCTGCCTTGTTTATCTGCATCCCCTCCCAAGCAGCATCAGGGCCAGTGCTGTGCCAGGGGTGCCTTTTATTGGGAAAACGCCTGGTGGAGCTGCTCCAAGTGCTGACCTATAGGCTGATATCATCTTGCTCTGGGGCTTTCTTACAGGGCACTTTGCAATGTGAATGTGAATTAATTTATAAACTAGTGAGAAAATAATAAAACAAATCCTTGCAATTCTGATTAGACTAGTCCACACTGGTCAAAAGTGACTTAAAATAAATAAAAACTTTGCAAGCTGTGTATGCAGGGAACACTTGGGTCACCTGTGTAGGAATGTATAATGTTTCTTATTGTATCAAGGCCAGTGTGTCAGCCACAGGAGATGGTTGACAGCACAGTTCCACACAACTGCAATGATGCAGGAAAGATGCTAAAAGAGGCTGCTTACTGACAGGCAGTGAAGTAAAACGTTGCTTGTTCTGAGGAACAGATCTAGGAATCATATTCAATTTTGCTATCCAAATCCACAACATCAAAAAATTTCTTTGGCCACACAGAATATTAATAAATATGGTTTCTAGTCAATTGCACAGTGAATTGTTGGGTGTTGGTTTCAATAGATAGACTGGGCTGTAATTCTAAAATATTTCCAAATCTATGAGTGATAGCTCAAAAATCTTGGTTCTGATTACAAATATCTCCCCTCCATTATTTTAGGTTTAAAATATTCAGTGTTATACAAGGTGTGATCTTTAACTGTTCCCCTCTCAGGTTCTTTTTGCCATCCGTTCCCCTGCTTGCCCATGATATCCCTTTCTTTCTACAGTGCCACAACAAGATGTTTATTGAATTAGAATGATTGAATTGGAAGTGCTTTCTTAACCCTTTAAATGCCAAGCACATAGTTTCTACGTGGTTGCTTCTCCTACCGTTAAGTGCCAAGCACGTAGAAACTACGTGCCTGGCATTTCCCCCAAATAGTTAAAAAATATTAAAAAAAAAACACTTACCTTTAGTATAGATATGTAGCTGGGGGGCACCCGATCCCTCCCCCGTCGTCCTCCTTCTTCAGGAGGGGGGCCCGAAACCGCCCCCCCTCCCCCGTTCCCAGCGCTGACAGTGGATGAAAAAAAAATAAAAATAAAAGTGTAATTTACTCACCTCCGCGCCCAATCCTTCTTCCTCCGGTGTCCTCTGGTCTCCTCTTCACCAGGGGGGGCTCCACTCCCCCCCTCCCCGGGCTGCGCAGGCTTCAGGTGAGGACCCTCTTCCGGCTCCTCACCGCTTCTAATGGCGGCGATGGCCGCCACCCCTAGCCCTGCCCATTGTGGGAGGAGCGGGATGACGTCATCCCGCTCCTCCTATACCCCCCGAGCTCTGGCATCTGTCAGATGCCAGTGGTGATCGGAGCAGGGCGGGTGTCAGGCGAGGGGGCTCCGATCGGAGCCCCCTCACCTGTCACCCGCCCTGCGCCGATCACTACCGGCATCTGTCAGTGACATGACAGCGGCGAGGGATGCCGGATCGGAGGTGAGTACAGTAAAAAAAAAAAAAATAAAGATTTTTTTCTTATGTGTCTGTGTCTTTATTTTTTACTTTTAACCCCTTGTGAACTGGTAAGGGGTCCATGACCCCTATACCAGTTCACAAGGCTGGGGGGATGGCACTATTAACCCCCGGCACCCCCATTACCTGCCTCCCCAAAGGCCAGGGGGGGGGCAGAAGAGCCCGGGCCCACGGGCTATGCGGGCTTGTAGCCTGCAGGGCCAGGGGCCACAAAAGCTGGCCCCTGCGCCCTGTTCCTACAAGCCATGCATAGCTGATCCCAGGCTGGTTACTTTGGGTAAGGGGGACCCCACGTAAATTTTTTTTTTGATTTTTAAGTGTTTTTAAGCCTTAAAAATCCAAAAAAAAATGGGCCCCTCCCCCCGGGAGGGGGGACCCTATGTCATTCTTTTTTTAATTAACCCTTTGTGTTCTGTCATCCAGCAGCTATAAAAGGCTTCTAGCAGGTGAGCAGAAGCCAGTGATCGCCGAGGGACACAGTGCTTCAGGATGGATGGGAGGTAAGTATTAAAAAAAAATAAATAAATAAAATAATTTTTTCCATTTGTGTGTCTGTGTTTTTTTTTTACATTTAACCCCTTGTGAACTAGTAAGGGGTCCACGACCCCTATACCAGTTCACAAGGCTGGGGGGATGACAAGTCACCTGCAACTAGCGGGTGACTTGCCATTAACCCCCAGCACCCCCATTACCTGCCTCCCCAAAGCCCAGGGGGGGGCAGAAGAGCCCGGGCCCACGGGCTATGCAGGCTTGTAGCCTGCAGGGCCAGGGGCCACAAAAGCTGGCCCCTGCACCCTGTTTCTACAAGCCCTGCATAGCTGGTCCCGGGCTAGTTACTTTGGGTAAGGGGGACCCCATGTAATTTTTTGGGGATTTTTAAGGGTTTTTAACCCTTAAAAATCCCCCCCCAAAAAAAATGGGGCCCCCCACCCTGGGAGGGGGGACTCTATGTCATTTTTTTCTCTCGATTTAACCCTTTGTAGTGTGGATGGTAGTTGTATTTTATTTGTAAATGTTATAAAGTACTTGTTTCAGTTAGGGGGGTCTCCTGGGCAGGAACGGGGGGCTACCGATAAATATGTGGTGCCATTCTAATCGGTAGAAATGGGGCTTTCACATGCAATATGATTTTCTTTAATAAAATACATTTTTTATTTAAAATATAGGAGACAATTTTCTAAAATAATTGTATTTTTTTTTTTTTTTTACTTAATAATAATATTGTAAAAAACAGAATAAAATTTACAAACAAGACATTTCATGTTAAAGCCTAAACTCTGCTGCAAAAAAAAATATATATAAATTTTTCTGAAAATTCCAGCAAAAATGTTGCAAAACATGGCGCAAAATGGAGAAAAATGACCTGTCAACAGAGGGTGACAAAATCTCAAGTAGGCTGGCAATTAAAAGGGTTAAAAGTAGCTATGCATGGTGGGTATTGTTCTGTTCGGGGGACCTTGCGCTTTCAGATTTAGCTTGGTTTATGGGGGATATTCCAAATGTAAAGGGTTGTTTTGGTTGAAAAATCGCAAGGTGCGCACTTTGTCTGCAGAGCTGAAATTTTCAAGTAAAATTACCGTTACGCACATGCTTTACTTTGGGGTATTTGGCAACTCTTCCCTTGACAGTACCTATGCATGTTGGGTGTTGTTCTGTTCGGGGGATGTTGCTTTTTTAGATTAAACTTGTTTTTTCTTGTTTGTAAATAGTTTTTTTAAGAAAATGTGGCTTTGATTCTGCTTTTTTATCCTTTTTTTAGGGAAACTCTTTGCAACCAAAGAATACATTGAGGGATTACTTCCAGAAAACTATGGCCACATCAACAAGCCTGGTACACCTAGAAAGCTTGAGGTGTGTACTTCCAGAGAATATATAGTTTGTTGGGGGTTTTTCAAATGTAAAGGGTTGTTTTTCTGGAAAAACTGCAAGGTGCGCATAGCGCATATCACAGTTGTATTTTTTCTGAAAATCCCCTAAAGCGCTGTTTCAGTTTGGGGGAGTCTCCTGGGCAGGAAAAGGTGTCTACCTATACATATGTGGTACCGCTGTGACTGGGAGAAATTGGGATTTCACACACAATAAGATTTTATTGACAAACTTACATTTTTTATTACAAAAAAACACTACAAAAATGACAAACAAGACATTTCATGTTAAAGCCCAGACTATGCTGAAAAAAACAATATATCATTTTCCTGGGAAATCCCTGGAAATCCCTTCAAAAATCACATTTGAACATGGGGAGCACAAAATAGTGCAAAATAGTCAGGCAACAAAGCGTGACAAAAACTCCAGGTAGGCTGGCACTTAAAGGGTTAAAACAGAAAGTATTTACACGCACAAACCACTATAACTAGATATAATAGGATTTACCCATGACTGTGAATATCTGTAATATTTCAAGTGGTCATAGGGAGCTGGCTTATAAGATTTACATTCTACTTGTAAACATGTGTTTCATGCTAGCGCCTAGCCACTTTAGGGAGAAATTCATGTTAAGCTTACAGCGTACCTATACTCAGAAAGGACATTTATGTGGTCACCTTCCATTCCCAGCCCCTTGCCTGTGTTTCTTTTTTTTCCTCAGCCTTTGTCCAATATCCATAAAAACACCTGGAAAACACAACAGGAAGTAGTATTATGGTGAATGGCATGCCATATGCTAATTAATTAAGTTACAACCAAACTGTCACATAATGGCAGTTGAAGTGCAACCCATTGCTGAGCTGTGTGTATGAACTGATTGCACCATCACTGGGGGTGGGGCTGCTCAGCCAGGGAGCAATATGGCTGACTGCATCCAGTTTGTGTTGTTATGAACATTGGGCAAAGGCTGAGTAAGGATACACTTCAATATACTAAATAGACCAAGGCCCCAAGTGCTGTCTTAAAACAGAATATATTTACAGTGCACATACAGACCATAAATAATTGCATTTCATGGGTTGGGGCAGGCGTGTTGTGATATAAACTAGTCACGTCCACCCTCGTGGATTGGATGGGTCCGATGTGGCACTCGTTCTTCGCTCAAGGTAAGTTTTACAACAGAGCATTCGGGTGGTGGAGCAGCGCTGGACAAAAGGGAAATATAACAGTTTTTTTTTGCATGAACAATTCCTTTAAGCCTAACATGGGTATTTTCCCAAAGTGGAGCTTTGGTGAGAATGTAGCACATTTTTTTTATCACATAAATAAAAAGCATTCCCGGGGATGGGGCTATAAAGAATGTGAAGAGGGGAGTAAACTAAGCAACATTGTGTGGGAGGTTTTTACAGCTCACTCCCCATTGGCATGCAACAATTATATAATTTGCTGTATTGCTTTTTGTAAAACTAAAAATCTATATTCATGGAGAAAGAAGGAAGAATGGAACAAAACTTTGTGTGCCATTGATTTTTGTTTGTGTCGTATTGATGACAGATGGGGGAATTCTGCATTGTTAAAGCAGCAGCCCATGTGTATCGCTGTCCATTTTCCTCAGAGGTATTGATATCCTTAGCATCTCCACAATTCAGTGAGCAGCCAGCAGAAGCTAAGCTATTACAAATTATTGTCAACTGAGCTCTATGATTATAGCCAAGCTCTCCCTGCGAATAGCACCTAATACGTTTTTTTGCATGGTAAAACATAATAATCATTGTGCGCTGCTATGTATTATGTCAGATATGCTCATTTTGCCTGTGCTACGGCTTGTTTGCCTGAAAAGGTTGCAATATGCAGTGTGTATCCAGGTGATAACCCAGCGGCATTCTTCTTTTTAAGCTAGACGATGAACAAATTATGTTTAATATTCACTTTGAAAATGAGTTGAAAGTCACCCTTTAGAGGCAAAAGGCTTAGAAAAGAATACGTCTGAAGCATTTGCAAAATCTATTTAGTGTTGTAGTTGTTTCCACATCCTCTTTTCCTGCATGAACATGCTTTTCTGCTGTACATCATATCATAGTGCATATTAATGTGCGGCTTAGGAAGCTGAATGGAGTGCTGTGCTGTATCACTCGACTCCCTTCGGCTGCCAAAAAGCCGACAGCCAAAAAGGGAGTGATGTCAGCGCCGGCTGCGCATGTGCTGTGGGCTCGGATCTATTGGGTGCCCTGGGTGGTTTTACGCGGCCGGGCATCCCAGTATGGAATAGGGAAAAAGGTTTTGGGCCTCTTTTAGGCCTATAGTGATCCGCGTAGTCTGTGGGTTGAAATGCTGTCATTCTGTTGTCAAATCTGGTGCTGGCAGTGTGCTTACCCAGCAGCTTTGGTGCATGCCCCTGCTTTCTCATTGGTTGACAAATCCTTTAAATCATAGAGATGCCCATATAAATAGGCGGCCAGGTTGGACTGGCCATCAGCTTAAATTCACTGAACAGCAGACACGCGACAGCACTGACAGTGACCGATAATTTTTTTTTGGGGGGGGGAGCTTACTGTGCTTTTCATCCAAGCTTTGTGCTTTGTGTTAAACATGATAAGAATAGATATTTGTTAGAGAGCTTTGTGTCTTTAAACTAGTTCAAAGTCTCGGTTCACACTATTAGATTTGGAGCATGCTGCTTGGTAGGCATTGTCAGTGCTCACCAAATATGTCTGTGTTCAAATCCAGGTCACTGTGAATTGTTTAGGTTGCGGTGTAAGGGAAACACTTTTACATTTTGAACACACTATTTTTTTTACTAAGCCATACTTAAGGATGCCAATAAATGTCTTAAGCTTAATATATCTCCAGCTTGGAGCAGACCTTGAGAACAGGGTTATTCTAAAATGTCTAATATATGTTCCCTCTTTCCTTTAATCACACAAGTCAACATGAATTCATTAGGCCACAGACAATCCACAGTAGTCTGTATATGTTTTACTTTATTACAAATTGTCTCTAAATATATTAATAGTGCTAAACATTTACTTAATATTAAACCCTAAACAGTTAGCCCATTGTCATTGAGGTGACATTTATAGTACAACAGTGACAACTGTATGGAACTAACTCACTAATTAGCCTCTGGTGCTGTAGGACTTCCAAGATCCAATGATACTGCCACTATAAAGGGCCATGAGCTCAGTTTAAACAGGTCCCTCACAGGTTCTCCTCTGATGGTTGTTTGGTGAAGAACTCAGACAACTATTGTAGAAATTGTAGAAATGTGGTCAGTATCTCTTTGTAAATGGAAAAAGAGAGGAAAACTAAGCAGTCCATCCACAGGTTTTACTCTATGGTGACTTGTCTTTGATTCCAGTGCATTATGAGCCCCCAGAGAACTGAGAGAAACATCTGAACCCGCTTCAGCTTTTGGGGGGGGGGGGGGTTATTTGATGAACGAATGGGTACTGATGGCTGCTGCCCAGGAGCTCCCAGACTTTGCTTAGACATCTAACTATCAGTAATAGGAATCAATAGAATGAGGTAATGACCCTCACCGCACAATAAAATTATATAACTAACAGGTCCTAGAGGGACAATTCTTCATCCCAAAGATGGAAAGAGTATCAAAGTGCATATCTGGACAGCCTGCTCTCTAATGGCATTGGCAAGAATAAAGCATAAATATACTAATTCATTTCAGCAGACATATCCAGCTGTTTTGTTCCAAGGCTGGTGAAGAAACAAAATATATGATGATATACTGAAGACAGATTCTTATTTAGGGCTGCAGTGCTGTCACTTGAGCTGTCCTCTCACTAATGACTTGAAACATTTTTCTCCACATATCACTGACAGTGTCATTGTCTAAAGTCATGACTTTGAAAGGTACATTATGGTAGGTCTGAACAATGCTCACATTAAATGGGTCTAAAGTGCTCTTCTCAATCTGTCTGCACAAAATACAGCAAGGCTAAAATATTAAAAAGCTGAAATTCAAAAGGGCTCTCTGTTTCTTTCTAAAGAGCAGGGCTTCTATTTTATTAAAGGGGAGGCATGGGAATGTAGAGGTGTGAGTGTAGAGAACACTGGTGTAGTATAGAATATGGTTGGTTTCATATTCTTTTTGAGTATGACAAAAGTCAGTGACATGTGGCATCTGACACTGGGGTTACAAAGATGGATGGTGTGTGTCCTGTGCTCAGCTTAGCGTAATATCATGTAATAACCCTTCCTCTTTTATGAAGCTCCTGGTGCTACAAGTTCTCTTCAGTTGAGGCCTAGCTAATATAACTGTTACCCTGCTCTTTGCATATCTTACCCCACATTCCAAGCAACACACACAGGGCTTTTTAAAACCTCAGTCCAGCTGTTAGCCTGCTGATGGACAACAAATAAAAATGCTTTGTTCTAAGACTTTTAATTTGCCAAACATGATTTAGAGACTTTTTATATTAAAAGGTCTTTGCAGGTCACTGAAGTACACACAGACTCTTTTATCAAGTGTCAGCGTCTGTACCTTTCACTTAGTTTCTGGGCCGATCAGATCTCTCCCCGCGGGGCATCCGAAACCCCCCAGGAAGCCCAGAAACCTTACCTTAACCCCGTTCCAACGGTGCATGCGTGGGCCGCGGCCACGTATAGCGCTTCCCTCTAGCAGGGCGCGCACCCGCGCCGGGCGTTTGTGAATGGCCGGCGCGGGCGCGTTCCCTGTTAGAGGGAAGCGCAAGACGCGGCCTCCAGCACTCAGAGCCGCTGTGGTTGGACGCCGCTTGTACCTGCATAGCACAGCGGCTCTGAGCCCTCTGATTGGACGAGTGCCCTCGTAGAAGCGCGGTGAGGGGCGTTCTGGGGGGTTTCACACAGCGATCGGGGTGCCCCACCGAAGTGGACCAAAACCCAGGATAGTCAAAATCCTGGGTGTTGGTCCACTTTAAGACAAAAATACACTGCAGCAATGTGTACCCCAGCCTGCATCAAATTTATAACATGAGCCTTTTTGTAGGCTGTGACCGCTCTTGGAAGGTGGAAGAATTAGGAAGCACAGGAAGAATTCCCAATGGGCCACACTGTTTTGGAGCCCTTTGGGCACATATTCTACACCTGCAATGCTATAGCCTCAACTTCATGCATTTGGGGGCCATCCCCACATCTGCTTCAGTATCTTCCCCTACAACACTAATGCTTCACTACAATCACATTGCATATCATCCTCTATCCATGACCTGTTCCTGCAACGCTTTGAGAAGTTCTATGGAGACATGGCTAAGGAGCTCATGGGCTGATTTTTTTGCCCCAGTCCATCCCTGGCCATGCCAGTTTATAGTGGTGCTGTAGGGTAATATTCCATGAACCATAATGGCCTGAATTGTATTTTTTTGTGGTTTTTATGCTTAGAAATAATATTAAGAAAATTTGTATGTACAAAACTTGCTTTGGTGACTTGACATGAATTTAAACACAATAACAAAAGTCATGTTAACCACCATCTATTAAATATAGCGCCAATCTTTTCCTTATGCAAAAAATTTATAAATCTGGCATGTGGCGGAACACAGTAGTGTTCACTGGTACTGAGAATATGCATAAGGATCCAACAGGCGCCGACACAGGCTGGCCAATACATAGTGCACAAATTCAAGCTGATTATTTAGTATAAGCAAATGTTATTGCTTTTCAAAGTTAAATAGGGGGTACTGAGGGGTTACAGAAGGTAAAAGAGGGGAGGTAAGGGGGGGAAAGGGGGTACAGCAGGAATAATCCACATTTATACAAATAACACCAATTGTACATCTTACCATCTACAGTAATTAACATTCATGCTTGTTGGCAGTGCTCATACAGAGGGCGTACAAAATACTCTTTGTATCAGTGGACACTGGTTCTCGTGTCGGTTCCCATTGGCGAGCCCTTGCGATTAGATCTTGTCAAACCGATTGTATACTAAAGTTAAGCTGTGGTACCAGTGTCCTAATTCTCATGCCTTCACTGCTTAGGGATTCCGTGGGGGGCTAGTAAGGGGGTAGAGGGTTACCAAGGTTTGGGAAGTGAGTGAGACTTGCCGATTGACTGATGCGCTTATGGCTGAGCACGAGGCTCTAGAAGGTGGGGTTAGACCAGACCTGGGACCATGGTTCAACGTAGGTATCCACCCTATACGTATTATATGCTTCTGGACCCGTCATGAACCAAAAGGGTGTTTCAAGTTGGTGTAGCAGCATAGGGTATGGGCCTATCCATTTGACTGAATCAGAGCAGGGAGGTGTGAGTCTCGGTAACCCAACCATCCCGCCCATGTCACTAGATATCTCAAGCTGATTATTTAACATCTGACATTTTTACTTAGCAGCCCCAAAATATAAACAGGGTTCTCTAAGATGCACACATATGCTCTCCAAATGATGCTAACTGGAACAGAAATGTGCACTTCATAATTTAGGCTCTAAGTGAACTTGGTGAGATCAACATTCACCTCTGTCTGCCACTAAAAAGTATATATCCAGACTGAAAAGGGAAGGTACAGTAATTCAAAGTCTAGTGGTCTGGATTCAATGTCTAGTTGTCCTCATTAAATATCATCTTCTGTTTTTTGTTTAGGCTTTCTTGTATGCCCATTATGTCACCTTCTGTCTGCAATACCAGTAATACTGCCACAAAGACATGCCATGATTAACAGAACACACAAAAATAGTCAGTAGATGGATGGATAATAAATAGGGTATTTGCTGGTCAATTTTTATAGTGAAGAAGGGAGTATGCTCTCTTGAAATAGAAGTAGACTTCAGCTTTATGTTACAATAAAACAAAGAGCACGTAACACAACAGAATATAGATGGCACATTTTAAAGTTAATAGAACAGTTACCAAAGGCTATATGTGTTTTCATGTTTGCATTTCTAGTAAATGGCATTATTTACTGAAAGAATATGTTTCATTTTGTGTGAGCCTCCTGATATTGATCATTTGAAAGAACAAAGTACAAATATTTTAAAGGCGAATTCTATTATGCAAAAAGTTCATTTAAACTAATGTATCAAATGCCTGTAAGTGGTATTTCCATTTAAGTTATCATTATATTATATGCTAATACTTGAGTTATTTATGCTGGTAAAGGAAATTCAGTGCTGGGCAACAATTAGGGGCGATATTTATAATGTTTCAGCTAACCCAGTTAGGTACTATGTTTTGGAAAACTGGAAAAATGTAAACCAAACTTTGTATAACCTAGTATAACAAAACAACCTAAAGTGTTTGCCAGGCTATTCTGCAGAGCTCCCCCCCCCCCTAAAAATGAATGCACTGACTTTCAGTCAAAAAATGTGAAAACCCTCATTGACATTAAAAACTGTAAGAGAAGATGGAAGATGGAAGTTGTCCCAATAATAATCCACATGTAATATGAGTCCGTCAAAATTCATAGAACCCTGTCAGCTGAGATGGACAGTAAGGTTATTTTCTAATATTCAAGTTATAGTGAAAAGACAAGAGACTACAGCCCCCACTGGGCCTATAGGTTCATAAAGATACAGCCGTTGAATCAAGTGTTTCACAATGTCTTGCACCACAATTCACCTACCCTCAGTGTCACACAGGGGCAAAAAACAAACAAAAAGGTTGATTCATAGTCACGTGCGGATCAATTTGTGCACATTTTTGGAGCGCCGAGTCGCGTTCGGGCTTCTGTCTGATCCATGGTCGTCAAAATGGGATGCACATTTGTTTTTGCGGCAAATTGCACACTAGTGTTCTATGTGCCAACTTCTGCCTGAAACTTTCCTCTAGCTCCATTTTGGAGCATCAAACTGTCTCAGGTGCCTGATTTATGGTATGTTTAGAGGGCAGAAAAGTGAGCGCAAATGTGGCAACTTGAAGAGTGAAGGTGGAGGAAAGTGCAGATTCCAGTGAGTAACAGGCTTATTTCATTCCGAAAACACATGCTGGTAGCGTCCGACATGCTAGTTCTTTTCAGGGATTGAACCCTTTTTTTGTTTTTGTTTAAAAAAAGATAAAAAGTTGTCCAAAATCACAAAAATTAAGGACAAAACAATAAAAATATGGATATTGAGCCCTAATGTTTGGCAAAAACAACCCCCCCCCCAAAAAAATATAGTTCAATTATTAAGCATTAATATGCAAACCAAACAGGGGAGAGAGGGTTAAAGGTAACATCTAGGACAGAACATTGAGCAAAAAAAATTGAAGTGTTAACTGGAATCAGAATACCCCCCCCCCAAATAAAAAAACCTTAAAAAAATGGAGAACACAGATTCTCTAAAGAATACACTCTGAAATGGTGAATAGAGCTTCGGAGAAAACACAGAAGCTGGAGAGATCAAATCGCTATGGAGAAACAGTAAAGGACAGGGGAGAAGCATGGGGGGCCATCGGGAGCAGTTAAGCTCTTAGTGGGCCAAATGAGCATGGGGCAGGGCATTCTGCACTTCAAAACAGCAGATTTTCCTTGCAGAATGTGCAAATTGGTGCAAAAAGAGGCAATTTGTACTTCTCCCGTGCACTTGCCATTTGGTGTGATTCACATGTGCGCCCGGCAGTGCACACGCAGCCATGAGTCTTGCGCCTATGCATATAGGGAATCGTTTGCACTCCACATGAGCGTTTTTGCGCACCGACCATGAATTGACCCTTATGTGTGACAGCCCAAAAAACTGTTACATGTGCTGGATGTTTGGCTACTCTAGAAAATGTGGGTATTTTCTTTATTGCATCTCACGGCCCGCTTCGGTATTCATAACAGTTGGGTTATTCCGCCACAAGGTGGTGCAGTGGTACTGCAGAAAGCTGTGGCATCTCCCAGTGTTTCCTCTGCAGTGATACTGCGAAGTTAGAAGATGGCTCTCTCTCTGGTGAGCAGGTGAGCGGGGCAACCAAGCCTGCGGCCCTGCATGTCTATTTCCATCCGTTTCTGGACCCTCACTGCCTCCCAGGCTGACAGATCAGGTGAAGGTAGAAGAGCACTAGGGTCAAGTGCTCCTGGAGCACAGCTCCAAGCCGCAGACCCTGTAACACAAAGGGTAGTCAGCCATAGGCTTTATGGGGAGCCTAATAGGGATGCAGAGTTTCTGTCCTGGCTTCTGAGGGGGTGAGTAGTTTGGGGACTGTGTCCCCATATTTTCCTTTTTGGGTCCCCCCATGGCTGCTCGCCGCTGCCTGCTCGTCTCTCTCTCTCCCCCCCCTCTCTGACTTCGTTGGGGGGGGTGGTAGCGGCGAGTGGTGATATCTGTGGTGTTTTGAAGTTTTTTGTGGTGTTTTTAGCTGCTGCGTCGCTTTGTACTGCGTTCCACGGATGTGGGCGCTATAACCTGAGGTGATTTTGCTTTGTCATGGCGCCGGCCGGGTCACGTGAGCGCCGTTTTTCACGCTGTTCGGTGGGGGCGGGGCCGGGTGATGACGCGTATTGCGTCGTTCCCCCCGCGGCCCGCCCCTCAAGGTACCTCTGCCGGCACCATTTTGGACAAGCTGCGTGTCTGGATTTTTCCTGTGCCTGTGTGACCCCGCGGTGTCTTTGGTTCGTGAGTCCCCCTTGGGGTTTTTTTTATTGATTCGGGGTATATTTGCTGCGGGATGCTCATGTGTGTTTTTACTTATGTCTTTCAGGCGGGATACCATTGGGTTGTGGTTTCTCCTGGCTCCACTCCTTCCTCCCCCTCATTCCCCCTTTATTGACTTCTGGGGGCATCCCGTGGGAGGGCATCCCGGGTGGCTTCTGTCTTAAGCCTGTACCCACTGTACCTTAAGCCTATTGCGCCTGTGTTAATCACCATATGGAGGCTTCTGGGGATAGCGTGCTTGGGGGCCCTTCGGGGCAAGCCTGGCTGTGTTCCATGTGTGGGGTATCCCCTGTGAGTAACAGTGTCACGGTGTGAAAGTGTCCTTGCACTTCAAGCTGGTTTGCCTGCTTCTCTTCCCAGCTCTGCGCCTCACTCGGCTTCACCTACTCCCCCGCTCCTACAATTGGGCCCCAGTGAGGGGAATATTGGCAGGGAGTTACATTCTGATTTGCCTCTGCGGGTGGCTAACATTGAAAAGCAAATTGCCAAGACTGTTCCTAGGAAGGCCTCTGGCAAGAAGAGACACCTGGATCCCAGGCCCGCTCCTCTTACTGAGATGTATGTGGGGTTTGATGATATTGGTGGCTTTCACCCCCTTGAGATGGGGGAGCTCTCCCAGGATTCCGACTCCCCTGGGAACCAGCAGGAGGGTTGCGATAGTGACCCTGGGTCTGCGTCCGGAGAGGAATCATGGTACCCTGAGGACACTGATAATCTGCTGTCACATATTTTTGAAATTTTGCACATTGCTGCCCCTGAGGTAGCTAAGAGAAAGCAGGGGGGGGTTTTCGCCCTGGTAAACAGCGTCTAGAGTTCCTTGAGCAGGAACTTTTTACCACCTTGGTGCTTAAAGAATGGGAACGTCCTAACAAGATGCCTGCTGTGCCCAAGGGTTTGGATAAAAGGTATCCCTTTCCTGCTGATCTTGTTAAGAGGTGGCCATTTTCCCCTGAAGTGGACGCTCCCGTGCTAGGCTTGTCCAATACTTCGGTCATGCCTTCCCCTGACGCTACCACTCTGAGGGACGGTGAGGACCGGCGCATGGATCAGTTGGCCTGCCATGCTTTTACCTGTGTGGGGGCTGTCTTGCGCCCGGTATGTGCTGCCGCCATTACTTCTATTGCCCTTAAGAAGCTGCTCAAGCATCTCATCGATGGCGGAGGGATAGGACTCTCTTACTTTGCTCTGATTTTGTGGGCATTATCCTTACTGCTATGGATGATGCTGTGCGGCTGTGTAGTAGGGCCTCTGCGCTCTTGGTGGCTATGCGCCGCTCTGTCTGGTTGCGCCAGTGGGCAGCTGACCCTGCGGCTAAGAAAGCTCTCACTGGCCTCCCCTTCGTGGGGCTGCTGCTATTTGGGGAGCATCTTGATGTTCTAGCCAGGGATGGAAGGCAGTCTCGGCCCTTTCGGGGGGTCCTCTGCCCCCCTCCCTTCATTCCGCATTCCCAGAGGGGGCCGTGGCTCCCTCCTCTCCAGTGGTCGCAGAGATTCTTGGGGCCGTGACAGACCCCGTGGTCGTCCCGGTTTCTCATGGAATCCTAAGCCCAAACCCTCTCCCAAGCCCCCTCAGGCATGAAGGGGCACCCTCACTCATCTGGGTGGGGGAACGGCTTCGGCTCTTTTCTCACGTCTGGAGGCTTTATGTTTCAGTGCGGTGGATTCAGGAGTGTCCTCCGGTTACAAGATAGAGTTTGCAGCCTGCCCCCCCCCAAGATTCATCAGATCCCGGATGTCTTTAAACCCCCTGTCCGCTCAAGGGTTGCTTCTGGCGGTTCATTGCCTGTTAGAGTCCGGAGTCATTTGTTTGGTGCCTCATCAAGAAAGGGGTCAGGGGTACTATTCCAATCTTTTCACGGTTCCCAAAAAGGACGGCTCATTCTGGATCTGAAGAGCCTCAACAAATTTGTCAGATTCAAGTATTTTCGCATGGAGACGCTGCGCTCTGCTGTCAGTACCCATCGCCCAGGCGACTTCAAGACCCTTGTGGATATCAAGGATGCTTATCTTCATGTGCCTATCTTACCAGGTCATCAGAGATTTCTAAGGTTGGAGCTGCAGGATCAGCAATACCAGTTTGTGGCTCTACCCTTCGGTATCACCCCGCCAGCACCTCGGGTGTTCACCAAGGTGCTGGCGGGGTGATGGCTCTGCTAAGGAACCAGGGCATCCGCATCATTCCTTACCTGGACGACATCCTGATTGTGGCTTTTCCTCAGGCCGAGCGGGACACTCAAATGGTGGCATCCACTCTAGAGTCTTTCGGCTGGGTGATCAACTATCCCAAGTCTTCTCTGTCTCCGTTCTTGGTGAGGTCCTTTCTGGGCATGACTCTGGATACCTCTCAGGTCAAGGTGTTCCTTCCTCAGCAGAAGGTGGAGGGCTAGGAAGAAGTCCTCGTCCTTTATCTATTACAGGGTCTGGCATGCTTACATTGCCTGGTGTGAGTCCAAGTCTCTTCCCTATCGGGTGTTTTCTATTCCCAGGATTCTGGAATTCTTACAACATGGTTTGGATCTGGGCCTTCAACTTAGTACCCTAAAAGGCCATGTTTCAGCTCTGGCAATTTTTTTCCAAAGATCTTTTGCCAATCACCGGTTGGTTAAAACCTTTTTCCAGGGTGTTTCTCATGTGCGTCCACCCCGTAAGCCTTTGCTACCAGTCTGGGATTTGAATCTGGTGTTGTCTGCTCTGTAAGGGCCTCCCTTTGAGCCTATCCGTGAGGCTGCCTTGTCTATTTTGACTCTTAAGGTAGCCTTTCTGGTGGCTATCACTTCTGTAAGGCGAGTTTCTGAGCTAGCGGCGCTTTCCATCAAACTTCCTTATTTTGAGAGACATCAGGATAAGGTGGTGTTTTGGCTTAAGCCGGATTTCTTGCCAAAGGTTGTGTCTGCCTTTCATCTCAATCAGGACATTGTCTTACCTTCATTGTGTCCTAATCCTGCTAATTCCAAGTGTGGACTCTGCATTCTCTGGATGTGGTCAGGGCTCTGAAGTTTTATTTGGTCGCTACTGAGACTTTCAGGAAGTCTGATGCTCTTTTTGTTCTCTTTTTGTTGTTTTGGGGGACCATCGGGAGCAGTTAAGCTCTTAGTGGGCCAAATGAGCATGGGGCAGGGCATTCTGCACTTCAAAACAGCAGATTTTCCTTGCAGAATGTGCAAATTGGTGCAAAAAGAGGCAATTTGTACTTCTCCCGTGCACTTGCCATTTGGTGTGATTCACATGTGCGCCCGGCAGTGCACACGCAGCCATGAGTCTTGCGCCTATGCATATAGGGAATCGTTTGCACTCCACATGAGCGTTTTTGCGCACCGACCATGAATTGACCCTTATGTGTGACAGCCCAAAAAACTGTTACATGTGCTGGATGTTTGGCTACTCTAGAAAATGTGGGTATTTTCTTTATTGCATCTCACGGCCCGCTTCGGTATTCATAACAGTTGGGTTATTCCGCCACAAGGTGGTGCAGTGGTACTGCAGAAAGCTGTGGCATCTCCCAGTGTTTCCTCTGCAGTGATACTGCGAAGTTAGAAGATGGCTCTCTCTCTGGTGAGCAGGTGAGCGGGGCAACCAAGCCTGCGGCCCTGCATGTCTATTTCCATCCGTTTCTGGACCCTCACTGCCTCCCAGGCTGACAGATCGGGTGAAGGTAGAAGAGCACTAGGGTCAAGTGCTCCTGGAGCACAGCTCCAAGCCGCAGACCCTGTAACACAAAGGGTAGTCTGCCATAGGCTTTATGGGGAGCCTAATAGGGATGCAGAGTTTCTGTCCTGGCTTCTGAGGGGGTGAGTAGTTTGGGGACTGTGTCCCCATATTTTCCTTTTTGGGTCCCCCCATGGCTGCTCGCCGCTGCCTGCTCGTCTCTCTCTCTCCCCCCCTCTCTGACTTCGTTGGGGGGGTGGTAGCGGCGAGTGGTGATATCTGTGGTGTTTTGAAGTTTTTTGTGGTGTTTTTAGCTGCTGCGTCGCTTTGTACTGCGTTCCACGGATGTGGGCGCTATAACCTGAGGTGATTTTGCTTTGCCATGGCGCCGGCCGGGTCACGTGAGCGCCGTTTTTCGCGCTCTTCGGTGGGGGCGGGGCCGGGTGATGACGCGTATTGCGTCGTTCCCCCCGCGGCCCGCCCCTAAAGGTACCTCTGCCGGCACCATTTTGGACAAGCTGCGTGTCTGGATTTTTCCTGTGCCCGTGTGACCCCGCGGTGTCTTTGGTTCGTGAGTCCCCCTTGGGGTTTTTTTTATTGATTCGGGGTATATTTGCTGCGGGATGCTCATGTGTGTTTTTACTTATGTCTTTCAGGCGGGATACCATTGGGTTGTGGTTTCTCCCGGCTCCACTCCTTCCTCCCCCTCATTCCCCCTTTATTGACTTCTGGGGGCATCCCGTGGGAGGGCATACCGGGTGGCTTCTGTCTTAAGCCTGTACCCACTGTACCTTAAGCCTATTGCGCCTGTGTTAATCACCATATGGAGGCTTCTGGGGATAGCGTGCTTGGGGGCCCTTCGGGGCAAGCCTGGCTGTGTTCCATGTGTGGGGTATCCCCTGTGAGTAACAGTGTCACGGTGTGAAAGTGTCCTTGCACTTCAAGCTGGTTTGCCTGCTTCTCTTCCCAGCTCTGCGCCTCACTCGGCTTCACCTACTCCCCCGCTCCTACAATTGGGCCCCAGTGAGGGGAATATTGGCAGGGAGTTACATTCTGATTTGCCTCTGCGGGTGGCTAACATTGAAAAGCAAATTGCCAAGACTGTTCCTAGGAAGGCCTCTGGCAAGAAGAGACACCTGGATCCCAGGCCCGCTCCTCTTACTGAGATGTATGTGGGGTTTGATGATATTGGTGGCTTTCACCCCCTTGAGATGGGGGAGCTCTCCCAGGATTCTGACTCCCCTGGGAACCAGCAGGAGGGTTGCGATAGTGACCCTGGGTCTGCGTCCGGAGAGGAATCATGGTACCCTGAGGACACTGATAATCTGCTGTCACATATTTTTGAAATTTTGCACATTGCTGCCCCTGAGGTAGCTAAGAGAAAGCAGGGGGAGGTTTTCGCCCTGGTAAACAGCGTCTAGAGTTCCTTGAGCAGGAACTTTTTACCACCTTGGTGCTTAAAGAATGGGAACGTCCTAACAAGATGCCTGCTGTGCCCAAGGGTTTGGATAAAAGGTATCCCTTTCCTGCTGATCTTGTTAAGAGGTGGCCATTTTCCCCTGAAGTGGACGCTCCCGTGCTAGGCTTGTCCAATACTTCGGTCATGCCTTCCCCTGACGCTACCACTCTGAGGGACGGTGAGGACCGGCGCATGGATCAGTTGGCCTGCCATGCTTTTACCTGTGTGGGGGCTGTCTTGCGCCCGGTATGTGCTGCCGCCATTACTTCTATTGCCCTTAAGAAGCTGCTCAAGCATCTCATCGATGGCGGAGGGATAGGACTCTCTTACTTTGCTCTGATTTTGTGGGCATTATCCTTACTGCTATGGATGATGCTGTGCGGCTGTGTAGTAGGGCCTCTGCGCTCTTGGTGGCTATGCGCCGCTCTGTCTGGTTGCGCCAGTGGGCAGCTGACCCTGCGGCTAAGAAAGCTCTCACTGGCCTCCCCTTTGTGGGGCTGCTGCTATTTGGGGAGCATCTTGATGTTCTAGCCAGGGATGGAAGGCAGTCTCGGCCCTTTCGGGGGGGGTCCTCTGCCCCCCTCCCTTCATTCCGCATTCCCAGAGGGGGCCGTGGCTCCCTCCTCTCCAGTGGTCGCAGAGATTCTTGGGGCCGTGGCAGACCCCGTGGTCGTCCCGGTTTCTCATGGAATCCTAAGCCCAAACCCTCTCCCAAGCCCCCTCAGGCATGAAGGGGCACCCTCACTCATCTGGGTGGGGGAACGGCTTCGGCTCTTTTCTCACGTCTGGAGGCTTTATGTTTCAGTGCGGTGGATTCAGGAGTGTCCTCCGGTTACAAGATAGAGTTTGCAGCCTGCCCCCCCCCCAAGATTCATCAGATCCCGGATGTCTTTAAACCCCCTGTCCGCTCAAGGGTTGCTTCTGGCGGTTCATTGCCTGTTAGAGTCCGGAGTCATTTGTTTGGTGCCTCATCAAGAAAGGGGTCAGGGGTACTATTCCAATCTTTTCACGGTTCCCAAAAAGGACGGCTCATTCTGGATCTGAAGAGCCTCAACAAATTTGTCAGATTCAAGCATTTTCGCATGGAGACGCTGCACTCTGCTGTCAGTACCCATCGCCCAGGCGACTTCAAGACCCTTGTGGATATCAAGGATGCTTATCTTCATGTGCCTATCTTACCAGGTCATCAGAGATTTCTAAGGTTCGAGCTGCAGGATCAGCATTACCAGTTTGTGGCTCTACCCTTCGGTATCACCTTGGCACCTCGGGTGTTCACCAAGGTGCTGGCGGGGTGATGGCTCTGCTAAGGAATCAGGGCATCCGCATCATTCCTTACCTGGACGACATCCTGATTGTGGCTTTTCCTCAGGCCGAGCGGGACACTCAAATGGTGGCATCCACTCTAGAGTCTTTCGGCTGGGTGATCAACTATCCCAAGTCTTCTCTGTCTCCGTTCTTGGTGAGGTCCTTTCTGGGCATGACTCTGGATACCTCTCAGGTCAAGGTGTTCCTTCCTCAGCAGAAGGTGGAGGGCTAGGAAGAAGTCCTCGTCCTTTATCTATTACAGGGTCTGGCATGCTTACATTGCCTGGTGTGAGTCCAAGTCTCTTCCCTATCGGGTGTTTTCTATTCCCAGGATTCTGGAATTCTTACAACATGGTTTGGATCTGGGCCTTCAACTTAGTACCCTAAAAGGCCATGTTTCAGCTCTGGCAATTTTTTTCCAAAGATCTTTTGCCAATCACCGGTTGGTTAAAACCTTTTTCCAGGGTGTTTCTCATGTGCGTCCACCCCGTAAGCCTTTGCTACCAGTCTGGGATTTGAATCTGGTGTTGTCTGCTCTGTAAGGGCCTCCCTTTGAGCCTATCCGTGAGGCTGCCTTGTCTATTTTGACTCTTAAGGTAGCCTTTCTGGTGGCTATCACTTCTGTAAGGTGAGTTTCTGAGCTAGCGGCGCTTTCCATCAAACTTCCTTATTTTGAGAGACATCAGGATAAGGTGGTGTTTTGGCTTAAGCCGGATTTCTTGCCAAAGGTTGTGTCTGCCTTTCATCTCAATCAGGACATTGTCTTACCTTCATTGTGTCCTAATCCTGCTAATTCCAAGTGTGGACTCTGCATTCTCTGGATGTGGTCAGGGCTCTGAAGTTTTATTTGGTCGCTACTGAGACTTTCAGGAAGTCTGATGCTCTTTTTGTTCTCACTTCTGGACCTAGAAAGGGTTTGCCTCCGGCTAAATCCACTATCAGCAAGTGGATCCATCCGGCGGTGGTTCAAGCCTATTCTGCTAGGGGAAAGGAACCTCCCTTTAGGATTACTGCTCATTCCACTCGTGCTATTGGTGCCTCTTGGGCTTTTCAGCACCAAGCTTCTGTTGAACAAATTTGCTACTTGTCCGCTACTTGGTTTTCTGTTCATACTTTTTCAAAGTTTTACAAGGTTGATGTTAAGGCCTCAGCGGATGCTGCTTTTGGCCACAAGGTGCTTCAGGCGGTAGTGACTTGAACTACTGGCCGTTACTCTTTGGGGATCCCACCCTACTTTGGACACTGCTTTTGGATGTCCCAACTGTTATGAATACCGAAGCGGACCGTGCCATGCAATAAAGAAAAAAGCAATTCTGTGAGTACTCACCTGTAGAATTGTTTTTGTTCTTGCATGGTATGGCCATGGTCGGCAGATGGGTAGATGAGCATGCGGGTGGGTGGGTAAGTAGGCATGCGGGTGGGCAGGTAGGCATACAGGTCAGCAGGTTAGTAGATGGGCATGCAGATGGGCGAGTGGTAGGTTTTAGGTGGCCATGCAGGCAGATGGGTGGGTAGGTGGGCATGCATGCAGGGGGGTGAGTAGGTGGGAATGCAGGTGAATGGGTGGGTGGGTGGATGGGCAGGAATGATGGCAGGTGGGTAGGTGGACAGGTAGGTGGGTGAGTAGATGGGCATTTAGGTAGGTGTTGGGTATGTAGGCAGACAGGCAGGTGAGTGGATATGTGGATAGGCTGGCAGGCAGAGTAGGTGGGTGGTAGGTGGGGATCAGACAGACAGGGAAGCAGAATTTAATGAGTCTTACTAGGATCACAACGTGGCAGGTGACGGATGACATCTTGGCAGACAGAAGGCATCTCAGCAAAGCGTGCGACAGATGACATCTTGATGGGTGTACGGTTTCTCAGCACAGTGGGTGATGGATGACATCTCAGCAGGCGGATGGCATCTCAGCACAGCGGGTGACAAATGACACCTTGATTGCCGGAATGCATCTCAGTACAGCAGGGCAATGGATGACATTTCGGCAGGCGGGCAACACGGCGGGCAACATCTCAAACTGCGGGCAGTTGGCATCTCCATTGGGGGTGGGCAGCGGCATTTTCAGCAGCGGATAGGTGGGTGGGCAGCATCTCCAACAGCAGGCGGGTGGCATCTGCAGCAGCAGGCAGGCACCCGTGGGCAGGTGAGTGGGCTGCATCTCCAGCAGTAGGCAGGCAAGCAGGTGGCAGCTCCAGCAGCGGGCAAGCGGGCAGCATCTGGATGATGGCTAACATCTTGGTGAGGTGGGATGGAGCATGGTGGGGAGGTGGCGGATTGGGGGACAGGAAACTTGCTGCAGTGGGAGAGCTTCTCCCCTAGCCTCCCGCACAGTCCCCCACCACACTTGTTCCTCCAGGGAAGTGAGAAACCCCCCTCTTCTCACCTCATATCTAGCTACGGGCACACAGTTAACACAGTTTTTTTGCAGACGTGCTAGATACGGGGTCATCACTTGGGGGCTAAACTCCCTGTTGCTGTAAATACTAATGTCTGAGGCTGGAACAACATATTTCCAATTACAGGTTTAACCTTTAAGACAATCTTGTAGGTAAAGCAATAAATGCAGAGTTTCATTGCAGATTCCCTTTATTAGCTGGACTGACTTGAGACCAAGACAAACTTTATATTAAAACATTGTACAAGAGACATCTGTTCCTGCTTTTCAGTGTGATAAATGTATACCTTGATTTACAGCCTTCTATGCTATGCATATTTCACCTCTTTTTTGTTGACAATGGTTTTGCTGAGGAGGCTAAACAGATGGGTTTAAGTCTGCTTTTTAACCCTGTTCACAAAAAAAGCCTCCTACAATAAACACTTGCTGGCCATCATCCACGTTCTTTGTCTGGTATATAATGTCTATCACAGTAAAGGGAGCCTCTAATCTAGTTAGTAAACAGGTAGAGCTATATCAATGTATGCTTCTATGGGGGGAGTTTATTTTCTTCTCCCTATTAATCCACCCTTAAAGCAGACCAAAAGTCAAAAAAGCTAGTTCAGTAAATTTCACCCCCTAAAGTCCCCACTCTAGTGGGATGACATAATCAGTGACATAAACTATTTGAGAGGGCTTAACTCCATGCAGATGTTATGGAATGGCAGGCACATTCTATGCTGCATAACTGCATGGGAGCAGCCATCTTGTCACTTACATGAGTCCAGTTTATATGAAAACCCAATCCAATATTCAAAATTGCCTCACATATCAGTGCAATCAGCCTTTATTTCTAGTAGATAGAAATCCATCAGCTGTGATGATGCTGCTGCACAGCTGAAAGAATTGTATCAATTTAGAAGATACACTGTCTGAATGATGTGCAGTAAATCCAGAGTCCACAGTGAACAGTGATAAAGAAACATTGTTGCAGGTTTGCCTTCACAAACACAATCTCTCTAGCAGCTGGTTATTCAGCATTTGTGTTTATATAACATGATACACAAGCTGCCCTTGATTCTGAGGCATTTATCTCTCTCAGTTTGGTGTGGGCTGTTGCTGACATAGCTCTGCCTATGTGCTTATGTGTGTGACTAGATGGCTGCTTCTATACAGTTCTGCAGCAAACATCTGCATGGAGTTAAGCCCTCTCAAATGTATTTTTCTGGAGTGGGGGGGGGGGGGGTGCTTTAGCGCAGCAATTTACTAAGCTTTCTTCTTCTGACTTTTGGTGCACTTTAAGTAGACATTTTTACTGATGATGAATGACCTGAAAGTAAATCATCTCTTTATCTATAAGCATCACATCATGTAAGGATCCAATGTACCTGGATTTGAAATTAAAATGTGTGGAGTGCAAATTCTTCAATTTGTCTAATGTCTGACTGGGAACGCAAATCACTTAAGATAACAGACAATATAAAAGGTGTGCATGTATTTACTACTAGGCCCAGTAGTCTGTAATTATGGCTGTACAGGGGGAAGGCACATCAATGAGGAAATCTTTAACTAGGGATTGTTTTCTCTATTCTGGGAACCGAATATTTTTAATCTATTGCAATATCATATGGTGGGCTTGCAGGGGCAGTTGACATCCAGCTGAGACCATGAGAGCCACACTAAGTGGGCTGCCCATACCAATTACCATTTCACAGATCATGGTTGGTGGGAGCAAGATGGGTGTGGTCTGACATTAGTGTGGCTTGATATAAAAGGGACATTATCAATGGAGGGTGCCTGGGATGACATGACCCTAAAACGCTGCCACGGTCTGCAGCAGTATTCATCTATCATCCAAAATGCCTTGTTACTTGAAATCAGTGACTTGTCCCCTCAGGTAATGTTGGCCTCTTTATTGGCTAAATAAGAAAAAAAGAAAGAACACTTTTACAGGTAGACCATTTTTGGGGGGTTTTCTTTAATGCAGTGAAAAAGTATAGTAGTAAAGGTTGGCAGACTGAAGAGCATAAATGCCATGTGCTGACACGCAGGAACTATGACCAGCTGCCAACTGTAAGCAAAATAGAACTAATATATATTCCCGGTCTACCCCTATATATATATATAGTCTGATTCCCGGTCTACCCCTTCAACATTCCATAATGGTAACAAAAACCCATACAGGATGCACATTTGGGCAAAAGTAGATATCGCACTGCTCTGTGAAATAAGCAAGTCTTGGCAGATCAAAGACTCCCTTCTGGTTCATTCACACTTTTGTCCTGGCTTAATGGAACCGCACAGGTCATCAGACACCTTGGTTGCGACACAAAACCTGGAATAAGTGGGCTGCCACCTGTCCCTGCTTCAAGATCCCCCCAGAACCGAAACCAGCCCGGAAAGCCGCATCTGTGCATACTCAACATACCTACCGTGAAACCTGAAAAAATTGAGATCTTGGGTTCTGACTCATGCAGGGACTCTAGCTTTGGACTCTCCAGGTGCCCCATGACTAGCCCACTAGCTTGGCACCAGAATGGTACCAGCTTCAGTTAAAAGCTATGCCCAAAATAGCAATTGTAGGATTTAAGCTGTCTCTCAAGCAGAGGATGAGCTGCATACTGTGTCCTTGGGAGTGGGGGTAAAATACCAGACCCCAATCTAGAGCAAGGGGTCACATTTCCTGGAGGGTACTGGTCTGTGTAAAGGACTGATTCCAGGTTCCAACAGGCTGCTTTATGCCTGTTCTGCCAACCTCTCATCTAAACGCATCAAGATAGCCTGACTGTATGTTGTATCTCTGTTTATAATCCATTGTAAACTGTATCCCACTTCTCAGAACATTATTTGAATTATTTCCACCATATCAAATGCTTGTATAACTGCATAGGGAGCTTATTGCATTAAACTATATATTTAACTTGAGCTGGCATTTTGCCTTAACCAAAACAAGTGTGTCTGTGGCAAGAATGTTAGTCCTTTTGTGCCTTTTGGGCTGGCTAATTGACAAGGAGTAGAAAAGCATGTGGGGTGATCCTATATGCTGTGTGCTTGATCATGTAATACGCCTTCCCTGACACCGCCATGTGTTGCTTTTCTGTCATGCACCTTTCTAGAGACCAGGCCAATGTAGATGCAGACAGCTGCAATCAATACCACCTGCAGCCTCCCTGGAGAGTGGAAGAACTCACCATGAGTGTCATGTGTGAAAATGATGCAGAATCAGGAACAGCAGGCAGGAACTGAGGGAGATCTGGAAAACAATAGTGAATTAAAGCTGACTGTAACTGAGGGGAGCCAGGGGAGAGTAACAGGGAGTGCTACATCATGCACTGGTTTCAGTGTGGGGACTCAACAGAATGTCAAACCAGGAAGTCACACAAGAACAGAGACGAGCGTCACCCCAAGAAGATCTGTTGTCAACTTCCTCATGCTGCAAGCCCCCTTTTAAAGGCCCTCTTGAAGTGCCTGCACATGCGCAGAGAGCACACAAGGTCAGGGGCCACCCAGGCCTGTGTAGACCAGCATACCGGTCACCTGTGAACCCCCCCCCCCCGGCCACACACAGCCTGAACGGAGACACCCAAGGAATGCAACTGAGCTTGGGATAAGTGCATACTCGCCAGCACACGTGAGTAGGGGTCAGGTCTCCCATTGTGACATTTTCCAGTCAGTAGAAATTCTCACATTGCATGGATTGACTTCTCTCATGTTGCAATTACAAAGTTCTTTAACAACTTGAAAATGAGTATAATGCCTTGCAGGCAGACTGTACCGCTTACCAGGACCATTTTATTTTTGTTTACTGTATATTGTGCTTTCAGGCTTAATAGCATCATCCTGATTTATATGTGTTGTCAGCCTGCACAGAGAGATTATTTACATTAATAGTGACATGCTAATTATTTGGTGAGGGCAGTGTGCATTGTGGTGTCGATTGCAAACTGCATCTCGGTAAGGTTTTAAGCATTTAGGCATAATAAAGCACAAAAAGAACCTCATAGGAAAAATAATGTACCTCATCTGTAAAATTGGCCTATCACAGGTGCAGGTCATTTATGGAGAAAAATGGTAGAAAAAACATTTTTTTGCACTTTTTTGTGTCCAAAAGCTAAAAAGCTCACAAGGATGCAGGTTTCAATCCACACCGCAATGCACACTGCAAGTCACACTGCCCTCACCAAATATTTAACATTACCCCCACTGTTATGATTTAGTGGCATTATGCGAGGGCTGTTTAATAATAGAATAATAGCATTGGTGTGCTCTAACCTTTAACTGCAATAGTGTGCTCTAACCATTAAAGTGGACCAACACCCAGGATTTTGACTATCCTGGGTCTTGGTCCACTTCGGTGGGGCACCCCCGATCGGGGTGCCCCGCTGTGTGAAACCACCCCTAACCCCCCGAAAAACTCACCTCTCCCCGCTCCCAGCGCCGACGTACAAGGGGAGAACTGGAACGTCTAAGCGGCGGCGGCCGCCGCCGCCTCCCTCGCGTCACTTTTGACGCGCGCGCCCCCGCGCCGGCCATTCGCAGACGGCCGGCGCGGAGGCGCGCACGCCTACAGGGGCGCGCACGCCTACAGGGGCGCGCACGCCTACAGGGGCGCGAGGGAGGTGAGGTTGGGTAGTTGGAGATAAGGTAGGTGAGTTGGGGTGTTTGGGGGGGTTTCACCCCGCGGGACATCCCGATCTCGGATGTCCCGCGGGGTGGGGGGTGATCGGCCCGGGAATCTTATAGATTCCCGGGCCGATCACCCGTGGGTGTTGGTCCACTTTAAGTGAAATAGTGTGCTCTAACCTTTAACTGCAATAGTGTGCTCTAACCTTTAGCAGTCAGGCACAATTCAACATCTAACAGTTTTGTCACACCTCCAATACTTCACGCCATTTTAATTACTGTAACTGCTATTGGTTACTGCACAATCTCGCTGATTTCCAATAACAAAAGCAAGAAGGTAAGATCACCATACATCACATCACCTGCCCAATTTCTGCGTATACTATAGATTGAAAGAAAGGGGAATAACCAACAGTATGTTTTGTTGCGGTAATTCTTATAATCCAAGCAGAAACGTTGTGACATAGTTTATTCCATTAACATATATGATCGGTAGATTTATATTAAATGTATCACCTTGCATCCGATGTATCAAGTTTTTTATACGTTTTGTGTGAATAATTTTTTGCTTAAAGTGGAACAAAACCAGAGAATTGGACTTCCAAATCAGGATGCCCAGCTGTATGACCCCCCCCCCCCCCCAGAATGCTGCTATTCACTCACCTCTACCTCATTCAAGTGGCACATGCATGGGCTCTCCTTCAATGAGAGCTGCCGGCTGTGACTATGTTATTCGGCAAACGGCTCTCATTGACTTCTGTGGGTGAGCGGGCAGTGGTACACCCCCTTGCATCTCTGGCAGCATGCACGTTCTCACCCCTGCCTATCTGAATGGCTAGGACGGGAGGCATTTACAACAATGGGAGCCATTTGCCAAATGACATTCTCACGGCAGACGTCCCTCACTGGAGGAAAGCCAGAACATGCTCCATTGGAATGAGAAAGAGTTGAGTGAATAGCAACGTTCTGGGGGGTTTCACACAGCAGAACGCCAATGGCCAGCCCGGGAAGCTTTTAGAGTCTAGGGCAGCTGCTGATGGGTGTTGTTCCCCTTTAATCTTCTATCTTATGTTGCCCACAACTGTAATCTGAGTGCTAGAGCTGTTCAGCGAAGAAGCTTTTTATAAGATTTTTTTTAAGTGGCCCAAAACCTGGGATTTTAATATGTGACCCCCCCCCCCACTCGCCCACTTTCCATACCCTTCCAATGAGCCCACGGTGCAGGCATGGCTCTCCTTCAATCAGATTGCCATGCATGTGCCATGGACACATTGCATAGGTAAGGAAAGGGGGTGACTGGCGGGTTTTCACACAGTGGGGAATCCCAAACCAGGATGCCCCAGGGGGATGTACTAAAACCCGGGATAATGCAACCTGGGGATTTGGTCAACCTTAAGGAACTGTGAGGCAGCATACTGTAGTATGTTTTAGAATGCTCCTGTAAGTCAATTTTTATGCCTTTTTATTTTTAACAATTAAAGTGGATGTCCAGTCTACCTATAAGCTACTGACAAGCTAGAATTTCTTAACCGGGGAGGCATGAATGCCCCCTGAGAACTATAGCTTTATTCAGTTATAGAAGAAGATGAAGAGCCAATGCATCAGAAAAATTATAGCTGCAGTCAACTAACCTGAAGCTCTCTTAAAACACATAAGGTTCTTTTCTTGATGGCTTTTGAACACAACATGCTTATTATGATCAAGCTTTAAAGTGGTTATTATAAATTGTAACTAAAGTGTAAAAAAATGAGGTCTAGTAGAAATCTTTCCTGGAGACATCCCAGTCTTGCGGTGGAAAGCTAAAGAGAAAGCTTAAGATTGTGTTATTACCCAGTGCTCATTTCAATGCAGCTCTAAATTACAGAATGGTACACATCCTGCCCCATCCTAAATCTATTAGGTTTGCCTGGCATGCATGGAGGAGAGCAGGACGTGTGCTAAATGCTGCATTTTACAGCCATGCTGGAAGTAGAAATGATGAGTACATTTATCTGTTAACCAACAGGGCATCCCAAATCAGAAGATGCTTATTGGAGTTAAAGACTTTTTGTGGTGTGTTTAAGTTGTGGTTACCATTTTGAACCCTTTGAGTCAACTCACATATTGAAGAAGTGGAGTCCTTTATCCTTTGTGCAGGGTGTTATCTGTGCATGCTTCTCCAGCATGATGCACAGAGAATCCAGTGCTGGAACACCCTACAGGAGGGTACCAGCATGCTGGCTAAAAAGCCCTGGGGCTTGGGGGGGGGCATTCGGAGTGCATAATTCACATTTGGGTGCCCGTATGTGATTGCAGAAGGCAAGGCTGGCACTTACAATGGGTAATTTCTGAAACAATCAGAAGCAAATTTAATTAGGCTATAACAAGGTAGCCTAAAGCACATTTGGAAAGGTTGTCCTGAGCAACTGGTCATCATCTTGATTGGTCTCAGTTACTGATCAGTTTTTATTCAGGTGCAATCTGCTCTAGGCCTAAAAATGATCATCCTTAGCAATTTATTTGTAACGTATAACACATCCCTTTGGTTATGTAGAGATGCAATGTCATGTTCTAGCAGCATAAAGCAGCATAGGCAATCCCTGATGTAATCTGCGTAGCACTGAAGGCGTTTGGGAAAGCAGTTTAGGTCGCATTAAGTCTCTAGTTGCTCTGGAATTTCTCTTGTAGTACTGAAGTTTTTACTCTAGAGGGGAGTCATTTCATACATTTTTAATTGTTTCTCTGGAGGAAAGGGATGAAAAACTAATATTTCGGCAAGGGTAAATTGAGTGTGGAAATATTCATAAATCATGTCTTTATTATTAATCTTCTTATGTTGTAAAGTATTCAATGTTTTGATGACAGAATGAAACGATGCAGTGTGCTGCAAGATAACTACCAGTTTTGCAGTTTTTGACTGAGCATCCAGTTATATTGCGGGATTCTAGGTTAATTTTGCCATTTAAAAGCCACAGCGTATAAAAAACATTAAATCAGCCAGTTAAAGAACTGAACAAGTGAGTAATCTACTCAATCAATCAAAAGCCTACTAACTTCTAGGGCCTTATTTATGATGTGCGCATCTTACTGGTGGCCATAGTGCCAGTTTTGGAACATTTTTGTCTTTTCTGACGCAGCACCAAATGCTAACTACTTTGCTTTGATCATTGCATTAGGTATTGACCGGTCTGTGTCAGCCCCTGTTGACTGCGTCCCAGCGTCAGTTTGCACCGCTTTGTCCCGCCATCTTTTCAGTGCTGCACGACGTATTTAGATTTTTTTCCTGAGGCTTTCCCAGCCCATCCCATAGCCAGTGAGGCGTTCTCCCCATCACATAGGCAGTGTGGCTTTCCCACATCACACAGGCAGTGAGGCTTTTCCCCATCATATAGGTAGTGAGGCTTTCCCTCATCCCATAGGCAGTGAGGGACCCCCCTCATACCATAGGCAGTAAGTGTTTCCTCCATCATATAGGCAGTGATGCTTTCCCCATCCCATAGGCATGATGGATCCCCCATCCCATAGGCAGTGAGGCCCCCCCATCCCATAGGCAGTGAGGCTCTCCCCCATCCCATAGGCAGTGAGACACCCCATCCCATAGGCAGTGAGGCCCCCCCCATCCCATAGGCAGTGAGGCTTTCCCCCATCCCATAGCTAGTAAGGCTTCCCCTATCCCATAGGCAGTGAGGCTTTCCCCCATCCCATAGGAAGTGAGCTTTCCCCCATTCCATATGCAGTGAGGCTTTCCTCCATCCCATAGGCATAGTCATTGAGGCTTTCCCCCATTCCATAGGAAGTGAGGCACCCCCCATCCCATAGGCAGTGAGGCTTTCCCCCATTCCATATGCAGTGAGGCTTTCCTCCATCCCATAGGCAGTGAGGCTTTCCCCCATCCCATAGGAAGTGAGGCACCCCCATCCCATAGGAAGTGAGCTTTCCCCCATTCCATATGCAGTGAGGCTTTCCTCCATCCCATAGGCATAGTCATTGAGGCTTTCCCCCATTCCATAGGAAGTGAGGCACCCCCCATCCCATAGGCAGTGAGGCTTTCCCCCATTCCATATGCAGTGAGGCTTTCCTCCATCCCATAGGCAGTGAGGCTTTCCCCCATCCCATAGGAAGTGAGGCACCCCCATCCCATAGGAAGTGAGCTTTCCCCCATTCCATATGCAGTGAGGCTTTCCTCCATCCCATAGGCATAGTCATTGAGGCTTTCCCCCATTCCATAGGAAGTGAGGCACTCCCCATCCCATAGGCAGTGAGGCTTTCCTCCATCCCATAGGCAGTGAGGCTTTCCTCCATCCCATAGGGATTAAGGCTTTCCCCCATTCCATAGAAAGTGAGGCACTCCCCATACCATAGGTAGTGAGGCTTCCCCCATCCCATATGCAGTGTGGCTTTCCTACATCCCATAGGCAGTGAGACATCCCCCAACTCCCGGACATTGGAAGGAAAAAGCAAATACATTGACAGACGCTCCTACGCCACGGTCAGACGATGGAGACCAGGCCTCTGCTCCGATGCACATTCACATACACACTGGGTTAGTGCAGTGGGTGGCTGGGCCTGTGATGCAAGTCACACCCACTACACAGACACCGAGTGTTCCTGTGGGGTGAGTGCGCCGGACTGCAAAGTGGCAGCGGCTCCCAGGGCAAAGACTCTCCCTGCCCATCCCCCTTGCTGTCCTCAGATGCACAGCACACGCACAAACACCAGGGTCCGGGTTATAGCCTGTGATGCAGGCCACCCCCACTCGCTGCCAGGCCCAGAAGTGGCATCGGCAGTGGCGCCCCGAGTGGGGGCTCATCCTCTTGCCGCTCCTCAATTGTCCAGCTGCTGTGCTGGATCGACTGTTAATGTAAGTTTATTTTTTTTAACATTTGCCCAATAAGATGCACTGACATTTCTCCCTCACCACACTTTGGGGGGGGGGGGGGTGCATCTTATATGCCAAAAAATATGGTCAGTCCTGCGTTTCCATTATCACGACGTGACAATGGAAGTTCTGTACCAAAAATGTGCAATATGAATTATAAGCATAAAACACTTCAATCCAGTTCTGCCCATTGTGCTTTATGGGACCTTGACCTACAGCGCCTACTTTCAACCAGATCTGTGACCTTTTGGACGCAAGTGATAAATAAGATGCTAACTGGCGGCCGCATCTTAAATCGCATGCTGAGTGCCGCTGAGGCAAAAAAAGTGGTGCTGTGTGTCCCTGACCATAAATGGGGGGGGGGGGGGGTGGAAAAGCACTTCTTTTTACAATGATGCACTTTGTAAAATACAAATTCTTCATTGCTTGCTTGTTTATGATTACTATAATGAGAACCAGATACTGGGTTTTTTCCATCCTGTCTGGCATAATTTGCACACAAGTTCTTACAAGAACAGTATATAAGAACATTGGCTACATCTGAAAGGTAGGCACTGTTAGTACTATCTTTTTGTTTATATCAGAAGTCTGTATTATCCAAACCTGGATTTTGTTTGTGATTTACACAAGTAAAAAAGCAATTCTGTGGTTACAGAACACCTGATATCCTGAAAGCTGTAAATATATATGTGGCACCAAATGGTCGGGATTTCATTTTTCTTCTGTCCATTGACGCAAGCAATCCTTAACTATTGTTAAACTAATGGTGACACCATGTGGTGCTGTCAACTTAATTTTAAAGTGAATCTACCACCAGGTCACTATCCTGGGGATAGGTACGTGTCCCTGGGCCATCTCAGATAGCCCACATGACCCATCTTTCCACCCTTCCCATGGTGCAAGTGCTGGCTCTTGTCTAATGCATGACATAAAGCATTGAGAGTGGGAGCGCACGTATCCTCACATATCATGTAACTGAGTGGACAGTGTAGCCAGGCAGTGGGAAAAGCAAGCAGGATGCTCGGCTGCATAGCTCGAGGCATCACCAGTAGGAAGAGGGAGGTTGTGATGCCACTGTATAGAGCCCTGGTAAGGCCACAGCTAGAATATTGTGTGCAGTTCTGGAGACCCTACCTGAAAAAATACATTATTCAAATAGTACGGCCCCAAAGGCGGGAAACAAAAATGGTAGAAGGACTTAAACTTAAAACTTATCAGGAGAGACTTAAAGAATTTGACTGAGACCTTTAAATATGTGAAAGGATTGAAAAAGGTTCAGGAGGGAAGTGCTTTAAAGGAGAAACTTAATGACAGAACAAGGGGGCACAACCTGAAGCTAGTCGGAGGGAAGATCAGGAGCAATGTTAAAAAATATTATTTTACAGAAAGAGTTGTAGATGATTGGAACAAACTTCCAGCAGAGGTAGTTAAAAGTCATGTCAGTCACTGAATTTAAAAATGCCTGGGATAAGCACACATCTATCCTAAGATAAAGTGTACATACAGTATATACATAAGGGCAGACTAGATGGACCGTATGGTCTCCTTCTGCCATCAGCCTTCTATGTTTCTATGTTACTCAGTCTTCCTGCAGTGTGTGGTGCCCTCCCGCCCCCTAGGCTATCTGAATGGCTGGGTACAAGATAGCACCTCAGCTGCAGTGATGCGGGGGTTACGGATGTGTGGGGGTGCTTGAAAAGAAGATTATATGTTGAAATCATATACAATCAATGCTCCTGCATGTATATGATAATATCACTCTTCTCTTTCGGTATTCCCTGATTTCATAGCAAAAGAGAAAAAAAGAAAATAGTATGACATTGTTGTAATAGATTATTGACATAAAGCACGGTTCATTGCAAAATACATTGCGCCCGGAGATTTTTTGCAATAAATGTTCTTAGTAACGCAGTGTGTGATTCCTTCATTCACAGGGAGTGTTATGAACATGCAGTTTAGATTGGTGTGAAATAATTCCCATGGCTACTAAAAATCTTCTTTCTCTTAGATATCTTTGCCCTTGCAGAAAACTGTTTCAGAAACGGCAAAAGCATTTCATAAACTGGCAGGAAATTACTAAAACTATACTCATAGAGGTATTTAAAGTTCTACACTTAATTGGCTGAGAACATATTTTTATGCACAAAGATTCTGCAGCTAAAACTCCCGTATTAACAAGTTGACTACAGAGGACATAGAAGAATATGAAAGCCCCATCAACTGGTCTAAACATCTTAAATCGTACAAAAATCTATTAACTCTTGTTAAAAACAGCTAGATGTTAACAAAGATACAGTACATATCCAAGATGGTCAACCGTGCCAAGGTACTGTAGTCCTAGCACTGACCATTCCCAATGTTCCCTGCACAATGATAATGCCAATCCTTTTCTATACTCCCTATATAGAAACATTGTGACATTTTATACTTGCCCACACAGAGACAGTTCAGGTACACCAACTGTGTGAGTGAAAGGTAGTGAGTCCCCTTAAGGCAGCTGGGGGAGAGATAAGACTACCTTGACATAGTAGACTGGCATTGATATGTATTTGTGTCAGTTGCCTTTTTTTTAGATGTTTCCAGGACCAGACGGTACTGCATACAGGCTTAATACATCCTGCTGAGGGCAATATGAACTCAATAGAACCACCCATTCCCCAGAGAAATCAGGGACTTGTACTGATAGAAGTGTACTTGTAATCTGCAGTGAGGGCCTGGGACTGGCTAACAAGGAAGCTTGGACCAGTGCACAAGACATATCTGCAGACACCAACCACCAATATGCTGGTATTTGTGACCTGAAACAGGCAATATGCAATTCTGTTGTTATGTCTGCCTTTAGGGATCCATTTTTAAAGAAGGGAAAAGTGAAATGTGAGAATAGTTATCTACAGCAATCTGTCAGGTTTAAGTTACCCTTTTCTGCAAGTTTTCTTTTTGCTTCTCCCTTGTATATTTCCCATTGTTTTATGGATGGACCAATAAATGTTATTAAAGACTTTGTAAACTCATATCTTTCTCCAGAAAGAATGACAGAATACACACAGTAATGCTGAGGTTAATGGCGTTGCGGTCACTGCCAAGTTAATACTTTTTCTAGTCCCGCTTTTATTATGTTTGCCATTCTGGTTTCAATATAGGAACCTTTATGTTTTCTATTAATGAGGTAGTTTATCTGCAACAGTTCTTTTTTAACAATATGAAAGAAGACTGGCTCACAAATAAAGCAAGCCAAGATAAACATTCGTATTGGGCTAAAACAACTCTCTTGTGGGTGTTTTGCTCTTTATCTGCCAAGTTTGCTAAAAACAATGATTAAGAAACACTGCAAGTTAGGTAATCCCAGGGGAACGGAAAAACTGAGGCTATGTTGTGCATATGCACATCTGCTAAGGTACCTCCTCTTCTTCTCCATCTGCTTCTGTATTGTTTTCAGCTTCACCTCCAATCTGTACCTGTTTCCATAAAGCCATCCTCATGAATATAGTCTGTCTCTGTGCTCTGTGCGATGAATAGCAGCAGACTAAGTAGAACATTTAATGCTTAACCATCATCTTTCTCATTCGCCTTTCTCTATTTTTGTTTCTGAAATTCAATTTCTCGGCTGCTCTGTATGTATTGATTGAAGTACTTTTACTCAGTGTGCTCAAGATTTGTGATACATTTGTTGGTATGAAAAAGCTGCAAGCACTTAAAGGCTCAAGTGCACACAGATGTAAAGCACTAGCTGCCAAAATATGGAGAAAATTGTTTGCTTTGTGTGAAAGCCAAGAAAGGTAAGCCAGAACTTTTTGAATTAAGACTGAAGCCACCATTATGAAGTTTGCCTCATTAGGACTTTATTGTTAGGTAAGTTGGACTAGTGATATTGTTGGAAATGGCAAAGATTTTACTGGGCCCCTATTTGCCAAGACAGAAAAAATATTTCAGGAAGGGTCCACATATCCACAGCCTTCACTAAACATCATAAAATGTCTTTGATGATGATAATATTAAAGTTTTGGATGAGTTGATAACATTTTGATGTACTCTCCCTGTATTATTTATCAGCCTAGCACAGAAGCGAGGAAAACTGGGAGTGTATTAAAATGTGTTTTAAGGCTGAAGGTTTAAATCAGAGATGTTTAGGGTATAGTGTGAACAGAAATACACAGTTTCTTCATGTTAAAAGTGCTATTAGACCCATGTAACATGCGCTGTGGACTTGCAGTGAGGTTTTCTACTTAACACTAGAGATGAGCGAACTTTTGGAAAGTTCGATTCGGGCGATTCGCCGAATTTCCCCAAGAAATTCGGGTTCGCCCGAATCGAATTTTCACGAATCGCTCATCTGAAAAAAATGCCGGCATGGTGGGAGCGTGGAGGTCGGTGCCGCTCTCAGCTGTCATCAGAGGACGCGTCATCAGAGGGCGACTGAGAGCGGCGCCGGCCTCCACGCTCCGACCATGCAGTTAAGTGTTTGCTTTTTAAACAAATGCCGGCATGGTGGGAGTGGGCAGGCTGGCTGCGCTGTCAGCGGGCCGGCTTCTGCCGCCAGCTGACAGCGTAGCCGGCCTGCCCGCTCCCACCATGCCGGCATTTTTTTTTTTTATTTCAGGGAAAATTCGATCGGCATGAACCAAAAAAAAATTAGGGTTCGTGCCGAATCGAATTTTCCCTGAAATTCGGAGCGAATTCCGGTTCGCTCATCCCTACTTAACACACATAAAGGTGAACAAAAAATCGGGGCATTTCTTTGGGTGAGAGTCAGACATTTTGCATGAAGATTTAAAAACTAATGTTGTAAACAACACCACCCTATGGGATTATTTTGTTTTTTATTTATTTTTTTCAGTTAGAAGAAAGCTATTTTTGCACTTGTATGTTGAGTAAAAAAACTCATTTCAATTTCACTGCACAGGTATCCAGATGTAGGTTGCAAGACACACTCCAAGTAACCCTCGCCTTATCAGTTCTCTTGGATTCCCCTCTAAGTTTGGGGTTCTTGTGCCAGTGGCACTGCTCTAGTACTGGTGACAACAATCTTATCTTTTTTTCTTCCTGTTTGGACACCATAGACAGGAGGTGGGAATACAGGGCCTATCCAAACGATTTTGATAGCCTCTGGAATGTATGTCATGGTGCACCATTGAGAAGTTACACATGTTTCGCTCTATAAGATGCACCTTTAGAGGCAGAAAATAAGAAAAAAAAATATTACGAATCAAAAAGTGTGCTAAAATATCCCACCCTAATCACCCCATTACAGAAAGTGTGGAGGGAAGCAACTCTTCATTTGTCCATTCAGGCTTTATTGTATAAAATGAATAAGCAAACAGTTCTTCTAAGTGGAGCCAAAAACAGATTGCTTCCGATTACTACAAACATTTTTTTTTTTTAAATTATTATCAGCTTGAACATACAGTACACAAAATACAAGGTCAAAATCAATCAGGGGATTGCACTCAAGCACATGTATCTCCAGCAAAATGTATCAATGTTGCAGAATGTATCCACACAGTGTAACCAATCAGTGCTAATACTATAAAAAAATATAAGGGTATATAAATAGACACATTTAACAAATAGTCTGTGCAGATAATAAGCAAGGAGACAGCCTGAAAGATGTCTCTAAAGTGCTAACATTATACACAACAAACATATTTTGAGGATCATGTGACCCTTGGCACATTTTCTCCTAACTAGATGAGTATCCACTTAAAAGTGGACCAAAACCCAGGCCCATGGAATCTATAAAATTTCAGGGCCTCTTGATTCCCTTCCCTAGGGCACCCAGATTTGGGATGCCCTGCTATGTGAAACCCGCCAGGTCACCCAGTAAACTCACTTTCTCCCCTGATCCAACGGCACTTGTGGAAGCAGCGGCCACTCCCGGCTATGCCTTTACCAGGGTGCGCACCCGTGCCAGGCATTTATGAATGGCTGATGTAGGCACGCTTCCTGTTAGTGGGTAGTGGGGATGCGGATGCTGGCGAGCTGGGGTCCATTTGGCTAGTCTCAGCTAGTCTCTTAGACAATCATTAGAAGAGTTGATTTCTGTGCGCCATACATACGCCGCATGGCCAGGGAAAGTTAGACTGGGCAACCTGGGGGGTTTCATAAAATGGGGCATCTGAGTTCGGGGTGCCCTGGGGCAAGAACCAATGCCCAGGACTTTGACTATACAATTTAATGTCACTTTTGATTTTTTTTCTTTTGCACATGCACTTTATTTGTTATCCTTAAAGTTTGTTTTGTATAATGTTAGCACTTTAGAGACACATTTCAGACAGTCTCCTTGTTTATTATCTGCACAGACTATTTTTTATATGTGTATATTTATATACTGTTCACACTGACAGTGGATGCATTCTGCAACATTGATGGTGCAAGATATTTGATTTTATGTTTGGAAATAGCAACAGCTACCCACTTAATATAATTATTGCTAGGAGGTCACAGAAAGCAAAACAATATTAAGAGGCTGATTCATTAACAGCGGCAGGTAGCGACAGTTGAGCGACTGTAGCGGCATTTTCAGAGCGCCCGCTAGTAGTCGCTGTGCTTGGCCGTTGTTCGGTAGTTGATAGCGACTCAGTCGGTTTGCCGTAATGTTGAATATTGGGTGAGGAGTCGCTATTTGTCAGGTTCCGCGCTGTATGGGAGCGCATGATAGCGACTGGCCATAGCGACCGGCTCCCACCATATTCATTAACAAATCACGCTCAAAAAATTATCGCGCTGTGAAATGCTTGTTTAAACCCCAGAGCGCTGGCGGCAATGTGTTAAAAGTAGTTTTTTAACCCCCAAACCACCATATTTTTGGATAAAAAAAACAAGTTTTTAAAATAATTTTGTAATATGAATACATTAATATCAGGCCTGTAATATCAATTCTGTACATTTTTTTAAATTTTTTTTTACCTTAAAAAATTATTTAAAATGGCAGAAGTGGTCACAGAATTTTTCACATTTAAAAAAAAAGAAAAAAATTAATAACAATTAATTATGAATATTTAAAGATTGTTCCATTGAAATGCATTGGAGAGCGCCAGGTAGCGAGAGGTCATACCTGTCGCTGTTCAAGGTCGGACGTTGGCGCTGTGGGCTGAGGCTGGAATAATGATGAATGAGTTGCTATATGGCGCTATCTCAGTCGCTAAGCAGGATTGGCTTGATAAATGTGTGATTGTGGTGGGGAGCCGGCGTTCTCTCACCAGTCGCTACCTGTCGCTATCCCTTGTTAAATAAGGGCCTTTGTGGCTATAAATCTTTTTGCATAGAGTTTTTCACACCAGCTCTGTTGAGCTACATGTCTTAAAGTGATCCAAAACCTTCTTATCTCCCTCGTGTGTCCCCCACCCGTCCTGACTCAAGTATCTAGGGAGATGCTGCTGGTTTGGCAGTTTATAAAAAAATGTCTTTTTCTCTGCTGCTGTAGCCATGCCTCAACCCAGGAAATGTGAGATTGCCGAATGAGAAAATCTAGGGCTGGGATTCTAGATATATCCCATAAACAAATCCCATATACTCAGCCGCACTCACGTATAAAATTCAATACCTACTTTTATTAATTAATTAAAAAGCCAATGCAACATATAATTTATAAGGACACGATTAAAAAACACATATACAAACAATAGTAGTAGTGGGGGGGGGGGGGGGGTGGGAACCATCAAAGGAGGGACATAATGCAGATAAATATATTCAATTATGTATAATAAATATCAATAATGTTCCACCAATACATGAAGAAGCATATATTAATTAAAAATGTAAAAGTGTAACTAGTGTAATTAATTAAATAAATAAATTATAATATATGAATGATAATTATTGCTTTAATTTAATTCAGTAATAAGAGCAAAGAAAGTGACAATGTGCTGGAACAATGTGCAAGTAATGTGCAAGACTGCAAGACTATAAAGATGTGCAATGCATTTTGATCTCACCAGCAACTTTTAACCCTTTCCTGCCTGTGTAATACCTGCTGCCATTCTCTCATCAGATTCACTATTTAAAACTTGATTTTTCCCTTGTCATCTTAATTGTGCATATGCCTTATTTAGAGTTATGTAATTATTTTGAATGCCCCATCTGGTTCCCCTGCCCATATCTATATTTGTGATACTATCATCTGTTACTATCTCCTAAATTTAAACTAACCAATATTGCCCCTTGTGTGTTCACTGAACCATGGCATCTAGCAACATTCCATTTGAAGTTTTATTACCTTATGTGCCCTCCCTGACCAAACTTTTAGGACTGACCTATCCCCACCCTTTAGGCCCAAATGTTGTGCATGAGCTAATCAATTGCACTTAGAAACTTCATATAGAGTGGCAGTGGCTGCAAAGCCACCATGGCTGCAATTCAGACTCCATTCCAAGTCTGCAGCGAATTTAACCTGAATTCAACCTGGAGGAAACCTGCACCGGATTCTGCTTGTCTGAATAGCCCAGCATCAACTAAAATCTCATCGCACTGCTTCCTCTTACCCTCAGAATCCTAGGCTCACAGTATCCCCCTGCTCCTGGTAAGCCCCTATATATCTCCCCCTCTCTGCTCTCCTCCCCCCACCTCTCTGCTCACGAATTCCTTTCCTTGGCAAAATCACACACCACCTCTATATCCAAGCACAAGACACATTATTCAAAAGCCACAACCATCTCTTCTCTCTCCTTTTTCTCTTACTTGCCGCCGGCGACATCAGTCCTAATCCAGGCGCACTCCCCCCCCCCCCCCCTCCATAACTATTCATTTTTCATCAAAGCCAAAAGTCTACAACCGTGTTAAACCGGGATACACACGCAACCTATCTAATCTGATACAGCTTAGTCACTCTCCATCCCTTCCCGCCACTGTCACCTGCGCACTGTGGAATGCACGCTCAGTGCGCAATAAACCTACCTATATTCACAACCTGTTTCTCTCTAACTCTTTTACCTTCATGGGATTCAAAGAAACATGGCTGACCCCATCAGACACAGCTTCACCCGCTGCCCTCTCACATGGGGGACTACATCTCAGCCACACCCCCAGATCCAACAACAAACAGGGTGGGGGTGTCGGCATCCTTCTAGCCAAACTCTGCTTCTTTAACCCACTCCCTGCCTTGCCATCTCTATCCTTCTCATCTTTTGAAGTTCACTGTATCCGTTTATATTCTGCCTGTAACCTGAAACTTGCTGTCATCTACCGCCCTCCTGGAACTACTACTCTTTTCTTCGACCACTTTTCTACCTGGCTCCTTCATTTCCTGTCCACAGACATCCCTGCAATCATCATGGGTGACTTTAACATATCTGTTGACACTAGCAACCCTGCTGCCACCAGACTACTGTCACTAACCTCATCTTTCGGCCTCAAGCAATGGTCTACTGCACCCACCCACAAAGACGGCCACACAATTGACCTCCTCTTCTCTAACCTCTGCTCTGTATCAAACCTCTCGTCCTCTTTGCACCCCCTCTCTGACCATAATCTGCTGACTATGACCCTCTCTCCAATGCCTGCAAACCCCCCTCCACACAAACCCACAACTCAACGCAGGAACTTAAGAAACCTAGACCTTCAGTCCTTTTCTGCCTCACTTCAACCTCTTCAGACCTTGACCTCATTCACAGACATAGACGCTGCATCATCACCCTACCATAATACTCTCTCCTCAGCTCTGGACTTTGTCGCCCCCCTCACCTATAGCCGTCCCCGCACCAAAACCCCCCAACCCTGGCTAAATGCAAGCACAACCAGATTGAAACAGCTGTTTCAAGCTGCTGAAAGGCGATGGAGGAAAACCAAAGCCAATCATGACTTTCTATTCTACAAACAAGCCCTTCAGGAACTCAGGACGGCCCTTTCATCTGCTAAGCAAGCTTATTTCTCTTCACTGATTTCTGCACAAGCCCGGAATCCCAAACAACTCTTCAACACTTTCAGTTCCTTACTCCGCCCACCACCTCCTCCTCCAACCTCCCAAATAACAGCAGAATTTTCTACATTCTTCAAAGAAAAAATTGACAACTTTCGACTTGGCTTTGCCCCTCAGAATCCCTCACCACTTCAAACAATCCCCCCGCCTTACTCTCTAACTTTCTTCACTCCAATAACTGAGCTTGGACTAACCTCTCTCATTTCTAGGGCCCACCTGACTACCTGCTCCCTCAATCCTATTCCATCCCACCTTATTCCTCAACTGTCTCCATCCCTCACTCCAGCCAACCTCCATATTCAACCTTTCTCTCTCCACTGGTACCTTTCCTTCTTCCTGCAAACATGCAGTTATTACTCCGATAATCAAGAAACCCTCTCTCGAACCCTCTGCCCTCTCCAGCTACCACCCTATCTCACTACTCCCTTTCTCCTCCAAACTTCTTGAACAACATGTCCACTCAGAACTGTCACAATACTTATCCACTAACAACTTATTTGACCCCTTACAATCAGGATTCCGCCGTAACCACTCCACTGAAACTGCCCTCACCAAAGTCACCAATGATCTGCTCACTGCCAAAAGCATTGGTCACTACTCCATCCTCATCCTTCTTGACCTCTCCTCAGCCTTTGATACTGTCGACCACTCTCTGCTTCTTGATATTCTCTCCTCTCTTGGGGTTCAAGGTCTTGCACTCCCTTGGCTCACCTCTTACCTCTCTGACAGATCATTCAGTGTATTCTATTCTAACACAGTCTCATCCTCACGTTCCCTTTCTGTTGGTGTGCCGCAAGGTTCTGTCCTAGGCCCCCTACTTTTCTCAGTCTACACCCATGGCCTTGGCAAACTTATAACTTCACTAGGCTTTCAATACCACTTCTATGCGGGTGACTCTCAGATATATCTCTCAGGCCCCAATCTCTCCTCTCTTCTATCTCGCCTCCCCAACTGCCTCTCAGCTATTTCTTCATTCATGTCATCTCGCTACCTCAAGCTAAACATGGACAAGACAGAACTGGTCATTTTCCCACCCTCTAACTCCCCTCCCCTCTCTAACACGTCTATTTCTGTCAACAATTACACAATAACAGCAACTCCCCAAGCTCGGTGCCGGGGAGTCATTCTGGACTCTGCCCTCTCTTTAAAACCACATATTCACTCCCTGGCCACCACCTGTCGCCTCCAACTTAAAAACATCTCCCGCATCCGTCCTTTCCTCTCACCTGACACCACTAAAATGCTAGTGCACGCCCTGGTCGATCCTGTCTGGATTACTGCAACATCCTTCTTTGTGGCTTACCAACTAACAGACTGGCACCCCTCCAATCTATCCTGAACTCTGCTGCTCGCCTCATCCATCTCTCCTCTCGCTCCTCCAGTTCTGCGCCTCTCTGCCAATCCCTACACTGGCTGCCAGTCCCACAGCGAATCCTGTTCAAAACTCTAACTCTCGCATACAAAGCTCTCTCCAACCAGGCTCCTCACTACATCTCATCTGTAATCCAACAATATCAACCTAGACGCAGCCTCCGCCCTTCTGCCGACCTTCTCCTGTCCTCCCTGGTCACCTCCTCTCACACCCGCCTCCAGGACTTCTCACGTACAACTCCAATCTTCTGGAATGCCCTCCCGCACCCAGTCCACCACTCCACAACCCTCAAAACCTTCAAAGGCGCCCTTAAAACTCATTTATTCAGACAAGCATATAATCTGGCCTAACCAATCTTCTAATGGGTACATGCCACAAAGCTCAATACTGACTGTTTGTGATCCTTCCCCCTCGTCTTCACCCCTCTTCCTTTAGACTGTAAGCTCGCAAGGGCAGGGCTCTCTCCCCTATTGTATCTTGTACTCAGAATATCCATTGTCAACTCTGTAAAACTGCATTTGAAATAGTATATGTACCGTATGTTTCTACCCTGTCTGTAATTACTACTTTGTAGAGCGCTACGGAAGATGATGGCGCTATATAAGTAAACAATAATAATAATAATAATAATGCTGGAAATTTACTATAAAGTGCTGTGCATACGAGGTGAAAAGATCAGTGCTTCATGAAGGCAGACAAACATTAGGTCAAGTATAGGGATAAAAAAAAAAAAACATTAGGTCAAGTAATGCAATCAATAGCTAATCATAACATCACCAATGCAGGTCTGGATCCCCCACCACAGCCGCCACCGACACGTTGCATGTCTCAACGACACTTCGCCAGAGTGTACTCACCTTTAGCACTGGTCCAACGGCGCATGCGCGAGCAGTGCCACATCCCTGATAGCCCTTTAGCAGGGTCCGTGCCCACGCCAGACATTTGTGAATGGCCAGCACAGGCACACTGCCTGATAGAGGGTAGCAGGGATGCAGTGGCGGCCAGCTCAACTACTAGACTTAGCTTTTTAGACGAGCCAAGCCGAATACGCTTCAGCGCAGTTGAGCACGCTGATTGGACGAGGGGTCGCGCATGTGCCGTAGGACTGTGGAAAGGTGAGTCAGTTCAGGTGACCTGGGGGAATAGTCCAAATCTGGGGTTTTGTTCCACTTTAAAGCTCTCCCCAACATATTTAGTCTACTGTAAATCCAAATCTATTATATCGGATCCCCCTTAGGATGCTAAAAATCTACCCTGTTAAAAATAATTTGCATCAAACCTGTAGAATTTGCCAAATTACATGTGCACAGTATTTTGATTTTTGAATAGAAAACTTTTTTATTTTACTTTATTGCATACCGAGTGAGAAAAGATATGACTTCACCTCCAAACTCAGTCTCTACAGAAGAATCCAAAATCATTTGGACAAACAGCATAGTCAGTGGTGGACTGGGAGCAAAAAATCAGCACAGGGTTTTACTGGCCTCTAGCTAGTCCACGATCATTCCGCAAAGTCCCAGCTAAGCCCCCACAGTGTGCTTCCCAGCTACTTAATGAGTGTGTCTCAAGACTGGGGCTATAGTATTTCAGAGGCACAAAGGAAGCAGAGGTGAATACCACCATTAATAAATCAATAGTATTGAAGCTTTAGTATTGTAGGAGGAAAAGTGTTACAGTGGTGGGTATGGTCTCCACAGCCATGATGGGGAAACTACAGCATTGGGACAGAACATGAGCTGGCTTTTTTTGGCTGGGTTGTACAGACAAGCACATGGCGGGAGACTAAAAAGCCAAGGATTGGATGGGAAAAGCAGTAACCCAGCTGCCCCCACCTTGAATTTCCTGGGGTATCCCTTTGGCCATTCTGCCCCTCATACAGTATTTTGTTCTGGAATTTTTAGAGATTTATATCATACCCCTTTAATAATGTTTTGTAATAATTTATTTTAGCAGAAATTACCTACCAGATTAGTTGCTGCTGGTATGGAGCCTATGGTTTTATGGTATAGGATTTGAAAGTTTAAATTATACTTCAAAATATACCCATTCAGGAGATCCAGCCTGGCTTTATCCCCAACTGGCTCTTCAATTGTAGCTATGGCCAGACTTTTCCTTATTGCACTCAATATGTATAAGCCAGCAGAAGGTGCTTGTGAATAGATCTCTTGAACTGGTACAAACTGAACTTGGAGCGATGTCTTTGGGGAAGGGGGGGGGGGGGTTAAAGGGACCAATATGTATTGCAGGCATATTGCACTAGTTCTAATTATCTAACTTTCAGTTTGTTCTTTGGCAGGGGCTCCCAACAATTTTTCATGAAATACTTCTTCCCCATTTCTGTACGTAACACCACCCAATACAAATGTATCTGTATGGGCAGTCTGCTTTATTCAACAAGTACTCAAATACTGACACTGACCAGGGTGCTGGGGCTGTGAGCTGGGCCATTACACACTGGCACTACTTGTGCACCACCTGTTGGGCACCCCTGGACTAGGGCATACTAGCAACCCAGCACATTCTAGTGGCCTATACAACATTCAATGCATTTAGCTCAGGAGGATTGGCTCTCCTCCTAGATACTGACTTTAGAAAAGTGTTTAGAAACAGTGTGCTGCATTGTAATGAATTGAACTACTGAGAAAACAGACAGAAAAATAAAAGAACACAGGAAGAATATCAACACATTTATGCAAGGGCCGTGATTGCTTAATATTAATATTAAATATACTGTTTCTCTATTCTTGAATAGTTACTTTAAAACTGTTTAACTTCATATTCTGGTAGATTACCTGTAACCTGCATTTTTTAAGTGATTGACCAGTCAAACTTTAAAACCATTTGGCAGTTTATCTGATGCAGTGTCAGTCGCACTCATGCTGTCTCTTTGTTTTGGTCACAGATAAAAGGGGAATTTATTTTCCCTCTGCCTCCAGTCCCCCGAATCTGACCACAAAGTGAATCCTGAAGCTATGTCAGGATGACATCCCCTTTGTTTATTGATAGACTAGAATGGAGCCCATGAAGCTCATCTGACTCCAACTCAATGGACACCATAGGCTCGATTCAGAGACACAACAAAAAACTTCAGTTTTAGTGCCGATCTGTTTTTCTTGTGAAATGTTTCTGTTCTCGTATGAGCGTACGAGCGATTCTGTGCATGCATTGAAAACCTTCTGTAAAGTTTCCGTCCGGCAGATTACGAATACGAGGATGTCATTTTCCATCCAGACTTTTCCATTTCATTTTCACATGTTACAACGTAGGCTTTCGTTTTTGCCCTTTTCCCATCATATACTCCAACGAATCCTTTACGTTTCCCGTTAGTTTCTGTTTCCCTTTTTCAATAAATAATCGTCCAGCGGAAATCCTTACGTTCTTGCGCCTGCGCACTACAAACTTAACTCATTAAAGTGCTCCCCTACATATTTGCCCCCCTCACTTCTACTACAATGTTTAGCTAAATCACTTAGCACTGTCCTCCATCTTCCCTTTTGGACCCTTATCGCTCACCCACACCACTTAGCACTGTCCTCCATCTTCCCTTTTGGACCCTTAAAGCTCACCCAAACCACTTCTCGTTTAGGTTCTTCTTCCATTTTAGCCCCCTAAAACTTACCCAAATCACTTCTCGGTCATGTGAATATTCATCTTTAAATATTTCTGGACCCATTAGTTTTGTGCTAATGTATTTTGTAAATGAAATGACAATGTAACATTTTTTTTTATTCCATCATAAAATATAAAATTTTTAAATTTTTTTAAAATTTCAAATTTTAACAACTATACAAAACAAAATACAAAACAATGGCAGGCCACAGAACATTATTCTTCATCTGTGGTTGCGCAGCTCCTGCATCTCGACCACCAACTGAAGGACCCTGACACTCAGTCGTGCCACTCTGGCACGTGTGGTCCCTGTTAAAAAATGTAAATTAAAATATTGGTATAACCTTGTTGGGGTCATATTGCAGTGCCCCCCCCCATATGGTCCAAACACCTAAATCTGGACTTCAAAAGCCAGAGGGCCCTCGCCACCACGGCCCGGGTTTTGCATAGTGCCCGATTAGAGAACCCCTGGCCCGCATTCTGCAGGCAAAGAACGGGCATCAGGAGCAAGGGTGAGTGGCACACCTTGCAGTTCCTGCAACCAAATATAAAATAATTACACAAAGCAAAGGTAACCAACTAAAACAATAACTCCTACAACAAATTAAGATTCAAGTTCAACAATCCAAATATAATTCACAAAGGACATAAGTCTAAAAAAATATAGCAATTATATGGATGTGTGGGAAAATAAATGTTTACATGCTAAGGACTAATTAAGGTCAGCATTAAAATACATCTATAAGGCATACATGAAATGTATTGATTCAGGTATGCATTGCTATACAATTTATGGGCTCGGCCATGCTGATACATGCAATGCCTTGGTGCTAAAGGCGCGCACACTCCTCCACATAGCCGCAAAACATGTTCAACAATAGCAATCCGAGCCCTCAAAGGTCCCGTAAGTGGATCGGAAATTAAAAGGATTTATAGGGTGGTGATCCGTCGGAAATCAGCTCTCTGAATCAGGCGGAAACCCATCCCAACAACGGAAGTTATCTGAACGAGCGGAAATTTTCCGATTTTGTTTGGAAAATGTTCCGAACTAACGGAAATGTTCCGATTTGCTTCCGTTCATCGAAAGCGCATATACACATTTTTCCGAACGTTCGCACGAATGAAAAATGAACGAAAAAAAGCAAACACCCACCAAAACTTTCACAGACAGCCACGGAAGTCCGGACGAATGTGTCTTTGAATCGAGGCTCATGTGCTTGTATCACTCAGCCCTACAACTCCCTTCACAAAGGACAGGACAATGACTAAGAAACTGTAAACTAAACCTATGGTTTCAATTTCATTTTTCTTGAATTCCTAGCTATCTCATTGATGACATATAACTGTCCAGGTTTATAAAATAATGCAGGGGTAGCACATAATAACACTCAATTTTAGCAGGCAAAAACATGGTTTAAAGAACAATTCTCCTGGGTAATTCTGTCTGTATCTGGTCATGTAATTCAGATCAGAGAGATCAACAATGACTGCCTATGTCCTTGTAAAATTGAAAGTTGAAGTTGATGGATCAGCAATTTCAACAGATATACCAGTACAAGTAACAAGAATACGTTTCTCATACACCTAGGATCTTATGTGAGACCAATGTTTCAAGAAAATTTGAGACTGGCAATAATGGATCAGCAAGTTAAAATGTAGACATGTTTTGTTTATGTTGTTCCTGGATCTTGTTTCAGAGATTAAAAGTAAATACACACAAGGGTTTATCAAGCTAACAAATGTTATGGCGTTAAAAGAACCACCCCATTTTTATTTATCTGGATCCAGATTTTTTTCTCCGACATAAACCACACCTACCCATGTTCTTAAAGACTTTTGGTTGTTGGGTGGAGCTGTGACGTTTTAGGGTCTGTTTAAAAAATCAAAACCTGGACATTAAGATTGAGACTGGCCTTCGATTAATGATTATAATTTAAATACATGGACACTATTTATCTGAGCCCGGGTTGACTATACCTAAATAGGCATGTACGTCTGAAATTTCAACTGGTCAGTATATTTAACACCAGGAGGTCAAGATGGCTGTCAGGATAGCTCAGCTATTCCAGCAATTCTTGAGCTTTATTAATGTGGGTTATGTACTAATAGTTCTGTCGACTTACAGTGCATTGAAAAGGTATTAATTCCCCTTTGAAACGTTGTACAATATACTATTATTAAATGTTAAACAAAAATGTATTTTTGGAGATTTTATGTGACAGAGAAACACTTGGTAGCACATATTTGTGAAGTGTAAAGAAATAAAAATAAAAATGCATATGCTCCCGTGTCAATTTCTGTAGGGTCATTCAGCTCCCCTGAGTCAATACTGTATGTACAGCTACAAATTTGTTGCGGTATGTCTCTACCAGGTTTGCACATTAAGCGGCTGACATTCTTCTTTGCAAAATAGCTCTAGATCAGTCAGAATTGATGGTGGTCACTTGTGAACAGCAAGACTCAAGTCATACCACAGATTCTCAATAGGATTTAGGTCTGGACATTCACTGGGCTATTTCAACAGATTTTCTTTGATTTAAACCATTCCACTGTAGCCTGGGCTGTATTTTTATGGTTGTCCTGCTGGAAGGTGAGCCCACTCCCCAGTATCAAGACTTTTGCAGACTCTAACAGGTTTCCTTCAGGAAAAGGGTTGATTTAATATGAATGCATTCTTGCACATTTTTATATGAGAAAAACTTGTTTTTGACACTCTCTCCCTCTTCCCCTTTGTTGTTTTGTTTCCTTTTATGTAAGAACATAAAAATTCTCTTAAAAAGTGAAAACTTGTGGGATTCAGGGACTGTTTTTTTTTTTTTGCGAGAGTCTTTTTGTGCAGGCTTTTCTAATCTGGTAGGAGCAGAAAAGAAAAGTTGGCTTCAATTGGCATACTTTTTAAATTGAAAAATCCATGCCACAAAATTCCATGCAGGAGTGTTTTTCATTTTTTGGGGGGTTTAAATTTAAAAATTAAAAAAAATATATGTACCACCCCCAGAGCCAGCTAGTCCGGGCACCAGGCATAGGAACTGCTGGCCCTGACATTATACCAGCCTCTATTTCTTTTAGTATAGGCCTGCTGCTCTTCCTGGGGGGCACTGAGCACGAGGAAGAGGCCATGACACCTCTGGAAGAGCAACAGAACCCAGACCAAAGGGAACAGGGGCTGGAAAAATCTTGCATAGGAGGGGGAATTTCTCTCTCAGCTTTCTTGGTTGCTTTCTCACGTGGAAGATTATCTCACTTGTGTCCCCTGAATCATGCAGGAAAGCTAAAATTCTCTCTTGCAAGATTGATTTTGCCGGGAACCGAGTTTATCTCCACCCATGCTCGCTAGAACATTTAGAGCCTTAGAGTTTGATTTAAGAAATAAAAAATGCATCACCTATGCAACCACCAGCTAGTGTCTTATTTAACACTAGCGCCAAAAAGGGGGCAATGTTGGGTGCTCTGGTTGAAGCAGCGCCAGTTGTAACCTGTCGCTGTAGGTCAAGATCCCATCGAGCGCAATGGGCAGAACTGGATTGAAGTGGGGGGCGTGTCCCGGCATGAACGAGGAGAGACGTGGGTGAGAGATCTCCTGCTCTCCCTACCTTCATTTTCGGCACCTACCTGGCGGCTGGAGCCCGGAGAGACAGATGGCTAAGAAGCCTAAGCGACAGAGACGACCGAGGAGCGGTGGAGGGACCCCGGCGGGACGTGGCGAGTCTGCCAAGGTCCGGAATCGTGAGGTGGCGGAGGTCACCAAGATGGCGGCCGAGGAGCTGTCCGGCTGGCGCGGCGGAGGGGGACTGGAGCGGGCGTCCCTCTCATCCATGGAGGAATCAAGCGGAGAGAGCGGGGAGTCCCCGTGGAGCGGAGGACTGTTGCCGGCGGGACCGCGCGGCGAGGAGTCGGCTGTGGACGCAGGCTGCGGTGAGCTGGGGGAGCTGCGGGAGACAGAGGCCGGCGGGAGGACCAAGATGGCGGCCGGCGCCCGCCCGGCGGGCCGTGTAAGCGCAGAGTGCGGGGGCGGAGGGGGTCGCCCCGATGTTAGTGCCAGCTGGGTAGAGGCAGCGGGTCCCCCGGGGGACTCTGGAGTGGATGACGCCCGAGCACAGGCGGAGGAGCCGCATAGCAGAGCCTCTGGGTGGAGCAAGATGGCGGCCGCTGCCCCTGCTAGGTCTCACATCAGCTGCAGCCTCTTAAAGTCACAGCACACCATATGGGGAGAGACCCATGTACAGCCCTATGGATCAGGAGGCCCTGACGGGAGAAATAAAAGCTGGGTCCTGGATGTGGAGGGGATCCCCCCGGACTGCCACGATGTGGCCCAGTGCGTGCCCCCTGCCCTGCTCCCGCATACCTTGACCACACCTCCCACGGGACTCGGGGGTGAGACCCCCGCGGCTGGGGCGTCACAGGTGGATGAAGCGGGGGTTGAATATCGGCGGCCACATGATGGGGAGCGCACCGCCGGGCCCCGCCAGGGGCTCCCAACAAGCCTCAGCAGATTTGCCTACAAGCCTGCGGTGGAGCGGCGGCCGGCCTGTACTCCCTGCTCCCCCGCGAGTGAAATGGAGCGTGCCCCTGAAACCCAAAGCACCAAACTTCAGCAGAGGCCAGCGAAGCAGAGATCAGGGAGAGGGGATGCCCTCGAGTCGCCGGGGAATTTGGATGAAAGGTCGAGATCGCCTCTATCCCCACTCCAACCCTCTCCAGAAAAAAGTCTATTTACTCGGGCGGATGACCCCTCGCCGATGACCCCGGCGACGTCCCCGGGAGCCCCGACTGCTGAGGTGCCTAGCGAGTGGATCACGGATACCCAGGTGGAGGTTCCCGCGGAGGAGAAGCTGCAAGAGAGCCAGATCCATTTGGAGACCATCTCGCTTCTGAGGGGTATCCCCTCCAGGGGGGAGATTGAAAATCTGATCGCGAAATATGAAGCAAGCTTCAAGCGCGAGGTCCTCGCCGTGCGTCATGAGGTGGCCGGAGTTGAAACTAGAGTTCGGGCCTTGGAGGTGGAAGGGCCTTCTTACGCCTGCCGTCTGCGGGCATTGGAAGCGAGATGCGACTCCCAGGAAGCAATGTTGTCGGCCTGCCAGCTGCACCTTGACGACCTCGAGAACCGCAATAGACGGAACAACTTGAGGATCAGAGGTGTCCCGGAGCCGCGAGACACAGAGGACGTTAAGGCTATAGTCACCGCAATATTCAACGAAGTGTTGGACAGGGAACCCTCGACCCCTATAGAACTTGACAGAGCGCATAGGGCCTTGGGTCCTAAGAGGGCAGACCCAGCTTATCCCAGAGACATTGTGTGCAGGATTCACCTTTTTTCATTGAAGGAGGAAATCCTGAGGAGAGCGTGGAACAAGGGCACCCTACACTTCAGAGGAGCGCCGATCAAGATTTTGCAGGATCTGTCTGGGCGGACTCTCCAGATGCGTAGAATTATGAAGCCTCTCCTTGAAACCATTATCAGTCAGGGAGCAACGTATAGATGGGGTTTCCCTTTTCATCTGATAGTGAAGAAGGCGGCTGGGACTTTCATCTTGAAATCTTATCGTGAACTTGAGGATCTGTTTGCATTCCTGGGGTGTGACCCAGTGGACATTCCAGACTGGCTTGTCTCGAGTGGGACCCCGCTCCCGGGGGGCCCTCCCAGGAGAAGGAAGAGGAGTTTGAAGAGCTTTCGAGATCTGGGGCGCCTTGGGGGTCCCTCCGGGGGGTACTCGGCGGGCTCCGGGCCACTGCCCCGGGCGTTGAGTCCCGGGGGTGGTCCTGGTGCCGTCGGTCGGGGGCGCGCGCGGCCCGGCCCCCGTCTCCCCCCTCGGCCTGCCTCGCCGGGGGGGGGGGGGGGGGGGGTCGGGGCGGGCGCGTCCCTGATCGGCTCGTTTCCCCTTGAGGCCCCTAGGGTCATCAACCCCCTGCTAACAGGTCATAATGTGTTATGCATGTCCTCTGTTCTGCTTTATTTAGAAACTTAATCTGTTTTGGTTATAATCGCCTAATCCTTTTTGGACGCGGGCTGGCGCCCTGCTTGCGGAACCCTTGGCTTCCGCGGGTGGGGCCCCCTCCCGGCCGCCTAGTGGTTGATGGTGAGGCGTCAGCATGACTTGGGAGGGCCTGGAATGATTCCCCCTTTGCGTCTCCCAACTCTTGTCGGACACTGCACCCCCAATAGGTCGGTCTTCTGGGCACACGTGGCCCTAGTTGACTGTATTCACCCCGGTTGTGGGGAACCTTAGTGTTTGTTTCTTCTAGAGCGTGAGCGTGCACCTCCGCACTAGACTTGTTCCCTTTCCTTTGGTTTTGGTTCTTTTTGGCGGCCTCCGACCGGGAGTGGGAGAGTGGGTGCTCTTGCGCGCTCTCCCCCCTGGTTCGGACGCAATTCCCCTGAGGGTGGACCTGGTCGACCCCAGTGGTTGATTGGACTCACTCTGTCCCCTTGGTTTGGGGGTGTTCCCCCCCCTTTTTCTTTCCCGGTAGTTTTTGGAAGCCGGGGTCTTTCTTCCCCTTCCCCCCCCCCCGTTCCCGTTTTCTCCCCTCCTTTCTTGCTCACCCCCCCCTCTCTGTTCATCTGCCTTCCCCCCCCCTGTGTTCAGGGGCGGATACCCCAAAACCACTTCCCCCCGTACAGCTTAGCAAACCATAATAATGCAGGGAAAGCCCATCTCCGAGGTCAACGTGGTCTCCCTCAATGTGAAGGGCTTAAATAGTCCGGAAAAGAGAGCCCTGATTTTGAGGAACCTTAGAGGGTTGAAGGCGCAGGTTGCCTTCCTCCAGGAGACTCATTTCAGGGCGGGCGGCTCCCCCTCATTCGGCAACAAGTACTACCTTAGAGGCTACCATAGCCTTTCTCCAGACTCAAGATCCAGAGGGGTTAGCATCGTGTTAGACGCTGCCCTGCCCTGGGAATTGATTGACTATCAGACGGACCAGGAGGGGAGGTGGATCTTCCTCAAGGGGAGGATTGCATCTCACCTCTTCACCTTCGCAAACATATACGTGCCGAATGTGGGTCAGTCAACCTTCTTGGAGGGAGTCCTCGACACCTTGGACACATTTAGGGAGGGCGAATTGTTGATAGGCGGTGACTTCAACGTGGCACTTGATCCACTAGTAGATACCTCCAGGGGGACCCCGCACGAGTCATACGCCAAATTGAGGCGGCTTAAAAAGGTACTTGCCCAACACCAGTTGATAGACCCCTGGCGCATTCAACACCCGACCGAGAGGGACTACACTTTTTTCTCCCTCCCGCATAGGTCATACTCGAGAATTGACCTATTCCTTGTACCTCACGCCTCGCTCTCTAGAGTGGTGGATTCCTCCATTGGGAATATTACCTTATCAGACCATGCCCCGGTCTCTCTATTGGTCTCTCTGCCCCGCCCCATCCCCAGGGGTTGGTCCTGGCGCCTGAATACCTCTCTCCTAGATGATCAATTAATAGTAACTGAGGTCCAAGAGGAAATTAAAAAGTACTTTGAGTGTAACTCATCGCCGGAGACCAGCCCAGGGGTCATCTGGGAAGCGCATAAGTGCGTAATTAGAGGCTCCCTAATTAGCATTGGATCTAGAATTAAGAGGGAAAAGGCAAAGCTCATTAAAGACCTCTTGGCAGAGATAGGGAAAGCAGAAAAGTTACACAAGAAGTCCTTAGCAGCGGCCCACTTGGCAACCCTAACGTCGCTGAGAGAGAAGCTCAAATCATTGTGCTGCGATAGAGTGAAGGCACAGTGGACCAAATGTAGGAAAAGGTTCTATGAAGCGGGGGACAAATGCGGGAAATTACTGGCAAGGGCACTCAGAGTGGAAAGAGTGAGATCTTATGTCCCAAAGATAGTAAACCAGGAGGGTCATAGCGAGCATTTAACAGAGAGAATAGCGGAAACCTTCCGCAAATTCTATGAATCCCTTTACAACATTCAGGGAACAGAGAGGCAGGACTTGGATTCTCGCATAACAGAGTACATAAGGGACTCGGGGCTGCCAAAGTTGCCGGCAGAGGTGGTAGAGAGGTTGGAGGACCCCATCTCCCTGTTGGAGTTGCAGAAGGCGGTAGCGGAGACAGCTAGCGGAAAGGCCCCAGGGCCTGATGGTTTCCCCTCCCAGTATTACAAAAAAATGTTCCCCCTCCTGGCCCCCAGTCTTCTCAGGGTCTTCAACTCGCTCAAAGATGGGGAGGCCTTCCCCTCGGACTCCCTCAGAGCATACATCACAGTTTTGCCCAAGGAAGGAAAGGACCCCACGCAGTGCGCTAGCTACCGGCCCATCTCACTCTTGAACACAGATGTCAAGATCTTCGCAAAGATCCTGGCGTCTAGAATTGCCCCCCAACTCCACCACATAATCGCCCTAGACCAGGTGGGGTTCATGCCCCATAGGGAGGCTAGGGACAACACTGTCAAAGTGTTGAACCTGGTGCACCTTGCCCAAACCGTTAATAAGCCTTCCCTGTTGCTTGCAACCGACGCCGAGAAGGCCTTTGACAGAGTCAATTGGCAATTTATGTACTCCACCCTTAGCCATATTGGACTCGGTTCAAACCTTATGAACTGGATCGCAAGCCTCTATAGGAAGCCCTCGGCGTCGGTGCGAGTCAACGGGGTAATTTCAGAACCCTTCGGGATCAACAATGGGACACGACAGGGTTGCCCGCTTTCCCCCTTGGTCTTTATCCTGACCCTTGAGCCCCTGCTGTGCTACATCCGCGGAAACCCTGACATCAAAGGATTGGAGGGCCCCAAAACCCATTACAAAGTCGCAGCCTACGCAGATGATCTAATCTTCTGTCTCTCTACCCCAGAGGTTTCGTTACCCAATCTGATGCTAGAGCTTAAAAGATACGGAGATATGTCGGGATACAAAATCAATTGTTCCAAATCCGAAATCTTAAACATCAACATCCCTGAGCGGCGCTTTGCGGGGATCAAGGAGGCTTTCCCCTTTAAGTGGGCAAGGGAAGGGGTCACTTACCTTGGGACCAAGATAGGGAATGACCTGTCCAAGATCTTCAATATGAACTTCCCCCCGCTACTGAAAAAATTCTCGGATGACATCGCTAGATGGTCTATGGGTAGGATCTCCTGGTTCGGGCGTACAAACGCGGTCAAGATGAACCTCCTTCCCCGCCTTCTCTATCTACTCCAGGCTCTGCCAGTAGTGGTCCCGCCAGCCTTCCTCCAGAAGGTCAGAGCCCTATTCACTGGGTTTATATGGAAGGGAGAAAAACCCAGATTAAGTAGAACTATTTTAGCCAGACCAAAAGAGGAGGGAGGGCTGGGATTCCCAGATCCAGTGTTGTACCATGCTACCACTCACCTGGGCAGAGTGGTGGATTGGTGCCGGCACTCGGGACATAAGCAGTGGGTTGGGCTGGAGCGAGGCTCCGGGGGGCCCCCGCTGGCCAACTTACCTTGGCTAGAGGGGAAAGACATCCCGGAGGCATTAAAACACCCCACGGTTGGGGCTACCATACGCATCTTTAGGAGATTTAAGGAGCTCCCGAATATCTCCCCATCCCCATCTCCGATGTTCCCGGTGCTGGGGAACCCACGATTCCCCCCCGGGTGTAGCGGTCCCAAGGCGAGAGAGTGGCGTGAGGCTGGACTGTACAGAGCCAAACACTTCTGGACACAGGCGGGCTGGGCTAAGACTGATGACCTGGCATTGAGGGGCTCCGTTCCGAGGTGGTCAAAATGGGAACAATCGCAGATAGCACATTTCCTTCAGTCCTTACAGGAATTTTCGACGGGTTTGCGCCCGGGGACCCGGTTCGAGGAGCTCTGCTCCGGCCCTAACGTGGAGAGGCACGTGCTCTCATCCATTTATAAGCTGTTGATCACCCCCCAGGATGCAGAGGAGCTTCACTTTGTTAAGTATTGGGAGAGAAGCCTGGGGGCCCCATTTACGCCAGAACAGCGGAGGAGACTCCTCGCGGCGCCGCATAAGACCTCCATTTGCACCCGGACTCAAGAATGTAATTACAAAATTCTTACCGGGTGGTACAGAGTCCCGGCGACTCTGCACAGATGGTTTCCTGACGAACCAGATAACTGCTGGAGATGCGGTGCTGCAGGAGGCGACCTTATCCACATTTTCTGGTCCTGCCCTAAGCTTCGGCCTTACTGGGACTCAGTGAGGAAAGTGATAGGGGAGGTCACCGGGGAAACTGTACCAGCCGATCCAGGAACATGTCTGCTACACTTGGGAAAGACCCCTCTGAAAGTGTATAAGAGATCCCTTATGTGCCACCTTCTCAATGCCGCAAAAACCTGCATCCCTCTGATGTGGAAGAGGACCTCCCCCCCCTCATTGGCCAGCTGGGTCCTGAAGGTCAATGAAACCATGCGTTTCGAGGATTTAGCACTAAATAAGGAGGGAGGGTTCGAGAAATACACAAAGACCTGGTACGATTGGATGGTCTTCTCGGATTCAGACAAGTGCAAGGCACTGCTTCAGGATACCTGAACAGACGTGCCTTCCCTTGACCCCCCCCCCTTCTCTCCCTCCCCCTCCCAACCATCCCTCCATCCTCTAAGGCGTTATTTTCATATCTGTTGGTTTATAGAGCTGTACGATTCATTGCACTGGTTTTTCACTTTCTCTGTTTTCTTTTTTTTTGGAACGTGCTTAAGAATGTTAGACAACGCACAAAATTGCTTATCTTCTACATTTTATTGTGGTCTTGTTTCTATGATGTATACAAAAATTTAATAAATAAAGAATTTAAAAAGAACTGGATTGAAGTGTTTTATGCTTATATATTAATAATATACACACTTATTTGTACAGAACTCGCATTGCGACTTGTCAGTAATGGAAATGCAGGTCTTAGATGTCACAAAATGTTTTTTGTGGGGGTATTAAAATTGATTTTAAAGGCTTCTTTTGTGTAACAATGTGTAATTTGAACACCAACAACTAAAACACAGCCTAAATGCACTGTAAATTTTGTCCCCAGTAGAGATTTCTTGTAACTGTAATGATGAAATGTTGACCAGCGCTGGAAAAATACAGCTCCAAACATTTCAAGAAAAAAAGAATTCTTAAATATGCTGGGGAGCACTGGAAAAAAAGGCGGTAGAAAGTGACGCTCACCGGCGCTCGGATAATCACCAGCCGGGTCCAACAGGCACTGAGATTGGCCAGCCAATACCTAATACAACAATCAAAGCTAATTAATTAGCGTTCTGCGCAGCGACTGCTAGTGTCAGTGTAGTACCCAGCACAGCTCCAGATAAGGCAAAAATGCCAGGTCCTATGTTCTAAACTTTATTATATGGGTTAGCATTGTAATATTTTGAGTCCCTTTGTATTGAAAAACAGACATTTTAAAAAGTTGCATTTTAAATAGTCTGAACAGCAATTTTCTCTTTTTCTTTTCGTGTAAATATGCATAAGTAGTGGCTATCCCTGCGTGAAGACAGACCTAAAAAGTACAGACCCTGGCAACGTTTATCACTCTATTATCCTCTAACATGCCCTTGTGTATTTAGGAAATCATACAAATAATGTAAGTAATGTAGGTTTGAATATAAATATATACATATATATATACTTACGACATCTTTTTTTTAACCTTGTCCTCCTCTGTGATCTGCTTCTTTCTTTTCTTTCTTCTTTCATTTTTTTACTCGTCTAATGTGCTGTGCGTTCATCAGAAACAGGTAGGTTATTTGTTATGAACTCAGGCTCAGTACACTCCTCATTAAAGTCCCTGTTCAGGCAGTAACACAACCTGCAAGCCTTGATCCCATGGTCCTGCGGTTTAATCGATGCCAACAGCCCATCCTTGGTGAGTGTCCCTGTTGCAGATCCCCATCCCTGCTTTAATTTGATTACTAGAATTTATTTTACTTTCTATAGCTGCATGCTCTTGTAAACAAGGCTGGTGACACATTGTGATTAAGGCAGTCAGAGTGTTTGCATTAGCCATCAAATACAAATAACATAAGCTGAAACTTTGTTTTATCTGCCTAAGGGTCCCATAATATTCAGTCACGTTAAGAGATTTACTGGAGGCCATGCTTGCATTGGTTTATAACACAGAGCAATTGGAAATCCAATCAAAATACTTTGAAGCACAAGCTGTTTATTGCCCTGACACAATTATGTCACTAGGTTTATAATTACCTAATTAAATAAGCTTCACGAAATCATGTATTTTTCAACCCTTGTTTTTGGGTTATCACGGTTAATAACAAGTGAAAGTAATGGAAACCATAATGCATTGCAGTTTTCTGTTGCCCTGTCAGTGGTAGCATCTAGTGTAAATTGTGTTACTCATGCTTATTTATATTACTGTCCTGTTTTGCCTGTCTAAATATATATTGCGGAGCAATGTTTTCTAGTGTAAAATAAAACTTCAAGTGGTGGTGATCCAGAATATTTTCTGACTGTCGTCTGTTACTGTGCATTTCCATTTCCACCAGTTGAAAAAAAGGATAGACCATGTCCTTGGACAGCAGCGAAAGTGATTTTCAAGCCATTGGAAGTGTACTTAGCATCTAGTAGCTGCTGGTCCCTGAAGGCTGGTAAAAGGTGTTACCAAGCTACAAAATGTTGCTACTAATTCATCAGGCTTGGAGGTGCCTAGGTCTTGAGGTCTCATAAAGAATGAACGTTACCCCTCTTAGTCTGTAGCAGGATCACAAAGAGCAAATAGGCAGAAGGAATCCACATAGTCCATCCAGTCTGACCTTATGTGTACAGTATGTTATCTAACTAACTCTGCTGGAATCCTCTTCCAATCAACTGCTACTTTTTCAGACATTGCTCCTGATTTTCTCTTCAATTAGCTTTGTTTTTTCTCCATGTTCTATCATTACATTTCTTAATAAAATACTAATACCCTCCTGAACTATTTCAAACTTTTTGGTTTCAATCATGTCTCCTCTTATTTCCTCCAGCCTGTACAAATTACAAATGACCTACACCCTTTTTTCCGCTATTGGATGCAGATGTTGGTACTGCTGCATTAAGACAGTGAGGAGGGCAAGCAGAATGCTGGAGCCTTCCTTTGCATCACCCCCCAGAACTCGCTATATTCTTACCTTATCCTCGAGCCTTGCCGAGAATGCAGCCGTGTGATTGGCCACCAACGCTCACATGAGTAGTGGAGGCATTCACTGTTCCGTTCTCCAGAAGGCCCTGCCCACGACTCGCCCGTGCAGACAGCCAATTGCACAGCTGCATTTGTTGCGAGGCTTGAGGATAAGAAATGAATATCAGGAGTTCTGGTGGGAGATGCGAGGGGGGGCTCCAGCATAGCATTCTACATGGCCCCTCTCTCACTGTCTTAATGTAGCAGTACCAACACCCGCACCCGATAGAGAGAAAATGGGTGTTGGTCTGCTTTAAGTTATGTAAGTCACTTCTGATAAACCTTTTTTACCATTTTTGCAACCCACATGAATAGCCGTTTTAGTTCAAAACTTGAATGTACTGTAGATCAGTTCTCATTTTGCTGTCTGACATACCATTGTGGTTTTGCAGTGTTATAGTGTTGAGAGACCAGTGATGGATTAAAACTGACCTATGGTCTCTTTTAACAATCACACACTGGGTGATGCAATTTGGTATGTGCCTACAGTTTAAGATCCTTAGTAAGCCAAAATGGATGGAGCTTCACAATGCAATCCTAGTGAAGGAGGTGTCAGCTGAGTGCTGGGGTATTTTTTGCTATATTTAACTGTAATAACCCCTAAAAAGTCTTGCATGGGCCATGCACATATGCAGGAACCTAATGGCTTAGACATGACATAACGTATTTGATTGTCATGTTACCCTCATGGGTAATTTTCTAAGCAAGTGTCACCTATGCTTGAGCTCTGACGAAGAACCAAGCTCAATTTTCACTATCGGTACAGAAGCATTGGGTGGGGGGGGTAAAGAAAGCTTCCTGTTACTTGGTTTAGTTCTTAGGTCTACAGATACCCTTACAACCCCATAAAGTCACAATTTTCTACTAAGTAGTAGTAAGTAGTCACAGTCATTAGGACACTTGTAAGACTCTACAGGAAAAATAAAATAGAGGATTGGCATGGCATCCTTATTGGGTTTTTTTTGTTTGTTATTTAAGAACAGCATACAAGCCATGGCTTGGTTTAAATGGGAAAATCATGTTAAAAGGACAAAATACTGTGACCTTCATGACTAATGTTTAAAACCACATGGCAACCAAGAGGAAAACTGAAAATACTGTTTAAAGGCTATTGCCTTGTTGCTAAGAGATTAGACATGAAATTTTCCTCAGCTAATCTGTAAAATGGATGAGGCTTAATTTCTGAACATAAAGTGATTTAGGCTCAACCTTCATTTTAAGGATTTCCTCCGTCAGTAGTACTTTAAATAGAACAATTTCATTGCCTTCCCCATTTGCTCCATCACTCCTGTAGAAAAGCTTAGAAAATGCTTTAAATAATTTAACATTCATAGCCAATGAGCGTGTAAATGTTTAATGTACAGCAGCATAGCAGTGAAATAACTTTTAGAAAACAAGCTGCCAATTCCTGGTATGTCATCCAGGCTATCTGCGGGAATCCTGGAGATTAATCATATCTAGATTCCTGGCAGCGATACATGCCCTGCATGGCTGTGAAATGGGAGAGATCTGTGAAGTGGACAAAGGTTGACGTGAGAAGAACAGAGCTAAATTATAGGCTAAACCATATGCTTGTTTATTCATTCATTTAAAAAATGTGCCTCCAAACATTGCATGAAGGCAGTTGAGCATGATGACATAGGTGACAGCAGCCCACTGGACTCACCATTTCCACGTTGCTGGGGCTTTCAAAATGGCATCTGCTGTTCCCTGCAGTGTTTCCAACCTTTTTCAAGTTTTTTTCAAGGCAAAATTAGCTTGTGTTGGCCAGCCTTAAAGAGGACTAAAACCCAGGATTTGGTTGAAACTCCTGGGGCATCCAGATTATGGGATGCCGCACTGTGTGATACCCCACTGATTGCCTGTTATACATATTGTACATCACCAGAGATCTGACGGGGCAGGCCTGGCTCTGCTCCAATCAGCTTCTTTAGCTGTACACATAAATGAAGCTGAAAGGGAGCTTAGCTGATGTTCGCAATCGGCTGAGTTATTCTCTTCATCCCACTAGGGCTGTGTGCAGCCGCGCCAGCAATTTGGTTACCGCAGAAACATGGAAGGATGCAGGAGATGCCGCCGCTGGCCACATCTGTGCCGAGGGATCGTCTGCAAGATATGGTAAAAAAGGAGACTGTTGTGGTTTCACACAGTGGGGCATCCCAAATTGAGATGCCCCATGGGTGAATATTAAACCGGACCTAGCGTCTATAACACTAGTAAGTCTGGTTTTGGTCCACTTTAGGGGGACACCCCAGCCATTAACATGGATCTAGCCGACTATAATAAAAAAAAAATTGAAAAAATGCCTCACTGCAAAAATAGTCTGTGCAAATTAAATTAGATTTTTTTCAACCTACCACACATGATTGGTTATTAAAAATGAGAGTTTTCATTTTATGCTAATCTAATAATGCGCTAACCTTATTCCCTTAAAGTGAACCAATTTTGACTATCCTGGGTTTTGGTCCTTTCCCCCCGATCGCCGAGGGCAACTCACTTCTTCCTGGTCCTATGGTGCATGCATGGCCACTTGTCCAATCAGCACGCTCGGAGCCGCTGACGTCACACCATCTAAGCCAGTGTCTAAGGCCAGCGGCTCAGAGCGTGCTGGCAGCCGCATCCCCTGCTTCCCTCTAACAGCTGTGCACAATTGCCTGGCGTGGGCACGCGCGCTGCTAGAAGGATGGCGGTGATGCGCCTGCGGCTTGTGCATGCGCCATTGGACCGGGAAGCAAGGTAAGTGTACGGGACGACCTAGGGGTTTCACACAGTATATACGTATTGCTCATTATTGGAATCCCATTTAGACTGAATATGATTTTATGGGGGGGGGGTCCTCAGAGGCCATCCTAGTAAGGTATCACAAGGCCTAAGTTCTCCTAAGCTCTAGTGGTAATGTGGCCATGAAACTTTCCCATGTAGTGAAAAAAGTTTCTGGTTTAGCCTGAAGCCTTAGTGATGGAGGTACGGTGAGGCGGCAAGATGGTCTTTTTACCTACTTCTGAAACAATAGCCGTGTGCATCACTGTTTGACTGGACAGCAGGCAAGGTTTCCTCCTAGAGAGCTGTAAGGTAAAAAAAGTTAAGAATGCCCCCCTGATGAAGCTTTGGGGGGGGGGGGTATGCGTGGATGGGGCATTGGCAGTCAGGATGTCTACCCCCACACTGGACTGGCAGAAATGTTTTATCCCCCAAATTTGTTTTATCGCTGGGAGAGGGAGGGGGTGCCCATTTCTTTGACTCATTTTAGGCATATAGGCTCAATTTATTTTACATTCCAAGTCTAGGCAAGGAAAGTTTAGAACTATGTTTTTAAAGGTTATACTTACCTTCATAAAAAAAACAGTCCAAGGCCATGAGTTTGTCCTGTTTGCTGCCTGATTACTGTGATAACGTAAGTATGGAAATGTTTAATTTCATCTTTGAAGAGTGAATGGCGGCACATGATTTATCTAAAATAGACACTTGGATATTTGGTCATTCTAACCTTCCCGTGAGCTGTAGCTCAAGATTAGAATCTCCCGGAGCGGTTATTAACTTTCCAGCTGCCCACATCACATTTCCGCTACAGGCAGGGAATTATTTGCTTTCTTATTGTTGTTTGTGTGGAGCAGCATAAATATTGGCAGGGCTTTACACTAACCTTCATATAGAAATATGACTGACTACAGTTACCTATTCCAAGCTTTACATTTCTCTGTGTCTTATCATCATAGTTGGCCAAGATGGAATGAGAGATAAAAGCTGATCACCTTATTTGTTATGTATCTCTAAATAGCAGAAGGCTAAATGTGTGACTTACTGCAGTATACAATACTTTATTACATTTATTAAAGTAAAACTATCCTTGCAACTGCAAGTACAATAACAACAGCAGCTGTCTTGTGTACTTCTCTTAGAGGCACAGACAATGGGCAGGGGTCATAGAGAGTGATGGCCAAAACCTTAGATGCCCAACTCTATGCTTCCTGATATAGAACAGCATCATGTTGCCTCTAGTGGGATTATTAAAGGCCTAAATGCAGATGAGTACTTTTAAGGGACTGTCCAGGATACAAAAAGTTGATATTCACCATGTGTCTCCTGCAGCTGATCACTCCTACCCTGGTGCTCTCAACCTTACCCGATTGTGAGATTGGGTCCTGCATCATCCAGGCCTGATCTACAGACACTGGCACCTCAGTGATGACAACCACCCCCAGCCATCAGTCACAGCAACTGCATTTACTGAAATAGAGGGGGTGCCCCATATCTCAGCACACCCCCCTCTATTGCAGGGATTGGGGTGGTCATGGTACTGCTGAGCCTGGTCAGCGTCCAACTTGATCTTATGGTCGGAGAAATTGCAGAGCGCTGGAGTATGGGTGACCAGCTAAAGTCTAGAAATGTGTTTTTTAATAGTCTAGTCTAGTCTATTACTAGTACTTTAGTTTACCACTTGAGGTTTTAGACACTGGTTCACAATACTGTTTTACTGAGTGTAAAAATTAAATGCTGTCATTAAAGAGCCACTGATACAAATCCTTTCACATTATTGTAAGTGAATAGCATTATGTGCAGCCTTCCTCTCTGAAGTCCAGGCTGTTATGCTGGTGGAACCCAGCCCCTCCCTTTTAGTCGATGACACCAGCCGGGTCACCATGGGGGGGGGGGCGGGTTCTGCCAGCTGACGGCTGGCCAGGATTGATTGATTTGATCTTGCTGAGAGGGGGCTCGGCTGCACATATGGTGCTAAACCGCCGCCCATAACTACAGTTGCTGGGCGCGTCCTTCCCAATCGGACGCGCTGCGCCAGGGGGCGGGAGTTACACCTCGCACTGGGGGGAGGGAGGGGGAGGGAGGAGGGTGGCCTTATGCTCTGCCATGCCACATAAAAGGAGACACCATTCAAAGAGACAGCACCCCTGGAGAAGCCGTAGCGGATCGGCGGAACGCGTAGGGTCTCCTGCCTTCAATCCACTGCCTGATGATTAGTCACGTTTGACCACAAGGACAGTATGATCTTTACTTTTTCTTTCCAGTGATTGCTTTCTACCTCAGCTCCCTAAAACAGCCCTGCACTAACAGCACGTTTGTGTATGGGGTTTACATTTGGGGGTCTCATCCCCTGCTCCCCTGAATATAGCCTCCTTATCTAGCATTTGCACTTTAGATTTGATTGATTGCACAGGTTTATGGTTTTGATGAATTATTTGTAGTAATTACCTTTTTATACTTGTATTTTTTGCACAAAGTGGAGTAATTGAACACTCACTTGAGTAATTAGAAATATTAGAAATATTTGTGGGCTATTTGTGGAGCTATTTAATACCGATTTCTATTTGTACTTTTTTGATACCTTGTAGTCTTCTTTAATATGGATTGCTAAGTTTTTTAGCATCACAGGAATAGTGGATGAATTGATTTTAACAGTGTCTTTGTGTTGCATGTGTGTTTTTATTGTTGCTATAGTGTAACACTTAATACGATATTATTGTTTTATGGTATTTGTGGAGTTGTGCCCCTTTCTTATGACCCTTGTCAATTTGGTTTGGCCCAGTACCTTAGTTTACCACTTGAGGTTTTAGACACTGGTTCACAATACTGTTTTAATGGGTGTAAAAAATAAATGTTGTCATTAAACAGCCACTGATACAAATCCTTTCACATTATTATATTAAGTGAATAGCATTGTAAAACCATCATCTCTGAATGCTGTTTGTCTAGCTAGGTGGGCTGCTGCTAGAAAGAGGTTGTATAATAAAGTTAATAGTAAGTGACTATTTGGCCTGTACCTGGATGGCTTTTCATTGTGATGCTCTGCGGGTGAATCTAATCAGAGCAGAAAGCTGGTATTGCAGTGCAGGATCTTTATACATCAAGGAAAAGACCGAGGGGTTTATACAGTGCCCCTGTCCTCAGAGTTGAAAGAATTATCCAAAGAGAGTTTTATTGCCATATACAAACAATACAAGTCATCAGTTACCTAATTGTTTAAGTTTTAAAAAGACATCTGTCTATTGCTTCAGCCAAAAATAAAAGAACGGAGAAAAGTGCAAATGAATAACTGTAGTTGCTTAACAGCGACTCGTTACATCTTTACTTGGCCAACTAAGCACCACAAAACCTGACAGCCTCATAATGCAATGATGCTGATTTGCACTTTCTGGTAGAGAGTCTAGCAGATGTGTGAAAAGATTCTCAACCTGCATGTATTTTGCATATTCATAGAGCTATTAGCACATGAGAAAGATTGAAGAGTGGATTGTAAACCAACAAGGTAACTTACTACTAGTGTGGGGTGGAAGGTGGTGACCAGCCTCTAAGGGACAAGAGCTTCTGTGCAATGTGACATCAGGTTCCCATTCACCCAGATCATTGTATAGGTCCAAGTCATTTCCTCTAGAAACTTAAAGCAGCAGTATCGCGGATTTTTCCTGGTGACTTATATTTAAATGGTACTTTGAATGTAGGTAAGTGTTGGAGTAAGAATTACAAATGTAGAAAACATGATGTGTGTGTTGTGCAGCTGGAGACTAATAGCTCATGGTTATGTCTTCTGAGTGTCGGAGCCCGACACTCTGGCCTGTTCCATGCTGAGGAGAGGGGTGAAACAATGTATCAGCTGTTCAGTGCTGGCAGCCGTCCAGCATAAGATAACAACATTGCAACATTGCCTGGCCAGAACTTATATATCTAAAACAGAGAGAAAAGCTCTAGAAGTCATTTAGCTGGTTTTGACAGTTTTCCCTTCATGTTGGCTCTGCTGCAGAATCTTTCAGTTTACCATTTTCTCTTTCATATTCTTATTTTTCATTTTTCCATATGATCTTTCTTTCAGCTTTGTGTGTTTTGAGCAAAGCCCAACCCAGGATTTTCACTATCTGGAGTTTTGTTTTGTGCCCCTAGGGGCATCCCGACTTGGGATGCCCTGATATGTGAAATCCCCAAGTTTGCCTGTGAAAATGTACCTTTCCCTTCCCACAGCGCATGCACGGGCTCTCATCCAATCAGCTCTGTTTGCACACAGATGGGGAGCCTGAGCAGTAACCTTCCTGGCTGCCCGGCCTGTCTAAATGACTATCTGTGTGAGCGCGCCAGAAAAATGGGGGGATCTGTGGTTATCCAGGGGTCGTTTCACACAGTGGGCATCCTGATTTAGAATGCCCAAGGGGGAAGGTCAATGGCCGGGTCCTATAGACTTCAGGGTCGGCCACTCAGGGTTTTGTTCCACTTTAATACCTTTAGATTTTCCTGCACAGTTATTCAAAGAAGAATTTCAGTTATTTTCAGTCAGTTTAGTTTATTTTGTATAGATTTTACACATTTGAGTCACCTGGTCTTATAACAAAAGCAGCACCTCACACACACACAGCCGTTACCACTGATTACAGTGTCAGCCTCTGAGGTAAAGTGTTGCTAGGAGACCAGTGGGCTAAATGAAGCAGCTCACTAAAAACAACCCAGCAGACCCCCTATTCAGCAAATGGACTGAGCCATTGTAATTATACAATTTAAAAGAAAGGCAGATATTTTTTCCTTTTTCTATCGCCATATTATTTATACACATGTTAGAAGCTATTGTGTGGCTATTTAATTATTTATCTTTTTTAATTTCGCGATACTGCTCCTTTAAGAAAGACTGGTTACACTTTTTTAATGAGACACACAGTTCACTTTAAAGCTGTCCTAAAGTCTAAATAGCTAAACATCCTCCCTTCAGAACATCGTGACTTGAAATGCCCCACAGTGTAATGCTCAATAGGCTCAATAGCCTGAAAATAGGTTAAAATACTTACCACTTCTCTGCATGTAACTACCACCGACCAGCTCATCGGGTGCACATACATAATGCAGGATTGGTTGCCAGCAGTCACATGCATGTGCAAGGGGAAGTACTGCCGATGTGAGTGGTAGTTTTAAAGTCCTTGCTCAGTCACACACTAACTTTCTCCTACCATATTCCCCTTGGTAACTGTAAAATGAGCCATTTCAAAGCATCTCAAAATCTTTGATTATATGTAAATAATATATACAAATATGTATAAATTATAGATAATTATATATGTTATTTTTAAATACTATGCATTTCAAGCAAAGACTCTTTCTTTGCTTCAATTTCAGGGTTGTGGCTGAGCTGGGAGAGGCTTATCATGGCACAGCTTTATGAGTCATGAGCATGCTGTGGTCAGAGACAGCTGTGTGACCACTGTAGCGTGCCTTGATTACTCACGCTGAGAGCTCCAGGTGCAGAATGGCTGATAGACCACTCATTTGTGTGGACCTAGAGAAATGAAATTGAAAAAAGAGCAGTGGAGCCCTGCTATGGCTTCTACTCTGCTGCAGGAAATGGATAAGAGGTACATGGGACAGGCATCAGCTCATTATTTCAGGGGGAGGCAGTTTGGCAGACCTAAAGTTTTTTTTAGACCTATCACGAGGATATTCACTATCCTGGTGATAGGTCCCTGCCCATGAGGCAATGCTATTTGTGAATGCCCCTCTGTGTAAACCCCCCCCCCCCCCCCAGATCACCCACACAACTCACCTTTATGGTGTTTCCACAGTGCACACATGGGCTCTTGTCCAATCAGCACTTGGAACACCAGCATTGGAAGTGGGGGCAGCTGCTTCCCCGGTTTTCGCCCAGCCCATCTGAATGGCTGGGTGCAGGATAAGGCTGGAGCCCACGATTGCAAAGCAGGGCCACTGGAAAGGTGAGTGATTGTGGGCCGACACAGGGAGTCCACACAGGGGGCATCCCGATTTCGGTATTTAGTTGGATACTTAGCCGGCCAGTGGTATTGATAGGTCCACTTTAAGGACAGCTTTCACAGTACCAGACATGGGGCATGCAGGCTGCTCTAAACACAACTGTGCACCTCAATTTTATTGAATGGTCAGCACAGAGTGCACTTTGCTATAGTGCAATTCTTTTCTTTAAGAGAAATTAGAAATAGAGTAGTGATTAACCCTTTCCATTTCTTGACAAGGATTTATTCTAGGAAATGCATAAGATACAGTTTCTCCTATTCTCCTTTCTCAGATTAAGCATGAAACAAATCTAATGTTGGTTATAACAACATGCAGTAAATTACATAGAAGTAAAGGCACTTTTGTTTTCTCATTTAATAGTATAACTTTAGGGGTTTCTGCAGCTTTCCTTTTGATTAACATAAAAAACAACACTTATACTGAATGTTTGAATGTCAGGGAAATTTGCAGTAGCAAACAGGACAATGTTAGAGTAAGAGTTTGTTCCTGTGTTATTTCCACATGATCACTGTCCACTATGGTGGTCCATCTTTAGCAGAATAATTATATTAGCATGGTTTGTATTTGGGCAGGCAATAACTATGTAATGATCATTTTGCCACCCAGTTTTTCGGAGGCGAATGTGCTGAGAAAACCTTTCACCCCAGAGGGAGGTAGACATTCCTGGAAGAATTTATGGCACCTGCTCCAGCTGCTTCCCAACCTGGCGGCAGCCCACACGGCTTTCTGGCAGGCTGACAGTGCTACACAGAGCGAGGACTAAGCATGCTGCCCTATCTATTTAAGCACTTGGCTTCTGGTGGCATGTGACGTGCAATACCACCTACACTGTCCTCTTGAGAACTTAAAATAAGAGAGAAAATAAAGTTCTGTATACTTTCTTGATCTATGTCATGTTTTTTTCTCACCCTGGAATCACAAAACAAAAGTACTTAATTGTTCATAACATGTACTTGTTTCACTTTCTATTCTCCTTTCTGAGTACTTTGAAATCTCAATATAATGGAATGTTAGTCCCTCTTGGGCTTTCAGGGGGGGGGGGGCCTTATACTCTGGGAGTTTATTGGACTCTTGTGAAAGGTGTCCCTTTACCTTCCATGTTAATGATGAATCTAGGTTTCACTTACAAAGTACATTAGCCAAAATTCTAATAGATAATGTATAGTACAAAAACAATTGTTAAGGTAAGTAATATCATTAAATATTTATTTGCAAATTCCAGTTTTACGACAGGATACATATACAGTTTGTAGCAAGTGATGTTGTTTGTAGCAATTGTGTTCAGTTTGTAGCAAGTAATAATAGGAATGGCTGATTACAGACGCATTTCGCGGTTTATCGCTTCCTTGGTGTAATGTGCCATTGAGTCTAAGACATAGTTAAAAATAGACATTAGTCTCGGTTTTAGTTAAGTTGGTACTTGTTAGCAGTAACAGAAAATATTTATACCTTGTGCATGTCGCCGGCAGGAGTATAGTGTTAATATAGGTAGGTATTGTCACGCTCCGGGTACTACAGCAACCCACTTGGATAACTCCAGCCCTCCCAGTAAGACCTCAACCCCCAATCTCCGCAGCCAGCTTCACCTTTAGGAGCCCCTGCTTGCCGGGACGCAGAGAACGCCTGCCCGGGATCGGTTGCCCCCAGGACTTCAATGGCTCAAAGATTGGAGTCTTACTGTTCAGAGGCCTGGAGAACCCGCGGCTGGAAGTGGCGCCGAGCAGCCCTATTGCTGAGCGTGTAACGGAAGTCCAACAGGCTAGAGGTCAGCAACAGAAGTTCCGAGATGGCAGCGGTACAAAGGATTGGACAAGACGTGGTCGAGGATCAAGCAGAGGTCGGCAACAGGAGATCAAATCGGCGGTGGTCAAAACAAGCGAAGGTCGGCAACAGGAGGTCAAGGTATACTTTAGAGACAAGCAACTAAACTGGGTACAAGGCACTATCACAGGCAATTCCCAACTGAGGGGGAATTGCTTTTATAAGGACAGACAGGGGAGGGGAAGTGTAGGTGATTGGTGCAACTAGAATCCTGGAAAACATTGGACGGAACCAAAAAAGGGCGTGTAGCCCAAACCTCACTTTTGGGCTCATTGGCCCATAGCCTGAACCAAGGGGGCGTGCCTGTGCCCCTTGGTTCAAACCTTTTTCCCACTACAGCCTCCGGCGGGCGCGCTGTGTGCAGCGCCGCCGGAGGGCATAAAGGTTACGTGCTCGCGCGCGCGAGAGAGAAACGCGGGCGCGGGCACGAGGGAGGAGAGCGGCCGTGCGCGGCGCCGCCTGAGCCGCCGCCGCCACCGCTGCTCGGCGTGGCCGCCGGGCAGGAGCTGCTGCGGCCGGGCGCCCGAAGCCAGCGTTGGAACGGGGCTCAGGTAAGCGCCGATTCCTGACACTACCCCCCCCTTCATGAGGGGCCTCCGGACCCTCACCGGGTTTCCCTGGATTGTCATGATGAAACTTCTTTACAAGAGTACTGGCGTGCACATCCTTAGCTGCTACCCAGCACCTTTCCTCGGGACCGTAACCAACCCAGTCCACCAAATACTGTAAAGAATTACGCACCTTACGTGAATCTAAGATCTTATTCACTTCATACTCGGGCTCATTATCAACAAGAATGGGTGAGGGACCAGCAAGAGGAGTACTTTTCGCCGGTTTTAACAATGAAACATGAAAAGAATTAGGTATTTTCATAGTCGGCGGGAGTTGAATCTTAAAAGACACATTATTCAACTTCTTGATTATCGGAAAAGGGCCAATGAATTTAGGACCCAATTTGCTAGAAGGTTGACGGAGCGCAATATTTTTAGTGGAGACCCAAACTAGATCGCCTACTTGAAGAGTAGGTTCCCGTGATCTACGGCGATCAGCAAATTTCTTATATCTTAAACTAGTGGTTTTAAGAGTTTCCTGAACATGTGTCCAGATATTCTTCCGTTCTTGAAGCCACTCCTCCAACGCCGGCAAGTTGGAGGGTGACCCTGAAAGGGAAGAGGCTCTAGGATTTTTCCCTAGGTTACAATAAAAAGGCGATATCTTGGTACTCTCACTAGGCGCATTATTGTAAGCAAATTCGGCGAAATCAATAAATTCTGCCCATTGTTCTTGGGCATCAGAGACATAACACCTTAAATACTGTTCCAGAGTTTGATTAGTTCTTTCCGTCTGCCCATTGGACTGGGGATGGTAGGCAGACGAAAGAGAGATCTGTATACCCAGCCGCGAACAGAAACATTTCCAAAAACGGGAAGTAAATTGGACGCCCCGATCGGAGACTATATTGGACGGAATACCATGAATACGAAAAATGTGTGAAGTAAATAGTCGAGAAAGCTCTGGTGCAGAAGGAAGCTTAGCCAAAGGAATGAAGTGTGCCATTTTACTGAAGCGATCTACGACCACCCAAATAACAGTATTCCCGTGTGTTAAAGGCAAATCTACAATAAAATCCATAGAAATATGAGTCCAAGGTTCGGCAGGGATTTCAAGAGGAACCAAACCGCCACTGGGAGCCTTATGAACCCCCTTACTTCGAGCGCAAACAGCACAAGCGTCGATAAAGGCAGTAATATCGCGTCTCATGGTTGGCCACCATACATGGCGACGGGCAAGCATAAAGGTTTTTCGGTTACCCACATGACCAGCAGTTTTAGCATCGTGAAACTCACGAATTACATCTGAACGCAAATGTGGCGGTACAAACTGGCATCCCAAGGGAACATCACTAGGAGACTGGTCTTGAAACGGCGCCAAGGTGTTAGAGAGATCAGGAAGTAATGCCCCGACCACACAACCCATGGGTAGAATCGGGTCACCAGTATCACCCCGATCCTTACATTCACCGAACATGCGAGATAGAGCATCCGCTTTAGTATTTTTTACACCCGGCTTGAACGTAATAATAAAATTAAAACGCGAGAAGAATAATGCCCAACGTGCTTGACGAGAGTTCAATCTCTTGGCAGACCCAATGTATTCAAGATTTTTGTGATCGGTATACACAGTTATAGGATGTAATGAACCCTCCAGCCAATGTCGCCATTCATCAAAAGCCAGTTTAATAGCTAATAGTTCCCTATTACCGACATCATAATTTTGCTCCGCGGTACTGAATTTACGTGAAAAATAAGCGCAAGGATGAAGACGCTCAGGGTTACCAGAATATTGCGACAAAACTGCCCCCACTCCCAGCTCAGAAGCGTCCACTTCTACAATGAAGGCCTTACGAATATCTGGGTGAATTAACACTGGTGCCGAAGTGAAGGCCCGTTTCAAGGTCAGGAAGGCCTCACAGACAGAGGGAGACCAGTTGGCAGTAAAGGCCCCCTTGCGGGTAAGATTGGTAAGAGGTGCAACAACATGAGAGAAGCCTTTGATGAACCGCCGATAAAAATTGGCAAAACCTAGAAAACGCTGCAATTCTTTTAAGGTCTTGGGTTGGACCCAATCCTGAACCGCTGAAACTTTCCCCGCATCCATCTCTAGACCCTGGTTGGTAATAATGTACCCTAAGAAAGGAACTGTGGTGACTTCAAAAACGCATTTAGATAGTTTAGCAAATAAATTGTTCTCTCTTAATTTTTGTAGTACCAACTTAACATGGCGTCTGTGCTCCAACAAGGAATTAGAAAAAATGAGAATATCGTCTAAGTATATGACCACAAATCTACCGAGATACTCTCTGAAAATATCGTTAACAAAATCTTGAAAAACGGCTGGCGCGTTACAAAGACCAAAAGGCATGACCAGGTACTCGTAATGGCCGTCTTTCACATTAAATGCGGTTTTCCACTCGTCCCCCTGTCGGATGCGAATAAGATTGTAAGCCCCTCTTAAATCCAACTTGGAAAAAATTTGGGACCCAGTGAGTTGATTGAACAGATCCCCGATCAAGGGCAAGGGGTATCGGTTCTTTACAGTGATTTTATTCAAGGCTCGATAATCTATGCATGGTCTCAGGCCGCCATCTTTTTTCTCTACAAAAAAGAATCCAGCCCCGGCAGGTGAGGTAGAGGGGCGAATAAATCCCTTCTTTAAATTTTCGGTGATGTACTCCCTCATTGCTTGCTCTTCAGGCAGGGTAAGATTATAAATCTTTCCCCTCGGGGGAATCGTGCCAGGCAGCAAGTCAATAGGGCAGTCATAAGACCGATGTGGAGGAAGGGTATCCGCAGAACGTTCAGAAAAGACATCAACCCAGTCAGCGTATGGTTGAGGTAATCCCTGAGGTAAAACTTGCATACTTCTAAGGCCTGTAGTAAAGCAGTGACTTTTACAATGGTCACTCCACTTGATCAATTCTCCAACCCACCAATCTATCACCGGGTTGTGGAGTTGTAACCAGGGGTATCCCAAAACCACCGGAGTCTCTGGACAGTCGAAGATGAAAAATTCTAAAAACTCAGAGTGAGAAGAGCCAACAATTAACCGAAGAGGTGGGGTCTTGGTGTTTATAGGCCCCCCCTGGATGGCCTTCCCATTGATGGCCAATACTTGTAGGGATCTTTCAAGAGGGACTAACGGAATACCTAAAAGGGAGATCATGCTCCTATCCAGAAAGTTTCCCGCCGCACCGCTGTCGATAAAGGCGGAAACTGTTTGCTTGGAAGAACCCCAAGATAGGTCAATGGGTACTAACATCTTATTTTGGCGAGAGTTGCAAAGTGACTCACCCAGATCAGTACTCTCTACCTGGTCTGGGTGCGGAAGTTTTCCGCCGGTTTCCCCTTGTTGGGACAGGACCCTGCGAAATGTCCCGAGTTCCCACAATATATGCATAACCCATTGGACCGCCTACGCTGCTTTTCCTCTTGGGATAACCGGGTTCTCCCTAATTGCATGGGTTCTTCCTGGGAAGGAGATGAGGTATTTTCCCCACGGGTAGCGGGGGAACTAAGACTCTGGGAAGACCTGAAGGACGTGGGAGCCCTGGCTCTCTCCCTAGCCCTCTCTCTAAGACGCCTGTCTATTTTAATGGAGACCTGCATTAATTGGTCTAGGTCTGCGGGTGGAGGAAAATTTACCAAAGCATCCTTGATGCTTTCCGACAGCCCCACCCTGAACTGACTACACAAAGCGGGATCATTCCACCTCGATTCGACGGCCCAGCGGCGGAATTCAGCACTATAATCTTCAGCCGAATTCCGTCCTTGTCTCAAGGCCCGAAGCCTATTTTCTGCCGTAGATTGTTGATCAGGGTCAGCATATAAGACGCCCATAGCAGTAAAGAATGCTGTAACGGATTGTAGGGCAGAATCATGAGATGGCAAACTGAACGCCCAGGACTGCGGGTCTCCTTGAAGCAAAGAAATGACTAGGCCTACTCGTTGGGACTCTGTGCCTGAGGAGATGGGTCTCAGCTTGAAATACAGTTCGCAGGCATTCTTAAAATTGGAGAATCTAGCTCGTTCTCCAAAAAATTTTTCCGGCAATGGAATCTTTGGTTCTGAGATATGAGGTGGTACAGAGGATGCCGGTAACTGTCGAGATTCTTGAGTGGCCACTCTTTGAGCGAGCTGGTTTATCGCCGTAGCCATAGCTTGTACCTGCTGTACCAGGTCATCCATCTTTTGGCCTGTGATAATGTCACGCTCCGGGTACTACAGCAACCCACTTGGATAACTCCAGCCCTCCCAGTAAGACCTCAACCCCCAATCTCCGCAGCCAGCTTCACCTTTAGGAGCCCCCGCTTGCCGGGACGCAGAGAACGCCTGCCCGGGATCGGTTGCCCCCAGGACTTCAATGGCTCAAAGATTGGAGTCTTACTGTTCAGAGGCCTGGAGAACCCGCGGCTGGAAGTGGCGCCGAGCAGCCCTATTGCTGAGCGTGTAACGGAAGTCCAACAGGCTAGAGGTCAGCAACAGAAGTTCCGAGATGGCAGCGGTACAAAGGATTGGACAAGACGTGGTCGAGGATCAAGCAGAGGTCGGCAACAGGAGATCAAATCGGCGGTGGTCAAAACAAGCGAAGGTCGGCAACAGGAGGTCAAGGTATACTTTAGAGACAAGCAACTAAACTGGGTACAAGGCACTATCACAGGCAATTCCCAACTGAGGGGGAATTGCTTTTATAAGGACAGACAGGGGAGGGGAAGTGTAGGTGATTGGTGCAACTAGAATCCTGGAAAACATTGGACGGAACCAAAAAAGGGCGTGTAGCCCAAACCTCACTTTTGGGCTCATTGGCCCATAGCCTGAACCAAGGGGGCGTGCCTGTGCCCCTTGGTTCAAACCTTTTTCCCACTACAGCCTCCGGCGGGCGCGCTGTGTGCAGCGCCGCCGGAGGGCATAAAGGTTACGTGCTCGCGCGCGCGAGAGAGAAACGCGGGCGCGGGCACGAGGGAGGAGAGCGGCCGTGCGCGGCGCCGCCTGAGCCGCCGCCGCCGCCACCGCTGCTCGGCGTGGCCGCCGGGCAGGAGCTGCTGCGGCCGGGCGCCCGAAGCCAGCGTTGGAACGGGGCTCAGGTAAGCGCCGATTCCTGACAGGTATGAAGCTTTGTGCCTGGTGAGTAATTTAAAAATTAGGGTTTTTTAATTTAAAAAATTGTCGCAGGATGACAGGATAACAGGGGGCCAAGCAGGAAGTGGCACACACAAGTCTTGTCCTGACTGGCCGGGCAGCGCGCCCTTCCTGCTCACTCCCAATCGACAACAGGGAGCGTACATCATGCCTGGGGAACCAATAGGACCCCAGCCCGGCGTATTTGGCCCCCAAACGACATCACAAAAAACAGCCACAAGCGCTACCTCGCAGGACAAGTTTTGGAAGTGATGCCGCCGGCCGCCCCACGAAAGGACGGGTGTCCCTCTCGCTTGCAAGTTACAAGTTCCTAGTAAGTTTCCCTTCATTACCACTTAGCTGCTGCCTATAACTTGTAAGCCTAAAGCATACTGCATTTGCCTCCTCTTATAGGAGCTTATTACAGCACTACAAATGCCTATACACCATTTAAATCTAATCAATCCCCTCTCTCTTAGAGGGACGGATACTGCTTACAGTGATTGCATTAGAACAGTGGTACTCAACTGGCGGACCGGGGTCCGAATGCGGACCTCAGTGCCAAATTTCTGGCCCCCTGCCCTGACAACCCTGTACTTAGTTGCTTCTGTGTTGCCATGCACAGCGCTGCCCTGTTACAGATTGGCGATGTAGTTGTTTGCCTCCCTGCACCTAGCATTGCAATATGAAGTACTGCATGGACAAGAAGTGGCATTGCAATGTATAATCCACCCCAACCCACCCCAATGCACTGATTTCTATCTATCCAGCCCCCCTGACAGCGCCCCGTCCGGACCTTCGCCTCTCACCAGATGCCTGAAAATGGACCTTTACAAGAAGTGGTTGAGTACCCCTGCATTAGAATATCTACTCAAGGTAACATATGTGAAAATGGAAATATGTGAAAAAATATTTTTACCAATACAACCTAATTAAAAAACCCTAATTTTTAAATTACCCACCAGGCACAAAGCTTCATACCTACCTATATTAACACTATACTCCTGCCAGCGACGTGCACAAGGTATAGCTATTTTCTGTTACTGCTAACAAGTACCAACTTAACTAAAACCGAGACTAATGTCTATTTTTAACTATGTCTTAGACTCAATGGCACATTACAATGAGGAAGCGTTAAACCGCGAAACGCGTCTGTAATCAGTCATTCCTATTATTACTTGCTACAAACTGAACACAATTGCTACAAACAACATCACTTGCTACAAACTGTATATGTATCCTGTCAATACGAACTAAAACTGGAATTTGCAAATACATTTTTAATGATATTACTTACCTTAACAATTGTTTTTGTACTATACATTATCTGTTAGAATTTTGGCTAATGTACTTTGTAAGTGAAACCTAGATTCATCATTAACATGGAAGGTAAAGGGACACCTTTCACAAAAGTCCAATAAACTCCCAGAGTATAAGGTCCCCCCCCCCCCGAAAGCCCAAGAGGGACTAACCTTCCCCCCAAACCTATGTTCTAAGTTTTGAGGGAGGTGGAGTCATACACCAAATACCAAGCACTGCACATTTTTGCCTGGAGTCCCCCAAAGGGTACTAACAAAATAGTTCCCTTTCCCCCCACACACAATATAATGGAATGTCCCAAAATAGAAAACCCCAAATAAACATTCAAAGTACTGTACCTATCTCTAAATCTGACCCTCTGAAATAGCAACTTGTCCTAATATGCCCAATATATTTGCATTCAATGTTTAGACTCTTTTTCTGATAAAAAAACCTACCTTTTTCCAGAAGCCTGTCTGGTGGTATATGCTCTGCAGCCCATATCTGTCATCCTGATTACAGGCCACTTTTAACCCTTTAAATGCCAAGCAAGTAGCAACTTCACCCGAAACCCATTCTCTGCCTCACACTGTGGCTTCTGACATCTTTCTCATCCCCATGGAGGGGGGGGGGGGGCTTTTATATCGGTGAGTGAGATAATGTCAGCTCAGTCACCAGTATAAAAGGCCCCCTCCCAGCGACGGGGGTGAGCAGAAAGGCCGGAGTGGTCAGAGGAAGCCGGTTGAAGATTGACGGCAATTGAGGACGCAATGATTGAGATTGAGGACGCAATGATTGATGTCAGAAAGAGGTCAGTAGAAAAAAAAGAGTTTCATTCTAGATGTGTGTATTTGTACATTTAATCCTTTGTGAACTGGTAAGTGGTTCTTAAGATCCCTATACCAGTTCACAGGGCAGGAGGGGCTGGTAAGTCACCTGCAGCAAGAGGGTGACTTTCCATACCCGATGCATATCCAAAGCCCAGGAGGTGCAGAGCCTACGTGGGCTATGTAGGCTAGTAGCATTCAGGGCTGGCTGCTGGCTGGTTGGCCTCCAGGCCCTGGTCTACCAGCCCCCTTAGCTGGTGCTTTTAGTGGGATGGGGAGACCATCGCACTGTACCAATGCACACGTTGGCATTGACATGTGTACATTTATCATTGTAACTGTTTTACATCAGCACATCCCACCGCAATGCATGCATTTACAAATCATAAGCACACAGCAGCCAATGGGTAAGCCCTGCTTTGTGAACCCTTCCCCCTCTGGTTCATCTTATTTACATATATTACCTCGCTGGCAATTTGACTAGGCATCAGTGGGCTGTGGCAGCATCCCTCTGGCTGATGTGTAAACCTACTCCTGAATGGCTGGCGTGGGCACAGCTGGATGGGTATGCTGGCTGCTCTCGGCTCTGTGCCAGGCTCTGCAAACAAACAGTGTTCTATGCAGCTCATTTACATGCTTGCATGGCATAGAATGCTGACTGGAAGAGAATGAGTGGCAGACATTTCCTCCTATTTTATTGCATTTACTAGGTGTCACATTTTTGGAAAATATATAGCTCTAAAATTTAAAATCAGATATATGCTTTTATCTGTGTTTTAACATTAAGGCAGAAACATGATATCATAAATAGATGTCTAGAGCTTCTTTGATACATTTTTTTCTGTTAAAAGTTTTTTGCAGCATACGTTTTTGCAATATAATCAGCTTAGTAATACCTTGATGTTTCCTCACCATATTGGGTTATTTGTGCAATCAGTGTTTATTACAGAAATATTTGCCATTTTGTTGTTTTGTATAGTCAAACAAAGGTACAAGAGCATTAGTGTTGACATGTCTTTCTGCTTTAGCTTACCAGCATAACATAAACATAACAGGGCGCTGCCATTAAAGGGTTGATTCAGCACTACATTTTTTAACTAATGTTGTTTTGAGAAAAAAACTCTTTTTCTCATGTTTTTTTTTCCTTATACAATTCAGCACCATATTTAGCTGTGCAATATTTAAAAGAAATGTGCACAGCTAAATATGATGTTGAATTGCCCTGAGGCAAAAAAAATCATGAGCAAAGGCATTTTCTCTCCAAAAAAAAAGTGCTGGTGCTGAATCAACCCTTAAATGTGAACCTGGCTTTGCTTACACAGTAACCTATTTACTGTCACATTCAGCTGCTAGAATGACAAATTTAACATTGGTTAGAGTTCTAATACTTATACTAATACCAAAATATAAAATAAAATGATGTTTTCTATCTACATATGATGCAGAGTGAGCCCTAATCAGATATTTAAGGCAGTGAAGCAACAACTGTGGCCCTCATAGGCCCTGATGCAGTCATTACATCTGCACCCCCCTGTAGCTACACACCTGGGAGAAGAAGTCATAGCGCTAATATTTAATGAGATCCATGCTGACAGGGAGCTGGATGGGGAGATTTTTTAAAGCAAGAGGTTGAGTGCTTTGAATCATCTTTTATTATGAATACTACTTTTTTTCTGGAGCCTTTGAAAATGTATTTTTAGATGTAAAGAGAGGTGATCTGATAAGTCGATTGTCTTATAGAAAGAGCTGTCAAGTGCAGAATGTCATGGTTTCAAGGAAAGCCAGATGACCTCCAAAGGCGAAAACATCTCCAGTTTGTCATGATGAGAATAGACAGGCCTTTGTGGATGTAGTGAAGGAGTGGCGGTTTATCAGCTCAGTCTGGCAAACCTGTCCTAAGGAGGAAATCTTCTTAGCCAGTTTAGAGACATTGAAACACTGAAAATATCTGTCACATGGGTTATTCCTCATGACATATCCTGATAAATCAAATTCGAAGTAAATCTAGCCGAATGCCTGTACTACAAGCAATAACAGTTTACCCACCACCACAATATATAAAGCACTATTTTTTTTGTAAAAATACATTTCTGAAATGACTTTCATATAACATCAGAATTAAAAAATAGAACTTGAACCAGAACTTGACAGTCTTGACCCATACAGCAGCTGGTCCAGACCACTTTTCCCACATGTTGCTGCTTTGTTTTCTTCATTTTTGCATTGTTTTCTTTTATTTAGAAGTCCAGATCTTTCAAGAGGTATGTTTGCAAATAACAGAAGTCAATGGGAATTCAAAATGTACCGTATTTACATTTCCATAGACAGCTGCTATTTCCAAAATTTGAAAATAAAATATCCGCCTCATTAAAAATAATTTGCCACCTCATCTGTAGAGCAGGCCTATTGCGGTTGCAGGGGATTCTAAAATAAAACAGCATCTTTAGCATTCAGCATAAAACAGCATCTTTAGTATTTGCCCCCACATATCATTCAGTATATGTATTTCATGTTGAAGATCTTAAAGAGAAAATAAAAAGACTTTTAAAAATTACTCTTGGGGCATTCCGATTTGAGATGCAATGCCACATAAACATCATTAGGAAGCCAAAATCAGGCATGGAGCCTGGATAGTCATTAATCGCAAACTGCAATGAAGCATGGGTCCTTTTGTAGATGGCTGTCTATGTAGCCATTTTCCATCCCCTCTTGGGTGGAGTTCCACTAGAAATACGTGAGCAGGGCTCAGTAATGGTGTGAAGGGTGACTTAGGTTAGTTAAATCTCCCTGAGAACCAGAACTTTAAGTTTCATCCAATACAGGAGGCTGTAGGTATGCTTTATGTCCCTGTCTGGGCAAACATAAAAAAACATAGTTACTCACCATTAGTCCCATGTAACTGATTCGCCCTATAGCAGTAGTTTGTAACTTACCATCATCGACTCCTATTAGCCCAGAACTGGATGTCCATTCCCTCATGTCAGTCACTGTGACTGTCTTTGTCAGCTACATTTACTACAAATTGAATGGAAGGGGTATGCCGTGGGCTGGTATAGTCCCTAGTCCCTAGGATTTTTGAGTCTTTGTCCAAGTTTATAGTTATTCTGGTAGTTTACTGTTTAAGGCTTTTATGGCCTTAACCCTTTAACCGCCAGCCTACCTTGAGATTTTGTCACCCTTTGTTGCCAGACCATTTTGCACTATTTTGCGCTCCCCATGTTCAACTGTGATTTTTGAAGGGAAAGTAATATATTGTTTTTTTCAGCGGAGTCTGGGCTTTAACATGAAATGTCTTGTTTGCCATTTTCTAAGTGTATTCTCAATATTTTGGGGTGAAAATTGTGCAAAAAAAATAAATAAAAAACTATTTTTTACAATTTGTAGTTTTTTTTGTAATAAAAAATGTAAGTTTGTCAATAAAATTTTATTGTGTGTGAAACCCCAATTTCTCCCGGTTACAGCGATACCACATATGTATAGGTAGACACCCTTTCCTGCCCAGGAGACTCCCCCAAACTGAAACAACGCTTTAGGAGATTTTCAGATAAAATACAACTATGCTATGCAATATGCGCAAAAAAAAGCAGAATCAAAACCACATTTTCCTAAAAAAAACTATATGCAAACCAGAAAAAAACTAAAAATCGGAAAAAGCAACATCCCCCAAACAGAACAATACCCAACATGCATAGGTTCTGTCAAGGAAAGAGTTGCCAAACACACCAAAGTAAAGCATGCGCATAACGGTAATTTTACTTTAAAATTTCAGCTCTGCAGACAAAGTGCGCACCTTGTGCTTTTTCTACCAAAACAACCCTTTCCATTTGGAATATCCCCCGATAAACCATATATTCACTGAAAGTACACATGTTAAGCTTTCTAAGCGTACCCAGCTTGTTGTAGTGGGTTCATCTTTCTGGAAGTATTATCTCGATGAATTCTTAGGTTGCACAGGGTTTCACAAAAAAATTTATAAAAAGCAGAATAAAAAACACCTTTTCCTAAAATATCAATCTGCAAATAAGAAAAAACAAGGTAAATCTGAAAGCGCAAGGACCCCCCAACATGCATAGGTACCTGTAACCTTTTAACTGCCAGGCTACTTGAGATTTTGTCACCCTCTGCTGACAGGATATTTTTCACCATTTTGCGTGATGTTTAACTTCCAAGAAAATTGCATATTTTCTTTTTGTGGCAGAGTTTAGACTTTAACATGAAATGTCTTGTATTTTTTCTACTTTTTTTTTTTATATATTTTTAAGTAAATATGTAAAAAAAAAAATATATATATTTTAAAATTGTCTCCTTTATTTTAACAAAAACATTTATTTTATTAAAGAAAACCATATTGCACGTGAAAGCCCCATTTCTCCCGATTACAATGATACCACATATGTATCGGTAGCCCCCCGTTCCTGTCCAGGTGATCCCCTAAACTGAAAAGAGCACTTTATAACATTTACAAATAAAATACAACTACTATCCACATAATAAAGGGTTAAATAAAAAAAAATTGATGTTGGGTCCCCCTTCACAGGGGGGGGGGGCACCATTTCTTGGGGGAATTTAGAGGGTTTATTTGGGAGGCAGGTAATGGGGGGTCTCGGGGTTAATGGCAAGTCACCCACTAGCCGCAGGTGACTTGCCAGACCCAGAGCCTTGTGAACTGGTATAGGGGTCTCATAGATCCCTTACCAGTTCACAAAGGGTTAAAAGTAAAAAAAAAAACACAGGCACACTTTTTCAAAATAACTTTATTAAAAAAAACTATATTTTTTTTTAAATTTTTTTTTAATACTTACCTCCCATCCATCCCACGCTGATCACTTAGGCTTCTGCTCTCCTGCTGCTGCTGGAAACCTTTTATACCTACTGGGTTACAGGTAACATAGGGTTAATTAAAAAAAAATGACCCCATTTTTTTTGGATTTTTAGGGGTTAAAACCCTTAAAAATAAAAAAAAATGGCGTGAGGTCCCCCCTACCCAGTGTAACCAGCCTGTGACCAGTTATAGGGGCTTGTAGAACAGGGCGCCGGCTACAAGCCGTCATAGCCTAGGGCCACGGCTCTTCTGCCCCCCCCCCCCCCGGGCTTTGGGGAGGCAGGTAATTTGGGTGGCCAGGGGTTAATGGCAAGTCACCCGCTAGTTGCAGGTGACTTGCCAGACCCCCGAGCCTTGTGAACTGGTGTAGGGGTCACATGGACCCCTTACCAGTTCACAAAGGGTTAAAAGTAAAAAAAGACACAGACACACTCTTTCAAACAAACTTTATTAGAAAAAAAAATTTTTTTTTTACTTTACTCACCTCCGATCTGCATCTCCTGTGTCCCGCGGCGATCATATGCAGGTGATGGCTGGGCAGAGGAGGGGGAAGGCAGGCGATCGACAGGCCTACCTCCCTCCTCCTCTGTCCAGCCCTCACCGGCATCTGAGAGCTGAACCCAAAGGGGCGGGGCTAAAATCCAAGATGGCAGCCGCCATCGGAAGCTGCGGAGGGAGGAGGGCTGTTATGCCCCCTCCAGAAGACGAAAGAGCCGGGGGGGTGATCGGAGCCCCCCCCCTTGAAGAGGAGAGCTGGCGGGAGCCGGCGGGCATGAAGGTAAGTAACTGTCATTTTGGCGGCTGCTGAAACGGGGGGGCACCCTATTTTGGGCACTCCCCTTCCGCCGGAGGAGCCCCGATCGGCGATAGGAGACCCGGCCGGATCGAACGAGGGGTTGGGTAAGTAACTTTTTTAAAAAACTTTTTTTACTATTAGTGGGGAAAGTCAGGCACGTAAAATTTACGTGGCTGGCGGTTAACTGCAGGGGAGGCATTTAAAGGGTTAAAGGAGCACTTTCATACAGCTTCTTGGAATGCTGGCATCACTGTTTTAGCTGTAAAGCTCCGCCTCCTCCATTCATTGCCACTGTTGTGTGTGGTAATGATGTCAGGAGGAACGAAAATATCCATTTCTATTTCTACACCCTAAGAAGGAAATATCAGCAGGGGCTTTGGCCAAATGTATTAAAAGCTCAGTGACTTTTGATCCGCTTTAAGTTGTATCTCATATTTGAGGATTTTGTGGCAACTAACCTGCAGAGCTTCATTTCCTACTGCTACTGGTACCACTAGTTTGGAAACACTGCTCTAGACAAGTGACACCCACAAGGGAATTTAGATATTCTCAACGTGTCTGCACTGGAATGCTCTTTTTTCCTTCCACAACCCAATAACAGTACAGTGCTAGCAGGTTAACTTGGTTATAACTTATTGGTCAAAGTAGGTGCAGGGGCTGTTACTTTTGGCCAGTATAAATGCTTCCATGTGCTGTGTTTAGGAGACTAGTAAATATTCATTACCTTCCGTATCAGCATGCCACAGAAAATATGATTACTGCTGCATGTGCTGTACTTGTAGCCACACCGCAGTGATAAAACATATATAGCTAAACATGTGGAGAGTGTGCCAGGTAATGAATAATGCATACCTTACTGCAGAAACCTGCTGCATCATTGGCTACAGCCTGGCCTTTAGACTATGCACAGCCCTGTGTTCAGAGAGTGATAGAAAAACACTGAGGTCCATTATTTGTATAAAGTAACATTGTAAAAGTATTATTCTCTGAAAAATTGGTCAAATGTGATAGAAATTAGAATATGTCTTGATTTCTTTCAAGTTACAAAACAGTATAATCGGGTTGTGAGTCAACATCTAATAATAGCCTCAAACATTACTGCTAAAATGAAAAGTTCTTAGGAATAGGATATTTACAAACCCTATTAACAAACCTGATATACAAACTATCATTTACAAGGTCTTCTGGTGTCTGGCAGACTATGAGGCCGATTCATTAATAGCGCCAGGTAGCGACAGATGAGCGCCAGTAGCGTGATTTTCTCAGCGCCAGCTAGTATTCGCTGTGCTTGGCCGGGGTTTGCTTGTTGACAGCAACTCAGTCGGTGTGCGGTAATGTTGAATACGGGCTTAGGGGTCGCTGTTTCACAGGTTCAGCGTTGTATGGGAGCACCTGACAACGAATGGCCAGAGCGAACGGCTTGCTGCAGATTCATTAACAAATCACGCTCCGAACTTTTTCGCGCTGTGAATTCCTTGTTTAAACCCCAGAGCGCTGGCGGCGATGGATGTAAAATAGTTTTTAACCCCCAAACAACCATATTTTTTGATTGAAAAATTATGCAAGTTTTTATAAACATTTTGTAATATGAATACATTAATATCAGACATGTAGTATCAATTCTGCACAAAATCTTTTTTTTGTTATTTTTACCTTAAAAAAAAAACCTAACATTGCAGAAGTGGTCACAGAATTTTTGACATTAAAAAAAAAAAACAAAAAAAAACCATTAATAGCAATTAATTATGATTAATTAAAGATTGCTCCATTGAAATGCATTGGACATCGCCAGGAAGCGACAGGTCAGACCTGTCGCTGTGATGGGATTAGCAGTGGCGCTGTTCGTTGCAGTCGGCTACATGATGAATCCCGCGCTAGCTGACGCTCTCGCCGGTGCTAGCCTCATTTAGCGTGATAAATGCGTCATTGTGGCCGACGCCGGGCGTACTTGAGTCGGTAGCCGCCGTTAGCTGGCGTGACCTGGCGTTCATCAGACACTACCTGGCGCTATCGCTTGATGAATAAGGGCATATATTTTTATTACAGACGCTTCTTTGCCTCTGAGCTGAAAAATCTGATTCTTCTACTGCAATGTAAATACAGCTGACTGTAACATTTTTTTTACCGCCTAATGTATCTCAATGTGTAACATGTTTACCCTGCATTAGGTGAAAGTAAGGGAGTTATCAGCTGAGAGGCAGCTGAGTGTCTGTGATATAAATATATCAGACCAGCTGGCACATTATGCATGCCCTTTAACCGCCATCCTACCTGGTCACCCTCTGTTGCCAGACCATTTTCACCAGTTTGCGCTATAAAGGTTTAACTGTGATTTTTGAAGGGATTTCCCAGGAAAATGATATATTGTCTTTTTTTCAGCACAGTCTGGGCTTTAACATGAAATTACTTGTTTGTAATTTTATCAGTGTTTTTTAATATTTTTGTGAAAACATTTTTTAACATGTACGTTTTTCCAAAAAATCATACTTTGTTCAAAAGCTCCATTCCTCCCAGTACAACAGTACCACAAATGTATTGCTAGATACCCTTTCCTGCCCAGGAGACACCCCAAACTCCTCGGTATCCCCAAACAACAAAGCAGGGAGTAGCTGCTGCTGGTCATTTATAAGACAAATTGGAGCCTGGTACTGCTGCCTTGAAGACAAGGAGTTAGACCAAATGAATTGCAACTTTTTTGTTCCAGGCTCTTGATTTTTGGGTGGCTTTGTAAAATGTTAGAATTTGGTCTGTCTTATCAACACCACCCATTCATTTTTTTAATTCCTTGATACAACATGGCTTTTTGGAAGGGGCCTGTAGACAATTGCCCTTAGTCTGGCGATCCAGGTCCCACACTGCCTGCTGCAATCACATGTGGGGGATAAAAGGTGAGTATACTGTTTTTTTTTGTTTTGATGTCTGGATAGCAACTTTAAAGCGGACCAATAGTCATAAATGAATTAAATCAGACCACAAACAGTGCTCATATGCATCCCTGCCCAGGGCTATTCATTTACCTTTTTCTAATGCTTACTGGGATACATTTCTAAAATCAAGATGGCCGCTCATGAGCTTACATTCCACCAGCAAAGTGCACAAGAAGTGCTGATGAGCTTCCTGTTACTGTGCATTGTCAGTTATGTCAGTTGGGAGAGGAAGCTCCAAAATGGCTGCTACCTTTCTTTTCCAACTGTGTCAGGCTGTTGGTCCAGTTTAAATAAATCCTCTGCTTACACTCTGCTACCTTGTGAAGGTTGTTGTTTATTGTTAAACAATCCAACATCTCGGAGACCACACAGGGTTCTTATTTCGAGGAAAACAGATGGGGCGTAACTTGGGGGGGGGGCAGGAGTCATGGGGGGCCCCATCATTGCTCCTTCAAATTATTTATCATATTTCGCAGTATGTTTTAGTTGCGTAGCTGCATCCAACTGAGTTAAAAAAAAATACTATGTGAGTGGGCGTGAGAGGGCCCCATTAAATGTCTGCACCAGGGTCCAGTCACATTTAGGCCCTTATTCATCAAGCGATAGCGCCAGGTAGTGTCTGACGAGCGCCAGGTAGCGGCAGCTAACGGCGACTACCGACTCAAGTACGCCCGGCGGCGGTCACAATGACGCATTTATCAAGCAAAATGAGGCTAGCGCCGGCGAGAGCGACGGCTAGCGCGGCATTCATCATGAAGCCGCCTGGACCGAACAGCGCCGCTGCAAATTCCCTCACAGCGCCAGGTATGAGCTGTCGCTCCCTGGCGATGTCCAATGCATTTCAATGGAGCAATCTATAATTAATCATAATTAATTGGTATTATTTTTTTTTTAATATTTTTTAATGTCAAAAAATCGGAGACCACTTCTGCAATGTTAGGATTTATTTTTAAGTAAAAAAAAAAAATTAAAAAAATATGTGCAGAATTGATCTAACAGGTCTGAGATTAATGTATTCATATTACAAAATGATTCTAAAAACATGTATAATGTTACATTCAAAAAATATGGTTGTTTAGGGGTTAAAAACTAGTTAATACACATCGCCGCCAGCGCTCTGGGGTTTAAACAAGGAATGGACAGCGACAGCACATTCGGAGCGTGATTTGTTGATGAATATGAAGCTAGCCGTTCGCTCTGGCCATTCGTTGTCAGGCGCTCACATACAACGCTGGACCTGTGAAACAGCGACCCCCCAGCCCGTATTCAACATTATCGCACACCGACTGAGTCGCTGTCATCAAGCTAATGCCGGCCAAGCACAGCGAATACTGGCTGGCGCTGAAAAAATCACGCTACAGTCGCTCATCTGTCGCTACCTGGCGCTATTAATGAATCGGCCTCCCCGTTACGCCACTGATAACAGATATATATTTTTGACCCTGTGTGGCTCTGAAATGTTGAATTGTTTCACAATAAACAACAACTTTCACAAGACAGCGAAGTGGCAGCAAAGAAGTTATTTAATGTTATTTTCAATGGGTGCCTCAGAAATGCCTGTACACAGCCAGAACTGCAGGGAGCTCTCTGAGATGCCGGGTGCTAGCGGTGAAAGGGTTTACCCTGTGGTGCCAATGACACTGATCTGGGGTCTACAAGAAAAGTCCACGAATGTCTGGCCAACTTGTGCATAGAGCTTGGAACACATTGGTAAATTTGTTGATTCTTTAGTGTGTGAGCGTACATAGAGAAAAACTGTTAAATGTTTGAAGAAGCCTTCAATTATATGTGTTTTATGGTGAGCATTCTTGTTATCCTATTAAATAGGTGGGGTATTAGTTTGTTTGCTCTCATAGCATGGCAAAAGATAATGGGATATTGACTGTGTTCATATTTTTAGACCTAAGAAAAATCTCAATAATCAAGTATAGCACATGCAATTTATCTCAGCCCAGACAAGATGAAATATCCAGCATTATAATGATAGCAAGCACACCCTGATCAATACCAACAGAAGCACTAACAATACAGCAAAATCATGTACAAACCAATACATTGTTCACTGTACCATGACTTAACATCCATAGGCCAGTAAAGACAATGGCAATGGCTATTAACATTCTCCACTACATAAACACTATATTAAAATAAGTTCAGGACATTGAAGGGGCCTGTAAATGGTACATTTTTATAAAGTCGGCACAGATCATATGTTCAATAAGACATAACCAGGGCAGAGCACTAATGTGAATCCGTCACCAGGAGAACTCAGGCTTGCAGTGCATGACACAGCAGGTAGGCCCCTATTGCAATCCATAGGCTGAGCTGAGACAGGCATTTGAATAGGTCTTTTCATAAAAAGATATCATTGGTGGGTATATATTTACTTTTTTTCATTTGCTGATCAAGTTTATGAAACGACTAAAACCCTCTTTGCAAAAGGAGTCACAAAAATGTACTATAATGCAAGATTTTCCGTAAAGTAAATGTGTAAAGATGTGTGTGGTACTGAGAGACAAAGAACTGTTTTCTAAAACGTTAATATGTCTAGATTTGGCAAAATGTTAAATAATAGAGCCTAAAACTAGTGCTTTAGAGCAATCTGCTATTTGAGTCAGTTGCTATGAGTCTTTGGGTTTAAGCAGTCGGGGAGGCTGATTCATCACTAACGCCAGGTAGCGACAGATGAGCGTCTGTAGCAGAGCGCCCGCTAGTAGTCGCAGTGCTCAGCCGTGAGTCGCTACTTTATAGCGACTCAGTCGCTATTCAGTAATGTTGAATACATTGTGAGGAGTCGCTATTTGACCAGTACAGCGCTGTATGGGAGCGCATGTTAGCGACTGCTCATAGCGACCAACTCACACCATATTCAGCAAAAAAACAGCCTCACAAATCTCTGGCGCTGTAAAATACTTGTTTGAAGCCCAGAGCGCAGGAGGCGGTGTGTTTAAAGTCTGTTTTCAAGCATCTATCAACTAGTAACAAAGCGAAAAGTTATGGAATTACATTGTAATAACATTGTAACATGAACACTTTAATGGCAGACCTGTAATGTAATTTCTTAGGAAATATATATAAAAAATGAAAAAAATATGAAACTAAATTAATTAATTAAATTAAAAAATAATAAACTGCTTAGTCAATGCCAGAAGAGGTCACAGAATTATTTGTGATAAAAAACAGTTTAAAGAGAAGAAAAGGATCGTCCATTGAAATGTATGGGAGAGCGCCAGGTAGCGAGAGGTCATACCTGGCGCTGTGCAAGGCTGAATGCTGGCACTGTTCGCTGTGGCTGGGAAAATGATGAATCAGACGCTACATGGCGTTATCCCAGTCACTAAACAGATTCTGCTTGATAAATGTGTAATTTCTGCCGTGTCCGGCGTTCACCAGTCGCTATCTGTCGCTACCTCTCATTAACCAGCCACTACCTGACGCTATCCCTTCTTAAATAAGGGCCTAATTTGCCTGTCGCTTGTAATGACCCCCCCCCCCCCACCTTGACTTGCAAAAAGAGAAATTAGTATTCACAATAAAATACATTTACCCTTGAGAATGAATTGTTTTTATAGCACCAATATTATAAAGTGTTTGTTTAATTTACAAAGCAATTGCACAATGAGTGTAGAATTGATGGATATATTAGACTTCCTGACTCTAATACTGCTGTTAGTTGAAAGTGCTGTTAGACATAACCATATATCATTACATGCTATCAAATATTTAGGATGACTTGCACTGCTAAAATATCTGAGAATGATTAGAATAAGTTTTCTCTTGCATTATTATGGCGCAGTATATTCAAAATGTTCAGAAACATAATTGAAATAACTACTTTAGAGACATTTGCGAGCTGCTACCTTTAGCCTATCAGCTTAAAGCAGACCTTCACCCTGAATAAGATCTTATATGTTTCCCACACCCTGAACATACAGACAGATTGCTTACATTAAAAATCATATTACCTTGAATCCAGGCAGCAGCATGGCTGACTTGCTAGGAGAGAAAGCTCCAAAATGGCCGCTACCACTAAAAAATGGGTGAGGTGGTGTTTCAGCGACTGCAGGAGCAAATGTAAGTGCTGACAATGCTGCATGCAGATGGGGCAAGTGGGGAGTTTGAGGAGTTTTCTTTTCCAACTGTGCCAGGCTGTTGGTCCGGTATAAAGAGAACCAAAATGGTTCTGGTAAGCAGCTGTGCTGGTGGTTGGACCACATATGGAATAAGTGGATATTTCCAAGGCTTATTGCATAGCATATGTTTTCTTGGACATTCCATGGATGTTGCTCTGACGCCCTATCCAGTCACACATTAACTTCCACTCCCTTGGGAACAGTTCAAACTAAGTCATTCTATGTATTTTATATAAATACCTGTATTCTGAAGTGAAGTTGCTTTTTTTGCTTAAATTCCTGGCCATTACTTAACTAGGAAGGGATTGTTGCAGCTTTATGAGTCCTGGACATGCCCTACTGTGGCCAGAGGCAGCTGTGGGACCACTGTGGCTTAACATGCTCACCTTGTGCTGAGAGCTCCAAGGAACAGAGAAGCTTATAGACCACTTTTTCACCTGGCCTTGGAGGAATTAAATTGAAAGGAGGGGCAAACAACAGGGCCCCACTATGGCTTCACGAAATTGAGGAAAGGCACATGAGACATGCATCAGCTGAGAAGCTTTCTGCCTTATTGTTGCTTTTGCCCGGACAGTCCTTTTAAGATTAACGTCAGGTATTGTTAAGAAGCTGTGTGGTTCGAGGGAAAAAGATGATTGATGCTGTGTTTACAGCAAGAGGAGATATGAATGTGCTGACCACAGCTTTCCCTCCTCTCCTCTGCAACCTTTACCAGTCTGATGGAATGTAAGCACGCACAGCTAAAAGGATGCTGGGTTTCCGCCATCCAGAAATGTTTGGGGGCCGGGCAGGATTTAACATTAAAAACAACAATAAACTGAGCAACTGCTGGGGTTACAGAGATGGATAAAACAGATAAGTAGCTAAAAGAGGTGGCTAATGGGCGAAGGAAATCTTAGCCCGGTCAGGGTCTTTATGGAAAAAAAAGAACGTATTGGTACTCACCTGTAACTGGCAGCAAGCATGGATTCATTGAACAGCGCTACTGTTTGCATGATCTGTAACTGGATTGCTAAGAGGCCGATTCATTAATAGCGCCAGGTAGCGACAGATGAGCGCCAGTAGCGTTATTTTCACAGCGCCCGCTAGTAGTCGCTGTGCTTGGCCGTTGTTTGGTTGTTGACAGCGACTCAGTTGGTGTGCGGTAATGTTGAATACGGGGTTAGGAGTCGCTATTTGACAGGTTCCGCGCTGTATGGGAGCGCATGATAGCGAATGGCCATAGCGAACGGCTCGCAGCATATTCATTAACAAATCACGCTCCAAAAATTCTCGCGCTGTGAAATGCTTGTTTAAGCCCCAGAGCGCTGGCGGCGATGGGTTAAAAGTAGTTTTTTAACCCCCAAACAACCATATTTTTAGAAAAAAAAAACATGTTTTTCAAAACATTTTGTAATATGAATACATTAATATCAGACCTGTAATATCAATTCTGCACAATTTTTTTTTTTTTTTTTTTACCTTAAAAACATTGCAGACGTGGTCACAGAATTTTTGACATTTAAAAAAATAAATAAATAAATAATAGCAATTAATTATGAATATTTAAAGATTGCTCCATTGAAATGCATTGGAGAGCGCCAGGTAGCGAGAGGTCATACCTGTCGCTGTTCAAGGTCGCTCGCTGGCGCTGTGGGGTGAGGCTGGAATAATGATGAATGATTCGCTATCTGGCGCTCTGTCAGTCGCTAAGCAGGATCGGCTTGATAAATGTGTGATTGCAGAGGGGAGCCGGCGTTCTCGTGGCGGTGAGCGTCATTACCGTTCGCTCACCATTCGCTACCTGGCGCTATCCCTTGTTAAATAAGGGCCTAAGCTGCAAATCAGTATCTGTTTACTGTTCAGATGTAGATCTGAACTATATGCAGATTACATTTTTTGGAATGAGCTGTTGGTGTCACGTTATGTGTTTTTATGCCACACTTTATGCTTTTCTAAAGTCTTTTTAGGCATCAGCATTAAAACCTAGCTGTGGGCTGTGCTTTTCCATATAAACCCTATAAGTCAGGAGGTCTGCGATTTAGCAGCTCCACAGAATGTTGCAGGTAGTCATATAGCACAGCTGGTAAGTTGAGCTTTCCTGTTCCTAAGAAGGAAGGGGTTAACACAACTAGCATTAAAAGCTAATGTGCCTTACTCAAGCAGTTAGTAAGACATTCATGGCTTCTTGAAATATGGTTAGTGTTTAGCCTGTTTAATTAATTAAAGATCTTCCTTAAGAGACCTTGATAAATATCTGCACGTTATGAGGAAGCTCAGCTCCAGGTTTTTTTTATGTACATCACCTTGTGACATTGCAAAGTAAAATGCAGTTAGACAGTAAATTCAATTGTGTAATTTTGGGGGTCATGCTATTTATTCCGTGAAACAAGTGTAACTCTGGGTACACATTAGGGTGTGAATTGCAACCTGCATCTCAGTGAGATTTTTAAGTTCAATCGAAAATTGACAGTAAGTAGCCAGAGTAGTAAAGGCCAACAATGGCACCCACAGAACCCAAAGCGGGATCCCCTGAAGTGGTAAGCATTGAAGATTCACCCAATATTCCACCCAGATTCACCCAAGATTCACCCAATTTTATATGTTAATCAAGTTAACCATTACATAACATTGATAAGGATACTGTATGTGCGTTCACAGAGGTCAGCAAACTGTGACTTGACCTTCCGTGCCCTTCACCCACTTCGTCTCTTTACTGTCTGTCCATCAGCAGCATTTCCGGCTGGTGAGCATGACTGGATCTTGCTATAAACTTGACATTTTGAAGTACAAACATCACATGATGATGTGTTCCCTCTGTCATCCAGTTTATGCTCACCCATGTATTATGAAGATATTATTTATTTGGGTAATATTTTGCTCTTCTTTTCTAAAATTCAAGAAGTTATAAATCATGTTTATATAACACCATAATATGTCAAGGCTGTGACGTCTTTATTGATAAATTTGAAAAAAATAAGCCTACACTGGAATAAATATTTGTAGAGTTGTTTGTTTAATCCCCTGTATTACTAAAGAAGACTTCCTTTGTGCACACGCACATCGCTCAGGCATAAACATCCCTGTATTCTAGGGCAACATTTCCAGCCATTGCATGTACTATAGAATGCCTCGTCCTAAAACAAATCATACATGTGAATGTAGGCTAAATGTCCTACCTGTGCAGTGCTACAGTGTTTTAGCTTTTTATTTGTATATTCACTAATATATGACTGTGTCCTTCTGTTAGCTCACTATCTAATGTGAAGGGCTCCATATGTTTTAGTGTGGTCCCACCAGTTTGTGGAAATCATGTCTACCTCATTGGGAGATTTCTCTGCCTTTTCCAGGGAACCTATTCATTGCAAAATCCAATCATGTACTCTGTGTTTTGCAAAGTTTATACCAACCAACAAAGACAGCAAGCTTGCCATTTATAGGAATTTAAAGTGGACCAACACCCAGGATTTTGACTATCCTGGGTTTTGGTCCACTTCAGGGGGGCACCCCGATTAGGGGTGCCCCGCTGTGTAAAACCCCCCAGAAACCCCCAAACTCACCTCACCACGCTCCCACGGACAAGCGGCGGACAAGGCAGCGCGTCCGCCGCCGCCTCCCGCGTGCCCCTCTGACAGTGCGCGCGCCCGCACCGGCCATTCACAAACGGCCGGCGCGGGCGCGCGCACGGGTAGAGGAGTGCGCGGGAGGCGGCGGCGGCCGCTGCCGCCGCCGATCAGGTGAGTTCTTTTGGGGTTTTAGGGGGGGTCCCTCACCGCGGGACATCCCGATCTCGGATGTCCCGCGGTGAGGGGGGTGATCGGCCCGGGAATCTTATAGATTCCCGGGCCGATCACCCATGGGTGATGGTCCACTTTAAGAAAATAAATGCTACTTACCTCCTACAGACTTAGGCCCTTATTTATGAAGGAATAGCGACAGGTAGCGACTGGTGAGCGGCCGGTAATGACGGGCCCCGCCACGAGAACGCCGGCTCCCCACCACAATCACACATTTATCAAGCCAATCCTGCTTAGCGACTGAGATAGCGCCAGATAGCGACTCATTCATCATTATTCCAGCCTCAGCCCACAGCGCCAGCGTCCAACCTTGAACAGCGCCAGGTATGACCTCTCGCTACCTGGCGCTCTCCAATGCATTTCAATGGAACAATCTTTAAATATTCATAATTAATTGTTATTCATTTTTTATTTTTTTTTATGTGAAAAATTCTGTGACCACTTCTGCCATTTTAGATAATTTTTTTAAGGTAAAAAAAATAAAAAAATGTACAGAATTGATATTACAGGTCTGATATTAATGTATTCATATTACAAAATTATTTTAAAAACTTGTTTTTTTGGTTTCCAAAAATATGGTTGTTTTGGGGTTAAAAAACTACTTTTAACCCATCGCCTCCAGCTCTCTGGGGTTTAAACATGCATTTTACAGCGCGAGAATTTTTTGAGCGTGATTTTTTAATGAATATGGTGGGAGCCGGTCGCTAGGGCCAGTCGCTATCATACGCTCCCATACAGCGCGGAACCTGTCAAATAGCGACTCGTCACCCCGTATTCAACATTACGGGAAACCGACTGAGTCGCTATCAACTACCGTACAACGGCCAAGCACAGCGACTGCTAGCGGGCGCTCTGAAAATGCCGCTACAGTCGCTCAACTGTCGCTACCTGGCGCTATTAATGAATCGGCCTCTATGTCCCACAGAGCCGTGCAGGCTGAAGTGGTCTCATGCTATCCGCTTCAAGTCAGAGCGCTATACCAGCAGGCTTCTGGCACGCGTTTGGGTGTCTACTAGTTACAGCAGTGAATGCTCCTGTGGTGCACACTCAGCTGCCAATCAACAAGGATGCCTGATTCTTCTTTGTCACTGGAAGCAGGGAAGTGCATTGAGGCCATCTGGGGAGTGCGCTTATCAGCACAAGAGCTGACATAACTGAAACAGGAACAGTCAGGTGAGTACTGTTTTTATGTGGCTGAAGAAGACTTTAAAGGCAACAGGATTTTTCTGTAACGGCTTAGAGTGTAGCACAAGTTAATGAACCCCAATCGAGAAAAGTAGCATGACTCAATGGGGCATGATTTCATGTAGCCTAGAGGGCTACAAAAGCTCCTAAATGATAGATACCTTGCATGGTTCCTGTTGAGAGCAACGTTAGTGAATTCTGTGTTTATCCATGAGACTGATCACTCAAGAAATAAATAATCAGACCACAAATGGATAACTAGCGTAAGGCGGCAAAGAACCTTGGGAGCTCTGCTAAAAACGAAATCAAGCTGATGATAAATTATACTGCAGTGACTGTCTGCAGATTGCAATATGTATAGTTAGGTCCATATATATCTGGACAGAGACAACATTTTTGCTTCTGTACATTGCCACAATGTATTCTGAACAAAGCAATTCAGATGCAGTTGAAGTTTAGAGGCCGATTCATTAATAGCGCCAGGTAGCGACAGATGAGCGACTGTAGCGTGATTTTTTCAGCGCCAGCCAGTATTCGCTGTGCTTGGCCGGCGTTAGCTTGATGACAGCGACTCAGTCGGTGTGCGGTAATGTTGAATACTGGCTGGGGGGTCGCTGTTTCACAGGTCCAGCGTTGTATGTGAGCGACTGACAACGAATGGCCAGAGCGAACGGCTAGCTTCATATTCATCAAAAAATCACGCTCCGAATGTGCTGTCGCTGTCCATTCCTTGTTTAAACCCCAGAGCGCTGGCGGCGATGTGTATTAACTAGTTTTCAACCCCTAAACAACCATATTTTTTGAATGTAACATTATACATGTTTTTAGAATCATTTTGTAATATGAATACATTAATCTCAGACCTGTTAGATCAATTCTGCACATATTTTTTTTATTTTTTTTTTTTAACTTAAAAATAAATCCTAACATTGCAGAAGTGTTCTCCGATTTTTTGACATTAAAAAAAAAAAATAAAAAATAATACCAATTAATTAGGAATAATTATAGATTGCTCCATTGAAATGCATTGGACATCGCCAGGGAGCGACAGCTCATACCTGGCGCTGTGAGGGAATTTGCAGCGGCGCTGTTCGGTCCAGGCGGCTTCATGATGAATGCCGCGCTAGCCGTCGCTCTCGCCGGCGCTAGCCTCATTTTGCTTGCTAAATGCGTCATTGTGACCGCCGCGGGCATACTTGAGTCGGTAGTCGCTGTTAGCTGCCGCTACCTGGCGCTCGTCAGACACTACCTGGCGCTATCGCTTGATGAATAAGGGCACAAGTCTTTCAGCTTTAATTCAGTGGTGTAACAAAAAGATTACATACAAATGTGAGTAACTAAAGCATTTTTAAACACAGTTCTTTAGTTTCAGGGGTTCAAATGTAATTGGCCAAATTAAATAATTGTAAACAAAGTGTTAATTTCTAATACTTGGCTGAAAACCCTTTGTTGGCAATGCCTGAATTGTTTCCTCCTTTGTAATGCTCTGCCAGGCATTTACTACAATGCCTTTCAGTTGTTTTTTGGGGGCCTTTCTGTCTGAAGTTTAGTTTTTAAGTGAAATGTGGTTAGGTTGAGATCAGGTGACTGACTGGGCCATTGAAAAATATATATCTTCTTTGTCTTTAATAAACTCCTGGATAACTTTGACTTCATGTTTTGGGTTATTGCCCTTCTGTATTATGAATCACTGACCAGTCTGGCTGCATTTGGCTGGATTTGAGCACACAGTATGTCTCTGAATACCAGAGAATTCATCTGGCTGCTCCTGTCCTGTGTCACATGATCAATAAACAGTAGTGACCCAGTGCCACTGGCAGCCATGCATGCCCAAGCCATTGACTCCGCTGTGTTTTACAGATGATGTGATATGCTTTGGATCATGAGCTGTACCATGTTAATGATCATGGCTTACAGCCAAGGAAAACCCCAAATTCATTATCTCAGAAAATTGGAATAATTCATCACAAACAGCTGCAAAGTCTTCCTAAGTGTTTAAAAAGGTCCCTTATTCTGGTTTAGTAGGCGACACAATTCTGTGGAAGACTGCTGACTTTACAGATCTCCAGAAGGCAGTCACTGACACACTTCACAAGGAAAGTAAGCCACAATAGGTCATTGCTAAAGAAGCTGGCTGGTCACAGAGTGTTGTATCAAAGCATAATAATGAAAAGTTGAGTGGAAGGAAAAAGTGTGGTAGGAAAAAGGTGCCCAAGCAACTGGGATAACTGTAGCCTTGATAGGATTGTGAAGAAAAGGCCATTCCAAAATCTGGGGGAGCTTCACAAAGAGTGGACTGCTGGTGGAGTCAGTGCTTCAGGAGCCACCACACAGAGACGTATCCAGGACATGGGCTACAAGTGTCGCAGTCCATGTGTCAAGCCACTCATGACCAATAGACAACACCAGAAGAGTCTTACCTAGGCCAAGGATAGAAAGAACTGGAATGTTGCTCAGTGGTCAGGTGGGTGTTGTTTTCAGATGAATTCATGAGTTGAAAAATGAGTTGCATTCATTTGGAAATCAGGGTCCTAGAGTCTGAAGGAAGAACGGAGAGGCACACAATCCAAGCTGCCTGAGGTCTAATGTGAAGTTGCCACAATCAGGGATGGATGAGGGGAGCCATGTCATCTGCTCGTGTTGGTCCACTGTGTTTTATCTAGTCAGCGCACTTCATGCTTTCCTCTACTGACAAGATTTTAGAGATGGATTTTTCATTTTCCAAAAGGGCTTGGCACTTGTCCAAAAATACAAAAACCTGGTTTAATAACCACAGTATTACTGTGCTTGTTTGGCCAGCAAGCTCACCTAACCTTAATCTCATAGAGAATCTTGAGACATTATTGCTGATGTCACAGAGGAGGAGTGGCCTAGAGGGGATTTCCTGTGCCATCCCCACTTGGCCCCTCCCCTTTTGTGACATTATAAGTGATGTCGGGGAGATACCAGAGAGGCCCCACTTCTTAATATCGAAGCCGCTCCCCAGCAGTGGACCCCTATACCAGTTCATACTACATTACCTGCACCACCAATGGTCATAGTGGTGCAGATGAGCTGGCGAACCATAGCATGGGGCAGTGTTGGCCATCGAACCTTTGCTATAGGGCATAAGGGCAATGGTCAGGGCCAGGAGCCGGCTGGGTGGCCCTTTAGGCCTGCATTTACAAGCCCCTATGATTGATTTGCCCTGTTGGTAATGCTTAGGGGTGCCCAAGGAGCCCAAGTCCATACCAAAGGGCATAAGGGCTTGTAACTTGCAGGGACAAGGGCTGCTAATAGTGCAGCCTCTGAGCCCGGGTTACAAACCCTTATGCTTGATGCCCAGGCTGTCAGCCTTTGGTGGGGGGGGGGGGCCCTTTCTGAATGTAAGAAACGTTAAAAAAATAATAAAATAAAGATTCCCACTGTCACTTTCCCGGCTTCAATGAATGCTGGTTTAGTGACATTTAGGAAAAACAAGAAAAGGTGACAAAAAACAAGAAAACATTTCGGACAAATACTTTTTCATTAGATACAAATTGTATCTAACGAAAAATATAAACAAAATAACAAAAAATATAAAACAACAAACCCACAAGCAGTTTTAATGTTAAATGGGATGCCTTTAAAACCGCATTTTGCAAAACTGGTAAAACCTTAAAAAATACAATTAAAGTCAGGCTATTATTCATTAGATACAAACCGTATCTAACCAAATATGCCCCTAAAAATACCAACAAATATAAAATAATAAACCCACAGGCAGTTTCCATGCTAAATTAGGTGCTTTGAAAAGCCACATTTAGTAAAACAATAACCTGCATGGTATATGTATAAATGATTTTAAAGAGAAGGGGAACTATTTCAACTTGTCTGAAATGTAGGAATTAGGTATACAACTCCAAGGGTCAGTTTTAAACAACGTGGAAAATTGTGGCGGTCCCAATTTTTTTCTCCCATCATGTTTTTTCTTCCATCATGTTTCCTAAGTAGTACAGCCAACACAGCAGCAAGGAAATGTGAATGAAGATGCAGCCACGCTGATTGGCAGAGGATCACTGGAAAATTGGAGGGGGGGGGGTCACATGTTTCACTTTAGAGCAGAACAAAACCTGGCTGGCCGGCCTTGGAGTCTAAAAGACAACTGCTCTTTCTCTGGGGCATCCCATATAGACAGACAGAGACAGTGTCAGCCCCTCACCCACCCATCCTTTTTATATGGGTCATTATAAGCTGCCATTGGCCACTGGCAGCAGCACATATACCCCCTCCCCCCATTATAGGCCATACAGGAAAATTGAGAAAGGTGGGTGAAGGGTTGGCCACAGTGCTGTTTGCCATTGTCAATAGCCCCTTATTATAGGTTCCTATTCTCTGTCCTAAGTGACACCTCCCCTGCCCCCCAATTAAGTCTGATTTGGGCAGTATAATTAAAAATATACTAACTTAGTAACCACAAGCTTGGACATGGAATGTAAAGGATAGTAAAATGAGGTTGAAATAATGTGAAAAGGGATAGGGAGAGAAGGGAAGTGAAGATAAAGAGGCAGAGGAAAAAGATATTTGGAAGGACCAGGAAAACTAGAGAGGGAATGTGTGGATGAGAGAGAGGAGGAGGAGGGAATGAGGAAAAGAGAATGTCAAGAAAAAATGTGGAAACAAGGAAGTAGACATGGGATGTGGAATAGAGAGAAAGGAGGGAATGTGGAGAGGAGGTAAAGAAAGGAATGTGGAATAGAGAGAAAGAAGGGAATGTGGAGAACAGGGAAAGGAGGGAATATTGAATAGAGAGAGCAAGGAGGGGGTGTGCAATACAGAGAAAAGAGGGAATGTGGAGAGGAGAGAAAGAAGGGAATGTGGAATAGAGAAAGGAAGAAATATGGAGAGGGGGGAAAGGAGGGAATGTGGAATAGAGAGAGCAAGGAGGGAATGTGAAGAGGAGTGACAGGAGGGAATGTGCAATAGAGAGAAATGAGGTAATGTGGAATAGAAAGAAAGGAGGGAATGAGGAATAGAGGGACAGGAGGGCATTTGTAGAGGGGGGAGCGTTGAGAGGAGGGAAAGGATGGATTGCGGAGTAGCCAGAAGTTAGGAAATATGGAAAAGAGGGAATGATGAAAAGAATGGGAGGAGAAATGGAATGTGGAGGGAACACAGAAAATAGAAAAAGAACATGGAAAAGGAAGAAAAAAGAAGGGAATGTAAAAAAGCAATAAAGTAGCAAATGTGGAAAATAAGGAGATAGTAAAAATGGTGATAAAAGTGGGCTAGATGCAAAGAACATACAGGGAAATGGAAGAATTTTAGGATTGAGATAAAAGCATGTGTCCTGCAGCATTTTACATTCACATGCTGAAACTTGGCTGCCCAGTATCAGTACCTGCTTATGCTGGACTTGATGGTGTTAGATGGGAGACAGAAGCTGTGCTGCCTGGGTAGACGAGGATGAATGACGTGCTGCACCAGCCTGACCTGCTGCATGCTGAGCCGGCCTGGGGGCAGGGGGAGACTGCAGGGAAGCTGCCATACATCCTGTGCTGACCACTGCAAGGTCTCCTGTCACTCGGCCGCCCCCCATAAGCATGCGAAGAAGAAGTGGCGTACAAGACGGCTTTTAATTAGCAGCCTCTATTCCTCTGCCCTCCTCCTGCCTTTCTGCAGAGTGTAACCTGCAAAGCACCTGTCAGTCTGTGTCACTGGCTGAGGCTGTTAAGGTAAACACTGAGAAAGGAGATGGAGGGGCCAGTGCCAGTGGGCGAGAGTTGCACGCTCTCAAGTCTCGAGGAGGGGGGTCTTCTGTGAGCCCTAGGGTCCGATTGATCACTGGACCCCCACTGCAGCAACAAAAAAGGGGAGGAGGGAAGTTGTAAATGTGTCCTTGGGGCCCTGCCTGGGGAGTTGCCTAGGAAGTTGCCTGGGATGCCTAATAACGGCCCTGTCAACACTTGACTGGAAATTTTAATCTACCAGTTTTTAGTTCTGCTTATAAATCATATATATAAATCTATATATATATATAGAGAGAGAGAGAGAGAGAGAGAGAGAGAGAGAGAGAGAGAGAGTATAACATACAATGTTTTTTTTCAAATGTCTAGGTTATTTGATGTTTTTAAAAAGGGGAACAAAAATTGGAAACATGATGTATATTGCGCATATCTAACTTTTCTGACAGAAATGTGCAGCTAATGGCCACTTTGGCTGCATGCAACAGGTTTGTCAGCTTTTCAGAGCAATTGGAGTCAAATGGATGACAGATAAACCAACTGGGATAAAGTGCAGGCTTTAAGTGGATCAGTTCTAATCTGTCAAGCCTGGGAAGCTGTACTTTGCATTACAAAGCAGCTAATAGGAAAAGGAAAGAAAATGTTTGTGGCCACAGACTAGCAGCTCAATGCCTGGAGGAAAAAAAAACTTCAAACTCTTTGATTGTTTGATTGTTTCTGCTGAATGGGTAATACTTCCAAACTGACTTTGATTCCTTCCTTAAATGGCAAAAACTGGTAAAAAAAACTCTTGGGTCCCAGTGATTCCCCCCCCCCCCCCTTTCCCCCAGCTGCACATACCTTTTGGCTGCCCCCCCCCCCACACCGGAACAGCTTGCGATCCCGCAGCAAATCACACCCCCCAGCATGGCACACCTTTCCTCCTCCCCTATGCAAAAATAAAAAGCAGAAACAGATATTTCCTACTTCTTTTGTAAACAAATATCATTTCTTTTATACACCAATATGACAAGGAGAGAGATGGGGATTACACAGAGGCATTTGTGCCAGCAAAATTAGAATAGCCAAACTGTATTACACTGCATAATTTATGTAAAAAACATTTATTTTTAGAGAGTTGATTAACATGGTCTGTGACTACTTGGTCATCTTTGATCTTCCATTCTGCATTTAATAACCCTATATAACTTTTGCTTATAGCTCAATAATAACATGTATTTTCATATTCTTACCTATCTACTTTGCATATATTTGTCTCGCTAGGCTAGTGCGCCCCATAATGCCCACTTGTCGAATAAAACAAAAGCTCTTATCTATGTCCTGCTGTAGGCAATAAACTAAATTCCTATAATAGACATAATAAATAAATATATAAACTGGCTCATATATGTCATGTGGGGTGATGCCACCATACACCATGTAGCAGCATGGTGGCAGAGTGTAAGGAATCTTGATTTTGAAAAATGCTTCTAAATGTTTTACTTTAAGGTTACATTATACTAGTAATGGAAAACAGTTTGCTACCGTTCCTCACCATAGAAGCCTGAGAAAATAAATACAATTCACTTGAGCACTATTTTTTACCCACTTCCGCTGTGTAAATAGGACCACCTCCTCATGCATCACTGGTGGGGACAGGTGAGAAGGTTATGGTGAGTGGAGTGTTTCTGGATGTTCAGGAGAGGCTGCGCTTTGAGAGGTAGTAGGACAGCACACAAAAATCAAAACCCCACAATGTTTCATGAGCCAGATAGGCAGTCTAAGCATATAAAGTCTAGCAATAACAGCAACCTGTGGGGAATCGAAACACATAAATATTGAGCATCTTCAAATGTGTATGATTTCCCGAAAAGGCTGCTCTTATTTCCACCACTTTCCACCTTGAGTGCTGAGTAAATAAGCTCTCACTGCCTCCAAGACATCAGCCTCCCCAAAACAAAATATTCCCCCCCCCCCCCCAACTGCATTGTGATCCTTTTTTCAAAAACCTATGGGGTAACTTAACACATTTAAGATAAGCTTCTCCCATAACTTCACTACATTCACTGGAAAGATTCTTCACCTCTCTTGTAGAGTTACTCCACCATAATACCCAGGAGCAGGAGAGTTTTATTTTTTATTTTTTTTACACTTTACTGTTTGTGGAGTTGAAAAGTCTCCCAAAATTCAAAGTTGAGTTGGAACACTCTCAATATCTTAGCATTTTTTTTTAAAATACTAGGTTTGGAAGGATCTGAATCCAAACAGCATACAAGTCTGTGGGGGGAATTTGGGTTGTGTTTAATGGCTCTGGAAAACAATTAGACTAAACTAAATTCCTCCAAAACACCAAAAGATGACCTAATGTAAGAGGTAATGTAAGCTAATTAAAGAAAAGAAATTATAGAGTGATAATCGAATACCCTATAACTCACCTTTTGTTCCACATTTACCATATAAAACAGAACAGCTGCCCCTTACCTGGTACCCACTGAGAAAGTAGATCAGGCCTGGATGGCGTGCGGATCCAGTAAGTGGGACCACTGGACTACCACTAATCAGTTGCTTGGGACAAAAGATGAGTATCCCTTTAGTTTTTTTTTAGACTGGATGGCTGTTTTAAGTACATATAAAGGCTGATTTAGCACTGTGAGTGGATGCATCTTCACATAGAATCTACTAGGCTGGCACTTAACGGTCAGTAAAGCAGCCCCATAGATTCTATATGCTTGGCACTTAAAGCGTTAAATATTTTTTATTTAGTGTTGCCGACTGTCCCATATTTGATGTGGAATCATGTTATTATAATAACCAGTAGTTCCTAATTCTTGAAGAAGGAAGGCTCTGTGTGGAGAGTTGTCACTGCCTCCTAGTATTTAGTTTCATTCAGCAACTATTTAGGGATAACATTCTTGTTTATGCCTTTTGGTAGTGTATTCTTACTACCCAAAGAATAACCAGGCAACATTGCTTTTGTACAGGGCTATTTCCAGGGTGGGCGAGCAGGGTGATCAACTGGGTGCCAAAATCTTTGTGTAGGCTGGAGGCCCAACTGGAAGTGGTGTGAGGCACGCTACTTCCCTCATCCCCATAATGATCTCCATTGTGAGAAGGGGCACTGCCTTGTGCTAAGGAAAAGGCACAACATTGCACAAACTGGTTTAGGACAGCAGCGGCACCATAGGATGGGAGAGGAGTACTGTAGCTACTGTACTGATAGCTACTTCCCCTGGAAATTGCTCTGCTTTTCAATGCCTCAGCATAGTACAGACAATGTCTGAAGTTATCATTTGCTTTTTGGATTCGTGTTTGAAAGGGCAAACCAGACATGCTGAGTCAGAAAGCAGTTGCAACACTAATCCTAACAAACTTAACTGTTAATTTAGTCAGTTATATGTCTCTTCACTTCCAATGACCCTTTTTGCACAAGTGCCTTTCAGTGGAAATGTAAAATTATTTCATGAGAATTTTCTTTGTAATGTTGGTGTAATGACAAGTATTCGGATTACTTCCGGTTTCTATTGTATGAAAGTACAGAGAACAATCATGTAGATTAATATGTATTTTCCCAAAACACCTTATTTGAAGACATCATAAATACACTCACCACTCACTATTATCCTCAAATTATGCTCGTAACAGCTAGTGGCGATTGTAAAACACAGAATGAAAATCTGGTATGTACAGTCCTTTTGAGGTTGTATTGTAAACCTGCACCCATGCTTTTAAACACCTCTTTTTATGCTTCCCTTTATACTGAACAAGGTAAACTGTTGTGCCATCAAAAACTGATATGTCAGACATTTGCCAGCATTAATATCTCATAGAAACTCTGGTCATAAGACGTAACTAAAATAGTTCTCCAGCTTTAAAAGGATTGTCCAGGATCAAAAACAACCTGCCCCCACAGATGCTCTGTCCAGTGCTGGTATCTGAATACTTACTGCGGGTGGGGATCCAGTGATTCCATCTCCCAGCAAGGCAGCCTCTTGAGTTTACTCCCCCCACACCTACTCTACTCATTAGAATGGTGGCAGTGTTCCAAGGTGGGTTCCCAGAGAACTAGCACAGTGGCGTTCCTCAGAGTGGCTTCACACCCCCTAACAAGCCTACTCTATTTATTGAAACAGAGGGGGTGTGCCGAGGCAGGGTACAAAAGATTTGGGGAAGACAGAAGGTAAGAAGTATAGACATCCTCTATACTTGCCTGCCTTTTAGTTTGAATGCTGGGGGGGTGAGAATGTGCACAGAGCTGCTCTATGCAGCCTCCCTGCATCCGCCAACTGAAAAAGCACTGATATCACTGGATTCAGGACAAGGGCCCTTATTTAACAAGGGATAGCGACAGGTAGCAACTGGTGAGCGGCCGGTAATGACGGGCCCCGCCACGAGAACGCCGGCTCCCCACCACAATCACACATTTATCAAGCCGATCATGCTTAGCGACTGAGATAGCGCCAGATAGCCACTCATTCATCCTTATTCCAGCCTCAGCCCACAGCGCCAGGGTCCGACCTTGAACAGCGACATGTATGACCTCTCGCTACCTGGCGCTCTCCAATGCATTTCAATGGAGCAATCTTTAAATATTCATAATTAATTGTTATTTATTTATTTTTTCTTTTTAATGTGAAAAATTCTGTGACCACTTCTGCCATTTTAAATAATTTTTTTAAGGTAAAAAAAAAAAAAACAGGTCTGATATTAATGTATTCATATTACAAAATTATTTTAAAAACTTGTTTTTTTTGGTTTCCAAAAATATGGTGGTTTGGGGGTTAAAAAACTACTTTTAACCCATCGCCGCCAGCGCTCTGGGGTTTAAACATGCATTTTACAGCGCGAGAATTGTTTGAGCGTGATTTGTTAATGAATATGGTGGGAGCCGGTCGCTATGGCCAGTCGCTATCATGCGCTCCCATACAGCGCGGAACCTGTCAAATAGCGACTCCTCACCCAATATTCAACATTACGGCAAACTGACTGAGTCGCTATCAACTACTGAACAACGGCCAAGCACAGCGACTACTAGCGGGCGCTCTGAAAATGCCGCTACTGTCGCTCAACTGTCGCTACCTGCCGCTGTTAATGAATCGGCCTCAAGGTAACAGAGGAGGGGGCCAGGGCAGAAGTATTCAGCTTGTCCGAACCCCTGGTGATAAAGGAGAGTGCTATAATCAAGAGTGTAAGCATCAGGAATGTAGGAAGCCCCTGGTCTCTGGACAGATATAGGGGGTCCCTCTGTTTTTTTCTCGACCTTAAAGGCTCCTGCTGGTATCTGTGTTGATTGCAGGCTTTCCCAGCTCCTTTTAGTTTGATCAGGGGACTTCCTCTAAAGTCTGGCATTGTTTCATCCTGAAATGAAAGCAGTTTCCCAGGCTCATTGCCCTGACTGCCAGGGAATGAGAGGGCTACCACATGGAGATGTATTTAAATCCAGGAGCAGGTTTCATTCTGGCTTCCAGGCAATGAAAGTGCCACCACAGGTAGGTTTATTTAAACTCAGGATCAGGTTTTATCCTAGCTGCCATTCTCTATTTGGTGTCACAATAATGTAACTAGAAATAAAAGAAATTGGAGTAGAGGCCAGTGCAATACTAGATATTTATTTGAGCCATACCTCAAACACAACCCAACTTAAAAGCTGCCTATAAGACAGTGTTATTGCCAAAATCGGAACTGGCCTGCAAAGCAAAGACCAGACACTCATTTACACATTACATTGCAGAGTGCCTCCAAATCCAAACAATAATATGCAGATTGCACATTTCACGAAGAATAGAAGGTTGTGCAATCAGAAATGAAATGCACGTGCCAGTCAAATAAGATCCTGACCAACTAAAAAGATAAAAATTCTACTTTGTGGGTGGAAATGAGCCATTTGTCCATCTGGGAAAAATATGAAACACAGAATAACTTGTATAGTTGTCCTCGTGGCAGCTGTCTGATTTGGTCTCAGTCTTCTGAGTTTCCAATAGCTTGCCTTGTTTTCTTCTGTCTACTATAGCTCCACATCCAATTTCAGTTTGCTTGTTCTACACTGGTTCCTAAGTTTTATAATTTCTGGTCCCAACACTGTCTTGGCATGTCTTGTAACACTCTACTAAAATAAGTAGTTAAGGGTAAGTGCCCATGACTCTCAATGGGGTCGATTCAGAGAGAGTGAGAATTCTCAATCCTTTTTTAGGAGAGCAAACTGCCATTCACTTTCATTGTCTACTCGGTGTAAATTCTCACCTGGCACCGAATCAGCCCCAAGGTAGACAATGAAAGTCAATAGCAGTTGTCTCTCCTAAAAAGAGTGAGGATTGGCACCTGGCTCTAATTTGACCCCAATCTCTTAGTGGAGTATGGCCTACCAGGCTACCTAGCTCTCTTGGCACTGCTAGTCTAAGGAGTCCTCACTAACTTTCATTACCTCACCTACTTCCCTACCTATTACAGTTGTCCTAGATTGCCAGAGATGTCTCTCAAAAATGCTTGTGTATGGCTAACTTGGATGTCTTCAATAATGCCACAACAGGCTGAAGCTTTAGAACTTGATGGATTGATTCGGTTGGAGGTCTGGTTCAAATTGAACCTTTCTGTCCTGTAGATAATCTTTAACATAACCTTATACGCAGCTATGCAGATTTAGTAAAGGTCTAGTAAAACTAGCCATGTCATCTGTTGTCTTTATTTATTTTTAGATTTTTGTTTATTTCAAGTTATTAATAGCATTCACAGCATGGAGTTGACTAAACTTAGATTTTAGATAGCACGTGCGTGCGTGAACTCGGTTTGATTAACAGATGCAATGCCTGCTATGTTTACATATCTTTGCAGAACAGAGGCAGGAAGAATAGATTGGACCCTTAATTGATAACATAATGATTCATCACTAATGGTTTGTTTCTATTCATAGGTCAAGTACATTGTAGGAAAGTTTAAAAGGGAAACCTGGTCAGATAAATACCAAAAACAATATAATGACATCACATCTTTTGTCGAGGTAATACTAGCAAACAATTTAAGGGACAGGATGAGGAAAATTAGCTCATTTAGCTAATTTAGAGTATCTTGGATGGTTTTGTTATCAGGACACTTTCCATCTATGTTCTCCTCGCTTGCTTTGTCCTGATGACATTGACCAGAATAATTACTCACATAGACGACTGTCATGGAACTTGCATATGTCACAAATAATCAGAATGTCAAGAATGACTTTATATTATCTTCCGTAACTTCTTCCGATTAACAAACTATACACTCTATGCATTCTATCAAATTTATTTAGCTGTACGAAAATCTAAGCATTATGAGATTAAGCATTTAAGGAATCTGTCGTAAAAATAGTCCAATAGTAAAAATCTGTATCAACAAACTAGATAGTGAGAAAGCAATAGGTTGTTAAAAAACACAGTGAAAGAAAGAAATAAGCAGGGTGGGCTTTTGAATGTACCATTCCTCTTTTACAGGGGAGAACTATTCACCCCTATCTGCTTGCCCTCTGAGATAGCTTGTGAGAGACAGTAAAACAAATTATTCTTATTACAAAAATTAAAGCTGTTTCAGCTCAGACTAGTCCAAAAGAAAGGCTGTTAAAGTTCAATGGTTCTCCCCTGTGAATGCAGAATGATACCTTGATAAACATCTTGCCTCTTTATTCAAGTAAAAAACGGGCTGCCATGAAATTGTTATTGCAGGCTATATGTAATAAGTAATCTTTTCATCCAGCATATTTGTTGAGACTTTTATTGGCATCCAGTTTTTTTGCAAAATGAACGGTAACACAGACTTTGCCTGTCATTTGAGCCAGCACACAAATCAGATTATGCATCACTGCAATATATAATTCCTCCCTAATATGTGATGTTGCGTCCCTAATATGTGGTAATGCCACTAACTTCTGAACAGGCAGAGTATCTTAAGATGACCACAGCCCTCAAGATGGAGATCTCACAACTGTAATTCTTTTTTGCAGTATCCTGCTTTGCTCTCTTGCCTACGTCTGGATCACATGGTCAGATGAACAAATATTCTATTTTCATAGGAGCGCTTAAAGTGGACCAACACCCAGGATTTTGACTATCCTGGGTATTGGTCCACTTCCCCGGGGCTCCCCGATCGGGGGTGCCCCGCTGTGTGAAACCCCCCAGAAACCCCAAAACTCACCTCTCCCCGCTCCCACGTGGCCGCGCCGTCCAATCGGCGCCGACGGACAAGCTGATTGACAGCGACGTACAAGCAGCTTGCCCGTTGGCGCCTCCCGCGCGTCACTCTTGACGTGTGCGCGCCCGTCTAGAGGAGCGCGAGTGAGGCGGCGGCGGCGGAAGCAGCGGCTGGAGAGGTAAGGTTTTTCGGGGGTTTTGGGGAGTTTACACCCCGCGGGACATCCCGATCTCGGATGTCCCGCGGTGTGTGAGGTGATCGGCCCGGGAATCTTATAGATTCCCGGGCCGATCACCTCAGGGTGTTGGTCCACTTTAAATGTATTTCTACAACCAATAGGCAATGGATAAGGATAGATTGCAGTGTTCTATAAGTCTTAAATAATAGTGTTGTTTTGTAGCGTGGTTTTAATTATTGTTGTTTAAATACATACGGTAGTCGCTCTAATAAAGCTTGTAACCTGTACTACCTGTACATATTATCTACCATACACCTGCATGATGAACAGCCACTCATAAGGCAGCAAGCAGTTTACCTGAAGGCTCCAGGACCACACAAAAAAAGTGGTCTAACAGCCAATCTGTCCCTTGGTGCTCTGAGAGTGAGCAAGCACGGCAAGCCACAGTGATCCTGTCTCTGACCACTGCAGAGCAGGCTCAAGACACATAAAGCTGTAACATAGAATGCCCTTCCCAGCTTGACCCAACTATGACCCAGAAAATGAGGTAACGTCCTTTCTAAGAAAACATAAGGTTTTTACACATAATTGGAGACTTTGAGATGCTTTGAAATGGCTCATCTGATACTGTTTCCAAGGGGGATTAGGAAGGAGAAAGTTAGTGTGTGCCTTGACGAGTACTTTAACTGGGAAGAAGAAAAAACGGAAGAAACAAAGCATGTCATTCTACGCTTACATGGGCAGACTGCTTATCTCTGCCTGTCTGTCTGCCCTAGAGTCAGCCTGCGGTGGATTAACAGATGATTGCTATTGTAATTCTACTAACTGTTAGTCTAAACTCTGCAATTATGCTTCCCTTGGTTCCTCAAGTGCTGCATCTCACCATTCTCAAGCCTCTGAAGCACATTTTGGCTTCTACTGTCTATACTATGCACACTCTACTGATAAGTCAGAAACCTCTCCCCACAGAGCTTTATAGACGTAATGGCCCTCAGCAAATTGCTTGTCTCTAGAAATCATGTCACCTAAGGTGGGATAGTTCCAACTTTGGTTGTAGGGCACTCTTCCAACAGTATCAGAGCCTTAATAAAAATGTGATGTCTTCTGACAGTAACCTATGATGCCAATTCTCTTCCTGTAAAGCGCAAAACTGAATATACTGAATAATTTATATCTCCGTATATGTGTTTTAAAGCCAGTGAGAAAGCGATAATAGAGTGAAAGCCGGTGTACAACTAACAAATGAAAAAAATGATAGTAAATACTACAGATTGAGCTGGATACACGCAAATGTATACTTGCTGTATAATTACTGAAAACATGACAGGTTATATTGAAATCACAGCATAAATGAGCAACTGTTCCTAAAACAATGACTTGAAAGAAAAAGACAAATGAAGGCCATGCTAACATTTGTGCCCAGAAGGTCCTGTATCACAATCATTTTTATCTACTTTACATTTGGCTACAAAAAGAGGAGGGTTCCCTATTTGGTTCTTGTTGTGGTTGTGCTGCTTCTACAAATTTGACCTTCAAAACGGATCACTAGAGATTGTCGCGGTCATAGTCATACATACCTCACATACAAAAATTGAAACTAAAATAACTAGTACAACCGCAGGGAACCTAGTGATGACATTTAGAGGATAACTATCATTTGCCAGCTGGACTGGCGATGCGTTGTATTTATTTTCATTGAAGAAACTTCCCTGCCTATCAGCTAAAAAATCCGTTACTTTCTACTGCTGCAGTGTTAACTTGTTACATTGAGATACATTGGTGGTTATAAAAAATCCTTACAGTGTAACACAAACGTACTTTTGCATTAGGAGAACGTAACAGATTTTTCAGCAGAGACAGAGGCAGAGAAGTGTCTGTAGTGAAAATGATAGTTGTCCTTTAATATCCTCCAATATCTAAATTTGACGTTGCGTATTTGCAGCTTCATAATTCTAAACTCCCAAATGTTTTTGAGATATTGCAGCAATCACAAGACCTTGTGATGAGCGATGGGACTGTCATCAGGCTGATCCATACACAGGTTGTAAGTTGTAACAAAAAAAGAAGAATGTAGTTGTGGGTGTTACGTTGTGGCATTGTATCATTTAACAATATACTCATGTGTAAATAACGTATGAATCAGGACTACCTGTTACAATCTGATAGCTATTTTATTTGCTCACTGCCCCATTGCAAAATATATTTCTTATTTCAAAACTAGTGCATTTAGCCTTAGGAACCTAAGACATTCCCATATCTTTATCAACACCTCTGCAAATACTTTGGCGACAGCTTCTTTTTAATTCTGTGTCATGTTTGCGTACATGCTACCGCTATGTAATTGTTATTCAGTGTGTGACCGATGGCTTCGTGCCGTTCTGCTTGAAGTGAGTTTCATTTAAATAGGACTTAAACCCATTTTTCAAGACTAGCCCATCCTTCTGTGCTGAGCTTGATTTGGGGAGTTCAGTGAAAAATAAGCCTTTTCTACACTCTCCAAATTGAGCATATAAGGGGGTATACTTTAGGTTTGCTTTATGCTGAAATGATTAGCCTTTTGGTACCATAAAACGTTTAATTGTTGACCGTATTCATTTATATTTTATACTATAAATTAACTATAAATCTATCTGCACCCACCGACTCAATTTGGCCACTATCTTCAAGTAGACCAAGACCAATGATTTCAACCTCCCCTATCTGCTTTACAGGGGAATCCTGACCTGGCATGTTCATGCATGTAAAATACACCAGTTTAAAGCATACTCAATCCGGTGATCCTACAGGGCAATATGTAAACATTGTATACTTAGCTACCCACCACACGCTTGCCACTCTCTCTGGCAGTGAGCACCCAGATTGATCAAGCCAGGTCTTCTCTTCACCTGGGTGGGAATCCGATATCCCCCCCCCCCCCGGAGAGGAGAGGAGAGGCCCCAGCATAGGCCCTCCCCCCGCTTCCACCACTGCGGCTAACACTTGCTGACACACCATTTTATTTGAATTTTTAAGAGGCCGATTCATTAATAGCGCCAGGTAGCGACAGATAAGTGACAGCGTTATTTTCGCAGCGCCCGCTAGTATTCGCTGTGCTTGGCCGTTGTTCGGTTGTTGACAGCAACTCAGTCGGTGTGCGGTAATGTTGAATACGGGGTTAGGAGTCGCTGTTTGACCGGTTCAGCGCTGTATGGGAGCGCCTGACAGCGAATGGTCATAGCGAACGGCTCCCAGCACATTCATTAACAAATCACGCTCAAAAAATTCTCGCGCTGTGAAATGCTTGTTTAAACCCCAGAGCGCTGGCGGCGATGGGTTAAAAGTAGTTTTTTAACCCCCAAACAACCATATTTTTTTGAAAAAAAAAAAAACAAGTTTTTCAAAACATTTTGTAATATGAATACATTAATATCAGACCTGTAATATCAATTCTGCACAATTTTTTTTTTTAACCATAAAAAAAATATCTAATTGCAGAAGTGGTCACAGAATTTTTGACATTTAAAAAAAAAAAAAAAAAAAAAAACAATAGCAATTAATTATTAATATTTAAAGATTGCTCCATTGAAATGCATTGGAGAGCGCCAGGTAGCGAGAGGTCATACCTGTCGCTGTTCAAGGTCTCTCGCTGGCGCTGTGGGGTGAGGCTGGAATAATGATGAATGATTCGCTATCTGGCGCTCTGTCAGTCACTAAGCAGGATCGGCTTGATAAATGTGTGATTGCGGAGGGGAGCCGGCGTTCTCGTGGCGGTGAGCGTCATTACCGTTCGCTCACCATTCGCTACCTGGCGCTATCCCTTGTTAAATAAGGGCCTAAGCATTTTTCAGTTTGGGGGGGGGGGGGTCTCCTGAGCAGGATTGGGAGCTATTGATAAATAACTGGTACTGTTGTTAACCGAGAAATGGGGCTTTCACATGCAATATGGTTTTCTTATATAAAATAAATGTTTTATTTAAAATAAACAAGCGACTTAAATAATTCCGCATTGAAAGCTTGAGGTGTGTACTTACAGAGAATGTAAAGGGTTGTTTTCCTTGAAAAAATACAAGGTGCTGATAGCATAGTTGTATTTTATCTGAAAATCTCCTAAAGCACTGTTTCAGTTTCAGGGCGTCTCCTATGCAGGAACAGGTGTCTACCAATACATATGTGGTACCGCTGTAACCGTGAGAAATGGGGCTTTTACATGTAATATGATTTTATTGAAAAACATAAATGTTGTATTCCAAAAAACTACAAATGTAAAAAAAAAAAATTGTATTTTGTTGCACATATTTGCACCCAATATTGAGACTACACTACAAAAATGACAAACAAGACATTTTACGTTAAAGCCCAGACTCTTTGGAAAAAGATTTCTGGGAAATCCTTTCAAAAATCACATGTATAGTGCAAAATAGTGAAAAATGGTCTGGCAACAGAGGGTGACAAAATCTCTAGGTAGGCTGGCAGTTAAAGGGTTAAAGGAATATAATGAAAATAAGAACTGTTGAATACATTTTTTTCAAATTCCCGTAGACTTTATTTCGTTTAAAACTGCCTGTACCATATGATATGAATTATCTGTACATCATCTGTCTTGTATTTTTCCTAGAGCAGTGAGTGATGGATCCTGGGCCTGAAGGTCACACTGATAAAGTATATTAAATAATGTGGTTATGATTGAGTTTAGTTGCTGTATGTCATATCCTGACCGGCAGAGCACCTGTACTCTCAAGCATATGTATTTTTTCATTCAGTGAGAGCAACAAATTAGTCATTTAGTGCTATCAGTGGTGTCCTGGTTTGTCTTAGACAATGTGGAAAAATGACACTTAAACATTTGCATGACTCATTCTGACCTTCTGTCTCTAAACCTGTTGATAATATGGTAGTGCATGTTTAAAACAAATTTAGTTTATATTGAAGAGTATATATGTTTACTGGCCGACAAAAATATACCGGTATACGTCTCATACTATTTTGTTCCCACCCCAGCATACTCAGGAGTTTGATCACATTAACATTGGGTTGGCTAAAATACTATCCAGTTATACCTTTCTAGATTAAAAAAATAAATACAATAAAAATGCATCTGCAGTAACTGTTTTGCTTCGGTTCAAAAGTTTTGTCTAAACTTGTCCATATGTTTGGGATTTGCCAGACTCTACATCTAAATCTTATTAAACTGGGGTTTTCTGGCCTCAGGAGGATATTACTAGTAGCCAAACTTTCTTAAGCAGCAAAACAATTTCTGAAAATAATTGTGCTACTTAAAAGAAAATACAAAATGTGTACAGTGGTGTGGGTGTAACCGGAAGTAGTGGGGTGTTACTGGCAGAGAAATGCCACGGGTGTCAGCAGAGGGGTTTCAGCTTGGTAAATGTTATATTACCTGTGGATGTTTCTTCTCTGCAACATTAATATATTCTAACACTGTCAGAATTGTAATAATTGTAGGAACAATGCCAAGCTTAATCGGAAACAAACCTCATGTGTTACAATAAATTAGAGCGTTTAGATAGATCTGAAGAGAGATCTTTCCTACAAATTCTAGTCAGTCCCGGAGTAGGGGGTCAATTCTACATAGTAATTAACTATTAGTTCTTAAAATTCAAGCTCAGAGGGGTGTGTCTATAAAAATAGACCTTTGCACCTCACCATACATAAAATAAATTCTTACGCAAAAGAGCACTTACGCAAACATAAATTGTAGTTAACAAAAGCAACCATAAGGGTCCTCAAAGTACAGCCAGCTCAGTCTGTATATAAAAGAGAAAAAACCTTGATCATCTACTTCCAGTGGTTTAGCAGCCATGGCTGATATTAAACGCAAGAAAGGCGTCTTGCAGGCTTCTTTTGAACTCTTTTAGTGTATTTATAGGGGGTTGGCTGCCCCAACAAATGTATGTTTCCCTTGACCCACGCTTATAAACAGAGTATGTTAAAATGTAAATAATGTATTCGTAATATTGTCTTAAAATGATTGTGTGTACACATAAAAAGAAACAATTTTTCATATTCAGTGTTCTAACATAGCATGCTAACAACAGTCCTCTGGCCTTCACAATGCCAGCGAATTGAGAATAGACAGCCTAGAGCTAGCCAGTACAGCTTCTCAGACTCTTCATCTTTGCGGGAACACGTGTACAACAGGGGGCCCAACTCATCATTGATTTAACCAAGGTCAAACTAGATCACAAAGCAATAGAAGGGATCTGGGCCACCAACACTCTAATGGGGGCCCTAAGAGGAAAAAGGATGGGTTGGCATGAACCGACTATCCTCCACCCAAGGACAGTAAATCAGACAGTACTTTTTTAGAAGATGGAAAAATCAAAAGAGGAATGCTAGGAAATGGACAGACACATAAGGGCCCAGTATGGGGACTTAACAGGGAACAAAAATGTCCCCTTTTCCAGAATAAATGCCCCCAACAAATCATCAGACAATAGCATTTGGTAATCTGTCAACCACTGCCCTAACTAGGGCATAGGAAAAGGCCTACATTTTTGCTCTGAACAACGGCTAGATCACTTTGAAACCATTAAAGACAATAATCTCTTTGCATGGAAAATCTTTTTGAAAACACATTTTGTGGATAGATCAGGTGGAATGTTGGGGGGGAGCTCCTTGTCACCAACCCAGCAGGATAAAAATTGCTTATCCCTATTAGAAACTATGTATGCAGATGCAAAGGGTGAAGCAGCTTCCTCAGCACAAATTAAAAGCACAGTCCCCAAATTTAAAAAAAATCTGTATTTTTTCTTCTCTTATCCGCCAATCCACATATAGCCACATTAACAAAATGATTCATGAATTACACTGAAAAACGGACAGAATTACAAGAGGCAATCAAGACATTACAGAATAACACTAACATAATGATCAAACCGGCAGACAAGGGGGGGGGGGGGGGGGTATTGCAGTAATGTCATAAGAAGGCTATAAGAATATATGCAAAAATATTTTGGATAAAAAAGAGTGGTATGTGGAGGCCCCCACATCCAGACTAACAAGGGACGCACAAGACTACATAGACCTCACTTTACAGGCATGTGAGGCGAGTGTCATTGACAGCACCATACCAACTTTTTATGCTTTCACCACAGTAAACAAGTCTTTGACTTCATCGCCGGGGAGACATATAGCGTTGAGCAGGCAAGCTCTAACTGCTCTAACTGAACAGGCAAGCAAATATGTTGATGCATACCTGCAACCCCTAGTACAAGAGTTGCCATCTTATGTCAAGACACTGGCCACATGCTACGTATACTGAATAACATGATGGCTCCACCTGATGTGTTCCTTGTCACTTTGGATGTGGAGGTCCTATACTCCAGTATTCCTCTTGAATCTGTAGTCAAAGCAGTTGAACACTCATTCCTCAATTAGATCGATGTCAGCCACCATACCGACAACCTTTTCCTGTTAAGATGTGCCCCGTTGTCTGCAAACCTTTTACTGGGTGAGATAGGAGGTTGTGGAGTAGGGATGAAAAATCTATATAACTGTGCCCCATTCTTATGTGGCACAGGTACAAAGATTATGTCTTCAAGATCTGGATGGGCAGTGAAGAGGCCCTGAAAGATTTCGTGAAAAATCAACATTAATCAGAACAACCTTAAATTCACCATAGAGTACAATTTATAGAAAGAGTAAAGCCAGCCAGCGATCGTTTAAAAATCCTTCAAGTATTTATTGTCTTCATTTAAAATCAATAGTCCAACAGGTCAAAGCATTCATCAAAATGTACATGAAGGGCCCCAACGCCAACGCGTTTCGGACAGCGAGTCCTTAATCATGACATCCAATGGAAAGAGTAGATGGATCTTAAATACCTCAAGGTGGAGCTCCATTCCTTCACGCGTTCAGCAACCAGCCTGTTATTCATTAGGGTAATTTATGACTCCCATACACGTCATTCTATCCGAGTCAGTATATTAACCCCAAGAAGTCAGGAATCTTGGTTGTTTTCTGGAAAGTATATAATATTACATTTCCAGGGCGCAGGAAAAAAATTATTAAATTCATTTTAGGAGCCCCACTTATAAATCATCATATTTCATCAAGTATTTAAAAGAGACACACCCATTAAACACAAAGATATATTTCAAAAACAGATTTCATCTCAGTGGATAAATAATTCCAGATTACACAGTTCCAAATATATACCATGATTCGTATTCAATAAAAACTGGCGAGTCTATTTACAGATTAGCGAGTCTATAAATTTTCTTAACCATAACATGGAAACAGTACAGAGTAGACGGCACATGAGTGCTCTTTGATAAATTGTTGCCCAATTACTACTGGCACACGGCTACTCTTTAATACATTGTTGCCCAATCTCTCCTGGCAGCCTCTACCCGGCTATTTCGTTATTAGATACAATGTATTTGTTTGAAAGGGTCATACATTCCTTTACTTAGAAAGGGAGATATCCTTCCGTTTGTCACACAATTTAGTATTAGTATTAGTACAATTTACATAAAGTAATATTTTAACTATCATGAAATCTGAGAATGGCGAAATAAGCACACAATTATACAGGAATAGCACCGCAGGGAACACGGTCTTCAGGGCCTCCAGTGTGCACCCACCATTTCTAACACATAATATTTTATATGGAAAATACATATGTGCAAAAAGAGGGTCATAGTAACAAGATTTTAGGAAATGCATATAAGAAAGCTTGCAATTGAAATCCTTTTTCGACCCAAACATAAAAAGAGTGGCATGGAGGCCCACTGCTCACTATTATGCACGCTAGTTCCCACACAAAAGTCCATGCCATTGTGACTAAACACTGGCACATACTTCTGGGTGGAGAGGCTAGAGATTTACAAATAATCCTTCCACCTCACCCTAGAGTAGTAGTTATTGCAGAAAAGGCAATAATCTGCATTATAGGTTGACAAAAAGCCATTATTCTGAATCCATCGGTAAAAAATGCTGTAAAATGAAAGGTACATTCCCATGTGGAGGTTGCCGGATGTGTCAAAATATGCCAAGAGGCCAACAAATTAAGATCCCAGGAAAATACTTTATACCAGCATTGTATTAATTGTAATACAAGCAATTTAGTATATTTATTAACCTGCCCATGTGAGCGCTACTATGTGGGCAAAACAAATAGAAAACTAAAACAACACAGTTGTTGGCCTATCATTTGGTCATTGATATACCTAGCTGGGTACAGATTGAGGCCGCATTATGTCATCTGTTAGCAGTTAATAACTTATTATGGATTACCCCCAAAAGTTAAGATGATAGGTCACAATACCATTATAGACCACTTTGGTTTGGGATGATGTCAAGTTTTCAGGTAAGCTCGCTTCTCCGCCTCTCCCACTACTATGTATGTGGGGCAATCCTATGTTCCCTCCGGCTCTTATGGAACCTCTTCCACAGCTGGAGAGATGCCGGAATCCTCTGATTAATGGATTGCTTACAGAACTCCACTAACATTTATTTGGATATATGGAAGTTACTCATTTTATTGGCTCCTTAATGAAGGGTAAGCAGGGGCTGGACAAGCTCACATTCTTTGAAACACCTTGCCGACGAGACCCCAGGGGTAGGGGGGCTATCACAGAAGTATACAATTAGCTGTGTTTGGGGTTGGATAGTCAAGGCCCCTTCTATATACAGAAATGAGAGCAGGAGTTTAATAAGAAATGGGATCAAGACAGTTGGCAACAGATGTGAATAACGTCTTTTGGTACCTCAGCATCGGTTATGTCAATTGAGGCCAATGTGAAGATACAAGCAGTAGCCCCCCCCCCCCCCCCCCCGGGTTAAATGAGTCAATCAGCTTTGCTCCATTCTTATAAGATTATTGAACAAAGGTTCCGTGGCTTTGAATTGTTTTCATGTCTTCTTGCACTGTAATGTTGAGGGATAGACCAGGGACATCCCATGTAATACATTTCCTGTGAACATAAACATACTAATTTTGTGAATTAATCCCTTAAAAGTATAATATCAGTTGGAACAGCTTTTCAATTCAACTAATTTTATTTATTATTTATGCTTTCCCACTGTGAGCAGTCCCGTCTATAATGTAATCAGAGTTAATAAATATGTGTCCTGGAATGAAGGATCTAATTGATTCTGAACTGTAACAGGGTGCTAGCCTATTTATTAAATGGGATGAGCTTTTGAGATCTCCGCACATGCTGGTAAGGGGTTCATCTTTATCTTCCTAGGATTAAATGGAGAGTTTGACCCCAGCAGGCAGGGGAGCCAATCGGGTGCAGAGATGCTGTACCCCTGCCCCAGAAGAAGAGCAGAGAAGACAGAGACAGCGGATATGATGTGTGTGACACATCGACCACATCTTGCACCATAGAGTTGGTGGCTAAGCGAGGGCTGCGTTCCGCTGCTTGGAGCGCACACTACCTGTGCTTGATTGTGTAGAGGGTAGTGGCGTCGATCCTGTCTTGTCCTATCAGCTATTAGGAAGCACTGAAGGCACATACACGCTGTCAGCCGCATCCATCTGCTGACAACTCAGTGCTCACAATGCTGTTGTGCCCAAATTGTTTGACCAAAGATGACTAAAGGAATGCCTCTGTCCTGCCCCCTAGCACACTGTATTTATCATCCGATTTCGGTATGTTGTGTCTGGACTGAAGGGTACAAATAATTGATTATGTTTAGCCAATGTTACTAATATGTTAATAACATTTTGATTATGTCTTTTTAATGTTATCATCATGCCAAACAAAATAGAAGTAACTAATTACTAAAAATGGATTTGTAGGGTATTGATTATGTATACCAGACTTTGAAGCAATGTTTTGTTTGCTTTCAGTGGCTTTTCCTATAACTTACTGTGCTGATGAAGCCAGGGCAGCAAAGCATGTATGCAGGATAACTTATCATTACTAAGGAACAGCAATGACACTAATGAGACCTGTGGCGGTCGTAGCTGATTATTCATAAATTGATGTTCAATCTTCTATGTATGGATGAACATTACTGATATTAGCATGCTATGTTAGAACTTTGAATATGAAAAATGTTTTCTTTTTATGTGTACACTCAATCATTTTAAGATGGTACTGTGATTAAATTATTTGAATTTTAACATTCTCAGTTTATGGTCCAAGGGTAACATAGGCCAGTTAGGGCGGCCAACCCCGTATCTTTTTAGATTGGTGTATACGGACCTCCCATTGAACCAGCTAATATCCAAAGGGTGGTGCAATGATACACTGGTCAGCCCAGTGAGACCCAATATGTGGTGTCCTATGGACTGACCTCAAAGTTTTTTTAACTTTTTAGTGTATTACCCATAACTACTTCCTGTGGCAGAATGTTCCATAGTCTTACTGCTCTTACATTAAAGAATTCCCTCCTGTATTGGTATAAGAAGCATATTTCATCTAACCTTAGTGGATACCCCTGTATTATAGTTAAAGTTCTATAGTTCTATACCGTATTTTTCGCCCTATAAGACGCACTTATTTTCCCCCAAAAGTGGGGGAAAAATGTCAGTGCGCCTTATCGGGCGAATGTAAAAAAAAAAATAAAAAAAAAATTAAAAAAAAAAAAAAACTCACCCGTCCCCGGCGCTCCCGCGTTGTCTGGCACACTGCGAGAGGCCAGAGGAGCGGCGGGGGCTCTGTCCCGGCCCCGCCGCTGCGATCGCTGTCTTTTCAGGCAGCAATGACAGCGGCGGGGCCAGAGACAGAGCCCCTGCCGCTCCTCCATCTGCTCCTCCACACGCGAGCACGAAGGTCCCGGCAGTGGGTGGGCGTGGCCTGCACCGGCGCAGGCCACGCCCACCCGCTGCCCGGACCTTCGTGATCGCATGTGGAGATGCAGATGGAGGAGCGGCGGGGGCTCTGTCTCTGGCCCCGCCGCTGTCATCGCTGCCTGAAAAGACAGCGATCGCAGCGGCGGGGCCGGGACAGAGCCAGCTCGTGAATGGGGTGGGCGTGGCCTGCGTCGACGCTGCGGCGCAGGCCACGCCCACCCCATTCACAGAGCCGGCCGCTCAGCGCAGTGGTGTCAGCGGACAGGTGAGTTTAACTTTTTTTTTTTTATTACTATGGCGCCTGCCTATACTAACGGGGGGAGGGGGGTGGGAATGGGGGGATGGGGATGCCACACAGCCTAAGGGGATTGGGGGGATGGGGATGCCACACAGCATTTGGGAATGGGGGGATGGGGATGCCGCACAGCCCAAGGGGATTGGGGGGATGGGGATGCCACACAGCATTTGGGAATGGGGGGAGGGGGATGCCACACAGCCTAAGGGGATTGGGGGGATGGGGATGCCACACAGCCTATGGGAATGGGGGGAGGGGGATGCCACACAGCATTTGGGAATGGGGGGATGGGGATGCCACACAGCCTAAGGGGATTGGGGGGATGGGGATGCCACACAGCCTAAGGGGATTGGGGGATGGGGATGCCACACAGCCTATGGGAATGGGGGGAGGGGGATGCCACACAGCCTATGGGAATGGGGGGAGGGGGATGCCACACAGCCTATGGGAATGGGGGGAGGGGTATGCCACACAGCCTAAGGGGATTGGGGGGATGGGGATGCCACACAGCCTTTGGGAATGGGGGGAGGGGTATGCCACACAGCCTATGGGAATGGGGGGAGGGGGATGCCACACAGCCTATGGGAATGGGGGGATGGGGATGCCACACAGCCTATGGGAATGGGGGGATGGGGATGCCACACAGCCTATGGGAATGGGGGGAGGGGGATGCCACACAGCCTATGGGAATGGGGGGAGGGGGATGCCACACAGCCTTTGGGAACGGGGGGAGGGGGATGCCACACAGCCTATGGGAATGGGGGGATGGGGATGCCACACAGCCTATGGGAATGGGGGGAGGGGGATGCCACACAGCCTTTGGGAATGGGGGGAGGGGGATGCCACACAGCCTATGGGAATGGGGGGAGGGGGATGCCACACAGCCTTTGGGAATGGGGGGAGGGGTATGCCACACAGCCTATGGGAATGGGGGGATGGGGATGCCACACAGCCTTTGGGAATGGGGGGAGGGGTATGCCACACAGCCTATGGGAATGGGGGGAGGGGGATGCCACACAGGCTATGGGAATGGGGGATGGGGATGCCACACAGGCTATGGGAATGGGGGGATGGGGATGCCACACAGGCTATGGGAATGGGGGGATGGGGATGCCACACAGCCTTTGGGAATGGGGGGAGGGGTATGCCACACAGCCTATGGGAATGGGGGGATGGGGATGCCACACAGGCTATGGGAATGGGGGGATGGGGATGCCACACAGGCTATGGGAATGGGGGGATGGGGATGCCACACAGCCCATGGGAATGGGGAGAGGGGGATGCCACACAGCCCATGCTAATGGGGAGAGGGGGATGCCACACAGCCCATGCTAATGGGGGGAGGGGGATGCCACACAGCCCATGCTAATGGGGAGAGGGGGATGCCACACTGCCTATGGGAATGGGGAGAGAGGGATGCCACACAGCCTATTCTAATGGGGGGAGGGGGAAACCCACACAGCCAATGGGAATGGGGGGAGAGGTGGATGCCACACAGCCTATGGGAATGTGGGGAGAGGGATGCCACACAGCCTATACTAATGGGGGGATGCCACACAGCCAATGGGTATATGGGGAATGGAAGGGGGGGATGCCACACTGGATATATGGGGAATGGGATGGGGGCATGCTACACTGTCTATGGAATGGGGGCATCCCACACGGCCTATGGGAATTGGATAGGGGAATGACACTGTCTGTAATGGTGCGTTTTTGATTGAAAATTTTTTTTTCTTATTTTCTTCCCCCAAATCCTAGGTGCGTCTTATGGGCAGGTGCGTCTTATAGGGCGAAAAATACGGTAGTTAAAATTAAAGTTCTCTGTAAATATAAACCATGGGAGAGATCTTTTTATTAAATACCTAAGTTATGTATACATAGTTGTTAGATCAACTTTTAAGTGGTTCTTTCCAGTTGCATAAAGTATTCCAGTTGAATAAAGAAGAGGGCAAGAGTCTTTTAGGTTTTCTAACTCTAAACTAAAACACAGAATTTTCACTATCTTATGTTTCAGGCCCTACTCTTGGGGCATCCAGGTTTGATGATATACATACCCTGATTGCATTCCCACGCCGCAGGCTCTACTCTAGTCAGATAACAAAGTGTTGATCAATACCTGTCCTCATGGTTTCTGACCCACAGTCTTATCACACATGTATGGGGAAATCCAATTAGGTTTTGATAGCCTTACCAACCTTTAATTGAATAAATGTGCACTTTTCATTGGAAAGTCTCCGTAAGCATTTTAGCTCATCATAAAGTTTTTGCCCTGCAGTAAAGACAGAGAAAACACATATGCAGAGTCCTCAGAGACTCTTGACTGTTGAGGCTGCACTAATACAATACACATAATGCTGTTTTATTTTAACAACCCCCATTTATAGCAGATTTTTTCTTTAAATCAGACAGAGGGGTCAGTCATGTTAAACAGTCGAGCTGGTTACCGAGAGGGATTCATGCATCCAGAAGGGGTAGAAAAAGTAAGGCTCAGTCATAATACCTTTGGTGATGCCCATCGATCTCCTTGAATCCTAATAGCTTGTAGCTAAGTAGTAATAATCACTAATTAGATCAGGCTTAAATGAAATCACAAAACTACCACCCTCTTATTTCATGAATGATTAACTGTATGCACATATGTCCTTCATTAATTGGGAACAACACAGTCATGCTGACATTTGTGTGTTCAGTTATATGTTTATATAGAAAAGGACTGTTTATACACAAACTTATCTCATATGATGTCAAGGAAAACCCACACATGCATCACAGGAATAAATTGTGGTAAATGGAGCTAACTCCATTTCACAACATTTAGTTTGAGGGTCACATGTTAGTTCACATTTTTCTATAGGCCTAGTTACATTGAGTTAGTTTGTAGGAATATGACAATGTTCTGTTTGCCTTAAAAAAAAAAAATGAAAAAATGTTACATGACAAACCATAACAACTCAGGCCCACGTGTTTTGCTCTATACCTTTGGCATGATTACAGTGCAAAAGCCTGTATTGTGAAATTTTATATAACTTCCTAGGGGCTTTACAAGTTTAAATACCATGTAGAACGTTTTAATACTTAGCCTTATTTAGTCTTTAACAATTGATTATTAAATATTTTTTCCTGTCTAGTAAACCAGCAAAAGGAAGCTACAGTAAAATTGTTTTTTGGCCAAACCTTAGACCTGAAAAGCTCATAACTATTTGATAACTTGTAACGTGTGTTACATGTGTCTGTATTATATTCAATATATGTAAAGTGTAATTTATGAGTGTTTCATGATGTATGAGAAATGGGGTGGATGACCCAAAAATGTTATGCTTTACTGTTCCCAAAGTCGCACTTGAGTTGAGTCAAATCCATTTTTTTTTGTCTTGACCAATGCGCTGATTTATGCACGCAAAATTGGTGCCAATGCTGAATAAAGACGAATTTATGACTGGCTCAGTTGTATACGTTTTGTCTGTTTTTAATGCCACCGAAACTTGTCATTGAGAACAATAGCCTTGATTCAATAAAGGTAGAAAAAAAATTTTCATGGTGGTAAAAGATTCAATTCATGAGAAAAACAGCCTGAGAATTTCGCTGTTGTTGAATCACCAGCTAAGAAAACAATGAAAGTCAATGGTACTTTTTTACTCCCAAGAAAAGTAGAGAACTGTTTACTCCTTTCTACGCTGTAGTAAAAGCTGCCATTGACTTTCATTGTCTTGTTTTCTAGTGATTCAGTAATAGTGACATTCTCAGGCTTTTTTCTATTAATAATTGGATTTTTTACTACCATGAGAATTTTTTTCTACCTTTATTGAATCGAGGCCAATGCGTACAAATGTTTTTGAAGTGTTTTTAACTGTAAACATCCCCATTTCTAGCATGCAATACATTTGGGCATTGAGCGCCAGACTGGAAGAAAGGTGCTGGGGGGGGGGGGGGGGGGTGATAATTGACATTATTGAAAAATTTACATATTGAAAAATAGAACACCTAAAAGAATTTTTAATGCTACAAAATGCTAAAATCCCATCTTACCATGTTAAATCTATAACAGTGTATATGCCCATATAAAATGACTTACTAGTTCAATCTTCATATTTACCGTATATACTCGAGTATAGGTCGATACGAATATAAGCCGAGGCACCTAATTTTACCACAAAAAACTGGAAAATTTATTGACTCGAGTATAAGCCTAGGGTGGGAAATGGATGTGGGTTCTACCCCCGCTGCCCCCAACTTCATAGTCAGTCTGCAGGCTTCCTGCCTCATTCCCTGTGCAGACTTTAGGGCCTCATTCCCTGTGCAGACTTTAGGGCCTCATTCCCTGTGCACCCACCCCCACCGTACCTCAGCTCCTGTGTCTTGTGCAGGGAGGCGGGGATGATCTTCTCCCCCTCCACGGCCGCCATCTTTACCGGTCTCTGCAGCCCTGCTTCTTCATTCATTATGGGCAGGGGAGCAGCTCCTTCGCCGTCCCCTGCTCTGCTGCGCTGTGGGCTGGGATCGGCCTCCGCTCCGCTGGAGGCAGAGGGACCGCTCACCGCCGCCTCATGCATACTGGGAGGGGGGGGTGTTCACTCACCCTCTATGTCGGCCGCCATCTTGGCTCCCCGTGGGTCGCTGCAGGCGCCGCCGCCTCCTTCCTCGTCATCTGCAAACCCGCCAGCCAGTGTGCGCTCTTCTCCCCGCCATGCAGGTACTCCTCCCAGCACGTAGATGCTTCCGATGAGGGGGATGATGAAAGCGCAGCTTCCCGCTCCCTGCCTGCGCTTTCTCTCTGCCCGGCCGCCGAGCCTCTTCCCGCACTGCCACCACCTCTACACCATTCGAGCGCCAGGCCACGCCCCTCTGTGTCCGAATCTCCGCCTGCACTGACTCGAGTATAAGCCGAGGCGGCTTTTTTCAGCCCAAAAAGTGGGCTGAAAAACTTGGCTTATACTCGAGTATATACGGTACCTTTATTAGTGAATAAAAGCCACCAAACCTATTTAACTCTTAACAGCATGAAAGTACAATTGTTACAGAAGAGTATTCTTTACAATAGAGATATCTGTTAATAGTTTACCCTTTCTATTAGAAATAATGCATAAGATAGTGTGTCGTAGAGAAGAATTTTCATTCATCTGTTTGCTGTGATAACATATAAAGGAAACTGCACAAGGAAAAGAAAATATGAGTAAGTACATTCTTGTAATGCACGCCAATGACTTACAGGTTACAGCCCATCTGTACACATTTAGGATGGAGGATACTCAGCATAACGGGATAATAGGGTATTCTTAGTCGCTGAAAACATTGCATTCACGTGGAAGTCATTGGGAAAGTTATTATTGCATTAAAGTGATAATTTAGCTGGTTAGACATAATCCCCAATAATGTCATTGAAAACATATTTAGCTGTTTTTAAATGAAGTCTAAATGTTTATAACAATCTGCAAGCACTGCTTTTGGAATGTGAAGGATTATTAGAGATGTGTGGTTTATGTCAGTTTAGAAACAGGGACACAGTGTAATCCCTCTGTTGACCATTCCCATGCCTATAGAAATGTCTTATTTATGGAGTACAGGCTTTCTTATTCGATGCGCATAAACTATGTATAAAACCAGTGCTTTTATGCACAGAGCATGGCAACAATAACCCCTTCTGCAATGTGATTAAAGCATATTCCCTGTATCTTTTTACTTGTCTAGACTATGAGCCCAATTTATAAAGTGCACCATTCCATGTCATTTTGCTGAAATTAGTGACGGCTTTGTTTTCGTTTGGTTATATTTCCTTAAGTGTGCATTGAATAGAGCTGCAAATGTCTTTTCTTAAAATGGCCTAAAATAGCTTGCAATGGCGCACTAGGTTTATCACTGCTCTGCCTGTTGCAGTGCCAGTTTGTCTACCTATGGGCTGGATTTACTCTGTTCCTGATCATTTCTTGGCGCTGCATGTTGTATTTGGTCATATTTAACATGCAGAGGAGGTTGCTGGTGGCTATTAGGCACTGTTTTGCGTAATTACATAAAAATTATCTGAAAATATTGTTGGGATGAAAATGTGTCAAATGTTTTAATGCGTTTGATACCATTTTTAGATGTTCAAGCTAGATGAATGCACTGGTGAAATGACCTGGAGGAAAGGGATTTTTACAACCGGTAACATGTAAGCCATGAGTTGACAATTTTGACATGTTACTTTTTTTGCATTTCTTTTTAACATGTTTTTGTTATAAAAGACTTAAAAACTCTTTTTTTCTTTTTCATTATGCTTTATGGCAGCTTAGGCTTCAGTGGCACCTATGGTGGGCTTATAAATAGCTTATACAGCAGCACCGCACAGCGCTGTTAGGGGTCATAAATTTGTCTCTATAAGGCATTCTACTTGGCACTTACTGTCACACTTCTTAAATTCAGTGCTGAATTGCACAGACGCCTCTTTAATCAGGCCCTAAATGATGGATGTCAACACTTTCATCAAAACCTGTAATGTTTTCACTTTTCTGAATCATCAAGTCTTCTCACTACAGCTAAAAAAAATCCCAAACGAGTGTTTTGGCTAGCTGCCAAATTGATAGGATGACAACAAAGATAGAAATGTTACAACATTTTAAAACATTTGTTAATATAGTCTATTTTTAATCATTTCGGGTAAAAACTGTCAACAATGGCATCAAAACTCTATCAATTAAAACTATTGGATGCATTTTCATAACATAACAAAAGATTCAGCTGGAGACACTTGATTTACTTTACTGGTCTCAGTCAAACCATGTATAATGGAATGAGAAAATAAATTATTGGTGCCATACTGGAAAATTGCCCTACTATATTCTAATCAAGAGATTTTCTAATGGTAGCAACCCAATTTAGTCAGCTGCTGTGGACACTCATGCAAATAATGAGAACAGAGTAGACTGGCTGTTGACTTCAGCAGTGGGTTATAGAAAACAGTACCTGTCTGCAGAAGCTGGCTTTAAGCACTGTTAAATCAGTGCCTCTTTGTTTAGCATTCTGTTTGACTGTAGATTTTGCAATATTAGAGCCGCCCATTTGGAAGAGAAGTAGGTTGATGCAGATCAATATGACACTGGAATTTTGGCCAAACAGGTTCAGTTTATACCAAGAAAACAAATATAAGCCATTACGTTACTTCTTCGAACATGTCAAGAGACATATATACGATACAAATTGCTGCAATTAAATAGTCATTGACTTGTTGTTCCCAGAAAGAAATATGGGGAGATGGGGAAAGTGATACCACCGGTGGCAGCCAATTTTTTAGATGTACACCAAGGCAGAGTGGAAGGACTCAGCGTAGTCGCTCTTGAAAGGGTAAGCCTGGGACCCAGAGGGGGGACCTCAAGAGACGCCTGCAGCAGAAGGAACTGCGTTGGATTTTCGATCTTGACACGCAGTCTCCGATGGGACTTAATGAAGATGTTGCATTTACACCTTTTTTAGGTTAAACACAGGGTCTTGGTAGTTGGGCACGATATTGGTCATTAGGGGGAATTCCCCTGTTAAAGTATAAGGGTACAGGGGCATTATGTGGCATCACTGTAATAGGGGAAATAGCTTGGGAGGGTTGGCATGGGGTTTTGGGCGCGTTTTCATTATTGCACTCTGTTGGGGGTTATTTGGTGTGGGGGGGTGTTTTGGGTAATAGCACTGTGGTGTGAAGATTAAACAATAAAAATAGTTTCCTTATCACATTAGTATACTGCATGTCTTAGAATGCGCATCTTCATTCTCTCTTGGTTGGTGAACCGCAGATGGCGTGAGGTTTGAGGCCCCCCAAGAATGAAAGGAAGAAAAATCATATCAAAACATCTGGAGGACTGGGGAAGGGACCCTAGACCCCCTATCGAAGCGGGTGTGCCTGGGAGTCATCATGGCCTGTAGGGTGTGAATACGGTTGAAGGGCCGCCGGGTAGGCCTCCTTAACAACTTTAAACCCACATATAATAGTTGGATCGTATTCTTATAGTTGAAACTATATATTTTTTGCTCCACTTTTGGGGCCCCCTTCCTTGTTTGGGGTGGGGGGGGAGAGTTGTCGGGTTACTGCAATGGGTTAATTAATGTTGGTGGAGTGTATGTAGAGGCCCCTTATGGGAAATATGGGGGGCTCAAAATATAATAATAGAATATGCTGTAGATATTGGCAAGGACATTCATATTAATTGTGGCCGTAATTGGTTAAAGAATAGCCATTGGTGAAAATTATATGTATATAGGGTAATTAGAATGTAATTGAGAAAATATAAATAGTGTACTGCATGAAAAGTTGTATTTTTTGTAAATGTTGTAAGGTTTAAAGCAATTGTGCCAGCTTTAGGAATCATAATGCTCATTGCCAACGGGGATACTCACCTTTCCCGGTGGCTGGTCCTGTGCCACACTTGCCGCCCGCATGTGTGCCGCTCCTGTCTCCTCTTCCCAGCTGCTGTGTGGGCGCTGCACACAGGGGGCAGGGAGTAGATCAGCGGATGCTATGCGCTCCAGCGTGGAGCGTAGGCATCCGCTTCCTGTCAGGCGGACCGACGCACCCCCCGATACTTACCTTTGCCTTTAGAAAGAGGCCCTGTTTGCCTCGGAACGTGTGGGCTGGCCGTGGGGGGCGCTGTGGCACTGTCACCTCAAGTAAGGATCTTTTGTGTTGTTTTCTATGTCTCTTATGCACTTTAGGGTCTGTACCTGAGTATAGCTTTTGCACATGTTCTCTTTGAAACTGATGCACTTTTGAGCACTAGCACCTCAGACATGCTTTACATGGGATATTTGATCATCAGTATATATGTATTATGGGTATTGTTTGTATAGCACTATTTTGTTAAAACAGCTCCCCCCAGTAGCACATCATGGAAGTGGCACTGGGTATTTGTTTTTAAATGGATTTTAATGTTTGCGGTAATGAATAAAGATTATATATAAGCTTTATACCGGAGTGAGTGCAATTGTTAGTCCCCTGGGTCCATTAAAAAAGGGGGGTTTGAGAGTTAATCCTCAGTAGTAGTTGCAGAAAGAAATATGTAGAGCATTTTTATGTCACGTTTCCTGTTTGAAAAGGCTACTGTCACAAGCTTGTGTTAGTCTACTTTTTTCCTACATCATTCACTATCAAAAGCTGTGATTATGAATTTCAAGATATAGATTTCATGGAGATATTAAAACCTTGGTAATTCAAAGTTAAGTAATTAGATTCCAAATATTTCCTGATTTGCAAAATCTTCTCTTTCACTAAAAGGAAATAATAACATGCATAGCGCTTTATCCCTTGACAACCACATTTCACTTGCTTGAAATCACTTCAAAAACATACTAATAATATTGGCTAAGCTACTGTATTACCTAATCCATGAATATGTACAATGTATGCATTACACATTAGAGATTTGGAATTTTTGGAGCAAAGTTTGGCACAAAGGTTTCTGAGATGAACAAAAAACATTGATCTAATGTTATGCCTGTTTGAGAGAAGGCCCTATATAACCACTGCTATAACTTAAAGACAACTTAAAGTGATTGTCTCCCCAATGAAAAGAAACAAAACAGTACTCACCTTTTGTCGTGTGTCACTGATCAGTCCGAGGCCTTGATCATTATGCCCTTGATTCACATCTCATAAAAAGCACTCATGCTTTTTTCAGCTTCAGGCATTAGATAAAATAAGGAAAGATTTAAAGAACAGAGAACATTCTAGTAGTTTAAAAGTGCTCATATGCTGGAAATTAAATCCTAAAACGTTCACTTCATAGTGGTAAAAGATCCACTGACTGTAAATTTAACATTTTCTTTATAAAAGCATATTGCACTAGTTAGGTGTAATTCATTCTCTAACTCCTCCCTTTGGCGAATCACAACTTATGTTATCTTATGTCTTATTCTGGAATAAGTGCTTATTTTCATAAGAAATTTTCAGACAAGTTTACTAAATAAAGGCCTATGAGTACTATTCTGCAAAGACCTGTTTTTAACTCTTTAACTACCAGCCTAGAGTTTTTGCCACCCTAGAGTTTTTTTCAGAAGAGCCTGAAATGTCATGAAATGTCTTACTTAGCCTTGTTTTGGTGTGTTCTCAATATGTTTGGGTGAAATATGCGCAAAAAAATATATATTTTACAATTTGTAATGTTTTTTGTAATAAGAACGTTTTTCAATAAAGCATTATTGCATGTAAAATCCCAATTTATCCTGGTTGCAATGGTATTACATATGTAATTGTAGACACCCTTTTCTGCCCAGGAGACTCCCCCAAACTGAAACAGCGCTTTAGGAGATTTCCAGATAAAATACAACTGCAATATGCGCTATGCGCACCTTGTAGTTTTTCCAGAAAAACAACCCTTTACATTTGAAATACCCCCACAAACTATATATTCTCTGGTACACACTTCAAGATTTCTAGGCGTACCAGGCTTGGTGATGTTGGCGCAGTTTTCTGAAATTAACCCCTCAATGATTTCTTTGGTTGCACAGGGTTTCCCTGAAAAAAGAATAAAAAAGCAGAATCAAAGCCAAATTTGCCTAAAAAAACATGCAAACAAGAAAAAACAAGTAAAATCTGAAAAAGCAAGGTCCTCCGAACAGAACAATAGCCAACATGCTTAGGTACTGTCAAGGAAAACGTTGCCAAACACCCCAAAGTAAAACATAGGCTTAAAAGTAATTTTACTTGAAAATTTCAACTCTGCAGACAAAGTGCGCATTGCACTTTTTCAACCAAAACAGCCATTTACATTTGGAATACCCCCAGCATGTTATAGTGGTCTCATCTTGCACCAGGGTTTCCCTAAAAATGTATAAAAAGTAGAATAAAAAATTAATTTTACAAAAATATTAATATGTAATTAAGAAAAAACAAGCTAAATCTGAAAGCAGAACAATACCCAACATGCATAGTTATTTTAACTGCTTGCCTACTTGAGATTTTGTCACCCTCTGTTGACAGGTCATTTTTTACCATTTTGCGCTATGTTTAACTGTGATTTTTGCATCAGAGTTTAGGCTTTAACTTGAAATGTCTTCTTTTTAATTGTTCCACAGTTTTTAAATTATTTTTCAGTGAAAAGGTAAAATAAAATATTTTTATATTGTCTTGTTTTTTTTAAATAAAACATTTATTTTATTAAAGAAAACATGTTGCATGTAAAAGCCTCATTTCTCCCAATTCCAAACGTACCCCATATGTATTGCTATATGTGTAGAGCCCCCCATTCCTGCCCAGAAGGCCCCCCCCAACTGAAAAGAGTATTTACAAATAAAGTACATCTACTATCCACACTATAAAGGGTTACATTTAAAACATGATGCATGGTCCCCTCTTCCCAGCATAACCAGCCCAGGGATTAGCTACACAGGGCTTGTAAGAGCAGGGCACAAGTACCAGCCTTGGTGGTCCCCCACCCTGCAGGCTACAGGCCCGCAAAGCCTCTGTGACCCTGGGCTCCTCTGCCCCCCGGGCTTTGGGGCGGCAGGTAGTGGGGGGCTGGGGGTTAAACATTTCACAAATGTTTAAATTTAAAAAACACACAGAGACAAAGATAATTTTTTTTTTATTGTTTCCCATCCCATACTTCCCATCCCACTCCTGCTGCTGCTGGAAGCCATTTATACCTGCTGGTCGACGGGACATAAAGGGCTAATTTAAAAAAATGACATCAGGTCCCACCTCCCAGGAGGACCCCATTTTTGGGGGGATTTTCAAGGGTTACCATTAATAATCCCCCCAAAAATGGCAGGGGGTCCTCCCTACCTAGCATAACCAGCTTGGGGACCAGCTATTTAGGGCTTGTAAGAACAAGGCCCTGCAGGCTACATGCCCACAAAGCCTCTGTGGCCGCAGGCTCGTCTGCCCCTCCTGGGCTTTAGTGAGGCAGACAATGGGGGCTGGCGGTTAATGGCAGGTTACCCGCTAGTCACAGGTGACTTGTCGGCCCCCAATCCTTGTGAACTGGTATAGGGGTCTCATGTATAAAAAAGACACCACAATTAAGTGAAAATTACTTTTATCTATTATTTATTATTTATTTTAACACTCACCTCCTATGCTATGTCCCCTGGTGATCTGCTGACAGCTGCTTTGTGTGGTCACTGGAGTGGGGCAGAGGAGGCAGGGGATCACAGCCCCCTACCGCTCCAAGCTCCCTCCATCAATCACCTGTGGCATCTGACAGTTCAACCTTGGGAGCGGGATGACATCATCTGCCCCTCCCACAAATGATCACCATAGAAGAGCCTGAGGGTGTTTGTAGCCCCCCCTCCTGTGAAAATGTCATTTTTTTAACAGTTAGTGGTGGCCAAGACAGGGGTTTATTCCAAGCCCTCTGCTAAAGCCAGAAGAGCCCCAAGGGGGAGATCAGATGACCCCCAGGTGAAGAGAAAATCTGGCCGGATCGAAAAAGGGGTCAGGTTAGTGTTTTTTATTACTTTATGTGCCATGCTAGCAGGGGATAATGACAGGAACATAACTCTCACATGCTTGGCACTTAATGGTAGGAGAGGCAACTACGTGAGAGTTACATGCTTGGTAACAGAAGAGTTAAAGCAAACCAAAAGTATAAAAAAAAAAAGTTTAGTAAATTGCTTCCTTAAAGCCCTCTCTGGCAAAAACTATTTGAGAGGACCATTCAGATGTTTGGAAAACCAGGCCTATTCTTTGATGCAGAGCTGCATGGGAGCGTCCATTTTGTCACACACATAAGCATGAGGGGATAGCTGTGACAGCAGCAGCCCACACCAAACTGATAGGGATAAATGCCTCAGAGACATGGGCTGCTTGTTTTTATGTTTTATATAAACACACACATACTGAATAACCATCTGCTAGGGGGATTGTTTGAAAGGGAAACCTGCAACAATGTATATTTATCTCTGTTGACTGCAGACTCCCATTCAGTCAATGTAAATAATATGTGTCTTCTAAAAGGATACATTTTATTCAGCTGTGCAGCAGAGCAATCTAATGGCTTTCTACTAGAAACAAAGGAGGACTACACTGATATGTGAGGCTATTTTGACTGTGGGATTGGGTTTTCATAAGTTGGACTCATGTATGTGGCAATATGCAGCATATAATCTGCTATTCCATAACATCTGCATGGAGTTAAGCCCTCTCAAATAGTTTATGTCACTGATTGCCAGAGTGGGGCTCTAGGGGTGCAATTTACTGAACTTGCTTTTTTTGACTTTCTGTCTTTTTTTTAATGAAAGTCTAATGTTTACTAGTTTGCTCTACTCCAACATCCAGGATATCTGTGACTGCTGCAATGAGGCCTAATTAAGAAAAGTAACCCTTATAAGTAATATATTCTTCAGGATAAGAACTCTAACCACACAGCTTGTCATAGCTTAGATCAGATGCTTAACACTCAGACAGTTCTCTCTGCTCAACTATTCATGACAGTGTACCCAAACAGGACCTAGCATCTATAAGACAATAGGTCCACATAAATACCAACCCCCTGGGGCATCCCGACTTTGGATTCCCCCGCCATGTGAAACCCCACCAGTCGCTTGCTAGTCTTACCTCACTGTTGAACCCACAGTGCATGCAGCTCTTGTGTCTTTAGCCACACATTGATATCCATGGCTATAGAAGGTGATTGGAGCAGAGCCGCACCTGTGTGGGAATGCCTGCAAGGTATGTATATCATGTGACCAGCAGAGTTTCTCACGTGCTAGATCAGGATGCCCCAAGGGTATGGACCAAAACCTGGCATAAATAATCACGGTTTTGGTTCACTTTAAGCCAGGAAGTGCTTTAAGCAACCAGTGAAGGGGATATGTGTCTGGAACTTAGCACATGTTTAGCAGAACTAGGTACTTTAGGGATTAAGATGAAGCTAAATGGATCTCATGCACTGTTAATTTATGCAGACTGGAGAAAGCAAAAACCTGAGCTTTATATAAAGATCTAAGGAAAGCATACCATGGAGTATGGAATACAAAGTGAAACCTCAGAGTGTCACATGGTCTCTGCTAATACCTTGGAAGAATATAAAAGAATGAGCCCAATTGGCTCCTGGAGGTTCAAATGCAGAATGGATCATTTGTGTTAATTCCCTATTGATAGGTATTGGAAATGTTCTTTTCACCAAAACATTAACTTCAATGCAGTAGGGAAAATGCCTTAAATTTGTAGTGTCCGCCCTCAGACCCCAGCTTGGCTAGACTGGCTAGATCATCCCTAATTGGAGGGCATTTATCAGTCATTGAGAATAGTTGGAATGTTTTTTTTACTTACCTTGTTACCTTGTAACTGCCTTGTAACTTTTCAACAAATGTTCATAGCTTTAATCAGACTTTAGGGCTCAGATGTAGTTTCAACAAGAGCTAAGAAAACTAACAGTCAAGAACATAAAAAAGTAGTATGTGATATATTGTAAGAACGCAGATAAACAGGTGCATGGGTATGATATATGGAAGTATTCTTCCACCCTGTGCAGATATTTCATTGTAAAGTATTACAATGTGATGCTTAGATGCTGCTTAGATACCGTATACCCAAACCATTTACTTTTTATCCTCCTTTTTGCCGAGTCTACACAGGTGACTTATGTGTCTGAAGCTGTTCAAGCTCTGCAGTCATCCTGTTATCTGCATTTTTTTTAGACTCAAGCATCAATCATAGATATGACTTGGAGCCACCTAGCAGTCTCTTTGGTGTCATATGTTTGCTATGCATGGGCTGTCTTTCTTTTTTTTTTTCCTAGATTTTACAACCAAAGGTCTAGAGAGGGTCAATTGATAAAACAGCTAGCAGTAGACAAGAACTGGTCATATATTGTGTTAATTTTTTGCTACTGCTCAGCAGTACAAGTCATATGTCAGTTGATGGCAAATGGTTGAATGTCACTGCTTCCAGCTGCCCAATTTGTATTTTAGGAATCAATGCATTTAGGGCCTGATTTATCAAGCCATCCGCTAGACTACACCACACTGGTGCAAATTAAAGTGGTGAAAAATATCATTTATACATACATTTGTTACATTGGCCCTTGTTGCTGCACTGCAAAAAACATTTACGAAAACATTTGTGGTGCAGCAACATGCTGAAAAAAATTACTAATTATATTTTTAAATACTTCAGTTTGCACTGATATGGTGTAGTCTGGCAGCTAGTGCTTAAAAATCAGGGCCTTAGTCAACATCTAAGCAGTAGTTACATAAACAGGGCTAAGGTTTCTAGGGCAGAGCCTGTACTCGCCCTGGGCGTCAAGGCTGAAGTGGGCACCTTTATTCCAGCCATTCTGTTTTCTACAGATGAATTGGATTCATTGTTAGTGGTGTGTGGCCATAAGACAGGCCTGGCAACCCCCATATTGGGCTCAGCCATGGTGTGGTGGTGGGCATTGCTTGCTGCTATGGTAGAGGCACAGTGTGCCACATACCTGTATGGGACAGCAGGAGCACCATAGCATGGTGAGGGCTATTTTCAGAAACTGCCCTGTGCATACACAATTCAGAATATCCTTAATTTTGTCCTAAAACAGCTTTACACTGCATATCTGCACTTTGCAAGAAAAGTAAGATAACAATTCTCATGGGTGACAGTGAATGTGGATTGTGTTTAGCTAGGGTCTCTGCAGACCAGTACTGTGCCAGGACAGGTTTATTTCGGCCTAAATGCAGAACCTAAAAATCGGGTGGGTGGAGGGTTGCTATTTTATCAGAACTGCAACAAATTAACATTATATGAAGGAGAAGACATGTGTTTTGTATTCATATTATGATGACAACATGGATCGCCAATAGTCACAAAGATAAATAAATATAAGAGCCTATTAATGATCACATTAGCACAAAACAACCTCAGCAAACCAGACTCTACTTTGTTACTTGTTTATATGTCAGAAGTTCATGAGAGAAGGAAATCTGATAGATATTCATAGATGAAGAACTCTACTAAAACCTTCTATTGGCAGCTTAATATTCAGCATGTCTATTTTCTATTGTAAATTGAATAAAACAATTTGTATTTTTATATACAGGCACTACTTGTGTTTGTGGGGCGGGGTCACCCTGGAAGTTTTCCATTTAGTACCGGGACGGTTCATACCCGGTCTCTCTCTCTCTTTTTTTTGTTCCAGCTTAATATTCAAGTATATTTGCTTCTTAGCTCCAAAAAGACGTTGATTACTGGACCAGGATAGAGCTCATAAAACAATTTAGTTGCATTACTACATGCAAATTTGCCTCCTTGTTTGCCTAGAGTTCAGTTATAGAATATAAAAGTTGTGTTTGGGGGGGGCGTGGCCGAACGCCGGAGAAGATGGCTGCTTCTCCTTAGTGCTCGCCACCTCGAGGCACCAAATCCACCCCAAAGTAGCCTTTTTATAGCCGCAGCGAGCACCCACCTGCCAGCATTCGCCCCACATCACCTGCTTGAAGTCCTCGGATGGGCAGAAACGGGGCCAAGACGAGGGAGAGGAAGACGGGCGGCGAGAGGAGAGGTGCCGCATGCTCCCGCCAGCCAGACATCATGGCGGAGCTCAGGCGGCAGTCCCAGGCCGCCCACCACACGATCGCCGACCGGGACACCCGTCACGGAGGTCAGCCTCACCCGCCGGACCATGCCTCACCAGTACCGAGGGGCACAGTGCGGGAGCCGGAGACGGAGGTAGGAGATGGAGGCAGCCCCGACCACGTGGGCGGGAGGCGGGGGTCCCCGCAGCCGCAACGATCACCCCGGCCGCACGAGGAAGGAGGGAGCACGGCTCCGTTGCCAGGTCCATCGGGCCCCCCCCCCGGACTCGGGAACCGACGGGGGTTGGAGGGGGGACACGGGAACGGACTTCCCGCCCTTGCAGGCGCCCCTGCGCCCTCAGTCTGCGCCCCTGCCTGCCCCATCACAATCCCCCACCCCCCATCAATGGCCACAGCACAGCCCGCAGCACCTGTCGCCTGCTGCTGATCCCAGACCCCCGCAACCTGGCATGCTGCCGAGGGGGAGCAATGGAGGTGCTGGACCCCCACATCTGAGCCCGGCTGGCCCCAATGGAGGCATGGAGGTGGGACTGCCCTTGTCCCTTGCTAGCAGCAGAGACTTCCCTCTCATATTTGAAACGACTCCCAGGCCGGGCAGCAGCGCTTCCTCCCAACCTTTGATTGAAGATGTTCAGGAAGATGACCCGCGGAGTGCCCAGGGGTCCCCTTGCCCAGCTGATTCTATTATACGCGACGAACAGTTGTTGGCCAAATTTAAGCTGTTATTACAACAAGAGTTGGCCGCAGCAGTGTCCCAGCTTTCCACCAGCTTCGCCAACGACATTAGAGATCTGGGTGACCGGACCAACACACTGGAAGAAAGAATGGATGAAATAGTGACGGCCCTGGACTCTGGTGAGTCTTGCACCGCAGCAGTGCGAGAGGATGTGACCCTACTTCAACAAAAGCTGGAAGACCTTGAAAACAGATCCAGGAGAGAAAATGTCCGGATCCGGGGTCTCCCGGAGTCCATGGAGGATGTTCCCGCCACAGTCACAGCGCTGCTTCGTGAACTTCTTCCCTCCATGCCGGCTGAACGCCTGGAATTGGACAGAGCCCATAGGGCCTTAGGCCCCCAAAGATCGGACGGTCGCCCTAGGGACATTGTCATCAGGCCTACATTCTACCGAACAAAAGAGGCCATCCTAGAAGCTTCCAGGGCGGCAACCCACCTTTCTTTCCAGAATCACGCTTACCAGATTTATCCAGATGTTGCCCCCCAGACGCTCCAGCGGAGATGGGAGATGAAACCGGGCCTGGAGATCTTGAAATCACATGGTATCAGGTATCGATGGGGGTTCCCCTTTAGACTGATGTTCTCCCACGCGGGCCGACAATGCGCTGCGGGCTCCCTTGGTGAGCTTCAAAACCTCATACGGGAGCTGGGCATACCCTTAAAGGACCCGCTAGTGGCTGCACCTGACCGGGCGGCCCAGCGGGAGGCCCGACGCCAGCCGTTGCGGCCCATCTGGGAGAAGGTTCGCTCACGGAGGAGACGGGATCGGGGAGTTGGTCGCCGGCCGGTCTCTGACTCTGATCCGGGCTGAGGCCTTCCGGGGCCGGATCGGGTCGGAGTTGATAAACCATGCCCGGGCGCCTGATTTTGGGTGAGCCCTATTGGCCGAACGCAGGCTTCATATTTTTATCTTCCTGAGTCTCGCCTCCTGCTCCCCCTCCTGAGTTCCTTAAGTTTATATGGGTTTGATAAGTCAGCTTTTATAATGTTATATGCTTAATGATAAAGAGTTTAAAGTTGTCTTTCTCTCTGGACTGTTCTGTTATAGTGGCGTAAGCTGGGGGCCCCCCGCCCGCTTGCTGGGGTTGGGCGCCCGCCGTGGGCCCTCGGGGTACGGGGCCTTTAAGACCCTGTGCCCGGGACGGTCTGCGGTGGCGCGCGACGATCCACCGAGCGGCGTGGCTGCTCCCCTCATAACTTGGGATAGAAAGGCGAGCGGAAGGGGAGACAGATCTCTCCCCTCTCTCTCGCGGGGTCTAAGTATTAATGTGTTAATGTGTATTGTTCCTTATCCGGTTGCCGTTTCTCTTTTGCACTGGGGTGGTGGCCAGTGCCTCCGAGTATCACCCCCCACACTGTACGAGTCGTCCCGGACTGGGATGCTTTTGCCCCCGGTGCCTGGACGGCTTCCTGCCCCGGCAGGAATCTTCTGGGTCTTACTTGACCCAGAGGGTCTTATTGGGCTTAGGTCCTTATTGTTTTTTGTTTTGTGTATATTTAAATTGTTCATTGTTTTTGAATTGTTTACTATATTAAGTTTTTTCTTGTCATTCCTTCTTGCTACCTGTCCCCTTCCCCCCCCTCTCCCGTCTAAGCCCCCGTTCCTCCCTCGCTCCCTCCCCCCCCGCGCCTGGTCTGCTCTTTTTCCCACTAGAAAACTGACTCTACCTGGATGGCGGGGCTTAACATTAAATTAATTTCCCACAACGTCCAGGGCTTTAACAGCCCCGTTAAGAGGAATAAAGCTTTCCACTATTACAAGTCCTGCAAGGCAGATATACTCTTCCTGCAAGAGACAAGGTTCTCGACCCACTCCAGACCAAGGTATCTAAGCCACCAATACCCGGTGTCCCATATGTCATGCGCTAGAGAAAAGAAAAGAGGGGTGTTGATAGCCTTTAGCAAAAACCTCCCCTTTATCTGCGGTAAAGAAATCATTGATCCGACGGGCAGATATGTGGTTCTTCAAGGGTCCCTATACGATATCGATATCACTCTGGTCACATATTATACACCCAACTCCTTTCAGACACGCTTCTTTAAGCACCTACTGTCGGTAGTCCAGAACAACACTAAGGGCATCTTAATAATGGGTGGAGACTCAAATATGGTCGTGAACCCTAAGATGGACAGACAGAGAACGGGACAACCCGCTGCTGCGTTACAGGGGGCAGATCCCCACACTACTGACTTTGGTGATCTTCTGGACACACACGGTCTCTGCGATGTCTGGAGAGAAAAAAACCCCACTACCAGAGACTTTACGTTTTACTCTAACCCTCATGGATCCTTCTGTCGGATAGACCACATCTTTGTCCCCCAGGCTATACTCCCGGCAATCATTAACTCTAAAATCTATACCTCGACCTGGTCAGACCATAATCCTGTAATGGCGGCGGTTGACCTACTGGTCCCAGCCAAACGATCTTACAACTGGAGATTAAACGACTCCCTCCTATGCTCTCAGGATACATGCCTGAAGATCCAGGACGCCCTTAGGGATTATTTTGCCCTGAACGTTGACTCAGTCCGCTCCCCGATCACCCTCTGGGAGGCTCAGAAAGCTGTTATGCGGGGTAATATTATAAATATTGCCTCCCTTAGGAAAAGAGAGAGGCAGAAGCGACTCAAAGAACTGACGGCGAAGTACGAGCAAGCAGAGGCACAGTGGAAGAGAGCCCCGAACTCTAAACATAAAAAGATCGTTGATAGGCTCAGGACGGAGCTCAACGCGCTCTTAGATGATCAGGCTGAAAAGCGGCTCCGCTGGGCCAAACAAAGATTCTATGCTAGGGGCAACAAACCGGATACTATGATGGCCCGGAAACTGAAAAATACTGCCTTAGATAAACAACGGCCAGTGAAACTTAGACTTGGTTCAGGTTCCATAACGGCCAATCCGGATAAAATTGTAGCCGCATTTCGGGGGTTCCTATCTACATTGTACTCGGCTCCCCCAAAGGCCAAAAACGCCGACCTTGAGAGATTCTTCGAGCGTGTTGAGTTACCGACCGTGACCCAAGATCATATTGACTTGATGGATTCCCCAGTCAAGCCTCAGGAAGTAATAGCGGCCATTAAATCTACCAAAACCTCTAAGACCCCGGGACCTGATGGTTTCAGTAATCTTTACTATAAAAAGTTTGCCCCCCTCCTGGCACCCCACCTGGCCAATCTCTTCAATGCCTTGTGTGCGGATGCTGCCTTAGGCCCTTGCTCCCTGTTGGCAGACATCTGCATGATACCAAAGCCTGACAAGGATAGCCTGCAAATACCTAACTACAGACCCATATCTTTAATCAACGCGGATGTGAAGTTGCTGGCCAAAGTATTGGCAGCCAGATTGAATACGTTTCTGGAGGAGCTTGTGCACAGAGATCAGGTGGGTTTTGTACCTTCCCGCCAGGCAGGGGACAATGTCAGGAGGGTTGCTCACTTAGTCCACCACACCCGGGCAAGAAGCATCCCAGCTTTTCTGTTGTTCCTAGATATACAAAAGGCTTTTGACACCATTTCCTGGGACTACTTGTTCTGGGTGTTGAAGAAATGGGGATTTGGGCAACGATTTATTGAATGGATCAAGGCCCTCTATAACAATCCAACAGCACGAGTACGGTACTCGGGTTTCACCTCCGAGACCTTTCGGATTTCTGGGGGCACGAGGCAGGGATGCCCCCTCTCCCCGATCCTTTTCATCTTAGCCCTGGAGCCCCTGGGTGCAGCAATAAGGCAAAATCCAAATATTAGGGGACTGGAAGTGGCGGGGGTCCACCATAAGGCTCTCTTTTTTGCGGACGACGTTGTGGTGGCGATCTCGCAACCTCTTACTTCTCTCCCAAACCTGTACACCACCCTGGATCAATTTGCCCGCATTTCCGGTCTAACTATAAATAGCGACAAATCCCAGGCCCTTAATATATCCTTGACCCCAGAGACGGTGATGCAAATTAAGAATAACTTTTCCTTCAAATGGACGACAGAGCCACTTCAATACTTGGGAGTACATATTACGGCGACATACGAGGGTCTTTACGGGGCTAACTATCCACCATTGTTCAAATCTTTAACACAACTACTCGAGACTTGGAGGTCGCACTCACTCTCCTGGCTGGGACGAATAAACGCGGTTAAAATGTCCATCCTCCCTAAACTCCTATACCTATTTAGAACACTGCCAGTACCAATCCCAATGTACAGATTGCGTGCGATGCAGAGGAGAATATTGACTTTTATCTGGTCCGGCGCTCGTCCGCGAGTACCCAAGCGCACCATGTTTTGCCATAAATCGCTGGGTGGGCTTGGTGTTCCTAACATTAGTTTGTATTATAAGGCCGCCCAGATAGCCCAGCTGGCCCCCATGCATTCTCTCTCGAAGCCTCCCCTCTGGACATTTCTGGAACTTCCAGACTGTTCACCAACCCCGATAGATGGCCTATTGTGGATGGATCCGGCGTCCAGACCCGAGACACTTAGCCCCCTAATGAAACATTCACTTTCAGTGTGGGACTCAGTGAAGTACTCTGCCTCCCTGATGTCCCCCCATACCCCTCTAGCTCATCTCTGGGGTAACCCGTCCTTTCCCCCAGGAATGGAAAATAGTTCAACTTACCATTGGTGGAGGGAACATGGGATGACTAGGATAATTCATCTTTTGACAGAGGAGGGGTTCCTATCGTATGACTCCTTGAGAAGAAAATTTGACGTTCCCCAGAGGGCCTTTTTCCAATATCTACAGTTGAGGCATTGTCTAGCACCTCTAACTAGATTGGGGCAACCCTTTCGAAGGTGTACCCCCTTTGAGGAGATCTGTAGCGAAGACCCGTTCCGTAGGGGATTAATATCCATGTTGTACTCCAAGTTGAACAGCATGGGGGAGGGAGTTCATACCTATGTGAAGAAATGGGAGAGCGACCTGGGCCCATGTACATCAGACAGGGGGTGGGAAGAGATCTGGAGTGCGACCTCCTCATGCTCCACAAACATTCTGACAACCGAGACGGCTTACAAAGTCTTGTTTCGTTGGTACCTGGTGCCTAGTCGCCTCGGTAAGATGTTCCCCGGGCAGGCCAATACGTGTTTTAGAGGTTGTGATGCTGAAGGTACCTTTATGCATATTTGGTGGACCTGCCCCATGCTAACCCGTTTCTGGTCCCATATACACAAGATAGCCGGCAGAATGTTTCAAAAGACCATTAAAAAGGATCCCTGGGTGGCCTTCCTTCATTGTAGACCTCCAGATCTTACTAGGAAACAGTGCAAGCTGTTCACTTACTTGCTCTTGGCGGCGAAGCAGACCATCGCCAGAGCCTGGAAAAAACAGATTGTCCCGGTATCGGAGGTGTCATCCAGAATGAATGGATTCCTGATTAACGAGAGGCTTTCGAGCATTCTGGCCGACACCCAGGATAAGTTTCTCTCCATCTGGGAACCATGGATACAGTACACCTGGCCCAGCGCTCCATTGGGTTTGCTCCATTAGGTGTTCGGTGCAGACCGGGCTGCGGGGATTCCCCCCCCCCCTCTCCCCATCCTACCCCCTCCTTGTTCCTTATCCCCTCCTTTCACCCTGTTCAACCCCCATTCCCCCCCTCTTTTCCCCTCTTTATCCCTTATGGTTTGTATAGAACGGTAAATAACTGGCGCAAGAGACAGCGCGACTGTGAACTGATAAAAATTGACAAATCTCGATGCATTTATTGCTTACTCCAGCGCTTATCACATTGTAACCATGCTATCAATCGTTTTATTGTTGAACTGAAAGGTTGCACATTGATATTGGTTTAGATCACGAAAACTTGCTGTACTCTCTGTGTTATTTGCCTCCCCTGCGTGGGAAGGATTTCTGTGTTGGCTGACTATACTTTTCCTTTGTATTGCCTTTTTGAAACGAATAAAAATATTGAAAGATAAAAAAGTTGTGTTTGTTGCATCAATGCATGGCTGCGGGTAAAAGGCTCAGTGAGCATGATGTATATTGCATAATTTTAATTATTATAAGCCTTCCCATCACAGCAAGAGATATAAGTACGGCAATCATGCTGGTTCTCTTCTAGGAGGTGGTTGTGCTTGTAGCCCCAAGTACTCTTCACTCTTTTATATCGCATTCGGCCCTTCTCCTGTTACTTCCATTTTAACTTTCATGAACTAGAATGGCTGATTTATGGCTTATATTATTGTAAAATCCTATTTTCTGGTGGCCTTCCTTCACTTAAACTGTTTTGGAGGCATATAATAAGACACTTAGGCCCTTATTTAACAAGGGATAACGCCAGGTAGCGAATGGTGAGAGAACGGTAATGACGGTCACCGCCACGAGAACGCCGGCTCCCCTCTGCAATCACACATTTATCAAGCCGATCCTGCTTAGCGACTGACAGAGCGCCAGATAGCGAATCATTCATCATTATTCCAGCCTCACCCCACAGCGCCAGCGAGCGACCTTGAACAGCGACAGGTGTGACCTCTCGCTACCTGGCGCTCTCCAATGCATTTCAATGGAGCAATCTTTAAATATTCATAATTATTTGCTATTAATTTTTTTTAATTTTTTTTTAAATGTCAAAAATTCTGTCACCACTTCTGCAATGTTAGATATTTTTTTTAAGGTAAAAAAAAAAAAAAAAAAATTTGTGCAGAATTGATATTACAGGTCTGATATTAATGTATTCATATTACAAAATGTTTTGAAAAACATGTTTTTTTTTTCCCTAAAAATATGGTTCTTTGGGGGTTAAAAAACTACTTTTAACCCATCGCCGCCAGCGCTCTGGGGTTTAAACAAGCATTTCACAGCGCGAGAATTTTTGGAGCGTGATTTGTTAATGAATATGCTGGGAGCCGTTCGCTATGGCCGTTCGCTGTTATGCGCTCCCATACAGCGCGGAACCTGTCAAATAGCGACTCCTAACCCCGTATTCAACATTACCGCACACCGACTGAGTCGCTGTCAACAGCCGAACAACGGCCAAGCACAGCGAATACTAGTGGGCGCTGTGAAAATAACGCTACTGTCGCTCATCTGGCGCTATTAATGAATCGGCCTCCCCGACACTTAATCATAAATTGATACAATTTGGATGCAAACGGGTTGCCATACAAAACTATAATTTCACTTCATTGTCACCACTTTGTCTTTATACAGTAATTATCAGTTATCATTATACAGTAATCACTACTTACGATATGCTGTAATAATTGAGGGCTGGTGAGCCCCGTGTGTCAGAATAACAAGAGGCCAGCATACAGAGGCTTTTAGTTTCAGGCTAGCCACAGATATATTGCCAGGCTAACCAAGGGCACTTACAGTGCCAGGCTAGCCATGGACCGGCACAGTGGCAGCCATGCTGGAGCTTGTAATGTAGGATTAGCAAGGGATTGGTATGGCAAGAACATGTAGTGCAAAGAGCAGAGGCAGGGATGGTTTCCTTGGCCTATTAGTTCAGCAGGTGGACTAGTAGCCTATGTTCAAAATTGTAGATTACAATGCTCACTACAATGCATAATTGCAGTTGTGCTGTAGACTACAATGCATACTAGAAGGAAAAAGAAAACCATGCTTGCCAGACTTTTCTCTCTGTCCAGAGGGGCTGTGGGTTTCAGCAAGTCCCTAAATGGCTCTTCATGGGGCCACACTATATTGACCAGTTTGTGGCTCAGGCTGCACTGCAAGTTCCAGTGGGTCAATCCCTGATTATGTTGCACTACAACTTCCACAGGGCTTGCTGTGTTACATCTTCAGTAATTCGGTATTTTTCTGCATTTTACAGTGCATGCTAACAGAGGGACAGTGGGACAAAATGTCTCAAAGTGGTACTGGTCTGGTACATTTGTCAGTTTTGTTACATTTTTTTTTTTTACATTAAATGATGAATAAAATATATGGTGAATCAGATGTGGCAGCATCTGTAAGTGTAATAATATACAGATATTTTCACTGTGTCATAGGGATATTTGCATGGCAGGAATAGCTGAAATTGCAGCAGTCCACCTCACGAGCTATCCAATTCATCATATTTTATTGCACTGTAAATGCACAGTAAAATGCAAACAGCTGTCAGGAGGAAAGATGTGGCCGTTTTCGTCAGTGCTAATACTTCTAAAGGAATTGACATGAACATGATTATTTATGCTGTGCTCCGTTAAGCTTGCATGTAGCATGCTATACTCCACTGTGTGTAAAGCGGTTGATCCCTTATTGATACCATAGCAATAACTGGTAAAGGAGACATGATATAGGGCTTAGATTGACAGGCTGCATTATTTTACCTATAATAATGGCAATAAACTTAATGACTGAGAAGCTAAGAAAAAGACATTGTAAAGATTTTTTAACAGAGTGCTATAATATCCCAGATAACATGATAGCCAGAATTAAAGATAATCCCAGCTTAACTGGCTGTAAACCCAGGTCTGTGTATTAAGCTATTCATTTTATTGCTTTTTCCAGCAGAGACTGATCATAGATGAAAGAGCAGAAAGACGACATGATATGCCTGATACATACTGGAATAATGTTTTATTTCAATTTCAGTCCTATGCCTGATTTTTTTTCAATCCATGTGAAACCACCGGGAAGCTAATCGAATGCGATAATGTCACTCCCCAAGAGAAGCACATCATGATAGTACTTTTAGGTCAATTAGTTTAAGCCTTTGAAAAGATATCTATATCAGCTTTGCTTCCCATAAATTACTTTGTCACTGAGGTCATTCTGGAAGACCTCTTTAAGAGGCATAGGTAGGCGCAATTAACGCAATATTTTTTGTCATTCATTCTTGCCAGAGCCTCAGAGAGGATTTGTAGTTAAGAGGTCAATAACAGCCTGTCAGTGGCCAGTTTTCTGCAACGTTCAATGAAATGTAAGGCAATGGCTAATTAAATTAAAATGCACTAAGATTAAACACAACAAAGCACAGTCGCACTATGCCAGTGGCTTTTTCAAGTCACTGACTCACTGAAAAACCTCAGTATAGTTTATAAAATCTACAGTCGGTAGCTGTTCAGTCCTGTCAGTAGTTAGTTTATTAAATGATATAGAATGGTACGTAAGCCTGAGCTGGATTAACAGGTCATTTAACTACACCTGCCATGAAAAAATCATGAAGGCTGCCATTATTATTTCACGTTTGAAAATGCTGTCCGCATGGCTGGTGCCTCATTATTTAATGGACATAAAACTATAAGGCTATTGGTAAGTCTGAAAAGTCAGAGCATGCTTGTTACCGGCCAGGGGGTAGGGAAACTAAATCTTCTTTACAAGTGTATCAGCAATGGCAACCCTCATATTTGGCCCAGGTCAGGCTTGCTCTAATGTTATAACGCTGAAACATTATACTACTTGTAAATGGTAAATTGAAATGTACCCACTGAACATCAAAGGAACATTCCATGAATTTTCTAACTTAAACCTTATTGGGATGCCCTGCTGTATGAAACTCCACCTGGGGGTCACAACACTCATCTGCTCCCTCTCAAATGTAAACATCCGATGCCCCCATCCCCACATCTTTGGGTGCTCCTGCGCCCAGCCATTCAGATAGGCTGAGGATGGGATGCGGCCACTCTTGCTCTGTTTGCTGAAGCCCTGCATGTAAGCACAGATGTTTGCAAAGCATTGCAAGGCAAACAGATCTGATTGGATGAGAGCCTGCGCATGCGCCATAGGCCCAGGTATAGTTGAGTGTGTACGTTCATTCTGGGGGGGGCTTCGTACAGTGGGGTATCCCAATTCAGGATGCCCCGGGGGTGTATAGAAAAATCTGGGATTGTCAAAATCCTGGCTTTTGTTCCACATTGTCAGGCACCAAACTGTTAATCTAGGCTTTGTTCCATTTGGAAACCAGTGATCTCAGAACACTTTGTTTCATAGATTTGGGTACAATATATGTAAAGGTACATTTTTAGGGTGATTGGGGAGGTTCTAAACCACTAGGTTTCTTCTAAGCATCTAGCTGGCTGTTAGACCTGAGCACCCCCCCCCCCTCCATTAAAGCAGAATAGTACAGTTCCAAACCTTTAACTTCATGTTAACTCAAATAATTCTTAGTATAAAAAATCCTAGTGTGTGAAATAAAATAGTAATTTGCCATCTGATTGAAAAAAACAGAGGTGGGCTGCATATGCAGCTTTATAGCAATTGTGCCATACCCACCTCACACAGGGTCTAGTTAGTCTCGTGGCAGCTTACAGACTATGTGGGCCTTTTTATTTGTCATCCAGAGTATATCAAATCAATCACTTGGTTTAGGATGATATATCAGTTAGGACATCAAAAATGTGCTAAAATTCCCTTAAAAGCCTAATAGTTTTCTTAATGTAACTTATCAGTGCTTCATAGAAATAGTTGCTACATATTACAATAAACCAATTAATAAGCACCCTTATATGCAATTCCTGTATATTTTGTTTCTTAGGATCAGTAAGTAAAAAGGAACAATATAGAGAAAGGTCATTTATTTTATACAAAACAATATAATATGTGGCAAGTCATGATTGCTGGATTAAATTTATAGGCAACAAGGAAAATGCCTTACAAATGCCTACTTCCCAAATCACTTGAGCTCTGAGTATTAATTTCGCAATCTTTGTTCCTACAGCCCTACTAGCACACCTTGGGAGCGCTGATGTAAAAAGGAATGCCTTTGTCTATATACTCAGTCATACACACTGTAGAGTAGGGCTTTAACCTTTTGTTCCACCTCCCTTTTTGTCTCATTCACAATAACTCAATCTATGCAGGTCAGCGAAAAGCTAATAATCTGCCAACTGTGCCTCACTGTGTAGAATAGAATCTATCTGCGGAAACAAACAGAGCAAGGCGGGGCTGGCTTCTCGTTCCAATAAATCTGAATAACTGCTACTAGGCAAATTGTGTTAAAACCACATAAGAATTCCGTCTACTGTGTGGGAGGAAAGTGAGAAAAATACTATACGTCAATTTAACTCAACACTGCATCTTTTGCCTTCTCTCTTTGACATTTCAGAGGGCACTATAACATGAAGCCGCTTGGACTTATGCCATTGCTCTACTGTAGCATGTAATAGAATCTCTTCAGATTGCAATTTTACAGATTTTAAGGGAATTAGTTATAGCTTTGTATTATTTAAAGCATAAAAAATAATAGTGCCGTCTATTTAGCTTATTTTTATTATTTATAAAATGCCGTAAACCCTGTGCCAGTATCCGTACCTATCCAGCAACTGTATTCCTTTTAAAACAAATTAGTCTGATGAAACTGGTATCCCAAAGTGACTTATGCCACACTGCCTGTAATGGGGTGATTTAGCACAACATTTGGTTTAGAATAATTTTTTCTTATTTTCCTCCTCCGAAACCTAGGTGCATCTTATAGAGCAAAGACTCTGGTGTATATATATATATATATATATATATATATATATATATTTATATATACCTTTATATATATATATTCTGCTATAGATGGGGTGGCACCGCTGGCCAACTCTTCCCTGACCCGCCCTCTTGAGATGGTCCGCGTCCCTGATTCATGGGCATTAATATGCCAGTCTTTTCTGGATTGAGTTTCTGGGCTGGAGCGCAATATTGGGTGGCATTGGACCCTCCCCTTCTGGCATCTTCCCCTGTGGCTGGTGACACTTTGAAGTTTTGGAGCACATTCTGAGTTGATGGGCGTGGTGACGTCGTTGGGGACGATGCTGGGGAGGGATGGGGCAAGCCGGACGGGGAGGGCTGCCAGCGGATTGGTGAGACAAAAGGGCCCCACGGCAACGTCGAAAGCTAAGCTAACACTTTCCTTGCTAAGCTGGGACCATGCTGAGCTGGTGTCTGTCCGACCACGGACTCCCGATACCCTGCCCAGAGGGACGCAACGACCGCACCCCTCCCCCTTCCCAATACAACACTTGTTTTTTGTATACAAGGTCATTAGATGATCTTATATTACTGATTACTGAAGCATTTGGCATAGTCAGGGAACTGACTGTTTACATATACATGTATCTTTGTAGAAAACAGCCATTTGCAACTTAAAAGGCAACTTCTTTGGTCTGTCCTTCTCAGAATGTATCGGTGAATTATGTCACAAACAAGCATATATGTGATGATGTTCTTTCGATACCTATTTGTATAGCTAAAATCTGAATTTATTTTGATGAAACAATAATAGAATGTAACTGACAGCTTTGGAAAAAGCCACAAGGCGAAATGCATCAAGCAGGCTGAATTGTTTCTCAACAACCAAATATACTAATTGAGAGATGAATTATTGAAGCATCTGTGAGAACCAACCCTGTTCTAATCATTTTATTGGATATTGCTGATGCTAATGATTACTTTTGTATAAAAGTAAATTTGATTTTATGATAAACAACAGATGTTTTGTGTGGTAGTTCGATCAATCTGGTATAGACAAACCAGAAATAAAATATATTGTTTGAGATTGAGATGTTGAAGTGACTGATCTGCCAGATATAAAAATACAGTTGGTAATTTGAGAGGCAGATAACCCCTCTAGGGGGACAGTACTAGTACCAGTTAGCTGCCTCTTCCTCTTTATCCTCAGTAGGGGTCTATATTATTTTATTAAACAAATGAGGCGCAGTTCATGCAAGCCTTGCATACTTAGATGAGGCTGAAACTGTGAGAATGAATCTTCGACATGCTGGGATGAAAAGACATTCTTACATAACTTTGCCCTTATCCCTTACAATGCGATCAAATCTGGAATGCACCCAATCCTAATCAGTCATACAGGACATTTTTGTATGGGTATGGGTCTAGGACCCCCCCCCCCCCGCAATCACTGCCCATAATTGCCTATTTACCATACCATATAGACAATTGCATTTTTGCTGCTATGGCCTTGCCAGCAGCAATTTTGCAGACAAGTTCTTGCAATTCAGGTCCAGTGAATTGGAATTGCAATCACTAATGGCTGCACAAACACAGTCTAGACAAAACAGTCTATTTACATTTGTAATATTTAGCAAGATATATTTTATTTAGGCATTTTCACATTGCAGAAATGCCAATATAGATAATGGTCTTCAGTATTTTGTAATGCTTTTTGTATAAGAGTATGTCCTTCCAAATACTATTCTGACAGAGAACAGCACCACAGTATATAAAGTGCTACCAACTGAAAATGCTAATGCCTAACATCAAGACTGTAAGTCTAATATAATTCTTACTATACCTCAGTAAATCTATGAGTATACTTGCAGAAAGACATGGGCTCACTCCTTAATTAAGGATATCTGTACTCAAAAAATAGTAAAGAATGAACTCACCTTAGTTCCCATATAGCACGCTGCACATTCAATACTTACCTGTTGAGATGATACAGCACTGGGCTCTATGTCTTGTCTGTTGCTGAAATACCAACTCCCGCCGACATCAGTAAGGGCAGGCTTCGGAGGGTATGTAAGTCTAAGGCTCAGCTAACCCAGAATGAGTAAATATTAAAGATGTGAGACATGTTAAATGTTTTAAGGTGAGTCTAATGTATTTGTTGCAGTTTAATGGAACTATTGCCATATTAATAATTCATTTGCTTTTGCTTATAATAAAAAGCCATTTATGAGCAACTAAAAAATGTATTCTGACCTCCCCTCAGGGATAGGTTCTGAAACACTTCCCTGTTTTTTTTTGGGGGGGGGGCAAGTCAGGAGGGAGAGGAGGGATAGGGGACAAAGTCATGGAGCAGGGGGACTACGTATGTGGAAGAAGTGGACCATTTTGGGGAAAGAAGCCCATCTGAGGTTAGGAGAAACCACATCCGGGGGAGGAAGGGAGACACTTGTGGGAAGGTGATAAGTAGCAGGGAGTCAAAGTCTTTATGGGGCACTAAATGGGAGGGGGTTCCATGATCATTTAAGGGAGTTTCTCAGGTGTGAAATCAAATGTAGGGGTAGAGGCATGCAAATAGTCATGGGGCCAAACCAGCCTCAGGTCACTAGAGCCTAGACACCACACTTTGGTCCCTCTTCTGCCTCCATGTGTACCACATTGTCTGCAGCCCTTTCTCTTTACTGCACAGCAGTACCCCAACACAGGTTTGGTCTCCTCCATTGCTTTCCTTGGGCTCCTCATTTACTGCTCTGACCAACAGTACCATCCACCTCATGGCAGGACAAAAGGTTGTCAAATGTCTTTAAGTCACTACTTCACCAACCACATCAACTCCCACCCGCACGCAGTGTCCAGCTAGGTTAATCAGTTGTCGGAAGTGCGCCAGTGAGGAACTGAAAGTGGTTGGTGAAATGCAAATTAGTCATTTTAGTAGTAGCTGGGGCCAAAGAGGACCAATCAAACTACAGCAAGGTTACTGACCCAACACTCATGTCAGACCTGAAATATTTATTCTCACTGAGATGTATAAGGGTGGCCTGTGGTAACAGGGGAAAGAAGCATATGGAGGTTTGCTTGCTTGTACAGCTTTATAGTGGCTGGCTGAGGGAGCATCTCCAATTTTACTTCAAAATATTTACTACAAATGTTGACCCCCCCTCCTCCAACCTTACACATGACATGGTCACATCTGCAGGAAATACATTGTTTGCAAATGGGAAATATACCCTTTATGCTTTTAATACACTTACCATTGAATGTATATATATGGATAGACTTGACTTCACAATGTATATTATTTGAAGCCATTGTTTCTGACTAAGCTGTAAAAGCAGGAAAACAAAATAAATGAGATTAAAATACCTTTGGAGGACTAGAGTACAATAGTACTGCCGCTTCTGTTGCAAGCAAAGAAATGTAATGTGGCTTGCATGACAGTTTGTACTGTACCTCTGTTCATAAGAGTAGAATGAACATTAAGAACATTAAGATAGAAGTACAGTATTTTGCCAGAGAGCCCACTCTTTATAACAGCAATATAAAAACACTAAAAGATTAGCTAGAGGAAGTGACACGTACGTTTGGACTTGTCTTTGGAACTTCCATTTCTACATACCAGTGAAACAAATGGGTTTAGAATGCCCATACATGCCTGACAAAGAACAAATAACATGTTATGTTTGCCTGTACCAGTCACCTGCGCTTTCTGAAACTTTCATTTCTGTTAGTTTATCTACAAATAGTATTAACCTTTCGAATACCGCTTAGAAAATACTTTAAAGTGTTCCTGATAAGTTGGCAAAGATAGCAGTGAGGTAATACAAACATTTTGAATTCATAAATGATTGCACTGGGCAGTGATATTACATTTAATACCTTGCTACTAACAAATCGCTCAGCATTATTATTGTATGCTCTGTGACAATCTATAAGGTAGGATGAGTTTACTGCTGGATTCATCTCTTCATTCAGTCACCAATTCTGTTCTGCTTGAAAATCTTGGAACTCAAGCCTTGACATGACTGAAGGCACCTAATCCACCAGCTACTCCCTGGGTGCCATGACTAGGAGAACCCATCACTCTGGGTGTATGTGCACTCACTGATTGTGCTTGTCTCACTGCATGGTTTGTTTAAATGCAGAGGAAACATATTTATGTGTGTGCAAGCATACAGTGCCAATATATGGCCTAAACAATAATGCAACCCCTGCCCACCCCTCCTCCCATGTGCTAAGCCTGGATCTGGCATTAAAATTAACAAAAAAAAACATCTCTTGATTGCCATGATCCTTTTTCAATCAGGTGCTAGGCACAGAAGCTTTGAGTTGGGAACCTGACTGACAGGTCAATCAGTCATCCAATCAAATCCATGGCTGACTCCATGACTAGTCTGTTTCTCAACATTGTTTTTGGCTATCCTGGTAATTGGTCCCTGTCCCCCTGTATGAAACCCTCCAGATCGCTCACTTTCACTCACCTGTCCCCACAGGGCATGTGCGGGTGCTCATCCAATCAGCATTTTATGAGGTGCATACTAAGGGGCAGCATAAACGGCTGCATCCCCGGCTTCCATGTGGAGTGCGTGCTCCCACACACCCGCCTAACGCCCCCGGAATCAGGTAAGATTACTGACGCCCCAGGGGTCTCACATAGCCTCAGGGGAAGGCTAACGGCCCTTGATTCCAGGCCGGCCGCAGGGGGTGATTGGTCCACTTTAAAGCCTTCATTCCAAAGAATCACATTTTATTGTAATATCCTACTTGCCCAACTAAATACTGTTGTGGTATAAGTCTATCTTACATTTCCCCCCTCAACCATTACAATGTTTGTCTACTATCATGCCTTATTATTTGTAATGAGAGAAAGCATGTAACAAAATGTATAGTAGTATAGCTGTGGAGAAATGGCCCAGCTTCAGTTAGGGAACCTCACATATTCCCAGTCTGGAGCTCTTCTTTAAGCCCCTTGTTCTAAAGGCAAATGCACAAGTCCCTTAGCGATGCAGGAAGGGATAATTAGCATGTATATGTGAACAGCTCAGCTCACAGACCGCCTGCTGGTCATGTCACACCTTGGGCTGCAAAGCTGCCGGGCGGTCTGGAAGCTCAGTGGACCTCCTGCTGTGAATCTGTCATAACCAGGATAAAACCGCAGACTTGCGGCACCGATAGAATTTGGATCATATCTCCACATCCAAGCGTCCTAGCGCCAAAGTGGTTACATAATCAGAACCGGCTCCCAAAACCGCACATGGGGATAGGTTATGAGGGAATTGGAAATGAAGGAAAAGCCCGTAAACGGAGATCTAAGGTTCTGAACCACTCAGAAACCTCGGGGTTGGACTCATTGGGAGCGCGGCGTCCAGCCCGATAGTTTGGTACTGCTTACAAGGCCATGTGACCCCCCCCCTGCTCCAAGTTATAGCTTCTAAAAGGTTCTAGGGAAAAAGCTCATTCCAAAATGGTAGGGGGTGCCGGCCCATCCCACAGAGGGGAGGGGGGTGGAGAGCCCTGGCAGCATAAATAGCATGGTCGAAAACAAGGTAATCGTCACTCAACTGGAGGGGGATATGCAGCCAGCATACCGGGGGTGTCCATCATCATCATCATAAGCTCTTGACACACCCCCTTGTGGGAGCTCCCCATCACTGCTACCCTGCAACTGCATACTAAAGGTAACTGCTTATTGTTTTTCTGTGTGATGCACTCTGTCCTGTAACCATCTCAAGAATAGCATATTTGTATCGTCTGTAACATTTCATATTACATCATAGTTAAATGTTTGTTATTGCTGCCTAGTGTGCTTATTAGCATTAAAACTTATATTTAATTTGAGCGGTCTGCTTTGCCTTAAACCAAGAATCGGTGGTTCCTGAAGGCTGTGAGCCTGGTACCCTGATAGGAGAGGGTCGGACAAAGGGTTTTGGGGAACGCGATCGGTGTGCACGGAGGTCCCTGGTTGTAGTCGGACCCCGCGACACCTCGGTCCCCTGACAATAGCAAAGTATGAGCTACCTCAGGAACAGTGCTTCCAGGTAGAGAATCTGAATGAGGTTTTTGTGAACCAAACTGCAGACACTTTCTTATGTGTCTGTAATTGTGTGTATGTTCATTCCATTGTGCAAGTGATTACGGAAACAACATTTTTATTATTGTCTGCCTGTGTGGTCTATTCTTGGTAAACTCTGCCTGCCTTCATATTTGTCTGCAGGGCAACAACAATCTGGCTACATACTCATGGCAAACAAGAATAATTTTCCTGAACTAGATGGCTGTAGTTTGTTAGTAAGCACAAGAGTAACACCCTCTTATAATAAATGATTTGCATGGCTTTGCTTACTCATCGAAAATTATGGTTATTCTGTGGCTCGTTTTATGTATTCTATTATACTTTCTGAAAGTGCTCTTTATCTTGATACTTTTTTGTCTTATTCAGCCGAATTTTATAAACCTTACATGGGCTTGGTCCTCTATAACAATGCTTTCAAACCCTAGCCCCTTACAGCTATCACTTCAAGCCTTGAGCTGATGAGGGATTGCCGTAAGATGCAGATTACTGAAAGCTACAAAATGACAGTGTAGCCAGGCTGCATTAAAAGCAAGCAGGATGTGATGCCACTGTATAGAGCCCTGGTGAGGCCACAACTAGAATACTGTGTGCAGTTCTGGAGACCCTACCTGCAAACATACATCAATCAAATAGAATGGGTCCAAAGGCAGGCAACAAAAATGGCGGAAGGACGTAAACAACTTAATTTGTACAGTCTGTGGGAAAGAAGGGAGATATGAGACATGAGATCTTTAAATGTGTGAAATGGTTAAAAAAGGTTCAGAAGGGATGTGTTTTAAAGAAGAAACTGTATGATAAAACAAGGGGGCACAACCTGAAACTAGTCAGAGGGAAGATTAGAAGCAACAGTAGAAAATATTATTTTACAGAAAGAGTAGTAGATGCTTGGAACAAACTTCCAGCAGAGGTACAATAAGTGAATTTAAACATGCCTGGCATAAGCACACACACGTCTATACTAAAATAAAGAGAACATACTCACATAAGGGCAGACTAAGGGGACCATATGGTCTTCTGCCATCAACCTTCTAAGTTTCTATGTAACGCAAATAGCCTCATGTGTCCAAGAGTAGGTGATGGTTGTATAAATATTAGAAGATACACTAAGCATTGCACCAACCAGGTTTTTGGACACTTGATACACTGATAAGACAATAAAGATGATTTTTCCCACTCTGTCTACTCAAGAAATCATGGAAAATTCTGTGTTTTTTGGTCTGTACTGGTCTATACTGTATACATCAAGTAATACTATTTTCAGAATATTTTATACACTGGAATAGGGGGCTTTTTTAAAACGTGTCTTTCCCAAAAGTTACTTGGTCTTCTGCACTGGAGTCCTGATAATTGCAGTGGTTCTAACCAGGGCCGGATCAAGTGTGGTGGGGGCTCATGGGCACAAATTATGCTGGAGGCCCCAGATACAGCATTTTTTTGTACCAATAGTCCAGCCAAGAAATGTATTGGTGGTTATCTAGCACCCGCCCACTTACTGGACCATCAGATCGAGGTCAGATGTCCTCCCTTGTACAGGTGTGTGCTGCTTGGTACCTCCTGCTTTGCCATTCTGGGTGGGGATGTAGTTGTTTCGCTGCATTGAGCTGGCAGCAGCTGTGCTTGCCGGCTTATGTGCACAGCCGCCGACAGAGTCAGGAGCAGACAGAAAATACCGGAGGCACAGTGATTGGCGGAGGTGATGTCTAGTCTATGCTTATGTACAGTGGTTTTGGGGAGCATTGCACTATAAAAATAACAGATTATAAAATGTTTTTGTGTCTTAATTGCCATATAAATGAATTGACTTTAAAATGTTATTCCTACATAGGCATAGGCATAGACAAATCACAAATTGATTTCTTCAAACGAAAGTAAGACGTATCTCTTTGGGACAATTAATTAAGCAGAGTAGTTTAAAGAATAATTATGGCGTACTAGAACAGAAAGTTATGCATAAAACAAATTAAATGCTGTCAGTTGGCAACATACTATGCTGTAATGACTTGTAATTCACTATTTTACAGCTGCTACAGATGAAAGGGCAAGAGGACATCACAGCTTACTGTAGCTGTCCTGACAACCCCCCCCCCCCCCCCAAAAAAAAAAAGTATGATGTCTTCAGCCAGTCATTATCCTAAAACATACTTCTTATGCGCATTCCACAAGCTTGTCACACTTATAACAAGCAACTTCCCAAACTGATAGCTACCAAAGCTTGATGTTCATTCTTTCCTTTCTGGAACAAATGTGACAGTGCTCACTGACCTGTCTGCTATGGAAGATCAGCAGATCACCAAACTCATGGACAGCTCCTCCTAGACTGATGTCATCAATCTCTCCATCAACCAAAACTACCCTCAGTGCCACAGTTACCATTTAGAACCTGTCGCATTTCTGTCTACAGTATTGCCATGGGGCAGCACATCCTTTAAAAGTCCCTTTAAATATGTTACGTATGTTATGGGCTTGTTATGTAAGAAAATGCTTTACACAGTTATTTCTGGGTGTGCAAGGCCACAGAAAGCAATGAGCACTTATTAATAATATACAAAAAACACAGAGCAATGAGCACTTATTGACCCAACTAAGTAGTGACTTCTCTCAACAGAATTGAAAGGGTTACATCAAACTATTTTGATATTTTACCAAATGGTGGATACACTATTATATCTTTATCCTGTTGTTTAAAGCCATTGGAAATCTGTAGTGATCCTCCTAAGAAAGCCAGAAGGCAACACAACCTTGTACTTGCTGTATTATTCTATTTACTTTATCAGCTTCATATTCCCAACCCCTGTAGCATAATAACACGCATAATACCTCAGGCACTACACATTGTATTGTTAAGAGGACATCTCCAGAAGAATGAAAGAGCTCTGGTGTTTGTCAAGAAGGTTTCATTGTGTATAAGCAACCCAGCGTTTAGAATAGGAAATGTATAGTCCTGTCTGTATGGCCGCTAGATTTATATATACAATGTGAACATGATACATATCTTTCTAGCTTAAATTGCCAATTTATTTTTATTTAAATTGATGTTGTAAAAATAGTACACAACTTACTAATGAAACATATTGTGTATTTTATACCACATTCTATTTCAAATAGCTCCAAAACGACCAGATTAAGGGAAAGCCAACATAGAGAAAATCAACCTCAATACTGGGCATGGTGCATCAGCAGTGGAGTCCAGCAGAGGCTGGACAGACGTGAGCTACCAGCTCCCCCAATGGGGAGCTTAGCCAGCCAATCGGTGTGTTGCTGCACTAATTGGCTGGCTAGCACTCATTTGGAGCCAGAGAAGGCAGTCTGCCAGCTGCTGCTGCCCAGATCCATCTCAACACTGGTAGTGGAGCCCAGAGAAGGCCCAAATCCACCTCAGAATCAGATAGAAAGCATAGCAGTGAAAAGAAGGCTGGACTTGCGCTTTAAAGGGGCTTTATTATGAAAATAGTCTAGTTCATTAAAGCCATATAAACATGCTAGATAGCATGAGTAGGAGTTACCCATACACACCGTGCAAACAAAAAATCAAACCAAGCTCGATGTTTTCCTTTACTGGAAGGAACGTGAATCAGGGGTGGAAGGTTTATGAAAGTACCATTGTACTTTTACAGTGAAAGACTTCTCATCACTAACTGCCTATCCCATGAGGCAGATTGTGGGAAACTGTAGTGCTAAGTGCAGAGGCATCTACACACATCAGACGGATTGCAATAGCAATAAGCCACGAATCCAGCACAGGTTAGATCAGGTGTTCTTCCCTTTAGAAGCAGACTGTCAACATGATCCTCTTTCCTTCCACAAACAAGTTTGGCTGGAATTAATTGGTGCAGGGTGTATAAGTAAATTCTCTTCTTACCATCCATGATAGAGTATTTTTAAAGTAGAACAAAATTCTGGGATTTGTTCCCCCTTCATCTTTTGGTCCACTCCTGAGGGGCATCCTGATTAGGTTTGCCTCACTGTGTGATACCTGCTGGTTCATCCTGTACTCTTCACGATCCAGCGCTCATTATTGCTGCTGCACCAAGCAGCTTGTACGCTCACTCCAGCCTGTGCACAGCCATTCAAGTCTGCCTGCCATGGTGAACACATGGACCACAGATGCCACTGAAGGCCCGCCCAGTCACCATAGGTTTGGGTGAGACTAAGTCACTGTGAAAATAGCAGGATCTCCAGAGCGTACCAGCTATGGGCCTGATTCATCAAGCACAGTTTACCAGAGTTTGCCACATTGACGCAAATTAAAATAGTGCAAAATATAATTTATATTTTTTATGCATGTTGCTGCAGTGCTAATGTATTAGTAGGTGTGTTTATTGCAATGTTGCAAGCTGTTACGATGTTGCCAGTGGTTTTTCACCACTCTAATTTTCACTGATGTTGCATATTTTGGCAGATATGGGTTGATTCAAAGAAACATGTAACAGCTTTGATTTGGGTGCCGATCATCCTATTTTTCACGTCCGCTCGTGCGTTCGTATGAACTTGCGAGTGATTCTATAAGCAAATACGTTTCTATCCTAAAATGTACGTCCGTTCGTATGGCAGTTCGGGAATCAGACCTATGTCAGTTTCCATCCTGAATTTTCCGTTTCATTTCTCAGGTTGCAACATTGGTTTTGCCCTTTTTCCTTTTTTGTCTGGACGTAAATCCTTCTGATCTTGCGGCTGCGCACTACAAACTTACCTCATTAAAGTGCATTCTAAATATTTGGTCTTTTATTTTTCTTTATTTCATTCATTTTGCAGTAACCAACCATTAATGAATGCATTTGCATAAGTAAATCTAACTTTGTTTAATTTTTACTTAACTTGCATTTTTTACTTGTGGATTTAATTTTTATATTTTGGCTTCAAATGGTACAACTTTAAATTTTGTGTGTGGTTACCCACACCCTCTCCATACAGATTGCTCTCAAATATAAAAAAACACCCAGCAACTTCTGCATGTTATGAGCCTAGAAACAGCCAAGATGGCGGGTCAGGTATTATCGGGCAGCCTGCAAACAGAAAGGGCCTTGTGACTGTGTTGCTCTGCATTCTTTGATTTCTGACCTTTCCGTGCCCCCAGCTCTGCTGTGTCTGTGCAAAATACAGCAGTAACCCACATCCTGCACTTTATCCCGCTCTCCTCTCCTCAGTAAGTGTGATGCATCTGACCAAAGATGTGCTTAAATAATTAAACCAAGCAAAGGTAAACAACTACACCAATAAATGCAATCTAAAAATATTATTCTAGTACATCAATTTAAAAATAAATAACAAAGGACATAAGTTTCTTTAATTAACGCAAATATATTGCAAAATAAAGGTTTACATGCAAAGGACTAACTAAGGTCCACATTAAAATGCTTTTATAAGGCATACATGAATCAGGTATGCATTGCCATACAATTTATGGCCTCGGCCATGCTGATACATGCAGTTCATTGCAGCTCAAGACGCGCAGACTCCTCCACATAGCCAAAAAACCTGTTCAAGAACAGCAATACGACTGCTAAAAGGTGTCGGCAGTGGCTTTCTTTTAAAACGTATTTAGAGGTTTGAAAACTGTTCTCTGAATCACACCGAAACACATCCAATTATCCTAAGTTTTACGTTTTCATCCTAAGTTTTAGGATTTGATCCTAAGTTTTACGTTTTGATCCTAAAATTTAGGAACGAACTTGCGATGATCGTAAGAGCATATACGCATTCGTACGTAGGCTCGTGCGAGCCGTAAATGGCCAAAAAAACAGTAAAAAATGACTAACACCCACCCAAACTTACAATTCTCGATACGAAATCAATTAACATTTGCTCTTTGAATCGAGGGGATAGTGTTGATAAATCAGACCCTATGTACCATTATGTCTGTCTCCAAGTCATGTACTATTTAGGCAATGTGGAGCTAGTTTTACCCTAGTTGGAATTACCGTGTTGATATGTGTTGGTATACACAATAGTCTGTATGTATTTTTCTCTCCTGTGTACTAAAATTCAGGTTTCCGTTAAAAATAACAGTACAAACGTGTGTGATATTAAATATTCATAAAGTAATAGTAAAAGGCTTTCCTTGTTTAAACCTACATTTTCTATTAGCAGCTGGAAATCAGCAGCTTTTACATCCTCTAAAGGAAAGAGAAAGACTATGTTGTGGAACAATGCAATGGCATGTCTACTAAATGGAATTCTGTAAGGAGTCAGTATGCTCAGCTACTTATTGCACCTCACTGGTGTGAAAACATTAAAGACTTCTTACACATTTACAAAAGAAAATGTTCTACTTGTGCAGACCTCATTGTGCTGATTTATCTTTGCACTGACCTCTCGGCGTGCTCATCCAACAGAAAAGTATGGGTGTCATGATGAGGACACAAATGGTGTCTCTGGCACAAGAATGTTCTATTAAAAGTATAGGTGTTATGATGAAGGGGTGTCTCGGGCACAAGAATATTCCATTAGGTCCTTTTAATACCAAGGGATTTGTGGAATAACATTTCCTCTCTCACCAGTTACTAAATAGCCCCCTTTTTTCAGATTAAATAAATAAACACTTACTTGGCTTAAACCCCCCCCCCCCCTAGAATGCTGTCAGCCAGTGCAGACCCTCCTTCCTTTCCTCAAAACCTTGTCTTAAACTTTGATGGTTAGGCCATAAATAGAAGAGTTTGTATCCAATATTCCTGGCATGATGATTTGTTACCAAATGGAACAAATGGGTTAGAAGGCAATCAAGGCGATAATGATAAGAAGATTAATTGGAATATTTCGACTGGATTCCCTAAAGGAGCTCTAGAGCCAAATTGTTTAATATTAAAAATCTAAATAAACACACTGGATAGTGAGGAGGAATTTCTTATGCATGTGATTTTCTACTGGAAGGAATAAAATCCGTGCGTAACAGGCTTTTGAGTGTACAATGCCACTTTCACATCTAACTGCCTGTCATCTGAGCTAGGCTATCAGGGACATTAACATTAAAGTGACCCTAATGACGGATTTGCATAAGGGCAGGTAAAAAAAATCATTAAATTAACCTGGCTTTACTGTTGTCCATTGACTGCTGCAGCTAGGCTTTGCAGAGCTGCATCCCCTACTCTAGGCAGGCCATGTAAAGCTGAAAAGTCAGGTAAGGAAACATTGCTTTGATTTTATACTTTGTCTGGTTGGACAATCTCTACTTCAACATCTGCCCGAAGTATTGAATGATGGGTAAAAGCATCTACACACATCAAGAGAATTGCATCAAGAGAAATCCTCTGAGGCCTGTCCCATGTGCCACCAAAATACTGGAGGATCCAAGCAGGAGCACAATTGGTGGGGGTAGAGTTTCTGTCACCAGTGGGGTCCTGGAAATCATATCAGACCAGAGCCTTCGACCCCATGACCATGGGTGGGCAGAGCTGAGTAATATCAGGTGGGCAGGGTCACTCACCTCAATGGAGGTCCCACATGTCATGCATGGGTTGTGCCCCTGCTTCCCTTCATCTGAAATGTGTCTCTGCGACAGTCATATCTAAATGGCTGCAGAAGGCCCATGGAATAGTGGCCAGTGGCTCATGTGCCATTCATCTTTATTACAATGCACCAATAGTACCGTCGGGGTGATGTATACATTGCTGGGCGGAAGCTGTAATATTTCTGGGGGGTGCTTTATATATTGCTTGGGGAAGGGGTGCTGCATATATTGCTGGGGTGATGTATATATTACTGGGGGTGCTGTATATATTGGGGTGCTGGAATTATATTGCTACAGGGGTGTTATATATATTTCTTTAGGAATGCTGTATATATTGCTGGGTGGGTGCTGTATATATTGCTAGGGGGGCTATATATATTGATGGGTTGCTGTATATATTGCTGGGTGAAAGCTGTATATATTGCTGGGGGGTGCTGCATATATTGCTTGGGGAAGGGGTGCTGCATATATTGCTGGGGGGTGCTGTATATATTGCTTGGGGGTGCTTTATATATTGCTTGGGGTGATGTATATATTACTGGGGGTGCTGTATATATTGGGGTGCTGGAATTATATTGCTACAGGGGTGTTATATATATTTCTTTAGGAATGCTGTATATATTGCTGGGTGGGTGCTGTATATATTGCTAGGGGGTGCTATATATATTGATAGGGTGCTGTATATATTGCTGGGTGGAAGCTGTATATATTGCTAGGGGGGTGCTATATATATTGATGGGGTGCTGTATATGTTGCTGGATGGAAGCTGTATATATTGCTGGGGGGTGCTGCATATATTGCTTGGGGAAGGGGTGCTGCATATATTGCTGGGGGGTGCTGTATATATTGCTTGGGGGTGCTTTATATATTGCTTGGGGAAGGGGTGCTGCATATATTGCTGGGGGTTCTGTATATATTGCTGAGGTGGAGGTACTGTATTGCTCGGGAATGCTGTATATATTGCTGGGGGTGCTGCATATATTGGGGTACTGTAATTATATTGCTAGGGGGATGCTATATATATTGCTTGAGGAGTGCTGTATAAATTGCTGGGTGGGTGCTGTATATATTGCTAGGGGGTGCTGTATATATTTATGGGGTGCTGTAAATATTTCCGGATGGTGCTGTATATATTGCTGGTGGTGCTGTATGTATTGCTTGAGGAGTGCTGTATATCATGCTGGGGGGTGCTGTATATATTGTTTAGTTGCTGTAATTATATTGCTAGGGGGGGCGATGTATATATTACTGGGGGTGCTGTATATATTGCTCGGGAAGTGCTGTATATATTGCTGGATGGGTGCTGTATATATTGCTTGAGGAGTGCTGTAAATATTGCTGGGGGTGCTGTATATATTGTTGAGTTGCTGTAATTATATTGCTGGGGGGGCAATGTATATATTACTGGGGGTGCTGTATATATTGCTTGAGGAGTGCTGTATATATTGCTGGGGGTGCTGTATATATTGCTGGATGGGTGCTGTATATATTGCTTGAGGAGTGCTGTATATATTGCTGGATGGGTGCTGTATATATTGCTTGAGGAGTGCTGTATATATTGCTGGGGGTGCTGTATATATTGCTGGATGGGTGCTGTATATATTGCTTGAGGAGTGCTGTATATATTGCTGGATGGGTGCTGTATATATTGCTAGGGGGGAGATGTATATATTACTGGGGGTGCTGTATATATTGCTGGTGGTGCTGTATATATTGCTTGAGGAGTGCTGTATATATTGCTGTCAAAATCCTGGGTTTTGGTCCAGAAGAACATGAACGTTCTGGGACTGGGCAATGATGTAAGGGTTTATATATTGGCTGCTAAAATGAACATTTCATGCAATGGTGATCTAGTCTAAGATATATACAATGGCACATTGCTCTCTGGTGATAAATATGTCTTTTAATCTCTACCCTGAGATATGACTGGAACAGAAATCACTTCTCGAGCAGAATTGCTGCTTCATGCCCACAAGTCAAACCAGTCTTATAAATTCTATTAGTAGAGCCTTCTTCTTTCATGTGCCATGCACAGTGCTCCGCAAGATGAATGGCCTTGATATAAGGAGGTAATCTCTGATCCTTTCAGATGTCTGCCATTTCCTAACAGGCCCATTAACTGATGAAAATTATGCACCCTTTAGGTCACAATATTTAGTGTTTTCTATTTCGCAGTAAACAGTGCCATTTTCTATACTCCTCTTATAAATAATAGAAAAGCCGAAGGAGTTCTTGGTGTAACAGCTGCTATTGTGCTGCTATTATTTTTCTCTGAGCATGCATCGTCTTTCATGTATATGTACGACAACAATAAAACATAAACTATCTGGAGGATAGTAAATAACTAAGTAATTATAATGCTATAGATGGCTGTAAACTGCTGCTCCAAGTAAAACATAGTGACTCAGCATCTTTATCAAATTCTATAGGGTAATCATTAGAAAGCTAATAGCCCTGCGAGGCATCTCTTTTCCAAGATAGAAAGCCTCTCCAGGCCCCTCCATCCTAAAACTGAGAGCTTTTTCAGCCTTAAAAAAATGCCCTATAGGGTTTGGTTAAATACAAACCTAATTGGAATACATTCTGCCCATTAAAGTGGAACAAAACCCACCAGCGGCCACCCTGTAATCTTTTAGCTGCCCCCCCGGGCATTCTAAGTCCCTCCAGGGTGCTGGTAATCACTTACCTTTCCCCGGTCCAGTGGTGCATGTGTGGGCTATCGCCCAATGAGAGCTGTCTGCCGTGACTATGTAATTCGGCAAACGGCTCCCATTGTTTTCAGTAGGAAGTGTGTGCTGCCGCATCGCCCGCATGCCCGGTGTGTGTGCTCCCGTCTCATGCTGACAAAGGTAAATGTGGCAAATGCCTCTGATTGGCTGCGTGCCCGAGGATGCGGCATAGGAAAGAGGAAGAGTTGAGTTGTACTGGGCACTCGGGAGGGGTTTCACACTAGTCAACAAAGGCAAATTTCCAGGTTTTGTTTGGCTTCAAGGCTAATGCAATACTGCATTAAAATGAAAGCAGGAAATGAATTGTGCATCTTTGTTCTGCATTGTGCAGATTTTTGGGAAACACTGTGTGTTTGGTCTGTGATACAATACAATGCAATGCTGTCCATGAAAGTCTGTGGTTCCAATGGCTCATCACTGGTCTAGGGTCCTTGCTGTCTCCTCAATTTGGGGGCTTCCCACCTCCTGTGTTGTGTAGCTACCAGCCCAATCACAAAAGACTTGCAGGTGTCCCTGCTGGTCCCTACTATGATCAAGATAGGAAGATGCCCCTGGATGCTGGGCACCACTAGGACACTGAGCACAGACAACCCCAATGCAACAGTAAGCAATATTAAAAAATACTTAAATACATTGTCAACCCAAACGTAAAAACTCAAGTGTGTGTAGGAGACATACACGCAATAATGACTGCAGGATTTCACATTCATTCCAGTCCATTGCCTTGTACAGTGACCACCCACTCCCAATGTCCCTGAGGCCATTATTATTATTATTAATATTATGCATCATAATTCAAGGGCCACACCCACATGCTTTAGAAGAGATATCATGAGGTGAAACTGTAAACCTTGCTATCTCAGCCATTTCTTCCTCAATTTAAAAATGGAAGATAGTTTAAGACAGTGCCAAACATAGCCTGACACAACGGGCTAACAATTGGCTTTGCCTACATAATGACTTTAAACCTAAAACAGTCTACAGGGCTATCCAGTTACCCAATGGGGAATGCCTAAAAAACAAGTGGTGGCAACTTAGAATGTGCTTGCAGTGCTAGTACAAACAAGGTAAATAATAATTCACTTAGGGATGCAGCAGTCCTGAGGCATTGTCAGTGTAATTAATGGCATGGCTTTTGAGAAACCACCCACAGCAGTATTCCATGCCATGGCCAAAGCAAGGTATTATTAATACTGAAGGTACTTTATAGGGGCAGGGGTCAGGGTTTTCCATAGCCATTGCAAACTGCATGTTTGAATTAATATGAATATTAATATGAGTAATCTCAAGGTAGCGCTCAGACTTGTTTTGTGGGGATCTTGGTTTGGTTAGTGGCTTGGATAAGGCCTATATTCAAGGTGCTGCTATCACCCTGGAACCCAATCATCTTGACAACCTCAAAGTGGCCTTTCTGGTGGCCGGTCCCTTAGTAAGGAGGGAACTATTACAGTATGCATGTCATCTCAAGCCACATGATGGTTATAGCTTACTCCTGCAGTGGTAGGGATCCACCTTTCTGAGTAACAGGGCATTTAGCAGGAGTTTTATTCTCAGGCCTCTGTGGATCAGATTAGCAAGGAACATGTTTCTCTGTAAATACCTTCATAAAGCTCTACAAGTTGGAAGTCCTGTTAATTGCAAATACCAGTCTTATTCACCCTGCAGTGTGTTTACACAGGCATAAACCATATCCAAGCTGAAAGAAACAAACATGCTGGCTATGGGGTTTATTAGCTCACACTGCTTTGGCTTCATCCCCACTTCTGAGTATGGATACAACCCCTTCTACTGCCCCCTTCCACTGATCAGTCTCTGTGTGATAGGGATAGGTCACACAACTGCTGCTTACAACTCCCTCATAGGAAGCATTGCAGTGTGTGGGGCAGCCTCTGTGTAAGCAATGGAGCAGGTGAGTGTTCTTACCTCCAGGCAGAAGGCGGGTTATTAAGCATGCTTAGAGACGGCCTTTACCTCTAGGGGTGTAGGTCCACTTTATTTAATCTCTATGCAGCTTGGACAGTCATGCAGGGAAAAACAAGGTTATACTTCACTAATAATGCTTCATGAAGGCACCCAGTGTGATGGACGGGTTGCCTTGTCTACTTTGCTTTTAACACTCACTATCTTAATGAATGTCGCTTGTAACTTTTCTTACCATTTAGCGAATTTCTGAAAATGCCATTTTATTGTAGTGGGCGGACAATATTAGTGGCATTATCGCTAATATTGTATGCGACGATGTAAGCCAAGCAACTAACATTATGCAGAGGGAGAATTAGCAATTGCAGTCTTTTTATTTCTGTCATAGCAGGTTTGCTTGAAAAACACCATTATATTTTGGTCTGATAAGTGGTTACATACTGCACCAACCACGCACTCAGTTTTACGCAGTTTAGGAGCGGACGTAAAATTTAATCTAATCAAATGTCTGATTTAGTTCCCTAAAACCTCACAAATGGAAACACCTGGAGAGTGAGTATCATATGCCAGGCATATGGCGTGCTCTGTACATCTACATTTTCCCATTTCCTCATTCCAAAACACGATCCATTGGCCAGTTTCATGTGTCCAATAGGTGGCGCTAAATACAAAAGTTTGTTTCATAGAACACTAAGGCAAAGTATATCTTTGTTTTCTCCTCACTGGTTGCCCTTAAACAATCAATATAATGTGACATAAACTTCTACTTTTCAGTGATACAGTGATAGATTTGTCTATTCATATCTAACTACATTTAAAAGCACAGGCCAAAATGGGCAATTCCTGGTCAAGCAATTGGGATAAGAAAGATGTAACTGGCATAGGAAAGCCATAGTGCTGTTCACTAACCCAGTATTAGCATCAGACTTCCTGACTGGGATAACCTAAAGTAAGTGCTGGCATATTTGTTCTTTCTGGAGCTGTGATGTGAAATACAACGGTGATAGAAGTCACAGCGCCGTATGCAAATTTGCTGTGATTGTTGCACTGGGTATTGGACGGCCTATGCCAGCACCTGTTGTACCTGACTGCCGACTATCCCAGTGCCAGGGAGCGCCACTTACCCCAGTTTTTCCTGGCGCGCCACAGCATATTCATTTGGTCAGTGTTTCATCATTTCAGTTACATGAAATCTCTGCTGGGGACAAACTTTACAGTGTGTTTAGGCTGTGTTATAGTTGTTGTTGCCCAAATTACACACTGCTAAGCAAAAGAAGCCATGAAAATCAATTTTAATAACCCCCAAGAAATGATATTTTGTGACATCTAGGTTCTGCATTTCCAAGTTTGACAAGTCCCAATGCAAGATCTCTGCAAATAAAGGTGTGCAATATTAATTATAAGCATTAAACACTTATAACAATCCAGTTATGGCCATTGTGCTCTATGGGATCTTGACCTACAGCACCAGGTTTCATCTGGCGCAGCTTCAACCAGATCGCTTGATGCTGCAACCTTTTGGGTGCTAGTGTTAAATAAGACGCCAGCTGTCAGCCACATCGGCTCTGTCATTTTTACCTTTCTTAAATCGCACGCTGAGAGCCACTGAGGCAAAAAAGTGGCGCTGTGTGGCTGACACTTCATAAATAAGGCTCCACTTAGAGGCCGATTCATTAATAGCGGCAGGTAGCGACAGTTGAGTGACTGTAGCAGTATTTTCACAGCGCCCGCTAGTAGTCGCTGTGCTTGGCCATTGTTCGGTTGTTGATAGCGGCTGAGTCGGTGTGCAGTAATGTTGAATACGGGGTGACGAGTCGCTATTTGACAGGTTCCGCGATGTATGGGAGCGCATGATAGCGACTGGTCAGAGCGACCGGCTCCCACCACATTCATCAAAAAATCACGCTCCAAAAATTCTCGCACTGTGAAATGCATGTTTAAACCCCAGAGCGCTGGCGGCGATGTGTTAAATGTAGTTTTTTAACCCCCAAACCACCATATTTTTGGAAACCAAAAAAATTTTGAAAGAATTTAGTAATATGAATACAATAATATCAGACCTGTAATATCAATTCTGCACAATTTTATTTTTATTTTTTTACCTTAAAAAAATTATCTAACATGGCAGAAGTGGTCACAGAATATTTCACATTAAAAAAAAAGAAAACAAATGAATATTTAAAGATTGTTCCATTGAAATGCATTGGAGAGCGCCAGGTAGCGAGAGGTGATACCTGTCGCTGTTCAAGGTCGGACGCTGGCGCTGTGGGCTGAGGCTGGAATAATGATGAATGAGTGGCTATCTGGCGCTATCTCAGTCGCTAAGCAGGATTGGCTTGATAAATGTGTGATTGTGGTGGGGAGCCGGCGTTCTCGTGGTGGGGCCCGTCATTACTGGCCGCTCACCAGTCGCTACCTGTCGCTATTCCTTCATAAATAAGGGCCTTAGTCTCTGGGCGACAGAAAATAATGTACCTGGTCCTAATCTCTTATCACAATATTAGAGTATACCACAATACCACAATAATAAGTATAATAGGTTGGGCTGTAAAAAAGCTAGTACATGTTTTTTCAGATTAAGAATTAAGACTAGGATTAGGACTAGGTGCTCTATTGTAAAACGGACCAATACTTAAAAAACGATATAAATATGCTAGATTATGAGAGTAAGAGTTACCTATACACCCTAAAGCAAAATATTGTATCAAGGTTTTGGTTATCTTTTAGGAATAGGAATAAAATCCGGGGGGGGGGGAGGCTGTTTTTTGAGCATTCCATTCTATTTTTTACAAGGGGAGAACTGCTTGCCTCTAACTGCACTGTTAATGCTACATTATTTTAATAAATACATTACTGTGTTTAATATTTGCCTAGACTTATAGTCCTTCGGTCAGCCTAGGGGCTTACGGTTTGTTTTAACCATGACATTTGACAATTCCAGCACAAAATGTAAATTCAATGTAAATGTTCTGTTCATGTTATCACAAAAGTAATATCTAAGTTAAATGAATTCTAGATTGTAGCAGAAACAAACAGCATAAAAATGGATTTTATTATGTAACGGATTCATCTTTGCTAAATGAGCTTTTGTTTTATTCTGTTGCTGTATTCCTGGTAATGAGCTGAAAGAAATGAAATGTAATGCCATGCACAGTGGTTTAGAAGGAATGAGAAAATACATGTTTATTGGAAGTGTAGTTAAGGTCAGACTAAATTCACAAAGCTTTAAGTTCACACTATAAATAGAAGCACCATCACCGCAGTAGTGCATTGTCTGGCCGCTCTTTTAAAAAAAAATGGATAATTAAGTAGAAAGCATTAGTGGCCGTTAAAACACTGAAAGCTGATTATTCTAATGGCCCGTAGATGCCACCGTTGTAGCGAGGTGGTCCGATTCACAAAGAGTGATTGCTCTATAAAGCATTCCCTGCTGTGCTGACTCAAACACTTGCCTATTTTTAGCCCTCGCCGCCTTATTTCAGACTGTATAATTGGATTTTTAAGCTTTTATTAGCGTTTTAAATGACTGCCTACAGAAAGCTTCCTGTATACTGATTTACATGTTTGCAAAACATCATCAGACAGAAGAGGCAATGTGGCATTATTTTATCTTCTGTGTTGTCGATGCTTGTATAGAAACACCTGATTATCTCCACAGTTTCAGCGGATGCATATTTGATTGATGCATTATGCACTTGGTGATTGAAATTAGTAAACCGTAATAGATGCTAAATAAACTGCCTGCTAGGAATGGAATTTGTTGCAAGAATTCACCTTGAGCTTTGACATTCCATAAAATAAATGCGCAGGACAAGCTAATAGGCCCATGTAGCCAATTTAGCTCTCCCGCCAACCCCTGGTGCTGCAAAGCAATTAGATGCCATGCCATAAAAAGACAGCGGAGCCTAGGTGATGTTTAACACAGTGGAGCCTCCGAGTCCACATGGCCTTTTGCATAATAGCTGCCTCATTTCCCCTTCTTATGTACACTTCATTGACAGAAGCCCTGCCAAGAGAAAGTGACAACAACACAACGGCTTGCAGATGCCACATTCAGACGCAGGAACAGCTCCAAAACAAATCAGTTCCATAAATGCTTTGGCATGTGAATGTCAGGGACTTTCAATTTCATTTCAATTTCCAATGCATTCTTCCAACAAAATAAATTGTCCTAATAGCAATAGTTGTGTCTCTGTAGTAAATAAAGCAAACCTTAAATTGTGTTTAAAAAAACCCAACAATTTAAAGTACACAAAAATGCACATTAATAGGTGGCATGGCCTTATGGGGTAATTTTTGTATTTATTGGGCAAATGAGGCTTAGCTTTGTTGACAGAAGATGACATAAGATTAGTTTGGAGTACAGATCAGTCTGCAATCTAGCCGAGTACCACCTGATAGGATCTTCTATACTGCCAGTGGTACCCCCTACCACTATACTGCCAGTGGTACCCCCTACCACTATACTGCCAGTGGTACCCCCTACCACTATACTGCCAGTGGTACCCCCTACCACTATACTGCCAGTGGTACCCCCTACCACTATACTGCCAGTGGTACCCCCTACCACTATACTGCCAGTGGTACCCCCTACCACTGGTTGGAAAACCCTGCTCTAGAGTTTAGTATAAATGAGGGTTTGAAACTATAAAACATCTGCATATTCTTTTAAAGAATAATGGCAAAAGGGTGCAGAGCAAATGTACATCCATGGTATACTACATGTGCAAGTCCAAGGCAGGCTCCAGGTTTATGCGGGGGGTCCTTTGCAGCTTGCACATCACTTTAATGTCTTGTCCCTTTCTGCTCTGCTGCCACCAATAAGTGCTTTTATACCATCAATCGCCCTCCAATCCTCACTCTTTGCTGCCAGCGATCATCCTATAGTCCTGGCTGTCTCCTCTACTGCCACCAATCATCCTCTGGTCTGTGCTGCTTTTTCCGGTCCTGGAAAATTTAGGGGCCCCGATGCTTAACGCTTGTTCTGCCTTTTCTCTAGTGAGAGCAACCATGCTGCATTTTATCAATAGGGTCTTGTGATAACAATACGAAAGCCTCAGCCAATTCCCTATCCACGGGGCATCCTGATTTGGGATGCCCCGCTTTGTGAAATCCCTAGATTGTCTTGTTTACTCACCTCGCCGGTGATCCCACACTGTATATGCCAGCTAAGGCGGCATACCCGGCTTCCCTGTGGCTGATGCCCACATTCACGCCAGGTATTTCTGAAAGGCTGGTGCACATACACACAGCTGAAAGAGTAGCAGGCAGTGGCTAACCTCCATTTAGCTTTACCAAGGTGCCCTGCTGTATGAGCATCTTCAAAAGATGATTGGAAAAGAGCCAGCGCACGCACTCAAGGGATGGCCTGTAAGGTGAGTAAACAAAGCAATTTGGGAGATTTCACACAGTGAGGCATCAGTGGGGATAGTGAGATTCCAAAGTTTTCTTACGCTCTAAAATTTAGAAAAAATGTACTTTACATTAAATCTCCTATGGGGTAAATACCTAGTAAATTAGACCAAAATCCAGGATTTTAAATATCTTGGGTTTTGGTCCTTGCCCCCAGGGCACCCAGATTCGGGATGCCCCACTGTGTAAAACCCCTTCCCAGGTCACCCAGGAAATTCACCTATACCCGAAAAGGTTTTCCGGATGTCCAAAGTGAAGGAACCTGGAAGTTTTATTGGGATGCATTGTATTAAATACAGCAGCCTTGGAAGAACATTCATTTTTAGCACCTCCAATTTCCCAAACCATGATAGTTTCAGACTTATCCACTTTTTCAGGTCCCTCTTCAATGTAATCACCAAAGGAGAGAAGTTAAGCTGAAACAACTGAACTGTGAGACAACAACAATGGTAATTGTATCCCTAAATATTTAACGCTGCTGGGTTCCCATTTGAGTGGAAAGACCTCTTCGAGACGCGTCTTCTCTTCTTTTGGGATAGAGACATTCAAAGCTACTGACTTTGAATAGTTTATCTTCAAATTTGACAAGCGCCCAAACCGTTGAAACTCCTTAAGCAGACAGGAAGTCGAGATGCGTGGGGTCGTTAGGAAGAACAACATGTCATCAGCATAGGCCACTACTTTCTGCTCCTTCCTCCCAATCTGAACCCCCTTTATGTCAGAATTTAGATTCACCTTCCGCAAGAAGGATTCCAAAGTAACTGCAAAAATCAAGGGGGAGAGGGGGCACCCCTGCCTTGTCCCATTTTGAATTGCAAACACAGCTGAGGACATGTTGTTCACCCGCACTCTCGCCTGTGGGTTTGAATAGAGGGCCAGGATCTGATTACGGGCCATTTCCCCCAAGCCAATGTATTCCAGTACCGATGCTATCCACTCCCAGTCCACCCTATCAAACGCCTTCTCGGCGTCAGTGGATAGCATCATGGCACTAAGCTTGTGTGAGGTGGCCCACCAGGGAATATTTAGTGCTTTCACCATGTTGTCACGGGCCTCCCTGCCTGGGATGAACCCCACCTTATCCTGTTGGACTAGCGCTGGCAAGAACCCTGCCAGTTGGCCGGCCAGACCTTAGCATACAGTTTTACATCCATGTTAAGTAGAGAAATGGGTCTGTAGCTTTGGCACAGGGGCCTTGCCCGGCTTGGAATCCTTGATCGCTTGCTGACATTCTTCCACCGTTATTGGAGCCTCCAGTTGTTCAATGGCCTCCTTCGATAATTGGGGCATCTGGGCCTCCCTAAAGTATGCCTCCATCAGGGCCTTGCATTCCCCCCCCCCCCTCGGACCCTGTTTCGGCAAGTTATAAAGGGCCGTGTAGAATAGCCTGAATTGTTCAGCTATATCACTCTCCTTCTGATGTAGGGTTCCATCCTTATCGCTGATCCCGGCCACCTGAGCCAAAGGACCTCTCGGATTAAGGGCTCCCGCTAGAAGCCGACCTGGTTTATTACTGTGCTCGTAGGAGAGCCCATTTCTAAATGTGAAGGCCCTCCTGGCAGCCCCAAAAAGGGCGGCCTTGCGTTCCTTCCTTTTCTCCACTAACTCATTGAGATGTCTTTTCAACATTGATTTTTTATGTTGGGTTTCCAGGGCAGCTACCTGCTGAGTGAGTCCCTCAATTCTAGCCGTTCTCTCCCTTTTTAATCTCGCCCTTCTTGAATAAGAAAACCACGCAGGGTACACTTGTGTGCCTCCCATATCGTGTGCCACCCTCCGTCACATTTTCCCTGAAGTACCAGATGATCTGCTCTTTCACCCTATCTGCCACTACGGCATCCTTTAGGACAGTGGTCCCCAACCCTGTCCTCAAGGCCCACCAACAGGCCAGATTTTGCAGATCTCCACAAAGATGCACAGGTGGAGTAATAGAGCTGGCTATTTGGAGATCCAAAAAACATGACATGTTGGTGGGCCTTGAGGACAGGGTTGGGGACCACTGCTTTAGGATACTTGTATTTAGCCTCCAGTTCCATTCACTCTGAACCCTCACCGGGAACTCCAATCTTAGAATTACCGGTGCATGGTCAGTAAAGGTGATAGAACCAATTTCTACCGCTTTAATCCACTCTAGATCTCTCTGGAAAAGGAACAGGTAGTCTATCCTTGAGTATTTTGCATGTGTGGTAGAAAAGCAAGTATAATCTCTTCCATCTGAATGAAAAAATCTCCATGTGACTACTGCCTGTACATTTTGAATCGCAGCTTTAATCTGTTTCAAAGATCTGTACGCAATAGTGGAACTTGCATTGGAAGTGTCTACTAATGGGTTCAGGGCACAATTAAGGTCCCCCCCTAAAATCAATACTCCCTGCTGGAAGGCTTGTCGTTTTTGCATAGTGAAAGAGAGGAATTGATGCTGCAGTCTGTTAGGGGCTTAGATATTGGCCACCGTTAGAACCTTTCCAGAGGGGAGTCTCCCCTTCAGGAAAATGTAGTGCCCCTCCTTATCTATTTCTTCCTCCGTCGTGGTAAAAGCCAGGGCTTTGTCAACCAGAATAGATACCCATTTTGTCTTAGACATGGGGGGAGTTACTGTCTTGTGCAGGGCATAAACTCCTTGTCACCTTGTCACTTTGAAAATATGTCTCTTGTATTAATGCAATGTGCACTTTGTATTTCTTAAGTTCTCTTATAACGGCATGTCGTTTCTCCGGCGATTTTAGCCCCTTAGCATTAAGGGTCATTATATTTATTTCTAAGCTGCCCATCTTCAAGGCTACCAGAGGGTGATTCATGGACCAGAGCTCCCAAAAGTCTCGCCAATACCTTGAGCACCCCCCGAGCAAAAGAGGGAAGGTAGTTTAGGAAAGGGCAGGAGGAGAGAGGGAAAGAGAGAGAAAAAAGTTAGAGAGAAGGAAAGAAAAAAAAACACCCACCTAAAGAATGGTGGTGTTAAATCACCTGTGGAATTGAGTAGAGAGGAGTGTTAAAAATAAACCTCTAAGCCTCTGCAAGTCACAGGACGTAACATAGAAACATGGAAGGTTGACGGCAGAAGGAGACCATACGGTCCATCTAGTCTGCCCTTATGTGTATACTGTATGTACTCTTTATCTTAGGATAGATGTGTGCTTATCCCAGGCAGCAACTGTTAGGACACTATAAAACGACGAATCAAATCATACAAACAATTCCCCCAGCAAGGCACTCGTATTACTAGCTTCCATTCACCCCTATCTGCTAACTCCTAGCAGGATCCCCCTTTGCAGAACGAGACCCCCCGGAGCTTCAATGAGCTACTCGCCTGGCATATTCCCGCTGCTCCATGAGCATCTGAAATATGTCATCCTTGTCAGGCAAGCTGATCACCGAGGAACCCCAAAGAAAAGCACCTTATCCAATAAATATATCCCCTCTCCTGACGTGGGGGGGGTTGGAAGTGGGGGTCCCCCCATAACACCTGTTGGCCAAAGCACCTACCTATGCCTATTCCCAAGAAGTACAGCAAGCCAGCCCCGAGGCAATTATCCCATAGAAATAGCTAGACCGCCCCAGCCCTCGAGCACCTATCCCCTTCTGGATCCTCTAGCCCTCCACCTTGGATATACGGACTAGAAAGGGCGTAGCGTGTATATGCAAATGCACCCTGATTCCTTGCCTCCCTCCCCTCCTGCCAACAAACATGAGGAAGGAAACACCTGAGGTAGACCAAAGGTGCCCACCCAGCCATCCAGCATATCCCCATCAGACACTGAAACATTTTAGTAATAGGCAATGCAAATCAACGCAGAACGTAGGCATTCCAGCAAGAGCATGACCGGCATTCGCAATTACAACTATCGCCCTCAGATATTGCGGAGGCATCTCACACCAGGTTCTGCGACTCGATCCCATCCCTTAGGCCGGCCAATTCCACCGCCGAAGGGAAGGAAGCAGGGTGGCCGAGAACCCCTTCCCACCCTCTCCACCCCCGGCGTCACCCCACCCCCACATTGAGCCGCCCATAGGGAGACTTCTCCCAGAGATGGCTTCAAAAGGGGGCTAGGGACCCCCATCCCCTGTAGCATTAAACATACAAGTGCAAAGTAGCAAACTTCAACACACCTAAACTCAATAAAACACAGCATATGTAAGCGTGAGAGTTAAAATAGAACAAACAAAGAAAAACAAGATAGGCTCACTCGTCAAGCTCACGTTAATCTTAGGCAGAATCTTGCAAGGGCGTTGAAGCCAAGCTACCTCTTTTAAGTTGGTCCACAGCTCTCCTCGGGGACGTGCTCGATGAAGCTCTCGGCGGGGATGTCACAGGAGAATCACGCTGTGTGCGCCACGCGCCAGGTCCGGAATGTGAAACTCCCGAAACCATTCAGGAACGTTGACCGGGGGAATCTTCAACGCTGCAAAAAGTCTGGTAAGTCCTCAGGAGTACGTAAGGTCCCCGTCTTGCCGTTTCTAGTAGCCAGTAGCGCAAATGGGAATCACCATCTGTAGGGGATGCCCCTCTCTCTTAGGTGCAAGGTCAGCGGTCTTAAAGCCCTTCTATGCTGCAAAGTGATTCCAGAGAGATCTTGGTATAGCTGGATTTCACTATTATTAAACAAGATGGCATCCCTGCCCCTCGCCTTTGCCAGAATTTCCTCTTTCAGGGGGAAGCTTTGAAGCGGGCAAACGACATCTCTGGGGACTGAATCGTTCATATTTCTGGGGCGGAGGGCCCTGTGCGCCCGAACGAACTCAATTGGAGTGTCAGGGGGTCTTTCTAATAAAGAGTTAAAGATGGATGTCAAGGCGCTGTGAATCTGGTCCTGTGCGACCGCTTCTGGAACTCCCCACACTCTTATATTACACCTCCGCGCCCTATTGTCGAGATCCTCAAGGTGTCTGTGGACATTCATTAGGAGATTATTGTGCCAGGTAACTATATCGCTTACCTCCCGCAGCTTGCATCTGGTACCGGCCTCCTCCTGCTCCACCTGGTCAAACCTGCAGCCTAGCTCCCTCATGTCAGCTCTCCGCGACAGCCTCAGTTATTGAAGCTTTAATTTCCCCCGTGAAGCCTGCCAGCTCGCTCCTGGTGGGTAATTGACTGAGCTGTGCCGTCAGGTCGTGCTCATCTCTATGCGAGGTGCCCTCGCTGCTTCTCTCCGGCGAGCTTTCGGGTGACGATGGCGGCGCCATTTTGGAAGTACGCTGACCCTCGTCCTCAGGCCGCTGGGATCGGAATAACTCAGAGAGGCCTCTGCAACTTAACGCCGGGGTCCGGGGTGTCTTGGCTGACAAACCCGATCTCCCACTTTTGCCCATAGTGCTTCTGAGGTACTGCAAATGCTGCTAAAGAGCGCTTTCGCTGGGAGCCGATCTCTCACGCCGCCATCTCCCTAGCCGGCCAAGCCACGCCCCAATAGTCTAATATTTTGATTCATTTGTTTGTTTGTTTGATGTGATTCTCTTTTTTTTATCTCACACAACACTCTACTCGGATGGAGTAAACCTCAGTAACAGTAGTGCTGTTTGTTCTGTGCTCAGAAAAAGTCAGAGTATTATACTTACAGGCTGTATGATGCTATGCGCCCCCTTTCACACTGACGGGTAAAACATTGCAGGTCTGATCTGAGAATGGTTGCACACAGGAATGCTGCAAACAGTTTGCTATAATACATTATGATATATATCTATATATACTGTTGTATGACTAGGGGTTCACACTAACCTTTAATTCACCACACAGTGTCTCATATATTGGACTATTATGGTTTTCAATATAAAGAATGAAAAAAAAAGTTCAAAAATAAACGATTGCGAAAGAGAAAACGACACGTTTAAGCAACCTAAAGCCTCTGATATGTAATAAAAATACACTTTACATGTCTACAGATGTATAAATTGAAATAAAACATTCTATAGTGGATATTTTATCTTGGATGTTCTCTTGACTACGGATGTCTCCACAGAAGCCTGCCTGCGTCACTAATTCTCTGTGTCTCTAGTATAGAGAGGTAAATTCATAAAGAGAAGATAGAAGAAAAGACAAAAGGGAAAATGCAGTCGCAGTGAAGAGGGAAACATGCAAGGAAAAGGAAGGTATAATGGACTAGAGGGAAGGGGGGTTATGCTGCCCAAGCCAGACATCCCTGTCAGATGGGAAAGTGAACATATGGCTCAATAATTATTTCAGAGGTCAGTTAACTCCTCGGATTTCTTAAACATAAGCCATCCTACCCAGGTAGTAATGTATTGTTGGGTGCACTGACCATCATCTGCCAGGACCTCCAGATGTTCTCTAACCCTAGGACCAAGTTTGTGATTGGGGCAGGAGTCCATGAGCACCGGCAGTGGGGAATAACCACCTGAGCTTCTGTAGCAAGTGTATCAGTATCCCCTTTTTGATAAAAGCAATGGGGCCTGGTATCTTTAATAGTAGAATTGTTGGGGGGGTAATATGCTCATACATGAGAAGTATCTTGTCCCTAAAGGCCTTGATCACAAGAGAATGTGTGAACCTCATATGTGTATCATAGACATAGTCTCATGCTCTTTGCCACACCAGCATGTTTCTAAAGTGATTTCATTAAAACTGTTTTGTCCACAGGGCATCTGTACCGTCTAGCTAGGATTGTATAACCTACAGGCCAAGGAAAGCTTATGAGTTAGATTGATTCCCATTGCAGGCATTTATGGACCACTATCCCAAGGGGGGAGGTGGGGTTAACAAAGAGTGGGGTCAAGGGACCTGGTCAATGAGATGGAGACAGCCAATTTAGGATAGCATCCCATACTTTAAGGTCTTCTTATTTTGGTCTTAGCGTGGGGTCCAACCAAGGCAAGGACATCAGGCTCAAGGGGCAGAGGGCCTGCACTAAGCTTGATACATTTTTATAATGGGCATTCCCAGGCCTCCAGGCCTGTTTTGGGCATAAAAAAAAGAGCCATTCCAATTCTAGATTTTTTTTTTCCCTTTCGAAACAAAATGAATTGTTTGAGCAAATCCCCAGGAGGATCAATTGAAACTGCTTAGAAAATTTAAAGAAACAATGGAAGAGAGCTTGATGCCCTCTACATTTAATTGTAAAAGTTACATTCCATCTACTGTTTTGGTGCTGTAACGTTTTGATTGTAAGCAAGTCTGTCATGCGCCATGAACATTATCTCACTGTTGGAGCTGAGAATCTCTTTGGACTTTGGCATATAATAACATTTCTATTGAATGTACTTGTGGTTTTAACAACTTGAACTAATGTACCTACCTTTCTGTTTATTGTTTATTCACCACTTTTTGTAGTGTTAAAAATAAATTATACATATCATTGCTGCACAAACCATTTTTAAAAATCATTTGTAATTAAAATAACCTTTAAATCTGTCATTTATTAACATGGTGGAAACATGTTTAACCCCTGGAAACCTTTTGTTTTTTGGTCAAAGGACAAACATTACTTCCTTTGGCCTGCGGTTGACTTGCAGCCTTTTCAGAGCTTCTTAGAACGCTTGGTAGGGTATTATATTAAAATGTTAAACTTCCCTCTGTGAGATTGTTCTGGACATTACATTTATCACCACCAAGAATGTACAAGATGCCAATTCAGAACTACCTGATTTTACTCATAATCTAATGAGCGGAATGCAAAGCAACACACATTCTCTGTATTTCAACAAAAAATGGAGAGAATATGCATGAAATTGCCGCAGAGCTTTCAGACCTGACCTTTATATTACTGTATTTAATCAGCTAAAGTGGAGTTGCACTTTAAAGGAACCCTGTAATGAAAACAATAAGCCATTGCAATCCATCTGGTTTCTACAGAAAATGTAGCTGCAATAATAGGCAGCCATTGGCTTGGCTCAGATGTGTTCCACTGGCAGAAAGCAACTAATTTCCCATAAGAAATGCCCAGATTTATCTAACAACACTTTTTCTTTTATTACTGACTAGACAATAGAGTCGCTGAAGCTCTGCCAGTAACAGTTTTGTCCTTTTTTTCAGATAAGGATATTTAAAACCGCAGAAACAACTAAACTCTACGGCCAATGGTGAACACTGATTAGAGGAAACATTATACATAAATGTACTTTTAAAGTGCATGAAAAGTTGTCTTGGTCATTTTTAAATGGTGCCAAGGAAAGGGGGCCTGCTGATTTGGGATGCCCCTCAGTGGGAATCGCTACTGACAAGCTTATTCTTGCCCCCCCCCCTGCTGGTGGTTACAATTATAAACATTACAGTGCCACTCTAGCCCCTCTGCACGATGCAGAGAGTGCCTGCGCACCACCTGCACATCTATAAAATGGAGGCAGACTATTGCCGCGCAGCTTGGTTCCGAGTAAAGATGAGCGTCTTTTTTATTTCCTTTATTACATGGGCTTTATTGCTAATAGGAGGGGGCAGGGCGGGGGGTATGTTGAGGAGTGGTCCTTTAATTACATCAACATTATGGCCTCAATTCAGAAAACTTGCCTTAAAATATCTAATGAAAATAACAACTGTTTCTTGCTTTATTCCATTATAATTCATGAGTTAAAATAAGGTGTGGTTCAGTAAAGAAAGGATTTTAGAGAATGAAGTATAATGTTAACCAAAGTAACGCAAAAACTAATTATTATTATTACTCAGCATATATATCCTATTAACCCTTTAAGTGCCAGCCTACCTGGAGTTTTTGTCATTTTTTAGGTGTTTGTTATTTTTAGGTGTATTCTCAATATTTTTGGGTGAAATATGTGCAAAAAAAAAAAAAAACTATTTTTTACAATTTGTAGTTTTTTTTGTAATAAAAAATGTAAGTTTGTCAATAAAATCGTATTGCGTGTGAAACCCCAATTTCTCCCGGTTACAGCGGTACCACATATGTATAGGTAGACACCCTTTCCTGCCCAGGAGACTCCCCCAAACTGAAACAGAGCTTTAGAAGATTTTCAGATAAAACAAACCTTTACATTTGAAATACCCCCCACAAACTATATATTCTCTGGAAGTACACACCTCAAGCTTTCTAGGTGTACCAGGCTTGTTGATGTGGCCATAGTTTTCTGGAAGTAATCCCTCAATGTATTCTGTGGTTGCAAAGAGTTTCCCTAAAAAAAAGGATAAAAAAGCAGAATCAAAGCCACATTTTCCTAAAAAAAACTATATACAAACAAGAAAAAACAAGTTTAATGTGAAAAAGCGACATCCCCCGAACAGAACGATACCCAACATGCAACATTGCTACTGTCAAGGGAAGAGTTGCCAAACACCCCAAAGTAAAGCATGTGCGTAACGGTAATTTTACTTGAAAATTTCAGCTCTGCAGACAAAGTGCGCACCTTGCGATTTTTCAACGAAAACAACCCTTTACATTTGGAATATCCCCCATAAACCATATATTCCCTGAAAGTACACACGTTTAGCTTTCTAAGCGTACCCAGCTTGTTGTAGAGGGCTCATCTTTCTGGAATTAATCCCTCAAAGAATTCTTTGGTTGCGCAGGGTTTCCCTAAAAAATGTATAAAAAAGCTGAATAAAAAACACCTTTTCCTAAAATATAAATATGCAAACCAGAAAAAAACAAGCTAAGTCTGAAAGCGCAAGGTCCCCCGAACAGAAAAATACCCAACATGCAGAGGTACTATTAACCCTTTTAGCTGCCAGCCTACTTGAGATTTTGTCACCCTCTGTTGACAGGTAATTTTTCCCCATTTTGCGGCATGTTTTGCGCCATTTTTGCTGGAATTTTCAGGAAAATTATATATATATTTTTTGCAGCAGAGTTTAGGCTTTAACATGAAATGTCTTGTTTGTAAATTTTATTTTGTTTTTTACAATATTATTAAGTTAAAAAATAAATAAATAAATGACATTTTTTTTAGAAAATTGACTCCTTTATTTTAAATAAAAAATGTATTTTATTAAGGAAACCATATTGCATGTGAAAGCCCCATTTCTACCGATTAGAATGGTGCCACATATTTATCGGTAGCCCCCCGTTCCTGCCCAGGAGACCCCCCCAAACTGAAACAAGTACTTTATAACATTTACAAATAAAATACAACTACCATCCACACTACAAAGGGTTAAATCGAGAAAAAAAATGACATAGGGTCCCCCCTCCCGGGGAAGGGGGGGGGACCCCATTTTTTGGGGGGGATTTTTAAGGGTTAAAAACCCTTAAAAATCCCCAAAAAATTGACATGGGGTCCCCCTTACCCAAAGTAACTAGCCCGGGACCAGCTATGCAGGGCTTGTAGAAACAGGGCACGGGGGCCAGCTTTTGTGGCCCCTGGCCCTGCAGGCTACAAGCCCGCATAGCCCGGGCTCTTCTGCCCCCCCTGGCCATTGGGGAGGCAGGTAATGGGGGTGCCGGGGGTTAATGGCAAGTCACCCGCTAGTCGCAGGTGACTTGCCACCCCCCCAGCCTTGTGAACTGGAATAGGGGTCATGGACCCCTTACCAGTTCACAGGGGGTTAAAAGTAAAAAAACACACCCACACGCAAAGAGAAAAAATTATTTTATTATTTTTTTTTTTTTAAATACTTACCTCCCATCCATCCTGGAGCACTGTGTCCCTCGGCGATCACTGGCTTCTGCTCACCTGCTAGAAGCCTTTTATAGCTGCTGGATGACAGAACACAAAGGGTTAATTAAAAATAAAATGACATGGGGTCCCCCCTCCCAGGTTAAAAACCCTTAAAAATCCCAAAAAATTGACGTGGGGTCCCCCTTACCCAAAGTAACCAGCCCGGGACCAGCTATGGGGGCTTGTAGAAATAGGGCACAGGAGCCAGCTTTTGTGGCCCCTGGCCCTGCAGGCTACAAGCCCGCATAGCCAGTGGGCCTGGGCTCTTCTGCCCCCCCTGGCCTTTGGGGAGGCAGGTAATGGGGGTTCCGGGGGTTAATGGCAAGTGGAAATAATGCTGTTATTCATTGGAATCGGCAGTTTCCTCGTCCTTCACTCTTCAAATTGCCATATTTGCCCACGCTTTTCTGCACCCTAAGCATACAGTTTGGTGCATCAAAATGGCGCTAGCGGTAAATTTCAAGCACAAATTGGCGCATTGGCGAACGCTAGTGCACAAATTGGTGTAAAAACAAATGCGCATCCCATTTTGACTACCATAAATCAGGAGGAAGTCTGAATGCAATTTGGCACTCCAAATAGCGTGCGCGAAGTCAACGGCACCTGACCATGAATCAACCCTAATTTTGCAGTATATGCTAGCAAATCCAGTCACACAGCTGAATGGCCGCATATAGACTCATGTTGTTAGTCAAAGCTGGTCATCTTAAAGATACATGTTGGGATATATTGACCTAAGAGGAAAGGCAAGGAAGAACACATCTGTACCAGCCAGGTATGATATAGATATATTTTAAAGGAGAAGACTGATCAGAGAATTTTGTTTTTTGTAAGTGCTTCAGTCTCCAAAGGCCAAAATGCCAAGGTGCCCTCTCCTCAGGGGACAATTTGGCATCTGCACTTGAGTGATTGCAAAACTAAATGAGCTTATTATTTTTTTTTAATTGTAACATTTCGTGTGTGAACATTTTTGGCAACAGCTGCTACATCTGAATCCCAGCTGTGGGCCGTACTTCATAATATTTGGGTTGCAAGAAATCTATTTACGTATAGTCTGTTTCCCACTTCAGATTTTTGCAGACTAATGTGATCTTCTGTAGGTGCTTGGTGTCCATAGGCTGCAAATATTAAAAAAGAAAATGTTTTCACATATGTGGGCTTTTTATGCAGTCTTACTGCTATTTTACACATATTTATATGCCTTTACTGAATAGAGAAAAACCTATTCTTTGCATCAGTGCATTTAACCATTCAATCTTCTCATTCGGGACTATCTTATTATTTGCTTTATTGTACCATGTTTGTACCATGATTGCACGGTTTAACAGTTACTTATCATTTAATTTTAAACCCATTATAAAAATAAATAGATATAAAATAAATATCAGAGATGTCATTTCTGAGAACAATTGATGAAACTTTTCCCTCTGGTTATACCCTCCCCTGAAGACAGTTAACTTTTCTGTAGTGTCTAAGCGGACGCTCTCAGCTTTATTTTAATTTTATTTTTTTCTAGTTGATCTGAGGGTTAGCGTGTCCAGGCCCAAATGTTTTTTTTTTACGGTTCAAAAGTTTTAATTCAGTTTTTCAAGTAGAAAAAAAGTACAGTTATACATACATTTTATGGGATTCGATATCCAAATCGGTTTATTGATTCATCATCAAAAAATGTAATATAAAACCAAAGTGCTTACAGGGTATTATTTTGTTAGACCAATAAAACTAGGAATTGGGCAAAAACAATCTATTAAACTATAGAGCATACGTTTTTTATTTCAAAATTTGTGCCCAGGCAGAAAATAATCATAACATACCAAAAAGCAGTTCTTAAGTAAGTGGAAGGCTATAGGCTGGAGAGGGAAAAAAGGGGGAGACTCTGAACCAGCCAATCATTTTTTCTCCTTAGGTATATGCAGTGTGGCCAGAAAGTGACGTGGGCCCACCCTGGGAAACAGTCTCTGTGCCATTTGGAGCTCATCTTGTTGTCTACAGGCCTACATGCTGCCAAATTCTTGGTTGTACCACTTGTCAAAAGTTCACCTCACAAAATGGTGGTTTTAAGTATTAAGCCATAAAAACTCCTAGTGCTAGGGTTAGTAACATATCCAGACCCTGGAACAAGGATTAGTGGTCTACCTAAACCTATCTGTCCTTCCCCAAGACTTGGACCACCTGATATGTTTTCTTGAGATACTAAATCACCAGGGACACACACAGCAATTCAGTATGTTTTATAGTGAAGTGTCTTGCAGTGGCTACACTGGGCATCGAATAAGCATACACTTCCCAAGACATTGCATATATTTGCAGGGGTCCATAGTACTACCACTATGTGGCCTTTTCCTTTGGGTTTGCCACAGGGCCTAATGTGCTTCCCAAGCTCTGGCATGGGTGACAGAAAAGAGATATGTAATAATCTGTACCTGGGCAACAGCCATTCTGCGAGATTAGGTCAGGGGTGTGTCTCAGTTGCCGAGGGAGGGGTTAGGTTAGTGGAAGATCACACTTGGCTAGGTAAGTGGTAGAGGTCAGTGACAAGGGGTGGTGGGATTAGGTGAGCAGTAGTGGACAATGACAGGGAGTGGAGGGGTTAGGTGAAAGGTAGAGGAGGGTGGAGGGGTTAGGTGAGTGGAAGAGGACAGTGGCAGGGGGTGACTTGGCTAGGTAAGTGTAAAGGTCAGTGACAAGGGGTGGTGGAATTAGGTGAGCAGTAGAGGAAAGCAGCGGGGGGTGAAAGGGTTAGGTGAGTGATAGAGGACAGTGGCAGGGAAGGAAGTGTTAGGTAAGTTGTAGAAGCCAGTGACAGGGTTGGAGAGGTTAAGTGAGTGGTGGAGGAAAGCAGCGGGGGGTGAAAGAGTTGGCTGAGTGATAGAGGTCAGTGGCAGGGATGGCGGGGTTTAGAAAAGTGGTGGAGGACAGCTGCAGGGGTGGAGGGGTTAATAAAAATTGACAGCTGCAGGGGGTGAAAGGGTTAGGTGAGTGGCATAGGACAGCGGCAGGGGTAGAGGGCAGTGGCAGGGAGTGGAGGAGTTAGGTGAGTGGTAGAGGACAGCGGCAGGGGGTGGAGGGGTTAGATGAGTGGTAGAGGACAGTGGCAGGGGTTGGAGGGGTTAGATGAGTGGTAGAGGACAGTGGCAGGGGGTGGAGGGGTTAGGTGAGTGGTAGAGGACAGTGGCAGGGAGTGGAGAAGTTAGGTGAGTGGTAGAGGACAGCGGCAGGTAGTGGAGGGGTTAGGTGAGTGGTAGAGGACAGCGGCAGGGGGTTGGAGGGGTTAGATGAGTGGTAGAGGACAGTGGCAGGGGTTGGAGGGGTTAGATGAGTGGTAGAGGACAGTGGCAGGGGGTGGAGGGGTTAGGTGAGTGGTAGAGGACAGCGGCAGGGGGTGGAGGGGTTAGATGAGTGGTAGAGGACAGTGGCAGGGGGTGGAGGGGTTAGATGAGTGGTAGAGGACAGCGGCAGGGGGTGGAGGGGTTAGATGAGTGGTAGAGGACAGCGGCAGGGGGTGGAGGGGTTAGATGAGTGGTAGAGGACAGTGGCGGGGGGAGGGGTTAGGTGAGTGGTAGAGGACAGCGGCAGGGGGTGGAGGGGTTAGGTGAGTGGTAGAGGACAGTGGCAGGGGGTGGAGGGGTTAGGTGGGTGGTAGAGGACAGTGGCGGGGGGAGGGGTTAGGTGAGTGGTAGAGGACAGCGGCAGGGGGTGGAGGGGTTAGGTGAGTGATAGAGGACAGTGGCAGGGGGTGGAGGGGTTAGGTGAGTGATAGAGGACAGTGGCAGGGGGTGGAGGGGTTAGGTGGGTGGTAGAGGACAGCAGCAGGGGGTGGAGGGGTTAGATGAGTGGTAGAGGACAGTGGCGGGGGGAGGGGTTAGGTGAGTGGTAGAGGACAGCGGCAGGGGGTGGAGGGGTTAGTTGAGTGATCGAGGACAGCGGCAGGGGAGGAGGGGTTAGTTGAGTGATCGAGGACATTGTCAGGGGGTAGAGGACAGAGGCAGGGGTTACATGACAGTGGCAGGGGGTAGGGGACACAGTAGGGGGTAGATGACAGTGGCAGGGGGGTTCACACAGCAGGGCATCCTAAATAAGGTAGGGATAGTCAAAATCACATGGTTCAGTCTATTGGAATGCATTCTAAGGGGCATTTTGATTAGGGATGCCCCACAGTCCAAAACCCTATGGACCCCCACAGTCAGAATCACATAGTCATCTAATTATGGGGTCCTACACTGATCAAATGCAATCAGAGGGCTTTCCTCTGCAGCGTCGTCCCTGCTTTCTGCTGGTCTGCCAGAGGGGCATACATGGGGGATGGGTATGCGGCTACTCGTGGCCACTTTTGAACAGCATGGGATCGATCACGCAATTAGGTGAGTATGTGGCTGCATTGGACTTTAATGACAAATTGGATCTCAGACCATATTTCTTATTCTCATCCCCTAATCGGGCATAGTGAGTGATGGCGATAGTATGTGAAGAGGCAGTCTACTGTGGCAATAGAGAATTTGTAGTATCCCTGTATTTATATAGCCCCTTTTTTAACCCTGATGGCGTCAGATGGTGCCATTGTAAATAAACGTTCAGAGTCTTTTCTTTTTTAGTAGTATTGTTTTTTTCTGCAGTGGATTGTAATATCTAGAATGTGAACTTGGATCTATACATTGTATCAGACACACCTGATGCTTGGCAGCTTTCCAAGGGGATTGTGTACTTAAAGGAGGTTATTTACGAGACATTCACCGGCCATTCCCCTTGCATTCACTAGTTTACCTCATTTATTATGCTAAAAATTGGCTTATTCTCCAGGCGAAGGCTGTGTTTGACGTATTTAAGTCCATTTGTCTTCGCCAGCGAATTCTGGTAAACGGCTTTTCAGTGCACCAGCTTTTAGTTGGGAACCCCATAGGAATCAATGTTATTTTCGGCGAGAATGGCTGTTTGGGATTTTTACATCTGTCACAAATACATGAAGGTCAGATAGATGCGAAAAAAACAAATAAAATGTTATTCACATTATTTTTTTAAACTATTTTTTGGAGGCTTCAAAAATACCCCACATACATTCTGAGCCAATTCCATGCTGCCATAAGCTGTTAAGTGGGTTTCCCCATTTCTGGTCCAGGTTTCCAGGCTGGCGTATACATTTTTACTACATCATTCTTTAGAAAAAAGATAATCTGAATTCTGACAATTCTGGACCACAAAGACAGGGTGCTGATCCTACAGTTTCTTTTGAAGATGATTAGGGATGAGCGAACCGGTTCGGACGAACCGGAATTTGCTCCGAATTTCAGGGAAAATTCAATTCGGCACGAACCCGAATTTTTTTTTGGTTCGTGCCGATCGAATTTTCCCTGAAATAAAAAATAAAAAAATGCCGGGATGGTGGCAGCGGGCAGGCCGGCTACGCTGTCAGCAGGTGGCGGAAGCCGGCCCGCTGACAGCGCAGCCGGCCTGCCCGCTCCCACCATGCCGGCATTTTTTAAAAAAGCAAACACTTACCTGCATGGTCGGAGCGTGGAGGCCGGCGCCGCTCTCAAGCGCCCTCTGACAGCGTAGCCGGCCTGCCCGCTCCCACCATGCCAGCATTTTTTTTTTTCAGATGAGCGATTCGTGAAAGTTCGATTCGGGCGAACCCGAATTTCTTGGGGAAATTCGGCGAATCACCCGAATCGAACTTTCAAGAAGTTCGCTCATCTCTAAAGATGATCTCTGTATTCCATATCTACAGGGAGATTGTTCTGTCATTCTATCAAGCCCTGTTTCATCAATCAAGTCGTATGGTTTGGGGTTACAAAATAATCATAATATCTGACTTCTCAGCAGAAAAACCTGACTCTAAAACAAAATCATATAATTTCACCCAGTGGTGGGATTCAGCCGGTTCAGCCTGTTTCGCGTGAACCAGGAGCAAAGATTTGAGGTTAGTTGGGAAACTTGGTGATTTGGATGGCTAGTAAGATCCGGGATCCTGATGTCATCCTCCTCTGGCATCTAGGATGCTGCCATGCAGCGCCCCCTCCCTTCTCCAAGTCCCCCAGGCCAGCCATCACTACCTATTGCTAAGCACTGCTGCAAGTGAGCATCTCATTAGTTAGCACTAGTTGCATACTGAGCAGGGAGGTGGTTTGAGTGCAACCATATTGGTTTTCCCACACGATCCTGCTTGTCATGGTCGGGGAGGCTGTTGTCAGTAAGTGCTGGCGGCGCCTGCTTCTGGAGGTTTCAAGTCCATCCTGATCTTGTGACCTCGCCATCATCATCCCTAGTCACAGCTATAGGATAGCAGCAGGGGAAATCAGGGAGGCCCATGATTGTTCTTCCTCCACATTATTTTTACATTTGTGCACATGTGGCATCATTTAGATAAAGGAATCACCATCTATCTCTTTTGTTTCAATCTTTAGTTGTCTAGCTGCATTTAACTTAATGTTCGCACCAGGGCCCCGTCACATTTAGTTACACCACTAGTGAGCAGGGATGCAGCCACACCATAATGCAATATGGGCTCTGGGAAGACGTGAGTGGCCAATCCAGTGGGTTTCAAACAGCTGGGCGTCCCAATTTGGGATGCCCCATAAAGAGGGAGACCACAGCGGCAAAGAAAATCTGAATGAAATGGCACTTCTTAAACAGGAACAAAACTCAGGAACCCCAGTTTTCTATCACAGCGTTGCCCTGCTGTGTGAAACACCTCAGTTTGCCCAGTAAAACTCACATCTCTTCGGTTAACAGTGCATGTGAGGATTGATAGGTGGGTAGATGAGATAGATTAATAGATTGAAGATAGATATGAAGGAAGATAGATAGTACAGTAGATCGATAGATAGATAGATAGATATATTAGGAAATATATACGGTAAATATATATATATATATATATATATATATATATATATATATTGCGTGGTTTCCACCGCAGTGGTTCCTGACACCTTGGTCTATTTAAAACAATTAGGATCCCATCCCTGATTACACCCACAGCAAACCTGGAACCAGTATTTTTTTGTTACTGGTTCAGTAACTATCAATTTTGATATAGTGAAAAATAAGTTGGGTAAATAAATAATGGTACATTATTGTAACTCCTGTAATATTTTGTATGGCAGCATGTGCGTAGAGGCATTTGATTGGGATACAGCACATCAGCACAAGTATGATCTGTCTAGAACAGAGAGAAGCTCCTTTTTATGTTAAATGGAAAACATGTGAAAAGGCGGCTAGTAGCTCCTAAAGTGAACATGAAGCCCTCCTTTTAACATGGTGCTTTTATCCACGCATCATTTGTCATGAATAAGTCTGTCTCGACAGTGAGACATATGAGGTATGTGTCTTAAGTACCACGAGGACGTGGGGTGCCAGAGGCATCATTATTAGAAGGCCAGGTGCTAGCAAGGCTCACATTTATTATACACTATCCACCCTCTTAAGCCAGCCTGCTGAACAGACAGAATCTCACATATTTAGATGACACAACATAACACAATCATTTAATACTCCTGGAGATCTTCACTTATTTGGAAACCCTACTTTCATTGTATTTAAACTATTTAGGATTAGTCAGCAATTATAAACAGAAAAAGAAAGTGCAATATAATATTACAGACAGTGCCATATATGAAGTGGTTATATCTTCGCAAAATTTGAAGTATAGAGCCTAATAGGCCTAGAATTCGAAGAAGCCAATGAGAAGGTGATCTGATGGTGAAGCCACTCATAGATTGCTCAGTGACCCGGCTGGATTTCTTCTTACAGTATCCCATAGCAACATTGTGTTATCCTCAGCTATATACACCAAAATGGTGATTTTGTGTACATATCATAGACTTCTTCACTCCAGCTTTCTAATCATCTGATAAGGCTAAGGCATGGGTAACACGTTTAACCCATTCTGCTGAAATTTAGCTTCTTCAGTTTAGAAGGATCACAGTCTTGTGTTCTAGTAGCAAAAGGATTAATGGTAGGGTGGGTTCTCAGCTGTAGAGGTCATTATGCTGCTTAGATTTAGCCAAAGCTGCTAAAGAGTTCACCTGTTACATTGAAAGAATTGTGAGACCATGGAAACCTCTCTCACTGTAGCAAAAGAGTCCCAGGAATGTGGGAATCATGGAAACAGCATGCTGATAAGTAAATCACAGGTTTGGGGGCACAATCCTAACACAAAGGTTTATTTTGCATTCCAAAAGAGGAAAACAATAAGTCAGAACACCTATTCCTTTAACTCATATGCCCGGTTCTATAAGAATCGCCTTTCAGTCTGAAGTTCCCAATATTTTAAAAAGTCCAGTCAGTATGCGCCCCATGCGCTCACTTTTGCTGTTTGCTTCTGTTTTGCTTGGCAGGAGTTTCGTCAGGGTTCACCTCTGATGTAATCTGGGGTTATCAGGGATGCTACTAGTCCTCTGTAAATAGACTTGTGCGCGTGGCGCTGCTTTCAGTCTAGGTTGCGCAGCGCATTCTGGTCTGCGTAGTCCTCCCCCATGTTCCCCGGCAAAATTGGCGTCTCTAGTGGTAGAGCTGGGCTTATGACTATCCTATGATGTCGTGTTTACAGGCTGCATCCTGGCATATCATGGCAGGCTCCTGTACCCAGTCATTTGGATAGGGCGAGGATGGGAGCGCATCTCTAGAGCTTTGTGTGTGAACATTAATATGCACAGCATAAAACGCTGGTTAGATTCTCGCATATGCTGTAGAGCCTGGTGGAAAGGTGAGTTTTGCGGGCAATCTGGGGGTTTCAGACAGTGGGGCATCCCACATCAGGAAAAATCATTGTGATAGATCCACTTTAAGAAGTGCCTCTTTTAAATGACAGGTCCAACACAATTCACAGTACAGAAAAGAGAACCATTAATAATGAGGCCAGGAGAATTTGCTCACCATGATGCTATAGCATTGGGGGCAGAACATAGGCTAGTGTTTCTTGGCTAGGGGGCTGGGGAGGTGACAAGAGACGCAGGGATTTAATGGGGGTGTTAGAAGCCAGCCCCAAAGCACTGTGGCAACCCTGGATATATCCTGGACCTCCTTATGGCCAGTCCACCCCTGGGAGCACCAACAAGTGAGCCACCAACATAGGAGCCTCAGGACCTTATTTATCAAGGAATAGCGACAGATAGCGACTGGGGAGCCGGCCAGTAAAGCCAGGTACCGCAACTAGAACGCCGGCTCCCCTCCACAATCACACATTTATCAAGCCGATACTGCTTGACTGAGATAGCGCCACCTAGCAACTCATTCATCATTATCCCAGCCTCATCCCACAGCGCCAGCGAACATCCTTGAACAGCGACAGGTATGACCTCTCGCTACCTGGCGCTCTCCAATGCATTTCAATGGCAGAATGTATTTTAATTAACAATTATTTTTTAATATATATATTTTTTTTAAATTTCAAAAAAAAAAAAAATCCGTGAACACTTCTTCCTTTGAAAATGTATTTTTTGGGGATTTTAAAAAATTTTTTTTTTTTTGCAGAATTGATATTACAGGTCTGATTTTAAACTATTCAGGTTTGAATATTATTTTAAAATCATTCCATTTTTTTTTGGGGTGGTTAGGGGGTTAAAAAACTACTTTTAACACATCGCCTACTGCGCTCTGGGATTTAAACATGCATTTCACAGCGCTAGGAATTTTTAAGGCTGATTCTTTAATGAATATGGTGGGTGTCGGTCGCTATGTCCAGTCGCTATCATGCGCTCCCATACAACAGCGAACCTGTCAAATAGCGACTCAGCATCTTGTATTCAACATTACGGCACACCGACTGAGTCGCTATCATCCACCGAACAACGGCCAAGCACAGCGACTACTAGCGGTCGCTGTCAAAATACCGCTACAGTCGCTCAACAGTCGCTATCTGTCGCTATTAATGAATCAGCCTCCCAGTCAGTGATGGCGGATCTAATGTGGGGTCTAATAGAAAAGGTTGGACTTTTACTTGAAATAAATCTGCAAATAAATAGATTTTGCTTTGAAACACCTTCATAAGTGTAAGAGTACATTTAAACAGATAGTAGTTCCTGCCTGATGTTTTCCTGTTTGTAATTTCAGTGTACCGCAAACAGTGCACTTGATTAAAAAACATTTTTTTAGACATTGCACACCATCTGCTTCATATCTCTGCTGCTGGCTTAAACATGATTTATATCACGTTGTGCAAATGTAAAGTTGGCACGGCTGCCAAATATGTGAATTCTAAATAACATACCCGTGAAAATCTGTTTGCATTATTTAAGAGGAGAGAAAAAAAGTCAGTGTGCTGGTACAGATGGAAGCACTATCCATCCACTTTTACAGTTAATCACACCAAATAATTGAACATGCAGTGAGTTTGGTATTCTTTAAAGTGCATTAGGCCAGATTATACTGTCAAATTAATAAAATAAACCAGTATTAAACACACAGAAAATGTAGCCAAGGTTTAAAGAACTGTCAATGGTACTCAAACTAGAATATATTTTCTCCAGCTAATAGTGTACAGTTTATATGAAAGTCAATGTATGACTTTTTTGTGTAACATTTGGGGTTCCCTCTACCATAAGCCGTGTTAGGCACCATTATTGCTGCTAAGAAAAAAGCAGAATGAGCAGAAAGCAGAGGTTCCAAAACTTTTTTCAAACTTTCACTTTCACTAAGGGGGTTATTTAAGAAACGCTAAGGCTAGGTAGTGCCAGATGAGTGTCAGGTAAATGTCAGGTCCCAGTGCCAAAGGTGTATTTATCACTAAATATCAATTATTTAGGCATTTTATAATATTTTTTTTTTTTGGACTGGTGCATCTGGGAGTGCTTTGTATTTTTTTTTTAATATTTTCAGCTTGCGGTGCTCCAGGACGGCGCTGGATGTCGCTAGCACATAGACATATAAAAGCAGTGTGCTGCAAACACTGTCTGTTGTGGGGGGGGGGGGGATGCTGAGCGTCTCAGATGAGGCACTCAAGTGCCGCCTGCACCTTTTAGAGTAAATTACCGTATTTCCGCCATATAAGATGCACCTGCCTATAAGACGCACTCTGGATTTGTAAGAGAAAAATAAAAAAAAATATTCTGAGCCAAATGATGTGCTAAAATACCCCCTACCAATCACCCCATTATAGACAGTGTGCAGAATTCCCCCCGATCACACCATTACAGACCCCACATTACAGGCAGTAAGCAGTATTCCACATTAAAGGTAGGAAGGGGCATCCCAAATTACAGGCAGTGTGCGGGCATCCCCAATACAGGCAGTGTGCGGGCATCCCCAATACAGGCAGTGTGCAGGCATCCCCAATACAGGCAGTGTGCGGGCATCCCCAATACAGGCAGTGTGCAGGCATCCCCAATACAGGCAGTGTGCGGGCATCCCCAATACAGGCAGTGTGCGGGCATCCCAAATACAGACAGTGTGCGGGTATCCCCAATACAGGTAGTGTGCGGGCATCCCCAATACAGGCAGTGTGCTGCTCCCCACCACCTCTGTAGGAGGCGGCAGGGAGCTGCGGCCATGGAAGCGGCAGTCAGCCACAAGTTCACAGCGAGCCGGTTCCAGCTTCTGGGTGGGCGTGGCCTGTGATGCCTGTCAGTGTCACAGGCCACGCCCTACCCAGGGGCCAGAACCAGAGGAAGGAGGAGGCAGACAGCAGTGACTACCAAGGCGAGGGATCGACGGTATGTTTTTTTTTACATTTGCCCGTTAAGACACATGGACATTTCCCCCCACTTTTGGGGAAAATAAGTGCGTCTTATAGGGCGAAAAATACAGTAGCCTCCAAATGGATGTTGTCAGTTGCCAGTGCCCACCTGTGCATTAACTCCCTGAAAAGCGAGATTTCTTACCTTCCTCAATCTCCCTTGGTGAAATCGGACCCCTACGTTTGCAGGGGGTTAATCTGCAGGGGGGGGGGCATCTCGATTGCTGTTGCCCACCCTTGTGCATTGTTGTTCCAGTTTAAATGCTGAGTAATCAAATAGGCAATGATATGGGATTGTATTACTGTTTTTTGGAAAAAATATGATTGCGGGAAATTCAGTGCTTTAGTTGTTTTTGTATGGTCCTTAATGAGCCTTAATTTTGTCACATGGCACCAAAATATTAAGACTTGTTAAGCACTTGTTCACTAAACCTGCTGCCTTTCATGTGTCATGTCCTTAGAGTTGTGGGACACAGATATGTTCTTTTAATATGGTAGCCAAGTTATGAAGGTTGGTCATGGTCATATTAATAAATATATCCTGATTTTTCTCAAATGTTTTGGATAACGACTCAATTTTTAAACCAATCTTCTATGTGCCATCAGCTATAGCTATACTTTTTTTTTGTTTAGCTTGGACAGTCCCTTTAAACGACAAAAAACAATCTTCAATGGCACCAGCAGTTAATTTACTTTTCAACATTGCCATACAGGGGGCAAGACATCTGGATTGTATTGACAGAATACTAGCTCTGTTTTTCTCTTTGCAGGGCTACATAAAGTTACCATAGACAGGCAAGGGCAAGAAAAAGTGAATTGCCCAGTACAGGTAGCAAAGTCTTGGTGTAGTAATGGAGTCATTGCTCTGTATTCCTAAACATGTAGAGATTAGGGGAGAGAACAGAAGTAGTATAAAATGTATACATTTTAATGGAAAATGAATTTAATATTTGTTTACTGCACTATTATAAAATCATATACTAAAATATTATTAATGGTAGTATATTTTAAAGGAAATTCTACTTTTGGTGGTTATGTGCCAAAATGATGTCATCAATGTGCTAAACTTATCTGTTAGTTTCTAATAAGCTTGCCCATTACAATGGAAAGATTCTGGGAGTTATAGTAAGAATATATACTAAAGGGATTATCCTGGCCAAAAAGGCCACACCCATTTTAATAAATAAAGGGGGGGGGGGAGCAGCTCAATCACTATTATTTATACAAAATTATTATTATTATTCAGGGCCTGGGAACTAATTTACCGCCCAGTTTAACCCTCTCATCATCTAAATATCAAGCAACAAACATGTCTAGCTATGTGGAAAGACAGAGATTTGGTTGCATATATCTGCAGATACATGTGGAAGCCACACTGCCCCGGCAAGGCACTCTGTGTTTAGTGTGGTCCCTACTCTTAATTCTGAGTCCCCAAAGTTGGGACATGCAATGCAGACAAATATCTGAGAGCTACTCACCTGGGAAGCTGCCAGCCTCCCTTTAGAACACTTCACAGGGAGAAATCCATATTAACTGAATTCCTCCCTGCTTGTGCTCATGGCAATTCAAATGAATAAAGGGGGGTGGGAGCAGCTCAATCACTATTATTTATACCAAATTATTATTATTATTCAGGGCCTGGGAACTAATTTACCGCCCAGTTTAACCCTCTCATCAACTAAATATCAAGCAACAAACATGTCTAGCTATGTGGAAAGACAGAGATTTGGTTGCATATATATGGTTCCATTTTACCAAGACAGAGTCAGAGGAATATAAGAAACTGCATGCTGATAAGTAAATCACATGTAATGGGGCACAATCCTAACACAAATGTTTATTTTACATCCCAGAAGAGAAAAACATATTACACATTTTGCATTTTACACCTAGGATATGGCTTTGCCTTCATAGTATATGCTAGCATATATCAATTATTAATTGTTTGGAGTGGGCGAAATTGGAAATAAAAATGTATAATATTTTATTTTTGTACAGTGGTCGCGCACATCGCGGACCATAGTTAGAGTTAATTTCCCATTCTACTGCTTCATGTGTACCGAGATAACCAATACATGTACATTACCTGCTTCACAGGCATGTGCCAGGGCCTGGAACTATTTAGGACTTTTATTGGCATCTGATTGGGATGTGTCTTAACACTCTTTAAGTAAGTTCATTGGAACTGTACAATATGCCTTTTCTCCCCTGTATAACTAGTATATAGCATAAACCAGGATTTCACCATCAAACTATCTAATACAGACTTTCTCAAGAGGGTTTGGTTCTGCAATAAATTAAGACCTTTATTGTCTGTACTCCCAGACCTTTGGTCAGCAATTCCATCATCCAAAAAGCCCGGCTGCTGCAATATTATTGTGGCTTTCGCTCTTCCCAGCAGAAGAAGACCCAGATAGGAAGAGGTGAGTATCATTCCCTGGGGAGAAAGCGTTAGGTGTACCGCAGTGTCAGGCAATCCACAGACCAAAACCCCCCAAAACAAATGTTCAGCATACAAGTGGAAGCTACTGCTCATAATAGATACAACTGTGCTTAGGCAGTTGGGGATCGCAGTGCTTGTAGCAGAATACATTTTGCCGGGGGACCTTACATTTCAGAATTCCCACCATGTTTTCTATTGAAGGATAGGTCAGCAGCTGGTCTCCTGCACTTCTTTTCCCCCTGCTTTTCACCCATTAAATGGGGCCATTTCAAGGCTTTCTGTCTTAAAACGTTATTGTATGCAGCAAGAAAACTAAAGGGTGAAACAGCAGAGATGAATGGTCCTTCCTTTCTTTAAATGATGACAAGTGAACACATATCTGATATGTAAGAGTTATGGGGCCTCCCGATTTCCTATGCTTGAACCCTCTACCCTCTCTATAGATATGCTCCTGGCTGTGTGTTCCACCTAAGGGAAAGTACAACTGCTTGGAAAACTCTGCAGTTAGCAATATATACAGTATATAAGGTCACTGAAATGGTAACTCTGAGTACAGTCATCAAGCTAGGATTGGTCAGTTACACTTTATCATATCAACTATAAACATTCTTTGATGTGGCCACCACCTCTCCATTTTCTAGGTGCCCTAGTAATTCCAACATATATTAAAACAGGACAGTATGTTATTGCAAACCTAACTTAGCTCAGGTATAAGTAATGATCGACTACTACAAATTTATAAACTGAACTACAACACTACCAAACTCCCATACACACATCAGCTGTTAGGACTGCCATGCTTTTTATTTGACACAGCTTGCATGATTGTTTATTAATGTACATGGTAGAAAGAACATGGAAAGTGGACCAATAACCCCCTGTGGCCGGCTTGGAATCGGGGAGGCTGATTCATCACTAACGCCAGGTAGCGACAGATGAGCGTCTCTAGCAGGCATTTTCAGAGCGCCCGCTAGTAGTCGCAGTGCTCGGCCGTGGGTCGCTACTTTATAGCGACTGAGTCGCTGTTCAGTAATGTTGAATACATTGTGAGGAGTCGCTATTTGACCAGTACAGCGCTGTATGGGAGCGCATGGTAGCGACTGCTCATAGCGACCGACTCACACCATATTCAGCAAAAACAGCCTCACAAATCTCTGGCGCTGAAAAATAGTTGTTTGAAGCCCAGAGCGCAGGAGGCGGTGTGTTTAAAGTCTGTTTTCCAGCATCTATCAACTAGTAACAAAGCGAAAACATATGGAATTACATTGTAACAACACTGTAACATGAACACTTTAATGCCAGACCTGTAATGTCATTTTTGAGGAAATATTTAAAAAATGAAAAAATTATGAAAAAACTGCTATTTCAATGCCAGAAGAGGTCACAGAATTATTTGTGATTTAAAAAAAAAAAACAAAAAAAAACTCAGTATAAAGAGAAGAAAAGGATTGTCCATTGAAATGTATGGGAGAGCGACAGGTAGCGAGAGGTCATACCTGGCGCTGTGCAAGGCTGAACGCTGGCGCTGTTCGCTGAGGCTGTGAAAATGATGAATCAGACGCTACATGGCGCTATCCCAGTCGCTAAACAGATTCTGCTTGATAAATGTGTAATTGCGTGCCATGTCCGGCGTTCACCAGTCGCTACCTGTCGCTACCTCTCATTAACCAGGCGCTACCTGACGCTATCCCTTCTTAAATAAGGGCCTAAGAGATTCCAGGACCAGCTGCTAGCCTGCCCCCGGGGCATACTATACCGGATGCTCTGCTATGTGAGACCCTCCTGGGTGCTGGTAATCTTACCTGATTCTGGCTTCCAGCAACTCTGTCTTCGCCGGTGGTTGCATCCCCCAGCTTCAGCTGTGTGCGTGAAGCTTAAATCCGCGGGTTTAAGTCATGCATTAGTATGTGTTGCATAAAGCATTGATAGTATGAGCGCATGTACCATGGAAATGGTGAAAGGTGAGTGAAAGAGGGTGATCTGGGGGGTTTCACACAGGGAGGCATCATACATCAGGATGCCCCGGGGCAGGGACTAATTACCAGGATAGTCAAGACCCTGGTGATTGGTCAACTTTAAGCATAGGTCTAAGGCTTCTTGGGATGCCTTTTGTCACCTCCTAAACTGTGCATGGGAATAAATCATTTCTGAATGCAGGGCTAAGAAAATGTTGGTTTCTTTGTCTTTAACAGGAAAGTAGACTGTGGGCATATTGTAATGGGATGCTATAACAATGTCAGCTACTTGGTGGAACTTTCAGTAAAAGGCAAAGAAGTTGTAAATTCCAAGTATTGTTGAATCACATTTATTGGAGTGTGCTTCTAAAAGCCTTTTTTTGTTTTTCTTGACATCTGTTGCTTCTTGACTGAAGAAAGCAGGGCACCTTTTTACATGAAGTTACACTTTAGCTTGATGGACTGTTAAGTTAATGTGTTGTTTTTCAAAAGTTATTTTAGTCACTATTCAAAATACTAGTACAATGATGCATCATAGAACTGACAGTACTATGTTACTAATGTTCATTCCTTTAACTATATAATTGCTATAGTAAATGCAATAATTACATTTAGAATTCATATAAAATAACAAAAATGAACATTTATTTGTAAAATGTAAGTGCTGTAATTATTTAAGAGAAAAATAAGTAAGGCTTAACCTACTCTAAAAGTTGGGCAGCTCCAGTGATAAGGCAGGGTACACTATTTTCACAAACCTATGTTCTGAGTTACAAAGGTAGATCACAGTCACTAAATCATAATTAGATATGAATCTATCCAATCCAGCCCTTACAGTGTTTGTTGGAGCAAAACTTTATGTATAGAGTTGTTTATGTATTGAGGTTTATAGTGGATTTACCTGGCACATTTTCTGCAAACACAGGGGGGGGCATAGAAGGCAAGCCAACTCAAACAGATGGTTACAAGTAATATATTTTACATCTTAGCCTTGAGTTAGGTAAGTCCAATCTAATTAAAACAGTGAACGAATCAGAGCTGGGGGAGTTTTTAGGTCTTAAAAGCTAACTTATGTGCACTTATACATTTGTGGAATGTTCTCTCTTCTTTTAATCATGCATTGTTTTATCGAATTCCTTATCTTGAAATAAAGCAGGAAATTGCTCATATATTCAAGAGATATTTAAGGAAAGTTTACTGACTCAAGGTCAGAATGTTGCGAATCAGTGCTTGTTCATACTTCCATTTTATTTTTCATCTCTTCTTTTTATTGGCTGCCCATAGTTGCTTGTTAATTACAACTGCTGGGCTTATCAGGCATTCTGTAAACAGTGTTCCAGAATATATGTGCATAGTCTTGTTTTGTTTTACAGAGCTGCTTAAATATTTATAATTTGGTGGACATCTGTGTGTAGAGAAATATATTATGCTCTTATTAGGCTGCTGTTAACTAATAAACCATTTCTGGAGTAAGTAGAAATTACAGATCTTCTAAATGACTGTATTATCACACCTATTTATAGGCACACATAAGCTTGGCAGCTGTAGATCTGGAATAGAGAAAACAGAGAAAAGGGATTTCAATGGCTAAAACTGAACCTATCACTCTTTAACCCCAAAACAAACTCTTTCCAATGCAGAGAACCCAGTAGCCTAATATAGGGGCTAGATGTGTAAAGTTAGGCTCCAGCACGGGCTGTTATCTCACAATGGACAGTAGTTCTGATTTGACCCATATGGGAAGGAGGGCAGCCTAAACAAAACCGTCCCTTAGTCACTATATATATATATATATATATATATATATATATATATATATATATATTTATATTTATATATATATATATATATATATAATTGGGATTACAGTTATGACAGTTTTGTTTGAAATAACATGTGCTTTTAGCATTGAGCCTATATGGATACTACCAAAATTACATATTTGTTTTTAAAGCCAAAACCCAGCGAGGTCCGGTTTTACAGGGACATCCTGATTTGGTCCCTGTGTGTAAAATCCTTGAAGACCTGGAAAAGGTGATACATGCTTGGGCATCCTACAGTGAGCATCCATTGACTTTAGGGGCCTGATTTATTAATATTCCAACAGTGCACATATTTTAACACCACTGCTCACTCCATAGTAGAAACAGTGCGCTCGTTTTTCGGCACACTGTGCAATAAAGTGGCCTAGTGTGCGTAACTAGCACCCAAAGTAACATAGGATGCACCAATGTTGCGTCGTAAAAAAAGAGTTAAAAAGTAGAAAAAGAAATAAAAAAGCAGCATAAATTTCTCAAAAGCCATGGACAAAATTTTCTAAAATAAAAAGGAGGATAAATGATTTACTGTAGTATGTTGTTCTACCTATTATATCCTATGGATGTAGCAAGCAATGCACCAGTGAATGTGCACTGACATGCGGTGATGGGAAAAAGCTTTGAAAAATGCAATTTGTACACAAAACCGGTGCGCCATGTGCTCGAACTGGATTAAGACTGGTGCAGTGGTTTGATGAATCAGGCCCCAGGGACGTGCTTAAAGCGGCACAAAACTCTCAGTTTGCCCGCGCCCCTCAACCAGCCCTTTCCACCAAAGTACCTGCGTTTAGCCTGACATTTTAGAGTTTAGTTTAGAACTGAACAGTCTTATGTGGTATAGCCATGTATTCAGCATTTTAAGAGAATTTGACATTATTAGGGTCTGACAGCATTGACTGTACTGAGATGATGTTTTCTCTGCTGCATTTATGTATTGACATTGGCCTCAGAGAAGGCTTGCTAAAAGTACACGCATGGATCCCATTTATTAAGTAACATAGTAACATAGCATGTAAGGCTGAATAAAGACTTTAGTCCATCCAGTTCAGCCTATTTATCTCCTTCCAGTGGTCTAGTAGCCATAGCCGGAAATGTTATTACATGCCAGGAAGACATCCTGGCCACTTTTGAAAGTTGTTACTGTATTCTTCATGACTACCTCCTCTGGCATTCTGTATTACTTTTTGATCCTCCAGGATATGTTCCTCCAGACAGGCTGAAGCTGCTTGGACGAAGGAGCTTGCACTGAGACCAGCAATACTGAATCGGATTGCATTAGAGGAAGAAAAACTTGGCAAAATAAGGTTGGAGTTGAAAATGCTGCACTGGAGGCGTTCTCCAATTTTTTTGCATTTTCATTGCTCTTCCAGGGTAGGCACCAGCTTATTTTTTATACTTATAAACAGTAGATCGAACATGGTTCTAAATAGGTAATAACACCTATGCTGAGTGTGTAGAGGATACAGTAAGGTAAATATTGTACAGGAATCCCAGGTTACCAACCTCCTATGCTGCCATCCCTTGTAATACCAGCAGGCCTGACATTGTGAACAATTACATCATTAATCATTCAGATCAAAAATAAAACATAAACACAGAGCTACTTGTAAATTATTTAGAGTCCTCTTTAAAGTCCTCCAACTTGTGATTCTAAATCCACCATGAGTGTCAGCAATCCAATTGTGCAGATCCACCACCGATTTGGTACCCTTACCAGAAATGATTAAATCACCAGCAATATCAGCAATCACACAAACACTTCCTCCAATCGGCTCCACCCACTAGGGTACGTATCCTCAATGTAAATTGATGTGGCCAGCCAGGTTTCCAGAGCATACTTGTCACGCTCGGGGTAACTCCAGCCCTCTTAATAAGCTCACAACCCCCAATCTCCACAGCCAGCTTCACCTGTAGGAGCCCCCGCTTGCCGGGACGCAAGATACGCCTACCCGGGATCGGTTGCCCCCAGGACTTAATGGCTCAAAGGATGTAAGCTTATATGTGGGAGGACTGGAGAACCAATAGCAAGAGCGTGAGTGACGGAAGTCCAGAGACAGGCAATAGGTCGATAACGGGAAGGCAGAGATCGTAGCGGCACCAGGGGTCAGGCAAGACGTAGTCGGGGTTCAGGCAGAGGTCAGCAACTGGGGATCAGGATCTAGAAGCGTCAGTTCAGGCAAAGGTCGGCAACAAGGATTCAGGATCGAGAGGCGTCAATTCCGGCAGAGGTCGGCAACAAGGATTCAGGATCGAGAATGGTCGTACAATCAAATCGGCAACAGGCTAGACTTCACAGGAGTAGGTAACACAGGGTTCTGAGCGCTATCACAGGCAATTCACAACTGAGAGGGAATTGCCTTTATAGGAACAGGTCTGAGGGAAGCAGTGTACTGATTGGAGCACATAGGATTCCAAGGGTAATTGGCTGCAGAGCAGAAGAGGGCGAAGCCCTCAATCCCCTAGGATTCATTAACCCTTTACTTGATCCTCCGGCGGGTGCGCGCAGCACAGCGCCGCCGGAGGGCATAACAGACACGTGCTCGCGGCCGCGCGCGAGCACGTCTCCTGGAGAAGGAAGCGGGGGGCGTGGCTGAGCTGGGCGCCGCTCGAGCCGACGCTGCTCGAGCCGACGCCGCTCGGCGCGGCCGCCGCACAGTGACAGCTGCAGCTGGCCGCCTGGAGACGTTGCTGGAACGGGGATCAGGTAAGCGGTTCCTGACACTACCCCCCCTTCACGAGGGGCCTCCGGACCCTCACCCGGTTTCCCTGGATTGTCACGATGGAACCTTCTTACAAGAGCCTTGGCATGAACATTCCTCGCTGCCACCCAGCATCTTTCCTCCGGACCATAGCCAACCCAATCCACCAAATACTGTAAAGAATTACGCACTTTACGTGAATCCAAGATCTTATTCACTTCATACTCGGGCTCATTATTAAGAAGAATTGGTGCAGGACCAGCAAGAGGAGCATTCTTCGCCGGTTTTAACAGTGAAATGTGAAAGGAATTAGGTATTTTCATAGTTGGCGGGAGTTGAACTTTAAAAGACACATTATTCAACTTCTTGACGATTGGAAAAGGACCAATAAATTTTGGACCTAATTTGCTAGATGGCTGACGGAGCGCAATATTTTTAGTGGAGACCCAAACTAGATCGCCTACTCGAAGAGTAGGTTCCTGTGATCTGCGGCGGTCGGCAAATTTCTTATACCTCAAACCAGTGGTCTTAAGAATCTCCTGAACGTGTGTCCAGATATTCTTCCGTTCTTGAAGCCACTCCTCCAACGCCGGCAGATTGGAAGGTGACCCTGAAAGGGAAGAAGCTCTAGGATTTTTCCCTAAGTTACAATAAAAAGGAGATACCTTGGTACTCTCACTAGGCGCGTTATTGTAAGCAAATTCGGCGAAATCAATAAATTCCGCCCATTGTTCTTGGGCATCAGAAACATAACACCTTAAGTATTGTTCCAAAGTTTGATTAGTTCTTTCCGTCTGCCCATTAGTCTGGGGATGGTAGGCAGAAGAAAGAGAGATCTGTATTCCCAACCGCGAACAGAAGTGTTTCCAAAAACGGGAAGTAAATTGAACACCCCGATCAGAGACTATATTGGACGGAATACCATGAATACGAAAAATATGCGAAGTAAACAGCCGCGAAAGCTCAGGTGCAGAAGGAAGTTTGGCCAAAGGAACGAAATGTGCCATCTTACTGAAACGATCTACGACCACCCAAATGACAGTATTACCATGTGAGAGAGGCAAATTTACAATAAAATCCATAGAAATATGGGTCCATGGCTCAGCAGGAATTTCAAGAGGAACCAAACTGCCACTAGGAGCCTTGTGAACTCCTTTACTTCGAGCACAAATAGCACAAGCGTCGATAAAGGCAGTGATATCGCGTCTCATGGTAGGCCACCATACATGACGACGGGCAAGCATAAACGTCTTACGGTTACCCAAATGACCAGCAGTTTTGGCATCGTGAAATTCGCGAATTACATCCGAACGCAGGTGCGGCGGAACAAACTGGCACCCCAAGGGTACATCACTAGGAGATTCATCTTGAAACGGCGCCAAGGTATTGGAGAGATCAGGAAGTAACGCCCCCACCACACAACCTGTGGGTAAAATTGGTTCACCAGAATCACCCCGATCCTTACATTCACCGAACATGCGAGATAGAGCATCAGCTTTAGTATTTTTTACACCCGGCTTGAAAGTAATAATAAAATTGAAGCGCGAGAAGAATAATGCCCAACGTGCCTGACGAGAGTTCAGCCTCTTGGCAGAACCTATGTATTCGAGATTTTTATGATCGGTATACACAGTTATAGGATGTAATGAACCCTCCAACCAGTGTCGCCATTCATCAAATGCCAGTTTAATAGCTAATAGTTCCCTATTGCCAACATCATAATTTTGTTCCGCGGTACTGAATTTACGCGAAAAATAAGCGCATGGATGGAGACGCTCAGGGTTACCAGAATATTGTGACAAAACTGCACCCACTCCCAGCTCAGAAGCATCCACTTCAATAATAAAAGCTTTATGAATATCTGGATGCACTAAGACAGGTGCCGAAGTAAAGGCCCGTTTCAAGGTTAGAAAGGCCTCACAGGCAGAGGGGGACCAGTTAGCAGTAAAAGCCCCCTTGCGGGTAAGGTTGGTAAGGGGTGCAACAACATGGGAAAAGCTTTTTATGAAACGCAGATAAAAATTAGCAAAACCTAGAAAACGTTGCAATTCCTTTAAAGTTTTGGGTTGGACCCAATCCTGAACTGCTGAAACCTTCCCCGCGTCCATCTCCAAACCCTGGTTGGTAATAACATACCCTAGGAAGGGAACTGTAGTGACTTCAAACACACACTTAGGCCCTTATTCATCAAGCGATAGCACCAGGTAGTGTCTGACGAGCGCCAGGTAGCGGCAGCTAACGGCGACTACCGACTCAAGTACGCCCGGCGGCGGTCACAATGACGCATTTATCAAGCAAAATGAGGCTAGCGCCGGCATGAGCGACGGCTAGCGCGGCATTCATCATGAAGCCGCCTGGACCGAACAGCGCCGCTGCAAATTCCCTCACAGCGCCAGGTATGAGCTGTCGCTCCCTGGCGATGTCCAATGCATTTCAATGGAGCAATCTATAATTAGATAATTAATTGGTAATATTTTTTTTTTTTTTTTTTAATGTCAAAAAATCGGAGACCACTTCTGCAATGTTAGGATTTATTTTTAAGTCAAAAAAAAAAAAATATGTGCAGAATTGATCTAACAGGTCTGAGATTAATGTATTCATATTACAAAATGATTCTAAAAACATGTATAATGTTACATTCAAAAAATATGGTTGTTTAGGGGTTAAAAACTAGTTAATACAGATCGCCGCCAGCGCTCTGGGGTTTAAACAAGGAATGGACAGCAACAGCACATTCGGAGCGTGATTTGTTGATGAATATGAAGCTAGCCGTTCGCTCTGGCCATTCGTTGTCAGGCGCTCACATACAACGCTGGACCTGTGAAACAGCGACCCCCCAGCCCGTATTCAACATTACCGCACACCGACTGAGTCGCTGTCATCAAGCTAATGCCGGCCAAGCACAGCGAATACTGGCTGGCGCTGAAAAAATCACGCTACAGTCGCTCATCTGTCGCTACCTGGCGCTATTGATGAATCGGCCTCTTAGACAGTTTAGCAAATAAGTTGTTCTCTCTTAATTTTTGTAGCACCAACTTAACATGGTGTCTGTGCTCCGGTAAAGAATTAGAAAAAATGAGAATATCATCCAAGTAGATGACTACAAATCTACCGAGATATTCCCTGAATATATCATTAACAAAATCTTGGAAAACGGCTGGCGCATTACAAAGACCGAAGGGCATGACCAGGTACTCATAGTGCCCATCCTTCACATTAAATGCAGTTTTCCACTCGTCCCCCTGTCGGATGCGAATCAGATTGTAAGCCCCTCTCAAATCCAATTTGGAGAAAATTCGAGCTCCTGTGACTTGATTGAACAGATCCCCAATCAAGGGTAAGGGGTATCGGTTTTTTACAGTGATCTTATTCAAGGCTCGATAATCTATGCACGGTCTCAAGCCACCATCTTTTTTCTCTACAAAAAAGAACCCGGCCCCAGCAGGCGAGGTAGAGGGACGGATAAATCCTTTCCTAAGATTTTCGGTAATATACTCCCTCATTGCTTGCTCCTCGGGCAGGGTAAGGTTATAGATCTTTCCCCTCGGGGGAATTATGCCAGGCAGCAAGTCAATGGGGCAGTCATAGGACCGATGTGGAGGAAGAGTATCAGCAGAGCGTTCAGAGAATACATCGATCCAATCAGCTTATGGCTGAGGTAATTCCTGTGGTAAGACTTGAACGCTTCTGAGGCCTGTATTAAAACAGTGACCTTTACAGTGGTCACTCCACTTGACCAACTCCCCAGCCCGCCAATCTAACACCGGGTTATGGAGTTGCAACCAGGGGTATCCCAAAACCACCGGAGTTTCCGGACAATCAAAAATAAAGAATTCTAAGAATTCAGAGTGAGAAGAGCCGACAATTAGTCTGAGAGGTGGGGTCTTGGTATTTATAGGACCTCCCTGGATTGCCTTTCCATTGATAGCTAAAACTTGTAGGGATCTTTCAAGAGGAACTACAGGGATCCCTAAGGTGGAGATCATGCTCCTGTCCAAAAAGTTTCCAGCCGCACCACTGTCTATGAAGGCGGAAACTGTCTGCTTAGAGGACCCCCAAAACAAATCAATAGGTACAAGCATCTTATTCTGGCGAGAGTTACAAACTGACTCACCCAGATCAGTACTCTCTACCTGGTCTGGGTGCGGAAGTTTTCCGCCGGTTTCCCCTTGTTGGGACAGGACCCTGCAAAATGACCAGAATTCCCGCAATACAGGCATAACCCCTCGGATCGCCTACGCTGTTTCTCCTCTTGGGATAAGCGGGTTCTCCCTAATTGCATAGGTTCTTCCTGGGAAGATGATGAGGTATTTTCTCCACGGGGAACCGGGGATCTATGACTCTGGACTGGTCTAAAGGACGTGGGAGCCCCGACTCTCTCCCTGGCCCTTTCTCTAAGACGTCGGTCTATTTTAATGGAGACCTGCATTAATTGATCTAGGTCCACTGGCGGGGGAAAATTGACTAAGGCATCCTTGATGCTATCCGACAGTCCCACCCTGAACTGACTACACAAAGCTGGATCGTTCCACCTAGCTTCGATAGCCCAGCGGCGGAATTCAGCACAGTAGTCTTCAGCCGAATTCCGTCCTTGTTTTAAGGCCCGAAGCCTATTCTCTGCGGTAGACTGTATATCTGGATCGGCGTATAAAACGCCCATAGCATTGACGAAGGCAGTCACTGATTGTAGAGCAATGTCATGGGACGGTAAACTAAAGGCCCAGGACTGTGGGTCTCCTTGAAGCAAGGAAATGACTAGGCCTACTCGTTGGACCTCTGTGCCAGAGGAGATAGGTCTTAACTTAAAATATAGTTCGCAGGCATTCTTGAAATTGGAAAATTTTGCTCGTTCTCCAAAAAATTTCTCAGGCAGTGGAATCTTAAGTTCGGAGAAATGAGGTGGTACAGAGGAAGTTGGCACTTGACGAGATTCCTGAGTGGCCACTCTTTGAGCGAGTTGGTTGATCGCTGTGGCCATAGCTTGCACCTGCTGTACCAGGTCATCCATTTTTTTGGCCTGTGATAATGTCACGCTCGGGGTAACTCCAGCCCTCTTAATAAGCTCACAACCCCCAATCTCCACAGCCAGCTTCACCTGTAGGAGCCCCCGCTTGCCGGGACGCAAGATACGCCTACCCAGGATCGGTTGCCCCCAGGACTTAATGGCTCAAAGGATGTAAGCTTATATGTGGGAGGACTGGAGAACCAATAGCAAGAGCGTGAGTGACGGAAGTCCAGAGACAGGCAATAGGTCGATAACGGGAAGGCAGAGATCGTAGCGGCACCAGGGGTCAGGCAAGACGTAGTCGGGGTTCAGGCAGAGGTCAGCAACTGGGGATCAGGATCTAGAAGCGTCAGTTCAGGCAAAGGTCGGCAACAAGGATTCAGGATCGAGAGGCGTCAATTCCGGCAGAGGTCGACAACAAGGATTCAGGATCGAGAATGGTCGTACAATCAAATCGGCAACAGGCTAGACTTCACAGGAGTAGGTAACACAGGGTTCTGAGCGCTATCACAGGCAATTCACAACTGAGAGGGAATTGCCTTTATAGGAACAGGTCTGAGGGAAGCAGTGTACTGATTGGAGCACATAGGATTCCAAGGGTAATTGGCTGCAGAGCAGAAGAGGGCGAAGCCCTCAATCCCCTAGGATTCATTAACCCTTTACTTGATCCTCCGGCGGGTGCGCGCAGCACAGCGCCGCCGGAGGGCATAACAGACACTCCTGGAGGAGGAAGCGGGGGGCGTGGCTGAGCTGGGCGCCGCTCGAGCCGACGCTGCTCGAGCCGACGCCGCTCGGCGCGGCCGCCGCACAGTGACAGCTGCAGCTGGCCGCCTGGAGACGTTGCTGGAACGGGGATCAGGTAAGCGGTTCCTGACAATACTCATGCAGAAGGAAAGTCGCGCTGAGCGACGAAACGCGTTGGGAGCCGGCGGTCTATAGTTTGGAATTCAGCAGCGCGGGTTGGCTTGGTACATTATTGTGACATGCGTATTTTAACCCTTTGTTTGTGAGTATTTTATTGGCCTAATTAAAAGGAATTTGTAGCTTTGCATTATTGCACTATGGCTCTTTTATTTCCTCCTGCATGAGTATGCTCTGGAAACCTGGCTGGCCACATCAATTTACATTGAGGATACGTACCCTAGTGGGTGGAGCCGATTGGAGGAAGTGTCTGCGTGATTGCTGATATTGCTGGTGATTTATTCATTTCTGGTAAGGGTACCAAATCGGTGGTGGATCTGCACAATTGGATTGCTGACACTCATGGTGGATTTAGAATCACAAGTTGGAGGACTTTAAAGAGGACTCTAAATAATTTACAAGTAGCTCTGTGTTTATGTTTTATTTTTGTTTATTTACTTGAGGGTGAGATTTAAGTTTAACACGTGGAGCTGTATCTAAGTCTAATATTTTTATTTTATTTTTGTTTAATTGTTATTAACTTGTCTTTAGCGCGGTATTTATATATATTTTTATATATATTTTTGTTAATCATTCAGATCAGACATATCTGGGGATTCTTCATGCATCCCCTTTTGTATCTCCCCTGTCTTTGGTGGAGACATTCCAAGAAGCCAGACTGAATGTAATGAGACCAGCATTGCCATATACGCTCAGCTCCCTTTGGGAAAAACATGGAAAGAAAAGGCAGAGCTGATGAGTGATATTCGGATAGCTGCTCTACTCAGTTTCCCAGAAGAAATGGCTTTGAATGAATCTCACCTTTATAAATGTTAAAATTCAGCTATGTTAGGGTCCTAAAAATATCTATAGTACATGAGATAGTACCATGTGTACCCCTATGCTAATTGCAATTGAAAATAGCTAAAAATGGTAATGTTATTGACTTAAATTGTCGTGATGAAAAATGTGTGTTTTGGAAAACCTTTTACAGCCAAGTATTTCCAAAAATACATCATGATATAGCTGAGCGTCTCAACGCCAAGCTTCCTATCTCAGGCCGATTCCCGCAAAGTGTTAAATGTTATTATGGCTTTGTTGGTGCATCCCGACGGATTAGTAAAAGATAACGCTATGAATCTGTGTTAAAGTTTTTACAAGCAGCAGTAAACTTGGCATTTTCATTTCTTTTATGTTTTGCTTTTACCGAAGATGTATATAGTACATTCATTTAAACACAGATTATAGTTTTTGGCGAGATTTCACATTCTTAATTTATATGTTTATCTGTGCAAACAGCTGTTTTACTATAATAGCATGCAACGATTCTACACACATTTGCCAGACCACCATTTTTAGTGCGATGTCAGTGTTCGGACTATTTTAATGTTTCTTGGCATTCTCTGACAGTGGTTGTTGGGTAACAGCTGTTACTGAGATGTCAAAGTCTTGCTGGAACATGCAAACATTTATTAATGCACTACTACTGACACTAGCACATTTACCCAGGGTATATATTTCTGATTGGTGGACTTGGGCAAAGCTAAAATCGCATATTTTCAACGTTTTTCATCTTTACTTGAAGAAAATAAAACAAAAGAGTCTTTAATAAAATATACAGTATAGCAATACTTCTGCCACTGCTGATAATGTCTTACAGATATCAATGGTACATACTGTACCTTTGCCTTTGCTTTCACAGCAACCACAGTAGTATAGGTCCACTTTCCCCAGACTTTCCAATCAGACTTCATTTCAGAACTATCTTTTTTTTTTTTTATTGCTCCTACGGTCTCAAACTTCATGCTTGCCAGAGATGTATAGCAGAGTATGAAGCTCTGGCACAACAATGAGTAATGGGCGGTTCGGTCTGGTCTAGTATTAAGCACACAACACCATGGGGTCAAAAGCTGAAAGTGCGACACCAGGTCCCATGGGTGTGATAGATGTGGTGAGGGTGTTAACAGGTAGGAAAGAGGTGACTTGTATCCCATGCCACCCTTATTTGAGATCTTACTGGAAAGATAATTATTTATGTAGAGTTTGGCTTTAAAGTGGACCGTCACCCTCCCGTGATCGGCCCGGGAATCTATAAGATTCCCAGGCCGATCACCTCCCTCCCCGCGGGACATCCGAGATCGGGATGTCTCGCGGGGTGAAACCCCCCCAAACCCGCATCCCTCGCGCCCCTCTAGGCGTGCCGTCTGTGAATGGCCGGCGCTGGCACGCGCGTGTCAAGAGGGACGCGCGGGAGGCGGCGGCGGAGGAGCCGCTTGTCCGCAACTGTCAGATTGCTTGTCCGTCGGCGCTGGGAGCGGGGAGAGGTGAGTTTTTCGGGTGATCGGGGGGGTTTCACACAGCGGGGCACCCCGATCGGGGGTGCCCCACCGAAGTGGACCAAGACCCAGGATAGTCAAAATCCTGGGTGTTGGTCCACTTTAAACTTACTGCCGAGGAGGGTGTTATAACCGAGAAGCATGACATATAGTGGTTTCTATTAACCTTTATCTTTTTTTACTTAATATTCATGGGTTTTTCCTGTTAAAGAGGAACAACAGAAGCCCTGGAATATAAAAACCACTCCCTGGGGAATCCGAAGGTGGGAAGCCCCGCTGTATGAAATCCCCTGGATCTCCTTCACAAACCCTTGTCGCATCCCCAACACACCTCTGTCTGTGGCACGTACCCATGCCAGGCCTTTCTGAAACGCCGGCATAGGAACACCCATAGCTACATGTGAGCGTGGATGTGGACGATAAAGTGCTCGGCTCCATTTGACTACACTCAGCTCTATTCAGCTCACTAGGGACTGTAATGTCACAGCGGCTTGCAAAGCTGAATGGAGCCTAGCTAAACTGAGTGAACTGAGTGGCCCTCAGCTGCACCGTTGGAACCCCGGAAAGGTGAATTTCCTGAGCGGTCATGGGGATATACACAGCGGGCCATCCCATCCTCCTGAGAGGAACAACAACTGGGAGAGTGAAATCCCTGGGTGTTGCTTTTTAAGGTTCTTAACCAGTTTTGAGCTGTAAAAATAAATATGATGTTTATGTTTTTCACTTACAGTCACTACAACACACCTACAGTCATTACAACAACCGGTGTTACTTACATTGTATCATAACCCATATTGCCGATATTTTCATATAAAAAACATGCTTATCAAATTAAGCATTGCCACAAGGTAATTAGTCCCATAAAGTCGCTCTATAGAAAATGTAGGGTGGATATTGGGACCTTTCCACATCATTTTGGATTTTTCTGTAGAGGCTGAGTTTGGAGAAGCAGTTCAAGCTTTCTTTTCAATTAACACACAATAAAGTGGAATCAAAATCCTCTGCCCCTGTGTTGGGACAGTTTTACAGGCAAGGTGAGAATTTTATTTTAGAAGCTTACAGGAATCCAAACACGTTTAAAAGAGCTTCCCAATTTTGGGGGGATTTTTCATAAGATTATAAAAAAATATAAAATATCTACCCAGTTAAAAATAATTTGCATCCTACTTGTAGAATTACCCTATTTCCACTGCAGTATCTAGAAGATTTTACAGTTTCCAGGAGAATATTTCAGTCTTCAGGGTTTAGCAAGTGCAGCAATAACAAGCAGGTGAAAATGTCATCTTTCTCTTCACTTGGCTTTCACCCCTCCTTTACAATTAAATGCTCTTCTAGCCTGCCTTCTGCTCCCGCTGTGATCCCGCTGAGCAAAATGTCGCTTAGTATCTGCATAAGATAATGTAAATTGATGACAGCACGCAGCCAGCATCCAACACCTTTTAATGAGACTAAAACACAGTGAGAAAGTGTCAAATTAGGTAATGGCCATTTAAAACAAGGGATTACAGTACATATACATGCATTCCAACCTGCTTTTACATGGTTTCAAAGCTTATAAATACTATTATTTGTATTTATTTAAGTTAATAAATATGTTGCCTAATCTCTATCACAAAGGATCAATCTAATCCCTCACATAACAGCAGTTTGGACAGATATATTTTTTAAAACACTTCACACATGGTAGATAGGAAAAAATGCCCCCCTTGCACACATACGCATTCCTGCCTATTTTTCTCTGGGAGCTAATTGCATTCGTTGCATATTAGATTCCATTTTACATGCACTTACGTTGTAATTTGTTTATTATATAGCTTTTTGTACACCAAGCAAGCCCTCTAAACATGTAAAAGGTTCCTTAGGAGACCTTTAACAGTTCACTAGTAGTGTAAAAGTGAAGTAGGCCCAATTTTTCCTCAGCTCACCTGGTGCAATTCCCTTGGTGCCCAGTATTGCGAGCTCCCCTGGCAAAGCACTAAACCTATGCTGAGAGGTTGGTATACTCAGGCTCAGACTGGCCCACAGGGTTACCAGGGAAAACCTGAACTATGGTTAGCTTGTTTGAGGCATCCCAAGTGCATGCACAGAGACAATATAATGTTTATGTGCATGGGATCTGAATATAAGCTGGTGATACTGGCATCTAGATGAATGTGGGGTAGACCCTAGACACCCCAGTCCAACACTGGATATACTAGCACATTTGGAGGCTCGTCATGTGACTTCCAAGCCATATGGATACCAGCCCTATGCTTAGTGCATTGGGCCGATAGCCACAGGGATGTCGGGGCCCTACGCCATTATTAATAAAAAGCTACTCACAATGCCAAAGCTGTAGTTGTGTCGGAAATTCTGAAAGCAAGACTTTTACCAAAGTTGCTGAAAGTTCGCTGATATCATTTATCTCAGGGTTCCAGCACAACCATGAAAAACTATTAAACAATTAAACTGTTAAAACTATGGTGGTTGGAAAGTCAACAGTGAACCGTGAATTTAAATATGAACAAGGAAAGAATGGGGAGAACCCACATAGAAGAAAAAATTGGGGGGGGTTCACCTTCCAATAAAATCCTAACTTGTTTTCCCTTATTTAACCATTAATTTGTTCTCAATGCTTATTAATAAACAGGAACTATTTATTACATTATTAAATATATTAAAAACACATGGTTGATATAATTAGAGTCCATCAATTCCCTTTACAGTTGTGCACACACTGTGCATTTGTACCTAATGGCGCTTCCTGAAACTTGACATTCTCTGTTGGACCACTCTTCAGAGCAAACACACAATAAAATGCTCCATGGGCACAAATTTGTTTCACAGATGTGGTTCCTGCTTTTTCAGAGTGTTAGTATCTACAATATTAACAACAAATACATTTTTAATACTTCACTACATAAACAGGTTATTATCATTTTGCTACACTCTTTAATAAAATGTACTTTTTATTTTTTTTTATTTTGCTTTATTTCTTATGGCTTTTCCTGGAGCCACCAACAGGTCAGGTCTTCCCTATCTCCACATAGATGCACATAGATGTGAAGGAATTAGTGCAGCAGCAAAGCTATAGGACAGCTGTGTACTGTGTACTTGAGAGGAGGATTGTGACACACTGCTCTAAACCATTTCTTAGATTAACTTGGGCCCATATTTATGAAGGAATAGCGACAGGTAGCGACTGGTGAGCGGCCGGTAATTACGGGCCCCCTACGAGAACGCCGGCTCCCCACCACAATCATATCTACAGAAATGTTTGGAAAGTGCACTGCACAAGTATTAATAGGTAGGTGCCAGCCGTAAGGGGAATATAGAACCTTGAAGATACCAATGAGAGATCCTAGACTGATCTCCTAAACCCTTATACAAAGGCCGCACACTAAATATAAGAATATAAGTAATTTTAATGAATATTATGTACATAAAAGAGACACTAATCTATACACATACACAATTTAAAAAACACAAAAACACAAGCAAGGGGATCCCAGTCAGCGGTGACTAGTAAAAATAAATTAGGATGATGCCGCCATGTATATACAATGTAAAGATATAAATATCAAGTACTATGTGTGAACCCAGGCATAAAAACAATTACTGTATTCAATAGGACAGTGGTGGCATGAACGTGCTAATGAAATGGTTAAAAACAATAATCTGTAAAAAAGCCACTAAAGTGCTGAATGCATGTGCAAGTTATGTGCAAAAAACATATTTTTTTAAGGTAAAAAAAAAAAATTGTGCAGAATTGATATTACAGGTCTGATATTATTGTATTCATATTACTAAATTCTTTCAAAATTAATTAATAACACATCGCCGCCAGCGCTCTGGGGTTTAAACATGCATTTCACAGCGCTTGAATTTTTGGAGCGTGATTTTTTGATGAATGTGGTGGGAGACGGTCGCTCTGACCAGTCGCTATCATGCGCTCCCATACATCGCGGAACCTGTCAAATAGCGACTCGTCACCCCGTATTCAACATTACTGCACATCGAGTGCAGTCTCTATCAACAACCGAACAATGGCCAAGCACAGCGACTACTAGCGGGCGCTGTGAAAATACTGCTACAGTCGCTCAACTGTCGCTACCTGCCGCTATTAAAGAATCGGCCTCCCCGTTGAGCAAGTACACTCAATAGCAGGAGTCCTAAAGCTGGCCGTACGCTATGCAAACCTCTTGATCAATCACTAGAGATCTTTACAATATAAGCCATTGGTTCCAATCCACTTAAAGTCAGCCCAATTAAGGTCCACTTTTATGGCCTGTACATCACCAGCACCATTAATCACTCTGCAGCACCAGTATGAAAAGCTGGCCCGGGGGGGGGGGGGCAGTGTGTACTTAGGGTGTACATAGATCTCCATGGGAGCCAGCATACACAAGGCACACCCACCCATCTGCCTGCCTATCATACCTGCGCTGCACGAGAAATGCAAACTACTTCTGAGCCTGCTTCTGCATAGCCCATATGGTGCTGTTTTTTCCTAAAGAAAATGTCCTTTTCTTATTGGAAAATACTGGACATCAACTGTAGAAATGCCTAGAAGGCGATTTATTTGGAAAAGTTAAAACAAAAATGTTATTTGTGCTTTTTTTTGTGTGATGTCTTCTCTGTATTTCCCAAAATAGACTTCACTACTCCAAATTGCTTTATTTAGTCATTTACATGAATCTCATTGAAGGAACAGAAGAGGCATCACATACAGAACTTACAAACTATCTGTCTACAAACTCCCTCCTAGATCCCCTCCAATCTGGTTTCCGCTCGTGTCACTCTACCGAAACGGCCCTCACCAAAGTCACCAATGATCTACTAACAGCCAAATCCAAAGGTCACTACTCTGCTCTCATCCTTCTCGACTTATCATCTGCTTTTGACACTGTCGACCATGCTTTGCTTCTCAATATTCTTTCTTCTCTTGGAATCCAAGGTCTCGCACTCTCTTGGCTCTCCTCCTATCTCTCTCACCGCACATTTAGTGTATCTTACTCACACACCATTTCCTCTCCCCGGCCTCTGTCTGTAGGGGTACCACAAGGCTCAGTCCTAGGACCCCTACTTTTTTCAATATACACTTCTGGTCTAGGACAACTAATAACCTCGCTAGGCTTCCAATATCACTTTTATGCAGACGACACTCAGATCTACCTCTCTGGCCCGAATCTCTCTTCTCTTCTCTCCCGCCTTCCTGACTGTCTAACAGCCATCTCTTCCTTCATGACATCTCGCTCTCTTAAACTGAACATGGACAAAACAGAACTGGTCATTTTCCCACCATCTCACTCCCCTCCCCTCTCTAACACCACAATCTCTGTAAATAATCTTACAATAACTGCAACTCCTCAAGCTCGATGCCTGGGCGTCATTCTGGACTCCTCTCTCTCCTTCAGACCTCACATTCACTCCCTCGCCACCTCCTGTCGCCTCCAACTCAAAAATATATCTCGCATCCGTCCCTTCCTCTCACCTGCCACCACTAAAATGCTAGTACATGCCCTGGTCATATCCCGACTGGACTACTGCAACACCCTCCTCTGTGGTTTGCCAACAAACAGACTGGCTCCCCTCCAATCTATCCTAAACTCTGCTGCTCGCCTCATCCATCTCTCCTCTCGCTTCTCCAGTGCTACTCCCCTCTGTCAATCCCTCCACTGGTTACCTGTCTCCCATAGAGTCCAGTTCAAACTTCTAGTGCTAACCTACAAAGCTCTCTCTAACCAGGCCCCTTCCTACATTTCATCTCTGATCCAACATTACCAACCAAAGCGCAACCTCCGCTCCGCCTCTGACATTCTCCTGTCCTCTTCCTTGGTTACCTCCTCGCACTCCCGCCTTCAAGACTTCTCCCGTGCCTCCCCACTTCTCTGGAATGCACTCCCCCGCTCGATCCGCCACTCTCCATCAATCCAAGCCTTTAAAAGCGCCCTCAAAACTCACTTCTTCAGACAAGCATATGACCTGGCTTAAGCAACTGCTATAACCTTCAATGGCACATGCAGCCATACTCAAGCTCTACCACTTGTGACCCCACCCCCTTCGTCTCCACCCCCATCCTTTAGACTGTAAGCTCGCAAGGGCAGGGCACTCCTCCCTATTGTCTCCTGTGCTCACAACACTTGGTTTTAACCTGTGGCATCTAATTTTGTATTGTTTTCTGTGCTATATGTTTTACCTTGTCTGTATTCTTAACTTGTAAAGCGCTACGGAAGTTGATGGCGCTATATAAATAAACATTAATAATAATTAATAATCTTCCATTGGAAGTGTGTAGGAATAAACAAAATTGGAAGCTGTAAGAAGAGGATAAATGGCAGTGTCTAGGTCACCTATGAAGAGGTCTGCCTCTTCTCACATAGCGGTCACCTCTTGTTCCAAGGTCCAACCATTGATAGCATTTGATCAAAGCAAAGGGGGGGGTAACAAGAATACCCCAGATTAGGATAATGGGGAATTATAAACAAAAATATACAGAGAGAAGCTGTAAAATTGAATGCTATCCATAAAATATATGTGATATAAATATGTGATATGTGATATAAATGATACACTATGGTTTAACCTTTTAAGTGCCAGCCTACCTTGAGATTTTGCCCCCCTCTGATGTCAAACCATTTTTTAATATTAATGTGCTATATATGTTCAACTGTGATTTTTGAAGTGATTTCCCAGGAAAATAAGATGTTGTTGTTTTTAAGCATAGTCTGGGCTTTAACATGAAATGTCATTTTTTGTACAATTTGTAGTGTTTTTTTTGGTAGCACATATGTATTGGTAGACACAATTTCCCACCCAGAAGACAACGCACTTTAGTAGATGTTTAGATAAATTACAACTGCAATGTGCACCTTGCAGTTTTTCAAGAAAAACATCCCTTTACCTTTGACATTACACCCCACACCCCAACTCTGGAAGTACACACCTCAAGCTTTCTAGGCGTACCAGGCTTGTTGACATGGGCGCAGTTTTCTAGAAGTAATCCTTCAATTAATTCATTGGTTGCACAGGGTTTCCCTAAAAAAAGCAGAATCAAAGCCACATTTTCCTAAAAAATATGCAAATAACAAAAACAAGTTAAATCTGAAAAGGCTAGGTCCCCCGAACAGAACAATACTCAACATGCATAGCTACTTTCAACGGTAGGGTTGCCAAACACCCCAAAGTAAAGTACGTGCGTAAGGGTAGTTTTACTTAAAGATGTCAGCTCTGCAGTCAAAGTGCGCACCTTTTCAACGAAAACAGCTTTTACATTTAAAGTCCCCCCCGCAAACTATATATTCCTTTAAAGTAAATACATTAAGCTTTCTAATCTTTCACTGTGCTGCCTTTCTTTGTATTGCACATGGTGTTTCACGTCTGGGTATTGTGGTTTCACAGTACCTATTCATTTACATGTTAAATACAAATTTCTGGCCCTCTCTACCGGCATATCTCTACTGGGCAAAGAACAAACAAGACACAGTTCCACAGGTATTGTGGCTAAACGCTAATAGCATCTCTCTGCAGATGCTCAAATGGCGCTACAAGATGCTAGTGTTAAATTGGCCTCCACGTTTATAAATTTCAATGACTTTATTTTCTTGAGCAATCATAATTCGGAAGTAGGGGATCTGGACCTTAAGCACAAGCTCACATCATGGCACATGGCAAATCAAAATGTAGGAAGCTTAAACTCTTTAATGCTGTAATGCCCAGAATACATCTAATTTACCTGAAATGTAAACACATCATTAAGTATTTTAATCTGAGGCCTAAGCATATGCAGGGCTGAAGTGTTCTCTTCAGATGGCACCTGTATCATTAATTTGCAGTGTTTCCTCTTTGAAAAGTCTGAACATGCCTCATGTAATTACAATGATATATTTTTCCTATTAAAGGGAGATGTATATTCATTTATCAGGTACTTCTTTCGTTTCATTTTTAAAAAACATTTAATGCCCCCAGCTGCATGCAAACGTTGTCATGCCATATGGTAAGTACAATCTTTTAATCGCTTATTTTTTTCTAAAGCTGCTGATGTCAGGATCCCTTTGGCTCACTAAATCATTGGCACTGCTCATTCCCAGGTTTGAAGTTTTCAATACTTTTCCCCATGTATGGCTTCCGGTATCACATTACAGAAGTGCATAATCCCTAACCACAACATTCTTGGATACCAACGTGTGATAAACACTATAGCTTGATTCACTCAAGTATTCCTGTCAGTACTAGCATCATTCAAAGATTAAGTATTAGTACTGGCTTGCAATTAGGTTGCAAGCTTTTATCGTCATACATCAAAGAAGAAGCAATGTATATTCAATATAAACAAATGTGCAGATGTAAAATGTCCCTGTGCAGATAGGTAGATGGTCAATTGATTTTATTAAAAACATTGGCTTACCTAGAGCGGCAGTGCTCTACTTTCTTCCGGCATCACTGTCCCCCGCTGCATACTGTGGTTTGCTGGACACTGAAGCAGCAACTGCTAGACAGGATGGATAGCCCTGCAGGCCTTGGTTTCTGCAGCACAAACCATATATTTGCTTTCAGTGTAATCATTTATTTCATCGCCTGCCACAGGCTGGCAGAAAGTGAACAGACCGTCATGGTACCCGTTCAAATTTTTTGACACTGATAAATACTACCGTATTTGCCGGCGTATAAGACGACCCCCCCAACATTTCCACTCAAAATATAGAGTTTGTTATATACTCGCCGTATAAGACTACTCCCTCTTCCGCACACCAAATAAAACGTAAAAGAACATCAGATTTTATTTCAACATGTTAATTTATATTCAAATGCTTATGACATGCAGGAAAACTGTCACAAGACTATATGTTATCAAACCCCTGTGTACACCTGCCAGGGCTGGCTCCGGGGTTTGATGGGCCCTTGGGCGACAGTGTCACAGTTGGCCCCTTGCAGTGATCATGTCTGTGATTTTCTGCTGTTCTTTTCTAGTACTCAGAAACCAAATGTTCTTTTCTGAATGTTTAATAGTGATGCAGCAGGACCAGCACCTAGTGGTGGTGGGTGTCTGAGAGGCCACCGCAACCCTCTGGGTGACGGCGTGGGACATAGCGGCGACGTCGTGGGACAAGTGCATGCGCCGTGGGACACCCTGGCAAAAATGGTGGCTGGCCTCTGATCTTCTCCCCAGGGCATTCTAAATATAGTATACCCTCTCCCCCTAGAAAGTTAAAAGGATAAATTCACCTGTCTGGTGATCCCACAGTACTATCCCCACCATAATTCTGTACAAGGTGCATACCCACACTTAGTGTCATTATTAGTGGCTCAGGGGAACCCAGCAACATTGCCCCCCTCTGACACAGAGCAAACCCCAATCATTGTGTGTGATGGAGTGGGCTTAATTTAAATAATTGTTTACTTTAATTTGCTTCTTACCTTATCCTCCGGGGTCATCACGCGTCCTCAGCAGGTGGACGGAGCCTAACGCCCACTCCCATGTCCTGCGCCGGCACTGCTTCCGAAGCCAGGGCGGGGAAAGCCGGGCGAGGTGGCCAATCAAGAGGCCCGGATGACGGGCGCCGGAGCAGCTGATCATCATCATCGTCGTCGGCGGGGGGGCGCCGGAGCAGCTGATCGGCGGGGAGGGGGGTGCGGGCGGACGTCGGAGCAGCTGATCGGCGGGGAGGGGGGTGCGGGCGGACGTCGGAGCAGCTTATCGGCGGGGAGGGGGGTGCGGGCGGACGTCGGAGCAGCTTATCGGCGGGGAGGGGGGTGCGGGCGGATGTCGGAGCAGCTGATCAGCGGGGAGGGGGGTGCGGGCGGACGCCAGAGCAGCTGATCGGCGGGGAGGGGGGTGCGCTGATCGGCGGGGGGGGCGGCGCGGGACAAGACAATGCAGCGCGGGACGCAGGACTTAATAGTGAAAATTGGGGCAGTCCTGGGAAAATCGGGACAGTTGGGGGGTATGCAGGTGCACCCGGCGTATAAGGCGACCCCCCCACTTGGAGGCATGTTTTACAGGGGGAAAAAGTCATCTTATACACCGGCAAATACGGTATTTATAATATCTGTTAACAACAGCTGTCTGTTCTTAGCAGCATCACCCGCTCTCCCTCCCACCTCCCACACTGCATGGCTGTCTATTAGAAAGAGCCCAGCATGCAGAGGTGTACATATCCTTCTTTATCTGCTTGACCACAGAAATGAACAGGCCAGTTGGTCAGGAAAATTATGTTGGACCAGTACTTGAGAGGAGTCCCCAGCAATGTTTATGTGAGGGCCACCTGGAAGCTACTACTACTGCCCCAGCATGACGCCCAGCTCCTCAGTACCATAGTTCACTGTGTCCACTATTATATTGAGGATTTCTGAGCTGAGAAGTGCGTGGTGACAGCAGGGGAGCTCGCTAATCCAGGCCTGTTAGCTGGGAAATCCTGCAATGCTTAATTTGCACTAAAGAGATCCTTCATATATCACAGAAAGCAGTGATTCATCTGTAAGCTGTTTACATTGTGGCTACCTCACGGTTACTTTGTGACACGACAGGGAGATGGCTGGCTTTCTACAATGAGATAGCTGTCCTGACTCTGTCCTGCCTTACTACACAGTGGCTGTGCATTCTTCTTCTTCTTATTGTTTATTTATAAAGCACCATCGTACACTGTACAAAGTATATGTTACAGGAGGGTGAAACTAGTAACATACTTATAATACAAAGCGCATTATGATTGACAACAAATGCATATAATACGGGGAGCCAGAGATATGCCAACCAATGCACAAAATATAGGGAGTCTGATTTAAGCTTAGCACTTGTTAATGCTAATATGCTGATATTTTAGCCTCAGCGGCACTCAGTGCGTGATGTAACAGACAAAAAACAGGCAGCGACTGTTGCCACTAGCGACATATAGTTCGTGGTGACCAGCGCTTTTGTTTATACTGCTCCTGAAGGGTTTAATGCTTATAATTAATATTGCACACATCTATTTGTACAGAACTTGCGAATAATGTAAACGCAGGGCCTAGATGTCACCTAATATGTAGTTTGAAGCTCAACAACACAGTACATGCACAGTAATGTACATCTCCTTTGTCCGCAGCAATAATATTCGGTGACTGTAATGCTGAATCGCCCACCATCGCTGGTTAAATACAGTGTCAAGCTTTTTATCATGCCGAAAATCAATAAATATGGTTATTTGCTGAGGTCAAGCAGAAAATACTTTATATGTCATATCAATTTAAAAAGTGCTCTTGCAAAGTCCGTCAGAAGAGAACATATTTAAATAAATAAATATATATATGTTGCTGAAGTCTTTTCTGTAGCTGAAGTGTTTTTCCTGCATTCTTTTACCCATAGGTAACCTTCTTGTGAATTTGAATTAGTTACATGAACTACCATAACAACAACGAAAAAAATTGCCAGGTTTCCGCGTCATTATTCGGCTTCTGGTCACGAGAACACAGTAGAGTAGATTATGTGTTGACACAAGTAGACACCTTTGTAGGGATGTTTGGACTTCCAGAGGAAGCACAAATTAACAAAAGACATTTGCGTCCGTTCAAAGTAAGCAAAAAACAAAGCCTCCAAACTGTTACAACAGTTGGCGCTTGTCATGCTTCACAAGAGCTCTACAAGAGAAAAGGAACGCCTGGCAGCTATTTTCCATAGGTACAGCACTGCTACATTGAACCTAACTTCTGAAGTGTTCTTGTTAATACAAATATTAACTATGTACCTATTCATGTTGTTTTTTCAGTGTTTGCTGTTATATAATGAAGCTATATGGCAGTCTATCTATAGGGGGCACAGTTGTGTAAGCTTAAATGCATATGCAACCTGTATACAAAATAGTTTTCTTTTTTATGGAACTAAAAAACAGGTCTGTTGTTTTAACAAAATAAACCTAATAAATAAATACTGTATCTAGTGAATTTGACAGGGTCACAGTTTAATGTCACTGACACCACTAGTCAATGTATAACTTGTATTCATGAGAATTATTAATAATAAAACAGTTAATTTGATGTGCATTTCCAGAAGTAAATACATAGAGCTACAATGCATGCAAATGCATGTCTGTGAGTGTGTACGCATGTGCGTCTCTGGATGTGTGTATGGGCATCTGAGGGTGTGTGAGAATGGCTTCTGCAGTAATGGGGGCATCTGTATTTGGGGGGGTGCTGTTGTGCCTCTACAGTTGTGTGCATGCACCTTTTGGTGTGAGTGTCTATGTGCATCTGGGGATGTGTACATGCCTTCATGTGTATGTGTGGGGGCATGCACTTCTGGGGGTGTGCACACATGCCTGCCTGAAAGAGTAAACGTAGGTGCATATCCAGTTGTTCATGCATCTGCTACTGAGGGCATGTGCCTCTGTGTGTGTGTGTGTGTGTGTGCACATGTGTGTCTGGGGGTGTGTACATGTGCATCTGTAGATGGGATGGGCATGTATGTTTGTGAAAGGGTGTTTGCATACATGCCTGTGGGGGGATGTCGGTATGGGATATGTGCATGCACATCTGTGGGGGTGTGTGTATAAATGGGGGTGTGGGCATGCGTGCCTTTGGGGGGTACGCATACACATCTGTGGTGTTCATGTGCATCGGTGGGGTTGTGTATATGCCTGTGGGCATGCTGGGGTGTGCGCAGGTTTGAAGGGAGTTGTGGTTGGTTGTGAGTGCGTGGGGATGCGCGACTGTGGAGGGGCGAGTATAATTGTAGCTAAAGCGGGGGCGTGCATCTGTTGGTGTGGGTGTGAGAGTGACAGGGGACATGTCTGCTGCGTCTGTGAGACTGACTGGAATAATCTGCCATTAATATCTAGAGGTAATTTTAAGGTTTAAACCTAAATGTATTAAAAACAACAAAACTGATTTTAAAAACACCTAGCACACCTGTCAGGGCCAAACGCAGTATCACCCGCAATCCAAGCCACATTAATTTCAGGAAACCGGAGAAGAAGAAGAAAGCAGATTTTATTATAGTGCTTTTTCCAAGCAATATAATTATAATTTCCAATTAGTTCAGTGGAAGTGGAAAACGTATATATCTGCTTTATCCAATCTGTCTTTTGGTAGCTAAGAGTCTCATTTATTAAAAAAGCTCCATTTAGTATCATTTTACTGGCATCACATCTACCTTGGAGCGATGCGTCTTTTTATATTGTGGCACTCCATTTCTTTCCGAATGGTCCAATCGCCTGATTTGGCGCACTAGATTTTGGCTGGCCTGTGCCAGAGCCTGTTGACCCCTATGGCAATTAAATAGTGAACGCCACTCTGTTCCGCCAACTTTTAGGCACTGCACAGTGGCTGTATTTATTTTTTACATGCCGACAAGATTGACGCTGTATTTAACAGTCGCTGGTTGGGGTTTCTTCATTACAGTCAAAGCATATCATTGCTGTGAACAAACAGAATAAACTTTAGATTGCATTTAGGCTACAATTTGCTACAATGTACACATAGAGCCTGATTTATCAAGTGTCAGCACCAGTCAATGTAATTCATTTACCAGTCAATGCAATTCATTTACCAGTCAATGCAATTCATTTACCAGTCAATGCAATTCAGCAATATTTTGCCTCAGCATGTATGTGTTTTATGCTTATAATTAATATTACACACATTAATTTGTAAAGAACTTGCATTGTGATATTGTGTCAATCATGTTTATTTTATTAAAGTTTCCTGTAAAATAAGTTATCTCTGCTTCTTTGCCTTACCAGGCACATTTAAAGGAATTTTTACAGGGGATACTTGGGGCCAAGATTCTGTGTCTCAATTACCATGATCCCTAAACCCAATAAAGATCATACTGTCTGGTCAATCTACAGATCAATTCTTTCGCAAACCTAGACATAAAGTTACATTACAAAATATTAGCTACTAGACTCATGCACTATTCTATTGATTGCTATAGAACAGGTTGGGTTCATTACAAATAGAGAGGCGAATGACAACAATGTTGCCATCAGGAGAGCCTATCCGTATCCTAGAAGTTCCTGAAAAATATTCTTAGACGCTGGACTTGCTAAAAATTCACTGTAGACTAGCTCCAGAGGCACCAGAACAGGGCGGCCCAACTTATAAATTATAATCCTTCTATATGAAGTGGGAGAAAATATCATAAAGCATCTCTTTTTGATGGAGACGTACTCCTTTTTCTGTCTAGCCCCAGTTTTGTACGTTATTGGCCACCATTCTCAACACTATGCAAATTCAAGCAGATTTCTAGACTTTAAATCAATTCTACTATGTCATATACACTTAATTTTAACCTATGCAAAGACAGTGGAAGTTATCTGTGACTCAGTTGTGAATTGATTTCTAGTGTAAGTACACTTCGATTACATATCTGGGTTTATGAATTACAAGGTCTTATAATTTGCTTTATGAAGCAAACTACCCAAAACGGATCTCGCAACATGAGTTTTGTAGAAACAGACACATTAGAATCTAGCATCAATAAAGATGACCTGAATCCCAAAACTCATACGCCTTTTGCAAACACTAATTATCCACATCCCTCATAGAAAGATACACAAATATATCTGGAGATAAATTAGACCAAAAACAGCAACATACTTTTTTTGGAATAAGGAAATGGGTTGTTACCATTATCTCCCCTGGAACTTATACCAAACATCTCAACTAGCTCAACTTACAGCCTATCATGCTAAAGTCAAAGAGCCATTGCGGACCCTCCAATTTACTGCAGGTGCCTTGCTGTAACGAAAGCATTATAGATGACCCCATCATCCATCATTCACTACAGATATGCGATTGCACAAAGGTAAAAGGCACCTTTTGCTAAATTTATAGATCATCTCTCCTTCTCGGCCTATAAGCATTCACCAAACTCATTCAGCTGGTAGATGGATTGAATAAGGTTCGGGAGGGAAGTGTTTTAAGAATAAACGTAATGATAGAACATGGGGGCACAACCTGAAGCTAGTCAGAGGGAAGATCAGGAGCAACGTTAGAAAAATATTATTTTACAGAAAGAGTAGTAGATGCTTGGAACAAACTTCCAGCAGAGGTCGTAAAAAAATCAACAGTCACTGAATTTAAACATGCCTGGGATAAGCACACATCTATCCTAAGATAAAGAGTACATACAGTATACACATAAGGGCAGACTAGATGGACCATATGGCCTCCTTTTGCCATCAACTTTCTATGCTTCTATGCTAAAAAGAATATTCTAAATCTAAGCACCCCTGATAATGCAAAAGCATTTTCAACAAACCAAGCACACTACAAGTGCCCCTTCTCAGAGTCACCTTCAAAAAAATTGTGTCCAAACACACCTCCAACTGGGTTATAACCCTTGTAGATAGATAGACACTATTCAATTCTCCCACTCTGGAGGTACACTCTTTACTGTCTATAAGAATTTATTATCCAAGATAGGATATGCAACTAAATGGATATCAGAACCCTTGAACAAAAAGTGGAATGAAGCATGGCAATACAATTTACATGGCTATATTAAATCAAGAGCATTAAAGTGGACCAACACCCAGGATTTTGACTATCCTGGGTTTTGGTCCACTTCGGCGGGGCACCCCGATAGGGGCTGCCCCGCTGTGTGAAACCCCCCAGAAACCCCAAAATCTTACCTGTCCCCGCTCCCACGTGACTGGACGGTCCAATCCCCGCCAACGTCCAGGCGGGGATCAGGAACGTCCAAGCGGCTGCCGCCGCCGCCGCCTCCCTCGCGTCACTTTCGGCGTGCGCGCGCCCCCACCGGCCATTCGCAGACGGCCGGCGCGGGCGCGAGCACGCCTACAGGGGCGCGAGGGAGGCGGCGGCGGCCGGCCGCCGCCGAAGATCAGGTAAGGTGTTTGGGGGTTTTTTGGGGGGTTTCACCCCGCGGGACATCCCGATCTCGGATGTCCCGCGGGGTGGGAGGTGATCGGCCCGGGAATCTTATAGATTTCCGGGCCGATCACCTCTCGGTGTTGGTCCACTAGGTGATACCTAGTACCAGAACGAATACACTGTACGCTTTCAAATCATTCTCCTCTCTGTCTGAGGGGCTACCAAATTACAGGCTCTTATTTACAGATCTGGTGGTATTGTTACATACATAGCTAAACATTTTGGGGAAATAATGTCGTACCTGAAACCATTATTTTATTGAAGAAACCCCCAAAATATATTATGGCAATTCATCTTATTATGCCACACACTCAAAGCTTCTAAGCAGGTAGTAGCAAGTGCATGGAGAAATAATTTAATACCTTTTCAGGAATTTCTCACGAAAATTAGCAATAGTATTGTCCTGTCACCCTTCATCCCTGGCAGAGCCAGCTAATTCCTCCTCTCAAATTTAGGGTGGCTTAACCTCTTATTCAATGGAACTAGGGACAAAACAAATAACAGCACTTAATATACAATTGCAATTGTAATAATAATCCATTACATTTCTTTGTATACATAACATGAGATATAAAGAGCGGTATACTACAGTAATGGAGAATAGGAAATACAGCATGAACAAATGGAGCATGAAGGGGGGGCAGGTCCAAACATTGGTCCAAACTGCTGCACAGCTATGTGCAGCAACAAATACACCCTAAACAGTGGGGAATGGAATAGAGAGGGCATTGGACTTACCAGCTGTGCTTTGTGGAAGGCTGTGTATGAGAAAGTCTGTAGATGGCTTCAGGAAGCATGGTCTTTTGCTGCAAAGATAGCTTCTGTGGAGAAAAAGGGCTGGACTAAAGCAAGGGACACTGGATAAGCAGGCAAGAGATGTTGCTTCTAGCTAAAGCAGATAAGACAGTACAAATTGATAACAAACACAGATTGTATATAGAGACTAAACGGCCTGAACAAGGCTGTAATTCAGTAAAGTGTCACTAGATGGCAACATCTGCAATAGAACTCTATGGAACTGATAAACTCAATGCAAGTCAATGAACATTCATCTAATATAGGGAATGAACAACAGGTAGCTCTGACACAGATGAATGAGCACCATAGCAGCTATGATCTTTGAAAAACTCCCAGTGCTCCTTAATTCCTTAGATCTCTTCTGGATTGTATGGGATTCAATCCTTTCATCAAGAAAGTAGAAATATACCATGCTTATTGTTGATATACCATCCTACAACATATAGGTGATCCCCACCATTTTACCCTCACCCTACCCATTACACTTGACATACATATACTGCTAAACTTTGCTTCACCCTGTCTTTACTGAGTGTAGCTCTATTGCTTCTATTTTATTTTCCTGATTATATCCTCATGACATATTACATGGCACTCACCATCTCAATATTTCAATTGAATAAACAAGTTTAAAAGATGGTCAGTTATTCGTCTGGTTACATTTTCTTTCTTCTTTGGATGTGGGATTTTGTATGCAAACTACAAAAAGACAAGTTGTACCGTGCACTGCATGCAACTCAAAAAGTGCATGCACCAAATGGGTGAATCAATATATATGTCTATATGTATGTACATACTGTCCCCAGATTGGACCATTACCTGAAAAAGTTGCTGCACAACTTCCAGTGTAATAATCATTACCAAAAATTCAATAAAGCACCAAAATTAAAAAAAAAACATATTCACAATGGAGGTGGACAGGAATAAAAAAAAAAGTAAATGGGTGTGCATGTCCATGGCGGTCTGCTGACTGCTCTTTTTACACACTGGTGATGTTGATCATTTTCCTTCACTTTTCTTTCCCTCTGTTCACCGTGAGTGAGGGGAAAAGCGTTGCCGATGGAGTTCAGACTGAAGCAGTGAACACCAGTGACCACTGACTTTCGGCAGGCATTTTGCTGTGTCTGCCCAAAAACTGTTATTTATTTTGAAAAATGTTTTGCCCAACGACAATGAACTGCTGTCATGGATTTGGCTCAGAAATCATGAAACCATCCTAAAAAACGCTTTTCCAGCATATGTTGGCATGGTAGGAGTCTAAGAATATTTGTGTGATTTCTTGCGAGTGTCTGGGTTGTTTGAAAAGCTTCAGAGAAAAAGTTAAAATTTAAAATATAAAAGTATTGTGAAAAAATGACTTACTGGTTACTTACCTTAAGTTCATGCTCAAAAAATAAGCTAAGGATGTTAAAAAGACCTACAGAGACATGCGTTGTGCAAAATGAACTTGGCGTAAATCCAGGAAACGCAGACACTGCTGTGGGCGAACAAAACACTGTGCGTTTGGCAAATCCAGAAAATTATGCAGACCTAGTGAATGGCCGGCAAATCATTTTGTAGATGATCCCCCTATATGTAATAGCACTTTGACAGAGGACATTTTAATATACACAGAGCCATTAGGGCTCTGATGGGTTGATTGATTTAGATATTCTGTGACTTGCATTTACTCTTGTAGTGATTTGATCTGCTTTATTTCATGTATTTAACATTTTGTTGATGGGGTATGTAGATCTCAATGTCTGTATTGATTTACTTAGCCACGTACAGTAGTACTGCCTTGTTTTTATACTTTTCTACACCCATTGTGTATATATGTTATTTAATTGTGGTGCTTTCATACATTTTTGATCATGGTAATTACTTTTTGCACAAAAAGTGCTGGTTTATGTTCAGCAACTGTTTCAGGTAGTGGGCCAATCTGGGGGCCATTTGTACATGGTATTATTTAGAATGTTGATACTTGCATGTACTTTAAAACTTCAATAATAATATTGAAAACAAAAAAGGCCCATATGATTTAGAGGTACCAGTCATAGAAAGGCACTTTGCAGTGCCTGTTTGGTGTTGCTGGAATTTTAAGGGCAGGTCACCTAGTGTACCCTTAAGCACCAAGCCCCTAGAGTACAGATCCTCTGCCCCACACGCTGGACAACTCCATCCCTGCTGCAGGGAGTACCTTTTAGGCCAGCGAGTGAGATGACATCAGCTCACTGCACCAAAAGTAAAAAAGAACCTTCCCTGCGGCAGGAGTAAGAGCCGGTGCCGGTGTGATTGATGGAATCCAGGTGCGGGGTGCTTTCACCAGCTACTTGCAGCTGTCAGAGTAGCGTTAGATGGCGCAGGATAGTAGTGATTAGCGATGGAAGGAGTTTAGTTGGTAGCACCCTGATCTACCAGCTAGGGTTCAACCTTTGATAGTGCTCATAGTAGTTTTATTTTATTTAAAAATCTCATAAAGTGCTCTTCTTTTGGAGAGTTTGGGGTGTCTTTTGGGCAGGAATGGGAGCCCACCGATACATATGTGGTACCGTTGTAATCAGGAGAAATGGGGCTTTTACAAGTGTTATGATTTTCTTCAAAAACGTAAATGTTTTATTTAAAAAAGGCTACAAAATTAAAAAGTTGATTGTTTACATGTAGTTCACCAAAAATATTAAAGTGGACGAACACCCACCGGTGATCGGCCCGGGAATCTATAAGATTCCCGGGCCGATCACCTCCCTCCCCGCGGGACATCCGAGATCGGGATGTCCCGCGGGGTGAAACCCCCCCAAACACCCCAAACTCCTTACCTTAGTTTCGGCGGCCGCCGCCTCCCTCGCGCCCCTCTAGACGTGCGCGCGCCCGCGCCGGCCATGTAGGAGTGTTCATTTCTTTGGGTAACTGAACTAGATGAAAAAAAAGATCAATGCGTGGACAACTGAACAATACTACCAATTAACATTTGAGCTCTCTATTATTTGATATTGCTTTTATAACAGTATGTCGCTGGTGTGTTTTTCTCACACATGTGCAAAATAGTAGACCATAAGTTTGTACGAGAGGAATCCCCTCACTGCTCTTGTTTTGTTCTAAGATCTGCATGTGTATACAATGTGGCTAATAACCACTATTGTTATTACTGTCATTGCCTTTCTGTCATCATTTTATTTAAAATAATAAACATAAGTAAACTGTGTCATAAGACGAATGAATGAGTCACTGACTTGCAAAGGGTTTCATCTAATTTATATTACCTCAGGCATAGTAAAGTCATCCGAATGGACCAAGATCAAAAACAGATGGCCTGCAAGTATAAACTGTTTTTTCCTGACTGCTTTATTGAAATGATATGAAAAGCGTTAATGCAGTTTCTTAGTTTTGGTTATTTCGCCAACAGTGCAGAGCAATTAGCTCCAATGTCTGTGTAATGTGCTTGTAAAATGAGGCTCCCATTCGGTTGTTTAGTAATCAGCAGATAATTAGGCCTCGAGCAGGCAGGAGGTTCAGAGACATAGTAATCATTTAATGGAAATACATAACATTAATTTGTTGTACAAGTACAGGTCTTAAATGGCCTTTTCGGTTATGTCAACTAAGTTATATTTCATATAACATGGTATAATTTTTCTTTTTATCCAGGCTATTAAATTAAAACCAATGAGGTATCCATGAGTGCTATGGTGTAGCACATGTATACCTTTTCTGATACTCAATGCTTTATAACTGCTAGAAAGGATATGCTTAACAATGCCAGCAGCAGAAGCATTTTTGTGGCGTATTTTTAGTCACAGAGGGATAGGTAATTTGCAGTAATTCAGAAGACTTCATAGGCATATATGGTGACTCGAACTTGCTATTATGTCAGGAAATTGGGTGACTGTTAGGAGCTTCTGTATAGTAATGCTAAATAATCAGATGCTGGTGACCCTTTGGCTTTGGGAGGTAAATAGACTAACCTTACACATGCAGCAATTGTCTTCATGAGCAGGTATAAGAAGTAGGGTACTTTTGTTACTAGCCTCCCCAGCTCTAGCAAGTTCTAAAACCAACTGCGCTAAAATAAGAAGATTGACAACAATTTATAAATTATGTCCAAAACTGTGAGGAAGCTCATCTAGCAACCAGCCTGGGCAGCACACATTGTCAGATTGTTCTGTTCCTATCTCTACCCTGCTTTAGCTGGCTCAGAAGAAATGGAAATATAAAGCTGCATGTTACAAGATTTGTCTGCCTGGTGTTGGATTGCAGAGGAGCAGTAGGGGAAATAATGCACCTTAAAATATCAACTGTTACAATTCAAACTATGCTTAGTTAAGCTTCTAACTCTACAAAGGCTTGATAAGACCAAACTGGCCAGATATCTCCCTGCCCCCCCCCCCCAAAAAAAAAAACTGTGGGGACACTTAAATGTCCCACGTCACTGACAATGGTGGGAAGACTGTCCCACCAAATCCTGCAGGTCTGGTCAGTTTATAATTGAGGCCCTGCTCTGGCTCATTGGCAGAATGGCATTAGTGGATTGCATGGATTTGCTAAGAGTTAGGTTAATCACCAACATCTTTTATGGATCAGAGATTTCAAAGTTGTGTCCGAGGGTATAGCTACACCTACTTACACCCATAGGTGTAGCAAAGAATGCTGTGGATATTTATTTCTCAATAGCCCATGGATAAGCCATACCCTAAAATCACATCCCTGCCACACATTTCTCCAAGTGTCCAATGTTGAGTATCCAAAAACAATTCAGTTTAGGTGCATGAAAATTGTATATATCAGATTGCAAGGAGTGTGTGTGTATCTGTGACCAACCAAGCCATTGGAGACTAGCTCCTGGTGTTTGCATCAATTGTGACCAGTCACCTGGATTCAGATTACTGTCCATCAGATCTGTAGTAAGAAAATGAGGCTATAGTTTCCCAAATGAAGATTCAAAATTATACCCAACCCTCACCCTTGACTGGATTGTATATAGCATTAGTAAGTGGAGATGAAGAGACCCCCCTTGTGCTGGATCCTGGACAGAGCCAAGATTTGTTTGTGCACTAAATGGGGGAAAATGCCAGCCACGTCAAATTTACAGGGCTAGCAGTTGTGATTGCAGAGTAATCACAGCTTACACCTACACAGATTGTAAGGCGTGTGTGTGAGTATCTGTGACCTACCAATCCTTAATCACACCAGCACGGAATGGGCAGTGCCCCAAAACTCTAAATGTCACATATCACTACCATGGGAGACCAGAGGGTATGTATATTTGACATCCTGGGGCTATACAGTATCAATTCTAAATTCGAAACTCCCTCTTGGGTACATTACGTGTCTGTTGATATTGATAATCTTTGTGAATATAAAACTCCATTGCTGGTGTGAGCTTGCAGCAAGAAAAAAAACCTCAGTGAATAATGATTTGCTTTCTTTTTTTTCGCATGCCTGAGTTTGGCTGGCCTAGTCCGGCACACCTCTAGTAAGTCAGCCCCTGGAGCCATAGACTCAGCAGTGTGATAATTAAATGCCTTTCTGATACAGAACAGGGAGGATATTTAATTTAAAAAGTGTAAAATAAAAAGAATGATACCTACAGATTGAGCAAGTCCATTGATATCTGAATATCTATGAATTCATAATGAAATCTTGAGCACATCCTGTTCCTTTGTGACTTCCTGTGATGCATGCTGCAGAAAGCACACAGAGAGGGAAAAGTCCTCCACCTTCCTGAAGATTAACACAGTGTGGAGGAAACTCTTCACTGAGTGCTGGTGAGTTACAGTATTCCACTCAGTACTTTTTCCCAGGCTTTTGCTTGTATGCTAGCAATGAGCAGGTTTTGGTTTCTGGTTATTAAAACACACTGGATGAACTTTCTGAGAGTAGCAGCTTAAAAGGACCAAGACATGTTATAACAGACAGGTCATACCTATCTGCTGTGCTCTGCCCTAACTTGACCGAATGAGTGATACTAGAGCACCATTGTCGTGCTTTTGTTCTTTCGATCAAGGTGTGTTTCTCTCATTTGTCTGAACTTGCTGAGTGTGTTGCTACACATGCACAGTTTTATATATGACCGAGTTCTAGCTTTATTTTTTAAAGGGAATATCACAAGGTACTGAAGACTTATGTCAGTTCTCGCTACTATTTAACCTGCATTAATAAAAAGCTATACGGAAGTCTGCCATTGGATCACTGTGCAGAGGGGAATTTATATTGTAGGTTCTTTTCTTTGTCTAAACTAGTGTGAGTAGCTCGTTTTCTGCTCTGTAAAAAAGTAGATTGTGTTACTGAATAATATGGTGATGGTTTACAAGTAAACTGGTTTTAATACAATTATAACTGAAATGTTACATTTGTGTTTATTCATTTTCATAATATAATTAAGAAATTGAGCATTGTGGCGACTAGGTATATTTAATAAATATGATAGTTGGATGTCGCCTTTTAGTGGGTGTCTAAAGTTGCTGAACAGCAAAGTGTGTTGTTACTTATGCACAGTTTTATATATGACTATGGGGGTTATTTAACTGATTTTCTGAATGAGAGGTGCTAGCAATGAGCCAGAGCAGGGACAATCTGGTTCGGAAGCCTTCCAGGCGAATATTCCTTAGGATCAAGCATTCAGTACTCCCAATACAATAATTCCGGACACCACAAAAATACATTTTCAAAAAAAAAAAAAAAAAGAACTCACTATTGCTTCCTTCATCTGTCCCCTGCCAGGCAGCATCCTCTCTGCAGATCACTGGGTTGCAGGCTCTCTCCTCATCTGACGAACTGTGATCTTCTTAATGATGGACAATCGCTATTACAACGGCCCCACTGGCTTCTCTAGTGCAGGATGCAGCCCCCCCTCCTCATTCCTTGGTGACCCGTCAAGCTAATTCTGGCTGGCCAGGAGGGAGGTTATTATAACACATGGGAGGAGCCTCTGTGGAAACCTCCTGTCTCTTTAGTGAAATAAGCAGTTCCTTATTCAGCTTTCAGTCCCCACCCCGCTGATCTTGTCCATCATTCAACCTTCAGTGGACCAAGAACGGGAACACTCCCACTCCCTGCCCAGATTTATTTATGAAGGAATAGCGACAGGTAGCGACTGGTGAGCGACCGGTAATGACGGGTTAAAAAACTACTTTTAACACATCGCCGCCAGCGCTCTGGGGTTTAAACATGCATTTCACAGCGCTTGAATTTTTGGAGCGTGATTTTTTGATGAATATGGTGGGAGCCGGTCGCTCTGACCAGTCGCTATCATGCGCACCCATACAGCGCGGAACCTGTCAAATAGCGACTCGTCACCCCGTATTCAACATTACTGCACACCGACTGAGTCGCTATCAACAACCGAACAACGGCCAAGCACAGCGACTACTAGCGGGCGCTGTGAAAATACTGCTACAGTCGCTCAACTGTCGCTACCTGCCGCTATTAATGAATCGACCTCTAAGTTAGTGGTTTACCAAAATATTCTATAAGTTGTTTTAACCAAATTACATGACTTGCATGATCAGCACACATGTATTCTGCTTCCGTTGAAGATAAGGCAACTGTCAGCCATTTTCTGATGGACCAAGAAAATGAAATTTCTTCTAGCTTGAACAAGTAACCACTTGCTGATTTCTGATCACTTGAATCTCCAGCCTAGTCTGCATCTACATAACCTCTAGTCAGATCTCCTGATACAGATATCTTAAGATCTAGCCTTTGAGTTTATTTAAGATACTGTAGCAGTCCCTTAATTGTTTTCCAGTCCCTTTAGCAAGGCTTGCTTACACTTTTACAAAGAACTCCAAATGAGGCTGTGATACTCTGGACTTTTCCAATTCTGGGTTATTCCTGCTCTGAGCCCATAACCTGTTGGCAGTAGATTGCTCACAACACTCTTCTAGCATGCAGGAACAGCTGTTTATTCAGCAACAATCAGGAACAAAAAACATGAACAGGATACATCAACAGGATATCTCTGGTAATGGAGCAATGGCACACAGCTCCTCTCTGTTAGGTGGTTAAACACGCCATTCCGCACCTACTTGGTCTGCCTAAGACTTCTTGTTTTTTCCAACTAACTTTATTAATAGCATAACAAGCAGGCAGTCACATACAGGATGCAGTTGTTTCATTAAAGCTATTCCAACATGGGGGTCCTGCATGTTGCAATTTTTGGCATGCTTGGGATTGCACTTCACTGAATAGCGATCTTGATCACATGTGCCCATAGACACATCACAGTGGTGTGAAACCACCCTTAATGCTCATTTTTACTAGATTGTTGAGCAGAAGGCCCATAGTTTTATCTTATAATCATGTTAACAAATACTTACGTATTCGAACAAAAGCGTGCCTTACAAAAATATCACATGACTACTTATTCATCTGTGTATGCACTTGCAGTCAGACGTATATGAACACTGAATGGTTCATTTTTTTTCTTTCGTTATGAATGATTCCACTTCATTTATTCCTGGGCTCCCTCAGGGCTTTTTTACACCTATGCGTATTAAGTTTGGTTTGCATGCTAATGCCTTGTTAGCACGTACTGCAGTGCTGAGGAGGGACCTGCGGGGAGAATTAATAAGCAAAGAACTCCCTATCAGATAGCTATCTCACTTTACACCTCAAGTGCAGAACAAATTCCATGTCTTTTATCACCCACTTACTATTTGGTGTTTGACGTCAGTGAACATCCAAGTTTGTTTCTAATATTCCATAAATATTCCATAAATACATGAATGGCAAATATGCTGCCCAATGTCCGAAAGGTGTAGGGGTCACTAGGAAGTACCATTGGCTTCTAGCGTTATAAGCCCAGGTCCTTTTCCTCAGCCCAAAAGCTACTGTACACAGTGCTTCCTGTAGGTCATTTTTTGCACTGATAATAAAAACCATGCATACCCTCAGCCCATAATGTAAGCTAAGCCACAAAAACATTTAGGTCTCCTCCATTGACTGATTCCCTTTTTTACAGTACATAGAAGGAGTTACTTCTCTTTGGTTAGAAAGAACATTTTGAAAGATCGTTGCGTCAAATTCAGTCTTATAGCTCATGAATAAGGCATTTCAGTTCATGATGTTTTAATGATGTCAAATGTCAGTTTCCCATGGGGGACATGAATAATGACACCTCAGCAAAAAAGGAAAAACATGTTCCCAGCGATTTAACCATGAGAATTTAGATATTCTTCCATGAGAATTGTTATGCGTGATGAAACATGGGTCCACTGCAATGATCTTTGGAACAACAAGGGGTCACCAACAGCAAAAAAACTTCATGTGCAGCAGTCAGCTAGAAGGGTCATGCCATGATCATGGTAATTTTCTTGGGATACAGGCGGTGTATTATTGTTACTAGAATTTGTGATACACAAGACAGTTACTGGAGACAACCATGATTCAGCAATAAAGGCATTACCCAACAGGTGTTGGCAGATGTGTTGCTGCTTCACAACAATGTGCCAAGTCTTACAGATCACAAGCTGCTATCCCAATTATTTACTTACCCAACCATGGAGCTCTCCAGAGGTCAATCCGAGGAGTTTGTGGTTATGCTTAGGTAGCTGTAGTTGGCCATCAACCAAACAGAACAGAACTAGTGATTACAGTAGGCAGCTGCAATCGTCAACTGAGACAGAAGCCCATGGTGAAAAAAGGATAAGACCATGTTATATCACCATTGTTTTAGCCAAGCAGAGAAAATCAACAGTTATTGGTATCATTGGTTACTGGCAGCAGACCAAGTACCAAGCAAAGAAAAAAAATTATGTTGGATAACTTCTTGGCCTATACAAATTCTGTGCAGTAAATGTTGTCAGACCTCTGTCTCTGTGTATAGCAGCGACACTAACCTGGCTGTAAACATAGGCCAGCAGGAGAAATCTGAGAAACTCAGAAGATAAGAGAAGAAAAGGATGCCAGCAATGGTGGCAATCTGCTGTGAGCAAAAGAGGAGTCAGTAAATTAAGAGAAGAAAAACTCTTTAGAGCAAGGCAAAAGTGGGATGAAACGGCATTGTCTGTTGCCAGGTTAGCGTCTTTATAGTATTTAAAGTAAAGTATTTATTTGTCAGGAAACTGGTGCACTTTAATAAATAGAAACAATTGTTCTTTAAAGTAATCCACTGCCCAGAAAGAAAGTTTCTATGTCCAGCCCAGTGCCTTAAAAAAACTCTTCTTTTTTTGTACTGTATGTTTCTACCCTGTCTGTAATGACTACTTTGTACAGCACTACGGAAGATGATAGCGCTATATAAATAAATAATAATAATTATAATAAAATTGCTTGCTGGCTGAGCAGCCCTGCCCCCCTAGTGTTTTCCAGCGACGATACATTAAGCTGCAGCATTGGGAGCATGTCAACCTATGTGACAGTTTCGTTGTAACTGAATTAATTCGTTTATGGCTTAGTTTATTTGGACATCATACTGCTTGCTGCTAGTGTTAGCATTGGTATGGAAAATGTAATACTAAATAAGACATGTTTATGACAGAATTTATGGGGAAATCATAACTATTCATCCTCCCTGAATATCATTGGGTATGAAGAGGTCAGGCTGCTTTAATGTGCCTATGCATTCGATTTCAGTGCAAGTAGGGCTGTAATAAGCATTTTATGCCTGCAGGCATTTGGGGTTAGTATGGTGGACACCAATTTTGTAACATTAATTAGGATACATGCCAATTCAGCAAAATCAATTATAATTAGTGAAGTGCATATCCAAGATTTTTTTTTACGGTGACAGATTCCCTACATTAGTCTTATGAAGTGCTAGGTGTACATTTATTTATTACAGACTGCACAGTTTTGCAAAGCCACTTATCAATTATTACTTAAAAAATAAATGAATTATTTGATGTAAATATTGTTGGTGTTGTTACAAGTGTAATAATACACATACGGTAGCATTGACAAAGTAATGACAAATTTCTCGGGAACCCACCATTCATGGCCTGCATCAGCCCTAGGCAACTATGGGAAAGCAGACTAGTCAGGTGGCTAGGGGAAAGCAGGCTAGTCAGGTGGCTAGGGGAAAGCAGGCTAGTCAGGTGGCTAGGGGAAAGCAGGCTAGTCAGGTGGCTAGGGGAAAGCAGGCTAGTCAGGTGGCTAGGGGAAAGCAGGCTAGTCAGGTGGCTAGGGGAAAGCAGGCTAGTCAGGTGGCTAAGGGAGAGCAGGCTAGTCAGCTGGCTAGGGGAAAGCAGGCTAGTCAGGTGGCTAAGGGAGAGCAGGCTAGTCAGCTGGCTAGGGGAGAGCAGGCTATTTAGGTAACGCCGGTATCCTTTCAGCTGACTAGGGGAAAGCAGGCTAGTCAGGTGGGATAGTCAGCTGGCTAGGGGAGAGCAGGCATGTCAGGTAATTCCGGTATCCTTTCAGCTGACTAGGGGAAAGCAGGCTAGTCAGGTAACACCGGTATCCTTTCATCTGACTAGGGGAAAGCAGGCTAGTCAGGTGGCTAGGGGAAAGCAGGCTAGTCAGGTGGCTAGGGGAAAGCAGGCTAGTCAGGTGGCTAGGGGAAAGCAGGCTAGTCAGGTGGCTAGGGGAAAGCAGGCTAGTCAGGTGGGCTAGTCAGCTGGCTGGGGGAGAGCAGGCTATTTAGGTAACACCGGTATCCTTTCAGCTGACTAGGGGAAAGCAGACTAGTCAGGGGGGGATAGTCAGGTGGCTGGGGGAGAGCAGGCTATTTAGGTAACGCCAGTATCCTTTCAGCTGACTAGGGGAAAGCAGGCTAGTCAGGTGGGCTAGTAAGCTGGCTAGGGGAGAGCAGGCTATTTAGGTAACACCGGTATCCTTTCAGCTGACTAGGGGAAAGCAGGCTAGTCAGGGGGGATAGTCAGCTGAATAGGAGAGATCTTACCCTTGGACTACTACTCTGTGTATAACATTGGCTCACTATGTGGGCTTTACAAACTTGATCATCCTTGGCTTGATTATCTGGTACAACTTCAGCTTCCTCTTTGGATTTTAAACATCTGCCTGTGACCCCGGACCTTTGGCTTGTATTTTCTCGAATTCTACCCATGGACAACCTCCTATCTCCCAAGCAGCCATCCTATCTCTCCTTGTGAGGACTAGAAAGGACTACAGATGCCCTTATATTGACAGTGTCTTGGGTTCTGAGCAGTTGGCCCCAGGGCATTCCATCTGTGAGAGTGGGAGCCTGGTTTGTCCCCAACCAGTGCTCAGCTCCAAGTATGGGACAATTTGTGAGGCGAGTTCAGCTTATTTTCTACTCACACTTTGCTCACTAGTATTGGGGGGGGGGGGTCCAGCTTCTTTTAATTTTTGGGGGATATGCGTGCACTATGATTATTTTAATAAAGGGGGGCTGGGTTGCTTTCACATTCTTCCAATAATTGGATGTTCACACCCTGCCCATTACCATTTTTGGTCAGGAGGTTTAATTACATTCAGCCTGCAAAGCAGTTCAATGAGACTTTAGGGCCCACATAAACCTGGGCCAATGCCAGGTATATACTTCCTTATTGCCATGGAATGCATATATGTAGTAGATTTGGAAAGTTTATTTTAGTAAGGGACAGGAGCGTAGCTGCGTGCAGCAGTGCCAAAAGAGGACCTGAGTACAGGTGGGGACGCCATTTTGAATCTTTGCCACAAAGCCTAGCTACGTCTCTGGTAAGGGGACTTAATGGATAGAAAATGTTATTTATGTATGTTTTATGTTAATTGCTGTGTTTAGTAATTAACTGAGAGGTAATGGGACCTGAGATGTTATGGGACCTTGAATTTACCACTAAATTGCACTTGTAAGTTTCACATTTACTACTTGGAGTGAGCAGGTAGACCTCAGGCTAGAAGAGCCATGGAGTAAACATAAGCAAACAATAACCAGCTCACCCTCAGACCTAGAAAGCCCGGACCTCGGGATCTCCTGAAAAAACTCCCCACATCGTTTCCAGTGGCAATGTCCAGCTTGGAAAGGGTTAAAACTTAGCTTCTTCATCATTAGCGGCAGGTAGCGACAGATGAGCGTCTGTAGCAGGCATTTTCAGAGTGCCCGCTAGTAGTCGCAGTGCTCGGCTGTGGGTCGCTACTTCATAGCGACTCAGACGCTGTTCAGTAATGTTGAATACATTGTGAGGAGTCGCTATTTGACCAGTACAGCGCTGTATGGGAGCGCATGTTAGCGACTGCTCATAGCGACTCACTCACACCATATTCAGCAAAAAAACAGCCTCACAAATCTCTGGCGCTGAAAAATATTTGTTTGAAGCCCAGAGCGCAGGAGGCGGTGTGTTTAAAGTCTGTTTTCAGGCATCTATCAACTAGTAACAAAGCGAAAACATACGGAATTACATTGTAACAACATTGTAACATGAACACTTTAATGCCAGACCTGTAATGTCATTTCTGAGGAAACATATAAAAAATGAAAAAATTATGAAAAAACTGCTATTTCAATGCCAGAAGAGGTCACAGAATTATTTGTGATTTTTTTAGAAAAAAAAATAAACCCGTTTAAAGAGAAGAAAAGGATCGTCCATTGAAATGTATGGGAGAGCGACAGGTAGCGAGAGGTCATACCTGGCGCTGTGCAAGGCTGAACGCTGGCGCTGTTCGCTGAGGCTGTGAAAATGATGAATCAGACGCTACATGGCGCTATCCCAGTCGCTAAACAGATTCTGCTTGATAAATGTGGAATTGCGTGCCGTGTCTGGCGTTGACCAGTCGCTATCTGTCGCTACCTCTCATTACCCAGGCGCTACCTGACGCTATCCCTTCTTAAATAAGGGCCAAAATCTTATGAGTAAGGGCTGGCGACAGCCTGTAACGCGTTACCTGGTCCCGATGGTGGAGGGGAGCCCTTTCTGGCTTACAAGACGTTTGATGGCTGTGTGATTACAATTTAAATTACCCTCATTTTAAGCTATGAAGTAAAAGCTAAGTTTTAACCCTTTCCAAGCTGGACATTGCAACTAGAAGAGCCATGGAGCATAATAAACACACCTTGTATTAGATGTTTCTATAGGAACATTATTGATTTTATGTGTTCAGTTACATCACAGTGCATTCAAATCAGTAATACTATTACACCAGCAATAAGCAAATGACTATGTCTGCGCACGATATTATGTGGGGAAGTTAATGTGCCTCATCATGCAGTGACTCAGCTATGTCTGAAGCAATTCATCCTATGGTGATTGGTCATGAAAAGTCTGTCATCATCATCAAGCTTATTAGGCATGTTAGTCATATTATGATTGTTTGAATACAACAAGACTATTTAACTTACAAATGAATGAAGCATATTCCAGCAAGTCTTTCTATTGAAGTGTGTGTGTGTGTGTGTGTGTGTGTGTTAATATTATGTCTTGCTGTCTCTTCACAAATTAAGTACCACTATTACAGTGAAATTACCAAAACGTTACAAAATGTAAAATATTGTGTGGTGCCTAAGAAATGTATCATTTGGTGTAGACATCAAGACTAGCACTGAGAACAAGAAATTGTACTAAAGTAATTGTACTAGCAATCACACCTTTAGGGTTGGGGCAAGCCCAGGTTGTGTCCCAGCTGCCAGAAACAGCCAATGAGCATGAAGGTAGCAACAGGAGGCGTTCTAGGCAAGCCAGGGAGTGTTTGCCATTAGGCCCTTATTTATGAAGGAATAGCGACAGGTAGCGACTGGCGAGCGGCCGGTAATGACGGGCCCCGCCACGAGAACGCCGGCTCCCCACCACAATCACACATTTATCAAGGCAATCCTGCTCCTCATTCATCATTATTCCAGCCTCAGCCCACAGCGCCAGCGTCCGACCTTGAACAGCGACAGGTATGACCTCTCGCTACCTGGCGCTCTCCAATGCATTTCAATGGAACACTCTTTAAATATTCATAATTAATTGTTATTAATGTGTTTTTTTTTTTTTTTTGAAAAATTCTGTGACCACTTCTGCCATGTTAGATAATTTTTTTAACGTAAAAAAAAAAAAAAAAAAAATTTGTGCAGAATTGATATTACAGGTCTGATATTATTGTATTCATATTACTAAATTCTTAAAAAATTAAGAATTTTTTTGAGCTTGATTTTTTGATGAATATGGTGGGAGCCGGTCGCTCTGACCAGTCGCTATCATGCGCACCCATACATCGCGGAACCTGTCAAATAGCGACTCGTCACCCCGTATTCAACATTACTGCACACCGACTGAGTCGCTATCAACTACAGAACAATGGCCAAGCACAGCGACTACTAGCGGGCGCTGTGAAAATACTGCTACAGTCGCTCAACTGTCGCTACCTGCCGCTATTAATGAATCGGCCTCCCGGTTGGAATAAAACCCAGGGTTGACAGGTTTTTGAGTGTACTATTCCACTTTTACAGGGGAGAAGTTCTCACATCTAGCTGCTTGTCTTCTGATTCAGCCTGTGAGGAAAGGTATAAATAACCACTTGCATCTACACACATTGGATGGATTGCAATAGCATCAAGATGTTATTGCAGCACAGACTAGCTCAGAGAACAGGCCATTAGAGTTGATCAGTTCTGTCCTGTAAGTAAGTAGAACAGTACATGTCACCCCTGGTGAAACAAGCTTAGCTGGATTTCTTATGATGCAGGCTGTAAAAGTAATTCATCCTCTTGCTATCTATCTAAGAGATATCATGGGGATTTATTTTTTTTATTAAACTATTTTTTCACAATAGCGCACCTCCTGCAGTGTATGAATCTAAAATAGTCGGGGAGGCCGATTCATTAATAGCGGCAGGTAGCGACAGTTGAGCGACTGTAGCGGTATTTTCAGAGCGACCGCTAGTAGTCGCTGTGCTTGGCCGTTGTTCGGTTGTTGATAGCGACTGAGTCGGTTTGCCATAATGTTGAATACAAGGTGACGAGTCGCTATTTGACAGGTTCCGCGATGTATGGGTGCGCATGATAGCGACTGGTCAGAGCGACCGGCTCCCACCATATTCATCAAAAAATCACGCTCAAAATATTCTCGCGCTGTGAAAAGCATGTTTAAACCCCAGAGCGCTGGCGGCGATGTGTTAAAAGTAGTTTTTTAACCCCCAAACCACCATATTTTTGGAAACCAAAAATAAAAAAATGTTTTTAAGAATTTAGTAATATGAATACAATAATATCAGACCTGTAATATCAATTCTGCACAAATGTATTTATTTTTTATTTTACCTTAAAAAAAATATCTAACATGGCAGAAGTGGTCACAGAATTTTTGCCATTAAAAAAAAAAAAAAAATAATAGCAATTAATTAAGAATATTTAAAGATTGCTCCATTGAAATGCATTGGAGAGCGCCAGGTAGCGAGAGGTCATACCTGTCGCTGTTCAAGGTCGCTCGCTGGCGCTGTGGGGTGAGGCTGGAATAATGATGAATGATTCGCTATCTGGCGCTCTGTCAGTCGCTAAGCAGGATCGGCTTGATAAATGTGTGATTGCGGAGGGGAGCCGGCGTTCTCGTGGCGGTGAGCGTCATTACCGTTCGCTCACCATTCGCTACCTGGCGCTATCCCTTGTTAAATAAGGGCCTAAGTAATAGTTATCAAATGTGCACTAAACTTTGCCTCCATCCAAACAATCCATGGTGTTGCAACAGTATGGGAATAGAAAAGCAGTCTGTGACCTTCTTTTCTACTATAAATCGAATGAAATTATTGTCACTCAGCCAACCCGTCCCCCTAAATTTATATATAAACAGGCAGTCATCACTACGCCACACAGAATGAGTGACAGTTCAGAAATAAAAGCACTCAGTTCATTCTCAGCTCAGGACGTCCACGCTTTTACTGTCGGAAAAGGTTCAGTGATCATGCCACTACTATAACGTAACTGTTAGATATTATAGCTGTCACTCTCGTGTGACGTGTATGGAAACCAGAGCTCAGGATGGTCTACAGATTTTATAAAAAACCTCTACCTCTGTGTAAGCTCAATATCAAACGAGAAATGTCATAGACGAAACAAAGGGTTCATAGAAGCTGACCGAACTGAAAAATGGGGGGGCCTTATTTAAGATGCGTCAGCACCACACAGCGCCCCACTTTTTTGGCATCAACGGCACTCAGAGTCCTATTTAAGATGCGGCCACCAGCTAGTGCCTTATTTAAAGTGGACCAATATACAGAATTTTTATTATTTGGGTTTCGGTTCATGCCATTGGGGCAAACCCCCCAGGTTGCCCAATCTGACTCCCCCCTCCCAGATCCTGTGGCGCATTCGCAGCCTCCTGTCCAATCAACGTGCTGCGCTAATGTGATCTCGGCTTGGCTCGTCTAAGGAGCAGAGTCTAGCTGAGCTAAACTGAGCTGCGCCCTTCACAAATGCCTGGCGAGGCCACGCACCCTGCTAAAGGGATGGCGGGGATGCAGCTCGCGCGAATGCGCTGCTAGACTGGGAGAGAAGGTGAGTATAGCGGGTGACTTGGGTGAGTGGGTGAAACCTGGTGCTGTAGTTCAAGATCCCACAATAGGCATAGCTGGATTGAACTGTTTAATGCTTATAATTTATTTGTACAGAACTTGCATTGAGACTGCTGTCAATAATTGCAATGCAGATGTCACAAGTATTTTTTGGGGGGTTATTAACATTTATTTTCATGGCTTTTTTTTTGCTTTACAATGTGTTATTTGGATACTAACAACTAAATCGCAGCTGTAATGCATAAATAAAACGCTGACCAGTGTGGGAAAATACAGCGCCAAAGATTTCGCCAAAGTGGGAAAAATTATAAATACACTGTTGAGTGCTTACAAAGTGGCGCTTACTGGCACTGGGATAATCAGCAGCTGGGTTCAACAGGCGCTGACATAGGCCAAATATCAAGTGCAACAATCAAAGCTAATTAGCGTTTTGTGCAGCAAGTTCCAGCGCCTATGTAGTCCATAGCACAATGCCGGCGCTCCGGAACTGGGTCTTGGGTTAGAACCCAAGTTCAACATTTTTGGGGGGGGTTCGTGCTGACTGAATCTTCCCTGAAATTCACTGGCACCTCGGGCGGTGGGTACTAGTTTGCTAGTGGATTCCTAATTACTAAGCTCTTAGCAACTTTAGACTGTAAGGGAACAAGGGCGGGCTCTCTTTCCTAATTTCTCCTCTTCCCACAACATTTGGTCTGTACTTTGTAGCATCTAGTTTATAATAGTCTCTACTATATGTTTTACCATGTCTGCAATTATACCTTGTACAGTGGAAGAAGATGGCGCTAGATAAACAAACAGTAATATTAATAACAACAACAACAGTAGGTATTCTACTTGTTAACTTTAACCCTTTAAACCACCCTTAAACATAATAAACAGCCTTGCACAGTTGGAAAAAGAAACTCCCCAAAACTCACTTGCCCCTTCTGCATGAATGATACTGAATCATTGTCATCATTTGTTCCTTGTAAGGGTTATAGTCCAGTTTAACTTGAAATTCCCTTTTATAACCCAACTGTCCTTGCAGAGTCCCAGTTCTATTCCCAATAACTTGAATTGATCAGGTGCAGGGCTTTTGTTTGCTATTTTTTGTGTGGAGTTGGAGAAACTGTGCAAACTATATGGTAGGGTGGGTGAGCTTCTCAACAATTTTATACATGAACTGCTAAGTTTTAGACATTAATATTATGCTAGGCAACTGTCAGGGAAGTACTGGCAGTATGCAACAGTGTGTATGTTCCAGTGTGTTATCACTTATCCCCTCACACTATTATTGAGCACAGCGCATTAGAGATATACTAAGAGCCTTATTTATTTTATTTTTCATTGGCGCCAGATGAGCGGCTCGCACTAGCCGTTATCTGCACCGCACTTGTAAGCAGCCAAGCGCTGAAAAGCAGCCGCATTCATTAAAAAAAAAACACAGCACCCAAGTGGGCGCTGTCAGAAGGGGATTGCAGGGGCCATGCGTCTGTAGTAAACCCCATTTTTATTTTTTGGGGGGCTGTAGTAAAAAAAAAAAAATTAAAAACACTGGGAATTGCATTGGAGGACACATGAAAGACAGGACACATGATTTGCATGGCCCAAATCACAAGTTTGCAGCAAACACAAAAGTTCAAAAAGTACTTCCAAAAACAATTCCAAACAGCCCAGGGATCCCGTGGTGCAGGCACCAGCCACAAAAAAAATGTTTAACAAAAGTGGCCAAAATAATTGTAACCATCCCAGCCCATTGAAATGTATGGGATAAGGCATATTGCAGGGTGGGGCTGTAGGGAACTCATTGCCGGCTCTCATCCCATTGTCTGTGCTGTTGATAGATGGGACACTACCTCATGGGTGATGCTGCTTTGTGTCTTTGTGTGCAGTGACCGCACAGAAACCGTTAGGGTGAAGCTGGATCACTGCAAAGGTGAGTTTTTTTTTCTTTGTAACCCCCCGTCCTGCGTCAGCCCTAAGAAAGTGTGGCGGGGGGCGGGTTCTTTGGTGGAATGCCATTTAAATATTCCCAAAGACCAAAACACTGTAATGTAGGGATGCTTGTAATTGAGGTAGGCAATTGGGCTAGCAATGTACTAGTTAAAGTGAAATTTATGTGGTCACCTTCCATCTCCAGCCCTGTGTCCCAAAACAGACTGTGTTTCTTTTTTTACCTCAGCCTCACTCTGCAGACATCAGCTCCCTCTGCCAGTATAAATGGCCCCTACCTGCAGTGGGAGGGAGAGGCATAGCCCAGAGTGAGCGGTAGAGGCCGGGAGTGGGGCAAGGGACACTTACAGTGCAGTAAAACACCCGGTGACAGAAGGAGGAAAGTAGTAACACAAAAAAAAAAATTAAAGCGGACCAAAACCCACATTTATAGCTAGCATCCCCTGAATTGCTCCCCCTATAGAGAGTACCTTGTGCTAATTACCCCTGCTCCTGCTTCACTCTAGTCCTAGATAATGGCCCTTGTTTTAGCTGTAAAGCTCTGCCTCCTCCATTCGTTGCCACTGTTGTGTGTGACAATGATGTCATTGCCACACCTATGCAATGACTGAGCATGCCTTGTTACACCAAGGAACAGCAAAAAAATCCAGGACAATTTGAAAAGTGAAAATATCCATTTCTAATTCTACACGCTAAGAAGGGCGCATCGACAAGGCCTTTGGTCAAATGTATTTCACAAGTTCAGTGGGTTTTGGTCCACGTTAAAGGTCTTTTTAGAGTTTGTGTGTGTATGTGTGTGTGTTTTTACACTTAATCCTTTGTGAACTGGTAAGGGGTCCTGTACCAGTTGTGATTTTCCACCCACCCCACGTCCTGTTACCTGCATCACCATATGTGGTATCATTGTAATCAGGAGGAATAGTGCTTTTGGATGTTAAAGCCCAAACTGCTAAAAAAACAATATATAATTTTCTTGAAAATTCCTGCAAGAATCATAGTTAAGCATATATAGTGAAAAATAGTTTAGAAAATTTATCCCAGAGGAAGGGGGGGGGGAAATGTGAGGTCACGTCACCGCTCTCGTGCCCGCTCGCTGTGAGCTGCATCCGATGCTGACATACCCCCGCTGAACCCACCTTGCCGCTCCTGTACCGGCTCTCGGACCCTCTGGGGCTCCGCTTCCCTCCCCACATCTGCCTGAGCTGCTTCGGCGAACCCTACCTTCCCCCGCTGTGAAGGCGGGCTCACTCGGCAGCAGCGGTACTAGCTTCCGCTGCGTTGGCGGGACCCGCTGGCTTCTCAGCTGCCTCCACTACTGTCTCCCGCTCCCATCAGGCACCCGCGGCCGGCCGCTTGTTACGGCTTCCGCCGACACCATCGATCTCCAGATCACCGGCCAGCAGCTGACATCGGCTGGCATACAGCGTCCTGACGGCGCCTCCTGGAGGCAGGAGGGTGCCTATTATAGTATCACCAAGCAGAGGCTCCCACCCCCTTCAGCCCGGAACCCAGCTTTCGGTGCGAGCGACGGCCCCCTGCTGCCACTGATCAACAAATTCTGCCGCCTGGTGTATTAGCTAATACTGCGGACGGCGGCCTCTCCATCTTGCCGCGAGGAATAAGAAGGAGTATAGTGATCACTTGTATGCACCGACATTGAGGACAATTGTCCAACCCGGAGGGGGGAGAACTGCCCCGAACCTGGAGACACAAATAACAGCTATACCACAGCAGAGGAGCAGTCCCAGACCTCTGTGAAGCAAGCAGCATCAAAAGATTCCCAGCAGCCTTCAATCATCTGCACCGGAGCGTAAGTCCTCCTCAATAAGAGAGGAGTGGACCAGGTGAAATTTCCGATTTTCTTTTTTCCTGAACTATTTGCTAATTACAATAAATAAAGTTATTGGTAAGAAGAGTATACACTGAGAATACTGGTTCCCGAAACAGTCTGCAGTAAGAATCTCCCGAAGGTGAGCATATTAACAGCAACACGGGAAGGTGGCAGTTTAACCTGCCGTTTGTGACTGTAAATAAAACCAAGATGCGGAAAAAGTGGTTACTAAAAACACTAATACACAAAACAAAAGGACTCAAACTCTAACCCCATATTTATTAGAAAAAAAACCCAACTTAAAAGATATGAGTGGTAAAACAAAATATACTGATCTTAAACAGACCTCAATCCTAACGTTTAATTAACGTATCCCCACTAGAGCGCAGCAAAACATTAACACCAACATGAATACATTACTACCAAACTCAGGTACCCCCACACGGCAGACCCAAGGCTATGTGAGGTATCTGCACCCCGCACACCAGCTGATATCAATAATCATTTGCAACAAATCCATAAAGCACATGAAAAAATAACACTAATTGAGCAAGCGACAGATATAACTGCAGCAGCTTTTAATACCCGCAAAAACAAAACAAAAAGCGAGAATAAAAAAATAATTTAGCCCAATTATTGGATACAACACCAATGAAGGAATTAGACCTAACAGAAGTGGACAACAAGATAAAATGGGCAAGAACCCAAGAAATATGTAAAACAATTCAAAATCTTATGCTAGAAGTTAGGTTAAATCATCACAAAAAGCGATGGAATCACAAATGTCAGAGATGAAAAACTCCTTGGTCCAAACAGTACAAGTAACAGTCAGGGAGTCGATAACTGAGGAATTGGCCCAAATAAAAGAAGGCCTAAACAGCATTATGCAGAGAATAGACACCCTAGAGGCAGATGTTATCACCCTCGCCCGTGACCAGGAAACAAATCATGAACAAATTATAAACCATAACAAGATGATCAATTACCTTGTAGCTAAAGTAGATGACCTGGAGAATAGGTCTAGACGAAATAATATTTAAATTAAAGGCATTAATAAGATGGTTACGCGAGAAGAGCTTACACCACTGACACAGCATATATTCCAGTTAATTCTGCAAGAAGACAAGGAGATTATAATAGACCGATGCCACAGAGTTGGCCCCACACGATCAATGAATGGAACTAATACACAAGATGTTTTATGTCGGATAGCAGACTTCACAACTAAAGAACAGATCCTAGAGAAAGCCAAAAATAATAAAGATATATTAATAGATGACATGAAAATCAATTTTTATCAAGACTTTTCAGCCCGAACCATGCAGAGACGATTTTTCTTGAAACCACTCACAGATACCCTCATAAAATCCAATATTAGATACCGCTGGGTAGGACCATTACTCCTTCAGATCTGTACAGAAGGTAAAACCTTTTACCTTAAAGTGGACCAACACCCAGGATTTTGACTATCCTGGGTTTTGGTCCACTTCAGGGGGGCACCCCGATTAGGGGTGCCCCGCTGTGTAAAACCCCCCAGAAACCCCCAAACTCACCTCACCACGCGCCCACAGACAAGCGGCGGACAAGGCAGTGCGTCCGCCGCCGCCTCCCGCGCGCCCCTCACAAACGGCCGGCGCGGGCGCGCGCACGGCTAGAGGAGTGCGCGGGAGGCGGCCGCTGCCGCCGCCGATCAGGTGAGTTCTTTTGGGGTTTTGGGGGGGTCCCTCACCGCGGGACATCCCAATCTCGGATGTCCCGCGGTGAGGGGGGTGATCGGCCCGGGAATCTTATAGATTCCCGGGCCGATCACCCATGGGTGACGGTCCACTTTAAGGATGGCGAGTCACTAGACACTCTCATCACCGCCCTAGGCCTACCAAAAATAACCATTCCTAACTGGGAAATAGGCCCAGGAGTAAAGGAGCTAACTCCACAAAGCTTGCTAACGGAAGCCTGGTCTAATAATTGATCAGCAATTAATTCACAGCAAAGTCTATTTTAAGGGCCTCCAAAATACATCTACATTTAGGTACGGGAAAGCGCACCAAAAAAAAGGGGTAAATGATGAAAAAAAAACGGCGGTAACGATTCAGGCTGACTCTTATGGAAAAAGGAATCAATGGAACAGGGGAAGACTTAGCCCCTGGACAGCCTAAATCAGGGCGTACTTGGGAAGAAGGGGGGGGGCAGAGGAGGGGGAAGGTAGAAGGAAGGATAAGGGGGATTAGTATAATTGAGAAGGATTACAACTACAAAAGATGGCCTACCAACGCACAAAGGTATACCCAGAAGAAGATAATGCAGATACTAACCACAATTCACATCAAACAGGATAACTGCATATCCCAGCTCTTACTAAATGCCGTACAATTCAATGAAACAAGACTCTCACGGAAACATAAAAATATGTACATATAATGTCAGAGGGGCAAACTCTCCATAAAAAAAGAAGTAAAATTACAAGAGAGTTATTAAGAGAAAAAATAGACGTATGCTTTCTTCAAGAAACCCACTTTAAAATTAATAAAATTCCACGATTTGCTTTTCAGGATTTTGGAAATATATTATCCAACGATAAAAAGAAAAGAGGTGTATCAATCTTGATTAAAGCTCATTGCCCCTTTGAACATTTAGCAAGCTATAGGGATATAGAAGGACGTATGCTCATAAATGTCTGCAAATTGAAAGGCCAGTTATGTACCTTAGTTTGTACCTACGCCCCTAAAAAAGGCAAAATAATCTGTGGGGGGGGGGGGGGGCCATAATCTTATAAGTGACCACAAACTGGATACCTCGCATACCATATTATGGCAAAATTTCAGGAGACTGAACTTAGTCGATGTATGGTGTACTCTTCATATCAATGATAGAGATTACACTTGCTACAACAGGGCACACAACGTGTACTCGTATAGACTTTTTATTACCCAATCATTACTTACGGATGTAACGTCTTGAAAGCATGGTTCTATAACCTTATCAGACCATGCACCAGTAATAAGCTCCCTAACATGGAACAATACGACTAGAGAACAACACACATGGGCATTAAAGCGCAACATACTAGATACCCCAGTGATCAAAGAAAAGATATCAACCGCTATTGCAGAATACTTTGAACACAACGATAATCAAGATGTCTCAATACAATCAATGTGGGAATGCTACAAGTGCTACATTAGAGGTATCGTTATATCAATTATAGCACAAGAAAAAAAACAACACCAACAGCTAATCAATGATACCCTAGACAAAATAGTGAAAATGGAAAGGGACCATAAGGTCTCTTTATCAGAAGATACATACAGGAACTTATGTAAAAAAAGACAAAAGCTAAACGATATATTGTCAGTAGAGAAGAAAGAAATACTAAGGAATCAATTAAAAAAAAATCTAAATATGGGCAAAAGTGGAAAAATCCTTGCAGACTATCTCAGAGACCATAGGGCAAATAACTTTATAGAAAAAATTACCAATGAAAATGGTGATATTAAATACCTCCCAGAAGAAATTGCCCACAAATTCATAAACTTCTATAAAAGAACATATAATATTGAAACCTCTGGGAAACTTCCTGACTACTATACCTTTTTTAAAACCATTAATACTCATAAACTCAAGAAAGAAATAGTAGAGGAAATGGACAAACCATTCACACTAGAGGAAGTGGAGGCTGCGGTTAAACAACAAAAGACGGGTAAATCTTCTGGAATTGACGGCTTTCCGGCAGATTATTATAAAGCATTTCATACCCAACTGACACCATACCTACTTAGACTAGCAAACGGCACAGATATACAAAAACCGATATCCCCAACCATGAACACCGCTATAATCCGACTCATTACGAAAAATTGTAAGGATCTATCCCACTGCTCAAATTACCGCCCCATTTCTTTGATAAATATAGACGTAAACATTTTTTCCACATTGATTGCAAATAGATTTCAATTATTCATCCATGACATAATTTCACATTACTAAGCGGGATTTATGCAGAATCGCGGAGTACATCAGAATATAGCCACAGCCATAGCCGCGATAAACCATATATAAAAACATCATACAAAAGCTGTAATAGTTGCTTTGGATGCAGAAAAAGCATGGACCTTTCTCCAGAAATGCTTAACACATATAGGAATCGGACCAATTTTAATAGGAAAAATTATGTCACTATACAAAAACCAGGCTGCTAGAATAAATATAAATGGTACACTAACACAACCAATAACTATGTCCAACGGAACTCGACAAGGCTGCCCCCTCTCACACACGTTATTTAATCTTCAACTTGAGATGTTGTTTAACCCTTTAAATGCCAGCCACGTGAAATTTACGTGGTTGCCTCTCCGTCACTTAAGTGCCAGCCACGTACTCTTCACCTGGGGGGCCTCCGATCCCCCCCCCCCAGGACTTACAGATCTTCAGGAGAGAGCCCGGAAGGCTCTCTCCCCTTTCATCCTCGATGGCGGCCACCATCTTGCCGCTAAGCCCCGCCCCATCTCCTGCCTCCCCCTTCTCTGGATGCCGATCACCGGCATCTGTCATCAGAGCGGCGAGGGACAAGAGCTTGCAATCGGAGGTAAGTACACAAAAGCTGGCCCCTGCGCCCTGTTCCTACAAGCCCTGCATAGCTGGTCCCGGGCTGGTTACTTTGGGTAAGGGGGGACTCTATGTCATTTTTTTTCTCGATTTAACCCTTTGTAGTGTGGATGGTAGTTGTATTTTATTTGTAAATGTTAAAAATTACTTGTTTCAGTTAGGGGGGTCTCCTGGGCAGGAACAGGGGGCTACCGATAAATATGTGGTACCGTTCTAATCGGTAGAAATGGGGCTTTCACATGCAATATGGTTTTCCAATAATAAAATCCATTTTTTTATTTAAAATAAAGGAGGCAATTTTCTAAAAAAATGTTTTATTTATTTATTTATTTTACTTAATAATAAATAAAATTAATAATAAATAAAATTTACAAACAAGACATTTCATGTAAAAGCCTAAACTCTGCTGCAAAATATATATATATAATTTTCCTGAAAATTCCAGCAAAAATGTCGCAAAACATGGCGCAAAATGGGGAAAAATGACCTGTCAACAGAGGGTGACAAAATCTCAAGTAGGCTGGCAATTAAAAGGGTTAATAGTACCTCTGCATGTTGGGTATTGTTCTGTTCGGGGGGGACCTTGCGCTTTCAGACTTAGCTTGTTTTTTCTTGTTTGCATATTTATATTTTAGGAAAAGGTGTTTTTTATTCAGCTTTTTTATACATTTTTTTAGGGAAACCCTGCCCAACCAAAGAATTCTTTGAGAGATCAATTCCAGAAAGATGAGCCCACTACAACAAGCTGGGTACGCTTAGAAAGCTTAACATGTGTACTTTCAGGGAATATATGGTTTATGGGGGATATTCCAGATGTAAAGGGTTGTTTTGGTTGAATAATCGCAAGGTGTGCACTTTGTCTGCAGAGCTGAAATTTTCAAGAAAAATTACCGTTATGCTCATGCTTTACTTTGGGGTGTTTGGCAACTCTTCCCTTGACAATAGCTATGCATGTTAGGTATCGTTCTGTTCGGGGGATGTTGCTTTTTCAGATTATACTTGTTTTTTCTTGTTTTTTTTTTGTATGTTTTTAGGAAAATGTGGCTTTGATTCTGCTTTTTTATCCTTTTTTTAGGGAAACTCTTTGCAACCAAAGAATACATTGAGGGATTACTTCTAGAAAACTGTGGCCACATCAACAAGCCTGGTACGCCGAGAAAGCTTGGGGTGTGTACTTCCAGAGAATATATAGTTTGTTGGGGGTATTTCAAATGTAAAGGGTTGTTTTTCTGGAAAAACTGCAAGGTGCGCTTAGCGCATATCACAGTTGTATTTTTTCTGAAAATCCCTTAAAGCTCTGTTTCAGTTTGGGGGAGTCTCCTGGGCAGGAAAGGGTGTCTACCTATACATATGTGGTACCGCTGTAACCGGGAGAAATTGGGATTTCACACGCAATAAGATTTTATTGACAAACTTACATTTTTTATTACAAAAAAACACTACAAATTGTAAAAAATAGATTTTTTTTTATTTTTTTGCACATATTTCGCCAAAAAATATTGAGAATACACCTAAAAATTACAAACAAGACATTTCACGTTAAAGCTCAGACTGAAAAAAACAATATATCATTTTCCTGGGTAATCCCTGGAAATCCCTTCAAAAATCACATTTGAACATGGGGAGCGCAAAATAGTGCAAAATGGTCTGGCAACAAAGGGTGACAAAAACTCCAGGTAGGCTGGCACTTAAAGGGTTAATTTAATAACTACTGACCCAGATTACAGGATTACAGGAATCTTAATAGGCAGCAACAACATAAAATACTTAGCCTATGCAGATGACATCCTCCTAATACTGCGGGATCTATTATCATCTCTCCCAAAGACACTCCAAATAATTAAGGACTTTGGAACATATGCTAATTTTAAATTAAACTACCAAAAATTGATCGTTTTACCCTTTGCACTCTCTAAAAAGGAAAGTGACACATTAAAGCAAGCCGATAATCTACAATGGGAAACATCGCATTTGAAATATTTAGGTATCAATATACACAAATCCTTGGACCAGCTTATGAATTTAAACTTCAATCCATTAGAAAAGCTACTGAAGGACAAAATCATGAAATGGAAAAGCCTTCATTTAAATATACTCAGCAGAATAGCTGCTGTTAAGATGTTTTTTTTTCTGCCACATTACTTGTACCTAGTACAAAACATTCCAATAAAGATACCGAATAAATTCTTGAAACAACTAGATCAACGACTTGCAGCTTTTTATTGGAACAATAGCCATCACCGTATTGCATATAAAAACCTAACCAGATCACCCGATCAAGGTGGCATGGGGGCCCCGGACCTTATCATAAGGCCTCCCAACTTAAAAGACTGGATGAATGGATAACAACATCATGAAAGATAAACTACTATTCCCGTTTCCTGATATGCTGCGCTCACTGACCACCAACCACGACTTTCCTCAGGGTAAACGAGGCATAATCCTATCAAAATATCAACAAGCACAGCATACAAGAATATTACACATCTGGTCGCCAACAACATGATTACTACTAACTAATAACCCCCATGAATTTACATTAATTCGCCACCAAGTTGCCAGCTGTATTAGAACATTATCTCTCCCCTCAGATTTATTCAAACCTACAGCAATACAGGAGATTTTTCTTAATCTACGACAAAAACCAAATTCAATTTCTCATTACTACGACCACATAAGAAAAATAACAATACACACACTAACAGAATACACTAGGAAATGGGAATGCGACCTTAAAATAAAGCTAGAAGAAACAGAGTGGAGCAATATTTACCATACAATCAAGGAAATCAGTCCCCATCACTAAAAATCTTCAGTATGAAATTTATATCAAGATATTATTACACAACTGATTATAATAACAGATTCCCAACATACAATTGTTGGTGGTGCAATCAGGCGCCTACAACGTTAATGCACCTATGGTGGGATTGCAATTATTCTAAAATACTATGGAAGATCGTAGCAGAGACATTAGAGAATATGTTAGGAGATAAAATAATTCTCACTCCCATATGGGGCCTGCTAAACCTATTTCCCAAGACTTGGGCAACAGAGAAAAAACGACTAGGTTCAGTATTGATATGGGCAACGAAAAAGACAACTGTGCTGCGATGGGCTAACCCTGCACCCCCTGATAAGAGAGACAGAACAATAATATCAGAACTCAAAAATGAGATAGCTTTAACAACCTGCCCCAAATATGGTGATCTGGTAAACCAATTCTTAACCAGAATTAAAAATCCCCAATAGTGAATTAAAAAAACCTTCCTATTAGTATGGCAGGGGGTTGGAAGGGAACGGGGGGGGGGGGGGGGGAGGCAAGCCTGGAGATAAAACTCCACAAGGATATGGCTTTCACAAGGGTACGAAGATACATAAGTGTATATTCTTCTTTATATATCTTAGTATAGAGATGATTACATGTTTACTAATCCACAATGACGAACGAAGTACCTCCGAATAGATAGTGCCCACACTGATAATGAAGGAAGACATCTGGGCTACTATATATGAAAATGGAGATACCTGATCTGAGTGGAGGAAAATAAAATATATAGTGAAAAATACTTTAAATTTGTCTGGCAACAGAGGGTGACACAATCTCTAGGGTGGGCTGGCAGTTAAAGGGTTAAGGGCGTCGGAGATCAGCTTTGCAGAAGCAGCCTGGGATACTATCGACTGGATTAGTAAACTTCATTATGGAATTATGTGCTGCCTGGGGCTTGTTATCACTGTGTCATTCAGTCATAGAAACGGTGTGTGTAATAAGCAGTGATCTATGATCCAAGCACAGACACACCTTGGCCCTTACACCACAGAGAACAAGTGACTCTTACTTTATTTGGATGCACCTAACATTTGTCAGACAGTGCAATGATCAAGGTATACCTTGTAAGATTTTTTTTTTTGGTCTTAATCATAAATTGTGGGTGGGGGGCTGTTATAGCAGGAATCACATGTATTACTAAGCTAGGGAATAACAAGGAAATCATCCAGAAGAATTTCCTGCTATTTTTTGAATGATTATTATGGTTATGTCCAACGTAGGATCAAAAGATACATTTCATTGTACAGCTAATTTGTATGTTAATTGGGGATGATTGCAGCTGCTACAGGTTCATTGTACATTGCAAGCAGGTCAAGAGCTCAATAATTATGTTCAGTGAAGAATTTTTATGTTGAAACTATAGACACAATTTGTTTAAGAGCATCTGTAACTTAACATAACCAACATACTCACCTCCCACAGCAGATCCATGTTTAAAAACATACCAGTTAAGGAGATCCCATCTTCCTGTCAATGCCTGTCAGCTCTTCTAGCCCAGCTAAGAGCAGAGCCACACAGCTCCATCTGTTTTACTCACAGAGAGGTGCATGGAAATATAAGTGGCAGCCAAGGCAAAACCTTTTTGTTTTTACCTGTGGTGGAGAAGGTTACTTTTTTAGTTTTAAAGTGGACCAAAACCCAGGGTATTCAAAAGTTTTGACTATCCTGAGTTTTGGTCCTTTCCCTGGGTTCACCTTGATCAGGGGTGCCCCGCTGTGTGAAACCCCCCAGATTGCAGCAGCAATTTACCTCTTCCCGGTCCCACGGCGCGCCTAAGAGCTACGGCTCTGATGGCCACATGCCATGCCTCCCTCTAACAGGGAGTGTGCCTGCGCTGGCCATTCAAAAATGCCTGGCGCGGGCACGCGCACTGCTAGAGGGAAGCGGAGGATGCGCCGTCAGAGCCGTTGCTCTTAGACGCGCCGTGGGACCGGGAAGAGGTAAATTGCTGCGGCGATCTGGGGGGTTTCACACAGCGGGGCACCCCTGATCAAGGTGAACACAGGGAAAGGACCAAAACTCAGGATAGTCAAAATCCTGGGTTTTGGCCCACTTTAACCTTGTACAAACCCTTGTAAATGTGCCAGTGACAACATGCTGTGCTTTATTTACTTTAATAGAGAGCATGTGCCAGGTTGTGCCTTGGTGTGCTCCCTCTGCAGCAGGTGACAGGGGAATGTCTGGACCTCAGTGAATTAGCTGCAGGGGAGAAGAGGTAACTATTGTTTATTATGTTTTTTTTCTGGATAGACGCTTCAACAGCTCCATTTCAATTTCAATAAAAATGTCCATTATTGTCTGAGCTTAACAGTGTTTTCTAGAGTAACGATGTGTTTGGTGTGCTTACTGTACAGAACAGAGATTTCCTGACTCTGACTTGATAATCATCTGATTAGCTGAGGCAGAGACCACATGCCACATTTCTGAGCTCACAGGTTAAACCCATTCTGTTCTGCTTTGTGGGGGGAGTGGGGCTCTGGGAGATGTGTATGGCTGTGTAAATTTAAAGCTAATCCTTGGCATTGCATCCTTAGCGTTTCTAAGGGCCTTGGATGGCACAGAGACATAAAGAGATGATTTGCATAGCTCCGCCTGCTGCAAGGATAGATGGGTAATGCTATCTGTCCTTGTGTTGGGTACTGTGCAAATACTTTCCGTTCTAGGAAAGCTCCTCTCTTCCTGAGTAAGCAGCTATACTCAAGGCCAGGGGAGCCAACACAGAGCCACTGGAATAAATAAAACATGAAAACAGCATGCTCACATGCATGGAGGCAAAACCCAAACAAAAATGTGTATTTTACAATCCAAGAGTGAAAAATAATAAAGCAGAATATCAAATACCTGACAAAAATGGAGAGAAAGAATACTTCTTGTATTACCATTCACAACTATTAGCAATATGCAGTTTTTATGATGTATTTAGGGTTAAAGAAGCCCACCTAAAGGTTCAATCATTCCGGATTGAACAGATACCTATATACTCCTAAATACATGTTTCAACATTTAGGAAGTTAACAATTAAAGTAATAGATGCTGCAAGACGTATCCTTCCATTATTTCTTGGGTTTATGTTAAAGGCTCTCTCCAGGCAAACATAATACAGGTTTACCCCTAAACAATACAGGTTTCTTCCTACCAAGCTCCATTCAACCAGGCCCCTTCCCTACATTTCTTCATGTTCTTCTCTTCAAAAAAAATACCTACCCTGATACAACCTGTGCCCTGCAAAAGGACCTCAGCATGTCCTCAGCCAACTCCTCCCACTCTCGCCTTCAGGATTTCTCATGTGCAGCCCCATTCCTCTGAAATGTTCTCCTCTATACATTGCCCAGCACCCCCCCCCATGGACAATACGTACTTGTTAGCCAGCATTAGTAAACACTGCCAAACAAGTGTATACAAAATTGAACAGGTAAAGCTTCCTGTCCCTTACCAGAAATGTCACATTTTATCAAAAATACACACATATTTGCAATAACAATAATAATACCTTTGGGGTGGACTGGGGCCATCAATCATCCTGGGATCTTACTGCCCCCTAGTCAGCCCAGGACATACCTGCTGAGCACCCCCCCCCATCTGTTTGCCAGCCAATTAGCGCAGCTGACGCTCTAGCTGCATAGGGTAATCATGGGCAGGGGTGAATATGAGCACTCCTAAAATGATGACTCTGAAACCTTCTTATTGCAGAGATGTGTATGCCTTCTCCCCTGCAGCCAAGATGGTGAGGTTATGGCATTGCATAGGCAGAACATGGGCTGGGATGTACAGGGAGGGCAGGAGCCAGGGTGGAGACTTGGAAGGGCAAGAGCAGATGGCTCTGATTGGACAGAAACCCACGCATGTGCCGCTGGGGAAAGGTGAGTTATTCTCGGTACTCTAGGGGGTTTCCTAATTTGGGATGCCTCAAGGGAATGCCAGCGGCAGGCCCTGGAATCTTTTAGGCCAGCTGCTGGTGGGTTTTGTTCTGCTTTAACGCATTTCTATCATACCATCAATCTGTAGAAATATACATCCATTAATTTGCTTATTTTTGGACACATATTTTTCTAAAGAATACACGCAGTGATTGCAAGACCATTTTTGCTAACCATATAACCCCTTTGTTGAAATAATATATTATGTTTCTGACATCATACTCATGTATAGGTTGCCAAACTAAACAGCACTATAACCGAAAAGTTACAGAGCAGATCTCAACATTCAACAATTTATTCCTTTGATTGAAAAATGTAATACTATAGAGGCATGATTATGAAAATTAGCACAGAATACTAAATTGCTTTACATTTCTATTTGAACTATGTGCCTTATTTAATCAAAGTGCACCAAGCAGTATACTACTATAGACAGCTTCCAGTATCTTACTTTAACTCCTTCTTGCAGCTAATATGTAGGTTAACATGAGTCTGGACTGGACTAATAACAAACCACTATAATGATGGTACTGCCTGGATCACCACTGTGCACTGTTAGATCAATAGACTGTTACTGGAAGCAGCTATGGGTGAAGTCTCAAGCTGTCTTTCTGTGCTGTGTGAGTTATCCTTTTCTACAGAGACTGTGCTATGAAGTATTGCCCTTTAAAGAGAGAGTTAGAGAGAGAGATTGTTACAATGTAATACAGTTAGCAGAGCTGGGATTGTATAATGGTTAAACTAAAATTATCCAGTGTTCACAAAAGTTCAAAATCTTTAACCAAAGTAAACATGATTTGATTAGCTGTACATTTCATCTGGGGCAATTATATTCTTTTATTCCAACCCACAGTGTGCACTGCTTTACTTAGGGGGATGGTTAGCCATGCACTAGTTGACTATGTAGATTTTAAAGTGGACCAAAACCCATGATTTTGACTATCCTGGGTTTTGGTCCTTGCCCCGATCGGGGGTGCCCCGCTGTTTGAAACCCCCCAGGACGCCCGAACAAACTCAACTCTTCCCAATCCTACAATGCTTGCACGGCCATTTGTCCAATCAGCCCGCTCGGATCCGCTCAAACCCCTTCGTCCAGGAGCTCGTCTAATGCACGTTGGCGGACACATCCCCCGCTACACTCTAACAGGGACAGTGCCATTCACAAGTGCCTGTCGCTGTTGGATCAGTTAAGGAGGTGAGTTTTCGTGTGACCTGGGGGGTTTCACAAAGCGGGGCACCCCAATTGGGGGTGAGCTAGTATGCCTGTCCTGGAGTCTCATAGACTCCAGGGTGGGTTTTAAACCACTAGTATGTGTGAAGTCGTAAATGCAGCTTACATAATAGATTAGGGACAAAAAATGTCTTTGTGACGTTGTTGAACACAATAAAAAAGAAGAAAATAAATTACAGGACCAAACCAATAATAATATTTGCTCCCAATTGGGTTTGTTAAGTGTCATCAAAATATTATGAGCCTCTCCATCATAGCAAAACCTAATGAGATGTGAAAAGGCTTTCAAACCCAGAAGCACAGGTATTCATTAACATCAGAGAGGCTCTAAACATACAAAAGCACCCTAGTGGCTTAAAAGGACAGCTATATTACATGTATAAAGGAAATGCGATTATACAATAGTCTATAAAATTTATTTTGGTCACTAATATACATTATTTGAAAAAGTGAAAAAAAGCTTTCCTTCTTTACATTTTGTCTTTTTGAAGTCTGAAAGTGTCAGCAGAAAGTGACAGGTGTCAGCAGAACATGGCGGTTCTGCCTGACGGGGAGGGGGTGTCTACTTATAATGTTTCAAATCGCTGTGCTTTGTATTAAGACACACAAATCACAGGCTCTCTCCCATCATACGTTTCAGCATGTGCCTGTCATTTCTTGACACACAAACATATCAGTGACAGGTGATTAAAAATTTACAGGAACCAAATGACTACTTATGAAGGGTCACGGGTTGTCAGCATACACATGCTGCCTCCGCCCCTTGTCAGGCTTCTCGGCCCTGTCACTTTCTGCTGACAAACAAACCACAGCTCTAGCTGATTTGCCCAGCTCCATCTAGTCACTAGTTTCTTACTCTCCAGCTATATAATCCAAAAGCAGATTCCTATGGAGCTCCACGAGCTACCCTTTAGCTTCAAAACAAGAATTTCTTTGCAGGATCTCCATAGCCAAACTAGCAAAAAGTACCTCATCAGCTGCTCATGTTTTTCATGTCACACCAGAAATAAGTACCCCCATTGCCCCCACAGACCACCAGCTACTGTGGTAGTATCAAAAACCATGCTCACAAATGTGGGTGCTCAAAACAGGATTTATGTGGAAACTGTCCATTAAAATATAAAATGTGTTGCTGTTCACACTTTGGTCACTAGATGGGGTATAACAACAACATGAGAGAAGCAGGACTTTATTCAAGCTCAGAATTATAGCTATAAGATACATTTGGGGAACAACAAGAAACTGTTGAGATTGGTCAGGAGCTTTTTTGGGGGAAATGGCAGGCAACATTGTATTAGAGAGGTTTCATAAGGGAGGTTTCATAAGGGGAAGTCAGAGGGACATACAGGGAGATTGTCCATAACCATGCTTTGGAAAGCCTGCAGTAGCCTCCCTGTGTGACATAGCTGATGGGGCTACTGCAGGGATGAGGCCCGGGTGCAGTGGGAAGCAAGTAGGAGGATGCGGCTGTAGTGAAGCACAGTTGCTGAGAGTTTGAAAACACTGAGGTGCAGGGAATTCCATGCAGAGAGAAGAGGGCCCTGCTGGGAAGAAGTCCAGGGGCGTCTTGGAATTGGATGTGACAGAATAGATGACCCTTGGGAGTAGAAAGGATCCACAGTGGACCGTCAGGCTGTGAGAAGGAAGACTCAGATAAGGTGTGTCTGCCCCTGTCTGAGGTCCCTGCTCTGCAGCAACTATAGTGTGAGGGAGAAGCCCTTGTGTTGCAGAAGGGTCCAGGCTCGGATGCTATGGAGTAGAGGTTCCCCATGTGTTTTATTTGCTGGAAGCCCGACAGCCCCTCTGCTGATGTCAGGCAATTCCACTTCCCATGCTGGGGCACCCCATAGATGGTTTCCACTACAAAGTGGTGTTCAGTTCAACGTGGGGTGATCGCCAATCGAATCCCCCTCTGGAAAAAGGCCTACATTTAACTAGGCAATACCATACTGCCTAGCCCCTATACTGAAATGCTCTGACAAGAAAATTTACCTGTGTCCTTTTTCCTGACACTGAAACATCATTAGGAAGCAATTGCGCCTGTGTTGGTTTTCTACAAAGCAATGCAAGTTTAGTTGGCCTGTGAACCGTGAATTTAATCCTTACGTGGATTAAAAAATTAAATCTTTCTTTTCATTACCTTCAACAATAGAAAAAGATGATGCTTTCAATTATCCTGCTTGCCTTTAAGTGTCTGTTTGCTGTGATTCCATTATGTCAGCTCCCCATGCTACGATTCTGTTAGCCATTCCACAGGATCTGATACAGTTATCCTTTGATCTGTCACTTAAGCTTATACCTAGCTCCATATAATTGCAATCCATTCTTTTTTATCGCATTGCAGATCATGACTTTTACCATAGCTAATGTAGAAATGGAATGGGAAGGCCCTGAAAGGCGACCATTAATTGGTTGCACAACCCAAAACATAAACTAGGTATGTAGTTTTGCCCAGTAGTCCGCACCCCTCTGTTGTTTATTTATTGGTAATTTATTAACCCCCTGCACCTGATTAGTATTGTGATAAGGTAAATAATTAAAAAAAAAAGAAAATCTAGGGATATGATCCATCACAGAACCCAATTTGGCACATTTGTTTGCACTTTAATGTTGAAGAAGCTCCCAAGGTACTTATTTAAGATTGGAGGGGCTCTAAATAGTGATGATGAATTACCCCCACAGGCTCATGTCTGAAAAAATAAAAACTAGTACCAGGGCAAAACATCGGCTGCCTTGCATGTATGCATCATGAATTAATTCACCAGGAAGTTAAGCAAGTTTTAGCAAGCTAAAATCACAGGGGTGGTAATAGCTGAAGCAATCGTAAATGTAAACGTACAATGAATTCTTTTTTTTACCATCATTCAAAGACAGGCTCTTATCCAGGAAAATAAAAAGCTAAGGAACAAATAATATCCTGTTACTTAGGTTACTGTTATGTTTTTAAAGCTTATAGAAGCTTATAGTATGAATAAATAGGTAGTTAAAGTGATTGGCAACTCAAAAGTTATAAAATAAATATCAGTAGCTTACTTTACATTGTGTCAGTCTGCTTAGTGAATAAAATGGAAACACCCCCCTCTCCTTCCCCGAATGTTCGGATTGGCTGCCTCTCTCTGCAGCTATGAAACCCCGCCCTCCTCCCTCCTCTCTGTTCACACTATATGCTGCCAGACTGTAGAAATTCTTAGCCTGCAGCATCTCTCACCCCCTTTTTCTGATCAGATTATGTGCTGGCGGTAATAACTGGAGGCACAATATGTGTGTGTGGTACAATGTGAGACAATGGGGCAACAATCGAGCTTGCCTTTATTAGTTTTGAGTGGTTTGGTTGGAATTTGGGTTCGATGAATTTGGCCGAACTTGCTGCCAAACTTTGGGTCCGAACCCCATTGAAGTCAATGGGGATTTGAACTTTGGGGCCCAAAAATGGCTGTAAAATGGGACTAGAGGGCTGAAAATCGAGGGGAACCCCATGGTGCACAAAATGGGCTAGGAGAAGTAACCGTAAAGGAAAACATTAAAATATCTGTGTTGGAAACCTAATTGGGGGGGGGGGGGGGGGTAACACCTGGGCCATTGCCTTGCACACAATGACAAAAAATAAGAAATTCAGCAATAAAGAAAAAAAACGGGTGTTGGAGGCCTAATGGGGGGGGGGGGGCACCTGGGCAATTGCCTGCACAAAATGGGCTAGGCACCGACCCAAAATTCTGGGTGGTGGAAGGATCTGCACCACAGTGCTTCCCGCCTCAGTCCCAGCCTCCACTACATTCACCCAGTGGGCAGTTAGAGAGATGTAACATCCCTGCCTAGGCTTACTTGTCCACGTGTCCGTGGTAAGGTATACACTGGAAGTTAAGACATTGCCCAGTGCACTTGGATGGCCTGGTGTGAAAAGTAACAGCTGGGAACAGTATATTGTGGGACAGCCACCCCTATGAGATCTTTTAAACTGTACGTGTCCACCAGGCCAAATGGGAGCATTTCAAAGCCAGCAACTTGGAAATGCTCCCATTCAGGGCCAGGTCTCGTGGGTGAGATGGGCCCAACTTCCTCTTTCCCTCCAAAGTTTGCGGGATGGAAAGCTGAATGCTTCCCTGGGATGATGTGGACCAGCTTGTTAGTGCTGCTGGTGCTGCTTGGGCTGCTGGGGTTCCCACATTCTCCCTTTGGGGGAAACAGGTGACCTTGTTGTTGGGGAGGCAGAGCTGCAGGCTGGTAGTTCTGCCACTGCAGTTAAGTTTTCAGCTTTCCCCTTTGGTATAAGGGGACACTCTGACGCTAGTCTTTACAGATAGGTTTGGTATAAGGGGACACTCTGACCCTAGTCTTTACAGATAGGTTTGGTATAAGGGGACACTCTGACGCTATTCTTTACAGCTAGGTTTGGTATAAGGGGACACTCTGACCCCAGGCTTTACAGCTAGGTTTGGTATGTGGGGGTACACACAATTACCCCAGATTTTACAGCTAGGTGTGCTATGAAGGACACAAACACCCCAGTGAATATAGATATTTGGCTTGGTTTGGTATAGGGGGGTACACTCACCCCATGCTTTACAGCTAGGTTTGGTATTTGAGGGTACGCGGTCCCCACAGGCTTTACAGCTAGGTGTGCTATGAAGGACACAAACACACCAGTGAATAGAGATAGGTATGGTATTTGGGGGTATGCAGTCACCACAGACTTTACAGCTAGGTGTGCTATGAAGGACACAAACACCCCAGTGAATAGAGATAGGTATGGTATTTGGGGGTATGCAGTCACCACAGACTTTACAGCTAGGTGTGCTATGAAAGACAAAAACATCCCAGTGAATACAGATGATACACACACCCCATGGCAGTTTTTTAAACAATAAAGTCTGTCCCTAAATTGCTGCAGCAGGAACCTCTCCCTATCAAAAACAGCACTGCAAGATTGCACTGAGAGAGGAGGACCCCAAAAGAAAATGTGGCCCCTGCCCAGGAGTCAGTGCATGCCTGCCGGCTCCTGGTATCAGTCCAAAGTCTGCTAAGAGACAGTAAGTTTAAAGTTATTTGCCTGATACATTTTACAAAAAGCAAGTATAGGGTATGTTCAGTAACAAATGCTTATAATGATAAACATGAGTGCTTATTATGTCTATAGTACAAATATTGTCATTCATAATTGTTGGATAACTACCTTATTTAATTGAATAAGAATTATTGAAATAAAAAAGCAAGGATAATTAAGTGCATTTCCCTTGCCAAACGCAGATTTTTTTTCAATGATGGCAAACTTTCAAATCAATATGGTATTTATCATGCGTGAAACATTATTCGTTAACATTAAAAAACAATATAAGGCATTCAGAAAGAGAAAAAAACACCAGGAAAACAATCAGCTTTTTTCTGTTCATGATGGATGAAAACAGATTCATTTAATGTGTGATGGCGTTGGAGCATTGGGGTATGTCTGACGTGCCATTGATGTCTTTTCATTCATAAAAACTGTGATTCATTGCTGAGCTATGGAGTCTGCTGATTTGCTTCCCACCTATTTGGCATTATTCTGCCTGTCTGGTGATTTCAATGAATTACTTTACAGCTTTTCCTTGTAAAAAATGAGTTTAATCACTGCTGAAAAGGGAAAGGTACACCCTGAAAATACAAGTTGGAACAACAAATAAGAGCTAACCAAACACTCCACTACTGACTGTGGTTACAAAAAAAATGCTGGATTGCATTCCTATAGAATATATATATATATATATATTATATATATTTGTTTATTTACAGTGTGTGTGTAGTAAATATTCATGTTTTACTGTCATGATGGTTTTTATTACTATACTGATAAACATACCTTAAGTGTTTAAAAATAAATATTTATTAGATGTTGTCATCATTTAAAGCATTTTCACATATGGATGCTTCTGTTTACAAAAGTGTTTGTCCATGCAGGTTAATTTAAAAAGAAAAAAAAAACACTCACCTTTTGTCCCCCTGCAGCTGTTCCACAGTATAAAACTTAGATCTTCTTAAAGTTCTTAGATCAAATGCCTATTACATTAACCTTGTGGTTTTAAAGAGGAACAATCAACATGATTTCTTCTTCTCTAGTAGGACATCCTTATTTTTGTGAAACTCCCTGGATTGGCCAATATCCCCACTTCACTGGCAATCCCACAGCAACAGTGTAGGCTCCCCTATTATCATTTTTTAAAGGTGTTCATACATCAGAGTGGCTTAGTAAACTCGAATGGAGCTTAGCTGCTGGCCGCTTCCCTCCAGCTGTGTGTGCCAATGCCAACCACTTCAATGCTGCTGCCATAATTGAGCAGCAGCTGGAGGGATGCCAGAGATGGTGCCCTCAGTGTCATGTGCAGGTTTCACAATATCAAGTCATTTGGTTTAATGTTTGAGTCTATTGCCTAGATAAAATCCAAATGGTCAGATTTTTTGTCCAGGAATCCCTCATATCTTGCTGCACAACATATACACATCACATGTATTTAGCAGGTCTAGCATCTAGTCAGTACGTGTGTGAATTACTAGACACATGTATTTATTTTACACTCACCAGAAAACCCTATGTTTCACTAATTAAACCAACAACAGCTTATTTGTGTGTATTCTATATTAGGTCATAGTCTTGAGATTTTAAATCTGGCCTCTGCTACTCCCCTTCATCTACATCTCCCCTTGTTTTTTTCTCGCGCAGCTCGCCTTTGTCTATATATTTTCTGACCTTCTTCTGTCTTCTACTTTGATCATTTCTCTGATTCTTGGCTCTAGGACTTTACTTGCACCTCCCCAATCTATTCACCCACTTTACAAACATCCAAGCTTTCAAAAGCATCCTAAAAACTCACCCTATTCGGATAAGCACATCATGTGATGTTGTAGATATATGACACATCTCTCGGTCTTTCGTATCTTGTTCTTAAACTAGGGTTCTACTTGGAGTCAGGCTTAAAAACTGGAGAGGTGACAGATTAACATGGAAACAAGGCAGTGACACTCCCCCCTCATCCCACTACCATGCTTGGAGCTTTAAAAACGCAGCAAAACTCACTTGCCCTATCTGCATGCATGATACTCCTCCAATAGAAGCTGAAACGCTGCATCACTTGCCGCAATTGACCAAGGCAGGGGTTACAAAAAGATAAATACATTTTTATGTAAAGCAATCTGAATTGCCCTGGGAATAGATGCAAATGAGCACTGCTTCTTTTAAGGGTGTTGGTCTGGTCTGACCCACTCCTATGCCAGGAGCTCCACATTACATGCAGTCCTGACTTCTGGTCTGCTAGGCCGCTGCAGATAATGGGTGACAGTCCCATCAGCCAATCACAATGGCAGCAGTGTGGCTGCTGAATAGAGTCTGGCTTCCACTCTAGGATCAGGCTGTCAGTCAGGACTATAGAGCTTATATTTTGTTTATGTTTCCAAATCAATCCTGCCCTAGGGGGTGGGATGGGAGGTTTACAATTTGGAAATGTAGGGTTCCTTTAACAACGCTCAAATATTATATATATTTTGCCCTGTCATCAGGTACGATGTTTTATAAAATGACGACAAAGAAAAACTGAAAGTTGTGGATTTTGTGTTTCTACCTTTTCTACACTCCGCTGTGTTCTACGAATGTCAGTGGTAGCAAATTATTAAAATAGTGGGACACCAAAGTGCCCAGTGTGATATGTAAGCAATACTATGTGTGATTTTTATGTTTAATGGTCCAGTTTTTACAGTAACCTCTTTTCTGTCGACTGGAGGCAATTGATTTGCATTTTAAAAGATGAGAGCACTTGCGTTGCTCTGCGTTAAGTTAATCTGACTTCCCTGTGGCAGATAGTCAGAGAGATGTGAGGGCCATGGCAGAACAGTCAGCCTGACTTTGATATACTGCTTTCATTATCTTAACTGTACACATGTTTTGGAGAGGCAGACGCAGAAGCCTCTGTCAATAGTTCTATTAGCGTTTCCCTTTCTCTGGAGTCTTTAGTCTGAAGTTTACCTTTTCCACACAGGTCGACACATGTTCACAGCCACAGCCAACACTGTGCTTTGTGCTCGTCTCATACAGCTCACATCAGACGAGCAATCGAATCCAACAAAATATTTATCTTTTTCTGTTTTGCAAGATTAAAGTTGCTATAAATTCCTTGGCATACAAAATGCTGCTTTGGTTCATTGTATGCATGCAATATGGGTCTGAAACATTAGCTGAAATTCAGCCATTCCTTATACAGAAAAGTCTGCCAGGGGCTGGAGAATCAGGGTGGTAACAGCGACTCTCCGGAACACTTATGTGTCAGTCTTGACTGCCTGGTGAGAACATTGCACCATATATGCCAGTCTTTTTTTCATTGTGTCACCAGCCTGTAGCAACAGACACCTCACCAAAGTTATAGCATCATCACTGAGCACAAGTCAATATCTCAGGGCCCCTCCAACTGAAATAGCTCACTTATGCCTAGCTCCTCCCATGGACCTTCCGACATCTACTTCTAGCTGCTGCCCCAATTAACTATTTGTTTTGTTGCCTAAAGCCCAATGTCAACCAAAACACATTTTAATTTATGAACAGACCAAGGAAAGGTTAACACTAAGTTAACATTATGTTTGTTGTCTTTGTCCATATTGAGTAGCCTCATGCACCCCCTCCTTAACCATCCTAAGTTTGCTATTCCCATACAGGTATGTGTCATGCTGTGCCTTTACCTTAGCAGCAGGCAGTGCCCCCTCCCTATAACTGAGTCCAATATGGGGACCACAGTGGCCATAACTTATCAGCAGAAAACAGGATGGCTGGGGTAAAGGCCCCCCAATTGGCTTGCCCTTAGCTCCCAGGATGATTGCCCTACTCACCATGAAACAGCCATGTCAGCAATGTCCCACTGGTGCCTTTCTGCATTTTCTGTTAGATAAATTAGCTGTCTACTCATCACAGACAGGACATGTGGCTAAATCTCCCCCGTCATTGTGAACAAAGCTCTAGCCCTAACTTTATCTCCACAAAAGAGCTGATGGTGGCATTAAAGTCAGTCTCAGCAAATTCATGTCCCAACTTCCCTCACTGATGGCAGGTTTTAAGCAAGTCAAAGTAGGTATTATACTGTAGCCAAGCATAAGCTACTGTTTCAGCCCTCCTTTATTTAGACCCGACTTGACCTTCAAATCAGTTAACTCTTGCTATAAACCCAAAGCCACATTCACCTGTACCTTTGCCGAACCTGCAACGCTACAACCTGACCCATAGTCTTTTTCCGTTCACCATCCAACCCACACCCTGATTCAAGCATACCTCTACCTCACCTGCCCTTCTGGTAATCTGAACCCGGGGAAATCCTTGGGTAAAAGTGACAAAAATGTGGACAAGGGGATATTGGGACCTAAATTACTTGTGAAATGCATCAGCTGTGAATACAGAAGCTATCAAAAGGACAAAATGTTGGTGTGACTTAATGTATGTAATTTAAATTCTGTAAAGACTATCCGTGTCGCAAGATACCCCTCTCCCTAAATATCTCATATAACTGCAGCATACTAGGGGCCAATAGATTCCACACTCCTTCATACTAGGGGGCAAATGTAGGAAGACTGCTTCAAAGAAATACACTGAACATACAATGAACATGGACAGAAGAGCAGCTTAGGTCTCTTTTAGAGTTCTGTGTGATCTGGAGTTTGGCTTTAATTAAAGGTTTGCCTCCACTGTGATCAGAGTGTGTAACAGAAACCAGAATGTTATACGAAAACAGCTAAATCCTGAAAGGGCTTTATAGATATTATGTAAAAATCCACCAGCCCGGCTATTATTATTTTTTTTTTTTGCTTGAGGACTAACATACATTTGCTGCCAAAAGACTGAAGTATTTAAATGCTAATGCTGCAGTGTTACCAGTAGGTGGCACTGTAGGTAAAAGCTAGAGAAGTAGGCCTTCTGGCCTAGTCCTAATGCTAGCTATACACACATGCATCATTTGATCAGTCATTCAAGTTGATTATTTTGAAAAGCAATTTTTGTAAAGTGCATTTACATTAACATCAATTGTTACACATACACATGGGAAATTCCAATTTACAAGAAATGAGAGCAGATTTCATCTGATGTGATTCAAAAATAAACCTCACTATTAACATAATAAAAAATGATATGCGTAAATATTTAGGCAGTGACGGTCTGGGGTGCCTGGCTCCCACCAGTAGAATTGTCTCTGGGGGCTCACCCCGCACTTAGATGCAAGTATTACTGACTTACATAAAGGGCCCATGGACAGAGACATTATGTCAAACTATATTGTCTCTTGTGTGTGCACAGGGAATGCCATGAATAAGCTATACAGTTCAGGTTTTGCTGATGAAGACTCTCAAAGGGGCCCCTGAGTCCAGAGGCCCACTGCGAGATTCCCTGGTAACCCTGTGGGTCAGTTAAAGCCTGGATTTTGGGCTGCCAGTTATGTTTTAGTATGTATAGGGCATTTAGGTATCGGGTAATTATGTAGGTTCTATTTGTGATTATACATTGTATTTATATCTATTGATTGGTTGCACTTTGCACTTTATAGTTGTAATTTGATATAGGATCCAGATCATAAGTAGGATTTGCACATTGTTATTTGCACTGATTAGATCAACTTGTGTTTATATGTTTTAGATATAGATGTTGATTGATATTTGTGCATGCCAGTGCTCTCCCCATCGCCTACACACTTTTATGTTGGTTTGTCATATATGTATTGTCTCATTATGTGTTTTTAAGGGATTTTAATTGTGTAGTGGTTATGTGTAGTGATTAATTTAGTGATATGGAATAAAATATGTTTTTCTGATACATTTTTTGAGTGCCTCCCTCTATGATTCTGTGTTCTTGAGGTGAGCTTTATGTAGCTTTGGGAGTGGCACCTTTAATGATTACAGGGTATTGTGCAGATCCCCTTGCCTTTTTATATAATCTCCTACTGTAAAACATTCTGTCCAGCTGAATGGTTTAGTTTTATTAAATCCTTTTCAATGATTTAAGGAGGAGTATGTCTATTTCTATTTTTAATGTATGTTTGTTATTGTGTATTTTTATTTGTAATGTGGAGTTCCCCCTCCCAAGGCTACCTGCTTGGTACACTAAGCATATGTGCTGGTATCTCTAAGTACAGAACCACGGCCACAGAGCTCCAAGGAGCGAGCCTCAGGCTTGTTCACAGACCCCCGCATCCTGGAGTGGGGGTGGATTTCCCAGGGCAGCCAAGTAGTATAGGTTTTCAAATAACCCCTTACTAATAAGTAATAATAAGTGACGACATGTGATGTGCGGTGCTGGCCAGGCAGGTATATGTGCTGTAGAAGGATACCTGTGACTGATCTTCTTTCCTCTCCAAACTTTACCTCCTTGGAACCATGACTACTCCACGTGACATCTCAAAATTCACTTTTAAATTCCCCCCTTCTCTTTTTAAACCCTACAGTTGGGGCAGCTGAACCCCTCTCCCAGCTATACTTAACTGGGATGCGAGTAGCAGACAAAACTTGCTGTGTCCAAGCTCCCGTGCAGCATAAGTGGCTCATGTGATTGCAGCCTGCCAATGCAATTCAAAGGCCAGGTATGCATAACACTTTCTGTCCACTGATGTCTTGTTTACCACTGAGCCTGGGGTGGTCACCACCAATGAATGCAGGTACAATAAGTATTCTGCCCAGTTATAGGGCATCTCAAAACAGGATGACTGGTGGTAGGGGCAAAACCAAGGCTTGACCAATAAAAACTGGATCAAAAGTAGAGACATTGCCAGTAGCCACCCATGTAGGGTAAGTGACAATATAGTAGTTTGAAAAAGTAAGCACATACACAAGTTTTTTAAAAATACCAATAATTGTAATTTCAGCAATGTTGGTGAATAAAAGGCATATACTGAGCAAAATCTTGCCATACCACTACCTTCTGTGAAAGTAAGTACCCCCTTGGCTCTAATACTTGATATTGCTCCTTTTGAGGTAGGCTTTTCTGATAACAGCCATGCAGTTTCTTCAATTGACTAGAAGAATCACTTCCACTCCTCCATGCTGATTTGTCTTAGCTCTGAAATGCGGTCATGCACAACCCACCCTTAGGGCTTGCTAGTGAGGCAGAATGTAGATCCTAGCATGTCAGTCACTGGATTATCTCGGTGTTGTGGGAAATGCTTTAGGAGCTCTGTGACTTAAAATACATTTTATTTAAAGTGTATCTGTCACCAGATGAAACCTCTGAAAAATAATGTATTTAAATCTCCTGTTGCGTAGTTAATAGTTATTTGTGATGAGGCCCCATTCTCCTCAGTAAATCTGAAAAAAGATTCCAAGAAAAAAATCAGACCAAGGCCCTTATTTAACAAGGGATAGCGCCAGGTAGCGAATGGTGAGCGAACGGTAATGACGGTCACCGCCACGAGTACGCCGGCTCCCCTCTGCAATCACACATTTATCAAGCCGATCCTGCTTAGCGACTGACAGAGCGCCAGATAGCGAATCATTCATCATTATTCCAGCCTCACCCCACAGCGCCAGCGAGCGACCTTGAACAGCGACAGGTATGACCTCTCGCTACCTGGCGCTCTCCAATGCATTTCAATCGAGCAATCGTTAAATATTCTTAATGAATTGCTATTAATTTTTTTTTTTTTTAAATGTCAAAAATTCTGTGACCACTTCTGCAATGTTAGATATTTTTTTAAGGTAAAAAAAAAAAAAAAAAATGTGTGCAGAATTGATATTACAGGTCTGATATTAATGTATTCATATTACAAAATGTTTTGAAAAACATGTTTTTTTTTTTATCCAAAAATATGGTGGTTTGGGGGTTAAAAAACTACTTTTAACCCATCGCCGCCAGCGCTCTGGGGTTTAAACAAGTATTTCACAGCGCGAGAATTTTTTGAGCGTGATTTGTTAATGAATATGCTGGGAGCCGTTCGCTATGGCCATTCGCTGTCATGCGCTCCCATACAGCGCGGAACCTGTCAAACAGCGACTCCTAACCCCGTATTCAACATTACCGCACACCGACTGAGTCGCTGTCAACAGCTGAACAACGGCCAAGCACAGCGACTACTAGCGGGCGCTCTGAAAATAACGCTACTGTCGCTCATCTGTCGCTACCTGGCGCTATTAATGAATCGGCCTCCCCGTTTTTGAATCCAAAAGGCCTACATTTTGTACATACACTGAAGGCTGTAGCTGCCACCCTGACCCTTCCTTGGTGGTTTGGGAAGTGGGTGACTTGCATGACGGGGGGCAAGACCCGGGACAATGCCTGGTGGGCCGCACTGCTTTGGAGCCAGTTGGGTTGCTGCTTTTAACACCCACATTCAATCCTTGCCCCCTTAGTCTCCCTCTCAGCCCCCTGGACCCAGCCTCACAGTACCCACAAGCCAAGGAACCCCAGCCCCCAATGCTACAGCCCCGGCATCATGGCTGGCGGGGCTCAGCAGGGGTGTCTCGGGGCAGCCAGGGCCTGGTAATTTTGGCCCCAGTCCACCACTGCCTTGAGCCAACAATCCGAGAGAGGATCAGAGTAGCAGAATATCATTAACAGAATCTGAACAGACAAAGAGGAGCTTCATTAGAAGAGGAGAGGTGGAAGAAGGTAGTAGCAGAGTTCAGACTCAAGACTAAAGAGTATGTTTGCTGGTCGTTCTCAGAGGAGACTGCTGCAGTAGTCTGGACAGGTTGATAGGAGGTGGCAGGGCTTATGTGGGCCCGTGGGTGGCAGAGTCTCAGTGGGCCACTTTCCAGTTTGTCATGTCACATGCGCACAGAACATACTTACTGATCTGTGTGAGCCAGCCATTGACATGGAACACAGGAAGCTACTGCACACTTCTGCACACACAGGGCAGTGTGCCAATTAGCTGTGCAGTGTGCAGTGGTTTTCTGTATCCCCAGACAGTGACTGTCTTGTACAGATCAGTCAGCATACTCTGTATTCAGGGAGCTGTCAAGCATGTAGCCTCGGCGCCCATACCAGATTTTTGGTTTAAAGCGGACCCAAACACTATACAGGGTTATTTTGGGATGAGCAGAGCACTGTTGTTCCGCCGGTAGTTGCATACAGAGTGGAGGGAGCAGGGATACTGCTGTTAATTGCTGCAGATCATTGTGGGATCCCAGAATTAGTTGAGGATATGGTATGGGATGCAGGATTTCAGTAGAGCAGTAGAGGGGCACACTGTGGGGCTGGTGGGACTTTAACTTTTAAGATTTTCTTTGGAATTTATTTGATTTTACGGTGATTTATTTAATGCAAAAGCCTCAAAAGACTCTTGGCTCACTTACCCATGGCCCTCTACTTTGCCCTTTTGGGAAGTAAGCACTAAGAGCCTTTGGGATTTTTGGTCCACTTTAAAGCAGGGATCCACAGGAGTTGATACTTGCCTGAAATAAGAGATTCTGGGATACTGAGTCACTGTACCAGTGGAAATAGAGTGTGGACTGGACGGACTCACACTTTGGCCAGTGTCTGTGTGGCACACAGTTCGTCCCACAAGGGTCAGAGCGCTTTACCTCCTTCAGTAGCATTGCAGCAGGGTCAGGGTGGGTTGCGGGTGGTTGGTACACACTCCCACTGCGGTCAGTGGCACTAGCAGCACTTGTCCCAATGTCCGGCACTGGCACTGCACAGTTCTGTCTGAGTGTTGGTAAGCACTCCTGGTTGCTGTTTCTTCAAGCCTTTAGCTTCACAACAATCTGGCAGGATTCCTGACCGAGTCCCCCACGTTTTTCCCCAACACGCCCGTTAGTGCCAGCACTGAGCAGCCTGAATCATTCATTGATTCATTGGCTGTGCCCGCTGTCAGTTGACCATTGGACCTTCTGGGCCGCAATATACAGCCAGTTATGCTGCCGGCTAGTGCTGGGCCTGGGAGGTGGCTACTGGGAGTGAAATGTTTAGGTTTTAAGTCGAAATGAATAAGCTGATTATACTTACATACATAGAAACATAGAAGGTTGATGGCAGAAGGAGACCATACGGTCCATCTAGTCTGCCCTTATGTGTATACTGTATGTACTCTTTATCTTAGGATAGATGTGTGCTTATCCCAGGCATGTTTAAATTCAGTGACTGATGATTTTTCAACTACCTCTGCTGGAAGTTTGTTCCAAGCATCTACTACTCTTTCTGTAAAATAATATTTTCTAACATTGCTCCTGATCTTCCTCCTGACTAGCTTCAGGTTGTGCCCCTTGTTCTATCATTAAGTTTCTTCTTAAAGTGGACCAAAACACAGGATTTTGACTATCCTGGGCTTTGGTCCTTGCCCCTAGGGCACCCAGATTGGGCATGCCTCGCTGTGTGAAACCCCCCAGATCACTTAATCTCACTCATCCAACCCCGGTCTTATGGCGCAAGTGCAGCCTCTCATCCAGTCAGAGTGCTCAGATCTGCTCCCGCCCCTTCGTCCAAATGCCTGGCATGGACACGCTCTGCTAAAGGTATATCGGGAATGCGTCCACTGTTTGCACTTGCGCCGTTGGACCGGGAATGAAGGGGAGTTTCTGTGCGATCTTGGGGGTTTTACACAGCGGATCTAGATGCCTGGGGGGAATGAGTATGCCTGCCTGGAGTCTCAAAGACTCCACGGTGGGTTTTGGCCCATTTTAAAAACACTTCCCTCTTGACCCTTATTTAATCCTTTCACATATTTAAAGGTCTTAATCATGTCCCCTCTCTATCTTCTTTCCTCTAGACTGTACAAATTATGTTCTTTAAGTCTCTCCTGATAAGTGTTAAGTTTAAAGTCATTCTGCAGGTTATAAAAAAAAACCTGAATCCTCTGCAGGCGATTGCAGATATCACCTGATCCAGTCCCGCGTCCATTCAACATCTGATGTACTGCCCCCACGTCATCATCACAGGCCCCCTCTATTTCCGACAATTCTACTTGAAGAATGTCTTTTTGCAGGTAAGGTCTCCAGAACTGCACACAGTATTCTAGCTGTGGCCTCACCAGGGCTCTATACAGCGGCATCACAACCTCCCTCTTCCTACTGGGGATGCCTCGAGCTATGCAGCCGAGCATCCTGCTTGCTTTTCCCACTGCCTGGCTACACTGTCCACTCATCTTGCAGCTATCAGTAATCAGTACCCCTAAATCTCTTTCCTCTGAAGTCCTGGCTAACACAGAGTTACATCTTCTGCTAGGTTTTTTACCATTTTCCTATTTTCTTTCCAAGTAACACTCATAGCATTTGTAAACAAAACATTCTGCTTTAAAGTGGACCAAAACCCAGGATAGCTCACCTCTTCCTGGTCCCACTGCGCATCTATGAGCAGTGGCTCTGACAGCCGCATTCACTGCTTCCCTTTAACAGGGATTCACATTTGTGAATGGCCGGCGCGGGCACGCTCCTTGTTAGAGGTAAGCGGAGGATGCGGCTGTCAGCCACTGCTTATAGATACGCAGTGGAACTGGGAAAAGGTGAGTGAGATCGGGCAATCTGGCGGGTTTCACACAGCGAGTGCCCCCGGGGAAAGGACCAAAACCCAGGATAGTCAAAATAGGAAGGTCTGATCTTAAATATTTATTTAACATCTGTCAAACAATTAATACCTATTTTTGTATAACTATATATATAATTATTTCCTGTGTATAGTATACATATCAGTAAGGATGTGTTTGATCAAATGTTTTTGATCTCCAATGTTCAAAGCAATAAACGACCTTGTGGGACTAGACTGCTAAGCACTGGATTTTCACGTTTTATCATTAAGGTAAAAAGTTCAAATAAACAGAGGCAATCAGTCTCACATCTAACCTAAGCAGTTAGGTACATAGCTATGAAGTGTATTACACAGTACAAACATTGTGAGGCTGTCTCACCTGACCACATGAGAGATCAAGATCTGGGTTATACGTTATGTAGGCACTGGCTCACCATATTGTAAAGTATGAATGATGGTCTTCAGGTTTACACACGTTTATCAGTGCCGGTTTGGTAGAGAATTTTTCATGAGTCAACGCAAGTTTCATGTGGGTGTAGCCAAATGGATTGACAGTTAAAGCACATTTGTACAAATAAAGGAATAGCTGCGCTACAACATAAATAATGAGATTTTTCATTAGCATAGCTTTTGTATTTATTTCTCTAGACCAATGCTAAACCTAACATTAATAATACAGTAAGAAACTTTTAGGACATGTTTTTATTATTTTATATAGCTACAGAAACTTCTGTAAGGTTTGACTCCCTTTTCATTATTTTTATTATTACAGTTGTAGCTTTGTAACGCATTCAGCGTGTTGCAAAATGCTTTGTAGAGATATGAAAAGACCTTTTTACTTCTCCCTGTGGGTTTCACTGAGTTATGCTAATTCGATGCAATGCAAGTGGGAAGGTGTGCGAGGGAACTTGTAGATGGCATTACTACTATTACTATTATTAGTAAAAAAGGATTAAAAAGTTCTGTACTTTTCTTAGGAGTAAAAAGTGCCAGTGCTTGCATTGTCTTCATATCTAGTGATTCACTAACAGAAATTCTCAGGCTTTGGAATTTTTTACTACCATCAGAATTTTTTTCAATTCTTAGTGAATCGAGGCCAAAGAGTTCTGCGGTATCTTGAAACGCCTTTCTGCCCAGTGCAAAGGTACTTTTCTGGCATGGCTCCCTCTAATGTAATGGACACGCCTGACAGTGTTTCTAATCAGAATGCAAAGTCTCCTAACACAGGGAGGCCGATTCATTAATAGCGGCAGGTAGCGGCAGTTGAGCGACTGTAGCAGCATTTTCAGAGCGCCCGCTAGTAGTCGCTGTGCTTGGCCGTTGTTCGGTAGTTGATAGCGACTCAGTTGGTTTGCCGTAATGTTGAATATTGGGTGAGGAGTCGCTATTTGACAGGTTCCGCGCTGTATGGGAGCGCATGATAGCGACTAGCCATAGCGGCCGACTCCCACCATATTCATTAACAAATCACGCTCAAAAAATTCTCACGCTGTGAAATGCATGCTTAAACCCCAGAGCGCTGGCGGCGATGGGTTAAAAGTAAAGTAATTTAGTAATATGAATACATTAATATCAGACCTGTAATATCAATTCTGCACAATTTTTTTTTTTTCCTTAAAAAAATATCTAACATGGCAGAAGTGGTCACAGAATTTCTCACATTTAAAAAAAAAAAAAAAAAATTAATAACAATTAATTATGAATATTTAAAGATTGTCCCATTGAAATGCATTGGAGAGCACCAGGTAGCGAGAGGTCATACCTGTCGCTGTTTAAGGTCGGACGCTGGCGCTGTGGGCTGTGGCTGGAATAATGATGAATGAGTGGCTATCTGGCGCTATCTCAGTCGCTAAGCAGGATTGGCTTGATAAATGTGTGATTGTGGTGGGGAGCCGGCGTTCTCGTGGCGGTGCCCGTCATTACCAGTCGCTCACCAGTCGCTACCTGTCGCTATTCCTTCATAAATAAGGGCCTTAGTAAATGGTGAAGAACCCCTTTGGCACATTCACACCATGGGACCCAATCTCTAATTCGGGAAAGTTTGCCTCAGAAAGTGGAACACTTTGCTGGCTGATGCTGGGGACTGGAGGTAGATGTGCATGTTCTTTTGCCCATCAACAGTATACATACACATTCACCCCAAAATGCATGGGAAGTGGGAAGGATCCAATTCACCTGAGCTCTGTCCATGCATACAACCCCTTCAAATTGCACTTTCACGTACCACCACCATGATCCCCCAGTAAATTTCAGGCCCACAAACTCCCACTTAGTCCTCACGTAGTCCATGTATTTGAAGACGGCCGGAGGACACTCGACCTCATGACCTCCAGCATGCAATTGCAATTCTGGATTTTGCTGTGAGATTGCGGTGGGGGTATGTAAGTTGGGTTTGTGGGAGTATGCGCGGGGGTCCCCAGCAATCTATATGCCCTTTGCAACTGTCACAATGTGGCCTAGCACTGCCTAAATAGGCAGTTGCTTTGTATTTATTTCATTTCTAGGGACATGACATATTTTCATGTGCTTAGACCTTGTATTGTGGCTAAACATGCACACACAGGAACTGGCTGGGCTGAAATAGTATATGCTAACATTAACATTCGGATGTTTCCCTAGGCTATAGTTCAATCTCCACTTGCTAGCATAGCTATCCAATGTGTTACTGGCTTACACACATTCAAGTTTGATTTATGTAATGGTAATCGACAGCATGCAGTCACATATGATAGCGATATTCATTTACTGTACATAGTTTTACTATAACAATTGCATTACATGAGTATAGGTTTAGCCCCAATCCTCAGGATCTCCCGTATAACTAACACTGGGAGGCCGATTCATTAACAGCGGCAGGTAGCGACACTTGAGCGACTGTAGTGGCATTTTCAGAGCGACCGCTAGTAGTCGCTGTGCTTGGCCGTTGTTCTGTAGTTGATAGCGACTCAGTCGGTTTGCAGTAATGTTGAATATTGGGTGAGGAGTCGCTATTTGACAGGTTCCGCAATGTATGGGAGCGCATGATAGCGACTGGCACTAGCGACCGGCTTCCCCCATATTCATTAACAAATCACGCTCAATAAATTATTGCGCTGTAAAATGCATGTTTAAACCCCAGAGCGCTGGCGGCGATGTGTTAAAAGTCGTTTTTTAACCCCCAAACAACCATATTTTTGGAAACCAAAAAAAACAAGTTTTTAAAATAATTTAGTAATATGAATACATTAATATCAGACCTGTAATATGAATTCTGTACAATTTATTTTTTTTATTTTTTTTCCCCTTAAAAAAATTCTAATTCTAAATCTAAAATGGCAGAAGTGGTCACTGAATTTTTCACATTAAAAAAGAAAAAAAAATTAATAACAATTAATTATTAATATTTAAAGATTGTCCCATTGAAATGCATTGGAGAGCGCCAGGTAGCGAGAGGTCATACCTGTCGCTGTTCAAGGTCGGATGCTGGCGCTGTGGGCTGAGGCTGGAATAATGATGAATGAGCGGCTATCTGGCGCTATCTCAGTCGCTAAGCAGGATTGGCTTGATAAATGTGTGATTGTGGTGGGGAGCCGGCGTTCTCGTGGCGGGGCCCGTCATTACCGGTCGCTCACCAGTCGCTACCTGTCGCTATTCCTTCATAAATAAGGGCCTATATTGCTCCCTGGCTGAGCAGCTCCCATTTTTTTGGGTGAGAAAAAGAATATTTTGATTTTTTTCCACGGTGCCATTCAGTAGCATGTTGCTGTGCAAGTGTTTTATACATTTGCACAGCTAATAAAGATGCTGTATTGCACTCTGGAAAAAGATTACATTTTTCCCACTTTCTGTGAGAATTTTGTTTTTAAATTATTTTTTTCCATGTACAATTCAACATTTTTTGTAGCTGTGGAAATTATTTTAAAAATGTGCACAGCTAAAATGGTGCTCAATTGCACTAATGAAAAAAATAATTATAAAAATGTTTTCCTCAAAGAAAAATGTGAGGAAAAAAATTCTCATGGTGGGTGTTGAATCAGCCCTAATGTGACAGTTTGGTTGTAACAGAATTAGTCATTCACCATAAAAATACTTCCTGTTAGTCTTTTTATCAATATTGGCCAAAGGCTTTGGCAAAAAATGAAACACTGGCTGTTTTGGGGCACTGGGTTGGAAATGGAAGGACCAGCCTATTGTTTTTAATAGGAGCCTTTTCAATTGTGCATGCACAGAAGCAAATAAATACCATCCTGGTCACACCACTGAGTGCAGGTTGCTTTTCATTTATGTTTTATTCACATTATATCTGCCATCACAAATGGTTCTTTACACCTAATATGCAAATGAGATGCCTGTGTCATGTACCTACCCACTATATATGTGCCATTATTTAGACCACAATATAAACCATCATAAAAGTTATCATACTGACATAACCATTGTTTATTCCTTGCATGATTTAGTACTACTTTTTCATCTAACAGTTTTCGTGTTTCTTGCCATTGTCCTATACAGGCTGCATGTTTGGTCTTGTTTTAACCAGCATTCAGTGGTGTTCCCATGCTGCCAAGGCATGCTGCCAGCTGCCAAGGCAAAAAGGATCATTCGGTGCATTAAGAGGGGCACAGGTGTCTATGATCCCAACGGTCAGACCCCTAATGGAATACTGTGACCAATTTTGGACACCAGTGCATAGAAGGACATATAGAAATGTGAGCATGTTCAAAGTTGGGGTAACTAAATTAATCAATGGAATGAGGGAACTAGAGTACCCTGAAAGATCATAAAATTAGGGGCCTTATTTATGAAGTTGGCTAGAGCACCAGTTTTGGAGTGTTGGCATCTCTTTTTTTTATGTTGCTATTTTGTTTACAATGGTGCTGGAAGTCACATGTCTGATGCTATGATTTGCTTTGATTGTTGCATTGGGTATTGGCCAGCCTGTGTCAGCGCCTGTTGGACCCGACTGCCGAATATAACTTTGTTCCACCATCCTTTCGGGGCTGCACGGGGTATTTTTTAATTTTTGGTGCCATGAAAAGCTTGGTGTAGTATTTTTCAGCGTTTCATCATTACAGTTAGAAGATATCACTGCTGAGGACAAAGAAGACAAACTTTACTGTGTGTTTAGGCTGCGTTTTAGCTGTTGTTGTTCAAATTACATATTGGTAGGCAAAATAAAAGAAGCAACATCTAGGTCCTGTGTTTACATTGTTAACAAGTCCCAATGCAAATTCTGTACAATTAAACATGTGTAATATTATTTATAAGCGTAAAACACTTCAATCCAGTTCTGCCCATTGGGCTCTATGGGATCTTGAGCTACAGCGCCAGGCTCCATCTGGCACAGCTTCAACCAGAGTGCCCGACGCTGCGAACTGTATGGCGCTAGTGTTAAATTAGATACATGCTGGCAGCCGCATTGGTGCTGAATGGGCCTGCTCAAGTATTTGTAACTTTTTTCAGATCTATGGTAAGTTAAAAGATGAGGTGTTGATTAACTTTTTCCTATCTTATCCTCCTTGAGAGCAGTATAAAAATGACTCCAGGGGAAGTTATACTGTGGTGTGCTGAAAATCCGCATACTACTGTGCACTATGCGTACTTTGGCAAGTCTTGTGAACCTCAGGCAAAGTAAGTTTAATTAAGTAAGGGTGGTCAGCTGAAGCATTGGTGTTGTTCCATACTGTACCTCAACACATTTAGGTAAATTGAAAATACAGATTTAATACTGTTAAGCGCTCAGATGTACAAATAACCATATTTGTAGATGGAGCACACATGAGTAAATGGTAACGCTCCAGACCAGGTAATGGAGACTGGCTAGCTATAGAGAGCTTCTTTGATTTTCTTAGGCATTGTGTCAGTTTGCGTGATAAGTACTATGAAGTCCTTTCCCTACTCTATACACTTACATTTGTCACACCTTTGCTTTATGTGTGCTCTTCAAATCCTTACTTGCATAACTCCCATAAACCGAAAAACATCTCTTCCATTTATGCTTGCCACCTTTCTCATGGAAACAGTTGTCCTTTAAACTCATGAGAACATCAGATTTAAAAGGGTAAGTCCAAAGTGAAGAGTCATCTGGATTAAAGGATATAGGGCATTTACCTGCTAAGCTGAAGACAATCCTCATTGTGTCTTTATAGCAGATCATACGCTGAGTGAAAACACATCTAATGTGTGCCTTACTTCAAATACCTGTGTTGGTGGTCTTCTCTGACACTAAAGGTTACAGGTCATAGAATTTAGGCAAGCTTTATGTGGCGTAAGAATTTCACAAAATCCAAATGGTTTCAGGGGAATTACTTTTTCAGGAAGCAACAGTACGTACCAAAAAATTACCCAAAGATTTACCAGAAAAAAGCCATTTTCTAATAGGGCTGTGGCTATTGCTTCATAGCAGGTCAGTGCACCCTTGCTCTCTATGCTGGTGGACTTTAAGCATATTTGGCTTTAATAGTTGGCACCTAGATACAGGAAGTGCAACTTTTGGTGCCATGAAGCAGCTCAAACCCCTTTTCGGTGCCCCCCTCTACACTTGAGTACCTGGGGCGATGCTGCTGACTCGGCAGTGGCCCGGTTTACAAAAAACACTGGGTTTTTCCATCGCCAAAGCATCACAAAAGCCTCAGGGTTTCACATGGCGGGGCAACCCACTAAAGGATGCCCTGGGGCAGAGGACGCGCAGGGTTTTGACCCACTTTAAAGCTTGAGGGCTCTCAACCTGTCCCATCCAGGAACTACACCTATCTACAGGACAAGCTGCATGATTGGGCTGGGATACTGTAGGTTTGTGAAATCCCAGGCTGCTTTTTGCACCCTTACTGCTGCTGCTGTTTGTTACTCTGGTCATTTTAAATTCTTATCTGTGGTGACCAAACAAAAAATGTATCTTACAGAAAAATATTGTTATCACTGGCACTGAAACCTCATAATTCTGCTGCTCACAGGGATCTCATAGCAGTTTCCCCTCTAAGGCACTCATCCCAGTCTCCTCTAGGTAAAGCCACAGCACATCAAAGTCCCATGGTACATCTAGGAGCTGCATGGAGGAGTGCATTAATGACATAGGGGGCAGTGTGGAGGGAAAGCAAAAATCAGTGCTCCAGGAAAATTCAGTAGGCGAAAATTTTACAAGTTGAGTGGGTTTCGATCAAAAGTAAAAATAATTTAGTGTAAAGAACATTACATTCACATCTAGCCATTGTGCTTCCATAGTACTAAGAGCAGGTAAGTATGCCAGCAGTGCATTGTTATGTTACAGGAAAAATATACGACAATGCAAGTGCAACAAAGGTACACTGTATTGTGCTTGGGTTGCCATAGAATCCTATTGGCCTGTTCTAGTGTTGTTGTTCTTGCTTTGAGTGGGTGGCATTTCCTTGGGACCGGCTGGGCTCCTGCTTCTTACTCCTTACACAATCCCTGCATCCTTACCTATCCCATATTTATTGAGCGATTCAGAGCTCTGATTTGTGGGTGTTCAGATGTATAAAATCCGCAGGTTTCTGGATCAAACCTACATCTTTTTGCTAGTGGGAACACTATTTTTGCTAGTGAAAATGCAGCCTACATCCTATAATGGAACCCCTTGACCAGTTCTGTGAAGAGTACAGAAGGTAAGAGTATGGGAAAAAGGTAAGTTTGTGCAAGGACATGCAGACTACCATGGGATGTCCTAGATGCCAGCAAGGGGGACAAAGGTAAGTATGCGCAAGGACATGCAGGCTACATGGGGTGCCGTAGATGCCAGCAAGGGGGACAAAGGTAAGTATGTGCAAGGACATGCAGGCTACATGGGATGCCATAGATGCCAGCAGGGTAACAAAGGTAAGTACGTGCAAGGACATGCAGGCTACATGGGATGCCATAGATGCCAGCAGGGTAACATGTATGTGCAAGGACATGCAGACTACATGGGATGCCATAGATGCCAGCAGGGGGGGCAAAGGTAAGTATGTGCAAGGACATGCAGACTACCATGGGATGTCCTAGATGCCAGCAGGGGGTACAATGTTGAGTATGTGCAAGGTCATGCAGTCTACATGGGATGCCATAGATGCCAGCAGGGTAACAAAGGTAAGTATGTGCAAGGACATGCAGACTACATGGGATGCCATAGATGCCAGCAGGGGGGGCAAAGGTAAGTATGTGCAAGGACATGCAGACTACCATGGGATGTCCTAGATGCCAGCAGGGGGTACAAAGTTGAGTATGTGCAAGGACATGCAGGCTACATGGTATGCCCCAGATGGCAGTAGGGGGGACAAAGTTAAGTATGTGCAAGGACATGCAGACTACAATGGGTACACTGGGGGGGAACAGCGGGAAGCACATTAAAATAGCTGGTTACAACAAGAAAAGGCGTACCCCAAAATCCACCGAAAGACACGGCACACTGAGAGCAATGGGATCCACAGAAAGTTACATACTGAAGCTACTTCAGCTGCAAATACTGTAAATTCTCGACTAAACCGCATGCGTATGTAAAGCAAATACAGCCACTTACGCATGAACTTTTCTCAGAACACGGCTGTGAATGATAGGAGCGTTTGCTATTTCCTGGTTTCCGAGATCAGTTCACAAAAAAAAAGAGCATTCATGGCCAGGATCTGAATCAGGATGACAGACATAGAAGGTTGACAGCAGAAGGAGACCACACTGTCCATCTAGTCTACCCCTATCTGTGTATGTTCTCTTTATCTTAGGATAGATGTGTGCTTATCCCAGGCATGTTTAAATTCACTCACTATAGATTTTTCAACTATCTCTGCTGGAAGTTTGTTCCAAGCATCTACTACTCTTTCTGCTAAATAATATTTTCCAATGTTGCTCCTAATCTTCCCTCCAATTAGCTTTAGGTTATGCCCCCTTGTTCCATCTTTATATTTTTTCTAAAAACCCTTCCTTCCTGCATCTTATACAAACCTTACACATGTTTAAAGGTCTGAATCATGTCTTCTCTTTCCATTCTTTCCTCCAGGATGTCTAGAATTTATATTAGAACTTACAGTGAAAAATGTCAATATCATGATCTGGTGTCAAAAGCCAGGCCCATTGTGCTTCCTGTCCACTTCAGGCCACAAACACCATCTTTAATTGGGATTAGCTGATTCTTTTATGCACAATAGTTAAGGTTCATACATTTCAGCTCAGTGAGTCATAATTTACCTTCTGAAGCTGTCATGTGGAATAGCAAATGAATAAATGAGCAATTAGAGGATTTCCATTTAAACGCTAGCAGTACTCTTTGGGCCAAAACATTTGTTGTCTTAGGTGTGCCTTGTTACCATCTACAATTGAACTGCTTTGATGTATGTACCCTTGACTATGTTTTAAAAATGTTAATTCAATTCATATCATAACATCATTAGGTAACAGTTATTGATCTGCAGTTAGGTTGACATACATAAACATAGAGGCATAGTGAGTACATGAGAGAACATTCTGTAACCTGTATATATGAAGAATTATAGGCCTGCCCAGAATAAATAATTTGACTTTGTATGGTAAAAGCTTTGCTGCGTAATAAGCATACACTTTCTATAAATCTCTCCTAATTCCCCTGTTAATTTAATTATATTCCCAGCGAGGTGATTCCAAAGCTATTTCTCTATGCTGGATTATTACCATTAGCTGGGCTTGAGGGAGTGGAGGAGGACACTGAATTAGAATAGTTGATGGGTACAATTAAGAAGTATGGATATCAAATGTTGGTAACATAAAGTGAACCCAAATCTTTGCCAGCGAGGGTCTTTGCCAAAGGGACATTACACTAATCTGACCTACCCATGCCATCAGTAGGTCCTGGATTAGGGAGATACTCAAACTTTTCTTCTGGAGCTCAATGAGGAAACAGCTGCTGCACATGCACATCCTCCAATAAATAGGGTTGATGACTAAGGCTTCTACCTATCTTTGATTTGACAATTAGAAATGATTGCCATTATCCCCTAGCCCCTCATTACCCACCTCCCCAATGCCCGGGGGGGGGGGCAGAAGAGCCCAGAATAATGAAAGCTATGTGGGCCTGTAGGCCGGGGGAACCTTTGCGCTCTGGTCTACAATCCCCCATAGCTGGTACCCGGGCTGGTTAAGCTGGATAGTGGGAACCCCACATCATTTTTTTTTACCCTTAAAAATTCCCCAAAATGCCCCCCTCAGAAAGGGGACTGTCATTTTTTTTCTGATTATATAAAAATAACTAATAAAATATTTTTTCTCTCTTGTGCTAGTGTCCTTTTTTACACTTACCCCTTTGTGAACTGGAGGTCCATGAGACCCCTATACCAGTTCCCAAGATTCAGAGTCTGACAAGTCACCTGCAGCAAACAGGTGACTTGCCATTAACCTCCAGCCCCCATTACCTGCCTCTCCAAAGCCCGGGGGGGGGGGGGGGCAGAAGAGCCTGTAGCGCATATAGGCTATGCAGGTTGTTTTGCTTGAAGAGACGCAAGGTGTCAAGTAAAATGACCCTTACTTGCATGCTTTACTTTGGAGAGCTTGGTAACTCTACCCTTGACAGCACTTATGCATGTTAGGTATTGTTCTGTTCGGGGGACCTTGCTGTTTCAGATTTACTTGCTTTTCTTGTTTACTTATTTTTTTTAGTAAAATGTGGCTTTGATTCTGCTGTTTTGTTTTTTTTTTTTTTTAGGAAAACCATGAGCAACCAATTAATTTATCAAGGGATTACTTCCAGAAAACTGCACCCACATCGACAAGCCTGGTACACCTAGAGAGCTTGAGGTGTGCACTTCCAGAGAATATATATTTTGTGGGGGGGTATTTTAAAAGTAAAATGTAGCAGTTGTATTTTATCTGAAAATCTCCTAAAGTGCTATTTAAGTTTGGGGGAGTCTCCTGGGCAGGAAAGGGTGTCTACCAATACATATGTGTTACTGTTGTAACCTGGGCGAAATGGGGATTTTACACACAATATGATGTTATTGAAAAACGTACATTTTTTATTAGAGAAAACACTACAGTTAGTAAAAAATAGAATTTTGCACATATTTCACCCAAAAATATTGAGAATACACCAAAAAAGACATATCTTGTTAAACCTCAGACTCTGCTGGGGAAAACAATATATAATTTTCCTGGCAAATCTCTGGAAATCCTTTCAAAAATCACAGTTGAACATGTGTACCTCAAAATAGTGAAAAATTTCCTAGTTAAAGGATAGTCCACTTTCGATGGCATTTTTACAAATTTCCATTAATGTGTGGCAAAATGATGTCTTTAATGGGCTAAGCTTATCTGTTATTTATTTTTTCTATTTACGTCATGATCTCATTCAGATGTGAATTGCAACCTACATTTCCTCAAGCTTTTTTACCTTAACACACACGTGCAATAAAAATGTTTGATCTAATGTTTCCCCGAAATGCCCCTGAGATGGGGCATTTCTACTTCCCAATGAGATAATGTTTTAAAAGTTTGAAAACAACAGCATCCTATGGGTTATGCAGAAACAAATTACAAATTCTCTAGCATACCCCATAGGCGCTGATGTTTCCAAACTTGAAAAAATCTATGGGCCTGATTTATCAAGCACTTCTGCCAGACAGTGCCACATCGGTGCAAATTAGAGTAGGGAAAAATATCATTTATAATTTTTTTTTTCACATTTGCGCATGTTGCTGCACTGAAAGAAGAAATGTAGATATCATGTTTAGCACTGAAATGGCTTTGTCCAGCAGAAGTGCTTGATAAATCAGGCCCTATATTTACCTTATTGTAAAAATGATATACCCCACCTGTAAAAATGTCCTATTCTTGGCGCACATGAATTTTTGGGAATAATTAGTGTTTTCAGACTTTTTTGTTTTCAAGTTAAAAAGCTCACAGATTTAAATTTCAGTTCACACCCAAAGACACACCCAGAGTTAAACTTGCTTATCAAAATAGCATGACCCCTGCGACTTATCCAAGTCTATTATTTTTAGTCTTTGCCTTTTTATTATTCAGGGTTCTCTTATTAAGAATGACACATGCTTTAAGTTAATTACAGTGTCGAAGAATTGCCTTGTTCTCTATCAGCACTCTGAATACATAGAGAAGTATGTATGTTAATTGTGACTTTAGATAAATACTGATATATTTCTGACCTCTTTTGAATTAGATGAATTTGGTATCATCCATGACCTCTCCTTGACTGAACTAATGGTCCATCTGGGTGTCCCTGTGATCTTCTTTATGTTCTAGTCCAGATGCTGGTTGATTTCAGAGCAGGCAATGATGTTTCTTAATAGCACAGTATACTGTTATGTTCTCAATGCAAAAATCAACTTATTCCCAGATAAACCAATATTTTCTAGTATAAAGATCCAGTAGATTTACGTGATTAGTTAATCGGTTATCTTTGCTTATATCCTGGTCTGTGCTGTTATGTGAAATGTGGAATCTTGGCACTATCGTTAAACATTGCAGTATATTGTAGGCACTGCTATTTTAGAGTATTCTGAATTAATGTAAATGGCGGTCCCCAGCCCTTCTCTTTTTGAGAGCCACATTTGGCACTGTTGATCGAAGGCCACATTTATCATGAAAATATTAGTTATTGTAATGCCTGTTAACAAATAGTCTGAGAAGCCACACAGCAGGGGCCCATAGGCCATATTCTGTATGTGGCTCAAGCACTATAGTATTGTTGAAAATTCCTGAGTTTTAAGTGCTTTCGAGCATCCACAAATTCTGTCCAGGCAAGTAAAACATCAAAAACAATATTCACTTTTTGCCCCCCGCAGCTGATCACTCATACTCCACTGCTCACACCCTCACTTGATGGCATGGGATTCCATCTCCTGTCCCAACTGCCTTCATGACAAACAGCCCCCTGTCCGTCACAGTGACACTAGCACAGCTTCTATATTCACTACAATTAAGTCTCTGGGCGTTATTTAAGAAATGCTAACGCCACATAGCGACACGTAACGGCAGCAAGTCATATTTATGGTGCAAAAAAATACTTAGCACCTCTCCTGGTGCCATGTAGCGTTCCATGTATCAGGAGTGCCAGGTGCTTTGTTAATGTCAATGCTGTGTTCCCTACAGCGTCACATCACATCAGACGCTCAGTGACTACAATTAGCCATTCCTGTCCCATTTTTTGGTGACTTCTGATTATTAATTACATTTTTTTTGTGCTTAATCAAATGACAATCCCTGCGGTCACTGCGCTGCCATACCCATTTAAAGCCTTTTTTTTGTATTGCACATTGCGCTGTATGCCTGAGTATTGTGGTTCACAGCACCCACGCTGTGGCTGTTCATTTACATGCTAGCCCTCCCCACCGACGATATCTGTAGCTATCACCTTTGGGAAAGAAAACCAACAAGACACACTGCCGTCCTACAGTGCCTAACATTAACAGCGCCATTTGCATGTGGCCGGTGTTGCGGCTGAGGCCCTAATAGCGTGTCTCCGAAGCTGCTCAAGTGGTGCTACAAGGTGCTAGTGATAAATTGACCTCTTTGTGACAGGCCTCCACAAAAGGTGTGTATCCGTTTTGCTTTTTTACGTACGTCCCGTTAAACAGAGAGCAGAACACTCTACTGTCACAAAATTATAACCACAGTCTAACAAAGAGAAATTATAATGGTAATATCGTTTCTCTCGGCCAGCTCTAAATCATTTCATGGTCCGTATACACACATACACACGTCATGAAGCAGATCTGTGTAATTACCATTCTGTAACTTTCTCATGCTAACTTGATGTAAATGTTGTGTATAGGAAAACTTACATATACTGTAAATCTGTTCACTGTTCACAATCTAACAAAAGAAAAAAAATTCAGCACTCAGGAGATTCACATAAAAAGTAGCTTTTATTCAGCTGATAATAAAAGGTACATCTCTATATGCTTCAGTGAATAATACATCCACAGTGTAGTAATCATGTATATTTTTTGTGTATTTCTGTCCTTTTGCATGTCATCTTTCTTTGGTATATTTTAAAGTGGACCAAAACCCATTGCAACCATAATCCCTCTGGGGCATCCAAAATCAGAATGCCCCTCTGTCTGAAACCCCCCAGGTCCCCCCTTTCACTTACCATGCTTCCCGCATCCCTGCTATCCCCCTAGCAGGACGCGTGCCCGCCCCAGCCATTTGTGAATGGCCGGCATGGGCACGCTCCCTGTTAGAGGGAAGTGGGGGATGCGGCTGCCAGCTTGCCTGGCCTTAGATGCCGTCTTAGATGGCCTGATGTCAGCGGCTCCGAGCGCACTGATTGGACGAGTGGCCACACATGTGCCGTAGGAATTGGAAGAGGTGAGTGAGTTTGGGCGATCTGGGGGGGTTTCACACAGCGGGGCACCCCCGATCGGGGGGCTCAGAGGGGAAGGGCCAAAACCCAGTATAGTCAAAATCCTGGGTTTTGGTCCACTTTAATGGCATTTAAAGCAAACAGTCCCTCACATGCCTTTCACCTTTTTATCTACTTACTCAAACCCCCCAGAGGAGAGCTGTCTCTACCCAATTAAAGTGTAACAAAACCCATCCGGACCAGCCCTGAAATCTAAGATTCCTGGGTCAGCAACTGCCACTTCCAAATTGGGATGTCCCACTGTATGAAACCCCGCAGGACACTGGTTATCACTCACCTTTCCTGGGTCCAATGGCGCATGAGTGGGCTCTCGTCCTTGACTATATCATTTGCAAAAGTCTCTCATGGTTTTCAATGGGGAGCAAAATTAGCCGCATCCCCTGCATACCTGGACTGTTTGCGTGTTCCTGGCCCAGCCATTCAGCAGCTTGCACAGAAAGACATAGGGGTCGATTCAGAGCCAGGTGAGGTGCCATGCACAGAGCCGTTCGCTATGGGGTTGATTCAAAGCCTGGTGAGAAAACTCACTACTTTTTTAGGAGAGAAAACTGTCATTCACTTTCATTGTCTATCTTGGGGCCAATTCAACACCAGGTGAAAATTTACATCCGGGTTTTGAATCAGCCCCAAGGTACACAATGAAAGTGAATAACAGTTTTCTCTACTAAAAATGGAGTGAGTTTTTTCACTCGGCTCTGAATCGACCCCATAGTTGCAGCAAACATCTCTCAGTGGACAAGAGACCATGCATGGGCCGTTGGACCCAGTAAAGGTGAGTTAATACCGCCCCCCGGGGGTTTCCCCAAATTCAGGACGCCCCTGTGGAATGGAACAAATCCTGGGAAATCTTGAGTTTTGTTCTGCAGCAACTCTTTTGCACCTATTCCTATTAGTTGAACCAACTGTAATCTTTTTTGGTATACTTTAATGAAATTTAAAACAAACAATTCCTTGCATGTCTTTCACTTTATTATCCCCCTCCCCATCTCGGAGGAGAGGTGGCTTTACCCACTTTTACATGTTAGAGAAGACTGAGAGTCCTGTCAACCATCACAAGCAGCAGCGGCAGAGCAAGAAGCAGCTTTATCCAAACACATGTCATGTGGGAGACTAATGGAATGACTGTGAGCAATTGGTCCCTATAGCAAATATTTCTGACAGCAAGGCATGACTGGTCTACTGAGGGCAATAACATGAATGATTATAATGATTATAGGTGGATTAAGATGAAGCCACCTAGCACCCCATGCAGAATACATGATAACCAGGCCCCTTATCATTTTGATCGGAGACAGATTTAGCCTATGTAGAGATGTTGGCACCACTGTTGCCAAGCAATTTGTAAGCATTTTGCACTATTTATGTTTAACTGTGAATTTTGCAGGGATTTCCAGGATAATTAAATATTGTTTTTTCATCAGAGTTTAGGCTTTAACATTAAATGTTTTTCTTGTTTTTTAGTCCTTTCTCAATAGTTTTGGATGAAATACATGGAAAAAAATAAACTTTTTAAATTTTGTTGCAATTTTTAACAGAAAAAGTTTTTCAAGAAAACCATAATGCTTGTAAAATCCATTCATCCCGATTACAAAGATACCATATATGTATCAGTAGACATCCGTTCCTGCCCAAGAGGCACCCCAAAAGGAAAAGAGCAATTTATTAGATTTTTCAATAAAATACAACTAAAAACAGTGCGGGGTCTTCCCTCTCCAACAAAATCAGCCCAGGCACCAGCTAAGTGGGCTGGTATCTCAAGGCTCAGAGACTGGCCCCCAGACATAAAGACTACCAGCCACATAGCCCACATGGGCACCAGGCTCCTCTGCACCCCCCTGGCCATTGGGGACGTAGGTAATCATGCAGAGTTTTTTTGCTAGTCGCTCACTTCCCAGTAGGTGATTTACTGGCTGCTCCTGTCTTTTTAACTAGTATAGGGTTCACAAGAGGCTAAGTGAAAAAAACACACAAACACACTTGAATAAGTCTTTTATTAATTATTCATTTATATCTATTATACCCTTTAATCATCGTGTGCTATGCCATGATGATTTCTGCTGTCTTCAGTGAGCACAGGATCTTTGTCCTTTGCCCTGCTCCCAGCATCTGCCGCTCACTCGGGTTTCTTCTGCTCACTGCAAGGGGGAGGGGGGGCTTTCTATTCCAGTAGAGTGAGCTGATGTCAGCTCCGCCTGTATAAAAAGACCCTCCTTGTTGCAGGAAGTGAGCTGTCAGGGACCCAACACAGGAGAGAGAATCTGTGCTCTCTGTTCTGCTGAAGATACCAGCCTGATGATTGGGAGATGAAGACACCCCCAGTGCTGGAACCTGGAAGGAGATGAGCTTATTTTTTTTTTAGCTCTAAAGGGAAGAAAATGCCAGTCACGTGAAAGTTATGTGGCTGGCACTTAATGGTTGCTAATGCAGACATGTGGCTGGCACTTAAAGGGTTAAAAAATAATAAATACCTTTTCCCAACCTCCATCTGCTTCACCAAGGTCTCTAATACTCACCCTATCTCAGTCCCGTAGCAGCTCTGTGTGGCCATTGGAGCAAGGCGCACTCCAGTCTATAGGGCCGACTCAACACCATGAGAATTAGAATTTTTGGACTGTTGTTCATGAAAGTGTGCTATTTTTCAGTTTTGAAATTCAGCACCTTTTTCTCCTTTGCAAATATTTTTTGGTGAATCAAGTGCTAACATACATATGGAAATATATTTACATGCGAAAATGTTTATACATGTGAAAGCATGTTCACACAATTACTCAACCTTTCCCATGTGATAATAAGGCGCCAAGGTATGCAGAAATTGCTCTCCACCATTCACCTAGCGAGTTTTCCTTTTACTCAATGCATATGTTGTGCTACCACTCCCAAATGACCTAAATGGTAAGTAGCTACAAAGCAAAGGACCTCAACTGCCTCAAGGAGAGGGAAACAGGTGGCTCTGAAGTTTTATAGACTCCACGGCTGCTTTTGGTCCACTATTATGTAGAGCATAGAACATAGAAAAATTGTTTATTCACAGAGCCTGGCATAGAGAACATGGTGTGGACAAAATCCATGGTTTTCCTCAGGTTGATGTATGTGCTCCCACGGTAAATGAAGAGTGAAAAATGAAGCCTTGAACGAGGAGTGTGTGCTGGGGACCAAACAGCCATTGGCCGAAGGCTATAAACATGGCAAAGGGCTCTGATTGGACAAGAGTCTGCACATGAGCAGAAAGGCTATTATTATGGGCTTTTACACAGCAGGGCATTCTCATTTGGGATGCCCTTGGGAAAAGCCCGTGGACGGTCCTGAAATCTTTTAGATTCCGTGGCGGCCGCTGGTGGGGTTTGTTCCACCTTTAAGAGGAACATCTGACTCTATGGCTAGCCATGGAGTATAAAAGAAGACCTGCAACCCCTGGGGCATCCCGATTTGAGATGATTTCCCTCCAAACACTCAACTTTCCCGGAGTCCAACACCAGATTCATGGGTTTGGGTGCATCCCTGGTCTCCCTGCAGTAGTCCTCTCTGAATGGATGAGTGCAGGAGCATGCCTCAGCCACAGAAATGTAGGGGATGTGCCAAGAATGCCCTGTCCATGGCACCCTGGAAAGGTGAGAGTTTGTGGGTGTTCCTAAGAGGTTTCACACACCAAGGCATCCCAGATTGGCATTCCCCAGCTACTGTGATTCGGCAGGTTAGATTTTAGCCTCTCACAAAGTTAACCCGAGGCACACACCTGAGCTTATCACTGGGTGCCAGAGGGTGATCATTGGCGAGCGGGTCATCATCGTCAAGTGTGCAATCGTCGGCAGACGGGCAGGTGATCCTCGGCGGGCTGGCAGGCAGACAGACACTTTACTGGGCGGGTGCGCAACCACATCCCCCAGGCTACCGGGCAGGAACATCATAGAGCAGTCAGGCCTGTCACCAGGTGCGCACATCACTAGGTGACTGGTTTTGCCACTCCCTCCACCTTGAGGGGGGCATCCAGAATGCTGGAGCCACCCTGCACATAACCCCCAGGACGCCCGTCATCTGTACCTTACCCTTGACCCCCACCAGGAATCCGGTGCCATGATTGGCTGCCCAGTGCTTGTTGGGCGGGACATTTGGTGGCTGGGCTCACTGCCCACGTGAACGCTGGCATCTAATTGCGGCACTGGGTTCCGGGCATGGAGGATGGTAGTCCACTTTAAGCATATATTGTTTTTTATATTTGCACTTACAAACGATTTAAACGTTTTTTCACTTAACCTTACATTTATGGTTCAGGTTTTAATCATTCAACAGGATTCTAGTAACAATATTACATATTATTATTGCTTTCTAGATATTATTCCAAAACATCCCTTAGCTTTGTCCTGCTTCCAGATTTCCAAGTCGTGACTTTCCTGTTGTGTTATCTTGGGCACGTACACCCCTCATAGAAAGATTTCTGAAGAGTCAATGTCTGTTAAGATTGACCTATTCATTTCTTGGATATTATGATTCACATGTGTGATGCACTGCACTTTATATTTGGCCACTGTTGTTCACAGGACCTTGCTCGCAAATCCAGGAAAGTGGGACTGAGAGGTTACACACAGGACAACATCCAAAGCACATATAAGGCTACAATACCTTGTCCAGTAGTATAAAACTTACCAGGTCCCGAGTCTGAATCCTGCTGCATTCATTCTCACTAGCAGCCTCTGGGAAGAACGGGTGCCTCCATGCATCCTTTGAAGTGACTGGCCAAGGGAGCATGTGCTGAGGTCAATGTGACTGGCTTGGGGGGTGGCTGTTTGAAATGTAGGTTTCCAGTGAGTGGTGGTTGGGCATTGATGCAGCAGGACTTGATCTTGGAACACTATAGGGTTTATACTACTGATCTAGTTTGAAAAGGCTGATGCGGTTCAAACAATGGGTATTTGTTTTTGTCCTACTTAGCCTGTCAGTTAATTTTTAATATTCTAGCATAAATACTGCAGAATTAACAATTGAATACTACTCTGTAAACTGCACCAAAACGTGCATATGGTGCTGGAATAAAATGTAGGAATGGAAGACAACAGTGTGACACTGTACAAAAAGGAACCCCTACCTCACCCCGTGCAGCTGATGTTTGGGGTCACTTCAGCTCGGAGGTTCCCTCTGTCTCATGCTAGCCCCGTCTCCTCTGATTATTTCATAGCCATCAGAAGAGGTAAGGCCAGCAGGAGACAGAAGAAGCATGCTCAGCTGCAGCTTAACCCCAAGGTTTCATCCTTCCAGCTACACCAAAGGAGGTAGGGTCGTGTGAAGAGCAAAAAGAAACAGCAACATGCAAGTACCGTGTTGTATTATATATCATTTAAAGTATGTGGTGTCATTGGATGTTACCTGAGTCAATCAGAGCTCAATATGCTTTTAGCTTTTGTTTTTAAGGTTTTACTATAGAAATTTGTTGTACAGTTTGTCAGGTCACAGAAACATGATTGTTGTTTGTAGGGCAGGCATTAGAATTAGGCTTACTTGAGCAGGTGAAGGGCCCTTGTACCTTGATAGGGCTCACCTTATTCCCTCTACCCTGGGAAACCCTTATTCAGGATGAAGGACCCTGCTGGAACCAGAACTAAGGAAAGATTATTAGAGCCTTTCTTTCTTTCCACCTATTCTATGTTTTTTTTCTTTCATCTGTACGTTCTGACATTCTTCTGTCCTTGAAATATTTTTGTCAGTACTTTTCTGTTTCTATTCTATCATTTTCTTTCCATCAAGTCTTTGTTAGTTTCTTTCATCTGTTCATCCTTCCATTCGTTTTCTTTCTCTATTCTTCCTTTTCTTTCTTTAACTTTTTCTTTCCCTCTCTTCTTTTTTCTGCCATTCCATCTCTTTCTTCCAGTCATTCATTCTATGCTTTTTGTTCTTTTTTTCTTTATTTAATTGTATTTTGTTTTTCTTTTCATCTATTATTTTAGTTTTTTTATTTGAACTATACTCTCCTTACATCTTTCTTTATATTCTTTTTTGTTTTTCCTTTTCTTTTTCTTCCTTCTATCTATGATCTATGTACCTTGAAGCAAATAAATCAGTTTCACCTAGAATACATGAGGTATTTACATACAATCAGGTGCTTTTAAAGGCCTTATTTTACACTGTTCCCAGTGAGCATAAGGTGGGAGAAAGTTAGTGTGTGCCTAACTAAGTGAACCAATACCCAGGATTTTCACTTTCCCGGGTTTGGGTCCTGCACCCTGGGGCACCCTGGTTTGGGGTGTTCTGCTGTGTGAAATCCCCCAGAAATCTCCCCACGCACAGCCAATTATTTGCGGCGGGCGTGACCACACTCAGAAGAGAAGGAGGCCAAGTGATGCTGGCACCATGGGCTCGGGGAAAAGGTGAGAATATTTGGTACCCTGGGGGATTCACACAGCAGGGCATATCAGTTTGGGATGACCCCTACGGTGTCAGAACTCGCGTGAATTTGTCCACCTATTCTAGATACCTGTGTTAGGGATGAGCTAATCGGTTCTAACGAACCTGAATTCGCTCCGAATTTCAGGGAAAATTCGATTCGGCACGAACCCGAATTTTTAGTGGTTCGTGCTGACCGAATTTTCCCTGAAATAAAAAAAAAAATGCCGGCTTCCGCCGCCCGCTGACAGCGCAGCCGGCCTCCACGCTCCCACCATGCCGGTAAGTGTTTGCTGTATAGTGGGAGCGGGGAGGCCGGCTGTGCTAAACCATGCAGCATTGTGTTCCCTACCCCCTGGATATACCGATTTATAATGGCTTCTTAAAATTCCTTAGAAATGCAGGTCAGGTTTTGGGCTTTGAGTTGTGGATACAGTTTAAAATTCTTGTTCAGGCACATGCTATCCCCCCCCCCCCCATATTACCCAGTGTGGGAACAGTGTAAAATGAGCCTTTTTGTGGCATCCTTAAATATCTTATTATATATAGGTACCCTGTGTATTCTAAGCGAAGTCACTTCCTTGGCTTTTAATTCTGGATTGTGGCTGAGCCGGCAAGGGCATGTCATGACACAGTTGTGTGAGTCTTGAGCTTGCTCTGCTGTGGTCAGAGCCAGCTATGGGGCCCCTGTCAGCTGCCATAGCAAGGGACAGAGCGGGTCTTAGACCACATTTTTGTGTGGCCATAAAAAAATGAAATTAAAAGGAGGGCAAACTTTGAATCCCTGAGTCTCCTACCCTCTGCTGCAAGAAATGACGGAGAGGCATATGAGACAGGCATCAGCATAAGTTGCTTGCTGCCTTATTGCTGTTGGGTTTATAGTCCCTTTAACCCTTTAAGTGCCAGACCACGTTTCACTATTTTGCGCTCCCCATGTTCAACCTTGATTTTTGAAGGGATTTCCAGGGATTCCCCAGGAAATTGATATATTGTTTTTTTCAGCAGAGTCTGGGCTTCAACATGAAATGTCTTGTATGGCCTTTTTTAGTGGATTCTCAATACTTTTGGGTGAAATATGTGCAAAAAAAATTTAAAAATCTATTTTTTGCAATTTGTAGTTTTTTTTGTAATAAAAAATGTAAGTTTGTCAATAACATTTTATTGCGTGTGAAACCCCAATTTCTCCCGGTCACACCGGTACCACATATGTATAGGTAGACACCCTTTCCTGCCCAGGAGACTCCCCCAAACTGAAACAGAGTGCTATATGATATGCGCTATGCGCACCTTGCAGTTTTTCCAGAAAAACAACCCTTTACATTTGAAATACCCCCAACAAACTATAGTTCTCTGAAAGTAATCCCTCAATCAATTCTTTGGTTGCACAGAGTTTCCCTAAAAAAGAATAAAAAGGAAGAATCAAAGCCACATTTTCCTAAAAAAAACTATATGCAAACAAGAAAAAACAAGTAAAATCTGAAAAAGCAACATCCCCCGAACAGAACAATACCCAACATGCATAGCTATTGTCAAGGAAAGAGTTGACAAACACCCCAAAGTAAAGCATGCGGATAGCGGTAATTTTACTTGAAAATTTCAGCTCTGCAGACAAAGTGCGCACCTTGCAATTTTTTAACCACAACAACCCTTATATTCTCCTAAAGTACACATGTTAAGCTTTCTAAGCATACCCAGCTTGATGTAGTGGGCTCATCTTTCTGGAAGTAATCCCTCAAAGAATTCTAAGGTTGCACAGGGTTTCCCTAAAAAAATGTATAAAAAAGCTGAATAAAAAACATGTTTTCCTAAAATAATATATATGCAAACAAGAAAAAACAAGCTAAATCTGAAAGCGCAAGGTCTCCCGAGCAGAACATTACCCAACATGCATAGGTACTATTAATCCTTTTAATTGCCAGCCTACTTGAAGTTTTGTCACCCTCTGTTGACAGGTCGCCGGAATTTCCAGGAAAATTATGTATATATTTTTTGCAGCAGAGTTTAGTCTTTAACATGAAATGTCTTTGTTTGTATTTTTCTACTGTTTTTTTAATATTTTTGCGTAAAAAACAGAAAATACAGAAAACAAAAAAATAAATATTTTTTAGACAATTATCTCCTTTATTTTAAATAAAACATTTTTTTTTTTTATGAAAACCATATTACATGTAAAAGCCCCATTTCTCCCGATTACAACAGTACCACATATGTATCGGTAGCCCCCGATTCTTGCTCAGGAGACCCCCTAAACTGAAAATAGCACTTTATAACATTTACAAATAAAATACAACTACTATCCACACTATAAACATAAGGGGTTACTTTAAATAAAAAATGACATGGGGGGCCATTTTTGGGAATTTTAAGGGTTAAAAACCCTTAAAAATCCCCCAAAAAAATAACATGCGGTCCCCCTTACCCATCATAACCAGCCCGGGACCAGGTATGGGGGCTTGTAGGAACTGGGCACAGGGGCCAGCTTTGGTGGCATTTGGGGGTGCCAGGGTTAATGGCAAGTCACCCGCTAGCCGCAGGTGACTTGCTAGCCCCCAGCCTTGTGAACTGGTATAGGGGTCTCATGGATCCCTTACCAGTTCACAAAGGGTTAAGCGTAAAAAAAAAAACACACAGAGACAAGGAGAAAAAATATTTTATTTATTATTTTTTGAATACTTACCTCCCATCCATCCCTGGGCACTGTGTCCCACGCTGATCACTCTGGCTTCTGCTCTCCTGCTGGAAGCCTTTTATAGCTGCTGGGCAAAAGATCATAAGGAGTTAATTTAAAAAAATGACAGGGTCCCCCCTCCCAGGGGAAAGACCCCATTTTTTTGAGAATTTTAAGGGTTAAAAACCCTTAAAAATAAAAAAAATGACATGGGGTCCCTCCTACCCGAAATAACCTGCCCGGGACCAGCTATGGGGGCTTGTAGGAACAGGGCACAGGGGCCATCTTTGGTGGCCTCCGCGCCCTGCAGGCTACATGCCCACATAGCCACGGGCCGGGCTTTTCTGCCCCCCTGGGCTTTGGGGAGGCAGGTAATTGGGGGTGCCCGGGGTTAGTGGCAAGTCACCCGCTAGCTGCAGGTGACTTGCCAGCCCCCAGCCATGTGAACTGGTATAGGGATCTCATGGATCCCTTACCAGTTCACAAAGGGTTAAATGTAAAAAGAAACACACACACACACACACACATAATAAAAAAAATGAAATTTATTTATTTATATTTTCTTTACTCACCTCCGATCCTCCTCTGTCCCCTGGCGATCCCCGATGACAGCTGCCGGGTGCTCCGTGGAGGGAGCCTGGGGGGGGGGCGAGGGATCACAGCCCTCTTCCCCCTCCGTGCTCTCTCCTCGGAGCACCCAGCAAGACTGATTGTCTCGTGTGAAGGTGAGAGAAGCCGGCTGTCAGGTGACGTCACTATGACGTCCCCTGGCCTCGCCTGCTAAAAGCCGCGAACCAGGAAGTGAGGGAGAGGGCGATTTCTCGCCTCTCCTCACCACCGAAGAGCCCGGGAGCGATCGGAGCACCCTCCCCCCCCGGTGAAGAGGAGACCCCTCGGTTATCTGTGGCAGCGGACGAAGCGGGGGGCACTATTTCGGGCGCCCTCCTGAAGCGAGAAGAGTGCCCGGGTGAAGAGAAGACCAGGCCCAATCCAACGAGGGGTCAGGTGAGTTTTTAACTTTTGTACTGTTTTTTCTGTGGGGGTTTAAAGTCAGCTACATGAGACTCGCGTAGCTGGCACTAAAAGGGTTAAACAGGAACAACACCCAATAAATTGACTTTCGTGGATGTTGTACCTCTCTGGCAGGGCCTTGTAAACTCACCTTTTCCTTGTTTCCCATGGCACAGGCATGGGTCACTCAGCCAATCATTGGGCTTGTTCCATAAAAATTCTTTTTCTGCACTGAGCTCAGTGATTTGAGCAAGCATCGCATGTAGTGTGCAGTATGAAATACTATCTATCTGTGACTTTTTTAGACATCTATCCGTGGCTGGGCATATTATATTTTGACTAATAGGGAACCCTCATCCTATTTTTTATCAACTTTAAATTTAAAGAGGAACTCGCTCTTTAATATGCATCAGTGCCACAGCCTGGTTCGGGCTGCCCTGCTGTGCATCGTTGCCGCTGAATAAAAAAGCAAGGCAGAGCACATTACTGTGCAGTCACTGCCCGTAAGAGCCTAATAGGCTGCCCCACAGCTGCCATGGCAGGATCCCAGAAGAGGTGGGTACCCAGGCAGATCTGTTCTCCTGTATAGCGGCACCGATGCACACTTTTAGCACTGATATAGACACACTTCTTTAGTGTATGTAGAGTTATGTATGTGAAGGTTCTCATTCATCCAGCTCATGGTATATCTGTAGTGATAAATGTTGCAGTTTAACAGGTCCAGTTGCCTTGATTTATTCCTACAGATATGTAGAATTAGGTATGTTTATACATACTATTGTACATACCTTTTTATATCAGATATGAATTTAAAAAAATCTCTAAGAAGACGTATATTTATGTGGCTGTTTAATTAAATGTCAGATTGGATATTATTGAATGAATCCTTCCGGGGGGGGTTAGTCTGAGTGAAAAGTAATCAGCCTAAAATTAACTTTGCATGTCTTGGCTTGTGTCTAAAATTTCTAACTCGCAATTAAATACACCCCATTTATTTTTGACATCTTAAATATAAATTATTATACAGATATTCATCATTAATTTCAACAATATTGACAGATGCTGATGATGTCATTTAACCATAGTAGCCATTTATTACATTAGTACATAATTAATGTATTACTGGTACTTTTCTGCCAATCTCCCACACTGACTGGGAGAATTTGCGTTGGATTAAACTATGGTCAGAAATGAGTGTAGTCCTTCTTTAATATACGGCATTGGGGCATCCAGGGTTTCCACCGCTTAAAGGAAGGACCTGGCTTTCCAGTTGCCACCTCTTCTGGGATCCTTCTACAGCAGCTGTGGAGCAGCCTATCAGCTTGCACGGTCAGTGGCTGCACGGTAATGTGCACGCCCAGTGGATGCTCTGATAGGCTGCTCGTGGTCATGTGGGAAGTGCAACCTGTAAGAGATGAGTATCCGGATGGCCCGGCTCTTTCTTTTAGCAGTGATGTATAGCGGGGCAGCTGACTTGGAGTATTCAAAAATGCTTCAATGCTGCCCACAGGGTAGCTCTTGCCTTGACCTGAATGGATTTTAGAATTGGGATGGACTATTTTATCAATTGGATTAAAAGTTACATTTTATATATTGAACTACACTGCTGGTTGGCTGCTGATGTGCTGGACCTTTTGCCAGTTTTTGCATGGCTAGCATACTAGCATACTACCAACATTCCACATGCCTCACCGTGTGAGGCAAATGGTGCCCCCCCCCCCCCCCCTGGACCGCCCAAATACAACTGCAAAAGCTTGCAGTGCCCTTTTATTGTGGCCAGTCTAGGGCACACCTGTGCAATAATCATGGTGTCTAATCAGAATCTTGATATGCCACACATGTGAGGGGTATGGATTATCTCAGAAAAGGAGAAGTGCTCACTAAAACATAGTAACATAGTATGTAAGGCTGAATAAAGACTTTAGTCCATCCAGTTCAGCCTGTTTAACTCCTTCCAGTGGTCTAGTAGCCATAGCTGGAAATGTTATTACATTCCAGGAAGGCATCAAGGCCACTTTTGAACGTTTTTACTGTATCCATCATTACTACCTCCTCTGGCAGCGAGTTCCATAGTCTCACTGCTCTTACAGAGAAGAATCCTCTCCTATGTCGGTGGAGAAAGCACCTTTCCTCTAAGCTTAGTGGATGCCCCTGGGTTATGGTTACACTCCGGGTTATAAATAGATTGTGGGACAGATCCTTGTATTGACCCCGAATATATTTATACATAGTTATTAGATCACCCCTCAATCGTCTTTTTTCTAGACTAAATAAGCCTAACTTGGACAATCTTTCCGGGTACTCTAGCCCCCGCACTCCTTTTATTAACTTTGTTGCCCTTCTTTGAACGTGCTCCAGTTCTGATATGTCCTTTTTAAGCACAGGTGCCCAGAACTGTACACAGTATTCCATATGGGGTCTGACCAGTGACTTGTACAGGGGTAAAATGATGTTCTGGTCATGAGCACCTATGCCCCTCCTGATGCACCCCATGATCCTATTTGCCTTGGCAGCAGCTGCCTGGCATTGATTACTACAGTTGAGCTTATTGTCAACTAAAACCCCTAGGTCCTTTTCCATTGTTGTTTTACCAAGTGTTTCTTTATTTAGACAAATTTGTGAACAATATTTGAGAGATAATTTTTTGTTAAGAGTATTGTGCTTAAGTATGCTTAGTCTTTGCTATGTTATAATTTAACTATTGCTATTAACTGGTATTCTTTATGTTTGTTTATTTTCTTTCCCACCCAAACTTTGACGCCTTCTTCCTCTATCTGTATGCTGGTACCCTTACCTTTGTACGTTTGATGTTTATCATTCATGCCCCACTGGCAGTGTTACAACTTTAAAGCTAAGAGACTACTAAGATTATAAAATCAACAGTGAGTCTGTCTTTTCCTAAAAACACAGCGATCATAGTTCTCCAATACTACATAGGTCATGTTAAGAATAAAAATAATAAATATTGTTTTAAATTAGACACAACTGTTTTAGCCACATTTGCAATTCATTGTAAATGTTTGGTCAAAATACAATTATTCCCATCGAAGAGCATATTCCTAATAATAAACTGAACCTGATGGTTGATGTAGTCGGGATTTTCCCCAAATTTCCAACAAACGAACTGTTTTGCCTACACTGTGTGTGTTCCCTGTGGATTTAAAGTGCACCTACACTCAGAAAGGAAGTTCATGTGGTCACCTTCCATCCCCAGCCATGTGCCCCAAAACAGCCTGTGTTTCTGTTTGTTTACTAAAGCCTTTGCACAAAATTCATAAGACACCAGGAAAAAAACAACAGGAAGTAGTATTATGGTGAATGGCCTGTCATAGGTAGAGATGAGCGAACTTTTGAAAAGTTCGATTCGGCCGATTCGCCGAATTTCACAAAGAAATTCGGGTTCGGTCGAATCGAACTTTTATGAAGTTCCCCATCAAAAATGCCGGCATGGTGGGAGCGGGCCGGCCGGTTCCGCTCCCACCATGCCGGCATTTAAAAAACAAAAAAAAAAAGCATTTTTGCCGGCATGGTGGGAGCGGGCCGGCCGGTCTGATGACGCGCCCTTGGATGATAGCTGAGAGCGGCGCCGGCCTCCACGCTCCGGACCTGCAGGTAAGTGTTTGCTTTTTTTTTAAATGCCGGCATGGTGGGAGCGGGCCCGCCGGCCGGCTCCCACCATGCCGGCATTTTTTTTTTTTTAATTTCAGGAAAAATTCGATCGGCACGAACCACAAAATATTCGGGTTCGTGCCGAATCGAATATTTCCTGAAATTCGGAGCGAATTCCGGTTCGTCCGAACCGGTTCGCTCATCTCTAGTCATAGGCTAAGAAATTCAATTACAACTAAACTGTCACATAATGGCAGCTAGGTTAAAGTGCTCCCCATTGCTGAGCTGTGTGTAACTGATAACATCATCACTGGGGGTGGGGCTGCTCAGCCAGGAAGCAATATGGCTGACTGCATCCAGTTTGTGTTGTTATACAGTCAAGGCCGTAAATGTTGGCACCCCTGAAAATTTTCAAGAAAATGAAGTATTTCTCACAGAAAAGGATTGCAATAAAACATGTTTATTCCCTTTGTGTGTATTAGAACTAAACCAAAAAATGGATAAAAAAAAGCAAATTGGACATAATGTCACACCAAACTCCAAAAATGGGCTGGACAAAATTATTGTCACTCTTTCAAAATTGTGGTTAAATAAGATTGTTTCAAGCATGTGATGCCCCTTGAAACTCACCTGGGGCAAGGTGAGCAGATAAAATGGAGAGAAGTTCACTTAGGCCCTTATTTATGAAGGAATAGCGACAGGTAGCGACTGGTGAGAGACCGGTAATGACAGGCCCCGCCACGAGAACGCCGGCTCCCCACCACAATCACACATTTATCAAGCCGATCCTGCTTAGCGACTGAGATAGCGCCATATAGCCACTCATTCATCATTATTCCAGCCTCACCCCACAGCGCCAGCGTCCGACCTTGAACAGCGACAGGTATGACCTCTCACTACCTGGCGCTCTCCAATGCATTTCAATGGAACAATCTTTAAATATTCATAATTAATTGTTATTAATGTTTTTTTTTTTGTTTTTTTTTTTTAAATGTGAAAAATTCTGTGACCACTTCTGCCATGTTAGATAATTTTTTTAAGGTTTCCAAAAATATGGTGGTTTGGGGGTTAAAAAACTACTTTTAACACATAGCCGCCAGCGCTCTGGGGTTTAAACATGCATTTCACAGCGCTTGAATTTTTTGAGTGTGATTTTTTGATGAATATGGTGGGAGCCGGTCGCTCTGACCAGTCGCTATCATGCGCACCCATACATCGCGGAACCTGTCAAATAGCGACTCGTCACCCCGTATTCAACATTACTGCACACCGACTCAGTCGCTATCAACAACCAAACAATGGCCAAGCACAGCGACTACAAGCGGGCGCTGTGAAAATGCCGCTACAGTCGCTCAACTGTCGCTACCTGCCGCTATTAATGAATCGGCCTCCCCGTGTGTGCATTTTGTGTCTGTGTGCGCCACACTAAGCATGCACAGCAGAAAGAGGAGAAGAGAACTGTCTGAGAACCAAAATTGTGGAAAAACATCAACAGTCTCAAGGTTACAAGTCCACCTCCAGAGATCCTGATTTGCCTTTGTCCATGTCTGCAGGCACATGGCATGAGATGAAAGCTTTCCTCTATAGGTCATGCTTTGTAGATTTCTCCCCAGATGCACGGGTGAAGTCATTAGTGCAGCAGCAGTGCTAAGTAGGCAGCTATTGGGAGAACCACAAAATCCATGAACTGTTGGTGGCTCTCAAGAAGAGGGTTGGGGAACATTCCTCTGTAGGGTGCTGGACGTTTTGAACTTAGCACACAATTGCCTGTGTTAAAAATTGTATTCTGATTAAAGCATGGTTCATTTTTGTCTGTAAGCAGGTAGGGGCAGGCCTCTCTCTCCTATTGTATTCTGTTTTCATACCATTCACTTCGAACTTTGAACTTTGTAGAATATTTTTTGTAATAATCTGTGTACTGTATGTTTACTACTTTGTACAGTGCTCCAAAGGAAGATGGCGCTTAATAAATAAAAAATAATGTTTACACTGAATATGTGTGTGTGTGTCATACATACCACAATGCAACTTAAAGGAGCACTATCACAAAATTGTGTAATATTAAAAATCCATATAAACACGTCGGCTAATGAGAGGAGGGGTGACTTATACAACCGAACTGAATAAAACCCAGACCAAGCTTGTGGTTTTCTTCTCCTGGTAGGAATAAAATTCAGGGGTGACAGGTTTAGTCTATCAGGGGTGACAGAACCTGTCACCCGATTTCCTCTTCCTTCCATTAATAAAAATAAAAAACAAGCCTGGCTGGATATTTCTAGATGCCGGCTGTGTAAGTGACCTCTCCTCCCTCCATCCAGCATATTTATATGGATTTTTATTATTGGCCCAATTTTTCACGATAGTGCTCCTTTAACTTTGCCTAGGAAACTGCTGTAGTACTGATACTACTGAAATAGAGAGCCTGCATTCTCTAATGACTTAGGCTGAGATGCAGCACACTCTCCACTAACTATACAACACCAAAAGATTCAGGACTGAGAGAATGATTCTTAAAGTGTTAGCGCCATTTTACACTGATGGTTTGACCACTGCATCACTTCTATGGCATGTGCCAATGAGAACACCTTATCCAGAGGTATGTATGATTCTTTCGTCTTCACAGCTCAGCTGTTTAAGCTCCGCCAGCCATAAGTGCTGAAGCCTTACCTATCATAGAGCACAATGGCAGGATAAGTATTCACGTGTTTCATAACCAAAAAAAGTTGAAAAGTAATACAAAAATCGGAAATTCTGTATTTCTCTTCTTGTCCATAAGACGCACACAGAATTTGGAGGAGGAAATTAAGAAAAAAAATATTCTGATCCAAATCTTGTGCCAAAACACTGCCCAAGATATAACAAATAATAGACAGTGTGCCGAATCCCCCCATTACAGGCAGAGTGGCACCTCCCCATTATAGGCAGTTTGGCATTCCCCCATCCCAACCCTCATAGGCAGTGTGGCATTCCCCCCTCCCATTCCCATAGGCAGTGAGGCATCACCTATCACATAGGCAGTGAGGAATCCCCTATCCCATGGGCAGTGAGACATACCCTATCCCGCAGGCAGTGAGGCATCCTCTATCCCATAGGCAGTAAGGGAATCCACTATGCCATAGGCAGTAAGGGCAGCCCCATCCCCATAGGCAGTGAGGGCATCCCCCATCGCACAGGCAGTGAGTGAGGCATCCCCTATCCCATAGGCAGTGAGTGAGGCATGCCCTATCCCATAGGCAATGAGGCATCGCCTATCCCATAGACAGTGAGGCATCCCCTATCCCATAAGCAGTGAGGGCATACCCCATTGCACAGGTAGTGAGTGGGGCATCCCCACTCCCCCAGACGCTGAGGAAAAAGAAACACAAAAATATAAATAAACTTACATTCACTGTTGCTGCCGTGAGTGAGACAATGGAGGACGGGCAGGGAGAGTTCCTGCTCTGGGTGCTGCCACCACTGCTCAGGCGCACACCCACACACATGCCCGGGTCCGTGCAGCAGGTGGGCGTGGCCTTTGTGGCTGTTAATGTAATTTGTTTTATAACATTTACCCAGTGTACACCTCTCCAGGTATATTGACTGTAACAAGAGCACCCTGGGCAAAGGCTGTGTCAGAATTAAGAGAGATTTGAGTAGCAATTGTTGGTTTGGGCTAATAGGAAACCTAATAGGAACATGCGCGAGCTGTGGCCGCAACCCTGCTATCCCTTTAGCCGGGCGCGTGCCTGCGTCAGGCATTTGTAAATGGTTGGCTTTGGTATGCTCCCTGTCAGAGGGTAGCAGGGGATGTGGCCACCAGCGCGCCCAGATCCTCTCCCCTTAGATGAGCTATTAGAAGAAGGGGCAGGAGCGGATCCGAGTGTGCTGATTGGACGAGAGAGCTGCACATGCGTCGTAGCACTGGGGAAGGGTGAGTGAGATTGGGCGACCTGAGAGGGGTTTCACACTGCCTCACAGGTAAGGACCAAAACCCAGGATAGTCAAAATCCTGGGTTTTGATTCACTTTAAATACAGGAAAAGAGCGTTTGGTCTAGATGTATAGAGCACAATAAAAAATGTCCCCCTAACTATATGTTGCTTGATGTTGGAGATGTGGAAAAGAGAAACGTACGCTGATACATTTTGGCCAGGAGGAGCAAAAATGCCGGGGGTTAATTTACAAATCAGTTAATACCATCACTGGGTCAGGGCAGGATTACACAACTGCAACATTACACTACACCACTATAAAACTCCATAAAAAAGAAAAGAAATCTTTGTGCTGTCTTCTCAATTCCCCCAAATCAGTCATACCCAGGCACTAAAAATATGTACGAAACAAACTATAGATCTAAAAATGAAAAAGTTTGGGTACACGCTAGGGCTCGATTCAACAGTTTGTAACAAGAAATTAGTCTGTTTTTTGAGAAAAAAATACTACATTTTCAGCTTTTTTCAAATTCTTTTGATTCAAGAAAAAAACGTGCTTCATGTTCTACAATAATTTTTTTTTCACTTGTCTTCTCTCGTAAAGTGAAACAAAATTGTCTAAAGTGAAAAAAATACAACTGAAATTTACAGTTGTAAAAAATTATTGTGATTAAGCAATGCTTTTACAACTTTTTTGAACTAATTATTTACAGCTGCCCCAAGCAGGAGTAAAACATTCTCAGCACATTCCGTTTTTTTTTACCCAAAAATAAATAAGAATCAGAGCGCCGCTAGTAGTCGCTGTGCTTGGCCATTGTTCGGTTGTTGATAGCGACTCAGTCGGTGTGCGGTAATGTTGAATATTGGGTGAGGAGTTCCGTGACAGGTTCCGTGCTGTATGGGAGCACATGATAGCGACTGGCCCTAGCGACCGGCTCCCACCATATTCATTAACAAATCACGCTCAAAAAATTCTCGCGCTGTAAAATGCATATTTAGACCCCAGAGCGCTGGCGGCGATGGGTTAAAAGTAGTTCTTTAAACCCCAAACAACCATATTTTTGGAAACCAAAAAAAACAAGTTTTTTAAATAATTTTGTAATATGACTACATTAATATCAGACCTGTAATATCAATTCTGTACAATTTTTTTTTTTTTTTACCTTAAAAAAAATATCTAAAATGGCAGAAGTGGTCACATAATTTTTCACATTTAAAAAAAAAAAAAAAACAATTAACAACAATTAATTATGAATATTTAAAGATTGTTCCATTGAAATGCATTGGAGAGCGCCAGGTAGCGAGAGGTCATACCTGTCGCTGTTCAAGGTCGGATGCTGGCGCTGTGGGCTGAGGCTGGAATAATGATGAATGAGTCGCTATATGGCGCTATCTCAGTCGCTAAGCAGGATTGGCTTGATAAATGTGTGATTGTGGTGGGGAGCCGGCGTTCTCATGGCGGTGCCTGTCATTACCGGCCGCTCACCAGTCGCTACCTGTCGCTATTCCTTCATAAATAAGGGCCTTTATAGTCTTCATGACTGTTTTCATTTAAAACTGCGGACACCTCAGGCAGAGCACCTGTCTGGGCCAAAAGCTAAAGAGGCTAGTGAGTTGCCAGGACCAGACTGGTGCACTAGCCTGGTCATTTGGAGATAGGGACCATGATTTTGTTTTCAATTTAATTGAAACCGTAAAAAGAAATAAATAGATAAAAAGTTAACCACCACCGGCTAACTTGCAGCAAACAGGCAGTTTGAATAAAAATCAATAAGTGAGCCCAGAAATCAAGCAGTGAGCCCAGCACCAGCAAAGCCCAGTGCACTGACAGGTGCTGCACTGCTCTGTGCTGATGGTTTAGTAAGTGCCTGTTCTACAGTGCACTGATATGGAAAAATATGATAAATGCTTTTTTCATATAAGACGATGTGCAGTGATTTCCACCCATGCAAGTTTTAAGTCCTTAATGCATTTCTATATCTGTATATATATACATATATATATATGTGTGTGTGTGTGTGTGTGTAAGCACATAGTGATCGGAAAGCTACATGGGTGTTGGTCATAAATAGTAGTTGGTCTCATTCGTGAAACCAAGTTACAATGATTCCTAAGATCAACAAAAAACAAGAAACAGCATGTTTTGCCTTTAATAGCAATCATTCCTTCCAGCGATGGCATTTACTTTTTGTCAGTCCTCTGCTCATTGTGGTCTTTGTATTTCCTAAGCCTCAAGATGCCATACTTTACTAACTACACAAAACAACTTGTGTGGGAGGGAGGTGAAACATTTGCTTTGCTAGTAAAGAAAAAAGAAAAAAAAAATTGAACAGCAGTTAAAACAGGTGAAGGTGACCGTTTTAATAAAAAAATCTTCCAGGCTTTATTATATAACATAGAATAAAGGTTTCTTTGGTTGTGTTGCTCATAATCATCTGGTGCTGAAAAGGACATAAACACTTGATACATTTCCCTGGTAAATTAATACAGTTTCATAGGTAAACTACAATATTACATAGGCTTAGGCCCTTATTTAACAAGGAATAGCGACAGGTAGCGCCTGGTGAGCGACCGGTAATGACGGGCCCCGCCACGAGAACGCCGGCTCCCCACCACAATCACACATTTATCAAGCTAATCCTGCTTAGCGACTGAGATAGCGCCAGATAGCGACTCATTCATCATTATTCTAGCCTCAGCCCACAGCGCCAGCGTCCGACCTTGAACAGCGACAGGTATGACCTCTCGCTACCTGGCGCTCTCCAATGCATTTCAATGGAACAATCTTTAAATATTCATAATTAATTGTTATTAATTTTTTTTTTTTTTTAATGTGAAAAATTCTGTGACCACTACTGTCATTTTAAATAATTTTTTTAAGGTAAAAAAAATAAAATAAAAATTTACAGAATTGATATTACAGGTCTGATATTAATGTATTCATATTACAAAATTATTTAAAAAACTTGTTTTTTTTGGTTTCCAAAAACTACTCGCCGCCAGCGCTCTGGGGTTTAAACATGCATTTTACAGCGCAAGAATTTTTGGAGCTGATTTGTTAATGAATATGGTGGGAGCCGGTCGCTAGGGCCAGTCGCTATCAAACGCTCCCATACAGCGCTGAACCTGTCAAATAGCGACTCCTCACCCAATATTCAACATTACGGCAAACCAACTGAGTCGCTATCAACTACCGAACAACGGCCAAGCACAGCGACTACTAGCGGGCACTCTGAAAATGCCACTACAGTTGCTCAACTGTCGCTACCTGCCGCTGTTAATGAATCGGCCTCCCCATTGACTGCTCTGCTTTGTTTAATTAGATTTTTTTTTTTGTTTTACAGTGACCTCAAACATCATAATTATTATTGTTTACACATGATGCTGAGGATCTAAAAAGAACAGTGGACAATATTCAATATGAGTGTGAACAACTAGGCTAGCCCAACAAAGGCATGCAAGCAGGACGTAGCAACCAAATCAAGATCTACTAAAGTTTCTTTCTGTCTGCTTGCAAGCAACAGAAAAATACTTTTTGGGAGCAATTCAATTTAATTTTAAGAGTCTCTGCAAATTATTAATTTTAAAATGGTTATTATGAGTCTATAATTTCTTTCTTGCCTAAACAAAAAGGTTAAAATTAAGTTTTTAAAAAATAACCCAAAGCAAAATAAACCCTTAGATATCATTATATATTCAATCAAAATCTAAAATAGATAATACTATTTAGAACACACATTATTCAATTATAATGTTTATATTTATATAATTAATTATTTACATTATTTCATACTAATTTATATTTTGCACCTATTGTGCCAACTCACTACTCTACTAAAGCCTGCTACAGTGTGATCCAGACTTCATTACAAACATTGATGTATCGGTTTTGGGCCAATCGGATCTGTTTTGATCTATTCCTTAAACTTTATGAAGTGGTTGGGAAACAATAGTGAAGACTATAGGCCATTGGACGTGTATTCAAATTTGGAGAATCATCCAACCTATTATATTTTGTACCAAATCATTTTTTGCAAAGTAGAACCACATCATCTTCCCTTGAGATCCAAATCAAGGAGATATCTCCATCTGTGGTTGAGAACCTGTATCTTCAACTCCTACATCAAGTTGTTGCATATTTCTCATCGGACCCAATTCCAGTTTATTGGTCACATGCACAGTACACAGTATGTTATACAGTGAAATGCTTTGTTGCGACTAGCCTGTCCTAGCCTGGTTGAGGGTATGGAATGCCTGAGGAAAGAAGCTGTTCCTCATCCTTTCTGTGGGGGCTCTCAGTGCTTGAAAACACTTTCCTGATAGCATTTGAAAGAAAGGGATGGGTCTGGTCTTCTAGTATCTTCCTTGCCTTTGTAAGGCATCGTTCATTGTAGATAGTCTCCAGGTCAGGAAGTTGAGCGCATACTGCTCATTTGGCAGTATACACCAACCTCTGTAGAGACTCCCTACCCTGTTTGGTACTATTTCCATACCAATAAGTGATGTTCCCCTCAAGATGCTTTGGATGGTGCAGGTGTAGAATCTCTTCAATACTGTGGTTGGCAATTTAAAGTATTTTAAGTGAGATAGAAGAGACGCTGACATGCTTTTTTTCACCAAAGTATTTATATGGCAGGACCCTGAAAAGTTGAGTGTCAAATGCACTCCAGGGTATTTCAATTCCTCCACTCGCTCCACAGGGGTGCCATGAATCATTGGGTAATTGGTAAGCCTATTTAATTGTTTTATTGTGCACATTAATGTTATATGACTAAGGAAGATATTGTACTCCCGTAACGTGTCATTTTGCTGTAATTCCATGCACTGACGATGTTAAGATTTGAATGAATGCTAATAAATTTGGAGTTTTAAGGAACCCTGTAGCTGGACCTCTCATATGGACATGGACATATGTCAGTTTGGTTGCGTGGCCGGTGCATCCATCGGCTACTGGGTGAGCTTTGGTGTCAGTGGGCATACCTCTACACGCCCCTTTTGCTGGGTCTTGTGGTTCCTCATTACAGTTTGAGGTGGCTGTGAGTGGTGGTTGATCTGGGAGGCATGGATCAAAACGCATGGAGAATGGCCCAGGAATCTTTAAGATAGATGTGTTAAACCCCCCAGGTCGCCCATAAACTCACCTTATTTTTTGGTCCTATGTTGCTTGCGCATGAATGTCCAGCACATTCAGAATGCAGTCGAAGCACAAGGAAGAATGCTACCCGAGCTGGAAGGGCATGTAACGGCACAGCTGTGGTCAGACACAGCTGTGGAACCACTGTGGCTGGCTAGTCTCACTCACACTAAGAGCACCGATGGTTGGAATGGGTGTTAGGCCATTTTCTGTTTGGTCCAGGAGGGGCAAACTTTAAAGCCCTATTACAGCTTGTAATATGTGATGCAGGAAATAGGGTGGGCACATGAGACAGACATCAGGTGAGCTGCTTGCTACCTTATTATTGCTTTTGGATTTACAGTCGCTTTAAGCACATAAAGATCAGTAAATTGTGAACATTTAAGAACTTAAGGTATCCTCAAGTGGAGTCATTAAAATAATCAAGCTATGATGAAAAAGACACTCTTAATGGCCACGTCAGGAAAGCCACGCCGATGCCCCAGAGCATAGGTTCATTAGAGTCAGCAGCCTCAGTAATGACATTACCAGCACCCAAGGTTAGAGTCCACTCAAATAATTCACAGCGCTCAGATAGCAGATACATCTCAATACTGAGGGGAACAGAGGTACAAGAAGAAGATTGTTTAGGTCAAGGAACACAAGGAATACATATAAGACCAGTGGAAAGCAGTCCCTTTGTGTTATAAACAACCATGAAAATGAGAGGTTGCAACACACCTAACCAGCATGGCTACCACAGAATTCTACAGTGACAAGCCAGTCCATCTAGTAGTGCTTTGTTTTTCAACAGGACATTGACTCCAAAAACACCCCTGGCTATGGCTGATGGCATGGCTTCCGAATCTGAGAACTCCTTGATGACCAATTTAACCATCCTTGGTCTCCACCCCATGAGCTGAAATAATGCAATGCTGTCATCAAAGCAAAACTGAGCTACTTTAATAAGCAAGGTTTATTAAAAATTCTTTTTGGGGCATTCAAGGCTAAATGTACAGCAAGCATGTTAAAAAAACACCCCTACTTAATAAGAAAAAGACTCGTTGAAGTTAGGGGAAAGACGAATTACAACCCTGCATATCCTTGAAAAAACACAGCTCAAAATTCTAGTAAATTTATCAGTAACACAGCTAAGAAACTATGAAAATGATCTCCGACACTTCCATGTGCATCGCAGAGATGAACATTATACAAACTTCCTGTCCAAGCAGCCAAATGAAGTGCACACACTGTATTGGCATGGTGATACATAAACATTAGTCTCTAGCATGACTGTATAGTAAAACACTACCTAACTTGTGGTAACATATCACTTAGTTTATTAACAAGTGCACGTGTTCAGTTTCTCCCCGACTTCAAAGCATCCTTTAACTCAATGTTTAAAACATGTTTCCATGGGGCCATTGAGATGACATTTATTCCTGTTGATGCATCTTTTTAATACAATATCTCAAAATATAGAAAATATTTCTACTTTAAAGGAACTGTCCACACAAAAACAATAAACCATACATACGCACGTACAGTCACAACTGATTTATGATATACCCGTACTTTGAAACTAACCTCTGCCGGCGATACAGACCTTGCCACCCCCATACTGGACAATGGTACATGGTTGTGTTGCTGCCTCCTTGCTTCTTCCTTGCATCAGTCATCATGACTGTCATAATGACTGATGGGAGAAGATGGCTGTGAGGCTCCGGGCCATCAGGATGGCGGGGATGAGATCGCCAATATCAGTAAGTTTCACATTACCGGCATCGTGCGGTTCAGCTGTAGCTTGTGTAAGTGAAATGTTAAATATTATTATTGCTCAGACAGGGACTTTAAACAATATCTGCTACATATTTTATTATTATTATTATTGTTATTATTTGTAAAGCGCCATCATCTTTTGTAGAGTTGTACAAAGTAAAATCGTACAAGGTTTTTTTACATCACTTGTAGTGGTAGACTTGCATTAATTATACAATACGTGGGCCATGTTTTTGTGTTATTATTGAGGGTGCCCAGTTTTCCTGTTGGACCAACACTTCACACTGAAGATACTTGGTAATCACTTTGTTGATGGTGTGCTTCACTAATCAATTAATAAGTTAGAATGTTGGTCATGAGTAACTCACTGAAATCGAATGGTTTAATAAAATATACAATCAGAGTATAGATAGTTAAACAACACCCATTATCAACAGAAAGGGGGGGGGCATCCCAAATTGCCGATGCTCCCCCCATATGCTTATCCCACCAAAAGCCCAGTTCTGCTTACCTGCACATTGCTACCCTGGCATAATCAGGCTTCGGGGGGGCATGGTGCAGGTAAGCAGGACCATGCTTGCTGTGATTGTAAGTTGTAGGTTGGGAGAGCATCAGCAAACAGGGTGCCCCCTGCCTATACCAACACTCCACCAACCACATTTAAAAATCAGTCACTTTAAGCCTTCATGTTCAAGCTCTGGCTTTGGGTCAACCGTTTTTACACCACTGAGGATTTCTAACCGAATTGCTGGTATTGTAAAAAGTTTACAATATAATAAGAATACATATATGTGACAGCCTTACCTTGGGTAAGTTGACTTCTGTAAGCAGCAAGGTCTATTTATATATCCAGAGCAGGCTGTAAAAAAGAATGTTGTTAAGAATTTCTCAACTGATGGAAAGGTAAAGAATTTATTTTATTATATACTTGAATGTATATACTATATACTAAATGTGTATGAACCTGCACACAGAGGCAACGTTCAACTTTCTAAAACAAAAAATAAATGTAATAGTATATGGTATGTGTCTATATTTTAAAGAAGCAACTTCCAGTCGTGCTTAGTAGCATAGTAAACGACCAAAACCCCCATTACTGTTCACTCCAAACAGACTTGTTACATAGTGCACACCTACCAAGTAGAACCCCTCATTCCTAGCCACGAGCACCCTACAACAGATAAGTAAGCAGTGCAGTGTATAAATCTTGATTTCATATTTCACTATTATTTTTATGTGGTCTACAGTTTGCAGTGCGCACCAAAGTGAGAATAACAAGTCTGGATTATTTTATTGATCAGAAACCCACTACTAATAGGGGTATGAGGGTATGAGGAAAAAGTGTTTTTTGTATTTTTTTAACAAATAGTAGATGCAATAACAGAATTAGCCAATAAACACTTTCACTCAAAAATACATAATGTAACTGTTTATTAAAAGAGCAATATTGCGAAAAAATGGCCCAATGATAAAAATCCATATAAATATGCTGGATAGCGGGAGGACAGGTCACTTATACACCAGACATCAGGAAATATCCAGCAAGGCTTGTTTCTTTTATCTTAATGAAGGAAGAAGAAACCAGGGGTGACAGGTTCTGTCATTTGGATTCGGGTAATTCAGAAAAAAATCAGTCCGACAAGACAAAGATCTTTTTACAGCAACAATGTAGATTACAACTGAATTGTAATGATTTTCTGAATCTGTTTGTTGAAGAGTTTGTACTATACAGTGACATCTTATACCTCCGCTTGACAGAATGATATTTATGTTTGTATTATTGAAGTAAAAGGACATTTGTTAAGAGACACTAACCTGTAAATTAACACAGGAAAAACTGTGGCAATGGTTGTGGACTTGAGAAAGGTCCCATCTGTTTTTCTTCTATTTACATCTACAAAGTGGAGGTCACAAGAGTGGAGAAAACTACATTCCTGGGGCTAGAATCTAGAAAATTATGTACATCAGAAAATTGACTTACTCCGCCAATTGAGGACTGTTTGAAAAGCTTCTGCTTCAGTTCTCTCTTTCATGGGGTCAGTCATGTGTTTCTCCTTTCCAGTTTGGTTTAGATGTGCACCCAAGTAGGGCAAACATGGATTTCAGATGATAAGTAGGTCAACTGAGAGAGTTTTTGGTTCCTCCCTGCCATCAATTTTGGAGTTTTTCTTTCTTAGTCTTACTCTTCACTGACAGAAAAGAATCATCAATGACACCGCAGACATTTATTTCAACTTCTCCCATTAGGAGATTGCTTTAGAACCTTGCCTATCAGAACCACCAGATGTTGTGATAGCAAACACAACTCCAGACATCTTTTCTGTAGCCTACATGTAGAACTATTTCTCTGTTACCTTGTATTTTTGACTCCTACCAATTTCCTTAATTGCCTGAATGCCCAACCACATTCATTTTATACATACCATAGTATGATGTTCCTCAAAGAAATAATGTAGACTTCTTGCTACCAATGGAAGACTACGTGCAGTAGAAACCAGTGGAAGATTCTGTTTCACTCTAAATAGAATCTGTTGTTTCATGTGAGTGACAAAAAGTTAAACAAATATAAAGGTCATCTGTGTTTACACTGACCATGTAGCAGTCACAGTAAATTTTCTTAACAAGGTTTGGCCATTATTTATCCACTTGTTAAATTTATCTTTTCTTTGAACTGCTTGGGTTTGATTGTGGTGATGTTAACAGTGCTAAAAAAGTATAACAGTTCCAGTTCTCTAAATAGACTGTGAGGTAATTTTATTATTAGGCATAGAAAACATATAAGGCTACACATCTGGTCCACTTGCACATCTGGAAAGACTGTAAACATGGGAGCAATTTTTTAAACTGTACATATTAGAGGGATAATCCTTTAAGCACTACATATTGATTCTACTTATTTTCTAAGAAATGCTACAGCTTTTTCAAAAGAGCCATTAATTAGTCACATAATATTTACTCTGTAAGCGATGGAACATTCATTTAAAGAAAGTTTTATCCAGGTTTCATACCTACTTTTGTGATAACAACAAACATTAGCATTACATGCTTCTCCTAAGACTGCAAAACAGGCATCACATTTCTTTCTTTGGACCGGTCCTGTTTTTATTTTCCTTTAAAGTTACTCTTTTGTAGTTGGAAAGGTCAGGTATTTGGCTATTTTCCAGGCAATCAGAGTTCACAAGACGTACAGATGGGTTATTCCTAAATACTGGAAATATGGTACCACAGAGCTGATGTCTAAAGCATTTTTAGCTGAAGGTTATATCAAGCCTCTACAAGGTACATGAACAATCTTTATAAACTACCCTACTGCTCAAGAAGTAAATGCTTCTTTCTTAGCAATGTTCAAATCTATTACCTTCATTGTTCAAATCAAGAACAAGAAACCATGTTTTTCACACCATAAGAATCACTTTTCCCTGCAAAGTGTGTGGAGGATGGGAATGATGATGTGTCTTATGGAGTGAACATAAAGAAAAAGTCCAGTGGGTGGGAATGGGTTGTATACAGCTGCAATCCATTAAAACAATAGATGCCAGCCATAGACAGAGGTCATGTCCATACACCCACTGAAACCAAAGGGGCACAAAGGAGATCAGAAATGCAGGAAGCACTGGCAAGATGTGATTGTGTGTGCACCAGACAATGGAGAAGCAGCGGGCAGGCAGGGAGCAGTTACACTTACAGGGTCTCTTTGTAAGCCTAACTGCTCTCTGTCCATTTCATTATGCTGCATTTAGGGGGTGGGGGATTCTGCCTGTTGTGGCATGAAGGGGGGATTCTGCACTCAGCCTGTTATGGGGTGATTGTGCGGGATTCTGAACACTGCCTACTGTGTGGTGATTGGGATCAATTTCTCACACTGCCTGATTGAGTGATTAGGGGACCCATCATGATATCTTTTAGAGGAGATTCTGCACACTGCCTGTTGTGGGGTGATTGGGGGGTTATTGGATTCTTGGGGGAGGGTCTGCCACACTGCCTGGTATTGGGTTTTGGGAGGGGTTATTTTAGCACACGATTTGGTTCAGAATATTTATTTTCCTATTTCTCCCCTCTAAACCCTAGGTGCATCTTATAGCCACAACAAATGGTAGGTTATACTAGCAGATAGGAAAAAACTCTTGTTCCATAAAAATATTACATTGAATGATGGGTTTTATTGTACCCACAGGACAAAAAAAAGTATGGTGCAATTAATCTGAATGAATATACAGCTGGAAAATAAATAAGCTTTAACATATGATCTGTACTCATTTTGGGGTATAGATGACAGTGTCTGGCCGGATACTAGTTTCTAACCATCATCTTATGTATTTGGAAAACTTTAGCCCAATTGTACTTTAGCCCAATTGTACATCCTGCCACCCTCCCCTGATGCTGAGGCAACAAAAAAAAACTCCTTACCTCACCCTGGATCCAGCACTGCCACCAGTGCTCCTGCGGCAGCCACGCAGAAAATGCACAAAATGCAGGGTGGCTTCCTCTGCTCTGTGTATGTGCACGCCCACCCATTCACCTGCATGGGTGAAACCATGCACATAGTAGCAAATCCAAGATGGTTGACCCTAGTGCTGGAATCACTGATTAGCACTGGATCCTGGGTAAGGTAAAATAGTTTTTTGTGCAGTCATAGACTAGTACATGTTTATAGACAGCACCTTAACCTGCACTACCCATAAATTTGTGTAGCACTGCACCTCAGCAAAACAGCTACATGTAGCGCATAGGTAAGGTGCATTATTTTACATAATTGCACTACAGCACAAAGATGAGTTTTTTTATGCTTTTCATACTACTGTGCTGTACCACACATAAAGCACACATGGGTGAATAGTTAGGACAGTTTGGGAATCTTAAATCAAAGAGATTTTAGTTTTGTATCATTCTACTGTTTCACTAAAAAGTGTCTCCAAAGTAGACTTAAATAAGATTTCCAGTCCAAGTGTAACCCCTCCACCCTGTCACCCTGCCACCCTCCCCTGGTGCCCTCCTCTGGAGCTGAGGCAGCGCAGGGGGAACAAAAAAAAAACTTTACAAAGCAAAATGAAAACCATGTGTAACCCTTCTAGTGCCAGCTACATGAGTCTCACATAGTAGCCTCTCCTACCGTTAAGTGCCAGCTACGTGAGACTCACCATCCCCACAAAAAAAAGTATAAAAGTTAAAACCTCACCTGGCCCTTAATTGGTCTTCTCTTCACTCGGGTGGCATCCAATCCACCCTGGGGCTCTTCTCACTGCAGGAGAGCCCCCGAAATAGCGCCCCCCCACCTGTCGCAGTTTACTCACCTGTAGCCATGATCCCTCCCTCCAGGTCTCTTCTTCACTGGGGGGGCTCAGATCGCCCCCCAGGCTCTTCCGTGGTGAGAAGAGGGCGAGATATCACCCTCTTCCTCACTGCCTGGGTCACTGGCTGCTAGCCCCGCCCTTTGTGGGGGCGGGTGATGTCAATTTATAATGTTGCTCAGAAGCTGGCATTTTTCTTTCGCCCTGACAAGCTCAGCAATGCTGGGTAATCGGAGGAGGGAGGTTGGAGGGGGGAGAGGGCTGTGATCCCTTGCCTCCCCAGCCCCCTCCACCGATCACCCAACAGCTATCATCGGAGCTTTGCGGGACATAATCGCCGGGGGACAGCAGAGGATCTGAGGTGATTAGAGAAAAAAAATAAATGTAATTTTTTTTTTATGTGGGTGTGTTTATTTTTTACTGTTAACACCTTGTGAACTGGTAAGGGAACCATGAGATACCAGTTCACAAGGCTGGGGGCTGGCAAGTCACCTGCAGCTAGCGGGTGACTTGCTATTACCTGCCCCCCCAAAGCCCAGGGGGTGGCAGAAGAGCCCGGACCCACAGAGGCTATGTGGGCTTATAGCCCACAGGGTGGGGGGCCATCAAAGCTGGTCCCTGCACTCTGTTCTATAAGCCCTGCATAGCTGGTCCCGGGCTGGTTATGCTGGGTAGGGGATACCCCATGCCATTTCTTTTAATTTTTAAGGGTTTTAAGGGTCCCACCCCCTTGGGTCATTTTTTTTTAATTAACCCCTTATGTTCTGTCGCCCAACAGCTATAAATGGCTTCCAGCAGCAGCAGGGGAGCACAAGCCAGAGTAATTGGTGAGGGAAGGAGAGGAATTGGAGGTAAGTATTAAAACAACAAAAAAAAAAGAATAAAATATTTTTTTCTCAGTGTGTGTGTGTTTTTATATTTAACACGTTGTGAACTGGTTAGGGGCCCATGAGACACCTATACCAGTTCACAAGACTTAGGGGCTGGCAAGTCTCCTACGGCTAGCGGGTAACTTGCTATTAACCCCCAGCCCCCTATTACCTGCCTCCCCAAAGCCAAGGAGGGGGTAGACCCGGGGGTCAATTTAGGCAGTGCAGGCTTGTAGCCGGCAGGGCGGGGGGCCACCAAAACTGTCACACAGGAAAGGGACCTCCGTTTTTTTCTTTAACCCTTTATAGTGTGGATAATAGTTATATTTTATTTGTAAATGTTATAAAGTGCTCTTTTCAGTTTGGGGATTCTCCTGGGCAAGTATAAGGGGCTACTGATACATATGTGGTAGCGTTGAAATCAGGAGAAATGGGGTTTTTACATGCAATATGGGTTTTTTTTAAGAAAACAAATATTTTATTTAAAATAAAGGAGACACCTTTCTAAAAAATAATTTTTTATTTTTTTTACGCAAAAATATAAAAAAAAATGAAAAAACAAATTACAAACAAGACATTTCATGTTAAATCCCAAACTCTGCTGCAAATATATATATATATATATATATATATATATATATATATATATATATATATATATCATTTTCCTGGAAATTCAAAACTTCAAGTAGGCGGGCAATTTAAAGGGTTAAAAGCATGCATGTTGGGTATTGTTCTATTCAGGGGACCTTGTGCTTTCAGATTTAGCTTGTTTTTTCATATTTGCATATTACTATTTTAGGAAAACATGTTTTTTATCTGCTTTTTTATACATTTTTTAGGGAAACCCTGTGCAACAAAGTATTCTTTTAGGGATTGCTTCCAGAAAGATGAGCCCACTACAACAAGCTGGGTACGCTTAGAAAGCTTAACATGTGTACTTTCATGGAATATATGGTTTATGGGGGTATTCCAAATGTAAAGGCGTGTTTTGATTGAAAAAGCACAAGTCTTTGTCTGCAGAGCTGAGATTTTCAAGTAAAATTACCTTTACGCATATGCGTTACTTTGGGGTGTTTGGCAACTCTTCCCTTGACACTAGCTATGCCTGTTGGGTATTGTTCTGTTCGCGGCATGTTGCTATTTCAGATTTAACTTGTTTTTTCTTGTTTGCATATAGTTAATTTTTAGGAAAATATGGCTTTGATTCTTCATTGTTATTTTTTTTAGGGAAACTGTGCAACCAAAGAATTCATTGAGGAGTTACTTCCAGAAAACTGCGCCCATGTCAACAAGCCTGGTATGCCTAGAAAGCATATAGAATATATAGTTTGTGGGGGGTATTTCAAATGTAAACGGTTGTTTGTCTTGAAAAATTGTAGCATAGTATTACTATAAAATACATATTTTATCTGCAAATCTCCTAAAGCACTGTTTCAGTTTGGAGGAGTCTCCTGGACAGGAAAGGATGTCTACCAATACATATCTGGTACCATTGTAACCGGGAGAAATTGGGATTTCACACACAATAAGATTTTATTGACAAACCTAAATATTTTATCACAAACAGCACTAGAAATTGTAAAAAATAGATGTTTTAAATGTTTTTGCAAATTTTTCACTCAAAAGTATTGAGAATACACTAAAAAAGGCCAAACAAGACATTTCATGTTGAAGCCCAGACTCTGCTGAAAAAAACAATATATAATTTTCCTGGGAAATCCCTTCAAAAATAACAGTTGAACATGTGTTGCGCAAAATAGTGAAACATAAGGGTCGATTCAAAGAAACATGTAACAGCTTGGATTTGGGTGCCGATCATCCTATTTTTCACGTCCGCTCGTGCGTTCGTATGAACTTGCGAGTGATTCTATAAGCAAATACGTTTCTATCCTAAAATATACGTCCGTTCGTATGGCAGTTCGGGAATCAGACCTATGTCAGTTTCCATCCTGAATTTTCCGTTTCATTTCTCAGGTTGCAACATTGGTTTTGCCCTTTTTCCTTTTTTGTCTGGACGTAAATCCTTCTGATCTTGCGGCTGCGCACTACAAACTTACCTCATTAAAGTGCATTCTAAATATTTGGTCTTTTATTTTTCTTTATTTCATTCATTTTGTAGTAACCAACCATTAATGAATGCATTTGCATAAGTAAATCTTACTTTGTTTAATTTTTAGTTAACTTGCATTTTTTACTTGTGGATTTAATTATAATATTTAGGCTTCAAATGGTACAACTTAAAATGTTGTGTGTGGTTACCCACACCCTCTACATACAGATTGCTCTCAAATATTAAAAAACACCCAGCAACTTCTGCATGTTATAAGCCTAGAAACAGCCAAGATGGCGGCTCAGGTATTATCGGGCAGCCTGCAAACAGAAAGGGCCTTGTGACTGTGTTGCTCTGGATTCTTTGATTTCTGACCTTTCCGTGCCCCCAGCTCTGCTGTGTCTGTGCAAAATACAGCAGTAACCCACATCCTGCACTTTATCCCGCTCTCCTCTCCTCAGTAAGTGTGATGCATCTGACCAAAGATGTGCTTAAATAATTAAACAAAGCAAAGGTAAACAACTACACCAATAAATGCAATCTAAAAATATTATTCTAGTACATCAATTTAAAAATAAATACCAAAGGACATAAGTTTCTTTAATTAACGCAAATATATAGCCAAAGACTCCTCCACATAGCCAAAAAACCTGTTCAAGAACAGCAATACGACTGCTAAAAGGTGTCGGCAGTGGCTTTCTTTTAAAACGTCTTTAGAGGTTTGAAAACTGTTCTCTGAATCACACCTAAACCCATTCGATTATCCTAAGTTTTACGTTTTGATCCTAAGTTTTAGGATTTGATCCTAAGTTTTACGTTTTGATCCTAAAATTTAGGAACGAACTTGCGATGATCGTAAGAGCATATACGCATTCGAACGTAGGCTCGTGCGAGTCGGAAATGGCCAAAAAAACAGGAAAAAATGACTAACACCCACCCAAACTTACGATTCTCGATCCGAAATCAATTAACTTTTGCTCTTTGAATCGAGGGGATAGTCTGGCAACAGAGGGTGCCAAAAACTCTAGGTAGGCTGGCACTTAAAGGGTTAAGGTAGCTACTGTAGATCCAGGTGACAAGGCAATTAAAGATGATGAAATTGAAAGTTTTGGTCATAATGACAAAATAATGGCAAACCTTAACTTTTTCTTTGACAAACCTTACCTTCTTCTTTGTACGTTGAAAGGCAATTTACTCTAAATGCAGAGAAGGTAATAAAAAAACAAACAAATTACAGGATATCATCCATACCATCCTACAAGTGGAAGTCTATTTTAGGCTAACGTAGTTAAACAAGCTGATTCAAGTCTACAGTATGCAGATACCAGGCTATATAACTTACTTTGAAGATGGACCAATGTATTTTTAAATAAGCGCAGACAACATAGGTACTGATTTACAACTGATCCAAACTCGCGTATTATTAAAGTGCTGTACAAGGCTTTATTGCATTTTCGAAAAATGTAATGAAATTACATTTAGATTAGTCTTTGGGTTTAAAAAGGAGCACAAAATGCTGCACCTTGTTTGCACAGAGCTACTATATGTATAAAATGTATAAAAGGAAATAATTGTGCGTGTTTGCTAAAATAGGTTTCCCCATTTATCAGGAAACATCCTTGGATATGGTTAGCTCTCAGCTTGAAATCAATTTAAATTTGCTTGGTGGCATATTCCTAATGAGGATAAGGACAGAGATTGATTAGAAAGCTACACTTTACAGAAATCATCTTTTTTTTATAGGGTTTCCACAGTTTGAAGTAGAATAGTGCATGCAATATGCAATATATATATATGCAATAAATATAAAAAGGCTGACCTAATCTGTTAGTCAAAGTCATGTTCAAAAGTTCATACTTTTTAACCATGCAATTAACCTGTCATTTTTAGTGATTTAATGTTGATTTGCCCAATTTTTTCAATAACAGTACATGAAAAAAGAAAATATTCTGCCTTGCATGGTATTTTATAAACGTAAGCAAGTGATAAAACAATAAACATGTTAGGCAGAAAAATTGATTATTTTCACATGAAGGCTTTTATGTTTGTATGTAAAACATTATGTTATACGGACTATTTTTACCATCTTATAAATAAAGACTCTAATTTGAAATACCCAAAAAAGGTTCAGGTCTACATATTAGTAACTGGCATTTTAACTTCCTAGGTTCAATTTACATTTTACTCGGGGAGGCCGATTCATTAATAGCGCCAGGTAGCGACAGATGAGCGCCAGTAGCGTGATTTTCACAGCGCCAGCTAGTATTCGCTGTGCTTGGCCGTTGTTCGCTTGTTGACAGCGACTCAGTCGGTGTGCGGTAATGTTGAATACGGGGTTAGGAGTCGCTGTTTCACAGGTTCCGCGCTGTATGGGTGCGCCTGACAGCGAATGGCCAGAGCGAACGGCTCCCAGCATATTCATTAACAAATCACGCTCAAAAAATTCTCGCGCTGTGAAATGCTTGTTTAAACCCCAGAGCGCTGGCGGCGATAGCTTAAAAGTAGTTTTTAACCCCCAAACAACCATATTTTTTGATTATAAAATTAAACAAGTTTTTCTAAGCATTTTGTAATATGAATACATTAATATCAGACCGGTAATATCAATTCTGCATAAATTTTTTTTTTTTTTTTTTTACCATAAAAAAAAAACTAACATTGCCGAAGTAGTCACAGAATTTTTGACATTTAAAAAAAAAAAAAAAAAAAATCATATCAATGAATTATGAATATTTAAAGATTGCTCCATTGAAATGCATTGGAGAGCGGCAGGTAGCGAGAGGTCATACCTGGCGCTGTGATGGGATTAGTAGCGGCGCTGTTCGTTGCAGTCCGCTACATGATGAATCCCGCGCTAGCTGACGCTCTCGCCGGCGCTAGCCTCATTTAGCGTGATAAATGCGTGATTGTGTCCGCCGCCTGGCGTTCAGGAGTCGGTAGCCGCCGATAGCTGGCGCTACCTGGCGCTACCTGGCGCTAGTGAGGCACTACCTGGCGCTATCGCTTGATGAATAAGGGCCTAAGTAAAAACAAAAGACTATTGTCCATTGAAAATTAAGCCAGTTTATTGCTTTATAAATATTTGAAGGGGTGTAGCGAAATGGGAAATAGGGAAAGCCAATTAAGAAGGGTACAGGGAACGAGGTCAAGACCTAGAGAAGGCCAATGGCACAATGCACAGCAAGTGCAAAGTGCAAATATGTGTGAAAAAGTGAGAAGTAGAGAAAATGGGTTAGGTTTCTGCCAATATAAGGGTTCATTTGTTGTCAGCAGCAGTAGACAGTTTTCATTTGGTGTTTCACTTTGGGGATGTTCTTGGCTGCGCTGGGAAAGTAATACAGCCATAATACAATGTAGAGAAGACAGGCGTAGTGTGAGGACACTGAAACAAGTAGAAGATTTTCTACTAGACCAGCAGAAAGCAAAAGCAATGAAATACAAGAAATATACATACAATACAATACAATACAATAAATACATGAAATTAGTACACCACTCCCCCATTCCTTTTTGTTTCTCACCCCTTGTGCATAACTTCTACTATGGTTTTGCTGAAAGCAAAGTTATACTTTATAATCTAGTTTAATATACTTAATATACTGAAGGTTTTTCTCACATTATTTAGGCTTTGGTGTCAAAGAAAGATTAAGGAGGTCTTTTATGATCTAGCAGAGACCATAGTAAAGGTAAAGTGTTTGGCAAAAGTAAAAATAAATAAATATCAGTAGCTTACTTTTCATTGAGTGGCTCTAGCTAGCGCTCTGCTTCCTCCTCTGTCTTTTTCCTTAGTGTGGAAATCACTTCCTTATTCAGCTTTCAGTCCCCATCCTGCTGACCTGGTCCATAAATGAACTTTCAGGGGCCAAGAACGGAAAAAACCCTGCTCCCTACCCAGACCTGTCCCTATTTGGCTGCCTCTCTCTGCAGCTCTGAAACCCCGCCCTGCTCTCTCCTCACACTCATCACAATGTGCTTACATCACATCAATGTTGCCACACCCACTGTTTCTCCTCATTTTTTCTCTGCATCTTCAATGCTCTAATACTTTTTAGAGATAACTTAGGAACCGATGGAAGGGCAGTGCAATGTGTAGCCTGAGACAATGCCTTGCCATTAGTATAACTTTAATTGTCTTACACACAGTGTATAAGGGGGTACCCCAACAGCATATGGATATATATATATATATATATATATATATATATATATATATATATATAGCACTTTATATATTTATATAATTAAAATATATATATATTTTTTTTTAATAATATATATAAATATAAATGTGATAGCTCATACTTTTTATGAAAAGCTGCCTGTATATAACGCTAACTGGATGTAGACAGAGGCTGTTGTGTTCTTCTCGGAATGTTCTTCTTCTCACAAGTGAGACGAGAGGACCTTCAGTCAATTTTGACTGTAGGTCCTATTCACAGACTCTGTCCAAAGTGAGTACTGCTGGAGACATGGACGTGCCCCCCCCCCCCCCCCCCCCCCGACCAGTAAAGAAATCTTCCCACAGTCCCTTTAAATGGGTGACAAAGTTATAGTAAATATTAGGCTAGGAGAGAATGGGAGGCCATTTTAATTATGTGAAGAGTTATGGTAAAGGAGGTGTAGGTCAGGGCGCAGTGAAGGCCAGGCTGGGGAGAGATGACTGAATTTGTAGGTAGCCAATTCTAGGTTGCAGTACCAGCATGGGCCTCTTCACACAAAGTGGAGAATCCCTTTGAAAATGTTAAAAATAACTGGCCCATCTTGTGGGACTCCATTTGATATCAGCTCAGGGTACACAGTTGCCCACAGAACACAATTTAAGATCTCCCAGTATAGGGCATTTTAACTGCAAGTGCAGTATGCTTGTCTAAAAATGAAAGAATATTTGTGGAAATCATATGAATGCAAACCTGCAACATAAGGGGTGGTATTGTGGCAACCAAGCTGCTGGGACACTAATCACATCTGCATGCAATGCAAATGCAGACACTGCAAAAAAGGACAACACCTGAATTTAGGTATGGCACAATTTAGACTTAAACAAATACTCACCTTTTGCCCTGGAGAAAAGTTCTAGTGCAGTCTCCTCCTTATAAAAGGCGCCATACTTTGACACTCTTCACAAAGGTTAAGATACACCCCCCCCTCCGCCTCCAGTCATGAGGGAGCAGTTTTTTTCACTAATTGAAAGGTCTTTAATCACCCATGCTGAGTGCTACTAGCTCACTAGCTCAGCATAGTTGGTCGGAAGCTGGAAGGAAGCAAAAAGACCATAAGAACTACATTGTGTGAAGGGTAAGATGATTCTGACTTTTTATGCTGGTGCTTAAAGAAACCCTTCAAGTCGTTTACTTACATTTAAGGGACAAAGTGCAGAAGCAGTGTCTATACAGAATAAATGCTGCTTGCATTGAAAAATTCTGTTACACTTTGGTTAGCTTGAGTCACCAGCAATCTCATGGACTTTGTTAGAGAGCTCTGAACAACTGATCAGGGAAGTGTTACTGGGCAACTTGGTTCTAGAGACTTCTCTTTATTTAATAAGCTAAAAAAAAGTTATGTTTTGTAGGTGATATACTGTGCAAGTAGCAGTAACACTTTAGGCTTTCATGTGCTGCTACATTAAACAGCTGCTATATGGATAAAATCAAGGTCTTATAGAGCAACACGTTGCCATAAATGTGCCACACAGCTGCCTGGAACTCACGTCATAACTTGCACTATTTGTTACAAAACCTCCTGATGACTTGAGTACATGTATTCTGGGGGCAGCAATACATTATAGGTAATCTGCACCGTTTTCCCATGAGAAATCACAGCATACAGTAGACAGCATGAATATATGGATATGTATGCTGTGTTGTATAAAATATGTTTATACCAAATGTTAAACTCAATCGCATAGTGCGTTATAATATTCGCACTTGCCAGTAAAAAGAGGAAATTTAAACTGGGTGTTTAACATTATTTTTTCTGTTAAATAAACATACTGATAGTAAAATTAAGCAGTTGATAGTGATTTAGAAGTATTGATATAAATGGAGACTTGTACAAGGAGACCTGATATCTCCCACATAAAACCTCTGCATCCTAAAAGCAGGTGAGATGTCCACTGAAATAGACAAGGTGGGTTATTTTTTTATTTTAAATGCCCAATCAGGTACAGGGGTGGGTGTTGGAGTTAAAGTTGGATTTTCTGCGCTCTCACCTTTATGAATATCTCACAATGCTAACAGTAGTTTGTAAAAAAGCTACAAAAATTATAAACTTACCTTTGGGCAAAAATATAAATGTTAAACACAACTTGCCTCTTCTGCAACATGCACAAGACCGTAAATAGATGGCTGTGTGGGAAGTAAGACTTGAGAGTGCCAAAACATAGTCACAAGTCACTTTAGTGGGACCAGTGTTAGTTGTGGAGCACCAAATACCTCCAGCATTGTGCTGATGAGAGGCAACAAGCCAAAAAAAAACATGCGCACAAGTGGAGAGTATGGCTGTGTAATTGGTCTCATCAGAGGCTTGTGGAAGCTTTGGAGATAGCCCAAAGAGACCTAAACAGATGATTTGCATGGCCCTGCCTACCCAACAATAATCATTGTAGTTCTAGCATGCTTATTTTATCCTTAGATAGAGGTGTTTTAGTCTAGCTCACTATATTCAGAATAGCATGGTTCTCTCCCAATGGTGGGCTGGGGAAGAAAATCAAGCTGGATTTTTCTGCTTCAAGGCTATAGCATTGCAGGGGAAGAGCATGGGTAGGGGTGGAAATGGCCACTCTTTAATTGATGGTACTGAAGCTTTAGTATTGTTGGGGAAGATAATTGGAGCAAAGGGTGGGCTTGGCCCCGCACAGTTATAAGGCTCAGGTTAAAGAGGGGCGGCAAAACATGGGTTGGAGTTTCTTGGCAGTGGGGCTGGGTAAGGGGGAGCTATGAGGAAGACTAGGAAGTCTAAGCTAACACAATTGCCTGTTACCCAGTTTTTTGCAAGCAATTTACAAGGGATAACATTTGTGATTGCTATTTTATATGCGATTACCCCAAGATCCCATTGCTGGAGCGTGAAACGAAACGTCCCATTCCACTGGCGATTTCAGGGCAATCGTGGGCACATCTTAATAGGTGAAAGGAACCCAACAGAGGAGCAAAAGGTACCCTACAGAGGAGGAGCAAGCCACTATAGTGGGATACCCATGTTGGGCTTACTATAGTGGGCTAAATGAAATCTAGTTTACTTACTTAACATACTTTTGGCATAGAAGTACAACTTGATAGAAAATTGATATAATATTTGTTAATTTGTTAATAAGAACGTGCAGAAATGTGTTATGGCATGGGGTAAGAAACAGGATGTGTGATGCATTTCCATTTTTCACCAACGCACAATATTTTGAAACTTAATCCGTAGGCTGTATTAAACATTTGAGAGAAAAAAAGGTTTCTCTGTTTCTAGTACTCTACATAAACCAGCAATTAATCACTGTGCACGAGGTAACTGTGTGGGGGGCTTTTATATAAACTACACAGCTGGACTGATAAACATTTCTGTATTGTCACTAATAACCCACAGGAGCATAGCTAATGCAAGTTTAGTTTTAACTTTGGATGTTTATCGAAATTTCTTTAAACTGTTTACATGACAGAGAGCACATTAAATGTCCCCAAACTGTTGGGTAGAGCCATATGGTGAGAAACTGGTCTTCGTTGGAACAGACAGTATGGTTCGCAGCTTTCAAAGAATCTTTAGAACCATGTGTCATATTTATTTATATTAACTTAACTTGTCCATGAGTTGTCTTTTGGGTTTTCAGTAGACCTTAGTTAGGACTATATTATTTAATTAATGGGCTTATTTGTGCAGACCGAGTTCAAAGTAGAGTACATTTTGATGCATAAGACATTAAACCTCACTAACTAATATACAGGTCCTTCTCAAAAAATTAGCATATAGTGCTAAAGTTCATTATTTTCCATAATGAAATGATAAAAATTAAACTTTCATATATTTGAGATTCATTGCACACCAACTGAAATTTTTCAGGTCTTTTTTTGTTTTAATACTGATGATTTTGCCATACAGCTCATGAAAACCCCCAAATCCTATCTCAAAAAATTAGCATATCATGAAAAGGTTCTCTAAACAAGCTATTAACCTAATCATCTGAATCAACTAATTAACTCTAAACACCTGCAAAAGATTCCTGAGGCTTTTAAAAAAGCCCAGCCTGGTTCATTACTCAAAACCGCCATCATGGGTAAGACTGCCGACCTGACTGCTGTCCAGAAGGCCATCATTGACACCCTCAAGCAAGAGGGTAAGACCCAGAAAGAAATTTCTGAACAAATAGGCTGTTCCCAGAGTGCTGTATCAAGGCACCTCAATGGGAAGTCGGTGGGAAGGAAAAAATGTGGCAGAAAACGCTGCACAACGAGAAGAGGTGACCGGACCCTGAGGAAGATTGTGGAGAAGGACCGATTCCAGACCTTGGGGGACCTGCGGAAGCAGTGGACTGAGTCTGGAGACAGACAGAGCCACCGTGCCGCATTCCCAAGGTCAAGCCACTTTTGAACCAGAAACAGCGACAGAAGCGCCTGACCTGGGCTACAGAGAAGCAGCACTGGACTGTTGCTCAGTGGTCCCAAGTACTTTTTTCTGATGAAAGCAAATTTTGCATGTCATTCGGAAATCAAGGTGCCAGAGTCTGGAGGAAGACTGGGGAGAAGGAAATGCCAAAATGCCTGAAGTCCAGTGTCAAGTACCCACAGTCAGTGATGGTCTGGGGTGCCATGTCAGCTGCTGGTGTTGGTCGACTGTGTTTTATAAAGGGCAGGGTCAATGCAGCTAGCTATCAGGAGATTTTGGAGCACTTCATGCTTCCATCGGCTGAAAAGCTTTATGGAGATGAAGTTTGCATTTTTCAGCACGACCTGGCACCTGCTCACAGTGCCAAAACCACTGGTAAATGGTTTACTGACCATGGTATTACTGTGCTCAATTGGCCTGCCAACTCTCCTGACCTGAACCCGATAGAGAATCTGTGGAATATTGTGAAGAGAAAGTTGAGAGACGCAAGACCCAACACTCTGGATGAGCTTAAGGCCGCTATCGAAGCATCATGGGCCTCCATAACACCTCAGCAGCAGTGCCACAGGCTGATTGCCACGCCACGCCGCATTGAAGCAGTCATTTCTGCAAAAGGATTCCCGACCAAGTATTGAGTGCATAACTGAACATCATTATTTGAAGGTTGACTTTTTTTTTTTATTAAAAACACTTTTCTTTTATTGGTCTGATGAAATATGCTAATTTTTTGAGATAGGATTTTGGGGTTTTCATGAGCTGTAGGGCAAAATCATCAGTATTAAAACAAAAAAAGACATGAAAAATTTCAGTTGGTGTGCAATGAATCTCAAATATATGAAAGTTTAATTTTTATCATTTCATTATGGAAAATAATGAACTTTAGCACTATATGCTAATTTTTTGAGAAGGACCTGTATAATACCAGGTCGTGCAAGGCCCAATAAATTTACAAAAGCCTAAACTTACTGGCATTGGAACTGATCTAAAGTCACCTACTCAATGCTTTCATTACAGCCTGACATATACAGATGCCCAGATTGCTAAATTGGCTGCTTACACTTTCTATGTTTTACTTATACCATTGTAACTAGCTGATGCTATGTAAAAATGCCTTATGGAGAGAGAGTCCAAAACACAGCCCTTACCCGGGTTTCTCTAAAGCTGTAATAGCTTTATGGCTATGGAATTATGGCTTTGCTGGAATCAAATATGACAAGGTGACTTTTCCCCCCTGCTACTCTCTAAACAGGAGCAATTTAGCAATTAAAAATGTAAGAAATGAGGTCCTTACCCAGTTGCCAGTCTGGCACACTGATCATGCAGTCTAGTTTCCCCATGGCTCATAAGCCACAGACATATACTCTTCAGCATTAGTCTGGTGATCAGCAAGTGATTCTCTCTAATAAAAAGCACCAGGCCAGTTGGACCCTGATCTCCTCAACAACCACCCTGGTGCCCGTGAGGGGACATTGACAACTTACCTGCCCCCCCATGCTTAAACCCCTTAAACAGCTGACAAAGAAATTACATTTTATCCACAGGGTGTACGGCTGTTAATGACAACTTGTTTACCTGAAGGTTTCCGCAGGGACTTCTTGCTTGATTGTCATCTGGGGTTTATTTCCTTGATCTTCCACTGGTAACTGTGATGTCAAAAGAATACATTGCTGTACACTGCAGTTAGCAAAACCATTTGATTTAATTTTTGTTAATTAATTTTTAAGGTGCTACATTGGGGACAATAGCTCTCTTTTTTATTTTGTCCCTTGTGAATTTCTACCAGTTTAGAAGACAAATCATGACCTGCCAGCCTAGGGGGGTAAGTGAGTTGCTAATGCTCCCTCCCGATTACCCCCCTCCAGGGTACTGGTGGTACAGCTGAACCCAGAGACCATTACTGTTGTCCCAGTGCTATTCCAGGGGTGAAGCTGCCTGCAGGCTTGTGTCAGAAGCTACCGCGCCCTCAAAGCCTTAGGGATACCAGGTTGTATGCATGATTCCCTTGGATAATAGCTCTGACTGGGAGGGCACATCAAGAGTTTTTTTTTGTTAAAAACTGTAGAAACAAAAAGAAAGGGAAGGCATCCTCTGACTAGAAGGAGTATGCACCCGGCCAATAGCAGCAAATAGTTTTTGACTGGAATCAACAATCAGAAGGAGTTGCCAGGATACAGTACAATACACACTGACATGCCACTGTGCTGGATTGGTTGTCCATGAAGTAAGGAAATTATACTGTTTACTGACGCTTACACTTTAAAGGCCATCTGTGACATAAGTAAATTACTGCTGCTACCTCCATTGCATTCCAAATACCTACCTGATCCTCACTGGTTCTCCTTCTAAGAGTACCTTGGGGTGAAGAAGCTGCTGTCAAAGAGAAGGACCTGAAAAGGGTTACAAAGATTTACAAAGAAACAAGGGAGGTACTATTTCTGCCAGAAAATAATTATGAAGGAACATACATTATTATTAAATAATTATTATATAATTATAAAGGATACAGAGATTACATTCAAAATAACCACTATACTCAAGTCCTACTATTTTATCACCAGTCATCTTCAACCTAATTATTAACATTTATATTTGTATCATTGAAATCACTTTTTTATTTTATGTATACCTTAAAATTGTATGTATAACATAGATAGCTGAGGGGTCACAAAACTCGGCTGAGTTCTAGGAGTAATAAACGCATGTCCCTTTGTATGAAAATCGGTAGAGATAAGTAAATTAAAAAGTTAAAGTCCCAGGCCAGAACCTTCTATTTGACTAACCTACAATAGCGTGGTGTGTCAATTGCAAAAGACTGTTTGAAATTTGAATAATGTGATACAACTGAGCTAAGCACACATTATATACAGCAGACAGAAGACTATTAATCAAGAGATGACATTTCCAATTAGAGAGGATAGTGTCCTGCCAAAATCAGATCAAAAGGCCAAGTTAATTATCTATAGCAGACCAGATATGTTTTTGTCGTTATCAGTTTTTAGTGTTTTGTTCATAATAAAACAAAACATTTGACCTGCCAATCTTTTCAGAAATTATAAAAAAAAAAAATTAAGTATATGAACATCTTAATATGTTGGTGAAACAATTCACAGCGGCTGGGTTTTTATAAATACATGCTTTTAGTAGCACAGTAAGTACTGAGGGGACACAACTGGCCACTGGCACGTGCTAACAGTCTGAGATCGGACTATGCTAGAACATTTGCAGTTTCCATTTCTGGCCAAACACTTCTGTATTTCATATGTATCATATTTTCACAATAAATTGCCAATCCACTACTGGTTTTATGATCTACTGCTCATATGTTGAGTCCTGCAATACTCAAGGATGGGTTTGCCCATTGTTTTTGTCCTTCTGCAATAGGATATAGTATTATTGCTCATTTACAGTAATAGCTGCCATTGTCATTCAATCAATATAATCTAGATCTGATTACATCAAGAAAGTTTAAGATCAAAGAGGGTTAAGACCCATAATCAAATCTTTTGTTCTATAGGGTCAAATCAAAATCAGACTGACAGAAACCCGAAAAAAAACACATTTTATATATTTTTAATAAGGAAAGAAAACATTTATGAGCTAGTTTTTCTAGTCTCAGACTGCAACTTTTTTTTGAGGGATGATGTCATCAGTAGGATAACATAAATAACATACCACCCTGACCACAAGTTCATGTACCAGTCAGTCAGAGGGAGCCAACATGTTTACTACATGAGAACACTGTTAAATTGAATACCCCAGAAAAGTACATAAAGGTGGAAAAGAGAGATTGCATGCTGTCATCTCAGTGGCTTTCTACGCTCTCTGCAAGAAATGTAGATGAATATATGTAGATGGATAAACATTGTATAAAAAAATGTAAAACATGAAAACATGTATTGCGTGTAAAAACCCAATTCCTCACGATTACAACGGTATCACATATGTATCGATAGAAACCCATTCCTGTCCAGGAGACCCCCCAAACTGAAAAGAACGCTTTATGGCACTTCCAAATGAAATACAACTAGCACTAACAAAATTAGTGCGGGATCCCCCTCTCCGAGTTGAAATGAGAAAAAAAGTTGTGGGGTCCCCCTAGCCAATAAAGCCGGCCTGGGCACCAGCTATGGGGGCTTGTTGACCAGGATGCAGACGGTGGCCGGGCCTACATGCTAACAGCCTACATAGCCCTCAAATAGCCCTGCAGGTTCTGCTGCACCCCCCTGGGCTTTTGGGGATGCAGGTAATGGGCCAAAGGGTTATGTCAAGTCAGACCAGTTCACAAAAAAACACACAGACACAGCAAAAAACACTGATCGCCATGTCCCTTCCACTCACTGCCAGAAGGAAGTGATCGTCGAAAATGTGAAAGAATGGGTAAGGAAGAATGAGACATAATTTTCAGTCCAGCCTTGAAACCCATTGAGAATCTTTGGGATATGCGGGAGAAGACTTTGTGCAGCGGTCTAAATCTCTAATTGTCATTACAAGATCTTGGGGAAAAATTAATGCAACTCTGGACAGAAATAAATGTTGTCACATTGCAGAAGCTTGTGGAAAAGATGCCAGAGTAAAGGCATGCTGTAATTAAAGCTGCAACTAAATATTAGCTATAATACTTTTATTTGACCAGGCAGTGTACTTTTTGACTAGGATAGATGATTATTGGCATTGCTGCCAAGTCATTTCATGTGTGATTATTTGCTTAAATCTCTCACCTTAACCTGTGACACCAAACTACAAAAAAAGTGAATAGAATCACCTTTTAAAAAGTTTTTTGTTTGATATGTTGAAATCACTATTAAGAAAATTTCAGCAACAGGAACAAACTTGTCCATTTTATAAGAGTGAAGATTCATAGATGGTTTTTATTTCGTGACAGCTGATTACACACTTGAAATACTGCGGAGCTATGACGTTAATATGTGGTGGGTTTGGCATCAACACTATTTTCCCCTTTACTGATGCTGGAGCGATGTTATTAGCAGGCACAGCAGTTACTCCGATATTATCACAAATAAGTAGTTTCTTTGATGTTACAGAGGGCATTGGAATCACTTGAGATGTCAACCCATTCAATTTCGTTTTTTTATCTGCAATTTGTAAAGATTATGGGTTGAAAAAGGCATTTACAGTAGAGCGAGTGCCTTCAGTGTGCATCATAGAAGACTATGGAGAAGTGACTTCCCTTCAAAGGCTAGCATTATTACTGTTATTACTTTACCAGCAGGAGAAATACATGAAAGAATGGGTTTCAGTTATTCAGAACAACTCCTCTTGTTTGTGTTATTTTGGTTTACTGGAAGCTTTATAAAAGAACAGCTTGATGGACAAGTGGATGGATCTTGGATGAGCATGCTGATAAACCTTCCAATGACCCCAAGCCCCTTCCTTTACTAGTACAATATGGGTAGCTCCAGACACACAGTGCAGAGTGAGGGCTTCTGACACACTAGGCGAGAGATTAGTAAGAGTAGTTAGACTACCAAAGCTAGAGTCAATCTGTTGGCTCAGGATCAGCTCATCAGCTCAGGCTGACAGTATGGCTTCTCTACATGTGGCAACTCATAAAAAAACACCATATTTGTCCGTAGCACTGTATAATAAAAATGCATAATTACAGTACATTGAACATACTGCACATAGATTATTAGCAAGTATGAAGCAACTTTCTGCTCTTACAACTTATAGTCTAGGAGGTATATTCATGGTTGACACTAAATATTTGAAAGTCAATGGGGTTGATTCAGAGCCAGGTGAGAAAACTTTCACTTTCAATGTCTGCCAGGTGTACATTTTCACCTGGGTCTGAATCAGCTCCAAAGTTTTTGACCACTTTTTGAAATATTTGCCCCTGAAGTCCCTGGAGGCCTTTTTATAATTGATGTAAATAAGAACATCCATAAAAGATATGGAGACAACATAAAAGATAGAGACAACAATGTATTTTAAAGTAGAATTTTTTGAGTATAAGCTCAAATTTTTAACAAAGAAAAAGTCTTCTCTTTTGTGCTTTTCTTAAACCGGATCTTCAGCATGATTTAATGAAAAGCCCAAACCCTTATAAAACTATTGCCCAGCATCTAAAATTAATATATTTTAAGTTTTTAGTCACTTACTTATTATTCTTTCCCCCACCGGGCTGCAACTCTGTTCAGGACACTAGGATACGGGTGCCGCCATCTTGACTCAGAAGCATCAAACATACTGAGGAGAGCGGGATAAAGTACAGGGGGCGGGGTTATAGCTGTGCTTTCCACAGACAGAGCAGAGCTGGGGTCAAGGAAAAAACAGCAATGCCAGAATGCAAAGCGACACAGTCAGAAGACACTTTCTGTTTGCAGGCTGCCTGAAGCTCCCTGAGCCACCATCTTGGATGTTTAAAGGCTGTTTAATGTGAGCAATCTATATGTACAGGGTATGGGATACATATAAGATATGCTTTTATTCAGGTTGAAGGTCCGCTTTAAGGATGTGTAACCAGCAGTCATTGGAGTCGAGTTTCCAAACCCTGCCCTCAACTACCAGTGCATGTCATGTGTTGTGGCTCTCAGAACAGGTACATAGACCGATGCAGTTGCAGTACTATAAGGCCTCCTATGTGGAGATCCACAAAACATGACCAATTGGTAGATCTTGACAGGGTTCCAAAAGAATGCATAGAGTAGAGTAGAGGTATTGCTGTTAGTTCAAGAGATGTAAGCCAAACTGGTTAAGATTATGATGATAAATAATGTTGCCCTGGGAGGCTACAAAAGCATGTGCCTATACAATCCATAAATGTTTCATGTCCCATTCCCTTTGACTGACATAACATAGGGACATTTGTTGATAACATCCTTAAAAAGACAGTCAAGGCCAAAGAAACCCTTGTGGTTCATGGGAGCAGCCATTACCTGCAGCTGCTGCCTCATTATCCTCTATTGGGTGTATGAGACAAAGCAACCCCCCCCTTCTCCTCTCAATATAAGTTAATGGGGTGGCATGCCACAATAATCCCATCATGGCTGCTACAATGAACCACAAGAGTTATTTAGACTGGACTGTCCCTTTAATACATAACCTACAACAGTGATTAAGTGCAGTCTGAGGGTCAAACCGCAATACAGCTACTGAACAATGCAACTAAAATCACAGGGATTGTACATGCACTTGAAAAGTATATATTTCTCTAATGGCCTATTCATCTACTATCAAGTTTTCCTGATCCACAGAGGAATAAAGTAACTATCTACTCAACTAAAAGTCTGGCTGAACACCATGAACACAGGAGACAAGGGTTTGAGACATCACACCATACAACTGAAAACATTTGCTTTCATCTAATAATTGACATGATATTTTTGCGTGTCTATGTTTAGGAATGGGATCATAAAGTCATGTATGCCTAGGGCCAGAAAAGTAAATTTGATTTCCAGAAGGTATTGTTATAAAGAGGATGTCCTGAATGTAAGCACGGGTGCATGGGAAGCATTGCCCTTCCCCCAATTAGTAATCAACTACTCAGACAGCAACACCTTTCAGGGATTACAACCTGCCATGAAAGGGTTAAGTTATCTGTCCCCCAAGATCTTAGGCCTTGTGGCCTGTGCACTAAGTTATGGCTCTACATGGGTTGATACGAGGGATTGCCAAGGAAGACTGGCCAACCTACCTCCAATATATTGAAAAATCAATAGTGTTTAGCAAGTGTTCCCAAAGGACAATTCTTTGGCAAAATCCTTTTATGAATACAGTACAGTATGGTTCAATTTCTTTTGTCTGTGTTAATCAGTTCACAGACAAAAATGCTACTTCCTGACCTGAAAAATATCCCTATATTCCTGTATATACTATTTGGTAATTTAAAGGGATTTTTCATGCAAAAGGTTAAAACAAATAATCAGCAGCTTACTTTGCCAAGTATTCCTTCATAACTGTGCCTCCTCTCAGCTCGGCATGGTGAATGAGGGAATACACTTCCTCATCTGACCCTCCAGCACCATCCTGCCAATGTGGACCACCAATAATAGCTTGAGGTGCTAGTCCAGACCACACCTCCTTTGTATTGATAGCACTCTCTGAGCTGACATTCAAGCCCAGCTAACCCCCTCCCAACCCCCCACAGCCCAGCCTCCTCCTAGCAAGCATTCTTGCTTCCAGTGTTGACATTATGCTGATTATTATGCTGCATCGCGGCTTTGAGGGCATGTCTGCATGCTTCATACAAGAAATTGTAAGGTAAAACTGTATTGATATCTCCGCCATTTCTTCTTCAATTCTTTAATTTAAAAACTGAAAATAGTGTAGGACATTGCAAAACGCAGCCCAACACAATGGTTTAATAGGCTTTGCCTGAAATATCACTTTAACTAATACATAGATGGTAGTGGTAGATGGTATTACTTTTGTCCTGCAGTCATACAGTATATAGATTCCTTAAGCAAATTGATCTGATACCCATTGATTGACTATAGTTCCATCTTTTTATGTACCTATGGTGTAAATCATTATTTTTGGCAAATCATAGCAGTTCTAAGAAACCAGACAAAAATATAGGCACCGTAGTTTTCATAGTGTCTGCCTGATTTCTTTGTATGTGGGAAAAGTACCTAAATCTCTCACCTTCTCATCACAAATTGTCCTTCATCAATTTACCTGTGTGAAGCGAGTCCTTTGACATACAGTATAATGGTATTAAAGCGCTTCTTGATGGAAAGTCAAGGGCAGTGTGTAAAAAATGCTTACTCTGTACAAGTTGCAGCCTTGAGGTTCCAGCTCAATTACTACAAAAAATGGAAAAGAAAAAATAGAAAATCAAATTGATTGGAAAAGGAACAGCGTCATTAAGCATATCTGTTCTGGTTCCTGTGCACCTAATGACAACATGATTAAAGTCCCTGTCCAGGCACACTATGTTGCACCCCCCCCCCCCATCTACTGTGAGAGCAGTGTTTAATTTGCCATGTATAAGCATTTTTAGATATTAACTTCTAATGAGATTCCTTATGTTTTCTAAGCCTTTGGCGTTGCTTCCATTCCGGAGCATTGCTCATGACAGGCAGTGTGAGCGTCGCAGCTTGATGAGTCATGCACGAGTCCTGCAGCGGTTGGAGTCAGTAGCACGCCCATTTTGTCTTTCTAGCTTGCTCATGCTGGGAGCAGCCATGTGACCACATTTGTGTGTTGTCATGGAGGGATGGAAAGAAAAGTACGGCAAACTTTGGAGACCTGCTACAACATCTAAAGCCAGCTGCAGATGAAGGAGAGACACAGGCTTCAGGTGAGCTGCCTTATTATTGCCGTTGCCTGGACTGTTCCAGTAAGGTAAAGCATAAACATGGTCACATTAAGGTGAATCAATAACCCCCGCGGCCATGCTGGAATATAAAAGATTCTAGGGCTGGCTGCTAGCCTGCCCCTGGTATATCCTATACCGGATGCCCCACTCTGTGAAACCTCCCAGGGCACCGATAACCTTACCTGATCCCGGCAGGGCCCACAACATAACCGACTTCCCTGGCTTGTGCGCTCCCTGTGCCCAGTCATTAAGATAGGCCACACAGGAGTGTGCACTCCACAGGAGAGCCAGGGATGCAGGCACTGGCACAAAGTTCAAATCAGCGGCTTTATGCCCCGCATTAATATGGATGAGCATCTGCGCATGCGCCGTGGGAATGATGGAATGGTGAGTGAAAGTGGACAATCTGGGGGGGTTTCACACATAAGGATAGTCAAATTCCTGGTGATTGGTTCACTTTATGTAAGCTACATGGCAGTTATTACGGCAATTAAATGCAGTGTTGATAGTCTAATTAAAGCTGAAAAAAACTGGGACTTTGACTATCCCGAGTTTTATTCCCTGCTCTGGGAGCATCCTGAATTAAAATACCCCAATGTGTGAAACCCGAAGATCACCCAGAACAATGCACCTCTTCCAGGTCCTACAGCACATGCGAGGGCTTTCATCCAATCAGAGACGTTTGCCAGCAGAGCTTTGGTAATTGGGAGCGCAGCAGGCACCTATCCGCGGCCTATCTGAATGGAGAGCCCTCACAGCCCGAAGATGCTTATGCATGTGCGACAGTTCAATGTTTCACATTTCGGCATCACGCAGGGCACCTTTCTTAATGATACATAAAAAGGTTTTTATGTTTTCTTGAGAAAGGGGCCCTGCAGGACCCCAAAACGTGGCGTTGGACTGTCTCACATGCATATGGTGATTTTAATATATTTATCTTCAACTTTGGAGTGCTGGCTCTTCTCTTGAATTCCTGTCTATGTCGGTGCTTCCACAGGGCTTATCAATGGATCATTTGAAATAAAGGTGCGGTTATGATATAGAGTCTAAATCATGTCTAAATCAGTGAGGGAGCCGGGAGCAGGTGAGTATTGTGGTGCCTGGGGGGTTTCACACAGTGGGGCATTCCAAACTGGGATGCCTCAGGGCAAGGCCAGCTTCTTTTAGATTCCAGGGCTGTGCTGCGAGGGTTTTGTTCTGCTCTCAGCTACACATACTCATTATCTATGAGCACAATCATGATCTATTGTCTATATAGATCATATGTTTTTTATTTGGATCAGGGCATAAAAAATATACAGGTATGTTTCCCACATATACTCGATGTGACAAATATGACCTTTCTTGTGTAATCTGTAATACTTCCTGTTACTGTTTACATTATAGAGTGGATTCTTTGCAGGCTACACATTCAACCAGCCTAAAGAATGGCAGTAATATCCTTCAAACTGCCAATGGAAAACACTAGAGGGCACTCATCATCCCACACTGGCTCTCTTTACAATTAAAAATAACACTCTTAATCGTAAACTATTGGACCGCTTGCTCCCATAATAAAGGAATCAAACATAATATTTACATGAACTGTGATAGATGCAAAGTTGCATATATGTATATTAGTCAAATTTAATGAGAAGAGATTGGTGGGTAATATTAAATACATGTAAATACCACCTTTTATTTCTACAATAATCTTGACCATGCTGTCCACCAGTAGCAGTTATATCATTTTAGCTATCCTAGGTTTTAAAAAAAGGCTTCTGGATAGCTAAAATATGTCCCTTAGGGGGATTAGGATTTTGGGTGCCCTGCAGTTGTTTCAAAACCCACACCCCAAAGCTTAGGATGCTGTGCAAAATGTAAAGAAAAAACAAGAATGCCATAATCTGGGAATGTTTTATTCACAATAGAACACAAATGAGTAAAACTTTTTTTTTCCAATGCATGGCACGGCCTGCTTCACGAAGTCATTACATATGGGATATTCCGCCACAAGGTGGCGCAGTGCACTGCAGAAGAGTTGTGGCTCCTCCCGGTACCATATAAAAATGGAATTACCATAGACTTCTCCAGTGTTCTCTCTGCAGTGATTTCTGCGAAGATAGAAGATGGCTCTCTATATTGCGCAGGTGAGCAGGGCAAACAAGCCTGCGGCCCTGCATGGCTATTTCCACCCGCTTCCGTACCCTCTGTGCCTCCCATCCTCGGCTGACGGATCGGGTGAAGTAGAGGAACACTAGTGTCAAGTGCTCGAGGAGCGCTGCTCCAAGCCGCAGACCCTGTACCACAAAGGGTAGCCGGCCATAGGCATTATGGTAAGCCTGTTAGGGATGCAGAGTTCCTGCCCTAACTTCTGAGGGGGTGAGTGTTTTGGGGTTACTCGTTCTGCGTTTGGGCCCCCCCCCGTCCCTGGCCTGGCCCTCGCCGCCGCTCGCCTGCCTTACTCGCCCCCTCCGGGGGGGGGGGGGGGGGGAATTGGTTGCGGCGAGGGTGCCTTGGCTGTGTGTTCGCAGGGTTTTTTCCGGTGTTTTTCACTGTTTTTAGCCGCTTCGCTGCTTTGTACTACGCTCCGCGGCGGGCGTTTTTTCTTACTGTGATGACGCTGGCGAAGGTCACGTGAGAGCCGATTTCGCGCTCTTGGTGGGGGGCGGAGCCGGTGGATGACGCGTATCGCGCCGTCCGCCCGTGGCCCGTCCCTCAAGGTTCCTCTGCCGGCGCCATTTTGATTCTGCTGCTCGCTGGGGCTCTTCTCATCCTGGAGCTGCGGCTGTGATCCTGGTCTGCTTGTCGCTTCCTCCTGTGGTCTGGCGGTTGGTGCCCTTGTCCTACTTGGTCCGTGAGTCCCCCTCAGGGGTTTTCTGGTAGCTTTTGGGCATGTGCTGTGGGATACTTATGTGTCTTTATTTATGTCTTTCAGGTGGGACAACTGTGGGTTGTGGTTTCTCCCGGTCCTATCCATTACCATCCCTCATCTTCCCTTTCTGGCTTCTGGGGGCATCCCTTGGGGGGCATCCCAGTGGCTTTTTCTCAGCCTTTACCCTGTGCTGGCCTATTGCGCCTGTGTTAATCACCATATGGAGGCTTCTGGGGATAACGTGCTTGAGGGTCCTTCGGGACTATCCCGGCTGTGTACCATGTGTGGGGTATCCCCTGTGAGTGACAGTGTCAGGGTGTGCGTGCCGTGCGCCCAAAGTGTGCTTGCGCTCCAGTCTGGGCTGCCCGCTTCACTTCCCAGCTCTGCGCCCCCCTCGGCATCACCTACCCCCCGCGCCTGCATTTAGCCCCCAGTGAGGGGGATATTGGCAGGGGGTCACAGTCTGATCTGGCACAGCGTGTGGCCAGCATTGAAAGGCAACTTGCTAGGCCTGTTCCACGTAAGGCCTCTAGTAAGAAGCGGCACCTGGCTCCCACGCCTGCCTGGTTTGCTGAGGAGCATGAGGAAATTGATCTTTTTGATGACCGTTACTCCCTAGAGGAGGGGGAGCTTTTCCCCGGCTCTGATTCCTTTGGGGACCAGCAGGTGGGCTGCGACAGTGATCCTGGGTCTGAGTCTGAGGATTCCTGGTTCCCTGAGGACACTGCTAATCTGTTGTCTCACACTTTTGAAATCTTGCACATTGTCCCCCCTGAGGTGGCTAAGAGGAAACAGGGTGAGCTTTTTTGTCCTGTTAAGCAGTGTATGGAGTTCCCTGAGCAGAGTCATTTCACTAATTTGGTGCTCAAGGAGTGGGAACGTCCTAGTAGTTTGCCCGCGGTACCCAAAGGGTTGGATAAGAGGTATCCCTTTCCTGCTGATCTGGTTAAGCCATGGTCGGGTCCCCCCGAGGTGGACGCTCCTGTTCTAGGGCTGTCGAATACCTTAGTCATGCCTTCCCCTGACACTACTACACTGCGGGACAGCGAGGACCGGCGTATGGATCAGCTGGCCTGCCATGCTTTTACATTTGTGGGGGCTGGGCTGCGTCCGGCCTGTGCCTCTGCCATAACAGCTATTGCTCTTAAGAGACTGATCAAGCGTCTCCTTGATGGCGCTACAGCTGGTAGGGAGGAGTATAGGCCATTTGCTTTGCTCTGAATTTGTTGCCTTTATCCTTACTGCCATGGATGATATGGTACGGCTGAGTAGTAGGGCCTCTGCCCTTTTGGTGGCTATGCGCCGCTCTGTTTGGGAACGTCAGTGGGCAGCTGACGCTGCTGCTAAGAAGGCTCTTACTGGGCTCCCCTTTGTGGGGCTGCGGCTCTTTGGTGAGTGTCTGGATGTTTTAGCCAAGGATGGTAGGCTGCCTCAGCGTAGGAGGCAGCCTCGGCCTTTTTGGGGGCCCTCTGCTTCCTTCTCCTCCTTTCATGGCCCTAGAGGAGGTCGAGGCCCCCTCTTTTCAGGTATTCGCAGGGGTTCTTGGGGCCGTGGTAGATCCCGTGGTCGTCCCAGGCTCTCATGGGAACCCAAGCCCAAACCTTCTCCCAAGCCCCCTCAGGCATGAGGAGGCGCCCTCACCCATCCGGGTGGGGGGACGGCTTCGGCTCTTTGCTCATGTCTGGAGGCTACACGTCTCAGTGGATTCAGGAGGAGGTTTCCTCCGGTTACAAGATAGAGTTTGCAGCCTGGCCGCCCCCAGATTCTTCAGATCCCGGATGTCTCACAACCCTCTGTCAGCTCAGGGGTTGCGCCTTGCGGTTCATCGTCTGTTGGAGTCAGGAGTCATTTGCCTGGTGCCTCCCCAGGAACGGGGTCAGGGTTTCTACTCTGGTCCTTGAGGCCCATCCTGGACCTGAAGGGTGTCAACAGGTTTGTCAGGTTCAAGCATTTTCGCATGGAGACCCTTCGCTCGGCTGTCAGTACCCTGCGCCCGGGAGGAAGACCCTGCGCTACAGGAGGAAGAAAATTATGGCATTTGTTTCCTCTATTATTCCGGTAGTATTTTCTGTTATATGATTTAAAATCACTTTAGTATCCTAAATATATGAAATGGTCTACAAAGAAATATAATTGTGTCTGTAGATGTGCTGCTTTCCAATGTAAAATTCTGAACATTGCAACAGGAATCCAATTTCACTAGCTGCAGACACTATGGCCAGTTAGATATTACTGGGTTATGTCTGCCCACAAATTAGATTTGGAGGAATTGGACACCTGACAAAGCTGTACCACCTCTGGATTATATAACCCTGCCTCAGGAAGTGCCTTAGTTATTAGCAACCAGTACAAATCAAGTCTAATCACAATCTAATCACACAATCAACTTCACATGCGGAAATCAGTCTGTTGATTGTTATTTTGTGAAATATTGTAATATTCCCATTTTCTTATTTTGCTGTGAGGAGTGTTGAATTGTGAATTCATCAGACCTTAAAATTCCCTGGAAAAAGATAGCAGGAAAGGTATTTGTTTACTAACACTTTCTCCTAAGGTGCCTTCCAATGATAGATTAATGCTGCAGGTGTAGTTTTGGATTTAGGCCTGTTGATAGAAATTCTATGGTTTAACCCTTAGTTTTTAACTATGGTTTATTCCAAACTTACTTAAACAGCCTAAACATTTTTCTTCACCCGATATATGCATTTTTAATTAGGCAGCTGCAATGGGAAGATGTGTTACAGAAATCATTAATTTAGGAGTAAGCATCAGGGTTCTTAGTCAGCTTGCACAATTGGATGAGTGTTTCAAAGATGTATGATGGGGGGGGGGGGGGACATCAAGTTCTAATCATATTCAGGCCTTTCTAGCATATTCATGCTGTTTTTCATTTATCCGTTCCCCCAGTAAAATCTAGCAAGACTTACATTGATCTCCTTGATCCTTGTTAGAAAAGGCACCGTTACTAAGGAGATTCAGTTAAACCTTAAAATGTTCCATGTGGTTAGTTTTTTCTTAAAGTGGACCAACACTCCCGGGCCGATCACCTTCCTCCCCGCGGGACATCCAAGATCGGGATGTCCCGCGGGGTGAAACCCCCCCAAACACCCCAAACCCCTTACCTTATCTTCGGCGGCGGCGACCCCCTCTAGGCGTGCGCGCGCCCGCGCCGGCCGTCTGCGAATGGACGGCGCGGGCGCGCGCGCGTCAAGAGGGACGCGCGGGAGGCGGCGGCGGAGGAGCCACTTGTCCGCGGCTGTCAGATTCCATGTCCGTCGGCGCTGGGAGCGGGGAGAGGTGAGTTTTTCGGGGGGGTTTCACACAGCGGGGCACCCCGATCGGGGGTGCCCCACCGAAGTGGACCAAGACCCAGGATAGTCAAAATCCTGGGTGTTGGTCCACTTTAATAATTAGTTAAAAGGGGTATAGGTTTTTTGGAAGCAATCTGTCAGGTTGGCTAAAGTATTGGTGCCCGTGTGAGCTATAAGGTTTTGATTTAAAAAAATAGTGTGGAAAAAGTGTTCCAAAGGTTTCGAGAGGTGGGGTTATGTACTACATAGACACAACAGTTTTGTCAAGTGTCCAATTTTTTTCTAATTGGTGGATATACCCCAACAATTCTGGCCATTACATTTCCCATAGAACAATAAGGAAAGCAGTAGTAACATTAGGAATGTATATATGTACTAATATTGCAAAGCCTCAGATTATGTATCTTTAATTCACCTGCCATGCTGCTCCTAATGGTCACCCGTTCCTCTGCCTGCCAAATGTTTAACATCCCTAATCCTACCTGTATCCTACATTCTTTATCCATTTAAAAATACTGTTCGATAACACTATATTCACAATATTTACTGTAGAGAAATAATAAATCTACCTGTAAATATGTTTAGCTCTTACTTATTCTGGCAAGATTATTGCTATCATTTTAAATATGTTTACCTTGTTTCACATTTTCCCTATTCTTTAGATCAGCACCCCCTAACCTTTCTTACCTTAAAAGCTTCATTCAGCAGGGAGGGCCAAGAGCCGCATTTCGATCCAGTTTGGTGTCTATAATGACTCTGACTGGTTTAGTCACCATACATACTATATGAATACCGTATAAATAGTTTTACAGTGGCACAGAATATTATAGCATAATACAGATCAGGGGTTCCAACCAGTGGTACATGTACCAGTGGTGGTATGTACGTAGTGGTATGTCATATCAGGTGGTATGTACCCCCAACCAGATCAGCTGTCATCTATACTTTCGCCAAGCCTGATTCATAAATACAAAAATACTCAAAGAATTGATGGAAACGTATACGTTTCTGTGCATACCATGAACTTTAAATGGTTTATCTGTCCATTTTTAACAGCTTTAGGTGACTGACAACCCCACACACAGGCGATACTTGACACAAATAATAAATAGAAACTGGCACTTGATGAGATGAAGATGTTAGGAATCCCTGGTATAGATCAATAAAAAGTAATTCAGCGTACTTTTACCATTATAATTTAGTATAAATGAAAAAAAAATAATATTGCTACAACTAATAGTGATAATATCAATAATAGCTGTTTATTATTTATACAGATGTCTTAGTTATGTTGCTGATATTTTTGATACGTTAATTGTAATTATTGCTATATTTAGATTAGATTATTGATCAGCATGTAAGTCATTTGCACACAAGGGAGTTTAACCCTTTAACCGCCAGCCTACCTTGAGATTTTGTCACCCTTTGTTGCCAGATTATTTTGCACTATTTTGCGCTCCTCATGTTCAACTGTGATTTTTGAAGGGATTTCCAGGGATTTCCCAGGAAAGTGATATATTGTTTTTTTTCAGCAGAGCCTGGGGTTTAACATGAAATGTCTTGTTTGTCAAGTGTATTCTCAATATTTTTGGGTGAAAATTGTGCCAAAAAATTAAAAAAAAACTATTTTTTACAATTTTTAGTTTATAATAAAAAATGTAAGTTTGTCAATAGAATCCTGGTTACAGCGGTACCACATATGTATAGGTAGACACCCTTTCCTGCCCAGAAGACTCCCCCAAACTGAAACAACGCTTTAGGAGATTTTCAGATAAAATACAACTATGCTATGCAATATGCGCACCTTGCAGTTTTTCAAGAAAAACAACCCTTTACATTTGAAATACCCCCACAAACTATATATTCTCTGGAAGTATACACCTCAAGCTTTCTAGGTGTACCAGGCTTGTTGACATAGGTGCAGTTTTCTGGAAGTAATCCCTCAATGTATTCTTTGGTTGCACAGGGTTTCCCTAAAAATGAATAAAAAAGCAGAATCAAAACCACATTTTCCTAAAAAAAACTATATGCAAACCAGAAAAAAACAGAAAATCTGAAAAAGCAACATCCCTCAAACAGAACAATACCCAACATGCATAGGTTCTGTCAAGGAAAGAGTTGCCAAACACACCAAAGTAAAGCTTGCGCATAACGGTCATTTTACTTCAAAATTTCAGCTCTGCAGACAAAGTGTGCACCTTGTGCTTTTTCTGCCAAACCAACCCTTTACATTTGGAATATCCCCCATAAACCATATATTCCCTGAAAGTACACATGTTAAGCTTTCTAAGCGTACCCAGATTGTTGTAGTGGGCTCATCTTTCTGGAAGTAATATCTCGAAGAATTCTTAGGTTGCACAGGGTTTCACCAAAAAATTTATAAAATACATGGACCCCTTATCAGTTCACAAAGGGTTAAAAGTAAAAAAAAAACACAGAGACACACTTTTGAAAAATATCTTTATTAAAAAAAAAAAATGTTTTTTAATATTTTTTTTAATACTTACCTCCCATCCATCCCTGTGTCCCACGCTGATCACTTAGGCTTCTGCTCTCCTGCTGCTGCTGGAAGCCTTTTATACCTACTGGGTTACAGGTAACATAGGGTTAATTAAAAAAAAATGACATAGGGTCCCCCCTCCCAGGTTAAAACCCTTAAAAATCAAAAAAAAATGGCGTGAGGTCCCCCCTACCCAGCGTAACCAGCCTGTGACCAGCTATGGGGGCTTGTAGAACAGGGTGCAGGGGCAAGCTTAAGTGGCTCCTGGCCCTGCCGGCTACAAGCCGTCATAGCCTAGGGCCACGGCTCTTCTTCCCCCCCCTGGGCTTTGGGGAGGCAGGTAATTTGGGGGGCCAGGGGTTAATGGCAAGTCACCCGCTAGTTGCAGGTGACTTGCCAGACCCCCGAGCCTTGTGAACTGGTATAAGGGATCTCATGGACCCCTTACCAGTTCACAAAGGGTTAACAATAAAAAAACAGACACACACACTTTTCAAAATAAGTTTATAAAAAAAAAACATTTTTTTTACTTTACTCACCTCCGATCTTCATCTCCTGTGTCCCGCGGTGATCTGATGTCAGTGACGGCTGGGCAGAGAAGGGGGGAGCCAGGCGATCAGAGGATCGCCTACCTCCCTCCTTCTTTGTCCAGCCGTCACTGGCATCTGAGCTGAACTGCCGGGTGCCCCGATGACACCCGGCGGTGACGTCACCGGCCCCGCCTCCGAAGGGGCGGGGCTAGAATCCAAGATGGCGGCTGCCATCGGAGCTCCGGAGGGAGGAGGGCTGTTATGTCCCCTCCCAGAAGATGGAAGAGCGGGGGGGTGATCGGAGCCCACCCCCGCCCCGTGAAGAGGAGAGCCGGCGGGAGCCATCGGGCATGAAGGTAAGTAACTGTCATTTTTTTTTGCAGGCAATCCCGGCGGCTGCTGAAACGAGGGGGCACCCTATTTTCGGCACTCCCCTGCAGCCGGAGGAGCCCCAATGGGCGATCAGAGCCCCTCTGGCTCAAGAGGAGACCCGGCCAGATCGAACGAGGGGTCAGGTAAGTAACTTTTTTTTTACTTTTTATTCTGTAAGTGGGGAAAATCAGGCACGTAAAATTTACGTGGCTGGCGGTTAACTGCAGGGGAGGCAGCCACGTAAATTTTACGTGGATGGCGTTTAAAGGGTTAAAAACAGTAAAACACAAAAAAATGAAAATAGCTTTTATTAAAGCAGTTGCAATAAAAAAGTAATCATTTTATATATTCTGGCAAGTGGCTCAGGGAATAACTTAAATACCTTTGCTCTTGTCTGGCTTTTATGGTAATTTTGACTGGTTGACTACAATCATTTTTCTTCTGGAAAAGCAGCCAATCAGTCCTTGATTTTCTCAAACTTTAAGTCAATGAATAGATTGCACTTTCAGTTTCGTATCTCTTCCACAGTCCCTTACAAAAGGATATCTCAGATCTTATAAAAGATAGAACACGCAAAAGAACTTCTAGCTTCAATTCTGGTCATCTACAAGGGACAATTGGCAAGGCAGCTGGCTAAGCAAATTGTTGACCTGCAGAATTATTCAGGAAGATTGATGGCTTCTGTCCCCTATTATTGTTCAGCAAAGCATTCAACTAGTCTTTTGTTGTATTGAAAACATTTTGTTTAGCTCTTATGTAGTGTCTTATCTATAAGATGGAATCTGTAAAGTTAACTTGTGACACTGGGAAATGCAGTGTTGCTAATCAATTGTTTGGAATGTAAGGGAGGAGTGAATGGGAAGTTCATTAAAAAGGAAAGTCTACAAGCGCTGCTGCTTTGTGTAAGAGGTGTATCGGCATCCACATCATCATCACCATTCAATAAGTATTCTGTAAGATGTTTCGTGCAAATTAACTTCGTTTGCTTTCAATTGCACTCTAGGTTGCATGCATTTATTCAATATCCCAACAATTAAATGTATAAAGTACTAAAAAGAAAAACTTTTGTTAATAAAATGTGCCTGTACAGTTCCAGAAGAGTTTAAAGGTGCATATAAACAAAAGAGTGAAAAAAAAACAGAATGCCATGGATTTACTCCAAAACATTAAGGGCCTGATTTACGAAGTTTGGCGCATTGCTCTATTTTAAATGGCGATATGCTTGTCATGCACATTTTGTGGTGGTATGCTGGTTTTGCAGCCCTCCGAATAGTGCTCAATGCTAAGTTACGTTTTTAGGGAGATCTGGGGGGTTTCACCCAGCGGGGCATCCCAAATCAGGGATGAGGACAGAAACTCGGTACTGAAAATCTCCAGTTTTGGTTCACTTTAAAATGGCACTTACATAGGCAATGCCAGTGTGTGCTGACATCAGCTTCATAGCTTTATTAAAGGCAAACAGAAGGAAAAGGCAATTGTTAGGCCATTGTGTTGGGCTACGTTTGGCACTGTCCTAAACTGTTTCCAGTTTTAAATTGTAGAAGAAATGGCTGAGATATCAAGGTTTACAGTTTTACCATATGATTTATCTTTTAAAATATTTGGTCCTGAGGAAGTGACGCGTTGTTTGACGTCACGTAACGCGTAGACGGGCGGGGCAGTGGGCAGGTGGTCGTCTCAGCATGTGAGTTTACTTTCTCTTTTGGATGGGGATTGTTTCTTTGGTTTCCCCCCTGGCTTTGTGTTCACTTTTTGAGCCTCACAGTTGTATATAGTTTGCAGGGCTATATGGCCCTACATACATTTGTTTTATTTATATTACTTACTAGATTCAATTGCACTATTATGTAGGACTATTAATTAGAGGATAGGTTGTAGGCTAGTTTGCACACAGCACGTATGCACTTTATACTCCAGCCAGGATTGATGTATATGAATTTGGACCATTTTAGATTTGTACTACCGCCCCCACTGCCCCTGCAAGTTTTCCCTTCCTATTGTAGACATTTTGTCTTATATGTTTTTTAGCAATGTTTAGTGTATGTCTTTTCTATTAATAAAGTGATTTACATTTTTACTAAATAACGGTGGTGCCATAACTTGTAGGGTGCGTGGGTAAGGAGTGGGACCTCCCTTAATAGAGTTTCTAGTATTTAAAATATTTAGGCGTGGTCCTTGGCTCTGTGATGCCGCATAATAATCAGCAGTATGGGTGCGGTCTATAGGTCAGGCATTCTCATCACCTTGGCTGTTCTCCCGCTTTCTCAGTGTCCGCAGTCTGATGATGTATATCTTTATACCACCAGCTTAGCCCTATGATTGGTGGTCTATGGCAAATAAATTCAGGGGCTGTGCCACTACTCTTTGCCTTGTTTCTATTTTCAGGAGCAGCTGCCATGATGAGTCCCTTTAATATTTATGCAAATGGAATAGCAGGCACACATAACTTATGAAAACATTTATTTTATAGCTGACAAACAATTTAATTACAAAAACAATAATGTTATAAATACTACATGAGACAAACCTAATAATAATTTACATATTTAAAGAGAAGTTACAAAAAATCTCAATAAACTTGAATGAACATATTTCTGTGCTCTTCTTATGTTCCAAATGCAAGATGAAATCTGAATCAAAAAGACTACCTAGGTTGAATAACTTGCTGTGTAATTTGCCCACTATATCCTATAAGAGTATTGAGCACCACTAAATTCAAGGCATAGTGGCTGTTACCTGCACTGCTATAGGCTGGTGATTTGTGTCTTATGGCATATTGCTATAGAGATTCATTTTGCAAAGCACTGGCTGGTGGAGAATAATGGCCAGACCTGTACAAACCATTTACTTACCTCTCACATTTTCCCCTTTAAGGAAAGGCCTGCAATCCATAGAATGTATATATGTTCTGGAAGAAAAACACAGCAAAAATCCATGGGTGTCATCAGGACAGGACATTCCCATTCTGATTTTATAGCGGACCTTCACCCTGAATAAGAGCATTTCTTATATGTTCCTGTACATACAGATTGCTCACATTAAAAATCATCCTACCTGCATCTAATGCATGTTATAAGCCTTTAAACATCCAAGATGGCGGCTCATGGGGCTTCAGGCAGCCTGCAAACAGGAAGTGTCTTCTGACTGTGTCGCAGGTCTCCAGTGCCGCTGCCATCTCTTACCTTGTTGGTCAGGTTTGCTGTTCCTCTAATGAAGCTGCTGCTCCTCTACTGCCACCGTAATTTGCTTGTTTTGCTGAGCCACTGCCAAGCTTCTGCCACTGCTGGTGATCATCTCTGCTTGTCTTCCCAGCTGTCAGACAAAGTACAAATGCCCTACAGGAAGCTACAGACAAGCGGGAACCAAAAAAGCTTGTGTTATGCAGCTGCCTGTCATCTTTTATGGCTTGGAAAAGCAGTTGTAGCTGCTTGTTCATGCCCACCTTCAAACAAGAAAAAATACAACAAAATCATTTATTTAGATTATAAAAGTGATATTAAAGTAAAATAGGATGAGGTTAATACTTCTTGTTGGGAAGAGACAATTCAGGCAGGACAGGCTATCCAGATGATTTGGGATTTTTCTGGAGAGGCTGATTTTGGAGAGGCAGCCAGAGCTTATCTCAGTTAGCACAGCACAATATAAAGTGGCGAAAAGGCATTCTTTTCTATTTAAAACTCAGAATTCCCCACACGTACCATAGGGCAACTCTAATGGGGACATGCAAATTATTTTCAGCAGGTATAATATTTGGAATATCTTGGCAAGGAGAGGCAATTTGGGCAGGACAGGGCTCTGTAAAGGGGTTTTCCAGATCATTTTTGAATTTTTCGCACATACGCTGAACTTGGAAAACAAGCAGTGCTTTTTTCTCTTAGCACAAAATACATTGAATAAAAAATGGGCATTTTCTTCCAAATCAAAATTCTCCACACATACTATAGGGCAACTCTAAAAGGGAGAGGCAAATCATTTTAACAAGGTATTTTATTTTAGAAGTTCCAAGTTTAGGAGCCTATAGGAAATCCAAACACATTTTGGGAGTAGTTCTAAAATCAAAGATCTAACCCTTGTCTATAGAATTGTCCCCATGATTTTAAGTAGAAGAAAAATTAACTCAGCCTCTTTATGCATATTGCATACAGTTTATGAAGAAAAGCACATAAACACAGTGTCGAAGTTAAACCTATTACTTCTAAACTTTGTAAAAACACATAACTGCATAATTATTATTGTATTCGTGTATTATCAATGAATATAGAATATGAATAGTCCTGTATAGCCTTTAACTCTATAGCCTATCACCTTATTAAAACAAATCCTGAACTTGTCAGACAGTAGTGGACTATGTTTAATACTTCGATTTGGAGTGATGATGACATATAAGTTGCCTGTGATGTAACATTTGACCTTTAAAATATAAGCGTCAAATAATCTTCAAATATGAAAACCAGTAACCTAATTGAGGTTTCATTTCACACCCACATACAGAAACCATTTCACTGGCGTATGGTTTTGTGTGCGTGCATATGTATGTATGCTACCAAGAACATAACTGAACTTAAACAACAGCTCAGAGAGATGCCTGCCCAAACATGCAAGCAATGTTCAACTTTCAGAGTGATGTAGAAATGAGAAGTATAGATTAACTTTAACTTTTGTTGATATGGAAAGGGAGTCCCCACCTACTCAGCCAAGACTTGTGTGGGAAAATCCTACCCTTATCCTTTGTGCACGCACAGTTTCTATCTGCAGCTGGATGGTTTTATTTTTATAAATAGATTTAATGAGAGGTCTTGTACAGTTCAGACTTGTCAAAAAGGTAGTGCTGTGCTAACTGTACTTAACCCATGCACATGGACAGTGTTGCATGGAACTAGGTGTGCACCTTGGAGTTCTGCAGTTTAACAATAATAAAAATACATGAATAATGCAATTACTTGCAAATCATTTTGAGAAAAGGCCACTTTGAATTAACATGGTCAATATGTTCATATATTAAAAATGAATACTATGGCTTATACCAACAAGTGATTGATTTAATCCAGACAATGAAGCAGGGTAATTTATGAATAAAGTGAACACATATTCTCTATCCTGCACTGAGCTCCTGGCAGTTTGCTCCCCTCTGCAGGGTGGTGTCTTCTATACTCGGAGTGAGCTGATGTCAGCTCTCTCCCCCGGTATAAAAAGTCACTACCTGCAATGGGAGTGAACGGTGGAAGGCAGGAACTGGGCATAGGACACAGACCACCCATCCTGCTCCTAGCTTCCACTGCTCACTCCCGGCTGAAGACTGCAGAGATCAGGCGATGCGGGAAAGCACCCGTCGATGGAAGGGGGGAAGAAGTAGTGTAAAAAAAAAAAAAAATTGACTTTTTGAAGTGTGTTTGTTTTTTGTTCGCTTAACCCTGTGAGAACTGGTACATGATCCTTGAGACCCCTATACCAGTTCAAAGGACTGGAGTCTTTTCCAAAAAAAAAGACTTGCCAAAACCCCCACCCAATTACCTGCATCCCCAACAGCTAGGGCTGTGCACAGCCCAGTGCCGTGTGGCCTATGTGGGCTGGTAGCCCTTAGGGCGGGAGGACGGCTGCTTGGACTCCAAGCCCTGGTATACCAGTCCACATAGCTGGTGCCCGGGCTGGGTTTGCTGGAGAGGGGGGACCGCACACCATTTTGTAAATACATTTTTATCTGTTTAACCTGAAAAAGGAGGACCCCCCACGCTATTTTTCTTTTTTCTTAATATAAGTGTTTAATACTTTCTAGTTATTGCAAATTAATTGCAAGGTGCGCATAACAGTTGTATAATATTTGAAAATCTCATAAAGCACTCTTTTCAGTTTGGGGTGTCTCCTGGGCAGGGACAGGTACATATGATACATATGTGGTACTGTTGTAATTGGGAGGAATGGGCTTTTACAAGCAATATGACTTACAATAGCATTTTCTCACATATTTCACCCAAAATATTGAGAAAGCCTGGATAAATTTACAAACAAGTTAAACATATATAGCACAAAATGCTTAAGAATTGTTTGGTAACATGAGGTTGGCTGCCACCGAAACGTTGTGGACTTTTCCAAAGACTCCAGGACCAGGCGGTTTCAGAGGACGCTTACCTTACTGCTGCCCCTGCAACAACAATAGGTCTCTCGCAGTCCCAGTTTGTGAAGTGGGGGAAGAATTCTTTAGTTCCAGGTTGCTGGGTGAGTGTAGCTTGTATATATTAATATTTAAAATAAAAATGATTACAGTGTAAAATCCTTCCGCACAATATTAAGCAGTGTAAATAAGAAAAAACATTTGGGATATTGGCAAGTCTACCAGCACCCCCTGGTGTCAATTTCTACTTGAGGCTCAGAAACATGGTCTGGAGGAAGAGGCTTTGTTGTCTGGTGATTTCTAGAGTAAATGCCAACTCTAGTTTCATTGTTTGTCAGGAATATAAAACTAGAACCGTTGAGTATAGAAAAAGAAGCTAATTGCTAGATGGACAGACCAGTGAGCTCTATAGAGGGGTGAGGCAGAGTTGTAATGGAAACAGGGAAAAATCAAGAGTGGCAAATATTTAAAGCCAACTTACTTAAAGCCAAGTAAGAAGCCATAGTGTGAAACCAGTCAAAGTGGGGTCAGAAGCTAAAACAGGAAGTCAGACAATTCCAGGTTAGAAGCCAGATCAGGAAGTCAGTTGGAGTCACATGACGGTGGGTCCTAACAGGCAATGGAAAGCGACTTGCAGAAGTACTGGGAATGTTTTATATGCCACTGTGCTCAAATTCTCACCTGCACTTTTAATTCACTGTAGCACATGCATAATATCTGTGCTATGCAGCTTTTAGTGTTATCCACCTTTTCTACTTGCATGGCCATGATGTTGATCTTATGACATTCAATATATATTACAGCATTTGTTTTTTTGTGCTTGTCTCATCTTCCTAGTGAAGCTCACATGGGCATTTCAACATATAAATATAAACCAACCATGGGTGATTGCATGTGAACTAGCCCACTAACATGATTTATAGTGTTGGCCAAACCCCTAGAGGTTACGGTTCGGTAAGTTAATTCAAACTTTGAACAAAAGTTTGGTTCAGGTACCCAAACTTGAGACAAACCTAAATCCAAACCTGGTCCCTATTGAAATAAGGTTGGGGGCTTTAACCTATGCAGAGTGTGCAGCACTGTACACTTACCTAAGAGGTTCGGGTTCGCCCAATGCTAATCATTTATTTTGTGGCTGAAATAATTTTCAACATTGTTGACATTGTTGACAGTACAGTAATGGGTAAGAATGTAGTAACAGCCAAGCATGAAAGTGTGATGATAGGCTGCACTTTACTTTACATTTTTTGAAGCGCATCTTGAAAAAACAGATCAATAATTAAAATCCACATAAATATGCAATAAAATCCAGCAACTAGAGGGGCCATGCACTTAGGATCACATTGAGCCCGTTATTTAAAGCCAAACCTTGTGAAAGCATGGCAGTCCCACAATACACACAATAATTGGTGCAAATTAAGGAGTCCCTCTCTCCCATACCTACTAGAGTCTTGCCTTGGTCCAAAGTAAGGCCCTGGGCTCTTCTCCAGATCACATTACTATAGGCCCATCACATGCTGCCTGGTCCAACACTGAGTGTTATTCCTATCCTCTCTTCCCTACCTCTCCTCCTTCCCCCTCATTCTCTTCCCCTCTCCTATTTGCTCTCCCCCCTTATACAATTCCCTCTCATCTAATCTCTCTCCCAACCCATTTCTACCCTAGCTCTACCCTACTACTCCTGATTTTTCCAATCCCCGATAACGATAGACATACGCTCTATTTTCATCAAACCGAGGTGTGAGCATTGCACTATTCACCATCTTGCAAATATCTCCACTTCCATCACATAGATGTATTTTTTTGTTTTACAATTAAACTCATGGATGGTATTGTGTCACTGAGCTCTATCCCAAACACCTGTGATAATTAGATTCCACCTAACCAGTACTCACAGAAATGGTCGCAGTGGGCCCCGAAACACATGAAAACCAATTTTCAAAAGTCTTGTTTACTGATTATGGCAATGCAACCCTGGATGGTCCAAATGGGTAAAGTAGTGGATGGAAAAATATTATTTGCATAATAATTTGGAATGTGGTGTATGGTCACTTCACGGGGGTAATTCAATTCGCTTTCAAGAACCTTATTGATTTTTAAAAGACTTAACCCCCGGCATATGTTTGGGTGTTATAATTCTAAAGATAATCCAACAGATCACCCGAGTGCCTGTGCAAAGGCTCTCAGGCTTTTACTGAAATAGTGGTAATAAGACAAATACATGTCTATTGCTGTTATAAGGGGACCTGATGACATTAAGAGCCTTATTTATGAAGTGCAACATTTAGTGCCATTTTTGTTGGCATAATGCCTGTTTTTGAGTACTTGCTTCTCTTTCTTTTTTGACGCTGCTATTTTGACAGAATGGCACTGCAAGTTACAAGCCCAATGATAATGTTGTTACTACCACATTGTGTCCTATAAGACACACCAATGATGTGCTAAACTACCCCCTCCAATCACCTCAGTACAGTCAGTGTGCAGAATCCCCCCAATTACTTCATTACAGACCTAAATTTGCAGGAAGTGAGCGGCATCCCACATTACAACCAGTGAGCGGTATCCCACATTAAAGGCAATGAGATGCATCCCAAATACAGGCAGTGTGTGTGTCATTCCAAACACAGGCAATGTGTGAGGCACCCCAAATACAGGCAGTATGTGTGTCATTCCAAACACAGGCAATGTGTGAGGCACCCCAAATACAGGCAGTGTGTGTGTCATTCCAAACACAGGCAGTGTGTGAGGCACCCCAAATACAGGCAGTGTGTCTGTCTTTCCAAACACAGGCAATGTGTGAGGCATCCCAAATACAGGCAGTGTGTGTGTCATTCCAAACACAGGCAATGTGTGAGGCACCCCAAATACAGGCAGTGTGTCTGTCTTTCCAAACACAGGCAATGTGTGAGGCATCCCAAATACAGGCAGTGTGTGTGTCATTCCAAACACAGGCAATGTGTGAGGCATCCCGAATACAGGCAGTGTGTGTGTCATTCCAAACACAGGCAATGTGTGAGGCATCCCGAATACAGGCAGTGTGTGTGTCATTCCAAACACAGGCAATGTGTGAGGCATCCCAAATACAGGCAGTGTGTGTGTCATTCCAAACACAGGCAATGTGTGAGGCATCCCAAATACAGGCAGTGTGTGTGTCATTCCAAACACAGGCAATGTGTGAGGCATCCCAAATACAGGCAGTGTGTGTGGCATCCCAACTACAGGCAGTGTGTGTGTCATTCCAAACACAGGCAATGTGTGAGGCATCCCAAATACAGGCAGCGTGTGAGGCATCCCAAATACAGGCAGTGTGTGTGTGTCATTCCAACTACAGGCAGTGTGTGTGTTATTCCAAACACAAGCAATGTGTGAGGCATCCCAAATACAGGCAGTGTGTGTGTATCATTCCAAACACAGGCAATGTGTGAGGCATCCCGAATACAGGCAGCATGTGAGGCATACCAAATACAGGGAGTGTGTGTGTATCATTCCAAACACAGGCAATGTGTGAGGCATCCCGAATACAGGCAGCGTGTGAGGCATACCAAATACAGGCTGAGTGCGTGGCATCCCAAATACAGGCAGTGTGTGGCATCCCAAATACAGGCTGAGTGCGTGGCATCCCAAATACAGGCAGTGTGTGTGGTATCCCAAATACAGGCAGTGTGTGTGTCATTCCAAACACAAGTAATGTGTGAGGCATCCCAAATACAGGCAGCGTGTGAGGCATCCAAATGCAGGCTATGTGTGTGGCATCCCAAATACAGGCAGTGTGTGTGGTATCCCAAATACAGGCAGTGTGTGAGGCATCCAAATGCAGGCTGCGTGTGTCGCATCCCAAATACAGGCAGTGTGTGTGGCATCCCAAATACAGGCAGTGTGTGTGGCATTACAAATACAGGCAGTGTGTGTGGTATCCCAAATACAGGCAGTGTGTGTGGCATTACAAATACAGGCAGTGTGTGTGGTATCCCAAATACAGGCAGTGTGTGAGGCATTACAAATACAGGCAGCGTGTGTGGTATCCCAAATACAGGCAGTGTGTGTGGCATTACAAATACAGGCAGCGTGGGTGGTATCCCAAATACAGGCAGTGTGTGTGTGGCATCCCAAATACAGGCAGTGTGTGTGTGGCATCCCAAATACAGGCAGTGTGTGTGGCATCCCAAATACAGGCAGTGTGTGTGGCATACCAAATACAGGCAGCGTGTGTGGCATCTCAAATACAGGCAGAGTGTGAGGCATCCCAAATACAGGCAGTGTTTGTGGCATCCCAAAAACAGGGAGTGTGCGTGGCATCCCAAATACAGGCAGCGTGTGTGGCATACCAAATACAGGCAGCGTGTGTGGCATCCCAAATACAGGGAGTGTGTGTGGCATCCCAAATACAGGGAGTGTGTGTGGCATACAAAATACAGGCAGTTTGTGAGGCATCCCAAATACAGGCAGTGTGTGTGGCATCCCAAATACAGGGAGTGTGTGTGGCATACAAAATACAGGCAGTGTTTGTGGTATCCCAAATACAGGCAGTGTGTGTGGTATCCCAAATACAGGCAGTGTGCAGCATGTCCCCCCCAAAAAATATATACCTACATCCCTGGTGCTCCAACAAAGCTGGCCTGCACTTCTGCCGACATAGACAAACACACACACACAACCATACACATATCTTACCATCCAATGCCTGTCATGCCTCCGCTGATCTCCAAGCCACTGCTAATCACAAACGTTCCCTGTGCTGGCTCCAGCCCATGAGTGGACGTGGCCTGCAATGCCCACCCACGGGCCAGAAGCAGTACAGTGTGTGTTTGTTTTTGTCTATGTCGGCGGGAGACTGGCTGCTGCAGGAGAGCAGGCCAGCATCGTAGGAGCAAAAACATTTTTTTTTACATTCGCCCAATAAGATACAGTCAGACCCCCCCCCCCCATGTTGGGGGAAAAAAGTGCATCTTATAGGGCAAAAAATACAGTAATTGGCTTTAATGGGCGCACTAGGTATTGGCCAGCTTGTCAGCACCTGTTGGACCTGGATACCAATTATCACAGCGTCATTGATCGTGCTCTGTAGAGCTAATTTTTTAGGCGCTGTACACCGTATTTATTAATTTTTTGCACACTGAAAAAATTGCCATTATATTATATAACAGGTGCTGGTCATCAATTCAACATTACAGTTATGGGATATCACTGCTTGGAAAAAAGGGGACAAATGTACAGTATAGATTGGTAAGAAAAATAAGCCTGAAAAAAAGATTTTACAAGATAAATATCAAATAGCAATTGGTGATATTTAGATCCTATGTTCACATTATTGACAAGTCACAATGTAAGTTCTGTACATATAATTGTATATAATAATAAAGCGGCACCACAACCATATGTTAACCATTTCCTCATTCACGTATGGCTTGTAATCGCGTGACTTCCAGTGACCAAACTGAACTTCCCAGTGGGCTTGCACATCAAACCTTAAAGGTTTCCGTTGGTCACCTGATTAACTGACATTTTGTGCCATACACCATGAACAAGGCAGAGGTGACTTGACTATAGTTCTGCTTCAATTATAAGCATAAAAAAGTTAAATACAGGTCTGCCCGTTGTGGTCTATGGGATCTTAAACTACAGAACCTATAAAAACCTAACAGCATATACATCTATCGCCGTGAACTATATGGCGCTAGTGATACATTCGGCACGGGCTGGCAGCCACATCAGCGCTGCCTGTTTTTTTGTTTGTCAAATTGGGCACTGAGTGAAGCAGTGGCTAAATATTGGTGCCGACGCTTGATAAATCAGACTCTCTCTGATTTCATGGCAGACCATTGGAAAATGGTTATATAATACATTGGGCCTTCATGCTATTTAATGCACTTAAAGGAGCAGTATTGCGAAATTTGCATTAAAAAAGATAAATAATTAAATAGCCACACAATAGCTTCTAACATGTGTATAAATAATGTGGCGATAGAAAAAGGAAAAAAATATATGCCTTTCTTTTAAATTGTATAATGACAATGGCTCAGTCCATTTGCTGAATAGGGGGATCTGCTGGGTTGTATTTAGTGAGCTGCTTCATTTAGTCCACTGGTCCCCTAGCAACACTTTACCTCAGAGGCTGACACTGTAAGTGGAACAAAACCCTGAGTTGCCGACCCTGAAGTCTATAAGACCCGGCCATTGACCTTCCCCCTTGGGCATTCTAAATCAGGATGCCCACTGTGTGAAACGACCCCTGGATAACCACAGATCCCCCCATTTTTTTGGCGCGCTCACGCAGATAGTCATTTAGACAGGCCGGGCGGCCAGGAAGGTTACTGCTCAGGCTCCCCATCTGCGTGCAAACAGAGCTGATTGGATGAGAGCCCGCGCATGTGCTGTGGGGCAGGGAAAGGTACGTTTTCACAGGCAAACTTGGGGATTTCACATATCAGGGCATCCCAAGTCGGGATGCCCCTAGGGGCACAAAACAAAACTCCAGATAGTGAAAATCCTGGGTTGGGCTTTGCTCAAAACACACAAAGCTGAAAGAAAGATCATATGGAAAAATGTGTTGAGAAAAGAGAGAGAAAATTGTAAACTGAAAGATTCTGCAGCAGAGCCAACATGAAGGGAAAACTGTCAAAATCAGCTAAATGACTTCTAGAGCTTTTCTCTCTGTTTTAGATATATACGTTCTGGCCAGGCAATGTTACAATGTTGTTATCTTATGCTGGACGGCTGCCAGCACTGAACAGCTGATACTCTGATACATTGTTTCACCCCTCTCCTCAGCATGGAACAGGCCAGAGTGTCGGGACCTGACACTCATCAGACATAAACATGAGCTATTAGTCTCCAGCTGCTCAACACACACATAATTTTTTTCTAAATGTGTAATTCTTACTCCAACACTTACCTACATTCAAAGTACCATTTAAATATAAGTCACCAAGAAAAATTTGCGATACTGCTCCTTTAAGGACTGATTCATTAAAGCACTGCACTGGTCTAACACCAGTTTGAGCACATGGTGCGCCGGTCGTGCATGCAAACTGCATTCATCAAAGTTTTTGCAAAGCACATGTGATACAGGCATTTACTAATCCATGAGCGCACAGCCATGGCCATTTCACTGTGCCTGCATTTTGCAGCGCATAAATTGCTACTCCTGTAGGATATAATGGGCAAATTGTTCTGCATGTTATTTTGTCTGTTTTTTGTTTTTTTTTTGTGTTAAATTACATTTAAGCCATGGCTTTGGGGACATAAGAGGAGCACATAAATGAAGTATATGTTTTTTGAATTTTTCTTCTCGGGAAATTTAACCTCTGTTATGTCTGTCACATCTGTTGCATTTAAAACATTGTTGTTTTTCTGCCTAAATTTTTTTTTGTACTAATAAACAACCTTTTTCATCAGAAATGTGTGTTTTGTGTGCGCCAGTCTGAGCCACTCTTCGCCAGTTCAAAAACATCCAAATATGAGTGGACTGTATAGGAACACACTTGCGCAACATTGGCGCACCCTATGTAGAGGCTGTTTCAGTCTTACTAGTTAGGCTCACTACGCCACCTTATTTCACGCTGAGCCCCTATTCCGTACTGTGCACCACAAGGAGTGCACTATTTTTACTATGCAGTGAGTGCACTGTTTTTACTAGAGCACACTGTTGGAATATTAATAAATCAGGTCCTTAAAGTTCATATTGCAATTAGCTATTTTTTAAATTTATTTAACTGAAGTGTGTGTGTGTGTATTTATTTACAGACCGAACAGAGACTCTTTTCCTCACGTGGCTTGTCTATACCTGCACTGTGAATACCTGGTGTTTAAACATTAAATAAAACTTTAGAGACCAGAACAAGCTTTCTTTCTTGCCTTGTGCTTTTGAAAATATTTCAATAGATTAAACCTGGTCTCAATGTTTTTTAACCTTTGGCCAACACCAAAGCCATTGAACATCCATGATGGGATATGCATTATTAACTTTATTAACAGCTTAGATTATTGACAGTGTTCTGTGAAGACACATATGCTTCAAAGGCAGATTGCTAAATGAAGCATGGTGTGAAAAATAAATTGTAAGGGAGAATACTTCAACGTGTGTTTTGTCAAGAGCCAAAGACACAATTTCAGATAATGGGTCAGCATCCTTTTTGATTAAGTAGTAGATATTTTTATCTATAGACATTTTAATACGTACATACTTTTACATTAAGCCCTATATAATTAGTTATGATGTATTGGTACATTTGCATCTAGAAAAGGTAGTCAGTGGAATTTCTTTGTGCATCCCTTAGATTGTCACATTTCCATTAGTGGGAATGGCTGGTCTTGGAATTTAGGATGTGTAAAATATTTCACACTTCTATATTTTCCAGTTAGATAAAGCCACACATTTTTAGATGTAGATTACCAGTACAACACTAGGAGGATTATTCAAATGATTTTAGACATTTCCTGAAGAGGCCGAATTTGGAAAGGCAGTTGGAGGTTTTCCTTCCCACATAATAAAGTCAGAAATAGTTTTTGTTTATTTAAAAATCAAAATCCTCTGCACATGCGATAGGGCAGTTTTACAGATATGGTGCAAATTCTGTTTAATGGGGGTAGATAATTCATAAAGAGAAAAAATAATAGCAGCCTATGGGAAATCCAGACACATGAATAAAATTTCCAGCAAACAATAACCCATCCAAATACTGTGCATATCTGTGGTATAGAAATACTGTCAAAGAAGATAACTGTTATGAGCCACAGCACTACAATAGATATATACAAATTGTTCTTTATTGAATTACCAAAACCAACAGACATATGCTAAGATCTGGGCATTATAGATATATGGCACTACATAACACTCCAGTATCACACCAAAAACTGATACTGGAACTAATCACTATTGTTTTTTAAATAACCTGAAAAAAATATTCAAAACATCAAAGCAACAAATTTGTTTGGATCCCCATAGGCTGCTGTTATTTTGTAACTTCTAAAATAAAATGTACCCTATTAAAAATAATTTTTGCCCTACCTGTAGATCTGCCCCCTTGCACGAGCATGAGATTTTTTATTATACTTTAATGAGAGTCAAGTGAGAAAACCTGTCATTTCCTCTCCAATCTCAGTCTGAGAAAAAAATAATTTGGATTACCCCCTGTACTAAAAGAGGAAGTGTCTGCTACAGGAATATTAAACTCAAATTGATCACACCTGTCACAAGCATTGGGATTTCCTACTGAGATGTGTTGTTCTTGTACACAGGCTGTATGCTTGTTAGCGCAGGGCCACCTCTCCCATTAGTTTTCATAGAATTTTGTTGCATCTTGTTTGTAATAGTCTATGTACTGTAAGTTATATCCTGTCTGTGAACACTACTGTATACAGCACTAGAAGGAAGAAGATGGTGCAATATAAATAGACAATGATAATAATTAGACCAAGGAAAGGGCAGGACAATCTCTCCCATGATATCCGTTTTTATAGAATTTGCTTTAAACTTTGTAGGAGGAGGTCCTTAGACCAAGAAGGGGGTCATGAACAAGGAACCATACAGTGAGAAACCCACCCCTTCAGAGTGGGTTAGGTCCTATGCAATATATTTTACTATAAATAGGGCTAAGGCCTTTATAGCAGTCTTCCCGGAGTGTAAGGAGGCTTTAAAAACAAGCTCCTTAGCATCTCGAATGTATTGCATTGAAACCAGGAAATAACATAGGGGTGACTCTAAAGGGTATATCCCTTATAATATCTGTAGTCCATCTCTTAATGGCAATGCTATCCAGTTTAGATGAAGACACTGGCCTGGTCAATGCTCCTGTAGTAATTTGGAGCCTTCACAGGAGTCTTTCCAGGAATCCAAGTACTGTAGACTAGGGAACTACCAGGACAGCACACATTGGGCAAAGGCCTGGGCTGTTAGTGCTATCAGCTCAACCTTGATCATGGAGGAGGGTTGCACTGTAAGTTTTCAACAAATTAGGATGAAGGTTCCTGTCCTGTGCCAATGGGTGAACCACCAACCCTGAAGGGGAGCCTTTCCGCAAGACTGAAAGGACTGCCACTGGGTAAAATCCCTATGTGGGGGAAAACCCCCTGCCCTTCTACCCCCTACACTCCCATAGGTAGAATAATGCTTATCATCAGTGCTGACAAGATTAAAATCCAGTGGAAGATGCATGGCTCTTAGCCTTCCCCACAGACACTATTCAAAGCACATCCATTTGATCTTCTAACAGCAAGCAGCTGTCAGCAGATATTCTCACAGATAGACAGCTTTACCCTTGACCAAAGGAAGTTACAACCCTTCCTTTTGGCACAGTGAGCAGTAAAATGTACCAGTAAGTGAACATATTATTATGAAGCTAGTCGGGGTCCAACATGGCCAGACTACTTCAGGAATTGTAGTGATGGTGCACTACAAAAAGCATACTAGTGCCTACCAGGGCAAGTCTTGCAAGCCCTAAATATAATTGAAGAGCTAACTGCCTCTAGATTGATTGATAGGAGATGGGGGGAGAAGAAAAGAACATGAGAGAATATTGTGCTTCTGTATATGATGGCAGCAGGATAAGGTAAGGCCAGCTATCTGTGGCCCAAATCATTTAATCACATATCCAATTTTGAAAAGGAAGACGTGGAGAATGAGCTAAGCTGGAATATACTGGAATATACTCGCATGTAGTAATATTAGGTACACCTCATTTCATGGTGCAACAACCTTCCCACCATGACACTATCCTAGCATATACATGCACTTTTTACCCATACAAACCATGCTCACAGGTAGTGAGACTGAAAACCATGTCAGGTTATAACATGTCCTGAAGAACAAAAAGTGAAAAGCAAGAAGCAACAACTAATGCAGTGGAATCTGCTGTCACATATTATGTGTTTATCTTAATCACTATCTTAGAAATATTGCAGAGTCAGAAACTATCATGAGATACAGAATAGTAACATGTTATTAAAAGTCTTCAAAAAAGTTTTAAACTGCTTTTAGCTGACAAGGAAATCAGTTTTTGCACTAGGTTCTCATTCATCCAGGTCATTGTATATATATATATATTACCCTGTTTACCCAAAAATAAGACCTACCCTAAAAATAAGTCCCAGTAAGATTTTTCAGCATTTTTTGCTAATGTGTGAAATCTAAGCCCTACCCCGAAAATTGGCCCTAGTTACAATTCATAATCCAGCTGCCAGGCCTCAGAGGGATGGAAGTGGCTGTATAGGAGGGTAAAGACACATCAAGTCACACAGGTAAGCTTGTCTGTCGAGGATGAAATGTCTGATCTTGCTGGTTCCCACCCAGCCTGCAGTTATGCCCCTGCATCCCCCCACTGCCAGCCAGCTCTGTGCACGTACTGTACTGATGCTGCTGTAACTGCGCCACCATCTTGCAAGCTGCCATTCGGCTATAAAACATCCCCTAGCACCTATTTTTATAGCAAAAATTGATATAAGACCTGTCTTATTTTTGGGGCAAAATAGTAATCAACCAAGGAAACTCAACTTACTGTTGCAAATGTGAAGCAAATGTTTTGCTTCTAAATGCAGTATAAATTCTTCTGAAACTTCTGTATATATACTAGAGAGTATTGGACAAGGTATACATTGCCTTCTATGGTAGTGAGCCCCATGATACATATATGTAACAGACTATGATATGTGTTACCTATACAGAGTATACATAAGGGTTCTTATTGGATTTTTCATTCCTTCTGGATAGGTCTTAAAGGGATTGCTCCAATTACGTGTAAAAACAAACAATTGCTTGCTTGCTTACCTGCCATACAGAGGATTCATTCAGGTGTGTTTTCAAATAAAGCTATTGTATACTGGATTGTATTCATGACCACCTTTATTAGCACTGGGATGTGGACATATCTCCACTCCTCTTGCATCAGGCTGTGTGGGGCACAAGGATGCTTGAGTGCTTGAGGGAAGGATAGCTGCTCCCTGCTTTGCTTGTCTGTCTTTTCCATGCATCTATGTATAGGTCTGTATGTGCTAAAAAGGTGGTCACAAATAAATAAAAGTCAGGGGCTGGCCTAGAGAAAAGGCTCTGACTCTCAGCAACAACAGCTTAATTTAGCAACTTACCAAGCACCTATACTTTCCAGCACACTTACTGTTGTATATGTACTACTTAATGCTTGCAAACCCAATAACATTTTTGTAAAAGAAAAATGTCTTTTATATACATTTTTAGGGAAACCCTGTACAACCAAAGAATTCTTTGAAGGGTTACTTCCAGAAAGATGCGCCCACTACAACAAGCTGGATACGCCTAGAAAGCTTAATGTGTGTACTTTCCGGGAATATATTCTTCTGTATGGCAGGTATGCAAACAATAATTTGTTTTTACAATTAGGCCTTGATTCAGTACACTTTCAATAAAATTTTAAATTAGCTCATGGCATTTAGAGTCATAATATGATATGTTTCAAAATAAGATGTGTTACATGATATTACATGAGTTTATAAATGTATACAAGTGCATTTATGGTTGTTACAAACACTAAAAAAGATCCACTAACTATGAACTTGAACTGGACCAACATCCTTATACAAACAGTGCTTATATATGCATGAGAAAAGGGGGGAGAAGGAGGACTGGGGGGAGTTTTTTCTGGTTCTTCTAGTAGGGTAGCCTTAATTGGGCTCAGTGCCTCAGTGGTGTAGAGGTATGGCCTCGTGGGCACAATAGTACAGTTCAAAAGGGGGGGGGGGGGGGCCCTCCTTAAGACTCTCCCCCCCTGGGGAGTGTTCTGTCCTGCCCCTTAAAACCGTACACAATGGTGTTGGTTGAATGGGTGCAGGTGTGGCAGAGCTCCCCGTGGGGGAAGGGTAAGAAAGAGGGGGAAATACCTCTAAGTCACTCACTGAGAGCTACAGTATTATATAGTAACACAGTGTAAACATTTATTTTACATCAACAAATTTGATCACAATGTATTGCCATCATGAGTACATAATTGGTACACTTATTTTCCCTGTCCATGCAATTCTTGCATACACAGGATTTTTAGTCCATGGTTGTACTTTTTGGTGGGTCCACTGGTGGTGGGACCATGGGTATATAATTCCCTCGATTTGTAGCAAGTTGTCAAAATGTATTTTTTTGGGCGTGATGGACCTCTTACACAGACGCGTTTCGCATTTGCTTCTTCAGTGTGTGGGTCTGAGGGTTCTGATCATAACAAATCATTGCAAGGTTTAAGTAAAAACTTATGAGAGTAAACATATATATGAAATGCTTTTAGGTTTACTTACTTGACTTGCATCTTTGGTTGCCTCAGCGCATGAGTTTTGGTTGCAGCGGTTCCTTCCAGTACCCGTGTGAAAATGTATTCTGGGTTTGTTTTTATATATGGGTATATACCTAGCGGTTAAGTGTGGGGGTAAGGGAAGAAATGAGGAGGTATTTAGTTAATGATTGCGCATTTTAATTAGTATCTGTTGTAATTCTTGCTGGCTAATGTCAAAAAAGGGGGTTTACTTATAAGGGCCTTGGCTGATGGCTGATTGATTTGCCAGGGAGCCAATCACCGGGCGGGGCCGCCCCGGAAGTGACGTCATACATCCCGCTTCCACCATTCATGACATCTGGGACATCCAATAGCAGTGTCCGTCATGGGTGGGAACCAACAGGAAAACAGGAAAAAAAAATGCACCAACTTAAACCACTGCAGCTTGCAGAACCTTGTGGCCAAAAACAGCATCCGCTGAGGCCCGCACATCAACCTTGTAAAACTTGGAAAAAGTATGAACGGAAGACCAAGTAGCAGTCTTACAAACTTGTTTAACGGAAGCCTGGTGCTGAAAAGCCCAGGACGCACCATCAGCACGAGTAGAATGCGCAGTGATCTTAAAAGGGGGAGTCCTCCCCTTAGCAGAATAGGCCCCAACAATGGCCTGACAAATCCATTTACTAATGGTAGACTTGGCTGGCGCCAAACCTTTTTTGGGACTGCAAGGCACCACGAAAAAAGCGTCCATATTGCGGAAGGGAGCAGTAGCCACCAAATAGTACTTCACACAACGAACCACATCCAAAGAATGCAAAACCCTCTCCTTGTCATTGCTAGGTTTAGGACACAAGGAAAGGAGAACAACATCCTGATTGAGGTGAAAAGAAGAAACCAACTTTGGAAGAAAATCTGGATTAAAACGGAAAACCACCTTGTCCTGGTGTCTCTCAAAGTAAGGCGCCTGAATAGACAAGGTCGCCAACTCCGAAACACGCCGTACAGAGGTAATGTCCACCAAAAGGCAACCTTTTGAGTGAAAACAGAAAGAGCAATATCCTGAAGCGGCTCAAAAGGAGGCCCCTGGAGAGCCGAAAGAACCAGATTCAAATCCCAAACAGGAACCAGAGCCTTCCTAGGAGGCCGAACATGAGTAACCCCCTGGAAAAAAGTCTTAACCAGAGGGTGCAAAGCAAAAAACCTTTGGAAGAAAACAGCCAGGGCAGAGACCTGCCCTTTCAAGGTACTAAGCTGGAACCCCAGATCCAGACCATGTTGAAGAAACTCCAAAATCCTAGGGATAGAAAACACCCTACAAGGTAAGGCCCTAGCCTCACACCAGTCAATATAGGACCGCCAAGTCCTATAGTAAATACCAGAGGAAGACCTCTTCCTAGCTCTAATCAAAGTCTGAACGACAAACCTTCCTCCTTCAGAATGAAGGTCTCAGCGGCCAAGCCATCAAAGCCAGCGTTTGTAAATTGGGGAAAAGTAGTTGACCCTGAGATATCAGGTCCGGAACCAGGGGCAACCTGTTCTGCTCTACCCCCAGTCTTACGACATCTGCGTACCAAACCTGTCTTGAACACATTGGGGCCACCAGAATTGCTGGCGCCCCTTCCAGGACCAGCTTGCGAACTACCTTGCCCACCATGGAGAAGGGGGGAAACAGATACAGGAACCCCAGATCCCTCCAGGCAAGAGACAAGGCATCCACCGCCAGAGCCAGAGGATCCTGATATAGAGACACAAAGGATGGAAGCTTGTGATTGTGCCGTGAGGCAAAGAGATCCACCTCCGGAGTCCCCCACTTGTGACACAGGGACCGAAAAATCCAGAGATTGAGAGAAGCCCCTGCTCAGGGCATCCGCCTCCGTGTTCTCCACTCCCGGAATGTAAACTGCCGAAATGCAAGGGACATTGCTCTCCGTCCAAGTCAAGATCAGAGAGACTTCCCTGAGGGCACTCCTGCTGCTAGTCCCTACTTGGTGATTGTTGTAGGTCACCGCCGTTCGATTGTCTGATCGAACCTGAACCGGCAAGCCCTGTAAGTGAGGTGTCAGCCTTGACAGAACAAGCCGGATGGCTCTGACCTCTAGGACATTGATGGGGGTGTGAGCCTCCTGAGGACCACACAACCCTCTGAACTGATGACTCTTCCAGAAACCTCCCCAGCCCGAAAGGCTGGCATCCATGGTCACTGTTTGCCAACAAGGGGCCAGAAAAGACCTGCCCCTCAACAGATTGCTTGGCTCTAGCCACCACTGAAGTGACTGCCGAACCCTGGGAGACATCCGGTAGGACTGATCCAAGGACTGTGGACATCTGTCCCAATGCAACAACAGGTGAAGCTGGAGCGACCTCATGTGGAACTGGGCAAAGGGGACTGCCTCGAAGGAAGCCACCATCAAACCTACCAGTTTCATCCCCATCCGGATAGAGGGGCATCGAATGGCCAGAAGAAGGCGAATCAGATCCTGAACCCCCTGCACCTTGGGTCGAGGTAGAAACACTCTGGCCTGAGTGGTATCCAGATTCATGCCCAGGAATGAAATCTCCCTGGAAGGAGAAAGAGAGGATTTGGGGTGGTTGATCACCCATCCGAACCTCTCCAGAGTCGACACCACAGTCTTGGTGTCCAGTTCCGCCTGACGGAAGGAAGAAGCTGAAATCAGCAGGTCGTCCAGATACGGCACAATGCGAATGCCCTGGGCCCGCCAGAACCTTGGTGAAAACCCTTGGTGCTGAGGTCAGCCCGAATGGGAGGGCCACAAACTGAAAATGAAGATCCTCCACCGCAAACCTGAGAAATCTCTGGTGCGCTGAGAAGATTGGAACATGCAGGTAAGCATCCTTGATGTCTATGGACGTGATAAAATCCCCTTGACGAAGGGAATGGATGGCAGAGCGCAGAGTCTCCATGCAAAACTTCTTGGTTCTGATGAACCTGTTGAGAATTTTTAGATCCAGAATGGACCGTGAAAAGATTGAAGTAGTAGCCCCTGCCTCTCTCCGAGGGAGGCACAGGACATATGACTCCCATGTCCCGAAGATTTTGGACTGCCAACAGGAGCCCCTGTGCAGCCTGAGAGTCCGTGGGCACCCGAGACCTTAAGAATCTTGGAGGGGGCCAGTACTCGAACTCCAGTTTGTACCCGGACGAGACCACTTCCAGAATCCATCTGTCTGTGACCTCCTGGGCCCAGACCTGGAAGAAGAGCCGCAGCCGTCCCCCCACCCGTACGGGTGAGGGCGCCACCTCATTGCTGAGTTGGTTTGGCAGGGGGCTTAGGTTTGGAGCCCCAGGCAGATGCTGGACGGGCCCGTCCTCTGCCTCTGCCCCAGGAGGAACCTCTGATGCCTGAGTAGGCAAAACCTCTGACGGCTCTGGCACCTTGAAAGGAAGGGTTGAAGGAGCGACGCTGCTTCTTACGCTGGGGTAGCTTACCACCCTTAGCCACCGCATCCAACTTATCTCCAAACAGCCGCGTACCCAGGAAGGGAAGAGCGGTGAGTGATTTCTTGGCTGCAAAGTCCGCCGCCCACTGGCGAAGCCAGACCGATCGGTGCATGGCCACCAATAAGGCCGAAGTTCTACTACACATAACAATAGTGTCTTCCATAGCAGCCAAGACAAAATCCATAAACAATTCACATCTTTTAAGGGCAGCGAACTCAGCGCTGGCCGGATCAAAATGGGCAGCATTTAAAAACTCCCTGACAAGGGATCTTATTAGCCACCGCCGCTAGCGCAGATGCCACACTGGCAAAGGCATGGCAAGCCAACTGATCAATGCGCTTATCCTCACCATCTTTGAGGGTAGTGGCATCAGGGGTGTGGACCACAGAGGTGTTGGACAACCCCAAAACAGGCGCGTCAACCTCGGGAGGGGAAGACCAGCGCTTTACCGCATCAACACCATTATCACACAACTGCACATCGTCAGATTCTGATTCCTCAAACAACTCCCCCTCTTCTAATGGGGAATAATCTGACCACTCATCCTCATCAAAATCCAAAGCCGGCCATACCGGCGATAAATGTCTCTTCTTGGCATGGGCCTTTTTGCCCACTGCGCCAGAAAGAAATCTCTCAATGCTGTCCAGGCGAGCACAAACATCAGAGTGCGACTCCCCACTAGTGACGATGTCACTTGGGGTACGGATAAGACGGGGAGGTGTAGGCGATGAAGCGGGTGGTGCTGACCCAGAAGCACCGTGGGAAGCAGACTGCCGCGATATGGCCTTTTGTGCACATGGAATACAAATTAGCACATTCTCTCCCATAAGGGATACCCCACAACCCACACACGGCCGGGATTGTCCCGAAGGAAGCCCAAGCCCAGTATCCTGCGGAGCCTCCATATGGTGTTATTTTGGGGTAGTCGCAATGACCCTAGGGAATTAAGCTGGTAAGCAACCCTGGGATGCCCCTTTAAAGTCCCAGTGGGAGGATTTGGAAAAGGTGTAATTTAAAGCTAGGGACCCTAGGACCGGGAGAACCCCCTAACATGCAAAACACAGGGAGTCCTCCTGAAAGACACAAATGAAAGGGGACCCATCAGCCAACACTCATACATTACCTAATACTATAATATATATATCTATATAGATACATCTATATACACAATATGTACAATAAGGACAGCGCAGCTCCCTGCGGAAAGGGGTGCTGCCATAACAGGAAGAGAGGGGGCCCACAGGGCACTCACAAAACAGTCCGCAGCAACAACAGGAACAAGATGGCCACCGGAGCCCAGCACAGCCTTGCCTAGAGGGAGTGAAGAGAAGAAGAGGGGCGGGTCAGCGCAGAACGCGCGCTCGTTAGGCCACGCCCCCTCCCGCAAGTCCAGCAACGCGGATCCAGGCCGTGGGCTGAGCCTCAGCAAGGCGCCAAAACGAGGGGGAGGGGCGGGCCGCGCCGAGGGCCCGGCCCCGCCCCCCAACACGCAGCCTGAGGGGGAGAAGCTCCCTCTGCTAAACGCTGCACAGCATGGTGCAGACCCACAGCAAAGTGACAGTACACCGCAACATGCGCACACACACACACACTGTAAGCACCCACACAATAAAGAAATGTGAGGGACAAACCTGCCCCCCCCCAGCTGGAGGGTTAAGGAAGGGACCCGGAAGGTGGGGGATCCGGAACCAGAGTCTGGTGGACGGATACGGCAGAAGGGACAGGGCACCCCAAAACGGGGTCACCAACCAGGACACCGCCTACCCCTTGCAATGGGGTCTCACGGAGGAGCAATGCTCCTTAAACACCTACAAAGGTGTTGCCTACCCTCACCAGGACCTACAGCCAAGGCTGGGAGGCTCATACGGGACAATGGAATAAGGTCCAGGCAGAAATAGGGGCAAGAATGGCCGGGCGTGAGCCCGGCTTACCTGCAAGGAATAGAAGCCTTCATCTTCTGCCTTGCTCGTTGCTCTTGCAGAGAAGGAACTGGGAGATTAGTGGGAGGTCCCAGGTATTTATGGACCGGGAGGAGCTTCTTTTTTGCATTCATCTCTGCAGAAGTTCGCCCTCTACTGGAGACTACCCAGATGTCATGAATGGTGGAAGCAGGGTGTATGACACACTTAGGCCCTTATTTAACAAGGGATAGCGCCAGGTAGCGAATGGTGAGCGAACGGTAATGACGCTCACCGCCACGAGAACGCCGGCTCCCCTCCGCAATCACACATTTATCAAGCCGATCCTGCTTAGCGACTGACAGAGCGCCAGATAGCGAATCATTCATCATTATTCCAGCCTCACCCCACAGCACCAGCGAGCGACCTTGAACAGCGACAGGTATGACCTCTCGCTACCTGGCGCTCTCCAATGCATTTCAATGGAGCAATCTTTAAATATTCTTAATTAATTGCTATTAATGTTTTTTTTTTTTTTTTTTTTTTAAATGTCAAAAATTCTGTGACCACTTCTGCAATGTTAGATATTTTTTTTAAGGTAAAAAAAAAAAAAAAAATTTGTGCAGAATTGATATTAATGTATTCATATTACAAAATGTTTTGAAAAACATGTTTTTTTTTTTCTCAAAAAATATGGTTGTTTGGGGGTTAAAAAACTACTTTTAACCCATCGCCGCCAGCGCTCTGGGGTTTAAACAAGCATTTCACAGCGCGAGAATTTTTTGAGTGTGATTTGTTAATGAATATGCTGGGAGCTGTTCGCTATGGCCATTCGCTGTCATGCGCTCCCATACAGCGCGGAACCTGTCAAACAGCGACTCCTAACCCCATATTCAACATTACCGCACACCGGCGGGGTCGCTGTCAACAGCCGAACAACGGCCAAGCACAGCGAATACTAGCGTGCGTTGTGAAAATAACGCTACTGTCGCTCATCTGTCGCTACCTGGCGCTATTAATGAATCAGCCTCTTAGAATATATACGCACAAAGCCCTTATGGAATTGAGACTCTTGATGGTACTGGTTTGTTGCTATGCTATACTGCACTTCACACAAAGCAATTTAAGATGTTTATATAGAGAAACAGAATGAGAGAAAGAAAAAGTATACAAGGTAGAAAGTTGCTGCTGGTGCTTTAATGTAAAAGAGAATTATATTGAGTTTATTTTATTTTCACAGGATTAATTCAGCTTACTATTATTTCTCTGTAATGTGAAAACACACTTGAAATGTCATGTACCATCATAAAGTTGTCTTTAGCTTTTCTACTTGGTGTCTGTAGCTTAATGTTCGATGGATCACTGAGGTGTCTGTAATGGCTGAACAACTGGATTCTATAAATGGTTTAGCTATAAAACATAAAGTAGAAAGTTTCCGCCTTTGCTACCCACATCACAGGAGAAGTGCACAGCCTTGGTATGCACTTTCTGTCTGAGCCAGCAGGGACCTGATAGGAGCCTGGTACCCCAATCTCCTGGGGGGGGGGGGGCTGGGGAAGATACATAATTACCAGGCCAAGTGCAATGTATATGGTCAGTAAACCCCCTTTGGTTGCTGTCAAATGTGTTAACATATGTTTTGCCTTATAAGATGCACCTGCCCATTATATGCACTTAGGATTTATTCAGAACTAAATGTTGTGCTAAAACACCTGCTTCAAAGAACCAAATAAAAAGCAAGGTACAGAATCCCCCACGTATAGGCAGAGTGGCATTCCCCTTCACATTTCCATAGGCAGAGTGGCATTCCCCCTCACATTTCCCTAGGCAGTGTGGCATTCCCCCTCACATTTCCATAGGCAATATGGCATTCCACCCTCACATTCCCATAGGCAGTGTGGCATTCCCCCTCCCATTCCCATATAGGCAGTGTGACATTCCCCCTCCCATAGGCATTGTGGCAATCCCCCCTCCCATTCCCATACAGGCAGTGTGGCATTCCACCCTCACATTCCCATAGGCATTGTGGCATTCCCCCCTCCCATTCCCTATAGGCAGTGTGGCATTCCCCCCTCCCATTCCCTATAGGCAGTGTGGCATTCCCCCCCTCACATTCCCCATAGGCAGTGTGGCATTCCCCCCCTCTTATTCCCCATAGGCAGTGTGGCATTCCCCCCTCCCATTCCCCGTAGGCAGTGTGGCATCCCCCCCATCCCATTCCCCGTAGGCAGTGTGGCATTCCCCCCCTCCCATTCCCCGTAGGCAGTGTGGTATTCCCCCCTCCCATTCCCCATAGGCAGTGTGGCATTCCCTCCATCTCATTCCCCGTAGGCAGTGTGGCATTCCCCCCCTCCCATTCCCCGTAGGCAGTGTGGCATTCCCCCCATCCCATTCCCCGTAGGCAGTGTGGCATTCCCCCCTCCCATTCCCCATAGGCAGTGTGGCATTCCCCCCATCCCATTCCCCGTAGGCAGTGTGGCATTCCCCCCCTCCCATTCCCCGTAGGCAGTGTGGCATTCCCCCCTCCCATTCCCCATAGGCAGTGTGGCATTCCCCCCTCCCATTCCCCGTAGGCAGTGTGGCATTCCCCCCTCCCATTCCACATAGGCAAAAGAAAACAAGATAAAAAAAGTAAACTCACATATCCATCGGAGCACTGCTGGACGGGCTGCCACAGCCACATGAGGCCAGAAAATGGGGGAATGGCAGCTGGGCGAGCAGGGTATCTGATCCCTTCCCAATCCATGCTGTCCCTGCTTCTTCTCCAGTGGCATGAGCACACACACTTCGCTCTGTGAAGTGGGTGGGAATGGTCTACACACACCACTGCACAGACTCGGTTGTCTGCTCTGTGTGTTTGGTACCGGAGAAGAAGCAACGATGGCGGAACAGACAGTGTTTCTGGATGGAGGGGACAACAGTTACCCTGTCCGCCCTACTGTTGCTCCTTCTGGCTGACATCCCCCCCCCCTTTTGGGGAAAAATAAGTGCAACAATCATTACTTTTATCCCTGATTTGTTTCTAAAATATGTTTTTTTTTTTGTATCTGGGCCAAAAATATAAAGTACATGGTAAAAAGAAGATACAGTCTTGATTCAGACTAATATATATGTACCCCATACTATGGATCACCTGCATGACCATTTCACTTGTTTCTTGTGATTTTCATGATGTTTATTCACTCTTGCCATATGATACGTGGAAAAAGTGTGAAAAAATAACACTTTTTTGGCTTTGCCGAATTGCATGAACTAAAAAGTGCACTTAAAAAAAAAGACTTTATTTAAAATGGCTTTTGCTATATTAAGCTGATATCCTTTCCTGACATAATCCAATAGCAGACTATGGAAAACTGCTTATTTCTTAAAAACAAATGATTAACTTTGTATTATTCTGCTTCTTTTACCGTTGCTACACGGTATTTCATGTGCTGCCTGGTACACATCACTCACATCAATAAAGTAATGGGTAGGTTCGCCGGGCAGCTCTCCTGCTCTGGCAAGTCTGGTCTGTAAGCAAGATTTTATTTTTGGGCTTTTACATTTATTCCAAAATGTGTTACAAAAAAAGATCAGTTGCCTTTAACATATCTATACAGAAAGGTCAAAGCGTGGATGATTGAGTATCATTACAGACAATCAAAAGTGATTAAATAATTAATCAGATTTCCATTGTCTTATTTTAATTTAGCTCTATTTGGCCCAAAACTGTGAGAGGTGCCCCACACTGGTGCTCCATAAATCTCATAAAGCAAGAAATTGCCCTTTTTCTGGAAGCTGTACATTGATGATATGTATTCTCTTTAATTAAACATTACCTAATGAGATTTAGAAATTATTATTGTCACAAGAAATCACCAACCAGCCAATCCTTAGACTTCAGCCCCTGTCATTAGACCCCATGATAGGCTGTGCTTGGGTGTAAGTGCTGTGCTCTGTTACTCGTGTTTGACCGGGATTTGACCTTTGACCCCACCTTCTCTGAACCTCAGTTGTTGACCTCGGAATTCCTGACTTTGTCTTTGCCTGCTCCCTTTGGTACCTTGAAACTTCTTCAGTGATTGACCTTTGGCCTGCCCTCTAACATTCTTCTGGTTATCCTTCTACTTGACGCTCATTGGACTGATCTCCCATGTATGACCTTGCTTAGTCTGATCTCCTGTGCACTCCAGTATATGCTCACCCACCTGCAGGTTCTGCCCTCAGCTAATGATAACGTTTGTGCTGTTATGTCCTGGGGCAACGGAGTTTGGCCGGCAAAGGGGGGTTTGTCTATAGGTGAATCCAGTGGCAGGGATTGGGCATTGTTTTCTAACCTGGACCTGCTAACTGGTCAGCATTACAGTTATAGTCTATACTACTAGAGGTTTGGTGGTGAACTCCAGCCAAATCCATTTCATGCTTAAATACAGTAGAGAATGGTTAAAGCCAAATGCAAGCAGACCTATACCTTTAAATTAAACAAGATATCACCTTTCTGGGTGCCGTAATTAGGGCAACTCACCTCTCCAGGCATGCGAACACCCACCGCATGTATTGGTTAAATGTGGATGAAAAGCATACAATGGCCATTTATACCCCCTCTATAAAATATGGTTTTACAAAACAAATTCCTTGTGCCACAATGTGAGGTGAAAGTATTCAAAAATGCTTCAAATCAATAATCATTTTTCCATTATGAAACCTGGTGCCACTTTTTATGTTTTAAAGGGAACCCAATGGCGAAAATAAGGCAGCAAGCAGCTCACCTGATGCCTGTCCTATGTGCCTGCCCCCATTGCCAGAAGCACCCGGTAGAAGTTGTAGCAGGGCTCCAAATGTTGCCCTTTTAATTGCATTCCTCCTTGCAAAACATGTTCTAACTCTGTTGCTCTGTGCTCTCAGAGTGACCGAGCACAGCAAGCCACAGTGTTCCCACAGCTGCACCATGACATTCCCTTCCTAGCTCAGCCATGACACAGAAATTGAAGTGAAGAAAGTGGCTTCATTTAGAATACATAGAAGATATTTAACATATAATGTGAGATTTTGAGATAAGGTGGGAAGAAGTTAGTGTGTGCCTGTGAAGGGAATAACAAACCTATGCAATGATTTTCTTTTATCAGAACATTGGTGTTATATATATATATATATATATATATATATATATATATATATATATTATTATATTATATATTATGTATTCATATGGGTTTAACAGTATATATATATATAAAGAGAGAGGGAGAGATAGAAATGAATTTATGTCTTGTTGAGATCAATATGTACTAACTATAATTTATTGTTATATATACAATTGATATAGGGTAGTAAAATTGCGAAATCTGTAAACTATTCTTTCCCCACAAGTGACTCATCCTTTTTAACCTTTAAAATAGATCTTAGGTGACTTTCCATTAGCTTTTAAAAACCAATGAAACCAAAAAGGTTTCATGGCACATTTAGGAAGTGTCTTTGTTGAAACTTGTCACTGCATTCCAAACATATTTTAATGATTCCTTAAACAAATAAAAGTAAGCTTTAAAAGTTAGAGCTGTCTTATATACTATCAGACAGGAGCTTAAAGATAAATGTCAATGTATCAATTCTTATATGGATTTAGGATTTGGGGTCATTCTGATTATTTGGTGAAGAAAGTTTCAATGTGGGCGTGCTTTTGGGTGTAAACTGAAACTCACATCTGAGCGTTAACATACAAAAAATTCCAATAAAAATTTACCAAAAAATCACCCACACATGCAGTTGGGCATTTTTTAAGGTGGGGAAGATATCATTTATCCAAAGAGGTAAAGATATTTTTATATTTATATTTTTAAAGTTTGAAAACAACAGTATGAAATAGTACAGGGAGACTCGCTTAAAAAGAAATCTTGCAGGCCCAAGATGAGCGTCTCTTGAGGCTCAAAGCAGCTGGCGCCCCACGGTCGAGCGCTCCTGGCCGGACGCTGGACGCAATGTATTAGTCTAGGCGCTATTGTAAAAGCCTATGTGCTAGCGCTTCCTAACGCCACCTGGGAGCTCTGGAATTGCAGTAGATATAATACTACGCCCATATGGGTACTGTAGAAAGGGAAAACCAGGCATACAGCGCCTGTTACAATGTCCATTTTTTGTTTTTGGGGGGATGGCTGCACATTTTCACTGCAGAAACACCAGGAATTTCACTCGAGACACTTGATTGACATGAACCAAATTGCAATTTAGCAGTGCAACCCAAAAGTGCAAAAAATGCATACAAATACAATTCCAAACAGTGCCACACATTCACCAAACCCTCATAAAAATAAATAAAAAAATGGTGAAAGATTATAACCAACCTAACCTATTGAAATAAATGGGATAAGGCCACACAGTGCATAGTGTGGGCCTGGTATTATTTGACACTCATATACTCACCGGATTTGATGATAGATAAGGCACTATCTTAGGCGCTATGGATATTTGACTTTCATACATACACCTTTTGCAATGGGACCTGACATTCATCTATCACTACGTGGCACAAACACTTCTTAAATAAACCTCAAAACATTTTATTGTGTGTTAAAATGAAAAAGCTCACTGAGGTGCAGGTTGCATCTTACATCCAAATGTGGACACAGAGTTACACTTGCTTCACTAAATAATTAGGATGACCCCTCAAAAGTGTAACTGTGTCAATTCATGGCCTTTTTTTTCATTTCCACTGCATTTTTTAAATAATTTTATTTTAAAAAAGATTATTTACATACATCCTATTAGGAACAGATGGGTGAGCCAAATGGGTTACATTTCCAATTTCCATTTTCTTTAACTTAAAGTGTTTTTCTCTACCTACTAAATGCTAGGAATTAAAAACCTTTAACACAATGTGAGAAGGCAAGCAAATGGAATGAAATAAATCAGGTTGGATCTATTTTGACAACAGTAAAACATCTAATCTTTCATCTCCATGAAGAAATAGGTGGCATTTCTCATTTAGCAATCATTTTGAATTCCACACCAAGGATTTCAAGCATGATTACCTTACAGATGCTTACTCACATTAAAAAGTGAGGGAAACATATATTAAAAAGTGAAGAACCTCTCCACCTTGTGCAAGTGCAAAAAGGGACTAAACCCAATGGCATTAATAATGCAACCATCAGCTCAACTGATCCCTGTCCCATATGCCTCTTCTCCAATCCTTGCAAGGTAGAAGCCATAACAGGTCTCCAATGTTTGCCCCTCCTTTCAATTCAATTACTCCAGGCCCAACAGCCCTGCTGTCCCTGAGTGAGTGGTCCAAAAGATATCTCTGACCACAGCAGAGCATGCTCATGACCCATAAATCTGTGCTATGACATGTCCTACTCAGCTCAACCATGACCCAAAAATTGTAAAAAAAAAAAAAAAATAAGCTTTGCATAGAATAGATAAGGTATTAACATTTAACTGATATTTTGAGATTCAGTGAAATGGCTAATTTTACACTGTTCCCAAGGTGAATAAAGTGGGAGGAAGTTAATGTGTGCCTGGACAGGGACTTTAAAGCCCCGGCACTGGGACTTTAAAGGTTTTAGGTGGATACGATCTTTAGGGGAGGTGCAGAGGTTCTTCAGTAGCCTTATTTAACATTTGAGACCACTGTGGCTTGCCATGTTCACTCACTTTGAGAACACTGAGGAATGGAGGTGCTGTCCATAATTTTTTTTTTGTTGAATAGTAGCAACTTATGGGGGAATGCAAAATACGTTTGCAATGTTTCCTCTGCATACCCCATAGGGTGCAGTTTTTTTTAATACTCTCTAAAAAAAACCCTACTTTACTGAAATGTTATATACCTCATCTGGAAAAATATCCCATCGAATGTGCAGGTGATTTGGGGGTTTATTTAAGAAATGCTAGTGCCAGGTGGTACTAGATGAACAGGTCCCAGTGCAAAAGGTGTATGTATGAAGGTGAAAATCCATAGCGCCTCTGATCCAGGTAGTGCCCCATCCTTCATCAGCACTGTTGAGTATATGATGGGTTCCCTACAGTCCCACATACATTTCAATGGGCCGGATTGGCTATAATTATTTTGCCATTTTTTTGGATCTGGTCCATGTGCCACAGGATTCCTGTTTCCGTGGTGAAAATGTGCTGCCATCCCACAAGAAATCAAAAATTGTGAATTGCAGCAGACGCTGTTTTCACCTATCTACAGCGCCCGTGCGTGCGTGCTGTATTAAATCTACTGCAATTCCGCCACTCCCTGCTAGGGGTCGCTTATACAAGCCCTAAAAACACATGGCCAGGAGCGTGAGAGCACAGAGCTCGAGATGTCTTCAGCCAGCGTTGTGGTGCGGGCACAGAAAGCGCCTCGCAAGAGAGGCTCATCTTGTGCCCGCAAGATTTTTTAAAAATAAGGCTCCCCATTGCAATTTCTTGTGTGTCCAAATGAAAAAGATGCAGTTTACAGTTTACACTGAAAAGCACACCCACAGTGCACCTTGCTTTACCAAGTAATTATCATGACCCCTTACTATCTATGTACAACCACAGGGGGTTGGGCTAATTATTTACTTTAACTTAAACTTACTTGTTCCAGGCTGTCAGGCTTGAATTGCAACCTGTTTCGCAGACAAGAAAATGGCATGTTTTTTGTTGTTGTTCCAAATTACCTGTTGCTGTGATGAGATATTTCTAAATGTGGGGAATCATTTTTCCTCTGAGGTTGTGTAAATAAAAACTGTGTAAATATGATGGCCGGAACTGATTTTTTGTTCACTCTGCATGAGACAACAAAGCCATTAGGGCTGATTCAGCACTATGAGAGTTTTTTTTGTCAGAAACCAATTTTTCTCATGATTTTTTTCTCGGTGCAATCTAGCACCATATTTAGCTGTGAATTTTCCTTTGTTGTACAGCTAAATATGATGCTACATTTTACGAAGGAAATAAAAAAAAAAGAAAAAGTGAAAAAAAAGAATGTCATGGTACTGAATCAGCCCTATTGTGTTTCTAATAAGAATGCAAAAAATACAAAAAATATGGGGAAACACTATTTCAGGTAAAATTCTCTCTAAAGACAAGGGGGCACTCCCTTCGACTGGAAAAAAACGATATTCAGTATCCGGAGGCGACAAACATTCTTTACCATAAGAACTATAAATCCGTGGAATAGCCTCCCCCAGAAGCCTGTTACAGCATCAACCGCTGACAGCTTCAAAAAAGGATTAGATGCTTATTTAGAAAAAAATAACATTAACAGTTACTATTAGTAAAAAAAATAAAATAAAACATAACTTCCCCCACCCCAACACCCTTTGTTGAACTTGATAGATTTATATCTTATATCAACCGTATTAACTACGTAACTATGTAACAGTTTTGGATTTGCAGTTATATCTATCTTTGAAGTAATTGATTTTTTCTTTGTTGTGAATTGTTTGTATATTGTATACAAGGTTTTAAAACCTTGTTTAACATAAGGCATATAGTGTTCTTTATATTTTTATCTTTCACTGCATATTCAACACCTTTGGCATAGAGACTGAGCTGTATACATGTAAACAGAAAGCTGGCTAAGTTAACTCTTAGTCTGGAATGTTCCTTTAAAATGCTGCAGTGTGGGGTCTGCCTAAGAAGTCTAAAACAAGGGTCCCTCAAAACCACTCCAAACCCAATTTGACATTCCTGTCCGCACGAAGCCCAAAAATTGGGCAAAATATTCACCTTGCTCCGTGCTCATTCCTAGAATACAGAAGGACATGTACATGTGCCACGTGCCAAATTTCAGTGATGCCTTTCGGCATGCCTGGGGATGGAAGATAAAGTGTCCCTATGTGCTGTTTTGCCCATAGGTCTACATTTATTAAGTTCACTTTCAATATTATACACAACAATTTATTTGCTATAAAGGGTGATTGGTACACTGTTAATATTTCCTGGAATCATTATACAGTTAGAAAAACAAAATTGTGTTTTCAGGTTTGAAACAAAAATGAAGAAAAAAACATTGAAGGTCCATCTTACTTGATCCGCCCACTGCCTCCCCGACACAAAGCCCACCTGATCCGGGTGGACTGTCCCAGCTAGAAAGGAATTAAGCCTATGTGCAAATATTTCTCTTAAAAAATGTTTAATTTATTATTAATTAAACTTGACGCTACCGAATGTTTAACTGGTTTTGGTATCACTATTATATTGGCCACCAGTGCCTCAGCAGACACTGGTTATCCAATTTTTATTAAATTATACCATAATGTCTAATTCAGGGCCAACTCCTTTTTAAACTGCCTATAATACAGGTGGGATAGGCCATCTGGATCAGGGGCTAGCCCAATCTTAATGCTCTAAATGGCTTGCAGGACCTCTTCTATAGTAACATCCCTCTCCACAAAGTCTTTCTGATCATCTGTAAACTTCTTCACCCAACTCTCACCCAACCAAGCCTCATTTACTGCATTTTATAATTGTGGTGGCTTAGAATATAAATCCAAATAAAACTGTAAAAACTCTTGTCACTAATTTGGTGTTTTTGGAAGGTAAAATTTCTAGTTTGAAATGACAGTTGCCTTGCTTGCAGCCTTCTCAGGTTGTATTTTGTGAAGGCATTTTTCCAACTTAAGTTCTTTTCAATGCTGTTTGTATCTGTGCCATCAATTTGTTTTTGGGGTTAATTCAGTGCAGTTTTCTTAGTTTGTTCAGCTCCCTAGTTTTACTGTCAATCTCCCCGTTAATCTTCCTCTTATTTCTTGCAGCAATTTGTATGAAGTGGTCTCTAATATATGCTTTGTGTGCCATCTAGTTGTTAGCAAGACTCGTTTCCATGGGGCTATTCCAATCGAAAAAATTACTCAAGCTAGTCTGTATTTCATCGCCTACCCCCGGATATCCCAACAAAGCCTCATTCATCTCCATTTGTACCTCCCTGGTTTCGACCACAAACCCTTAAAATTCAACATGACCACTGAGTGGTCTGACCAGGAGTTCTCTAATATGTTACATTTAAGAACATTAGGTACTATGGAGCTTGGGATGAAAATGTGGTCCAACCTAGAGTATGTATGATGAGCAGCAGGGTGAAAAGTATAATCCCACCTGTTTGGATTGCATTCTCTCCAGATGTTAATAAACTTATGTTCAGACAGAAGCTTAGCCAAACATTTACTGTTCTTGGGAGGGGATCTACATTTACATATACTGAAGCTTTTGATTTATCAATGACCATATCAAATGTCATATTAGAATCTCCTCCCATGATTAGGGTGCCCTCCATCTTGGGTCCTATTTCTATAAACATACTTTGAAAGAAAGATATTTGCCCCTTATTGGGTGCATACTAGGAGATAATTGAAACCACTGCTTTCCCTATTCTCCCCTGTATCATCACATACCTACCATCTCAAATAGAAGACCTTACTGTGCTTCCCTGGAGAGTTGAGCCCTTGCAAGTTGTGTGAGATGATATAGTGATATGATTAATCAACTCATCCTGGTTATTCATTTTTACTCTTGAATCTCAAATGGGGCTCAGAGATCTCAGAATCATCTCTCCTCTGCCTAATGACAGGGGCTGCACACTTGGAGGGGGGAAGAAAAGACCAAATCAAAAACAATAAATAAAGGAAGAAACAAAAACACTAGTAAATAAGACAACATATCTGCCGCCTCACCTTTCAACTCATTATCCCTCCTATTGATGTTAAACCGAAGGGGCCTCCTATGCCTCCCCATTCCTTCTTGGGGATGAACTAAAGAGGCTCACAGGAAGCATTTCCATTTACCCAGTGCAATTTTCTTCCTCTTATGTTTTTCCCTCTTTACCTGCCCCTCTCCTTCTCCAGCAGCCTGGTGTGAAAAGGCCGAATAAAATTTGAGCTGGGAGCTTAAAAGTTGTGCTGCTACTGTGCAGCACAATGCAACAGCATTACAAAAGGCCAAAAAAAAGCCAGCAAACTCTCTATTGTATAAAAACCTAGCGCCATACTGCTAAGATGTACAATGCTGTTACAATGTAAACAGCTTCACAGCTGACTGGAATGTGTGAATGATCTCTCTATCACACTGCTGTTATGGAAAGCCACTCTCAAAAAATCTGTACCTGTATAACCATTTTAGAACAATAATGGTTAAAAAAACGTGAAAGCATGAACTATGGACCATGTCCATAAAATAATTAGCCCAAGCAAGCAAGGACTCCATCATCGAAGAGGTAAGCTGGTAAAAGCAGAACTAAATGAGACACTGAAAGCTAAGACAGCCATCATGCTTCTCTGCCTTCTATACTCTGCAATATCTCCCATGCACAGAGCTAACAATGCCCAGCATTGGGCGCCATGTCTCCCTCCAGCGTCAATAGTGTGCAAGCCCTCCATGAGTCCCCCTAGCTACAGGTTAGAGATCACTGATATACACAAAATGCAGCTCTCACACAAATTTTCTCGAGCTTGGCCAGTGTATAGTGTACTTGGTGTAACTACTAAGCCCAAATAAATCGATCATGACCACTTCACGAGCATGGATGATGCTGGCGTATGAGGTTGTTTTACCCAGGTTCACTTTCAGTATTATACACAATTGTTTCTTTGCAGAAAAATCTGTACAGTTTAAAGGAGCAGTATCGCGAATTTTTCTTGGTGACTTATATTTAAATGGTACTTTGAATGTAGGTAAGTGTTGGAGTAAGAATTACAAATGTAGAAAAAAATGATGTGTGTGTTGAGCAGCTGGAGACTAATAGCTCATGTTTATGTCTTCTGAGTGTCAGGACCTGACACTCTGGCCTGTTCCATGCTGAGGAGAGAGGTGAAACAATGTATCAAAGTATCAGCTGTTCAGTGCTGGCAGCCGCCCAGCATAAGATAACAACATTGCAACATTGCCTGTCCAGAACTTATATATCTAAAACAGAGAGAAAAGCTCTAGAAGTCATTTAGCTGATTTTGACAGTTTTCCCTTCATGTTGGCTCTGCTGCAGAATCTTTCAGTTTACCATTTTCTCTTTCATATTCTTATTTTTCATTTTTCCATATGATCTTACTTTCAGCTTTGTGTGTTTTGAGCAAAGCCCAACCCAGGATTTTCACTATCTGGAGTTTTGTTTTGTGCCCCTAGGGGCATCTCGACTTGGGATGCCCTGATATGTGAAATCCCCAAGTTCGCCTGTGAAAACGTACCTTTTCCTTTTTCCACAGCGCATGCGCGGGCTCTCATCCAATCAGCTCTGTTTGCACACAGATGGGGAGCCTGAGCAGTAACCTTCCTGGCCGCCCGGCCTGTCTAAATGACTATCTGCGTGAGTGCGCCAGAAAAATGGGGGGATCTGTGGTTATCCAGGGGTTGTTTCACACAGTGGGCATCCTGTGTGCCCAAGGGGCAAGGTCAATGGCCGGGTCTTATAGACTTCAGGGTCGGCCACTCAGGGTTTTGTTCCACTTTAATACCTTTAGATTTTCCTGCACAGTTATTCAAAGAAGAATTTCAGTCGTTTTCAGTCAGTTTAGTTTATTTTGTATAGATTTTACACATTTGAGTCACCTGGTCTCATAACAAAAGCAGCACCTCACACACACACAGCCGTTACCACTGATTACAGTGTCAGCCTCTGAGGTAAAGTGTTGCTAGGAGACCAGTGGGCTAAATGAAGCAGCTCACTACATACAACCCAGCAGATCCCCCTATTCAGCAAATGGACTGAGCCACTGTAATTATACAATTTAAAAGAAAGGCAGATATTTTTTCCTTTTTCTATCACCAGATTATTTATACACGTTAGAAGCTAATGTGTGGCTATTTAATTATTTATCTTTTTTAATGCAAATTTCGCGATACTGCTCCTTTAAGTTCATTGATGCACTGTTAAAATTTCCTGGAATCATTATACAATTAGAAAAACAAACCTGTGTTTTAAGGTTTGAAACAAAAATGAACTTTGTTTACGTAAATGATGTTGAAGGTTTATATTTTAGACTGAAACACTCTTTAATCATGCGCATTACACGCAAGTTGGTTTCCAGATGTGACCCGAAATATTCTAGTAACTACAACTTTTCTATTTAAAGGGGATTTCTACTTTGAAAAATGTGAAAGCAATTTATTATCTCCCCCGCATCTCTGTTGCTGCTGCCACCACCAAGAATTTTACAGAATAATGCAGTATTTTGTAGCTGGAAATGTTGGTGCAGCTAGACCTACAAAAATGTTTTAAAAAACTAGGAGCCTTATTTAAGAAGTGCTCCATTTAGCATAATTTTGCTGGCATTGTGCCAGTTTTTGAGCACTGACATCTATTTATATTTTGGCGCATTTCTTTTTACAGAATGGCGCTGCAAGTCACAATGATAATAATCAGCTTGGATTGGGGCACTAGGTATTGGCTTATGCCAATTATAACAGTGGCACTGTGAACACGGTTCTGTACTTCCAATACATTGTATTCATTCATTTTTGGCACGCTAACAAGCTTGGCGCAGTATATAAAAGGTGCTGGTCAGTGTTTCATCATTACAGTTACAGGACTATAAACAGGCGCAGCTTTGCAAACTATATGGAGCTGGTGATCAATTAGATGCAGACAGGCGTACACACTGTTTTTTGTTTGTTAAATTGGGCACTGAGTGCCACTGAAGCTAATATATTGCTGCTGAGTAGTGCTGACTGTTTGGTGCTGATGTGTGACAAATGAGGCTATAAATGTTTTTCTGTGAGCAGACTAAATTAGTTTTGATCTATGGGAGCATCTGGAACACCCTGAAATATTGTTAAAATAACAATTGAGATAAGATTAATGTTTATCTACAATACATGTATGTTCTCAGAGTGAACTTTTGTTTTTTACATATATATATATATATATATATATATATAGTAAGCGGGCAAACAATCAGCAGTGACGACAACGGATTTGAACGGCAAAACAGCTTTTATTCAGCAAAGTTCAGTAGATAGTCCAAAGGTTGCAGCATAAATGCAGAAAACAAAAAGGGTTACTTCACCAACCAAATAGTCCTGGGCTGGGTACTCCAGCAAGCTGATCAATTCCAGTCCACTATACAGGGCGTATCAGCCCTCTGCTCAATGTCCAGTGCTATCCTTCACCACGGTGCAGCTCAGCCTGGGCTCACTCCAACAGGCTGGTCATCAACCAAGGAAAGGCCGTGTGCTCTCTTCTTATACAGGCTTCCCCTGTAATCAGCGTGCACACTTGTGGAGGCCTTAGAACATGTAACAACCCGTTATGGAATTGGGGAAGTGACCCGGGTCCTGAAAACCCGGGCCGGATTGTGCTTTATACAACCAAGCAGGGAAGAATATACACAATATATATGCACAATCATTTGACACCCCGAATCTAATTGGTTTGCAGAGAAATGGGGTCTAGAAATAGACCCACTGTTAGCGCTACAATGCCTTACCGATGTTATGGTGATACATTGTTGTTATATGTAACAACATATTTATATATATATATATATATATATATATATATATATATATATATATATATATTATAAATGTGTGAAAAGGGGAAAAATCAAACATAGGCCAATCGATTACAATTCGCAAACTTCAGCATCTTTGGCCTAGTGAGTGCACTTTAATAACTGCCTTATTAAATGTAGTCATATGTAAGTTTACCTTATAAGAATCCAGCCTAACTCTTACAATATTTACATACCTTGAAAATTAAAAGGCATGAATGCAGCATTTTACACCCCAATCCTTAAGTTTAATGGGTAATCGATTCCTTCCTTCAAAGCAGACCAAAACCTACTGAACTACTGAAATACATTTGGCAAAAGCCCCTGTCAATACTTCCTTCTTAGGGTGTAAAACTAGAAATAGATTTAGAATAGATAAATTCCTGGAACACTTTTTCTGTCCCTCTCTATAAGATGGCAGGGGTTTAGTCATAGCATAGGTGTGAGATTAGATAAGGAGCAAGGGCAGTTAAAATTGGCAAAAGGTATTCTTCATGGGGGAAGCAATGTGGGGTTTGGTCTGCTTTAATTGTGGAGTGAAAAACAGATTGTCCTAGTGGACATCACCACCTTGTATGATGTATACATCGTGGAGTGACAGAATGCCAACAGCTCCCCCGCCAATCTTAAAGGGGATCTAACCATCACTCAGACCGGGGGAGAGAAAAGCAGTACAGAACAACAGCAAAGGTGTTATACATGCAAATGATTGCATGTAATACACTTCTACCCCTTACCTGCTTACCTGTTTCTCTAAAGCCTTAGGGAAGGCCATCATGGTGTGTTCAGCATGGTGTGGGCATTGAGCTATTGGTCAGGAATGGGTAGGGTGCGAAAATAATAGAAAACAATAGACCAGGTTCAGGGCAGAAAGCCTTTGCTGGCTCCTCACAGGTATGTCCAAAATACAGAAGTGCTGTAAAAGTGGTGCAATCACCATATTTTAGAAAATGGGTGTTGGATGCCAATGTACTGAGTGTGGGGGAGCAGATTGCTGGAATCCCCCCCTCCGGATTGCTTTAAAGGTGCTAGCACCTGGATAAGCTGAGCCCTGTGTTTTCCTTTGTTCAGTATTGTTTTTAGTGGCTAGATTTCTTTGTTCTCCAAAGCATCAATATTATTACCCAATTTTTTGAGAGAAAAAAGCAGCTCACAGATGACTCCATTCTATAGCACCTATATCAAACTGACAGTTCTCGGGCCCTACAATGCTGTTCATAGCATAAATGCCTCCAAAAGTATAACACAGTTTAGATATAGGCTCATTGCATCAAATGCTAGATTTTGTAATACTAATGCTATTTTCACGTTTGGACATATACATTTAGTTACAGCTGCTTTTTTTCCCCCAAAGTGGAAAACAAGTTTTCTCGTAATGCCACTTAAATCCACCCACGTTCATACCAAGTGTTGTGTCAGTTTCCTGCTTCTTACCGTGACTTTCAGTTGTGCCTTGCGAGCGACCCAAAAGTTCAAAAATAATAAACATTGATACATTACATCCCCTCTTCCGGACATTTTCTTGGACTTTTCCAGTTGGAGTCCATAAAATTTGTGACAAATCAGATGTTGTCAGATCCTGTTCATGTGTGTGTGTGGATGTGTATATACAAACACATATATACAAACATTTCCAATACTAGAGCTTCACCAGAAAAGAATACAACAAGTCAGAGCTGCCACTAACCCACACTGTTGTCAAAATCCCCTGTGTGTATGATTTAACCTCAGAATCCCTCTGTTTAGATACTGTGTGTAATCAGGAAATATGACTTCTTAAATGTCAGTGGAAGAAAAGCTGCTTTTGTAAACTTGCTCCTCAAGAGCAATCGGAAAGTCAAGTAGGTGGGAGTTGTAGGTAAAGGATGGTAACCAAAAGTGTCTGCTGCAGTTGTATTGTTAAGAACAATATCCACTAAGCATATGTTTGCGTTTCTCTGCAATTCAATTAGAAGTTAATACACAGAACTCAGTTCCTTCATTTAAAGGGATTAAGGAATTTGTCTGTGGAATAGAAATTAATATCAACTACATACCTTTACATGTTTTGGAATTTAACAAATGTAAACAAATATCAATCCAAGATCACCAACAGACTTTTTGTGATATCAGTTTTCGTTATAGACACATTTACGGTCTATTTGTGTTACTATAGTTATTTTAAAAATCCAAAACAACTTGCATTTTTCATTAGCTTCTATGAAGTAATATAATATTTTCAACCAAAATACCAATATTGTGTGGGAAAACGTATTTAGGCAGCAATCTACTTAGTGGCAATGATGTCATTAATATGCTCTGATGATGCTCTCCAGGGCCGCCACTTGGAATTTCGGAGCCCCTTACAGCCACAATTTTGCCCCCCCCCCCCCTTTAGAGTCTACGCAAACATGATATTCTTTTGAATTTACAAAAAAAAAATCTTAAAGGGCCACTGCAGCCCCCGGGTGGAAAATTAAGATTCCCCTCCGCGTATCACACTCAATAGATTAAATTAAAAAAAAAAGATGCTCACCTTCAACCCAAATCCAGTGGCAAAATACCTTAATTTTCTACCCAGGGGCTGGAGAGGCCCTTTAAGCATGTTACCATGTCAGGGTAAGCTCTTTTAACAGGTCCCTAATCTAACTTAACAGGTGTGTGGAAATAGCCCCCCCATGCATGTGCCATTACAGGGGCCCCATCAAGTGTGCGCAAATGGGACCCACAATCCATGTGCCATTACAGGGGCTTCATCAGGTGTGCAGGAATGCGCCACCTCATCCATATGTTATTACAAGGGCCCCATCATGTGTGCAGAAATGGGGCTCCCATCCTGCCTTCTAACTCTATCAGATGGAGCCAGATAACTAAAGAATAAAACTGTGGAGACAAATAGAGCTTCCTTTCTTTAAATTAAGCCAAGTGATCACAGACATGATAAATAAGGTGGAGGAGAAACAATCATGGGGTCACTCTGGCCTCCTGGGCCCTGGTGCATGCACACCCCATCAAGTGACAATCAGCATAAAAGAACAGGAAGAAACGTACCTGCCACTGAGTATGCTGCACCCAGGCATGCTCCAGCTTCCTCTGCAAGTGAATGAGGAAGTGGGAGAGCTCAGGGGCGTGGCAGACGGCACACATGACCCTGGAGGCCACGCAGCAGCCAAGCCAGGTGATGGGGGTGGTAGCGCCCTTTTTTGTGCCTGTAGAGCAGCGCGGCGAGCAAAGTCGCGGCTCACGCCGTGGTAAGAGGAGCTTCCCCGGCATGTGGCTGCTGGCAGAGCCGCCCCCCCCCTTACAGCACTAGTGCCGGGCCTGTCAGTCCCCTCCTGATGGCGGCCCTGCTGCTCTCAAACATCCACCAGTGGTTGTAAGTGATACCTTCAACACCCAGCCTTTGCAGAAGTGCAGCAATTTTTCCAATGTGGTAAGGATACATTTTTTTAAAGGCTGGAAACTACAGCACCTTATGGGCTACACAGGAACAAAATACTTCCCCACATAAATAGCATGACCCCCCATTAAGTGACAACCTGAAAACCCTGCATCGGTTACAAAGAAACTAATTTAATTTGTAATTGTATATAAAGATATAAGATATATCAAGCCTAAGAAAACACACTTGATACAGAGGATTAAATATTGTGGAGATTGTTGATACAAAAAATGTCTAATAAATTTGGACTAGAGTTAGCTTCCAGCAAAAGTCTGCCGGACCTTGCTGCCAGTACAGAAATGGTTTTGGGATAAAAAAAACGGAAGCCTATCTCACCAGGCTTAGACATCTATCTCCATCCCTGGAGCAGCACACAATCAGTGTGCCCCAGTTAAGTGAGCCCCAGGTCCCCTACCTGAGTTACCTTTTATGAACTAGATACTTTTAAAATATTTAACACAAAAACATGTATTTTATTATGTATTACAGCAGAAGTGCTATACATGTTTAGAGTCATGGTCACACCCCCTTTGACTGATAGTGGGGGTGTGCTCTGACACCAAAGAATAGAGTTTCAGGCCCCTGACAGTGTGGGAGGCAGTGGCTGCAGTGGGGGACCCAATAAAGTGATGGGTGACGGGTGAGTTCTGGAGCTTTGGACCTGCAGTGACCAGCAGCTGTATGAATTTAAATACACATCAAACCAGGCCTCACCCAGCATGCATTGCCCGGTATCTCTTTTGCTGGGTACCACTGTTAGCTGGATTTTGATTGACTGTTGCCGACTTTGTCTGACCCTCCTCTGATCACTGCCTGGACCAACGCCTGGCTGACCTCATCTGTACCATGAATCCTCTGACAACCCGGCTTGACCCTTGACCATTCTTCTGTGTATACCCTTGGAACCCTGAATTGGAAGGACTGTCATTCCCATGTATGACCTTAGCCAGTCCGACTTCTGCCCAGCTTGGTCCCTGTAAGTTTGCATCCTTTGTACTATCTAAGTCCTGGGGGCAATCGTGCCCTCCAGAGAGGCGTTTCCAGCGGGGGCTTATCTATAGGCAGAAGCAGCAGCGGAGATTGGGGATTGTGGACTCACCTGAAGGTAGGTGTCCCACAGGGCTGGTAAAATACCAGTTATCTTGCTTCCCTCCCACAGTAATAAATACGCCTATAAGTCTCTCTTCTCTGACATTCACTTCTATGTGCCATTCACCACACCAATAAAATAGGCTATGCTCACAATATTATTTTGTATTAGTGTCAAAACACCACACAACTCCGCAGGACGTTAATAATTCCTTCAATCTCTGTGTAAAATTTCTTTCAACCACTTTAAGTAATGTCCACCTCCTATGTGATTCCAATTAAGACTTTGTGTACACTCCCATCACCACATTATAAATCACGTACCAGATAGGCTATAAAAACTTGCAGTAGATTTAAATCCTCTTTAAAGTGTCAAGGCTTGAGTATATTTTCCAACCAAATATAGGGTGTATTGGAGCAATGCTATTGAAATTAGATCCTCTTTATTATCCAAAACTCTTTATGAATCCACCACTCCAGGGATTATATCACTATGCTCACAATATATCTGGGCCATCAGCACCGGACATGAGCTGATATGTTATCACCTTGCTCTGCTTATCTTGCTGGTGTTATCTGTGTTATCTAATAAACAAAGTGGCAAGTTGTTCATTCAACTTAAAATTATTTGGGTGGTGCACAATGGGTAGGGCAAACAGTCACAGACAAGACATCCAGAAAGAGAACCTGGCACTAAAGCCCCATCAGCAAGCAACACCACCCATAATATGTCTCCAAAATGTTGATCCAAACAGAGGTATTACATGGTGGTAATATAATGGAATGGAAACAATATAGTAGTTTGATCAAAAGTGTCCTGTTATACTACAATAAATTTAAAATGCACCTTAGCAGAAATTATGTTGAAGCAGCATTTGGATCATTTTATTATTTTTCAAAGATGTTCATTGTTGTTTAGTCAGAGAGTAACAGCTGTAAAACATTGTTGTACCTATTATGTAGAAAATACTATTTTATCGTGAGTGGTCAAAAAAAAAAATGCAAAAACAACTATAGCCCCATCTGCTGCGTTCAAGGGTCAGTGATTATCAGCATTGGTACCCTATATTCAAGTTGGCTATTACCAATGTGTAACTGAGATTCAGAGGGAAAAAAATAAAAAAGGAAAGTAAAGGAATGTTTAGGAGGGGGAGTATGGCGGAAAGGGATGTCCTGGCCGTGAAATAAAGCAAAGTTGTGTAAAGGTGGCAAGGAAAGAATGTTTTTTTGGACCACATCTTAATTAAGAATGTATTCATTGGGAATTTGGCAAGCTAAAGGTTAAGTATTTAAAATTGTATGTCACGTGTTTATATTCACCCCTTCACTATTTATTCCTTAAAATTACCTTCAGAAATCACATGCTTAGTGAAATGGAGTCCACCTGTGTGCAATGTAAGTGCCACATGGTCTGTGTGTATAAAAACACCTTTTGTGAAAGGCCCCATAGGCTGCATCATTAAACTGGAGCAACAACCCTTATTACTTAAATGGGTGTTGGTCCCGCTCTCTGCAGATAGCAGCGCTGGAGTCCCCTCACACCTAACTGAACAGAACACACAGAATACTCACCTTCATTATGAGCCAGCGCCGGGAAAGGAGCACCGCGATTGGACACGGGGCGGCCACGTGGGCAGATCCAGTTAGCAGCCAATCGCGGGACTCCTTTCCCGGTGCTGGCTCGTAAAGTAATGTGTTGGTCCGGTTTAAGCAAAGGGCCGCATTAACCAAACAACACCCTGAAGACCACAGAACTCACCAGACAAGTCAGGGACAAAGCTGTTGAGAAGTGTTGTGTTATTGTGTTATGAAAAAAACAAAATCTATGATAACACCTCAGAGCACTATCAAATCCAAACTCATCAAATGGAAAGAACATGCTCCAACCAAAACTCTCAGATCGGCCAAGAGAGCATTATTCAAAGAGGCAGCATAGAGACAAAGGTAACCCTGAAGGAGCTGCGGTTCCAAAGCAGAGATTGGATTATCTCTCCATACAACCACAATAGGCCATACAGTCCATTGGAAGAGTGGAAAGAAAAAAGCCTTTACTTACAGGCAAAAACAGGAAGGCCCCTTTGGAGTTTGCCAAATGTATGGAGGAAGGTGCTCTGGTCAGATCAGACCAAAATTGAACTTTTTGGCCACAAAGTAAACACTATAGGCTCGATTCAGAGGCACATTCATCTGGACTTTCGTAGCTGTCTGTGAAAGTTTTTGTGTGTGTTTGTCATTTTCGTTCCATTTTCCATTCGTACAAACGTTCGGGCAAATGCGTATATGCGCTTTCGATGAACGAAAGCAAATCGGATCATTTGCGCTAGTTCGGATCATTTTCCAATCAAAATCTGATATTTTGCGTTCGTTCAGATAACTTACGTGATTGCTATGGGCTTGCGTCTCATTCAGAGAGCTGATTGCCGAGGGACCACCACCCTATAAACCCGTTTCATTTGCGATCCCCTTACGGGACCATTTTGACCTTGAATAGCCTTATTATGAACCAGTCTAGTGCCTTTGTGGAGCATGAGGAACTCCAGCTAATGGGCATTGAAATTGTCTGGAGGGCCGAGACCAGATTGCACCGGTGATGCATGCACATCGATGGCATGCATGACGTTGAGCTGTTCGAGCTCACCATACTTAATCGTGCTGCCCTCCATAAATTGTATAGTGAGCTGCGGCCATGGTTAGCCCGCACCACAAGGAAGGGGCAAGCAATTTCAGGTATGACCAAGATGCTTGGCTGCCTGCAACTTTTGGTGAACGGCTCGTTCTGGAGGCTGGGTGCCCTCTCTGTGGGGATCTCCCAGCCTGCGCTGAGCCGCGAGCTATCCAAGTTTTTGGAAGGCATGGCTACCATTAGTCAGAAATATATTTATTTTCCTGACGATATGTTAGCCAGGAACGCGATTAAGCTGGCATTTTATAATATTGTCGACATGCCCAACGTCATGGGTGCCATTGATTGCACCTGCGCTGCCTTGGTGCCTCCGGCAGCCGACGAGTACATCTATAGGCAAGTTCTATATTTTTTTGGGGATATAGTTGTCAGAAATGGTATTTTAAATTTCTTAATCCCTCCTTGTATTTAGTCCCTGTGAAATAGCTGACTCTGTATATCTCTTAATCCCTCCTTGTAACTAGTCCTTGTGAAATAGCTGACTCTGTATATCTCTAAATCCCTCCTTGTAACTAGTCCCTGTGAAATAGCTGACTCTGTATATCTCTTAATCCCTCCTTGTAAAATCCCTCCTTGTAACTAGTCCCTGTGAAATAGCTGACTCTGTATCTCTCTTAATCCCTCCTTGTAACTAGTCCCTGTGAAATAGCTGACTGTATATCTCTTAATCCCTCCTTGTAACTAGTCCCTGTGAAATAGCTGACTCTGTATATCTCTTAATCCCTCCTTGTAACTAGTCCCTGGACCGTATTTAGCTTATACAATGTTTTTCATGTCGTCCAAAGGAAAACATTTTCATGTGGTCCTTAAATAGGCAATTTACAGTTAATATTTACTTGATGCAACATACCTCTCCTTTTTTGGGGTGAAAAATACTTATGTACTTAGTGTTATTTGTATTGGCCAACATGTTTTTGGGAGGGTGTTAGGAGTTAGTGTTTGAGTAGTTTTCCTTGCCTTGCTAATTTATTTGTATTTCCTTTTATCCCAGGAACCGCAAAATGGGCCACTCAATGAATGTCCAAGCGGTGGTGGCCCCGGACATGCAGTTCCTTAGTGTTCTCACCAGGTTTCCAGGCTCATCCCATGATGCGTACATCTTGCGTCGAATTGGATTGTACCGTCGGTTTGAGAATTCTCCGGTGGATGGCTCCTTGGTAAGTTGACGCCAAGAACGTCATTTACTTTTCAATGTATGCCTATGAATATAGTTTATGATCCATGTCTGAAACTATGGCTGTTTTTACCCCTTGATTACATTTTAAACCGGACCTTAACCATTATATTTAGCAAACCACAAACCCTTTACAAATGTTTGGCCAGCATTTCAAATTTAGAAATGTCAACTTTCTAGTAAATTACTTTTTATTCTTCCCCACACTCGGCTGCAATTCTGTTGTTGCCTTTATGATAGGGTCTGCGCCATCTTTGCTTAGAAGCATGACACTTACTGAATAGAGGAGAGCGGGATAAAGTGCAGGGAGCGGGTTAGATGAGTGCTTGCCTCAGACAAAGCAGATCTGGGGTCCTGAAAAGGTAACACATCCAAGAATGCTGAGCAGCACAGTCCTAAACCAATACAGTTAGCAGTCTGGCTGATTGGCCCTCATCCGGTATCTTGGCTGTTTTAATGGTCCGAACATGCATTAGATGGTGTTAGGCTGTTTTTTAATCAGAGCAATATGTATTTTCAGGGTGTCTCTCAAATATTACATAGCCTCTTAGTCATGGTGATGGCCCGTTTTTTGGGAAACATTTTGGGAGTAATGTGGACTAAATGTCATTTTTGTCTTATTTTTTAAGGGGGTTCCGGCTATCCACTGCTTCCCTGGTTGCTGACGCCCGTCCTTCGGCCACAGAATGTGCCACAGGACGCCTACAATCGGGCCCACAGGAAGACCAGGGCCGTGGTGGAGAGGGCGTTTGGGCTGTTAAAATCCTGCTTTCGTTGTTTGGACCATACCGGGGGGGGGGGCACTACAGTATGACCCCAAGAAGGTCATAGATATATAGATATAATTCTTGCATGTTGTGTGTTACATAACTTTGCCATAATGCAGCGTGTCCCCCGGTATTTGGATCTGCCCCCCTCTCCACCCAGCCAGGACCCAGATGAACAATACCGTGGCACACCTGGTGCCTCTGGCCAAGCAGGTCGGGCCAATTTGATTTTGACACATTTTTCATAATGTTTTGGTCCTGTGTTTGTTTTGTGTATGTAATGTTTTTGTTTGACTATAATTTTGTTTTGTGAATCTGGAAGTTTTTGTTTGGTTAACAACTAGTAATGATTTAATTACTAAAAAATTCTCACTTGATCTGATAGTAATGTTTTTTTTGGCCTGTTGTTTTTGCAAATTCATTCCCAAAGCTAAAATTCAACAAAACATTAATGCATCAATGTAGTCAACAACAGGTAAAGTCACATTCAATATATTTATTATAAATATGTGCATTTGTATTTTAAGGGCACTTGCATACTTCATGTACATACATAGGACAACATAAATAAAAATTGTTGGCAAATCATGCCACCTAGCAATTCGAAACATCCAGGACTTTAAAAGTAATGCACTCCATGGAGTTTTTTTTTAATAAAAAAAAAATACAGACATAGGGAGCAAGCATTTGCATGTCAATATTGGGACAGTAATACATGGGGCAACATACGCACCCTCTCCTGCTTGCCCACATTTGCCACAGGCACAGGTGTAAAGCAGCCATACCTATGCCACATCTACGCCTTTAAGTCAGTGGCCCACCCAAACAAGAAGCCCCAGTCCAAATCCAAGTCCAGTACAATCTCTGTCAGGGTTCAAGGTATTAGTTTGCCAGCCCAGGATGAGCCAGAAGCAATGTAATTAGGCCAAAGCCTGCAGCGCAACAGCTTGAGTGGCAGGTTCAGTGAGGCTTGAGCTCAGGCATTGGCTAGTGGGGTATCTCAGCACTCTAATGAGATAACAAGCAAAGCCATACCAAAAGGCTATATTGGTAGGGCTCAGCAGACAGGTCAATACAGTGGGTATGTAGAGCAAAGATACATGATGTGTAGCAGATACAGGGCAAATAGTGGCTAAAATGGTTGATGCCTATAAAACCCTGGTTGTGGGCCTTGGAGGTGGCCCATCACCTGGGCATGTGTGGCATTCATAATCTGCAACTGTTGCTACATGTTTCTATTGGTTGTTCGAACTTCATCCAGCAGGGCACTGAAATTACTACTTAAGGTGGCCATGTGGGTGTTGCTAGTTCGAACTTCCTCAAGCATGGCACTGAAATTATTAGATAAGGTGGCCATGTGTGTGTTGCTAGTTCGAACTTCCTCAAGCATGGCACTGAAAATATTAGATAAGGTGGCCATGTGGCTGATGGTCGACCTAAATTATTTATTTAAGGTCTTTAATTGTGCATGATGCTGCTCGTTGTTTCTTTGATTTTGTTGGCGAAATAAACACCTCTCATGGTGCCATGCTGACTCCATGATCGGCACGCGCCTCCCCTGGGAAACTGAGCGACGTAGCTGACTACGCCTCCCAATTCCTCGGGTTGTAGGGCGTGCAGATGATGGTCCTCTAGTTCGACCAACAGCCACAGATGTGCTTGGCAAATCCTCTGCAGCAGACCTACCACTGGGGACTGTAGGCTCAGTCTCTGCATGCTGCCCACGATGGGCTGGCAGCATGCGGCCAGCCTCACTCTGCTGCAGAGGATTTGGTGTAGAAACATGTTGGGACAGTTGCAGATTATGTTCCAGGGGGGTCTGTTCTGAAGGTTCCATCAAGGTGCCATCCTCCTCCAGCTCCTGGATTTCCTCCATGAGTGTGTGGGTCTGTTGGGACATGTGAAAAAAAAGGTTCAGTTTGTGCCCTAAATATTTTGGTACTGTAAATTATTCATGTAAATTCACATGCATCAGCAGATTCAGAAAAATACATTTACCGTATATATCGGATCCTGGTTCCTAGGCAGCATGGAAGTTGACGGCGTGGTCAAACTGGCTGAGGCTGCCACACTAATTGAGGGATGACACTGGGCTGTATTGTTTACAAAAAGGCATGTCAACACACAAATATGCATTGGTGATCTGTATTACTACATATGCTTCACTAAAACACGTGGCCAAGCAGGAATGGCAACTCCCCGAACGGTCCAAGTTGGCCTTCACTATGAATGTCATCGGTTAGATGTATTACTCAACATGTACATACACATTGGTCACCTTAAATAAAACAAACATGCATGTACTGGCTGTTATGAGGCTTCACACATCCCTAAAGGGCCATTAGAGGCCCACACTCAGCTTGCAAATAGCATTTGGCTTAAGAATATGCTGGTTGGCATTCTTCCTAGGTAGACCTTTCCCTGACCCCAGATCAAGTATTTGAGACCAAAGCACAGCTCAAACCCAAGTGGCCTAAAGACAAAGATGGAAGTGTTGGATCTGATTGCCTCGAATCACATAACAGGCAGTCCTTTGCTAATGAAAGACTTTTATAGTGTCCATAAATACTCTCCAAGGTCATGTATGGGCAAGCAAATTTGAAATTTAACATTCCACAGACATTACACACCCAGCTAAAACTGTAACCTCCACTACAAGGCACTCCCTAGGGGCATGTGTTCATATATGCCTTTGAGCCTCATTTTACACGTTGAAAACATTTCACATACACACTAACATTACTAACCTGCAGGAATAGTAGGGATGTCCGTGTCCCATCGCCCCGAGTGTCCCTCTAAGGCCACGGGATGTATCAGGCCCAGCACCATCTCCTAAGCTTGGGTAAATTGTAATTTAGTGGGGAAGCCTCCGCCAGTTTGTAAGCTGAAAAACATACCCCTCGATTCAAAGAGGAAAAGTTAATTGATTTCGTATCGAAAATCGTAAGTTTGGGTGGGTGTTAGTCATTTTTTCCTGTTTTTTGGCCATTTCCGACTCGCACGAGCCTACGTACGAATGCGTATATGCTCTTACGATCAGCGGAAGTTCGTTCCTAAATTTTAGGATCAAAACGTAAAACTTAGGATCAAATCCTAAAACTTATGATCAAAACGTAAAACTTAGGATAATTGGATGTGTTTAGGTGTGATTCAGAGAAACCTCTAAACGCGTTTTAAAAGAAAGCCACAGCCGACACCTTTTAGCAGCCGGATTGCTGTTCGTGAACAGGTTTTTTGGCTATGTGGAGGAGTCTGCGCGTCTTGTGCTCCAATGAACTGCATGTATCAGCATGGCCGAGGCCATTAATTGTATGGCAATGCATGCCTGATTTAATACATTTCATGTATGCCTTATAAAAGCATTTTAATGTGGACCTTAATTAGTCCTTTGCATGTAAACCTTTATTTTGCAATATATTTGCGTTAATTAAAGAAACTTATATCCTTTGTTATTTATTTTTAAATTGATGTACTAGAATAATATTTTTAGATTGCATTTATTGGTGTAGTTGTTTACCTTTGCTTTGTTTAATTATTTAAGCACATCTTTGGTCAGATGCATCACACTTACTGAGGAGAGGAGAGCGGGATAAAGTGCAGGATCTGGGTTACTGCTGTATTTTGCACAGACACAGCAGAGCTGGGGGCACGGAAAGGTCAGAAATCAAAGAATGCAGAGCCACACAGTCACAAGGCCCTTTCTGTTTGCAGGCTGCCCGATAATACCTGAGCCGCCATCTTGCCTGTTTCTAGGCTCATAACATGCAGAAGTTGCTGGGTGTTTTTTAATATTTGAGAGCAATCTGTATATAGAGGGTGTGGGTAACCACACCAAAATTTTAAAGTTGTACCATTTGAAGGCAAAATATAAAAATTAAATCCACAAGTAAAAAATGCAAGTTAAGTAAAAATTAAACAAAGTTAGATTTACTTATGCAAATGCATTCATTAATGGTTGGTTAATGCAAAATGAATGAAATAAAGAAAAATAAAAGACCAAATATTTAGAATGCACTTTAATGAGGTAAGTTTGTAGTGCGCAGCCGCAAGATCAGAAGGATTTACGTCCAGACAAAAAAGGAAAAAGGGCAAAACCAATGTTGCAACCTGAGAAATGAAACGGAAAATTCAGGATGGAAACTGACATAGGTCTGATTCCCGAACTGCCATACGAACGGACGTATATTTTAGGATAGAAACGTATTTGCTTATTGAATCACTCGCAAGTTCATACGAACGCACGAGCGGACGTGAAAAATAGGATGATCGTGACCCAAATCCAAGCTGTTACATGTTTCTTTGAATCAACCCAATAGTTTGGCAAATGTAGGAAAATGTGGACAAAACAAGAAACAGACAAATCCACAAAGCAGATATGTACCTGTAATTTCGCCGTTTATTTTCTTTCTTCCGTGCTGCATACTTCAGGTCCGAAATTTTGCATTGAATCTGCTCCACATCTTTGAGCTCACCCCCCGCTGCATTGACCTGTCTGGTGAGCTCCTCTAAAATTTCTGCTTTGTGCATTTTGCTGGTTGCTTTGGATCTGTGGCCATATAGTTCATCTTAATGTAAGGTGAGCCCACTAGCCAATGCCAGAGTTTGTGCCTCCCCAAACCTGCCACTCAAGTGGCCTCAGCGCAATTTTCGCCCTGTTGCTTGATGTTCTGGCTCATCAGTGGTTGCAGGCAAATCGGGGGAAATTCTGGCCTGGCTGTGTTGGGGAGAAATGTAGGACAGGTAGCTGGCTTCAGATTGAACTGGACTTGGATATGGACTTGGGGTTCTTGGCTGGGTGGCCACTAAACTAGCAAGCGTAGATGTGGCATATGGAGAGTGCCTTGCCACCTGTGCCGGTGGCAAATGTGGGCGAGGAGGAGAGGGTGTGCTGGATGATGTTTGGCTTCTTGCCCTGTGTCTCTGGGGCTTCTCACCCTCTTGGTGTGCTTTTTAGGGGCCGTACCTGTGTGTTTGCTGGCCTGGGGCTTCTTCTTTGGCACTGGCTCCTTTTGTTTGGTGGTTGTTGGTGCCTTTGTGGTTGTGGTCGCCTTGGCCCGCCCACTTAGCCTTTGGCATTTTTGAGCGAGTGGTGGGGCCTGCAGAAGCCTCCTCACGCTTCTCTGCCTTTTTGCTGCTGCCCTCCTTTGCTGCTTTGGCCTTAGCGCCGGCTTTTTTGGGTGCCATAATGTTGAGACTGAGAGAATGAGCTGTGGGTCCAGGACTCTTTAAATACTAATGCCTGGGTATGGCGCTTACGCGTTCGCGTACGCGTGTGTACGGCTGTTCGTCCAGCCGTGCGGAACCCGGAAACCGCTGGGGCATTACTTATTTGCTGCAGACAAGAAGAAAGATGGCGCCCACGATCTTCACCCGCCAACAAGAAGAGCTGATTATGCTCGTAAGTGTATTTTAATGCCTTTGATTTGCAATCTAAATGCATGCCTAGCACTTAAGGAAGCGCAGGAAGAAACAGTTTGGTTTAAAAGTGTCTAAAATTCAGTGCCAAACAGAAGTTAGGGCCCACATGTGCGAACCAACTCACTAACATCTAGAAGGATAGTTTGAGGCTAGAAATGTGGCTTGGAATGTCATTTAGTCAAGTGATCGATTTGTGACAGATATTTGTATGCAGTTTGATCTAAATACTATTTTTTTTGTTTTGTTTTTTAGACGATGCTTGAGCGCAGGTACGACTACCTGCCCAACTCTTTTGAGAAGAGGACCGTCGCCTCGGAGATCATTTCCAGGATCCAGCACGAGACACCACCTTCATCTACACGTAGATCATGCAGCATTGGTCGGACCTGAAACGGCTCCACATGCCCCGGGTGCAACGATTTTTCGGACTCCATTTCCCAAGTAAGTACATAGCGATTGCATGGTAGATGTAACTAATACAGAAGGTAGGCCTTTATTTCTAAATGCTTTTCTTTTCTAGTGCTGGAAATGGAGTACCGAATCCAACGCACCCAGAGGCGCACAGGCCGGCCAGTGCTGCATGATTCTGCAGCAGGAAGTGAAGGTGGTGGATCTCCAGGGCGACGGTCCTACCCCTGGGCATCACGGCGTGGGCAGGGAGTCGTACCAAGTGACAGAGCCGTTAGCCTCTGGTATGTGACTCTTCATGTAACTGCACACACATACATGCTATTTAAAACAAAGCTGATTCCCTTAATCTCTTTTTCTAGATGTTAATGTAGCGGGTGAAGGATCTGGAGCAGGGACTGCAGCAGATCAGGCCCAGGAAGCACATGGAGAAGGTGGGTGATGTCACACACACATTGAAATTGTAATTTGCTTACTGTTGACTAAGACATTATAAGTGACCCTATTTGACAAGTCTATACAGCCTCAACTTTCCAGCAGTGGCAGGGCCCAGAACCCAGGGTGGTCCCCGACGCACACGTCGGCCACCAACGAAGTAAGTTGTAATGTCATTCTTTTGAGTATGTGGCAATTGACATGATCACCAAGATACCTAAAGCCATAGTAAATGGCATTAGCATAATGACATATGCCCACTTCCTTAGATTAATTACTTAGCATAATGACATATGCCCACTTCCTTAGATTAATTGCTTAGCATAATGACATATGCCCACTTCTTTAGATGAATTACTTAGCATAATGACATATGCCCACTTCCTTAGATTAATTACTTAGCATAATGACATATGGCTTCATGAGTTAGCTTGACAACTAAAAAACATTCCATCCACATATATATGTATTTGTCAACAAATAATGTTTGTTTCTTTTTTATACAGGGACCACACGTGCCAGAGTGGCAGCAATGAGTGAAAGGGTCCTTCAGTTGGTGGCCGACATGCAGGAGCTGCGTGACTCGTTGGGGACCACAGAAGAAGACTAATGTTCTGGGTCCTGCCATTGTTTTTTACATAGTTTTAAAACTTATATTTTAAAGACTTACATTTTTTTAAATGTTACATTTAAAAAAAAAAGTTTATACATTTTGATAAAAAGATTTAAAAAAAAGCCATACAAAAATGGCATTTATGATTAAAAAGAAGAAAAAAATTTATTTTTCAAATACAATAACACCAAACGAATGGGCCAAATAATATGTAGAGATGAAGATTCACATAACCGCGAAGTGGTTTGGGTTAGGGGTGAAAAATGGAAGAAGAAGGAAAGCGCAAAGTGGTTTGGGTTTTAGGGGTGAAAAATGGAAAAAGAACCTAACCGCGAAGTGGTTTGGGTAAGTTTTAGGGGTCATAAATGGAAGAAGAACCTAACCGCGAAGTGGTTTGGATAAGTTTTAGGGGTGAAAAATGGAAGAAGAACCTAACAGCGAAGTGGTTTGGGTAAGTTTTAGGGGTTATAAATGGAAGAAGAAGGAAAGCGCAAAGTGGTTTGGGTTTTAGGGGTCATAAATGGAAGAAGAAGGAAAGCGCAAAGTGGCTTGGGTTTTAGGGGTGAAAAATGGAAGAAGAACCTAACCGCTTCACACATCCCTAAAGGGCCATTAGAGGCCCACACTCAGCTTGCAAATAGCATTTGGCTTAAGAATATGCTGGTTGGCATTCTTCCTAGGTAGACCTTTCCCTGACCCCAGATCAAGTATTTGAGACCAAAGCACAGCTCAAACCCAAGTGGCCTAAAGACAAAGATGGAAGTGTTGGATCTGATTGCCTCGAATCACATAACAGGCAGTCCTTTGCTAATGAAAGACTTTTATAGTGTCCATAAATACTCTCCAAGGTCATGTATGGGCAAGCAAATTTGAAATTTAACATTCCACAGACATTACACACCCAGCTAAAACTGTAACCTCCACTACAAGGCACTCCCTAGGGGCATGTGTTCATATATGCCTTTGAGCCTCATTTTACACGTTGAAAACATTTCACATACACACTAACATTACTAACCTGCAGGAATAGTAGGGATGTCCGTGTCCCGTCGCCCCGAGTGTCCCTCTAAGGCCACGGGATGTATCAGGCCCAGCACCATCTCCTAAGCTTGGGTAAATTGTAATTTAGTGGGGAAGCCTCCGCCAGTTTGTAAGCTGAAAAACATAGTTTGGCAAATGTAGGAAAATGTGGACAAAACAAGAAACAGACAAATCCACAAAGCAGATATGTACCTGTAATTTCGCCGTTTATTTTCTTTCTTCCATGCTGCATACTTCAGGTCCGAAATTTTGCATTGAATCTGCTCCACATCTTTGAGCTCACCCCCCGCTGCATTGACCTGTCTGGTGAGCTCCTCTAAAATTTCTGCTTTGTGCATTTTGCTGGTTGCTTTGGATCTGTGGCCATATAGTTCATCTTAATGTAAGGTGAGCCCACTAGCCAATGCCAGAGTTTGTGCCTCCCCAAACCTGCCACTCAAGTGGCCTCAGCGCAATTTTCGCCCTGTTGCTTGATGTTCTGGCTCATCAGTGGTTGCAGGCAAATCGGGGGAAATTCTGGCCTGGCTGTGTTGGGGAGAAATGTAGGACAGGTGGCTGGCTTCAGATTGAACTGGACTTGGATATGGACTTGGGGTTCTTGGCTGGGTGGCCACTAAACTAGCAAGCGTAGATGTGGCATATGGAGAGTGCCTTGCCACCTGTGCCGGTGGCAAATGTGGGCGAGGAGGAGAGGGTGTGCTGGATGATGTTTAGCTTCTTGCCCTGTGTCTCTGGGGCTTCTCACCCTCTTGGTGTGCTTTTTAGGGGCCGTACCTGTGTGTTTGCTGGCCTGGGGCTTCTTCTTTGGCACTGGCTCCTTTTGTTTGGTGGTTGTTGGTGCCTTTGTGGTTGTGGTCGCCTTGGCCCGCCCACTTAGCCTTTGGCATTTTTGAGCGAGTGGTGGGGCCTGCAGAAGCCTCCTCACGCTTCTCTGCCTTTTTGCTGCTGCCCTCCTTTGCTGCTTTGGCCTTAGCGCCGGCTTTTTTGGGTGCCATAATGTTGAGACTGAGAGAATGAGCTGTGGGTCCAGGACTCTTTAAATACTAATGCGTTCGCGTACGCGTGTGTACGGCTGTTCGTCCAGCCGTGCGGAACCCGGAAACCGCTGGGGCATTACTTATTTGCTGCAGACAAGAAGAAAGATGGCGCCCACGATCTTCACCCGCCAACAAGAAGAGCTGATTATGCTCGTAAGTGTATTTTAATGCCTTTGATTTGCAATCTAAATGCATGCCTAGCACTTAAGGAAGCGCAGGAAGAAACGGTTTGGTTTAAAAGTGTCTAAAATTCAGTGCCAAACAGAAGTTAGGGCCCACATGTGCGAACCAACTCACTAACATCTAGAAGGATAGTTTGAGGCTAGAAATGTGGCTTGGAATGTCATTTAGTCAAGTGATCGATTTGTGACAGATATTTGTATGCAGTTTGATCTAAATACTATTTTTTTTGTTTTGTTTTTTAGACGATGCTTGAGCGCAGGTACGACTACCTGCCCAACTCTTTTGAGAAGAGGACCGTCGCCTCGGAGATCATTTCCAGGATCCAGCACGAGACACCACCTTCATCTACACGTAGATCATGCAGCATTGGTCGGACCTGAAACGGCTCCACATGCCCCGGGTGCAACGATTTTTCGGACTCCATTTCCCAAGTAAGTACATAGCGATTGCATGGTAGATGTAACTAATACAGAAGGTAGGCCTTTATTTCTAAATGCTTTTCTTTTCTAGTGCTGGAAATGGAGTACCGAATCCAACGCACCCAGAGGCGCACAGGCCGGCCAGTGCTGCATGATTCTGCAGCAGGAAGTGAAGGTGGTGGATCTCCAGGGCGACGGTCCTACCCCTGGGCATCACGGCGTGGGCAGGGAGTCGTACCAAGTGACAGAGCCGTTAGCCTCTGGTATGTGACTCTTCATGTAACCGCACACACATACATGCTATTTAAAACAAAGCTGATTCCCTTAATCTCTTTATCTAGATGTTAATGTAGCGGGTGAAGGATCTGGAGCAGGGACTGCAGCAGATCAGGCCCAGGAAGCACATGGAGAAGGTGGGTGATGTCACACACACATTGAAATTGTAAAAATTGAATTTGCTTACTGTTGACTAAGACATTATAAGTGACCCTATTTGACAAGTCTATACAGCCTCAACTTTCCAGCAGTGGCAGGGCCCAGAACCCAGGGTGGTCCCCGACGCACACATCGGCCACCAACGAAGTAAGTTGTAATGTCATTCTTTTGAGTATGTGGCAATTGACATGATCACCAAGATACCTAAAGCCATAGTAAATGGCATTAGCATAATGACATATGCCCACTTCCTTAGATTAATTACTTAGCATAATGACATATGCCCACTTCCTTAGATTAATTGCTTAGCATAATGACATATGCCCACTTCTTTAGATGAATTACTTAGCATAATGACATATGCCCACTTCCTTAGATTAATTACTTAGCATAATGACATATGGCTTCATGAGTTAGCTTGACAACTAAAAAACATTCCATCCACATATATATGTATTTGTCAACAAATAATGTTTGTTTCTTTTTTATACAGGGACCACACGTGCCAGAGTGGCAGCAATGAGTGAAAGGGTCCTTCAGTTGGTGGCCGACATGCAGGAGCTGCGTGACTCGTTGGGGACCACAGAAGAAGACTAATGTTCTGGGTCCTGCCATTGTTTTTTACATAGTTTTAAAACTTATATTTTAAAGACTTACATTTTTTTAAATGTTACATTTAAAAAAAAAAGTTTATACATTTTGATAAAAAGATTTAAAAAAAAGCCATACAAAAATGGCATTTATGATTAAAAAGAAGAAAAAAAATTATTTTTCAAATACAATAACACCAAACGAATGGGCCAAATAATATGTAGAGATGAAGATTCACATAACCGCGAAGTGGTTTGGGTTAGGGGTGAAAAATGGAAGAAGAAGGAAAGCGCAAAGTGGTTTGGGTTTTAGGGGTGAAAAATGGAAAAAGAACCTAACAGCGAAGTGGTTTGGGTAAGTTTTAGGGGTTATAAATGGAAGAAGAAGGAAAGCGCAAAGTGGTTTGGGTTTTAAGGGGTCATAAATGGAAGAAGAAGGAAAGCGCAAAGTGGTTTGGGTTTTAGGGGTGAAAAATGGAAGAAGACCCTAACCGCAAAGTGGTTTGGGTAAGTTTTAGGGGTCATAAATGGAAGAAGAAGGAAAGCGCAAAGTGGTTTGGGTAAGTTTTAGGGGTCATAAATGGAAGAAGAACCTAACCGCAAAGTGGTTTGGGTGAGTTTTAGGGGTCATAAATGGAAGAAGAAGGAAAGCGCAAAGTGGTTTGGGTAAATTTTAGGGGTCATAAATGGAAGAAGAAGGAAAGCGCAAAGTGGTTTGGGTAAGTTTTAGGGGTGAAAAAATGGAAGAAGAACCTAACCGCAAAGTGGTTTGGGTAGGTTTTAGGGGTCATAAATAGAAGAAGGAAAGCACAAAGTGGTTTGGGTAGGTTTTAGGGGTGAAAAATGGAAGAAGAACCTAACCGCGAAGTGGTTTGGGTAAGTTTTAGGGGTGAAAAATGGAAGAAGTAGGAAAGCGCAAAGTGGTTTGGGTAAGTCTAGCTAAGCATTGTAGCAGAAGTGAGTGACCCAAATATGTAGGCGAGCACTTTAATGAGTTAAGTTTGTAGTGCGCAGGCGTAAGATCGTAAGGATTTTTGTCTGGACGATCAGTTATTGAAAAAGGAAATCAGAATCTAACGGAAAACGTAAGGATTCGTGGTGAGAGACGATGGGAAAAGGACAAAAAACGAAAGCCGAGGTTGTAACATGAGAAAATAAAACGGAAAACTAACGCTGGCATACAAACGGACAACGACTTTACAGAAGGCTTGCAATGCATGCATAGAATTGCTCGTACACTCATACGAGAGCGGGAAAATTAAAAAAAAAAAAAAAAAAAGAACACAAAAACGAAAGTCTTTTTTTGTCTCTCTGAAATCAACCCTTATATCTGGCACAAAACCAACACATCTCATCACTCCAAAAGCACAATCCCCACAGAAAAACATGGTGGTGGCAGCAATATGCTGTGGGAATGTTTCTTAGCAGCAGGGACTGTGAAAATGGTCGAGTCGAGGGGAAGATGGATGGTGATAAATTCAGGGATATTCTTAAGCAAAAGCTGTTTTGACCTGTCAGTGATTTGAGATTTGGGAGGTTCTCCTTCCAACAGGACAAAAACCCAAAGAATACTCCTAAAGTAATACTTAGGTGGTTTAATGTATTGGAATGGCCTAGTCAAAGCCCAAACCTTAATCTAATTTAGAATGTGTGGCTAGACTTGAATTGCTGCTATGGAATAGTTTTTTAAGGATTTGGGCTTTTTTTTTAAGTTTTAGCACACTGCAGTTTTCTGATATTTTGTGTTGTTTGTTTCACAATAAAAATAAAAACAAATGTTCAAATTTATAGGCCTGTTCTTTAAATTAAATGATGCGAACCCTCAAAAAATGTGTTTTAATTCCAGGTTGTGAGGTAGCAAAATGCCAGGGGGTGAATGATTTTGCAAGCCAGACACTGTATGTATTTCAGTTGTGACTTATTGCAGTCTGCAATGGGTTTGTTCAATAGAGCTTTGCCTGGCTCTTTAGTCACTGGTGTACCCAGAACAGTGTAAATAATTGTCCTGAATCTTTTGACCAATCTTCAGTTCCACCAGATAAAAGCTAGAAGCAGGGGTAAGATGGCACAATCTGCAATCCTTTTTGGTACCAACTTGTAAAAAGATTTACATTGGTCGCTATAGTGCCCCCCCCCCATGTCTATAGCTTTTTTTTGTTATCATTTTACTAATCTTGCAATAAATTTATACTTTAGCGCTATTTGGATCCCATGAACTCTTATTTTATGCACTTTTAGCCATTTTATGGCATGTATACCGTGCAGCGTTATTATTACCTTGACAAGCAGATGTATAAAAGTGAATGTTAGGAAAATGTATTATTACAAATTACAGCAATCATTACAGTTTTGCGTCATGAATGGATTCATTTTTTTTAGCCTTCGTCCGCTCATTTTTCTGGGCAGCAAAATGACTCTGTTTTTTGTAACAAAAGTAGAAAAAAAACGTATATTTATGTATATTTACACAGCACAAGATGAATAGTGATAACATTAATTTACTTCAGTTCAGTTACTGTGAAATTTGTGTTTATAGATTAGCTGCAGTTTATCATGGCAAAATGCAAAACAGAATATCTGGATACTGGGGATTTAGCAATAAATGGACACGTTTACAAGTTTAGATTTACTTATTATAGAGAGAGCAAACACTTGATAGAAAATAATTAGAGCACTGCACTGCAATCCAAAAGGGAAATAACTACAGCTCTCTTCTGTTTATGCTTAATGAGATATCTGTGTATGGTTCCAACCATAACACGTCTGTATGCTATATAAAATGCATGTATTCTTTGCTCCATTATTAGCTGGGGATTTAGTAAATATGGAAGGTTTGCACGGATACCAAAGGCCTTCTCCACCTATTTCACAATAACCTCATTGGACTTGCATAGGTCCTGTACAGTTGTGCCTGAGCCTCTTCACTCCCGGGCATTCACTATTTCAATCAGGTTGACCAGAGCAAACTGGAGGGAAAGGGAAAAGAGGGCAACAGACAGACCTGAGAATCCATTTAAGAGTCCTGCACCATTCTGGTGTCTGCATTCAGTACAGCGCCATAGACAAGCAACTTTTGATTATGGGATATGAATTAAAGGGAATGTTTTTCATGGACTTTCCCCCAGATCATAGATCAGACATTGCCAGAGGGTATGAGACTCCCCTGCTTAACTGTCACTTCTCTCACCCCCGGTCCTTCTTTGAAAAGCGGGTCCAGCATGGGGGTGTGGCCTGTTTAAAGACCAATGGGGCAGGGATGCCAATACTTACATAGGCAGTAATCCCACAGAGCATGTGCATGTAGATGCAGCCCCGGAATAACTCCATCTGAGGCACATACACATGCCAGGAACTTGTGAATGGCTGGCACAGATAGCAGGGATCAGGAATGCGGCCAATGGCAGGCGCGCTTCCATGATTCTGCTTGATCGCCGATCTGATGTCAGAGCATCTAGCAGAAGCTGAATAGAGCAGAGCATGTTAATTGACTGCCCATCTTTGTCTGCACCATGGCATGGTCAGAAGGTAGCAATCCAATCAATGCCAATCCATGTGGATACACTCAGTGGGGCATCCCAAATAAGGATGCCTCTCCAAAGAGGAACAACACCTGGGATATTACAAATCCTGGGTGTTGGTCCTTTTTCAACGAGATTCTCCTTTTAGAATCCTGACCGCCCCCCCAGTTTAAAAGCCCTTCAACCCTCTAACAATTTTTTACCATCGCTACCTTTATTTTTTAACTCTCCGAGCCCCGTTGACGGTTTGGACACAAAATGGACACTAAAAGTTCTTCTTAAAAAACCACTCTGAAGGTCCTGCTTTTATCAAATTTTCTAAAATGGTCTTTTATGGTCTCTATGAATATTCATGTAGCTGTCAACTATTCCCATGAATTTGTGACTTGAAACACAGTGTTAAAATCAAGCACACAGAATACCATTTAATTAAACAAGGAATATAAGCCCTTTACCACAGATTAACCTGCCCAGGAGTGACCTACCAATAATGTTTTCTATGCTGGGCTTGCCATTCTTACTTCTTAAGTTTTCATTATCCCAGTTGGTAGAGTTGATATCTTGCAGCTGTAATTCTGTCTCCATATTACCACGTAATTATTAGCCAGATAGGTACATTTATGAGGGTGTATAACCTCAGGATTAGCAATTTCAACCTTCTTTTTCAATTTACCAGCAGTCTTTTCTTAATGCGACACAGGTACTGACCTTGGACATTAGCCATGCTAGAAACAAAATATAATAGCTTAGTTTGACATTGTTCTTAGTTTTGCTTTTTTGCTCTTTTATACCTTATCATTCAGTTAAGAATTTCCTCTTCTTAGTTCAGAAAACTGTGCTTGCTTTTTTGGGGGATTTAGGGCCATTTTTCTGGCACAGCATATACAAAAGACCTTTAAGTCGCAGCATGGGAAGCTAACTTTGTACCGCCATTTTTCTGGCACAGCATATACAATAGACCTTGAAGTCGCAGCATGGGAAGCTAACTTTGTACCGCCATTTTTCTGGCACAGCATATACAATAGACCTTGAAGTCGCAGCATGGGAAGCTAACTTTGTACCGCCATTTTTCTGGCACAGCATATACAATAGACCTTGTAGTCGCAGCATGGGAAGCTAACTTTGTACCGCCATTTTTCTGGCACAGCATATACAATAGACCTTGAAGTCGCAGCATGGGAAGCTAACTTTGTACCGCCATTTTTCTGGCACAGCATATACAATAGACCTTGAAGTCGCAGCATGGGAAGCTAACTTTGTACCGCCATTTTTCTGGCACAGCATATACAATAGACCTTGAAGTCGCAGCATGGGAAGCTAACTTTGTACCGCCATTTTTCTGGCACAGCATATACAATAGACCTTGAAGTCGCAGCATGGGAAGCTAACTTTGTAGACCATTTTTCTGGCACAGCATATACAATAGACCTTGAAATCGCAGCATAGGAAGCTAACTTTGTACCGCCATTTTTCTGGCACAGCATATACAATAGACCTTGAAGTCGCAGCATGGGAAGCTAACTTTGTACCGCCATTTTTCTGGCACAGCATATACAATAGACCTTGAAGTCACAGCATGGGAAGCTAACTTTGTACCGCCATTTTTCTGGCACAGCATATACAATAGACCTTGAAGTCGCAGCATGGGAAGCTAACTTTGTACCGCCATTTTTCTGGCACAGCATATACAATAGACCTTGAAATCGCAGCATGGGAAGCTAACTTTGTACCGCCATTTTTCTGGCACAGCATATACAATAGACCTTGAAATCGCAGCATGGGAAGCTAACTTTGTACCGCCATTTTTCTGGCACAGCATATTTTATACAGCACCAATCTTCATTGAAAAGATTGGTGCTGTATTTTTCCGGCACTGGTGGGCTGTGTACAGTTACAAGAAATCACTGCTGAGGACGAAGAGGACAAACTTTACAGTGTGTTTAAGCAGTGCTTTAGTTGTTGTCTAAATTACACATTGCTAAGCAAAAGAAAACCATGAAAATCAATTTTAATAACCCCCCCAAAAAACTACATTTGGTGACATCTAGGCCCTGCGTTTCCATTATTGACAAACCCCAATGCAAGTTCTAAGCATGAAACACTTCAATCTAGTAATGCCCATTGTGCTTTATGGGATCTTGACCAAGAGCGCCAGGTTGACGCTGCTTCAATCAGAGAGCCTGGTGCTGTGACCTTTTGGGTGCAAGTGTTAAATAAGACACTAGCTCAGGGCCGCATCGGCCAGCCATTTTTTTCTCTCTTACATTGCACTTCATAAATAAGGCTCTGTTAAAGCTACCAGATAGGGTATTTCAAATTGGAGTTCTTTTCAAATCCTTTGTTTATTTTGGAGGTAGCACAATCAAAATCCAAGCATATCATCCAACAAGGTCGGTCCAACCAAGTATCTTTATATAGTTATAGGTATCATCACAATTAATTGGCTGGGATGAGAGGGCTTTGATTTCCCCCTCCTCTGCCCTCTGAAGGTGCGAGTGAATGAGCGGGGTTGGTATTATACTCTCATCCCCTCCCCTAGTTGCTCTGTATTGGTTGGGAGGGCTTGGCCCTCCTGTACCCACGGCTTTCTTTCCGATCAATGGTCAGATGAGTTGCTGCAGCTTGACAAAGGGGACGTCACCCCCAAATGCATAGTGGCCGGGATAAGGGCACCCTAGGATAATCATGGTGATCCCTACAGAGAGCACATGGATTTTAATCTTCATCTAGAAAGGTTACATTTTTATCTTTTTCATATTTCAACTGGGAACTCGTGCTGGACTTTTGTTTTCTTTTCCTCTGGCAACTTTTGAAAATAGCTTTTTTTTTCGTGTCTAATGTCATAGGTTCCTTATAAATACCCATCCATATACAAAAGGAACACGTCAGCTGGGAGCTGCAAAATTCTTTGCTCCTCTATTTCTCATGATCACATTTGTTAAAGTGGACCAACAGTCAAAAATGACAAACCAGACCAACACATCAAATGGTGTTCTTATGCATGTCACCCCAGGGCAATTTAGATTGCAGCACATAAAAAAGTATTTATGTTTTTCTAACTCCTCCTGGGGTCAATTTTAAAAACAAGATGGTGGTTCATGCATTTTCAGGCCTCCTGCAACAGGAAGTGCTTCTGGACTTCCTGTTACTGTGCATTGTCAGTTATGTCAGGAGTGGAAGCTCCAAAATGGCTGCTACCTTTCTTTTCCAACTGTGCCAGGCTGTTTGTCTGGTATAAATATAGCCATAGTATAGTGAAGAAGATTTGAAACACTTTTAAAAGACCCGTGTGCCACCAAGTAAACTAGATAACCAAGTCTAACTAATAGAACCAAGTGTAATGAAACATGTTAGATCTATTTTGGGTGGAAATGATGAGCCCTATTGTCATTGTTGAGCCTTATCTGTAGTAATAAGTAAAGGCAACTGGGCTGGAATTGAGAGAGCTAGTCGAATGAATAGTGATAAATATTTAAAATAAACTAAAGCCAGTTGCCTTGATTTTTTCTACAGATATACTATGTCCTTAAAAATTGAGTACCTGCATAGATTTGTTGTGCACCCTTTGAAAGCAATGTTTTGGGATGGTAGAAGGCATTCTGGAGAGGGAAATGCGATGCAGCAGAAATGCAGTGGGATCATTGCCTAGGTCAAACCCAGCGAGAGCAACTTTAAAACTCTGTCAAAAGCCCAAAAAGTTCTGGACCATGATGCCAGAAGTCCAAAAAGTTCTGGACCATGATGCCAGAAGTACAAAAAGTTCTGGACCATGATGCCAGAAGTCCAAAAAGTTCTGGACCATGACGCCAGAAGTCCAAAAAGTTCTGGACCATGACGCCAGAAGTCCAAAAAGTTCTGGACCATGACGCCAGAAGTCCAAAAAGTTCTGGACCATGACGCCAGAAGTCCAAAAATGTCAAGATACTGAGGGAAGATTTTGTGAAAGGTAGAGGACTCTGCACCACCAGGTGAGCAGATTAAATCATGTTTCCTGACTAGTCAGTGATAAATTGTGGTCAAAATAAAACATTCAGACATTCTGTTTTATTCAAAATGATCAACCCAAATATTATTCTCTACTTGCACATAAATGCTGAGTAAAAATGTAAATTTGAGAAACATGTATATGGGCTTGTGCTTTTTGAAGAAGGCAGCGCAGGGTGCAAGGTTTTGTTCAACTCTCCCTCTGCCATAGCTTTTTTCAATATCTTAGCATATATTTTTCTTAGTAAATTATTTTAAGCAAGGATTTTTGATATAGAAAACAGTTTGTTTTACTGAGAACTAAACAGACATGAGAAAACAGTATACACAGAACAGTTACCAGGGTGTACAAACACAAACCAACTAGGTTTGTTATGAATAGCTTCCTTCTAGTGCTTTAATGCAGTATAATCTATATCCCTCACATCAATTATGTACATATCAAATCCATTTGATGGAAGGCCAATAAGACAATAATATTGGACAATTGCAGCATACATTGAGAGTCTGATTTATAAAGTGTGCCTTTCCGTGGCATTTTGCACTTGACCCAGCCGCTATTTTTTTTTTATTTTCGGCTTATCTCGGCTTGCATTGGTGCATTAGGTTTGTTCCTATATGGCAGTCTGTTTTAGTGCCTGTGTGTACCTAGGGGCCATTAAGGATGGATGTAACAGTGCCAATGAACACTACTCTGTTCCACCAATTTCTTGACACTGCATGCCATATTTTCTAATTTTTCAACTTTAATTTTCAACATGTGGTGGATGTAGGCAGTAGATCTTATGGATACTGGTTGCAGTAATATCATTTGATATCTGAAAACAATGGTGAGATATATATATATGAGAAACTTTGTTGTGTAATTAATTACATTTAAATTTTTGTTTAATGAGCCTATTGGTGTGAAAATCAGCAGGAAAAAAGTGATTTCGGACAATTTGCAAAAAAATAGAAGTTGGCAACACCTATCTTGCGTTTGCATGTTACATTGACTATTTTTTTTTTGTGTTTCATTTAAAACATGTCTTGTTATAAAACACTTTGATCATAGGTCATAAATTTGGCTCTATCTGGCATACACATTGGCGCTAACTGTTGTGCGCTTCTTAAATGAGGCATAAAGTAACTCTGTGGTAAAACCATTGCCGCTAAATGGATTTTAATGGTGCACAGGCTTCACAAATCAGGCTCTTACTTTTACTGCATAACTGATGATGACACAGTATGCAAAAAATAATTTCACATATCTAGTAGTAAAAGCTAGAATGCTAGGTGATGGGTATTATTGATACATGAAAGGAATGTAAAACTTCAGAAGAAGAGAAATATCAATCATACTTTAAAAATATGTACCACATGTCCTGTGCATTTTTAGTTTTTATAGAGTACACACATACGTTTGCATTTAATCTAGCTCAAGAGACACCATGTCCCTGATAATTGACTCTGACATCCTTCTTGAGATCTCCCTTGTGTAACTGGTTTCCTGCTTACTAAATCCATGTGGTTAGACTAGAATCTAAGGCTAAGCAAATGTAAAATAAAGGATACTACATTTAAGCTACGATACAGTTTAGCGCTTTTTAGCTCTACATTTTTGTAAAAAAATCCAGCAGCCGGGCAACATCCCTCTAACCTGCAATGCTGGACTTTGGGTTGTAGAGGGGAGGGGGGGGGGGGGCTTAGTCTTTAGTTATGCCAGACAGGCACATTTTTATGTATCAATTTTCTGTTGACCTGCATTCACAGTTGTGCCATAACCCAACAACTTGTGCCAATTAACATGTAATTAGAGAATAAATACCAAAAAACAGAACTTTTGATGTTTTTTAATCACAAATGACATAAGTAAAGGAAAAAAAAAACTAAAGTTCAAGAGAAAGAGGATTCCACCAAATGATTGTGAATGCTTTGGCTGCCACCTTCTTGCTCAAGGCAAAGTTATGAAGACTGATGCACGCAATGATAATTTGCACAACCTTCTCTGGCTTGTATTGGAGGGCGTGCTCAACTACTGCCCTTGTGCGGTGGTGGGCCCCATTATCAGTCTCCTGGCCAGGTGTCTGAGGCCTTAAGAAGAGTGTCAGCAGCCAGGGCAGCAAGGGATAACCCGAATCACCTGAAAGACAAATGAAAATGGAAATTAAATTACACAACATTAAAACAGCATAGACCAAATAGTGAGTATTGTAAAAGAGTAGGGCCAAACAAGCAGAAGGCAAGGCTTGGACTAAGCATTTGGAACTGCAACAGGGAGAAGGGGACATTCAAAGAAGGGCTTGAGCACAGTTGAAGTGATGGAGGACAGGGAGACCAATTGGCTAACACAAGAAACTTGGACCAATTACAAAAAGGGGGCACATAACAAAAGAAAAACACATTGCAATAAACAGACTTACCCACAGGCCAACCCCCAGTCAGGTCGCCACTTTCAAAAGTGGTGTATAAACCAGAAATCATTATAAATGCATCGAGGGACAAGCCAGGGAAGCCATCCAAAACAATATAAAAGCGAAGATTGGGCCCCACACCACATTGGATGTTAGCTGAGTGGCCCACATTGCAGTTGCTGTAAAGAAGACACAAATAAAAAAGGGTCACTAGACTGGCAACAACAAATGAACAGCAAAAATAAAGTTAAACAAGGGCCAAATGGGAAAGCTGTTTGGGGGGAGGAGAAGCTAGGCTAGCCTTAAGAGAGGAGAGTGGATAAGAAGGAGAAGCTATATGGACCTAAAAAGACTGAGGCAAAGGAAAGCTGTTTGGGGGAGGGGAAGCTAGGCTAGCCTCAAGAGAGAAGAGTGGGCTACAAGGAGGAGCTATGTGGAGCTAAACAGACTTAGACACAGGAAAGCTGTTTGAGGGGAAGCTAGGCTAGCCTCAAGAGAGGAGGGTGGGATAAAAGGAGCAGCTATATGGAGCTAAACAGACTGAGACACATGAAAGCTGTTTGGGGGAGGGGAAGCTAGGCTAGCCTCAAGAGTGGAGAGTGGGCTACAAGGAGGAGCTTTGTGGACAAACATACTGAAACATATACTCCTGAGCAGCTGGGGGAATCAGGGTCACATGCATACAATCGATGGCACCCATGACATTTGGCATTTTCGCAATGTTGCATGCTGCCATGCTGTCAGGAAAAGAGATGTATTTCGCCTGCACTACAGTCATGCCATTGAGAAATTTAGTCAGGGCATGGCTCAGTGAATACTGGGACATGCTAACTGATAGTGCCCCTAGCCTCAGGAATGAGCCATTCTCTAAAAATTGAAGGCAGCCAAGCAATTTGGTCATAGCTCCAATTGCATGCCGCTTTTGTGAGGCAAAGCCAATCAACTCGTAAATTGAGGCAAAGCCAATCAACAAGCGTAAAGCTTCTCAAGAGCTAGTTAAAGACAGTGTGAGACTGCACTGGAAATTTATCACTATAAAGCAGTGTGCAAAGCTGGGTGTAATACACTCTTATACACACAAAATGAGGAAGGTCCCACTCCTTCCCCGTCACCCACCAAACCACAGCACCACTGCTATATTAAAAGTATTATTTTATTGTTAAGAAAATCACATATTCACAAACTTTAGACATGATTAAAAAACATGTAAGACAAAACACACTGTCGGGAGGGGAACAAAACTTGAGGGGGGCAATGGGAATGGCGTTTCTAAATACTATAATAACAATTCATTTACTCAGAAGCCTGGCTGTGCTATTTAAAGTGCAATGTGCTGATTGATACCTAATCTACTAATCAAACTTATTTCATAACTTTCAATATAATCATAAAACACTAACACCGTGCATCTTAAAGTGGACCAACACCCAGGATTTTGACTATCCTGGGTCTTGGTCCACTTCGGTGGGGCACCCCCGATCGGGGTGCCCCGCTGTGTGAAACCCCCCCTAACCCCCGAATAACTCACCTCTCCCCGCTCCCAGCGCCAACGTACAAGGAACGTCTAAGCGGCGGCCGCCGCCGCCGCCTCCCTCGCGTCACTTTGAACGCGCGCGCCGGCCATTCACAGACGGCCGGCGCGGAGGCGCGCACGCCTACAGGGGCGCGAGGGAGGCGGCGGCGGCCGGCCGCCGCCGAAGATAAGGTAGGTGAGTTGGGGTGTTTGGGGGGGGTTTCACCCCGCGGGACATCCCGATCTCGGATGTCCCGCGGGGTGGGGGGTGATCGGCCCGGGAATCTTATAGATTCCTGGGCCGATCACCCGTGGGTGTTGGTCCACTTTAATACTAATAACAATTATACATAAAATACCTGAATTTCATAAAACTAGTAACTCCAAAATATACAATGTGAGGACAAAGCCAGGGGAGATCAAAAGAAACAATCCAACATAAACAAAGAAGGTGAACTCACATGTGCCTGTAACACGCCCGCCCACTGCCCCCACGTCTACGCGTTGCGTGACGTCACTGGCGTCACTTCCTCAGGACATACACAGAACTCATCCTCTCCTCTTTTTATGTATAATCACCTGTTCGGCTCACCCCCTGCGCCGCCCACCACACCTGTGGACAATCACCAAAATTGCGCGCCAACTGTGGTCCCCGCCGCAATGTTGTGTCGGCGTGTCCCGGCCGGAGACACGCCCACACTGATACACTCTGACGTGTCCCGGCCGGAGACACGCCAAAGCTGCAGCGCACTTATGATCCACATCGCACCCACCAGGGGATAGATCCAAGGTAGTGATAGGTCCACCTTCAAGCCAATAGGCTGTGGGTATGGACCGATGACGAGCCTGCCATAGCCTGCTGTGATGCGCGCGCAGCCATGCCAAAAGTATGGCAGCTGATAGTATGTCAATCTGAGATATGCGCGCTTCTCAAGAGCTAGGCGGTTCAGTTGGGTCAATCGGAACACCTGCTGATTGGACATCTAATCGATATTCAGGGAACTGCGGGTATGCCTAAGCTCTGAAAGGTACATGGTAACAGCTGTTGCAGAACTCATACTCTCCACAGAACTCGTCAAGGGGGTCCATCTTAGGTGTGGAGGATGTAGACTGTATTTTCACTAGCAACAAAAGACTGATCAAGTTTTCCTGCTAGAAAAAAGATGACGTAAGTTTGAACCTGAAACCTGTGGCTTTTATAGGTTTGAAAACCCACAAATCAGGGATTTGACTCCCACGCAAGCAAGACCCGTAAAATTACGAACACACGTACACCTTGAGTCGTATTTTTACAGGAGTATACATACCAAAATTTACTGCGGTAAGGACAACTCGTCCACAAAAACGAGGCTCTAAATCACCCGACACGGAAAATAGACCTAGTACAGTCCTTTGACGTCATTCCTGCTGGAGGGAATGCATGCGGGAGAGGTTCTAAATCAGGCCACATGTTGTATGATAAAAGATACCAATTTTCAAGGTATATTTCTGAACAGCCCGTATAACTTCTAATTAATAATACAATTCTGTGATTACTCACCTGTAGAATTGATTTTATGGGTATCCAGCACGGGTCGCTTCATCTTTAATTTTTCACTATTGGTTATACGCCACCAGGTGGCGCAGTCGACTGCAAGAAGACTTGTGGCTCCTCCCGGCCCATAAAAGGCAGCAAAATACCCATAATACCGAGTGTTGAAAAGCAGCAATGCAAGAAGCCGGGAGGCAAAGACCATGTTAAATAAACACACGTGCTGGATACCCATAAAATCAATTCTACAGGTGAGTAATCACAGAATTGTATTTTTCTGGGTATCCACGCAGGAACTTAAGAAACCTAGACCTTCAGTCCTTTTCTGCCTCACTTCAGCCTCTTCAGACCTTGACCTCATTCACGGACATAAACGCTGCATCATCACACTACCATAATACTCTCTCCTCAGCTCTGGACTTTGTCGCCCCCCTCACCTATAGCCATCCCCGCACCAAAAACCCGCAACCCTGGCTAAATGCAAGCACAACCAGATTGAAACAGCTGTCTCGAGCTGCTGAATGGCGATGGAGGAAAACCAAAGCCAATCATGACTTTCTATTCTATAAACAAGCCCTTCAGGAACTCAGGACGGCCCTTTCATCTGCTAAGCAAGCTTATTTCTCTTCACTGATTTCTGCACAAGCCCGGAATCCCAAACAACTCTTCAACACTTTCAGTTCCTTACTCCGCCCACCACCTCCTCCTCCAACCTCCCAAATAACAGCAGAAGAATTTTCTATATTCTTCAAAAGAAAAATTGACAACATTCGACTTGGCTTTGCCCCTCAGAATCCCTCACTACTTCAAACAATCCCCCCGCCTTACTCTCTTACTTTCTTCACTCCAATAACTGAGCTTGGACTAACCTCTCTCATATCTAGGGCCCACCTGACTACCTGCTCCCTCGATCCTATTCCATCCCACCTTATTCCTCAACTGTCTCCATCCCTCACTCCAGCCTTAACCTCCATATTCAACCTTTCTCTCTCCACTGGCACCTTTCCTTCTTCCTACAAACATGCAGTTATTACTCCGATAATCAAGAAACCCTCTCTCGACCCCTCTGCCACTACTCCCTTTCTCCTCCAAACTTCTTGAACAACATGTCCACTCAGAACTGTCACAATACTTATCCACTAACAACTTATTTGACCCCTTACAATCAGGATTCCGCTGTAACCACTCCGCTGAAACTGCCCTCACCAAAGTCACCAATGATCTGCTCACTGCCAAAAGGTCACTACTCCATCCTCATCCTTCTTGACCTCTCCTTAGCCTTTGATACTGTCGACCACTCTCTGCTTCTTGATATTCTCTCCTCTCTTGGGGTTCGAGGGCTTGCACTCTCTTGGCTCACCTCTTACCTCTCTGATAGATTCAGTGTATTCTATTCTAACACGGTCTCATCCTCACGTTCCCTTTCTGTTGGTGTGCCACAAGGTTCTGTCCTAGGCCCCCTACTTTTCTCAGTCTACACCCATGGCCTTGGCAAACTTATAACTTCACTAGGCTTCCAATACCACTTCTATGCGGATGACACTCAGATATATCTCTCAGGCCCCAATCTCTCCTCTCTCCTATCTCGCCTCCCCAACTGCCTCTCAGCTATTTCTTCATTCATGTCATCTCGCTACCTCAAGCTAAACATGGACAAGACAGAACTGGTCATTTTCCCACCATCTAACTCCCCTCCCCTCTCTAACACGTCTATTTCTGTCAACAATTACACAATACCAGCAACTCCCCAAGCTCGGTGCCTGGGAGTCATTCTGGACTCTGCCCTCTCTTTCAAACCACATATTCACTCCCTGGCCACCTCCTGTCGCCTCCAACTTAAAAACATCTCCCGCATCCGTCCTTTCCTCTCACCTGACACCACTAAAATGCTAGTGCATGCCCTGGTCATATCCCGTCTGGATTACTGCAACATCCTTCTTTGTGGCTTACCAACTAACAGACTGGCACCCCTCCAATCTATCCTGAACTCTGCTGCTCGCCTCATCCATCTCTCCTCTCGCTCCTCCAGTTCTGCGCCTCTCTGCCAATCCCTACACTGGCTGCCAGTCCCACAGCGAATCCTGTTCAAAACTTTAACTCTCGCATACAAAGCTCTCTCCAACCAGGCCCCTCCCTACATCTAATCTCTAATCCAACAGTATCAACCTAGACGCAGCCTCCGCTCTTCTGCCGACCTTCTCCTGTCATCCACCCTGGTCACCTCCTCTCAGGACCTCCAGGACTTCTCACGTGCAACTTCAATCTTCTGGAATGCCCTTCCGCACCCAATCCGCCACTCCACAACCCTCAAAACCTTCAAAGGCGCCCTTAAAACTCACTTATTCAGACAAGCATATAATCTGGCCTAACCAATCTTCTAAAGGGCGCATGCCACAAAGCTCAATAAAGCTCAATACTGACTATTTGTGATCCTTCCCCCTCGTCTTCACCCCTCTTCCTTTAGACTGTAAGCTCGCAAGGGCAGGGCTCTCTCCCCTATTGTATCTTGTACTCAGAATATCCATTGTCAACTCTGTAAAACTGCATTTTAAATAGTATATGTGCCGTATGTTTCTACCCTGTCTGTAATTACTACTTTGTAAAGCGCTACGGAAGATGATGGCGCTATATAAATAAACAATAATAATAATAATAATGGGTCACTTCATCTTCAATTCTTCACTATTGGGACATCCAAAAGCAGTGTCCAAGAAGAAGGGTGGGATCCCCAGTGAGCAACAGAAGTAGTTCATGCCACTACCACCTGAAGCACCTTGCGGCCAAAAACAGCTTCAGCTGAGGCCCTAACATCAACCATGTAAAACTGTCGTGTTCAACAGAAGCCTGGTCCTGAAAAGCCCAAGAGGCACCAATATCTGTAGTGGAGTGAGCTGAAACACGAAAAGGCGGTTCTTTCCCCTTGGCAGAGTACGCTTGCACCACCGCCTGTCTAATCCACTTGCTGATAGTGGATTTGGCTGGGGGCAAGCCCTTCCTAGGTCCGTCAGGGAGAACAAACAGAGAGTCCGACTTCCGAAAAGACTCAGTGGCAACCAAATAGTACTTAAGCGCCCTGACCACATCCAGAGAATGAAGATTCCGTTCCTTAGAATTAGAAGGGGCAGGACACAAGGAAGGCAAGACGATGTCCTCATTGAGATGAAAGGCAAAGAAAACTTTGGGCAAGAAATCCGGTTTGAGACGGAACACCACCTTATCCTGATGCCGCTCAAAATAAGGAGGTTTCATAGAAAGCACCGCCAGCTCAGAGACACGACGCACTGAGGTGATAGCTACCAAAAAGACCACCTTCAGAGTCATAATGGACAGAGCCGCATCGCACAAGGGCTCAAAGGGGGGACCCTGAAGAGCAGAAAGCACCAAATTCCACACCGGTAGCAAAGGCTTACGCGGCGGACGTACATGAGAAACTCCTTGGAAAAAGGTCTTGATAAGCCTATGACTGGTGAAGGATCTTTGGAAAAAAATAGCCGAGGCCGAAACCTGTCCTTTGAGGGTACTCAGTTGCAGACTCGACTCCAGACCATGTTGTAGAAAATCCAAAATCCTGGAAAGTGAAAAAATGCAACAAGGAAAAGACTTGGACTCACACCAGGCAATGTAAGCGTGCCCGACCCTGTAATAAATCATAGAAGAGGATTTCTTCCGAGCCTGAATCATGGTACTGACGACCGAGGCCGGTAGACCCTTATCCATCAGGATGGCGGTTTCAGCAGCCAAGCCGTCAAAGCCAACATTTGGAAATTGGGATGGCGTAACGGTCCCTGAGTGAGAAGTCCTGGATCGTCGCGCATGACGAAGTGATCCACTGCCATCTGAACGACATCCGTGAACCAGACTCTTCTCAGCCAGCGGGGGGCCACCAGGATGGTCGGCACCCCTTCCTGTGCTATCTTGCGCAACACACAACCCAGCAAAGGGAGGGAATGCATAAAGGAGTCTCGAAACTCCGTCCAATGAATTGCTAGAGCGTCCGTGGCGAAGGCCAGATGGTCTCTGGACAGGGAGACGAATCTTGGAGCTTGTGGTTGCGACGGGACGCAAACAGGTCCACGTTCGGCTGACCCCAGCGACGACACAGGGCGTGAAAAATCCTGTTGCTGAGAGACCATTCCCCAAAACGAGACGTCCCCCTGCTCAGGGAGTCCGCCTCCTGATTCTCCACCCCTGGAATGTAAACCGCCGAGATGCAGGGAACATTCTCCTCCACCCAAGACAGGATCAAAGACACTTCCTTGAGGGCTTGTTTGCTCCGAGTCCCCCCCTATTGATTGATGTAAGCGACCGCCGTCTGATTGTCCAAGCGGACCTGGACCGCACGACTCCGAAGATGGGGAGTCAACTGGAAAATAACTAACCTGACTGCTCTCAGCTCCAGAAGATTGATAGGCACATGGGCCTCCTGAGGGCCCCACTGGCCCTGGAACTTCAGTGATTGCCAGAACCCTCCCCAACCAGTCAGACTGGCATCCGTGGTGACAATCTCCCAGCACGGAGGCAGAAAGGACCTGCCCACCAGAAGATTTCTCGAGTCCAACCACCACGAGAGGGACTGTCTGGCCAGAGGGGACAGGGCAAACTTCTGTTCCAGGGACTCCTGCGACCGATCCCAAATGGACCAGAGATTCAACTGAAGAGGCCTCATGTGGAACTGGGCGAAGGGTACAGCCTCGAAAAAAGATACCATGAGACCCACCAGCTGCATCCCCAGATGGATGGAGGGGTGAAGACACAACAGCAGGGCCCGCGCCTGCGTCTAAAGGCCCTTCTGCTGAGGGAGGAACACCTTGAACTGAAAAGTGTCCAACGCCATGCCCAGGAAGGACCTCACCAATGACGGAGTGATTGAGGACTTGGGATAGTTAATCACCAAACCGAAAGCCTTGAGAGTGGACAATACCTTCTGAGTGTCGCTCTCGGCCTGCAGAAGAGATTGAGCAGCAATCAGCAAGTCGCCCAGGTAAGGAAGAATACGAATGCCCTGGCTCCTCAGCAGGGCCAAGACACCCGCCAGCACCTTGGTGAACACCCGGAGGGCCGAAGAGATACCGAAAGGTAACGCCACAAACTGGTAGTGCTGATCCTCCAAGGCAAACCGCAGGAACCTCTGATGTCCTGGGTAAATAGGAACGTGCAAATGGACTCCCAGAAGAGACCGGGGCGACCGCAGGATATGCCCCATCCCCAGGAGTCTCTGCGACCACCAGGGAAGGAAGAACCTCGTCCCCCTCGGAAGGGACGAAAGGAAGAGGAGCCCCGAAAGGGCGGCGCCTGCTTCCGGCGCTGAGGGAGCCAGCCATCCTTGGCCAAAAGATCAAGACGCTCCCCAAAAAGACGAAGGCCCATGAAGGGAATCCCGGTGAGAGATTTTTGGGCAGCAGCATCGGCCGCCCACTGTCGCAGCCAAATGGACCGACGGAGTGCAACCAACAGGGCTGAAGCCCTACCGGCAAGCCGGACGGCCTCAACAAGGTGCTTTACCTTCTTTTTAATGGCAATGGAGACAATGGCCGCAGCGCAAACAGGACGCAGACCAGCCCCCACAAAGGTAAACAGCTAAATTCACAGAAATGAAGGGGGTGTGCTGGGGCAATGCTCGGCACACCTTTCCACTGCAGTAATTGGGGCTGAGTGTGATCTGAGCTGTGACGTGGGATAGCAAAGTGTGCCACAAATTTGAGTCATCCGAAAATGCAAGTATTCAGTTTTTGTTTTTTTTTAATGCCATTACAGACACTTTAAGAGGAACAAAACTCCAATATTTCACTGTCTTTGGTTCCTCTATGGCGCCATCCTAAATTGGGATAACCTGCTCTGTGTATCCCTCAGAATGGCTGAAAAACTCACCTCTGCTATTTTGTTCCCACTTGGGCCACTCAGCCAACCAATGGCTCATTTGACTAAAATTTGACTAAAATTTCCTATGCCGTACAGAGCTCAGCACAGCAAGAAAATCTGCATACAGTGAGTGCTGACGTTCGCTTGCCCACTCCCCTCTCGCTGTGGGCATGCTTGCGCCCACCTTCAGAAATGCCCCACAAAGAAGGAGACCATGCTACTTGAGTCCTAAAGATGTGGGTGGGTGGTTGCTCCTCTTTAAACCTAGGACAAAGGGCTGAAAGACAAAAGCAATGTAAGTTATCTTACACTATCTGGCTATGTTTGTTGTACAAAAAACAGCAAACACACATCTAAATATTCATATTAATATCATTTTAAATGTTAATATTCATACTGTAAAATTACAGTATTTCTTTTTAATTCAAATAACAGCAATTCATATTTTTTTGCTTTTATTCTCTAAGATTTAGTGTTTTTTTCTTAATTAAATGAATAAGAGGGTTAATAATTTGAATGTAACATATTGTTTGTATTGTTATCGCTTCACTTTGTGAACTGCTTAGAATTCCCTTCCTGCAAAGCAGTGACCTCTTCTGGAAGGCATTTCATAGCAATAGGAGAAAACTCATTGCAGGAGCAGGAAGCAGAATCAATATGCTCTACTACACAATTTTTATATTTGCCCATCATCATATTTTCCCTAAAGCATGTCAATGCACTGTCTTAAAATAAATATGTGTACTTAACATGGGTGATGTTTCCTCTTTTGAAACACTGTTTTAGATGCTGATTAATGCATGAATGCACCAAATATATGTGAAGTGTAAAAATATTTTTGTTAAATAAACCAACAATTTTTTTGGCTTTTTTGAAATAATAATGATAATATGCACCAGATGACAGATTTCCTCATAAACGCCATATCTTAAGATGCAATGAGGAAGTATTTCGTAATGTCACTGATATAACATGGAAAGTCATGTTTCTGTTTTGTGTACTTTTTTGTAATATTTGTGATAGTAATATGTTTATAGATTGCTTAACTTGCTATGTGAATGTACGGACCGTTCACCCACGCTTTCGAGAATGCAGAACGCCTTCTATGAATGTCAGGTCAATCCTGTTAACAGGCTTGTGCATCCTGGGGATTGCATAAACATGGCGTGCATGAGAGTCAGGCTTTAGGCTTTGATCTGGAAGGGCTAGTCATTTCATATTTTACTGTTAATCATAAAACAAGTACATACAGTTTAAAAGTCAAAATATGTATTTTTTTATATAACGATACATAAAAGAATGTGTCCAGGGAGGGATGGCAGGCAATATCCCCATTACTGAAGACAAAGAAAAGTCAGCTCTACCTTATTTGTAGTGATATCTGCAGACTCTGATAAGAAGATTCCTGGCTCAAGCTGTGAGCGCTCCAACTCCAATATAAGTCCAAACAAGATAGCCAGCCATGGAAAAGTTAAAAATATCCAAAACCTTTATTCCAATGTATTAAAACTCACAGCACAGCAGGTATATCTCATAAAAATTAAGTATTACACACTTCTACGCATTTCGTGCCTACAGGTGCCTTGAAACCACCATAAATACAAATCTAGCCCCATTTAAATAAGCCATACCCATCGTTTCATTCACTACCCAGCATTCTACAATTATCCAATCAAGCATCTCATAGAAGATAGACACAGCTGCATAACAATCATATTCTTGTCAGCAGCGTATTGATTTGTTGAACATATAGCATATATATATACAGCTAGTAGGTGCAGTCTCTTGTTTATTGCCCTAAACTGGAGGCTACCATTTTAATGACATGGAACATGTAAAATGTAATTATGGTGATACAGTCAACAGCAAGGACCAACTGGATTCTGTGTTTGTGGGTGCAGCAGGAGTTTCTACTCTTATCATCAGACCTTAAAATTTTGTTTAAGCAATATGAAGACATCATGTTAAAGTGGACCAACACCCAGGATTTTGACTAGCCTGGGTCTTGGTCCACTTCGGTGGGGCACCCCCAATCGGGGTGCCCCGCTGTGTGAAACCCCCCGAACTCACCTCTCTCCGGGCCGACAGACAAGCCGCGGACAAGCGGCTCCGCCGCCGCCGCCTCCCGCGCGTCCCTCTTGATGCGCGCGTGCCCGCGCCGGCCATTCACGGACGGCCGGCGCGGGCACGCGCACGTCTAGAGGGGCGCGAGGGAGGCGGCGGCGGCCGGCCGCCGCGGAAGATAAGGTAAGGAGTTTGGGGTGTTTGGGGGGGTTTCACCCGGGGAGGGAGGTGATCGGCCCGGGAATCTTATAGATTCCCGGGCCGATCACCGGTGGGTGTTGGTCCACTTTAAAGGAATTGAAAACATAGTGGGATTTCAGTTCCCCATAGAAATATATTGATACCAAATATATTGATACCAAGGGGAATCAATCAACCAAGGGGAATCCATAAGGTCACAACTATATACTCAGAAGAGTTTAAAGTGGAGTGGAACACAATTCTGACCAATGCATCACTGGATTTAATGTATCTTATTACAAGGCATGAACAAGAAAAATTAAAGGAGATCCAAACAAATTTCTGATTTAGAGGAGTCTAAGACACAGTTTGACAGGCTGATGGAATGGATGAAGAGATCCTGGGACAAAATGGAAAATCAAAATATGATGGTCAAACTTGCAAAATATCAGCGAGACTCAGAGGATTACCGTCAGCATAGAGTATATACCTGGAAACGCAGGTTCAACAACCAGCTCTTCCCTAGATCAATTCTGAAGGATAGGACCAGGAAAAAGTCTGTATCTTTTGACACCATGGAATCCTCAGATTGGTCGTCCAACAGTGATCGATCAGACAAGAATCAAGATCCACAAAGTTTTCAAATGATGAACAAAGTGAAAAAGAAAAAGCGGATACACAGAGCAGGAAAAAAACACAAATCAAAGCACTCAATATCCCCCGAGACAAAGGAGGTTCAAGCAGACCTAAATAGTGTTATTGAGCTATCACTGTTTTCCTTGACATTGGAGGAAAGGACTTTCCCCATTTGATTTTGATCTTTTTTCAACTATCTTAAATGTAAATCGATTTTCACGCACTCTCACCCTGAAAAAACATTTCTTGGCTGACCTTGATACAGGAGCAATAGGCCACCAGGATCAACAGAGTATTGAAATATTGTGTTCCATTGGTGCTTCCCAATGTAATCTGGAGCAACCAATAAATCAGTTTTCTAATCTGACATTCCAGGATACACAATCAATGTTATTGATTCAAAATATGTCAGATGAAGGCCCAATTAGAGTATCTCCTTCTGAGGACTATAAAATATCGAATGTTCATTTTACCCTGTGAAATCTAGGTCACCCATGTTGGATATTTTTCAAGAATTAGTGGAATCTGATCTGAAAAAGTTGCATGAGTTTATTGACAAAAATAAATTTAGGCCCTTATTCATCAAGCGATAGCGCCAGGTAGTGTCTGACGAGCGCCAGGTAGCGGCAGCTAACGGCGACTACCGACTCAAGTACGCCCGCGGCGGTCACAATGACGCATTTATCAAGCAAAATGAGGCTAGCGCCGGCGAGAGCGACGGCTAGCGCGGCATTCATCATGAAGCCTGCTGGACCGAACAGCGCCGCTGCAAATTCCCTCACAGCGCCAGGTATGACCTGTCGCTCCCTGGCGATGTCCAATGCATTTCAATGGAGCAAGCTATAATTATTCATAAATAATTGTTTTTTTTTTTTAATGTCAAAAAATCGGAGAACACTTCTGCAATGTTAGGATTTATTTTTAAGTCAAAAAAAAAAAAAAAAAAAATATGTGCAGAATTGATCTAACAGGTCTGAGATTAATGTATTTATATAACAAAATGATTCTAAAAACATGTACAATGTTACATTCCAAAAATATGGTTGTTTAGGGGTTAAAAACTAGTTAATACACATCGCCGCCAGCGCTCTGGGGTTTAAACAAGGAATGGACAGCGACAGCACATTCGGAGCGTGATTTTTTGATGAATATGAAGCTAGCCGTTCGCTCTGGCCATTCGTTGTCAGGCGCTCACATACAACGCTGGACCAGTGAAACAGCGACCCCCCAGCCCGTATTCAACATTACCGCACACCGACTGAGTCGCTGTCATCAAGCTAATGCCGGCCAAGCACAGCGAATACTGGCTGGCGCTGAAAAAATCACGCTACAGTCGCTCATCTGTCGCTACCTGGCGCTATTGATGAATCGGCCTCTTAGTTCCAATCTTACTAAAGCTGAAGTTGGGGCCTTCAATTTCTGAGTAATAATGATTCTATAATTATCTGATCTGCAGACAAAGGAGGGAGTGTAGTGATAATGAATAGAATGGATTATGAGCAAGAAGCTCTGAGATAATTGAATGATATGTCCCCATAGCAGAAACTTCGATCAGATCCTACCATTAGATTTCAGGAGGAATTGGAAACAGTAATTCAGGAAGCCAAAGCGCTAGGTGTAATCAATACCAGAGGAGTTGATTACCTTTATTTGGATTGTCCAGTTGTCCCAGTCTTTCATGTTCTCTCCAAGATCCACAAGTCGGATCATCCTCCATTGGGGCGTCCAATTGTGGTGGGTATTGGTGGATCAATGAGAGGCTGGTTGATTTCTACATCCAACCGTTAGGAGACTCCCTGGATTCTTATTGGACTCCAGGGATATACTGAGTCTTGACAAATTCCAACGGAACAAACAAACGGACAAAATAGCCTAAAAAAGTATCTACTGAAAACTGTGTGACTCTTATAGTACTTATAGTTCAGAATTTTTCAGAAAAAGAGGAATATTAAATGTGATTTACCAGTTCTTTACAGTGACTCAAAGAGGGACTGAATGTAGTGAGTAGAAGATCTCCCCCCTTGGGACAGAAACTTTCCCGTAGCCTATTTTGCAAATCTTCTGCTCGATCAGACACCTGGCTATCATGCCGAGGTTTTTATAAAAGCAGGGGCCCACAATGTGGTCTATGTAATGACAGGGAATCATTTTCCATCCTACTCCATAGGCAAAGATTCAAAACGGTGTCCCCCACCTGTGCTCAGGCCTCCCTTTGGCGCCACCCCGACCTGCTGCACCTAGGGCAGGTATGGCCTCATGATATATAAATGGGGCTAGATTTGTATTTATTTATGTAAATATTAGGGACCCATGGGTTCTAAGAACATAGACGCTTGTGATCCTTATGTTTCATGAGCTGGTATGCTGCAGGTTTTAATGTGTTAGAATAAAGATTTTGAATATCTCCATTACAATGTAAGAGTCTGGACATCTTATCATTCCACATTTACAGTGTAAAACAATCATTTAATTAAAAAAAAAAAAGATTTTGACTATACTGGGTTTTGTTCCATCAAACCCCCCAGATTGCCCATACAGACGAACCTTTTTTCTGGCTGTTTGCCATGCATATTTAATGCTGTGCAAATGGATTTGTCTACGACAATCAAGAGCGGATGCAGCTACATCCCCAGCAGGGCGCATGGTCCCATCCCCAGCCTTAATTCAATTGCTGCAAAAAATGCCCATAAATGCAGGGGAATGCGGTCACTGGTGTTTACATTGACAAGGGAGCCAGAAAGAGGTAGAGTTTTGTGGTGCCCTGGGTGGGGGTTTCCATTCAGAATGAAAGTTGAGCAGGTCTGTTTAATATGCTCTACAACTGCCATATCCCCTGTAAGACATGACAAGCCACCAATCTTATTTTATGAGGGAATGGAGGCTGGGACTGTGCTGAAGAAGATGAATAAGCTGACATTATACATTTTACAAAAAAGAGCAAAGCTTTTGCTATAAAAATTTCACACTAGCCTAGGCATACCCGCAGTTCATTAAAAATCAAATTCATGTGGATAACCCCCTAGTGCCTCTAGTGATCTATGACACATTGAGTGAACTTGAGTGAACTACTTTAGTTCCTTGTAGCATAAAGGACCTCTTTGAAGCAAAGGGTAAACTCTTTACTGGATAGGAAATGGCAGGATTTACAAGTAAACACCAACTCTGCGTGACAAAGCATGGAAACCCAAGTAGCCAGTGAAAGGCACTGAAGGATCTTATTACCAAATACTTAAAGAGTCTGGTTTTGGTGCCCCTCCAGCAACAGCACATGCCTACTGGCCTCAGTGGCATCTTTTTAAATAAGAAACTAAGGCCCTTATTTAAGAAGGGATAGCGTCAGGTAGCGCCTTGTTAATGAGAGGTAGCGACAGGTAGCGACTGGTCAACGCCGGACACGGCACGCTATTACACATTTATCAAGCAGAATGTTTAGCGACTGGAATAGCGCCATGTAGCGTCTGATTCATCATTTTCACAGCCTCAGCGAACAGCGCCAGCGTTCAGCCTTGCACAGCGCCAGGTATGACCTCTCGCTACCTGTTGCTCTCCCATACATTTCAATGGACGAACCTTTTCTTCTCTTTAAATGGGGTTTTTTTTTTTTTTTTTTCAAAAAAATCACAAATAATTATTTGACCTCTTCTGGCATTGAAATAGCATTTTTTTCATAATTTTTGAAATATTTCCTCAAAAATGACATTACAGGTCTGGCATTAAAGTGTTCGTGTTACAATGTAATTCCATATGTTTTCGCTTTGTAACTAGTTGATAGATGCTTGAAAACACACTTTAAACACACCGCCTCCTGCGCTCTGGGCTTCAAACAACTATTTTTCAGCGCCAGAGATTTGTGAGGCTGTTTTTTTGCTGAATATGGTGTGAGTCGGTCACTAAGAGCAGTCGCTAACATGCGCTCCCATACAGCGCTGTACTGGTCAAATAGCGACTCCTCACAATGTATTCAACATTACTGAACAGCGACTGAGTCGCTATAAAGTAGCGACTCACGGCCGAGCACTGCGACTACTAGCGGGCGCTCTGAAAATGCCTGCTACAGACGCTCATCTGTCGCTACCTGCCGCTAATGATGAATCAGCCTCTAAGACTCTTTAGCTACATTGTGCCTTTTTGTGATCATTTAAAATAGCTTATGTCACTTTCCATGTGGCATTGTTTTTAAGTGAACCAACTACCTATTTACATATCTACATATTTCAAATGCTACTGTCATTGCCTAAAAATACCCGCATGTCATGGCTCTGTTTCGTTATGCTTGCATTGCTTTTACATGCATATTTAACATATTTCTATCATATTACTAAGAGGAAAACCATAAAATGTCTTAATGAATAGAAAGCAAATAGAAATTCAGGTGCTCAGTGTATCAAGTTTTCTTTCTCTCAGCAATGAAACTTGGCGTTTTGTCAGTGGCATTTGTAGATGCCTGGATTTGTCATGAAACACAGGTAAAGTTACATTTAAAGAATGGCATAACATTAGTACAAAACGATAATTTACATTCCTTTTTTTTGTCATTGTGTTTTTCTAGGAGGCATCACAATGGAATTAGGGTGTACCATTTATAAGAGTACAAGCACAAATCATATGTAGTCAGCTGATTATTTTAGGGTTTATATCAGGTGCAAAGAACATCTCAAGTCACTTACCATAGTAACTTCAATGTATTTTATTCATTGAATAAAACCATTATCACCAATCACCTAAAGAAAACATACTTTCCTCCCATAATTTTACTCCCAAATATGTTAAATGTGATTACACCCAGTGAAAATTGTATACCCTTTGCAGTTTAGCCCTCTGTCCTGAATTTAAATTAATATCCAATGCCGATGACTTGGTCCTGTTTATCCTCAGGTCAGAAATGGACGAGATTTGATCCAGTATTCCCAAAATTAACGTTAACGACTCCCCCGGGCTGGTTACAAACAGGAGCAAGTCATCGGCAAAAAGGGCACACTTACGTTCTCTCTTGCCACAAGTTACCCCCATAAAGTGCTACTGTGGGAAAAAGGTAATTGTTACATCATTGCATCGGCTACATTTGGCACTGCCTTAAATTGAAGAAGAAATGGCTGAGATATCGAGGTTTACAGGTTCAATATATGATTTCTATTATGAAAAAATGGGCGTGGCTCTTGGTTCTGATGCTGCATAGTAATCAGCTCTCTGTACTGACAGCAATGTGATGAGTCTGGAGGAGCAGGAGGTAGAGGGAGGGGCAGAATGAGGGAGGGACCAGCAATCCTGTCCCACTTTGTTGAACTGATTGGGGGACGGGATGAAAAAGAGAATGTAATTGATTGAACCTGTAAACCCTGATATCTCGTCCATTTCTCCTTCAATTTAAAAAGTGAAAACAGTTTAGGGCAGTGACAAATGTAGCCTGATGCAATGGTGTAACAATAACCTTAGCCTGCATTATGACTTTTAACCCTTTGTGAAGGAGCAGTCTACTTGCAACTAATTCCATAGCCAGCAAGAACAAGGCTGGGGATAGGGGGCACCCCTGCCTTGTTCCATGCATGATGTCCAGAAGGCCAGATTAATACCTATTGATTAATAGCATAGAGTCTTAAATAACAACTCCCCAAAACCCATTCTTTGTAAAAATACAATTCTGTGATTACTCACCTGTAGAATTGGTATTATACGTATACAGCACGTCCTGTTCCAGAGTATTCCTTACACATGGGTAATACATCCACAAGATGGCGCTGGACTGCAGAAAACAGCTTGTGGCTCCTCCCGGCCCTATATCCCTATATAAGTCAGGGACCTCCCACAAAATCCCCAGTATTGACAAGCAGTTAACAAGAAGCCGGGAGAACAATAACAAGAATTCAAAATGAACAATCACCATACAGAGGTAACTAAGAATAATGATAACAAGGGCGGGGTGGAACAGGACGTGCTGTATACATAAAATACCAATTCTACAGGTGAGTAATCACAGAATTGTATTATTCTAAGTATACAGCACGTCCTGTTCCAGAGTATTCCTTACACATGGGACATCCAATAGCAGTGTCCGTAAAGTAGGGTGGGATCCCCAAAAAGTAACAGCGGGCAGTTTAAACCACTACCGCCTGCAGAACCTTGCGTCCAAAAGCAGCGTCAGCTGAGGCCCTAACATCAACCTTGTAAAACTTAGAAAAAGTATGAACAGAAGACCAAGTAGCGGCCTTGCAAACTTGTTCAACAGAAGCTTGGTGCTGAAAAGCCCAAGAGGCACTAATAGCACGAGCAGAATGAGCAGTAAGGCGGAAGGGAGGTTCCTTCCCCTTAGCAGAATAGGCTTGTATCACAGCCTGACGGATCCACTTGCTGATAGTGGACTTAGCTGGAGCCAGACAAATAGAACTTCAAGGTCCTAACCACATCCAGAGAGTGTAAAACCCGCTCCTTAAGGTTACTAGGATTAGGGCACAGAGAAGGCAAAACAATGTCCTGATTGAGTTGAAAAGCAGACACAACCTTAGGCAGAAAATCTGGCTTAAAACGAAACACCACCTTGTCCTGGTGTCTCTCAAAGTAAGGGGGTTTGATGGAAAGCGCCACCATATCAGAAACACGCCTAACAGAAGTGATGGCCACCAAAAAGACTACTTTAAGCATCAAAATCGACAAAGGGGCCTCACACAAGGGCTCAAAGGGAGACCCTTGCAAGGAAAATTAGACCAAGTTCAAATCCCAGACTGGTAACATAGGCTTACGTGGGGGACGCACATGAGTAACCCCCTGGAAGAAGGACTTAACTAGACGATGGTTAGCAAAGGACCTTTGGAAGAAAATGGCCAAGGCAGAAACACTCAGTTGAAGACCCAAATCCAAACCATGTTGTAGAAATTCCAGAATCCTAGGGACAGAAAACACCCGACAGGGAAACAACTTAGACTCACACCAGTCAATATAAGCATGCCATACCCTATAATAGATGGAGGACGAGGACTCCTTCCTAGCCCTAATCACGGTATTAACAACAGAGGCAGGCAGCCCCTTTTCCATCAAGATGGAGGTTTCAGCAGGCAGGCCGTTAAAGCTAGCGTTTGTAAATTGGGATGGCGTAGCTGCCCCTGAGTGAGCAGGTCTGAATCCTTGGGCAGGGCGTACTGATCTACTGCCAACTGCACGATGTCTGCGAACCACACTCTTCTTGGCCAACAGGGGGCCACCAGAATGGTTGGCACCCCCTCCTGGGCTATCTTGCGCAGCACCCTGCCCATCAGAGGAAACGGACGGAACACATAGAGGAGCTGAAAGCTCTTCCAAGACATTGCCAGTGCATCCATGGCCAAGGCCAGAGGGTCCTGGGACAGAGAGACAAAGACAAAGACTGGAAGCTTGTGATTGTGGCGGGATGCAAACAGATCCACATCTGGCTGACCCCAACGGTGGCACAGGGAGCGAAACACCCTGCTGCTGAGGGACCATTCTCCCAGGCGAGAAGTCCCCCTGCTGAGGGAGTCTGCCTCCAGATTCTCCACTCCCGGGATGTACACTGCCGAGATGCAGGGAACATTCTCCTCCACCCAGGACAGTATCAGTGACACTTCCTTGAGGGCCCTCTTGCTCCGGATCCCTCCCTGATGATTGATGTAGGCAACCGCCGTCTGGTTGTCCGAGCAAATCTGAACAGCCCGACCCCGAAGGTTTGGAGTCAGATGGACGAGAAACAACCAGAAGCCCCCACAACCTGTCAGACTGGCATCTGTGTCTCCCAGCACTGAGTCAAAAAAGATCTGCCCACCAACAGGTTTCTTGAGTCCAGCCACCACGAGAGAGACCGCTTGACCAGAGGGGACAGAACAAACACCTGATCCAGTGACACAGGGTCGCGATCCCAAACTGACAAGAGGTGAAGTTGAAGAGGTCTCATGTGAAACTGAGCGTATGAAACAGCCTCGAAGCAAGACACCATCAGGCCCACCAGCTGCATACCCTGCCAGATGGAAGGACGAGGGCAAGACAGAAGAAGCTTGGCTTGAGCTTGCAGACAGTCCACCTTCTGCTGAGGGAGAAGGATCTTGACCTGAGATGTATCCAGAGTCATGCCCAGAAAGGACTTGACCATTGACGGTGACAGGGAAGACTTGGGATGGTTGATCACCCAGCCGAAGGACTCCAGTGTGGACACCACCATCTGGGTATCTAGCTTGGCCTGCTGGAAGGACCGAGACGTGATGAGAATGTCGTCCAAGTAAGGAAGGATGCGAATGCCCTGAGATCTCAGCAGAGCCATTATGCCCGCCAGCACCTTGGTGAATACCCTGGGAGCCATGTGAGACCGAAGGGCAAGGCCACAAATTGGTAGTGCTGATCCTCCAGAGCGAACCTGAGGAATCTCTGATGACCTGGAAAGATTGGTATATGAAGGTAAGCATCCTTGATGTCTACAGAGGTCATGAAGTCCCCCAGGCGTAGTGAATTTACAGCTGAGCGGCGCAGAGTCTCCATGCGAAAGTTAATCTGACAAATTTGTTGAGGTGCTTTAAATCCAGGAAGGGTCTGATGGACCCGTCTTTTTTGGGAACAGTGAAAAGATTGGAATAGTAGCCTCTGCGCCTTTCCTTTAAAGGTACTTGGCAGATGACCCCTAACTCCAGAAGGTTTTGGACAGCAAGGCACAGACCCTGAGCTGACAAGGGGTTTTGAGCCATCCAGGATTTGATGAATCTTGGGGGCGGCCAGGCTGCAAACTCTATCTTGTAATCGGAGGACACTACCTCCTGAATCCACCTGTCTGAGACGTGAAGTCTCCAGATGTGAGCAAAAAGCCGAAGCCGTCCCCCCACCCGAATGGGTGAGGGCACCCCTTCATGCCTGAGGGGGGCTTGGGTGAGGATTTTGGCTTGGGACCCCAGGAGTGGCCATGTCGGCCACGTCCTCTGCCCCTTCCCCAATGATCTCCGCGGGCCCCAGTAAAAGAGACTCCACGGCTAGTTCTGGAACCACGGAAGGATGGGAAAAAGGCACCTGTCCCCCGAAAGGACCGAGAAGGACTCCTGCGTTGAGGTAGCCTACCACCCTTAGCAAACAAATCCAAGCGTTCCCCAAAGAGGCGCAGGCCCTTGAAGGGGAAACCAGTGAGAGCCTTCTTAGAAGCATTATCAGCTACCCACTGACGTAGCCAGACAGAGCGGCGTATAACTGCCAACAGGGCAGAAGTCCTACCACACATTCTAACAGCATCATCCATGGCAGAGAGGATATATGCAATAAATTCCTCACAAAGCAGGAGAGATCTATACTCCTCTGCACCCGCATCCTCAGATGCCCCATCCAAAAGACACTTGAGCACCCCTTTAATGGCAATAGCCGTAATAGCAGAGGCACAAACCGGGCGCAGTGCCGTCCTCACACAGGCAAAGGCTTGACAGGCCAGTTTGTCCATTAACAACATCAGCAGGAAAGGGATACCTTTTGTCCCAACTCTTAGGCACCCCTGGCAGCTTGCTAGGCCGTTCCCATTCTCTGAGCACTAGATTATTAAAGTGAGACTGCTCAAGGAACTCCCAGCGTGGCTTAACCGTATGAAAAAGCTCACCCTGCTGCTGCAGAGCCACTGCCGGGGGAGAAAGCACTTAAAAAATGTGACTCAACAATCTGTCAGTGTCATCAGGGGACCACGGGTCTTCCCCAAAGGGAGTCCCAGTACCACCATATTTCTTAGGTTGTTCCTCAGAGGAATCAGAATCAGAAAATAATTCCCCCTCCTCAAGGGGGTAGGGACTTGAGAGTGAGTAAGGGCCCTCATCTTCCACAGGGAAGAGGGAAACTGCGGGTGATAAATGCCGCTTTGTGCAGAAGCCTTACGCGGGGCAGACCCAGCAAGATGTTTATCAATACTGGCCACCCGTGCAGCTAAATCAGGTTGAGACTCCCCACTAGTATGCCCCTCAGTGGGGGTCAGATGTAAGCGTGGGGGGGTAGGTGAGGCCAGAGGGGGCACACCCCCAGGAGTAACAGACAGCCCAGACTGCAGCGCAAGTACCTGCTGGGCGCAGGGCACACACCCTGACATCATCACTAATAGGGGATACCCCACACACAACACATAGCCGGGCTTGTCCCAAAGGAACCCCAGGCCCATTATCCCCAGAAGCCTCCATATGGTGATTTGAATGGCACAATAGGTCAGTAAGGGTTAACGCTGAAGAGCTACCCGGGATGCCCCAAGAACCGCTAGGGAAGTGGGAGTTTTAGTGAGGGAAGATGGCCGGGAGAAACCACAGCGCTGAAGTTTTCACCCGCCTGAAAGACATAAACATTTCTATGAGAATAAGACAAAAAAAATCACCCCACCGGGGTTGCTCACAGACTGCAGAGAGCCAGCAGCACACAGCAAGGAGACAAAATGGCGTCTGCAGACCTCGAGGGGCATGGAGATTCTGAGGTAAAATGCATCCTCCACAGAGCCCGCCCCCCCAAAGAGCGGGAAACGTGCCCACGTGATCCGGCCGGCCAATGGGGGCAGGAAGCTCTGAGGTGAATGGGGCTGCCAGGCTCGGAGCACAGTACAAAGCGCAGCGGTGGCGTATTATAAAAGTTACAATCACAAAAGCATGTCGAGTGAAATACAGTATTATAATTACTAGACCTCGAGGGGCGGGCCGTGGAGATTCTGAGGTAAAATGCATCCTCCACAGAGCTCGTCCCCCCCCCCGAAGAGCGGAAAACGCGCCCACGTGATCCGGCCGGCCAATAGCGGCCCGGCAGCTCTGAGGTGAAAAGGCCTGCCAGGCTCGGAGCGCAGTACAAAGCGTACTAGCTCCTCGCCACCATGGTGCTTGCTAACCTACCTTCACTCGAACCTTATCAGCCGAGGCTGGGAGGCTAGTAAATGGGACGGAACGGGTGGGAATAGTCCTGCAGGGCCGCAGGCATATAAGCCCCGCTTCCCTGCGCCACAGAGAGAGAGCTATCTTCTATCTTCGCAGTCCAGACTGCAGAAAAGAACTGGGGATTTTGTGGGAGGTCCCTGACTTATATAGGGCCGGGAGGAGCCACAAGCTAATTTCTGCAGTCCAGCGCCATCTTGTGGATGTATTACCCATGTGTAAGGAATATTCTGGAACAGGACGTGCTGTATACATATAATACCAATTCTACAGGTGAGTAATCACAGAATTGTATTTTTACAAAGAATAACTTCCACATATTCCCATGAGGAAGGGTATCAAAGGCCTTCTGGACATCAACCCACAAAAGCATACCACCCTTCAGTGCCCCCCCATCCCAGCGCTCAGTCAGTAAAGAAATTGACCGCTCTTCTAGTTTGATCAGAACCCTGACAGGGTTGAAGCCTAGCTGGTCCGGATGGATCAACTCAGCCAAAAAGGAGCATAGCATTGTCAACATTATTTTAGTGAACACCTTAAGGTCATTATTTACTAACAATATCAGGAGATAATTTGCACAGTCTTTAGGGTATTTGACACCCTTGGGTATCACTACTATATTTTTTGCTTGAGTGTTGTGTGTGCAAGGGGGTGGATTTTAATTGTCCATTAATTTTCCATTGTGGAGGGATGGATGACCCCCTTGTGGCTTACACTTTAAGTTGTCTAGACCCAGTCTTTAAAGCGAAACTGTTAACCCCCACCACTATACCCTGGCACTGAGGCAGGACGGGGAGTTACAAACAGAAAAGCCTTACCTGACCCTTGGGCCAGCACTGCTGCAGTGGCTAACACCATTGCATCTAACATTGCAATAATGTGTGCCGATGACCAAGCCACCATTGGTCTTCAGCTTTCTCTCCCGCTTCAGTTGGTCTTTATCTTCCTTACCAGCAGACCAGGAAAAAAGAACAGAGCGGTATTCCCGGTGGATGTTGCATAAGTAAACAATTTATAGCTTGTGATTCCTGTCAGAATGAATAGCTAACCTTTCTGAGCAGTGCCAGTAGAGAGTTGTCCCTTCCCTATCAAATTACTTCCTTAGTATATTATAAGCCCATGTAGCCAAGATAATCTTCAGTAACACTTTCCTTTTCTTTTTATGTCATATTAAAGTACCACTACCGGTGTATATCATAAACAGAAAAAGGGGGTAAGTACTATAGTCTTCTGCTTATGGGGCCCTTAGAGATGGTCCTATGCCATGGTCCAAAAAGTCATGGAGTTCAGCAAGTCCTACAACCATACTTAGTCTAAAGACATTTTTCCCTTCAACATTTTAAGTGAAGGGGATTGCTGGTTGCTGCCATCCAGGATCTCGAGTACCACCAGTGGTACTAGTACCACCTGTTGGGAACCCCTGAACTGAGGCATATGACACCGATTAAATTCCGCCTTTTCATATAGAGGTCGATTCAGAGCCAGGTGAGAAAACACTTCTTTTTTAAGACAGAAAACTGACATTCACTTTCATTGTCTATCTTGATTCAACACCAGGTAAGAATTTACATTCAGTTGTTGAATGAGCCACAATGTAGACATGAATTTGCAGTTAGTTAGAAAGTGCAGTTCATAACATACAGTGCAGTCAGGGATGGCTGATTATCATTTCTATAGAACTTTGCTAATGCCTAAATGGTTGCCTTGTAGAGCTATTTGGTAGCATGACCCTACATGTGTGGGTGGAGATTGTGACTCTTTCACTACTCTATGTCAGTGAGGGTTATGCTAAATATCTGGGAAAAAAGGTGCACTACCGGTGTACCTTGTGATGTGAATTGCAACCTCGACATCAGTGAGTTTCTTTTTTTAGCAGACAAGAATAATAATTTTCTTTGTTTTTTTTTTTTTTTTTACAAAACATCCCCTGTACCTGAGATTGGGCATTTTTACAGAGGAGGTCCATCATTTTTTTAATGAGGTAAGAATTTTTTTTCAAGTTTCAACCCTATGGGCTATGCAAAACAATTTTGCATTTCTGCATACCCCATAGGGCACTGTTATTTCTAAATTCCTAAAATATACACATATATACATAGCTCATCGGAAAAATAATGCATCACATGTATAAATATTCCCTATCACAGGTATTCGTGTTTTTTGTGAAAAAAGTATTAAAGAAATGTCTATTTATTATTTATTTTATACTTGTGTCTTAAAATTAAAAAGCTCACCGAGATGTGGGCTGCATTTCACACCAAAAGACCGGTAGTGCACCTTGCTTCATTAAATATTTAGCATGGCCATCAGTGGTGCTAAGTTTCTTAGCAGAAGTATACTGTGTACCCGGTATATGTGTATGTGGGGGGGGGGGGGGGGGGGCTGTCCCAACTGAGGCATCAGGAAGGGATTACTGTTTCATGAAAAAAATGGAAGTTATTCTTGTTCCAGAAATGCCAGGTTTACAGACCATATTAGTTGGGTTCTCAGTCCCACCTTGTGAGTGTACAGAACAAGTTAACTGACCTCTTCCCTAACAAGTGGTGTTTGCTAGGGCATAAGACAGTGTTACAAATTTAGTACTATATGTTTGCACTGAAGGGCTGCTCCCACCACTCAGAACCTCAAAGCCTTGTGTTGGTGCTTCTGTCAATTTGTAGTTACAGATAAACAGTCACAAACACATTTGTGGGGAGAGATAAACACCAAACCTAAGGGAATGCCACAAGGAGGATAAAAGGAATGGCAGCTGGAGCCAAGGGGAGGTTGTGTGCTATTTTGTTTGGTAGGCACAGGGATGGCATCCTTCAAATCAAATCAAATCACCTTGATTCAGTAAGACTTTAAATAAATTCTCATGGTAAAATTCTAGTAAAAAAAATCACTGAATCACCAGCAAGGAAAACAATGAAGGTCAATGATACATTTTACTACAATGTAAAATGGAGTAAAAAGTTCTTTACTTGTCTTAGGAGTAAAAAAAATATCATTGACTTTCATTGTTTTCCTAGCTGGTGGTTTAGCACCATGATTTAGCAACAGTGAAATTCTCATGCCTTTTTCTGTGGGGGTGATCGGGTGGTAGTTTGACTCATATAATCAATGGTAGTTAAATTATTATAATCATTAAAAAATAAACTTACATGAAGTGCCTGTGAGTTAATTTATCACAGTGGCTGAGTCTGTGTAATGTGTCTTTAAGGTCTTGGGTGGTAGTTGAACTCTAAAATTGTTAATGGAAGTTAAATTATGACTATCTGAAAAATTCTACAATTCATTTCAATAGGTGGGGGAGTTTACAATACATTTTAAAGTAGACTTAAAGTGACCAGGAATGAATGTATGTTTTACGGTTTGGACCTCATTCATTTCAGAAGTGTGGAGAAGAATAATAAAAGGGAAAACATAAAATCTGAAATTCAATAAAGTGCTTTTTCCTAACACTATGATAAATAAAAACAAAGTCAAAGCAAGCTGCATAAGCCTTTTCTATCTCTTATGAGACATTGCTAAAAAGAGACATGTCCAGACTTGTCTTGGGATGTGAGCCAGGGAAGTGGGTCTTTTTGTGGTCTCCGTCTCCTGATTGGAGCTGTCTAATGTATAATAACTGAAGTTAACTGGATCCCCTGCAGGTTAAAATTAAGTAAATTGCTCCCCCTAAAGCCCCCCATCTGGCAAAAACTATTTGAGAGGGCCTAACTCCATACATATTTTTTGGATTAACTGGCTAATTTATTGCTGCAGACCTGCATGGGGGCGGCCATCTTGTCACACACATAAACGTGAGAGAAGAGCTGCGCCAATAGCAGCCCACACCAAACTGAGAGATAAATGCCTCAGAAACAGGCAGCTTGTGTATTATGTTATATAAGCACACACGTGGAATGGCCAGCTGCTAGAGGCTGTGTGTGTGTCTGTGAGGAGAGAGTTGCAACAATGTATCTTTATCACTGCGGATTCTTGATTTACCGCATTCCCATTCAGTCAGTGTAAACTTTATGCACTGTATTTTTCACCCTATGAGATGCACTTATTTTTCCCCAAAAGTGTGTGTGTGTGTGTGGGGGGGGGGGGGGGGGGAATGTCAGTGTGTCTTATCAGGCAAATGTGGGAAGGAAAAAAAAAGGATAAAGTCAACTCACCTTTCCCTACTTCCCGTTCGCGCTGTCCCTTCCACCTTCGCTGTATCTGCCGCTTTCTCTGCGGTGCCTGCACAGACATCCGGCTTCATACAGCAGGAGGACGTGGCTGATGCTCAAGCGTCGGCTCTACCCACCGCTGAATAAAGCCACTGTGGGGTGACAGCGGAAAAGAAGGAAAGGTGAGTTTACTTTTCTTTCTTTTTTTTACTTTTGTCTGTGGTGAATTGGAGGAGTGAATGCCACATTGCCTATATGGGAATGGGATGGGGGGATCCCACACTGCCTATATGGGAATGGGATGGGGGAATGCCACACTGCCTATATGGGAATGGGATGGGGGGATGCCACACTGCCTATATGGGAATGGGAGGGGGGATGCCACACTGTCTATATGGGAATGGGAGGGGGGAATGCCACACTGCCTATAGGGGAATGGGAGGGGGGAATGCCACACTGCCTATATGGGAATGGGATGGGGGGATGCCACACTGCCTATATGGGAATGGGAGGGGGGATGCCACACTGTCTATATGGGAATGGGATGGGGGGATCCCACACTGCCTATATGGGAATGGGATGGGGGGATCCCACACTGCCTATATGGGAATGGGATGGGGGGATCCCACACTGCCTATATGGGAATGGGATGGGGGGATCCCACACTGCCTATATGGGAATGGGATGGGGGAATGCCACACTGCCTATATGGGAATGGGATGGGGGGATGCCACACTGCCTATATGGGAATGGGAGGGGGGATGCCACACTGTCTATATGGGAATGGGAGGGGGGAATGCCACACTGCCTATAGGGGAATGGGAGGGGGGAATGCCACACTGCCTATATGGGAATGGGATGGGGGGATGCCACACTGCCTATATGGGAATGGGAGGGGGGATGCCACACTGTCTATATGGGAATGGGAGGGGGATGCCACACTGCCTATATGGGAATGGGAGGGGGGATGCCACACCGCCTATATGGGAATGGGAGGGGGGCGGAATGCACTATGTGAGGCAACTTTGACTGTGGGATTGGGTATTTCAGAAGCTGAATTCATGTATGTGGCAAGATGATGCAATGCAGTTATGCAGCATAGAATCTGTCTGCTATTCCATAACATCTGCATGGAGTTAAGCCCTCTCAAATAGTTTATGTGGGGCTTTAGTGGGGCCTTAGGGGTGAAATTTACTGAACTTGCCTTTTTTTTTACTTTTGGCCTGCTTTAATATAGAAAAAGTGTAGCACTGAGTGGGAAGCAAGATATGTGTTGGAATAAAAGGTGAACCTAGGTCCACGGCTGCCTGAGGAAAACTATAGAACCCCCCCCCCCCAATGAGTAATTACATAGGAGGGTGATTAACCCCAGGTTTATGCCAGGTTTGTCACATTTACAAACAAAATGCGCCATATTTGCCCCAACTACGCCCGTGTTTGCTGTATTTACTTCTAGTTCAGTGTAGTTGAGAACATATGTTTAGTTTTTCCAGCTTTTAGCAGTAAAACCCATAGGAATCATTGTTTTTGCCAAGATTGTCTTTTTAGTTAACTTCTGCACCTGTACCCGATTTTTTGAGCTTGAACTTCAGCTTTAAAAGTGTGTTTTTTAGTAAGAATTATTTCATTTTCCTAACCAAATTGGCCACAGCAGTTCCCCAGTTTTCACCAACCCATTTGTTAAAACGGGGAGGCCGATTCATTAATAGCGCCAGGTAGCGACAGATGAGCGCCAGTAGCGTGATTTTCACAGCGCAAGCTAGTATTCGCTGTGCTTGGCCGGGGTTTGCTTGTTGACAGCGACTCAGTCGGTGTGCGGTAATGTTGAATACGGGGTTAGGGGTCGATGTTTCACAGGTTCTGCGTTGTATGGGTGCGCCTGACAGCGAATGGCCAGAGCGAACGGCTTGCTGCAGATTCATTAACAAATCACGCTCAAAAATTTCTCGCGCTGTGAATTCCTTGTTTAAACCCCAGAGCGCTGGCGGCGATGTGTGTAAAGTAGTTTTTAACCCCCAAACAACCTTTTTTTTTTAATGTAAAAATTATACAAGTTTTTGTAATCATTTTGTAATATGAATACATTAATATCAGACCTGTAATATCAATTCTGCACATATTTTTTTTTTTTTTTTTTTTTTACCTTAAAAAAAATATCTAACATTGCCGTAGTGGTCCCAGAATTTTTGCCGGTAAAAAAAAAACAAAAAAACATAAACTCAATTAATTATGAATATTTAAAGATTGCTCCATTGAAATGCATTGGAGAGCGCCAGGGAGCGCCAGGTCATACCTGGCGCTGTGATGGGATTAGTAGCGGCGCTGTTCGTTGCAGTCGGCTACATGATGAATCCCGCGCTAGCTGACGCTCTCGCCGGCGCTAGCCTCATTTTGCTTGATAAATGCGTCATTGTGACCACCGCCGGGCGTACTTGAGTCAGTAGCCGCCGTTAGCTGTCGGTACCTGGTGCTCGTCAGACACTACCTGGCGCTAGCCCTTCATAAATAAGGGCCTTAGTAAAACTTTGCACTATATTGCCTAGGGGGTCCACAGACCCCTGCCAAGCCCATCGCTACCTGCAAACTTTTTTTTGGTTAATGTCACACCATCACTGCTATTATACAATAAAAAGTAAAGGCACATACCAAATTTCGTCTGCAAGTGAGGGGGCCTTGTCCCGATTTTATTGCCAATAGAGGTGCACAAGTGAAAGTGATACAAATGGTCGAGCTCAGTTTCAAACGTCGGTGTGGGGCGCGCTCGTGATTATGCATGCCCACCACCAAAAACAATGTAAAGGCCAGCAAATTACATACATCCTAATAAATGCTGAGAGAAAGCAGAAATACAAATCGTCCATTAAAATCAAGTACCCATAGTAAAAAACCTGTGGCAAAATGCTAAGTAAAAAATAGCTTAATTCCCGGACTTCCAATGGTGAGTGCAAGTGCAAACAAGCAGACCAATGAAATTGCGCATTAGCGAGCAAATTATTGATGCGGCTAGTAGCCATAGCAACCGCTATTCTACCTACTCTGCACAAAAAGTAAGACATGACGGTGGTTGCACATATAAGCAGAAGATTATTATACTGGATTATATCCGGGCTATAAAATCTAAATTTGATATTGTACAATTGATTCATAAAAAAAGTCAATATATGACAAATCATTGCAACGCGTTTCCTTCATTTCATTGCTACAAGATTTGTCCAGTTTATAATAACAAGCAAGGTTAAGTTAAGCATTATTCTAGCTTGGTTGTCAGTATATAACAAATCAATTTTTGCTACTTTTCTTTTTCTACTGATGACAAGATGTGCTATTATTTTAATAAGTAATGTTTGGGTAAGCACCTATTCCAGTTTGGCTATGCTTTAAGCTGTCACCAATGGTTGATGCCCGTGCAACCAAAATCTGGGTCTGCATTGGTCTGGTTTGGGTAAAACTTTATGTTCACATAGATCTAGAGTTAAGCAGATAAGGTCTGTCATTTATAGTTTACGACAGAAGGCGGAAATACGCCACATAATGTGCAGTTAGGTTGAAGTGTTCCCCATTACTGAGCCGCGTGTACTCTAAATGATTGCATCATATGACCGACTAAATCCAGTTCATGTTGTTATGAATATTTGGCAAAAGGTTGAGGTTAAAAAAAGAAGCACAGGCTGTTCTGGGGCCCTGTGATAGAAGGTGACTTCCCTGAGTATAGGTGCACTTTAATACGTTTTTCCTTGCACTTTCACAGCACTGCGCCTGTGTCCCCCTAGGTGGCTCAGCGCCTCCCACAACCTGCTGACGTCAGTCGGTCTGGACACAATGAAGGAAACAAAACTCTGCATCCAATCAGAGAGCACGTGTGCTCACCAATGGAAGTCCAATGGAATGGCGACGCTGTCCTGTTTAAAACGACGCAGCCATCTCTCTCGAAAATATCGGCACCTTCGGCTCCCATAGCTATGATTGCCCTTCTGAAGCCAGTCCAGCCATTTTATTCAGGGATGTCAACATCGTCAGCCCTAGCAGCCTTTTACTATGGACACTTGATTTTAAAGGACAATTCTTTTACTGCTTTTTCTCAGCTTTTGCTAGCCGTTACATTGTTTCCGGTGGGGGTGTGGCCCACACTCATGTTTAAGCTGAGCTGACCTGAAGAAGGGCCCCCATGCCCAAAAGCTTGTTTTTCACTTGTGCACCGCTTTTGCCAATAAAAGCGGGACCGATGAAATTTGGTATGTGACTTTCCTTTTTACTGTATAACGGCTTACTAATATGGTTATTAAGGGTGACCATTAGGCTTTATATATTGCCTTTAGTAAGAACCTATACTTTTTTCACTGATTACACCATCAGTGCTACCCACCCCCACAGCTTACTGCCCCTCCCTCTTATAACGCTTGAGGCAGACACCTTACCCAGCCTCATTAGAGGTACACCTCTGGTTGGAATGCTCCACTGACTTGTGTTGTAACATCAATTGCATGGTGTGCCCCTATCCACTGACACCACAGGGGCACACACCTCATCCATCATTATGTAAGAGGCTGTTAGGACATATTTACTGTGTGAAACCAAATAGTTTGCATGATCCACTTACCTCTTCCATGAGCCCGTGGTGCATCTTTGAGCCACACTCCCATGCCCAGCATAGTCATGGGTGTAGCTCATCTTTAAATGAAGCAGCCTTCTATCCTGGTCAACCAGCATGTAATCAGGGTAGGTGTGCTCTCAAATGTATGATTAAGAAAAAATATTTTGCTAATGTTGGGCTTTCCATGTTTATGATCAGGCATATCTGCTAATTTTGTGCGTTTAGCCTGCATGATAATTAAAATGGCATACAACTGCTAAAGCTGGAAGTAAAATCAAGGCCGTCTCTAAAAATCAAGGACATACACGACGTGGCACTGTGATGAGAGAGAGAATAAGCTTCTGCAGCTGTTGTCATTTATCTGGGTATCAAAAACTCCAATGAAAACATCATGGGGCACCTGAGATGGAGATGTATATTTTGTATTACAATTGCAGAATAAAGGGTAGACTATGCACAGCTGCTGGAAGACTGAAAAAAAATGAAAAGGGACATAATAAACAAGAGATCTATCACGAAAAGTACACTGGAGACAATATACAAAAAAAGCCCCTTTTCTGCTTTTTAGATTAACTATAGGTAAAGTACACGATGTCTTATGAATGCTCTAGGAGACAGACTAGTGAAATAAATAAATACTGTACAGGTAAAAACGCAAGGCCTGGTGGCATGCAAGGAAATTTGTATACAGTATATTACAGTAAAGCAAGTGAACTTGGTTTACTTGCTGTCTTGAACTGCATTACATATTTGGCTGCAGATGTTCTCTCTTGACATATCCATATGACATGTACATACATTTAAAGAGGAGCTAATGTTATTGGCTGAGTCATCATTATTTCACAGTTTTCCTATAGGGGTTTCCACACTCAAATGACAAACCCACCCTTTTCCCTGTCAGGTCCCAACACATATACATAACTACAGTAATCCATTTTGTTATGCTTGCTTATTGCATATGGGCAGGTATTTTAATTTGAGATCAAGAGGAACTTGTTTTTAAGAGAAACAAGCTTTTTGCCTTCGATAACTCTCTGAAAATACCATGCTTGTGTCTTGATGAGCATACAGCTCCAGTGCTTCTAGAAGTAGGGGGTTAACTTAAATAGGACTTCAAGTGCAGATATAGCCAAGTGGGGCCCCTAGGCACTCACTTACTGCTTTCCCTGACCTTGCAAGGCTTTTGCCAAAGTTACCTCACTGGTATTTCCGACTTCTTATTTATAAAAGAGCAGTGGCTATCACCAAGACACGGGCTTATCCAAGATAGGACTTCCTGAAGCCCACGGTCAGACTTGTGTCTGTTTGTGATTCTGTACATATTGCTGTTTCGAAGCTCTTACGTTCACTGCGGGTGCAATAAGGAAAGATAATAGCCATCCCTCAACTAGAAAAACTGTGCAGTCTGACCAAAGGCACTGTTAATGTATGAAAATAAAGGTACCAACGCCTCATACATTCACTATCACAGCGCCCTTCAGAACACTGCAGGCAAGGCTTCTTGGCGATTGTGATCACTCAGTGATAATGATTGTGCCCATAGCCTAACATTGTCCTACAATCGCCTTGACCTGGAAGGAACCCTACTGAAGTAATCTGGCCAGTGTAGGAGACTATATGCATGGGAGGAGCTAGCAGAATTCTTTGTGTTTACCAGTGTTTTTAACCAATAAGTGTCTGTGTGCCCAAATGAAAAGAGAGAGAGGAGCAGGGTTTATGCATATTAGGATTATCATCTTAGTTTGCCTGTTCTTGAGCTAGATTATAAGATTCCTTTTGCATAGTACAATGTGTGCAGCTATATTCACCAACCTCCAGCTTCATGGAGATAGCCATATCACTAAGAGCTTGGTGGTTGGCTGGTTTATTCCTGGTTGCATAGGTGCCTGTATGCAATAATGAGGCCTGTATAACTAGAGAACAAAATGGTCCACTAACTCCCTGCGGGTTTGTGAAAGCAGTGCTGGAGTAGAAAATCCTGGCAGTGCTTGAAGTAGGTGAGCATAGTTACAGACAAACCTTAACCCTTTAACTGCCAGCCTATCTGGAGATTTTGTCACCCTTTGTTGCCAGACCATTTTGCACTATTTTGCACTCCACATGTTCAACTTTTATTTTTGAAGGGATTTCCCAGGGAAATTATATATTGTTTTTTTTCCAGCAAAGTCTGGAATTTAACATGAAATGTCTTGTATGCATTTTTTTTTGTATATTCTCAATATTTTTGGGTGAAATATTTGCAAAAAACTATTTTTTACAATTTGTAGTGTTTTTTTGTAATAAAAAAATGTAAGTTTGTCAGTAAAATCTTATTGCGTGTGAGATCCCAATTTCTCCCAGTTACAGCGGGATCACTTATGTATTGATAGACACCCTTTCCTGCTCAGGAGACTCCCCCAAACTGAAACAGAGCTATAGGGGATTTTCAGAAAAAATACAACTGTGCGCACCTTGCAGTTTTGCAAGAAAAACAACCCTTAACATTTGAAATACCCCTGACAAACTATATATTCTCTGGAAGTACACACCTCAAACTTTATAGGCATACCAGGTTTATTGACATGGGTGCGGTTTTCTGGAAGCAATCCCTCAATGAATTCTTTGGTTGCACAGGGTTTCCCTAAAAATAAGAATAAAAAGCAGAATCAAAGCCACGTTTTCCAAAAAGAACTATAACAAACAAGAAAAAACAAGTTAAATCGGAAAAAGCAACATCCCCCAAACAGAACAATACCCAACATGCATAGGTACTGTCAAGGGACGAGTTGCCAGACACCCCAAAGTAAAGCATTTGCATAACTGTAATTTTACTTGAAAATTTCAGCTCTGCAGACAAAGTGCGCACCTTGCGCCTTTTCTACCAAAACAACCCTTTACATTTGGAATATCCCCCATAAACCATATATTCCCTGAAAGTACACATGTTAAGCTTTCTAAGAGTACCAGCTTGTTGTAGTGGACTCATCTTTCTGCAAGTAATCCCTCGAAGAATTCTTGGATTGCACAGGGTTACCCTAAAAATAAAAAAAAAAATAGCTTTTCCTAAAATATTATTATGCAAACAAGAAAAAACAAGCTAACCCTTAAAAATCCCACCAAAAAATGTCATTTTTTTCTCGATTTAACTCTTTGTAGTGTGGATGGTAGTTGTATTTTATTTGTAAATGTTATAAAGTACTTGTACTTGTTTCAGTTAGGGGGGTCTCCTGGGCAGGAACAAGGGGGGCTATGTGGTACCGTTCTAATCAGTAGAAATGGGGCTTTCACATGCAATATGGTTTTCCTTAATAAAATACATTTTTTATTTAAAAGGAGTACATTTTCTAAAAAAATATATATATTTATTTATTTATTTTTTTACTTAATAATATTCTAAAAAACAAAATAAAATTTACAAACAAGACATTTCATGTTAAAGCCTAAACTCTGCTGCAAAAATATATATATATATAATTTTCCTGAAAATTCCAGCAAAAATGGCGCAAAACATGGCGCAAAATGGGGAAAAATGACCTGTCAACAGAGGGTGACAAAATCTCAAGTAGGCTGGCAATTAAAAGGGTTAATAGTACCTCTGCATGTTGGGTAATGTTCTGTTCGGGGGACCTTGCGATTTCAGACTTAGCTTGTTTTTTCTTGTTTGCATATTTATATTTTAGGAAAAGGTGGTTTTTATTCAGCTTTTTTATAATTTTTTTAGGGAAACCCTGCGCAACCAAAGAATTCTTTGAGGGATTAATTCCAGAAAGATGAGCCCACTACAACAAGCTTGGTACGCTTAGAAAGCTTAACATGTGTACTTTCAGGGAATATATGGTTTATGGGAGATATTCCAAATGGAAAGGGTTGTTTTGGTTGAAAAATCGCAAGGTGCACACTTTGTCTGCAGAGCTAAAAATTACCGCTACGCACATGCTTTACTTTGGGGTGTTTGGCAATTCTTCCCTTGACAGTAGCTATGCATGTTGGGTATCGTTCTGTTCGGGGGATGTTGCTTTTTCAGATTAAACCTGTTTTTTCTTGTTTGTATATAGTTTTTTTAGGAAAATGTGGCTTTGATTCTGCTTTTTTAGGGAAACTCTTTGCAACCAAAGAATACATTGAGGGATTACTTCCAGAAAACGATGGCCCCATCAACAAGCCTGGTACACCTAGAAAGCTTGAGGTGTGTACTTCCAGAGAATATATAGTTTGTTGGGGGTATTTCAAATGTAAAGGGTTGTTTTGGTTGAAAAATCGCAAGGTGCGCACTTTGTCTGCAGAGCTGAAATTTTCAAGTAAAATTACCGTTACGCACATGCTTTACTTTGGGGTGTTTGGCAAATCTTCCCTTGACAGTAGCAATGCATGTTGGGTATCGTTCTGTTCGGGGGATGTTGCTTTTTCAGATTAAACTTGTTTTTTCTTGTTTTTATATACCGTATTTTTCGCCCTATAAGACGCACCTGCCCATAAGACGCACCTAGGATTTGGGGGAAGAAAATAAGAAAAAAAAATTTTAAACCAAAAATGCACCATTACAGACAGTGTGGCATTCCCCTATCCAATTCCCATAGGCAGTGTGGGATGCCCCCATTCCATAGACAGTGTAGCATGCCCCCATCCCATTCCCCGTATATCCAGTGTGGCATCCCCCCCTCCCATTCCCCATATACCCATTGGCTGTGTGGCATCCCCCTCTCCCCCCATTAGTATAGGCTGTGTGGCATCCCCCTCTCCCCCCATTAGTATAGGCTGTGTGGCATCCCTCTCCCCACATTCCCATAGGCTGTGTGGCATCCACCTCTCCCCCCATTCCCATATGCTGTGTGGCATCCCCCTCTCCCCATTCCCATAGGCTGTGTGGCATCCCCCATTCCCATAGGCTGCGTGGCATCCCCATCCCCCCATTCCCATAGGCTGTGTGGCACCCCCCTCCCCCCATTCCCATAGGCTGTGTGGCATCCCCCATTCCCATAGGCTGTGTGACATCCCCCTCCCCCCATTCCCAAAGGCTGTGTGGCATCCCCCCATTCCCATAGGCTGTGTGGCATCCCCCCATTCCCATAGGCTGTGTGGCATCCCCCATTCCCATAGGCTGTGTGACATCCCCCTCCCCCCATTCTCATAGGCTGTGTGGCATCCCCCTCCCCCCATTCCCATAGGCTGTGTGGCATCCCCCATTCCCATAGGCTGTGTGGCATCCCCCTCCCCCCATTCCCATAGGCTGTGTGGCATCCCCCATTCCCATAGGCTGTGTGACATCCCCCTCCCCCCATTCCCATAGGCTGTGTGGCATACCCCTCCCCCCATTCCCAAAGGCTGTGTGGCATCCCCCCATTCCCATAGACTGTGTGGCATCCCCTCCCCCCATTCCTATGGGCTGTGTGGCATACCCCTCCCCCCATTCCCAAAGGCTGTGTGGCATCCCCATCCCCCCCATTCCCATAGGCTGTGTGGCATCCCCCTCCCCCCATTCCCATAAGCTGTGTGGCATCCCCATCCCCCCATTCCCATAGGCTGTGTGGCATCCCCCTCTCCCCATTCCCATAGGCTGTGTGGCATCCCCATCCCCCCATTCCAATAGGCTGTGTGGCATCCCCCTCTCCCCATTCCCATAGGCTGTGTGGCATCCCCATCCCCCCATTCCCATAGGCTGTGTGGCACCCCCTCCCCCCATTCCCATAGGCTGTGTGGCATCCCCATCCCCCCATTCCCATAGGCTGTGTGGCATACCCCTCCCCCCATTCCCAAAGGCTGTGTGGCATCCCCATCCCCATAGGCTGTGTGGCATACCCCTCCCCCCATTCCCAAAGGCTGTGTGGCATCCCCCTCCCCCCATTCCCATAGGCTGTGTGGCATACCCCTCCCCCCATTCCCATAGGCTGTGTGGCATCCCCATCCCCCCATTCCCATAGGCTGTGTGGCATACCCCTCCCCCCATTCCCAAAGGCTGTGTGGCATCCCCATAGGCTGTGTGGCATACCCCTCCCCCCATTCGCAAAGGCTGTGTGGCATCCCCCTCCCCCCATTCCCATAGGCTGTGTGGCATCCCCCTCCCCCCATTCCCAAAGGCTGTGTGGCATACCCCTCCCCCCATTCCCAAAGGCTGTGTGGCATCCCCCTCCCCCCCATTCCTATAGGCTGTGTGGCCCCTCTCCTCCCATTAGAATAGGCTGTGTGGCCCCTCTCCCCCCATTCCCACCCCCCTCCCCCCATTAGTATAGGCAGGCGCCATATTAAAAAAAAAAAAAGTTAAACTCACCTGTCCGCTGACACCGCTGCGCTGAGCGTCCGGCTCCGTGAATGAGGTGGGCGTGGCCTGCGCCGCAGCGTCGACGCAGGCCACGCCCACCCCATTCACGAGCTGGCTCTGTCCCGGCCCCGCCGCTGCGATCGCTGTCTTTTCAGGCAGCGATGACAGCGGCGGGGCCAGAGACAGAGCCCCCGCCGCTCCTCCATCTACTTCTCCACATGCGAGCACGAAGGTCCGGGCAGCGGGTGGGCGTGGCCTGCACCGGTGCAGGCCACGCCCACCCACTGCCGGGACCTTCGTGCTCGCGTGTGCTCTGCCCATAAGACGCACCTAGGATTTGGGGGAAGAAAATAAGAGAAAAACATTTTAAACCAAAAATGCACCATTACAGACAGTGTGGCATTCCCCTATCCAATTCCCATAGGCCGTGTGGGATGCCCCCATTCCATAGACAGTGTAGCATGCCCCCATCCCATTCCCCGTATATCCAGTGTGGCATCCCCCCCTCCCATTCCCCATATACCCATTGGCTGTGTGGCATCCCCCTCTCCCCCCATTAGTATAGGCTGTGTGGCATCCCCCTCTCCCCCCATTAGTATAGGCTGTGTGGCATCCCCCTCCCCCCATTCCCATAGGCTGTGTGGCATCCCCCATTCCCATAGGCTGTGTGACATCCACCTCTCCCCCCATTCCCATAGGCTGTGTGGCATCCACCTCTCCCCCCATTCCCATAGGCTGTGTGGCATCCCCCATTCCCATAGGCTGTGTGACATCCCCCTCCCCCCAGGCTGCGTGGCATCCCCATCCCCCCATTCCCATAGGCTGTGTGGCACCCCCCATTCCCATAGGCTGTGTGGCATCCCCCATTCCCATAGGCTGTGTGACATCCCCCTCCCCCCATTCCCAAAGGCTGTGTGGCATCCCCCCATTCCCATAGGCTGTGTGGCATCCCCCATTCCCATAGGCTGTGTGGCATCCCCCATTCCCATAGGCTGTGTGACATCCCCCTCCCCCCATTCCCAAAGGCTGTGTGGCATCCCCCCATTCCCATAGGCTGTGTGGCATCCCCCATTCCCATAGGCTGTGTGGCATCCCCCTCCCCCCATTCCCATAGGCTGTGTGGCATCCCCCATTCCCATAGGCTGTGTGACATCCCCCTCCCCCCATTCCCATAGGCTGTGTGGCATACCCCTCCCCCCATTCCCAAAGGCTGTGTGGCATCCCCCCATTCCCATAGACTGTGTGGCATCCCCCTCCCCCCATTCCCATAGGCTGTGTGGCATACCCCTCCCCCCATTCCCAAAGGCTGTGTGGCATCCCCATCCCCCCATTCCCATAGGCTGTGTGGCATCCCCATCCCCCCATTCCCATAGGCTGTGTGGCATCCCCATCCCCCCATTCCCATAGGCTGTGTGGCATCCCCCTCTCCCCATTCCCATAGGCTGTGTGGCATCCCCATCCCCCCATTCCCATAGGCTGTGTGGCATCCCCCTCTCCCCATTCCCATAGGCTGTGTGGCATCCCCCTCTCCCCATTCCCATAGGCTGTGTGGCATACCCCTCCCCCCATTCCCATAGGCTGTGTGGCATCCCCATCCCCCCATTCCCATAGGCTGTGTGGCACCCCCCTCCCCCCATTCCCATAGGCTGTGTGGCATCCCCATCCCCCCATTCCCATAGGCTGTGTGGCATCCCCCTCTCCCCATTCCCATAGGCTGTGTGGCATCCCCATCCCCCCATTCCCATAGGCTGTGTGGCACCCCCCTCCCCCCATTCCCATAGGCTGTGTGGCATCCCCATCCCCCCATTCCCATAGGCTGTGTGGCATACCCCTCCCCCCATTCCCAAAGGCTGTGTGGCATCCCCATCCCCATAGGCTGTGTGGCATACCCCTCCCCCCATTCCCAAAGGCTGTGTGGCATCCCCCTCCCCCCATTCCCATAGGCTGTGTGGCATACCCCTCCCCCCATTCCCATAGGCTGTGTGGCATCCCCATCCCCCCATTCCCATAGGCTGTGTGGCATACCCCTCCCCCCCATTCCCAAAGGCTGTGTGGCATCCCCATAGGCTGTGTGGCATACCCCTCCCCCCATTCCCAAAGGCTGTGTGGCATCCCCATCCCCATCGGCTGTGTGGCATACCCCTCCCCCCATTCCCAAAGGCTGTGTGGCATCCCCCTCCCCCCATTCCCATAGGCTGTGTGGCATCCCCCTCCCCCCATTCCCAAAGGCTGCGTGGCATCCCCCTCCCCCCCATTCCTATAGGCTGTGTGGCCCCTCTCCTCCCATTAGAATAGGCAGTGTGGCCCCTCTCCCCCCATTCCCACCCCTCTCCCCCCATTAGTATAGGCAGGCGCCATATTAAAAAAAAAAAAAGTTAAACTCACCTGTCCGCTGACACCGCTGCGCTGAGCGTCCGGCTCCGTGAATGGGGTGGGCGTGGTCTGCGCCGCAGCGTCGACGCAGGCCACGCCCACCCCATTCACGAGCTGGCTCTGTCCCGGCCCCGCCGCTGCGATCGCTGTCTTTTCAGGCAGCGATGACAGCGGCGGGGCCAGAGACAGAGCCCCCGCCGCTCCTCCATCTACTTCTCCACATGCGAGCACGAAGGTCCGGGCAGCGGGTGGGCGTGGCCTGCGCCGTGCAGGCCACGCCCACCCACTGCCGGGACCTTCGTGCTCGCGTGTGCTCTGAGCCCGGCAGCAGATGGAGGAGCGGCAGGGGCTCTGTCTCTGGCCCCGCCGCTGTCATCGCTGCCTGAAAAGACAGCGATCGCAGCGGCGGGGCCGGGACAGAGCCCCCGCCGCTCCTCTGGCCTTTCGCAGTGTGCCAGACAACGCGGGAGCGCCGGGGACGGGTGAGTTTTTTTTTTTTACATTCGCCCAATAAGGCGCACTGACATTTTTCCCCCACTTTTGCGGAAAAATAAGTGCGTCTTATAGGGCGAAAAATGCGGTAGTTTTTTTTAGGAAAATGTGGCTTTGATTCTGCTTTTTATCCTTTTTTTAGGGAAACTCTTTGCAACCAAAGAATACATTGAGGGATTACCTCCAGAAAACTATGGCCACATCAACAAGCCTGGTACACCTAGAAAGCTTGAGGCGTGTACTTCCAGAGAATATATAGTTTGTTGGGGGTATTTCAGATGTAAAGGGTTGTTTTGGTTGAAAAATCGCAAGGTGCGCACTTTGTCTGCAGAGCTGAAATTTTCAAGTAAAATTACCGTTACGCACATGCTTTACTTTGGGGTGTTTGGCAAATCTTCCCTTGACAGTAGCAATGCATGTTGAGTATCGTTCTTTTCAGGGGATGTTGCTGTTTCAGATTAAACTTGTTTTTTCTTGTTTGTATATAGTTTTTTTTAGGAAAATGTGGCTTTGATTCTGCTTTTTTATCCATTTTTTAGGGAAACTCTTTGCAACCAAAGAATACATCGAGGGATTACTTCCAGAAAACTATGGCCACATCAACAAGCTTGGTACACCTAGAAAGCTTAAGGTGTGTACTTCCAGAGAATATATAGTTTGTTGGGGGTATTTCAAATGTAAAGGGTTGTTTTTCTGGAAAAACTGCACATAGTGCACAGCATAGTTGTATTTTATCTGAAAATGTTGTTTCAACGCTGTTTCAGTTTGGGAGAGTCGCCTCGGCAGGAAAGGGTGTCTAACAATACATATGTGGTATCGCTGTAATCGGGAGAAATTGGGATTTCACACGCAATAAGATTTTATTGACAAACTTTTTATATTTTTACTACAAAAAAACACTACAAATTGTAAAAAATAGATTTTTTTTTTATTTCTTTGCACATATTTCACCCAAACATATTGAGAATACACCTAAAAAAACATTTCATGTTAAAACCCAGACTCTGCTGAAAAAAACAATATATAATTTTCCTGGGAAATCCCTGGAAATCCCTTCAAAAATCACATTTGAACATGTCTGGCAACAAAGGGTGACAAAAACTCCAGGTAGGCTGGCACTTAAAGGGTTAATGGCCCCTGGCCCTGCAGGCTACAAGCCGGCGTAGCCTAATGGCCACGGGCTCTTCGGCCCCCCCTGGCCTTTCGGGAGGCAGGTAATGGGGGGCTCGGGGTTAATGGCAAGTCACCTGCTAGTCGCAAGTGGCTTGCCAGACCCAGAATCTTGTGAACTGGTATAGGGGTCTTATGGATCCCTTACCAGTTCACAAAGGGGTAAATGTAAAGACACAGAAAAAGAATATTTTATTTTTTTTAATACTTCCCTCCCATCCATCCCAGAGCACTGTGTTCCACGCTGATAACTTTGGCTTCTGCTCTCCTGCTGATGCTGGAAGCCTTTTATACCTGCTGGGTGACAGGTAACAGGGTTTAATGAAAAAAATGACATAGGGTCCCCCCTCCTCCCTTAAACATCCTCCCCAAAAATGGCATGAGGTCCCCCCTACCCAGCATAACCAGCACGGGTACCAGCTATGGGGGCTTGTAGAACAGGGCGCAGGAGCCCTGCAGGCTACAAGCCGGCATAGCCTATGGCCCCGTGTCCTTCTGCCCCCCCTGGCCTTTGGGGATGCAGGTAATGGGGGGGGCTCGGGGTTAATGGCAAGTCACCCGCTAGCTGCAAGTGACTTGTCAGACCCACAGCCTTGTGAACTGGTATAGCCTTGTGAACTGGTAAAGCGGACCAATACCCGTGTAGGTGTGGGTGTTGGCCCCTGTGGTAATAACACTGGGGCCTGAATGCTGGAGCTCCCCCTGTACATAATCCTCCCAGAACATCCAATATTTTTACCATTAGTCTCGATCCTCGCGGGGAACACAGCGCCGGGATTGGCCTCCCAGAGCTTACATGGGTAGTGATGTTCTGGCCACCGAAAACCCCCGGGGGGGGGAGTTATGTGTAGGGGGGCTCCAGCATTCTGTATGCTCCTCCCTACAGCCTGTCTTATTGCATTGCTGTTTGTCCACAATAATGCCATGCCTATTATATATTGAATTGGCCCAGTTCTGTCTTAATGTTCTTATTTCATCTTTAGCTCCAGGAGATGCAGAAGTACTGTTGCTGGCGAGAGATTTTGCACCTTGTAGCAATCATAATTCTGTACCCATACCAAAACAAAGGCATCTGCTCTTTGAACGTAATGAATGGATTCATGGATCTGACAGTACCCAGTATGAAATCAAATGCAGTACAAACCATAAGGACTTTTCTCATTGTCTAAGAAAGACAAGCCAAGTACCAGAACCTCTGCATGTTTCCATGGCTGCTCTCTGGTATGTGCAACCTGTGCGATCTCTCTTTTGCACATTGCATCAATTTTGCTCTCACTCTTATCTGTGCTATTTTCTTTTTTCCAAGTTCTTCCCCGTTTTTGTCTTAAGGACCCCTTACCAGTTCACGAAAGCAGTGTCACCTGCCCTTCTTCCGGCTTCAGCCACTCACTTTGGGTTTTGCATCTCATTCCTTCTGCACGGAGGGGCCTTTTATACAGGCGGAGTGAGTGAGCTGACGTCAGCTTACTCACCGGTATAAAAGCCCCCTTCCTGCTGCAGAAGCTGCAGGTGGGTCATAGAATCTGTGTTCCCAGCCACACTGAAGGCCCTGGACTGATGAACGGAGGCCCCCCAGTGGATGAGGAGACCCCTGGTGCTGGATCCTGGACAGAGGTGAGCATATTTTCGGGCTCTAAACGGGGGAAAAACCAGGCGTGTGACATTTACAAGGCTGGACAGATGGACATGCAGCCTTGTAAATTTGACATGCTCTGCGCTTAAAGGGTTATAGTGAAAAAGTTCACTCAGATGTAAGATTCAGTTCACAACCCAAAAAGTGCACCCAGATTTAAACCTACAAAATAAATAGCATGACCCCCAATATGTAGCATAATTCAGATGTGACTTTTATATTGTGTGTTAATAATAAAGTAAATGATAAAGAATAATATCTTCTTAAGTGAATAAAAGCGAAAAAAATGATTGACGCACTAAAACGTGATCCATAGTTTCTTGCCTTTAGGGCTGCTTTAATATGTTTGGGTCTGCTTTCATGTTTTGGATCCTATATTGTTAATTTATAATTGTTAATTAGCAGGGGGTTTCACAGTGCTGGGCATCCCTGAGAAAGAAACCAAAACCCAGGATGGTCAAATTCCCTGGTTCTAAGAATTCTAGTGACTGTCATGTCCGTGTCGGACTCACCCCCCCCCCCCCCCCCCACCATCACTCACAGTGACGCAGCTCCATTCAGCTGACTCCAGGAGGAGGGCTGTGTTATTTTAGAGTCAAAGGCTACTTTAAAGGGAAAGTCACCTTTGTATATTTTTGTTGTGCCAAAAGGATGTCCTCAAGGTGCTGAGCTGATCTAGCTGAGTGTTAGAAAATGTTTGTTTTAAGGAAGCAGTTTTAACAAACTGCAGTCTGTTGCTATTACTGTACAACTGTGCAACTGTACACCAAGTTCTACAAGATGAGAGAAGTGAGTCATGTACAAACAGAACACTGCTGTTGGACATGTGTAAGGTTGCGTGATATCCCTGACCAGTGACTAAATGTGACGGGGCCCTGGTGTGAACATTAAGTGGGGCCCTTTCACGGCTCATACAGTAAAATGTTTTCTGTCTTTTAACTTAATTGGGTGCAGCTAGACCAGTAATCTGGACGCCCCCCTGCAACTACTGCATCACAATGTCGTGTTAGATTACTTTAAGTCTCGTTGTGTGCCACTCACCACTCCAAACGGGGAGGCCGATTCATTAATAGCGCCAGGTAGCGACAGATGAGCGACAGTAGCGTTATTTTCACAGCGCCCGCTAGTAGTCGCTGTGCTTGGCCGTTGTTCGGCTGTTGACAGCGACTCAGTCGGTGTGCGGTAATGTTGAATACGGGGTTAGGAGTTGCTGCTTGACAGGTTCCGCGCTGTATGGGAGCGCATGATAGCGAATGGCCATAGCGAACGGCTCCCAGCATATTCATTAACAAATCACGCTCAAAAAATTCTCGCGCTGTGAAATACATGTTTAAACCCCAGAGCGCGGGCGGCGATGGGTTAAAAGTAGTTTTTTAACCCCCAAACAACCATATTTTTGGGAAAAAACATGTTTTTCCAAACATTTTGTAATATGAATACATTAATATCAGACCTGTAATATCAATTCTGCACAAATTTTTTTTTTTTTTACCTTAAAAAAAAATATCTAACATTGCAGAAGTGGTCACCGAATTTTTGACATTTAAAAAAAAAAAAAAAAAATTAATTAATAGCAATTAATTATGAATATTTAAAGATTGTTCCATTGAAATGCATTGGAAAGCGCCAGGTAGCGAGAGGGCATACCTGTCGCTGTTCAAGGTCGCTCGCTGGCGCTGTGGGGTGAGGCTGGAATAATGATGAATGATTCGCTATCTGGCGCTCTGTCAGTCGCTAAGCAGGATCGGCTTGATAAATGTGTGATTGCGGAGGGGAGCCGGCGTTCTCGTGGCGGTGAGCGTCATTACCGTTCGCTGACCATTCGCTACCTGGCGCTATCCCTTGTTAAATAAGGGCCTATGTCACCTACACCATGGAAGGAAGGGGGCATAAAGGTAGGGGCTACCGTGTCATCCACACATTTCCACATGAGGCCTGTTACGGGTTTCTGAAAGTTATGGTGGCATCCATGCACTTCTAATCCAGAATGTGTGACTTTGGGCCTTATTTATCAAGGGATAGCGCCAGGTAGTGTCTCACTAGTGCCAGGTAGCGCCAGGTAGCGCCAGGTAGCGCCAGCTATCGGCGGCTACCGACTCCAGAACGCCAGGCGGCGGACACAATCACGCATTTATCACGCTAAATGAGGCTAGCGCCGGCGAGAGCGTCGCCTAGCGCGGGATTCATCATGTAGCCGACTGCAACGAACAGCGCCGCTGCTAATCCCATCACAGCGACAGGTATGACCTCTCGCTACCTGGCGCTCTCCAATGCATTTCAATGGAGCAATCTTTAAATATTCATAATTAATTGCTATTAATTATTTTTTTTTTTTTTTTTAAATGTCAAAAATTCTGTGACCACTTCTGCAATGTTAGATATGTTTTTTAAGGTAAAAAAAAAAAATTGTGCAGAATTGATATTACAGGTCTGATATGAATGTATTCATATTACAAAATGTTTAGAAAAACTTGTTTAATTTTTTAATCAAAAAATATGGTTGTTTGGGGGTTAAAAACTACTTTTAAGCCATCGCCGCCAGCGCTCTGGGGTTTAAACAAGCATTTCACAGCGCGAGAATTTTTTGAGCGTGATTTGTTAATGAATATGCTGGGAGCCGTTCGCTCTGGCCATTCGCTGTCAGGCGCACCCATACAGCGCGGAACCTGTGAAACAGCGACTCCTAACCCCGTATTCAACATTACCGCACACCGACTGAGTCGCTGTCACCAAGCGAACAACGGCCAAGCACAGCGAATACTAGCTGGCGCTGTGAAAATCAAGCTACTGGCGCTCATCTGTCGCTACCTGGCGCTATTAATGAATCGGCCTCTTTGTGATGCTTAGAGGGCATGGAATATTCCTTTATCCTGTGCTTTCCTAAAGTATAGAAAACATGAAATAAGAAAGAAGGATATGTTATTGTAAATGTTTTTCTTTTCATAGAGTTATTTATCTTCCTCATTTATAGAAACAGCGTTTCATAAGGCTTACTTGCTCCAATTCTGAATAAAAACACACTCCATAGTTGGGGGACTTTTTAAAGACAATTATTTTGATCTGATCAAAGCGAAGATGGGGATTTGATGGAACAGATCCATTTACTCATCCACAAGCAAAATGTTTTCTTCCTTTTTCTGCATGTACAATAAAAACTAAATGAAAAAACCTTGCAACCAATGGTCAGATGATACAAGTGAGTGGCAGGCAGCAGTGAGCTGGCCAATGTGTGTGGGCCTCTAATGACAGTGTGAAGTTCCAGCGATAATCCAGCAGCTGAGAACTTTATCTGACACGGTTCTTCCCCTTCCACTACTGAGAGGCGCTGAATAGAGCAGAATCCTTGGATAATAGAAAAAGCATTCGGCAAGCGTCTCTCATTGTTTTCAATGGGGAGCTTGTGCTGCCACATTCCCTGCATCCCCGGTGGTGTGTGTAGTCAGTTGCAGAATGAAGTGTCGCGGCAGACAGCTCTGATTGGAGGAGAGCCAGCGCATGCACCAAGTGGTGAATGAATGCACAGCAGCGTTCTGGGGGGGTTTCACACAGCGGGGCATCCCAATTTGAGGAAACTGAACAAAACCCGGATAAGTCAAATTCCCAGTTCCACTTTAAAAGACAAGAGAAACCCTTTAAGGGCCTCATTAATACTTGCACCAGAGCCCAACAACAGGTATGCCATAGCCTTTTGGGATACCCACCGGATGGCACAGTGCTGTGGACCTGCCTTGCAAACCTAACTGGTTGCTGACAGTCATGTGCAGTGGAAAGGGAGCATGGAAACTGCCTGAAGCCAGGCTTGCAGATAGGGTATGTGCAAGGGGGTATCCCAAATGATAATACATCACCAACTGGGGGGCATCCTACATCAGAATACCCCTGGGGCAGGTGTCAATCAACAGGATAGTCCACTTCAAAGTGGATGTCAGGTCCCTGTTCCATATCAGGATACTCCACTGTGTGAAACCCCACTACGTCGCCCTAAAAACAACTCGATTTTCCGCCAATCGCAAAGCGCATGCACAAGCTGTCATCCATTCAGAGCAGTATGTTGTGGTATACAGCTTGGTACAGACATAGAGACCGGCATACAAGGGGAGCGGCTGCATCCCTGCAGTCTGCGGCACACTCCCCCCAGCCTCTCTGAATGGCTGCGCAAGGAAGGGAGCACACCCAAGCCCAGAGGGTACAACCGCACTGGGGCCCAGAAGGTCAGAAGGGGGGCCCCATCATTGTTGCTTCCCTGCCTTGTTTATCATATTTCTGCTCACTTGGTATCATTTAGAGAGAAAGGAAGCATCATTTGCCTCTGCTGTTTCAGTCTTTAGCTGCATCAGACTGAGTTAAAATACAGAAACATTATTACTGAGTCGAGAAAGGGCCCCATTTAAAGTGGACCAAAACCCAGCGCGATCGATTCCCTCCCCACAGGGCATCCGCACATGCGTGAGGCATTTGTGAGTGGCCAGCGTGGGCATGCTCCCTGTTAGAGGGAAGCAGGGGATGCAGCCGCCAGGTCGCTCGGAGGCTTAGACAACGTGACATCAGCGTCTCCGAGCGCACTGATTGGACGAGCGGCCGCACATGCGCTGTAGGATCAGGAAGAGCTGAGTTGCGCTTGGCGATCTGGGGGGTCTCACACAGCGAAACCGATTGCGTCCTGGGGGAAAGGACCAATAACCAGGATAGTAAAAATCCTGGGTTTTGGTCTGTTTTAATGTTGGCACCAGGGCCTGGTCACTGCCTAAGCTGCAAGATGCAGGGCATGCGGCCCAATAATATGCACTTTTAGGTCTCCTTAAAGTGGACCAACACCCAGGATTTTGACTATCCTGGGTTTTGGTCCACTTCGGTGGGGCACCACGATCGGTGTGAAACCCCCCAGAACGCCCGGAAACACTCACCTCCCCACGCTCCTACGCGGGCGCTCGTCCAATCAGAGAGCTCAGAGCCGTTGTGGTATGCACGTACAAGCAGCGTCCAACCACAGCGGCTCTGAGCGCTGGAGGTCGCGTCTCGCGCCGTTTGTGAATGGCCGGCGCGGGTGCGTGCCCTGCTAGAGGGAAGCGCGAGACGCGGCCCGCGCATGCGCCATTGGAACGGGGTTAAGGTAAGGTTTGTGGGCGTCCTGGGGGGTTTCACCCTGCAGAACATCCCAATTTCGGATGCCCCCGCGGGGAGGGATCTGATCGGCCCGGGAATCTTATAGATTCCACTTTAAAGCATGCCACTGTGGGCTACACATCCAGCACAAGATACCTGTAGTTATTTGCTGTAACTACACATGTTGCACTGGGCAGATTTACCTTTGCGGGGGGGCTGCCATCGCGTGCCTGAGCCCCTGCCCTGCTTGTTGGCCAGTAGCAGGTAGCCGCCACTTTATCACGTGCAGGGGCACTTTCCTGAGGAGAGCAGCAGCCCTGTCCGGGCATGGGAGGCCCCGCCCACAGGGGGCGTGTCCTTGCGCGAGCTACAAGAAGTCGCTGTAAGCATGGGAGAGGAAAGTTTCCCTCAGCCCAGAGCCGGAGCAGGGAGCGTGCCGGGAGCTCTGCACGGACAGTGGGCGCCACATGCCAGCACTGTGACCCACCCAGAAGCAAACAACACGCGTGGACCAGGAGGACTTTGCTGGAGAAGAGCTGACAGGTCACTACCCCCCCTCCCGGACTACTGTTGCTGGATACCCCCGGATTTCACTCTAAAGCCCTATGACTGACATGGCCGACAAGAAAAGAGAGAGAAAGGGCGACATGGCCGACAAGAAGAAGGAGGGCAAGGGTAAAAAGGAGAGGAAGGGCAAGAAGGACAGGAAGGAGGGCAAGAAGGCAGAAGGCGCAGAGGCGATGCCCAGTGAGTGAAACTTACTTATAACTTATCTGCTGCAGCAAACACGTGACCCGGCACCAGCTAGAGGCTGGCGGTGGGGTATCCCGTCACTGGCCGTGTTAGCCGGTGACTATGGGCGACGGGACGGGTCAGGGGGCACCGCGCTGCCGTCCCTGGAGTCCTCTGGTCACTGACAGTTCCCCGGCTACACGCTGCGCCGCCACGGGCTCATCTGCTGTCCTCACCTGCCCTCTAGTGGCCGCGTGGCGGAACAGCAGCCCGGGATTCCCTGCTCTCCATCGCAGCCATTAATAATAGCAGCGGTGCTAAGGCAGCGATCCCTGACGTCACTAGTGCCTACCTGCTGTCACCCCATCCTGCTCCTTAGGAGCTCTGTTACCTGTACAAACCAATACACTACAGTGTTAAAACCCTCAATGTGTCACCAATTTACATTGTGATCAGGGCTCTAAATCTGTAAGATTGCACAGCTAGATATACGTATGGTTGGCCACTCGTGCTGCCAGTGCTGGGAGCTCGTGTCATGTGCTGGGTAAATCATTACTAGCAATACAGTAATGAGAATGCTTCTCTGTACTTAATATAGCAGACTGAACATGAATGCTCCTTGATCGCCATGATGGGTGGAATTGCTTGACTTTCAGTTGTAGCTGACAAGATTGCCTTTCCTTATGTGTTTATCATTTATTTATTTTTTTAATTATTAATGCTGTGTTGCTTCAGCTATTGGAAGCTCACAATTTTATTTGGGGACATCAATCATGTCTGGAATGGTTTTTAGAGATAGATCAAGTAGGCAGTGAAACCTGGCTGTAATGCCAATTAGTTGTAGTAATGATCTTAGAGCTGGACCAGACCTTGTCAGTATTGGATGCCCCAGATGCCAGGATTGTTTGCTCGTGGTTCTTCCCACCCCCATTGATCAATGCTTTTAGTCTCAGACCATCATTTTATCCTGTAAGGATGCAGTGTCTGTGGACAGGGGTGTGTGCTCTTGTGTACACATGCCACAGGGGCATAATGTTTGATCTCAATTGTCCTACTACTCTCTGGCTTGTATGCTTCTCCAAACCTGTGTTTATTACTTACATGCTACCGCAGGAGGACACATGGCTTTTCCCCAAACTTCTTCCTTTCCATGTGGCTAGTTCACTGTTCATGACCATACCATTGCTGCTGCTTTGCCAACTTACTTGCCAAACGGCACAGACAGTGTAAACATTTTACAGAAGGTTTGCTTAGTCCATGTTGAACATAAGTCAGGTGAGGCAACACGTATTTCCATTGACCTGTAACAAAATGCTGTGGCTATGCCGATGCGTAGCTTTATACAGTAAGAGACCTTTCCCTGTTCTTTAAGCTTACTGACACCTTTAAGTATTGCATGCTATTTCATCCCAATAGATTGCCATTTCCTAACTTTCTTTCTAAAGCTTAATATGGTTGCCTTTTGTATGCCATATTATTCTTTTCACTCTGGGCATCAAGGAAAGAAGGTTATTCATTGTTTGCATTAATAATGCCCTTGAGGACATCATGATAGCTCTTTCTAACATGATGACAGGATTAAATGGCATTATTCCTGGATTGTAAATCAGCCAATCCAAAGTCACATATGAACTCAATTCTTAAATTAAGTTTTATTGGTTTCTTTCAGCTGTCCATTTCTCATAAATTTGTCCCATGAGGCAAAGGTATCATGTTGTGTATGTACATTGTGCGGTATGTGTGACCTGTGGTACTTTGAAAGTGTTTTTTTGTTCTTAATAATGGTGTAAAAGTTGCGTTCATAGCTGTATGAAGTTTTGCACACTGTACAGCATAACCCCACTCTTACACACTCTCAGCTCATATTGATTGATGGCTTTGTGTGCTAAAAAGAAAAAAGAGAAATGTTCTTAGAGCCAGAAGGAGGTGATCCCACAGTATATTTCTCTTTTTAATAGACATCAAGCATATTCTGCTACAGTACATAAAACTGACTCCTACAGTTATGCCCCCGATAAGGTCTGATATATCAGGTGTCTATTAAAATGTAAAATTTGCTTCAACATTCTTTTAGATGTGTCCCATAAGCAGAGTAAATATTACATGTTATATGTATTAAACTGGTTAGGAAATTAAGAGTTTTTTAATGGCACAATGCCCTAACATGTGGATGTTGCTGCCAGTTTGCCTCATATAATATGTTCAGATATACCTGCGAAGCTGCAAAATGCCCCTGGGAGCATGATTCCTTAGTTTCGCCGAGTGTTGTGTCATAGAGTGAAATTCCTGGCATGTTCCCCATGGTGGTGACGTTGATTGCATGGTGACGTTGTATCCATCCTGGGTACAAAAGAAAAAAAAGGTTATTGAAATTCAACTAGTTCTTGATACGCCTTGTGCACCAGCAGACCTAAAACCTGACATTACCAACTGTGACTACTTTAAGACCCAGGCTGCCTTTTGGTAGATGCTGGTGAGATACAAATGAAATATGTGTGATTAAAATACACCTAAAACACAAGAAAGCAGGGAGGGATTCAGGCAGCTATCAAAAGGTGCCTACAGTGGGTGTCACTTCCAATGGTGGCTTTGGATTCTGCAGTCACAGATAAGTGCATGGTAGGTAGAGAGGACCTGCATTCAAGTAGTAGCATGTGCAGAACCTAGTTAGAATCGCTCTTCCAAGCACCTACTGTGTGATTTTTGGCCCTCTTACGCTGGCCGCTAGGGCACCTGTTGTTCTGCCGGCGATGGTGCACAGAGCGAAGAGAACAGGAATGTCACTGCTCTGCTAAGGGCACTTATGAATGTTGTAATTGTCCATAGAGGGAACCCAGGAGAGTATTTAGCCTGGTCCAGTAGTTTCTTCAGCAATACATGCTGCAGGGCCCAAAAGGTGATGCCCACTAGGACCATTGTAGGTGGGCCAAAATTCTTCTCAGACTTTTGGTCTACTTTAAGTACCTATACTGTGTTTCAGCCTGTAAGGACAACAGTAATGTTGGCAACAAGAGTTGTATGACATTTTGACAACATCCTCAGCAGAATGCCAATAGTGCAAACATGCCTGGAGTGGTGAGCTGCCCTAACCACCGTGCCGGGTGGTAAAGTGCATTTTTCAAGAGCACTTCAGTCATGTCTTGGCTGGGAATCTAACCTGCAATCCTGCGGTCACAAGAGTGCTTGCTTGCCTCTATGCTCTAACTGCCCCTTTGACATGTCCACCTTTCAATTTAAAAATTGGAGAGATCTCATCATTGTAATTAATAATTTACCTGCTACTCATTGCTGTTGCTACTGGTGTTAGTTTTAATTTAGTAAAAAAGAATGTCATTCTGTTTGCCTTGTATAAGATAAGACATTCAAGCAACATGTGGTTAAATATGGACTGTTTACCTCTTTGAACTTTTACTTCTTTTCTCCAGCCCCACCGCATAGTCTGTGAAGCTAATGTGGGGGCACTAGCAGGCTTGGTCCTGCCATTTCTTGTTTATGTGCCTTTTGAGGCTTGCATTACCAGGATAGGGCCCCAATAAAAGGGATTTTCCAAATGCAGCAATGAGTCAAGTACAACATACAGAGATGAAAATGATCTATGGCTGTTTGTTATCAGCTATGGCAAAACAATGCTCGTTGCTGGACACAAGAATATATAAGGAAGTTTAAATCATACAGTATATTATTATTGTTTATTTATAAAACACCATTCTGTGGATTGTAGAAAATAGAACATTATAGAATTATACAAAGGGTATTATGGGTCAGATGTGGCAGAGATCCAGGGTAAGGGTAGAGACACAAGGATGGATCACAAATAGTACATAGTAGGCATGGTGGCAAGTGCTTGAAAGTTGTCGATATTGTCAAGTGCATCTTAATATCCAATCAAAAAGCAATTGAGCCACAGGGAGAGTCCAGGCTAACCTACTTTGTGTATTGGTACAGAGAAGAAGACACACTAATGAATAAACATCTACCTTTACATTTTCAAATCTAATTGTGCCATAAACACTAGTTGATACCATTATGTATGAGATCCGTCTATGTATGTGCAGCACTAATATGTATGTTTAAACTGGACCTTGACATGTTATAAAACCACTACTACAGTACATGTGCTGGACAGGGGACTAGAAAACGTAAGGTGAAATAGAAAAGCAGAGAGTACAATTTACATTTTTTAGGCTACTTGACCTGTGTTTAATTGTCCTGTGGGATAATACAGCTCTGGCTACAACACTGTCCAGACAGGATAATGAAACAGCTCAAAGACAAATACCAGATCCCCAATGCTGACGTTTTGGGTGGTTATGCAATTTACAATGTAACTAAAATGTGCCTGTGAAAGTTTGTAGATTGTAAAAACGTTTAAATGTAGGACATGACATATAGCTGTGTTTTTTTCTTGTGCAATTTGCACTGTAATCTTGACTTTTTCCCTCTCTGTAAAAGACACAATTTCCTTAAGGGAAACCGGCTGCTCCTTTTCAATGGCTTATCAGAACTATCTCAGGCTTAAAGATCTTGTCAGTGCAGCAGTCAGGACAAAACATGAGTGGAAGCCTCCAGGGCTGACATTCCATTGGACAATGACCTGCTCACTGAGCACAAGGCAGACAGAAACAGGGCCCATCCTAATTGCATTTTTTATGCTTCTGTCCGGTAAAAAGATTTGTATAAAGACATTTGGATGTGTGGCTTTGGTGTGGCTTATCTTTTCTTTGGCCCTTATAGTTTTGTTGTGTAACCAGAAAATCCTATTCAGTATATAGTAAAATGAGGAGCCCAAGACAGAGCTGATAAAGGATGGGAGATCAGCCAAAGATGCTGAAGATACCTCATGCGCATATGGAATCAAGTCAGTTACAACAGACTAACATGATCATTGGCATGTGAATGTGATGGAAAAGCAGCAAGCTGTGTACAAACATAAAATGTCAGTCTCTCTTGTCTGAATGCAATTGTACAGAACGTTGACTTGTCTATGGATGATTGAGGAGGGCATGTTAAAAGACCTTTTGCATTTAGGACCATTTTCCCCTGCCCCATTAATCAAGAGTAATGCCATTAAGGTGTTCTGCCAATTTTTCTCTCAGTTTTCACTAGAGGTGTGCTGCAGTGTCCAGCGTACCTATGAAATAAAGGCACTGGCCTAAAGAGTTGGCTCCCCCAGATTCTCTGCACAAATGTCCACAAATTACACTACTGTAGCAGTGGGCACAACTGCTCCACACTTGTATAACCAAGAGTGAGCCAGGCACAGGCAGTTTCATGCTGTGGCCACAAAAATCATGCGACATGTATGTGGTATCCTTGGCTTGTACTGCAGCCAAAGGGACACGCTTCTCTCTTGACATGGCCTCATATAGAGGCTGCATGCTCTTTGTGAGCATGTATGACACAGAAAGACAAAGCATGGTTTTACTGAACTGATCCCACAGCGTAAGGATGAACGGTTGCAGCAGGTAGCAAAAAGCTCATGACTTTAGAAGAATGGGGCAGAAAGAAAACATAGGATTCACTTCAGTAGTTATTGGGGTGGCCGGGGGAGGGGGGGGGTGTTAATACAAGTCAGTAAGACTCATTCACATTGTTTGTCGAGCATCGCTTTACTCCAGGGCTGGTGAGATGATGAATTTTGAATGCAATGTTTAAAAAGAGACCATAAAAAAGAATATACTTACCACTTGCTGCTGTGGACCTCATATTTATATTGCTCTGCCTGATGGAGCAAAAGTGATCATCTCACCCCAAACTTCTTCTAGATAAACAGTAATGCCACAGGAATGTGAATTTGGGGATTCTGCTCACAAATAGATTACCTTTGATAACGTTTTGTTGAACATTTTACTTGGCTCACAGCAATATTGTGGGTATCTGCACACACGTTCACTTTATCCAGCCTGCCCTGTATATGCAGCTACTATGTTGATGCGTCCTGGTTTGACAGTCCAAAACGTAACCATGTCTAGCAACAGTTACGCAATGCTTGTCTTGTAAAGGTATGTTATGTCATTGTAGGCGGCAGTGGAACTATGATATTCTAAAATATCTGCAAATAATTATCCACTTTACTACTTAAATAGTTGTTGTAGACATAAGTAATACTTTATAAAGTTATAGTCTGCATAACTTGATTTATGATTTTTTACAGCAATTTGGGCCTAATTTATAAAGCACTTCTGCCAGGCTACGCCACCTCGGTGCAAATCAGAGTGGTGCAAAATATTATTTATGGTTTTCTTTAAACTGGTATACCGTATATACTCGAGTATAGGGCGACCCGAATATAAGCCGAGGCACCTAATTTTACCACAAAAAAATGGAACAAGTTATTGACTCGAGTATAAGCCGAGGCGGCTTTTTTCAATTGGAATTGGAGTTGACACACAGAAAGAGAGACACACACACACACACACAGGGACACACACACACACACACACACACACACACACACACACAGAAAGAGACACACACACAGAAAGAGACACACACACACACACACACACACACACACACAGAAAGAGACACACACACACAGGGACACAAACACACACACACACGGACACACACACACACACACACGGACACACACACACACACACACACGGACACACACACACACACACACACACACGGACACACACACACACACACACACGGACACACACACACACACACACACACACACACACACAGACACACACACACAGGGACACACACACACACACACACGGACACACACACACACACACACACGGACACACACACACACACACACACACACACAGAAAGAGACACACACACACACAGGGACACAAACACACACACACACACACACAGAAAGAGACACACACACACACAGGGACACACACACACACACACACAGAAAGAGACACACACACAGAAAAAGAAACAGACACACACACACACACACACACACACACACCATACCACCCAAGTGTCCCTGATTTGGAGGGACTGTCCCTCTTTGAAGCTCATGCCCCCATGTCCCTCGTTGTTCTCCTTTGTCCCTCTTTGAGGTGTAACATGCAGATCTGCATTAATAAATGATTCATTCCCCTATTCAAAGTGTTTCTATTGTTGTAAGTATTACACCCTATCTCCTATACATGGCCGAGGTTACCCTCCTCCCCTCCTCCGTTCCTCCGCTCCTCCGCAGCCGCCAGCCGCCGCCGTCGCCGCCGTTCTCACACACCAGCACTTCCTGGCTGTTGCGCGCTCGTCGTCGGTGGGCGTGCCCCATATGGCAGGCGTCCAATGAAAACATTGGACGCCGCCCATTGACGACCAACGCGCAGCAGCCTGAAGTGCCGGTCAGTGTGTGAATGTGTGTGCTTGTTTGTGTGAATGAGAGCGGCGGCGGCCGGCCCTGGACTCGAGTATAAGCCGAGGCGGCTTTTTTCAGCCCAAAAAGTGGGCTGAAAAACTCGGCTTATACTCGAGTATATACGGTATGTTGCTACACCACTTCTATTTTAGCAAATGTTTTTTGTGCAGTGCAGCAACATGTGCTAGTGTAAAAAAAAAACATAATAAATTACATTTTGCACTACTGTAATTTGCACCAATGTGGAGCAGTCTGGCAGCAGTGTTTGATAAATCAGGCCCTCGGTCTCCCTGTCCTCTATGGTATATGAAGATGTGATAACAGCTTGCTCTTGTCACTTGGCTTGGTGGAAGTTATCTACTTCATCAGGTTGGGGAGGAATTTGTTCTCTGGTGTAGCAGCACTAACTGTTTGTTTTCCTTGTGTTGGGTGACCACTGAGAAGTTTCAGCAAACCTAAACTTAATGAACTATCTCACTCTCACTGTATAATTTTCCAGAAAGAGAAATTTCTCAAGTTTCACAAAGGCATTTCTCAGGTTTCTTTGTTTTCTCCCATAGTATTGTGATCTGTCTTCACTGACTTATTGAGGACCCAAAGCAAAACAAAAGAACTTGTGTAACAAAACAGAATACATATAGTCAAGTGTCCTGCTGTGTATGAAAGGGAAAAAAGGAAATGAGTTGTAACCATTAACTTTTGTATACATTTAGGTGTCTGTGTTAGTATAATGATTCCAGGATACGCCTTTACTTGCCCTTTATTTAATGGAGTTAAATGCAGTTACTAAGTAGTCAGGGCAGATGGGAACACTACCTTTCTGCTTGGTTTGTATGTGCTGGGTAACATTGATATACATGGTATCCGTGTAAGGAAACTTGTCTTAAAATTACTCTCAGGTGAACTATTTACTTGCATGTTCCCATTTATTAGCTTAAATATGATTGGGTAAATGGAATCTCACCTAGTGCTTGGCCACAGCTTCCCCTACCACCTAGGATTCTTTAGGCGTATTCCTATGCAGCAGAAAGGTTAGCAGGCCATAGATAAATACTAATACTAATCTTTTCCTTCTATGGTGATGACAGCTGGCTGATTTAAAAGAAAAGATTTTAAAAGAGTTTCCCAGTGTTGGTACGCAAGATCATGTTAGTTGGCGCTCAGCAAGGTTGCAGAATGATCTGTACACCAACTTGATCTGCTGCCTTCTATACTTTGCTCCAAAACCATACAATTGCTCCAAAATGTGCTGAAAACTAGTTATATGCATTTTATGCACTTCAAATTATTATTTTGTGCATTTGTAAGATGGTTCTAGGTGATACTTGAGAAAATTAGAAACAGGAAGTGGTGAAAAATGTTCCTATTTGCTGGCAGACAGTTAGTAGGAGTGGGCATTTGTCAATATAAAACTACTATCTGGACGGCTACCCAAGAATATATGCTCTTATAATGATAAGGACACGGACAATGTGCATCACAGCAGAACCAAAATTATGCATGGGATAACTAAATCACCAACACTTGTATTCTCATCCATCTGTCTCGTATACAGGACAGAAACTTAAACCGGACCAACACCCGTTTTTACTGACTGTGTGGTCATTGTAAGAAGTGAGGGGGGCATCCAGAATGAATCCCCCCTCGCAGCAAACCGCATAAATAGCTTGTTTTACTCACCCTCATAACGAGCCAGCGGCGAGAACGGGGTCCCGCCCGGCGGTCATGTGGGCAGGTCCTGCCGGTGGCACAGAGGATGCGGATGCGGCGGCCATTTGCGGGACTCCGTTCTCACCGCTGGCTCGTTAGGAAGGGCGAGTAAAACAAGCTATTTATGCGGGTTGCTGCAAGGGGGGCTCCAGCATTCTGGATGCCCCCCTCACGTCTTACAATGACCACACAGGCAGACCAACACCCGTTAAGGTAAAAACGGGTGTTGGTCCGGTTTAAAGCAGGTGTTGGCGCGGTTTAAAGTGCTACTTCAGGCGAAAATAATTTTTACACCATTGCATCAGGCTACATTTGTCCATGTCCTTAACTGTTTCCTGTTTTTAAATGGAAGAAGAAATAGCCGAGATATCGAGGTTTACAGGTTCAGCTTGTGATTTCTCTTCCGAAAAAAAGTGGCCATGGCCCCTAGATCTGCGAGGCTGCATAATAATCAGCAATGTAAGGAAACTAGAGGTGGATGAGGATGCGGAGTAAAGGATGGGAGGAGAGAGAGACCAGCAATCCATTGGCCTAACCTGTAAACCCTGATTTCTCTGGCATTTCTGCTTCAATTTAAAAATGGAAAACAGTTTACAAATGTAGCCTGACGCAATGGTGTAACAATAACCTTTGCCTGCAGTATCACTTTAAAGGCATGAAAAAACTGAAATTGTCAGAGCATTTTGTTTCTTCCTGTAGGAGCCTTAACAGGTGTCACAGGCACAGAAGATTGTAACCCTAACCCTTCCAGGCGACAGCTTTTTTACATTTAATTTAATGCGTGTACCTTGAAAACTTTGTCAAATTCCAGTAGTAGCTCTGTGCTCAGTGCTCTGTGAAAAAGTAAAGAGAACTGGCCTTGTTTAAAGGCAACAATGTTGCCTAAAACACACAGTCCCCAACTAGTGAGAAGCAATTCAAAACAAAATGTATCCAGCGCGCATTGTAATGTGCTGTTCTTAATTATATAGACTATACTTTGCAAAGCACGTTTTAAAGGTAAAGATGTAACTTCTAAGCCTTGGAACTTGTTTGCCCGGATCTTCCTGGTAGTTTTGTAGAAAAGTGTTCTGGACTTCCATTCCCCTTTTTGCAGTCATAAAACACACTATGTGTATTGAGGTACAAAGGAAACATCTCACAGGTTTCAAAGGAACATAATCACCATCTAATTAAGATTGTGCTTTTGAGTATTCAGCACCCAGCAACACAAAGGTTTGTAAGGTTATCTGCTGTAATAGGCTCTTTAAAGCAGTACACACTTTAAAAGGTGGTTGGCATGCCTAAATATGTATATAAGTATTAATATAGTTGATATGAAGCATCTTAGAACAGTAAATGATAATTATATATTTACACATGGTTTATTAATAACATGTATTCTGCACGTAAAAAATGCAGGGATACCAATAGTGTGCAGTGCAAAAAGACTTTCTTCAGTTCTGATATATATATATATATATATATATTGAATGCACAGATGTGGGTAAATGGAGGTTTCTATTTATTTCTCAAGTCACTATTTGCCCTGTACCTATCCATGGTGTTATAGACCTTGTAATGGCTTATTCTTAGCAGTGTTTGGTGTTTGAAAGATGTATGCAGTAGAATGAAGTCAGAATTAAAGCTTTGCCACATGAGAGCATATTTTTCTAATTGGAAAAAAAATGACTTCCTGTCATGTGACCGAAATGGTTGAACTTCCTGTTTTAGCTTTCTTGAGTGCTTTTTACAGATAATCTACTAGAAAACAGTGACATGAAGTGATGTTGAAGGGGCTTGTGGATTGTGGATTGTTCTTTGGAATATACTGTATGGAGGGAGGAAGATGGGAACTCCAGTTTAGATCCAGTTGTCCAGTCTAGCGGATTTGCTTTGGAGAGCAGCTGAGACCTAGCCCTGCTAAATTCTGAAGAAGGCTGCTTAAATGGTGAGAAAAGTAAAAAAAATACATGCGGAGGCTGATCAATTACTAACTCCAGGTATTGGCAGATGAGCGTCTGTATAGAGTGACCGCTAATAGACGCTGTAAACATGTATCTGGCGCTGTAACATAGCGCCTCACTCGCTGTAGTAACCTGGCCCACATTGATGAATGTGATGTATGCTGGGCGCTCTAACACCAGTACAGCTCTGCGAGTGAGAGGTAGTGCCAGCTCAGTGCGAGCGCTCTACACCATACTTATCCAAAAAGGATACACACACCGGCGCTCTAAATCTGGTCGCTATAGCATAGAGCGCCAGACGCTGTATGATTAAAGTCTGTTTTTGAACAATATCCAGCTCAGTAGACCCAGATAAAAGTAAGGACGGTATGTTAAAATTGTCACTCTTTGTTTTCATTACTTCTAAGATTGCAAGCTTTGGGTCTTTTTTCTTACATGGGGCTTACTTGTGCTTTTGCAGACTTGTAATCATAGACAGTGTGTTCAGCCATTGTTAGGGTTCTAGACAAAATCAGATGACTGAACTACTTACTTGAAAAGTGCATAATGGAAGTGATTGGAGATCAATTTGGATGATTACCTTAATGCTATATGCTGTACCTTCTTTAGCAACAAACCTTCACGTGTACATGGCTTTGACATTGTTGTCACACAGGCTCTGAAACGATGAGCATTTTGCCCCGAATTTCATACTATTCTGTATAAACAGATGGATGGGCTGTGCTGTGGTCCTCAGAGCTTGTTAAAGTATAACATGTCAACAGAAAACACTTTGGTTCTGAGGTGGCTGATTTCTATGGTTTCTTTATGACCAATCCCCAGAGAGGAAAACTATTTTCCCCTTATAAATGATGTGGAACAAATGCGTTTTATCTTGCTTATCCCAGCTCCATGACTTTTGTATCTTCATTCCATAAGGTACTTAAGGAGACGGCAAGTACAGGTGGTGGAAAAACTGAGAGCTAGTATTGCAAATTGCTGGATGGTGACAGCAGGCGCTCCACATGACATCATGAAGCTACTATGCTAAATAAGTTTTTTACCAAAAAAAAGCTGATTGATATTTTTGGCTTTCCTCCTAGGACACCAATAGAGTCATTCTTGGCTTTTCCTAACAATTGCATGGTGCATATTGTGTTTTGATTGAGGCATGGAGTGAAGAGTGGCTGTACCGTCAGTTTTTCCAGCATTCTGTACAACATGCAATTTTAATGATTCCTCTAAATGTTCTACCCAGCATTTAAAAAGGGAACCTAAATCATGTAGTTCAAACATAAAAGAAATGACAGTAGGACAACTAGGCCAAAAAGCTTTACAGGGCATGACTACACCATGTGGGATGTGAAAATGTGAACTGGGTGAATAGAAATGCCTGCCCCAAGGTCTGCTGTGTGAACCAATTGACTGTTGGCCCTATTTCAAGCAGACCTTAAAGCAGTCCCACACCCATTTTCTACAGAATAGCTGTGGGGCCCCCATTGTGATTGGCTGCTGTTGTTCATGGGGGCCGACCTGGACTGGCAACTGTGAAAGAGAAAGCATCCCAGCCCACGTGGCCGTGGCCAATTGCAGGGTCGCATCTAGCCCCACACCCATTATGTAGAAAATGGGCATGGGACCAATTTAAGTTGAAAATGTCCCTAGGTCTGCTTTAATACCCACCACGTGGGCAACCAAATTTAAATCCCATTGTGAGTACCTAAATCAGGCAACATACTCCCACTAACCAATAGGGTTCATTGGGTGTGCGTCCCATTGGCAGACAGTGCTTACGAGACATCACGAGGTGTGCTAAAAGAGGAAGTCCAGCCATAGCTGACAAGACCTCATGCCTTGTTTGCAGCATATGAGCATGAAGCCTCCCCCAAGAGAAAATGATACCTCCCAAGACTGCCATTCACCTAACTGCTGACAGTCAACTGCGTTCACCGGCTGCAAAGAAGAGAGGAGGTCAAATAAGTTATGACTGGACTTTAGCTTGAAGTGTGGACACAGTGAGTTTTATTTCCTCTTTTGTCATACAGTGGGCATCCAACGATGGGCATCCCAATTCTGGATGCCCAAGGGGTGAGGAATGCAGCGGTCCTGGGGGGGGCGCTGCAGTCTACAGTCTATCTGTCATTCAGTCATTGAATAGCGTGGGCGAGCTGCAGGGCATGAACTAGACTCAACCACAGCCGCCCTTTTTGGACCGACATGACCACAGCCACCCATCTATCTTGAACCAGAGAAGACCGCCAGGGTGCTCTTTCTCTGCTCTTGGTGTGTTTTACGGGCGGTGGGACAAAAAGTGAATATAGCTGTTTTTTATTTTGTTTTGCCTGGACAATATCTTTCATTTAAATAGTATATAAAACTTGTTAATATAATTTCTCCAGATCTCCTGATATACATTCAGTTTAACAGACTACCAATTCAATGTAATATTACCTTGAAGGCCATAAGTACATTGATTGTCAGTCATACACAGTTTATATCAGGCCAGATTAAGGCAATAAAATCAACCCTGTGATAAATTATTTGTGCATCTCAGATTGTAAACTGAAAGATTTTATGGCACCTATTACATTTATGTAGTACTCCAGTTTTTACTGTTTGTCTTTTTACATTTACAGTCCAGTTGTGTGTGGGAGGGTAGAGTATAGGTTTGAGACATCGCTATGAAGAATCCCCAGTTGGGGCAAGCCTATCACAGTATATTGTGTTGGACTACACTGGGAAATAAAAGCCACTGAAGATTGGCCAGTGTGGCTGAAAGTGCAAACAAAAAGTTAGCAAATCAGTGTTTTGCTATAGCATTCCTAAAGGAACACGACTGAATACAGCTTTAACTGTGCTGATACTTTATCATGTTCCGTTATGGCACAGGAAAACAAACCATTTGTCAGTATCATGTGTGAGCTGTTCAAGCTGTTTAAAATATACATTCAGGTTACACAAATCTCCCCCTATTATTTTCTAACCCTATAAGAGCTACACATTCACAATGTTTACCGGGAAACGGGGGATGAAGCCTGCAGAGTGCCTAGAAATAGATGTGTTCGTAAAAAATACTTACCCTATATTTCTATAGTCTCTTAAATTGCATTACTCAAAAAAAAAAAAGAACAGTTTACACTAGGGGTGTCAGAAGATATTGATTCTGTCAAATAGCGCAATATTTCATTAGACAATACTAGAATCAGGTCACAATATGTTTGAATCGATCTTTTATAAACTATTTATAAATAACATTTACTCCCGGCCACTAGTTGGCCACAAAGAGCCTGTTATTCAGCAGCTCTGACCCATACAACAACGAGATCCTGCGAGAGTCATTCTGCGTATATGGCCTCCTGCCTGTTATGTATGTGTGAATGTTGTATTGATGTGTAGATTAGGTTTTCCAAAGCTATATTCATGAAAGAAAAATCGCAATATATCATCTCTGAGACAGAATCGGGATATGTTGTATCGTCATATGTGTATCGTGATACCTATCGTATTGACAGATTCTTGCCAATTCATATCTTCTGCAGATTGCGTGCAAGATATGCATTACCTTAAAGGAAATGTGTTTTGCTCATCTAATTGCTAAGGTTCTGTTGTTCCCTTAATTTTAGTATCTCCTCATATGAGCTACTATTGATAACAGCAAACTGGCTGAGAGAAGTACCTATGTCACCAAACCTACCAGATCCAGTGAAATAATAGCATAGATGTAACCACCCACCATGCGCAGCAAATGGGGGGGGCAGAAGAGCCCGTGGCCATTTAGGTTAGGATGATCCTATCTTTTTATGGAAAGTAAAATGATTTGAATACCACTGTTATAAATATGGTGGTCTCCCTCACTTGGAATTGATGATGCAGGAAAGTTTCTCGGAGTTCCCAGAACTTTTTCATTTCACAGCTAGCACATGCAGCTGCTCCCTCCACACAGCTGTTGAGCTTTATGCATCGATATGTGGGAGAGAAGCTATTTTTTAGCACCTTAAGTATATTGAAATGCACCATGAGTAATTGCGGCTTAACAACTTTGAAAACTCTCTGATTAGTGTTATTTCAGAGTGTTAAATCCCTGGGCACAAGATAAAAAATGACACACACAAGAGGAAACTGGCCATTCAGAATTGTCTTTATTCTTTTTATTCAACTCTGTACAGGTATGGGTATGTAATAGGACAGAGGATTGCCATAGTTTTGCAGTCAAGCAGAGGTTGTATTATACTGATATATCTTTTGTAGGCTTACTGCACTCTGTAATCATCATCAGCATTTGCATTATGTTATTTAACCTTTTTGTATCATATCCCAGGTTTTGATCCTTGCCCCCCAGGCATAGGGGATGCCCCTCTAAGTGAATCCCTACCCCGTCCATAAAAACGTACCTTTCCATGGTCTTAAGGGGCATGTGCGGGCTCTCGTCCAATCAGTGCCGTATGCATGCATATTAATGCGGCCACTGATATTTACTGTACAGAGCAGGGCAAAGGTGAGTTTTGTGGTGACCCAGGGGAGTTTCACACAGCGGAGGATCACAATTGGGGATGCCCCAGGGGAAGGCCAGCCCTGGAGTCTTTTAGTTCCGCTTTAAGGAGGACCAGCACCCTAAATATACATTCCTCCACCCCATTTGGGATACCTTGCAGTGTGAAATCCCTGGTTTCATCAGATACAGTCTGGGATCCCACGGCGAATGCTACTGTGCGAGGCACGTAGGGCCCAAACACCAGTCATTGGTGCTCATGTGTCCAGCTTGTGCCCCTGGCCATCAGCCACGGGAGCACTACCACGATCTACCAGATCGATCAGCTGCAAGGACAAAAGGTGAGTACCTATATGTTTTTTAAGTGGGTGTTCAATCCCTTTAAAGTGGACCAACACCCTGAGGTGATCGGCCCGGGAATCTATAAGATTCCCGGGCCGATCACCTCACACACCGCGGGACATCCGAGATCGGGATGTCCCGCGGGGTGTAAACCCCCGAAAAACCTTACCTCTCCAGCCGCTGCTTCCGCCGCCGCCGCCTCACTCGCGCTCCTCTAGACGTGCGCGCGCCCGCGCCGGCCGTCTCTGAATGGCCGGCGCGGGCGCGCACGCGTCAAGAGTGATGCGCGGGAGGCGCCGACAGGCAAGCTGCTTGTCCGTCGCTGTCAATCAGCTTGTCCGTCGGCGGTGAGGTGAGTTTTTTGGGGCTTTCTGGGGGGTTTCACACAGCGGGGCACCCCCGATCGGGGTGCCCCGGGGAAGTGGACCAATACCCAGGATAGTCAAAATCCTGGGTGTTGGTCCACTTTAATCCCAAATCAGAATGCCCTGGAGACAGAGAATCGCTCTGGCCCTGGAGTATTTTAGACATTTTAAGAACTGCAGTTTCTGAACAAAGGGAAGCACACTTATATTATCTGTAGAGCATGTGAAAGAATGGGACAGAAACGCTCTCAGGCACCAACATATTTAAATGTCTAGTTCCACACGCCGTGTCCAAGACATATGCACCATTGTTCTTCTGTTCACCTTTATTTGAAATATTTTGTAATATATATTATATTAAAAATGTACTGAATATTTGTTTTAGTATGTAGTGCAGGGTTTCAAATATTCTTGTAACAGATTTCTAGTAGTGAAACATAGCGGGAGGTCTGGTGCTAAAGTAGATATGGCAAATAATGTTCTTACAAGAGGGCAATTTAAGGCTAAGGCTAAATAATCTTTTTGTGGCCTAATGATGACCTTAGACACTGCTTCTTTTCTAGCATCTGTCAGGGCTGCCCTAATTGACTCAACAAAATATCAGGCCTAAGGGTTACATGTGTTCCTTTAATTACACATATGGGAAGGGCGTTTCAAATGTTGCAGATTCACCACAATGTCCACTTTTGCATGTGCTTTTTTTTTATGCATCAGCAGTCATTGAGTATTTTCCCTCTGGCTTAAAGCCTAATGCTGGACATAGGAGGATATGCTCTCGGAGAATTGAGATCAGACCTGTGGCTTATTATTGCTTGTGCTTATATAATTTCAAGTTTATTATTGCTCGTAGTTCTTCTTTCTTCAGAAGAAGCAACACTTTACATTTAAAGAAGCACTTGTTATTGCCCCTAAGAAGCAGATAGCATACATATTGCAGATATCTGGAGCATCAGACATACAAACAATGAGAGAGACGGCTGGTAAAAAATGCCGGAACTTTGAGCAGGGGCCCCTGGAGGATGAGGACCACTTACTGCTACACTGCAGCAAATGCTCATCCACCATGACCACAAGTGACACATGCTATGGGCCTTATTTGTGATGTGTACCATTTAGCATCTTTTTTTGTGGCGCCGGCATTCCCATCTTATGTGATGCTGTGCTGGAGACTACATTGGGGCTCGCATTTACTGCGCAGAACACTAACTAATTAGCTTTGATTGTTACACTTAGGTATTGGCCACCTATGTCAGTGCCAGTTGGACATGGCTGCCGATGCCCAGTTAGCGCCACTTTGGACCGATGGTTTTCCGACTCTCAGCATAAAAATTATTTTTTTTCCTTGGGAGCTATATGTCCTGGCACTAGTCAGTGTTTAAAGTGGACCAAAACCCAGGATTTTGACTATCCTGGGTTTTGGTCCTTTCCTACGGGGGCACTTCCGCTACATGAAACCCCCCAGATCGCCCACATCAACTCACCTCTTCTTGGTCCTACGGCACATGCGCAGCCGCTTGTCCAATCAGCGCACTCAGAGCCGCTGAGCTATGGATGTCTAACCCGACGTCTTAGCTCAGTAGCTCTGAGCATGCTGGCGGCCGCATCTCGCCCTTCCCTCTAACAGGGAGCGTGCCGGCCATTCACAAATGCTAGAAGGATAGCGGGGATAGCAGCCTGTGCATGCGTCGTTGGACCAGGAGATAAGGTAAGTTTAGCGGGGGACCTGGGGGGTTTCACACAGGGGGGAGGGAATGGATCGGTCCGATCCAGCTCGGTTTTGGACCACTTTAATCATTACAGTTGCAACAAATGACTGATGGGCTCAAAGGGGACAAACTTTACAGTGTATTTGAGCTGCGTCTTAGTTGTTGTCCAAATTACACATAGTCAAGAAAAAGAAGCCATTAAAATTCATTTTAATACCCCCCCCCCCCCCCAAAGAAAAATTCAGTTTGTGACATTTCAGACTCTGTCTGCGTTTCAATTATTGTCAAGTCCAAATGCAAGTTCTGTACAAATAAGTGTGTGCAATGTTAATTATAAGCATTAAGCACTTCAATCCAGTTCTGCCCATTGTGCTCTATGGGATCTTGACCTACAGTGCCAGTCGGGGCCAAAAAAGTGGCGCTGAGGCTCCTTAAATAAGACTCTATGTTCCAGATGTCCCTTCAAACAGTTGGGATCTTCCACTTGTATAGGTGTCCAGCCAGGCCTTTTTTTGCTTCTATTGTATGAAATTTGTAATGTTCATAAAAGGAGACACCATGTGCAATTCTTCCTGCCACACTGCCTATTCAGTGTGTGCATTCTGGGAGCGGTGCCCTTATCTGCAGACCCCTCAGAGAATAGTCAGTCATAAATCTGACATCCACTACTTGCATGTCCAGCTCCTTTATGCAATCCTGAAGTTTCAATGTGTGTCTACACGTGATGTGTGCCTGTGATTAAGCCTTGCCAGTAACATCACTTTTCTTTCCTCTTATCTAACAGACTGAATGCTCTGAAACATTTGCATTTTAGGCTACAAATGTTTTTCCACATTGTCATCTAAAAGGCAGTTTAAGGATTTCACATATACTGGAGATATATAATAAGCTAAGCATTTTTTTTATTGTGTCAGCTTAACACATTGCTAGGTTATTTTTTGATGTGACAACATTGGTCACACATCATACAATATTGTTGCTATCGAAAATTGACCTAGCGATTTAGTAAGCTGTCACAATTTAAACCAGTCCAACACCTGTTTTTCTTTTAACGGGTGTTGGTCTCACAGATAGCTAATTAAAACAATGCCTGGATGGGGGTTTGGCATCCAGAATGCTTGTAGCCCCCTCCCTGAAAGGATTCCTGCGTCCTGATGGCCGGCGCCGAGGATGCAACCGCGCCGGTGGGCAATCGCGGGACTCCTTTCCCGGCACTGGCACGTAGTGAAGGTGAAGGTATCAAGCGTTCTGGGGGGGGGGGGCTATGCTTAAATGCCCCCCCCCCCCCCCAGCTTGTTTTTATTAGCTGTCTGCGAGACCAACACCTGTTAAAGAACAATTGGGTGTTGGTCCATTTAAGCATGTGAAATCGCTCTGAAAATAATGGTCAGCTTAATAAGTAGACATTAAAGTGAACCAACAGAAAATGACCTTGTCACTTTTAACGCTCTCCCGTTTGGGATGCCTCTACAGTTGAAGATCCTTAGGAAGCCAAAACCGGGCATTTATCCCTTTAAGATGGGGGGGGGGGGGGGGTCAGGAAGTAGCTACGCACTTCAGTCTTCTATTACATGAGCTGCGGATTGTGTGTCGCAATAAAGAGGAGGTCAAGCATTTTGTTTGCAGCCAGTAGCATGATCTCTTCATTCAGCTTGCTTGCCGTTCTGACATTAGATGGAGCAGAGTGTGCTGATTGTCTGCTGCCTAACCGCATATACACAGTAGGATTAGGGATTAAATGCAAAATATCCTCAGCGGCCCTTGGCATCCACTGCATCCCCCACTGACTTGTGCATCCCAGATTGAGATGGCCCATATAAGACCTGGTGCCTGGAAATTGGCTGTAAACTCACTGGGTCCTCACTTCAATACCTCATTTCCCATGTGGCAGTATTGGCCATGGTTCACTGGCAGAACGATGAGAAGAGACACGCCTGCCACGTCTGTATTCTAACTAGTTTTCGGATTCCTATGGCATTTTAAGGGAGCCTTTAGAGCTGTTTTGGCTTTTGACCTGCTTTAAGACCCTAAATCTACTGTGTAACCCCACTTCTCCCCAATACAGGGCAATTCTACACCCCTCTATATTCCCTAATAACAACATGCTTTTAGGTGATTTTAAGTGAACGTGTATTGGTTGTCATTTTCATATAAACATTGACTTTATATTAAACTGATACAACTGATTATGCAGTTACAATTACAATCAGCTGATAAACATGTGATTTTTCTCTGCTGACCTGCATTTCTCAAGATTTAACGATTGTCCTCCTCGGCACTCAATGCTCCACACCTGATTGGCTTTTGAGGTGGAGAAGCTACTTATTAAGAATATATAAAGTCAGCATGCAATTAAAAAAAACAATGTGTTTGAGCAGTGATAACAGATCCCTTGGTGGTTTTAGAGTCTTTTAGACTCTAGGGCAAGGTTTTGGTCCTTAAACATGCACAGCTTTCATATAGTGTGTTTTATGCACAATATAGATGCTCAGCTATTTCCATAGCCAAGCCCATTTTTGTATTTGGCACACTTCTAACGTTGCTGGTTTGATTTGTTTCAGTTGCATGGCTTGCAAAAAACGCAGTGTCTCAGAAGAGTGTCATTCTTTTCATATTGCAACATGAATCCACATCAGCAGCAATAGAAGTGACATCGGAGCTTTGCTAGATTTGCTGCATTATGTAGCAGTATGATAGCGCACACAGTGGTGTGTCTTAGGTATAGTGCTGATTTACTGCAGTGCAGCAAAATCAAGTGATGCAGGATTTTTCATATCGCCTGAATAAAAGCCGATGCTAATCACACCCAAAGAATGTTATACTGAAGAGGTATAGGCAGCACTGCTTTGCTTCTGTTTGCTGTTATATACCCTATTAAAAACAGCCTTTAGCAAATAGTACACAGTATATGGGCTTCAATCTGAGCAATTATTTATGGGTGTGAGTGGCTAAAAAAAATGTGTTTTACTATCAACTATAGATGTACCTTTTGAATAACCCACTCCTTGCCTTAAAGGGGACCCCCTGGTGCCCTCATGAATGCTGGGCTGGGGTGTGCTGCAAAGGGGTGGTTAAAGTCCCTTTGGATCAGCATTATACCTGGGGCAGAGTTGCCAGGGATGGCATAGGCTCCAAAGCCTAAAGTTCCATCTGGAGAATTTTGCAGACCAACTTCTTCTTTTGAAGCAACTGGCATTGGTCGTTCCGTCCATCAATAGGAAGTAAATGAAGCTTCCAGTCATGTCTCATTAGCATAGATTTAGAGGCAATGATAACTTTGCTGGCTAGGCACTTAGGGCCTTATTTATCACGGGCTAGCACCAGGTAGTGTCTGACGAGCGCCAGGTAGCGGCAGCTAACGGCGACTACCGACTCAAGTACACCCGGCGGCGGTCACAATGACGCATTTATCACGCTAAATGAGGCTAGCGCCAGCGAGAGCGACGGCTAGCGCGGCATTCATCATGAAGCCGCCTGGACCGAACAGCGCCGCTGCAAATTCCCTCACAGCGCCAGGTATGAGCTGTCGCTCCCTGGCGATGTCCAATGCATTTCAATGGAGCAATCTATAATTAATCATAATTAATTGGTATTAATTTTTTTTTTTTAATGTCAAAAATTCGGAGACCACTTCTGCAATGTTAGGATTTATTTTTAGTAAAATAAAATATTTAAAAAAATTGGTGCAGAATTGATCTAACAGGTCTGAGATTAATGTATTCATATTACAAAATGATTCTAAAAACATGTATAATGTTACATTCCAAAAATATGGTTGTTTAGGGGTTAAAAACTAGTTAATACACATCGCCGCCAGCGCTCTGGGGTTTAAACAAGGAATGGACAGCGACAGCACATTCGGAGCGTGATTTGTTGATGAATATGAAGCTAGCCGTTCGCTCTGGCCATTCGTTGTCAGGCGCTCACATACAACGCTGGACCTGTGAAACAGCGACCCCCCAGCCCGTATTCAACATTACCGCACACCAACTGAGTCGCTGTCAACAAGCTAATGCCGGCCAAGCACAGCGAATACTGGCTGGCGCTGAAAAAATCACGCTACAGTCGCTCATCTGTCGCTACCTGGCGCTATTGATGAATCGGCCTCCCCGTCACAGCCCAGGACAGGCAGTCTCCCAGTACTGCTGATCAGCTGCAGGAGATTCCAGTGATGACTGTTAGGGGGGCCTTTAATACATTAAAGTCTTTTTTTTTTACTTGATATAATTCAACTGCTGAAGACTAAAACAGAACATACAAATGGTGCTTTCTTTCTGTACATGATGCCATGTACAAGGTAAGCACCAATCTAATGAACAAGTTGGAGGAGCCACAATGATGGGGTCCCCTGACTTCAAGGGCCCAATGCATTCGCTACCTCACCCCTCCCTGTAGTTATGCCCCTAATGGCAATACGTACATGTCCTCTCAATTGTTATCTTTTTTATTATCTTTTTATTTTATGTGTGTAATGCAGTGTGCTAAAAGCAATCCAATTCTCAGGGGGGTAGTAGGCCATACAAGTGTCTTTTGGGTCATGGAATCCTGTGTACCACCAGTTGAGAGGGGATAAATCACTGCTAAATATTGACAGTCACAGAAAAGAAAAAAAGATCCACCAGCAGCAATCAATATGGACACATATAAAACCCTTTCTCTTTTGATTAGTGGCAACCTGGAGATCATTACATCATGACGTTATGGAGAACAGGAAGTGTTCGTGCTCAGAAACATGATCTGTGATTTTCAGCCATTTTTAATTCGTAGCTTCATAGGCATTTCGAATATTCTAAGATCAATTGTCCTCAGGAAGGGATGCTGTGAAATTGCAGAGCAGCTGGATGGCATAGATTCTGGATAAAGTTGCTGTCAACAGAAGACTTGTGAGAAAGCAAGGCACACTGAGAATTGAAACAGGACCATTGTGCTGTCTTTAGCATGACTTGGGCTCTGTCAGTGGAGCTTCACAAATGATATTTCATAGGCTGAGAGCTATTCATGTTTGCTCATCGCTGTCAACAGTTCTCTATGCTTTAAATCTTTATTTGTGGCAAAAACTGAAACTAAATTTGCCAGACTCAAGTTACATAACAGTTAAAGGGATAAGAGCAAAGGTTCAAACACTGTTCTAAACGTGCTGACAATGCTATTTGTATATTTTTGCTATAATGTTGAAATGCCCTCAATAATTTCAGAACTCTGGCTTCTTATGCTCAGCAGATGCATGGAAACCGGCCCTAATAATATTGGGAAAGAACCTTTTAAAACAGTAAAAACCATATACATTGGTTATTAATTATAGTCACTGTCCAGTCAAACAACTAGAGTACTTTGTTCCCAGCCTCCAGACTTGATCCCACTGAGTCCTGCAGGCTGTTGTCCTCTCCCACATTTCACCTCTGTCTTGGCCATGAAGAGCCTGGTTACTGCAGTTCACTTGGGAGCAGGCTACCTAACTGATTGGCAGCAGGGGCGCACTCTGTGAGTTGTATGAGAAGCTTACTGACCAGCCAGAGGGCAGCAGCCCACACGACTCTGTCGGGACAAGCCTGCAGACTGGCAGGTATCTGTCCTTTGTTTTTGCCTTGAAGGCAAATTGTTACGTTTCCTGCCGCAGCCCTTCAGACCCCTGAATCACCCTCGTTGATTCGAAATTTAGGTGCCTACATGTGATCTGCCTGAAATACACTGTTCTCCTGCACGCCTCCCACATCTCACATACACTTCACTGGGCAGACATGCACATGACATGTACACCCTCACATGCAAACTCCATTGGCTGGTGCAATTAGCAACCAACCAAGAACACCAAAGGGTAGGTATTTTGCCTACATTTTGGGCTTCCTATAGGGATGCCTAAGGGGGTTGGGGATTAACCCTTTGAGTGCCAGCCTACCTAGATTTTTTGTCACACTCTTTTGCCCGACGACTTTTCACGTTTTTGCGCTACACGTGTGCAGCCTTGATTTGTGAAGGGATTTCCATGAAAATTATATATTGTTTTTTTCAGAGTCTGGGCTTCAACATGAAATGTCTTGTTTGGCCTTTTTTTAGTGTATTGTCAATACTTTTGGGTGAAATATGTGCAAAAAAATGAAAAAAACCTATTGTTTACAATTTGTAGTGTTTTTTTTGTAATAAAAAATATAAGTTTGTTAATAAAATATTATTGCGTGTGAAAGCCCTATTTCTCCCGGTTACAATGGTACCACATATGTATTGGTAGACACCCTTTCCTGAAACAGCAGTTTAGGAGATTCCAGATAGGATACAACTATGCAATATGATTGCATAGTTGTAAGGGGTTAATAAAAAAAAAAATGACATAGGGTCCCCCCTCCCAGGGTGGGGGGGACCTCACTTCTTTTTTGGAATTCTAAGGGTCAAAAAATGACATAGGATCCCCCTTACCCAGCATTACTGACCCGGACCAGCTATGGGGGCTTGAAGAACAGGGCGCAGGGGCCAGCGTTGGTGGCACCTGGCCCTGCAGGCTACTAGCCCACATAGCCACATGGCCCGGGCCCTTCTGCCCCCCCCTGGCCGTTGGGGAGGCAGGTAATGGGGGGCTGGGGGTTATGGCAAGTCACCCGCTTGCCGCAGGTGACCTGCCATACCCAGAGCCTTGTGAACTGGTATAAGGGGTCTCATGGACCCCTTACCAGTTCACAAAGGGTTAAGTTAAAAAAAAGACACCAGACAAATATTTTATTATTCTTTTTTTGACTTATACTCACCTCCCATCCAGTGTCCCACGCTGCTGCAGATAACAGTTGTCGGTAGTGATCAGAGCAGGGAGGATGGCAGGCAGGGAAATCAGAGCCTCCCTGCCTGCCACCCTCCCTGCTCTGATCACTACCGACAACTGTCAGATCGCTGCCCGGGTGCCGGTAACCCGAGGAGCGGGATGACGCCATCAAGCGGGTGGGGCTAGGGGCGGGGTTAGGGGCAGGGCTAGGGGCGGGGCCAGCGTCAGCCGAAGAGGATGGTGAGGGCCCGTTTCTGAGCCCTCACAAGCAGCGTGGAAAGCCCAGGGGGGGGGATCGAAGCCCCCCCTGGTGAAGAGAAGACCCGGGGAGAGCCATCGCGCTGCCAGGTGAGTAAATGTCATTTACTGTTACCGGCGGGGGGGGGGGGGCTATTCCGGGCCCCTTCCTGAAGATCAGAGGCCTGGGGGCGGAAATCTAACAGCGGATTCTTGTACAGAATCGCTGGCCCTTTCAAATGAGGAAGGTAAGTCTGTATGTTTTATACTTTTTGTTTTATGACTCTCACGTAGCTGGCACTTAACGGTTGGAGAGGCAGCTACGTGAGAGTCACGTAGCTGGCACTAGAAGGGTTAAACAGGCCCCATGGTCTACTGGAAACATCAAGAGGTAAATGAAGCAGTTGCTTGTTTTTCAGGAGCACAACATATATAGCAAGCATATATCACAGGTTAAGGGACATTGCCGGCAAAAGGTTACATTAGCTATCTTGCTATTTGCCTCATGCTGGCTGTAAGGGGCTGCATCTTTCATTCAGTCTGTTTTTATATTTCTTAATAAGCCCTAGTGAACTCTCCCTATTCTGACCTCCTCATGCTTAAGAGTCTTTGCTGTGCCTGACTGTAATTTATTGAGGGAACTGAGTATGAGAAGTCAGAAGAGGGGAGCATATTTAATAGGGTGTATCAAGAAATGCAAAGTGCTGGTGAATGTAGGCTGCAGCCCCTGGCAAGCAGAAAGCAGGCTAATTTAAAATGGAGCAACACCCCATATAAGTCTATGGGGCCTTGTTTCCGGCACTGACTCTGGGGCCGGCCACATGCTGCCGCCCGCCCACATTTGACAGTAAATAAACCATAAAAACCATAAAAAAGAAAGAAAGCTTAGCTTTCTTATCGAGCCCCCAGAGAACTCATGACCCTGATTGGCCGCTGTGGTCACATGGTAGCGGGCAGCCTTTACTGTGTATCCCAGGGCCGACTCAATTTCTCTGGGGGCTCAAATCTGAAAGGTTTATTTACTGTCAAATGCGGGCAGGCAGGCGGGGGTGGGCAATGGGCAGAAGGTCAGTGTGTGGCTGGCCCTGGAGTCCATATGGGGTGTTGTTCCAGGGCAACCCTTTGACTGGAATGTCCCTTTAAGAAATTATCATTACTCCAGCTAATAGTGCTTTTAAATGTCATATTTGTTGGTAGCTACTCCACATTTTGCCTTCTCCTTGGGTGGTTATGCCCTCAGCCATACATTTTTGTGTGATTTTTTTATTTTATTTGTTACAATATGTTGCAACACAGCCAAGCAAGAATGGAAGCATATGGCCTGCTAGGAAGCAGACATATGTAAATCCCTAGCATGTGTTTATTGGAGCTCATGATATATTGCAGCTTAATGTTACGCAGCATGCACTTATCTCTGTTGGTTTGCCCATATACACATCTGGATAGAGGAACCAGCTCTGGACATGTTTGCAATCTGTAACAAGAGATACAGAGAGCAAGTCAACAAATCAAAGCCTTTTACCTGGACCCTTCATGCTCAGAAAAGCTGAATGGAAAGAACTTGTTACAACAGGGTCCTTAGGAAATCAAGTCCTAGTTTTCATATCCATAGCATGCACATGCATTTTTTCTGCAGTGTCTCTTAAAGAATTTATCATGTTTCACCTATTTGTTCATAGTAGTATATTTAAAAACCCTAAAATGCAGTCTATATTAAAGTGGACCAAAACCCAGGATTTTGACTGTCCAGGGTTTTGGTCTTTGCCCCCGGGCACCTTGATGGGGGATACCCCGCTGTGTGAAACCCCCCCATATCCCACAATCTCGCTCACTCTTCCTTGGTCCTACAACACATGCGCAAGCGAGATGGCAGATGCATCCCCCGCTACAATCTAAGAGGGAACGTGCCCACGCCGGCCATTCACAAATGCCTGCAACGGGCACGTGCCCTGCTAAAGGGATAGCGGGGGTGCACTGCTACTCCCGCATGCGCCGTTGGACCAGGAATGAAGGTGAGTTTTTGGGTGACCTGGGGGGTTTGACACAGCAGGGCATCCCGAGTCTGGATGCCTCGGGGGGGGGGGGGGGAGTATGCCTGCCTTGGAGTCTCAGACTCCAGGGTGCGTTTTAGTCCAATAAAGAATAATGAAGCATTACTGTCCTGCATGTGCCATGAAAGGCCACCAGGTAGAGGAGCTATGGCTTGTCCGTGCACTGGGAGTGGAGCTAGTTATCTGCACACTTGATTGATTACAAGGATTCATCTTTTCACTTTCAGTGAAGTAGACGTCTAATTATCTGCACCAGACGTCCCTGCAAGTTCTGGAAACACGTAGGAGTAATTCCATTTGTAAATCAGCCGCTTGGGATTTGTCTACATGTCATTATTTAAAGCAGGTCAAAACCTGCGCAGCCGGGTTCTGGAATCTTAAAGTTCAGTTTCTATGAGTTGACAGTGAGCATTTTAAAGCGGTCCTTCACTCTGAATAAGAGTCTATCTTATATGTTTCCCACACCCTGTACATACAGATTGCTCACATTTAAAATCATCCTACCTGCATCTACTGGACACTGGAGGTAAAAAAGAAATACCGTAAGGCCTGTTGCATCCCGAGTGCAGCGCAGCCCATAGAGGTCTAATAGCTGCACAGCTCATTTGCTTAATTGCTGAGGGTCGCTGCTGCTATTTCTTGCCCCTTGTCCTTGCCTGGTCATCTGATGCACTGCTAAGGGGTTTATTCATCAAGGGATAGCGGCAGGTAGCGCCTCGTAGCGGCAGGCAGCGTCTGGTGAACGTGGGGCGTGGACGCAAAACCACATTTATGAAGGCGATTCTGGTGAGCGACTCTTACAGCACCATGTATTTACCTGTCGCTACCTCATACATTTCAATGGACGTTCCTTTTCTTCTGTTTAAACAGGTTTCTTTCACTCAAATTATTGTGTCGCTTCTCCTGGCCTAGAAAGAGTTTTTGAAAACTTTTTTGATTTTTTTATATTTATATGCAGAATTGTCATTACAGGTCTGGCATTAAAGTGGTAATGTCACAATGTTACAGCAAATGTAATTCCCGTGTTTTCGCTTCGTTAATGGTGGGTATGTGTTCAAAAACAGACTTTAATCACACAGCTTCTGCCACTCTATGCTATAGCGACCAGATCCAGAACGCCATTGCTGTGTGTGTGTTTTTTTGTTGAATATGGGGTGAGTCGCTGAGAGGCGGTCGCAATGAGCTGGCGCTACCTCTCACTCCCTGCAACGCTGTACTGGTGTTAGAATGGCGAACATACATCTCATTCATCAATGCCGGCCAGCGAATGAGACGTGCTTCAACATCGCCCAATAGCAGCCGATCACAGCATCTACTAGCGGACGCTCTTACGCACACCTGCCGATACCTAGCGCTAGTCATGAATCAGCCTGCCCATCTTGTCAACCATAGTGGTGCTGCTCATGTAGGCACAGCGCAGTACTGCTCTATTCTTTACCAGTGTCCAGGGGCCATACAATGTTTTTTTTCAGTATGATGGCACATGTTAAGTGGGTATCTAGTTATTTTTGTTCTAGCAGTGGAGTTAGTGACGCTAGAAGGTGACATGCTTCTTCAATTTGAATTTAAATGATTAACCTAGATATTCCAATAGGGCAATGATAAGTGAAGGGGGCATAAATCATTATCCTGTATTCCTTCTTGGGTCTGGGAGAGGTCTGCTTTGCTAAACTTGAAGAAATAAGAGAACAATGCATGTAATAATCACAAGTATTTTCAGATACATTTATATCATCTAAGAAGCGTCTCTAAACCAGCGCCGATACTTTGACTCACATATGACACAACACTGCCACATTGTGGGCAAAGGAATGCTGCCTCAATGCATCTAATGTAAAGCACAATGCATTATCACTGACCTCCCACATTTATCTAGATTGGATGGTGCAGCATAAATTATGGAAGCAAAGAACGTTTAGGCACAGAGTTAGCTAGATTACTTTACCTGGAGTGAATGACTGGTTTTAAAAGGCACAACTGACATGTACTAAGGCTAGGCACACATTGCAAGCAAGGACTCACCCTGACACGTGCTTACACGCTGACGCACATTCCTATCCAGGCCTTGGGGAGCAGTCTGCAACCACCTCCTTTTTATGTGTATGTAGTTCTATTTACGGCCTTATTTATCAAGGGATAGCGCCAGGTAGTGTCTCACTAGCGCCAGGTAGCGCCAGCTATCGGCGGCTACCGACTCCAGAACGCCAGGCGGCGGACGCAATCACGCATTTATCACACTAAATGAGGCTAGCGCCGGCGAGAGCGTCACCTAGCGCGGGATTCAACATGTAGCGGACTGCAACGAACCTCTCGCTACCTGGCGCTCTCCAATGCATTTCAATGGAGCAATCTTTAAATATTCATAATTAATTGATATGACTGTTTTTTTTTAACTGTCAAAAATTCTGTGACCACTATGGCAATGTTAGATATTTTTTTTAAGGTAAAAAAAAAAAAAAATTGTGCAGAATTGATATTACCGGTCTGATATTAATGTATTCATATTACAAAATGTTTAGAAAAACTTGTATAATTTTTTGATCAAAAAATATGGTTGTTTGGGGGTTAAAAACTACTTTTAACCCATCGCCGCCAGCGCTCTGGGGTTTAAACAAGCATTTCACAGCACGAGAATTTTTTGAGCGTGATTTGTTAATGAATATGCTGGGAGCCGTTCGCTCTGGCCATTCGCTGTCATGCGCTCCCATACAGCGCGGAACCTGTCAAACAGCGACCCCTAAGCCCGTATTCAACATTACCGCACACCGACTGAGTCGCTGTCAACAAGCGAACAACGCCCAAGCACAACGAATACTAGCGGGCGCTGTGAAAATCACGCTACTGTCGCTCATCTGTCGCTACCTGGCGCTATTAATGAATCGGCCTCCCCTTGTTAGATTTTATTTATTTTTACAGAAAGGGATCGATTCAACACCAGTAGGAAAAGTGCACTTGTTTTTAGGGGAGTCATTGTCATTGACTTAAAGACACAGGGTTAAAGGAGGGGAAGCCATTTCCAGCAGAACATCAGATGCCCCAACAGCATACAAGGCCGTCAGGCAGGCCGTGAGTGACCAATAGTTCTCTACAGGAGAAACAATGAGGAGGGAGAACTGATAAATATTATCATAGATAAATGAAAAAACATCAACATATCTAAAAATGTATATAAAAAATGTAACTTGACATAACAAACACATATATTATAATAAATGTAAATAAAAACAACATAATAGCAGGAAATATCTTTGCATTTTGTATGTATGCTTATTTGCTTAGGAAAAATCATAATTTCTTATCACACATATATACATGTATATTATAATAAAATCAAATAAAGACAACATAAGCACACTTTTGCATTTACAACTGCAGAGATGAATAACACATGCATGCAGACTTAATTTGGGAATAAATATTTATGCGCACCATAAGAATAATATCATTAGAATCAGACACATGTCTTTAGGGCTACTGTTTCCCACAAGTTGGCTCGGGGGACAGGCAGTTAAAGCTGAGCAGGTGAACCAGTCGCTCACAAGAAAACTTCTCGCTTTGTGGGAATTTCTTTCATGCAGGGTTTAAATTAAATCCTTCCTCTTGGCATTTAATACATTAAGGGCATAATTTACTACACTTGCACCTGTTCGTCAGTTTATGCCTGACCGGGTACTCCATGTGTGCTGTGCAGCTATTTAGCGCCGGTAAATGCAGGAAACATAGAAACATAGAAGGTTGACGGCAGAAGGAGACCATACGGTCCATCTAGTCTGCCCTTATGTGTATACTGTATGTACTCTTTATCTTAGGATAGATGTGTGCTTATCCCAGGCATGTTTAAATTCAGTGACATTTTTTCAACTACCTCTGCTGGAAGTTTGTTCCAAGCATCTACTACTCTTTCTGTAAAATAATATTTTCTAACATTGCTCCTGATCTTCCCCCCGACTAGCTTCAGGTTGTGCCCCCTTGTTCTATCATTAAGCTTCTTCTTAAAAACACTTCCCTCCTGAACCTTATTCAATCCTTTCACATATTTAAAGGTCTCAACCATGTCCCCCCTCTCCCTTCTTTCCTCCAGACTGTACAAATTAAGTTCTTTAAGTCTCTCCTGATAAGTTTTAAGTTTAAGTCCTTCCACCATTTTCGTTGCCCGCCTTTGGACCCGTTCTATTTGAATAATGTCTTTTTGCAGATAAGGTCTCCAGAACTGCACACAGTATTCTAGCTGTGGCCTTACCAGGGCTCTATACAGCGGCATCACAACCTCCCTCTTCCTACTGGTGATGCCTCGAGCTATGCAGCCGAGCATCCTGCTTGCTTTTCCCACTGCCTGGCTACACTGTCCACTCATCTTGCAGCTATCAGTAATCAGTATCCCTAAATCTCTCTCCTCCGAGGTCCTGGCTAACACAGTGCTGCCCATACGGTACTCAGAGCAGGGATTCCTTCTACCCAAGTGCATGATTTTACATTTAGAGACATTAAACTATAGTTTCCACAGTTTTGACCATCTATCCAGTAAAGCTAAATCATTTTCCATGTTGCAGACACCTCCAGGAATATCCACCCTATTACTAACCTTTGTATCATCAGCAAACAGACAAACTTTTCCTACCAAGCCTTCTCCTATGTCACTTACAAATATATTAAAAAGAATGGGGCCCAGGACAGAGCCTTGTGGCACACCACTTGTAACTCGCCTTTGTTCAGATTGCACACCATTTACAACAACGCTCTGATACCGATCCATCAGCCAACTGGAAATCCACTGAACTATCCAGTGATTGAGTCCTACCTTCAATAACTTATCTATGAGCTCCTTATGTGGTACAGTGTCAAAGGCTTTGCTAAAATCCAGATAGGCGATATCCACAGCACCACCTTCATCTAACACTTTAGTGACATTGTCAAAGAAATCAATAACATTGGTCTGATATGATCGGCCCTCAGTAAAGCCGTGCTGTTTTGGGTCCAATAGGTCATTAATTTTTAGATGGGAAATTATCAGTTTTTTTAAGGAAATGACTAATTTTCTGGTGGCATTTTGCTGTGTCTTCGCCACACTTCGCTGGGTGCGGTATTTACTAATGCTCTTGACAGCGGGCAAACTGAGGCGGCGCAGTTTGCTGTTACCAAATCAGAAGTGGCACTGGAAACTCACTTAACAGCTTAGGGTAGCATGGAATTTGTCTCAGAATGTATGTATGGTATCTGGGGTGTTTGGAAAGCCTCTAAATAATAGTTACAAAAATATGAAAACCATTTTATTAGTTGTTTCTCCAATACTAGTTATCTATCTGACCATCACGCTCGATGTATTAGTGACAGAGGTAAAAATTACATAAACAGCCATTCTCGCCGAAAATAACATCGATTCCTGGAGCACTGAAAAGTTGTTCATTCGCTCGGCGAAGACGAAGAGACTTAAAGTGGACCAAAACCCAGGATTTTGCCTATCCTGGGTTTTGGTTCTTTCCCCGGGGCGATCTGCTGATGTCACGTCGTCTAAGCTTTCGTCTCCAAGCGCGTTGGTGGCTGCGTCCCCTGCTTCTCTCTAACAGGGAGTGTGCCTGCGCCGGCCATTCACAAATGCCTGGCGCGGACATGCCTTTCTAGAGGTATAGAGGGGATGCAGCCACGGCTCGCACATGCGCTGTTGTACCGGGAAACAAGGTAAGTGTATGAGGCGACCTGGGGGTTTCACACAGTGGAGCATCCCAATTTTCGGATGCCGCAGGTTGAGTGAATCGATCGACCCGGGAATCTATAAGATGGGCGGGGGTTTTGGTCCACTTCAAATACAAACACCGCCTTCACCTAGCAAATAGGCCATTTTCAGCATAGTGGATGTGGCAAACTAGTGAAAGAACAGTGAATGGGCAGCGAAAACTTAGTAAATCACCCCCTAAATATTAGACAATGGCCCTTATTCATCAAGCGATAGCGCCAGGTAGTGTCTGACGAGCGCCAGGTAGCGGCAGCTAACGGCGACTACCGACTCAAGTACGCCCGGCGGCGGTCACAATGACGCATTTATCAAGCAAAATGAGGCTAGCGCCGGCGAGAGCGACGGCTAGCGTGGCATTCATCATGAAGCCGCCTGGACCGAACAGCGCCGCTGTAAATTCCTTCACAGTGCCAGGTATGAGCTGTCGCTCCCTGGCGATGTCCAATGCATTTCAATGGAGCAATCTATAATTAATCATAATTAATTGGGATTAATTTTTTTTTTTTTTTTTTTAATGTCAAAAAATCGGAGACCACTTCTGCAATGTTAGGATTTATTTTTAAGTAAAAAAAAAATATGTGCAGAATTGATCTAACAGGTCTGATATTAATGTATTCATATTACAAAATGATTCTAAAAACATGTATAATGTTACATTCAAAAAATATGGTTGTTTAGGGGTTAAAAACTAGTTAATACACATCGCCGCCAGCGCTCTGGGGTTTAAACAAGGAATGGACAGCGACAGCACATTCGGAGCGTGATTTGTTGATGAATATGAAGCTAGCCGTTCGCTCTGGCCATTCGTTGTCAGGTGCTCACATACAACGCGGAACCTGTGAAACAGCGACCCCCCAGCCCGTATTCAACATTACCGCACACCGACTGAGTCGCTGTCATCAAGCTAATGCCGGCCAAGCACAGCGAATACTGGCTGGCGCTGAAAAAATCACGCTACAGTCGCTCATCTGTCGCTACCTGGCGCTATTAATGAATCGGCCTCTTAGTTTAGAATAAATCCTATACAACTCTATCCATAAATATTCCAAAATATTCCAAAAATAATAACAATAAATAAAATAAACCATTTTGGCTGGAGTTCATCATGCAATCCCCCTTTTTAGAGGGCACTGGGTTTCTCTACTCATATAGGGGGTATATTTAAGAAGGAAGATGCAACCTGTCCTACCCTTGCTGCTTTATAGATTGCCACCCAATTGCTAATGCTTTTCATGTATATATTTTTGTGCCAGAAGTTTAAATAAAAAGGATTGGTGCTTGCCTAATTAGACTGTGAGCCCTTGACCATAAAACACAGCCTTGAATGTGTCATCCCAACTTACATCGCCTTTGCAAAATTAGCAGATCAAACGAAAAAGTAGCTTAGCTTTAGTAATATATCATCTACGCATCCATTTAATACAAGGAGAGAATCAATACCTCTAAATGCTTACCCTTTTATCTAGGGCGAGCCTTCAGGAAGATCATTTTAATTGATTTAAAAGACAGAACTTAATAAAGAAAACACACAAGCAGCCAATAACCCATTACTGCTTTATTTACCATCTGAGCTCGTAATAGAAGACACCGTATATGGAAACCAGTTTTTAGCTAATGATTGATAAACCGGACATTTTACTTTATGTGATTATATCGGGGGGTGAGTTTAAAATAATGTCTCGTGTGTAACAGAAGTGTATTGCCTGTGTTAGAACTTATGCAGTAGCATATGCAATGTAACAGAGTATATGGCCAAGAGCTGTAGAATGGCCAGCAATCTAAAGGTTGCATTGGCTGGAGATAGAAGCTTCACTCACAAGAGGCTTAAGCCAGGCTTATGAGCACAGTGCTGATTGGACCTCTGTTTTAATGGATTGGGGCTGTTTTGTCCCTTGAATCTATCTTACGGCCTTATTTATCAAGGGCTAGCGCCAGGTAGTGTCTGACGAGCGCCAGGTACCGCCAGCTAACGGCGGCTACCGTATCAAGTACGCCCGGCGGCAGTCACAATGACGCATTTATCATGCTAAATGAGGCTAGCGCCGGCGAGAGCGTCAGCTAGCGTGGGATTCATCATGTAGCCGACTGCAACGAACTGCGCCGCTACCAATCCCATCACAGCGCCAGGTATGACCTGTCGCTCCCTGGCGCTCTCCAATGCATTGCAATGGAGCAATCTTTAAATAATCAGAATTAATTGAGTTTATGTTTTTTTTTTTTTTAACTGTCAAAAATTCTGTGACCACTACGGCAATGTTAGATTTTTTTTTAAGGTAAAAAAAATATATATGCAGAATTGATATTACAGGTCTGATATTAATGTATTCATATTACAAAATGTTTAGAAAAACTTAAAAAAATGGTTGTTTGGGGGTTAAAAACTACTGTACACACATCGCCGCCAGCGCTCTGGGGTTTAAACAATTTTTGAGCGTGATTTGTTAATGAATCTGCAGCAAGCCGTTCGCTCTGGCCATTTGCTGTCAGGCGCACCCATACAACGCGGAACCTGTGAAACAGCGACCCCTAACCCCGTATTCAACATTACCGCACACCGACTGAGTCGCTGTCAACAAGCAAACCCCGGCCAAGCACAGCGAATACAGGCTGGCGCTGTGAAAATCACGCTACTGGTGCTCATCTGTCGCTACCTGGCGCTATTAATGAATCGGCCTCCCCGTGTGGATCCTCTGTAGATGGTGGTTGGCTTAATTGGCAAAATTGGCAGCCTATTCTTTACTGAGATTCCAGATTAGAATTAGTTCATTAGCAGCAATAATATGTGTACATAACTACAAGGAATTTCTTATTTGCAGGAGTGAGATACAGTAGGGATAGAATATGCGATCATATTAAGACTGCTCAGGGAGAGGCATATACAAAGATATTTGTGCTAGTTTTTCAAGAAGGGCGTTAGTTGATTTTGTTTTCATCCCACATGTCCATCATTGGTAGGGGGTAGCTATTGTTCTGTCTTTGGCAATCTGGTGTAGCCATTGTTTGTCCCCTTTGGTGGTACCAGGATGAAAACTTTCATGACAGACGTCACAGCTGCACTCTTGAATGATAATGGCTTACATGTGAGGCCAAGCCTCTTGAGATGACGTAGATAATAGAGAGTTTGCTGGGCTTTACTTACAATTACGTTAAAATGGATGTCCAGTCTTCAAAGTACCCCTCCCTGCACTGCCTTCCTCCCATGGTGCTGAGGCAGGATTGGATCCTGTGTGGTACCCAGTGCTCCTGCAATAAATACCTTGAACGTGTTCCACGGCAGGTGTCATATGCTCTGGAGTCACCTCTGCTCTTCTACTTTTGATTTAAACCCAGACCACTTGGGGGGGGGGGGGGGTAGGTTGGGGCTCCAGAAATGTCCAGCAACATTGTCACCCAACAGCAGCCATTTTCTAAATCCCATAAATACGTTTCTTCTCTTACACATAACCTAGCTCGTATTAGGTGTTTGGTGGGAATTGTAAAAAAAACCCTCCCCCCACCACTCGATGTTTTGTAGCACGGCCAGACTTCAGAATGTTTCAGGATTTGACTAAATGCCCCTATCATGTTTTTAACTTAAGCTACATTCCTTCAGCAGGCTTATGCATTTGTTTATTATTGATTTCAGTGTTGGCAGAATCTTGTGACTGCGTGCTTATATTTAACATACAGGTCTGTTGCATATGAATAGACTCCGCCGTAGTCTTCAGAATAGAAAAAAAACCTCTTGGTCAAGAGAGACTGGAAGTCAGTTTAACAGAACAGTTTAGATATTAAAGTTGACCTACAGTCAAAAATAGCTTAAACAAACCAATACAACAGACAGTGCTCATATACATCCATCCCCATGGCAATTTAGATTGCTGCACATAAAAATTAACTTACCTTTTTCTAACTCCTGCTGTGGTAAATTTTAAAAGCAAAATGGCGGCTCATGTTTTTGCAGGCCACCTGCAAATGAGTGCTGCTGGGTTTCCTGTTACTGTGCATTGTCAGTTATGTCAGCCTGTGCCAGGCTGTTGGTCTGGTTTAAAGGTGCATCCAACACAAAATATGGCTTTTCAAAGCCATATAAGCCAGATTTGATCTCTGTGCACCACTTTCTTATTTGGTTATTACAGATGGATCTCTCTCTTTATCTAGAGTTGGAGTTTAGGAGTCATATTGTAGGCAAGCCAGTTGTTGGCCCATTGCGCCGGGCTATGAATGCCACAATCCTAAACTCTTTTCCGTTTTTAAATTGAAGATGACATGGCCGTGATATTTAGGTTTACAGTTTCACCCCATGATTTCTCTTCTTAAGCATGTGGATGTGGAGCTGTGATTCTGCATAATAATAATAAAGCCCTCAGGGATATTGTGAGAGGATGGTCAATGTACTATGCAATGGACTGGATAGATGTACGGAGGCAAAGGGGAGGGAGGGTTAACAGAGGGGAAAAAAAATGTTTCAGGAAAAGAAAGCAAATGTGAACGCCAGCAGTCATTACTGCCTATATTTCTCCTACACACATTTTTTCCTTTTTGGTGATGGCTTTTGATTTTGCATTAAATAAACCTCCCACATCACACAGTGAAATCAGACATGAGAAGTGATACTTCTCAGTATTGACACAATTGGAAACTACAAATGATATAAGGAATTGACCTTGTTTTCATCGCTGACAAACAGTTAGTGGGACTTTATTGTTTGATGTAAGTGCCCTTTGAACTTTTTGCAGTATTTTTGCAGTATTTTATTCATTAGGGACAAGGTGATTAATAGTTTATTCATAAATATTCATTTACAATCGATTGCTGCATACATTTGTTTTTTATTCCTGTTATCAATATGATATATTTGTAAGATCACACCAATGGAGAAATGTCTGCCTAGGAAGATTATCTTACTTCACCATGTACAGCTTATTAAGCATGAAACAAATTGCGTTTCTGCTGTTACAGCCTGTCAAACAACCATGGTGTCATAAAATGTGCACTGACAGCACTCTGACTGCTGACATTTTTTGAGTTGCTTTGAAGCTTAACTGTATTTATGCCTGAAGGAAGACTCATTTCCTGAAGATTTGAACTGCATACACGTATAGCTTGATTTGGTCTAAAGCATCCTTTGTCCTGTTGTTTTTGTTTAAAGATCATTTACTGGTTCATTTATGTTTGCCATTATTTTACCAGTCCTCATTGACTGTTGTTGCTTAACTTGAAATTGCCTCCCAATATTGTACAGGGATCTGGGCCCTGGGTAAGAGGCTCTAATGACAGCTTTGCTTTAAAGTCAGAAGAGGTATTCTGTGACAATGAACACATTATTGTAGGTTAATACAGTACTGAAAGAACCACCTCCGTGTGCTTAGGCATTCCATAGATACACACCTATTTATAGTGAAATATGTTTATCTTTTGAGATTTTTAAAGTTCATTCTTACAACATGTAAAAAGATAAATAACTCACTTGGTGCCATGAAGTGGAGTAAAGCATCTTGAGTTGATGCTAGAACCTGGAGACCCTGAGTGAGGGTCTCATACCCCAGTCACTGCAGCAGCCCTGGGATTTAAAGTGGACCAACACCCAGGATTTTGACTATCCTGGGTATTGGTCCACTTCCCCGGGGCACCCCGATCGGGGGTGCCCCGCTGTGTGAAACCCCCCAGAAAGCCCCCAAAACTCACCTCTCCCCGCTCCCACGTGGCCGCGCCGTCCAATCGGCGCCGACGGACAAGCTGATTGACAGCAACGTACAAGCAGCTTGCCCGTCGGCGCCTCCCGCGCGTCACTCTTGACGTGTGCGCGCCCGCGCCGGCCATTCAGAGATGGCCGGCGCGGGCACGCGCACGCCTAGAGGGGCGCGAGGGAGGCGGCCGCCGCCGAAGACCAGGTAGGTGGATTTGGGGTGTTCAGGGGGGGTTCACGGGCCGATCACCTCAGGGTGTTGGTCCACTTTAATGCCATGACTGAAGATTCCCAGTGGCTCAGCAGACCCAGAACCTAACACTATATGGCTAAGGTTCTTTTGGCAGATAACCAAGACTAGGTAAGTTCTTTGGTTAGTGAGGAGAGGGAGGTTGGCTTTTGATTGAAATAATCATTTCGCCTTTCATGAAACACTCTAATTAGACTTTCTATTTTGATTTGGCCCAGCATCAAATCTTGCCATTTTGGCCATTATGTGTGGCATTCAATTTCATTCAATGTAGAATTACTGGTTAAATGCCAAATTCAGAAATAAACAATGCTTATAAACAAAAATAATCCACTTTACACATTCTGGCCTACTGTCGTGTCAGATGCTGATATCCTGACCAGGGTCCTCCCAAAATGTACTGTGAGAATCAGCACAGAGAAAAAAGGGGCATCACACGTCATACAGGAACTTTAAAGCGTGCAATATAACAAAAATACCACATGATACCTAGCTTGATTGATTTACTGACAATGCTTCTCTCTACTGAAGCACTTCCTTAAGTTAATATTGTGCTCTACCCCTTTTTCTTGGTGTTTTATGTCACGCAAAGGAAAAAGAGTCAGAATGGATTTTCAGCGCCTACAGCAGAGCAAGAAAACAAGTCCTGCTTTGCTTTGAATGTCTGTTCTGTGAAAAGTACAAAGGTAGTCAAAAGAAAGAGACAGCTGCCCTGTTTTTTTTTAACAAGAGACTTCAAGATTCAAAGGCCATCATGTTTAATTTTACACTTTGTTTGTGTCAAAGGTGCTGATTTTCTATGTGATATATCATGTCTTGTGATTGTACTTGGGAATAATATGCAGGCATGTCTTACAGTAAATCCTTAGATGAACATCTTGACAACTGAACTTTTACTGTGTCAAGCAGTACAGTCTATTTGTCCTACTGCTTTATTTTAGGTATATGAAGCCTCCTAGAAATACAGCTATAGAGGCATTCACTGGTTTCCTCTCCATAGAAATGTCACACATTCCACCTAAATCAAGGTTCTTCCGTGGGTCCTTATGTGGGATCATGACCTTTCACAATGTGCGCAGTTGTCTTTCAGAGCTAGATAAGGGCTGGTAAAGGAAGTATAGGCTTGTTGGGACTGATGACATGATAGCTATTTTTTTAACCCTGCCTCCCCTGCAGTTAACCGCCAGCCACGTAAATTTTACGTGCCTGAATTTCCCCACTAGTAGCATAAAAAGTAAAAAAAAAGTCACTTACCTGACCCCTCGTTTGATTTGGCCGGGTCTCCTCTTTAACATGGTGGGCTCCGATCGTCCGTCGGACCTCCTCCGGCTGCAGGGGAGGGCCCGGAATAGGGTGCCCCCCCCCCGTTTCAGCTGCCACTGGCTTTCCTGTAAAAAAAAAAAAAATGACATTTACTTACCTGCGTGTGCGCTGGCTCCCGCCGACACTCCTCTTCACGGGGGGGGGGGGGCTCCGATCACCCCCCCACTCTTCTGTCTTCTGGGGAGGGCCTAACAGCCCTCCTCCTTCGGATCTTCTCGATGGCCGCCGCCATCTTTAATTCTAGATGACGTCACTGCCGGGGGTCGTCTGGGCACCCGACAGTTCGGCTGTCAGATGCCGGTGACGGCTGGGCAGAGAAGGAGGGAGGTAGGCGATCGCCTGCCTCCCCTTTCTCTGCCCAGCCATCACCTGCATCGGATCGCCGCGGGACACTGCATATGAAGATCGGAGGTGAGTAAAGGTAAATTTTTTTTTTTTTTTTGTAATAAACATTTGAAAACTGTCTCTGTGTTTTTTTTTATACTGTTAACCCTTTGTGAGCTGGTAAGGGGTCCATGAGACCCCTTATACCAGTTCACAAGGCTCGGGGGTCTGGCAAGTCACCTGCGGCTAGCGGGTAACTTGCCATTAACCCCTGGCCCCCCAAATTACCTGCCTCCCCAAAGCCCGGGGGGGAAGAAGAGCCGTGGCCCTAGGCTATGACGGCTTGTAGCCTGCAGGGCCAGGGGCCACTAAAGCTTTTTTTATAAAGTTATTTTTAAAGTGTGTCTCTGTGTGTGTTTTTCTTACTTTTAACCCTTTGTGAACTGGTAAGGGATCTATGAGACCCCTATACTTGTTCACAAGGCTCTGGGTCTGGCAAGTCACCTGCGGCTAGTGGGTGACTTGCCATTAACCCCGAGACCCCCCCATTACCTGCCTCCCCAAAAACCCTCAAAATTCCCCCAAGAAATGGTGTCCCCCCCCTGTGAAGGGGGACCCCACACCAATTTTTTTTTTTATTTAACCCTTTATTATGTGGATAGTAGTTGTATTTTATTTTTAAATGTTATAAAGTGCTCTTTTCAGTTTAGGGGATCACCTGGACAGGAACGGGGGGCTACCGATACATATGTGGTATCATTGTAATCGGGAAAAACGGGGCTTTCACATGCACAATGGTTTTCTTTAATAAAATAAATGTTTTTGTTAAAATAAAGGAGACTATTTAAAAAAATATATTTTTTTTTATTTTTTTTTTTTACTTATTTACTTATATACAAACAAGACATTTCATGTTAAAGCCTAAACTCTGCCACAAAAAGAAAATTTGCCATTTTCTTGGAAATTCCTGCAAAAATCACGGTTAAACATAGCGCAAAATGGTGAAAAATATCCTGTCAGCAGAGGGTGACAAAATCTCAAGTAGGCTGGCAGTTAAAAGGTTACAGGTACCTATGCATGTTGGGTATTGTTCTGCTCGGGGGACCTTGCGCTTTCAGATTTAGCTTGTTTTTTCTTATTTGCATATTGATATTTTGGGAAAAGGTGTTTTTTATTCTGCTTTTTTATACATTTTTTTGTGAAACCCTGTGCAACATAAGAATTCTTCGAGATATTACTTCCAGAAAGGTGAGCCCACTGCAACAAGCTGGGTACGCTTAGAAAGCTTATCATGTGTATTTTCAGGGAATATATGGTTTATTGGGGATATTCCAAATGTAAAGGGTTGTTTTGGTAGAAAAAGCACAAGGTGCGCACTTTGTCAGCAGAGCTGAAATTTTGAAGTAAAATTACTGTTATGCACATGCTTTACTTTGGTGTGTTTGGCAACTCTTTCCTTGACAGAACCTAGGCATGCTGGGTATTGTTCTGTTAGGAGGATGTTGCTTTTTCAGATTTTCAGTTTTTTTCTGGTTTGCATACTTTTTTTTTTAGGAAAATGTGGTTTTGATTCTGCTTTTTTATTCATTTTTAGGGAAACCCTGTGCAACCAAAGAATACATTGAGGGATTACTTCCAGCCATGTCAAGAAGCCTGGTACGCCTAGAAAGCCTGAGGTGTATACTTCTAGGGAATATATAGTTTGTGGGGGGTATTTCAAATGTAAAGGGTTGTTTTTCTTGAAAAACTGCAAGGTGCGCTTAGCGCGTAGCATAGTTGTATTTTATCTGAAAATCTCCTAAAGCATTGTTTTAGTTTGAGGGAGTCTCCTGGGCAGGAAAGGGTGTCTACCAATACATATGTGGTACCGCTGTAACCAGGAGAAAACTCACGCAATAAGATTTTATTGACAAATTTGCATTTTTTATTACAAAAAAACACTACAAATTGTAAAAAATAGTTTTTTTTATTTCTTTGCACAATTTTCACCCAAAAATATTGAGAATACACTTAGAAAATGACAAACAAGGCATTTCATGTTAAAGCCCAGACTCTGCTGAAAAAAACAATATATCACTTTCCTGGGAAATCCCTGGAAATCCCTTCAAGAATCACAGTTGAACATGGGGAGCGCAAAATAGTGCAAAATGGTCTGGCAACAGAGTGTGACAAAAACTCCAGGTAGGCTGGCACTTAAAGGGTTAAACCACTGTACACCCTGCACATATCTTATAACATGCTTGTGCAACTGTGCATTGTAGATGGCCTTTATACTGCTATATATTTTGTTAAAAGGTTGTATAAAACTGTAAGATAAGTGGCCAGCAAGAGGGCCTACACAGGCAGACTTTTGCACTGCCTCTGCTTTGACTTGTAGTCAGTTCACCATTTTATCACTTTGGTCAGTTCACCATTTTATCACTTTGGTCAGTTCACCATTTTATCACTTTGGTCAGTTCACCATTTTATCACTTTGGTTGAAGGCAAGTGCTATGTAGACACAGAAGTGGTCTACATTTATCAGAGCTTTAAGCAACCCAACACCCATTTTATTGACATCACATCCTATAAGGCTTCATCTAAGCCAGTGGCTCGGAGCACGCTGGTGGCCGCTTCCCCCACTTCCCTCTAATTGGGAGCGTGCCCACACTGGCCATTCACAAAAGCCTGACGCAGGCACGCGCCCTGCTAGAGGGATCCCGGGGATGCAGCCATGGCTCCCGCCATTTTTTTGGGGGAGGACAAGGCAACTGGATTCATTGCCATTGCCAGAGGTTGATTGTGTTTCTGTGCTGACAAATTGTGCAACCACTATACCACTATAATGGAGCCACAGGCAGCCTGCAAAGAGAAAGTTTCCTGCTGCTGTGCATTATAGGTTATGTTAGTTAAATCCAGGCAACAGCACCACTGGGAAACTGGAAAATCATCAGTGCCCAAAGCAACAGTGTTTTGTGTGTACATGACTCATGTCTCTCTTATTGGTGTACAGACTTGATTTACGTTGCCAATACCAACCAATTACAGATAGTGACAACTACTTCCATAAAACACACATTTGCTAACATGGGAAAAGAAATACTAGATTAGCTCAGCAACTTGAGCACATCCTTTTCCCCCAAAAAATATGCACTTTCAAAAATTCCATTGAAAGTGGGCTTACCCTTTAAGTTTTCCTGTTGCCTTCGGTATATTTGTAAAATAGTCATGAGAACGAAACAGGGAGTTTCTTATATAGAGATCTACTCACAGGTTTTGAAATCTGTTTCTTGGTTGAAATGACACGCGCTATAGGACAATAAAATACAGTACAGTGCTGCTTATGTCTTGTAAACATAAGAGGTTGAGCTCGCATTGCACGCTATACCTAAGATTACCTAAGATCTATCATCTTTTTTATGTTTAACCCAAAATGCCTCATAATATTAATCTCTTTCTCTCTCTCTCTCTCTTTCTCTCATCTACAGCCTCTCCTCCTAAATTAAAAGAGATAAAAACGCAGAATACTGCAAACAAGGTAATACTCAAGTGTGAAGTGGAATTAGAACAACCCGGCCTTAGATTTAAGTGGTTCAAAGAAGATAAAGAAATTGGAGGAAAGAATAAACCAGTCAACATAAAGATACGAAAGAAAAAGTATGTTACCTTCATTTATTATTCTTACCTAAGTTGTTATTTTGTATTCACAGTAACAGCAGGAAAGTAAAGTGATAATGAAGTGTTATGAATTATCAGTAAGTAGCCAGTAGCATTTGGTGCTAGCAAATGTTATGTCAGTGGAAGCATGAAAAAAGATTCTTCACATGAAAATTCACCTTTTATCAAAGGTTATGCACCCAAGCCACAAATACTAAAATATTGGTGTAGAATAAAAAATATATTTTGCATATAATATATCTAGTGTTTACTTTACTGAATACCTTGCATTTCAAATACCCAAATAATTAATTTTACACTCTACAGCACTTGCTTATAGCTATAGGCTCTCACATGACTATAAGATCCATTTAGGCTCTCTCTGCAGCTTGATTTCAGAAAAATAATAATAAAAACAATGTTTTCTTGGTAGGTGCTACTGATTCTTTGCCATTCTTGCATGTCATTGAATGACTTCTCAATTTAGAATGATAAATCTCCCCAGCATATATGCACTGAAATATTTAAAGCAATTGTCATAAAATCAAATTATAACAATTCAGACTTTTTCAAGGACCTCATGAAGATAAGGTGTTGACTGGATTTATATGATTGGACTGTGAGAAAAAATGCCAAGGGATAGATGTAAAGACAGCATTCTGTGTCAGCACCTTACCTCGATGAGGTCCTTGATAGATAGCTACGGTTTACACTGATTGAGATTGCTGTACAAGCCATACTGGACTGAGAAAGCCGTTAAGATAACTGATAAAATGTCTGAATACCATGATGTGGATGAAAGACCTCAACAAACATTTTGCTTACAGTTTGTTACTGATTCTTGACATGCAAGAGATATGTCATTTTTGAAATGTTTTAGACAAACTATTTTTAACTTAAATGTGTTTTATGTAAAAGAAGGCCTGTAGATTACAAACCTCAATGCTGAACTAAACCCTTTTCCAGTCCCCCCCCAGCTGGGGCCTGCTTTCTACGCTCGAGTACCTTTGGTGATGCAGCTTGGTGGTGCCCTGGCTCCCTTTCAGCTTGGATCGCTCCCATCCCCAGCATATCTGAATGGCTGGGCATGGAAGCGCTACAGCTACAGGGATGCCAGGGAGGGTCGGAGATCCGTGGCGGTGGGCAGCAAGATGGCGGCGACAGGAGGGGTCCCTACCTTTGCAGCACGTGGCCAAGCTGACTCCCGCATTGAGGACTCTGATCGGGGGGAGGTAGGGGGTGAAGCCATCGCTGAAGATCTCTCCCTGGACTCAGCTGACAGCTGGCCGAAGTCGCCCTCAGCCCCCCTCCCTACAGCTCAGCACACTGCACACAGCTCACTCACCGTTAAACATACTGAGGCTGTGCTAAAAGAGATCAGAGATCTGGGAGGTAGAACAGACGCCCTAGAGTCCAGAATGGACGATGTCACTGAGGTCTTAGACAGCCAGGGAACTATCATGGCACAATTGCAGGAAGAAGTGAATCTCTTAAAGGGGCAGAATGAAGATTTGGAGAATCGGAACAGAAGATCCAATTTGAGATTCAGAGGTCTCCCGGAGACAATAGAGGACACAGTGGGGTCTATTACTGTGCTTTTGCAGGAGCTGGTTCCAGAGATCCCATTAGATCGGCTTGAACTAGATAGAACTCATAGAGCTCTCACTAAAAGACCAACGGATGGGCCTCCCCGGGACATCATAGTAAAGTTCAATTTTTTCCAAACTAAAGAAAAAGTCCTGGCGGCTTCGAGAGAAAAGGCACCCCTCAAATTTCAGGGCCACTTTTATCAAATCTTTGCTGACCTCGCCCAGACAACCATCTTCAAAAGGAGGGCCTTCAGACCTTAACTACAAGACCTACAGGCAAGGGTTATTCGCTACAGGTGGGGTTTTCCTTTCAAACTCACCTTCTCGGTCCAGGGCAGACAGATCCAAGTCTCCACACCCTCCGAGTTGGCAGACAAATTCAAATCACTAGATTTTAAAACTCCAGAGTTGGAGTCCATGGCCCCTTCTCTCCCTTCCACTCCGAGAACACCGAGGTCTGAGCAGAGAAACAACCTGCAAACGGCACCTTCCCCGAGGCAAAACATACAACCGCACAAATCCCAGGCGATGAAGCGTCTTCTCTCCCAGGTGTTCGACCCAGCCTGATTCTTTAGATCCCGAGGACATCTGCACCTATCTTCGTTGAACGCGTGTCGTCCACTGACACCAACGTCTACTTTGAGGGCATCCCGCACCGGATGAGGACGCACCGCTTGTGGACTCGCACATATCTGTGAATTTCATGACACTTGTGCCACTGGGGCTGGAAGGCGGAGGGGGGGGGGGGCGCGTGCGGGGCCTTGGGCCCCGGCTCGGCCCACTCTGGTTTAACGCTGTATGTATACTAGCTTATTTATAGCCTGTAAGGCCTATATTTAATAATCTCAGTCCGGCCTATTGTCAGGCAATACGCTCTCCCACACTTCCAGTGAAAGGAGGATCCCCTCCTAATGACTTGGAAGCAGTTCACAAGTTATATTGTGATCGCATTTTGTTGGCTATGTTTTAATTATATTCACCCCCCCTCTCATCTTTCGTGAAATTCTTCCTCCCCAGTTACCAACAGATCAAACTACCTACCTAGGGGGGTTCCCTATGTCGCACCGAGCCATAGTTCTCCAGTGGATACCTACCTCTTCCAGTTACACATGGGACTAAAACTAGTCTCGATTAACGTAAATGGCCTAAATTCTCCCAACAAGGGGTCTAGAGTCTTTAAACATATTAATTCCCTGAATGCAGATGTGATTTGCCTGCAGGAAACCCACTTTGCAACCAACTCTTCTCCGAAACAAGTTAATGCCAGGTATAAACAGTTCTATCAAGCCACTAGTCGGACTAAGCAAAAAGGGGTACTTATAGCCTTTCATAATTCCACCCCTTTCTTGTGCCACAAGCGAATAGCTGACCCAGATGGCTGGCAGATACCTACTATTACAAGGCACTCTTCAGGACGAGGAGGTCACCTTTGTCACCTATTATGCGCCCAATGTTAAGCAACTCCCTTTTCTGGCACACATTTGCACATTATTAAAAGATCATCAGCGGGGGGTGGTATTCCTATGCAGGGACTCAAATATGACCCTCCAACCTCACCTAGATAGGTCCCTCCCTCCCAATACCCAGGTGACGAAAGACAGTGCGCTATTTGTAAAATTAATCGACAGCACGTCGTTGTCAGACGTGTGGAGGGACTTTCATCCCCACAAAAAAGATTATACCCACTACTCAGCTCCACACAATTTGTCAACCAGGATAGATCATATCTTTGTCTTGTCAATGTTCCTATCTCAGGTAGATCAAGTTAGAATTCACCCAGTTCCCTGGTCGGACCATGACTTGGTTGCAATCTCTTGCAAAATACTGAATATTAGATCTAGGTCATCTACGTGGCTTATAAATGACTCATTGCTTTCCTCCAAACCGTTGGTCGAGGAGGCCAATAGAGTAGCCTCGGAATATTTCAAAATGAATGATAAGCCGGAATCGCCGCCAACTATGGTCTGGGGGGCCTTTAAGGCAGTACTGAGAGGCCATTTTATAAGCTTAGCCTCCAGGAAAAAAAAAGACAGAGCTGCTTTGTCGAGACAACTGTAATCACAATACGAAACGGCTGCCAGAGATTTTAAGGCCCATCCAACCCAAAGAACACTACGTAATCTGGAGTCCTCTAGAACTAAGCTTAACTTGCCCCAAGTGGAGGAAGCCAAGGGCAGATATAGAAGACCAAAGCAAAAATATTTCATATCTGCGAATAAGCCAGGAACCCTCCTGGCCTCCCAATTAAAATGCCAGGACCGCCTGGCAAAGCCGATTAAGCTTAAAACTAGTGTCGGCTTAATAACTAATAATCCTAAAGCTATAGTGGAGCAATTCTCAGCTGGCCTGGCAAAAGTATATGACGCTCGGCCCCCTCCTGAGGAACACCAGATCCGGGCCTTTTTCTCTGACGTAAAGATACCTCCAATTCCCGAGGCAAGTAGTGAGCAGGCCGATGAGGACATCACAGTATAGGAGATCTTGAAAGTCATTAAATCTCTGAAGTCCAATAAGCGGCCCGGCCCTGATGGATTTTCAGCTCACTTTTTTAAAAAGCTAGCCCCTGTTGTTGCCCCCATCCTGGCCAAACTATACAACTACATAAAAAAAGGCAACCCCATGGACCCTGACATGCTCAGAGCCACCATAGTCATGATACCCAAGCCAGGAAAAGACCCCCCACAAGCTACAGCCCATCTCTCTACTGAACCTAGATTTGAAGATCCTCACAAAAGTACTGGCAAATAGGATCAATGTATTTTTGGGTGATATAATACATAAAGACCAGGTAGGCTTTGTGCCTAGAAGGCAGGCAGGGGATGGTGTGCGTAGGATTTTGCAGGTGATAGAGGATATATGAGAGAGAGGGCTGGAAGGTATGCTCCTGTCTCTTGACGTGGAGAAAGCATTCAATTCCCTATCCTGGCAACCAGGTATCCCTACAGAAATGGGGCTTTTGTCCGGGACTCCAATCCTGGGTCTCGGCCCTATATACAAACCCCAAGGCCCATGTTAAATACTTGGGACATAGCTCTACAGACTTTCAAATTAAGAGAGGCACGAGACAGGGGTGCCCATTGTCCCCACTTCTTTTCATCCTGGCTCTCGAACCATTAGCTGAAAAAATAAGAAATGACCCCTCAATTAAAGGGATTCTGTGTGGGGGTAGGGAACACAAGATATCCTTGTTCGCCAACGACATGTTACTTCTGCTTTCATCCCCACATAACAAGTCCCGAAACGTTATAAAATTACTAACTCCTTTAGCGCATTCTCAGGTCTTAAACTCAACACTTCCAAGTCCACGGCTTTGGACGTCACACTGCTGGATAGTACTAAAACCATCCTCTCACAAAACTACATGTGGTCCTGGACCCAAAAATTACCATACCTAGGTATCAAGTTGACTGCCACCAGTGATAAAATGTACAGTGCCAATTACCCAGAGGCGATAAAGTCCCTAGGGGCCTTACTGCAATCATGGACATTCTTAAGACTATCATGGATGGGTCGAATAACGGCCTTGAAAATGACATTCTTACCCAAGCTTTTATACCTCTTTCGAGCACTTCCAATTCAGGTCCCTAGGCAGGTCATTGGAAACGTTACAGCACAAAATTTTAGCCTACGCCTGGAATAAGGCCAAACCGAGAGTTGGGAAGAATGTACTGTACTGTAGGAAGGAGGCAGGCGGTCTGGCTTTTCCTTCCCTCTACAAATATTACATTGCAGCCCAGATTGCCCCGCTAGTCCTGTTGCATGCCCCAAAATATAAGCCGCTTTGGGTTGCAAACGATATAGCCAACTGTGACCCAGTGGCGCCAGCCTCACTTCTATGGCTCCCTCAAAAAAATAGACCAAAGGCCCTTCCCAACATCTTAAGATTCTCTCTGTCAGTATGGGACAAGGTCCGCCACATTTTCACATCCCCATACCTCCCGGCCTCTCCTATACTGGGTAACCCTCAATTCGTCCCGGGGGTCTCCCACCGACAGAAGTTTACCTGGTGGAAACTCAAAGGGCTTGTAACAGTTGGCAAGCTGTGTACCCCAAATGGGATGAAACCCCCCGGAGATCTCGTCCCTGGAGATGACTTCCCACCAGCTGAAACTTTTAGGCTTCTACAAGTACAACACTATGTAAAAGGGCTCTTGAAAAAATCCCCTCCTCCTTACAAACCAACAGATTTTGAACACAGGTGCATCGGAGATCAATTCGCAGGAGGCCTTATCTCCACTATATACGCTGCAGTGTTGACCCCCTCGACCCATGGAAAGCATAAATACATGGTTAAATGGGAAAAGGACTTGGGTCAGGAGCTGGATTTCGAAACCTGGCGGAGCATCTGGAGTAATATAAACGAAGCTTCCAGAAATGCCCTTATACATGAAAATGCGTTCAAAGTATTGCTTAGGTGGTATCTTACCCCGGACCGCGTACATAAGTTTTCCCCCTCCAGCTCTCCCTCTTGCTTCAGAGGTTGTCAGGATGGCGGCACGCTGCTCCACACATGGTGGGCCTGCCCAGTAGCCAAGACCACCTGGGACAAAGTATACGAACTGATCTCCAACATCCTGAGAATTTCTGTCACGGGGGATCCCTGGGAAGCCTTTCTACTGCGTAAAAAAAATCATTACTCCAAACCTGAATGGCGCTTAACCCAACATATCCTCTCTGCAGCAAAAATCACATTAGCGAGAAATTGGAAAACTCCGACCATACCCTGGCCTGAAATCTGCAACAGGATCTCCGACACTATGTGCAATGAAAAGATTAGCTAATGACCAATATGACCAATTCTGTGATATCTGGGGCCCCTGGCTGGAACATGTAGGGATCGCAGTGAACCAAACTGACCCGGTATTTCCAATATAATTACCGCTACCTTAGGCCCTGTACTTAGAGTGCTTGCAGAATCCCTGGTAACCACTTGCTTCTTGGAAAGGCTCGGTGTACTAGGACCCCCCCATCCCCCCTCTCCTTTCTTCTATCCCTGCCCCCGACCCTAATTTTAACACGCTTACCCCCCTGTAAAAGAGGAGTTTGCTCCTTTGGCATAGGCGCCCTGGACTTGTATGAAGGTCCGCATACAGTCTTCATAGCAAGGTACGATACTTAACTTTTAGCTATATGGTTGCACACTCCTTTCTGTCACATTATAATAATTAGTGGAGCCCATATAAGATTGTTAAATTTTATAATAAATGCATCGTCTTTTGCTTTGTATTGTTGTAACCCTCCATAGAGGGTCTTTATTTGTCTGCAGTTAAGTTGACGTCGATATTTGCACCTATACTTTCCAGCACGCTTACTGTTGTATATGTACTACTTAATGCTTGCAAACCCAATAAAATTTTTGTAAAAGAAAAATGTCTTTTATATACATTTTTAGGGAAACCCTGTACAACCAAAGAATTCTTTGAAGGGTTACTTCCAGAAAGATGCGCCCACTACAACAAGCTGGATACGCCTAGAAAGCTTAATGTGTGTACTTTCCGGGAATATATTGTTTGTGGGGGGTATTTCAAATGTAAAGTTGTTTTGGTTGAAAATCGCAATGTGCGCACTTTGTCTGCAGAGCTGAAATTATCAAGTAAAATTACCCATACACGCATGCTTTACTTTGGGGTGTTTGGCAACTCTTCCCTTGACAGTACCTAAGCATGCGTATCCAGATGGACAAAACGTAATGTATTGGTATTGTTTCGGTTTAATATATCAATATGACATCACTAAAGAGACTTCTACTTTAACCATATTCAACTAATTTTAATGGTACTGTATTTTAAATCTTTATCAAATATTAATATAAAGTGTATGCTTACTACATTTGTGTTAGGTAACGCTAAAAGTATAGAAAAAATATTATTGGATTTTTATTGAGAACTTAATGCAACATTCTTTATTTCACAGAAAAACTTCAGAGCTCCACATTTCTTCAGCGTCAGATGCTGATGCAGGAGAATATAAATGCACTGTTTCAAACCAGCTGGGAAATGACAGCGCTAAAGTCACCATACCCATAGTACAGAGTAAGGAAGCATATTTTATTTTTTTCCATAATGCATACTATATGTATGATAGCAAAAAAAACAATGCTATTGTATGTAATTTATCATTTACAGCGAGCATTTTTTAACCTCTTAAACTACTGTTGTACTTCACTTATTAAAAATGTTCATATGATGGAAAATGCTTTAAACCAACTACGGTTGCTGATTTGGTTGCATTACAGAAGGTTATCTCAGTTAAAAGTGGGCTTAAAATCAGCTTTGCAACCCTCTTCAGGGATAGAAATGCCCCATTTTAAAAGAGTTTATTTTAATTCTGAGATTTGGCTAAAATACTTACCCACTTCCAAGGTCCAGTGATGCAGCAAAGCTGCTGCTAAAAGTTGCTCATTTCTGATGTTGTAGAGAAGCATTTCCTGTGCTTGCTTATCTCTATTTGTGAATGCTCATTGTATATTGTCGCTCGTATGCAGAAGTGGGGGGGGAGCGCAAATGCCAATCCTTGCAGCACTTAAATTAGCAGTGGGATGTGCAAGGGGCAAGTATGTTAGCCCACCTTAGGGCTTTCATTTAAGTTTCTTGGTACTTTCCATATCAGTATGAGAGGGAGGGATTAAATCCCGCAATCGCCCTTAAAGTCTTCATTACAAGAGTGTCTTTTGGCTATATTGCACTAGGTTTTTATTTTTATTGGATTTAATTGATTTTAATAGGCATTGAGTACTGTATAAATCTGTGGTACTTGAAAACTCAGTGTGGCAGATTGTTGAGTGGTTGATTACAGCATTTTGCACAACCCATTGCAATGCAGCAAATAGATAGGAATCTTTCTGATGGAAAATAAAAGTTCAGTGTAGTGTGAATACTGCCCACTGTTTTCAGACACAACATAAATGCATTGGTTTGAATACAGCCTAACTCATTAAATGTAACAGTTTATATTTGTATGCTATTTTAACCTTTTGTACCTCACAAATTTATTGCAAACTTAAGATAATGGCCTTGATTCAATAAAGGTAGAAAAAAATTCTCATGGTAGTAAAAGATTCAATTCATGAGAAAAAAGCCTGAGAATTTCACTGTTGCTGAATCACCAGATAGGAAAACAATGAAAGTCAATGGCACTTTTTTACTCCTAAGAAAAGTAGAGAACTGTTTACTCCTTTCTACACTGTAGTAAAAGCTGCCATTGACTTTCATTGTCTTTTTATCTAGTGATTCAGTAACAGTGACATTCTCAGGCTTTTTTCTCATGAATTGAATCTTTTACTACCATGAGAATTTTTTTCTACCTTTATTGAATCGAGGCCAGTCTGTCATAATATGACCCGAGTTACAGCTGAACTGTTCTTTTCACCTAAAACATCACCTGGTATCTGTTTCTTCACTTGTCAGAAATTCCATGTGCTTGAAATTCTATCAGTGCTCTGTAGATGTCCCTGAATTGTATTTGAACATTAAGCCAAGCACTTTATTTTATAGAATGTTTACTGAAAATCTGGAATTCAGTAACGTTGCTTTTTACACATAGGGCCTTATTCATGAAGGAATAGCGCCAGGTAGTGCCTGTACAGCGGCAGGTAGCGCCAGGTGAACGTAATTACACATTTATGAAGTTGAATCTGGTGAGAGACTAGAACAACGCCATGTAGCGTTCGATTCATCATTATCCCAGCCTCAGCGTACAGCTCCGGCGTTCATCCTTGCAGAGCGCCACATCTAACCTGTCGTTACCTGGCGCTCTCCCATACATTTCTATGGACGATCCTTAAATCCCTTTCCTGATCCCATTTTTTTTTTCCCCCCAAAAAACCCACAAACCTTCTGACATGTATTCTGGGCAAGAAAATGACATTTTTGAAAACTTTTTGGATTAATAATATTTTTATGCAGAATTGTCCTTACATGTCTGGTATTAAAGTGTTCATGTTACAATGTTATAACAATGTAATTCCATATGTTTTCGCTTTGTTACTAGTGGATACATGTTCAAAAACAGACTTTAATCACACATCCTCTGGCGCTGTGGGCTACAGTTACATGCTTTTGAGCGCCGGTGATGTTTGTGGCTGTTTTTTTGATGAATGTGGTGTTAGTCAGTCGCACTGAGCTGGCGTTACAGTGCACTCCCATGCAGCGTAGTATAGCGACTCACATATCATATTCATCAATGCCGGCCAGTGACTGAGGTGCTCTGAAGCAATGATCCATGGCCGAGCACAGTGACTACTAGCGGGCGCTCTGAAATCCGCTTTACAGACGCTCATCTGTCGCTACCTGGCGCTAGTAATGAATCAGCCTGCCCGTTTCATATACACAAATCCATATATACTCCTGTCCATTGTGGTTAACATTTAGGTCCATGGGAAAGCAAAAAAATCTCTTTAGACAGTTGTAGACAATTGTGCCTGATGTAAGAAAGAAAATGTCTCTATTTCAGTCAGATCATTTGCCTAGAACTAAAGCTATTCCAAAGTTTGATTAACCTTACAAGAACCCTTTCTGCAACTTCTTCTGCCCCATGCATAAATGATGCCCCTTGTCCTTTGGAGTATCTCTGCAGTATTTATTGCAGTTCCTTTTATTAGCTTTGGATATATATATATATATATATATATATATATTTATATATTTTGCTTAAAACTCTACCGAGAGATCTTCTTGTACAATAATTTTTATTGAATAAAGTGCATATACAAGCATCTCAAAATAGGCAAAATTGGGGCAATCACATAAATACATAATTTCCAATGATGAGCATGAGCGGGGGGAAAAGGAGAATGGGGAACAGATCTCCCTTGTTAGTTAAAAGAGAGGCAATAAGCATGATGTTTATAACTTGTTTTGTCAGGGAGGGGGTCATTATCTCATCTCTGTACTTTGTTACTGTTGGCTTGAGAAGCACTGCTGCCATGGGATGGTGCTACATCTGGTAGAAAGGGTTCCTGACCCTGTGTCATACCCAATTATCAGGTAGAGATGCAAGCATGAAACGGGAAGGTGAACTAAAGATGAGAGGAAGAGCGGGAAGTAAGGCGAGGAATAGTAGTATAGCAAGAAGAGGGGGACTATTAAGAGGGCAAGGCCAGGGGGAGAGACTTATGGAAGAGAAGGCTGTGACTCACCACCGAGCCACCTTTTGCATCAATTACCGTTGGAGTCTGTATGAGCTTGCCACTGGAGATATTCTCAGTATACAGTACGTCCTACTCCAGATAGATTACTTACACTTGGGTATTACTCCGCCAGATGGCGCTGGACTGCAGAGACATCGAAAATAGGCTCCTCCCGGCCCCTCAAATACCCGGGGACCTCCCACAATCCCCAGAACTTCTCTGCAGTCTGGACTGCGAAGGATAAGAAGATGGCTCTCTATTCTCACAGGTGAGCGGGGCTATTAGCCTGCGGCCCTGTAGGACTATTCCCACCCGTTCCATTAGTAATGTGCCTCTCAGCCTTGGCTGCGCTGGTCGGGTGTTGGTAGGCAGCACCGCTGTCAGGTGCTTAGGAGCGCTGCTCCACCGCAATCCCCCACCAAAGGGTAGGTGGTATAGGCATATGGTGAGCCTCTATGGGATGCCCCTCCCGCACTATTGCCCCTTGCCCCTGTCTATCGGTGGGTCCTGTTAAATGGCCACTGTCCTCCCTCGCTCTCCTTGTAGCCCTTGGGGGAGGGAGGGGGGGTGTGTATGTGTATTGGCCTTTGTGCTTCACTGCATTATTTTATTATGCTTGGCGTCAGTCGCCGCGCTGACTTGTTTGCACTTATTAGCCTCGATTCAGAGACACATTCGTCCGGACTTCCGTAGCTGTCTGTGAAAGTTTTGGTGGGTGTTTGTCATTTTTTTTTTGCTTTTTTTCGTTCAATTTTCATTCGTACGAACGTTCGGGAATGCGCTTTCGATGAACGGAAGCAAATCGGAACATTTCTGTTAGTTCGGATCATTTTCCAAACAAAATCGGAAATTTGGGTTTCTGTCTGATTCAGAGAGCTGATTTCCGACGGATCACCACCCTATAAATCCGTTTCATTTCCGATCCACTTACGGGACCTTTGAGGGCTCGGATTGCTATTGTTGAACATGTTTTGCGGCTATGTGGAGGAGTGTGCGCGCCTTTAGCACCAAGGCATTGCATGTATCAGCATGGCCGAGGCCATAAATTGTATAGCAATGCATACCTGAATCAATACATTTCATGTATGCCTTATAGATGTATTTTAATGCTGACCTTAATTAGTCCTTAGCATGTAAACATTTATTTTCCCACACATCCATATAATTGCTATATTTTTTTAGACTTATGTCCTTTGTGAATTATATTTGGATTGTTGAACTTGAATCTTAATTTGTTGTAGGAGTTATTGTTTTAGTTGGTTACCTTTGCTTTGTGTAATTGTTTTATATTTGGTTGCAGGAACTGCAAGATGTGCCACTCGGCCTTACTCCTATTGCCCGTTCTTTGCCTGCAGAATGCGGGCCAGGGGTTCTCTAATCGGGCACTATGCAAAACCCGGCCCGTGGTGGCGAGGGCCCTCTGGCTTTTTAAGTCCAGATTTAGGTGTTTGGACCATACAGGAGGGGGGGGGGCACTGCAGTATGACCCCAACAAGGTCATACCAATATTTTAATTTACCTTTTTTTAACATAGACCACACGTGCCAGAGTGGCACAACTGAGTGTCAGGGTCCTTCAGTTGGTGGGCGAGATGCAGGAGCTGCTCAACTCATTGGGGACCACAGATGAAGAATAATGTTCAGTGGCCTGCCATTGCTATGTATTTTGTTTTTTTATAGTTGTAAACATTTGAAATTTTTAAAATTTTTTAACATTTTATATTTTATGATGGAATAAAAAAAAATGTTACATTGTCATTTCATTTACAAAATACATTAACACAAAACTAATGGGCCCAGAAATATTTAAAGATGAATATTCACATGACCGAGAAGTGATTTGGGTAAGTTTTAGGGGGCTAAAATGGAAGAAGAACCTAACCGAGAAGTGGTTTGGGTGAGCTTTAAGGGTCCAAAAGGGAAGATGGAGGATAGTGCTAAGTGGTTTGGGTGAGCTTTAAGGGTCCAAAAGGGAAGATGGAGGATAGTGCTAAGTGATTTAGCTAAACATTGTAGTAGAAGTGAGGGTGGCAAATATGTAGGCGAGCACTTTAATGAGTTAAGTTTGTAGTGCGCAGGCGCAAGATCGTAAGGATTTCCGTCTGGACGATTATTTATTGAAAAAGGGAAACAGAAACTAACGGGAAACGTAAAGAATTTGTTAGAGGATACGATGGGAAAAGGGCAAAGATGAAAGTCTACATTGTAACATGTGAAAATGAAACGGAAAAGTCTGGATGGAAAATTACATTCTCGTATTCGTAATCTGCCGTACGAACGGACGGAAACTTTACAGAAGGTTTTCAATGCATGCATAGAATCGCTCGTACGCTCATACGAGAACAGAAACATAAAAAAAAAAAAAACGGATCAGAACTAAAACGGAAGTTTTTTTTTGTCTCTCTGAATCGAGCCTATTGTGTCTTAAAATTGCTGCCACGCGCGCTTCCACTGTGTTCCGCGCTTGGCGGCGGCGTTACCTCAGGCGCTGGTGCGCCGTCATTGGCTGCTTGTCACGTGTATGGCTTCGCGCTCTTCAGGGGGCGGGGCCCGCTTTTGGCGCGTTCCGCGTCACTGTCCCTGCCGCCCGCCCCTCGAGGTATACCCGACACCATTTTTTTCTTGGTTCCGGCTGCTGCGTGACGGGCTTCTACCTACCGCGGTCCGTGAGTGCCCTCACTTCCCTAGCGGGTTATTGGGGCATCCCGGGTTGCTTTTATAGCGTCAATTCCTATTGGCCTATTGTGCCACTATAATCACAATATGGAGGCGTCTCAGGATAATGTGCTCGGGGTTCCTTCGGGACAAGCCCGGCTGTGTGTAGCTTGTGGGGTGTCCCCTATTAGCGCTGACAATGCGCGGGTCTGTGTACCTTGTGCCCAGCAGGTGCTTGTGCTGCAATCTGGCCTTCCAGTGGCTGGGCCTGCGCCTCGTTTCACTTCACCTACTCCCCCAAGCTTAAATCTCACTCCCACTGAGTTGCATACAAGTGGGTATTCTCAGCCTGATGTGTCTTCTAGACTGGCTAGTGTTGAGAAGTTGATTGCTAATACCTTGGCGCGTAAGGCCTCTGCAAAAAAGCGGCACTTAACGCCTGATGTCACTCTTTTCCCTATGGAACTGTCTGGCTATACCCCTTTGGAGGAAGGGAAGCTATTCTTTGACTCAGGGTCATCTGATGAGAGGCCCAGGGGTCATGACGATTCTGGCTCTGACCCCTGGGCCCCAGATGATACTGATAGACTGTTGGCTCATATTTTTGAGGTTCTGTCTATTTCTCCCCCTGTTGCAGCTCCCGGGCAACAGGGGGAACTTTTTCATACTGCTTGGAATTTCCTGAGCAAGCCCATTTTAATAACCTTGTGCTCAAGGAATGGGAGCGCCCCAGCAGGCTTCCCGGTGTACCTAAGAGTTGGGATAGGAAGTATCCCTTTCCTGCTGATGTGGTGAAGTGTTGGCCATCCCCTCCTGAGGTGGATGCCCCGGTCCTAGGGTTATCTAACACCTCTGTCATGCACTCCCCTGACTCTACTACTCTGCGGGATGCTGAGGACCGGCGCATTGATCAGCTGGCGTCCCATGCCTTTGCTTGTGTGGGGACGGCGCTGCGCCCGGTCTGTGCTTCTGCCATTACGGCTGTGGCTATTAGGACCCTGCTCAGAAGTGTCCTTGATGGTGCCCCTGATGATGTGTCTAGGGAGGAGTTTAATGCACATCTAATTGTGATGTTTTTGTGACCTATGTCCTCTCTGCCTTGGATGACACCATTAGAATGTGTGGCAGAACCTCTGCCCTTGTGGTGGCAATACGCCGCTCGGTTTGGCTGCGCCAGTGGGCTGCTGACAACGCTGCCAAGAAAGCCCTCACTGGTTTTCCCTTCAAAGGACTACGCCTGTTTGGGGACCGCCTGGACCTGTTTGCTAAGGGAGGCAGGTTACCCCAGCACATGCGGCAGTCTCGGCCCTTTCGGGGTCAGGGCTCCTTTTCCTCCCCTTATCGTGGTGCTAGACAAGGGAGGGAGGTTTCCTTTACTGGGGCCCGAGGAGACTTCTGGGGTAGGGGCAGAGGACGTGGACGTCCTGGCTCCTCCTGGGGCTCCAAGCTTAAGTCCTCTCCCAAGCCCCCTCAGGCATGATGGGGCACCCTCACCCATCCGGGTGGGGGGACGGCTTCAGCACTTTGCTCACGTCTGGAGGCTTCATGTCTCAGACCGGTGGATTCAGGAGGTAGTGTCCTCCGGTTACAAGATAGAGTTTGCTGTCTGCCCTCCCCCAAGGTTCATCAGATCCCGGATTCCCTGTGTCAGCTCAGGATCTAGTGCAGGCGGTGCAAAGCCTTCTGGAGCTGGGGGTCATCTGCAAGGTCCCTTTAAGAGAAAGGGGCAAGGGCTTCTATTCCAACCTCTTCACAGTGCCCAAAAAAGATGGGTCAGTCAGGCCCATCCTAGACTTGAAGATCCTCAACAAATTTGTCAGGTGCAGACGCTTTCACATTGAAACTCTGCGCACTGCCATCAGTTCCCTGCGCCCAGGGGATTTCATGACGTCTGTGGACATCAAAGATGCTTACCTTTATATTCCTGTGTTTCCAGGTCATCAAAGGTTCCCCAGGTTCCCTCTGGAGGATCAACACTACCAATTTGTGGCATTGCCTTTTGGTCTCACTTCAGCTCCCAGGGTGTTCACCAAGGTGCTGGCAAGAGTGATGTCTCTGCTCAGGTTTCAGGGCATCCGCGTGCTGCCCTACCTGGACGACATTCTCATCACTTTCCAGTCTCTACATCAGGCAGAGTTGGATACTCAGCTGGTAGTGTCCACCCTGGAGTCATTTGGCTGGGTGATCAACCACCCCAAGTCTTCTCTGTCTCCCTCCTTGGTGACTTCATTCCTGGGAATGAATCTGGATACAGTTCAGGCAAGGATTTTTCTTCCTCAGCAGAAGGTGGACAGTATGATTGTGCAGGTCCAGTTCCTGCTATCTTGTCATCATCCCTCCATCAGGCAGGGAATGCAGCTGGTGGGCCTGATGGTGGTGTGCTTCGAGGCAGTCCCTTATGCTCAGTTCCACTTGAGGCCTCTGCAACTCCACCTCTTGTCAGTATGGGACAAGGACCCTGCGTCCCTGGACCGGGTCTTTGCGCTTTCCCCCCTGGTCAGGCGGTCCCTCTCGTGGTGGCTGGACCCCAGGAAGCTGTTGGGGGGCAGATCCTTTCTGACCCCCTCCTGGGAGACGTCACCACAGATGCTAGTCTGTCAGGTTGGGGGGGTTTCTGGAAGTCCCTGCAGTTCCAGGGGAGGTGGGGCCCTCAGGAGGCCCACACACCTATCAACGTCTTGGAGCTGCGGGCGATCAGGTTGGTTCTGGCTCAGTTGACTCATCACCTTCGGGGCCTGCCTGTTCAGGTGCGCTCGGACAACCAGACGGCAGTTGCCTACATCAATCATCAGGGAGGGACCCGGAGCAGAGGGCCCTCCAGGAAGTGTCTCTGATCCTGACCTGGGCGGAGGCCAATGTTCCCTGCATATCAGCTGTGTACATCCCGGGGGTGGAAAATCTGCTGGCAGACTCTCTGAGCAGGGGGACCTCTCGCCAGGGAGAATGGTCACTCTGCAACAGGGTGTTTCAATCTCTGTGTCACCATTGGAGCCAACCAGATGTGGACCTGTTTGCGTCCCGTCACAATCACAAGCTCCCGGCCTTTGTCTCCCTGTCCCAGGATCCTCTGGCCTTGGCCACGGATGCCCTAGCAATGTCATGGCAGGACTTTCAGCCCCTTTATGTCTTTCCTCCATTCCCCCTGCTGGGCAGGGTTCTGCGCAAGATTGCTCTGGAGGGGGTGCCAGCGATTCTGGTGGCCACCAGGTGGCCAAGAAGATTGTGGTTCGCAGACGTGGTACAGCTGGCAGCAGATCAGTACGTTCTGCCCAGGGTGCCAGACCTGCTCAGTCAGGGTCCCTTACGCCATCCCAATTTACAAACTCAAGCTTTGAAGGCCTGGCTGCTGAAACCTCCATCTTGACGGAGAAGGGGCTGTCTACCTCGGTTGTTGATACCATGATAAAGGCTAGGAAGAAGTCTTCTTCTTCATTTATTACAGGGTTTGGCGTGCCTACATTGACTGGTGTGTGTCTAAGTCTCTTCCCTGTCGTGTGTTCTCTATTCCCAGGATCCTGGAGTTCCTGCAGCATGGGTTGGAGATGGGGCTCCAGCTCAGTACTCTGAAGGGTCAGGTTTCTGCCCTGGCTGTTTTCTTCCAGAAGTCCTTTGCTCAGCATTCTCTGATCAGGACTTTTTTCCAGGGGGTTACTCATGTGCGTCCCCCACGTAAGCCTATGTTGCCTGTTTGGGATTTGAACTTGGTCTTGGTCTGGTGTTCCCTTTGAACCTGTGCAGGATGCTGCCCTGACCATTCTTACTCTCAAAGTTGTCTTTTTGGTGGCTATCACCTCTGTTAGGCATGTGTCTGAGTTGGCGGCGCTCTCCATCCAGCCCTCCTACTATGAGAGACACCAGGACAAGGTGGTGTTCCGCTTCAAGCCAGACTTTCTGCCTAAGGTTGTGTCTGCCTTTCATTTGAATCAGGACATTGTTTTTCCGTCATTGTGCCCTAATTCTAGTAATGCTAAGGAGAGGGTCTTGCATTCTTTGGATGTGGTTAGGTCTCTGAAGTACTATTTGGTGGCTACTGCACCTTTCAGGAAAACTGATGCTCTTTTTGTGGTCCCTTCTGGTCCTAGGAAGGGTTTGGCTTCTGCCAAGTCTACTATCAGCAAATGGATCCGTCAGGCTGTGATTCAGGCCTATTCTTCTAAGGGGAAGAATCCTCCCTTCCACCTTACTGCTCATTCTACTCGTGCTATTGGGGCCTCTTGGGCTTTTCAGCACCAGGCTTCTGTTGAGCAAGTTTGCAAGGCCGCTACTTGGTCTTCTGTTCATACTTTTTCTAAGTTTTACAAGGTTGATGTTAGGGCCTCAGCTGATGTTGCTTTTGGCCGTAAGGTTCTGCAGGCGGCAGTGGTATGACCTGTCTGCTGTTACCTTTGGGGATCCCACCCTACGTCATGGACACTGCTATTGGATGTCCCAAGTGTAAGTAATCTATCAGGAGCAGGACGTACTGTATACTCATAATACTCATAATACCAATTCTACAGGTGAGTAATCACAGAATTGTATTTTTGCCTATTCCTCAAGGAAAAACCGCTCCAGCTCTTGCAAGTTAGATGGTCTCTGCTGGTGACCAGCAATCTCCAAGTCTGACCACAGATTATCAATTAGAATAAGGTCTAGAATTTGACTAGGCCATTCCAATACACTTATACACCACACTGCAATACTAGTGTTGTTTTAGCAGAATGCCTTTTGGCAGAATTAAAACAAGCCTTCCTATATTTGCCTGTAAGTAAAGGTTTTTTTCTTGACACTTTTCCGTAAAGCCCTACTCTATGGAGTGCACGGCTACTCTATGGTCAGATACTCCAATGTCTTTTGGACTCCAGGGCCCGGCATGTGGGGTGATTGGTCCACTTTAATGCCCCCTTGGTCAGTCGTAGAGTTTTGGTGGGTGGCCCTTTCCTGGCAGGTTTGTTGTGGTACCATTTTCTTTCCATTTGAACATGGTGGATTTGATGGTGCTACAAGAGGATCATCAGAGATTTGATTATTTTTTTGTAACCTAACCCTGACTTACTTATCTACAACTGTGTCCCTGACTTGTTTGCAGAGCATCTTGGTCCTCATGGTGGTGTTTAATTAGTGGTGCCCCTATCTTAACGATTTTGCAGCATTTGCAGCCTTTTATAAAAGGTGTGTTTAAACCAAAAAAACATGTGACTCTTAGATTGAACACAAGGGGACTTCATTTCACTAAGCATGAGACTTCCAGAACTTTTTAGGGGGTTTTCATAGCAAAGAGGTATACACGTGCCAATTTTTTTTTGTTTTATTTAATTCCAATTTTTTTAAGTATATACTGTATATTTTTCTTTTTTTTACTTCTCCATTAGACTATTTTTGCAGATGCATCCAACAAAGTCCGGATAAAAAAACACCTTTTAATACAGGTTGTAATGTAAAAAAATAAGTAAACAGCCAAGGGGGTGAATACTTCAGCAAACCACTGTATACTATTAGTATTGGTCTAGATAGGTCTGATTAGTATAATTATTAGATGATGTGTAAGCAATATGAGTCTTTATAATGGAACATTATTTTGCTAATGAGGGCATTTGCATTGATCATATGCATGGAACTGAAAACGCTTTATCTTTTACGAAGACTTTACTGATGGCAACACCCTCAGGCACATGGCTGCTTCCACTGGCAATTAGAAACAAAAAGATTATTGATCTGAATTCTCTAAGTCAGTGTGAGAAAATATTTCGTTTCATGATTCAATGAAGGAGAGAACAAATCTCCAGTAAGTGAAAGCCTTCCTGCAATCATTAGTAAGAGCTGCCGAGGTCAACAATAAGCACCTAGCAGATGACAGGGACAGGAAGTCGTTTTTCTTTTATTCACAGACAGTGGATGAACCAGACAGCCCAAGGCCCCAGATTGTTTTTACACAGCAGATATGCCCCTGCTTAGCTTATTTCATTAATATAGAACATGTTTTAAACTCAAAATGTTAAATTAGACAACCTTACTACCCACCAGCCAGTCACATAACTGTAAAAAATCTTCCAGCATCTAAATTGTGTGTTCAAGGTGTTCCATGGCATTGTTTCTGTGTCACTGGCAGCCATGACAGCCATTTGCAACAAGGTGAATAAATCATACCCTTTGTGCTGTTGGCTCTTTCCTTTGTACTAATTTTGGTTTTTCTATCAAATCTTTTTTTTAAAGTTGAACAAAACCTGTGATTTTCATCCCAAATTTAAGTCCATACCCCTGTGACTTCCTGATTTGAGATGTCTCGCTGCATGACACCACGATGATCGGCTGTAATACATACGCTGCCGGCATTCCCACGGTGCAGGCATGGTTCTGCTCCAATCAGCCTCTTTGGCCGCCCATATTAATGTACACCTATGTTAATGTGTCAGGGTTTTTCATCTTAGTCTGTAACTTTAATTCAGTTGCAACTAGCAAGTTACACCAACAGATTACATTACATATGCATGGCAAACGGTTTTGATTGGACAAGAGCCCTCACATGCACCATAGGAATGGGGAAAGGTGCGTTTTTCTGGGCGATCTGAGGGATTTCACACAGAGGGGCATAGTCAAAATCCCAGGTTTTGCTCCGTTTTAAATCAATACAATAGCCTTTTTTTTAGAAAATGGTTGTTGGACACCAATGTGACACTCACAGGAGATGTGGGCATCAAAATTGTTTAGGTGATTGAAACTGTGTTTGTGGGGGGGGGTATGCATGGACGCCCGTTCCAATGCCCTTCTCCCTGCCCATACAAACAAGCGAACACACGTCCAATCAGCGCTTTATGCCATACATAAGCTGCTCATTTAAACTTGACTCTGGCATAGGTGCACCGGCGGTTGCATACCCGGCTCCCTTGTGTAGTACACACTCCCATGTGCGCAGCCTATCTGAATGGATGGGTGCAGGGAGAGCGCACTGCTGCAGAGGAGCCGAGGATGTGCCAGCCGCATTGCAGGACCCATCAGGATCAGGTAAGGTCACGGGGGTTTCACACAGAGGGGCATCTGGTGTGGCCGTCCTAGAATCTTTTAATCCTGCAGGGGGTGATTGGTCCACTTTAAGCATATATAACATGTTTTTATTTACCATTTTATATAAAGTGGATATTATAATGCAGCTTAGAAAGCTGTTTGTTTTGTACAAATGATATTGCCATCAAGAAAGATGAGTAATGTATTCTGCACAAAGCTCCTTGGATCTGATGATGCTGAGTAACCAGAGACATGCCAAACTGCAGCATCATCAACAATGTGACCTTGACAGGACAGAAGCATTTCTGAAAACCAGTCAGAAAAATGATAAGGCTTCTAATGCATTGCAATCAATTGTCACCTCAGGCAGCTTCTAGTAAAGCACAGGAAGCCTCACAACTGTAATGTAGCAAACTGTGCTTATATCACTATTAAGTCATTGTTTGTCTGAACAGAAACACTGGCCATTTATCTTTCAAATATTAGTGAAGCAGTGGGATAACCCACTTTGACCTCACTAGTCAGGATAGCAACCTTCTCAACCAATTATCACATCAAAGGAGGTTTTACTGTAGAAATTGTGTGTATACAAAGTTATTGCACATGTATCCATATAATACATTATGTAGATATTCAATCTTTGGCTGGTTTAGTTAGGCTTTAGTGTATTCTTTCCTGTCACATTCCTCCAATGTGTTTCACTCAACTGGCTTCCTCAGGTAGGACTACATTCCAGCTTTCTCCATTTTCTTAGAATTCAGACGCTTTTAAGGATTATACTGTTCATCATATTCTTCACAATTGATATCTTTGTATACACTAGAGTTTCTTTGTAGACCGCTCTTATTCCTCACACTGCAGTCAGAGCGGGAGCCCAGCAGGAAAACACATGGTGGAGGGAATGTTGGATTAAACAAAGAAAAGATCATAGCAAGAACAACTGTTAAACAGAAAGAAGCTTTACCCTTTGTCTTCATAAAACTCTGTTATTTGTTCTTTCCATTTGAAATTACTTTGTGGTGGTTAATCCAGTAAAATGTCCTTCTATCCTCCATAAAAAAAAGGTGCAGCAGATCCCAGTAACAGGATATCTAGGTCTGCAGGGTGCTGTTCATCAGAGTGGTGCTGAAAGGAGCTCTTGCTAAACAATGGAAAGACTTTACTATGGCTGCCTTTAATTGATGACCACTTGGGGCAGATGGAGTCACCTACAGATTAGTGGCTGCTTCTCTTCCTGCTAGTATATACATTATACATAGAGACTAGGAATAATATGCAAACTGATACTTGGCAATGACAACCACTGAAAGACATATGCTTCCTCTTTTATTTCATGAACAGAAAGACATGGCAGCTTAAATGTTCTAAAACAGGAGTATAATTAGCACATTTGTGTTATTGTTTGCGTGCAGCCTTGTCTATTTTTCAGCACTGTTCTCTCTAATCGCTGTTTACTAGGAAGGAATAGAGCAACACAGCATTTGTTACAGTACATTTATTTAGCAGGTTAAGTGCCTTGTGCAGCTTTGTATTCACAATTTTTGCCAATCTCTTTGCATTATAAACATGGCTGCCTGATAACTGATTTAGCCTTTTCATGGAAGCTGGCGTTTGGTTGTTGATAAGGCAAAACCAGATGGTCCAGTCCCCCCCCCCCCCCCCCCCAAAGGTGAGAGAGAAAGCTGGTTGGGCTTCTAGTTGTGTGATTTTTGGTACTGATTGGCTAACAATACACATTTACACCAAATTTGGAACAGGGGGATCAACATTGGGTTTGACCTCCTCTGATCCAACTGCCTCACAGACCTAGTATTACAAGCCTGACGTTAAGCAAAATGGCCCCTATCTTCAATGCCCATATGCTTTGTTATTGCGTCAAGTGTAAAAGCTGATTTCCTCTTGTTCTTTTCTATTTTCACACAATGTAGAAAAAGTTGTTGGCAAGGGTTTTTCCCATGAGTTCTGTCATGCAGAAACCTGGTACATAAAGTGTATAGTGGATTGAGAGGTCAAAATACTGCCTTTTCTATATCATATTTAGAACAGTGCCTTTATTCTGGGAAAAATGCATGTAATTATTTAGAAGGGCGCCTTTGCTTTTTTTAGCATAAACTTAGATTTAAGTTTTTGTGTAGGTTGTCCTGATCTGTATTGACTCTCTATTTGCAGGCCACAATGCCACAGACCAATCCCAAATACAGTGAAATCACATATTATTAACTACCCACCCCCAAATGGCCATTGCACCAAACACCCACAACTCCTGCAGACAAAGTGTACACACATACACACAGCCTCTTGCAGCCCACCCTCCCTCACACACACTCATATTTATAATAATACTTATATTATTATCACACAAACCTAATAAAACATTTCACTTTTATGCCCATCCACCAAACCACTCTATTACACATTAATATGTAACATTCACATGCAACACATTCATACGTGTGATAAGTAAATGGCTACCCTGCAGCACTTGTGAGGCCTTAATTGTGAGTCATTAATGGGTTTGGTAAATCAAACAAACCTTGGGGACCAACGCAAGGCATTGAAGTATAACTTTCTGTCCCATTCTTCATTTAGTCTGTATTTCCTACTAGCATGCATCCTGCACATACAGCGGCCCTACAGAGGAAGTGGCTATATTGATTATTGTGCATGATGTCAGTACTATAAGCTAATTCTGATATATTCTAGTCTGGTGAAAGCTACAAATCTTTCAGATAAAATTGAGTAGTATTGGGCTCCTTTGGAGTATTGGGCTCCTAAAGGTTATTTTCTCAGAGACAGTGCATTGGTGTATTAAAGTGATACAAAAAGCAATCAATGATTATTTTTATTATATGTTCACTCTTCTTTAAATTACATCCAGTTCTCTTATAACATTATGTGTATTTATAGTTATTTATACAGCCCATATTGCTCATATAGAATGATCAGCATTTATGATATTTAGGAAAAAATGTCAGATTATTTAGGATAGTAATGACTTGCACATTTCTTGCTGACTTAACTGCATTGTGCTGGCAAATCCTGCAGATGAGAGTCCCTCTTTTGTCGTTTTTTAATAACTGTTATTACTATGCTATTTTTTGGCAGAATTCTGCTGTCTTCCATCTCTTAATGCACTGGCAGGTTTCCTGCTGCCAATAGCTAGATCTCGCCACTGCAGTAGTAAGTAAGATAGCCTCTGCAGCTACTTAAATTATGCATCCCACTTCCTGTAAGTACATGAGCTTGCAGACTGATTAGATATTTTTATTGGAGGATATATGTATGATCCATATATAATGTGATATAATAAAGCTACAGTAGCCATTTTTGTACAAATGACAGTTTCTAGTGTCTGCTTTTAGTTGCTGAAATTCTAAAACTCAAAATTGTGTGCACTTTTTTTATTAGACTACCGCATCCTCTGCTTCCCTCTAGCAGTCATTGGTGGATGGCCGGTGTGGGCACACTCCCTGTTAGAGGAGGAGGATGCGGCTGTCAGAGCTGCTGCTCTTAGACGCGCCGTGGGACCGGGAAGAGGTAAGTTGGCTGCGGTGTCCTGGGGGGTTTCACACAGCAGGGCACTCCCAATCAGGGTGCCCCCGGGGAAGGGACCAAAACCCAGGATGGTTAAAACAATTGACTATCCTGGGTTTTGGTCCACTTTAAAGACAAAAAAGCAAACAAACAAAAAACTCCCCTTTTGTCCTCCGCAGCTGTTCCTTCCTGCTCTGTATGTATAAAATGTACAAAATTCATTGATGAAGTCCTGAGGCATTTATATGAAACATACCTGCACCTCCGCGTCAGTTCTAGTCAGTTCTAGTCACTTGAGCATGCCTACTTCATTCACTGCAATGAAGAGGACAGGCTAAGGCCCTGCACACCCTCTCCTGTGCAGTGAGCTGAGGGGCATGCTCCAGGCACCGTGACTGTTGCTGGTGAATGGTGGGGTGGGTTTGCATGCCTTGAGACCCAGTAAGTTTTATACAACCAGAGTAGTGGACAAAAGGCAGGGAGTCTGTTCTGCTCCCAGTGCCTGTGTGGCCCCGGCCTCTCAGCCAAACGCAGCCTGGGGGCACATATACTCATAACAATGCTGTATGTGTAACCCATCATTATTTCACATTAGGCACAAATTAAAATATAAGAAAAGCACCAGGAAGCCATCAATAGGGTTTTATTTACTAATAATATGAAATATAGTTAATAAGGAACAAGGTCAATTACAGTTAGTGAATAGACTGCAGAGAGATGGATAGCATGAAGTGTCTGTATAACACAGTTAACAGGAGAAAAATGTGGCCTTGTCATCTTGCTCCTCAGCTGGTATCATGCCTCGAGACCAGAGTCCCTCAACCTTTTTTAATCATATTAAGTACCAAATGGGTGGTCTGTATGGGCTGTCAGTCACTTAAAACTATTGTAAAACCACACATAACATTTACAGTACTTGCAGACAAAAAATGCATCTAAATATTGTTAAGCACGACTGTTTTGCATTTATTGAGCACTTTAGATGTGGGCAAAGTTTAGATGGCAACAGCTTCAGGTAAAGATTAATCTGCAGTCTTGCCACATAGCACTGTAGAGATGTTTGTGTCCCACCAGTGGCACACATACCGCTGGTAGGAAAACTGCTCTAGACTATTCAGCAGGTCATTTATCTTTTCTAAATGTACTAAAGCTTACAGGTTAGCAAGTTGTAGAAGCCCTGTATTGCTGGACCAGTTTATAGATACAGTTTGCAGATAAGATCAGATGCTGCCAAAAGTAATGTGTAGGTAAGGCCCCTGAACTACAAATCACATGCATCCATAAATTACAGATTATTTCTCCAGTAAATCACCCATATATTTTTTATTAATGACTGTGCTGACATTGAAGGATCTTTTCCCGTGTCTCTGCATGCAAAAACTGTGGGTGTTTCCTGTTTCCTAGCTGCTGTCGATTCCCTGATATTCTAATCCTTGTGGGCCCCCCTCTAACAAGTGACCTGCTTGGGAGGAGTGTTGATGACCTTGAGCCTTATTTATGAAGCGTCAATGCCACACATTGTCAGTTTCTTTTGCCTCACCGTCACTCAGCTTGCAATTTAAGAAACCAAAAACAGAGTGCAGTCAGGTCCAACAGGTGCTGACACAGGCTGGCCAATGCGAATGCAACAATCAAAGCAAATTAGTTAGCATTGCGACTTCTAGCGCCATTGTAGTCAAGATTGCAGAGCCAGAAAAAACAAGTGGTAGGTATGTGCCTTAGGATTTAAATAAATAGGTTATCAGCTACCTCTGCAATCTTAAAGTGGACCAACACCCAGGATTTTGACTATCCTGGGTCTTGGTCCACTTCGGTGGGGCACCCCCGATCAGGCCCCGCTGTGTAAAACCCCCCGAACCCCCCGAAAAACTCACCTCTCCCAGCGCCGACGGACAAGCCGCGGACAAGCGGCTCCTCTGCCGCCGCCTCCCGCGCGTCACTCTTGACGCGCCCGCGCCGGCCATTCACAGACGGCCGGCGCGCGCACGTCTAGAGGGCACGTCTAGCCGAAGATAAGGTAAGGAGTTTGGGGTGTTTGGGGGGGGGGGGGGGGTTTCACCCCGCGGGACATCCCGATCTCGGATGTCCCGTGGGGAGGGAGGTGATCGGCCCGGGAATCTTATAGATTCCCGGGCTGATCACCCGTGGGTGTTGGTCCACTTTAACAACACTCAGGTGAGTGGGATTTAAAGGTTTTAGTAAAGACTGATTGCTTTAATAAATCACTCTGTTGCTGTACTTACGGTAAACGTGCTTGTCACTCCAGGAAAAAAAAAAAGAAAACAAAACTGCTTCTAACCCTGTCAAGTATTACAGTTTATACTTTGAATAACACATTTGCAAGAATATGTTCCCAAATGCCTCCTTATGGCATCATTTAGTCCAGGCTCTGCTAGTAAAGATACCATCACCCAAGAAACACAAAGTAAACATGCTGCCTAGAGCAAAAATAGCTTATAAAATATTATGCAATACCGTAAAGGTATTTCTGTTTTACATTTCTGTTGTTCATTTAAGAACTTTAAAAATACCTAGCTTTTTTTGTCCTAAGACACTAGTCTAGCCATGAAACTTCAGAGTGAATATATTAACATATGTAAGTACCTTGGGACTAACATTAAATTGACTGGTAATTACAGGGCCAGGGGGGCAAATGATTTCAGGGCACCCCATACTTACCACATGACACATGGTTAATTGTGGGCCCAGGCACTAATGAATAAGGCACACTAAATTGATGCCAAAATACAAAAGCTTTATTAGACTATTGCACATATGCCCAGACCCTAGGGTTTGAGTATATGTGCAATAGTCTAATAAAGCTTTTGTATTTTGGCATCAATTTAGTGTGCCTTATTCATTAGTGCCTGGGCCCACAATTAACCATGTGTCACGTGGTGATGTCTTTTGTGCTCTGAATTCTGGTTAGTGGGACGCCATTGAGGACGATATCGGCAGTGCACCTGATTTTCACTGTAGGGATCTCCCTGATTTTTTAATTGTTTTTGTGCACCCCATACTTACTACTACCCTGTCACATGGCCCCATCTGACAGGATCCCCACATATCAGGCACCCTATAAACATTTTTTTTTTAATGACTGTTGAATCGCTTTAATGGCTCACATGATGTGTTAGTCTTAACCGCAATAATAGCAGCTTTAGCTGTTATTCATGTGCTAACAAGATGAATCAGCTGCACAGTAGCTGCTGTCTGTCTCCAAGCACTGCAGATCAAGAACTGGCCTTAGTATGCCTCCCTACATTCAATGCTACATCATTGGCATATGTCACAACATATGAAAAATGAAAAATATATGTCACAACACCCACATGGCCAGTCCCTCCTAATTTCTAGAAAAGGGAGTTTCAACTATGGTTGGACATTTGGCCTATTGTCAGAAAGCTGTATGCTGTATACAATGTCAATAAAGTTTTTTTAGAGTTTTTAGAGATGCCAGAGTTGCATGTAGCATTGAGTTGCTATGTATATGTATATACATTAAGTTGTATTTGTGTATATGTATATACCTTTTTATTGTGTGTATGTGTATTGCCAAAACCTATATATTTTTATGTTGGACATGTTTCAAATGCTATATGATTTTGATTCTAAATACTTTAAGTTGATCACATCTCTCTGAGAAGAATCATGTGTGGGTATTCCCATTACAGCTGTTTGAAATTCGTGATTGTCACTTTTTCCTTTAATTCCAGCTTGATTATTGAAGAGATGTTCTACCTAGAGGTGGTGATAGCAACAGTGTTTATTTCAGTAATGTGTAAAAAAGGATGTGAAATTTGTGTGGGTGTGTGAATCACTCTGTGGTAATTGGTGGCATTCCCTTTTCATGGCTTTATATGATATGTAACATGCATTCAGATAGGATCCTGTGCATCTGTAAATTGGACACCCCAGTGTGCCTTTTAACCCCTTGACTGATGTATGCAGCTATAAAGAGCTAAAATGACACTTGATCACTATCAATACCAGGAAAGAGAATACACTCAGTGACAAAGAAAAAGTCATAGCCAATTGATTCTGAAAAATAAAAAGTCAAAGCCAACTGATTCTAGGGTTTCACACACTGTTGGCAGTCTTGCAAGTTTGTTTTATGTAGCCCATGACGTGCCAGATTACTTTCCATCCATAAGGATAACTAGTAGTTATCCACTTGGGCCACTGGCAACAACAGCATTGGCCAAACCATAGCACAGTCACAGAGAGGGTAACTGGGATATCAGGCATGATGTAGCAAACAAGAGGCTGGCAATTTTAAATAATGATCCTTCAAATATTTTTTGGTGTGTGTGCTTTGCAGTTTCACCAACCCCTAAACTGTAGCTCAACATACACCACATATGCACCTGATCTGAACCACACTACCATCTGTACTACATGTGACCTGCAGCCCCTTTTTATTTGATCAACAACCCTATTATCTGGGCCATAGCTAACCCAAAATTTGATGCAGCTCTTGACTGTGTTGCTAGACTGACTGATGGCCCCCTCATCTTTAGCACAGCCTTACCCAAAATCCCTTTCATCCGTAGTGCAGTCTGACCTAGAACCCCTTTTATCTATGTCTAAGCCTAACAGACAGTTTATCTAACCTGTACTGCAGGTTGACCGGTAGCCTCTATCCCCCTGCTGCCAAACTGAAAACGTAGTCAAACCTCCAGCTCTTCATTCCTATGCATCCAGATCTGCAAATGTGTTCATGTTGGAGAATTTCATTGTGTGCTAGCAACATAAGTGGGCCTTTTACTCTATAAAGTACTATACCTAAAATCATTCCCGCCACGTTCTTTGTGAAATCTATATGTATCAAAAACCTGGGCAAAAGCCCTACCAAAAAACTGCTTTAACCTTGGATGCTTAAAGAGAGACTAATGCCTTCATGTTACAAACCACTCTGAATACTACTGTCATGATTTAAAATATGCTGCTTTGGTTTCACAAGTAAAACAAGCCACCACATCCCGATCGCTATGTACTTTAAATAGACCCTAAAGTCAAGTCATCACTTCCTCATTCAAATGTTTAATGGTAGACAGTCTGGTGACCACCAACAACCATCTAGGTTTGATATTCAACCCCCTCTGATAGAAATCCTGATGGTTTCCAGCAGTCACCTGATTGGAAGCTGTATAACGAGTTGGCTGATTTTAGTGCTGCCCTGAAGCCAGAACGATATTACTGAACCCATTAAATTGCTGAACTCGGGTTCAAATAATCTGAACAGGGGAGTTCAGTGCGGGGTTCTAAGTTGTAAATCACAGGAATATTTAAAATAATCATCGCTAAAGAGCAATTAAACTTTGGGACATTTATCCAAAAATATCACTTTGAACAAAAAGTGGACACAGACATTAATAATGACCTAGAAAAAGTGAAGCCAGCCAGCGTTTGTTTTCAAAAATCCTTCAAGCATTTTTATTGTCTTCTTTTAAAAGGTAATAATCCAACAGGTCAAAGCATCCATCAAAGTATACATGAAAGGCCCCAACGCCAACGCGTTTCGGACAGCTAGTCCTTAATCATGACATCCCAATAATGACCTAATCGAGCAAATCTAAAACAAAGTCCCTGTCCCGGCACACACTAATTTTCTTCCCCTTTGTCCCCCATTAGGAACAATGTCAAATAAGCAATTTAAAAGCATCTGATAATCTCTGATCATATGTAATACCATTTCCTTGCCTGGATTTCTGGGTGGTAGCTGAGCTGGAAAGGGCATATCATGGTGCTGATGTCTTGTGGGTCAGCATGCTCTGCTGTGGACAATAGAAAAAATAGGACCGGCACTCCATTCAATGCTCAAATCGCTTGTATTAAGCACACGTTTCACAAAATGCATCAAGCATCAGCAGAATGAATTTCATATGATGGCACAAAAAACAGTCGCTTTGCCAACGTTTCGGGGGTCGGGAGCCCCCTTTATCAAGGCGGACTGCCAAACCGTGCCCCTAGCTTATATACACTGAGGCTGAAACAATTACAAAATTCCCGCCTGACGTCACAGTGACGTCAGCGGGATAATAAATAGGTATATAAACAGGTCAACAGACATTGATTAGAATAAACAAACCTTATGCAATTATACCCTCGGAGCTCCAAGTCCGTGGAGCCCCATCTCCGCCAGCCGCCACACGCTGCATCTGTGTGTGGCAGTGTCTCCGTCTGCCCAGGAGTAACAGGACGCTGTCAGCCAGGCCTCAAAGTCTGCCTGGAAACTGATGACATCACAGCGGGCGCGGTCCTATTGGTCCGCAGCCCCTGCTCTGTCACCAGCCCGTATGGCAGACGACGCGCACCCAGGGGCTGCAGCCCCACAGTCATGGAGCTGTTATCCCCTGGGGAGCGTCATACGGAGCTGTTATCCCTGCTGTGGACAAAGACACCTGCAATCTAACTGTGGCTTGCTGTGCTCACTCGAGATCTGAACACCAAGGGACATTTTTTTGCATTGTCTTGGAGGAATTAAATTGAAAGGAGGGCAAACTTTGGAGCTCTGTTTCCTGCGCTTCAGGAAAGAGAAAAGAGGGACATGGGACATGGGAACATGCCTTATTATTGCCCTTGGGTGCAGTCCCTTAAAAGGCAGGCAGATTCCAATTCGTGAAAGCAGAGGCACGCTCACCTAAGTTAGTCCAAGTGGGTGCTATCGGCTAGCGGTGGCGCCACATGTCCAACAAAGAAGAAAAAAGCCAGCACTCCGTTTGAATCTCTGGGAAAGGCAAACATTGGACGTTATGTGCAATATGCAATATGAAGCATGTGAGTTTGTGTGAATACAATGCAAACGGAGTGCGGGCTTTTTTCTTCTTTAATTTTTCTTCTATGTTAAAAGGCAGGCAGGTTACCAATAAATCTTTCCTTTTTACCACTGCAGCTGATCGGTCCTAGTCCAGCAGTGTTAAATGTACTGGTTCCCAAGATCGAGTCCCACTGCTGTTCTCTATTAATCAGCAACTTCCAGAATAAGCAGTCACTCCCCTTTTCACTTACAGTGCCTCCATTCATTGCAATACAGGGTGGCATGTTAGGCTTCAGCATGCCCCCTCTATCTCAGTCAATGGAGCAGCTTAGTCACTGTGTCGGATTGGGGGGGGGGGGGCGTGAGTGCTGTGCTAGGACTGATCAGCTGCAGGGGAGAAAAGCATCGAGAGAGCACAGCGACTCACGCGTGTTGATGTAATGAATAATTTGAAACTGTATAATTTAGCATATTAATACCATAATAGCATGCATGTCTATGTATTCATCACTTTATCCTGACCTACAAAGTACAGTTTCTTCTTTTAAATTTTGTTTGTGTTACTTTGGTTACACACCCTGCAGCTTGAAACAGGGACACCCGTAAGCATTACAATATGTTATGTTCTATAATTAAATAATTAATCTGTCACTTGTTAATTTTTCTTGGCAACTATTAAATTGTGATTCTCAATATCAGTGATGTCACTGGCAACTTTACTTGTCTTTGCATGTTTAGTAATAAATTGTTCTTAGGGAAAACTTCTGCTTTCCGTGGTATAAACACAACAAACAACAATGACAGGAGTGAGCCGGCACATGGTGCGCCTCCCCCCAAACCCTGGACAAAACAAGTACCCCCAGCAAACAATTGAGGCCTGCCCCCCCCCCCCAACCCGCCAGAAAATTCTGTGACAACAAAAAGTAAAACGGGCAGGCAAACATGGGAGCAATGATAAGGGTGGGCAGGGGAGTGAGCTTGTGGGTGGGTGGACGCCTGTGTGCGTAGATCAGGCAGCTCCTTGGCCATGGTGCCTTGTGTAATGGCACACCTTGCACACCCCAATGGCCCACCCTGTCTGAAGCCACAGACAAAAGAATAACTAGGACAATACATGAGTGCTAGTTCACTTAGGCCAAGTGTGTGGTAAGTGAGCAATCCACCAAAAATCCAAGAGAGGAAGTGGCCAAGAAAATTAAGAAAAAGCAATACAAAAAAAAAAACGAATTTGGATCAAACTCCATTCACTAAAATAAAAGGGGCATGCCATGTCAGTGTCTGAAACGCACCTCCACTGCATTAAATAGAGTTGATGGGCACATTCACTCTGATATGAATGGTAGCAGGAGCACACATGGAGACTGGGAGACCCAGACTCAGAAACCATGGGGTTTCTGAGCAACAGACTGGCTGGCTAGTATATGATATGTCCAATAAATACTTAAATAAGACTATTGTGGTCACAGGGCACAAAGCGAACCTACTCCTACAGTGGGACATGGAACGTGCTGCATATGCATGTGTAAACCACACCCTCTCTAATGAGAGGCATGGTACACTGCAGTGTGCAGCTGTTTCCTGCCACCTGTCATACAGTATTTAATGAGGAAAAAGGCATCCCCTAGATTCAGTTCTCATAGGCAGAGGCGCTAAGTAGGTTAGGGAGGGTCCTTGCAGACCTGCACTCTACCAGGCATAAAGCTGCAAGGAGGGGATAGGTCCAGTCTATGTCATATGTATCCTTTTTAAACATTTGATTTACAGTCTGTTTGCATCACAGATGATTATCTGTGCTAGGCTACTAGAGCATAGTATACAATGCATGGGAAGATAGGTAGAATATGGGGGCATTGCTTAGACGGGGATAATCTGAGTTGTTGCTATTAAAATTAAGTGGTACAGAGCTTACTTGGACATGGACGCGGCCAGAATCGAAATGACTGCGGACCTTCTTCTTAAGCCACTGTCAGCTAAATTGCTGCAATGCATCAAATACAGTGTCACTGCTTTTTAACAAAATGTTCTTTATAAAACATTATTTATTTATACATTTTTGATTCCCTATATAGACAGCATTTCACTTTAATGTGCAACGATCACATTTAATCCATTTAAAGAAAGCCTGAGAATTCTCTTGCATTACGTGAATTGACAAAATGTGCCACACCTTCTATTAGCCTGCAGAATTAAAAAAAAAAAAGTATCAAGGGCCTGCTGCCAAGGGATGTATTTTAATTCTGGCAACTGCAGCATAAATTTACATTTATTGCCAACACGACATTTGTAAAATAATGTTTAATAATGCTGTTCTCCTTTTGCATAATTCTCAAATAACATTGCCACCCTTAGCTGTAGAGTAACGTTTGTTATCCTTTATTATTTCTGTACTAACTGATGCTAAGTTTGTGCAGCTGTTTGATTCATTCTCAAAAGCTATGTGAAAATGGGGAATAGGTGGCAAACTGTTTAATTTATTAATTAAAAGCCAGGGCTATTTTTTTTTCTTTGTTTCAAGAGATAATCTCAGAGTAAGCTTGTACTATTTCAGTCTGTTAATGCCATTTCACTGATGGATAAACTTACAGCGGTAGCAGGCTGGAGGAAACAGCAGGAAAAAAAGTGCCTCTCTAGGGAGGATTCAAATATCAGACCAGCTAAGCTTCGGGTCCTGCCTCTACGGCTACCATCTCCTTTCTCCTCCCCTTTGTTGCCTGGTAAGATTGTAAGATCGATTGCTGCGCCTTTCCCTAACCAAACCATAGGACAAGGGTGAAAAATGCTGAAGGAGAGTGAAAGGGAAATCATAAATGCTGCCTGCTGTCTCCCTCTTTGATTTGATGGCCATCATTCCTTCTAATTGGATAAAGTAGGAAGTCACTGTTAGCACTGTGTTGCTGGATTCACTGATTGTGTTCAGACCAGCCCTGCAGTGGGTGGGGGAGAACAGAAGCAAAAGGAGAATCTTAGTGATAAGGTGCGTGACTGATAAAGTGGATAGGAGAGGAAAAGAGAAATCATCCTGTTTGAGAAAGAGAAAGTCTTAACAAGGATGCTGGCGACGACTAAGCAAAAAGAAGAAAAGGGAGTAACCATCCGGCTCTCGCTGTCCTTTCTGTCAAGTCACTGCCTGTGCTAATGCTGAATCCGTGATGCTCGCACAGCAAGCACCTGCTGCTTTGTAATGATTCAGCCTCTTTCACTCGTAGCTCTAACACAACAGGATGATATTGCTGCCGTCACTGCTGCCTCATCTTCTGCTGCTGCTGCTGCTACTGCTACTACCGGTCTTACTGCCTTTTTTGTTGTTGCTACTTCATGACAGCTATATCAAGCCAAGCAGATGCCACCTTCCCATGCACCAGGTGAGAACACAGCCATCCATCTGGGTTATTGGCTTACCTAACTAACAGCTGAGAAGCATGCATTAAATTGGCATTGAAGAGCATGAAACGTTTCACTATTCATCACCTTCTTTGAATAAAGAGGTCTCTTTTGGTTGTTGTCCTGGTAATATTCTTCTACTTAGACTCTATTGATTTACAATATAACATGCTATATCGCTTTTTATTATATGCCTGGCGTGTTGTTGTGGTAATGGACGGTGTGCAAATACATTCTTCACTGAAGCAAGGTGATTGAGAGTTATCCCTTTAAGATGCCTGGGGATACTGCAGAAGTCTTTCAGAATGAGTGTTCTGAGCAGAGCTCAGACCCCCCCTCCACTGAACTTCAAGATGAAGGAAACGTGCCAGAGACTCAAGCTGAGGATGCAACTACCCAAGGGATAGCAGGCCTTGCTCTTACATGCTGCGTGTGCCTGGAGGCAGACAGGCTGAGAATCTGCTTTAACTCAGAAAAGATCTGTATTCTTCCTATTCTGGCGTGTTTGATAAGTCTCTGTCTTTGCATTGCTGGTCTTAAGTGGGTGTTTGTAGACAAAATATTCGAATATGACTCTCCGGGACATTTGGATCCTGATCGGCTACAGGGTCCAAACAATACAGCGGTACCTTTTTCCGTATATACACAGCCTTTCCTTATCCCTACCACCAAAACGAATATCCAAGTTGCAATGGAAGTTGGATCATCCCTTTTACCCACAGAGCCTACCTTTCAGCCTTTTCCTAGTGACAGTCCTTTACCCAAAGCCACAGCGGTGGAAAAATTATATCAGCCTTCTACAATAAATGTTTTAGGAGTTTCAGAATCCAGTACGACAGTCACTAGAAAGAAAAGTAAGTATGTATGTTACTAATGTTAAAATCGAAATTATTTGTATGTGGCGATTGCTATTTTATTGTGTGCATACTGTTTTCTGTTATAGATATATCTATATAGATATAATGTGAAATAAGTGCTTCCCATATTAATTTTACTGCTTAGACAAGCGTAAAAAAATTACACATAGTATCCCATAGCAGCCAGCTACAATTTAAGCTATAATTGCTTAACTGATAAAAATGAAAGCTGAAAACAAAATGCTATGTATCACACATAAGGATTGGCCATTTTTACTATATTACCTAGGGAATAATTACAAAAAATACTAATAGCCTTTGTGTATGTCATGTGATGTGTATTTTCATTGCTTGCCAGTGTCTTAGAATGTGTAGTGGTTTTAACTTTTTTGTAGCACAGGTGCCCCTCATTGTCTACACAAAACATACACAGGAGACTTAGCCAGGTCATGTTGGCCTTTAATAGCTGCAGAGTTGATTCAACATAAGCATTTCGTTTTTTACAAGTTTTTTGTAAGAAAACTATTTTTCTTACAATTTTTTCCTCTGTGCAATTGAGCAAGATATTTAACTGTGCAATTTTTGTAAAAGCGAAATATGGTGCTGAGAAAATCATGAGAAAATGTGTTTTCTCACAGAAAAATTAGAAAAAAATATCATGGTGCTGAATCAACCCTATATGTCCTGGAGCATTTTTAAGTAGTCTTCACACACGAAGATAAATTAAACATTTCCCTTGCTTGCTGTAATTCAGCAAACTGTTCCCTATCTCTAGGCTTTAAACCCACTAGGGGGTCATTCATTTTGTTACTGACTCTCCATGCAGCTTTTAATGGTGCTGTAAAAAATGATGTAAGTGGTTTTAGTCTTTAGAAGCTCAAGAAATGCACATACCTTAAAACTGGAGCTACAGCTTACTTAACCTTGCAATATACACACACATACCACGCTCTTAAAATGTTACTAGGTCCGATAAATGTTTAGGCCTTACTTGATGCTCAGTCTTACCCACTAAACTAAAATCTGTAGGTAACGGAGCTGTTTGACAGAGGTACGGTTCTGCCATTACTAGCCGCCCTCAGAAAATGCTGTCACCCAACTACCATGCTATATGAGTGAATGACCTTGATTACACAAGTGGATTAGATGTTCTGACTCCGCATTTATTAGATTTGTTCCATCATAGATTGGCCTAGTACTAGACAGTGCCCTAGGTCTTAGTATTAGGTGATTAGGTTGTTAAAGCTAGCTGAAATATGAAAAAACATTTTTTACACGTATTGCATCCTCCGCTTTAAACATACAAAACCCATGTCAGTTGTTCAATTTTGATTTCCGTAGAAATACGTCTCATCTATTATAACGTATAATCCAACATTTAATGAATGCCTTTAAAAGGAGTTGCTTGCTCCATTCACCTAAGCTATTTTAAAACGAAAATGTCATTTACCATGCCCACCAATCTGGCTTTTTAACATATTAGAAAATAGAGTAACGAGCACATAGGAACTGGCAAACAAGCAGTCAAGTTTCACCTTTCATCAGGTTAGAGTAGCCAGGTCACTGTAAGATAATTGTGTATTGTGTTTGTGTGTCTGCATTCTGCACATTGCTCCTAGCCGTATTTAATGAGTCTGATTCATTATAAAATGAAGCACATGGCTTTAAAGACAGTTATGGATTGTGAACATGGGATACAAATGTAACATAGTTAGCCAGGGATTTGTAAATAGATCCTTCAAGGTCATAGCCCAGTAATGTATAATTAGTTTTTCTTTATCATTCAGGCTGGGGAAAGGTAAGGGAGGCAGATTGGAAAATGGGAAGCAAAGTCACACAATGTGTAAAAGGTGAATTCAGATGGGCACATTTCATAAGCCCTGCATATATAGGGCCCTTTACAGTTCAGCTTTACCCAATGCAAGAGTGATTTAGAAGCCAGTGCTCTAAACCTCACTGAACAGATTAAATTTAATATTGCTATGTACTTTCATTTTTTCCTGTCTGCCTAATGCGTGTTGTGTGCATTATTAATAAGCTGAGTGGAATGCAGAGAAAAGCATTGTTCTTCATTGCCATGCTTCCTGTCTGCCTCTTTTTATGAAATGCCCCCACCTAAAAGAAAGTGGACACGTGGCACTAGGCCTGAGCCAGGACAATGGTGCAATACTTAATGAAATACATTTTACTGCAAATGCTTGATAACACTTAAAGCCAGATATTCTACTGAGTATTAACCTAGAAAGAGAGACACAGCCATTCAACTGGTAAAAAGGATTATTTAGCATTGATTCCTAATAATTATGGCTTTTGAGCACTTTGTCTGTCGCATATAGCATTGTGTGACTCACATGTCATGTATTGGTTCCCCTTAAAAGCATTGTTGCTTAATGACATAATAGTTTAATACCCATGCTTTTATTGCTTAATAGATTAAAGAATAAATGCAATGTGAGGCTGCCTGCTCAACCAGGCTGTAAGGTTTCCCATTATTGCCTGCATCTTGAGGGTTATTAGAAGAGCATGGGTTCAGTTTTCAGGATGTTTGTATTGCCATTTTATTTATCATTATAATAATAATCTAGGCCTGAGGCCTGATTTATCTTCCAGACTGCACCACACTGGTGCAAATTAGAGTGGTGCAAAATACAATTTATATACAACATGCAGAAAAACATATAAGTTAAGTTTTGCACTACTCGAATTTTCACCAATGTGGTGTAGTCTGGTAGATAGTGCTTGATCAATTAGGCCCTAAATGTCTTGTTCAGTTATTTATGCCAAGGTTAGCATATTCCAGTCAATATATAGTTTAAAACATGTTGTTCGTTTTTAAAATCATATTGTTCTTATTGCACATTTTTCTTCTATTGTAGGCAAAACACATGGAAATGTTTTTGTTCCGAAATTCAATGCATAATCAATATTGATGACGTTAGACAGCTGGTCTTAATTTATAGGTAGTAATCCTTAAAGAGATGTATGTAAGCAGCATCATAGTCCCCACATGGTGCATTGTATTAGCAGCAACAAAGCAACAACTATTGTATTTTTGCACAACTATGATGCTTACTTAGGGTAGATCCTGGCATGGGGGATTTTTATTTATTGTAAAGGCCATGTTTATCAATTTTTACATAGCGGTGCAGCAAGTCTAATAAATAAAAAAAGGAAATAAACTTACTAGTGACTCATTCCACTCATTCTGTCCGATCCTCTCCTGTTATGTTTCTAAAGTCCAGGCCGCTGCTGGGTACGCGTCAGTCCCGGTGTCGCTAGTGCTTCCGTACACTGATTCAACTGAATGGACAGCGTGTGAGCTTGCGCGATGCAGGAAGTACTGGTGCCCGGTCTGGACTTCAGAAAAATGTCAGCTATAGATCGGGCGGAATGTGCAGCACTGCTCGACTCCATCGTTGGATTCTTGGTGCTGGTAAGTTTATTCCCTATTTTTTATTTATTAGACTACACCACTAGCAGAGGCTGGTGGGGCGGGGGGGTGTAAAAATTGGTAAATATGGCTGGAGTGGCCCTTTAAGTTGACTTGGATGCAGCCGAATTCCCAGCAACTTTGGGCTGCGCATGTGCTTCCACCCCCTGCCTTTATGATAGGCTGCTGGGTATGCGGCCTCTTTTGCTTACGATTAACACAGAGCAGTTTGCCGAACATTACGTATGAACAGAAACAACAACTGGTTGGAAGAGAGCACAAGTTTGCTCGGTAGTACTGGGAAAAGGTACGTTTTTCTGGGCGATCTGGGGGGTTTCGCACAGTGGAGCGTCCCAAATTGGGATACCCCCAGGGCATGGAACAAAATCTGGGTATTTTTCAGCTCACCAAAAAGTGCATGATATATACATTTTTCATTTCCAACAGGTACAATGTGGTTTTATTTGTGTGTGTTTTGTCCTCCGTTCACTCAGCTTGAAAAAGGAACACAGCAGCATACATCACATTGCATGGCAATAGGCATTAACCAAACAGACACTTATTATAGCGGACCAACACCCGTTGGTGACCCGGGCGGTCACGTGAGCAGGCCCTACTGGTGGCCTGCACAAAGGACGCGACTACGCCCACGTGACTGCCCGACGGCCAGTCGCAGGACTCCTTTCCCGGCACTGGCTCGTAATTAAGGTGAGTATTCTGCATATCCTTTGCAGTTAGGTGCGAGAGGGCTCCAGCGTTCTAGTACCTTCCCCCCCCCCCCCCCCCCCCCCGGGCTTCTTACTATCTGCAGAGAGAGAGGGACCAACACCCGTTAAAGTAATAAGGGGTGTTGGTCCGGTTTAAGTGTACTCTAAGGCATGAGGGTGGAGTAGGTCCTTATTCATACATTGTTGTAGCAGCAACACATATTAAAAGTGCATACCATTGTAATTTTCCTTTGAGCAGAGCAGAATCACTTGTGTACTTCAGGCACAAATTTATTGCTTAATAAAGGTGAATAAAAAATACTTTGATGACTTCTTGCAGGCTCATCCCTGCAAACTGAATGCCCTCTTTTGTCTCACTTTCACTCTTGTCTCATCTCGCTTCACTTGTCTCACCTTTCTCTCAAATTTATCTTGAGAGCATCCAATATATCCATTTCAGGCCTTCAATTTTGTCTCCCATGCAGCTTGGCAGGCTCTAACCTTCCTATGGCTGTTCTAGTGTATACATAGGAGTGAACCACAAATCTTAAATGAGTATGTCCTACTGCTAGGACCAGAGCATGCCAGAGTAACAGCCTTTGCTGTTAATTCAGGGTTCCCATGCATTATTTTGGTTCCGTGGATTCTTCAGGATCATGATTTACACTAGTGCTGAATACTATTTTAAATTTGACTACAGGGATTCAGAGTTTGCGATCCAACGCCTATTTGTTCTAAAACAGGTGTTAATCACCAGTTATCTCGGTGCAGGAGAGCACCCCGATTGGTGAACCCTTCCTTTTTTATCACTTTCACAATACCTGTCTGGCCTCAGTGCACACCCCTGCTTCCAGGCACAAGGGGTTGTATTCAGCCACCTATGAAATATTATCACAAGTGAAAAAACAAATGCATGCCAAGAGCCAGTTTAGAAGCTTGTGGTTAGCATCCAAGCTGACAGCTCCGAAATGGGACCTGTTCAGCCCACAGCATTATGAGGGATCAAGTCTGTGGGTGGGTAGGTAGCTATGCTTTTTTTCATTTGTTTTACATATTCTTTAACATATTGGTATATTTTTGATTATAATAAACTTGCTAAATGTTTTGGGGTGCTATAAAGGGAAGCAATACTGTCTTTCAGTTGCTTCCATTTTGACAAGCATTAAACTATCTCTTAAATGATATCTAACGGCTTTACACCACCTTTTAATATTTTATTTTTTGGTGCAAACATGTTTAAAACGTATTGCTGATTCTATAAATCTACATTTTATAAATACCTGGCTAACATGCTAAAGAAAAATGAATATAACACATTTTCAGTTGCTACTAATGTGGTACGTACTTTGTACAGGATGCCTGACCTGTTTGTACTGTAGTAAGCAATAATTCATACAGAGGTGTTTGATTCCTGCATGCCCTTTGCTACTGATTTATTATGTGCTTGTTTTCAACAAAACCATTCACAGCCCTGCCCCTCTTTTGTTACATGTTTCAGACTTTAATTAGTTCTGTTCCCATATGGTTTAGTGTACTACCTGTTTCCCTGTAGCCAGCTGGATCTTTGTTCTTAAGACATGTACTTCATGTATTGGGAGTAAGCTGTACACCGCTTACTCCCGTGTCTCATAGATGTCCACATTCTCTGCTGATTTTACCCCCATCCTGGTTCTAAACACCTCAATTCCATTGCAAGAGAGCAGTAAAGACACCAAGCCATTTCTCTCAATAGGTGATATTGGTGCATGGATTATTTAAACCAGGCTTCAGACAAGCTTAGGACAAGCGATGGGTAGGCAAACATAGCTGAACCTCCTCATCTGAAGCTGCTGCAAGTCTCCCTAAAAATACAATTTCCATGAAAGAAAGATAGAGGCTGTTATTACTGGTCACTTTCTAAACAACCAGGGCAACGCTTACAGCGTAAGCTAGATAATAAAAACATTTGATCTTGAGAGTAAATACCTAGAGCAATGCTGGTTATTTCAGGCCTTCAATTTTGGTTCATTGAGTTCCCTGCAGCTTGGCCCTACCATTCCTATGGCTGTTATAGTGTATACATAGGAGTGAACCACAAATCTCCTTACATGAGTGTAGCATTATTTTGGTTCCGTGGATAACTTTTCTTCAGGACCTTGATCTACACTAGTACTGAATACTATTTTAAATTTGTCTATTAGGGGTTCAGAGTTTGAAGCGATCCAACACCTATTTTTTCCAAAATCATTCATCTCAGGAGAGCATGCCGATTGGTGATCTCCCCTCATGCATACACCTCTGCCAGTCCGAGATTCTTATATGCTCCTTGTTCATTGATTTGCCACCTATAGTCCTGTGGTCCGAATTTTAGCAGTCAGTTATGGGGCCGCATTTTGTTGGGGGAATGTGGAACAAGTACAAATATTTTTTCTATTGTGGTATAAGAAATGGTAAAAGGGGTAATCGTGCTGAGAATTTCATTCCCATGCACAATTATATTTGAGATTTTATGGCATAGCTACAGAAGATGTAGCAACTACACTAGCATGTATCATGTCTAGGTCTGGTCAATTTTTACTAATATTCCAGTAATTTAAACTTACCAACACAATTAAAATTGTTTTTATTTTGATTGGGTTTTATAGTACCCTGCTTAAAGTTGGTATCAGAGCCCTGTAGTCGGTAATTCATACAACTATGACAAAACTTGTTACTATATCACTATATTACTTGTATCTATTACTTGTGCTAACACCCTAAAGGCAATACAGCTACGGCTATGCTACCATTTAGGTTATTTCAAATCTGCTGGGTGACTTGACAATCGTGATGGCCACATACCCGGCTTCCCTCTGGTGTGAGGCATGCTCCCGCCAAAAGATTAGAGCATCGGGAAGTTGAGTTTTTGGGGGGCAAGGGGTTTCACATAGCAGGAGTCTTGTAGATTTCAGTGCCGGTCGCACCGGTTTTGGTCCACTTTAATGCTTAAAGGGATGTAAAAAGGCAGCAGGGATAATCTGTTGTTATTCTCCAGCCTAGGTCATGCTGCCTCTCTGTTGGGTAAGGAAATTTAAAATAACACACAATCTGCTGGTAGCTGCTGTGTGAAACTTTCTGACGGAGGGTCCATATTTCATAGATGTCCACATTCTCTGCTGATTTTACCCCCATCCTGGTTCTAAACGCCTCAATTCCATTGCAAGAGAGCAGTAAAGACACCAAACCATTTCTCTGAATAGGTGATACTGGTGCAGAAGTGCCCTGTCCAGTGTTGGATTATTTAAACCAGGCTTCAGACAAGCTTAGGACAAGCGATGGGTAGGCAAACATAGCTGAACCTCCTCATCTGAAGCTGCTGCAAGTCTCCCTAAAAATTCAATTTCCATGAAAGAAAGATAGAGGCTGTTATTACTTATCACTTTCGAAACAACCACAAGAGAATAACATAGTTTACATCAGCATGTAGTGAGAATTATCTGTTGATTGTGTAAGTGGTTCTAAACACAAATTACACTTATTTTCTGGCACATTCGATTGGAGCTGTGTTCATACTATGATTAAACTCTGAAGCATACAAATGGTTGTTGCAAGGCATTTACTAATAAAATGGTGTCTGACTGCCAGATCATTGAAAGGCTTTTAAAGCTGTTTATATGAAAAAGGATAGTGACAGCTATAGTGATTTCAATGGCCAACACAGGGTACATGATGGATACAATAGTGAACGTGCAATTGCACAGTAAGTAGAATCTATATCTGGTATTAGTATCTATAAAACCAGGGAGCATCTTGCTTTCTCATGTTTTCTTACAAAGAATCATGGCAGTTTCTACGCAAAATGGTGACCCCCTCCTCACACATCTTATGGTCCTACGGCTGTCCCATACAGGTATGGGCCTTGCTGTGCCTATATCTTAGCAGCAGGCAGGGCCTCCTACCCATGACAGATGCCAGTATGGGGGGCGAGGAACCCGTTTTGTGGCCTGCACTACATATAGTGGCACTGACTCATCTGCAGCAGCAACAGGATAACTGGGATAAATGCGCCTTCAGTGGTCTTGGCATCCTGCTTTCCCTCTCCTACAAACAGCGCCTGCAAAGAAACATATGATACACATGACGCATCATACATAAACAGTACTAATTCATTTCCAGAAGTTCTATGTATAACCATCATCCTTTATTATTGTTACCTGAGTTAGACTTCTTTTTAACTGCAAAGTCCGCTGACATTACTCTCTTCTGTTCTATTGTTGCTATAGGCTGCTATTGACATTGGTTTGATTTATTAAAGAAGATTTTTGCATTCATTTGTTTGGGTTCAACTGAACCCTAGCTATTGTAAAAAATATTATTGTAAAATATTTTTTACATATTAGCCCCTTTTCAAGAAAGCCACGTGTGGTAGCTAAGGAACTGACGTCATGGCACTCCCCACAGACTAATAAAGTGTTCATTTAGCTGCTCCAGCTGGTGGATCATGTCAAACAAGCTACTGTGCTCTTGGGAAGGATCATATTTTCTTAGCATTGGTTATTCCATATATTTGCTTCTTGATCAATGATTAGATAATATATGATTGGATAAGACGAAAAAATCAATACTAATGCAAAGGCAATTTTGCCCTTTCATTTTAAAGCTCATTTTCTGCCTTCATATACACAGTCTATGCTTACCGTTTTTTGCATATATGATGCACTTATTATTCCCCAAAAGTGGGGGGGAAAGGTCAGTGCATCTTATCAGACAAATGTTAAAAAAAAATGTAAACTCACCATTTCCATTGCTCTTGCGTGAGGCCAGAAAACAGAAAAGCGGCAGACGAACAGATAGAGCAACTGATCCACGCTGTGCCGCCGTAAACACTGGTCCTGCCACCACTTCTGCTTTTTCTTCGGTGCACACACAGAACAAACACCCTTTGCTGTGCAGCAGGTGGGCGTGGCCAAAGCTTGAACTTCTGCCATGCCCACCTGCTCTACTGAGCCAGGTGTTTGCTTTGTGTATGCACCATAGTGAGTGAGTGAGTTTGTGAGTTCTTCGCCAGTGGTGGTAGAGACAGCATTGACGGCGGGGACATCGATCAGGGATAAGTTGCGAGGGACAAATGCCAGACTTTCTATGGGAATGAGAAGGGGGAGTGCCACACTGCCTAGGGGAATGGGAGGGGGATGCAACACTGCCTATAGGGAATGGGGGGTGGCACGCTGCCTAGGGGAATGGGAGGGGGATGCAACACTGCCTATAGGGAATGGGGGGTGGCACGCTGCCTATGGGAATGGGAGGAGGGAATGCCACACTGCCTATGGGAATGGGAGGGGGGAATGCCACACTGCCTATGGGGAATGGGAGGGGGGAATGCCACACTGCGTATATGGGGAATGGGAGGGGGAATGCCACACTGCCTATGGGGAATGGGAGAGAGATGCAACACTGCCTATAGGGAATGGGGGGTGGCACGCTGCCTATGGGAAGGGGAGGGGGGAATGCCACACTGCCTATGGGGAATGGGAGGGGGGAATGCCACACTGCCTATGGGAATGGGAGGGGGGAATGCCACACTGCCTATGGGGAATGGGAGGGGGGAATGCCACACTGCCTATGGGAATGGGAGGGGGGAATGCCACACTGCCTATGGGAATGGGAGGAGGGAATGCCACACTGCCTATGGGGAATGGGAGGGGGGAATGCCACACTGCCTATGGGAATGGGAGGGGGGAATGCCACACTGCCTATGGGGAATGGGAGAGAGATGCAACACTGCCTATAGGGAATGGGGGGGTGGCACGCTGCCTATGGGAAGGGGAGGGGGGAATGCCACACTGCCTATGGGGAATGGGAGGGGGGATGCCACACTGCTTTTGGGAATAGGAGAGGGAAATGCCACACTACCTATGGATATGGGATGGTGGAATGCCACACTGCCTATGGGAATGGGACAGAGGATGCTGCACTACCTATGGGAATAGGAGGGGGGAATGTCACACTACCTATGGATATGGGATGGTGGAATGCCACACTGCATATGGGAATGGGACAGAGGATGCTGCACTGCCTATGGGAATAGGAGGGGGGAATGTCACACTGCCTATGGAAATGGGAAGGGGAATGCCACACTGCCCATCCACGCTGCCCATGAGAAATGCACATTGCCTATTATTTGGTTCTGGGGGTGGGGGGGGGGGGGTTGTTTTAGCACAACATTTGGTTCAGAATCTTTTTTTCTTATTTTACTGCTCCAAATCCTAGCTGCGTTTTATGGGCAGGTGTGTCTTATAGGGCACAGAATGCGGGAAATGTATATTCCTCTTTTCAGGTTTTGTATTGTGTCTTCTGGTCATTAATAGAGCAGCACCTTAGACATTGTATGAAGATACTGTTGTCAATTTTACATCTATACGTTTTAACTGGACAAAAAAAATAAAAAAAAGGAAGTGTTCTTCCATTTATCCTTGATTGTAATGCTGGAGGTCAATGAGATGCTGTCAAGTTTCTTTAATATCCAGAGATTTATAATGTCTGTGCTGACTCACCACTTAACAGCAGACTCATCCTGAATGTCTAATGTACAAACCAAAAGACAAAAATGGAATCTATTTCAGTATATAAGCACATTTCATTATTGTTTAATCCCTAAATCAGAGACAAACTATCAAAACCTTAGTGCTAATGATAATTCTCTGTACCTGTTCTTTTGTAGGCATTTGTGTTTGAATTTGCATCATTGAACTGCTAAATTGCCATTTTTCAGCTAAGGCTTTTTATTAAGATTTATCGAATTGTAGGAGATGTTTTGTGAACAGCAGTTAGTTTATTATGGTCCTTGGCAGGTCACCTTACTCCTTGTCTAGTCAATCCAGAAAGACCACTGTTTCTCTATGTTCCTTTGTAATCGCGATTAGAGATCATTTTAGTCCTCTTAACTTTTTCAGTACAAAAAACAATATTGGCTGTAGTGCAAAACAAAATTCCTAAAATGTATATAGAATGACTTGAATAACACCAAATCATGTGCAGAGGATTTTATAAGAGTATGAAGCCATGTACCTTCCCATAATCAAAAGTTTACCAATAAGTAATTTGTACTTATCTTCTATTAAGCTGTGGAATGTCCAGTATATACAATACTACAGGTACATACTACAAAATACAAAAGTATTAAACCGCATACCTGCATGGATTGAAACATTTTAGATGTTTCTTGGGAGGAGATAGTTCATGCAACAGTAAGAACAGTGGAGTGCTTGCTCTGCAAAGTTTTTATTTCTATGGGATTGGGGGCAGGTAAGTGCTGTTTTATAATAAAAAAGGTTGACCATTTACATTCAGGTATTAGTTGCATATGATTGGTGATGTATTGGAATTATTTTGTTTAGAATGTTTTAACAATTGTAATATATCATGGAAAAGTATATATGGAAAAGTAAACTATTTAGATTCATATAAAGTTTTCTTGGATTTTAAATGCTCCATTGTATGAAACTCTGTGGGAATGTTGGTATACTAACCTCATTGGCAATCCCATGTGCTGGCTCCTATCCATTTCGTTTTCTGCATTCCATGCAGTTGCATGAATGGAATAAAAACTGTACTGCTGATGAAAACCTGGGGATTTTACACAGCGGGGCAACCCAAATTAGGACACACCAGGGATTGGGAATGATCAAACTATTGAGTCTTTTAGACTTTAGAACTGCATGAAATGTGTTTTGGTTCACATCTTCAAGTCTGACCACAGATTCTCAATTGGATTAAGGTCTGGGCTTTGACTAGGCCATTCCAATACACTCACGCGTTTCACCTTAAACCATCCAAGTGTTGATTTAGCAGTATGCTTTGGGTCATTGTCCTGTTGGAAGGTGAACCTCTGTCCCAGCATCAAATCACTGAAGACTGAAACAGGGTTTTGCAAGAATATCCCTGTATTTAGCAATATCCATTTTACCCCCAGTTCCCAGTCCCTGCTCCTGAAAAAGTTTGGGAGTCTTTGGGGAGTCTTCCATGTAGTGTATGGCTTATTGTGTATTGGTGTTAGAGATCCAGACTTGCAACCGGGTTGGTAGGCGGTTGGAAGAAGAGATATCTGTTGTGTCTCTTCTTCCAACCGCCTACCAACCCGGTTGCAAGTCTGGATCTCTAACACCAATACTATGATATAAGTAAGGAAGTGACCCCCTACTAGTGGCAGCAGCTCACCACCACCTCCAGCGCTCTTTACAACATTTTTTTCTTTTTTACATATGGCTTATTGTGGTTGAATGGACAGATACTCCAGTCTCTGCTTGGGAATTCTACAGGTCATTCAGAGTTACATTTGGTCTCTATGCTGCCTTTCTGATTAATCCTCTCCTTGGCTGGTCTGAGTTTTAGTGTGCGGCACTCTCATGGCTGCTTTGTTATTGATATTGTTATTGATACCATGTTCTTTCCATATATATATATATATATATATATATATATTAGTTATTTATTTATTTATTTAAAACGAACCTTCAGGATCATTTAATGAAAAGCTCAAACCCTTAAAAACCTATTGCCCAGTATCTAAAATTGATATATTTTACGCTTTCAGTCACTTCTCATTCTTTCCCCTACTGGGCTGTAACTCTGTTCAGGACTCCAGGATACGGACGCCACCATCTTGCCTCAGAAGCATCACATACTGAGGAGAGGAGAGGGGGAGGGAGTGCAGGGGGTGGGTTATAGCTGTGCTTTGCAGAGCTGGGGTCAGAAAAAGGACAACAATCCCAGAATGCAGAGTGGCACACTCAGAAAAAATGTCCTGTTTGCTGGCAGCCTGAGACTCCATGTGCCATCATCTTGGATGTTTGAAGGCTCAGAAAATGCAGTAGATGCAGATAGGATGATTTTAATGTGAGAAATCTGCATGTACAGGGTGGGGGAAACATGTAAGATAGGCTCTTATTCAGAGTGAAGGTCCGGTTTAAAGCTCACTCAAATCTTTTATGGAAAAACTTCTCCACATGAGCTTGAGAAGCTCTTAATTCATTTTAGATATGCTTTAATTTTAGTTTAGTTTTAATTATTCCCATTAGTGTCAGTACTTTAAAACAAATATAAAAGCTACAGGGGGGTATTATTTGGTAATTTTGAAGACTTTCTCTGTTTTACTTGGCCACTCTTTAAAAAGGCTTAAAAAGGGGTGTTCCAGTCGGCCCTGGAATCTAAAAGGCAGTTCTAGGTTATACCCTGGTGGCTGGCAGCCAACAGAAGCTAATGAAACTCATCAAACATAGTCTCATAGTATTTAACTCCACCACATGTCATACCAGGGCAAAATACATTAATTTTTTGGTAAGTTGTAGCCCATTTGTTTAGGGATTCATGGACTCTGTATAGCAGGACCAGAACAACTGATTGGAATGCTGTAAATGTAGGTTACACAATTAGAGTGACCAACAAAAGGTGCTGTAACATTTACATCCTGACATGTGACAAGTGATCACTTTTTAGCAGGTATATCTTTTAGGTTTAGCTTCATATTTGCATGATTCTTTAAAACTTCCTAAAATGACGTGCAAGTCTTTCGTGCGTTTAACATAGTGCTGGTAGGCCAGGTGCACCAGTTGTTAGCAAGAGCAGGGGAGTCGGCACTCTTAGCATGCTACGTAGGCAGAACTTTTTACAGCATTTTCAAATGGAGCCTTTTATTTTACAGAAATGGGTGTTACCCCAGGGCATTGTGTTTTTTACACGCTCTAGGTTCTGTACAATAGAACATTCCTTTGTTAATTAAACAGAGATCATTATTGTCTCTAAACCACGTTGATTGAGTAGAGCATTTGAGAATGCAGTCGGCTGAATTACACCTAAGACCATCTTGTGGGATTATATTCCTCACCGAAGATAAACTGACAGGAGCATTACATCATTTAAACTTACAATGTGCCTCTATTTCTACTGCAACATATATATATATATATATATATATATATATATATATATTGTAAGGCAGATTTTTTTAACAAAAATCCATGTGTGTCATTGAGATAAAAGTGTCATAACCCAGTTTTCACCAGCAACACCCATCTGATCCTTGTAACAACCATCTCTTTACCATTAGATTTATTTCTTGTTTGGTGTCTGCACTCAGGAAGCAAGACAACATCTACACATCTAAACTCAAAAAAATGGTCTGGACAAAATTATTGGCACCCTTATTTTAATATTTGGTTGCGCACCCTTTTTAAAAAATAACTGAAATCAATCGCTTACTATAACCATCAATAAGCTTCTTACACCTCTCAGCCAGACCACTCTTCCTTTGCAAACTGCTCCAGGTCTCTCTTATTGAAAGGGTGCCTTTTCCCAACAGCAATTTTAATATCTCTCCACAGGTTTTTAATGGGATTTAGATCTGAACTCATTGCTGGCCACTTCAGAACTCTCCAGCTCTTGGTTGCCATCCATCTCTGGGTGCTTTTTGACGTATGTTTGGGTTCATTGTCATGCTGGAAGACCCAAGATCTCAGATGCAAAACCAGCTTTCTGACACTGGGCTGTACAACGCGACCCAAAATCCGTTGGTAATCCTCAGATTTTATGATGTCTTGCACACATTCAAGGCACCCAGTGCCAGAGGCAGCGAAATACCCCCAAAACATAATTGAACCTCCACCATATTTCACTGTAGATACTGTGTTCTTTTCCTTGTAGGCCTCATTCCATATTCGAAAAACAGTAGAATGATGTGCTTTACTAAAAAGCTCTATCTTGGTCTCATCTGCCCACAAGATGCTTTCCTAAAAGGATTTTGGATTACTCAAGTGCTTTTTGGCAAAGTATAGTCTTTATGTCTCTGTGTCAGCCGTGGGGTCCTCTTGGGTCTCCTGACACAGCGTTTTATTTCATTTAAATGTCGATGGATAGTTTTCGCTGACACAGATGCTCCCTGAGCCTGCAGGACAGCTTGAATATCTTTGGAACTTCTTTGGGGCTGCTTATCCACCATCCAGACTATCCTGCAATGACACCTTTCATTAATATTTCTGTTCACACCCAGGGAGATTAGCTACAGTGCCAGGGGTTGTTCTTGATAATGTTGCGCACTATGGACAAAGCCAAATCTAGATCTCTGGAGATGGACTTGTAACCTTGAAATTGTTTATATTTTTCAGGTCCTCAGACAGTTCTCTTTTCCTCTTTCTTTTGCAATGACTAAGTGAGCTTCTCTCCATTTTATCTGCTTTCAGGTGTGATTTTTATATTGCCCACACCTATTACTTGCCCCAGGTGAGTTTAAAGGAGCATCACATGCTTGAAACAATCTTATTTATCCACAATTTTGAAAGGGTGCCAATTATTTTGTCCAGCCCATTTTTGGAGTTTGATGTGACATTTTGTCCAATTTGCTTTTTTCCTCCCTTTTTTGGTTTAGTTCCAATACACATAAATGGAATAAACATGTGTATAGCAAAACTTGTTAAAGCAATCCTATTATGTGAGAAATACTTAATTTTCTTGAAAAATGTAATGGGTGCCAACATTTACGACCATGACTGTACTTCTCTGCTCTTGCATCATTACATTTTTCCAAATATAGTAGGGGCTCACGCTCTGTTTATCTTTTTTATGTTGAAATTAAATTTACTAATGGATTACTAAAAAGCATTTTTACTAATGAGATACCCCATTCAGTTCCATGGACAAAAGAATCTCTGGCAGCACAGCAGTTGCAACCTCTGTGAATCTTATTGTACAACCATGTTGCCACATCTGTGTTTACTGAGGGCTAAACTCTCAAAAAGCTAATGATGAAATAAAAGGTCTATCGACATTGCCATCAAAATGCCTTGTACTGGCTCATTAACATATTTTCTATTCATTAAACTCAGAATTTATTACTTCCATTCTCAACTGTAGTATACATTGATATCAGCATGGTTGGGTTCATGAGTTCAAGGCAGTACTTTTTACTAACACTGATAGCAGTTAGAGTGATGAGTAATAATCTAGAAAGTGCTCATTAGTATATTTCTTATGCTGTTAAAAAGTGATTTAGTTGTCCATCAAGTTCATCTAGAAAAGGGAAAAGAACAATAAAGCTCTCTGGCTTTTTTTAGCAGTCTAGAAAAATGTTGCAAACACTTTTGCAATAACATTTCAGATTACTGAAGTCAGGTTAGAAAAATATGTTCATTATATCTGAAGTTCTATAGCTCAGTCTCTTATCCAGGTATTCTTATGGTTGGTCTAATGCAGGGGTCCCCAACCTATAGCTTGTGAGCCACATGGGGCTGTCAGGCACATTTTTGTGGCTTGTCAGTTGTCTGCTAGATCAGAATGCTAGTAGAGGTCTAGCACACTGTTGAGGCTATGGGTGCTTACATGACACCCAGGGCTGGGCACTGTCAGCACCATACATGGAGCTAATGTAAAGTTAGACAGTAGAAATGTGCTGGCCTACCTTTCTCAGCAGCTTCCAGTGCCACATTCAGTTTACCAGCAGTGCCTGGGTTGGGGTGACCCAACCCAGCCACTCTCCCTGACTGAGTACCTTGGGGGGATTCGGCCAGCACTGATGAAGCTACATTCTCCTGACATTTTTGAGATCGCTAATTGGTTGAGATCAAGAATGCCTGCTGGCATACACATGTCCGCTGGCCGCATCTCCAGTTTCTCTGTTGTCTGAAGTGCACACTGAATGCCTATGTGTGGGAGTGGCTGGCCCTGAAGTCTCTTGGTCTCTTTTCATAGGGTGTCCTACTTTGGGGTACCCCACTGAGTTCCTCCTCAAAACTCCACTTTCTACCGCATCCCGATTTGGGATGCCCTGGGGGGTAGGATAGCACCCGGATCTGGAGTCTTTTAAGATCTATGGCCGGTGCAAGAGTGTTTTGGTCCACTGTGCCATGGACTGTGTTAGTGAACTAGTATTCACAAAAGTAGTTTTCTGCCACTGTACAGGCACACCATACTTTATATTTTCTTTATTTGGAGATTTTTTAAAAACAAAAAGTATAAAAGGAAAGAATACTGATGACGACAAACACCCATTGTCATTGAGAAGTTAAACATAATTTAGCCATAAAAGGTATGAACACCTTATGTACTTATATGTTCACTGATCACTGAGCAGGTGTCAGGTAATGTTTCAGGGATTCCCAGTCTCAAAGAACACATTAGGTATAATCTTTTAGCAAAAGTTTTTTTTAGTAATGGGAGTTATAGTAATTATTGTTATTCATCTGACATGGTACTGTACAAGCTATGAATTACAAACAGGGTAAAACGTAAAACACGTTATGTACCAATACATTAAGAATGAGGCCAGTTTACAATCTTAAGGATAACTGGTGGAGATAAGAAGGTAGGTCACAGTCATTTTGAGAATACAGCACTTAAAGGGATTCTATCCAACTTTCTATCCTGCTAAGACACACATTAATAAAATAGCAGTGTACAACAGTATATTAAATGACATGGAATTGGCATGTAGAATGTTAGCAGTTCATGAAATCTTTTATAATCCTAATATATATCTAAAATAAAATAATTTAACACTGGTTCATTGAAAAATATTATCCACATTGTGCTGTTCTTTGTAATGACCTGAGCACCACTATGGGCCTAATTTTTCAAGCATTTTCTGCTGGGATACAACACATTGCTGCAAATATAAGTGGTGCAAAATATAATTTATAATTTTTTCAGCATGTTGCTGCAGCTAATGAGGTGCAGCAGCATGTGTCAACAAGTGCAACAATGATTTACACCAAATTATTGATAAACCAGGCCCTATGCCTTTTACTAGTCAGCTATCCAGCTGCTTCCTTGCATTGATGCACGTAGTAAATCACACCCTGTGTATGTACCGATTTCCTTCTTTTCATTTATCAATTGTATAATGTAGTAAATAGGCTTTCTTTGCATTTAGGAACCTCCTGTCTTTTAGCCACTTACGCTAATTAAGTAATCATTAAAATGAAACTGTTCCACTTCCTTCTTGTCTGTAGGTGACATTGATGGAGTGTTTTTCCGTGTCCATGATGGCATGAAATTGGATCATTAAATTAGGCCAGTTGTAAAGAACCAGATACCGATTATGTAAACAGCTTTGTGTTTGGTAGTGATTAATTTGTCTTAAATGTAATTGTGTCCTTAAAAGGCATTATCATCATCAGCCATTGATGCATGAAATCATTAAATTCTGCTTTTCTGATAAGAGAAGAGATTGGCTACATTCAGTTTTACCCGCCTACTTTACACACCTACATCACATCTTCATTAGTCACATGGTCAGTTGTTGCAGCAGGGGAGTATGGAGGAAGACATTACGTTTTAGCCAATCTGTGCATTTATTAATGGAGGGACATCCCTAAATGACCAGGAAGTTTGGGTGCAAAGGCCTGTCGACCCACTTTAGAAAAGGGTGCCCTTAGTAATCAAATGACGCTGCACTGTCTATCGCATTTCCAAAGCCCGAATGTCTTGTGCTGGGTTCTGCACTTTCAGCTTTGGTTTTGTTAAGAGATATATGGCAGACTCAGGGAGTACTGAGAGAATAACACCTGCCTCAATTTGGCATCATACTCTGTATGTGTTCCCTTGAGGCAAGAAGCTGAGACACTGGGGCTGTCAAGAATGCAACAGATGCCATTGGAGCAACAGCAGATAAACTATGGCACTCCAGATCTGAGGTCTGTATGAAAGTCCACCAAACTGGACTTTGCTTTTATTGATTTAACCCATGCTTAAATTAGGAGTCAAAATGAAATAAACAGTTTAACCCTGTTTTCATCCTAATAATTATTAACTGTAGGGACGTTAGATATTACAGAAAGAAATCACTGTATCTACATTTTCTCTGCTCCCTATCAGTCTTTGTATTCCCTTGTATAAAGACTTGTATGAAGACAAATGTCAAAGGCAAAATGGAAAATTGATTATGAACTTATCTGTTACATTTGTATTATGGCTTTGTATGACTGGCACAAATGCTTACTTTCTAGGAAGCTGAGTGTCATAGGCCATCAGCCATGTATATGACACTGAGTACAGTAGTTGGAAATGCCAATGGGAGTTATCTGTACACAAGTCTTTCTTGTTTGTTTTATTTTTTCTCCTTAATGTGAGGACATTATGTGTATGATGCACAATGCGCCACAATGTTATTCTCTTGCAAATTATAATGTGCGGCTAAGGTGCAAACAAATCAAGGAATTTTAGAGCTAAAAAGGCCGACCAGTGAATGACTTTGCAGATACCTATTTACTTGATGCTTCATTACATGTATAGTTTTATTATATTCTATAATAAAGAATATGAGTAATCAATGTGCAACAAAAATGCAATTGGGGTGCTTAAAATAGGAACACATTTATTTTTATAATTCATATTTAACTAAAGCTAATATGAAATGCCGCTCTGAATAAACAAACTTCTTAAAAAAGTAATATATACTAAAATCACTCTAAACATGCATGAAAGCAAATGTATCCTATGATATTCATGGCCGTATAATCCTATATTTTCATGGAGCCATCCGTTTATTACCAATTATTATTGGTGTATTGTTCTCCTCTAATCAATGGTTTTTTTGTCATGGTGACATTAGCACCAAATTCTGTGCCCACCGCTATATGTAAATAAAAGCACTTTCCGTGCAATTATTTCACATCTTTAGTAATAGTTTCTGTAGTGAACTCAAGGTGGATGTTCTGTTAAGTGATAAGCATGCATCTGTAGGACATGAACCATTAAATCCAGACATATACATAGTGTAATTCCATTTACTAAAACCATATATTTAATCAATGACATTTGCACTCAGACACTTCCAGTGAAAATCAGGCATGTATTGAGACTCACGGCCTCCAAGTTGAAAACAGTCGGATCCATTCCCAAACTAACTGTAAATCCCGCTGGCTCCATGTATTTAATAAACTAACTAAAATGTATTTTATTGGACCGATAAATAAGATTCAAGTGTATTTTTACTAAAAGACATTAGATCATGAAAAAGGGTCATACTTGTCTACCAGAAAATGGAGAAGCGCACACTCGGGTAGGCGCCAACTTATTTTTATTGCTTTGTAGGTCAGGGTTATAGCTTAACATTTTTACAGCAAATTAACAGCATTTGAGAAATAGATACATTCACACATAATGTGAACTTTGTCATTGCTACACTATTTAAAAGGCTGCTTCCGACAGATAAAGAGTTCTGCCCAGTGCTGTCCAGTTCAAAACTTAAAGAGAAATTCCTCATGGAGTTTCTCTTTAATGGAGGCCTCTTCAGGCCCCAGGTACGACTCACCTTGTGGCACCCTCATCTCCCTGATCTTCTTGCAGTTCAGGCTTCCATGCTGTTGGTGGGCATGTATAGATTACAAGCTCAGATTGAGGCACTACATTTTTACTATAGGTTGTTTGGGCTTGGTCTTGTACACTGGTGTATTCCACTGACTTAAAGTGCAAGAGCTTCCAGCAGTTATAGATGCTACGGGAGCAGTAGTTGCTGAGCTGGGGAGCCTCGTGCTAGGAGTTTGATTTGGCGAAACTTTATGAAAGAGAAGCTACCCTTTAGTGTGGTGCAAATAACCCATATTATGCAAAAGCAGCTCCTACACCTATAATATCTGTGTTATATACACAGCCTCCCGTCACGGCTGATCATTGCAGTACTCCACTGGGTTAAAAAAGACTTGATCGGACAATACTGTATGCCTGCTTTGTGTGTGTCATTTTTTTCACAGGTACTATTGTTAATCTGACACTGAAAATTTGTACTAGATGCAGCTAACTAATGTGACTCCAAACTTCATTAGCTACCATTGCCCTCATTGTCCACATTTAACTTGTGCAATTTTAAAAGATTTGTACATTGATTCAAATGCCGTCAGTGTGGTGGAAAAAGCCACTAGTCAGCACTAATGGATTGTAATAAAATATTCCAAATCAAGACAAAGTCAAGTCTATTTTTGTCTCGCCGCCACCAGCACAATGTTTGGTTGCTTGACCTTGAGGTTGTTGCTGTACTTTTAATGTAATAAGGGAGAGAAATCCTGTAGTCTCAAAGTTCCTTTGTAAATATTTTCAGGACAACTAATATTTCAAATGATTGTAAAGTTAAATCTAATTTTGCTTTACCATATCTAGAAAACTCCATTAATAAACGGCAAAAATAAAATACAGAAGCGTCACTTGAGGAGAGGAGGAGGTGTCACCAATAGGATTACTCGTTTTTTTCCTTGGATATAGCTGTCGCATTTTCTTAACATTGTGCTTTCCCTTATTGCTTTTGTTGTTTATAAAAGGGGTAAAGGATAGTTTTCTGACATTTAGTGAAATAGTTATTTCTCATTGATGTTCTGTTGCTTTGATATTTAGAAAAGGTCAGTTTAAAGTTTGTGTCTATTAGTAAATTCGAACATTTTGCCATAGAGATTATCTGAAATGAGTCTGCAACTCAAATGCACTGCACACAGGACGAGAGCTACAAGGAAGATCAGTAACTTGGCAAGGTCATTAAAGTAGACCTAAAGTCAAATTAAACCTAGGGTCCACTTAGCAGGCCCCACCTGCCTAGGATGTGAGAACACTGGCTTTCAATACTTACCCTTCTGGGATCCTACCTAGTAAAACTGTTCGAACAGCGGCAGTCACATGGGCTGCTGGACCACAGTCTGGGGGATGCCCTGGGGGGAAGTGGGGCTGTAACCAAATGTAAAAGGTCATTTTAAAAGGTTTGCCATTGTACACATTTCATGAAAATGGCACAGAAGGACTTGATACACCACAGTTGCAGTATGATGGGCAAAAACAAACTTTTAGTTTGTGGCCTGATATAAAATCACTTTCACCATGACTAATTCAAGGTATGAAAACCAAAGTTAAGATATAAGGGTTGATTAAGAGCCAGGTGAAGAAAACTCACTCCTTTTTAGGAGAAATAACTGCCATTCACATTTCTTGTGTGAGGCTGATTCAACAACTGGATGTAAATGGTGAACCTGGTGAAATACATTTGTTTTCAATTCTCTAAAGCCAGGAGTGAACATTATACACTGGGAGGTTTAATAACACTGTATTAGTAGTTTTTTTTTTGGGGGGGGGGGGGTGACAGACCTAATGAACTGCTGGTCAATATTCTGCATGTGAAACATTGCTGGATAATGTTAAACAGAATAATTGTGAGTAAAGTTTTGATAACTGCTCCTTGAGTGATGGCTTACCTCTGTGATATATAGTAGTGGCAAAATAAGAAACTCAACTAATGAATTTGTTAGTTTAACTGTTTTTCTTTGCGGCCAGCCAACCATGAACATTGAATATTTATGTTTCTAGATTGCTTTAGGAATGTGTATCTTGTTCCCCTTACTTACAGAGTCAGGATTTACTTCATTGCAATTTTACTTTAGAACAGAAGATGTAATACTTTTAACCTGCAGTAGATAGTTAGAGATGAAAAGGGGATCCGAAGGTCTGCTAAGCTTGGCTGCAGGCCTCGTACATTTCCAGTGACCTATAAACAACCAAAGGTTTAAATAACTTAATGGCTCACTTATAACAGTTCCATACCTTAGAAATGAGCAGTGCCAGCTGTTGGTCCACTGAAAACACTAAATTCAACAGTGGCAAGTGTTATAGTAGTGGAAAATTATACATGCATAGGGGTAGAGATTTGTCAGTGTTAATTATAAAATAATATGTATTTCTATTTTATCAATTTACAATGTTTAGGTGTTTAAATGAAAATGTAAAACCTGTTTTTCATTATTTTAGCTTAATGGAGAGATGGTAAATAACAACACTGAATAGAGCATTTAGATCCTTATTTATTTCATTATCTAGCAAATAAATGTTTGGACGTTTTATACAGTATGGGACACTGAGGACTCAAATAATAAAATGGTCCAATAACTATTTATTTTGAGGAAAAGGCCATCTGTAATATCTGTAATATAGTGGAGTAGCACAAAAGTAAAGGAATGCGAACTATCAAGACCAGTATCCTATGTATATACCATGTGAATGTTGTAAATCAGGTTGGAAAATGCACCTAGTAGCATGAGACAACATGCATGACTGACACCAAGTTAGTGTTTTGCCTCGAACTTCCCTTTTAAATCTGTTTTTTTTTCAGAGATAACATTTAAAGTTATTTAACTCATTCACTCCCTTTATGCCGTAAAGCCTCATTTGTTGCTTGTATCTTACAATGTACTAAGGGCTTGATTTATCAAGCACTTATGCCAGAAAGTGTCACATCATGGCAAATTAGAGTAGTGAAAATTAGAATTCATCATTTTTTTTTCCACGCTATCGCATGTTGGTGCACTGCAAGAAACACTTCTACTAAAACATTAGGGGTGCAGCAACATGCCTAGCATTTTAGAAATCATATTTTGCCTTACTCTAAATTGCACTGAAATGTCATTGAAGTGTTTGATAAATCAGGCCCTAAATGTAAAAACAAAAACATTTTTTAAAGTGGACCTTCACTCTGAATAGGAGTCTATCTTATATGTTTCCCACACCCTGTACATACAGATTGTCCATATTAAAGATCATCCTCCCTGCATCTACTGCATGTTATGAGCCTTTAAACATCCAAGATGGCGTCTTATGGAAGCCGCCATCTTATCAGGCAGCCTGCAAACAGGAAGTGCCTCCTGACTGTGCTGCTCTGCATTCTGGGACTGCTGACCGTTACCTGACCCCAGCTCTGCTTTGTCTGAGCAAAGCACAGCTATAACCCACCCCCTGTACCTTATCCCACTCTCCTCTCCTCAGTAAGTATGATGCTTCTGAGTCAAGATGGCGGCGCCCGTATCCTAAATTCCTGAACAGAGTTGCAGCCCAGTGGGGGAAAGAATAATAAGTTGGTGGCTAAAAACGTAAAATATATTAATTTTAGATGCTGGGGAACCGTTTTTTAAGAGTTTGGGCTTTTCATTAAATCACGCTGAAGGTCCGGTTTAAGCAAAATGTCTTTTACACAATTACATGATTCAGACTTGGTGTTTATATATTTAGGGTATACTATGTTATTGTAAACATCTGATAGTGTGCCACATCAGTGTCAGTGGTCAAATATTCGCCTGAATTATGGTGCTGTACAAGTCAAATAATCGAAAAGACTCAGCTTGAAATACACATTTTATATGTTTTCACCAATCTAAGGTCTACAGTGGATAATTATCATGGTACGTTGGGTAGGTTTTAGTCATTTCTGCATTCAGCCACTGCATGCTTAGTGCAAAATGATTTCACCTAACAGTAAACCTTTTACCTGATGTTACGCCCCTCTTTCCTGCCAATTCTGATTAGCACAGTGACCGGAAAAAATATACTTATAGGAGAACGGAAATATGTGAAAAGAGCGCTGGAAAAAACGGGGTAACTGCTGCCTTATTAAAAGGGTCACACCTTTAGAGTCGAGTAAGATAAACTACAAATCCCACCTTTAGATAAGCCTCATGTGAAGCAATCTCAAGGGAGGAGATTGGTTAAGGCGCGCTTTACATCTGTGCCAGACTTAAATGTGCCCAAAAGAGTGTGAGATCGCTTATTGAGACTAGCTTTGGTCTGGATTAGTATATCTGCAAAGCTTCAATTTCTTATAGAATTTGCCTATGAAGTTTGCAGAGCCCAAAGAGATGGAGTAACAACCATCCAGTGAGCAACGTGTTCTCTTATTAACAGATCTTACATTTAATGAGTTAGAGTGAAAGAAGCAAAAAAATATCTGTTTTAGCACTCACCGCCGTGGCCCGGGGTACGTAACCCACCCTAGGCCTCTGAGGTTGTATTGCTCCACTTAATATGCAGATGATCTGGACGTCTTCGTGATTGGTTGCACTCCTGTGTAGTTTGCAGTCCAGGTTGTAGTGGGTGGTTCTCAGAGGTTCCTCCGTTATAATAATGACCCAGCTTATTCAATATAGTGCAACTGAATTTTATTGATATACTGTGGGCAAGTTAAGATAATAAAATGGGGCTGGGTAGGATAAAATTAAGAGAAATGAGAGTAAATGGAGGTTGTTCCTACGAGTTTTCGGACATCCAGGTGCTTTAACCACTCTGAAAGAGTTAATTTACGGGCTCCATAGAGTATGGGAACGAGTCCGTGTCGCCAGTAAAAAGGTTACTAGTTGATCTTCATCGGGTCCTATGATCCCGCTGCGGATTGTTCCGCCTATTGTCCTCCGTCTATGCAGTCAGGCAGGGAGAGGCGAGTATGTAGCAAATGATGTATCGGTGCTCCCGTGCATCGCTGTATCAACCCAAAAAATATACTAACCTCATTCATGCCTGTAGTCCTTTCTTATACTGGAATCAGGGATGGGGTTATCATTTCTGGGGCCCGGTGCAAAGTTGTGTCTGGGGGCCCTTATCAAAGGAGTTATATAAGAAAACTGCTTTCTTTCTAATGTAGCCTCAGCACTGACAGCATCACATGTATGTAGCCACTTACAGTGGCTGGCGTGTAGCAAAGCACACCACTGGTAGCAAAGCACACCACTGACTGGAAGCGAAGTCCTGTCTATTCGCAGCCACTGCACTACAGAGATAATGATGGGTAATAAATGATGCAGTAATTGGGTGATGAAAATGTCAGTTATGATCCTAGAAATTCCCCAGGTATATAGATTTTAGGTCACTGTGTTTACAGGGCTAGGTGTGTGTGTAAACTCACCTCATTCCCTCCATGCTCAGTGAACTTGATGACTAGCCTGGTATAGAAGGTACACAAGGAGGGAGGCAGGGATGCTGCTTCTGTGCAGAATACCACATTTTGTGGTGAGTGTGAGTTTAATTACTTAAACACCATGGGCAGACTGAGAGTCCTTTTAGTAGACTTTCAGTCCTGCTTAAATCCTATGGGCACCCCATGTTTTTTGTAGGTTAACGTAACCATTTGGGTTGTGACATGCAAATAAAGCTGCTTAGTTTGCTGTTGTTATGCATATCCATTGTAACTCATAATTCATTTATTAAGGATCACGTAATTGAATTTGTCATATTGTGTTTCTCCCTCATCTTACATACATGTAATGCTTTTTCATACCTGCCAAGCTGAAATGTACAAGGAATGTATGAGTCTTTGTCATAACAATGCTGTATCTGCACAGTGACTGGCTTGAGCATTAGAATTTGCTCAGGAAATCCTGCGATAAAGATTTGACTAAACTGTACTTGCAGAAGTAACTGGTTAATGCAGATGTCAAACATACCCATCCAGCCTTGCACTATAGTAGCTGTATATATTTCATGCATTACATAGGTATCAATATAACATTTCAGGTGTAGTGTATATACAATATGACAATATTACATTTGAACTTTATGAAAGTTCACATTAAAAGGTTTCCTACTTCTAATAGAATATCAATCTAAGATAAAGTTGAGAAGAAGCACAGGTATAGGGGCTGCCACCCTGACAGAAAAAGTTAATTGGAGATTTCCTTTAAACCACCCAATTGTTCCAAATACTACTCAGTTATTCCAGTGGTGACCTTGTTTAGGCATAAAAGAAATATTTTTATATAACATGAAAATATTATAAAGCTTTTGGGAATGCATACAAATAAATTGTAGTAGGGATACTTTAGATGCCCATACCTAAAGAGAAGCAAATAGTATATATACATTGACCACTTACGCAATGCACTTGAATGGAAATACCGCTTGTCAAGATTTGGCACAGAATCTGCTATGTGTCATAAAAATGATACACCTATCAGATTGTTTGCCTGCAATATGGTTAGATAGCTGTAGGGGGAATCAATCTGTGAATCATAGCTACAGCTTGGAGCTTCTTTATGTAAGAATACTATGCTTAACCCTTTAAGTGCCAGCCTACCTGGAGTTTTTGTCACCCTTTGTTGCCAGACCACTTTTCACTATTTTGCGTTACATATGTTCAACTTTATTTTTGAAGGGATTTTCAGGGATTTTCCAGGAAAACTATATATTTTTTTTTACGCAGTCTGAGCTTCAACATGAAATGTCTTGTTTGCCCCTTTTTTTAGTGTATTCTCAATACTTTTGGGTGAAATATGTGCAAAAAAATTAAAAAAATCTATTTTTTGCCATTTGTAGTGTTTTTTTGTAATTAAAAATGTAAGTTTGTCAATAAAATCTTATTGCGTGTGAAACCCCAATCTCTCCCGTACCACATATGTATTGGTAGACACCCTTTCCTGCCCAGGAGACTCCCCCAAACTGAAACAGCTCTTTAGGAGATTTTCAGATAAAATACAACTGTGATATGCGCTAAGTGCACCTTGCAGATTTTCCAGAAAAACAACCCTTTACATTTGAAATACCCCCCACAAACTATATATTCCCTGGAAGTACACGCCTCAAGCTTTCTAGGCATACCAGGCTTGTTTATGTGGGTGTAGTTTTGTGGAAGTAATCCCTCAATCAATTCTTTGGTTGCACAGAGTTTCCCTAAAAAAGAATAAAAAAGAAGAATCAAAGCCACATTTTCCTAAAAAAAACTATATGCAAATCTGAAAAAGCAACATCCCCCGAACAGAATGGTACCCAACATGCATAGCTACTGTCAAGGGAAGAGTTGGCAAACACCACAAAGTAAAGCATGTGCGAGAAAAGCACATGGAGAAAAAAAGAAAAAATATATATATTTTTTATACTTACCTCCCATCCATCCCTGTGTCCCACGCTGATCACTCTGGCTTCTGCTCTCCTGCTGCTGCTGGTAGCGTTTTATAGCTGCTGGGCAACAGAGCATAAGGGGTTAATTAAAAAAAAAAACCGACATAGGGCTAACCCTAACCCTTAAAAAAAAAAAATGACGTAGGGTCCCCCCTACCCGTCATAACCAGCCCGGGACCAGCTATGACGGCTTGTAGGAACAGAGTGGAGGGGCCAGCTTTTGTGGCCCCCCACCCTGCAGCCTACAAGCCCACATAGCCTGTGTGGGCCCGGGCTCTTCTGCCCCCCACCCTGGGCTTTGGGGAGGCAGGTAATTGGGAGTGCGGGGGTTAATGGCAAATCACCCGCTAGTTGCAGGTGACTTGCCTGCCCCCAGCCTTGTGAACTGGTATAGGGGTCTCATGGACACCTTACCAGTTCACAAAGGGTTAACAGTAAAAAAAGAAACACACCACAAAAATGTCATTTATTAAAAAAAGAGGAGGGAGGGCAAGGGATCAGATCATCCCCTACCCCTCCACTGCTCTGTCCTGTGATCACCAGGGCATCTGACAGCTGAGCAGAGGGGAGCCAGGACGACACCCAGGAGTGACGTCATAAGCCCCGCTCCCCAGGGGGGATCGGACGGCACCAAATTAAAGAGGAGACCCGGACGGATCTATAGAGGGGTCAGGTGAGTATTTTTTTTTATTATTTTTTTTTTTTAGCTAGCAGGGGGGAAAGTCAAGCACGTAACACCTACGTGCTTGGTACTTAACGCTTGGACATGCCAGCACGTAGGTGTTACGTGCTTGGAAACAAAAGGGTTAAACCCAACCTTACCTTCTATATTCCATTATTCTACATTTTATTTTAGCAGGGAAGCGCACTTTGAACTATCTGGTATGCCATTATTTCTAAGTACAATAAACTCGCATTCAATCTGTGTTTTCTCCTTCTTGGACGTGCTTACAGGAAATAGAATGTCTAGTATTATCTCGTTATTGTTTGTCCTGCAGATATGGTATCTGAGGCTTGTGCTGTGCTCATTCCTTGTGAAGAATAAATAATCACTGGAAAAAGAGCACTTGTCATATGTCACCTCTACTTATAAAGTAGAGGTTAACCTATAACTAGATTCAATTTTGCCATTACTCAACGTCTCCAAATAGTAGATCAAGCAAGGTCTGCAATATTTTATGTAAGCTTTAGTTGAGAACCAACATTTGACATAGGTCTTGTTTTGATGGTCCAGTTATATTATTGCCAGTTTTTTTTTTATTGACCATTCAAAGCCTTATGTGGTCCTTGTTCACTATGTGTATACACTATATATATTGTATCTTGTGGGTCTGGCAGAATATCTGCCATAGCCGACCTAGCATTCTTCACTATTCACATCTGAGAGGGGACATGGTTTTATGGTATCTTTTTTTCTACTATCCTAATTTAGAGGAAATATATTAAGGTTTACATTACATTTTAGTACATTTTCATGGATTAGCGAGAATTGTTCACATTTACTAGTAGGTAGTATGACCATTTACTGATAATACTGTAGACGGTTCAGTTACTTCATACATGTTAGATGCAAGTAGACAAAACTGACAACACATAATCAGGAATTACTTCACTGACCAATGCATCATTTTAATATGTATATATTAAAGAATGTAATTTGTTTTTTAGCATTATTGTATTTTTGGTCTAATTAGTGTATTTGTCACAATAGCGATAACTTCAGATTTGTTAGCTTTCAAATCTAAAACATAAGATTTCACTACATTCTTGTGTACCATATCCGACAGTCTGATTGCTAAATATGTATTACCTAAAACTCAATGACTGTACCATGTAAATGCAAGGGAACATTGCCATGTTTCATATTGTTATCACAGTTGTGTGCATGACAACCATAACATGTTCTTTTCTATGGCAATTATGAGCAGCTGTAGCCCATCATTGCTCACCCCCTGGCATCAGCCAGGAACTCAAGTGACTGTTGCTTTGAAATCAGTCACCAATCAGCTCTTGATCTGCAAGCTGCTTTTTCAGAAGAGTAATGGCCATCAGGACTAAGCACATCTGATATCAGAAGCATGGGTCCTATTAATCCAGTGTATATGTGACTCAGATGTTTCACATTTGTTTGGAATTAGGGACTTGGAAGTTGTTTATGGGAACAGTAATACTATCATGTGTTTTTGAGCAAATTAAAGGCTTGCGATGCTGCAGTAAACATGTTTTCAGCTGGGTTAGGATAGTTGATAATTACTACCAAAATGTTTTGAATTTCAATACACAAAATGATCCACTGCATGCCCATCAACACATAGCCTTATTTCTTGGTATCTAAAGGGATTGCCCAGGCAACTGCATAGACCATAGGGCTTACGCTCCTAATGTTTCCCATTTCTTTTTTTTTTTTCAAATCAAACCCTCCAAAGCAGAGGAAACACCTTGACACCTAATGCTGCAATTCACAGGCAGCCAAAGGGGGCTCAGGTATAGACCATCAGTCAAGCCCTGTGATTGGTCATCTATTGATAAGGGGATTGGGGGGTGCCAGAAGTCAGTGCCAAGTTTCTGCTTCTAGGTGCTGCTGTTAGATTACAGGAAAGGAGAGGGAAGATATGACAAGGTAAGCTGCTGTATCATGTTTTTTAAATTTTGCCTGGACAGTCCCTTTAACTGTGACAGCCTACTACACAATGGCTAAAACATATACAAAAATTAAATAGTAAGCCACAGCGGCTAAGTAGGAAATCAAAAGTAATTATTTTGGAAATAGATATTATATTGTATCCTGCAACCTTGTGGAGTGATCAGTGCTTAATTTAGAGGACTTAAAGGGAGTGAAAATCCCCCATTGCAGTGTATGAGGTAAATAATGCTTTGTTAAGAGAGAAAAAGTTTACATGGCACATACAGAATAATAACAGGCTATGCCCATTATTCTTAGTAAATGGGCAGAGCCATTCAAATACTATGTTTTCATTTCTGTGTTATCCAACACGCTCAGAAAGCAGCCAAGCTTACAATGCTCGGGTATAGTCTTTAAAAGTTGCACAGCCACTTGTGGTCATGTTTTTTCATTTATGGCCTGGGTGGGCACAATGCTCTTAAATATACTGTATATTGTGGTTTTAGGCAAGGATAAATAAAAGGTAAAATAATGCTTGACACTTATTTTGCTGAATGTGTTTTTTACAGCTACATCACCAAGTCACCTCTCAAAATGCTCAGAAAAAGAGAAGACATACTGTGTTAATGGGGGAGAGTGCTACGTCATTAGAGGGATTACAAGCAGTAGTGCAACTAAGTACATGTGCAAGTAAGGAATCATATTTCTGACATATCCTACAATTTATGAATTTGAAGGTTATATCCATCCATAAGTCTTGTGCTTGTAAACCATATTGGATTGAAGCAATTTAAAGCAGTAAATTCTATTTGTGGTTTATAACTTAGATGAAAATAGGGTATATTGAAAATACTTGGTTCACATTTTGGCTGCCCACAAATGTTATTATCTTTATAGTTTAAGTGGTCTCAACCTGTAACTCCCCTGTGTCTCGTTGTCACTGATTGGGATAATCCCCCTCTGCCTGGAAACTTGGCCCCTGAATACTTAAATCTTGTGGGATGTCTTCCACGACGGTTGGTCCTGGATTCAAGTGACTGACCATGGCCCCACTGAGGACCGCAATTGGCCACCATCGGTCAGGTGGTGGAAAAGGAAAACAAATCTGTCTACTCACAGTCATGTGGCATAAGGCGGTCTAGAAACAGGGACATGCACCAAGGCTGACTAGGAAGCACGTTATCAGCACCACAGAATTCTTACGTGATCAACTTTACTCAGATCTTAAAGGTTTGGCCTTGCTTTGTGATCTGATTTGAACTTTTACATACTGTTTTTATTCAGAAGGGCAGATTTCAACCAATTATAAGCACAATACTTAATGACTTTGGCTATCACCTTTTCAGTAATTTATTTTTATATGTAATGTTATATCACTGTTATCGTATGCTGTCAGTGAAAGTAATTATTGGTGTTGAATTTTCGTATTCTTTTCTATATTTATACAGCCCCAGCCATTTTAATGTTCAGAGTATAGTAGAAAGTGTTTTATAGTAACAGAAGTTTAATCATTATATGGTCCCTTTCGCATGTTGCTTCCCTTATTGCAGAAACATTTAAATATCAGTGAGAACACTGAAGTGTTGGTATTGGTGATAATTGCATGAAATCTCATACATAAGTATAATGAATTCCAATGCAACACTTCACTTTATGACTTTGCAGCCTGTGCTGATGGTTTATTAAATGTATGACTTTTATTGTGCTAACATGCACCAAAGTGAAACAGTAATAAATGCTGTTTGCAGGTGCACTGATGCACAGCAGCATAATGCTTGGTAAATCAGTCTCTTAATGTTAAGAAGGAACATTTAGTATTACCTTATTATTGCCCCTTTTTCTCAGTGCTGCGCTGAAAGTCATACAGCAGGGAAAAAAACAAAAGGATACTTACCGTTTGTCCTGCATTGCTGTTCACTGAAGGTCCAGCGCTCCAGACCTCACCCTATCGCTTTATCAGAAAACTGCTGACCAATGGCCAGACCCTTGGGACAGGATTCATTGCAGGACAGAATTGTGACTCAGCATCCATCACTGGGGTGTGGCCACACCCTCTCCCTTCATTGCAATAGAGGTATACCTCTATTAGGTACCCTGTGACTGATAGCGGGGCATGGTATTGCCCAGAAGTGCCAGAGAATAGAGTTTTAGGCCCCAGATGGCGTGGGAGGCGACATTGGAACTCCATAAAGCGATCGAGTGAGGTCTGGAGTGGCGCAGGACAAAAGAGAAGTACCCTTTTTTTCTCTCTGCTGTATGACTTTAAGTTATCATGTTCATATGAGGGAGCTGTTATCATGAGCACTGGAGACCTCTGCTGGTACCTCTTTTAAATGAGGAGCCTGTACCACATCAATTTCTGTGAACATCTAATTTGGCTACTTTAACAGAGAGCCCTGCCTTATTTTTACAGGAATACAACTAGTAAAAGGCATAGAGGTAGGCGTTTACAACATGCCCCTATCTAATTTTCACTTAGGTGTCAAAATATATATCAAATTGTATTTTTCTGACTATTTACATATCAATATGTTATGTTACACTGTGTGCACAAAGTTATATTCAGACAAAAAAGGCAATATGAGGAGCACGGCAAAATGTATTCAAGTAATAATTTTATTTGTTACAAAAATCACGAATCCAATATACGCAATACATTGTAAAAAAACATCTAAAAACATGGTAATCCCACACGACAAGGGAAAGACGGGTAAAGGGAGTGACAATCAAGCAGAATCAATATCATGGCTTTTACAAAACTAAAACAGTTATCCCCGTTAAATGGTTACCCATCACTGACAGCCAGATGAAGAGAAGCCGACTAGATTGCTTGTAGCGGGGTGAATGGCAGTGCTCTGGTAAGTCATACTGTTGTTTTGGCATCCTTTGTCTGAGTCTGCTTTTTTTCAGTTAGTTTAGTCACATATATTGTTTGCATTTGGATGGTATTTTGGTGAATTTGCATTTTTAACACTGGTGTAGTATATCATTTAGTTGGATATTTAAGATATTTCGGGCTGTTATTGGACATGTGGTGGTATTTATTATTTGATTATATATTGATTATTTTTTATTTATGATCCAGATCTCATGCAGGGCTCACACTTGCATTCTTACCTCCAGGCTTACTTTCACTGGATGGCATTACCTTACTGTACATGTTTATTTGTGGCTCTTTATATATCTTTTGATATTATCGTCGTACATGTCACAATATTGATTCTGTTTGATTTTCACTCCCCTTACATGTCCTTTGTTTGTCTTGTGGGATGACCACATTTTTAGATGCTTTTACATGTGTTGCATACAATGGATTAAGGATTTTAGTAATAAATATCATTATTATTTGTATATTTTTTGCTGAGCTCCTATCATTGCTTTTTTGTCTGAATATAATTTTGTGCAATGTGATTTGGCTTCGTGAGTACGCTTACTTATATGTTTTTACTGTGCCAGCAATTTTTTTTTTCTTTGATGTTACACTGTGTGCCACTATTTTATCTGTGGCTCTGTTTGTGCTTATCGGGCTCCAGTTGTGTATGGTTTGCTGCTTTGGTACAGGAGTAGTTTGCACTTATAGTACAAACCAGCAGTGACATAACTGTATTTGAGAAATGATGGCACACTGCTGGTTGCTGGTATATTTTACAGGGCCAGTATCACAATGGCTGAAACGACACTGTACTGCCTTTTTTACTCAAAATAAAAAAAAAGATATCTTAATGAATTATATTCAAGCATGCCAGTAGATTGTATGAACAATCTCCCATGTTGTCTTTACAATTTGAATGTTTTTTTTGTTCATAAAGACATGGAATACAAGTTCAGATGGATACCTTTTTTTTTTTTGTTTTATTTGCTCATTACATTTTTACCCTTTAGGTGCAAACCTGGATTCACGGGAGCACGATGTGCTGCGACCGATCCTGTGAGAGTCATAAGACCAGAAAGTATGTCCCAATACTCTGATATTTGACATTTTATTCCCCAAATGCAGCAACAAATAAAAAAGAAATTCTCTTATGCTTGGGGATGTCACTGATCAAAGATAATTACCCCTTTTGTACCTCACATGACTTTAATTTGATGTTTGGTCAAAATAGAAAATATTTAATAGATTTTCAATTTAATTAGATATACATTTATTTGCATAAATTAGATATTTGTATTAATCCCACATTTAATTTTTGAAAATTGTCAGCTGCAAGTCATGCTAGTACAAAAAGTTGTGGTCTTTGATAGTGACCCTCTAAGAACAATCAGTTTACACTTGAAGGATCCCTCTTTCTTGCGTATATTCAACTCTTCTCTTTTTCTCTGTTTTCTCTACCCTTTTTGTCTTTCCACTCAGGTGCCCAAATGAATTTACTGGTGATCGCTGCCAAAACTACGTAATGGCCAGCTTTTACAGTACGTCCACTTCCTTTCTGTCTCTGCCTGAATAGGAGCATGCTCAAATGGTGCTGCTTTCTTGTTGCTGAATCTTTTCTTCAGATCTCATCTAGTACTTAATTTGTTATGTAATACTAGGCTCAGTACTGTTTACTCTGTCTGCAGCATGACAAATAATAATAATAGATATTATTATTATTATTGATATCTTGGTACTCTGTTGATGCACTATAGTGGATGGGTATGCATGTTATGTTAGCACAAATCACTATAACTGACTGTAACCTAGATACAGGTAAGATTAAAAGGTATAGGTATCCAAATGTAGTCATACTATTATTTTTTCCATTTTTACAGAGTATAATCAATCTACAAATTAAAGCTTTTTGTTTAATGTATCACATTACAGTTCATTAAGAAACCTCTTTTCTCATATATTTTCATCATGTTCATCACATCTCCATTTTTTTGAGTACGGCTCTAAGTTCTGTTCAACTTACAACTTGCTCACAAAATGCATGCAAACAATGCCCTTTTGGGATCACCTCTCTTTTAGGCAGTCACTGTTGGGATAGCTATTTAATGATAAATGCTGATCAGTGAAATTAATGCTCCAGTATAATCCAATTCTTTCTTTACTTTACTTCTAGCTGCTGTTACTTCTAACAGCAGAAAAAAATGGTGGGAATTCACTAAAACATATCTCCACATCCCTAATAGGACATACTAGCAGTCTTGTGTGGAGAGTACTTCACAATTAAGCTCTCCACATCCCTAATAGGACATGCCAGCATTTCACAATTAAGTAATTTAAGTAATTACTATAGACCTCAGATCAGGGGGTGCCCTTAGGCATGAGAAGCCCCACTTAGCTACCACACGTACCGCACATCTTTCACCCGCAGTGCCGTTATGAGGAGCTGGCATGGCTGTTGGGAGTGGCCTAATGGCACACTTCTATTGAGATCCATGGACAGCTCCGTACACAAAAGTTCCTTCTGTACCTCTGCCTGGAGACATCTATTGGCTGCCTTTGGTCATGTGGGCATCATGACATTGCACAGAGGGTAAGCATCTGTTCATATTTTGGCATTTAGTATCTAGTCAAGTAATTTTCTGACCAATTTAAGGGTTGTCAGGCCTATGGTTACATTGCAGGCACATTCAAGTGCTTCATAAGAATGAGACACACTAAGTACGTATCTTTTTATTTTTTCTTTTTTAGCTAAATTTCAGAAAATCTGGTCTATTAACTAGACTTTTTACGGAAAATTTATTATGTAATACTGTTATTATACTCAAACTAATAGCTAACAAATATAATTACAATTCCACATTAACAACCTAAAAAATAGCCTAACTTATACATATTGCATAGCCTATAACCTTACTACCAGCCATAAACATATTCCCGTTTACATACATGAACAACATAAACAAGTGCCAAAGCAGAATTTGCACTAGCAGATTCTAGAGGATCTCCACCTGCTAAAATGATGGGCAATTATTTTATTCTTGGTCAGTATGCAACACTAATTACTTTTAAGAAGGCAACATTTTTAGTAGTTTAATTTGTTGTCCATTTACCTGGCAGATGGCTTGCAACTCTTTCTCAATGTTTTTTGAATTCATAGTTTTGTCTGTAAATGCCATTTGTCTGTGGTAAATAAGATTATTAGATTTATTGATAGTTATCTACAAGCCAGATCAATAGCATGGGTCTAGTTTGTAAGCAGTGTTGCTCCTCACAGATAAGTCACCATCTGGACCATGGCGTTCAAATGTTTAAGGCAGACAAACAAATCAATGAGAATAACTTAGTTTTACAGTTAGCTGTATTATATTATATTTTGAATCTATATTGGCTTCTATGAAAAGAAATGTAATTAAAATGATTGAAATATTTCGAATATAGTTAGAGTCATTCACAATATACACATACCCAACAGCTCACACTTATTTTAATAAATTGTTGAGACACACAAAATACATTTGCGATGGCTTGCTTCTAAGGAAAAACAGATTTAAAATATGACTTCTCCATAATGATTTTTATTTAGAAACATTAATATCAATTTAGAATAGTAAGAGAATTACGTACAGCAGCTATTTTTTCAGAGAAAAGATTTGCATAGGATATAAACTCTATAATGCGCCTGGTCCCCATTTATTTCCTGGAGAAAGCCTGCCAGCCACATTGTGCACCCAGGTTATTTTATACAACAACCCTATGCACCCCAGTGACAGGGCCGTCCACTTCACCCTATTGGACCTATCACACACATCAACAAAAAGCTGGGTTGTTAGTTGGCCACTTTGACATGCCAGAAAGGAGCTTGCGCATAAGGCAAGCAGTACTTATTGAGCATTGGTCCACTTTAGGAAGGCACAAAATAATTTAACAGCATAATAAATAAATAAAACATTTGTTTTCCATTTTTCGAGGTTTTTCTAGTTTTTTTTCTTACCTAAATACAATTATACAATGTTTCATGATAAAGATGCATAAATACATCAAATATCCCCTGGTGTAAACTGTAAAGATACAAGGCATGTTCTTTCTGCATGTTATTTTGTTAAGCTTCACAGCTACATTACATTCTATGTGAATACATTTAAAATTCATTAATTTGAAAGAAAAGCTGGCTAATAACATTTTATGAAAATTAACCCACTAGGTTGAATTTCCTGCTTAGAAATAGAATAGATGCACCAATATGTATGCATGGGCATGTCACTAACCAAGCTTTTGTGTCACTAATGTCTTATTAGCAATGACAATGTAGGCTCTCATTAATGGCTATCTTTGGAAGAAATCTGGATGGATGCCATTTAAGTCACTTTGTTCCCTTGAAGTGTTACTGATTGAAGATCGGCAGTTCAAATTTATAACTAGTTTTTATTTGTTGTTGTTACATTTGGTTTCAAGTTTATTAGTTCTAGTACATGTATTAATCTGTTGTTGTTTACTTGATTACTATATGTGTCTGTTAAGTTCATTGTTATATTCCTAGCATATATGCCTTTTATTTTTTTAGCATTTTTTTTTACTTTTGTTTATCGTTAACAGAATACTTTTTAATACTTTAGCCTTTTTTCTTTTACAGTTAAAATAGTTCACATTACTAATGTATAGTATAAATGTTAGTTGTGATACAATTATATAATTTGTGTGACACAATAGTAAATAATAAGTTTACTAAGTAGCTATATAAATATAAATTATATCCATATATCACATCAATAATGATATTGTTTTCCTAGTTTAAAACAAATTAGATTGTCACACATTACTGTATTCTACAGAAGAGCATTTACATGTTTTTGTGTATACATTCAGATTTCTTCCTGTGTTCATATTGATGTACAATGTCTATGGATACTTAAAAATTAAAATGGACATGGGAAATAATCATTTACCACACATTACATGTCTTGTTTCAATGTACAGACATAGAGTAGCCATGGTATTCATGTATAATTTGTTTTGGAGTACAGTGTAATGCTCTTTTCTGAAACTTTTCCCTTTTCTTTCTTTTTGTCAACTTTCTGCGTTGGCAGAGCATCTTGGAATTGAATTTATGGGTATGGACCAATCATTCCTTTTAGCCTGCAGATATTAGAGCCTAAAAGCTTTAAAACCTTCATTTTCCCTCAATTCCTAACTAATTTCCTTATGCTTTGGAAGGGATCATACAGCTATAACATAACCCTAGGGTTAGATGTACAAATCTTATGTTTACATTAGTATAGATTCTAGTTCTGCAAAATGTTCTTGCCCTTTACTAAACTGCTATGATATGAAGCCACACTTAATTTATGTTATTGTTGCTAAGGTGATGTTTGGAATATTGAACTGAGTACCCATATGGCCATATATCTTGCCAAACACAATGCAGTGCTGAACACTCAAAATGAGTAATCCATATTTGTTCAGCCAGGCTAAAAGTATATTGAACCACTACTGCTGCATTATTTCCGATCTGGAACGTGTGATAATAACTTACCCTTTTCATTGGTCGGATGTTATATCAAACTGTTAGAATATATCTTTAACTAGTAAATATGTAAAGTATCTTTCTATGATTTCCTGTGACTCTGTAATGCACATATCATATCTTCTTTGCTATACTGCTTAGAAACGAATACGTCAATATGAGTTAGCATGGTGAACTTCTCTATCACATCTGGGGAACTTCCTTTCCTTATCAAAACTGCTTAGTGTTAAAAAGTTTTCCGCACTTGGTATATGTTTATACTTACAGGGAGTTAGTTGCACCACACTTAAGGAGCACTATCGTGGAATTGAGTAATGTTAAAAATCCATATAAACACATCTGCTATCGAGAAGAGAGGTCAGTTATAAACCCAAACAGAATAAAACTCCCACCAAGCTTGCGGTTTATTCTCACATGGTAGGAACAATATCCAGGGGTTACAGGTTTAGTCTATGAGGGGTGACAGAGCCTGTCACCCCGGATGGCCATTTTTATCAATTAAAATAAAAGAAACTTGTCTTTCTGGATATTTCTTGATGTTGAGAGTATAAGCGACCTTGTCTCCTGCCATCCAGCATATCTATATGGATTTTTATCATTGGGCCATATTTTCACGATAGTGCTCCTTTAAGAAGGTTTTAAGACTCAGTACATACTAGCCAGGTTGGGTGGAAAAGTAGAGGTAAAAAAATATCCACACAAAAACACTAATGTAGACTTTTAGGCATTATACACTAAAATACACCCAAAATCTGAATCAGAATGGCACAAAGGGTTTGAAAATGAGAAATTATAGCCATGGCAATAACTTGATACAGTTATCAACTCTTTAATCTAAACCTATTTGTACAATTTGATATATTTGCATAGATCACCCATTAGTTTGACTGCACCTTTTTACTTGTTTCTTGAATGGCCAATTCTCTACTTGTAAATGTGTCCCATAATTCTCTTTTTTCTTCTCTACCCTGTGCCAGAATCAACTTTTAATTCATTTTTTTTACACATAAAAACAGTTATCTTGTTCTTATTGACAGAATGGTAATACCTCACTCTTTGCTCAGTTGAGACTGAAAGTTCATGTTACCTATAAATGAAGGTATATTTGGAACTGTAGTGTGGCATCCAAAAAAATAATATGTGGTTCCTGTGCTCTTGACAGATCTCTCGTTCCTGGCCGCATCCATAGTTTAAAGAAAGCCAACTATAAGAAAATATAATATTTGCCTTGAGGGAATGCTGATATAACATCCTCATCTAGCTTCGGTGCTCACATATAGGGGGGCACGCTAAAGATTTGGTGAATCAAGTTTCACTTGCAGCCTGAATCTCATGAGCTGTTATATGGTAACACACAAAAGTGTCAATAAAAAACATTGGTTCTAATCTTTCCCTAAAAAATCTGCTGAAAATGCGATGGAGGCACATAATTTTCCAAGTAGGTAATATTTTTGGAAACAACAGCACCCTATGGGGTATTCAGAAAAAGATAACACACACCTCATTGGAAGAATGATGTACCTCACCTCTAAACATGCCTTATCACATGTACAGCTGATTTGTTTTGGAAAAATTAAAGCAAATATTTTTATTGCACTTTTTTTGTGTGTTAAAATGTAAAATCTCACGAGATGCAAGTGATATTTCTTGTCTGCCACATGCTACTTTAACACCTCTCCTAAAGCGGCCTAATAGTACTTCATAGCTCTAATCATTTAGAGTCATGCTAGCTATTTGGTGAAGCTTAAACCGAACCAAAACCCTTACAACAAACAGTGCTTATATGCATCCATCCCCAGGGCAATTCAGATTGCTGCACATCAAAATACATTTTCGTTTTTCTAACCTCCTGCTGTGGTCAATTTTAAAAACATAATAGCATCTCCTGGAGCCGCAGGCTGCCTGCAAGTAGGAAGTGCTGCTGGGTTTCCTGTTACTGTCAGTTATGTCAGTCAGCAACACGGCTGGGAAACTGGGAAAGGAAGCTCCAAAATGGCCGCTACCAGTGAGGCGGTGTTTCAGCTTTGATTGGGTGCAGGCGCAAATGTAAGTGCTGACAATGATTCCATATCATGCATGCAGATGGGACAAGGGAGTTTTGGAGAGTTTTCTTTTCCGCCTGTGCCAGGCTGTTGGTCCGGTTTATGTTTAAATCTGGGTGCATATTTGTGTGTGAATTGCAACCTGCATTTCGGTAATCTTTTTAACGTAACAACACAGAAAAGTGCAATAAAAATGTTTGAACTACTTTTTCCCAAAACAAATCTCCTGTACCTGCAATGTGGCAATTTTACAGGTTAAGTAAATCATTTTTCCAATTAGGTAAAAGCAATTCTTTAAAGTTTTTTTTTTATAAACCATTGCACCTAAATCAATGCACAATATTAAGTATACCCCATGGGACGTTGTTGTTTCAAAACTTTCCAAAAAAATATCCTTACCACATTGGAAAAAGGATGTACCTCATTCCACAAGTGATGATTTTTGGGGAAAAATTAGAACAAAATAATGTTATTGCACTTTTTGCACATTAAAGTTATCTCTTTATCACAGATGTAAGTTTCAGTTCACATCCACAATTAAACTTCTTCAACAAATTAATTAGCATGACCGTCAATAATGGATTCACATGTATTCATTAGTGGATCAACACTCACTTTACACCAAATCGGTTGGGTAAGAGAAACCCCAACCATGTGACAGCCAGCCAATCATGGGGCAAGACCTCACCGAGAGAGCTGCAGCCAGGGAAGACAATCTCAGACTTGCAACATGTCTGTGGGGGGGCAGCAGCAATTAGGATTATCCATGCATTTGGTGTTACACACACTTGGTGTAAAGTTGGTGTTGGTCTACTTGAGAGGCATTTATAAATGTGGGAAGGCTTTACATGTATTAATTACCCCAAAGCCTGTTTTCAAATGTAAATATTCAGTGTATCCTAAATTGAAAAATAATTGCTTTATTTGTAATGGATTCTGATCAGAAAACCTGATTATGTGCCTCACTTCAGTAGCTGTTGTAGCCAATTGCAAAGTACATTTTCATTGCAAGTATTTTCTGGTTCCTAAAGTGAAAAGGGTGTTTGGATCACATATTGTATGGCTTTGTTACATTATGCTGCAGAGCTTACAGTATACAATGCTAAAGCAGACATCCAGTCTGCTGTTTGCTGTGACCCCGGTCTCCTCACCTGATTATTTAAAACAAAATAAATAGGACAATCATCTACACACCACCAGTGCCTTATCCCCAGTAGGAGCTCAGCCTGTGCAGCTCCTCCTCTGCCGTCAAAGAAGAGCCCCACTGCTATGCAGGGGTTGGGTGACTATAGGTGACTGATCTGCAGCAGATGCCACAAATCCATAGGGAAGCAAGCAGGGATGCTTTGCATGGGGGAAGGATGGGATTTTGCAGGAGGCTTGCTTAAAGCCTAAAGGGAAAGTCCACTGTGGTGCCATCTTTAGCACTCCTGGGGGCCTTGACATTTGACGCTGGGCCCCACAGTCCCAAATTCTGGCCTCAAGATATAGATGAGTCAGAAGCAGTCTCAGGTGAGCTAAGTTGTTAAACCTGGCATAAGATACTGGTTCTAAGCAAGCAAAATGGATGTTGCCGGGGTGGCGGCAGGTAAGAAGGAGAGCTTCAGGCTGCTATGCCACTCTTGATCTGAGAACTTTAAGCCCAACAAAGTGGACTTTTCATTTAAGGCACACCCTTGTTCTCGCACTATGGCTTTTAATGTAGATACAGCAACCTTTTAACAAATAATAGGTGCATATGTTTTTTTTTTTAACAAAATAGTTAAATCTATTTTATTATAGCGCAAATTTCCTTGGCTAAATGAATGGTGCTAAATAAAAGTAAAATAAATGTCATGACATATGAAACCCCCTAAAATAACTATTGGGTTTATCAGTTCAGTATTCCAGATTAATTCAGTTTCAGAGTGTGGGCTGTGTATTTCAATTATTATTAGGTGACTAAAATATTTCAATCATGTAAATGTAGCAAACATTCTAGATGTAAAGTCAATCTAGTGTAGGCGTTATGCTGTATGAGAAATCCCTTCAAACTCTGCTTCAGTCTTTTTTTCAAGCATTTCCTCACTTTGTTTTTTCTAGTATCAAGCATGCTGTGCCAGGCCTACAGTTGACTCCTTAACCCGTATCCCTTAACCTTTTAATTTCTTCTATACACCCCCAGTCTAACTCTGCCTGCCCTTTTATGATTCTTTCCCATTCTTACTCTGTATTTTGTTTTTGTAATCAATGCAGCTTTTCTTTACTACAAGCTGTCTTCTTTCACCCTAATAATAACCTTTGCTGTTCATTTTTGTTTGACAATGTTCATAACTTGTTAACTGTATATTTCATAATCATGACATTGGCTTGCAAGATCTTCATTCCCATGCTAGAAGGTGCACTGTATCTTAAAAAAAATAAGTCTTGGTTTGAATTGGTACTTCCGTGCTAAAAAAAAATGCTTAACTCACTTTCATACATCATTCAAAAATATGATATATTTATTTGGTTTTAATACCAATGGTGAAGCCATTTAATCATTCCATAGACAGAGATCTAATTTCTGTACTGAATTAGAAAAAAATGTTTTGCACAAGCATGAAGAAAGTCAATATATGTTAGAATGTGTAGACCCTAAAACTTAAGTACAATCTAATACTACCCATATGGCTTCATCAAGGGTTGCACATGTTAATAATTTGTATTAAGGGGAAGAAGAAGAGGGTCCCATATTTTGACAGAAAGTTTAAATTATATTATAGGTTTGCATTGAAAAAATACACATATCACAGTATAATTAAGTATGTGTCTGTTTATGGGAAACTCTCCGGCTTCTCCTTTTTGCATAAACTAAACTTTTAAAGGCATTCCCCTAATCTGCTGATTCACATGAAGTTTTTTTGTACAAAAAATTTTCTATTGCTTTTGCTAACTTTCCATACATATCTTTATGGTATTTTAATGCCTGCAGGCTATTTAGGAGATATGGGACATGGTGTTTCAAAATTGTTTCCCCTGATTAAAAGTTAAAATAAGTTTGTGAATGGGCCTTATGAAATTTTGATTTAAAACATGGTAGGAAGGCAAGTGAAAGGGTTACAATAGATTTTTTAAATAATGCAGTATGCAGTAATAATATTTTTAAAGGAATAAGTAATCTCATGTAAATACTCAATTTATAGCCATTTTTATGTATTTATTGATTATTATACGGTAACTGACAAATATTGTTTTGCAGGTAAGTGTAACATGATATTTTAAAGTAGACAATCTGGAAGTTACAGTGGTTGTAAAATGTGCCTTTGTAAATGTGGTAAAAAGGCTTATTTACAGTCACAGTCCCCTACCAACATGATACTAGACTGACCCACTTACCTGCTGCACTGTACTCAGGACTAGATATGTATGTACCTCATTCTGGGCTCATACGTTGCTGAAGGCCAAAAAACTGCACTGAGATGTCACTTCCTGCCATTTCCTGAATTCAATGGAATTTAGAAGTGGAGTTCTCCTTTACAAATTCATTTTTATAAAGCTGACGTACAGCATGTATAAAGGGCCTTTGTTCTAATATTTAGAACAATTTATTGTACTACAAAACAATTATTTCAAAGTAGTTGTTTTGTTTCAATGCTCTATATATGTTGTCATAGTACTAGCGTGAATTAGGCAAATAGACTATAATACAAATATAAAGCATTATATTGATCAGTTCAAGTTAGCATACTTTTGTATTTGATCCCTAAGGCTTTTTCATTTACAAAACCTTTATTTTTGCTAGAGATTAGGTTAGTATATCCCAGTTATAAAGGAAGATTGATCTCCCAGTCTAAATTCTTTGCTCGGAAATCACATCACTGCTGGATTATTTTGCCATGATTAATGCTTGACCTTTTTCTACAGTCTAACCAAATTATGCTACACATTGAAGTTATTTTAAGGAAATGGGGCAGGGATGGCAAAAGCTACTCTGTACTATAGAAAGGAAAGCAAATAAAGACAGTAGAAAATGCACTGTTCTACTTAGTAAGTGGACCACATTAAAATGTGTTTTATTGTGTTTTATTCACAATATTAACAGTTGTAATAAATTATTAAACATTCTACTAAAAAACATACATTTTATGCTAAACAATATACAATATTGGTTATAACATGCCATAAAATTGTCATGTCTATAGTAACGCAGGGGAAATCTGCAGCAAATCCCAATACAGACTTACCTTGCTTAATAATATTATGAATCTGACATGTAATTTGACCAATAAGAGTGCTCTCTTAGGATCTGTTGGCCTTTAGTACATACAGCTGAAAATATATGCTTGTTTTCTAATGTCATAATATTTCCGTTGGGTATTTAATCTGTTTACAGCATACAGTATTTTTAAGATACAGTGCACTTCAAAAAGGAAAAAAACTTTTAGATTCAAAATGCTTTCTTTTTTTGCTTTGCAAGCCAATCTCAAGTGTGTCTGTTTTGTTTCTAAAAGACTTCCAGTGAAGGCAACAAGGCTATGATAAAATGTGTTTATTAAAAGACACAATAACAATTATTTTGAGGGGAACTGAATAAATATTATAAATTATTCATGTTGTCTCTTTAATTATTTTCCATCTATAAGTTGTCTTCACTGGAACTGTGTCAGAAATGTCATGTTTCATGCTCTCAGGGGCTTTTCTTCTGTGAATAAATTAAAGTGTCCCTTTTTAAATTCCGATATTTGATTATATGTTCTTTATCTAGAGGTTTTAGTGTTCTTATTTCAAACTCTATTTCAGTTATACTGTAAATTGTATGGCATCTCAAATATACCATTCAGTTAAATTTGGATACTTCACTACTACTTGTTTTAACAAGAATGTTGGTAGAATAGTAGAGCAGAATAGTTGTCACTATGATTTAGTAAATGATGAACACAGAGTTTGAGTGTCTTTTTTATTTTTACTTTTCTAGAAGCTGAAGAACTATACCAGAAAAGAGTGTTGACCATTACTGGCATCTGCATTGCTCTTCTTGTAGTTGGCATCATGTGTGTTGTGGCCTACTGCAAAACGAAGTAAACCTCTCATTTTATTATATCGTTTAAAACAAAAATTAATACTTTATAAGGAATATGATACATTGTTGTCTGGTCATGTTATTGGCTACATTTTACATACTGCTTTTTTTTCGCACTATAAGATGCATGTTACCAAAAGACACACCTAGGGTTTAGATGAGGAAAATAGAAAAACATTTTCTGAACCAAATGGTGTGCTAAAATACCCTGAGACCCTAATTACGGAAGGTGGCAGAATCCCCTCAATCACATCATAACAGGCAGTGTGACAGAATTCCCCCCAGTCACCCCATACTAGGCAGTGTGCTGAATCCATGCAATCACCCCATAACAGGCAGTGTGTAGAATCCCCCCTCAATCACTATATTCTTAGTATACAGTACGTCCTGCTCCAAATATAATACTTACAAGTGGGATATACTCCGCCAGATGGCACTGGACTGCAGAGACATCGAAAATAGGCTCCTCCCGGCGCCTCAAATACCCGGGGACCTCCCACAAATCCCCAGAACTTCTCTACAGTCTGGCTGCGAAGGACGAGAAATTGGCTCTCTACTCGCAGGTGAGCGGGGCTATTAGCCTGCTGCCCTGTAGGACTATTCCCACCCGTTCCACTAGTAATATGCCTCCCATCCTTGGCTGCGCTGGTCGGGTGACAGTAGGCAGCACAGCTGTTAGGTGCTTAGGAGCGCTGCTCCACCGCAATCCCCCACCAAATGGGGCTTATGGTGAGCCTCTATGGGATGCCCCTCCCGCACTATGGCCCCTTGCCCCTACCTATCATGGGCCCTATTTAAGTGGCCGCCGTCCTCCCTCATCCTCCTTGTAGTCTTTGGGGGAAAAGAGGGGGGGGGTGTATGTGTATAGATAGGTATGTTTCCACATGCCTTTATTCTTGTGTCAGCCGCCGCACTGACTTGTCTTTACTGCATTTTAAATTTACCGCCGCCGCGCGCTGACTTGGCTCCGCGCTTGGCGGCGGCATTACCTCAGGCGCTGGTGCGTCATCATTGGCTGCTTGCCGTTCTGGCTTCGTGCTCTTCGGGGGGGGCGGGGCCCGTCTTTGGCGCGTTCTGCGTCATCGCTGTTACCGGCCCGCCCCTCGAGGTATACCGACGCCATCTTTCCTGCTTGGTTGGCCTATGCGTGACGGACTCCTACCTACCGCGGTCCGTAAGTGCCCTCGCGGGCGCCTTTATTTCCTTCACTTTGGTTACAATGTACTTAAGGTCTTGTCTGCTGATGGCTTTCAGGCGGGACGAACCTTTCCTGGCTTCTCCCGGCCCTGTTTTAATATATTACTTATAGGCCTTGTCAAAATTATACTCCCACTTCCCTAGCGGGTTATTGGAGCATCCAGGGTTGCTATATAGCGTTATTCCCTATCGGCGTATAGCGCCGCTATAATCACCATATGGAGGCATCCCAGGATAATGTGACCGGGGTCCCTTCGGGACAAGACCGGTTGTGTGTAGCGTGTGGGCAGCCTTATGCTGACGCTGACAAGGCGTGGGTCTGTGTACCCTGTGCTGAGCAGGTGCTTGCATTGCAATCTGGCCTGCCAGTGGCTGCACCTCGTTTCACGTCGCCTACTCCCCCAAGCTTAAACCTCCTACTGAGTTGCATACTAGTGGGGACTCTCAGCCTGATGTGTCTTCTAGACTGGCTACTGTTGAACAGATTATTGCGAAGTCCTTAGCGCGTAAGGCCCCTGTTAAGAAGCGGCATTTGATGCCTAATGTTACTGTTTTCCCTATGGGAACTGAGGAGTTTTGGAATCTGTGTGGCTATACCCCGTCTAATGAGGGGGAGCTCTTTTCTGATTCAGGCTCGTCTGATGAGAGACCAAGGGGTCATGACGATTCTGGCTCTGACCCCTGGGTCCCGGATGACACTGACAGATTATTGACCCAGATTTTTGAGGTTCTGTCTATCTCTCTCCCTGTTGAGGCTCCCAGGCAAAGAGGGGAGCTTTTTCATACAGCAAAATCACGTCTGGAATTTCCAAAGCAGGCACATTTCCATAACCTCATGCTCAAGGAATGGGAGCGTCCCAGTAAACTTCCCGGGGTTCCAAAAAGTTGGGATAGGAAGTATCCCTTTCCTGCTGAGGTGGTTAAATGTTGGTCATCCCCCCCCCCCCCACCGAGGTGGATGTCCCGATCCTAGGGCTATCTAACACCTCTGTCATGCATTCCCCTGATTCTACTACCCTGCGGGATGCTGAAGACCAGCGTATTAATCAGCTGGCATCCCACGCCTTTGCATGTGCGGGGACGGCGCTGCGCCCGGTCTGTGCTATTACTGCTGTGGCCACTAGAACGCTTATCAGGAATATGCTTGATAGTACCCCTGATGATTTGCCTTGTGAGGTGTTTAATGCACTCTCCAGTTGTGATGTTTTTGTAAATTTTGTCCTATCAGCATTGGATGACACCATCAGAATGTGTGCCAGAGCTTCTGCCCTCGTGGTGGCTATACGCCGCTCGGTTTGGCTGCGCCAGTGGGCTGCTGACAACGCTGCCAAGAAGGCCCTCACTGGGTTTCCCTTTAATGGACTGCGCCTGTTTGGGGACCGCCTGGACCTTTTTGCTAAGGGAGGCAGGTTGCCCCAGCGCAGGCGGCAATCCGGGTGGGGGGATGGCTGCAGCACTTTGCTCATGTCTGGAGGCTTCATGTCTCAGACCGGTGGATTCAGGAGGTAGTGTCCTCCGGTTACAAGTTGGAGTTTGCTGCCGATCCCCCTTCAAGATTCATCAGATCCCGGATTCCTCAGGACCCTGTGTCAGCTCAGGAGCTAGTGCAAGCAGTGCAAGGCCTCCTGGAGCTGGGGGTCATCTGCCAGGTCCCTTTAAGAGAAAAAGGCAAGGGCTTTTATTCCAACCTATTCACAGTACCCAAAAAGGATGGTTCTGTCAGGCCCATCCTGGACTTAAAGATCCTCAACAAGTTTGTCAGGGGCAGGCGCTTTCGCATGGAAACTCTGCGCTCTGCCATCAGTTCCCTGCGCCAAGGGGATTTCATGACTTCTGTGGACATCAAAGATGCTTACCTTCATATTCCTGTGTTCCCAGGTCATCAAAGGTTCCTCAGGTTCGCTCTGATGGATCAACACTACCAGTTTGTGGCCTTGCCCTTCGGCCCCACTTCAGCACCCAGGGTGTTCACCAAGGTGCTGGCTGGCGTGATGTCTCTGCTCAGATGTCAGGGCGTCCGCGTGCTTCCCTATCTGGACGACATCCTCATCACCTCCCAGTCTCTACATCAGGCAGAGTTGGATACTCAGCTGGTGGTGTCCACTCTGGAGTCATTTGGATGGGTGATCAACCACCCCAAGTCCTCACTGTCCCCTTCCTTGGTAACTCCATTCTTAGGAATGAATCTGGATACAGTTCAGGCAAAGATCTTCCTTCCTCAGCAGAAGGTGGACAGTCTGATTGCACAGGCTCAGTCCCTCCTAGCTTGTCCCCATCCCTCCATCAGGCAGGGGATGCAGCTGGTGGGCCTGATGGTGGCGTGCTTCGAAGCGGTCCCTTATTCTCAGTTCCACTTGAGGCCTCTGCAACTTCACCTATTGTCAGTATGGGACATGGACCCAGCGTCCCTGGACAGGGTCTGTGTGCTTTCCCCCCTGGTCAGGAGGTCCCTCTTGTGGTGGATGGACTCAAGGAACCTGTTGGGGGGCAGATCCTTTCTTGCCCCTTCCTGGGAGACGGTCACCACGGATGCCAGTGTGTCAGGTTGGGGGGGTTTCTGGAAGTCCCTGCGGTTCCAGGGGAGGTGGGGCCCTCAGGAGACCCACACACCTATCAATGTCTTGGAGCTGCGGGCGATCAGGTTAGTTCTGGCTCGCTTGACTACTCAGCTTCGGGGCCTGCCTGTTCAGGTGCGCTCGGACAACCAGACGGCAGTTGCCTACATCAATCATCAGGGAGGGACCCGGAGCAAGGGGGCCCTCCAGGAAGCGTCTCTGATTCTGACTTGGGCGGAGGCCAATGTCCCCTGCATTTCAGCTGGGTACATCCCGGGGGTGGAAAATCGCTTGGCGGACACTCTGAGCAGGGGGACCTCTCGCCAGGGAGAATGGTCCCTATGCAGCAGGGTGTTTCAATTGTCTGTGTCACTGTTGGGGCCAACCAGATGGGGATCTGTTTGCGTCCTGCCACAATCACAAGCTTCCAGCTTTTGTCTCTCTGTCCAGGGATCCTCTGGCCCTGACCTCGGATGCGCTAGCAATGTCATGGAAGGACTTTCAGTTCCTGTATGTCTTCCCCCCAATTCCCCTGCTGGGCAGGCTTCTGCGCAAGATTGCTCTGGAAGGGGTGCCAGCAATTCTGGTGGCCCCCAGGTGGCCAAGAAGAGTGTGGTTCGCAGACGTGGTACAGCTGGCAGTAGATCAGTACGCTCTGCCAGATCTGCTCACTACGCCATCCCAATTTACAAACTCTGGCTTTGACGGCTTGGCTGCTGAAACCTCCATCTTGATGGAGAAGGGGCTGTCTTCCTCAGTTGTGGATACTTTGATTAAAGCTAGGAAGAAGTCTTCCTCTTCCATTTATTACAGGGTTTGGCGTGCCTACATTGACTGGTGTGAGTCTAAGTCTCTTCCCTGTCGTGTGTTCTCTATTCCCAGGATTCTGGAGTTCCTGCAGCATGGGTTGGAGATGGGGCTCCAACTCAGTACTCTGAAGGGTCAGGTTTCTGCCCTGGCTATTTTTTTCCAGAAGTCCTTTACTCAGCACCGTCTGATCAGGACTTTTTTCCAGGGGGTCACTCATGTGCGTCCCCCACGTAAGCCTATGGTGCCTGTTTGGGATTTGAACTTGGTTCTGTCAGCCTTGCAGGGTGCTCCCTTTGAACCTGTGCAGGATGCTGCCTTGGCCATTCTTACGCTCAAGGTTGTGTTTCTGGTGGCTATCCATTCAGCCCCCCTACTATGAGAGGCACCAGGACAAGGTGGTGTTTCGTTTCAAACCTAAGGTAGTGTCTGCCTTTCATTTGAATCAGGATATTGTTCTTCCTTCTTTGTACCCTAATCCTAGCATTGCTAAGGAGAGAGTTTTGCACTCTTTGGATGTGGTTAGGTGTCTGAAGTACTGCACCTTTCAGGAAAACTGATGCTCTTTTTGTGGTCCCTTCTGGTCCTAGGAAGGGTTTGGCTCCTGCCAAGTCTACTATCAGCAAGTGGATTCGTCAGGCTGTGATTCAGGCCTACTCTGCTAAGGGGAAGAATCCTCCCTTCCGCCTTACTGCTCATTCCACTCGTGCTATTGGGGCCTCTTGGGCTTTTCAGCACCAGGCTTCTGTTGAACAAGTTTGCAAGGCCGCTACTTGGTCTTCTGTTCATACCTTTTCAAAGTTTTACAAGGTTGATGTTAGGGCCTCAGCTGATGCTGTTTTTGGCCAAAAGGTTCTGCAGGCGGCAGTGGTTTAAACTGCCTGCTGCTGCCTTTTTTCCTTGGGGATCCCACCCTACTTTATGGACACTGCTATTGGATGTCCCACTTGTAAGTATTATATTTGGAGCAGGACGTACTGTATACTAAGAATAATACAATTCTGTGATTACTCACCTGTAGAATTGGTATTATGAGTATACAGTACGTCCTGCTCCAACCCACCCTTGCATTATCTTGGATCCCCTGTATGGTGATTGTTATCATTGTTATAGTTGATAGTTGGGTTGTTTAATTCTCCCGGCTTCTCATTAACTGCTTTTCAATGCTGGGGATTTGTGGGAGGTCCCCAGGTATTTGAGGGGCCGGGAGGAGCCTATTTTCGATGTCTCTGCAGTCCAGCGCCATCTGGCGGAGTATATCCCACTTGTAAGTATTATATTTGGAGCAGGACGTACTGTATACTCATAATACCAATTCTACAGGTGAGTAACCACAGAATTGTATTATAACATGCAGTGTACAGAATCCCCCCGAATCACCGCATAACAGGCAGAATACAGAATCCCTTCTCAATCACCCCACACCATAACAGGCAGTTTGCAGAATTGCCACCCGCACAGTTACCCCATAACAGGCAGTAAGGCAGACCCACCCCAATCAATCTCAATCCCATATCAGAAAGTGTGGTAGCACCCCATCACCGCATAACAGGCAGTGAGAATCCCCTCAATCACCTCTTAACCAGCAGCGTGCAGAATCCCCCTCAATCATCCCATAAAAGGCAGTGTGCAGCATCCCCCCAGCCTCCCATAACAACAGTGTGCAGAATCCCCCTTTAACAAGCATTGTGTAGAATACTCCCAATCACCCTGTAACAGGCACTGTGGCATTGGGGGTATAAAACAATAACTGCTTACCTCACCCAGTCCAGCGTTATCAGTGGTGCACAGCCACACAAAGAGCAGGGGAAACAGCTGTGTGTAGTGAACTGAAGATGTCTGCACCGAGTGCCAAGATCGCCGCTGGATTCTGGGCCAGGTAAAGATGTTTTTTTCTTTATTGCATGGCACGGCCCGCTTCGGTATTCATTACAGTTGGGTTATTCCGCCACTAGGTGGCGCAGTGGTACTGCAGAAAGCTGTGGCATGTCCCGGCTCCCTATAAAAACGGGATTAACCATAGAGTTCCCAGTGTTTCCCTGCGGCCCTGCATGTCTATTTCCATCCGTTTTTGGACCCTCGCTGCCACCCAGCCTTGGCTGACAGATCGGGTGAAGGTAGAAGAGCACTAGGGTCAAGTGCTCCTGGAGCGCAGCTCCAAGCCGCCGACCTTGTACCACAAAGGGTAGCCGGCCATAGGCTTTATGGTGAGCCTGATAGGGATGCAAAGTTTCTGTCCTGGCTTCTGAGGGGGTGAGTAGTTTGGGGACTGTGTCCCCTTATTTTCCTTTTGGGGTCCTCCCCGCAACCACCCCCCGCCCCCCCTCCCTGGCCATGGCTGCTCGCCGCTGCCTTCTCGTCGTGGTGGGGGGGTGGGTGGTAGCGGTGAGTGGTGATTTATGTATATATATATATCTGCGGTGTTTTGACGTTTTTTGTGTATTTTGTGGTGTTTTTAGCTGCCGCGCCGCTTTCTACTGCGCTCCGTGGCTGTGGGCGCTATAGCCTGAGGTGATTTTGCTTTGTCATGGAGCCGGGCGGGTCACGGGAGCGCCGTTTTTTGCACTCTTCGGGGGGGCGGGCCGGGTGATGACGCGTATCGCGTCGTTCCCCCGCGACCCGCCCCTCGAGATACCTCTGCCGGCGCCATTTTGGACAAGCTGCGCGTCTGGATTTTTCCCTTCCTGGCTGCAGCGCTGCTTCCTCCGGTGGGTCGCCTTAACCAGCGGTCTGTGCCTGTGTGACCCCGCGGTGTCTTTGGTCCGTGAGTCCCCCTTTGGGGGTTTTTTATTGAATTGGGGTGTATTTGCTGCGGGATGCTCATGTGTGTTCTTACTTATGTCTTTCAGGCGGGATACCATTGGGTTGTGGTTTCTCCCGGCTCCACTCCTTCCCCTCTTCTGGGGGCATCCCGTGGGAGGGCATCCCAGGTGGCTTCTGTCTTAAGCCTGTACCCACTGCTGGCCTATTGCACCTGTGTTAATCACCATATGGAGGCTTCTGGGGATAGCGTGCTTGGGGGCCCTTCGGGGCAAGCCCGGCTGTGTTCCATGTGTGGGGTATCCCCTGTGAGTAACAGTGTCACGGTGTGCGTGCCGTGCGCTGAAAGTGTCCTTGCGCTTCAAGCTGGTTTGCCTGCTTCGCTTCCCAGCTCTGCGCCTCACTCGGCTTCACCTACTCCCCCGCTCCTGCAATTGGTCCCAGTGAGGGGAACATTGGCAGGGAGTCACATTCTGATTTGGCTCTGCGGGTGGCTAACATTGAAAAGCAGCTTGCCAGGACTGTTCCTAGGAAGGCCTCTGGCAAGAAGCGACACCTGGATCCCAGGCCCGCTCCCCTTACTGAGGTGTATGTGGGGATTGATGATCTTGGTGGCTGTCACCCCCTTGAGATGGGGGAGCTCTCCCAGGATTCTGACTCCTCTTGGAACCAGCAGGAGGGTTGCGATAGTTACCCTGGGTCTGCCTCCGGAGAGGAATCATGGTACCCTGAGGACATTGATAATCTGCTGTCACATATTTTTGAAATTTTGCACATTGCTGCCCCTGAGGTAGCTAAGAGAAAGCAGGGGGAGCTTTTTCGCCCTGGTAAACAGCGTCTAGAGTTCCCTGAGCAGGAACATTTCACCACCTTGGTGCTTAAAGAATGGGAACGTCCAAACAAGCTGCCTGCTGTGCCCAAGGGTTTGGATAAAAGGTATCCCTTTCCTGCTGATCTTGTTAAGAGGTGGTCTTTTCCCCCTGAAGTGGACGCTCCCGTGCTAAACTTGTCCAATACTTCGGTCATGTCTTCCCCTGACACTACCACTCTGAGCGACAGTGAGGACCGGCGCATGGATCAATTGGCCTGCCATTCTTTTACCTGTGTGGGGGCTGGCTTGTGTCCAGTATGTGCTGCCGCCATTACTGCTATTGCCCTTAAGAAGCTGCTCAAGCGTCTCATTGATGGCGCAACAGCTGGTAGTGTGGGGGAGGAATATAGAACTCTCTTACTTTGCTCTGATTTTGTGACCTTTATCCTTACTGCTATGGATGATACTGTGCGGCTGTGTGGTAGGGCCTCTGCGCTCTTGGTGGCTATGCGCCGCTCTGTCTGGTTGCGACAGTGGGCAGCTGACCCTTCGGCTAAGAAAGCTCTCACTGGCCTCCCCTTCGTGGGGCTGTGGCTATTTGGGGAGCGTCTTGATGTTATAGCCAAGGATGGAAGGCTGCCTCAGCGTTGGAGGCAGTCTCGGCCCTTTTGGGGGTCCTCTGCCTCCCTCCCTTCCATCCGTACTCCCAGAGGGGGCCGTGGCTCCCTCTTTTCCAGTGGTCGCAGAGATTCTTGGGGCCGTGGCAGACCCCGTGGTCGTTCCGGTCTCTCCTGGAATCCTATGCCCAAACCCTCTCCCAAGCCCCCTTTAGGCATGAAGGGGCGCCCTCACCCATCCGGGTGTCCTCCGGTTACAAGATAGTTACAAGAGTTTGCAGCCTGGCCGCCCCCAAGATTCATCAATCCCGGATGTCTTTAAACCTCCTGTCTGCTCAAGGGTTGCTTCTGGCGGTTCTTGCCTGTTAGAGTCCGGAGTCATTTGTTTGGTGCCCCATCATATCTTCCCAGGTCATCAGAGATTTCTAAGGTTCGAGCTGCAGGATCAGCATTACCAGTTTGTGGCTCTACCCTTCGGTATCACCTCGGCACCTCGGGTGTTCACCAAGGTGCTGGCGGGAGTGATGGCTCTGCTAAGGAACCAGGGCATCCGCATCATTCCTTACCTGGACGACATCCTGATTGTGGCCGAGTCTTTTCCTCAGGCCGAGCGGGACACTCAAATGGTGACATCCACTCTAGAGTCTTTCGGCTGGGTGATCAACTATCCCAAGTCTTCTCTGTCCCCGTCCTTGGTGAGGTCCTTTCTGGGCATGACTCTGGATACCTCCCAGGTCAAGGTGTTCCTTCCTCAGCAGAAGGCGAAGGGTCTTCAGCTGCAGGCTCGGGCTCTGCTGTCGTGTCCTCATCCTTCCATCCGTCAGGGGATGCAGTTGGTGGGCCTGATGGTGTCCTACTTCGAGGCACTCCCCTTTGCTCAGTTTCACATGAGACCTCTTCAGTTGCACATCTTGTCAGTTTGGGATCGGGACCCTGTGTCCCTGGATCAGGAATTTGTTCTGTCTCCCCTGGCGGGATGGTCTCTCTCGTGGTGCCTGGACTCAAGGAACCTTCTGGGGGGCAGGACCTTCCTGCCCCCGTGCTGGGAAACGGTCACCACGGATGCCAGTCTGACTAGCTGGGGAGGCTTCTGGAAGTCCCTGAGGTTCCAGGGTCGGTGCGGCCCACAAGAGGCCCATGCTTCCATCAACGTCCTGGAACTGAGGGCGATCAGGTTGGTTCTTTCTCGCCTATCCACTCACCTTCGGGGTTGGGCTGTTCAGATCCACTCAGACAACCAGACGGCGGTGGCCTACATCAATCATCAGGGAGGGACTCGGAGCAAGCGAGCCTTCAAGGAAGTGTCCCTGATTCTGTCTTGGGCGGAACAGCATGTTCCCTGCATCTCAGCGGTCTACATCCCAGGGGTGGAGAACCAGGTGGCGGACTCCCTGAGAAGGGGGACGTCTCTTCTGGGGGAGTGGTCTCTCAACAACCGGGTGTTTCTCTCCCTCTGTCACCGCTGGGGTCAGCCGGATGTGGACCTGTTTGCGTCCCGTCACAATCACAAACTTCCCAGATTTGTCTCTCTGTCTCAGGATCCTCTGGCCTTCGCCGCGGATGCCCTGGCAATACCTTGGACGGAGTTTCAGCTTCTCTATGTGTTCCCTCCGTTTCCTCTCCTGGTCAGGGTCATGCGCAAGATAGCTCAGGTGCGGGTACCAGCCATCCTGGGGGCCCCTTGTTGGCCAAGAAGAGTTTGGTCATGCAGTTGGCAGTAGACCGGCACGTCTTGCCTAAGGATCCAGATCTTCTCACTCAGGGGCAGCTATGCCATCCCAATTTACAAACTCTGGCTTTAATGGCTTGGCTGCTGAAACCTCCATCTTGATGGAAAAAGGGTTACCTGCCTCTGTTTTTGATACCATGATTCGGGCTAGGAAGAAGTCCTCGTCCTTTATCTATTACAGGGTCTGACATGCTTACATTGCCTGGTGTGAGGCCAAGTCTCTTCCCTGTCGGGTGTTTTCTATTCCCAGGATTCTGGAATTCTTGCAACATGGTTTGGATCTGGTCTTCAACTTAGTACCCTAAAAGGCCATGTTTCAGCTCTGGCAATTTTTTTTCCAAAGATCTTTTGCCAATCACCGGTTGGTTAAAACCTTTTTCTAGGGTGTTTCCCATGTGCGTCCACCCCGTAAGCCTTTGCTACCAGTCTGGGATTTAAATCTGGTGTTGTCTGCTCTGCAAGGGCCTTCCTTTGAGCCTATCCATGAGACTGCCTTGCCTATTTTGACTCTTAAGGTAGCCTTTCTGGTGGCTATCACTTCTGTAACGTGAGTTTTTGAGCTGGCGGCGCTTTCCATCAAACCTCCTTATTTTGAGAGGCATCTGGATAAGGTGGTGTTCTGGCTTAAGCCGGATTTCTTGCCAAAGGTTGTGTCTACCTTTCATCTCAATCAGGACATTGTCTTGCCTTCATTGTGTCCTAATCCTGCTAATTCCAAGGAGCGGACTCTGCATTCTCTGGATGTGGTCAGGGCTCTGAAGTTTTATTTGGTCGCTACTGAGACTTTCAGGAAGTCTGATGCTCTTTTTGTTCTCACTTCTGGACCTAGAAAGGGTTTGCCTCCGGCTAAATCCACTATCATCAAGTGGATCCGTCAGGCGGTGGTTCAAGCCTATTCTGCTAAGGGAAAGGAACCTCCCTTTAGGATTACTTCTCATTCCACTCATGCTATTGGTGCCTCTTGGGCTTTTCAGCACCAAGCTTCTGCTGACCAAGTTTGCAAGGCAGCTACTTGATCTTCTGTTCATACTTTTTCCAAATTCTACAAAGTTGATGTTAAGGCCTCAGCGGATGCTGCTTTTGGCCGCAAGGTGCTTCAGGCGGTAGTGACTTGAACTACTGGCCGTTACTCTTTGGGGATCCCACCTATTCTGGACACTGCTTTTGGATGTCCCAACTGTAATGAATACAGAAGCGGGCCGTGCCATGCAATAAAGAAAAAGGCAATTCTGTGAGTACTCACCTGTGGAATTGTTTTTGTTCTTGCATGGCACGGCCTGCTTCGCCCCACCCTTGTTATCATTTTTCTTGGTTGCCTCTTTATGGTGATTGTTCCAAGTTAATTGGGGTTTTTTACCTTTTTTACATTCTTTACCTTATTCTCTCCCGGCTTCTTGTCTCACTGCTTGTCTACGCTGGGAACTCTATGGTTAATCCCGTTTTTATAGGGAGCCGGGACATGCCATAGCTTTCTGCAGTACCACTGCGCCATCTAGTGGCGGAATAACCCAACTGTAATGAATTCCGAAGCGGGCCGTGCCATGCAAGAACAAAAACAATTCTTGCCCTGTCCACTCACCTTACTGGTGCTCCTGCGCCACTGTTCATCCTGCATTTGACTATCCTCCTGGAGCCCTGATTCCGTACATAGCCCATGCCTACTTGTCAGCTGGAATCGGGCTGCCTAACAACCAGCCTAGTGGAAGTGCTGGTAAGGTGACTTTTCTTTTCCATTCGCTTTATACAAATACACACACACACACACACACACACACACACACACACACACACACACACTTTTTCAAAAGTAAAGTCCACTTTTTTGGACTTTCCCCGCAGACCTTAGTCATTTAGTAAAATCCCAGCGAAGCATATACTGCGTACAGCAGCTCTGTTGTGAAGCAGTGTGTGCTGTCCCGTGTGCACTAAGCTGTACATATTTGCAAAGGGGTTTTTTATACAGTTCACCTAGGTTTTGCTATCTGGGACATGCTTGCACACCATGATGATCCCTGCCTCCTCAGTTCATGACAGGTTTATGCACCTTGTAGAAACATACTACAATGTTAACATAATTAGTTTAATTTTAAGTGATTAGGGTAATTCTTCTCTACTGAACTTTTGTTTTTTCACACTCATATATATAAATCATTTAAGAATGCATCTTATACTCGTGTTTAGGAAACAAAGAAAGAAGTTACATGATCGCCTTAGACAAAGCCTTCGCTCAGAAAGAAACAATATGGTGAACATGGCAAATGGTCCGCATCATCCAAACCCGCCACCAGAAAATGTTCAGTTGGTAAATGTAGGTTTACTTTTGTGTTTGTGTTAAAAGGAGTGTTTTTTTTCTGGACTAGGGTCAAAATAACTAAAAAGATCTTTTGGAGCATTAGCATAGGAAATAATTGATTAAATAACTTTAATTGAATACTGGCTTGTCGATAAATAGAACATTTTAGCACTTGTTATATTTACCTTGTAGTCTAAGGGGCTGAGTTATTAATATTGCAAACATTGGGCTCGATTCAACAAAGGTCGAAAATGGATTTTTCGTATGTTTTGTGCTTAAAAAGTTGCGATTTTGCTATATTTTTTTTACGAGTGATTCAGCTACCTGGAACCATTGTAAAATACGAGTCACTTGAATTAAATTCGAGTGCGATTGTAAAAGTGCGAATTAAATTAGTGGATCGAAAAATTTACTACTGCATTTTACAATTCTAAAATTTTACTACTGATTCAGGTGGACTTGATGAGCCACACACATGATATAAATTAGAGTGTTTCACACTAGTTTTTTGATGCAGCTTTCAACAGAAGAAAACTCATTTTTCTCTCTCACAATGGAGCCCTTCTACTTTCTTTGCAATGGTAGTAAACTCTAATGGTAGTAAAAAATTCAATTCATAAGAAAAAAGCCTGAGAATTCCACTGTTTGTGAATCACTAGTTAGGAAGACAATGAAAGTCAATGGCACTTTTTTACTCCTGAAAAAAATACTGAACTTTTTACCCTTTTTTACAAGTAGTAAAAAGTTCCTATCTGGTGATTTGGTAACAGTGAAATTCTCAGGCTTTTTTCTTTTTATTACCATGAGAATTTTTTTCAATGATTTGTGAATCGAGGCCATTGACTTTGAACATATTGCAGATGATGTGGCGCAGAGAAGGCGCACACTACCCATTCCCATATTTTCGGACACGTTTGGAAGTGGATCAGCTGCCATATCAAGCACTTTTCCAGCTTACTAGGCTAAATCGTGCAGCTTTGGAATCCATATTTGGCACCATTAACTGGTAGAAGACCTTTGGTCGACCTTTGGGTTTTTACATTACGTTATAGTGTAAGCATAAGAATGGCGTACCATGAGGTTAAAGCTAGCAAAGAGCTGCTCCCTGCACCCAGGGACACGTGGTGCTATGTGAGCAAGCTTTGTATAGAAAACAATGGCCACATTTCTGCATTAAAGGAAACATTTTTAATATAGGTCCCTGGCAATCCAACCAACCCCCCCCCCCAAAAAAAAAACTACATACATGCTATACTCTTACAAATATTACTGTTTAATTTATACTTCCACTACAACATACCTTGCCTCTTTATTACATGTATCCACAATGTTAGCCATGTACATACAGCTACACAGGTAACTTAAAAAGTTGAAAAAAAAATTATGCATTTGCATTTACCCATTAAAAAGCCTTACAACACCATGCAACAGTCAGAAAACAATACTAAACAATAGAAAAAAAATTCGAGTACATTTTCCAATAATTTTCGCTTGCGACAGCCTTTTTACGAGCATTTTGAAAATGTTACGAGTGATTAGAAAATTTTACGATTGCATTTTCGAGTGCAAGTATTTAATTCAACCGCTTTTGTGAATCACTCGAAAAAGTTAAAACTTTGTGCATGCGATCTGATTTTTCGAGTGACACGAATTTATTTCTACCTTTGTTGAATCGAGCCCATTGTGCCTGTTTAAAAATCAGGACTAGCGCCATTATAGACACAGTGTGCTTATTTTTTTTTTGGCACACTGTGGGTATAGAGTGGCTCATTGTGAAATAAAGTGGTGTAGTGAGCCTCATTTCTGACAATGAGACTTTCTACATAGGGTGCTCCAATGTTACACCCGTGTGCTCCAATACAGCCCATCCATATTTATTGTGGCTCAGACTGAAAACACACACACCTGATAAAAAAAGGTTAATTATTAACAAAAAATTACAAAAATAATAATAATTAAAAAAAAATCTGGAACTTCATTTTTGTGCTCCTTTTATGTTCCAAAAGCCATGATCAGAATTTGATTTAAAATAAAAACTAAAATAACACGCTGAATAATTTACCATTATATTCTATTGGACTAGATATACATTTATGTGCTCTGATGGATCATAAATGCCTATTTGACACTGTGCTGATGTGAAAAACTTTGATAAATGCACACAAAACTGGCACACCATGCTGCTCATACCGGAGATAAACTGGCGCAGTGCTTTAGATCAGCTTTAAATCAGGCCCTAGGTGTAGTAAGAGAAGTCAAAATATTCCAAGGACTAAGCACAATAAGAGCTTTACCCATACTAAAGGATAAAGCTTGCACATAAAATATCCAATCATTTCTGGGATTTTGTTTAAAAGAATGCTGAGTATACTTTTACCAGGATTGCAAGATCCTTTCTTTGGGTGAGAAAAACGAGTCCTTACACATTTATGCTAAAGAGAAAATGCACCAACATTATCCACCGTAAACAGAAATATAAACCATTCTTGTATTTATTAACAACCATTAAAAACATTTCTTGCAAGAAAGACCACCCCTCTAACATGTTCAGTAAATAAATGCTTTATATGTTTTTTGTATATGGCGGACTATTTTGTGGAATTTTCACCTCAGCTTAAATGGGCAAGGGGGTGATTTTTTGTGTAAGCCAAAGCTTAACAATGGCTACTTGTTCCATATACTAATCTTCTTTGGGTGAGAAATTATATGAATGTCTTCTGATATTTACATCCAACTAGTTTATTGTGACAATTAAACCGGACCAATAGCCCGGCACAGCTGAAAAAGAAAAATCCCCAAGATGCACTTGCTCTACCTGCTTGCATAATACTGAAGCATTGTCAGCACTTACATTTGCTCCTGCATCCACTCAAAGCTAAAACACTGCTCCGCTGTTTTTCATGTGGTAGCAGATATTTTAGAACTTCCTCATTCAGTATCTCAGCCATGCTGCTGCCTGAAATTAACTGACAATGCACAGTAACAGGAAATCCAGCAGCTTTTCCTGTTTGCAGGCGGCCTGCAGATCCATGAGCCACCGTTTTGTTTTTAATTTTGTGGTTTATTGCCCACAGCAGGAGTTAGAAAAAGGTAGATTCATTTTGATGTGCAGCAATCTGAATTGCCCTGGGGAGGGATGCATATGTGCACTGTTTGATGTATTGGTCCGGTTTAAGTCATAGGTGACGGTAGGTCCACTTAACTTCTTACAGCTGAACAGCTGAATTAAAAAATGGGCTTCTGCAACTATACTTGCAGCTTCATGGATGTCATGACAGCTGCCAGCAGATGTTAACACTCCCTCTTCCTGGTCAAGAATAGAAATATGTATAATAAAAAATACTTTATGAAACATGTATTTTGTATTCAGATATAGTGATGCACTTTCTGTTTCTGTTTACTTAAACAGCAATATGTTTCCAAGAATGTTATATCCAGTGAACACGTAATTGAAAGGGAAACAGAAACATCATTTTCTACTAGTCATTATACGTCAACAACCCACCACTCAACAACCGTTACACAGACACCAAGCCACAGGTTTGTGTGCCTATTATTTATCCTTTATGCAGAATAAAGACATTTTATACACTTTCACTGTGCAGTGATGCTGATTCAAGCATTACTTTATTTAAATGTGCATGCATAGCTGATATGCTAATGATTATTAGTTTTTCTAGCTAGGATATTTCGATGTCACATAATGCAATGGAATTCTCTGATCAAACAATATCTCAATGTGATTTCTCAGTTATAATGTGGTGCAGAGGGGTGCTGGTAGGGGCCCATGATGGGTGATGAGGGGCCGTGCTATAGGGTCCCATCAGGTCTACGTACACCCCTGGAGGGGACCAATTATAAATCTGACCAAAATAAGTAGCTGAGCAGCTGAAGCTGAGACACAGATTCTCTGCCCCGCTGCGGGCTTCCTCCTCAAACTTTTAGCTGAAGACAGCAGTGATCGGACAGCATGGGACAGTGCCTGTCAATGGAAGGAGGTAAGTAGTAAAAAAAAGTTAAAAAGTCTTTTTAAGTGTGTGTGTTTTTTACACTTAAACCTTTGCAAACTGGTTTAAGGGGTCCTTAAGACCAATTCAAAGGGCAGGCTATATGGGCTGGGGCCATCCAATCCAATGGGGCCAAACTATTCTGTTTCCACATATTTTACCCAAAAATATTGAGAAATTGCTGTAAAAAATTACAAAGCAGACATTTCATGTTAAAGCCCAAACTCTGCTGAAATCCCTGTAAAACAGCTATAGTGTAAAATGCTAAAAACTTGTGTTGCAAGTGGTGACAAAATCTCAGTAGGCTGGCAGTGAAAGGGTTAAAGCAAGAAGAAATCATGTGTTATTGTTTAAATAGTAGACCACACTCCCACTGTAGGTGCACCCCTGAACATCTTGGTGTACCCCAGGTTGAGAAACAGTGGGATAGACAACAAGGATAGTGGTTTCCTCCAAGTATAAGATACAGCTCTGCTCTGCCTCCTACTGCAGTAATAGATCACTCTTAGTGTTGCTAGATAATTATTTTGTAGCTGTACTAGGTTCTGAATGAAAATTATATAAATGTAAACCCATTTCCGAGAATAAACTCCTTGTTTAAAATGTTTCTTATATCAAGAATCACAGTATGTTGGACTCTTTATTAAAACCATTCTTGTTTTTTATCTATAGCTGGAGTAATGGCCAATCAGAAAGCATTATTTCAGAAAGTCACTCAGTTATTGTGACTTCATCAGTAGAAAATAGTAGACATACAAGTCCAGCAGGACCAAGGGGGCGGCTGAATGGCATTGGATGTTCTAGAGACTGCAGTTATCTTAGGCACTCTAGAGACACACCTGATTCATACAGAGACTCACCCCACAGTGAAAGGTAAGTCAGCTGGCAAGTTTGTGCTGTATTGCATTAGTTGACTTACTTTATTAAATCTAGTGCATTCAGAGTGGGGAAGGCCAGAGATCTCATGGAGTGTTTATTGCATTTGTCTGGATCATGTTTTCAGTGTTATTAGGTGTTATTAAAGGGATACAGCAGGCAAAGGCAACCCTTAGACCTATGTGTCAGGCTATGTCTGCCATTGTCCTAAACTGTTTTTTTTTACTGAGTAAGAAATTACCAAGATATCAAGGTTTACAGTTTCACCTTATAATATTTCTTTTGAAGAAAGTGGGCGTGGACCTTGGATCTGTGATGCTGCATAATAATCAGCATAATGGTCAGGGGCTGCAAGAACCCAAGATATTGTGTTTCAGACATTCTCATCACAATGCACACACTCCCACACATATACATATATTTTTATAATTTGATTGGAATGAATACATACCCTAGAAGCATTTTTTTTACATAAGGTAAAAAAAAGACAAAAAAATATGCCAATAATATTTTATGGTAAGCATTTATAATGTGTTCTTAGAGATTAGATTTCAGATTAGAATCAGTTTTTACACACTAGGAGTTATTTTCTTTATTGCATGGCACGGCCCGCTTCGGTATTCATAACAGTTGGGTTATTCCGCCACAAGGTGGCGCAGTGGTACTGCAGAAAGCTGTGACATCCCCCGGCTCCCTATAAAAATGGGACTAACCATAGAGTTCCCAGTGTTTCCTCTGCAGTGATACTGCGAAGTTAGAAGATGGCTCTCTCTCTTGCGCAGGTGAGCGGGGCAACCAAGCCTGCGGCCCTGCATGTCTATTTCCATCCGTTTCTGGACCCTCACTGCCTCCCAGCCTCGGCTGACAGATCGGGTGAAGGTAGAAGAGCACTAGGGTCAAGTGCTCCAGGAGAGTAGCTCCAGCCGCAGACTCTGTACCACAAATGGTAGCCGGCCATAGGCTTTATGGTGAGCCTGATAGGGATGCGGAGTTCATGTTCTGGCTTCTGAGGGGGTGAGTGTTTTTGGGGACTATGTCTCCTTCTTTTCCTTCAGGGATCCCCCCCCTCCTTGGCCTGGATACTCGCTGCTGGCCTCTCGTCTCTCCCCCCCCCCCTGGCTTTGTTCGGGGGGTGTGGCATCGGCGAGTGGTATTCTGTGTGGTGTTTTGGCGTTTATTGTGTGTTTTTTGGGTGTTTTTCAGCCCGGCGCGCGCTTTGTACTGCGCTCCGCGGCGATTGGCGCTGTAGACTGAGGCGTTTTTTGCTTTGTCATGGCGCCGGCCGGGTCACGTGATCTCCGTTTTTGCGCTCTTCGGGGGGGCGGGGCCTTGGGATTATGCATATCGCGTCGTCTCCACGCGGCCCGCCACTCGAGGTACCTCTGCCGGCGCCATTTTAGACGATCTGCGCGTCTTGATTTCTCCCGTCCTGGCTGCAGGGCTGCTTCCTCTGGTGTGTTGCTTCATCCTGCGGTCTGTGCCTTGGTGACCCTGCGGTGTCCTTGGTCTGTGAGTCCCCCTTGGGGTTTTTTTTATTGACCTTGGGGGTATGTGCTGTGGGATGCTCATGTGTCTTTTTCACTTATGTCTTTCAGGCGGGACACCATTGGGTTGTGGTTTCTCCCGGCTCTACTCCTTCCTCCCCCTCATCCCCCCCCCTTTCACCGATTTCTGGGGGCATCCCGTGGGAGGGCATGCCGGTGGCTTCTGTATTAGCCTTTACCCACCGCTGGCCTATTGTGCCTGTGTTAATCACCATATGGAGGCTTCTGGGGATAGCGTGCTTGGGGGCCCTTTGGGGCAAGTTTGGCTGTGTTCCATGTGTGGGGTATCCCCTGCGAGTAACAGTGTCACGGTGTGCGTGCCGTGCGCTGAAAGTGTCCTTGCGCTTCAAGCTGGTTTGCCTGCTTCGCTTCCCAGCTCTGCGCCTCCCTCGGCTTCACCTACTCCCCCGCTCCTGCAATTGGGCCCTAGTGAAGGGGATATTAGCAGGGAGTCACTGTGGGTGGCCAGCATTGAGAGGCAGCTTGCCAGAACTGTTCCTAGGAAGGCCTCTGGCAAGAAGCGGCACCTGATTTCCACTCCCTCACGCTCTACAGAGGAGGCTGAGGCTATTTGGGGAGCGTCTTGATGTTCTAGCCAAGGATGGCAGGCTACCTCAGCGTAGGAGGCAGTCTCGGCCCTTTCGGGGGTCCTCCGTCCCCCTCCCTTCCCTTCGTGCTCCCATAGGAGGCCGTGGCTCCCTCCTCTCTAGTGTCCGCGGATTCTTGGGGCCGTAGCAGATCCCGTGGTCATCCCGGTCTCTCCTGGAGTTCCAAGCCCAAACCCTCTCCCAAGCTCCCGCAGGCATGAAGGGGCGCCCTCACCCATCCGGGTGGGGGGACGGCTTTGGCTCTTTGCTCACGTCTGGAGGCTTCACGTCTCAGACCAGTGGATTCAGGAAGTAGTGTACTCCGGTTACAAGATAGAGTTTGCAGCCTGGCCGCCCCCAAGATTCATCAGATCCCGGATGTCTTTAAACCCCCTGTCTGCTCAAGGGTTGCTTCTGGCGGTTCAATGCCTGTTAGAGTCAGGAGTAATTTGTCAGGGGCCCCATCAAGAATGGGGTCAGGGGTACTATTCCAATCTTTTCACAGTCCCCAAAAAGGACGGCTCTCTAAAGCCCATTCTGGACCTGAAGGGCCTCAACAAATTTGTCAGATTCAAGCATTTTCGTATGGAGACGCTACACTCTGCTGTCAGTACCCTTCGCCCGGGCGACTTCAGGACCACTGTGGACATCAAGGATGCGTATCTTAATGTGCCTATCTTCCCAGGTCATCAGAGATTTCTAAGGTTCGAGCTGCAGGATCAGCATTACCAGTTTGTGGCTCTACCCTTCGGTATCACCTTGGGGCCTCAGGTGTTCACCAAGGTACTGGCGGGGGTGATGGCTCTGCTAAGGAAGCAGGGCATACGCATCATTCCTTACCTGGACGACATCCTGATTGTGGCCAAGTCCTTTCCTCAGACCGGGCAGGACACTCAGATGGTGACATCCACTCTAGAGTCCATCGGCTGGGTGATCAACTATCCCAAGTCTTCTCTGTCTCCGTCCTTGGTGAGGTCCTTTCTGGGCATGACTCTGGATAGAGTCTTCAGATGCAGGCTCGGGCTCTGCTATCGTGTCCTCATCCCTCCATCCATCAGGGGATGCAGTTGGTGGGCCTGATGGTGTCCTGCTTCGAGGCACTCCCCTTTGCTCAGTTTCACATGAGGCCTCTTCAGTTGCACCTCTTGTCAGTTTGGGATCGGGACCCTGTGTCCCTGGATCAGGAATTTGCTCTGTCTCCTCTGGCCAGACAGTCCCTCTTGTGGTGTCTGGACTCAAGGAACCTTCTGGGGGCAGGACCTTCCTGCCCCTGTGCTGGGAGACGGTCACCACAGATGCCAGTCTGACCGGTTGGGGAGGCTTCTGGAAGTCCCTGAAGTTCCAGGGTCGGTGCGGCCCACAAGAGGCCCATGCTTCCATCAACGTCCTGGAACTGAGGGCGATCAAGTTGGTTCTTTCTCGCCTAACCACTCACCTTCAGGGTCGGGCTGTTCAGATCCGCTCAGACAACCAGACGGCGGTTAGCTACATCAATCATCAGGGAGGGACTCGGAGCAAGCGAGCCTTCAAGGAAGTGGCCCTGATTCTGTCTTGGGCAGAACGGCATGTTCTCTGCATCTCAGCGGTCTACATTCTGGGAGTGGAGAACCAGGTGGCAGACTCCCTGAGCTGAGGGACGTCTCGTCTGGGGGAATGGTCCCTCAACAACCGGGTGTTTCTCTCCCTGTGTCACCGCTGGGGTCAGCCAGACGTGGACTTGTTTGCGTCCCGTCACAATCACAAACTTCCCAGATTTGTCTCTCTATCTCAGGATCCTCTGGCCTTCGCCACGGATGTCCTGGCAATACCTTAAATGGAGTTTCGGCTTCTCTATGTGTTTCCTCCGTTTTCTCTCCTGGGCAGGGTCATGCGCAAGATAGCCCAGGAGCGGGTACCAGCCATCCTGGTGGCCCCTTGTTGGCCAAGAAGAGTTTGGTTCGCAGATGTCGTGCAGTTGGCAGTAGACCGGTACGTCTTGCCCAAGGATCCAGATCTTCTCACTCAGGGGCAGCTACACCATCCCAATTTACAAATGCTGGCTTTAACTGCTTGGCTGCTGAAACCTCCATCTTGATGGAAAAGGGGTTGCCTGCTTCTGTTGTTGATACCATGATTAGGGCTAGGAAGAAGTCTTCGTCCTTTATCTATTACAGGGTCTGGCATGCTTACATTGCCTGGCGTGAGTCTAAGTCTCTTCCCTATTGGGTTTTTTTCTATTCCCAGGATTCTGGAATTCTTGCAACATGGTTTGGATCTAGGCCTTCAACTTAGTACCCTAAAAGGCCATGTTTCAGCTCTGGCAATTTTTTCCAAAGATCCTTTGCCAATCACCAGTTGGTTAAAACCTTTTTCCAGGGTGTTTCTCATATGCGTCCACCCCGGAAAGCCTTTGCTACCAGTCTGGCATTTGAATCTGGTGTTTTCTGCTCTGCAAGGGCCTCCCTTTGAGCCTATCCGTGAGGCTGCCTTGCCCATTCTGACTCTTAAGGTAGCCTTTTTGGTGGCTATCACTTCTGTATGGCGAGTTTCTGAGCTGGCGGCGCTTTCCATCAAACCTCCTTATTTCGAGCGGCATCAGGATAAGGTGGTGTTCCGGCTTAAGACGGATTTCTTGCCTAAGGTGGTGTCTGCCTTTCATCTCAATCAGGACATTGTTTTGCCTTCATTGTGTCTCAATCCTGCTAATTCCAAGGAGCGGACACTGCATTCTCTGAATGTGGTCAGGGCTCTGAAGTTTTATTTGGTCGCTCTTTTTGTTCTCACTTCTGGACCTAGGAAGGGTTTGCCTCCGGCTAAGTCCACTATCAGCAAGTGGATCCGTCAGGCGGTGATTCAAGCCTATTCTGATAAGGGAAAGGAACCTCCCTTTAGGGTAACTGCTCATTCCACTCGTGCTATTGGTGCCTCTTGGGCTTTTCAGCACCAAGCTTCTGGTGAACAAGTTTGCAAGGCCGCTACTTGGTCTTCTGTTCATACCTTTCCCAAGTTTTACAAGGTTGATGTTAAGGCTTCAGCGGATGCTGCTTTTGGCCGCAAGGTGCTTCAGGCGGTATATTTGGGGATCCCACCCTACTTTTGGACACTGCTTTTGGATGTCCCAACTGTTATGAATACCGAAGCGGGCCGTGCCATGCAATAAAGAAAAAAGCAGTTCTGTGAGTACTCACCTGTAGAATTGTTTTTGTTCGCATCACTGCTATCCCTCTAGCAGGGTGCGTGCCCGTGCCAGGCATTTGTTAAGCGGTGGATGCAGGGACGTCAGTGGATCCGAGCATGCTGATTGGATGAGCGACCACGCATGTGTCGTAGGACTGGGAAGAGGTGAGTTTGTTTCGGTGACCTGATGGCTTTCACACTCCCGATCGGGGTTCCCCGGGGGCAGGGACCAAAACCCAGGATAGTCAAAATCCTGGGATCTGGTTCACTTTAATAACATACTCACATACCAGGCTTCTGGACCTTTTGCTCCCGTGCCGCCATCTTGCTACAACGGGAGTAAGTATCCCACAATCCTCCCGGGTGGGGCCTTTCACCTCATGCCTGGGCATCAGGCTGTTACAGAGAGCGTCCGGCTTTCTCCTAGTGCGAGGCAGCGAGAGTTTGGGTGAGCCGGTTAGCGAGCTTCAGCAGCGTAGCAGTGGACTGCTGGTGGGTGACGTGGCAGGCAAAAGCAGCCACACAGCTGATAGTAACCACTCAGAAGGTCTCTGGGTATTTTTTTTTTGTTTTTGGTTCTTTTTAAATGTCCATATTACAACAACATATGTGGCAAACCACACCTATCCACTATATTGAAGTGTCACCATCTAGCTACTGGTGAGCCCTGGCAAGAGAAAGCTTTCCTTTTGTCCAAGGCCATTCACTGGTGTAACTGCTTTTATCAGGTAGGATGTTTATATTGAGCCCTTTTCTATTCACCACTGAGATGCAATCTCTAAAGTACTTGCCCTCTTCTTCTATTCTCCTTACTTTGCATTATCCCATCATCTCCAGGTTAATTTCTTAAAACAGACCTGCAGTCAAAAAAATCCATCTCTCGCAGTCAGTGATATATATATATATATATATATATATATATATATATATATATATATTTGAGAGGGCTGTGGGTTCTGTGCTGTTGAACTGCATTAGGGAAGCCATCTTGCCACAAGTCTGACAGGCCTGCTTGTGAAAAACCCAGTCCTACAATCAAAATGACCCTAAATCTCTGTGAAACAATGCTTTATTTCTAACCAGAGGTATAAAGCTATCAGTTGTAATGACTCTGCTCAGATAACTCTTAAAACATTGTATCAACATTGTATACAAATCTGGGGCAGCCGGCAGCCAAACCCATTGACTTACATTGGTTGATTCATAGTTACATTCATCCCCTCCAGCAGAGCGGTTGATTCAGTGTGTGTGTGTGTGTGTGTGTGTGTGTGTGTGTGTGTGTGTGTGTGTGTAATACATGAGAGAAGCTGATCCCTTTTTTGAGGTGAATATCTCTCAGTTTGGTGTGGGCTGCTTATAGCAAAATCCCAGGCTCCAGCCTGCCCTGTGTGGAGAAACAATATCACACATATACTGCAGCCATGCTGATCTTCAATGCAGCCAGCATTATCTCCTTCTAGCATTCTGTGTGGAAACATAAAATCATATTCTGGCTGGTTGGACTGATCATAAGGCAGCTCCCAGCTCAACTTAATTTTGTCGGCCAATGAGGTTCATGGGGCAGACTTGCAAAGTATATACATCACTGGACGGGCAGTTGTGTAGAGCTGCAATCCATCTGAACAAACATGCAAGTAGGTGAGTATCAGAGCCAGACTATAATTTAGTCATCACTAATGCTATGTAAGTGCTGCTGTGAAATCATGGTATATTTTCTGTATATATGTATATATATATATATATATATATATAAGCGATACTTCAATTATTTTTCACAGCTTATATTGTTCTTAGTGTACTTATATTTATTTAAAAGCATTAGGTATTATTATATTGCTAATGTTTTTGTTTTATTTAGATATGTTTCAGCAATGACCACTCCAGCTCGCATGTCACCTGTGGATTTCCAGACTCCAGTCTCACCAAAATCGCCTTCTTTGGAGATGTCTCCACCAGTATCTAGTTTAGCTGTATCTGTTCCTTCTGTGGCTGTCAGTCCGTTTATAGAAGAAGAAAGACCATTGCTTTTAGTGTCACCTCCAAGATTACGGGACAAAAGATATGACTTATATTATCACCATCACCACTATAACCAGCAGTACAATTCCTATCATCATAACCCTGCTCATGACAGCAGCAGCTTGCCACCAAGTCCTTTAAGAATAGTGGAGGATGAGGAATATGAAACCACGCAAGAGTATGAGCCAACTATGGAGCCTGTAAAGAAACTAGTCAACAGCCGAAGGGCAAAAAGAACAAAACCCAACGGTCACATTTCCAATAGATTAGAACTGGACACTGACACAAGCTCTGAGAGCAGTACATCTGAAAGTGAGACAGAAGATGAAAGAATAGGTGAAGAAACACCTTTCCTGAGTATACAAAATCCCCTGGCTACCAGCTTAGAGTCAGCCAGTGCATACCGGCTTGCAGAAAGCAGGACTAACCCAACTAGCCGATTTTCAACGCAAGAAGAATTACAAGCAAGGTTGTCCAGTGTAATAGCTAACCAAGACCCTATTGCTGTATAAAACAAATAAAACATAGATTCACCTGTAAAACTTTATTTTATATATGAAGTATTCCACCTTAAATTAAACAATTTATTTTATTTTAACAGTTCCGCAAGTAGAAAACAGGTAACATTTTATAAATTAAGTATATGTAAAAATGTGTTATGTGCCATATGTAGCAATTTTTTACAGTATTTCAAATAAGAAAGACATCAATGGTGCCTTTATGTTATGTTCTGTTGACAACAGTTTTTGTATGTCCCAGTGATTGCTGTCCCACAGTATTTTTGCAGAACTGCTCTGTCCTTCATTTTTTCCTCGGCTTATGCATAATGGTATTGACTGAATGTATGATTTGCAAGAGTTACAGCACTGGTACTGTAGACTGTAGACTACTTACTGTCCCTGTAATACAGTATCATATAATACTGTTTACTTTTGTAAGATAAATCCTGTGGCAAAGTTGTATCAGCTCTTTGTCAGTCATTTGCTTCAGAAGGCACTGATCTAATAGTAGATCAAATTGCATGCTACTATTAATAACAGCAGGATAACAGTGACTGCAAACAAAAAATGTTAATACTTTTTCAAAATGCAAAGGCTACTATGATCATGAATCATAAGTAACTAGAAAACACATTTCACTAAACACTACTATCATAAACTGCTAAAGTTAACATACTGGGTCCTTGGTAAATACAAAGCATGTAAAACATGCCCCACTGACGTAAAGCATTTCAAAACTGGCAGGACTTATATTTTAATAACCACAAAAGTGACACATAGGAAATTAAACAAAATTAAAGGTGCAATCATTTTTAACCATTTTTATGATTGTTTTTACAATGTAAAGTTATTTTATTGTGTGTTATAGATGGTTTACATAAAACACATGAACACTATAGATTATTTATGAGCTAATGGACCTGTTGCTTAGGCTAACCAATACCCTTTTTAATGAAGGGAAAGTTAGATGTTTTACTGTTTATTATTTTTTATTTAAGGCGAATATGAAAAAAAGTAGTATTTTTAATTTTCATTTAGTGAGATGAGTGGGCATCCTATTTTGATATAAAGAATATGTATTTATTTGAAAAGCTTGCTTGCATTATACAGGCTGATAAACTGCATGAGCGTAAGAATGTGCATGTTACAGTGATTAAATGAGACTCAATGACTGTTAGTAATTTCACTAGTTTGGAATCCATGTTGGAAATATTGCACCTTTTAAAATCAGAACATTCCTTTTTCCTTCCCGTATACTTTTTTTTGCATTGTAGGTTGAGCATGAGTTTACCTTTAAACTACCTGATTTTTTAGGGACAGCTTAATATATGGTCTTCCGTATACAGTGAAAAACAATATGTTACCAATACTGAACAGATGAGGTTTTTGTGTGTCCAGTTGTTTTGTAAATATTCACTTAATTTGTTTTGCAGAAAAAAAATTCTTGAAATATTCTCCATGGTTACCATTTTCACTGTGATATTTTGGGGGAATGATGCTTTTTAGTTTACATTTCTTAACACCTTCTAAACACTAGAGATATTGCTTCTGTCTGTCTTTCCAGGAGCCATGCTGTCTCAGCCATTTTATCTGGAAAATTGTTCTAAAATAGCAGAAAAAAAAACAGTGAGCACTCTCTAGTTTTTAGAACATTTGCAAACAATACAAACAAAATGTAAGGGTGTGAATAAAAAGAATTGAATGTCTGAGCTCTTGGAAGAACAGTTTTGTTTTCTGGTCAGCCTGCTTGCTTTGCCTCTAAATCTGCAAAATACTTTTTTTTCTTCCTTTCGTTTACCATTTTTACACTTTTTTTATATTTGGTGTGGTTTTAAATGCCATTTAAAGAGAATATGTTACACTTGCATTTGTGGGACTCTCTGCAAAACTGACACAGATTAAAATGTTGCTTGTTAAATATCTGCGCCTGTAGTTTTCAAAGTGTATCCCATTGTAGTGCAAAGTAGTAACGCCTATCTCTGCCTTTTAGGCCATATTGGCTAATAGTAAATTTGTACTTTATTAAAAAAAAACACTGCAGAGTTATAGTTAACAACACAACTGGCACATATCACAAGGTCCTATATGTTTTTTGCTTTTTTTTTCTGTAAATACATATTCAGATATTTTACTTATCCAGTTACTGTTCATTATATGTTTGTGTCATTAGTCCTCTCCTGGTTATTTGTGTAAAAAGTTAAATAAATATAAAATAAATTCTCTTATTTATATTTAGCCTACTAAGCTAGGAGAGATATTTCATATAATGTTTTGTTAAATGTTTTAATTGTTACGAAGTTCTACATTATTATATTTTTCATTTGAAAATGTAATGTATTATCCATTTCCATTTAAGTAATTTATTGTTCAAAAGAATGTACTGAAAATTGGTAAAAAGAGTAAAATGCAAGGTACTAAAAAATACTAAAGATTTTATTATCCCAACAACTAAGCAATAAGCAATTGTTGATTTATTTTTGGTTGTTATTCCTCATCTGCAATCAAGCTGCTGATGCAATAAACTACTACCATATACATTATAGCCGTTTTGTGAAAGCAAATGAGCAAATGAAATATGACCGCCCGGCTTCCGATACACACTCAATATTAATAAAAAAGAGTAAACCCCTGCTAAAACATGGCCTTGAATATGTACATACTTAAAGCAGACCTCCAGTAAAAAAAAAGAAAGTTTGGTAAATTGCCTACCTTCTTATGATCAGTGACATAAGCAGTTTCAGAGGGCTTAACCCCATGCAGCTGTTGTGGAATGACATAAACAATATTCTCTCTAGAATTAAATGGGGATGGGCATCTTGCCACAAACCTGATAGTCCTGCTAACACATGAGAATTAGGGGGGGGGTGCTGTGCCAGCAGCAATTCACAGAAATATATACCTCAGAAACAAGGAGAAGCTTGCCTGTCATTTTACACACAAGCAAACAATGAATAAACAGCTAGGGCCTTATTTATCAAGCACTATTTGCTAGAATATGCCATATAAGTGCAAATTACAGTAGTGCAAAGTGCAGTATATAATGTTCTCAGCATGTTGCTGCACCACTAATGTTTTAAAATTCCATCTTTATTCCATTATCATTAAAAGCAAGGTTCACAGGCTGCCCATCACACCAGGTCCACACATTGGTACGCGTTTCAGAGCTCCTGGCTCCTTAATCACTCACGCAAGTATTTTCTGGTATAGCTGTGTATTTATGGTTCCAACTGCAGAAACATATGCCAGTGTAAATAAAAATATACATTATATTTTGCACCACTCTAATTTGCACTGATGTTACATGGTCTGGCAGATAGTGCTTGACAAATCTGTCCCCTAATGTAGCAAACGTGTGTAAGGGAAGCTGTTACAATATATCTCTATGGTGGTGGTGGCCACAATTAGCATTCAGTCAGTAGATAAAATGTATTTAAAAGATTTCAGCAGCTAGCAAAGCAAAGATGAGTCATTATAGTTGAAGGCTTTCTACTTCTGGATAGTGATAAGAGATGATTACACAGAGCTATGAGGTAATTTTGACATTGTGTGCGGCAAGATGGCAGCTGTCATGCATGTTTAAGAGTGCAGAATCTGCCTGCTACTTCAAACATCTGACATAAGCTTATGTCACTAATTGGCAGAGAGGGGCTTTAGGGGAGCAATTTACTAGGCTTAGATTATTTGACTGGAGGTCTGCTTTAAAAAGTAAACATTTCTTGGAACATTTTCTCATTGTTGTTATTGGCAAGTTTGAAGAAGAACTTTTGGTTGGGGAATGCATTAAATAGATATCACTTCCTCTGTCCCACACGCTTATCCAGATATATGTTAAACGTTCAGGTTGAGGAGCCTATTCCAGGATGCCTTCTTGTCTTCCCTTTAATGTCCCCATTAGACTTTGAAGTTTTGTGTCCCATTTGTTTCTACTTGTAGCCAAGACTGCAAAGCCTGCTGTCCAGTCTAGAGGATGAGACTCTTAAAAGGAATGTCCACCCTTTTCAGATCAGGGGTGCTTGTAGGGCCATGAAGTTGCCACATTTCCGCCTTCTGGCCTTTAAGTGGGGGTGTGTTGCTCCCGAGGCTCCCACTATTCTCTGAAGGTTCATTGGCTGAGATTTAAATACTACCCCACACCTCCGGACCTTCATAAGCCATATGTGTGGCACCTGGCTTTAGATACCATGGCAGTGCAATCAGAGCAACAGGAGTAAAGACAAAAACATCCTATATTATACCTGAATAGTAATAAACCGGGTGTGCTAACGCATGGACAACATCTGAAGCAATGATCATACAGAGGTGACTAATAATAATATATTAGTAGTAGTAAAAGTGATTACCAAGATTACAAGCTGTTAAAAACATATAAAGTCTTGGAAACTCCTCAAAATATAAGAGGGATAATTGTACAAGTGTACTACAAGAATCAAAGTGTGGTACCTCCTAGCCACAAAAATAATCCAATATAAGCAACAATATATATACATACTTCTATTCATTAAACCTGATTCATATAGCCTAGTAATATACAAAGTGCCTGTTCCATTAAACATTTGAAAATTCAAGTTGCATAAAGTGCAGAATTAATAAAAAAAAGTTAAATGCCCTAGGAGTAAACAAAAACACACTAGAGGTGCTAACAGGTATAACTTATATAAAGCCGCAATAATGATAAATATCCAATGAAGAAAACACATTTAGATGTCAAGGTGCAAATGCAAGAAAATCGGGAATAGTCAGGTATATTCCGAAATTAATATAGATGCAGTCCTAACTGCAGGCCTCATTCATTTTGGATGATTAGCTCTCAATTCCCCTTTTTCTTGAACTTGCACTTTGGCATCTAAATGAGTTTGTATGTCTATGCATTGGATATTTATAATTATTGTGGCTATCTATAAAAGGTAAACATGTTAGCACCCCTGGGAGGGGTTTGGTTCACTGTTAGGGAATGTATTTATTTATTCATGCTGGTCTTTATGGATACTTGAATATTGGGATGTTTAATTGCACAGGCACTTTGTGTCAGTAAGTTGTACCATGTTAGCCATCGATGTAAGCAAGAAATCTAAGGTTAGGGTAATACTATTTGTTAGTTAACTCAATAGATTGGAAATGCGAGCTTACGAAGCAATTCAAGTTTTTTCTTCATGCATAATACAAATTTGTGACATAGACACAGAAAACTACAAAGGAGACACAATGGTTTTTATACTGACACATGTGAATAATAGTAAAATTCGTAAAACCGTAAGCTGTAAGATAAGAATCAGGAGGATTATGACAATTAATGGTAGGCTGATAAGAATAGGACAGGGCAGATAGAGTGTATGGATTTATTTTTGCTTTCTTTAGTCATTAATTATTATCCTTGTTTAGCCCACCGTCCATCAATTTGAAGATTTGGATGCACTTACATTCCTACTTCAACCTTTCCTTTTGTGAATGGCTTTATATATTTTTAACAGACTGTAATCTTGGTAATCACTTCTACTACTAATAATAAAAAACTTGAATGTATTATCTATATTTGTAAGATCAATGTTTCAGAGGTTGCTATGGCAATTGAAAATTCGGGAAATTCCTTTCAAAATGGAGTTGCAGCAAAATATTTTTAGTGGAAAAGGGTTAGAGTTTCTAGTTCAATATTGCCTGAACATTATGCACTGAATAGAATATTGAATGAAAAACTGAAGGTATAGGAGGCAATGACCATTTTAAAACAACATGTGTATAGTCCAGTTCCATATTTTCTGGGTTTATAGTTTCAGTACTTTAATGTAGCTAACTGTACCTTCACTTCTGTTTCCATGAAAAGTCTTGGCTCAGAAGGTTCCACTCAAAACAGCCTATCAATGGAACGTGCAATAAAGAAGCTCTAGAATACGAATATTTGGCCCTTATTATTTGTTCCTACATGTGCTACATATGGAACTAGTTTTCAGCCAATGGTATACGATAGCACAGAAAAAATTCACAATGAAGACAGGAAAATAAATTCTACTCGTCCTAAACAAAAAAAAAATTATCTAGTTCATGCTTGTGCAGTAATAATAATTGTACCATATACATTCGAAACAATGATAATAGGGCTGTGCTGTTATGGAAAATTTGTTTAAGCAATTAATTTCGTTTAAACTTGATATAACACATCTTCGACACAGTTGTACAACTATAGACAAATTTGTCCTAAGTATGACATTTTCATGTAACCATTTCAGGGCTGCATTTGTACAGACAATGCTTAATTATTCTCTCCTAGGCAATCTGTTAACATTTTACCTTTCTAAATGCGTACTGAACCCTTAAGACCTGCACTGATGTAGGCACAGTGGTGGTTTCAATGTCATTTGGTTTCTTTTAATAAAAGATGCAATGGAGACAACCTAAAAACAGAAAACGCGTACATATTTTTATCTGCAATATTGTTAAAACTACAAAATGTAAACTAATAGTGCATGTAGCATATACTATGCGCATTACATTGTTGTCAGACTGTTTAACATGTATATACGGGCTAATTTTAATAATAACTCACACTTGCAATGAGTTTCAGTATTCCTTTTTATTTTAACTGTGTTAATTATTTTAACTATTAATTAATTATTATATTATTATTACTTATCTCAAGGTTATTACTGAATCTCAAGGTTACTGTTATTAGATATTGGCGGGTATTTATTTAGCCATGCTTTAGCCAGGGTAAATCTAGAAAGGGCTTCAGTGCAGTACACTGTAGAGGTATTGTATCCAAGAGCAAGGTATGAGCAGCTAAACTGTTACATTATATATACTTGCTAGTAATAGATAATAACAAATAAGCATAGATTTTTTTATATGCAATGCCCAAATTGAACTCCCAATTACAGGCTGCACACAGAAAGACAGAAAGTCAACAGTAGTGTTGACGAACTTTGCGGGTTCAGGTCCCCCAACCCTAATACAGACTTCAGCTAGAAGTCTGTTTTTAGGTTCGGTGTTCGGCTCCAGTAAACAGTAAAGCTGGTTGATGGGCTTCTGAGGCCGACCAGGGCATTAATTATAGTTATGGAGAAACTATAGAGAAGGTGAGATAGTAAGATAAGAGGTGAATAGATATAGGTAGAGGTGAGGGGAGCGGAGGTAAGATGAAACAAAGCAGAAAGAGGTAAGTATAGGTAGGCAGAGGTAAAATGAACAAAGGTAAGGAGGAAAGAGGTGGACAGAGGTGAGCTGGGATGAGTCTTCTGTACTTGGGTATCTAAGGACAAATCCAGCAAAAAACAAAACTCCAGTATCACGAGTCACCCACCTCTGTGGAGAAGTTTATCGGTGAGCCGCTTTCTGCTTTGGAAATTAGAGACACACTGCTCTCTAGTGGTCAGCCACTTGCACTGCAGAGAAAGATCTGCTCGCTAACTTATTAGGGGTGCTGGGGGCCGCAAATGAGAGCAGTTTGGGCTTCATGCGGCCCCCAGGCCACAAGTTGTGAGTCAGGGTCAGCTGCATAAACAGAGAGAGTGGTACAGACTGTTACAGTGGTGATAATGAGAGATTTCAATGACACATGTATTGACTGGGGACATGGTTCTGCTTCAACTACAAGTAAAGCTGTACTGCAAAGCTTTCAACCTTTCCTCCCCATGTGCTGGGCTCGAGGTTATAGGGTAACCTCTGGTAAGTTGCTCCCAATTTATCCATTGCATTGTCTGTCCCAAAGGGGGCTCTCATAGATTATTGCACAGAGGCACTTTGGTGTTTGGGGGTACAGCTTTAGCAAACTTCCGCAGATGTGTGTGGACCAAGACCTTTGTTTTTAACAAAAGAGATAGATTATAGGTTTGGTTGCAAGCTAACAGTTGAGTGCTGTGGTCCCTTAAAGACTTGTGTATTCCAACTGCCTTGCTCACGTGCACCTCCCAGGTTAGTCAAAAAGTGGTCTGAGTGGCTGCCACCCCCCTTTTTTTTTGTTTCCCTGGATTTTGCACAATGGGTGAGGAGTCTGAAGTTGTAATGCAAGGCTTTTGATCCTTCCTCAGGTAAGCTGCTCCCATTTTATCCATTGCATTGCATGTCCCAAAGGGGGCTCTCATAGATTAGAGTTAGGACTGCACCTACACAGAGGCACCATGGTGTTTGGTGGGGCAGCTTTAGCATACTTCTGCAGATGTGTGTGGACTAGAGATGAATGAACTTTCAAAAAGTTCGATTTGGTGGTTCGCCAGACGTTGCTAAAAAAGTTTGGTCCGGTCCGAACTAGTTTTGGACGAAAACTTCTGGAAAAGTGAAAAGAAGTAATGGCTTTTTAGCAGATTTTGGGCATCACAGGAGGTAGACTTGTAGTTGTATAGGGCTGGCAGTAGCGGGCAAGCTCTCAAAAAATGATTCCATTTGTAACGGGGTAAGCAGCGGAATTGGCACCCTTAAATTTTAGCTGCAGAAGAAGCAATGGATTTTTACAAGCCCGGAAAAATTGCCCATTCTGGGCATCACAAGGTTAAACTGCAGTTGTGTTGGCCCTCAAAAAATTGGCCTATTTGTAATGGGGTGTAGCAGTGAGATTGGCACCCTTAAATCTTAGCTGAAGAAAAAGCAGTGGCTTTTTGCAATCCTTGAAAAATGTGCCCACTTTGCTTATCTTGAAAAACCTAGTAGAAAGGCTCTCAGGTAAGCCCACGCTTAACCCCAATCACAGAGTGCTGCTCACATCCTTTATGATAAAAGTTCATATACGTTTATTGTACAATTGTTAAAAAACTTAGCATTGATGGTATAACATGGACATAACAAATTAAAAAACATATAAGACAAAGGCACAGAAGTGGCCAGAGCTGGGCTCCATTAAGTATCACTATTAGTAGTACATAAAAAGGCTTTCAAAGTGTGCAATGAAATCCTAATTAATACATAGGTGTGCAAAGCTAGCAAAATTACAATAAAGTGCATTCGCAAAACATTAGATTAGAAAAACAGACAAAATGCATATACAGAAAACTCAATCAAAAGCTGGTGTGAAACTATACAACTAAAGGGTGCTAGTATCACCATTTACCGTATTTTTCACCCCCATAAGACGCACCTAAGATTTAGAGGAGGAAAATAAGAAAAAAAATTATTTAAACCAAAAACACACGATTACAAACAACCCATAGGCATGAGGCATCCTCCCATTCCATTCCCCACATAGGCAGCATTGCATATTCCCCCTATTCCCATAGGCAGTGTGGCATCCCCTATCCCATTCCCCATATAGGCAGTGTGGCATTCCCCCTCCTATTCCCCATATAGGCAGTGTGCCCCCCCCCCATTATCATAGGTATTGTGGCATTCCCCCCTCCCATTCCCATAGGTAGTGTGGCATTCCCCCTCCCCCTATTTCCATAGGTAGTGTGGCATTCCCCCTCCCCCATTCCCATAGGTAGTGTGGCATTCCCCCTCCCCCATTCCCATAGGTAGTGTGGCATTCCCCCTCCCCCTATTTCCATAGGTAGTGTGGCATTCCCCCTCCCCCTATTTCCATAGGTAGTGTGGCATCCCCCATTTCCATAGGTAGTGTGGCATTCCCCCTCCCCCTATTTCCATAGGTAGTGTGGCATTCCCCCTCCCCCTATTTCCATAGGTAGTGTGGCATTCCCCCTCCCCCTATTTCCATAGGTAGTGTGGCATTCCCCCTCCCCCATTTCCATAGGTAGTGTGGCATTCCCCCTCCCCCATTTCCATAGGTAGTGTGGCATTCCCCCTCCCCATTTCCATAGATAGTGTGGCATTCCCCCTCCCCCCATTTCCATATGTAGTGTAGCATTCCCCCTCCCCCCATTTCCATAGGTAGTGTGGCGATCCCCCGAAAAGTTAAAAAAAAAAGTAAAACCTCTCCTCCGACACTGCTCCGCTGACAAGCGGCCGGCTCCGTGAATAAGGTGGGTGTGGCCTGCACCGCGTCGGCATTCCCCCTCCCCCATTTCCATAGGTAGTGTGGCATTCTCCCTCCCCCATTTCCATAGGTAGTGTGGCATTCCCCCTCCCCCCATTTCCATAGGTAGTGTGGCATTCCCCCTCCCCCATTTCCATAGGTAGTGTGGCATTCCCCCTCCCCCCATTTCCATATGTAGTGTAGCATTCCCCCTCCCCCCATTTCCATAGGTAGTGTGGCGATCCCCCGAAAAGTTAAAAAAAAAAGTAAAACCTCTCCTCCGACACCGCTCCGCTGACAAGCGGCCGGCTCCGTGAATGAAGTGGGTGTGGCCTGCACCGCGTCGGCGCAGGCCACGCCCACCCCGTTCACGGAGCCGGCCGCAAGAAGCAGCGGCGGGCTCTGTCCCTGTCGCCGCCGCTGTGATCGCTGACTTTTATCTGCAGCGATGGCAGCGGCGAGGCCAGAGACAGCGCCCGCCGCTCCTCCATCTGCTGCCTCTTCCTGGGCACAGGTGAACACCCAGGTCAGTTCAGCCGGTGGGTGTGGCCGGCACCGAGTCGAACTAGTTTTGGACGGACATTTGTATGAAACTTCTGGAAAAGTGAAAAGAAGTAATGGCTTTTTAGCATTGACAAATTTACAGATTTTGGCCATCACAGGAGGTAGACTTGTAGTTGTATAGGGCTGGCAGTAGCGGGCAAGCTCTCAAAAAATGATCCCATTTGTAACGGGGTAAGCAGCAGAATTGGCACCCTTAAATTTTAGCTGCAGAAGAAGCAATGGATTTTTACAAGCCCGGAAAAATTGCCCATTCTGGGCATCACAAGGTTAAACTGCAGTTGTGTTGGCCCTCAAAAAATTGGCCTATTTGTAATGGGGTGTAGCAGTGAGATTGGCACCCTTAAATCTTAGCTGAAGAAAAAGCAGTGGCTTTTTGCAATCCTTGAAAAATGTGCCCACTTTGCTTATCTTGAAAAACCTAGTAGAAAGGCTCTCAGGTAAGCCCATGCTTAACCCCAATCACAGAGTGCTGCTCACATCCGTTATGATAAAAGTTCATATACGTTTATTGTACAATTGTTAAAAAACTTAGCAATGATGGTATAACATGGACATAACAAATTAAAAAACATATAAGACAAAGGCACAGAAGTGGCCAGAGCTGGGCTCCATTTAGTATCACTATTAGTAGCATATAAAAAGGCTTTCAAAGTGTGCAATGAAATCCTAATTGATTAATACATAGGTGTGCAAAGCTAGCAAAATTACAATAAAGTGCATTCGCAAAACATTAGATTAGAAATACAGAAAAAATGCATATACAGAAAACTCAATCAAAAGCTGGTGCGAAACTATACAACTAAAGGGTGCTAGTATCACTTTAAGTGCTGGACTGATAGAGAGCAATCAGAAATCGCTGCATTTTTCCTGGTGTACAGCACGGCTTGCTTCATTTCAATTCTTTCACATTTGGGTAATCCGCCACAAGGTGGCGCAGTCGACTGCAGAAAGACTTGTGGCTCCTCCCGGCCCATAAAAAGGGCAGGAATTACCCAGAGACTCCAGAGTTTCTCTGCAGTCATGACTGCGAAGACAGAAGATGGCTCAATCTGGATCACAGGCGAGCGGGGCATCCCGAGCCCGTCGGCCCTGCAGGCCTATTCCCACCTGTTCCAGACCCTTCTGCCTCCCAGCAATGCTGCAGGTTCAGGTGATGGTAGGGGAACCTGGGGTCGGGTGCTCGCAGAGTTTTGTTCTGGGCCGCAGACCCTATCTGTAAAGGGTAGCCGGCTGAGGCTATGGTGAGCCTGGCGGGGACGGAGAAACCACTCTGAGGTCCCCTGTATGTGTGTCGTGTCCTGTGCTTCACTTCATTTTCTATTGTCTTTTGTCCCCTCCTGCCTCCCTTTTTGCCCACCCTTCCCCCTTCACCCCTCTGGGCTCTCCCTCTCTTCTCTCTCCCTCACCCGACCAGACTCCGGGGGGGGGGGGTCCAGGCGCGTCCTGCGCGCGGTGGGGGTCAGGGCTTGCCGGGTTGGCGCCGCACAGCTGGGGCTCCTGTGAGGGACTTCCCTCGTGGTGTCTCTTCCCGGGAGCCATTACACTTGCCGTGACGCGCGGTGCCCGGAGGGCTTCGCGCGCTTGAGGGGGGGGGCACGATTTGCGTCATCGCCGTGTGGCCCGCCCCTCAAGGTTCCCCCAGTCCACGGCGTCATTTTCTCTGCGCGGGCTGATGCGGTGCGGGGACAATCAGACGGCTGTCGCTTACATCAATCATCAGGGCGGGACTGAGCCCTCAAGAAGGTGTCCCTGATTTTACATCCCGGGGGTGGAGAACCAGGAGGCGGACTCCCTGAGCAGGGGGACGTCTTGTCTGGGGGAATGGTCCCTCGACTACAAGATCTTTCTTGCCCTGTATCGCCGCTGGGGTCAGCCGGACGTGGACCTGTTTGCGTCCCGTCACAATCACAAGCTTCCAAGATTCGTGTCTCTGTCAAGAGATCCTCTGGCCTTCGCCACGGAGGCTCTAGCCATTCCCTGGACGAATTTCCGGTTTCTCTATGCGTTTCCTCCATTTCCTCTCCTGGGGCGGGGGCTGAGCAGGATAGCCCAGGAAGGGGTTCCCACCATTCTGGTGGCCCCCCGCTGGCCGAGGAGAGTATGGTTCACGGACGTCGTCCAGATGGCGGTGGATCACTTCGTCCTGCCTGATGATCCGGGGCTTCTAACTCAGGGACAGCAATTTACAAGTGCTGGCTGCAGAAACCTCCATCCTGATGGATAAGGGACTGCCGGCTTCAGTAGTCAGTACTATGATTCAGGCTCGAAAGAAATCATCTTCCATGATTTATTACAGGGTCTGGCATGCTTACATTGCCTGGGGCGAGTCTAAATCTTTTCCTTCTCGCACTTTCGCCATTTCCAGGATTTTCGAGTTTTTACAACATGGTCTGGAGTCGGGTCTACGACTACGTACCCTCAAAGGCCAGGTTTCGGCCCTGGCAATATTTTTCCAAAGATCTTTCGCCAATCATAGGCTTGTCAAGACTTTTTTCAAGGAGTTACTCATGTACGTCCACCGCGTAAGCCCCTGCTACCGCTGTGGGATTTGAACTTGGTGCTTTCTGCTCTCCAGGGTCCTCCCTTTGAGCCATTGAACAATGCTGCGCTGGCCATTATGACTCTTAAGGTGGTCTTTTTGGTGGCTATCAATTCTGTGCATCGTGTTTATGATCTGGCTGCGTTCTCTATTAAGCCATCAGAATAAGGTGGTATTCCATCTTAAACCTGAATTCTTGCCTAAGGTCGTTTCTGCCTTTCATCTGAATGAGGACATTGTCTTGCCTTCCTTGTGTCCTGCCCCTTCTAATTCTAAGGAACGAAGTCTTCATTCTCTGGATGTGGTCAGGGTGCTCAAATTCTATTTGACCGCCACTGCGTCTTTTTGGAAGTCGGATTCTCTGTTTGTCCTTCCTGCTGGACCTGGGAAGGGTTTGCCTCCAGTCAGTCCACTATCAGCAAGTGGATCCAACAGGCGGTGGGGCAAGCATACGCTGCTAAGGGGAAGGAACCTCCTTTTCGTGTTACGGCTCATTCCACTAGAGCTATTGGTGCCTCTTGGGCTTTTCAGCACCAGGCTTCTGTTGAACAAGTTTGTAAGGCCGCTACTTGGTCTTCCGTTCATACTCTTTCTAAGTTTTACAAGGTTGATGTTAGGGCCTCAGCTGTTTTTGGTCGCAAGGTGCTTCAGGTGGTAGTGTCTTAAACTGCCTTCTGTTGCTCACTGGGGATCCCACCCTTCTTCATGGACACTGCTGTTGGATGTCCCAAATGTAAAGGAATTGAAATGAAGCAAGCGTGCTGTACACCAGGAAAAATACAATTCTGTGATTACTCACCTGTAGAATTGTTTTTACTGTGTACAGCACGGTTTGCTTCATCCCTCCCTTGTTATTGTTATCCTCTTTTGCTTTGTTATGGTGATTTTTCTTGAGAGAGTTACAGGTGCAGGCCACGCCCACCTGCTGCATGGACCCGGGTGTTCGCGTGTGCCCAGCCAGAAGAGGCAGCAGATGGAGGAGTGGCGGGCGCTGTCTCTGGCCTCACCACTGCCATCGCTGCCGGTAAAAGACAGCGATCGCAGTGGCGGGGACAGGGACAGAGCCCGCCACTCCTCTGTCTTCTTCTGGGCTCCCGCAGTGTGGCAGGCAACGCGGGAACGCACGTAACAGGTGAGTTTACTTTTATTTTTTTTTTACATTCGCCCGATAAGGCGCACGGACATTTTTCCCCCACTATTGGGGAAAATATGCGCGCCTTAAAGGGCAAAAAATAAGGTATTTAAGGCCCAGGTCACAACTATATCACGCCACACTGACGCGTTGCGTGGATACCTTCCATTTCACCATGGCATCTCACCTGTGTGTGTTGGCCTAGTAGTAGCAGAGGGTGGCAGGCTGGCAGTGGAGGCACTGTTGGTGGTAGTAGTAGTAGCAGCATTAGCAGAGGCTGCAGCTGTTGGAGAAATACTAGGCCGTGGCATAGGAAACCTGTGGTGGTTGTGTAGGCCTGGCAGTAACAAACCCTCAAAAAATTGTCCCACTTGTAATGGAGGGTAGCAGCGAGATTGGCATCTTGACAACTAAGTTGAAGAAGACCAATGTTATTTTTTCTAACAAGCCTCACGGGGTAGACCTGCAATTGTGTAGGCCTAGTAGTAGCAGAGGGTGGCAGCAAAGGTACTGTTGGTGGTAATAGTGGCATAGTGGCATTAGCAGTACTGAAAGATTAGGCAGAGGGACAGGAGAACTGTGATGGTTGTGTAGGGCTGGCAGTAGCGGGCAAGCCCCCAATAAATGATCTCACTTTTATGACGGAAGCAGCGGTATTGGCATCTTGACAACTTAGTTGAAGAAGACCAATTTTTTTTTTTACAAGCCTTGATAAATGTACCCATTTTGTGCATCAGGGCATAGACCTGTGGTTGTGTAGGCCTAGTAGTAGCACAGGGTGGAGGTCCTGTTGGTGGTAGTAATGGCATGCTAATCAGTGGCTTCAGACGCAGGGGTTCTAAAATCGTCACCTACCCACGCTTGATTCATCTTTACAATGCTTTTGGAGGACAACTTTGTTCACCTAGGGGTGATGACATCACCTGCCCAAGGTGAAAACCCTTTCCGACACTACGCTTGAGGGTGGACAAGGTAGAACCCCCATGTCAAACTGTGCTAGCTCTGGCCAATGGTCCAATCTGCTCCCCCAGAAGTTCACAGGGTATGTTTCTCCTGGAGAAAGGGCACAGTTGGGGTAGGAGTGCACCTGGCTGTTCAGTTGGTGGTGGTGTTGCTGGTGATGAACATCCCCTCCATGACGATGTGTCAGATGGGCTTATGGAATTTAAAAACTTGTACATCATATTCTTAAGAGTGAGTTCCATGCTGTTGCTGTCACCGCTAGTTGGAGAGGTAGCGCATTGACTTAGCGGAGAGCAGAGATTGGACACCCAGTCTGACATGCTTGGGGCAGTTGTCTGCCACTGGCTGCATGTCTTACCTTGGTAATAAGCCATTTTTGCCTTCCTCTCGGAAGGTGTAAAAAATTCCGCCATTTTGTCTTTATACCGAGGCTAAAAGTGTAGCAAATCTATTACTCGTCTTTTTGCTTCATGCTAACAGTGCAGCTATCAGCGTGCAAGCACCCGAGAATACAGCTTGCCAGCATTACCCAGGGCCCAGTTGGTTCCACCTCCACTCCATATTGCCATGTTTGTTCATCATCATCGTCATCACTACCACCATCATGATGGTCATCATCATCGTCATCATTGGCATCATCGCGTGCCTCCTTTCCATGCCTTCCTGTGATAAGTTGGTTGTTTCCATCACCAAATCCAGCACCTGGGGACTTATTTCCTGCTCCTCACCCTCCTCCACCTCTTCTTGTAGATACAAAAAGCCAGGAGACTGCCTCACTAGGAGGGGGCAGTAAAAAGAGAGACGATGGAAGAGAAGGGCTTATTTTACTGTTATATGTAGCTGTAGTGGAGGATGAATCAACTGAAACCTGGCTAAAAATCATTGAATTTGAATCTTCTTCTTCCTGAGATGAGCGAGAGTGAGTCAACCAGTCCACAATAGATTCATTGTCCGAAATAGCATGCCTACTGGAGAAAATGGACAACTCTGACTTGCTTATGCTGCTAATACTACCATGTACATTACTGCTGCTGCTACTACTACCACATACATATCTGCTTCTATTAGCAGTGGTGGCCCTGGGCAAATGGATGCTGCCACTACAATGGCTGGGCAAAAGGCTAGTGCTACTTTTACTGGGCCTGGGCACATGGTTGCTGACCACAGTGTTGGTGAGAGACACACTTAAAACAGAGCTGCCCCTGAAAAAAAATCCTTGGCAGTTGAAAAAGATAATTTTTTTTTAAGTGGACCAGAACCCAGGATTTTGACTTGGTGAAACCCCGCAGGTTGGCGAAACAAACGTACCCCTTCCCAGTCCTACGGTGAATGCATGGCCGCTCACCTAATCAGTGCGCTCGGATCCTCTCACGTCAGCTGGTCTAAGTGTTGGCCCTGGGCAAATGGATGCTGCCACTACAATAGCTGAGTCTGGGCAAAAGGCTGGTGGTACTTTTACTGGGCCTGGACACATGGTTGCTGACCACAGTGTTGGTACTGGTACCAACATCCTCATCCTTAGTGGCAGAAGGAATTGCAAGGATGTCTTTTCCTCTACCCTGTTCTTTCCCACCCCTTCCTTTCCCAGACATTTGACTTAGTATTAAAAAAAAAAGAGACTGATGTGCTTTAACATATTGCTTGGCAGGTGATAACGTGAAAAAGTTTTTTTTAAACTGTATTACACACTGAGGCACCGTGGACCTCAACTTAGGGAGAGATGGGGCATGCACACTTAAAACAGAGCTGCCCCCCCCAAAAAATCATTGTCAGGTGAAAAGGATTGTTTTTTTTTAATTATCACTCAAAGAGGCACCGTGGACCTCAACTTAGAGAGAAATGGTGCGTGCACACTTAAAACAGATCTCCCCATTTTATTTATAGAAAGAGGCACTGCAGACCCTAACTTAGAGAGACGTGCGTGGACACTTAAAATAGAGCTGCTCCCCAAAATGTTCCTTGGCAAATGAAAAGTTTACAAAGGGGGAGTGGCAGCTGCTCAGACCATTTTATAACTAACCTGGGAGGTGCAAGTCAGCAGGGCAATTAGGTTACTAAAGACTTAAAGGAGCCGCAGCACTCAACCCTGCTAGCTTGCAGACCAACCTATAATCTGTCTCTAAATCTGGTAAAAACAGAGGCTCGGTCACACACATCTGCAGACGTATGCTTAAGCTACACCACCACGCCAAGGTGCCTCTATGGGTGCAGTCCTAACTCTAATCTATGAGAGCCCCATTTGGGACATACAATGCAGTAGATAAAATGGGAGCAGCTTACCTGAGGTTGCCCTAAACCTCATGTGCAAGCCATGGGGTGGAAGGGTCAAGACCTTGCAATACAGCCTAGACCCCACACCCCATGTGCTTGCACAAATTCAAAGTGAACAAAGGGGGAGTGGCAGCTGCTCAGACCATTTTATAACTAACCTGGGAGGTGCAAGTCAGCAGGGCAATTAGGTTAGTGAAAAAGTTTGTTTTCTTTTAAACTGTTAATGCTGGGGCACCGTGGACCCCAACTTAGAGAGAGTCAGGCCTGTGAACTTAAAACAGAGCTGTCCCCCCAAAATGTTCCTTTGCAGGTGAAAATAATTTTTTTCTTAATCTGTATTACACAAAGACACACCGTGGACCTCAACCTGGAGATGGTGCGTGCACACTTAAAACAGAGCTGCCCCCCCCTTTTTTTTTTTTTTTTTTATTCTTTATTTTATTTTCAAAACGATACATGCAAGATATCAAGTAAGACAGTACAGAGAAAACATAGAAATCCAGCGTACAGCCCAGTTTATCGGCTCCTGCCTCCCATGTGATCCCACTTGTCCTCCCAATATGGATATGATCGTTCCCTTGTAACAATACATTGATGTTTGGTCGTTGCAGGGAATCACAAGGTAAGCCCTTGCTCCACCCGCCCCAACCGATCTCCAAGGTGGTTTTGGGTTCTGTTCGCCTTTATGGTCGAGCGGTACTCGTTCAAGTCCCCACCTGTATATCAGGGGGTCACGTTGAATTTTCCACTCTTAGGGCTGAGGATTTTTTCAAGTTAGGTTCAAGTCTTTTGATAGTCTAGGGATTGGTCGGGGGCTTCTCTGTATTTGAGCTAGACCTACTGGAGTTCACCAAGAGGAAGAACTAAGATAAGGGTGAGAGAAAAAAGGGGAGCAGAAGAGATAAAGAGGTAGCAAAGAGAGATAGAGAGAAGAAGAAGTAGAAAGAAGGGCGGGTGAGGAAGGCACCACATCGCAACCACCTGCATAACCCGGCAGTGGCAGGGGGGCAAGGCAGGGAACGGGACCCCCTGTCGGGAGTCTCAAAGCGCCTCCCTGTGACCCCCAAGGGCTGCCCGATAATCGGGGGGGATGTGAGACTAGTTATTGCCGTACCAGCTTTACACTACTGAGGCTCGGAACACGTGCCATGAGGTCCAAATGATCCGACTCTGTCCACTTCTCCAACCCAATCTTTTTCCGTTGGGATCTACTTGGTCTTCCATGATCTGGGAAGCAATACTTTTGCCACATTGATCATGTGTCTTAACATCGATTTTCTGTATTCTGTCATGCTGATATTGGTATGGTGCAGAAGCATGAGCGTCGGGCAGCATGGAACTCGCGAACCCAATACCTTGGACGTGATCTCCGACGCTTTCGTCCAAAATGGTCTAATCCTGGGACAGGACCATAGGATATGGAAGAGTGATCCTTCTCCCGTCCCGCATCTCCAGCATTCAGGTGAGGATCCTGGGAATATGGACGCCAGTTTTCTTGGGGTATAATACCATCTGGTTAAGTATTTGTAGTTGGTCTCCTGAATTTGTGCTGAGATTGACGATTTGTGTGCGAGTTAGAATATTTTCCTCCACTCTTGTGCTGTGAATCCTCTACCCATGTCCCTCTCCCAGTCACTACAAAAGGAAGGGTCTGATTCTTGTTCATTGTCCAATAACTGGTAGATCTGTGAGATCACCCCTCTTGGGGGGTCTTTGCTCATGACCAGTGTCTCAAATTGCGTGAGATCTCGTCCCATTGAATTCTTGGGTCCTGCTCTTTGTAGGAAGTGTTGGAAGAGCAACAGCTGCCATGGATCAAGGTGAGGTTGTCGCACTTATTTCTGAGCTCTTACATACGGCACCAGTCTTGCCCCCTCACCAGGTCCCGTCCTCTGACCGTTCCTAGGTCTCTCCATCTCCCCATGACCTGGTCCCTCTGGCTAAGGGGCAGTTCTGGATTGTCCACAACTGGGATCAGGGGTGATGGCCAAGGCGAGATTTCTCTCTCCTTCCTAGTTCCATCCCATACGCTGAGGGTGGCTTTGATCAGTGGATTAGATCCCGCCCATCTGCTTGAGGTCACTGAGGCCCACAGAATCTCCTTCAGGGGGGTCTGTGTGAAGCTGGCTTCCACGCTCACCCACTTCTTGGTTTCCCCATTTCTTATCCAGTCCACTATTCTTTGCATGTGGGCCGCTTGCCAGTACCTCTTCAGGTTTGGCACTGCCAGGCCTCCTCTAAATCTAGGTTGTTGCAAAAGTGCAAGTCTGATTCTCGTTTTTTTATTCTCCCAAATGAATTTTATGAATATCGTATTTAGGTTTCTAAAGAAGCTTGCTGGTATGTGCCACAGGAGAGTTTGGAATAGGTACAGGATTCTAGGTAGGATCAGCATCTTTATAGTATTCATCCGTCCTAACCAAGTAAGCGTGAGGGTACTCCATCCTGACAGGTCCGATTTGATTTTATTCAGCAGTGAGATGAAGTTATGTCGAAAGATGTCGCCAACATCATTCGAGATTTTCGTACCCAGATATGTTAACGTAGATGAGGTCCATTTGTATGGAAAAGAAGTTCTTATGGGAAATATTACTGTTTCTGGTATCCCAAAGTTGAGTGCCTCTGACTTGTCAAAATTGATCTTAAAGTTGGAGAGCTTCCCGAAGATCTCAAACTCCTTCATAAGGACCGGGAGGCCCACTGTTGGATTGGTTATGAAGAATAGAAGATCATCCGCGTAAGCGGAAATCTTGTGCTCCATTCCTTTCACATGTATTCCTTTCAGGTCTGTGTTGTTCCTTGTGTGCCTCAGGAAAGGTTCCACCACAAGGGCAAAAATAAGGGGAGATAAAGGGCACCCCTGTCTGATTCCATTTGATACCTGGAAGGGTGGAGAGAGGTTGCCATTTACTTTGACCCTCGCCTGTGGCTTGGAGTATATACCCGAGATAAATTTGAGTGCTCTGCCTTGAAGCCCTATGTGCTTCAGCACTTCGAATGCAAAGCCGCACTGGTGTTTTTCAACCAGGTCAGGCAGGTATGTTGCTAGGCGGGTCGCAAGAATTTTAGTGAACAACTTAAGGTCTACATTTAGTAGTGATATTGGGCGGTAGCTTTTGCAGCTCAACTGGTCTTTTCCTGCCTTATGTATTACTGTCACGAGGCATCCCTCCTCCCCCATATAACACATTAACAGTTAAGCAGCAACACATGTTCATTAAACCAAGAACTGAATAATCCCGTAGAATTATTTACTGGGTGATCTATATCATTGTTCTTCCCCTCCCAGGGGCCCCCCACACCCAGGCGAACCCCTCGGGACCCACAGCGAGAGCCAGGGACATCCTCCCTCAAAATCAGGGGAGGGCTGCTTCCCGAACCCTCTCTGTTTTCATATCTGTCGGGGCGGCAGCTAGGGGCCCCAGGCCCCCCCAAACCCCATTCCATCTTGCCCCTCAGGGGCCTCGCCCATCCAAGCCGACCCCAGCTCATGGTTAGTTCCAACCCCACGCCAGTCAGGAACCCGACCCAGCCTGGGGGATGCCCCATCACCCGAGACTCGCCTCCCACCCAGGGAGGGGGGAGAGCAAGTCATCAGGCCAGATGTGGCTCGGGCAGTAGGCGCCCCACCACCCGGGAGGCGGGCACCGGGCGACGGGTACGCCAATACCAGGGACCCGCCGCACCCCGGGATTGGGACATCCCCAATCAGGAGACAACCCGGACGCTTCAACCTATGGGGCGTGGCACCAATCGGGCAGGGGCCCCCCAAGCTCAAAGACAGGCCGCACCCCGGATGGCAGGGAGCACCCCAGATCAGGAGGGAATACACGTCCCGAGTAGGTGGCACCCCACCCAGGGGACCAGCCAGATCCCAGGCGGGGAGGAGGGAACAAGTCACCAGGTGAGTTGTGTCCCGGGGAGCAGGTGGGCCACCGCGCCGGGAGGTCTACCGGGCCCCAGGCGAAGAGCACATCAAAGCCAGAGCCACGTCACATCCCAGATGGGGGACATCGCCAAGCAGGAGGCGAGCCCCATTCTGAACGGCATCGGATAGCTCGGCCCAGGGGGCACATCACGGGTCAGACAGAGGTCCCTCCAGCCCAGAGGCAGGCCATGTCCCGGACAATAGGGAGCACCCCGAACCAAAGGGCAAGTTGCATCCCAGGCAGGGGGCATCCCAGGGACCGGCTACATCCCAGCGGGCGGGGGAACAAACCCCCAGACAAGGCGCACCTCCGGGAGCAGGGGGACCCCCCCACCGGGAGGCAGACTGTGTCACAAACGAGGACGGGCCACCCCAAACCCGGAGGTGAACTCCACTCAGAACGGCTTCGGGCGGCAGGGGGCCCGCGGACCCGGGGACACCGTATAACCTGGGGAGGGGACACTCCAGACCACAGACACTTTGCTATCCGGGGCGGTTGGGGGCATCCCAGGCGGGGGGGTCCTCAGATAAGGATCAAGCCGCCATCCAGGAAGGCGGCCCCTCAGGATCAGGGGGCAAGCCGTGTCCAGGGCGCGGTGGGGGACCCGCTCCAGCTATAGTCTCAGCTCAACCCCGGGCTGGGGACCCCGTCCAGGGAGCAATCCGTACTCCAGATGGGGAGACCTCCGTGTCAGAGTCGCTCCATCGCGCTCGTCTACCCCTCGGCACAGCCCCCCCCCACCTCAGCCACGGAAACCCAGGCGGGCTCCTCAGACAGCAGGAGGCACAAGTCCCCCGGCCGCCCGGAGACGGAGCGCCCCCGGTCTGTCGGGAGACAGGACAACCCCAAAGCTACTTGTAAACTATTGTTATAACCATCAGATCAACACCAACATTAACTATCAGTTGTAAATTGTAATTAGGACTATTCAAGGAAAACGTAGTAAGAAAAACATATTTTAACTGTTCTGGCCGTAGCACAAAGTCCTCCGTGCATCCATCTAGGCTTCACTCAGGACCCCCACCTCGATCTTATTCGGCGGCCCGTTCGGCCTCGGGGGGACAAAGTCTCTCCTGTGTTTCGGGTCAGACGGGGTGCCCTGCTGTCGTCTGCGATTCCGCCCTCGTCTCTTCTGACGCTGTGGAAGTGGGTCCACTCTCTGATCCAGCTCCAGCGCTAGCCAGTCCGGAACCGAGATTGGTGCGGTCCCCAAGAACTGAAACAGCTCCGGTAATTGTGACGGTTCGTTCAGGATGCAAGACCTCTGGTCCTTCTGAACAATCAGCTGAAGAGGGTGACCCCATCGATAGGACGCTCCTTGACGTTGGTCGAACGTCGAAAGGTCCGGGAGTAGGGTGATCTGTGCCCCCTCTAGGTCGATCGGGCCTTTGTTCCAGGCCTTCTGCATAATAGCCTTCTTAATCTGATAAAAATGTACTCTGCAGAGCACATCTCTTGGCCTGTTGGGGTCGGCCTGCGTGGGGCCCTAGGCCCGGTGGATTCAGTCAATCTCAATGTGGTCAGAGGGTGGGCGGTCCAGGAGGTTGTTAAACAGACCGCAGACTCTTGATTTTAGCTCTGATGGGGTTATCGATTCGGGGATGCCCCTCAGTCAGATATTGTTACGCCGGTTTCGGTTTTCGTGATCATCTTGTTGCAGTTGAAAGGAGGAGAGCAGCCGTCTGCTAGCATCTCGTTCATGTTCCAGAGCTTCCACCCTTGCATGAATATCCATCTGTACGGCATTATCAGTTTCTACTCTGTCTGGATGGAAGCGCTTTAAGGGCATCTGCAATATTCAGCCTGACCGATTCTGCAATGGCCGAGATCAGGGTCCGGGGCAAAGTCACTTCCGGGGACTCCATATCGTCCAATTCTGCGGGTCTCTCCTCTACCATGGGTGATCCTGTACTTCTTTTGTACTCTGGCGGCGATGTGCATCGGCATATATAGGGGGGCGTTGCGGGCATCAGGTCTCTCAAGCTGCTGGTGTCCTCAGCGTCGATCATCAAATCTGGATCAGGGGGCGACCTCCTCCCCTCTCTCTCGGGTGCCTGTCCCCGGACTTCCTATGTGCCAATCGGTGGGCGCTGATCACTGTAGGGAAGCATCAGGATCCTTGGCATCTGTTTGGGCCCCTGTGCGATCCCTCTGGAAGCCTGTGTGGGTCCTTCACATTCCTGGGCCCCCCAGCTGCAGTGGACTATAGCAGAGGTCACCACCTGCCTTCCTCCATCATGTGCTGCATGTTTTCCCCCTCTAACTTCTTTTGCCCCCCATGTGCTCAGAGCCAGGGTGTCTGCTCCTGCTTCTGAGTCCCCTCTCACCTCAGTGATGCTCATATTCATGGATTCGAGGCCTCTTTTCGCTGCTGTCACCGGCTCCTCAGCAGCGGCCGGCCGATGGTTCCCCCATGATGCTCGGGGCGCCGGTTCTTCATCCACAGGCGCTCTCAATTCTGGCTGCCTGCCTTCTACCTATCCCTCTATTCTGTCTATCTTCCCTCCATTCTGGCTGTCTGCCTATCTATCCATCCATCCATTCTATCTTGTCGTGTGTGTGTGTGTGTGTGGGGGGGGGCAGAAAGAAACAGGCGGAGGCGGGTAGGCTCTGAGGATAAAGCACATCAAGGGTGGTACTGGAGTACTTAGAGCCCTATAAAAAGGGAATAATCATCAATAGTAAAAGAAAAAGACTACACCTATCTTTCCACTCTCAGGCTTGATCTCTGTTAGTCCTGCTTGCTGAGTCTTGTTCCAGAGCTATCCGCTTCAAAGCCTAAAGTAGAAGTCTGGCGCATGGTGCGGATATGACCATCCACCGTTGAAAATATCATCGCTGAATGCTCACGTCTCCTGTAGCCATATAAAAAGAAACTAATTCTTTTAGACTCCAGGGAGGCCACTTTCCTAATTCCTACGCCTCCCAAGTTGGAATGTCCCACTGAGTCAAACCCCAGTGATCACCCATTATACGCACATAGTAGATGGCCCCTTTGACGCATGTGCGGCATGCTGCTGCATCCCTCTTGCTGATATGCATACTCATGCTACACATTTATGAAAGCCTAGCCCTGGTACATAGAGGAGCAGGATTGCGGCCACTGGCATGTGCTCCATTTATCTTTCCAAGGTGATGTTAATGTCGATGTGATGTCAGATTTGATATCAGGTCGGCTAAGCAAGGAAATAATGGAGCACGAGCATTGATGAGTTTTTACCAGGGATTTCATAAAGTAGGGCATCCCAAATTGCGATGCCCCGCTGGAGAGGAACAAGGCCTGGGGGAGTGAAAATCCTGAGTGTTGCTTCAACTTAATAAGAGTACGCTGGGGCACAAGAGCCCGTTTTTGAAGAAAATCATATTGTATGTAAAAGCCACATATGTAACGGTAGACACCCATCTTTGGGGATGCAGGTAATGGGGCATGGGGGTTGGCAAGTCACCCACTTGCCACAGGTGACTTGCCAGCCCCTCCTGCCATGTGAACTGGTATAGGGGTCTCAAGGACAAACACACGCACACACCACTTTATTATTATTTTTTTCTACTTACATTCTTCCATCAGCGATCACTGCTGTCCCACCTCATCGCTCTTCAACAGGAAGTGATCAGTGGATTCTGGGATTGGGGTAGTGGATCCGTGCCCTCTGCCCTATACCCCGCTTCTGCGAATCATTTCGGCCTCTCCACTCATCTCACTGCTGGTATAAAAGGCCCCTCCCTGTGGCGGCTGGTAAGCTGTCAGAAGATGGCAAGCAGAGAAAAGAATGGGTGGGACTGAAGGCATTCGGGTTGGTCGAGATCTTTTTTTGTGGGGGTGTAAACAGGGTAAACGACAAGCATGTGAAATTCATGTGGCTGGCATTAACCAATCAGGGAAACAACCATGTGAATTTCACATGCTTGCCATTGAAGGGGTTAAAGTCCCTGCATCACAGCACTGCAGGGTTTAGGACCCCCCCCCCACTACATTACAGTCCTAGCCCCCCCATCTCAGCTGCGAAAAACCCCAAATTGCCCTGGAGAACACACCCTTCCGCATGTCCAAAGGTGCATGCAGGGGTTATTGTCCAATTATTGCTGTATTCTGTACATTTAATGCTCGGTAAATGGCTCTGTTTAGAGCTAGGCAAAATCCGTAGTTTCCTTTTAGACAAGGGCATGCTCCCACCCCCATCTGAATTGCTGGGCATGGGAGCGCGTCTCAACCCAGAGAAGGTTGGGATGCGACCAGCGTTGCCATGGGAGCCTGGGCAAAGGTGAGTTTTGCAGCGAAACATGAGGGGGGTTTCTCACAGCAGGGCATACTTTGGGACACCCCAGGGACAGGCCAGCAGCCAGGCCTAGAGTCTTTTAGAATCCAGGGCTGGCATGTATTAGATAGACAGCAACTATGGATAGTGATCGGGATAAACTCTGATCTGAAAGATTAGCAAAGGCTTACAGTTTGCTCCCGTCTGACCACCATTGCAGGACTGACATTAAAGCAGAACAAAACCCAGTATTTTGACTATCCTGGGTTCTGCTCCTTGCCCCCACTGTGCGAAACTCCCCAGACCGCCCAGTAAAACTCCAGTTTTCCCACCCCTACAGTGCATGTGTGGGCTCTCGCCCAATCACAGTCATTTACCATGCATATTCAATGTTTGGCAAATGGCTCTTTATATGACAATCGGGATCTCTAGTGGCCACATCCCCAGCAGCGGCATGCTCCCATCCCCAGCCTATCTGAATGGCTGGGGCTGGGAGTACACTCACAGTGCAAAGATGCGGAGGGTGCAGCCGGCCAAACTTTACATCAGCAAGAGAGTCAGGAAGAAGGTTTTCACACAGTAGTGCATCCCGATTTGGGATGACCCAGAGAAGAAGGCCAGTTCATGACTTTTAGATATAAGGTCGAGCTGCTCTGGGTTATGTTCCTAGCCATTTGTCTTAAAAACTCCAAAAAGCCAGGTAAAAGCTTACCCTTAAGACATTGCGATTTGGGGTGCCTCATGGTGAGGAACCTCCCAAGGACCCCGTATAGTTACGCCAATCATATGACATGTGTAGGCCCCTGCTGACATTCCTGGTGAGTGCGCACAGTGCCAGACGGATTTGAATGGCTGCTGCTGAATGCACACAGCTGGAGGGAACAGGGGATGCTATTGGTGCTGCAACGATCATTGCCACTGCACCCAACACCCTCCAACTGTGTGCACCCACTGGGAGCCATTTAAAGCATAACAAAAGCCAGGGAGACTGGCCCTGGAAAAAAAAGAATTGTCATGCCCCACTGTGTGAAACTCGCCAGATCACCGGTATCAGATTATCCTACCACGGTCCAATGATCCCCTTCAACCTCCTGCAACTTCAGGCTGTGTGTGCCTCTCACCACATTAAGGTATGCTGGAATGGGAGCGCACGCACGGCTGAGGATACGGACGCTCTCACTCTCACTGAATGCTCATATTATTCTCAGCCGTGTCCTGGGATTTTCTCAGCCAGGCATACGCGTGTTTTGCGCAAGCTTTTGATTTAGTTGAGCAATTACAGAATTGGCCTCGGAAGCTGAACAGTACCAGTTTACAGCTGTATGTTGCCATGGAGTCCTTGGTTCTTGGTGCTCTGTGGCCATCTTGGTGGCATAGAGGCATACACATACAGGGTGTTTTTTTTTCCCTTGCTGAGCCCCACCTTTGTGCATCCCCAGAGTGTCACTTACCTTCTTCCCACCTGTTTCCTTAACGGGCACCCCATGGTGTGTGAAACCCCCGCAGTGTCACTCACCTTCTGGTTCCTAAGGGCATCCCATGTAAAGTGCATACCTGCAGTGTAACTTACCTTCTCCCCCCTGGTTCCTTAAAGGGCATCCAATGTAGAGTGCATCCCGCAGTGTAATTTACCTTCTCCCTCCTATTTTCTTTTAGGAGCATACCATGTAGTGTGCATCCCTGCAGTGTAACTTGCCTTCTCGCTCCTGGTTCTTACCTGCTTACCCCTAGCGGTTTCCCCACCCCAGCTTTACCTTCTACCGCCATGCCTTCTTCAGGATGGAAAGACACGAAAACAGATTTTAGAACTAGGAACATGTGTAATGTGGGTTCTGCTCCTAAAGGTATCAGCTTGACTCTTCTGGAACCCGGGACTGACTTGCCAGCATGGCTCTGGGTGCCAGAATAAAGCTGGCCAGGCACCTCCAGAGGTGCAGCAGGGATCACCTGCTCCAGATAAGCCGTCACTTTCTCTAGCAAGGCATAATTGTGGAGGGCAATGCATGAGACGATAGTCACCACCATCTCTGGCTTGTAATGGAGCGCTCCCCAGTATGGTCCAGGCAGCAAAACCTGCCCTTTAATAGCCCAGCAGGGGCCCGGTGGTGGTCCCAGTTCTAATCCTTGCATCTGCGGACACAAAAAAGGGGTCAGCAACCAGGGCAATCAAATGGCTAGCACACACACACAGAGCTACTAGGATGGGGAACCACCAAGGCAAGTGGACCTAAAAAAATACAAAATATCTAACAAAAGCAAAGCTGATGAAATAATGGGCTACAGTTTACAGGAAGGTCAAGAATTTAATTGCCATTAGACAGTTTGCAGGACAAACTAAATGTAAGGCGCACTACAAGGACAAACAAATGAATTAAACTAGGAACAGGTGGAATGGGGACTAACTAGGGAAATAAACACACAATTACAGAGGAAGGCCAGGGGGACAAATAGGCAACACTAAAAAGGACAAAAAAATACATTCTATGGGACACAGCTGATAACAACCAACATTGCAAATGCAAGGCTCACAATAGCCTAAAGGCATAAAGGCAACACTAATACACACACTTACCCAGAAGCCAACCACCACGCAGATCACCAGTCTCAAACTGAGAATAGAGGCTTGAGCTCTGCAGGATGAAGGCATTGTGGCTGGAGCCAGGGAAGCCTACCAATACGCTGAAAAACTATAGATCAAGGCCCACCACGCACTGTGCGTTCAGAGAATGCCTCATCTTACGGTTTCTGGAAGAAAATAACAACAGACACAAGTTAATACACTAGCAACATTACAGTAGCAGGCAAGGAACAAGAAGATACATGGGCAACTTGGACACAAGGATCAGGGTGCAACAAGGATTAGCTTGTTTAGGGGAGCAGAACAAAGGCTAGCCTAAGCAAAGGAGACTTTGCAAGAAGGAGGGCCAATGAGCACCTAAACATAATGATAAATATACTCCTGCGCCACAGGAGGCACCAACACCAGGTGCATGCAGACAATGGCACCCATGACATTCAGAATATTTGCAATGTTGAAAAAAACTTCATTGCATTCCAGGCTGCCATGCTGTCAGGAAAAGAGATGTATTTCTCCTGCAGGACAGCCATACCATAGAGAAATTTAGTCATAGCGTGGCTCAGCAAAGGCTAGGACATGCCAACAGGCAGTGCCTCAAGCCTCTGGAAGATGCCATTCGCTAAAATTTGAAGGCAGCCAACCAATTTGGTCATACCATCAATTGCATGCCCCTTTCTTGTGGGGCCAATCATGGCCACACCTCTGAGTAAAGCTTTTCAAGAGACAGGCAGTTCAATCTGGTCAATTTGAAAACCTGTTTATCAGCGTCAAGATGACAGCGGGTATGCATAAGCTTTGGAAAGTACAAGGTGAGCAGCCCACGGCACTGCAGATGCTCAGACTCTTCCAGGAACTTGTCAAGGGGCTCAATCACAACACCAGCAATCCCGCAAGCAAAAAGAGGGTGTAATTTGAGACCAGTAACTTCTGTTTTTTTTTGCCCCACCAAGGCCCAATCAGGGCTCTGAATAATGCGCAAGCGCAGGATAAAGTCTAACCAAGGAAGAAGTCCAGGGCCATCTCAAGTAGATAAAAATCGATAAATTACCGGGACCAGATGACATACATCCGATCGGGGGTGCCCCGCTGTGTGAAACCCCCCAGAAAGCCCCCAAAACTCACCTCTCCCCGCTCCCATGTGGCCGCGCCGTCCAATCGGCACCGACGGACAAGCTGATTGACAGCGACGTACAAGCAGCTTGCCCGTCGGCGCCTCCCGCGCGTCTCTCTTGACGTGTGCGCGCCCGCGCCGGTCGTTCAGAGACGGCCGGCGCGGGCGCTCGCACGTCTAGAGGAGCGCGAGTGAGGCGGCGGCGGCGGAAGCAGCGGCTGGAGAGGTAAGGTTTTTCGGGGGTTTTGGGGGGTTTACACCCCGCGGGACATCCCGATCTCGGCCCGAGAATCTTATAGATTCCTGGGCCGATCACCTCAGGGTGTTGGTCCACTTTAAGGGAGTTATGTACAGTAATAGACAAGCCGTTATTTTTAATATTTGTGGACTCAATAACTACAGGGCTGTTCTGAGGGATTGACGCTTGACAAATGTGGTGCCAATATTCAAAAAGGGATCTGGGGGGAACCTGGCAACTACAGACCGATAAGCTTAACATCTGTGGTGGGCAAGCTGTTTGAAGGTTTCTAAAGGGAAACTATCCTGAAGCATCTTGCGGAAAATGACCATATTACTCCATATCTGCATGAATTTATGAGGAATCGCTCCTGCCAGACAAATCTAATCAGCTTTTATGAGGAGGTAAGTTCAAGATTGGATCAGGGGCAGTCATTGGATATCATATATCTTTACTTTTCGAAAGCATTTGATACTTTACACATAAAAGACTGGTACAAAACATGAGAATACTTGGACTGGGGGAAAACATGTGCAGATGGGTGAGAAATTGGTTTAATGATTGGAAGCAGAGGGTGGTTATCAATGGTACACATTCAGATTGGGTCACCGTTACTAGCGAAGTACCACAAGGGTCAGTTCTGGAACCAATTCTTTTCAATATATATATAATTAATATTGGGTACAGATTAAACAGTAAAGTCTCAATCTTTGCAGATGATACTAAGCTGTGTAAAGTAATTAAAACAAAAGAGCAGAGCGAACAGCTACAAACAGATTTAGATAAATTGGAAACATGGGCAGTTAAATGGCAAATGAAGTTTAACACAGATAAATGTAAGGCTATGCACATGGGAAGGAGAAAACTGGGTCATGATTACACACTAAATATAGAAACACTTGGTAAAACAACAATGGAAAAGGACCTAGGGGTTTTAGCTAACAATAAGCTTAACTGTAGTAATCAATGCCAGGCAGCAGCTGCCAATACAAACAGGATCATGGGGTGCATCAAGAGGAGCATAGGTGCTCATGACCAGACAATCATTTTACCCCTTTACAAGTCACTGGTCAGACCCCATATTTAGTACTGTGCATGGTTCTGGGCACCTGTGCTTAAGAAGGACATATCAGAACTGGAGCGCGTTCAAAGAAGGGCAACAAAGTTAATAAAAGGAGTGCGGGGACTAGAGTACCCTGAAAGATTGTCAAAGTTAGGTTTATTTATTTTAGAAAAAAAATGCCTGAGGGGTGATCTAATAACTATGTATAAATATATTTGGGGTCAATACAAAGATCTGTCCCACAATCTATTTATACCCCGGAGTGTAACTATAACCCGAGGGCATCCACTAAGGTTAGAGGAAAGGTGCTTTCTCCACCGACATAGGAGGGGATTCTTCTCTGTAAGAGCAGCGAGACTATGGAACTCGCTGCCAGAGGAGGTAGTAATGAAGGATACAGTAAAAACAGGCCTTGATGCCTTCCTGGCATGTAATAACATTTCCAGCTATGGCTACTAGACCACTGGAAGGAGTTAAACAGGCTGAACTGGATGGACTAAAGTCTTTATTCAGCCTTACATACTATGTTACTATGTAAATACTTAATAATTGTATCCTAATTCCCCCAAAATACCAGGGGGGGGTATAAAACCAAATACTGCTACCAGAATTTGGTAGATAGATATTGCAAAAACATATAAATAGTATAATATTGCCCTGCATGTCTAATGTCCAAGGAATAGTGTTCTGGAGATTGGCGTGTACATCACGACTTCCTCTTCTCAAGCGCTGAGCGTGCACCCCTCCCAGCTTGCTACAGAAGGAGGACAATATGGGATGACAGCTACCCTTGGAGAAGCTGTAGGAGTAGAGCCGAACGCATGGGGAGTGCCTTGACACTAATCCTCTGACCGCAGGCCCAAGAACATGTCATGGCATAGTGGCGGAAAGATCAGTGATTGCGGGGTTCACACAGTGGGGTATTCTGAACGTGGCATGGGAGCGCTGGAAAGGTAAGTGACTGTGGGCCTGCACAGGGGTTCACACAGTGGGGTGCCCGAGGAGCACTTAGTCTGCCCTTTATATTTTGACTCCTGGGCTGCCATATCAGGTGATAGGTCCACTATAACCATAGAATCTCCTTCCGTTAACTGGCAAACACGTAGATTCTACAAACTAGGTCCCCCCCCCTTCCAGTTTGTGTCCATAAAACCATAAAAACGCTCACCTAGGATGAAGCACCAGAGGTCTCCTCTTCCTCCTGGGATCCTCCGATCCCCCTTGGGATCTTCAGAGGGGCTGAGAGCACCCGTTCTCCACCTCAAGCAGAGGTTTAACACTTAAAAATGAAATAAAAATGTTGTGGAATTGAGCTAGGAATTTGCCTTTTCATGGTTTTGTGCTGTTTCACCGCATCCATGGTGGTGCTCACGCTACAGAGCCTGAATGGTTGGGGCTGGAGCGTGCTCACAGCACGAAGATGCAGGGAATTGTGCAGCTTGTGCTCCCTAATGAAAACAATGAGAGTTGTTGCCAAATTACATAGTTACAGCAAACGGCTCTAACTAGACGAGAGCCTGTGCATGTGCCGGTGTACCAAGGAAAGGTGAGTGATAAGCAGCATTCTGAGGCATTTGATGAAGTGGGGCATCCTGATCAGGGGATAGCCAGCAGCCTTTTACATTCCAGGGCCTGATCACATGAGTTGTGTCCCGCTTTAAGGGTTTAACCCTGCGCATAGTAGTGGTATTATATTTGAAAATCTTATAAAACTATCTTTTCAATTGGGAGGAATGGGAGTTTTGAATGCAAATAAGATTTTCTTAAAAAGAAATTTAAGAAAACACGACAATATTTAAGCAATATATTTTTTCATTTTCACATATTTTACACAGCTATTGAGAAAGCTGGGAAAAAATACAATATATAGTACATAAAATGGTGAAAAATGGCCCCTCAACAGAGGGTGGCAAAATCTCTAGGTAGACTGGCAGTTAAATGGTAAATATTCTTGTAAAGGGGACTGGATCTGCTTGTGCTATGTATAAGGCATCCCCCCTCCCATTCTCATAGGTAGTGTGGCATTCCCCCCTCCCAACATGGCTCCCATTCCTATAGGAAGTGTGACATCCCCCCTCCCAATCCCCATATCTGCAGTGTGGCATCCCTCTCCCATTCCCATAGGTAGTGTGGCATCCCCCCTCCCATTCCCATAGGTAGTGTGGTATCCCCCCCCCCCCGCTCCCAGCACGGCTGGGATGCTGGGAAAGGAAGCCTCCTTGGATATCCATGTCCAGGAGAAAATTGATGAGGCAGCATTTCAGCATTGAGTAGATGCAGGAGCAAATGTAAGTGCTGACAATGATTTAGCATCATGCATGCAGATAGGGGGTAAGTGAGTTTTGGGGAGTTTTTTCAACTGTGCAAGGGTGTTGGTCCAGTTTAGGCGCAATTGTTACTTCTAAGATAGGTGTCTGTATCAACCATTTTTACTTACTAAGCAGAAACCCTTAAGATCAAAGCAATAATACAATTCTGTGATTCCCATCTGTAAAATTGTTTCCTCTCCTCTTCCGCTCAAGGGCATAAGTGAATGGGTTAACTCTTGTCCAAAGGGCAGGGCCACAAAATAGGTGTGGTTCCTCCCAGCCTATTTATACTTCTGGCTGCTCTCTGCAATCTAGTAATTGAAAAGCAGTAGACACAGCCGACTGGGAGGATGAAGGCATCCTAAACATCCCACATTTAGTTGAAAAACAAGACGACTCCTCTCCTTCTATTTCCCTTTATTTTTTTTTTTATTTTCTTCTTTTAACCCTTTAACTGCCAGCCTACCTTGAGATTTTGTCACCCTTTGTTGCCAGACCATTTTGCACTATTTTGCGCTCCCCTTATTCAACTGTGATTTTTGAAGGGATTTCCAGGGATTTCCCAGAAAAGTGATATATTGTTTTTTTCAGCAGAGTCTGAGCTTTAACATGAAATGTCTTGTTTGTCATTTTTTAGGTGTATTCTCAATATTTTTGGATGAAATATGTGCAAAAAAAAACCCCCAAAAATTTTTTTTACAATTTGTAGTGTTTTTTGTAACAAAAAATGTAAGTTTGTCAATAAAATCTTATTGCACATGAAACCCCAATTTCTCCCGGTTACAGCGATACCACATATGTATAGGTAGACACCCTTTCCAGCCCAGGAGACTCCCCCAAACTCTTTAGGAGATTTTCAGATAAAATACAACTATGCTACGTGCTAAGCGCACCTTGCAGTTTTTCAAGAAAAACAACCCTTTACATTTGAAATACCCCCAACAAACTATAGATTCTCTGGAAGTACACACCTCAGGCTTTCTAGGCGTACCAGGCTCGTTGACATGGGTGCAGTTTTCTGGAAGTAATCCCTCAATATATTCTTTGGTTGCACAGGGTTTCTCTAAAAAAGTATAAAAAAGCAGAATCAAAACCACATTTTCCTAAAAAAAACTATATGCAAACAAGAAAAAAAATGAAAATCTGAAAAAGCAACATGCCCCGAACAGAACAATACCCAGCATGCATAGCTACTGTCAAGGGAAGAGTTGCCAAACACACCAAAGTAAAGCATGTGCGTAACGGTAATTTTACTTCAAAATTTCAGCTCTGCATACAAAGTGCGCACCTTGTGCTTTTTCTACCAAAACAACCCTTTACATTTGGAATATCCCCCATAAACCATATATTCCCTGAAAGTACACATTTTAAGCTTTCTAAGCGTACCCAGCTTGTTGTCGTGGGCTCATCTTTCTGGAAGTAATCCCTTGAAGAATTCTTAGGTTGCACAGGGTTTCACAAAAAATTTTATAAAAAAGCAGAATAAAAAACACCTTTTCCTAAAATATCAATATGCAAATAAGAAAAAACAAGCTAAATCTGAAAGCGCAAGGTCCCCCAAGCAGAACAATACCCAACATGCATAGGTACTATTAACCCTTTTAATTGCCAGCCTACTTGAACTTTTGTCGCCCTCAGTTGGTCATTTTTCCCCATTTTGCGGCATGTTTAACCGTGATTTTTGTCGGAATTTCTTGGAAAATATATATATATTTTTTTGCAGCAGAATTTAGGCTTTAACATTAAATGTCTTGTTTGTAATTTTTCTACTGTTTTTTAAATATTTTTGCGTAAAAAAACCAAAAAAATAAATAAAATAATATTTTTTAAACAATTGTCTCCTTTATTTTAAATAAAACATTTTTTTAGTAATAAAAACCATATTGCATGTGATAGCCCCATTTCTTCCGATTACAACGGTACCACATATGTATCAATAGCCCCTCATTCTTGCCCAGAAGACCCCCCCAAACTGAAAAGAGCCTTTTATAACATTTACAAATAAAATACTACTATCCACACTATAAACATAAGGGGTCAATTTAAAATGACATAGGGACCCCCTCCCAGGGGGGGGGGGGGGGGGCAATTTTTTTTGAGAATTTTTGGCTAAGCCTAACCCTAAAAATTAAAAAAATAGTGGGCCCCCCCCCCCCCCCCTGGGAGGGGGTCCCTATGTCATTTTCTTTTTAATTTTAATTCTTTAAAATTTTAATTTTTTTAAATTTTTTCTTTTTAATCCCAGGGGGTGGGGGGACCCCATTTTTGGGGGGGAATTTTAAGGGTTAGGGTTAGCCTAACCCTAACCCGTAAAGTGGACCAACACCCAGGATTTTCACTATCCTGGGTTTTGATCCACTTCCGCGGGGGTGGCCCGCTGCGTAAAACCCCCGAGAAAGGTATAAAAAACTCACCTCAGCCCGCTCCTACGGCGCATGCACGAGCGCTCGTCCAATCAGAGCACTAGAGCACTCAGAGCCGCTGTGGTATGCACGGACAAGGGACGGACAACCACAGCGGCTCTGAGCGCGCTGGCAGCCGCATCTCGCGCTTCCCTCTAACAGGGAGCGTGCCCGCGTCGGCGATTCACAAACGACCGGCACGTGTGCGCGCCCTGATAGAGAGAAGCGCGAGATGCGGCCCACGCATGCACCGTTGGAACGGGGATAAGGTAAGGCGATTGGGGCGTCCTGGGGGGTTTCACACAGTGGGGCATCCCGATTTCGGATGCCCCGCAGGGAGGGATCTGATCCGGCCCGATCAGCCTGGGTGTTGGTCCAGTTAAAAAAAAAAAAAAGTAGGGGGGGGACCCCATTTTTGGGGGGAATTATAAGGGTTAGAGTTAGGCTAACCCTAACCGTTAAACATTTTTTAAAAAATTACGTAGGGACCCTCACCCTAACCCTTAAAATTAAAAAAAAAATGACATAGGATCCCCCCTCACAGGGTGGGGGACCTCATTTTTTTTTTGAATTTTAAGGGTTAGGGTTAGGGTTAGGCTAAGCCTAACCCTAACCCTAACCCTTAAAATTCAAAAAAAAAAAATGACGTAGGGTCCCCCCTACCAATCATAACCAGCCCAGGACCAGCTATGGGGGCTTGTAGGCACAGAGTGGGGGGGCCAGCTTTTGTGGCCCCCCCCCACCCTGCAGCCTACGAGCCCACATAGCCTATGTGGGCCCGGGCTCTTCTGCCCCCCCGGGCTTTGGGGAGGCAGGTAATTGGGGGTGCAGGGGTTAATGGCAAGTCCCCCGCTAGGGCAGGTGACTTGCCAGACCCCAGCCTTGTGAACTGGTACAGGAGTCTCATGGACCCCTTACCAGTTCACAAATGGTTAACAGTTAAATAAAAAAAAACACACAGAAAAAAATAATTTTATTAAAAAATAAAAAAATTTACTCTTTACTCACCTTCGATCGTCAGCTCCTGTGTCCCTCGCTGATCTGCTGTCAGATGCCGGTGATCGGCAGCCAGAGGAGGGGGGGAGGCAGGAGATCAGAGGATCTCCTGTCCCCTCCTTCTCTCACCACCGATCACCGGCATCTGAAAGCTGAGAGGCCTGGAGCTGTCAAGACGCCGGCCCGAGTGACGTCATAACCCCCGCCCCCAAAAGGGCGGGGCTTCGCGGCAAAATGGCGGCGCCCGTCGGAGGAAGAGGGGAGAGAGCCTGTCAGATAGACAGATAGCCCTGGGGGGGGGGATCGGAGGCCCCCCAGGTGAAGAGGAGGGCCGGCGCGATCGAGCGAACATGGAGGTGAGTAAATGTCATTTTGATTTTTTTTTTTTTTTTTTTGCAGGAAAAGCCAGCGGCCGCAAAAACGGGGGGGGGGGCTACTCCGGGCTCTCCCCTTCCTCCGGAGGAGCCCCGACGGGGGATCGGAGCCCCCCAGGGTGAAGAGGAGACCCGGCCGGTTCAAATGAGGGGTCAGGTGTTTTTTTTTTAATTTTACCGGCGCTAGCAGGGGGCAAAGCCAGGCACGTAAATTTTACGTGGCTGGCGTTTAACGGTTGGAGAGGCAGCCACGTAAAATTTACGTTGCTGGCGTTTAAAGGGTTAATGCTGATCCAATTATTTACATATTTGCATATATACACTTCACTAGGACTATGCCATCTTAAGGAATGGATATAGTAGCCTAGCAGATAGGGTGGGCATAACGTCCTGGATTGGAAGAAGAGAGAAAACAATTCTACAGGTAAGAATCACAGAATTGTATTTTCTCTCATATTCTACTCCAGGGCGTTAGTGAATCAGATATGAATGGAACCTCCAAAACCAAAACCCTTGATTCAGGGTTCGATTTATTTCCCAGTGGTCGACTGACCCCAGTGGTCGATTTATTTCCTCTAAAGAAGCTTTTAGCTGAAGGGCATACTACCACTATCAATACCTTTGTACCAAATGTGACATCCGCTGAGACTCTAACATCTACCTTTGGTAAATGTATGAACTGAAGACCAGGTTTTGCTCCAGGAAAAAGATTTTTGCCTGAGCCGTGTCTAATGTCATTCCCAAAAAAAGATAACTCTTGAGGGAATGATAGCGACTTTGGATAGTTGATTAGCTGGTCAAAGTTTTCTGGAGTCAATAAGTCTGTATTTACGGAAGTAAAAAGCAAGCCCAAGAGCTTACACTCTAGGCTTCATGCACTTGCAGTGTGCTGAACACCAGGTGGCGCTGTTGAGCAGTGCAATAGATGAAGAGCCAGATCTAGTACAAACACCCAAGCATGCCCGTCTGCGGTTGTGTGCAGACAGCAATGGAGCACGCCCGCGTCTCATAGAAGAGCAAGAAAGGCAAGGAGACTTACACCATCATATAAGGTGCCCTTCACTTACTGCACCCATGTTCCAGTAAAGCTAGTTCCTGTTACACTACAAATGTCTATCTGGATTTGACTCCGCTGCACCCAGCACTAACACTCAGCAGCAGGTTATGGGCCCAGTGACTGAATGAAGCCCCAGAGAACAGATAAAGCTCAGTGACCAGACACAGCCCAGGCAGAGCAGAGCCCTGAACAGGAGCGTGGCTGATGCAGAGATCAACATAAAGAAGCTTTCACAGAGACATCTCCTTTAGACTGCTCTTATATATAATGGAGGGAGAATGGCCAGCAGTTCAGAGCCTAAAATCTCAGTGGACAAGCTGAACAATGACAATTATCAGCTATGGTGAATGAAACTGGATATACTATTATCCAGGGGTGTCTTGTGGGAGGTTATCACTACAGAGGGGTCACATGATAACAATAAACATGTCTGGGACAGGAAAAACAGACAGGTTTCCAGGCTCATAGATGAGTTTCAGCGAAGAACTGAGCTTGCACATGATTTCACAGAAACAGACACAAGAACAGCTCTTGAAGGTAAAGACACAAGGTACCACAGGAAGGAAACCAGGGTGTGCTTTAGATGCATCAAACAAGGACACAACGAGAGACTGTACTATATGAAAAGCAGAGCAATTGAGACAGTGTTGCTCTTATACTAAACAGAAGGTCAAATCCACAATTTTTGATCCATTTGACGGGAACTGTAATGTCACTTTTAAAGTGACAGACAACTATACATTTCAAGGCTGGTGAATTGACTCATGAGCCACCAGGCCCGTGACAAATGATAGAAGCTTTTTTCATATATCTGAATAACAAAGACAATTTACCTTGCAGATAAGTAAAATACATGCAGAGGGAAATAGGCATAATGTGTCCCAATGACGTGGGACACAATTTAGCCATACCAGTAAAATATGTGGTTTGTGTTCCTAGAAGGAGGACTCTTATCTGCGAAGTGTCTGATAAAAATTCCAAGGTGACAATCCTGGATGGCAAGCAGATGATAGCAAGTGCCAAGCTGGACAATCATCTGTATCACCTTAACACAGTGAAGGAAAAGGTGAGACTATGTACCCATAAACACAATGACACAATAACACCCAGAATGCATACAAGAACTGCAAAAGAGGCATCTGACAAAAGATCTAACAGTATTCCCTTGTCCAGCTACAGTTCCTAAAGTCAGTCAAAATAGAGCTTCAATACCACTTGACCTAGTTCAAAGTGAGGTATGTGGTCCCCTAAACCCACCTACGTCTGAAGGTAACAGGTACATAGTGACTTTCATAGATTCATAGATGACTAGTCAAGTGATGAGTTGATCCAACCCCCAAAGTTTGGCTCTGTACTGAACTTTGCGGGTTCTCACCCAAACCCGAGCTTCAAATTAAAATCCATGCACGGCTTCAGCATGCACAGCAGTCAGCCTTCTTCCTTCCCCTCCCTCTATTGGCTTGGCGGAACAAGCGACCCCCACCATATAAAAGGCAGGGTGCGTGTCCCAGTGCCATTGCATTGCTGATTTAGATAGAGAGAGGTTGCTTCTGCCAGCCTTTTAGGGACAGGCTATATTGTTGAATAATTGCCATTTTCAGGGCAAACTATAGCCAGGAATGGCGGCTGGAATGAGGGGTGGAGTAGGGTTGGACTCACTACTACTCATTACTACTACTACTCATTACTATTGCAATAATACCACTGGTTTTTCACTACTGGTGTCTGAATGCCCCCTTATCCTACACCTTCCTTTAAGCACTGGGGTTTGGATGCCCTGTTAACTCACCTTTTCATTTAAGCACTGGAGTTTGTGTACTCTCTTAACCACCTTTTCATTTAAGCACTGGGGTTTGGGTGCCCCCTTAACCCACCTTTTCTTTTAAGCACTGGGCTTGTGAGGGGCCATAATTGGGTGCGCCAATGACTCACATCTTTCCTTAAGCACTGGGGTGTATCCCATTATCCCACAATAAGCTGTAAGCATTGGGGTTTGTGTGTACTGTTATCCCACAACATCCTCTAAGTACTGGGTTGTATCCCCTTATCCCACAAGAAGCCAGAAGCACTGGGTTTTGTGTGTGGCTTTAACCCACTTCTTCCTTTAAGCACTGGGGTGTACCCCCTTATCCTACAAGAAGATATAAGCACTGGGATTTGTGTGTACCATTATCCTACAACATCCTCTAAGCACCGGGGTGTATCCGCTTATCCTATGAAAAGCTATAAGCACTAGGTTTTGTGTCCCATTTTAACCCATGTTTTCCTTTAAGCACTGGGGATTTTGTACCCTGTTATACTACAACTTGCTCTAAGCACTGAGGATTGTGTACCCTGATATACCGCAACTTGTTCTGCGCACTGGGGATTGTGTATCCTGTGATCCCACAACTTGCTCTAAGCCCTGTGGGATTGTGTACCCCGTTATCCCACAACTTGTTGTGATCACTGGGGGATTGTGGACCCCGTTATCCCACAACATGCTCTAACCTTCGGGGGCTTGTGTCCCCTGTTATACTGCAGCTTGCGCTAAGCCCTGAGGATTGTGTACCCTGTTATCCCACAACGTGCTATAAGCCCTGGGGGATTGTGTACCCTGTTATCCCACAACTTGCTCTAAACCAGCAGTTCTCAACCTGTGGGTCGGGACCCCGACGGGGGTCGAACGACCAAAACACAGGGGTCACCTAAAGCCATCGGAAAATACATATTTCCGATGGCTTTAGCCGCTGAGAAGTCGCTCTACCCTCTGCAGCAGCGCTATTCAGCTGGAACGCATGCCGTTATGGATGCGCGTTCCAAACTGAATGCCTGCGCGCATGCACAGACGTGATTGCATCATCCATCCGGGGCCTAAGGGGCGGGGGAAACAGGGGGAATGCTCCACAGTCCATAGCAGTGCATTACGTGTGTCCGGCGCTTGCTGACATCGTCAGTGGGCGGATGCAGCAAGCGCCGGAGGACAGAAGCCTAGGAGGCGGAGAGGCAAGAGAGCCTGCGAGACAGCCTGCTGGTGTAAAAAAGGTTAATATTCTAAAAACAGTACACACACCATACACACAATACTGTGTAAGTGTAAGGTGCTTTGTGTGTAATCATTACACAGTACACAAAGCAGCTTACACTTACACAGTGTGAACTACATCCGTCTTATACTATAGACCACTATAAGATGTAGTTCACACTGTTCCCCAATGTATGATTATCTACCATATCTCCCACTATTTTCCCATATTCTGAATGAGGAAACTGTTGAAATCAGCGGTTTCTGGCATTGAATCTGCCTCCTTGATTTCATTGTGAGTGCGGCGGATTTTGTGGAAGAGAGCTCCCGAGAATCTCGAGTTACTACACAATCCGCCGCAGCCTCCTATTAATTTTAATAAGAGGCGGAGAAATTACAGTTTCCAACACATGCTATGCCATGGTGAAATGTTATTTATTGGAATTAGTAATAAATATTTCTCAACATATAATTAAATATTGTTTTTGTGATTAAACGCTGTTTAAATTATGTTTGATTTTTAGCAATGAGAATACATAATGCATATCAGGTATTTACATTTCGAACCATGACTGTAGCAAAATTACAGTTTTTAAGTAGCCACCAAAATTATTTTTTGGTTTGGGGTTACCGCAACATGAGGAACTGTATTGCGTGGGCACAGCATTAGAAAGGTTGAGAACCACTGCTCTAAACAGTGGGGATTGTGTACCTTGTCATACCACAACTTGTTCTTAGCACTGGATATTGTGTACCCTGTTATTCCACAACTTTATCTTAGCACTGGGGGTAGTTTACGCTGTTATCCCACAACATGCTCTAAACACTGGGGATTGTGTACCCTGTTATTCCACAACTTCCTCTATGCACAAACGTGTGTGTCAGTACTCCACTTTAATACTACTTGTTCAAAGCACTGGGGTTTAACTCCTCTTTAATATCTATTGTGACACTTGGGTGTCACTGCTGATTAATAACAATTGTAAGTGGAGTAATCAATTGCTCAGGTCACTTGGGTGTCACTGCTGCTAACAAATAGTAATTGAGTGTCCACTGGTTCAGGCCACATCAAGCTCTTTTTGGTTTAATAACAAATAGTCCACTGGTTCGGGCACCTAGCTAGGGAGAGCTGACTGCATCAGTGAGGGACAGCTAGGGAGAGATATCTGCCTGATCTCGTTGCACCCTGAGGACGGGCAGTTGCTTGGGCACATTTGGGCATTTACATCAGCTCATCTGTGGGCCCCACCTACATTTTGTTTACTGGGGCTTAGAAAAAAACTACTCAGTTGTTTGGCACCTATTGAATTCTGTTTACTGGGGCTTAGACAAAACTACTAACATGTTGGTACCCATTGCACTCTACTTACTGGGTGTTAGAAAAAGCTCACTTGTTGAGGAGGTGGATATGGCGGTGTAGGTGGAAGAGATGGAGGTAGCCAATACTTCAACTGCTCACTGCTGGCACAGGTTTATCTTCACGAATGTAAGGATGTCCACGTTGGCTGTTGATGGGTGGATTCTCTTGATGGTGATGTCATCCCCCTGAGTTGATGAACACATGTTCTAATAGGAAACTTGCTGCAGGGTAGGCCAGGCCAGCACCTCCAAGGCAGAGAGGGCAAGTTCTTGCCACGTTTCCAATTTACCGACTGGCCTGCTGGAACCCCACTGTTGCCTGCTGCTGTGCTGCTTGCACACCCTTTCTAACATACAGTATGTAATTTGGAATTCCACCTGTTTGGCAAATCACCTATAAGGGGATGGGTGGGAAGGCCAAAGTTCCTCTGCAGTGCAGATAGGTGAGTAGCAGCAAGGTGTGAATGCTCAAAGTGCGTGTACATGGCAAGCACTTTATGCAGCAGCTCAGCCATGTCTGGATAATGGTCCAAGGAGCTTTGCACCATCAAGTTGAGCACATGTGCCAGCCAACAGATTTGCCTAAACAGAGCTTGGCCCAAGGCTGCTACTAGGTTTTGCTCGTTGTTAAAGACCACAGCGGCATCAACCACTCATCTGTCTGCTCCTGGATGGCAAGCCAAAGCTCCTGGGTGGTATGTGGTGTTTCACCCAGACAGATGATTTTCAGCAGTGCATGAGGAGTCGGAGAGGAAGAAGCAGAGTAGGAAGCAACAGGAGGCAACAAGTGATGTCCGGCAATCCTGGATGGTGGAAGTATATGCAGCAAAGCGATTCGTGGTTCGACTGCCACTACATTTCCCCAGTGGGAAGTTAAAGAGTGTAACATCCCTGGCTATGCTTAATTGTCCGCTTGTTAGTTGTGATGTGAACCTTGTAACATATAGTATTGCACAGTGCACACCTCATTTTCTCCCCAACCTGTTGGTGCAGGGCAGGGATGGCCTGCCAAGAAAAGTTGTGATGGCTGGGAATGATGAATTGTGGGGCAGTCACAGACATAATATTTTTAATAGCACTACGCTCTAACTGATCTAACTGCCCATTTTTAAATCTCTCCAGCTCCAGTGGCTGGAATGGGAACATTTCAAAAGCAAGCAAATTAATAATGCTCGTATTCAAGACCGGGGGTCATGGGTGAGATGAGCCAAACTTCTACATTCTGTCCATTGTTTGGACTAATACTAACTAGGACTAATACAATTAACAATACTAAGGACTAATGTTTTTCTGATTGCTTTGCACTGATTTCCTTAGCTTCAGTGACTGGTGGCAAAGCATGTTAATGACCCATGTCTTCCCCTCCTCCTCCTCGGCCTTGTTCTGTCACTGAGCCCTCAAATTCAGCTGGGAACCCTGCCAATAGTGTATCCACCAGAGTGCATTTGAACTCTCATCTTTCTATCCTGCTCTAATGCTGGAATCGAGGAGGCGATGTTATCCTCATAGAGGGAATCCAGCAGGGTACCCTGAGTCAAAGAGAAGCTGTCCTCTCTCCTCCTCTGCATCCCCCCAGCTAAGTTCCAGTGACACCAGTGAGCTGCGCTGGGTGTCACTCTGCTGTGAGGAAAAGTCCTTCTCTGAAGCCTCCAAAACTGTCCCTTGGCTGGCCGCTGTCGGTCCGGCAAGCCACACGTGGACAAGCCTGTCACCTGTGGAAATGTGCCTTCTTCTTTCTCCTTTGCTTCCTCTTGTGAAAATATTACATTCTTTATCATGTCCTGAAGTGTTTTTTTCTAACAGGCAATGGGTTGAGATGTTAGTGCTGACATTGGCCGTAATACAACTGTATTGGTCGGCCAGTATGGCTGAACTCGGCGAACACGAATGTCAACCAACCGCTCATCACTAGTTAAGATAAACAGACACATATCTAATGCAACACAAGTGTGAAGTTCTTGACAATTGACAGATCTATGTAGTAAAGACAAGTAACAAGTTTCAGGAGAAACCTCTCATACTACTAGAATGATAATGGAGGTGGATTCACAGGACACAAAGTACAAGAGTACTTAAAGCAGAATAGAATAGAGTAGGGGTTCACAACATTTTTTCATCAAATACCACTTATCATTTTCTTATTAAATAAAGCATAGTGTGTTTTTTTGGGTTAAATAAAGCATAGGGTGGTGTGTGAGTGTGGTCAGTCACCTAAACCCTTAAAAAACATACAAAACACCTTTTCAAAGTGAATGAATCACACAATTTTTTTTTCAATTTTTTATTCATAGTGCAAATCATGCTTGAATTGAAGATGGCAGCAAATACGTTGGGGAACAGATGCAGGACAAGTCTGCTGCTTTGTCACATACCACCTGTACGACCACTGGTATTAGTTTCACCTGTAGGGAACCCCTGGGATAGAGCATTAAAGTGCCATACACACCAGAGCAAATTGGAGTAGCTGAAAAAAAGAACTGAACCCTGAAATGATCAGATGTATGCTGACATACTCTGGACTATCTCAAACATACTGGGGTGAGGCCGCGATGGCAGCCACTTATTTGCAGAACAGGCTCTTTTCTAGAACAGTGGAGACAACTCCATAGAATTCTCACAATGAAAAGCCAAGTGTAAAACACCTACGAGTTTTTAGATGCAAAGCATTCATCTACATTTCAGATCAAAATTGCACCAAATTCCAAAACAGAGCATTTGAAGAAATCTTAGTTGGATACAGTGACAATGTTAAGGGGTTACAGAATTCTAAATCCCCAAACAGGTTACCATTAGCAACAGCATAACTTTATGTTAAAGATCTGAGGGGGGGGGGGGGTGATTCAGAGCCACCTGAGAATTCTCACCCCCTTTTTTATTATCACATAAGGACTTTCAGAGGAGTAAAGCAGACAGGTGGATCTATGTGCTTGTTTATATGGGCAAACTCCTAGTTTGTTTTGAGCAAGAAGGGGATGAGACAAATACTACAAACCCTAAGTCAGCACTATGAGACCAGGGATCTTTAAGAACAGGGACTTCTTGGGTTACAATATTGCCCTACTGGAGATATGATAGCAAATATCCTTACCAAGCCCCTGTCTGCTGAAAGGCACTCAAGGCTTACAGAAAGATTTGTTTAACCCTTTAAGTGCCAGCCTACCTGGAGTTTTTGTTACGCTTTGTTGCCAGACCATTTTTCACTATTTTGCACTATGCATGTTCAACTGTGATTTTTGAAAGGATTTCCAGGGATTTCCCAGAAAAATTGTATATTGTTTTTTTCACAGAGTCTGGGCTTTAACATGAAATGTCTTGTTTGTCATTTTTTAAGTGTATTCTTAATATTTTGGGGTGAGATATGTGCAAAAAAATAAAAAAAATCTATTTTTTACAATTTGTAGTGTTTTTTGTAATAAAAAATGTATGTCAATAAAATCTTATTGCGTGTGAAATCCCAATTTCTCCCGGTTACAACGGCACCACATATGTATAGGTAGATGCCCTTTCCTGCCCAGGAGACTCCCCCAAACTGAAACAGCGCTTTAGGGGATTTTCAGATCAAATACAGCTATGCTAAGCACTATGTGCACCTTGCAGTTTTTCAATAAAAACAACCCTTTACATTTGAAATACCCCCCACAAACGATATATTCTCTGGAAGTACACACCTCAAGCTTTTTAGGCATACCAGGCTTGTTGATGTTGCCACAGTTTTCTGGAAGTTCTCCCTCAATGTATTCTTTGGTTACACAGAAGTTCCCTAAAAAAGGATAAAAAAGCAGAATCAAAGCATTTTTCTAAAGAAAACTATAAGCAAACAAGAAAAAACAGGTTAATCTAAAAAAGCAACATCCCCCGAACAGAACGATACCCAACATGCATAGCTACTGTCAAGGGAAGAGTTGCCAAACACCCCAAAGTAAAGCTTGGGGAGACGGTAATTTTGCTTGAAAATTTCAGCTCTGCAGACAAAGTGGCACCTTGCGCTTTTTCTACCAAAACAACCCTTTACATTTGGAATACCCACCACAAACCATATATTTTCTGAAAGTACACATGATAAGCTTTCTAAGCATACCCAGCATGTTGTAGTGGGCCCATCTTTCTGGAAGTAATCCCTCAAAGAATTCGTTGGTCGCACAGGGTTTCCTTAAAAAAATGTATAATAAAGCAGAATAAAAAATGAGTTTTCCTAAAATATCAATATGCAAACAAAAAAAAACAAGCTAAATCTGAAAGCGCAAAATCCCCCGAGCAGAACGATACCCAACATGCATAGGTACTACTAACCCTTTTAACTGCCAGCCTACTTTAGGCTTTGTCACCCTCTCTTGACAGGTAATTTTTCACCATTTTGCGCTATGCTTAACTGTGATTTTTGCAGGAATTTCCAGGAAAATCATATATTTTTTTTTTGCGGCAGAGTTTAGGCTTTAACATGAAATGTCTTGTTTGTAATTTTTTTACTGTTTTTTTTAAACAAAATAAAAAAATTTTTTTTAGAAAATTATCTCCTTTATTTCAAATAAAACATTTGTTTTATTAAAGAAAACCATATTGCATGTGAAAGCCCCATTTCTTCCGATTACAACGGTACCACATATGTATCGGTAGCCCCCTGTTACTGTTCAGAAGACCCCTCAAACTGAAAAAACATTTTATAACATGTAAAAATAAAATACAACTACAATCCACACTATAAAGGGTTAAATCAAGAAAAAAAATCTGTGTGGGGTTCCCCTTCCTGGGGGGGAGGTAACCCCCATTTTTTTTTATTTTAAGGGTTAAAAACCCTTAATAATTCCCATAAAAATGACATGGGGTCCCCCCTATCCAGCATAAGTAGCCCAGGGATCAGCTATGCAGGGATTGTAGAACAGGGCGCAGGGGCCAGCTTTGGTGGCCCCCCGCCCTGCCAAGTACAAGCCAGCACCGCCTAAATCAGCCCGGGCCCTTCTGCCCCCCCTGGGCTTTGGGGAGGCAGGTAATAGGGGGGCCGGGGTTAATGGCAAGTCACCCGCTAGCCGCAGGTCACTTGACAGCCCTCGAGCCTTGTGAACTGGTACAGGGGTCTCATGGACTCCTTACAAGTTCACAATGGGTTAAAGTGGACCAACACCCAGGGCTGATCGGCCCGGGAATCTATAAGATTCTATTCCCTCCCCCTGGGGCATCCAAAATCGGGATGCCCCCCTGTGTGAAACCCCCCGGAACACCTGCTACCACTTACTTGAATCTGGTCCTACGGCGCATGCGCGGGCCGCATCCCCGCTATCCCTCTAGCAGGACGCGTGCCCAGGCCGACTATTTATGAATGGCCGCCGCGGGCATGCTCCCTGTTAGAGGGAAGTGAGGGATGCGGCCGCCAGCGCGCTCAGAGCGGCTGAGCTTAGATGTCTCTAAGCGGCTGAGGGTGGGGGACCCCTTTTTTTTTTTGAATTTTAAGGGTTAAAAACCCTTAAAAATAAAAAAAAAAAATGAGTAGGGTCCCCCCTACCCAGCGTTACTGGCCCGGGCCAGCTATGGGGGCTTGTAGAACAGGCCCACATAGCCATAGTGGCCCGGGCCCTTCTGCCCCCCCCTGGCCTTTGGGGAGGCAGGTAATGGGGGGCTGGGGGTTAATGGCAAGTCACCCGCTAGCCCGCAGGTGACTTGCCAGACCCAGAGCCTTGTGAGCTGGTACAGGGGTCTGATAGACCCCTTACTAGCTCACAAAGGGTTAACTGTAAAAAAAAAAAACACACACACAAAATGATTTTATTAAAAAAAAAAAATTTTTTTACTGTACTTACCTCCGATTGCAAGCTCTTGTCCCTTGCCGCTCTGATGACAGATGCCGGGGATCGGCATCCAGAGAAGGGGGGGCAGGAGATCAGAGGATCTCCTGCCACCTCCTTCCAGTGCACCGATCACCGGCATCTGACAGCTGAAACAGTGACGTCATAGCCCTGCCCCCAAAAGGGGCGGGGATTGGCGGGAGACGGGACGGGATGACGTCATAGCCCCGCCCCCAAGGGGGTGGGCTTAGCGGCAAGATGGCGGCCGCCATCGAGAAGAAGAGAGGAGAGAGCCTCCCGGGCTCTCTCCTGAAGATCGGCAAGCCCTGGGGGGGGGGATCGGAGGCCCCCCAGGTGAAGAGGAGGGTCGACGGGAGCCAGCGCACATGCAGGTAGGTAAATGTCATTTTTATTTTATTTTTTTTTTTTACAGGAAAGCCAGTGGCAGCTAAAACGGGGGGGCACCCTATTCCGGGCCCTCCCCTGCAGCCGGAGGAGGTCCCACGGACAATCGGAGCACACCATCTTAAAGGGGAGACCCGGCCGAATCAAACGAGGGGTCAGGTGAGTGTCTTTTTTTTTTTTTTTGGCCAGTTAGCAGGGGGGAAAGCCAGGTACGTAAAATTTACGTAGCTGGCGTTTAATGACAGGAGAGGCAGCTACGTGAATTTTACGTAGCTGGCGTTTAAAGGGTTAATATACTAAGCCTCAGCTGTTGAGAAGGGATGTTGGACATATTGTGCAACAACTTACAGCTCGTCTCTGTATGTGATCTGCATCTATATTGCTAAGTTAATGCAGACCACGTGTCTCCGGAAAAAGGAAAGCAGGATGTGCTCATCCAGTCAATATATAGCAGTCAAAGAGGTGCTAGAGATCACTTGTTAAAAACATGGAACGTTAGTTAACATAGGTTGCAATGAATGCAGCCACGTGTAGCCACGACAAGGCCGTCCAATTTATACCCTGTCCCTAACATTACTAAGCCTAAAAAAGTTTGTGCAGACATTGCTACTTCTTTACTTGTGTGTGTACAAGCAATGACATTCATGAACCAGCCTGTCTAAAGACAGTGCAATAACTTAGCTTAACTTACTTACACACACACACACACACACACACACACACACACACACAATGAAAAATGATTAACTTGCCTGCACAGTGCTACAGTTTAGCAGAGGGGTTTTAAGTAGAGGCTAGTTGGACTCCCTGTTGCATTGAGAGAGCTACAATTCAGCAGATCTGGTCACTGACTTGCAAATGCAACAGCAGAAAGGAAGGTAGGATGTGCTTATCCGGTCAATATATAGCAGTCAAACAGGTGCTAGGGGGGTGTGACCACACTCCATAGACAAAAAAAGAAATGTAACCCTTTGCACACTCATACTATTGAAAAAGTTAGCTATCATATGATAAAAACATGGACCGTCCTGCGGCGGGAGCTAAATTTTTGGCCTTCGCCGGGGTGTAGCGCAGGGTTCGGCGGACAGTTAATCACAGATGAACTTGGTACAACGTGCCTTTATTTTGAATGGGTATATGTCAACAAACCTTTAATTATTACACTTGAATGTTCATTGAACGCAATTTTGCTAGCCGGGTTTACATGTCCATAGTATTGTACTTATTTCTTTATCTCTGCACTGTCTTATACAATTTTTCTTGCATATTTTTGAAAAATAAAGAATTAAAAAAAAAAAACATGGACCGTTAGTTAAATAGATTGCAATGAATGTAAAAGCAAGGTAGCCATGGCAAAGCCGTTGAATTTCTACCCTGTCCCTAACATTACTAAGCCTAAAAGAGTTTGTGCAGATATTGCTACTTTTTTACTTTTGTGTGCCATGGCTACCTTGCTTTTACATTCATTGCAATCTTTGTTAACTAACAGTCCATGTTTTTATTTTTTATTTTTTTTGTATTTATTTCAATATTTTTTTATTGAGTTTTCAGCGATACAATATGTATGACATGTAGTGTAATACTGCCATCCCGCGCAGGGGAGGTATAAGAAAATATAAGAACTAGCAGTTTGTATTACACAAAGTAGTAGGTTAACCATACTCGTGTTTGGACAATTCACAGTATAAATGCAAGAATCATAGAGCAATGGCCATACAACATATACAATGCAGCTAGCACAATCCACCCAACACCCTGCTCTCTTTTGGAGCTGTGCGGGCTGCGGGGCTCCATGGTAACGCAACCGCCACTGTCGTCTGCACATCTATTAGCTGATGATTGTTATGTTAGGCGTTGTTGGGGTGCACCTTCGAGCTGTCGAGAACAGTCATGTGTACGTGGAGAGTGGAGCCATTGGGGGCGCAGAAAACATTTAGAGCCGTGATGTTACAACAAAGAAAAGAAGAAGACCCAGTTTAGGGGGCCAAGATAGAGAAAGGGCAGGGATTAGGTGGGAGAGGGGAGAAGAGGGAGGTGGGGGAGTTGTCACTCCTGCGCTCCACTAGCCACCACATATAGTTGTTACAGTGTAGTTTTATCCAGGGTTCCCATATAGAAAGGAATTTATCGTGGGAGTCGGCTAGATAAACTCTCATTAATGAGGAACCCATTCATCCCAGCCGACACTTCCGAGATTGGGGTAAATTGCTTCTTCCAGGCTTTGGCTATGGCCTGCTTGGCCGCAAGAAGTAAATAGACCAGAAGTCTGTGCTGCTTATTAGTGAGCTCTTGGGGCTTACAGTGCAGGAGAGCCACCCATGGGTCCTTTCTCAGGTGGCTTTGGAAAATTCCATTGGCCATCCTGAACTCCTGGCTCCAAAAACGAGCCAACATGGGGCAGGTCCACCATATATGCATGAAGTCCCCCTCCATGCTGCAGCCTAAAGCATGTTCTGCTCTGCCCCGGGAACATCCTACTCAGGCGGCCCGGCACCAGGTACCAGTGAAGCATTACCTTATAAGCCGTCTCAACTGTCAAAATATTCATGGAGCATTTTGAAGTGCGGGACCATATCTCTATCCACCCCCTTTCTCCCCTACAGGGGCCCAGGTCTCTCTCCCAGCTACTCACATATCCATGTGACTCCGGCCTAGTTTCGTTTAGCGCCGAGTAGATTAGGGAGATTGTTCCCTTTTGAAAGGGGTTATTAGTGCATATCTCTTCAAAGGAGGTCCTCGCCCGAAAGGTAGGATGCTGTTTTGTCAGGGGCAGAACCCAGTGCCTCAATTGGATGTAACGGAAGAACTCTTTATGGGGAATACCATACTTCTCCTGCAGATCCTGGAAGGACCCAAGGCCCCTCTCCATGAGCAAGTCCGATATTTTGTTTATGCCCTGATCCTGCCACCACTTAAAGGCCAGTCTATTCTGTTCGCCTGGAGGAAAACTCGGATTGTCCCATAGATGTGCTAGGGGGGTATGAAGGGACATTAAGGAGCCAGAGTATTTGACCGAATCCCACACCGCAAGTGAATGTTTCATTAAGGGACTAAGCATTTTAGGCCTAAGTCCCGGGTCTATCCAGAGCAGGCTATCAAAGGGAACTGATGCACAGTTGGGAAGTTGAAGAAATATCCACATTGGGGGTTTGAGGGCAGAGTGCATGGGGACTAATTGGGCAATCTGCGAGGCTTTATAATATTTAAATATGTCAGGCACCCCCAGTCCCTCTTGTGTTCTATGGGCTAGCATAGTGTGCTTGGATACCCTTGGGCACCCCGTGGACCATATGAATGCCAAAATCCTCCTCTGCATCACCCAAAGCATATATATCGGGATTTTTGTTGGTTACTCTGAAGTAGTAGAGCAATTTTGGGAGTATCGTCATCTTGACCCCGTTAATGCGGCCTATCCAAGAGATCGTGTACGACTTCCAGACCTCTAGCAGGCAAGTCAATGTCCTAAACAAAGGGGGATAATTGGCTTCATATAGGTCGGTGTATTTTGCTGAAATGCGCACCCCCAGGTATGGGAGAGGCTCCGTTGTCCAACGAAAAGCTAGACTTGATCTGGTCCACCATGTCCACCGGCAGGGACACAGTTAATGCCCTCGACTTCTCTCTATTGATGGTCAATCCTGAGATTTGGGCAAACTGGTCCAGGATTTTGTATAAATTTGGGAGCAAGGTGACAGGCTGGGTAATAGCGAGCAGAGCATCGTCAGCAAAAAAACATGGCCTTGTGATGGACGCCCGCCACTTCCAGTCCCTTGACGCTAGGGGAGTTTCTTATTGCTATACCCAGCAGCTCCATGGCCAGGATAAAAAGGAGTGGGGATAAGGGGCATCCTTGTTGGGTACCTCTTGAGATGTCGAACGACCCTGAAGTGAAGCCTAGGTAACGTACTCGCGCCGCAGGGGCTGTATAAAGAGCACCCACCCACTCCAGGAACTGTTGCCCAAAACCCCATTTCCAGAGTACCCACAGCAGGTAGTTCCAGGATAGGGAGTCGAACGGTTTCTGGATGTCTAGAGAGAGTAGAAAGGCCGGGATACCCCTGGAGTGGGCGTGGTGGACCAGATGGGCAACCCTCCTGACATTGTCCCCGGCCTGTCGGGTTGGAACGAACCCCACTTGGTCCCCATGTATGAGATCGGACACAAACGTGTTCAGCCTAGCCACCAATACCTTGGCCAGTAGCTTCACATCAATGTTTATCAAAAATATCGGCCTATTATTTGAAATGAGCAGGCTATCTTTATCTGGCTTGGGAATCATACAGATATCCGCCAGCAGCGAGCTGGGGCTGAGTGAGGTTTCTGCACACAGGGTGTTGAAAAGGTTCGATAAGTGCGGAGCTAAGATGGGAGCAAACTTTTTGTAGTACAGACCACTGAACCCATCCGGACCCGGGGTCTTGGAGGTCTTCAGAGATTTAATAGCGAGAAGCACCTCGCTATGTGTAATGGGAGCATCCATCCTGTCCACATATCTCTGTTCGATGTTAGGCAGCTCAACGTGCTCAAAGAATTCGTCCAGCTTGGCCCCCTTTGTGTTTACTGGGGCCGAATAAAGGGCCGCTAAAAAGTCTCTGAAGGCCGAAACAACTTTATTAGGGTCAGCCGTGACTGCTCCCGAGCTGAGCTTCAATTTTATGGGCTGCCGCCTATCAAGGTCAGCAACCCTCAGCTTTCGAGCTAACATTGTGTGCGGCTTGTTGCCTCTTGCATAGAATTTTTGTTTCGACCATCTGAGTCTCTTCTCAGCTTGGTCGTCCAGGAGTGCATTAAGCTCAATTCGCAGTTCGTCCATGACACTCTTTTTCCTGGCGTTCGGGGGCCTCCCTCCATTGTATTTCAGCTCGCTCAAACCTCAGAGTCAAGTCCCTTATTTTCTTTTGCCTTTCTCGCTTCTCAGCAGAGGCTATGGAGATAATGTTCACTCTCATGGTAGCCTTATGGGATTCCCACAGGGAGATCGGGGAAGAGACTGAGTTAGTATTGAGCGCGAAATATTCCTGAATATAGCTAGCTTTTTCAATGGTATGAGTGTGCAGAGAGTTACATTTCTTTTTTGTCTTAGATGATTTAATGATGCATTGTTTTAAAGTGGACCAACACCCGATGCTGATCTATAAGATTCCCGGGCCGATCAGCATCGGGCCAGCGGGGCACCCCGATCGGGGGTGCCCCGCTATGTGAAACCCCCCAGAAAGCCCCGAAATCCTCACCTGCTCCTCGATCCAGCGGCGCATGCACGAGCCGCCGCACGCGCATCCCTCTAGCAGGGCGCGCACCCGCGCCTTCCGTTTGTGAATGGCCGGCGCGGGCGCGCTCCCTGTAAGAGTGACGGGTGGGAGGTGGCGGCGGGCACGCTCGCTTGTCCGTCGACGGACCTCGCTTGTCCGTCGGCTGGGATTGGCTGCAGCGGTCACGTGGGAGCTGGGACAGGTGAGTTTTTGAGGCTTTCTGGGGGGGTTTCACACAGCGGGGCACCCCCGATCGGGGTGCCCCACCAAAGTGGACCAAAACTCAGGATAGTCAAAATCCTGGGTGTTGGTCCGCTTTAAGTACTCTGTACCATTTAGACACATCTTAACCTAACCTTCTTAGCATTTGGTACATGGGGAGGTATTGTGTGGTATTAAAATGATGTGCTGTTTTGTTCGGCTCTGAGAGAAATTCCCAGGTCTATAAGATCTCTGGGAGAAGATAGCAGCCTTTAAATCAAGGAAAGAGATGGTGCTCTAACTACTCTTGCTCTAGTTTACTAGCACACTAAGATGGAGTCTTGGCCTCTTAATATCAGAAAGATATGGGTCCTAAGAGAATCACATTGAAGGCTGGATCAAACCTGGGAGCAAGTTTACCATGAAAGGTCTTAAAGTACAAGAGGGGGTACCTATCTGTGCTTTTCTGAACTCTTCTACAGGTCCAGGTCTAACAAGACAGTCTCCAGAAGCTAGCTCTCTCTCTCTCTCTCTCTCTCTATATATATATATATATATATATATATATATATATATATATATATTAATATATAATTTACTATAAAAGGAATTGAGACATTCACATTTTTTGGGGCACTGTGCACTAGTCTCCTGAGATACTATACTCTAAGGATACCTGTCACGGACCAGATGGAGCGGACTCGGGTGTGGATCCGCTTTAACTGTGGAACCGATGGCGGGTACCGTGTTAGGGGAGCGGAGTCTAAGGGGCCACCGGTATTCACCAGAGCCCACCGCAAGGCAGGTTGGTCTTGTGCGGCGAGTGACTCCCAGGTCGCTACCCCCTAACAGCGGCCCAGTCCCACAGTCAGCCGAGGTTCAGTGAGGTACACAAGTGGCAGGCAAAAAGGCGTAGTAAGTACAGGCAGAGATCGGGGCTGGCAGCACAGGTTCGCGGTAAAGGTGAGTAGCCGAGGTCAGGGCAGGCAGCAAAGGTTCAGAGTCGGGGACAGGCAGAGGTCGGTACACGGGTGAGCAATCCAAGAATGTCTGACTTTCAACAGGCATGGAGAGACCAAGACCCGGCACTGTAGGAAGGAAGTGCCTGTTTAAATAGGGGAAGATGATGCAGGATTGGATGACATAAACACCAATCAGTGCTGTACAGGCCCTTTAAATCTCAGGGATCCTGTGCGCTCGCCCTCTAGTGGACGGAGACGTGTGCGCACCTGACCATGCAAGGAGGAAGCATTGGGGGAAGGGCGGCAGCTGGAAGCAGCCCTGAGGGAAGATGGATGACGGCTGCATGCAGCCATGGAGGTAGGTGAAATGCTATGAGACGGGCGTGCAGCGCTCGCCCTAACAGTACCCCCCCCTTGGGTCTCCCCTTCTTCTTGGGACCAAGAAAATCTGAGATGAGACTACGGTCTAGAATATTCTCTTCGGGCTCCCAAGATCTTTCTTCAGGTCCACAGCCTTCCCAGTCGACCAAGAAATATCTTTTTCCTCTGGAGAGCTTCGAAGCCAGAATCTCCTTCACTGAAAAGGTATCCTCGGTGCCCGAGATTGGGGCAGGCACCAAAGTTTTAGGAGAGAATCGATTGACAATAACTGGCTTCAACAGAGAGACGTGAAAAGAATTGGGAATTCGCAGTGAAGTCAGTAGGTGAAGCTCATAGCAAACTGGATTGATCTGTTGTTTGATCTTGTATGGCCCCAAGTAACGGGGGCCCAATTTGTAGCTAGGAATTTTGAAGCGGATGTATTTTGCCGACAGCCACACCTTATCTCCTGGAGAATAAACAGGCGGAGCTCTTCTCCTTTTATCAGCGCTAACCTTCATGCGGGCGGAAGCTTGACAAAGGGAACGCTGTGTTTCTTGCCAGATGGTGGAGAAATCCTGTGTGAGATCGTCCATGGCGGGCGGATGGATAAAGGCAAAGGCGGAAGGAGTTGACGGCCGTACAACAACAAAAACGGGGACTTCCTTGTGGACTCAGAATCCTTAAAATTATATGAGAATTCTGCCCAAGGCAACAGATCGACCCAATCGTCTTGACGCGCTGAAACAAAATGGCGAAGATAATGCCCGAGAATCTGGTTGACTCTTTCCACCTGGCCGTTAGACTGGGGATGATAAGCGGAGGAAAAGTCCAGTTTAATTTTCATTTGTTTACAAAGAGCTCTCCAGAACTTGGACACAAACTGCACACCTCTGTCAGACACAATATGTGTAGGTAGACCATGAAGTCGAAAGATATGCTTCAGGAAGTATTTTGCCAACAGAGGAGCTGACGGGAGGCCGGGCAAAGGAACAAAATGCGCCATCTTAGAAAACCTATCCACTACCACCCAAATTACAGTATTGCTATGTGAAGAAGGGAGGTCGGTATTAAAGTCCATAGCAATGTGTGTCCATGGGGTATCTGGAATAGGAAGTGGGTGGAGTAGGCCAGCAGGTCTTTGGCGAGGGGTTTTGTCGCGAGCGCAGGTGGTACAGGCCAGAACGAATCCGGTCACATCCTTTTCAAAAGAAGGCCACCGATAATATCAAGAAATGATAGAACAAGACTTCCTGATACCGGCATGGCTGGCTACATGGGAAGAATGCCCCCATTCTAATATTTTGCGACGTTGGCGGGCTGGCACAAAGGTCTTTCCCGGCGGTGCTTGTACAAGAGTAGCGGGGGCAGAGTGGACAAGGCGTTCAGGCGGGATGATATGTTGTGGAGTGGATTCAACACCAGAGATGTCAGAGGGGCGAGAAAGGGCGTCTGCCCTGATGTTCTTAGCGGCTGGCCGGAAGTAGATTTGAAAATCAAATCGAGCGAAAAACAACGACCAACGAGCTTGTCGTGGATTCAATCGCTGGGCAGTTTCTAAATAAGAGATTTTTGTGATCAGTATAGATGGATACTTGATGGGCAGAACCTTCTAAGAGGTGTCTCCACTCCTCCAACGCCAACTTGATGGCGAGTAACTCCCGATCTCCTATGGAGTAATTCCTCTCTGCTGGCGAAAAGGTCTTCGAAAAGAACCGGCAGGTGAGAATTCTGCCAGTAGACGATTTTTGAGTGAGCACCGCTCCGGCTCCAATGGAGGAGGCATCTACTTCTAGGGCGAATGGTCGAGATGGATCTGGCCTAGACAACACTGGTGAAGAGGAGAAGGCCTTTTTTAGAGCAATGAAGGCCTCTTCCGCCTGAGGAGGCCAAGACTTTGAATTGGCGCTCTTCTTTGTGAGGGCCACAATAGGCACCACTACAGTGGAAAAGTGAGGAATAAACTGCCGATAGTAATTGGCGAAGCCCAGAAAACGTTGAATAGCTCGCAGGCCAATAGGACGGGGCCAATCCAGAACTGCTTTCAACTTGCTGGGGTCCATCTGAAGGCCACGAGCTGAGACAATTGGGTTGATTCAAAGAAACATGTAACAGCTTGGATTTGGCTCACGATCATCCTATTTTTCACGTCCGCTCGTGCGTTCGTATGAACTTGCGAGTGATTCTATAAGCAAATACGTTTCTATCCTAAAATATACGTCCGTTCGTATGGCAGTTCGGGAATCAGACCTATGTCAGTTTCCATCCTGATTTTTCCGTTTCATTTCTCAGGTTGCAACATTGGTTTTGCCCTTTTTCCTTTTTTGTCTGGACGTAAATCCTTCTGATCTTGCGGCTCCGCACTACAAACTTACCTCATTAAAGTGCATTCTAAATATTTGTTCTTTTATTTTTCTTTATTTCATTCATTTTGTAGTAACCAACCATTAATGAATGCATTTGCATAAGTAAATCTTACTTTGTTTAATTTTTACTTAACTTGCATTTTTTACTTGTGGATTTAATTTTAATATTTTGGCTTCAAATGGTACAACTTTATATTTTGGGTGTGGTTACCCACACCCTCTACATACAGATTGCTCTCAAATATTAAAAAACACCCAGCAACTTCTGCATGTTATGAGCCTCGAAACAGCCAAGATGGCGGCTCAGGTATTATCGGGCAGCCTGCAAACAGAAAGGGCCTTGTGACTGTCCGTGCCCCCAGCTCTGGGGGCAAAATACAGCAGTAACCCACATCCTGCACTTTATCCCGCTCTCCTCTCCTCAGTAAGTGTGATGCATCTGACCAAAGATGTGCTTAAATAATTAAACAAAGCAAAGGTAAACAACTACACCAATAAATGCTATCTAAAAATATTATTCTAGTACATCAATTTTAAAATAAATAACAAAGGACATAAGTTTCTTTAATTAACGCAAATATATTGCAAAATAAAGGTTTACATGCAAAGGACTAATTAAGGTCCACATTAAAATGATTTTATAAGGCATACATGAAATGTATTAAATCAGGCATGCATTGCCATACAATTAATGGCCTCGGCCATGCTGATACATGCAGTTCATTGGAGCACAAGACGCGCAGACTCCTCCACATAGCCAAAAAACCTGTTCACGAACAGCAATCCGGCTGCTAAAAGGTGTCGGCTGTGGCTTTCTTTTAAAACGCGTTTAGAGGTTTCTCTGAATCACACCTAAACACATCCAATTATCCTAAGTTTTACGTTTTGATCGTAAGTTTTAGGATTTGATCCTAAGTTTTACGTTTTGATCCTAAAATTTAGGAACGAACTTCCGCTGATCGTAAGAGCATATACGCATTCGTACGTAGGCTCGTGCGAGTCGGAAATGGCCAAAAAAACAGGAAAAAATGACTAACACCCACCCAAACTTACGATTTTCGATACGAAATCAATTAACTTTTCCTCTTTGAATCGAGGGGAATATATCCAAGAAAGGGTAAGGCGGTTTGATCAAATAGACACTTCTCCAGCTTGGTGTAAAGATGGTGTTGACGGAAACGAGACAGGACTTGCCGGACATGACGGTGATGTTCTTCTAGATTAGATGAAAAGATGAGTATATCATCCAAATATACAACAACACAGGAATAAAGCAAGTCCCGAAAAATTTCATTTACGTATTCCTGGAATACAGCGGGTGCATTGCAGAGTCCAAAGGGCATCACTAAATATTCGAAGTGGCCATCGCGGGTATTGAAGGCGGTCTTCCATTCATCGCCCTTGCGTATACGTATCAAATTATAGGCTCCCCTCAGGTCAAGCTTGGAGAAGACTCTGGCCCCACGCAGTCGGTCAAATAATTCGGCAATCAAGGGCAAAGGGTAGCGATTTTTAACGGTAATCTTATTGAGGCCGCGGTAATCAATACAAGGGCGAAGAGAGCCATCTTTTTTTGCCACAAAGAAGAACCCCGCGCCTGCTGGAGAGGAAGACTTCCGTATGAACCCTTTCTGAAGATTTTCTCGAATATACTCCGACATGGCTCAGGAGCCGAGAGAGGGTAAATTCGGCCACGTGAAGGAGTGGTACCCGGAAGGAGGTCTATAGGGCAATCGTAGGGGCGGTGAGGCGGAAGTACCTCCGCTTGTTTCTTGCAGAATACATCAGCATAGGTCAGGTAGATCTCAGGCAAGCCAGGTAATGGTGCTGAAGCAGGAATGGGTCGAACAGGGACAGACTTCAGGCACCTCTTAAAGCATGCTGCACCCCAAGTCCTTATATCGCCAGTGGTCCAGTCAAGCGTGGGATCATGACGTTGGAGCCAAGGAAGGCCTAGAAGAATCTGAGAGGTGCAATTAGGCAAGACGTAGAACTCAACATTCTCTTGATGGAAGAGTCCAATTCTTAATAGGAGGGGAACGGTGCGATAGCACACAGTACAGTCCAGCCTATCACCATTGACTGAGGCGATAAATAAGGGTCTTGCAAGGCGATTCACCGGGATATTATGTTTATTGACCAAGGCAGCCTCTATAAAGTTCCCTGCGGAGCCAGAGTCCAAAAAGGCGGTTAAATTCAAGGAGGTGGTAGGTGAGATGGAAAGTTGAACAGGAACAGTGAGCCGTGGAGAGGAAGCACATACACCCAGGGACGCCTCTCCTACCGCCACTAGGTGCGCCCGTTTTCCCTGACGTGGAGGGCGAATAGGACAGTCCTTCAAAAAATGCTCAGAACCACCGCAGTACAGACAAAGTTTCTCGTTCCTTCTGCGAGTTCTCTCCAATTGGGTCAAGTGAAATCGATCGATCTGCATGGCCTCCTCACTGGGAGGTACATGTGCGGACAAAGGGTTTTGAAATACTGGAGCCAAACGGGATGCCCTCCTAGGGCGCTGAGAGTCTCTTTCTTGGCGGAATTCCTCACGCCTCTCAGTAAAGCGCACATCAATGCGTGTGGCCAGATGGATGAGATCGTTGAGAGATGAAGGCAAGTCACGAGACGATTCAGCAGATGAAGCCTGGGCAGGTTCCTCAAAGACCTGGCGAAACTCTGAGACAAAGGTGTGAATACTGGAAGAGACAGGGTCATTGCGATCCTACAAGGAAGTGGCCCAGGCCAAAGCCTTTCCAGAAAGCAAACTGATGACAAAGGCCACCTTAGCTCGTTCAGTGGGAAATTGATCCGCCAACAACTCCAAGTGCAGGGAACATTGGGCAAGGAACCCTCGGCATAACTTGGCATCCCCATCATATTTAGCCGGCAAGGAGAGACGGATTCTGGCAGGAGATGTTACCGGGGACTGTGGCGGTAATGCTGGAGCCGGTGATGGAACTTGCTGTTGCTGAATCGTTAATAATTGCTGCATCATGGCAGAGAGTTGATTAATCTGGCGGGACTGCATAGCCACTATAGCAGGCAATTCAGTGGCATCCGGCAGCGGCACCTCAGCGGGATCCATGGCCGGATCTTACTGTCACGGACCGGATGGAGCGGACTCGGGTGTGGATCCGCTTTAACTGTGGAACCGATGGCGGGTACCGTGTCAGGGGAGCGGAGTCTAAGGGGCCACCGGTATTCACCAGAGCCCACCGCAAGGCAGGTTGGTCTTGTGCGGCGAGTGACTCCCAGGTCGCTACCCCCTAACAGCGGCCCAGTCCCACAGTCAGCCGAGGTTCAGTGAGGTACACAAGTGGCAGGCAAAAAGGCGTAGTAAGTACAGGCAGAGGTCGGGGCTGGCAGCACAGGTTCGCGGTAAAGGTGAGTAGCCGAGGTTGGGGCAGGCAGCAAAGGTTCAGAGTCGGGGACAGGCAGAGGTCGGTACACAGGTGAGCAATCCAAGAATGTCTGACTTTCAACAGGCATGGAGAGACCAAGATCCGGCACTGTAGGAAGGAAGTGCCTGTTTAAATAGGGAAAGATGATGCAGGATTGGATGACATAAACAACAATCAGTGCTGTACAGGCCCTTTAAATCTCAGGGATCCTGTGCGCTCGCCCTCTAGTGGACGGAGACGTGTGCGCACCTGACCATGCAAGGAGGAAGCATTGGGGGAAGGGCGGCAGCTGGAAGCAGCCCTGAGGGAAGATGGATGACGGCTGCATGCAGCCATGGAGGTAGGTGAAATGCTGCGAGACGGGCGTGCAGCGCTCGCCCTAACAATACCTAATAAAATTAAATCAGAGCCTACCATACCCTAAGAAGGTTTGAATCTGTGGTTGAGTTAAAGTGGAGCAAAACCCAGGATTTTCACTTTTCCAGGTTTTGGTTCACTTTACTTGGGCATCCCAGTGTGAACTCCAGTAGACCACCCCAAAAATGTACCTTTCCCTATTGCCATGGAGTTTGCATGGGTTCTCATCAAATCAGCGAGTGCGAGTTCTGGCTGGGGAAGCAGGAGTGGCAAGTAAAACCATTCTCGGCATGGAACCCAAAGATGCAACTCACTAGTCTCATTTTGAGAGATGATTAATGGCTAGTTTGGTTAATGGCCTCAGAGTTATTTCTCATAACAGTCAGGGTTTTAACTCACCCATTAAAAAAATAAAGCTTTCCGTTAGTATGGTTCTCTTTTCAGTTTGTAAAGACAAAAGAATTCTATGTATACACATGGACACAATTGTATATTCTGATTATAGATTCTTGCTGGTTAAGGGAAATATTGGAGACTTGCTAGATTCTTTTGTCTCTTATTATGCCCCTAATGAGGTATTTTTAAAGGTGTTATAAGATGTTATAAGTAAGGCAGAAGCCCCCCATCATCTTCCAAAGCAGACTGTGAATGAATTAAAATAGGGGATTCCAACCTTGCTCTTGATGTAGTAAGAGACAAAACATATAAAAGTTTGGCCCCATAGCATCCCTTATATAAAGCTTGTATCAAATGTTCTAAGCTCATACACTCTAAGGACCTTATAGATACTTTGAGTTGAAGTCTATTAATGTATACAGGGGTACTCAACAGGGTTGTCCTATATTATAGAAACATTGCAGAGAACAATTAGATTAAGCACATATGTTGGGGGCGGGGGTGGAGTGTGGGGGGGAGGAAACATAAATGTGCATTACTTGCTGATGATGTTCTTTTGTTTGTTTCATCACCCTACGCTTTACTTCCTGATCTATTTCAGATGCTCAAGAAATTTAGCAAAACTTTGGGCTCAAAATCGGTCTAAGAGGTTCTTAATTTAAAGAATTCTCTCATCTCATTTGGAAAACTGATAGTATTAATTATCTTGGAATGCAACGAACCCCTATAAAACCAATTTCAATTTTTTATTTCTTATAATAAGCCTGTATTGGTTGGGGCACATTTGGGGCAATTCAAATTACTTTGTTACCTGTAATACTGTAATATTTGTTCAGAACACTTCCTATTCCTATCTCAAGGGCAGATTTAAAGAAATTGCAATCCAATGTGTTGAGATGTTGATGTTGAAAAGGGGGGCTTTGGTGTCCCAAAAGTATATTTCTATTATGTTGCTGCTTAATTATCTATATGTTTCATATTGGAGAAAAGCCAAGCTGGGTAATGATAGGACAGAAAGCACGTGATTTGTTTTCCACTGATTATCTCATTTGGATAGCCAAGGTTAAAATGGCCAGCTATATTATGTCCCGTATTGTCTAATGCAGTGGTCCTCAACCCTGTCCTCAAGGCCCACCAACATGTCATGTTTTTTGGATCTCCAAATAGCCAGCTCTATTTCTCTGCAGCTGTACTAATTATTCCACCTGTGCATCTTTGTGGAGATCTGCAAAACCTGGCCTGTTGGTGGGCCTTGAGGACAGGGTTGGGGACCACTGGTCTAATGCATTAGCTCTTTGGGATACTATTAGCAAAAACACAACCTGATTTCCACACATACACCGGAATTTCTTGACTTTGAGCTCTCTCTTGAACTCTGGGGGAAAAAGAGCATATCAGAAATGGTGGAATTGCTTTACAATTTCTATAGAATTTCAGACTTTATTACTCCAAGTGGATTACAGAGTATGGCAATTTTTAGAGACAAATTTTAACATATAGACAAATAGAGCAATTTAAAATCCTAGGATAATTAGGGGATAGAGTAAATATTAATATTTTTAAGAAATTATGCCTAACTTGCCCTGGAGGGAAAGTTGGTATTTCTACCTTATATAAATACTTTACAGAAGGAGGCAAATTTAATTATATTATGAAATTGGAAGCGGATTTACAGCAAACTGTTGAAGTTAAAGATTGGGTTAAATGGGTGGTTCTCTCAACATTTCTCTGCTAGAATCTAACTTGAAGGTATTTACTTGTGGGTATATGGTCCCAAAATATTCACTATATATACCCTGATATATCTGCTTTATGTTTCTTGTTCAATATTTTTATTGAAAATTGTCATTGACAATACAAATCTTGTAATCACACACAATGAAAAGAAAGGTTCGCACTTCAGTACAGGCAAATCTCGTAATGACACAGTCCCCGTATATCCTAATATGAAATTAGATATCTTCACACAATTCAAAAATGATGTTAAGAACTTAATTCACATTAGCTCATACATACATAAATCCTAAAGACCCAGAGTAACCAAACATTACCCTGGAGTCATACCCCACCCAACTCTAAAACGGAGATCTGGGTCAACCATTACAGTCAGCTAAAAGGGACAAACAATAGGATGGGTTGAGGACAAAAAGCAAGGAAAGTACATGAGTAGAAAAGGAAGGGGAAAAAGAGAAGATAGGAAAAAAAAGGGGGGTAAAAAAAAAAAAAAGTACCATACAATCAAATTATTCCCACCATCACACTGATACAAGATCCCAATTAAAATCTCCCGGTAAGTAATTCTGAATCCACGGAGACCACACCTCTCGGAATCTCTCCAGACCCACTCCATGTACTGCTGACATCTTCTCCATCGTCATGATGAAGTTAACTTTATTTATAAACTCTCTAAAACTTAATTTTGCTGATTTCCAAGCCTTTGCAATTACAAATTTTGCCCCCGTCAAAATATGGAATATCAAAAGTTTATGAAGCTTAGAGATCCCCTCTATTGGCTCATTAAGTAGCACTATCCATGGGTCTGGCTTTACAATTCTACCTGTGATCTTACTTATGACCTTGAATATCATTCTCCAGAAAATTTGGACCCTGTCACAACTCCACCACATATGGAGGTAAGTCCCTTTTAAATGCTAAAATTCTATTCTGTAAAATTTTTAGATACTGCGGGGGAACTCTAATCGGAAGGGTCCTGGCAAGATAGAGAAATTTAGGAAGCAATGTCATTTTAATTGCTGCTATCTTGCCAAGCCATGACAACCTATAACTCTGCCATGTATCTAGCAATCCAAATAATTTCTGACGTAGAGGGACATAATTTGCTGAAAACAAATTTTCGTAACAACTAGTTAAATTAACTTCCAAATATTTAACAGCCCCTGTTTCCCACTGAAATGCAAATTAAGTTTTCAGGATATCCCATTGCCCAGATGAAATGTTGATATTCAAAACTTTTGATTTACCTGCATTCACCTGGAGCCCTGAAATTTCAGAAAACTCAGGATTCGCAAAATATTAGGCAAAGAGATAGTTGGGTTGGAGACCAGGAGAAGCACATCATCTGCGAATAAGCACAATTTATGATGTGCCTCGCCTACTCCCACCCCTGTTACATCCACTGACTCCCTAATCATTTGTGCCAAAGGCTCCATCACCAGGGTGAACAGGAGGGGAGATAAGGGACAGCCCTGTCTAGTGCCTCTAGATAATGGAAAAACACCTGATTTATACCCATTGCATTTTACAAATGCTACAGGGTTAGCGTATACTGCCTTAAGCATATTCAGAAATTTCGGACCAAATCCCCATTTGTCTAACAAAAAAAAGAGATATTCCCAAGATACTGAATCAAAGGCTTTTTTGATGTCAAGAGACAGCAGCATAGATTGAATATTCCGTTCTTGGCCAAATAAGAAAGCTGAACCACCCTTCTAATGTTATCCACTGCCTGTCGCCCTGGGATGAAGCCTACCTGGTCGTTATGAATTATTGTGGGCAGATGTTCCGACATTCTATCTGCTAGGATTTTCATATATATTTTTATAAGAGAAATAGGCCTAAAATTAGACCAGACAGAGTGATCCGAATCTGGCTTTGGTAACATAGTAATCGAGGCTGTAAGAGAATCTTGAGAGAACTTATCTGCTTTATGTTTTAGAAATTGTGGACAGATGGGTGATATGTTTCATATATGGTGGAAGTGCCCTAAGGTACAAGTTTTGGAACCAAGAATTTAGTATTATAAGCAAGGGGGAATGGTGGAAAAAGTGCCTTTAGTCACCTTATTAAATAAACCTGTTGTGGGGATTTCCAGATTTACCTACACATGTGTTTTGCCTATGCCTGTTTGGCAGCTAAATTGACCATTGCTAAGTCATGGAAATCTCATCCTTTAAATGTTTATTGATGAATTAAATTGGTTAATGGTCAATGAGAAGCTGAGTAGTATCTTACTTAATAAAGAGTTGCAATTTAGGGATATTTGGAGTCCTTGGTCTGAATTCTGAAATGAATAGGGACCTGAATAGGGTGGCAGTGTTGGGGAGAAGAGTGTGCAGCAGGAAGTGTGCAGCAGGAAGTGTGCTGCTGTAAAAACTTACATAAGCCTTGTGAGATCTCCTTCCTGTCACCTGCCGCGTTTGAGATCATGGGGAGTGGCAGACATTTTTCAGTGGCCCCGGACATAGACCATTTTAAATGTCACACGGCTCAGGTAAGTTTTCGGGTGGGAGGCACATGGCTGGTCAGATTAATTTTTGAGGAGCTTGAGGGTGGTCTTTCAATGGTTCACAATATGTTTTGTCCTGGAGAGGAACCACCACCTGCTTGGTCATTCAGTGGAAATACAACAAAACATATTGTACACAATCCCCAAATTCATCTAGCAGGGACAGACCTATTCCTCCCCCATTTCCCATTTTTTTGTGTAAGACAACTATTCCCCTCAGCCCCAAACATCAATATGCAGGGCACCCAGGGCACCCAGCTCCCACCCCACCCCAAACATCAATATGTAGGGCACCCAGCTGACTTCCTCACCCCCCAAACATGAATGTGCAGGGTACCCAGCTGTCCCACCTACCAAACATGAATTTGAAGAGTATAAAGCTGCCCCCCATCGCAAACATAATTGTGCAGAGCATCCAGCTGCCTCCTCCCCCAAATATGAATGTCCAGTGCACCCAGCTGCCGGCCAACCCCCAAATATTAATGTGCAGGGCACCCAGCTGCTCCCACCCCAAACATTAAGGTGCAGGGCACCCCCACCCCAACCATGAACATGCAGGGCAACAGCTGCCCACACCCCAAAACAATAATGTACAGGGCACCCAGCTGCACCCCCAAACATTAATGTGCAGGGCACCCAGCTGCCCTCCCACCCCCAAACATGAATGTGCAAGGCACACAGCTGCACCCCACCCCAAAACATTAATGTTCAGGGCAACCAGCTGCCCCACCCCCTCAAACATGAATGCTCGGGGCACCCAGCTGAATCCTTAACCTAAAACATGAATGTAGAGGGCACCCAGATGCACCCCACACATTTATGTTCAAGGCACCCATTAATGTGCAGGGCAACCAGCTGCCCCCCATCCCCAGCTATTAAGGTGCAGGGCACTCAGCTGCCGATCATCCAACAAACATGAATAGGCAGGGCACCCAAATGCAATCCCAGCGGCACCCCTAAATTTTAATGTGCAGGGCACCGAGCTGTTCTGATGATCATGTTAGGTGATGCAGTGTGTGCTGTGGCCTATGGTTGCCAGTGCACAGAGATCCAGCATGAGAATAAATTAGCAGTGTAGCTGTGGTGGCAGCAGCTGTAGAGGCTGTTCAGGTACCTTTGAAGCTTTTGGTTCCACTTTAAGGAGGAACAATATTTTGAAAGTTTACCAGCGTGGCATCCAGATTTGAGATGCCTGCTGTGTAAAACCCCCAGAATGGCTGGAAAGTCTACCTTCAGTACAATGAAATAGAACATGCATGGGCTGTGTGTGTGGCCAGCAGCGACCCCTGCTTATGCACACTTCTACACCAGCAGAATTGAATGGATGCTGGAGTGTGCTTGCAGGGCATACATAACAGAGGATACCACTGGATGTGCACATGCACTGTGTGATAATTTTGAGAGTAATAGTCTGGGAGTATCATACAGTGGGGCGTCCCTGATGCCCTGGGGCCAGGAAATTGAATGTTTGGTCTTGTTAAAAAAAAAATTCAAGGGGTGACTCACAATAAAGTGGAGGGACAGGGCAGACGTGGTCTTTATGTTGATTTACTCCTTTGTTTCCAGCCACTATTATCTGGAAACAGAGGAAGTTGCCAACATGAATGACACTGTCTTCTGTACATCCTGTAGCATAAAACCAAGTCCTCATTTTATGACAGTGAAGGGGACAGTGGTCCCAACTACACACAACATTGTATTCCAGAGCCTCTGACAATGGAGCTGTACTCACACAGAAGCTGCTGTCGAGAAAAACAATGCTGGGAAGCACACTCCTCTCCTGCTCGGTCTGCAAGTTCAGAAATGTGTCTTAATTCAAGAGCCAGAGGGTAAGAGCCAGAGTGGGTCATAATCTAAAGCCATAAGTCAGAGCCAAAAGTCAAATCAGGAAGTCACACAAGAACAGAAGCAAGCATCACACAAAGAAGATCTGCAGGCAACTTCCTAGTGCCGTAGGCCCCCTTTTAACCTTAGTCTTTACTTGCACAACCCAAACGGAGTCACCCAAGACTTGCGACCAAGTGTGCGCACTCTCAGGGACGGGTGTGCACTCGCTAGTGCGTGTGAGTAGCATCAGATCTCCTATTGTGACACTGCCCCCGCAAAGAGCAGCCTTCGGGCAACCTTGGGTGCTGGCCTGTCAGGATGGTCTTGATGGAGCCTTCAAACAAGTGAGGGAGCATGGATGTTTCTTGCGGGATCCCAAAAGTTCTTATCTTCACCATAACCTGACCACTTCACAAGATATTGTAAACCTCAACAACGTCTTTTTGAGTCAAGAATCTCTTAGTCATACTCTGGTTCAACAGACTCTGGGGCTGGAGAACTGGAAACAGGAGGTCGAGAATCCTTCAACAGGCCTGAGTGAAACACAGGGTAGATCCTGTAATAACAGCAACTTACCTTACCCCGCTCCTATGGCGCATGTGTGGCCGCTCGTCCAGTCAGCGTGCTCAGAGCCGCTGAGGTATGCGCGTCAATGCGACGTCTTACCTCAGCGGCCCTGAGCGCGCTGATTGGATGAGCGGCCACGCATGCACCGTAGGAGCGGGGTGAGGTGAGTTGTATCTTGCGATCTGGGGGGTTTCACATAGCGGGGATGGGGTGCCCCAGGGAAGTGGACAAAACCCAGGATAGTCAAAATCCTGGGTGTTGGTCCACTTTAAAGCAATAGGAAGTTAAAGCTGACTGTAACTGAAGGAAACCAGCAGGGAGAGGTTCAATGTGGGAAGTTGGCTGACAGATCTGCTCAGAGCCTTCAGCAAGGGTGCTCGAACTACACTGCAGAAAAATCAGGGTCCCACTACTTTGGTCAGTAAGACCAAATATGGAAAAAGTCCAGTCCGGGTTTTTGGGGAAGCTGCAGGGAAGCCAAAGAGTCCAGAGCCAGGGAAAGCCGTAATCCAGTGCCAGAATTCACAGAGCCAATGATTGGTTTGACAGGTTGATAAGCATCAGATGGGGGAAGGCCACACTTCTTTTCTTGATGATTTTTTGGGAATCTCCCAACCCATTTAAAAAAATCAAAAAATAAGTGTGGCCTCCCCCCAAAATCTTATCAACATGGCAAACCAAGCATGGGGGGTAATCCCAGCACTTAAGAGCTGAACTAGTGGAACCCAGACCCAGTCAATACCAGCCCTTATGCCCTCCAGCACAGGTCTGGTGCTGATCACCTCTGACCAATTCAAAAGTAGTCAAAAAATAATTAAAAACACAACAAAAAAAGTATTGTTCTTAATTTACTTATACTTACCAATCAAGGCCCTCTGTCCTGCACTGCATCCATTAAAATGAATCTAATGGAGTGAGGAAGGACACAGGTCCTTCCTCCTCTTGCCTTGGCTGCTAGCCAAGGCTTTTAACAGTTAAACCGGGGGGAGAATGCTTTTATACTAGAGAGGTGGAACCTCTCTGAGATATCACCCGTGTAATCAAAATGTCACTGTAGGGGAGGGGTATGGAGAGGCTTCCCCAGGAATTAACCTCCCAGGTTAGTTATAAAATGGTCTGAGCGGCTGCCACCCCCTTCTTTGGTACCTTTAAATTTGTGCAGGGTCTTCGAACCTTCCAACCCATGGGCTGCACACGAGGTTTTAGGGCAACCTCAGGTAAGGCTGCTCCCAATTTATCTATTGCATTGTATGTCTCAAATGGGGCTGTCAGAGATTAGAGTTAGGACTGCACCCCACAGAGGCACCTTGGCGCTTGGTGGTGCAGCTTAAGCATACTTCTGCAGATGTGTGTGACCAAGCCTTTGTTTTTAGCCAGATTTCGAGATTTAAGGTTGGTCTGCAAGCTAACAGGGTTGAGTGCTGTGGCTCCTTTAAGACTTTTGTATCCAAATTGCCCTGCTAACTTGCACCTCCCAGGTTAGTTATAAAATGGTCCTTTGTTTCTTGGCTTGTTTACAACTTGGATCCAGTTTTGGTAGCCAGGACTTCATCTTGTCCCATGTTTTCAGTCTAGCTCTAGTCTGTCCTCTACCCTTGGACAATACCCTTAGCACTGCCAACTCCTAGGCTGCCTGACCTGGGACCTTCCTGAAGCCCAGCATATCCTCACCTTTAGAGGCTCTAGTGAAAACCAAGTTGGTCCTTAGATTCTAGGCTTCCCGGTCGAGAGGTGAGCCGGTTCTTAGTCTCCACAATCAGGGTTCATACCCACTATCACCATCCCCCCTCCAGTGATCACCCCTGGCAGCTGTCATCAGACCACCAGGGGACAGGATTGGAGGTGAGTGTTGAAAAAAAAAATAAAAGTCATTTTTTCTGTGTGTGTGTTTTACACTTAACTCTTTGTGAAATGGTAAGGGATCCATGAGACCCGTATACCAGTTCACTAGGCTTGGGGACTGGCAAGTCACCTGCGGCTAGTAGTTGACTTGCCATTAATCCTCAGTCCCAGGGGGGCATAAGAGCCCAGAGCCATTAGGCTTTGCAGGCTTGTAGCCTGCAGGGTGGGGGGGCACCAAAGCTGGCAATTGCACCCTGTTCTACAAGCCTCCATAGCCCCATATAGTTTGTGGGGGTACTTCAAATGTAAAGGGTTGTTTTTAAAAAAAAACTGCAAGGTGCGCATAGCGGTTGTATTCTACTGAGTCTCCTGAGCAGGAAACGGTGTCTACCAATACAAATGTGGTACCTTTGGAACCAAATTTTATTGAAAAACTTACTTTCTTTATTACAAATTTTAAAAAACAGATTTTATTTTTTGCACAGTTGATCATGTGTAGTGCAAAATAGTGAAAAATGTTATGGCAAGAGAGGGTGACAAAAACTCTACAGGTAGGCTGGCAGTTAAAGAGTTAATCATGTGAGAAAGAGGCTTTAAATTAACAGTGGTCACATAATACAGACAATTCTAGGTTGTATTACATGGATAACTCTCTTAAGGAGTAGTAAGAGGTCCACTATGTGGTTTTTGCTGCAAAAAGTACAATTATTACGCAAATGTAAACATTTGCTCAGTGGGAACATAAAATCATTAGGTACATTTATTAAATTAGGTTCTAGGTACTTGTCCATTGCAGTTTTCTTGCCTGAGGTAGTATAGCTTGTATTTCTAGTTTGGTGCACAATAGTTCCTGTCTCTAATGACTTGCTAAGTAGATGGACGTGCACCATCTGTGGAGCAGATGTCATTGCACTAAATGGGTGTTCTCATAAGACGATTTTCCTCAAGCTTGCTGTAGTGCTTCCATTGCTTTATCTGTAAGATGACAGGTGGGAAAATTTGCTGATTTCTAGTTTGTTGACTAAAGTTTCATATGTTTCATATGTTTTGGTATGTACTTATGTCATTTGCATTCATCTGTTTGGAAACAGCAACTGGTTTGAAAGGTTGTTGGCAAGCAAGGAAACTTGGGAAAGAAAGGCTATTAATAGTTTTCAATATCATAAAAATCTTAAGCATGTGATTAAAGTTATATCCCTGAAATAAATAAATCAACAGGTGTATTGGGCTCTTGTGGCAAAATAGTGAGCATTGTGTATTTTGGATTATTATTGGGACGGCATAATAAATATATTCAGTAAAGCTCTTTAGTTCAGGCCACAAGGCTCTAAATGATGACGCCACTTGGGAATGTTAAACCAAGCAGGCAGGCAGTATAAACCACATACAAATACTGTATATGTAGATTTCAAATGCTGCATCATAAATTATGAAAACAAAATATATACACGTGGATATATTTACATTTTTTTTATTTCCTATATTTCACAATTTTGTTATAATTTTGCATATAATGGAGGGAGGGGTAAGAAATGCAGATTCCATATTTTAAAAGAAATTAGGTTATGATGTCACATGCCAGGTTGAATGTGTTGTGAGTTATGTGTGAAAGCATCTAACACTTTTCTTTAATTTGCAAAGTCAAACAATTTCTGATTTAAAACAGATCTTTCATGGCTTACATTATGCTAAAAACACTAGTTTTACAGAAGCTGGCAAAAGAAAAACATGCAGACACAGTCCACTTCTCTTGCTTCTAGTATGGGAATAGCAATAGTGGATTCTCTGAATCAAGTAGCTGTCAGAGCCCAGGCCAAGAATAACCTTGCAATTATTACACTGGCGTTAGACTTATGCCCTTATTCATCAAGCGATAGCGCCAGGTAGTGTCTGACGAGCGCCAGGTCCCGCCAGCTAACGGCGGCTACCCACTCAAGTACGCCCGGCGTCGGCCACAATGACGCATTTATCAAGCTAAATGAGGCTAGCGCCGGCGAGAGCGACAGCTACCGCGGGATTCATCATGTAGCCGACTGCAACGAACAGCGCCGCTGCTAATCCCATCACAGCGACAGGTATGACCTGGCGCTCCCTGGCGTGGTCCAATGCATTTCAATGGAGCAATCTTTAAATAATCATAATTAATTGATATTAATGTTTTTTTTTTTTTTTAATGTCAAAAATTCTGTGACCACTTCTGCAATGTTAGGTCTTTTTTTTAAGGTAAAAAAAAAAAAAAAAAAAGATTTTGTGCAGAATTGATATTACAGGTCTGATATTCATGTATTCATATTACAAAATGTTTATAAAAACTTGTATAATTTTACAATAAAAAAATATGGTTGTTTGGGGGTTAAAAACTATTTTAAATCCATCGCCGCCAGCGGTCTGGGGTTTAAACAAGGAATTCACAGTGCGAAAAAATTCGTAGCGTGATTTGTTAATGAATCTGCAGCAAGCCGTTCGCTCTGGCCATTCGCTGTCAGGCGCACCCATACAAAGCTGAACCTATGAAACAGCGACCCCTAAGCCCGTATTCAACATTACCGCACACCGACTGAGTCGCTGTCAACAAGCAAACCCCGGCCAAGCACAGCGAATACTAGCTGGCGCTGTGAAAATCACGCTACAGGCGCTCATCTGTCGCTACCTGGCGCTATTAATGAATCGGCCTCTAATAGTTCATACTCCTTATATTTATCAGCAGTTATAGTTATTTAGCTGCTGCTAAAATTCTCCAGTAATTATCTCACCATAGCAGTGGTGTCTAAGTAGATTATTCATTTTAATGTAAATATCTCTCTGCCCCATGTGGCAGAGCTCTCCATTTCAGCTGGCCAGTATTGATTAATTGTCAATTAGTCCACTTGTGTGTCAAAGGGCAAGAAACTCCCCTACATGCCTGCCACCTGCAGAGCCAGTATGAATAGCTGGTGCAGTGGGTGGGTGTGGGCTGAGTTTAGTACGCTACCAATTGACCTGGCTCCCAAATGGTTCCATAAGAAGGGGAACTTCTGTGTAAGGAGTCCCGTCAGTGGGAGCGCTCTGCACTCAGGCCTCGCCCACCCGACACTTCATCTCCTCGTACTGTGGTTGAACAAACAGCGGCACGCAATTAGGTGGCAGGTGAAAGTCTCTCTCTCTGGCAAGCTCTGATATGAGGCCTAATGGAGGGTCCAGGAAAGTGGACTTTCCTTTTAATGTAGTGTAGAGACCTTCTTCTCCACACAGAAGTGCATAAACATTTTTCCCTATGGCCACCCCCCCTGCCTGATGGTGAGTTGCATATAATGATGAGTAAATAAGAACCTTCTGTGATAAATAACTCTCCATATTTTAATGAATAACCCCTTCAAGTGGTGCTGCTTTTTTGGCCTCGTAACAAAAGAAAGGTTTACTTAAAGAACTATAGCGAAAAAATGGGCCAACAATATAAAATCCATAGAAATATGCTGGATGGTAGAAGGAGGGATAACTTATACACTCAACATCAAGATATGTCTTGCCAGGCTTGTTTTTCTTTAAATGGAAAGAAAAGAAAATCGGGGGGACAGGTTATATCCTTTGGATACACTCAAACCCGTCATCCCTGGATTTTATTACTACCAGAAGAAGAAACCACAAGCTTATTCAGTTCGGTTGCTTAGGTGACCCCTGATCTCATTAGCCAACATGGTTTTATGAATTTTTATTATTACACAATTTCACAATACACTTCCTTTAACTGAAATGTGTCTGGTAATCATTAGCACAGCTGTGTAGCTATAGCACATACATATGTAGTTTGTATATCGGACTAGAAATGTCAAATAAGATGATGTATCATTAATGTTAGTGCCAGTATACAGTATCTGCAGAAATAAATCTAGGCATTTCTCAATTCGGAGTGGAGAGCTCTCTGCCTCATGTGGCAGATCTCTCAACTTTAGTTGACCAATATATATTACATTTTGTGGAGCCCTTCTTCTCAGAAGGGAAGCTGGAAAGCCAGTCTGATGACTAGTGAAACGCATTTAAGAAAACAAAAGAATAAGACCAGTTGATTTCTCTGCAAATACAGTATACTATGACCAGGATGCATTAGTACCTTCACAGACATATGCCAGTATTCTTTTCATAGGCAGTGCTTTTAAAGTGGCTATCTAGGCTGCTGGGTATGCATCTGCCCTGGGGTGTCACAATTTAAGGGGCTTGCTGTCTGGCTAACAGCATGGTAATTAAGAAATTGCTGCCCAGTGCTGCAAAAAACTTGTGTGCAATCATTTTCTAAATGCCTGTCTGTTGGTGGTCAGCTTGAGCCAATCAGCAAGTATGCTCTAGAGGGGGTGAGGTATTCAGGCAGTGGGCATCTCAAAGAATTCCCATTTCTCTGCTCCTGTAACTTGCTCCCCAATATAAAGAACAGACACTTGGAATTGGAAAAAAATGTTTGCATTAAAAGATGAGCCACATTGTAGGGTCCTGTACACATTATTTTACATAATGCACAAATAGAATTTACTGTAAGAGAGGACAGAGGCATTCTTCTTATTCCTATATTTCTAGGTTATGCCACATTGCATATGGGAATGGGATGGGGGATGGCACATTGCATATTGGATGCGGGGTGCCACACTGCATATGGGAATGGGAATGGGGGTGCCACACTACATATGGGAATGGGAGGGGGGAATGCCACCATGCCAATGGGAATGGGAAATGCCACACTGCCTATGGGAGGGGGAATGCCACACTGTCTACGGGAATGTGAGGGAGGATTGCAACACTGCCTGTGGGAATAGGAGGGGGGAATGCCAAACTGCCCAAGGCGAATAGGGGGGAGAATGCCTGTAATGGGGAGATTCAGCATCTTGCATATTATTTGGTTCTTGGGGGGATGGTGTTTTAGCACAACATTTGGCTCAGAATATTTATTTTCTTATTTTACCCCTAAGTGTGTCCTATGGGCAGGTGCCTCTTTAGGGCGAAAAATATGGGTATTTGCATACTTGTAAATCTCGTTAATTTGAAAAGGTTTCAAGAAATCTTTAAAATGCTGTAACCTAATGTTTTACAGAAGTAACACGATCTAAATTAGGCTATTATTTCCTCTTTTGTTTGTACTTTAATCCTGTTTCTTCTTCTAATCCATTAGTGGCCCAGCAAATCCTACATCAGCACACAACAAATTCATAGCATCACCCTAATGCCAGAGATGAAAATACAAAGCAAGCACAAGCAAGGGGTGCTTACTGAATGACATGGCAGGTGTTGCACTAGCAAACTGCAGGGCAGACCTTTCTTTTCTACTTGCTGATTGTTTGTTAAATCGGCAAGATACTTAAAAAGAAATGTATTTAAAAATGCACAGTTTTTTTCTGAATTACAGCTTGAAACCAAGCTGTTCATTTTAATGTAGCCAAATCCACAGGAAACTAAGCATAACAAAACATAGAAAGTTATATTAAAAACTTGCAGTAAAAATTACGATAATCTCCATATGCAAAATACCAATGTTTTGATGTATTGCTCTCTGCTTTTCTATATTTCATGATAGGTATATATCTCTAGCATGTAATTTGGATTACATAAATTTGGTACTAGCAATATTTGGTTCCTGAAGTGAGCACTTTTGAAAGCCCATGGATTGGGGAGCCTCTCTAATTCAACAAAGGTAGTGTATAAACAAATTGCATGCAGTTGATTGGGCTTCAAGATGGAGTGGGGTTGAGTAGGGTACAGAAGCTTTTCAGCTTACTAAATATCAGAGATGAGCAAACTTCTTAAAAGTTCAGTTCAGAGGATTCGCCAAATCTCCCCAAGAAATTTGGGTTCTCCTGAACTGAACTTCTAATGAACTCGCTAAATTAAAGTAAAAGCTAAAGTAAAACAAATAAGCTTACCTCTATCCCAGCACTGGGCGAAGTCCTCACCCCCGGCACTGTCCTGCGTCGGTCTCCATAGCATCCACACTGCCTCATGGCATTTCGCTCCCCACGTCACCGCTCCCTCCCAATATAAATTGCCCATCCCTGCGGGGGCTGGGGGGCGGCGCGGTGCTGGGTGGTTCGCGGTGTCCAATGATCTCTCTGGCTGTCAGTGACAGCAAGGCTACCAGCCTGGATAGCCCACAGGCCGCAGGCTCTCCTGACCTTTCCTTGGGCTTTGGAGAGGCAGGTAATGGGGCTGGGGCAGATGATTTGCCAGCCCCTCATACCTTGCAAACTGGTATAAAAGTCTCATGGACCCCATACCATTTCACAGAGAATTAAAAAACATACTGACACAAGAGGAAAAATATTTATTTCCCCCCCATACGGCTTATCCCCCGCTGGTCTTCACAGAAGTCCAAAGGGTGTCCTGCACACGCTCATTGTCCGTCAGCCTCTTCAACTCGCAGGAGGGGCAATTTATACTGGGAGGGAGCGGTAATGCCACAGCTTACTTCCGGTATAAATGTTAGCAGAAGTGCCGGGAGGGAGCAGGGAGCAACATTTTTCTGCTGTTATCAACAGAGAATCCTATTAGTCATTGATTGACAACCTGATACCACCAAGACAAATCTATTGGAGGGTCTATGAACGCAAAGTCTATGTAGGCAAAAAAGAACTCAATACACCTTTTATCACGCAATTTATCAATTCTAGTCTGGTAGTAAAAAATATAATGGGTTCACAGCATCCAACAGGCTCACTGGCGACCCTCTCATGTCAGTCACAGTGACTGGTCACACCCACTCTGTTCCTGACAATGAAGGGGGTGTACGAGGCTTCAGCACACCTTCTCCATTGAAATGATTGGAGTGGGCGTGTGGCAGTCATTGTGACTAAAACAAGGGGACAGGCATTCGACATGAAGGTCCCCAGTGAGCAGGGGCCAACTGGGGCATACATTAAAAGTCATAAATCACCAGGGCATATTTTAAAATACTTTTTTTGTGTAAATAACCAATTTAGTTATAGCACTTTATACCAAAGGGAGTGGGGTGGGTAATAGAACTGCTGCCATTACACTAGGTAATTTGCCTGGTTGTTTGGGCCTGAACTATATACAGTGTTGTAGCTGATAATTGGCTTTGAGTGTATCTATGTGAGTGACATGGTTAATAATGGCATGTCATCATTTTGTTCAAGGCTGCCCAGCAGGATAGGTGTTTATTTTGTAAAGTGTGAGATTTCCCAGAAAGCAGATCACTCCTAGACTGCTCTTGAAGAGGGGTTCAGCTTATGACTTTTAGCGCCTGTGTTAGGGCGAGCGCTGCACGCCCATCTCACAGCATTTCACCTACCTCCATGGCTGCCTGCAGCCGTCATCCATCTTCCCTCAGGGCTGCTTCCATCTGCCGCCCTTCCCCCAATGCTTCCTCCTTGCATGGTCAGGTGCGCACACGTCTCCGTCCACTAGAGGGCGAGCGCACAGGATCCCTGAGATTTAAAGGGCCTTTACAGCACTGATTGGTGTTTATGTCATCCAATCCTGCATCATCTTCCCCTATTTAAACAGGCACTTCCTTCCTTCAGTGCCCGATCTTGGTCTCTCCATGCTTGTTGAAAGTCAGACATTCTTGGATTACTCACCCGTGTACCGACCTCTGCCTGTCCCCGACTCTGAACCTTTGCTGCCTGCCCCGACCTCGGCTACTCACCTTTACCGCGAACCTGTGCTGCCAGCCCCGATCTCTGCCTGTACTACTATGCCTTTTTGCCTGCCACTTGTGTACATCACTGAACCTCGGCTGACTGTGGGACTGGGCCGCTGTTAGGGGGTAGCGACCTGGGGGTCACTCGCCGCACAAGACCAACCTGCCTTGCGGTGGGCTCTGGTGAATACCGGTGGCCTCTTAGACTCCGCTCCCCTGACACGGTACCCGCCATCGGTTCCACAGTTAAAGCGGATCCACACCCGAGTCCGCTCCACCCGGTCCATGACAGTAAGATCCGGCCATGGATCCCGCTGAGGTACCGCTGCCGGATGCCACTGAATTGCCTGCTATAGTGGCTATGCAGTCCCGCCAGATTAATCAACTCTCTGCCATGATACAGCAATTATTAACGATTCAGCAACAGCAAGTTTCATCACCGGCTCCAGCATTACTGCCACAGTCCCCAGTAACATCTTCTGCCAGAATCCGTCTCTCCTTGCCGGCTAAATATGATGGGGATGCCAAGTTATGCCGAGGGTTCCTTGCCCAATGTTCCCTGCACTTGGAGTTGTTGGCGGATCAATTTCCCACTGAACGAGCTAAGGTGGCCTTTGTCATCAGTTTGCTTTCTGGAAAGGCTTTGGCCTGGGCCACTCCCTTGTGGGATCGCAATGACCCTGTCTCTTCCAGTATTAACACCTTTGTCTCAGAGTTTCGCCAGGTCTTTGAGGAACCTGCCCGGGCTTCATCTGCTGAATCGTCCCTTTTGAATTTGGTCCAGGGCGAGTTGTCCGTTGGTGAATACGCCATTCGGTTCCGCACTCTTGCCTCCGAATTGTCTTGGAACAATGAGGCCTTGTGTGCCTGCTTCAAGAAAGGACTTTCTAGTAAAATTAAGGATTCTCTTGCGGCTTGTGACTTGCCTTCATCTCTCACTGAACTCATCCATCTGGCCACACGCATTGATGTGCGCTTTGCTGAGAGGCGTGAAGAATTCCACCAAGAAAGAGACTCTCAGCGCCCTAGGAGGGCATCCCGTTTGGCTCCAGTATTTCAAAACCCTTTGTCTGCACATGTACCTCCCAGTGAGGAGGCCATGCAGGTCGATCGATTCCGTTTGACCCAATTGGAGAGAACTCGCAGAAGGAACGAGAACCTTTGTCTGTACTGCGGTGGTTCTGAGCATTTTTTGAAGGACTGTCCTATTCGCCCTCCACGTCAGGGAAACGGGCCCACCTAGTGGCGGTGGGAGAGGCGTCCCTGGGTGTATGTGCTTCCTCTCCACGGCTCACTGTTCCTGTTCAACTTTCCATCTCACCTTCCACCTCCCTGAATTTAACCGCCTTTTTGGACTCTGGTTCTGCAGGGAACTTTATAGAGGCTGCCTTGATCAATAAACATAATATCCCTGTGAATCGCCTTGCTATACCCTTATTTATCGCCTCAGTCAATGGTGATAGGCTGGACTGTACTGTGCGCTATCGCACCGTTCCCCTCCAATTAAAAATTGGACTCTTCCATCAACAGAATGTTGAGTTCTACGTCCTCCCTAACTGTACCTCTCAGATTCTTCTAGGCCTTCCTTGGCTCCAACGTCATGATCCCACGCTTGACTGGACCACCGGTGATATCAAGACTTGGGGTGCAGCGTGCTTTAAGAGGTGCTTGAAGTCTGTTCCTGTTCGACCCATTCCTGCTTCAGCACCATTACCTGGCTTGCCTGAGATCTACCAGACCTATGCTGATGTATTCTGCAAGAAACAAGCGGAGGTACTTCCGCCTCATCGCCCCTACGATTGCCCTATAGACCTCCTACCGGGTACCACTCCTCCTCGTGGCTGAATTTACCCTCTCTCAGCTCCTGAGACTCAAGCCATGTCGGAGTATATTCGAGAAAATCTTCATAAAGGGTTCATTCGGAAGTCTTCCTCTCCAGCAGGCGCGGGGTTCTTCTTTGTGGCGAAAAAAGATGGCTCTCTTCGGCCTTGTATTGATTACCGCGGCCTCAATAAGATTACCGTTAAAAATCGCTACCCTTTGCCCTTGATTGCCGAATTATTTGACCGACTGCGTGGGGCCAGGGTCTTCACCAAGCTTGACCTGAGGGGAGCCTATAATTTGATACGTATACGCGAAGGCGATGAATGGAAGACCGCCTTCAATACCCGCGATGGCCACTTTGAATATTTAGTGATGCCCTTTGGTCTCTGCAATGCACCCGCTGTATTCCAGGAATACATAAGTGACATTTTTCGGGACTTGCTTTACTCCTGTGTTGTTGTATATTTGGATGATATACTCATCTTTTCATCTAATCTAGAAGAACATCACCGTCATGTCCGGCAAGTCCTGTCTCGTCTCCGTCAACACCATCTTTACGCCAAGCTGGAGAAGTGTCTATTTGATCAAACCGCCTTACCCGTTCTTGGATATATTGTCTCAGCTCGTGGCCTTCAGATGGACCCCAGCAAGTTGAAAGCAGTTCTGGATTGGCCCCGTCCTATTGGCCTGTGAGCTATTCAACGTTTTCCGGGCTTCGCCAATTACTATCGGCAGTTTATTCCTCACTTTTCCACTGTAGTGGCGCCTATTGTGACCCTCACAAAGAAGAGCGCCAATTCGAAGTCTTGGCCTCCTCAGGCGGAAGAGGCCTTCATTGCTCTAAAAAAGGCCTTCTCCTCTGCACCAGTGTTGTCTAGGCCAGATCCATCTCGGCCTTTCGCCCCAGAAGTAGATGCCTCCTCCATTGGAGCCGGGGCGGTGCTCACTCAAAAATCGTCTACTGGCAGAATTCTCACCTGCGGGTTCTTTTCGAAGACCTTTTCGCCAGCGGAGAGGAATTACCCCATCGGAGATCGGGAGTTACTCGCCATCAAGTTGGCGTTGGAGGAGTGGAGACACCTCTTAGAAGGTTCTGCCCATCAAGTATCCATCTATACTGATCACAAAAATCTATCTTATTCAGAAACTGCCCAGCGATTGAATCCACGACAAGCTCGTTGGTCATTGTTTTTCGCTCGATTTGATTTTCAAATCTTCTTCCGGCCAGCCGCTAAGAACATCAGGGCAGATGCCCTTTCTCGCTCCTCTGACATCTCTGGTGTTGAATCCACTCCACAACATATCATCCCGCCTGAACGCCTTGTCCACTCTGCCCCCGCTACTCTTGTACAAGCACCGCCGGGAAAGACCTTTGTGCCAGCCCGCCAACGTCGCAAAATATTAGAATGGGGGCATTCTTCCCATGTAGCCAGCCATGCCGGTATCAGGAAATCTTGTTCTATCATTTCTCGATATTATTGGTGGCCTTCTTTTGAAAAGGATGTGACCGAATTCGTTCAGGCCTGTACCACCTGCGCTCGCGACAAAACCCCTCGCCAAAGACCTGCTGGCCTACTCCACCCACTTCCTATTCCGGATACCCCATGGACACACATTGCTATGGACTTTATTACCGACCTCCCTTCTTCGCATAGCAATACTGTAATTTGGGTGGTAGTGGATAGGTTTTCTAAGATGGCGCATTTTGTTCCTTTGCCCGGCCTCCCGTCAGCTCCTCTGTTGGCAAAATACTTCCTGAAGCATATCTTTCGACTTCATGGTCTACTTACTGTGGAGATTAGCTCTGGTAGGCGACCGGGTGTCAGCAGTATAGAGGCGGAGGCAAACAGTTCAAAGTAAAGTCTGTGTTTATTTCACACAAAAATCCACAAAAGCATATGTCCACACAGGTTACATCACCTTTTCAGGAAACCGCAGCATAAATGATACAGTCAGGCAAACAGCTTTTAGTCCTTGAGCAAAGGTCCTGTTTACAGTCAAATAGGTCTCAGGTCCGCATGAACAGCCTCCACAGGAGATTTCAGCCAGGCTCACAGAGTCTCACTCCCATGTGAGCTCTAGACAAAGGCCAAGGGCACAGCTGATTCCCCAGGCTATTTAAACAGCCCGCAAAACCCGGACCTGGGTAGTGGGATGGAGTCCCACCCTGTTCTACTCCATCCCAGTAAAGCCGTCCCAGGTTAGCCTTTCGGCTATTCTAAATCATCAGCAGCAAACTGCCACCAGCAGCTGATGCTGGAAAACAAGCTATACGGCTTTACTGCACCAATGCCAGGTACATTGGTGCTACATACCTGCCGTCAATAACGGCCCCTTGCACCTTACCACATACCCCCCCCTTTGTTCAACCCTGAGGGGGTGGACACATGCCAAACAATGTGCTCGGGACAGGGCATCCGCATTACCCAATAATCGTCCCGCTCTGTGCTCTACTGTAAACTTGAAGTTTTGTAATGACAAGAACCATCGGGTGACCCTGGCATTTCTGTCCTTAGCCTGGCACATCCACTTGAGGGGAGAGTGGTCCGTAATCAGCCGGAACCTTCTCCCCAGCAAGTAGTAGCGAAGAGACTCCAGGGCCCATTTAATGGCCAAACACTCCCTCTCCACTATACTATACCGGGTCTCCGCGGGTGTTAATTTGCGACTCATGTAGACAACGGGGTGCTCCTCCCCGTTGACTTCCTGAGACAGTACAGCACCGAGACCTACCTCGGAGGCATCGGTCTGCACTATGAACTCCCTCTTAAAGTCGGGTGTCACCAACACCGGAGACCCACACAGGGCAGACTTCAAAGCGGAGAACGCTTTTTCGGCCTGTTCATTCCACTTCACCATGACAGACTTGCGTCCCTTTAACAGGTCTGTCAATGGTGCCGCTAGGGTGGCAAAATTGGGAATGAACCGCATATAATATCCCACCAACCCCAGAAATGACTTTACCTGGCGGGTGGTGTTAGGCCGGGGCCAGTTACGGATGGCTTCTAGTTTGTTCACCTGGGGCTTGACCACTCCTCGTCCAATCACATAGCCCAGGTATTTTGTTTCTTCTAGGCCTAAAGCACATTTTTTCGGGTTTGCCGTCAACCCAGCCTTCCTGAGGGAATCCACTACGGCCTGGACTTTGGGTAGGTGACTTTCCCAATCCGTGCTATGGATAATTATATCGTCCAGATATGCCGAAGCATACCGACGATGTGGCCTGAGGACAATATCCATTAACCTTTGGAACGTAGCGGGAGCGCCGTGTAACCCAAAGGGTAATACCTTGTATTGGAACAGTCCCTCTGGTGTAATAAAGGCTGTTTTCTCCTTGGCAGCCTCAGTCAAGGGCACCTGCCAGTACCCTTTTGTGAGGTCCAAAACCGAAAAGTACCTGGCTTGGCCTAGCTTCTCAATGAGTTCATCTACCCGGGGCATAGGGTAGGCATCAAACTTGGAAACTTCATTAAGTTTGCGGAAATCGTTACAGAACCGCAACGTACCATCGGGCTTGGGAATCAAGACTATGGGGCTGGCCCACTCACTCTTTGATTCTTCAATCACGTCTAACCGGAGCATTTGCTGCACTTCCTCCGCGATAGCTTGTCGCCGGGACTCAGGTACCCGGTAAGGCCTCAACCGGACCTTGACCTGAGGTTCCGTGACAACATCATGTTGGATGACTGAAGTGCGCCCAGGGAGTTCTGAAAACACGTCCGTGTTTCTGCTAATAAACTCTCTGGCTTCCTGAGTCTGTTTAGAGGAGAGGTTGTCGCCAGTTTTCACCTCGACTACTGCTTCTCTAATAACAGACTGAGGACTGTCACCCCCAGGGGTCTCCCTGTCTTTCCACAGTTTCAACAGGTTTACATGGTACACCTGCTCTGGCTTCCTCCGCCCAGGCTGATGTACCTTGTAAGTCACTTCCCCAACTTTTTCAATGACTTCATAGGGACCCTGCCACCTAGCTAGAAATTTACTGTCCACCGTGGGTACCAGAACCACAACTCTGTCACCTGGGTTAAAGTTCCGTACCCTGGCATGCCGATTATAAATCCTGCTTTGGGCCCGCTGCGCTGCCTCCATGTGTTCTCTGACAAGCGGCAAGGCAGTCTCTATCCGTTCCTGTAGGTGAGTAACGTACTCTACCACACTTTTGTGGGGTGTGGGTTGCTGTTCCCAGACCTCCTTGGCTATATCCAACAGGCCCCGTGGATGTCGACCGTATAAGAGTTCGAAGGGCGAGAACCCCGTAGAGGCCTGGGGCACCTCTCGCACTGCAAACATCAGATAGGGCAGCAGCAAGTCCCAATTCTTCCCATCCTTGGCGACCACCCTTTTTAACATGGTCTTTAAAGTTTGATTAAACCGTTCTACTAGGCCGTCTGTTTGCGGGTGGTAAACGGATGTCCGCAACTGTTTCACCTGCAGCAGTTTACAGAGCTCTTTCATTACTTTCGACATAAACGGGGTACCTTGATCGGTCAGGACCTCTTTAGGCAGACCTACTCTGGAAAACATTTCCATAAGCTCCTTAGCAATGAGCTTGGCAGAGGTGTGACGCAGGGGCACTGCCTCAGGGTACCGCGTGCCATAGTCCAAGATCACCAGAATATGTTGGTGCCCTCTAGCGGATTTTGGCACTGGACCCACTAGATCCATGGCAATCAGCTCAAATGGTACCTCAATAACTGGGAGAGGAACTAAGGGACCACGGTAATGAGGCTGAGGGCTGGTCATCTGACATGTGGGGCAGGACTCACAATACCTCTCTACCTCCTTGTACACACTGGGCCAGTAGAATCGTTGTAAAACGCGGTCCAGTGTTTTCTGCTGGCCTAGGTGTCCACCCAGAACATGTTGGTGGGCCAAATCCAACACCAATTTGCGATATGGATTGGGTACCACCAATTGTTCCACCACCTCTTCACGTACCTTGTTTACTCGGTACAACATTTCCTGGTGAACCACAAAGCGAGGAAACTGTAACTCCGCCCCTGGCTGTTGTGGTTCACCTTCCACCTCAAGAACATTCTCCCAGGCCCGAGACAGGGTCGGGTCCTGGTGTTGAGTGGTACCAAAGTTAATTGTGGAGACATGGAGATCTGCCAACTCTGGACCTGTTGCCAACTCTTCCACATCTCCAACCATAACATTTAGTGGGGTTGACTCCCCCTCTTCCATTTTAGGGATGGACACCTCTTCCACGGTGCCTCCTGATTCCGGTTCCCAGGGCACCGGGGTCTCCCCTGAGTAGGGCCAGTCTATTGGGGACACACCCGCCTCGCGGGTTTCCGGAACTGCCAACTTGGCCCACAGTGACCTGAACCCTGGAAAGTCTCTCCCAATAATCAGTTCATATGGGAGTTTAGCGGCGACAGCGACTTCATGTTTCCAGCTGCCGGAGACGGTGGTGAGAGACACTTGTGCTGTGGCATAGTCTCTCAAGTCCCCATGAATGCACAAAACCCCGGTTTTCCACCCAGTGTACTCATCGGGCAGTACTAAGGCGGGTCTTGCCAGGGTAACCATACTCCCCGAGTCCAAAAGGGCCACAGCCAGGGTGTCTCCCACTTTCACCTGACAGAGGTGACTTTGCCTCACAAGCTCAGGGACACCGGCAGCACACAGCCTCCTGGCATACATGGAAGGGCGGTAACCAAAGTTCACGTCCATGGGCTCCCCACAGTGGGGACAATTGGCTCTGATATGTCCCGGCTCCTTACATCCCCAACACAACACTTGGGCAGGGACTTTGGGGGGTAGGTCCTGAGGGGGTTTAGGGGACGCCACTCGCCTGAGCTGGGGCGGGGACCTCCGGGGTTTCCCCGAATCCCTCCTTATGGAGCCGCCTTGCACATTCCTGGTGGCCTCATATCGCTCCACTAGGTCCACCATCCCTAGCGCGTTGTCAGGGGATACCTGGCCAACCCAGTGCTGAAGAGGGTGCGGTAAAGCCCTCCAGAAAATGTCCGCCAGCAAGCGGTCCAACATGGCAGTGGGGCTTAACAACTCCGGCTGCAGCCATTTTTGCAGCAGGTGCAGCAGTTTATAATACTGGGGTCGGGCGGGCTCTGCCGACTGGTAGCTCCACTGATGCACCCGCTGAGCCCGAACCCACACATTCACCCCCAGTCTGGCCAGTATTTCACCCTTCAGAGTTGGGTAGTCAGCGGTTTGGTCCTCTGGGAGATCAAACAACACCTGCTGGGGTCCAGACGCCAGAAATGGAGCGATGACATCAGCCCACTGGTCAGGCGGCAACTTCTCCCTTGCAGCCACCTTTTCAAACACCGCCAGGTAAGTCTCAATGTCATCTGAAGGGGTCATTTTTGTGAGCGCCGAGCGGACAGCTTTCCGGGCATCAGGAATACTTTTGGGCGCACCTGCAGCTTGTTGCGCCATCATATGTTGCAAAAACAGCTGGTTGGTCTCCTGCTGCTGCCGATTCGCCTCCAAGAGCGCTTTCACGACTGCCTCCATTTTGTCTGCAGTCCCAGGTAGCAGCCTGGCAGGTTTAATATAGGACATGCACAACAAAAAACTTTTTCGTCGGTTGCTCCTAGCAACGGCCTCACTGCTGTGCCCGCATCCGACACCAAATGTGGAGATTAGCTCTGGTAGGCGACCGGGTGTCAGCAGTATAGAGGCGGAGGCAAACAGTTCAAAGTAAAGTCTGTGTTTATTTCACACAAAAATCCACAAAAGCATATGTCCACACAGGTTACATCACCTTTTCAGGAAACCGCAGCATAAATGATACAGTCAGGCAAACAGCTTTTAGTCCTTGAGCAAAGGTCCTGTTTACAGTCAAATAGGTCTCAGGTCCGCATGAACAGCCTCCACAGGAGATTTCAGCCAGGCTCACAGAGTCTCACTCCCATGTGAGCTCTAGACAAAGGCCAAGGGCACAGCTGATTCCCCAGGCTATTTAAACAGCCCGCAAAACCCGGACCTGGGTAGTAGGATGGAGTCCCACCCTGCTCTACTCCATCCCGGTAAAGCCGTCCCAGGTTAGCCTTTCGGCTATTCTAAATCATCAGCAGCAAACTGCCACCAGCAGCTGATGCTGGAAAACAAGCTATACGGCTTTACTGCACCAATGGCAGGTACATTGGTGCTACATACCTGCCGTCAATAACGGCCCCTTGCACCTTACCACACTACACATATTGTGTCTGACAGAGGTGTGCAGTTTGTGTCCAAGTTCTGGAGAGCTCTTTGTAAACAAATGAAAATTAAACTGGACATTTCCTCCGCTTATCATCCCCAGTCTAACGGCCAGGTGGAAAGAGTCAACCAGATTCTCGGGCATTATCTTCGCCATTTTGTTTCAGCGCGTCAAGACGATTGGGTCGATATGTTGCCTTGGGCGGAATTCTCGTATAATTTTAAGGATTCTGAGTCCACAAGGAATTCCCCGTTTTTGGTGGTGTATGGCCGTCAACTCCTTCCGCCTTTGCCTTTATCCACGTCCTCCGGAGTGCCGCCGTGGACAGTCTCACACAGGATTTCTCCACCATCTGGCAAGAAACACAGCGTTCCCTTTGTCAAGCTTCCGCCCGCATGAAGGTTAGCGCTGATAAAAGGAGAAGAGCTCCGCCTGTTTATTCTCCAGGAGATAAGGTGTAGCTGTCGGCAAAATACATCCGCTTCAAAATTCCTAGCTACAAATTGGGCCCCCGTTATTGGGGCCATACAAGATCAAACAACAGATCAATCCAGTTTGCTATAAGCTTCACCTACCGACTTCACTGCGAATTCCCAATTCTTTTCACGTCTCTCTGTTGAAGCCAGTTATTGTCAATCGATTCTCTCCTAAAACTGGTGCCTGCCCCAATCTCGGGCACCGAGGATACCTTTTCAGTGAAGGAGATTCTGGCTTCTAAGCTCTCCAGAGGAAAAAGATGTTTCTTGGTCGACTGGGAAGGCTGTGGACCTGAAGAAAGATCTTGGGAGCCCGAAGAGAATTGTCAGGACTGTACCAAACACCCGTCTGTCTTGAACTGGTATCCCCCAATCTCCACCGCCACTTCCGCCTATAGACAAGCCCCCGCTTGTAGGAGACGCGGGTAATGCCTCTCCCAGTCGGTTGCCCCCAGGACTTATAAGGCGCAAAGGATACCAGCTTAAGGTGCAGATAGATGTTAGGCAGGGAATCCCGAACGAGGATGCCGGAAGGCAGAGTCCAAATTACAGGCCGAGGTCAAACCAGGAGGTCACGGGGCGTGGTATCCAGAGGAGGTAACGAGGGGATGGTCGAGGCTAGCCGAGGTCAAATCCAGGAGGTCACAGAGCGCGGTACAGAAGGGTCAGGCAAGAGCGTAGTCAGGCAAGCAGGAGGTCAGGGCAGGCAGCAAGCAAGGGTAGTCAAAGTCCGAAAATCCAAAAGTACACAAAATCACAGCAACGCACATCCAGAACCCAGAAGCTATAACGGGCACTGGGATACTGGAGCAGTGCAGCTTTATAGGGAGAACTGGCCAGTGGGGAACAGGGAAAATGGAGGGAACAATAGTGTTTGGTGCATTCACTAAAACGGGAGTGGTCCCAGGAGCTGGACGGCCCAGGCCAGACAGGCCGACCAGTCCCTGGGCTCACTTCTAGGATCAGGACAAGGATTGGGTGTTTTAAACTCGCCCCCGGCGGGCGCGCTGGGGAAAGCGCCGCCGGGAGGCATAAAGGAGACGTGCTCGCGCGCGCGCGCGAGCACGTTGAAGATCGGGCGCGCCCCCGCCGGGAGGGGGAAGCGCCGCATCGCGAGGGAGCTCGGCGGGACCGCGCAGCCGCGCAGAGCGGGCTGCGGCGCGGCCACCGACACCATCCCGCGCCGCCGACCCCCGACCCCCACAACCGCGCTGAGGAGCCAGGACACCCGGGGAGCGTCGGGCAGCAGCCAGCCGGGGACCACCCGACAGCGCGTCGCGGGACCAGGGACGGCGACGAGGTAAGTGCCTAACATTACCCCCCCCCTGAGGAGGGGCCACTGGACCCTCCAAACTGGGTTTCAAAGGATTCTCTCTGTGAAATCTCTTTACCAAATTCTGCGCATGAACCTCTCTGGCCGGAACCCAAGATCTTTCTTCCGGACCGTATCCCTTGCAGTCAATAAGATATTGAAGAGAGTTTCGAAAAAAGCGAGAATCAAGAACCCGGGCAACCTCAAACTCCTGATGCCCATCAACTAACACAGGACTAGGAGGACTATTAGATTCATGGTTTTTTGCAGACTTAAGAAGTGAAACATGAAAGGATTTACAGATTTTCATGGACGAAGGGAGGGCCAACTGATACGTAACCTGATTAATTTTTCGTGTTATGGGGAAGGGGCCGATAAATTTAGGGCCTAACTTAGCGGAGGGCTGGCGTAAGGCCAGATTCTTGGTTGAAAGCCAAACCCAGTCCCCCACCTCATAACCAGAATTGGAAGAACGTTTACGATCTGAAAATTTTTTTTGTTGAAGAACAGCCTTAGTCAGATGTTGCTGGATTTTAACCCATAACCCCGGCCATTTGGACACCCAGTCATCCAAGGAGGGGACACTAGAGGGTTGGTCTGAAAGGGCTGAGAATTTCAGATCTTTGCCATAAACACAATGGAAGGGGGAAATCCCTGTGGAAGAATGTGAAGCGTTGTTTAAAGCGAATTCAGCAAACGGCAGGAAGAAGGCCCAATCCGTCTGAGTATCAGCCGTGAAACAACGCAGATACTGCTCTAAAGATTGGTTTGTTCTCTCGGTTTGCCCATTCGACTGCGGGTGGAATGCCGAGGAAAGAGAGACGGTGAAGCCCAGCTTAGTACAGAAAGCCCTCCAAAACCGGGAGACAAATTGGACCCCCCTATCCGAAACAATGTCTATCGGGATACCGTGGATCCTAAAAATGTGAGTGATAAAGAGTTGAGCTAAAGTTTGAGCTGTGGGAAGCTTTTTTAAAGGGATGAAATGCGCCATTTTGCTAAAGCGGTCCACTACTACCCAAATGACGGTATATCCCTGGGAAGGGGGAAGATCCGTAACGAAATCCATGGCCAAATGGGTCCATGGAGAGGCAGGAATGGGCAAAGGTAGTAGAGGACCTTCAGGGGAGTGTCTTACAGCCTTACTTCGAGCACAGACCTTACAGGCTAGGACAAATTTCTGTGCATCGCTCCTAATGGATGGCCACCAGACTTGGCGGGACAATAGAGCAATAGTTTTCTTAACTCCCGGATGACCCGCTGTTTTAGTTTCGTGAAAATGAGACAAAAAGGCAGTGCGGAAAGGAGAGGGCACAAACTGGACCGACTCAGGTTTTTCAGGTGGCGCTTCGGCCTGAAATTGAGCTAGGTCAGGAAGTTGGGGTTGGATGGCGGCTACCACCAGGGAGCGGGGTAAAATGGGAGAAACCAACCTTTCAGGTGAGTCGGAAGGAGAGAAACTCCGAGACAGGGCATCAGCTTTAGTGTTTTTGGATCCAGGCTTATAGGTTATAGAAAAGTTAAACCGAGAAAAGAATAAGGACCAGCGAGCCTGTCTAGGAGTTAATCTCTTGGCAGATTGGATGTATTCCAGATTTTTATGATCTGTAAAGACCGTGACTGGATACTGAGCGCCCTCCAGCCAGTGCCTCCACTCCTGAAAGGCTAACTTGATAGCCAATAATTCTCTATTGCCGATATCGTAATTTCTTTCAGCCGCTGAGAATTTTTTGGAAAAGAAGGCACATGGATGGAGGCGTTCAGGTGAGCCGTAATACTGTGACAAGACTGCCCCAACTGCGACTTCGGAAGCATCCACCTCCACAAGGAAGGGCCGTTGTTCATCAGGGTGGACTAGGACGGGTGCGGCACTAAACACCCTTTTAAGATTCTCGAAGGCCTGGACAGCATGAACAGGCCATACTGAAGGGTACCCGCTTTTCTTGGTCAGATTGGTAAGAGGTGTAACAAGGGCAGAAAAATTTTTAATGAACCTCCTGTAGAAATTAGCAAAGCCCAGAAACCTTTGCAGGCCCTTTAGATCCCTGGGCTGTTCCCATTCTAAGACGGCCTTCACCTTAGATTGATCCATGGATAGGCCGGACTTAGAGATGATATAACCAAGAAACGGAACCTCTGACACTTCAAATTGACATTTCTTTAACTTAGCATATAAACAGTTTTCCCTAAGTTTTTGCAGGACTAAACACACGTGTTTGCGATGTTCCTCAATGGACGAAGAAAAAATTAAGATGTCGTCTAAGTAAACGACCACAAAACGGCCAAGATAGTCCCTAAAAATTTCATTAACAAAACTTTGAAAGACCGCGGGGGCGTTGCACAGGCCGAAAGGCATTACTAGATACTCATAATGCCCTTCAAGGGTATTGAAGGCCGTCTTCCACTCGTCCCCCTGCCTGATTCTAATGAGGTTATAGGCCCCCCGGAGATCGAGTTTAGAGAAGACTTGTGCTCCAACCACCTGTGTAAACAGACCATCAATAAGTGGTAAGGGGTACTTATTTTTTATCGTGACGTTATTCAAGCCCCGATAATCAATACATGGGCGAAGCCCCCCATCTTTCTTCTCCACGAAAAAAAACCCTGCCCCTGCTGGGGAAGATGAAGGCCGAATAAACCCCTTCTTTAAGTTCTCGGCAATATATTCCCGCATGGCAAGGGTTTCCGTTCGGGTCAAATTAAATATTCTCCCTCTGGGAGGCATGGTACCTGGGAGAAGTTCAATAGGGCAATCCCATGGTCTATGGGGAGGAAGTTTGTCTGCCGCCTTTTCCGAAAAGACGTCAGCAAACTCTAAATAAGGAGTGGGGACCCCAACCGGTGCTAGGTGCGCGACCCTAAGTGGAAATTCTAAGCAGCTCTGAAAACACTGGCGACCCCACTTAGTGATTTGCCCTGAGACCCAATCAATTTGGGGATTGTGCTCCTGTAGCCATGGCAATCCTAAAATTAAAGGGGTGCAAGGCATACTTAATACCAAAAAACTGATAACCTCAGAATGATTGGCTCCCACTTTGATTTGCATAGGAGGGGTTTGGAACTGAACTAAACCCCCGGCCACAGGAGTGCCATCAATGGCTGAAACCCGGATGGGAGTCGGCAAGGGCTGGACCACAATTCCTAAAGTCAGTGCTAGTTCGGAGTCTAGGAAGTTCCCAGCAGCTCCTGAATCTAGAAGAGCCTTTAGATTCATACACTTAAGTTTAATCATAATCTGAACTGGAATCAGAACAGGAGACGATACTTGAGGAGATACCTTACAGCCTAGGAGGGCCCCCTCGAAACCCCCTATGCTCTGGAGTTTCCCGCCGGCTTCTTTGGGCAAAGTCTGACCATGTGGCCGGTTCCCCCACAATACAAACAAAGCCCCTCGGATAGACGTCGCCGCCTCTCGCCTTCAGTGAGCCTAGTGGCACCAAGTTGCATGGGCTCATCCGAAGGTTGTACGACTGGGACCTCCGACCTTGAGGCAGACTCGGCATGCGACCCTTTTTCTAGGCGCCTCTCCCGAAGCCGACGATCAATGCGGATGGCAAGGTGCATCAATTCGTCTAGGGTCTGAGGTTCCGGGTGGTTCACCAAGGTGTCCTTGATGGCATCGGCCAATCCTAGCCGGAATTGGCCGCAAAGAGCAGGATTTTTCCAACGGGAATCTACTGCCCAGCGCCGGAATTCAGAGCAATAGTCTTCGGCTGGACGGCGTCCCTGGCGAAGAGTACGTAACTTGGCGTCAGCTGTGGCCCCCTTGTCGGGATCATCATAGAGAACCTCCATCGCAGAGAAAAAGCTGTCCACAGAGAGGCGAGTAGGATCCTGAGCTGATAAGCTGAAGGCCCAGGACTGAGGATCTCCTTGGAGTAGGGAAACAATCAAGCCGACCCTCTGCTCTTGTGACCCTGAGGAGACAGGACGGAGCTGAAAGTATAATTTACAAGAGTCCCGGAAGTTGGCAAATTTAGCCCTGTCGCCGTGGAATTTTTCGGGAAGTGGGATTTTAGGTTCCACAAACATTGCGGCCGGAGTCCCCTGAGGACTGGGGACGTTAGGAGCAGGACGGTTCTCCTGAGCCGCAACCCGGTGAGCCAGGTGCTCTACTGCCGCTGTCAAGGCCTGCACCTGCTCCAGGATTTGGTCCATTCTTCTGGCCCGTTATAATGTCAGGACTGTACCAAACACCCGTCTGTCTTGAACTGGTATCCCCCAATCTCCACCGCCACTTCCGCCTATAGACAAGCCCCCGCTTGTAGGAGACGCGGGTAATGCCTCTCCCAGTCGGTTGCCCCCAGGACTTATAAGGCGCAAAGGATACCAGCTTAAGGTGCAGATAGATGTTAGGCAGGGAATCCCGAACGAGGATGCCGGAAGGCAGAGTCCAAATTACAGGCCGAGGTCAAACCAGGAGGTCACGGGGCGTGGTATCCAGAGGAGGTAACGAGGGGATGGTCGAGGCTAGCCGAGGTCAAATCCAGGAGGTCACAGAGCGCGGTACAGAAGGGTCAGGCAAGAGCGTAGTCAGGCAAGCAGGAGGTCAGGGCAGGCAGCAAGCAAGGGTAGTCAAAGTCCGAAAATCCAAAAGTACACAAAATCACAGCAACGCACATCCAGAACCCAGAAGCTATAACGGGCACTGGGATACTGGAGCAGTGCAGCTTTATAGGGAGAACTGGCCAGTGGGGAACAGGGAAAATGGAGGGAACAATAGTGTTTGGTGCATTCACTAAAACGGGAGTGGTCCCAGGAGCTGGACGGCCCAGGCCAGACAGGCCGACCAGTCCCTGGGCTCACTTCTAGGATCAGGACAAGGATTGGGTGTTTTAAACTCGCCCCCGGCGGGCGCGCTGGGGAAAGCGCCGCCGGGAGGCACAAAGGAGACGTGCTCGCGCGCGCGCGCGAGCACGTTGAAGATCGGGCGCGCCCCCGCCGGGAGGGGGAAGCGCCGCATCGCGAGGGAGCTCGGTGGGACCGCGCAGCCGCGCAGAGCGGGCTGCGGCGCGGCCACCGACACCATCCCGCGCCGCCGACCCCCGACCCCCACAACCGCGCTGAGGAGCCAGGACACCCGGGGAGCGTCGGGCAGCAGCCAGCCGGGGACCACCCGACAGCGCGTCGCGGGACCAGGGACGGCGACGAGGTAAGTGCCTAACAAGAATATTCTAGACCGTAGTCTCATCTCAGATTTTCTTGGTCCCAAGAAGAAGGGGAGACCCAAGGGGGGGGGTACTGTTAGGGCGAGCGCTGCACGCCCGTCTCACAGCATTTCACCTACCTCCATGGCTGCATGCAGCCGTCATCCATCTTCCCTCAGGGCTGCTTCCATCTGCCGCCCTTCCCCCAATGCTTCCTCCTTGCATGGTCAGGTGCGCACACGTCTCCGTCCACTAGAGGGCGAGCGCACAGGATCCCTGAGATTTAAAGGGCCTTTACAGCACTGATTGGTGTTTATGTCATCCAATCCTGCATCATCTTCCCCTATTTAAACAGGCACTTCCTTCCTTCAGTGCCAGATCTTGGTCTCTCCATGCTTGTTGAAAGTCAGACATTCTTGGATTGCTCACCCGTGTACCGACCTCTGCCTGTCCCCGACTCTGAACCTTTGCTGCCTGCCCCGACCTCGGCTACTCACCTTTACCGCGAACCTGTGCTGCCAGCCCCGATCTCTGCCTGTACTACTACGCCTTTTTGCCTGCCACTTGTGTACCTCACTGAACCTCGGCTGACTGTGGGGCTGGGCCGCTGTTAGGGGGTAGCGACCTGGGGGTCACTCGCCGCACAAGACCAACCTGCCTTGCGGTGGGCTCTGGTGAATACCGGTGGCCTCTTAGACTCCGCTCCCCTGACACGGTACCCGCCATCAGTTCCACAGTTAAAGCGGATCCACACCCGAGTCCGCTCCACCCGGTCCGTGACACCCTGTTTTATAACTAGGCCCCAGCTTTCTCTCTAGTCAGTCCAGCGTGGCAGCAGATCTAATCTTTGTGTGCCAGTGGATTCCTATCCATCTGCCTATAAGTAAACATACATTTACCCTAGCCTCCTGCACAGTTTACATAGTACAGTTGAAAAAAGACCAATGTCCATCAAGTTCAAACAAGGGACGTGGTTGTTTTTTTTTAACTGATAACAGCTATTAGTAACTGTTAATGTTAATTTCTGCTAGAAAATCATCTAAATCCTTTTTTGAAGATGTCAGCTGTTGATGCTCTGACAAGCATCTGTGGAAGGCTATTCCACAGATTTATAGTTGTTATGGTAAAAAAAAATGATTGTCGCATCCGGAAATTTTCAGTGCCCCTTTGTCTTTAGAGAGGATTTTACCTGAAATTGTGTTTCTTCATATTTTTTGTATTGGCCATTTATACAAGTTAATCATGTCCCCCTTTAGACATCTGTCCCCCAGATCCTTCACTTAGAATATTATGCATACTTACATAATCCTGTAGTCTCTTAGGAGTCCCTCAAGCAATTTCCCCAAATTGGATGTTAAGCTTACAGGTCTGTAATTACCCAGAGAAGACCTAGAGCCCTTTTTAAAAATGGGCACATGTACCTTTGTGCCAATCCCTTGGTACTTTACCAGTTTTTACTGAGTCTTTAAAGATCAAAAGCAGAGGTTCTGAAATAACTGAGCTGAGTTCTTTAAGAACTCTTTGGTGAAGTCCATCTGGTCCTGGGATCCTATTCACATTTAAATTATTTAGTCTTTCTTGGATGATATCCATGTTTAACCAGTTAAGAATTATGCTTGGGGTACTGTTTGCAGTGGAAACACCTAAATTGGTACCTTGTGCCTCATTTGTGTACACAGAGCTTAAGAACCCATTTAGAAGCTCCGCTTTTTATTAGTCCCCAGTGACCAACTCCCTTTTACCATTAATTAGGGTACCTACCTGTTCTGATTTTGTTTTTTTTAAGTTTACATATTTAAAAAAAACCTTTAGTGTCGGTAGTGTCGGTTTTGCTTTTTTTGGCTATATCACATTCATTTTGTACTTTTGCCAGCTTTATAACTTGTTTATTTGCTGTATTTACTGCTTTATACTTTTCAAAGTTGAGAGATCAGATTTGTAATATTTAAATGCCCTTTTCCTGCTTTGCCCTTTTAACTGCAGGTGTTAGCAACAAGGGATTTAATTTGGGTCGCTTTTACTTGTTACCTATAGGAATACATTTTGGAATTTTGGTACTCACAATTAATTTAAAGCCCTCCCATTTGGCATCTGTATCCTTATTCCTTAACACATGCTCCCAGTCTATGTCCTGGAGTGCAGCTTTGAACCTGGGAAGTTGGCCATTTTTAAATTTAGAGGCCGATTTATTAATAGCACCAGGTAGCGACAGATGAGCGACAGTAGCGGTATTTTCACAGCGCATGCTAGTATTCGCTGTGCTTGGCCGTTGTGCGGCTGTTGATAGCGACTCAGTCGGTGTGCGGTAATGTTGAATGCGGGGTTAGGAGTCGCTGTTTGACAGGTTCCGCGCTGTATGGGAGCGCATGACAGCGAATGGACATAGCGAACGGCTCCCAGCATATTCATTAACAAATCACGCTCCAAAAATTCTCGCGCTGTGAAATGCTTGTTTAAACCCCAGAGCGCTGGCGGCGATGGGTTAAAAGTAGTTTTTTAACCCCCAAACAACCATATTTTTGGATAAAAAAAAAAACATGTTTTTCAAAACATTTTGTAATATGAACACATTAATATCAGACCTGTAATATCAATTCTGCACAATTTTTTTTTTTTTGTTTACCTTTAAAAAAATATCTAACATTGCAGAAGTGGTCACAGAATTTTTGACATTTAAAAAAAAATAAATTAATAGCAATTAATTATGAATATTTAAAGATTGCTCCATTGAAATGCATTGGAGAGCGCCAGGTAGCGAGAGGTCATACCTGTCGCTGTTCAAGGTCGCTCGCTGGCGCTGTGGGGTGAGGCTGGAATAATGATGAATGATTCGCTATCTGGCGCTCTGTCAGTCGCTAAGCAGGATCGGCTTGATAAATGTGTGATTGCGGAGGGGAGCCGGCGTTCTCGTGGCGGTGAGCGTCATTACCGTTCGCTCACCATTCGCTACCTGGCGCTATCCCTTGTTAAATAAGGGCCTTCGTGTTTTTGCGCTCCCATCCACAACCTATCAACAGAACTTGTAGCAACATGATGCATTTATTTTTGCTGGCAATGTGAAAATGGCAGAAGGAATTGTTAGGTGGGCCAGTGAGGTAAAAAGTGATCACTGTTTACAAAATAACTATAAGGCTTCAAATTATTTGTTGGTTGATTTTACCTTTCAAAGGATAAGTGAATCAGAGCTATGCTGGTAGGTCACATGCAATAATCAATGCCACAAAACATGGAGAAGAAGACAGATTTGAAATATACTTGGCATGTATATAACTTATGTGACACAAAGTAAATGTGCACAAAAATAAATGCGGTAACAGGTTAAAAATAGCCCGAGTGACTGCTCCCATCACCCTTCTGCAAGGGAGAACCCCCCCCCCCCACTGCACTGAGCAGAAACCTCGCAGAGCACGCTCAAGATGAGCCGAGTATCTTTGTCAGGCTAGTGACCACGGGCAGAGTGAAGAGAAGCGTTATCCGTCAGTCCTGGGCTCTGCAGTGCAGTGTCTATAGCGCCATGTAGGCAGGTATGGCACACAGACACACATGCTCAGGCACATCACCCACAAACACAGGATGGGCAGGCGGCCGACATACTCCAGTCACAGCAGCACTCCTTTCTTCCCTCACACACCCAGGGGAGCCCCATTGAGAGCCATTCCAGGGACACCTAGCCAATATCTGGCAGCGTCACACAGCGGGGACGGCGCTGACGCTTCCCCTCTTCAAATGGTGCAGTCTGGGTAGGCACTGCACAGTCCAGACATCAATTACACAAAAAGAGCCTAGCAGCCTATCAGTGCAGAGAGAGAGGCGTTAGAGAAGGAGATACTCTGCTTTACCTTTTTTGTCCCCGGGGCCTCCGATCTCCGCCTGCCACTACGTGACCATCCCGGGCACCCCCAAAACAATGTGACCCATTGTGACCCAACAATCCGGCTTGAGCACCCCGGCGCTAGCACTGCTCCTCGCCATGGGGCTGTTACTGGCATAAGGTGCATGTATGTGGAGAGGAGCAAAAAGGCTGACAACCAATTCATTGTTATGACACCACCATGCCCACGTCCTCCTATTCAGGCTTAGGAGCTCCCGCAGCAGCTTTGGCTGGAGGGGGGCGTGATTGGACGTACAGGGAAGCAGGAGTAAACCCTCTAGTAGAGAACATTTTTGAAACCCTTTGCTGGAGCACTTAATTCTTGACTGTTGCTCAGAAATACTGACAAAATGCACCAAGGGGCTGACAGCTGACAGAGAAACCTTGCCTGGTTTCTCCGTCCTCCCCTTTTTTGTATGGCTATGAGTAGTATTGCACCCTTCATTTATTAATTGTTGGCTCTGTGATCTGTGTATACAATAAACAATGTTAGTTCTAATTTTTCTCCCAACAAAAAAAACACCCGTAGCTGTGTTTTTTTTTTTTACAGATGAGGTTCATTATTTTTCCAGTGAGGTAAAGATAGTTTGTGGAAAGTTTGGAAACAACAGCACCTTATGAAGTATGCAGATAAAAACTGGCAAATTCTTTAATATACACCATAGGGTGATGTAAATTCCAAACTCAAAAAATATACTCCCCTCATTGGAAAAATGTTGTACCTCACTTGTATAAACACCCCTGCATTTATCAGTAAGCCTGTTCAAACCATGAGTGGATAACCTGTGCTCCTCTTTTGAATCCTATACCCAGCATTCCTGCTGTTACCATAAATGAAAAATGACACTACTCCATCTATGCTGTGAACCCCACCGTATAGCCTCAATTCCCAGGACCCCCCTCAAACCCCAAAAATGTAAATGCATAGAATACATAGCCCCCCTCCCCATGCAGAACGTGCCTGACCCCCCCCCCCCCCCCCACACACACACATACACAATATAAAAGCCTTGATTCACTAAGCGTTGAAAAAAATTCTCATGGTAGTGAAAAATTCAATTCATGAGAGAAAAGCCTGAGAATGTCACTATTAATGAATCACTAGATAAAAAGACAATGAAAGTCAATGTCACTTTTTTACTCCTAAGAAAAGTATTAAACTTTGTACTCCTTTTTTACTCTGTAGTAAAAAGTGTCATTAACTTCCATTGTCTTCTTATCTGGTGATACAGTAACAGTGATTTGAAATGAATATTTTACTCCCATGAACATTTTTTTAAATTCTTAGTGAATCAAGGCCACAGAGTTTGCCAGCGTGTCGCTTCTGCCCCACAATATGCACATTGTGCCTGCCTCGCCCCCTAATTAGTATACACAGTGTTCTTGTAGACTCCCACACCCCACAATATGTAGAGTGTTCTCCCACACCAAGAATTAATATGCAGGGTGCACCTTCAGACCTCTCCCCCACAATTTGCAGAGTGTGCCTGCAGATCCCTTCACTATTAATACACAGAGTGCACTAGTGCCCCCCCCTTATCCTTAAAGGCACTCTAAACCCAATGGCAAAAATTAGCCAACAAGCAACTCACGTGATGCCTGCCCCATGTGCCTCTCCTTTACTTCCTGTAGTTCAGGGTAAAAGCAGTAGCAAGGCTCCAAAGTCTGCCATTTTTTTAATTTTATTCCTCCAGGACCATGAAAAAAGGGGTCATACAGTCACCTCATCCCCTGGTACACTTTGTGAGCAAGCATGGCAAGTCACAGTGGTCCCACACCTGTCTATGACCTCAGCCATGGAACACCTATCCGTCCTCAGTCGGAAAAAACCCAGAAACTGAAGCAAAGAAATCAGATTTGACTAGAATACATAAGCTATTTACATACAATCAGAGATTTTCAGTCTCTTTGAAGTGGCTTATTATTTACTGTTCCCAAGGGAGATAAGGTGAGAGAAAGTTAGTGCTTGACTGGACAGGGACTTTAATCATTCATATGCAGAGCGGCTAGTGATCCTAAACCCCCTGGTAATTAATATTCATAACAGAAAGTGGAGCAATTCACAGGACGTGTAGAGGGGCCACTTGTATGAGGGGGGTAAGTAGTTAGGTGGGTAAGTAGGTAGAAACACTGTATATGTCTAAGAGGCTGTGTGCTGTTTTTTTTCATCCTGACTTCATGACCATATCCACTTTACCCTTTAGTCCTAGCCCTTTACATAATTAGAAAAAGCACTGATAAAAGTCCCTTGAATAAAATCGTGCTGATTTATGGGTTGAACAACATCATCCTTCTATAACTGACACTCTGTCTTTCAACAAAAAAATGCTAGCAGCTCCCAGATGTTGGTTTGTTGATCAAAAGTGAGATTTTGCATTTATCCGCTTACCATTAGTGTTATCTGCAAGTTGTGAAACTCTAATGAATAACTTACTGCCAGTGATATAAAAATAGGACATTAGGGTTGATTCAGAGAGACAAAAAAACACTTTCATTTTTGTGTTGAACTGTTTTTTCTTTTTTTAATGTTCCCGCTCGCGTGTACGAGTGATTCTATGCATGCATCGCAAGCCTTCAGTAAAGTCTTCGTCCGTTCGTATGCCAACGAGAATGTCATTTTCCAGCTTTTGATTTCCGTTCATTTTATTCATGTTACAACGTAGGCTTTCGTTTTTGCTCTTTTTCCATCGTCTCCTCCCACGAATCCTTTACATTTCCCGTTGGATTCTGATTTCCTTTTACAATAAATAATCGTCCAGACGAAAATCCTTACGACCTTACGCCTGCGCACTACAAACTTAACTCATTAATGTGCTCGCCTACATATTTGGTTCACTAAATTTTGCTACAATGCTTAGCTAAATCACTTTGCGGTCTCATTCTTCTTGCATTTCCCACCCCTAAAACTTACCCAAATCACTTCGCGGTCAGGATATTCTTGCATTTCCCACCCCTACAACTTACCTAAATCACTTCAGTCTCATTCTTCTTGCATTTCCCACCCCTAAAACTTACCTAAATCACTTTGCGGTCCTGCGAATCTTCATCTCTAAATATTTATTGCCCCATTTGTTTTGTGGTAACCAACCCTTAATGAATGTATTTAGAAAAGGAAATGACACAGAAACAGGTTTTGTTTTTTTATCAGAAATACCACTTTGCATTTGGCTTTTTTTTTTTTAAATTTGTTATAAAAATGTAACAACTTTTTTTTTTAAATTTAAAATTAACATTTATACATTTTTAAAATGTTTTTAAAATTTTGAAAATTTTAAAACTATATACATAGCAATGGCAGGACCCAGAACATTATTCTTTTTCATCTGTGGTCCCCAACGAGTCGCGCAGCTCCTGCATCTCGGCCACCAACGCAAGGACCCTGGCACTCATTTGTGCCACTCTGGCACGTGTGGTCCATGTATAAAAAAGAAAAATACATTATTTGTTGGCAAATAAATGTTTATCAGCTATGGATGGAATGTTTATTAGGTTACAAGCTAACTCATGAGGCCATATGTCATTATGCTAAGGAATTAATCAAAGGAAGAGGGCATATGTCATTATGCTAAGGAATTAATCAAAGGAAGAGGGCATATGTCATTATGCTAAGGAACCACCCTCCATTCTAGGACCTGCCACTGCTGGGCAGTTGAGGCTGTAGAGACATGTAAAATCGGGTTACTTTTAATGTCTGCGTTAACAGTAAGCAAATGATAATTTGAATGTGTGTGTGACATCACCCACCTTCTCCATGTGCCTCCTGGGCCTGATCTGCTGCAGTGCCTGCTCCAGATCGTCCACCCGCTACAGAATCATCTAGAAAAGAGATTAAGGGAATCAGCTTTGCTTTTAATAGCATGTATGTGTGTGCGGTTACATTAACAGTCCCATACCAGAGGCTAATGGCTCCGTCGCTTGGTACGACTCCCTGCCCACGCCGTGACGCCCCTCCTCTGTAGAAAGGTCAAGGGGCTGGTCGGAGGCCGCTACAGAGGAGGGGTAGGAACGTCGCCCTGGAGGTCCACCACCTTCACTTTCTGCTGCAGATTCATGCAGCACTGGTCGGCCTGTGCGCCTCCGGGTGCGTCGGATTCGGTACTCTATTTCCAACACTAGAAAAGCAAAGCATATATAAATAAAGGCCTACCTTCTGTATTAGTTACATCTAGCATGCAATCGTTATGTACTTACTTGGGAAATGGATCCCGAAAAATTGCCGCACCCGAGGCACGTGGAGTCGCTTCAGGTCCGACCAATGCTACATGATCTGCGTATGGGTGAAGGTAGTGTCTGTCTCCTGCTGGAACCTGGAAACAATCTCCAGGGCGACGTGCCTCTTCTCAAACGAGTGGGGCAGGTAGTCGTACCTGCTCTGAAGCATCATCTAAAAAACACAAAATAGAAATATTTGTTAGCTTAAACTGCATACAAATATGTGTCACAAATCGATCAGTTGACTAAATGACATTCCCAAACACATTTCTAGCCTCAAACTATCCTTCTAGATGGAAGTGACTTGGTTGGCACATGTGCGCACTTACTTCTGTTTAGCACAGAGTTTTAAAAACTTTTAAACAAATCTGTTTCTTCCTGCGCTTCCTTAAGGCCTAGGCATGCATTTAGATGGCAAATCAAAGTCCTTACAATACACTTACGAGCATAATCAGCTCTTGTTGTTGGTGGGTGAAGATCGTGGGCGCCATCTTGTTTCTTGTCCGCAGCAGATAAGTAATGCCCTAGCGGTTTCCAGGTTCCGCACGACCGGACGAACGGCCATACGCACGCGTACACGAACGTGTAAGCGTCATACCCAGTCATTAGTATTTAAAGGGTCCTGGACACACAGCTCATTCTCTTTGAGATTTTCAACATGCCACCGAAAAAAGCCATCGCTAAGGCCACATCAGCCAAGGAGGCCACCAGCAAAAGCCCCAGCCTTCTTCCTCATGTCCGACTACTTGGTCACAACTACCTACTCCCAAGGTGCAGGAAATGCGCAGCCAAAGTGGCCAACCTAAGGTGACATTGTCCACCAAGGCCGCAAAACACAAACCAACCACCAAAGCCAATGAGGGAGCAGTTAAGAAGATGCCAACAACAACAAAGCAGGCAGGTAAGCCAGCAAGAAAGGCCACTAAGAAGCAGAGGGTGAGAAGCCCCAGCCCCCAAAGAACACCCTCCCCTCCTCCCCACCCTAGCACATCCCTTCATAAACCATGCTCCACTGGCAAGGCCAGTAAGAGCCAGCATGGCAGAAGCTCCAGCCCAGCTAGCACTGCCTCTCCAGCTCCAGGTGGCCAAAGCTCCCATGGGCGTCGAACCACTAGTGGCAAGGCCACCAAGAGCCACAGGCCCAGAAGCCCCAGCCCAGCCAACACTGCCTCTCCTGAGCCACGTGGCCAAAGCTCCCATGGGCATCGAAGCACTAGTGGCAAGGCCACAGGGCCAGAAGCCCCAGCCCAGCCAGCACTGCCTCTCCTGAGCCACATGCCAGTACCTCCCATGGGCATTGAAGCTCTAGTGCCAAGGCAACAAAGAGGCACAGGGCCAGAAGCCCCACACCCCCAAGCACACCCTCTCCTCCTCGGCCACATTTCACACCGGCACAGGTGGCAACCACCGATCCATATGCCACATCCACGACAGGAAGTTCGGTGGCCACCCAGGCAAGGACCCCCCAGTCCGATTGCAAGTCCAGTCCATTCGTTCTCAAGCCACATGTCGCACATTTCTACACCACAGAGGCAGCCCAGAATGCCCCCCGAATTGCCAACAAACAGATGAGCCAGAAGAGCAAGCAATAGGCCGAACATTGCGGCGAGGACAGTTGAGTGGCAGGTTTGGTGAGGCCCAAACTCTCGCATTGGCAAGTGGGCTCACACTCCATTATGATGAGCTATTTGGACGAAAATCAAAATCTACAGGCAACATGAGAAAGACCCAAATGTTGGAGGAGCTCACCAGACAGGTCAATGCAGCGGGGGAGGAGCATAAAGATGTGGAGCAAATACAGCGCAAAATATCTGACCTGAAGTATGCAGCACAGGAGAAACAGAATAAACGGCACAATTACAGGTACATATTTGAGTTGTGCATTTTTCTGCTTGTTGTATTGACCACAATACCCTAAATTTGCAAACCTCTATTTTTCAGCTTACAAACTGGCAGAGGCTTCCCAACAAAATTAGAGTATACACGAGCTGAGGAGATGGTGCTGGCGTTGATGCATCCCGTGGCATTAGAGGGCCTCTCTGGCAGACGGGAGATGGACATCCCGACCATTCCTGCAGGTTAGTAATGCTAGTTTGTCTGTGAAATGTTTTAAACGTGTGAAATGAGGCTCACAGGCATATATGAACACATGCCCCTAGGGAGTGGCTTTGAGAGGAGGTTTCAGTTTTAGCTGGGTGTTTAATGTCTGCAGAATGGTCATTTTAAATTTTTGCAGGCCATACACGACCTTGGACAGTATTTATGGTCACTAATGGGTCTTTATCTTAGCAAAGCACTGCCTGTTATTTGAATCTAGTCAATCCTATACAACACTTCTTTCTTTGTCTTTATACCACTTGGGTTTTAGCTGTGCTTTGGTCTAAAATACTTGATCTGGGGTCAGGGAAAGGTCTACATAGGAAGAATGCCCACCAGCATACTCTGAAGACAAATGCTATTTGCAAGCTGAGTGTGGGCCCCTAATGGCCCTTTAGGGACGTGTTAAGCATCATAACATGCAGTACATGCATGTTTGGACTATTTAAGGTGACCAATGTGTATGTACAGGGTGAGGCATACATATAACAGATACTGACATTCATAGTGAAGGACACCTTGTCCCGGTGTTGGAGTGTGCATTCCTGCTTTGCCATGTGTTTTTTAAAGCATATGTAGTAATCCAGAACATCAATGGATTTTTTGGTGTTTACGTGCCTTTTTATTTAAAACACAGCCCAGCATCAAGCCTCAGCAAGTGTGGAAGCCTCATCCAGTTTGACCACGCCGTCTACTTCCGTGCTGCCTATGACCCAGGAACAGATATATAGGGTAAGTGGAGTTTAATGAAACTGCTGATGCATGTAAATGAACATGACTAATTTGCATAACAAATATATTTATGGCCCAAACTGAACCTTTTTTTGCACATGTCCCAACTGACCCACACACTGATGGAGGAAATCCAGGAGATGGAGGAGGATGCCAGCTTGATGGGACCTTCAGAACTGACCCCCCCCCGGAACCTTATCTGCCACTGTCCCAACATGCTACTGCACCAAATCCTCTGCAGCAAAGTGAAGCTAGATGCATGCTGCCAGCCCATCGTGGGCAGCATGCAGAGACTGAGCCTACAGTCCCCAGTGGTAGCTCTGCTGCAGAGGATTTGCTAAGCACGTCTGCAAATCTTGCTCACCCTAGAGGTCCAGCATCTGCAGGCGCTCAAACCCGGGGAATCGGTAGATGTAGTCAGTAACATCGACCAGTTTCCCAGGGGAGTCAGCATGGCCCAATGACAGCCGTTACTTTCGGCAGGTGACTCAAAGAACCGCAGAGCAGCTTACTGCACAATTAGAGACATTAAATAATACATTCACCACCATGCTGACTGAATTTAGGACGAGCAACAGCCACATGGCCACCTTAAATAATAATTTCACTGCCATGCTCGAGGAAGTTAGAACAAGCAATAGACACATGTTGGAACAGTAGCAGATTATGAATGCCACACATGCCCAGGTGATGGGACACCTCCAAGGCCCACCACCAGGGTTTTATGGGCAACATCCATTTTAACAGCTATTTGACCTGTATCTGCTCCACATCTTTCCTCTACATCCCCACTGTATTGACCTGTCTAGTGAATGCTACCAAGATTGCCTTTTTTATGGCTTTGCTTGTATGATTTTGAATGTCACCCATGTAGCTCATTAGAGTGCTGACATACCTCACTAGCCAATGCCTGAGCTAAAGCCTCACTGAACCTGTTGCTCAAGCTGCCATTCTGCAGGCTTGGGCTTAATGAAATTGTGTCTGGTTCATCCTGTTTGTTGGCAAGATTGTGGGACATTCTGGGCTGGGAAACTACTACCTTGAACCCTGACAAAGATTGGACTGGACTTGCATTCGGACTGGGGGTTATTGTTTGGGTGGGCCATTGACTTAAAGGCGTGGATGTGGCATAGATATGGCTGCTTTTCACCTGTGCCTGTGGCAAATATGGCCAAGCAGGGGAGGGTGTGTATGTGGCTCTATGTACTGGCCAAATATTCTCATGCAAATGGTTGCTCCCTATGTATGTTTATTTTATTGGTTATTGAAACTTCGGCCTGGAGTGCGTTACTTTACAACTCCTGGATGTGACCAATTGCTAGGTGCCATGATTCTGCACCAATGTATATTTCTGCTGTACTATGTATGTACATAAAGTCTGCGAGTGCCCTTCAACTCCAAATTTTCATATTTTAATAAAATATATTGAATGTGACTTTAGCTGTTGTTGACTAAGTTGATGCATTAATGTTTGGGTTCTTTTGAGATTACTGAAGGTTTTTCTAAACAAACATGCCAAAAAAATGCATGAGGCTCAGATCATGTGTCAATCTTTTAGTAATTAATTCATTACTATTTTTTCCCAAAAAATACAAACGCCTTCACAAAGGCAAATTAAAGTAAAAATAAACAATTACATGCAACAAACAAACACAGGAAAACCAAATTAGGCAAAATGAGTGCTTATCAAATTGGCCTGAACAACTTGGCCAGAGGCACTAGGTGTGCCACGGTAGTTCTCTTCTGGGTCCTGGCTGGGTGGAAAGGGGGGCAGATCCACATACCGGGGGGACACGCTGCATTATGGCAAAGTTGTGGAGGACACAGCAGGCCAGTATGATATTGATTACCTTGTTGGGGTCATATTGGAGTGCCCCCCCCCCCCGGTATGGTCCAAACAACTGAAGTGTGTTTTTAACAGGCCCTCTCCACAACGGCCCGGGTTTTGCGTTGCACCTGATTGTAGGTGTCCTGGGCCACATTCTGTGGCCGAAGGACGGGCGTCATCAGCCAGGGAAGAAGCGGATAGCTGTAATCCCCTGAAAGAATAAGAAAATAATAACATAAATTACACATTCCAAACAAAAATTTATGGAAAAGCGGTCGTTCACCCTGACTAAGAGCTTATATCTTATATTTTAGCCACACCCTGTACATACAGAATGCTCACCTAAAAAAACAGCCTAACAGCATCTACTGCATGTTCTGAGCCTTTAAACATCAAAGATGGCGGCTGAGGGCAAATCAGGCAGACTGCAAACAGGAATTGGCTTAGGACTGTGCTGCTCAGCATTCTGGGATGTCTTACCTTTTCAGTACCCCAGATCTGCTTTGTCTGAGCAAAGCACAGCTCTAACTCGTCCCCTGCACTTTATCCCGCTCTCCTCAGTAAGTGTCATGCATCTGAGCAAAGATGGCGCCGACCCTATCATAAAGTCAACAACAGAATTGCAGCTGAGTGTGGAGAAGAACAATAAGTAATTTACTAGAAAGTAGAAATATATTATTTTGAAATGCTGGGAAATCAGTTTTTAAGGGTTTGTGCTTTGCTAAAGATCATGGTTAAGGTCCGGTTTAACATGTTATCAAGGGGTAAAAACAGCTATAGGTTCAGACATGGGTCATAAACTATATTCATAGGCATACGTCATATTCATGACGTAATTTGCAGAAACTTACCAAGGAGCCATCCACCTGAGAATTCTCCAGGCTCAAACCGACGGTAAAATCCAGATCACCACAAGATGTACGCGTCATGGGATGAGCCTGGAAACCCGGCGAGAACACTAAGGAACCGCATGTCCGGGGCCACCACTGCTTGGACATTCATTGAGTGGCCCATTTTGCGGTTCCTGGGAAAAAAGAAAAAAAAATATTAGCAAGGCAAGGTAAACTACTCAAACACTAACTCCTAACACCCTCCAAAAAACATGTTGGCCAATACAAATAACACTAAGTACATAGGTAGTTTTTATAAAAAAACGGATATGTATGTTGGATCAAATAAAGATTAACATTCGAATGACTAATTAAGGTCCACATGAAAATGTTTGGCTTTGGCCGACATTAAAAACATTGATGAAGCTATATACGGTCAAATGGATCACAGGGACAATTTAAAAGGAGGGATTAAGATATACAATGTAAGCTGTTTCACAAGGACAATTTACAAGGAGGGATTAAGATATACACTGTAAGCTGTTTCACAGGGACAATTTACAAGGAAGGATTAAGATATACAATGTAAGCTGTTTCACGGGGACAATTTACAAGGAGGGATTAAGATATACACTGTAAGCTGTTTCACAGGGACAATTTACAAGGAGGGATTAATAGATTATTAATGTTACAATGTAACAATGTTATGTTACAATACAGTTTGTCTAAACTATATAACAAAATGACCGATTTAACTTACCTATAGATGTATTCGTCGGCTGCAGGAGGGACCAATGCAATGTGGGTGCAAACAATGGCACCCATGATGTTGGGCATGTTGCCGATATTATAAAATGCCAGCTTAAGCACGTTCCAGGCTACCATGTCGTCCGGGAATGAAATATATTTCTGACTAATGGTAGCCATGCTATCCAAAAACGTGGGTAGCGCATGGCTCAGCGTAGGCTGGGAGAGCCCCACGGAGAAGGCACCCAGCCTCTGGAACGAGCCGTTCACCAAGAATTGCAGGCAGCCAAGCATCTTGGTCATACCTTAAATTGCTTGCCCCTTCCATGTGGTGCGGGCTAACCATGGCCGCAGCTCACTATACAACTTATGGAGGGAAGCGCAATTAAGTCTGGTCAGCTCAAACAGCTCAACATCATGCATGCCATCGATATGCATGCGTCGCCGGTGCAATATGGCCTCGGCCCTGCAGATACATGCAATGCCCTGTAGCTAAAGGCACTCATATTTCTCCGCAAGGCCACAATACATGGTCAAGCAAGCCGAGTGCAAAATGGTCCCGTAAGTGGATCGCAAATGAAACCGTTTTATAGGGTGGTGGTCCCTCGGCAATCAGCTCTCTGAATGAGACGCAAGCCCCTACCAATAACGTAAGTTATCTCAACATACGCAAAATATCAGATTTTGATGGGAAAATGATCCGAACTAACGTAAATGATCCGATTTAGTTTCATTCATCGAAAGCGGATATACGCGACGAACGTAAGAATGGAAAATGGAACAGAAAACCCCCAAAAATGACAAACACACACAAAAACATACACAGACAGCTACGGAAGTCCAGATGAATGTGTCTCTGAATCAAGCCTAATATTCATAAAGGCAATAATACAATACACAGTAACAGGAAACCCAGCAGCACTTCCTGTTAGCATGTGGCCTGCAAATTAATGAGCCGCCATTTTGTTTCACTACAGCAGGATTTAGAAAAGGATAAATTAATTTTTATGTGCAGCAATCTAAATTGCCCTGTGGAGGGATGCATATGAGCACTGTTTCTTGTGTTGGTCTGGTTTAAGTCATTTTTAACTGTTGGTCCACTTTAAATATTCGGTTTCATTTTAATGTGCGACAGTCATAGTGTGAATAATGAACTAATTCAGCATGATGCATAGCAGAAACAATGAATCAACTGGGAAAATAAGTGATGAATATTTATGCTCTATTAGTTCACAGATTGTTTTTGAAAAATAAAATAGATGCTTTTAAGCATTAGTATTTTTCTGCAAATCTATTTTAATGTGATGTATCAAAAAATATGTCACCATAGAGACAAATAATAGCTGTCTTATTTTTCAACATAGGGACTAATCTATATCTGTGATGAGAACTCAAAGGCTGGATTGTTTTTTATGCATCAGCCAGAACTAAGTAGCCCATTGTGCAGCATCATAAGCAATATATTTATAGATATGTATCATAGATAATGTGGGCTACAGGTTAGTTTAGCGTTTACCTCTGAGAGATTTTACCCCACCCCCATGTCCATCAGTAAAACCCTTCACTCAAAATATTAGGTTTAGCTCACCGTTGAGCAATGTGTTGCTGTAACAAATTCCCTGGAAATATGTGTAACCAAAAATATAAGGGGATTGTTTGGGGGTGCTCAACAGCAGACTTATTCACAGTTGAAGACAAATCCAATTTAAAGCCAGTGCTAATTCCAAATAAAACAGAACTCTGTTATCTAAATTATCATATTCATATTCATGAAATCTCTTACTATGCTGAAGCCGTGTGACCAGTTTCAGATCTAAATCAATCCTTAGTCGTATTGAAACGAGCCAAATCCAAGTAGAAACTATTATTATTCATGAAGGGATAGCGGCAGGTAGTGCTTCGTATCGGAAGGCAGCGTCTGGTGAACTCTGGGTGTGTAGTTTTTTGATAAGTATGGTGTGGGTCGCTGAGAGTCAGTCTCACTGAGCTGGCGCTACCTCTTGCTCCCTGCAGCACTGTACTGGTGTTAGAACGCCCAACATACATCTCATTCAGCGATCGCTCTAAGTGCCGCTATACAGACACTCATCTGCAGATACCTGGCGCTAGTAATGAATAAGCCTCCACATTTTTTTGGTATTCTCACTGGTATTTAATGTTTTCTTTTAAGGTTTTATTAAATCACATATGCATAGTCATGACTGTAATACTATTGAGCAGTTAACAAGGGATGTGCGTGAACCTGGCTCAGCCCAAGGCTGCTATAAGATTCACGCCCATTGTCGCACACCACCTTGCTAGGCTTCAGGTGAAACAGCAGCAGCCACTCATCTGTCTGCTCCTGGATGCTGGTCCATAGTGCAGGAGTTGCACTTACTGCATGAGGAGGAAGCAGAGTAGGAGGAGGCAACAGGAGGCACCGGCTGATGTCCAGCAATCCTAGGTGGTGGAAGGATATGTGCCAAAGGGCTTCCCGCCATGGTCCCAGTGGGGAGATGCAACGTCCCTGTCTTTGCATACTTGTCCACGTGTCATTGGTGATGTGGACACTGGAACAAATGGCATGTTCACCCGGTGGAATGGGAGCATTTCAAAGGCCAGCAACTTGGAAAAGCTTGCATTCAGGGCCAGGGCTCATGGGATGATGGGCCCAACCTTAGTTTTCTCTTTAAAGTTTGTGGGAAGGAAAGCTGATGCTCCCCTGGGATGGTGTGGACAAGCTTGGTGATGGTGGTGATGCTGCTGGTGGTCTCACATCCTCCCTTTGACAGGCACGTGGCCTTATCTTTGGGGAGGCAGTGGTAGTGGCAACTGAAGCACCAGAGGGAGTATTTTCCTTCACTTTAAAGACTGGTGGCACAGAATGAAAATTACCCGTGTCTTGACGTCTCTGCACTGCTTGAAAAAATGCCGTGCTGGGGAGATCCTTAGAGCTAATTTGGCATGCTCAGTCCCTGGGCATGGTGGGCAATGGCAGCAACGGGCTGACTGCTGACCACTGGCACCCTTCTCCCTCTTCTGCTGGCTTCCTGGGGATGTGTAACCACCACCTCTTCCTTCAAACTGTGATGGCCTTTAGTCTATTTTGGGTCCAGGACTTCACTCTTAGGGCCATCTTCCACCCCCTCCTCCATGCTACATTAGAGTTTCATTATCATTAAGGGTGTCCTGTGATGCTCTGCTGGCCAGTTCTCATCCTCCAGCGTAAGTTGTTGGGCATCTAGGAACCCTAGGTCTCAACTGGGGCAGGGACAAATCGATGGCCCATGGTATGCCAGCTAGGAGAGTCACCATAGAGCATTAGTGACTCCATGACCTGTGGCTGGATGGCCTTGCTGATTTCAAGGGGGATGAATTAGAGAAGTGGACTTCGGCAGAAGTGGAGTGGTTGGAAGACAATTCCATGGAACTGGTAGCATTGTGTGCCATACAATCTATGACTGCCTCAACTTGTTCTGGGCTCACCACTCTGGCAGTGGCACTGGGGCCTACAAAAAGGACACTGCAAACCATGCCACCGGCTTATACCAGAGAAAGGTGTAGCAGACACGTATGAGACACGCCCTCTCCCTGCAGCACTAGCACCATCATCACCAGCTGCAGCAGCGCTACGGCTATATCCCGGCCCAATTTGCTGCTTTCTGCATTGTTGGACACACAGTAGTGTTATCAAAGCCCAGGGGTGTAATGCAAGGTGTGCCAACAAGCAAGCTGGCTTAACAAAGCCCACAAAGGACTAATGCGAGGGGTTCTAACAAGTAACTAGTTTTATCAAAGCCCCAAATAGGTATAATGCGAGGTGTACCAACAGGTAAGTAATTTTACCAAAGCCCAAAGGGGTGTAATGCAAGGTTTGCCAACAAGTAAGTACATTTATCAAAGCACCAAAGAGGTATAATACAAAAGGGTGACAAATGTGAGTAGTTTTATCAACCCCGAAGGAATGTAATGCATGTTGTGCCAATAATTAAGTTGGTTTATCAAATGCCAAAAAGGTCTAATGCAGGGTGTGTCAACAAGTAACTAGTTTTACCAAAGACCCAAATAGGTATAATTCAAGGGATTAAAATTAATTTATCAAAGCCCAAAAGGTATAATGCAGGTGGGGCCTACAGATAAGATGTATTACATGCCTAGATGTGCCCCAGCAGCTGTCCGTCCTCAGGATGTAATGGGAACAGACAGATGTGCTGCTATATCCCTCTCCCTAGCTGTCCCTCACTGAAGCCATCTGCTCTCCCTAGCTAGGTGCCAGTTTGAGATGCAGCCAGCCTCTGCTCTCCTCCTGTGTGTCCTAGAAAGGACAACTGGGTTTTGCTTTGTTTTGAGTTAGGGTCTGGGTTTTTCCTTCCAGATATGTACCATGTAGCTGGAGATGTGTCCCCCCCCCCTTACCTGGCTAATTTGTACATGGGAGCACTGTCACATCTTTGAAGGGAATAACTTATTTTGTTCAGTAATATGTGGTACAGGAGGTACATTATTTACCTACCTCTCTTTGGGGCAGAAACTGTAAAACTGAGGAATTCAATGGGGTTGATTCAGAGCCAGGTGAAAATTCTCGCTCCTTCTTTAGGAGAAAAAAACTGCCATTGACTTTCATTCTTTACTGTATGTAAATTTTCACCAGGCTCTGAATCAGCCCTAAGGTAGATATTGGTGGTCATGCTAAGTATTTGGTGAAGCCAGTGTAACTTCCAGTGTGCATTGAAGTCTGAATTGCAACCTACATCCCGGTGAGCTTTTTAGTGATAGCACACAAAAAAGTGCAAAAAAGTCTACATTTTCCCCCAAAAGAATCACCTGTACATGTAAAGGCACATTTTTACAGTTTACACTGTACAAGCATCAGCCCCTATTAATACCACTCAGTTTTAGCCTCAGCCGTACTTAAAGGAGCACTATCGCAAAAAATGGGTCAATGATACAAATTCATATAAATATGCTGGATGTTGGAAGGAGAGGTAGCTTATATGCCCGGCATCAAGAAATATCTATCCACACTTGTTTTTATTTATTTTTAATCAAAGAAAGAGGAAATCTGGGGTGATGTCTCCTGATACACTAAACCTGTCACCCCTGGATATTATCCCTACCATGAGAGAATAAACCACAAGCTTGGTGGGAGTTTTTTTCAGTTTGGTTGTATAACTGATCCCTTCTCTCATTAGCCAACATTTTTTAATATTACACAATTTTGTGATAATGATCCTTAAAAGTGGACTAAAACCCACGAAAATTGGCCTGATCAATTCCCTACCCCCGGCATCCAAAATTGGGATGCCCCGCTGTGTGAACCCCCCCAGGTCGCCCAACTTCTTTCCCGGCCAACTGCGCATGCACGAGCCATGGCCGCATCCCTGCTATCCCTCTAGCAGGGCCTGTTCCCGCGCCAGACATTTGTTAATGGTCGGCACGGGCATGCGCCCTAGCGGGGGATGCGGCCATCAGCGCGCTCGGAGCCGCTCGGAGCCGCTCGCCTTAGACGAAGGCTTATACGACATGACATCAGCGAAGGCTTATACGATCGAACACATTGACAAGCGCCCATGCGCTGCAGGGCCAGGAAGAGATGAGATGAGACCTGGGGGGTTTTACATAAAATATTTTTTCTACTTGTGTCTGTGTGTTTTTTTTACACTTAACCCTTTCTGAACTGGTAAGGGATCCATGAGACCCCTATACCAGTTCACAAGGCTGGGGGCTAGCAAGTCACCTGCGGCTAGCGGGTGACTTGCCATTAACCCCCGGCACCCCAATTACCTGCCTCCCCAAAGCCCAGGGGGTACAGAAGAGCCCGGCCCACAGAGCTTGTAGCCGGCCCAGGAGGGGGAACCCTATGTAGTTTTTTTTAAATTAACCCCTTATGTTTATAGTGTGGATAGTAATTGCATTTTATTTGTAAATGTTATAAAGTGCTCTTTTCAGATTGGGGGGGTCTCCTGGGCAAGAATGGGGGGCTACCGATACATATGTGGTACCATTATAATCGGAAGAAATGGGGCTTTCAAATGCAATATGGATTTCATTAATAAAACAAATGGTTTATTTAAAATAAAGGAGACAATTGTCTAAAAAATATTTTTTTATTTTTTGTATTTTTATGCAAAAATATTTTAAAAAACTGCAGAAAAATTACAAACAAGACATTTCATGTTGAAGCCTAAACTCTGCTGCAAAAAACATATATATAATTTTCCTGGAAATTCCGGCAAAAATCACGGTTAAACATGGCGCAAAATAGGGAAAAAATTACCTTTCAACAGAGGGTGACAAAACTTCAAGTAGGCTGGCAATTAAAAGGGTTAATAGTACCTATGCATGTTGGGTATTTTTCTGCTCGGGGGACTTTGCGCTTTCAGATTTAGCTTTTTTCTTTCTTGTTTGCATATTGATATTTTAGGAAAACATGTTTTTTATTCAGCTTTTTATATATTTTTTTCGGGAAACCCTGTCCAACCTATGATTATTCGAGGGATTACTTCCAGAAAGATGAGCCCACTACAACAAGCTGGGTACGCTTAGAAATCTTAACATGTGTACTTTCAGGGAATATATGGTTTATGGGGGATATTCCAAATGTAAGGGGTTGTTTTGCTTGAAAAATTGCAAGGTGAGTACTTTGTCTGCAAAGCTGAAATTTAAAGTAAAAATATCCTTACGCTTTACTTTGGGGTGTTTGGCAACTCATCACTTGACAGTACCTATGCATGTTGAGAATTGTTCTGCTCAGGGGATGTTGCTTTTTCAGATTTACCTTGTTTTTTTTTGTTTGCATATTTTTTTAGGAAAATGTTTTTTATTCTTTTTTTAAGGAAACCCTGTGCAAACAAAGAATTCATTGAAGGATTACTTCCAGAAAACTGCACCCATGTAAACAAGCCTGATATGCCTAGAAAGTTTGAGGTGTGTACTTTTAGAGAATATATAGTTTGTGGTGGGTATTTCAAATGTTGCACAGGGTTTACCTAAAAAAATGTATAAAAAAGCTAAATAAAAAACACCTTTTCCTAAAACAAGCTAAATCTGAAAGCGCAAGGTCCCCCGAGCAGAACAATACCCAACACGCATAGCTACTTTTAATTCTTTTAATTGCCAGCCTACTTGAAATGTTGTCACCTTCTGCTGACAGGTAATTTTTCACCATTTTGCTCTGTTTAACTGTGATTTTTGCAGGAATTAACAGGAAAATTATCAATTTTTGCGAGTTTAGGCTTTAACGTGAAATGTCTTGTTTGTAATTTTTCTACTGTTTTTTTTAAATATTTTTAAGGAAGAAAACTAAATAAAAATAATTCTTTTTTTAAATGTCTAATTTATTTAAATAAAACATTTATTTTATTAAAGAAAACCATATTGCACGTGAAAGCCCCATTAAAAACCCTCAAAAATCCCCCCAAAAAATAGAGTGAAGTCCCACCTCGAAGAACTTTTTTTGATGACCCTGACTCTTTTTATAATAAACTATAAACTATATAATAGACTATTGCTTCAAGGGATGAGGGAATTGAATCTGATGAATCCGAATTTGTTATGAATTGCAGGAAAAAATCTTTTGCAATGAATGTAAATATATCGCCACTATTCGATAGCGCAAAACGCTTCATTAAACTCAAGGCCATCTAAAATGGTGGCTCCACATGTCAGGACATGAAGCAAGAAATCTTGGAAAGGTGGCAAGGTGGGATGACACTGAATCACATGAAGCATGCAGCCTATCAGTAGCCAGCCACCCCGATGATGTCACAGCCCTATGTAATCAGCAGCCTACTTGCGGCCACTCACTTCAATGTTGTATTGCAGAGAGAGAGGGACAGAGCGAGTGACAAAGTGAGGGACAGAGAGAGGGAGAGGGAGACACAGTGGCAGTGTACAGCAGCAGCGATTCACCTCTAAGCCAAATTCAAGCAAAGAAGCAGTGATAAGGAAGGGAGAGTGTTTAAGACACTGTCACGGTGTGCTGCAGCAGCGATTCCCCTCTAAGCCAAATTCAAGCACAGAAGCAGTGATAGGGAAGGGAGAGAGCTTGGAACAGAGTGTGCTGCAGCACAGAGCTGCAGTACAATTTAAAAAGCTTTTTTTTTTCACAAAAGCTAATAGTAGCCATCCAGTTAGGGTGTGCAGAGCACTAAAAGCGTATTGTCCTATAAGTGTAACCTGTGCGTACATCTAAGTGGTGTATCATTTTGTTCATATTAAAGTCTCAAGGGCCTATTTACTGTGAAAGACCATACAAAATTATACACCTGCCCAAAAGCACACACCTGCTGCTGTTGTAGACAAATCCTGTTTTAAAGCCTACGCATTTAACTCCCCTAATAAGTGTATAGCACATACGTACATCTAAGAGTTGTACCAATTTGTTCCAGTTAAAGTGTTTAGAGCCTATTTACTGTGAAAGGCCACACAAAAGTACACACCTGCACAAAAGTACACACCTGCCTATTGGTGCACATTGAACTGCCCTAATAAGTGTATAGCACATATGCACATCTAAGAGTTGTACCAATTTGCTCCTGTTAACGTGTTCAGGGCCTATTTACAATGAAAGGCCAGACAAAATTACACACCTTCTGCTGTTGTAGACAAATACTGTTTTAAGCCTACTGGAGTGCAATGAACTGCCCTCATCAGTGTATACCACATATGTACATCTAAGTAGTGTACACTTTTGTTCCTGTTAAAGTCTTCAGGGCCTAGCTACTGTGAAAGGCCAGACAAAATTACACACCTGCACAAAAGTACACACCTTCTGCTTCTGTAGACAAATCCTGTTTTAAAGTTTATTGGGGCGCATTGTACTGCCCTCATTGGTGCATACCACATGCGTACATCTAAGTGTTGTACCATTTGTTCCTGTTAAAGTCTTCAGGGCTTAGTTACCGTGCAAGGCCAGACAAAATTACACAATTACCTAAAGATGCTCACCTGCTGCTGTTCCAAAAATACTATTTTAAGCCTACTCGAGCACATTGACCCCCCTTAATAAGTGTACATACCTACATCTCAGTGTTGTACCATTTTGTTCCTGTTAAAGTGTTTAGGGCCTAGTTACTGTGAAATGCCAGACAAAATTACACACCTGCGCAAAAGTACACACCTTCTGCTATTGTCCAAAATTACTGTTTTAAGCCTACTAGAGTGCATTGAATAAGTGTGTACCACATAAATACATCTAAGAGTTGTACCAATTCATTCCTGTTAAAGTCTTCAGGGCATATTTTCTGTGAAACACCAAACAAAATTACTCACCTGCTGCTGTTGTAGAAGAATTCTGTTTTAATCGTAGTGTGGCGTATTGCCCTACCCTCATATACGCACTAAGTATGTCAGGAAGAGAAGTGCCAGGACGTGCACAGAGGAGTGGCAGAAGCCTAAATTCATCAGGCAGAGATCGCAGCAGACCAGGTGCGAGTGGCAGCAGGAGTCGCAGCAAGCGGCTTGATCTCCTAGTATCAGCTAGCGGTCGTGTCTCGACCATCAAACCCACCTGCCATCATCGATTGGTTAGCACAGTCATTTACTTCATCACAAGTGACATCTGACACCCCGAATCAGCAGTCGGTGGGTTCCTCAGAAACAACCCTCAGTTGGCATGGCCCGGACGCAGTCCCTGTCCTCCCATTGCCCCTGTCCTATGCTGTTCCCTCCCCCCAGAGAAGTATCTTATGATTTGGGTTCAGTTCCAATATTCAGTGAGGATGATCTGATAGAGGAGAGTCAGCAGCTTCTGCCCAGCCAAGAAGTGGAGGAGACATCTGACACTTCCTCCACTAGGTGAGCAAGTAGTGATGAGGAGAGTGGCATGGAAGGTCGTGTTGTGAGCGTTCAGGCTCCTGAAGCAGACAGGAACCTGAGGAGGACATCAGTGACGTGCAGACACAACTTGATGAAGTCGATCGCACTTGGGAGCTGGGTGCAGAAGGGGCTTCATCATCATTAGGAGAAGAGGGTTGCAGGTTGCCCATAAGTCAGAAGCTGAGCCAGCAAGGTAGTAGCTTGGTTGGCAGTCAGCATGGTGGTAAAAGTGGAAAGTCTAAAGCCGAACATGCCCGGACCCGGAGTAGAGAACATTCTTTGCAGCAGCCTACCTTCCCGGAAGGTAGTGGAACAGGGGTTCCTGGAGTCGGTCACAGTAGCGGTCTATTGGTGGGAAATTGGTGGGGGATTGTTGGTGGGAAAATCAGATACTCGGCGGTGTGGCTGTTTTTCATCAAGCATCCAGAGAAGGTTAATATGGCCTCATGCAAAATCTGTCAGCAGAAGGTAAAGCGTGGCCAGGGGCCCCAATGTCGGCACCATGGCCCTGTGTTCCCCATCACCATAAAGCAGCCTGGGAGAACTGTGGCTCCGATGTGGTGGTCCAGCCTGTTGCATCACCCAGTGGCATGCCGCTCCCTCTTTCAGCCAGCCAAGGCTCCACCACCTCAGCCAAAGGGAGCTGTGTGTCATACTCATCCTCTATAGCTCCAGATGCTCCTGCTCAGTCAGTCATTTCGCCAGCAATTCAGAGAACTGACGGCTTGTGCCGAGCAAAAGTGGAGAGTCCCAAGCCATCTTTTCTTTGTGAAGAATGCAGTACTAGCCCTTTTGTTGTACAGAAGGTTGGCCAGTCCTTGAGCCTGTTGGTGTGTACCAAAGGGCACATCAGCGCCGATGTGTGGAGCTGTGATTACGGTTAGGGACAAAAAATGTCCTTTGCGGCACACTGCTCTTCACATGGTTTGCCTTGGCGAACAGAGTCACACAGGGGAGGAACTGCTAAAAGTCATAAATCAAGAAATCAAATCATGGCTTACTGCATGAAAACTACAACACATGTTCAATCTGGTTGTAAAGTGTTTCCTGAAGGCTCCCCCCATCTGCAAGACATCCTAACAATGGAAACAAAACTTTGAATGCATTTCAGCCACTCTTACACCTCAAAACACACCCTTCTTGAGCTGCAGCGTCAGAATGGTATCCCCCAGCATAGTCTCATTTGTGACATTTCTACACATTGGAATTCCACCCTCCATACATTTGACGGACTATACGAACAGAGAAAATCCATCACCGATTTCTTGATGATCCAAGCGGATAGGGGGACTCTCCTGTGTAACTTCAATGTAAACCAGAGTATGGTTGGTGATATAGAACAATACGTCATTGGTGTAAGCCATCACTTTATGGTAGCCAGACTCCTCAGACTCCACTTCGGAGGAGCTCATCACCACCACCTCCTCCTCCCTGGCTGACTCCTCTGGATCTTCTATCACCTCGTCCCCTTCACACCCTGGGTCCTCCACCTCTGCATTGCCGGAAGGCCCCTCCCCCGAAAGGTCTGTCAGTGTTGGTAGCTCTGGTGTGGTGGAGAACCTCTTGGCCATATTTTCAGAGGGTGGCTTACGGGAGCTATAGGCATCATAAAGTGGGTAGAGAGCTCCCGGGTCCTGGCGCTTCAAATCCTACCACCTTAGCCTGATCAATTTGGGCTTCAGCTTGACCTTGAAGCACCAGCCCACCATCTCCTAATGTCCTAAACAATGACCCCTTTCTGGAAGTAGGGGTGGGCATAATCATACTCCTTTAGGAGCATAGTCTAGAATAAAAGAAATAGAGGAATGGAAAACAAAAAAAAATCAAAAAAATGTGCATAACATGACCAAAAGAAAATAACAGTACACACAAACACGCACACAAAAATGAGACAAAAGACAACCTAACATAAATGGAACAAGCAAATGAACATATATCGGAAACAATAACAAACAACAGACCTAACACACAGGGAAAAACTCAAACTCAAAGTGTACACAAAGACGCGAATAAAAATGTAAGTGCGCAAAACAAAAACGCAAGGGCGCAATATAATAAGGGCAGCTGCCTGGGGCCCCCTCCCTCCGGGGGGCCCACCGACAAAGCCAGCCTTTGGGGTGTACGATGGTGCTTGACCAGTGGCAGACTGGGAGGGCACCACCATAGCTGCCCCCTCCTCGAATGTTGGGGTTCCACTCAACGGGGAATCTCGATTTCGATTCCAGGGGAGGAAGTGCTGGGTTTTGTTCTGCTTTTAAGTTGCCCAGCCCAGCGGATTTCCTATCCCTGGAGCATCCCAATCTGTGATATCCTACTGTGTGAAACCCCCTGGGATTGCTGGCATACCCACTATGCAAGCAATTCCACCCCTGAGTTTTGGTCCGCTTTACAGGGGCATCTCAATTTGGGATGCCCCTGTTTTTGAAAGAACCCCCCTGATTTGGCCATTAACTCATGCACAGTGCATTCACCAGTTCGAGGAGAGTAATGAACAAAGGGGGGGTCACACACAGGGGCATCCAAAATCAGGAGAATCTAGATTTGTTTAGACTTTAGACAAGGTCAGGTTTAAAGGGGTTTGGTGCGCTTCAAAGTAGACCAAAACTAGTTTGGTCCAAATAGCATGAACCTTGTGGGGCATCCCTCGGTGATGTGACACCACTCTTCACCACAAAGGGGCCCACTGAGACCATGCCACCCAAGGGCTCACATAAACCTGGAGTAGGCCCTGGGAGGGTGCCATCGCCGCTCCGCACTGCTGAGGCCACCAAACAAGTGCCCAATCCAAATCACATTACCCCTATATTGGTTTGATCCAAAACATGCAGCTGAGAAAGAATGCTATGCAGGCAGCTGGAAAAACCAAAGAACTGCTAACAAAGCAATGGCCTGTGGTGCATGGGCTAAAAGACAAATGTCAGATCAGCTACACAGTAACGACGCTGACTAAATGACAGCGAACAGTATAATCACAAACCAAACAAAGAAATGCATTACCCATATTAAGTTTTTACCGTGTGCTTACTCACAACAAATGTACAAACACAAAGGAGGTGGTGAAGAGGTAACTCACCACCTACCCCCAAAGAGAGGAACACCACATATCCAAATGTATAAAAACCAAACTTATTTGAGAAAAAACAATGCCATATATCTTTGCCAAACTGTGATATATCAATCCTATACAATGTAACATGAAAGTAAAAAGTATTATTTTAAAAAGATCAATAATTATGGATACAAAGAAAGTGATAAACAAGTTGCAGTGAGAGAAAAGCCACACATGTTACCACCAAAGATACAAGCCAGCAAACCGTCCAACAGAGGTAGTGGGCAGAGGAATCACTCAGGCACCACACCTGCTCATGCGGCTTCCCATGCCGCTTCTGCTAGGTGGGCACAAGAGTCAAAAGGACGGCCCAGAGAACCCCCAATCTTAGAGACAGGCTATGAGGTAGCCATTTTACACCAGCACAAACCTGGTTGACATCATTAGGGGGCAGGGGTTGTTTTCCGTGTGGAAATTGCTCTATTTGCAAACACATGGAGAAAACCTCCAGTTTCAAAAATGCTAATACAGGCCAATAATTTAAGATTCTGGCATTCATTAATTGCAGGACTTTCTTGTTAATCTATCTGCTCATTTGTGCATGCCCCAAGTCCCTGTTAAAATTTCTGTGAGGTGCTTTCCATGCCATTTTTTTTCTTAGCCCGTCTCCTACATTCATTCAGTGAGATTTCATTTCCTAGGGTGCTCTACCTGGGCCTCTGCATGCTGTGCCTATTCCTGAGGTGCTCTACATAGTAAATATGTATTAACCTTGTTCCTTTCTGACTCGGGAATTAATTAATCACGTGCATACCCCATTTGCTCCTCACTATGGCCCTGAAGCTGAACCTTAGGAGCATATATACTTTCTCTCCCTGACTGCCCCATCGACTCTGACACACCTCATAATTAGCTTCTATGTATAGCCTCTGGCTATCTCCAACATATCTGGCTGTGCTAATAGTCCCTGTGAAAGATGCTCAGCAGCCACAGCCATGACCATACTATGACACAGGTCACAGCATGTAAATCTGCTCTCAGACGATGTGGACAGGCCTTTTTTTATTTTGAATGTCCACTCGCCACCACATACTTTTTTCATACATCTTAGCTTCTAACAGAATAAAACAAACTACCGTACTTTCTGACCTATGACATTGAGGCTGATTCACTACTAGCGTCACGTATTGCCAGATGAGCGTCTGTATAGCGGCGCTTAGAGCGACCGCTAGTAAACACTGTAAGTGGGTATCAGGCACTGTAACAGAGCGTCTCGGTCGCTCTAGTAACCTGGCCGGCACTGATGAATGGGATGTGTGTTGGGCGCTCTAACAACAGTACAGCGCTGCAGTGAGCGACAGGTAGCACCAGCTCAGTGCATCCAGCACTCGGCTCTCCTCACCATATTTAACAAAAAACTACACACACAGCATTGGCGCTCTAAAGCTGGGCGCTCTAGCATAGAGTGCCAGACGCTGTGTGATCAAAGTCTGTTTTTGAACACATATACACCAGTAATAAAGTGAAAACACATGGAATGACATTGTTTTAACACTGTGACAATACCTGTAAATACAATTCTGCATAAAAATATAAAAAGTCCCAAAAATGTATAAAAGTGTTTGTTTGCAGCCAGGAAAGGTCACACAATGATTTGAGCAAAAAAATAAATAAATTTAAAATTACCAAACATGCTATTTATACACTAATGAAGCCCCATTGAAATGTATGGAAGAGCACTACAGAGCGACAGGTACTACATGGTGCTTCTGAGCCTAGAGCGCCGGCGCTATACTCTGAGTTGCCTGTATTAATACATGTGACGCTACATGGCACTGTTAGAGGTGCTCACCAGATTCACTTTCTTAAATGTGGTTTTGCGTACATCGCCCGGTGTTCACTACCTGGCGCTATCCGTTCTAAAATAACACCCTAAATGTAAGAGTATACTGGCTGCAAATGACCTAAGTTGTGAGGCTTGGAAAATTGACCACAATTTTCTGATCCCCACTATCCCTGAGCATCCCTGTGTCATATTTATATTTTTTTTATCTTGGTTGTCTGTTGGTCTTTATGGCTTCTGGTGTTATACCTTGCGCAAACAGATCCTGGGGCCAAACACATAAACAAGGTACAGCCTAAGGCATTACAACAAATATATCTATCAGGTAAATTAGATTTATTATTACCTGTCTTACAGTTGTCAGCACAAGTTTGCAATACCTAACAAACGTGAGGGGTGTATATGCTTTCAGTTAAATGTTATATGACAAACAATGGGCTGAAAAAGAAAGGATGATCACATTTACTGCTTTATAAATAGGCCACTCGTTTGAAGAGTATTCTGCTGGGATAGAAGATGCTAATCATCATGTTGTTGAACTGACAGAGTGGAAAGCAATGAACCAACCATGGAAAATCCTTGTACTAAATGACAGAATGAGAATTCTAGCATCTGACTCCGTAAAGCTTTTGGAAAAGTATAAGTGTTTAACAGCTGTATTCCTTCTGCCAGTGGTAGATTACATCACTGATACCCTGCTAGCCCGAGGATAAAAAGCCACAGAGAGGATTCCATTCTCTTGTTCTGCTCTGAATTTCTGTAATGACAGTATATATTTTTAAATAGTTTAATCGGCCCTTTGAGACCTTTCTTAAACCAAGTCTGTAAGATAAATTATGTTTTCCAGAATAACACGATTTCCCAAATCTTCTTGATACATATAAACATAATAATGTATATGGTATGTGTATGTTCACATGACATTTCAATATATCAAATAAAACATCTATTACAAGATTAAGTAGTTTCTAACAATCTACAAACAAATTGTAGATTTTTAGAAACTACTTAATCTTGTAACAGGTGTTCTGTGTCTTAACAGATGCAAGTGATGATACAATAAAATGTGGACCAACAACTAATTAACGTGGGGTTATGGCTAGAATGCACGGCAGTCGGTCTCACATACTGTTGTCCGACCGCTCTTTCCATTCTTTACCGGCATAAATAACAGGCGGCACTGCGGCACAGCATGTGCTGTCAGTGGGGGCGGGAGGGACAAGGTTTTTGCCTACAAGTGGGGAGGTGCCTGTGTTTGTCAGCTGCGGGAACACGCCTCGCCTCAGGAACGTGTGACATTGGCACACACAGGCGCCGTGCTCCACCTGATCTGGATACATGCACTGACATATGGGCGCTGATTCTGCATTCCACTCCAGTGCCCTAACTATAACCAGCACCAATTGACTCTCTAGAAATGTGTTGCATCCCCACGGGGTTGGGCTAGGGCTATTGTCCAATATAAATCTTGTGTGGCGCTTGGTGCCACGCTATAGGAGAGCAAGCAGGGGGCATGGGGGACACGACGCTGGGGATCAGGGACTGGCTTTATGGTGGTACTCCACCCAGCCTGAAACATGCATCTTTCTCTGGTTGGGGATTTGTGGAGACCGTGTAAAGGTCGAACAGAACATCTAACATCAAACAAGTGGAAAAGTATTACAGTGTACTGTACTAATAAATCATGTTGGAAGTAATAAGTTACATTATATGCTGATTTGGTAATATAACTATGTGCTTGTAGCCACACAAACTTTGGTGATTATTAAGCCCATTACAAGAGGGGCGAAACATGTCCACTTTTGAAATAAGCTAGAAAACATGAATAAAGATCCTGGTGGATTGTGATAACATATTTAATGTACCCCCAAAAACGATTAGATATTATCTTGTGTATGTCTGCATTTTAATAATGTGCTATTAATATTATATCATATTAACACAGTACACATTTTATGAAAAAAACTTTTTATTGAGATTAAATAAAGATTTACTTTTTTATATTCAGGTGTAATGATATTTGGAGTGGAAGTGGCAATCACTAGCCCAGGATTTCCCACAATAATCCAGAAGAATGTGGAAGATGTAGTTATCAAGTCAAAAATCCAGAGCATCTCTGATAGTGCCAGGTAGTGTTCCATCTATCAACAGCACTGGAAATGGGATGAGTGCCAGTGCTGAGTTCCCCACAGCGCCAGGTAAGATTAGGAGCACACCCTGCACTATGTGGCCTCATCCCATACATTTCAATGGGCTGGGATGGTTATAATTATTTTGGCCACTATTTTAACCTTTTTTTGGCTGGTGCATGTGTCACGGGATCCCTGGGCTGTTTGCAATTGTTTTTAGATGTATTTTATGCACTTTTATGTTGCAGTGTAAACTCGTGATTTGGGCTGTGCAAAATATGTGTCCTGTCTTTCATGTGTCCCCAATGCAATTCCCAATGTTTTTTCTTTTTTATGTGCCCCCGCCCCCCAAAGCCCAAAACCAGGGTATTCTGACAGTGCCCGCTCTGCGTTTTTTTTGGTCAAGGCGGCTCCATTTCTGTGATCCCAGCCTGTGGGTGACGCATCGGCTGTGCGCCACCTCGACCAGCCAGCTGGAAGGGAGTGCAGGCATAGACAAGTGCGAGCTGCTCATCTGGTGCCCACAGATTCTTTTAATAAATAAGACTGTAAGTTCACCAAATGATTACCATTAGATTTAGTCATACATTGTCTCTGGCTAGGGAAACCATAAAATAATAATTCACCTGCCAAAATTCCATCTAATCAAAAAAGGTCTGTCCAATGTCATTTGCTACAAAATGTGGTTTGTTGCGATAAACTTATATGCCAACAATTTTCAACATATTCACTATATTTGTCTTTAGTGCTTGGCATACTGTATGCCTCTTCCAGTTACTGATAACTTAACCCTTTGAGTGCCAGCCTACCTAGATTTTTTGTCACACTCTGTTGCCAGACGACTTTTCACGTTTTTGCGCTACACGTGTTCAACCTTGATTTTTGAAGGGATTTCCAGGGATTTCCATGAAAATTATATATTGTTTTTTTCAGCAGAGTCTGGGCTTCAACATGAAATGTCTTGTTTGGCCTTTTTTTAGTGTATTCTCAATACTTTTGGGTGAAATATGTGCAAAAAAATGAAAAAAACCTATTGTTTACAATTTGTAGTGTTTTTTTTTGTAATAAAAAATGTGAGTTTGTTAATAAAATATTATTGCGTGTGAAAGCCCTATTTCTCCCGGTTACAATGGTACCACATATGTATAGGTATACCCCCTTTCCTGAAACAGCAGTTTAGGAGATTTTAGATAGAATACAACTATGCAATATGATTGCATAGTTGTAAGGGGTTAATAAAAAAAAAAATGACATAGGGTTCCCCCTCCCAGGGGGGGGGGGGGGGGGACCTCATTGCTTTTTTGGAATTCTAAGGGTTAAAAACCCTTAAAATCCCCCCAAAAAATGACATAGGGTCCCCCTTACCCAGCATTACTGACCCGGACCAGCTATGGGGGCTTGAAGAACAGGGCACAGGGGCCAGCGTTGGTGGCCCCTGGCCCTGCAGGCTACTAGCCCACATAGCCACGTGGCCCGGGCCCTTCTGCCCCCCCGGCCGTTGGGGAGGCAGGTAATGGGGGGCTGGGGGTTATGGCAAGTCACCCGCTTGCCGCAGGTGACCTGCCATACCCAGAGCCTTGTGAACTGGTATAAGGGGTCTCATGGACCCCTTACCAGTTCACAAAGGGTTAAGTTAAAAAAAAAAGACACCAGACAAATATTTTATTATTCTTTTTTTGACTTATACTTACCTCCCATCCAGTGTCCCACGCTGCTGCAGATGACAGTTGTCGGTAGTGATCGGAGCAGGGAGGGTGGGAGGCAGGGAGATCAGAGCCTCCCTGCCTGCCACCCTCCCTGCACCGATCGCTGCTGACAACTGACAGATCGGAGCCGGTAACCCGAGGAGCGGGATGACGCCATCAAGTGGGCGTGGCTAGGGGCGGGGCTAGGGGAGGGGCCAGCATCGGCCGAAGCGGATGGTGAGGGCCCGTTTCTGGGCCCTCACAAGCAGCGTGGAAAGCCCAGGGGGGGGGATCGGAGCCCCCCCTGGTGAAGAGAGAACCCCGGGAGAGCCATCGCGCTGCGAGGTGAGTAAATGTCATTTACTGTTTTTTTTTTTTTTACAGATGTCGGCGCCGGTGTGGGGGGGGGGTATTCCGGGCCCCCTCCTGAAGATCAGAGGCCTGGGGGCGGAAATCTAACAGTGGATTCTCGTACAGAATCGCTGGCCCTTTCAAATGAGGGGTAAGGTAAGTCTGTATGTTTTTTACTTTTTTTTATGGGCCTCTAAAGTCAGCTACGTGACTCTCACGTAGCTGGCACTTAACGGTTGGAGAGGCAGCTACGTGAGAGTCACGTAGCTGGCACTAGAAGGGTTAAAGACCCCTGAAAGATTGACATAATTGATCTCAGCTTTGTCAGAACTGGAAATAATCAGTAAATTTACCTTGCTAAATAATGTTGCAGAGTGCAAAGTGCTGGATGCAGCATAGTTGTAATCTAGATAGACATTAGTGGTATAACAGGAACTGGTTTTACTGGAACATGAATGTCACCTACATGGTGGCTAAAGTAAAGAGGAAAAAAAGTTAGCAAGTACCATAGAGCAACTGGAAGCGCAGGAAATAACAACAGCAGTAAAATGCATAGACTCTACAGTTAGGCATTGGTCAAAGCACCGTCTAGTGTCATAACTTGTCATAGCTGTAAATTGCAGTAAATCTAGCAAAAGTCACTGCGACATAGACTAAGCTGGAAGTATTTTGTACAGTTTCTCCAACACCCCTTCTAAAGAGCTAAGGCTTAGTCGATGAAACCCATCTTCTTTGTAAGCCTCGAGTGTCTTTCAGCAGTCAGGGGCTTAGATATCTGCTGTCATATCCTCAGTAGGACAATAAAGTAACTCAAGAAGTCCCTTTTCTTGATGATTCCTCAGAAAGTGGAACTTTGCATCAATTTGAGCTAACTCTTTCCATCTGCACAAGTGCAAGCCATCCTTGATTGTCCTCAAAGATTTTCACTGGTTCCAACTGTGGTTGACCCAAGTCTCTTAATAGTTGTCCTAGTCATATAACTTCTTGGCTTGCCTGTGCTGCTGCAATGTATTTTTCTTCAGTAGATGAAAGTGTAACAGAGAGCTGCTTTCTGCTAGTCCAACTGACAGCACCTCCTGATAGAAGAAACAAGTAACCACTGGTAGATTTTCTGTTACTGGTATCTCTGGCCCGGTCGGCATCCACATATCCTGTCAAGATGCTTTCATCACTTGCTGGTAACTTTAGCTTGTAATATAAAGTCCCTTTAAGATAGGGAATGACTTGTTTTACTGCATTCCAGTCCATCTGAATTGGAATTGAAGCCTTTATTAGGATTCCAATAGCTTTTGCAATGTCAGGCCTTGTGGCGGAGGTAATGTACAGCAATTTCCCTTTTGATTTCCTGTACTATACTGAGTGTTAGTTGGTAGTGTCATATCTTAGCTGTTTATCTACTTAAAGTTGTTAGTTTCCATAGGAGATTTTACTGGTTTGGCATCTTACATTTCAAATGTTCAATTATTTCTTGTATTTTGTGCTTTTGGTTCAGAAGAAAGCTGCCATCTTCCTCTCTCTCAATCTAAATACCAAGGTAACTATTTATGTTTCCTAGAGCTTTGGTCTCAAAGTGCCGATTCAGGGTTTGTAGCATTTCTGCTTCATCCCCTTCTTGCTTAAAACGTAAATGAGCACATAGATCCATCTGTTTGCCAATTTCTTTGTGTATAAGCAAGGGTCTGCTTTACTCCTCTCAAAGTCCTTATGTGTAAGCACTTCATTTATTTTCATATTCCATGCTCTGGCACCTTGCTTTAGACCGTAAATACTCCTCTAAAGTTTTCATACTATGTCTGAACTTTGTTCATCTTTGGAACCTGGTGGTTGTTCCATGTAGATGTCTTCTGATAACTCCCCATATAGAAACACTGTTTTCACATCAAAGTGTTTCACTTGCATTTTCCTTATGGCGGCTACTGTTAACAAAGTCCTTATTGTAGCATGTTTAACTACTGGAGCAAAAGTCTCATCATAGTCCTCTCCATATTTCTGAGAATGTACCTTGTCTATGAGTCTTGCTTTGTATCGTTCCACTGTGCCATCTGCATTGTACTTCACTTTAGAAGTCCAATTCTAACCTATGGCTTTCTTTCCAGGTGGTAGTTCTGTAAGTGTCCATGTTTTAGTGTCATGCATGGATTTTATCTCTTCATTTGCAGCCTTTATCCCTTTACTGAAAGCTGAAATATGTCTTCCCAAGTTGCAAGTTCATTGGTACTAGCAGTGCTTGCTTTTATGAAAGACATACGGGTAATTTACCTCTGTTTTCTCTAATTGAGCATCTTGGTTCTGTCTGAGCTTTCTTGTTTCTGCTCTCCAGTACTGGTAGGTTCTGCGCTCACTTCAACTGTTCAGAAGTTACAGATGATAGCTGATCAGCATCAGTTTTCTATTCTTTTCTTACTTCCTCTATTGTCATCACATTGTCTCTTAGATCTTCAACAAAAGTTATGCTGTTACTAATGGTAACCTTGTCTGTTTCGGGATTTCGGATTCTGTAACCTCTAACGTCATCACAGATTCTTTCAAATGCTTTGTTTTGGAGTTTGGTGCCTTTTTCCTCGGGAGTGTAGATGAACGCTTTGCATTCAAAAACTCTTGGTTTCTCATTGTGCCACAGTTCATATGGAGTTTTCTCCACTGTTCTGGAAAATAGTCTGTTCTGCAAATAAGTGGCTGTCATCGCTGCCTCACCCCAGTATTTTTGTGGTAGTCCAGAGTCTGTCAGCATACATCTGCTCATTTCAGTCCTGTTCTTTCTTTCAGCTACCCCATTTTGCTCTGGTGTGTATGGGACTGTCTTTTGATGCTGTATTCTATTCGACTTTAAGTACTCTTGTACTTTGTGTCCTATGAATTCACATCCATTGTGACTTTGAAATATAAGAGGTTTCCTCTGAAAATTGTTATTTGTCTTTACTACATAGTACTGTAATTTGTCAAGAACTTCACTTTTGTGTTGCATTAGGCAATTGACTGTGTATCTTGAACAGTGATCTATGAAAGTCACTATGTACCTGTTGCCTCCAGGTGTAGGTGGGTTTAGGGGACCACATACATCACTGTGAACTAGGTCAAGTGATCTTGAAGCTCTATTCTGACTGACTTTAGGAAGTGTTGCCTCTGTGGTTTTTGGGACAAAAAGCACATCCTTCACTGGTATGGCTAAATTGTGTCCTGCATCATTGGGGCATACAAGTATTCCATGCTCATATCCCTCTGAATGTGTTTTACTTCCATCTCTGGCGCATTGATCAGTGCAGTGTTTGTCTTGGGCAAGCTGACTGTCATATTCTCGCCGGCTGATCACTTCCAGCATGTCATTTATGTGGTCTTGTATATCCTGCTCTCTGCTAAGCCTAATTTTTTAAAGTTTATTTTAAACTGGATCTCTCATGCAGTCAATACATCCCACATGTCTTTCGCTGTATTCTCACTGCGTATGTGAATAAGCTGATCGCCTTCTACTAGTAAGCTTATGGTGGCCTGCGCCTGTCTGTTTTATCTGTCCCAGCCCTGATAATTATCCTCTGGCCTGTCTGTAGTGATAACCCCCCACAAGGCATCTCTAGATAATAGCATACTTCTACTTTAAACTTCCATTGCTGATAATGGCCTTTGTTCAGCTTGGCTACTGAGAGTTTAAGCTCTGAGCTGCTAGCCATTCCCTTCTTTTATATATAAGAACATAAGTACTTGTATATAGGAGAAGTCTCTGTGGAAGATTCTTTATGTCGATCTGCACACCGGCTGTGCTGTCTCCTGTTCTGGGCTTTGCTCTGCCTGGGCCGCGTCTGGTCACTGGGCTTTATCTGTTTGCTGTGGCTTCATTCGGTCACTGAGCCTATAACCTGCTGCAGAGTTTGAGTGCTCGGTGCACACACACACACACACACACACACACACACACACACACACACGACTCACAAGTCAAAATCCAGATAGATATTAGTGGTGTAACCTAAACTGTTTTTTACTGGAACGTATGCAGTAAGAGAATGTCAGAAACAGGAAAAGAAGGAAGTATGTACCATAGAGCAACAGGAAGCGCAGGAAATAACACAGCAGTAAAATGCATAGACTCCACAGTTAAACATTGGTCACAGCGACATCTAGTGTCATAACTAAGCTGTAAACGACAGTAAATCTAGCAAAAGTCACTCCGGCATAGTCTAAGCTGGAAGTCTGTTTTACAGCGTCTCTATACAAATAAATGTTTTCCATTGTTTCCCGTAGCCCCTTGCTAAATGACTGTTTTCACCCGTTTCCCCCAGCCAAGAGGCTTCAGTTATAATATTTATTAGTATTCTTGTATTATTGGTATCCTCTGCCCTGCTGCTTTATGTATGAACGTATTGTATCTTTTTCTGTAGTCTTGTGGCCTGTATTATTTGATTCTTAGAGTGTAATTTATTGCTAGTACCACTGGGTGCCAATTCTGCTGCTAAGAAGAGGCACTGACAGCATCCACAGCGGAACGCTACAGAAAGGGCAAATGCAATATTGCCAGTTAGTGTTTCTTGCTAAGTGGCGTTGCGTTTTTCAGTCTGACTTTGATTAACCCTTTAAGTGCCAGCCTACCTGGAGATTTTGTCACCCTTTGTTGCCAGACCATTTTTCACCATTTTGTGCTCCGCATGTTTAAGTGTAATTTTTGAAGGAATGTTTAGGGATTTCCTAGGAAAATTATATATTGTTTTTTTTGGCACAATTTGGGCTTTAACATAGAATAGCCTGTTTTAAATTTTTTCAGTACTTAAGCAATATTTTGGGGTGAAATATGTGGTAAAAAAATAAAAAATTGCTATTTTTTACATTGTGTAGTGTTTTTTGTAAGTAAAAAATTAAATTTTATCAATAAAATTGTATTGCGTGTAAAAGCCCAATTTCTCCCGGTTACAATGGTACCACATATGTATTGGTAGACAGCCTTTCCTGCCCAGGAGACACCCCCAAATTGAGACAGTGCTTTAGGAGATTTTCAGATAAAATACAACGGCTATGCGCATCTTGCAGTTTTTCAAGAAAAACGACCCTTTACATTTGAAATACCCCCTACAAAGTATATATTCCATGAAAGTACACACCTCAAGCTTTCAAGGAGTACCAGGCTTGTTGTTATGTGCAGAGCTTTCTTCAAGTAGTCCTACGGCAAATAACTTGATTGCAGCGGGTTTTCCTAAAAAAATAAAGATAAGCAGAATCAAAATCACATTCTTGTAAAGAAAATAATATGCCAACAAGAAAAAACACACTAAATCTGAGAGCGCAAGGTCCACTGAACAGAACAACACCCAACATGCATAGCTACTTCGCAGGGTAGGGTCGCCAAACACCCAAAACGAAAGCATGCGCGTAAAGGTCATTTCACGTCATTTTTTCAGCTTTGCTGACAAAGTGCGCACCTTACACTTTTTTAACAAAAACGACCCTTTACATATAAAATACCCCCCACAAACTATATATTCCCTGAAAGCACACATCTTAACCTTTCTAGACGTACCAGGCTGGTAGTTGTGGGCGCAACTTTCTGGACGCAAACGTGTGAAGAATTCATTGGTTGCACAGCATTTTCCTGCAAAAATACTAAAAAAACACAATCCACACAACATTTTAATCAAAAAATAATATGCCAACAAGAAAAAACACACTAAATCTGAGAGCGCAAGGTCCCCTGAACAGAACAACACCCAACATGCATAGCTACTTCGCAGGGTAGGGTCGCCAAACACCCAAAACGAAAGCATGCGCGTAAAGGTCATTTCACATCATTTTTTCAGCTTTGCTGACAAAGTGCGCACCTTACACTTTTTTAACAAAAACGACCCTTTACATATAAAATACCCCCCACAAACTATATATTCCCTGAAAGCACACATCTTAACCTTTCTAGACGTACCAGGCTGGTAGTTGTTGGCGCAACTTTCTGGACGCAAACGTGTGAAGAATTCATTGGTTGCACAGCATTTCCCTGCAAAAATACTAAAAAAACACAATCCACACAACATTTTAATCAAAAAATAATATGCCAACAAGAAAAAACACACTAAATCTGAGAGCGCAAGGTCCCCTGAACAGAACAACACCCAACATGCATAGCTACTTCGCAGGGTAGGGTCGCCAAACACCCAAAACGAAAGCATGCGCGTAAAGGTCATTTCACGTCATTTTTTCAGCTTTGCTGACAAAGTGCGCACCTTACACTTTTTTAACAAAAACGACCCTTTACATATAAAATACCCCCCACAAACTATATATTCCCTGAAAGCACACATCTTAACCTTTCTAGACGTACCAGGCTGGTAGTTGTGGGCGCAACTTTCTGGACGCAAACGTGTGAAGAATTCATTGGTTGCACAGCATTTTCCTGCAAAAATACTAAAAAAACACAATCCACACAACATTTTAATCAAAAAATAATATGCCAACAAGAAAAAACACACTAAATCTGAGAGCGCAAGGTCCCCTGAACAGAACAACACCCAACATGCATAGCTACTTCGCAGGGTAGGGTCGCCAAACACCCAAAACGAAAGCATGCGCGTAAAGGTCATTTCACGTCATTTTTTCAGCTTTGCTGACAAAGTGCGCACCTTACACTTTTTTAACAAAAACGACCCTTTACATATAAAATACCCCCCACAAACCATATATTCCCTGAAAGCACACATCTTAACCTTTCTAGACGTACCAGGCTGGTAGTTGTTGGCGCAACTTTCTGGACGCAAACGTGTGAAGAATTCATTGGTTGCACAGCATTTCCCTGCAAAAATACTAAAAAAACACAATCCCCACAACATTTTAATCAAAAAATAATATGCCAACAAGAAAAAACACACTAAATCTGAGAGCGCAAGGTCCCCTGAACAGAACAACACCCAACATGCATAGCTACTTCGCAGGGTAGGGTCGCCAAACACCCAAAACGAAAGCATGCGCGTAAAGGTCATTTCACGTCATTTTTTCAGCTTTGCTGACAAAGTGCGCACCTTACACTTTTTTAACAAAAACGACCCTTTACATATAAAATACCCCCCACAAACCATATATTCCCTGAAAGCACACATCTTAACCTTTCTAGACGTACCAGGCTGGTAGTTGTTGGCGCAACTTTCTGGACGCAAACGTGTGAAGAATTCATTGGTTGCACAGCATTTCCCTGCAAAAATACTAAAAAAACACAATCCACACAACATTTTAATCAAAAAATAATATGCCAACAAGAAAAAACACACTAAATCTGAGAGCGCAAGGTCCCCTGAACAGAACAACACCCAACATGCATAGCTACTTCGCAAGGTAGGGTCGCCAAACACCCAAAACGAAAGCATGCGCGTAAAGGTCATTTCACGTCATTTTTTCAGCTTTGCTGACAAAGTGCGCACCTTACACTTTTTTAACAAAAACGACCCTTTACATATAAAATACCCCCCACAAACCATATATTCCCTGAAAGCACACATCTTAACCTTTCTAGACGTACCAGGCTGGTAGTTGTGGGCGCAACTTTCTGGACGCAAACGTGTGAAGAATTCATTGGTTGCACAGCATTTCCCTGCAAAAATACTAAAAAAACACAATCCACACAACATTTTAATCAAAAAATAATATGCCAACAAGAAAAAACACACTAAATCTGAGAGCGCAAGGTCCCCTGAACAGAACAACACCCAACATGCATAGCTACTTCGCAAGGTAGGGTCGCCAAACACCCAAAACGAAAGCATGCGCGTAAAGGTCATTTCACGTCATTTTTTCAGCTTTGCTGACAAAGTGCGCACCTTACACTTTTTTAACAAAAACGACCCTTTACATATAAAATACCCCCCACAAACCATATATTCCCTGAAAGCACACATCTTAACCTTTCTAGACGTACCAGGCTGGTAGTTGTGGGCGCAACTTTCTGGACGCAAACGTGTGAAGAATTCATTGGTTGCACAGCATTTTCCTGCAAAAATACTAAAAAAACACAATCCACACAACATTTTAATCAAAAAATAATATCCCAACAAGAAAAAACACACTAAATCTGAGAGCGCAAGGTCCCCTGAACAGAACAACACCCAACATGCATAGCTACTTCGCAGGGTAGGGTCGCCAAACACCCAAAACGAAAGCATGCGCGTAAAGGTCATTTCACGTCATTTTTTCAGCTTTGCTGACAAAGTGCGCACCTTACACTTTTTTAACAAAAACGACCCTTTACATATAAAATACCCCCCACAAACCATATATTCCCTGAAAGCACACATCTTAACCTTTCTAGACGTACCAGGCTGGTAGTTGTGGGCGCAACTTTCTGGACGCAAACGTGTGAAGAATTCATTGGTTGCACAGCATTTTCCTGCAAAAATACTAAAAAAACACAATCCACACAACATTTTAATCAAAAAATAATATCCCAACAAGAAAAAACACACTAAATCTGAGAGCGCAAGGTCCCCTGAACAGAACAACACCCAACATGCATAGCTACTTCGCAGGGTAGGGTCGCCAAACACCCAAAACGAAAGCATGCGCGTAAAGGTCATTTCACGTCATTTTTTCAGCTTTGCTGACAAAGTGCGCACCTTACACTTTTTTAACAAAAACGACCCTTTACATATAAAATACCCCCCACAAACTATATATTCCCTGAAAGCACACATCTTAACCTTTCTAGACGTACCAGGCTGGTAGTTGTGGGCGCAACTTTCTGGACGCAAACGTGTGAAGAATTCATTGGTTGCACAGCATTTTCCTGCAAAAATACTAAAAAAACACAATCCACACAACATTTTAATCAAAAAATAATATGCCAACAAGAAAAAACACACTAAATCTGAGAGCGCAAGGTCCCCTGAACAGAACAACACCCAACATGCATAGCTACTTTCAAGGTTAGGGTTGCCGAACACCCAAAAGTATAGCTTGTTCTATAAAAGACACACAAAACAACCCACATTTCTTGATGGTACCAAGAGCCGCAGTCAGGGTTAGCTGTGAGGTGCAATTAGGATATAGTAGATGTGACATCAGATTATAAGATCAGTTATCAAGATTCTGAAACTGGGCCCACATTTTAATCATCATGTGTCACAAATATCCAAGCTGCTCTTGCTCCAGCGCTTTATATACTGACCACACAGAGCGTAAACATTATAGTGGGTGTCCAGTCTCAGGCTAACCCTGCCACCCGCCCCTGGTGCTAAGGCGGGGAGTTACAGAGTAAAAAAAATCCTTACAACGCCCACCGTTTAGTGCCGTTCCTCGGGGCCAGTAAGACCACTGGGACGGTCGTACTGGCCACCAAGTAGCTGGCGCTTGCCTGCAGGCGAGGTAAGTGTTTTCTGCCTTTGTAACCTGTATCCTGCTTCAGTTTCAGCGGAGCGTGGCAGGGCAGGGGTATGCAGAAGAAAAATAATAAATCAAAAATCCAACTGAGTATGAAAAATTTCAAAACAATCATCAAAACACAGACCTGGTTGGCTGGGACATGTCGGGCAGTAGTACCGCGTATCCTTCCTAATGCCACGCTTCCTACATACCCTGCAGGCCTTTTGGGAATACTTTTTTTTCTCGGTGGCGGGAATGCACTTTATAAAGTGCTTTCCAATTAGCCTGCACTCATTGTCACTACCAGCTAAGTCTGGTGGCTCCTCACCATGCCCAAAAAGCAAAGCAGGGAGTAACTGCTGCTGGTACTGGATAAAGGTCAAATTGGAGCCTGGTACGGCTGCCTTAAAGACAATGAAGCTGTTAAAAGTTGCTAACTGGATCAAATGAATTGCAACTTTTTTGTACCATGCTCGCGATTTTCGGGTGGCGTTGTAGTAAGTGAGAATTTGGTCGGTTTTATCCACGCCACCCATGAACTTGTTGTAATCTCTGATACAACGTGGCTTTTGGCTTGGGGCTTGGGGACCACGTTGCCTTACACTTGTTACTGACTCGTCGTGGATGGTAGTCAGCATGAACACATTCTTTTTATCCATGAATTTAACGGCCAGGAGCTCATCATTTCTCAGGGCGTAAGACTCCCCACGCTTGAGTTGTTTATTCAGTAATGCCCTTGGCAAGCCTTTCCGGTTACGGTTCACTGTGCCGCAGGCGGGAGTGTCTAAGGTGTAAAGGGCTCTAAACAGGGGGATGCTGGAATAAAAATTATCCACATATAAGTGGTACCCCCTCCCGAGCAGTGGGGTGATGAGGTCCCAAACGATCCGGCCACTGACACTCAAATCAAGGGGACAGCCAGGTGGGTCTAGTTGCGTGTCCCTTCCTTGATAGATTCTAAAAAATTTTGTGTACCCGGTCGTACTTTCGCACAATTTATAAAACTTTATCCCATAGCGGGCACGCTTGCTAGGGATATATTGCCGAAATATAATGCGCCCCTTAAAAAGCAGAAGTGACTCATCGATAGTTAAATTTTGGGAGGGGGTGTACACATCTGCAAAGCGCTCTGACAGGCTATTAACTAGGGGCCGTAATTTATGAAGCCTGTCATGACCGGGCATATCACGGGGAACAGCAGTGGCGTTGTCGTTGAAATGTAGAAACCGTAGTAAAATTTGATACCGGTTTCTGGACATTATGGCCGGAAATAAGGGTGTTGCCAATATGGAATGGGTATCCCAGTACGATGCTAGGCTAAATTTTCTGAGAAGACCCATTGCCAAAGTGAGCCCCCAAAATTTTCTCATCTCACTAATATTGGTGGGGTGCCATGCCTGAGCTCGGGCGTGCCTCTGTTGGGGGTTTTGTGCCATGACCTGCTCAGCATAGCGGTTTGTATAGAGGACCATATCCTGTAGGATGGCCTCTGTAACAAACAGATAGAAGAAGTCAACAAGACGTAAGTTACTTGTGTCTATGTTGACTCCAGGGACCGAATTAAAGGGGGGAATATCGGGGGAATAATTACTAGGAGGCCTCCACGCCGGCTCTCCTGGACCAGCTGCAGCACTCGATGCCTCCGCCTGCCCTGCCTCCACCTGCCCTACACTCTCCCCCAGCGTGGCCTCATCTTGTGCGGCACTAGCCCTTCTACGTTGGCTACCTGTACTAGTACCACTGCGTGGCTGTGTCTCCTCAGTAGAGGAGTCACTCTCTGACTCAGAAGGCAGATACTCTGACCCTGACTCACTAAAGTCCTCCGAGTCAGAGGCCATCAAGTAAGCCGCAGCTTCTTGAGCAGTGAATTTCCTCCCAGCCATATTCAATTCTGATTGGAAAGAAAAAAAAAAGGCTAAGGCTAAGGGCTAAAGGCTAAGGGCTAAAGGCTAAGGGCTAAAGGCTAAGGGCTAAACGCTAAGGGCTAAACGCTAAGGGCTAAGGGCTAAACGCTAAGGGCTAAGGGCTAAACAAAGTAAATTAAAATTACACAGTACAGTTACAGTAGAATAAAACTAAACAAAAACACAATGTTAAGGAAGAAAAACAAACAAATCAAAATGCAGTCAGTTTATTACAAAAAAAAAGTGTACCTAAATTGAAGAAAAAAAAAGTGCACTGTGTAGCTAAAGTGTAAGAAAAAAAAACAAAACAAACTTATTGTGTAAATGTGTATGTCCAATACGTTACAATGCGAAGAGGTGGAGTCCGGTGCAGCTTCAGGTGGGGGAGGGGAATAGGAGAAAAGAGGGGGGAGAGGGAGGGGAATAGAAGAAAAGAGGGGGACTGGGTACCAAAGGGGAGAAAAACGAGGCTAGAAGGGTGGCGGCAGAGACGATTCAGTGGCAGCAGAGGCAACGATCAGGAGGCGGCGACGATCCACAGGAGGCGACAGCGATCCACAGGAGGCGACAGCGATCCACAGGAGGCGACAGCGATCCACAGAAGGCGACAGCGATCCACAGAAGGCGACAGCGATCCACAGGCTATGAAGAAAGTGAACAGAAAGATTAGTTGCAGGCAATGGGGCAGCAACCCCCCATCACAGGCATGACAGGATCACCCCCCCCAAAAAAAAAAATCAGTGGCAGCAGGTACAAACTGCGCATGGGGAGCGGGAGGAGGGGCACCAACCCCCCCACCCCCAGAGCACATGGTGAGCGGGAGGAGGGGCACCAACCCCCCCCACCCCCAGAGCGCATGGTGAGCGGGAGGAGGGGCACCAACCCCCCCACCCCCAGAGCACATGGTGAGCGGGAGGAGGGGCACCAACCCCCCCACCCCCAGAGCACATGGTGAGCGGGAGGAGGGGCACCAACCCCCCCACCCCCAGAGCACATGGTGAGCGGGAGGAGGGGCACCAACCCCCCACCCCCAGAGCACATGGTGAGCGGGAGGAGGGGCACCAACCCCCCCACCCCCAGAGCACATGGTGAGCGGGAGGAGGGGCACCAACCCCCCCACCCCCAGAGCACATGGTGAGCGGGAGGAGGGGCACCAACCCCCCCACCCCCAGAGCACATGGTGAGCGGGAGGAGGGGCACCAACCCCCCCACCCCCAGAGCGCATGGTGAGCGGGAGGAGGGGCACCAACCCCCCACCCCCAGAGCACATGGTGAGCGGGAGGAGGGGCACCAACCCCCCCACCCCCAGAGCACATGGTGAGCGGGAGGAGGGGCACCAACCCCCCCACCCCCAGAGCACATGGTGAGCGGGAGGAGGGGCACCAACCCCCCACCCCCAGAGCACATGGTGAGCGGGAGGAGGGGCACCAACCCCCCCACCCCCAGAGCACATGGTGAGCGGGAGGAGGGGCACCAACCCCCCCACCCCCAGAGCACATGGTGAGCGGGAGGAGGGGCACCAACCCCCCCACCCCCAGAGCACATGGTGAGCGGGAGGAGGGGCACCAACCCCCCCACCCCCAGAGCGCATGGTGAGCGGGAGGAGGGGCACCAACCCCCCACCCCCAGAGCACATGGTGAGCGGGAGGAGGGGCACCAACCCCCCCACCCCCAGAGCACATGGTGAGCGGGAGGAGGGGCACCAACCCCCCCACCCCCAGAGCACATGGTGAGCGGGAGGAGGGGCACCAACCCCCCCACCCCCAGAGCACATGGTGAGCGGGAGGAGGGGCACCAACCCCCCCACCCCCAGAGCACATGGTGAGCGGGAGGAGGGGCACCAACCCCCCACCCCCAGAGCACATGGTGAGCGGGAGGAGGGGCACCAACCCCCCACCCCCAGAGCACATGGTGAGCGGGAGGAGGGGCACCAACCCCCCCACCCCCAGAGCACATGGTGAGCGGGAGGAGGGGCACCAACCCCCCCACCCCCAGAGCGCATGGTGAGCGGGAGGAGGGGCACCAACCCCCCCACCCCCAGAGCGCATGGTGAGCGGGAGGAGGGGCACCAACCCCCCCACCCCCAGAGCGCATGGTGAGCGGGAGGAGGGGCATGCCACACTGGGGATGGGGAGTGGGAGAAGGGGCATGCCACACTGCCTATCGCCACCGACCCCCCCCACAACAACTTATTCTAGTGGGCACACCGCCCACGATCGCGACACTGGGGATGGGGAGGAAGGGCATGCCACACTGCCTATACCCCCCCACCACAACTTATGTTAGTGGGCACATCACCCACGATCGCCGCCGCCGCCCCCCCCACACCCGCCGATCGCGACACTGGGGATAGGGAGGAGGGGCATGCCACACTGCCTATACGCCCCACCACCCCACCCCAACTTACACTAAAGGGCACACAGCCCAAGATCGTCGCCGCCGCCGACCCCCCCCACCCCACCCCCGATCGCGACACTGGGGATGGGGAGGAGGGGCATGCCACACTGCCTATACGCCCCACCACCCCACCCCACCCCTACTTACACTAAGGGGCACACAGCCCAAGATCGTCGCCGCCGCCGCCGCCCCCCCCCACCCCACCCCCGATCGCGACACTGGGGATGGGGAGGAGGGGCATGCCACACTGCCTATACGCCCCACCACAACTTACACTAAGGGGCACACGGCCCACGATCGTCGCCACCGCCCCCCCCCACCCCCGATCGCGACACTGGGGATGGGGAGGAGGGGCATGCCACACTGCCTATACGCCCCACCCCACCCCACCACAACTTACACTAAGGGGCACACGGCCCACGATCGCCGCCGCCCCCCCACCGCAGCGATCGGCGGCGATCGCTGCGGTGGGGGGGCGGCAGCGATCGTGGGCCGTGTGGCCCTTAGTGTAAGTTGTGGTGGGGTGGGGTGGTGATTGGCTGCAGCGATCGGCGGCGATCGGCGACGATCGCTGCGGTGGGGGGGCGGCGGCGATCGTGGGCCGTGTGGCCCTTAGTGTAAGTTGTGGTGGGGTGGTGATTGGCTGCAGCGATCGGCGACGATCACTGCGGTGGGGGGGCGGCGGCGATCGTGGGCCGTGTGCCCCTTAGTGTAAGGTGGGGTGGGGTGGGGTGGTGATTGGCTGCAGCGATCGCCGCCGCCCCCCCACCGCAGTGATCGTCGCCGATCGCCGCCGATCGCTGCAGCCAATCACCACCCCACCCCACCACAACTTACACTAAGGGCCACACGGCCCACGATCGCCGCCGCCCCCCCACCGCAGCGTTCGTCGCCGATCGCCGCAGCCAATCACCACCCCACCTCAACTTACACTAAGGGCCACACGGCCCACGATCGCTGCCGCCCCCCCACCGCAGCGATCGCTGCAGCCAATCACCACCCCACCACAACTTACACTAAGGGCCACACGGCCCACGATCGCCGCCGCCCCCCCCCACCGCAGCGATCGTCGCCGATCGCTGCAGCCAATCACCACCCCACCACAACTTGCACTAAGGGCCACACGGCCCACGATCGCCGCCGCCCCCCCCCCACCGCAGCGATCGTCGCCGATCGCTGCAGCCAATCACCACCCCACCACAACTTACACTAAGGGCCACACGGCCCACGATCGCCGCCGCCCCCCCACCGCAGCGATCGTCGCCGATCGCTGCAGCCAATCACCACCCCACCCCACCACAACTTACACTAAGGGCCACACGGCCCACGATCGCTGCCGCCCGCCCACCGCAGCGATCGCTGCAGCCAATCACCACCCCACCACAACTTACACTAAGGGCCACACGGCCCACGATCGCCGCCGCCCCCCCCCCCCCCACCGCAGCGATCGTCGCCGATCGCTGCAGCCAATCACCACCCCACCCCACCACAACTTGCACTAAGGGCCACACGGCCCACGATCGCCGCCGCCCCCCCCACCGCAGCGATCGTCGCCGATCGCTGCAGCCAATCACCACCCCACCCCACCCCAACTTGCACTAAGGGCCACACGGCCCACGATCGCCGCCGCCCCCCCCCACCGCAGCGATCGTCGCCGATCGCTGCAGCCAATCACCACCCCACCCCACCTTGCACTAAGGGCCACACGGCCCACGATCGCCGCCGCCCCCCCACCGCAGCGATCGCCGCCGATCGTCGCCGATCGCTGCAGCCAATCACCACCCCACCCCACCCCACCTTGCACTAAGGGCCACACGGCCCACGATCGCCGCCGCCCCCCCCACTGCAGCGATCGTCGCCGATCGTCGCCGATCGCCGCCGATCGCTGCAGCCAATCACCACCCCACCCCACCCCACCCCAACTTGCACTAAGGGCCACACGGCCCACGATCGCCGCCGCCCCCCCACCGCAGCGATCGTCGCCGATCGCTGCAGCCAATCACCACCCCACCCCACCCCACCCCAACTTGCACTAAGGGCCACACGGCCCACGATCGCCGCCGCCCCCCCCCCCCCACCGCAGCGATCGCCGCCGATCGTCGCCGATCGCCGCCGATCGCTGCAGCCAATCACCACTCCACCCCACCCCACCCCACCTTGCACTAAGGGCCACACGGCCCACGATCGCCGCCGCCCCCCCCACCGCAGCGATCGTCGCCGATCGCCGCCGATCGCCGCCGATCGCTGCAGCCAATCACCACCCCACCCCACCCCACCCCACCCCAACTTGCACTAAGGGCCACACGGCCCACGATCGCCGCCGCCCCCCCACCGCAGCGATCGCCGCCGATCGTCGCCGATCGCCGCCGATCGTCGCCGATCGCCGCCGATCGCCGCCGATCGCTGCAGCCAATCACCACCCCCACCCCCAGAACAATCTCCTTACCTCAGCACAGGTCCGGTCTGAAGGAAAATGGCGCCTGCACCAGCTATTTATACAGCTAGTGCAGGCGCCGGCTGATGACGTCGAGGCTGCATTGTGATTGGCTGCTGGGAATCCGGGTCACAGGAGCGTCATTCCTGTGACCCGGACCTGACCCCAAGATGGCGCTGCACACGATTTGGCCAGATACAGAGGCCCCAGGGACCCCCGATCGCCAAAAGGTAAGTAAATGCCAAGCACGTAGTTTCTACGTGCTTGGCACTTAACGGTTGGAGAGGCAACCACGTAGAAACTACGTGGTTGGCATTTAAAGGGTTAAAGTAATGAACGCTGGGCGCTTATGATGCGGACTCCCTGTGTTAAATCCTGTCATTCAATGCTGCTGCTTGCTTATAGCCATTTCACAGCAGCGTTCTCTACTGCTACAACACACAATACTGATCACACACATCGTTTAGGTATACTACTTTATTAACCATGTTTTGAAGCAAAAAAATATCAAATATCAACAAATAAATAACAGTAATAAAAATGAATGTGCTTTATCCACTTTGTGGTGCCTAGAAGTCAAAGGAAAAGAACCGTTTTTTTAATCAATCACTTTTAGTTTCCTTTATTTAACCCGTCTAAGGCTTTCACTAACTCTCCAGGGGTTCTCTATCTTTAGATGTTATCCACCTTTTGATAGTTGCCAGCATGTCTTTAAACTAAAGTATTTTAGCATAATTTTAGGTCTGCATTAGCTGGTTACAAATATCTTCTTGCTGTAGCTACTGCAGCAGTCCAAGGTCCTTTGTGCCCACTCATGTCGAATACCTTAAGGCAAACAAAAAACAAAAATTGCCACGTCATCATTAATACACTTCAATGAAGTACAGGCCTGGACACAGATATTCCCTCACATGCATCAGGACAAAACCTTAAAACAAATGGCAAACTACATGCGTGGGGAGATGATGCGTTCACATTAGGCTTAATAAGATTATCTTTGGGTAACTGTCCTTTCTTGTATTGTTTTCACCCTCCATTGGTGGTAGCTGGGGAGCCAGAAAGGCCACACAGTAATGTCCAACTATTTGAGCTGGGTAAACAAATGCTGGATACATACAATAGGCAACAATGTCACAGGCAAATGACCCAAAGAGTGGAATGTATCAAACGTCAACTCCCTCAAATTCAAGTTGCAAGAAAATGTGTGAATGCTAGAAAGCGGCCGCAACATTTAACTTAGAAAGAATGCTGCACGGGCCAAGACATTTCTGAATGCCTGAGAGCTGGCGTTGGAGCCTAGATTTATGACCACAGAACACAGTGTACAGCACTTGACACAGGATTTAAAAACACTATAAAACAGCCATAGGACATTCTAACCCACAGAAAATACATGGGCTTGGGTGCATGCAAAGCCACTGTCACTTGAAGAGCAGGAACAAACAGGCCAAGGAGCCCCTACCAGTTCATTGTAGTCTAAAAAATGAAACAAAACGCTATGCAGGAGTGGTACAGATAACATCACAAAAAAAGCAATAGAAGTATATTGGAGAACGCCACAAGGCATCTAATAGGATGTGGCGCTGCTGGACAGACAGTGCTGGTGCTCTGATGCAGAGTAGCTAGGCTTTCTGACACCTGAGGCAAACATTCGAAATGGCGCCCCCCATTTGCGTAAAGGCCTCCTTTGGCACCCCCTGACCTGCTGCACCGGGGGTACGTGCCCCCTGCTTCCCCTAGCTACTCCCCTGCTCTGATGACACCAGGCCCTTTTCTTAGATAGAATGCTACGTGATGCTATTAGAGACGCTAGACATTTTGCCTGTCATAAATATGGCTTTCGTGGTGTTAGCGTTTCTCCAACCGTTAAACGCCAGCCACGTAAAATTTACGTGCCTGGCTTTGCCCCCTGCTAGCGCCTGCAAAATTAAAAAAAAAAACACTTACCTGACCCCTCATTTGAACCGGCCGGGTCTCCTCTTCACTCTGGGGGGCTCCGATCCCCTGTCGGGGATCCTCCGGAGGAAGGGGAGAGCCCGGAGTAGCCCCCCCCCGTTTTTGCAGCCGCTGGCTTTTCCTGTAAAAATAAAAAAAAATAAAAATGACATTTACTCACCTCCATGTGCGCTCGATCTCGCCGGCCCTCCTCTTCACCCGGGGGGCCTCCGATCCCCCCCCCCCAGGGCCTTCTATCTTCAGGCTCTCTCCCCTCTTCCCTTTTGGGGGCGGGGCTTATGACATCACTCGGCCGGCGTCTTGACAGCTCCAGGCCTCTCAGCTGTCAGATGCCGGTGATCGGTGGTGAGAGAAGGAGGGGACAGGAGATCATCTGATCTCCTGCCTCCCCTCCTCTTCTGGCTGCCGATCACTGGCATCTGACAGCAGATCAGCGAGGGACACAGGAGCTGACGATCGGAGGTGAGTAAAGAGTAAATTTTTTTTTTTAATAAAATAATTTTTACTGTGTGTGTGTTTTATTTAACTGTTAACCCTTTGTGAACTGGTAAGGGGTCCATGAGACCCCTGTACCAGTTCACAAGGCTGGGGGTGACTTGCCATTAACCCCTTGTTTGCATATAGTTTTTTTTAGGAAAATGTGGTTTTGATTCTGCTTTTTTATACTTTTTTTAGGGAAACCCTGTGCAACCAAAGAATATATTGAGGGATTACTTCCAGAAAACTGCACCCATGTCAACAAGCCTGGTACGCCTAGAAAGCTTGAGGTGTGTACTTCCTGAGAATATATAGTTTGTCTGGGGTATTTCAAATGTAAAGGGTTGTTTTTCTTGAAAAACTGCAAGGTGGGCTTAGCGCGGAGCATAGTTGTATTTTATCTGAAAATCTCCTAAAGCATTGTTTCAGTTTGGGGGAGTCTCCTGGGCAGGGAAGGGTGTCTACCTATACATATGTGGTATCGCTGTAACCGACAGAAATTGGGGTTTCACGCGCAATAAGATTTTATTGACAAACTTACATTTTTTATTACAAAAAAACACTACAAATTGTAAAAAATTGTTTTTTGGGGGGTTTTTTTGCACATATTTCATCCAAAAATATTGAGAATACACCTACAAAATGACAAACAAGACATTTCATGTTAAAGCCCAGACTCTGAAAGTGCTGAAAAAAACAATATATTACTTTCCTGGGAAATCCCTGGAAATCCCTTCAAAAATCACAGTTGAACAAGGGGAGCGCAAAATAGTGCAAAATGGTCTGGCAACAAAGGGTGACAAAATCTCAAGGTAGGCTGGCAGTTAAAGGGTTAAAGCTAGGATGGCCCTCAAAGAATCTAAACCCTAAATTTCTTGGACCTTTTCCAGTTAAACGGAAGATCAAAAATGTGGCTTACGAACTTCAATTACCACGTTCCTATAAGATTCATGTATCGTTACTGAAGCCTGCAATTCTATCCAGAGGTTGAACTGAAAACCCTGAGCCTGTATTAATCGAAGGTGAGTTTGAATTTGAGGTTGAAGCAATTCTGGACTCTAGGAAATGAGGAAGGGGCCTCCAATACCTTGTTAAATTGTCGGGATTTGGATAAAGAGAATTCCTGTCAATGTCCGTGCTCCACGTTTGGTCAGTCAGTTCCATGCTGCAGACCTGCACTAGAGGCCACCTGGAGGCTGTCCCTTGGGGGGGGGGGGGAAATGTCACGGTTCTTCCTATTCCTCCTCCTCTCAGGTTCCCACAAACGTGTGACGCAGGCTCGGAATCACTACCGTGGTCCTGGGCATGCACGGTTGTGCATTCTGGGCATTCCGGTTGCCCGTTTGCGTGTGCTTGTGCACCCCCATTCTGCTTGCAATTGGGTGCGTGCTAGTGTGCGCACACACACATGCACTGGTGTTTGCGGTCGCGCATGTGCAGTGTGGGTGCCTGAGCACATGCACAGGAGTGCAGGCTGGATATACAGGTACGTGACAGAAAAAGCAATTGGGACCCCTCACCATAAAGCAAGTGTCTATATTTCTCTACCATTATGAAGCATTAAAACTTGTTTTTTCCTAGTGGGCGTGGCCAAGCACCATAAACAAAAATCCACTCAGATCTTGCCAGGAGCTAGTGGAAATTTACCAAGCTCGTGTTGCTTCATGCCTAATATTCCTGTGTGAAAAACTGTGCGCTGAGACCAAACAAGAACTGAACAAGTAACAGCATAACAAGAACTGTGAAAAACATTTTTCAGCAATTTCGTGTGCCTGCTTATGCTAATTATATTTCAGGATAGTCAATAACCATTAATGATTTTATATCCCTGGACTGTCTAATCTCTATACCACATCATCACAACTTGACTACTGGCAGCCAGAGAAGTTCACTGGCAATCCCCACTCAATGTTGGAAGTCACATAAGTCCAGCAAGATCAATCCTGGAAGTGCTGGTTATCAGGGCTTTCATAATTGGGTTTGTCTGCGGGGCATTGGATATTGGCTTTGTGGTGCAGAGCTTTGGATGCCATTCGTTGTCAAATTAAAAGAGGAAAAACATTAATTTTCGAGCATTGTTCCTCTTTAATAATCTGATGGAGGCATACTTGCTTATGGGACAGATAAAATAAAGGAATTCACTCAGCAGTAGTAGCAACTAGCAACCAACCAGACTTTTTGGTTTTCTTCATCAGAGAGATCCAAATACTTTTTCATCCTAAGTGACAAGTTCTAGGTGAGAAGCAAGTCCTCAAATACACCATCATATAGCTATTATCATTAATGATGTCATAAATAAGTCTAAGAAGCTTATCAGTTTGTTTTCTTGTTAAAAACAATAACCAGTGTAGTCATCCTCTAAGAATGCAGGCTCGGCTGTCCATACTTCACATTTCTTTAAATGGAATTTTCTGTTTTCTGTAGATAAAGCCTGAAAACAACACATTCTAGCAGTGAGGACATTTCCTTTGATAAGAGGCTTTGTTATATTGGTATAAATTACATCTCATTTGAGGTTAGACGTCAGTGATATTAACGAATTAAAAATGCAGGAAATTTTGAACATCCATTACACTTATACTGGTGCAAAAAGTTTAGAATGAAAAAATGTAGATCATGTTTGTAAATTCTTGGACTAATGATTATATTCAACTGGATCACTAGGGTTTCCAGTGCCTAAAAAGTAACATGGCAGCTTTTTATCTATTGTTTTACCAAAGCTCAGTTCGGGTCCCCGGACTTGACCCAAACCCAAACCCCACTGAAATCAATGGGAATCGATACTTGGGGGCCCAAAGATGGCTGTAAAATGGGGGCAGCAGAGGCAAGAGGGCTGCAAATCCGGGTTATAGTCCTGCACAAAAATGGGTAGGGAAAGTACTCAAAATAATAACAGAAAACAAAAAAAAAAATACATAAATAAATAAACATTAGGGCAAATTGGGGGGGGGGGGTAACATCAGAGAGATTGATCTGCACAAAATGGGATATAGGCAGGACTAATATTACATATAATTTATTAAAAAATAAAAAAATAATAATCCCCCATAACCCTATAACAGGCTTTGTGACAGAACCCCTTGATCACCCAATAGCCAACTTTGTGACAGAGCCCCCCATCATCCCCCATAGACTGTGACCAAATTCACTCCATAGCAATATCTATGTATAGTGAGGGGACCTGGATACGTCCCCTCAAATGACCACCATACAACAGGCCGCACTCAAAAGGATATAGTAAACGTCTATTTTATTAATAAATTACATCCACAATAATTGAAGACAAAATATATCAACACATACAACAACACATTACACAATTAAAAAACATATACACAAACGCAGGGGATCCACTATATGGAGACTATATTAATAATAATGGTGCTAGGTGGCATATAATGAACTAATAAATAAATGAATATGATAAGATAATACACATGTATGCCAACAATGAATGAAAAAACACCCTGGCGAAGTGTCTATACGACACGCAACGCGTCGGTGGCGGCTGCTGCGGGGGACCCCCGGGAGACAAGGTGATGTAAATTCTTTTACTCGTTATTAATATCTTGTATTGTTTCAGTCTGGTGGCGTTTTAGACTACTCTTGATATATTTTTTCTGGTTGGTTAAACTAACATGTGTGTGCCGCATTGCACTATAGCACCTTAATTGATTATCCATTGTGGTCTGTTTTTGGCCTTTTTACATATGTTGTTTTGTTTTTGGTTTCTCTGTTGTTCTTTTTATATGCACTTTATTAGGGCACATATTTGCCAATATTCTTCTTTTTATTGTTATGAATTGCACATATATTTGCACATTATGCATTATGCACTTTATCATATACTGATATAGTTCACAACACTTTTTCTAATTACTTTTTCATTCATTGTTGGCATACATGTGTATTATCTTATCATATTCATTTATTTATTAGTTCATTATATGCCACCTAGCACCATTACTATTAATATAGTCTCCATATAGTGGATCCCCTGCGTTTGTGTATATGTTTTTTAATTGTGTAATGTGTTGTTGTATGTGATGAATTGATATATTTTGTCTTCAATTATTGTGGATGTAATTTATTAATAAAATAGACGTTTACTATATCCTTTTGAGTGCGGCCTGTTGTATTGTGGTCATTTGAGGGGACATATCCAGGTCCCCTCACTATACATAGATATTGCTTTCCTTTGACCATACGGGCCTTAGCACCTTCATTTATTAGCTAGTGGGACGGTGCACATCCATATTCTTTGACTATACATCACTCCATAGCAGTCTGCGACACAGCCCCCTCTTATTCCATAGCAGACTGTGTTGCATAACAACCCCCATCACCCCATAGCAGACTGTGGCAGAGCCCCCAGGCTCTCCCATAGCAGACTGTGCTGCAGTACAACCCTATCATACCCCATAGCAGACTTTGACAGACCCCCCATCTTCTCCCATAGCAGACTGTGTTGCAGAACAACCCCCATCATCCCATAGCAGACTGTGACAGAGCCCCCCTCTTATCCCATAGCAGACTGTGTTGCAGAACAACCCTCATTATCCCATAGCAGACTGTGACCCATCTTCTCCCGTAGCAGTTTGTGTTGTAGAACAACCCATCTCATCTCATAGCAGACTGTGACAGAGTCTCCATCTTTTCCCAAAGCAGACTATGTTGCAGAGCAACTCCATCATCCCCAATAGCACACTGTGACAGAGCCCTTATCATCCCACAGCAGACTGTGACAGAGCGCCCATCTTCTCCCCTAAAAGACTGTATTGCAGAAAAAAACCCATCATCCCATAGCAGACTTTGACCCATCTTCTCCCAGTGCAGATTGTGTTGCAGAACTACTCCCATCATCCCATAGCAGACTGTGACAGAGACCCCCCATAATCTTCCATAGCAGACTGTGACAGACCCCCCTATCATCTTTCATAGCAGACTGTGACAGAGCCCCCCCATCATCTTCTCTAGCAGTGATGTGTGCGCTGTCCTCCCAACTTGCGGCCATCACCGTAATGGCTCTGCCCTGCCTATTCCTCTTCCTGATTGGTTGGGGGGGGGGGGTGAAGCACAGGGGGCAGTAAGATGGTTGGCGTACCCAGTGGCGTAGCGACCCGGGGGCGGGGGGGGGCGGACCGCCCCGGGTGACACCAGACCTAGAGGGTGACACCGCACTATAGCATTATGTCACCTCAATTATTGCCAGCCTGTGGCACAGAGCAGTCAGTTGTGGGGATGCTATGCCCTCACGGCGACACCTACGCATCTCTCCCACAGCGCTCGAGCGCCATTTGGCAGGAGGCGGAGCGGCTGCTGGTGCCTGTCCAGAATCTGTGGACCAATGGTGTGCGCGCACAGCAGGTCACGTGGACGAGGTGGGAGCTTTTGTTCGCTGTTGCTGAGAGCGCGCGCGGTATTCGTCGCCAGAAACAGGTGAGGGCGTGTGTGGTGTTGCTGGGGTGAGCGCACGCTGTTCCTGTTTATTCGGGGATTTATAGCTGTAACTGCTCAGTGGCGTGTGTGGTGGTGTTGCATGGTGGGCGCGTTACCTGGCGGGAGATGGGTGTTTTTAATGGACATAAAGGGAGCGTGCAGGCCGATGTATGTGTGCTAGTGAGGTACTGCACAACGCATAAGCGCCTCTGCTATCATACATTGATTATAATAGGCGCGCGCCCCGCTTTTGTTCAGGTGCGATGTCTGGCCCTGCCCCGACTCCTATTGGTTGCTGCCTGTCTGGCCCGCCCCTTTTCTCCTCCAGCTGTCTGTAATCGGTGTGCTCCTTTTCTCTGCCATTGAGTTCTTTCAACATACAAAAATTTTTTTTCTTTGGGGGGGGGGGGGGGGGTGACACCATTTCCTACCGCCCCGGGTGACACCAGCCCTAGCTGGCGTACCAGCTGACCTTATTGGCTGCGGGGAGTGTAGACCAGCTTTTCCGGGTTCAGGCCAAATGCTGAACTTTTGACAGAAGTCCATGTTTGGGGTCGGGAACCTAAACTCGCCACAGACCCGAACTTTGTGGTTCAGGTCCACTCAACCTTATGCATTGCCACATTTCTGTTTGAATGATTTACTGACACTTAGCTTCATGCATTATGTTCTTGAAGAGCCTTTTTGGATGTTTACAGATTTGTTTACAATATTTAATATTATATACTAAGAATTTCCTTTAAGCAAATAATGCAGACTAATATGTTACCCAACCTGATCTGTACACCACTGGGTGCTAAGAACTATTTATTTGCATTTTTGTGTGTTTTTTATGCATTTTAAATGGTGGTTTTAGGTGATGGAAGCAGTGGTGGAAAGTAAAAAAAAATGTTTGGGAAACTCTATTTTACTTTATATTAAAGTGATATGATATGTGTGGTGCAGCCATTTTGTGGGTGTGTGGATTTTTGTGGTTCTTGTGTACATGGGCCTCCAGTCCCCTTCTGCAAATGTACCTGGTACAGTATATCATGTATACTGGCTAGTTACTAGGGATAAGTGACTAATGAAAAGTGTCTAATGAAAACCTTGCAAAAGATTTCACAACTTTCTTGATTATATGATGAGATATATTTTATCTAATACAGTCTAAGGTTACCATTATCAAGGGTAGTTAAAGTTATTACAAATGCTTTGGTCTTTAAACAAAATGTCAGGATAAATAATAACTGTTTTAGTAGACATAATAACAATTACCCTTCAAATCTAAAGGTTTTCTTGTGTTTAGAAAAAGTCATGTCATTAAAGTCATTGTTTATTTCAGTAGACATCAATAAGCAAGTGACATTGATTACCTGTTATATGTGTATGAGGAAGATGGGTAGAATTAAAGAACTGAAATAATTTTACAAAAAATTGTAAAGAATCTTGAATTATAATTGCTATTATAAAATACATTAGTCTTTAGATTATTTATATTTGACAGATGTTGTTGACTAAATGTTAAGTGAAATATATAAAAATCTTTTATCTTTTTATCACATTATAACTATAGCCTCGATTCAGAGAGACACAAAAAAACTTCCGTTTTCGGGCCGATCTGTTTTTTTTGTGAAATGTTTCCGTTCTCGTATGAGCGTACGAGCGATTCTATGCATGCATTGAAAACCTTGTGTAAAGTTTCCGTCCGTTCGTACGGCAGATTACGAATTACGAGGATGTCATTTTCCATCCAGACTTTTCCGTTTCATTTCCACATGTTACAACGTAGGCTTTTGTTTTTGCCCTTTTCCCATCGTATCCTCCAACGAATCCTTTACGTTTCCCGATAGATTCTGTTTCCATTTTACAAAAAAAAATCGTCCAGACGGAATCCTTACGATCTTGCGCCTGCGCACTACAAACTTAACTCATTAAAGTGCTTGCCTACATATTTGCCACCCTCACTTCTACTACAATGTTTAGCTAAATCACTTAGCACTATCCTCCATCTTCCCTTTTGGACCCTTAAAGCACACCCAAACCACTTCTCGGTTAGGTTCTTCTTCCATTTTTGCCCCCTAAAACTTACCCAAATCACTTCTCGGTCATGTGAATATTCATCTTTAAATATTTCTGGGCCCATTAGTTTTGTGTTAATGTATTTTGTAAATGAAATAACAATGTAACATTTTTTTTTAAATACCATCATCAAATATTACATTTTTAAAAATTTTGTAAATTTCAAATTTTTACAACTATAAAAAACAAAATACATAGCAATGGCAGGCCACAGAACATTATTCTTCATCTGTGGTCCCCAACGAGTTGCGCAGCTCCTGCATCTCGCCCACCAACTGAAGGACCCTGAATACTGCAGTGCCCCCCCCCCCCCCCCCTGTATGGCCCAAACACCTAAATCTGGACTTCAAAAGCCAGAGGGCCCTCGCCACCACGGCCCGGGTTTTGCATAGTGCCCGATTAGAGAACCCCTGGCCCCCATTCAGGCAAATAACGGGCATCAGGAGCAAGGGCGAGTGGCACATCTTGCAGTTCCTGCAACCAAATATAAAATAATTACACAAAGCAGATGTAACCAACTAAAACAATAACTCCTACAACAAATTAAGATTCAAGTTCAACAATTAAAATATAATTCACAAAGGACATAAGTCTAAAAAATTATAGCAATTATATGGATGTGTGGAAAAATAAAGGTTTACATGCTAAGGACTAATTTAGGTCAGCATTAAAATGCATCTATAAGGCATACATGAAATGTATTAATTCAGGTATGCATTGCTATACAATTTCTGGCCTCGGCCATGCTGATACATGTAATGCCTTGGTGCTAAAGGCGCGCAGACTCCTCCACATAGACGCAAAACATGTTCAACAATAGCAATCCGAGCCCTCAAAGGTCCCGTAAGTGGATCGGAAATGAAACAGATTTATAGGGTGGTGATCCGTCGGAAATCAGCTCTCTGAATCAGACAGAAACCATCCCAACAACGGAAGTTATCTGAACGAACGGAAAATTTCCGATTTTGTTTGGAAATCTTCCGATTTGCTTCCGTTCATCGAAAGAGCATATACACATTTTCCCGAACGTTCGTGCGAGTAGAAAATGGACGAAAAAAAGCAAAAAAAAGACTAACACCCACCAAAACTTTCACAGACAGCTACGGAAGTCCGGACGAATGTGTCTTTGAATCGAGGCTTATATGCAATGCGAAGCTGTAGAGTGACAGGGGAGAGTGGGTTATTCTACCTGAGGCTCTCCCCCCTACCCAAGGCAATAAGCTTGATGCAGAGCCTCCGATATTCCTTCTCGTCTTTGTCTCTAAGAGGCTGATTCAATACTAGCGGCAGGTAGCGACAGATGAGCGTCTGGAGTGCGGCGCTATGAGCAACCGCTATTGTCCACCCCGATCGGCTGTCAGTCGCTATTGCAGGGCTCCTCAGTCGCTATCTGCCGTTCTTGGGAATCCCGCTGACATTGGTGAATGTGGTCAACCAAAGTGGTGCACCACATAAGAGTAATAGTTTGTGCTGCACTGTAATAAATAAAGCACTATACTAAAGTTAGGCTCATGGAACACTGTCCACAGGCCTAAAGAACAGAAGCACCAAACAATATCAAAATCCAATTCAATTTCATTTATTAAAGATCAAAAATGTCAAAAACACTAGACATGACAAACAATATACAAGACCAACACATTAAAAACACTGCGAGTCCCCGAAGTTCATCCAGTACTGCAAACGCAGCAATTAATTCCTGGGTTAACTCCTAAGTATCCCATTCACCCAGCGAAGCGGCACAGGTGGCCGCGATCGTAGGTGTCCCTGGTTTTGCGATGTGCTGCATTGTAGCGTCCTTGGGCAGAGGTCTGTGGATTTCTGACCGGAGTCATTAGCCACGTTTTCTGCCCATATCCCTTGTCCGCTGTTGAATAAACAGATTGAGAGAGCGAGCAATTAGTAAATTTCAAACAACATAATGCAAACAGTCTAGGTTCAGTTAATAATTTGGTTCAGTTAATAGTCCACATATTAAACTTGTAAATAGATGTCATGGATTAGTAATTACCCAGTAGCCAGCCAGGTGGCATTGTATTGTTCTCAAACTTCCGGCACAGGACTGATTGCTGGAGCACGTACGAATCATGGCATGAGCCGGGGAAGCCAGATCTCACGGCCCGCAGCTTCATGTCATGGTCACATACTACCATGACATTCATGGAATGGATCTGTTTCCGATTCCGGTAATGCAGCTCCTGTGCATGGGGAAGGCGGAAAGGGATATGTGTACCATCCACGCACCCTAGCACATTAGGGATCCCTCCCATGCGGTAGAACGCACGTTTGATTTTTGCAACCTCCTCCTCATCCTCAGGAAATTTTATATAAACAGGGATAAGGTCACAAATAGCCAGGACTACCTGGTAAAATATGCGGCTCATTGTAGCCTGGCTGATCCCGCTGAGGAGGGCAGAGGTTGCCTGGAAATTCCCCCATGCCACAATATTAAGCATGGCACATAGGCAAACTATGCCAGGGATGGATTGGGTGCGTCTGGTGGATGGATCGATTTTGGTCTTAATCTGATCATATAGGGACTGTAGTGTTGCACGATTTAGACGAAATCTGCTTCTGATCTGCTCGTCACTTAAATCCCAGACAGAGAGGCGGATGGCAAAGGATCGGGGTGCCCTAAGCCTCACAGCACCCTCCTCCCTTGCCTCCTGACCTTCCTGTATGCTGCCACAACAATACATCCATAACCCAAACATCACCCTCTCATCCATCTCACAATCACTGGCTAGAGCTCAGGCACTGCCCCAAAAACAAAAACCAAAATCAACACACAGACCAACCACTCCACATACACAATCACAATCCACACACAATCACACAAATGCAGCTCACCACAAAACCAGATGTATAGTGGTTAGAACCATCAGCCTGCTGCAAGTATGCTTTCAAAGTTTGGCACAACCAAGAGGGGAGTTGATGCACAACCCACAAAAGGTCCCCAAAACAATCCTCACTTGCTGAATTCAACACAATATTTGCATATGCCACCAAAAATAAACTCCCAAAGAAACAGCACTGATGCCAGAAAACCTCAACAAAGCCACAGACAGTAAGCAAGAAACACAGCCAGACACTTATTGCAAGCTAGGGATAAGTAAACCAAAACACCACAGCCTTTGCCACAGTGTATCAATAAAAGAATGCTTAAAAAAAGAGGTATTTATACTTATCCAAAGGACTGGTCCGCTTAGCCACCTCTTGCGTTTGTTAGCTGTTTCCGGTCTGGAATTAGCTTACCACAGGTGTGTTGGAAATGGCTAGTGCAAGCATAATAGCGTACTTTTGCGGATCTGTTTGCTCAGACATCTTTTGGCCAATGAAAGTTATGTGGCTGCAAATTCAAATAGCCGTTTTTGACACCACATTTCCAATGTTGTTAAGAGACATGGTTCACATTTCTTCCTAATGTCTGTCTGCCTTGTTAAGTAGGTAATTAATTAGTTCATTGCCTGACACACATGTTTGCCAGAAACCTCAGTCATTGGAGTCAAGATGTAGCTACAAACACCTGGCCAGTATGTGTGAAGAAATTAACTGGGCCTGTTTGTGATTGGTTCCTACAGCACATAAAATCTGGCACACTCAAACAGCAGTTGTTGCCATTTTGTAGTCTGCATGCGTGCTGGTGTGTGTTGTTTTGTGGTGTGTGCAGCTACAGGATGGATCCAAATTCTGGACATCTGGCGACCACTGCTGGACCGAGTACCAGTGGGGTGGGTGCTGGCCGGAGACCTTCCTTAAGGAAAAGGGCACTGCCGGAAGGTGAAGCACCACCCAAGGGCAAGCGTCCATTTGCCATCAGGGAGCCAGAATTTAATTTGGCGGATAACAATACTCTTGTGCGTCTGACACTGGCTAAATGGGACTTGTTATTTGGTTACCAAAGTCAGTGTTTAGGCAAACAAGAAAGGAGCAAATTGTGGGATGCCATTGGTGAGCAGCTTACTAGCACCGCTCAATACCCACGTAGTGGTACATCCTGCAAGAAACGCTTCTACACTTTGAAAAGGGCCCTTATGCAAAAGATGAAGAATGATCTACTTGTAGACAGTGGGACCAAGTAGGATCCAAAGAGTAAATACAGGCCATATGAGGAGATGCTGAAGTGCAAGATTCCTCTCAGTCGCCTGCAGGGTGTGGATGCTGGGGATGACACCACAGGTTGGGGTGAAGGTACATTGTTTTAACATTGCAAATTATGGTTGGTTTAATGTATCTTCTTATTTGTTAACCAATTCTTTGCCATACTAACAGTAGGACATGTTAAGTAGCAGATTAAACCTCTGTAATATTTTAACTTCCTGTCTCTTGCTTTATGCATAGTGGCACATGATGACTCACATGATTCGCCTGATGAGGTCACCCGGAATCCTGCCCTTCCCCCACCCTCAAGCTTAACACAGTCTGATATTGAAGGTTTGTTTTTTTTGGTTGTTTTCTTAACTTTTTTGTTTGTTTGGCACACATTAACAATGCATAATTCATTACTTTGCTTTATCATAGTTTGCTGTATCATAGAATTGCACCAGCATCTCCTCATGAGGCTACCTACTCTTTGGATGCCAGTAAGTGCATGTGTCAACCTTGATTTTGGCATTGTCATATAAGTGTGCATGGCTTTCAATCATGTTATTTCATTGTAGGCCAAGTCCCTGCTTCATCTTTGGACCCCACTTCCTGTGTTGCCGGTCGACAGGACCCTGTTGGTGTGTATTGCAAAGCACACTGTATCCTTTCTGTTGTTTGAGTTCCAATGCGTATATTTTGTTAGTTTAAACTTCAAAATCATCAAAGCTGGATAGTTAAAGGGGATTGGGCATCAACCGGATCCTACATGATAATGTTGTAATGATGTCCATGCTAAGTTATTGTGCTTAAATAAGTCATTATTTCAGAAATGCAAACATTAACAATACTATGGTTGTTAATATTGATATCCATTGTGGCTTGTTTTAGACCCAAATACAGGAAGTGCGCGTCCGGAAATGGTCCTTCACCGTGCGCCTGCTAGGGATGAGGGTAAGACTGATTTTTGTGGGGTTCTAGTAAGGATGTTGTTTTCAATGAAATGTTGTTTGTGTCTTGACATTTGTTTGGAAACATGTTATTTTAGGGCAAAGCTCGACTGAGGCCCTAGGTCTGGACATCTTTGAGGTGGGGGGTATGTGTAATTTGACCTATGTGTGTATGTTCTAGTTTGGCAAACTGATTACCTAATCTTACTCTTCCATACATCTTCAGAATATGTTAGAAACTAAAAGCTTTTGTGTCTTGCACAATCAGTCACTTGGGAGAGGTATGGGCTCGATAATGTTGGTAAGAACTAGTCACACAATATCAAATGACACACTAACACGACTTTCCTGTTTAGCATATGTGAGCTTGCCACATCTCTTAGATGATGATTTGCCCCTTTCTGGCAGCAAACAAAACTTGGTTGCCGTCGCACTCCTACCCGTGTGTTCAAAAGGGGGTGCACGGTTAGCGGTGATGCCGCAGATCAAAGTAAGCAAAGAAACCAGCACTCCAGAATAGTAGTGGAAATCCAGTAGAAGTGTATTCATGCGTAATACACACGATTCAAATGAAGAACAATCAGTCCAACGTTTTGGGGGTTGCAGCAGGCCCACTTCATCAGGGAAAACGAACAACAAGTGGTACACAGCAAAGGAACCATAAAACAGCATTGGTAGCCAATAGAAAGCTGAGAAAATCCCGCCTGACATCATAATGACGTCACAGCATGTTGTGCTGAAGTAGATAATCAAATGCAGGATTGCAGTATATAATAAACATGTGAAAACGTGGTGCAACAAGAATAAGTAATTTAAGACACTCACCCCTATGTAACCGTCCAGCTGCAGCGTAAGCCGTCGGCTGCAGCGGCGGCGAACGCCGTTCTGAGCAGGGATGGTTGCATAGCAACCGGCCTGTCAGTTCTCCTCCAAGAGGGGGGGCAGTGATGCCTTGCTATAGTGATGTCCGCCCTTACCCCGCCGTGATTGGCTGGGATGGGCGCAGCTCCCTGTCAGAGCTGTCATTGCTCTGTTAGGGGCTGACTATCCACCTGGTAACGGCGTTTAGCAGCGGGGGAGAAATACTGTGTAAAAACAAAGCACAACATTTAACCCAGCGAAAAAGAACATATAAAAATATGAGCATATAGGAAATATAACTCAAAGTGCGCCCGATACTCTGCTGATTGCTCTAGACACATAATGGGATATAAACCATTGCGGTATAAAGCCGACCAAACTAACATGGAACGGCAGGAAGAAGCTAGTAGCCCAGGGGTCCCCTATAACCAGACCTTTGTCACAGCCGTGCAAATGTTCAGCTGTGGCGCCAGGACATGCCGCATTGCGCGTGGCCGGTTGCACTGCAACCAGCCGGGGCGCTAACCTCCAAATTGGAGGTAGGCAGGGGATGTTACGGGTAGGGTGCAAATGCACATATCCTACACGCGTAACGGACCCTCCCGTAGCTAAGTGGCCTGGAAGGGGTTGGACTAGCGTCCGTTGGGGCTAACAATGTCCCAACAGGGGCTGGTGCCCGCCTGACAGTGGCAGATGGTTAAGGGGGAGACCGGGTAGGTATCAAAGAAATAATGGCATGCAGAGTAGGTGCGCGACATTAATCAATAGGTAGAACTAGCTGTGTAACAATAGGGTAAGGGGCCAGGGGAAAGGGTGGGAAGGGGGCAGGGAGATGGGGGGGTTGGATTAAGAGGAGGAGGAGCAATGGGTTTGGGGGAAGATTGATTAATGGGGGGAGAAGGGGGGAGAGAAAAGGGGGCAGGGGGGAAGGAAAGGAGGGGGGGAAGGGGGGAGGGGAAGAGCAGGGGAGGAGGTGAAGGTAGAACAGATGGCAAGGTAACCATTTGGGATTATTGTGTTAGTTCCAGAACGCTATGAAAGCCAAATGAGGTGTTGAGTCCACGAGGTGCTACAGTGTCCAACTTGTGTATCCAGAAAGTTTCTCTCTGAAGGAGGAGGAGTTCTCTGTCGCCACCTCTGTGGGGTTTAGGCACCCGGTCGATCACCATTCCTCTGAGTTCGTGAACCTGGTGTCTATGTAACAAAAAGTTTACCGCCACTGGTTTATCCGTGTCCATATTGCCACCACGGTCAATTTTTTCTTTTAACACCTTAATATTGCTTCTGTGTTTCTGGAAAGGCCGTTTAAAGGGGCCCCACCGTCTTGCCTACATATACTAAGCCACATGGGCATTTCAATATGTAGATGCAGAAGTCGGTGTTACATGTGAAGTAATCCTTAATCTTAAAGCGGTACCCGGTGTGTGGGTGTGTGAACGATTCCCCTAGTATTAGGGAATTATAGATGTTACAGTTGAAACATTTATAGCAACCAACTTTTGTAGACAAAGGCTGAGTTGTCTTCCTGTACTTTTCAATCAGATCTGCTTTAACTAGTATGTCCCTTAGGTTGCGGCTCCTATGGTAGACCCTTAGGGGGGTTTTTTTAAGGCTCGGAGCCAGGTTCTGATCAGCGGTGAGGATGTTGTGGTGTCTGCGGCATATCCGCTCGATCTTGGGTGAGACTACATTAAAAGTCTGAGTGAAGGGGATACTATCGGTCTTAGTCGTCCTTCCTGGTTTGTCTCTGAAAATCTCTTGTGCTTTACGTAGGGCCGTCTCGATGACCGATATAGGATATCCCCTTGTGCGGAACTTCCCGTACATCACATTTAGCTGGTCGGCTCAGACACATTCATCTGAGTTAATTCTAAGCACTCTCAAAAACTGAGAGATGGGAATGTTGTCCAGTAAGTGTTTTGGATGTGAACTCTCATATCACAGTAGGGTATTCTATCGGTTGGTTTGCTAAATAAACTGGTTGAGATGGGTCAATTGGCCCTCTTTGTGAAGGCAACATCGAGAAATGTCACATATTCTGTGGAGATTTCGGAGTTAAATTGAATGGAAGGGAATATTGAGTTGATAGTGGTGATGAACTGTTGCAGAGATGTGCTGTCGCCTTTCCAGAACAGCATCACATCATCTATGTAGCGACCCCAAGATACCACGTTGTCCTGAAATAGCACCGATGAGTATATATCTCTTTCCTCCAGGTATCCTACAAATAGATTGGCAAAGGATGGTGCAACCGCACTGCCCATGGCCACGCCCCTGATCTGCTGATAGAACGTGTTTTCAAACGTAAAGAAATTCCCGTTGAGTACCAGCTCAAGACCCTCAAGTATGTATTCGCTGGGGATGACCGCTGTGTCCCATTGTAGGAAGAAGCGGACGGCTGTGAGGCCATCTGCATTGGGAATATTAGTATATAAGGATGTAATATCCATAGTAACCATGTAAGTGATTTCATGCGTAGAGATACCCTGTAATTTCAAGAGGAAATCACCAGTGTCTTTTAGGTAGGAGGGTAATTGTCTAAAATAGGGTTGAAGTATTTAATCCAGCCATTGTGCCACAGGTTGTGTTGCGGAATTAGTACCTGCCACAATGGGGCGGTACTTCACGGGGTTGAGACCTTTATGAATTTTAGGTAGTCCATAAATGACCGGAATGATGGGGTGCTCCATCACTAGGAACTTCACTGTTTCGCTGGATATCCAGCCATTTGTGAGCCCCATTTCAACATTTGTCTGGATTTTGGACTGTATCTGAGGCATGGGACTGGCAGCCAGACACCGGAACTATTTGTGGAGGAGCACACTCAGGTACCATGTATGAATGTTTTAGAGATTAACCACGATTACCTGTTTGGGGGTCAATCAGGTCCCACCATGTAACATACAACATACTTTGTTGTTAGCAGGACTCCTTCCCTGAAACACAGGATGTGCCCTCCGCACAAGTGCCATGTGCGCAGGCTGCAGAGGCTGGACCAACGGTAAATTCTAATGGAGCCCTAATTTTTTGTTTTTGTTTTCTTACCTACATTATTCAAGCTTGACTACAATATTAGCCTGCTCAACCAACAACTGGGCGAAGTGCACCGACAAGTGCTGAGCTTTATGAGCTAGAGTTCCGGATGCTGGAGGCCTACAGTCGCCAACAGCCGTGTGATGGAACTCTGGAGTGCATTGCGGCGTTGGAAAATCAGTCGCTACTGGACCAACAAATTAATGAACTGCACCAACAACTTAATGAAGTGCGGACTCAACAGCAGTCTGGAGTGCTGCATGCCATGCAAGAAATTATGCATGGCATCCAACAATCTTTACAGCGCCAGGACAAAACTTTGTTGTTGTTACAGCAGCTAATACAGCAGCAGTCTATTTTTTGTACTGCACTGTTGTCCCCCAACACCGCCCCTAGCCATGAGTCACAACCTCCCCGCCCACCCAGGGACTAATTGGTCCAGTTGTTAGACATTTGAAAGGCTTGAATTTGTATTGACTTGATTGACTTAAATAAATGTATTTGTAAACGCTAGAATTTGTGTGGGTTACCAAAATACATACCTACAAACACAGTCAGGGATACCTCTCTATATCTAGATATGTTAATGTTGACTGAAATTTACTACAGTCATTGTTTGCCATACATTACTATGTATACAAAATGAAATGAATAACAATGTGTTTAAGAAACCAAAAAAAAATGGGTTACTATACACTTAACATATGGTTTAAAAGGCACGACACACTGAAAGTAGAAACATAAAAAACATTTATTTTTTAGAAAAGGGGCCAACATGGCCAAAATTAATCCGCACAGCGGATAAAACCATACCCCCCACCCTACCGCTGTTTCTTCTTGCCCAGCAGCATAAGTCGCGTACGCCGGACGTACTGCCACAGTCTGCGATGCTCATTAATGCAAGCTGTATGGAGACCAAAAAATGGATTAGTCAATAGAACGTGAGACGAACGTACACAGATGATTTCACATTATCTAGTTTGGTCTCATAATGTGACCAACTACATTAACATTTGTGCAAACTGGGCCCTTATGTGGGTCCATTATATGAGTACTAGTGCCTTACTAGGGAGGGAGAGACTGCACGGGCACCTTGAGAAAGTGGTTCGCCACATAACGCGTGGGGGATAAGAGGTCTGGTTGATACAGCGGTCTCATGACAAGGGTGATATTGTTTTTTCTTTATCTTTTGATTTCTCACTGTGTATGGTCTATTGGCCCGATTGGTTGTTGTTTATTTTCTCTTTCTATTTGATCATGAATTTTTGATCATCTTATGCATAAAGCACTTTAGCACTAAGTTCACTTTGTTTGCATTTGATTTGCACAAAAGAGCTTTAGATAAATGTATTTTGCTTGGTTTGCACACTTAAAGGGGCCATGACCGCTGTATGTAAGTCTTTTTTATATGGAATGTCTTGTATGTCGTATGTTAAATTATGTATCGTAAATGTATATGTTTTTAAATTTGATTAAATAAATGATAATGATTTGATCATATACATTGATTGGCTTTTGTGCTGACCCGAACTGAATATTGTGGTAACTGGAACCACTCCCTTTTTAGGTTAGTTTTGTCTGCAGTTTATGTACTGCACTGAGATTCTTTTGGGTCGGGCACAGATACAGCTTCTAGATTTAATGTGGTGCGGGATTGTTTGGTTCTTTGAGTACTAGTGCCTTACATGTGCATTTATCAGCAATACCCTACATATTGAAGTAACCGTTTGTACTAAATGAAGGGTGAAGTAAGATTGTGGGCATTGATTGGGTTATTTTGGGCAAAACATCATGTCCAAAGTACTAAAGATTTTAACCCTTCGGCTATTCCTATTCTAGTTGTGAACCTTATTTTGAAATTATTTTAATTTGGACACCAAAACTTTTTAGACAAAATGTATTTTGGGCTTGAAAGGAAACAAAGGGGATGCAACAATCTAGCATGCAGACATGCATTTATGATTGTGGGTCACGCAAATGTCAGCTAAATGTGTGCTAATTAACCACATAGGGACATTGCCAATTATTCTAGCTTTTAGGGTGACACATAGGTGGCCAAAGTATGTTTGGATATGAAGTTAGTGTACTCACCATCGCAGCTGTGGCTCGAGCCCATGCTGCTGGGTGTCCCTGGAGCTTGAGTGGGGAGTATGGTCACAGGGTCCGTCTGCGTGGAAACATCTGTTTGGAAAAAACAAACCAAAAACAATCATAAGGTTTGCGCTTACAAATTAAGATTATACATCCACCTGTTTAGGGAGTCTGGTAAATCATGCTACCATGTTTACACACATGTTTGCTATACATTAGCATATTTACAGGTCCGTGAGGTCAGGTGAATAATTTAGATGTGCAACATGGACACATCAATATAATGTGCTGCAAACATTTACAGTGCAATGCTAATGCAGTAATTTAAGTTGAGCTGATCATATTCATAGTAGAGTGTGCAACATGTGTTTGCATTAAAGAAATTAAAAAAAAAAAATTGGCTAGGCAGCATCATGGTGTACGCAGTAACTTTGGGGTTGGTTGCATTTGGATTGAACTGGAGTGGGGTTCCAGAATATTCTTCTAATTATAAAAAAAATTTAATGCTATGTAGCAGCAAACATGTGTATGTAGTTTGGAATGTCATTACATATGCCATATGAGTGAGAACAACAAACACTTACCACGACTATGCCCGCGGGCAAGGGCTGGCGCATAGCTGCTGGAGGTGCCGGCTCTATGATGCCCTAAAAACCAGATAACAAGGGCACAGGATTATTGAAAATGCACCGATTCCATCTGTAACATACAAACAACAATTAGAAATGCACTCACCAGGGGATAAACTGCCGCTGGTATCCCAGGGAGGACTCTGAGGAGAAGGCGTGGAGCCTCGACTCCTCACAATCGGCCCAGAAGATCCCAAAACACATGGGCCACCCTCCTCCACTCCACCACCCCAGTTGGACTCCCCACTTGAGAGTGGTCCACAGGGTTTAGAGACTCAACTGAGTCCGATTGTGAGGAGCTGAGGCTCCAGACTGCCCTCCCCCCAGCAGCACGCTCCTCTGGGGCGTCATCCCCTTCCTCCCCTGGGTCCTCAAGATAGGACTGGCGAGAGGGCCCCTTCCTCGCAGATTCATCCGACCCCACCACTCTTCTGCGGGGGAGGAAACCCTTCCCACGTTTGCCCAGGGGAGGACGCTTATCTGTGTAGAAGGTAAAAAAAATAAGGACACCTTTAAAAATAAACCCAAAAATTTACTACATCATAATACAACATTATTGTATGGATTTACATGTGGTGAGGTGACATATACCTGAAGCATAGGCATCATAGAGCCTATAAACGCCCTCTGGGTCCCGACGCTTGAAATCCGACCACTTCTGTATAATTGAACAGACACTGAGATTGGTCTGGAAGCGCCGGGACACAGTGGCCTTCACCTCCAACGCTATGCGCCTCTTTGCACCACGGGCATAGTCATATTCCGCTAGACAAAAATCCTATAAAAAAACACATAAAAAAAAAAAATCAATACATATATATATATATATATATATACAGTAATAAACATATATAACAAGCTATATTCTTGCACAACATAAATGGACCATATACTCACTTTAACCACCTGGCCGTTAACACGCGGATCCACCCTTTTGCGGCGCAGTTTGGTGGTTGTGGGGGGAACAGGGGATGTTGAGGGGCCAGGGGAGACAGGGAGGGGAGGGGTTGGGGGGGAAGAATCAGAGGTGTAGCTGGGGAGGCGTGTGGCAGGGCGTCTAGGCTGCATGGTGAATCCTCAGAGGTGGAAACCGGAAGTTGCAAAACGAAAGTGAAAGGCAAAAAAAAAAAAGGACACTCATCGCTAAATTGCGCTAACATACGCTTTCCAAATCGCTAGCATACGCAAAACAAAACAAAAAAAACGTGGCAGTCATGCTAGTGATGAGTCAGATGCGCCCGTGTCTGCTGCGTATTCAACAACAGCGACTGTGGGCGTTAAAAGAACATTCAACGCTCGCAGCAACACCACTGATTCAATAAAGAAAGTTCAAAGATATAGCGTGGCCACTGTTTTTAGCTGACTGCGGCATAGAGCGCCTGTAACGCTTTAAAATGATTGATTATTTGGGTGGTTTGACACCTTCGAAAACGCTAACAATAACTGAAATGACATTGGGAGAGGGCTGTGATTTTTACATCCAAGTGACACATTCCTAAATACATTTTCAGAAAAAAAAAAAACATTGGAAACATTCATGACAATTCAAAAATAATGCTTAATACATTATATTTAAAAAAAAAACAAATAAAAAAAAAAAAACCCAAAAAAACAAACAATTGGCTTGATGCAGAGCCTCCCCGTTCAGTTCTCCCGTGCGTTTTCCCATTGGTTTTGGGCTTTGATCGGGTCAGGAAAGGGTGCTACGTTGATTTTAGTGTGCGCTTATGCGCTCAGGTGTGCGCTCAGCCGCCTTTCCGATTGTCGGCTCGCACGAGGCTGTTTCCCGGGAAAACGGACGCCTCGTTCATTGGTCTGTTTTTTTCAGTGATGCAGAGCCTTGATTTCCGATTGAAATCACCCTAATAAAACGGGGCCGCCGAGCCTTCACTTACGGCAAGTCAGAGCAGCCGTATTTGCACTCGGGGTCTTGTCCTGCTGAGTATGGCAGAAACCAGGCTGCACCGCACGCCTTTGGACATCGATGGCATGAGTATTTGATATTTTTTATTGTTTTTTTTTGGGTATCCTTTTTACAGGGTCTCCATAATTTTTATTTTATTGTCTGTGTGCAGGCATTTGAAGATGGGACATAGCATAAATGTGCAGGCACTGGCTGGCCCTGATTTGGTTTTTGGGAGTCGTTTTTCTGGCTTTCCCTGCCTAGGAATTCCTGCCTACATGAACGATTCAAATCAGCCGATCTTTTTGGTGGCTGGCTACTGGGTATGTGTTTGAAACTTGTATTGGTTACGCACCCTGTCTGACTGTGTTTTTTCCCTTAACCCACTATTTGGTAAATATTTTCGTAGTATATTTGGAGCCCAATTATTGATCTACAAATTAAATGGGTTAAGTGATTGTACCCTATTGCGTCATGTTCTTGCCCTCTTATGTAAGTAGTATTCCCCAGACTTTTTAAATGAGAGTACAGGTTGGATGTGCATGTAGTCTCATTACAAATGTCCTTTCCTCCCACCCTACCCCGCTCACCTATTTGTCCCTCTTTTCTATTGTTGCAATGCACACCTTTTTTTTTATTTTTATTTTTTTTGGTTTTAGGGCAGGAGACTCTGCCTATCCTTTGGTCCCCTGGATGAAGACCCCCATCCTGCACCGATCTTCACAGGCAGAGGAGCGCTACAATACTGCCCCCAGGAGGACTCGCTCTGTGTTGGAGTGAGGCTTTGTTCTCTTGAAGATGAGGTTCCGTTGTCTTGATGAGACTGAGGGGGCACTACAATAGACGCCTGCAACGGTCCTAAACCTAATCATGGCTTGTGGGCTACTCCACCACCTTTAGTTTCAGCCCTCCCCACCCCTCCCTTTTCTTGCACCCAAAGTGGCACCGCGCAAACCATACGTGCACAACTAGTGTTTAGTGTTTTTTCAGAGACCACATTTTTTTTTTTGGTTTTTGTTTTTTTTTTATTTTTCAAACAAATTTTGTTTTGTCATTTGCTTTTTGGGACCCAAAGAAAACTTACACGTGGGGTCAGAAAATGTATTCCCCACAAATTAGTGTGTTGGGTTGCATGGTGATGAGGAATGATGTTGTGCCTGCAAATTGGCTGCAATGTGGGCCAGGCTTTGATTAATCTCACCCATATGGCTGGTTAGGGCAGAGATATTTCTGTTTAATACCTCTAATTGAGCGTTGAGGTTTGTGAGTTGGGTGCACACAATCTCATTGAATTGCTGTGTTGTCGCAGCAAAGGCTATATTTTCCTGCCTCCATGTTTCCTCCAAAATTTGAAGTTGCCTTCTTTGGGAAATATGGCGTCTAGACTGGGTTGGAGCAGTGGGACGGGTGGTTGGTTCTGGTTCCGAAGGTGGTTGTGGATGTGGTGGCTGTGCCGGGGTTGACTGCGTTGCTGCCACTGGTGCAGTAGTGGTTAGTGACATATGTGGGGTGTCCTCCTCCAAATCTCGTATATGGTCGATGATGGGTGGACTTCCTGTGGTCTGTAAAGAAATATAGCATCCTTTTAGTTTATTTATGTCCACAAAAGCTCTCGAATATCAATGTTAAAAGTACACACCAATGACCATTGACTTACCTCATCGCAATCCACAATTTGGGTTTGTGGTGTAGAAGCCTGGTGTGCCCTTGGCCTCGGTGCTAACGCAGGGGTTTGTGGGCCTGGTGTGTCCTGTTGACTTGGTCCTTAGAATGTAGATAGGAAGATTAGCTAAATGGCCAAGTACAGTGTGTTGTGTAGCATAACACTGCCTTCTTGAACTTTTTGTAATAGGTCATGGCAAAATCAGACTCACCTTGGGACCTTACATTCCGGTCTGTGTCTTGTGCCTCTGCCAGGCCCTGGATGCTGGCCGGGTGTATGTATGTATATACATGTTCCTCGGCGGGAGTAAGGATTATTTTAATGGGTAAGCCACCCCCTGTCTGTTGGCTGGGGAAGATTAAATCACACCTAATAAGTGTTACATCCTTTTAACAATGCGACTACAAATGCATTTAATTTGCCCTTTACCTCTGCTACACCCCCTGTCTGTTGGCTGGGGAAGATTAAATCACACCTAATAAGTGTTACATCCTTTTAACCATGCAACTAAAAATGCATTTAATTTGCCCTTTACCTCTGCTGACGGCGCATGTCCATTTTTTTTTTTACTGTAGTATTTCAGGTCCCCAAATTTCCTTTTGATTTGTTGAATATCTTGCCTGACTGATCCCACACTATTTACTTGGCGGAAAATATTCGTCCAGATCTCCAGCTTAGCCTGCTTAGTGGTGGATTTGGAGGTCCTGCCAAATAGGGCATCATAATGCTCACAAACTGCATTTGCCACAGCCATGCTTTGAGCATCGCAAAAACGTGCAGTTAGGGAGCCACTACGTAGTTGTCGGCCACATGGTTGTGTGGTGTCCCCTGCATCTGTGGAAATTGATGGTTGGCTATCTGGTGAGTCGTGTGTGGTTCTGGGGCTTATGGGGGAGGGTGATGTGGTGTGTGTGCTGCTATGGCTTAATGTCTGGGTTCCTGTTGAGCTATCAGATGTGGAGCTGCATGTGGAATGTGAGGTACTGGAATTGGGAGAACCAGAGGGTTGAGGTGGAGGGGTGGGTGACCTTGGTGGGGTGGTGGGTTTGGCAATACGCTTTCCCTTGCTGATGTGTTTTGTTTTGTGGGTATGTTTTGTGTGTTGAGGCTGAGGATGCTGCAGGGTCTTACTCGACTTTGCACCCTTGTGTGTTCGTGCTTTTTTGGCAGGTGGTGGTGAATGGGTGAATGTCTCCTTGGTCCTGCGTTTTTTTGAATGTGCCTGTGTGTGTGGAGTATCCTGCGTTTTAGTTGGGGCATGTTCTGCCTGTGTCTGGTGCCTGCTCTTCTGTCTTTGGGAGGATGAGGCATGTGTGCGGCTGCTATGTGCCTCGGCCCTTGGTTGGCTCTTTTTGCTCCCTTTAGGTCTGCCCATAATGATATGGTATCCAACACAGAGCTGAGTGCCTTGTGCTTTAAATATGTTTCCTGTGTGGGCGTGGTCAACAGCGGGTGCGCGCCTGCGCGCACGCACACACGTCACCGCGGGGGAACGTCAGAGCTATACCTTGCAAAACAAGAAAAGATGTCGGCCGCCATCTTTACCCGGGAGCAGGACGACATCATCATGGATGTGAGTATGCGAGCGTGCGAGCGTGCGTTTATGTGCGCGCACACATTCCTTCTAATAAAACAAAAAAAAAACGCAAGAATAGTCTGAAACAACTTAGTTTGTGACGTGAAATACAAGCCCACCTTAGTTTAACACATGTCCGCAGCTACAAACTAGCCTACATGCTGATAGCAGAACTAGGGCAATGTGAGGCAGCAAGAGGTTAATAAAGTGACTTTAGTTAGGCCAAGAAACTTGTTAATGTATTTAGTGTATTAATGGTGGGTTCTTGTATCTATTTTTGACAGATGATGCTGAGGAATCTCTATGACTTCCTGCCGTCAGATTATGACAAGCGGACGTTGGCCCTGGCGGTGGTGGACGCGATTGAACGAAGATCCCAAACCACCTATACCTTCACCCAGATCGCCCAACACTGGTCTGATTTAAAAAGAAGACATAAGCCCCGGGTGAGGCGGTACTTCACAAAACATTTCCCATGTAAGTGTAGAAAATGTAAATGCACCTATAACCCTGGCCTTGCCTGGGCGTGGTTTAATGATTGTGTTTGTATTTCAGCCCATGAATGGAATTTGCGGTTCCGCCCCACCCGGACCAGGACACGCAGCCCAGTATTGGGCGAAACAGGCGAAGGTGTAGGTGGGCCACCGCCAGGGTCAACGGCCACCCCCTCCTCTGCCAGTGAGTATGAGGAGCCGCTGGACCTCAGCATGCAGGGGAGGGGGCAATCTGACGGCAGGGAGTCGAGCAGAACAGAGCCTCAACCGGACTCCGGTAAGGGAAATAAAGTTAGATATGTGGTAAGACATGCATTAAATACAGATACTCATGTGCACTATTGTTTTAGATTCAGACGTCGCTGGAACATCCCAAGGGATGAGTGAGGAAGGGGGCGAGGAGGAAGAGGTTGCTGGGGAAGGTGAGTAGATTGATACCTAGAAGCCTAACATAATATTATATTAATGAAAGAACAACAGTCTCTAATATCAGTGTGTTTGTCATTCATCCAGATTCCCAACTGCCACAGAGGGAGGATGAAGGGAGACTCCGCCCCCGACGCAATGTGCGGCCTAAACCTTGTAAGTGGTGTTTATTTAAACTAAAGTAAATGAGCAAACAATACCATTTTTAAACAAAAAAACTTTTACATTTCCATCAAAATGTAGTCAAAAAAGCCCTTAAAGCGGACCTTAACTATGAATAAGAGGCTATCTTAGATAGTTCCCACACCCTGTACACAGATTGACCACCTTACAAATCATCTTACCAACCTTTTCCAGAGCACAGCTCGGCTCTGTGTGAGCAAAGCACAGCTATAACCCACCCCCTGTACCTTATCCCACTCTCCTCTCCTCAGTAAGTGTGATGCTTCAGAGTCAACATGGCGTTGCAGCCCAGTGGGGGAAAGAATAATAATTGATTGACTAAAAAAGTAATATATCTTAGTTTAAGATGCTGTGGAAACGTTTCTGAAGAGTTTGGCCTTTTCATTAAATCACGCAGAAGGTCCGATTTAAAAAGTGCACAAACCAAAAACCAAAAATAAAACCCAAAAAACAATGCTAAAGTAATGTTGTTTTTCATTCACAGATCCAAGAAAACAGGCTACAGACCCCGAGGCCTAATTTTAAATTTTTGGTTACACAATGTAAATTTTTTTTTTTTTTTTGTTTTAAAAACAAAAATGTTTTTATGTATAAAAAAAAAAACAAAAACAAATTTAACTAATAAAAAATTCTTAAAATTTCGAGAGTTGTGTTTCCTGCAAAAGTACCATCACACAACATCAGCACACATTTACATGACACACAAAAGGTTTAGATATGGGACAATAAAACATAAAAATACACAAACAATAAAGGTATGCATTAAGGACAAGGAAGAAGGGACTACTAGATGATTAAGGTATGCATTAAGGACAAGGAAGAAGGGACTACTAGATGATTAAGGTATGCATTAAGGACAAGGAAGAAGGAACTACTAGATTATTAAGGTATGCATTAAGGACAAGGAAGAAGGAACTACTAGATTATTAAGGTATGCATTAAGGACAAGGAAGAAGGGACTACTAGATGATTAAGGTATGCATTAAGGACAAGGAAGAAGGGACTACTAGATGATTAAGGTATGCATTAAGGACAAGGAAGAAGGAACTACTAGATTATTAAGGTATGCATTAAGGACAAGGAAGAAGGAACTACTAGATTATTAAGGTATGCATTAAGGACAAGGAAGAAGGGACTACTAGATGATTAAGGTATGCATTAAGGACAAGGAAGAAGGAACTACTAGATGATTAAGGTATGCATTAAGGACAAGGAAGAAGGAACTACTAGATGATTAAGGTATGCATTAAGGACAAGGAAACCCCCAGAAAAAAAAAATGTGTGTCAAATTTGCATTTGTGGCCATATGCATATTCCAATGGAGTTTGAGGGATGTGCGCTTGCGTGTAGCCAGATTGGCAACTGAAGAGCCATGGAGATGTAAGTATACTTGCTAAAACCACCAAAATGGAAGGTCAAATACGACGGAAACCAAGCAGGTACGTTCAAAAAGGCAGGAAAAATCAGGGAAAAACGGGCCGCCCGTGTGAACGGGAACGGGAGCCCCGATCAAATTGAAGGCACCCGAGAGAGCAAAAAAAGCTTTCCGAGTGAAGTCAAATTGACGGATCAGTTAGGGAGCCATTCCGACGGAGGCTCTGCATTACATTTGAGCCACGATTCAAACGGGAGCCCCGGACAATCGGAAGGTTTTAAGGGCAGTTCAGAGGAGGCTCTGCATCAGGCCAAATATCCTGGTTCAAATGAAAAGCCGAAACAACTTTAGGCAAGAAATTCGGTTTGAAGCGGAACCCCACCTTGTCCTAGTGTCGCTCATAGTATGGAGGCTGAATAGATAGAGCGGCCAGCTCTGACACATGCCTAACCGAAGTAATAGCCACCAAGAAGACAACCTTGAGAGTGAGAACAACCAGAGCAGCCTCTTGAATAGGCTCAAAGAGAGCACCCTGCAAGGCAGACAAAACCAAGTTCATATCCCAGACAGGGACCATAGGTTTCTTAGGGGGACGCACGTGAGTGACCCCCTGAAAGAAGGTCTTAATCAGGTGATGTTGAGCAAAGGTCTTCTGAAAAAAGACAGACAGGGCAGAAACCTGACCCTTCAGAGTACTAAGTTTGAGACCCAAGTCCAAACCATGCTGTAAAAACTCCAGAACCCTAGGGACCGAGAATTCCCGACAGGGAAGAGACCTGGACTCGCACCAGTCAATGTAGGAACGCCATACTCTATAATACATAGCAGAAGAAGTCTTCTCCTGGCCTGCACCATAGTAGCCACCACAGAGGCAGAAAAACCCTTCTCCATCAAGATAGAGGTCTCAGCAGCCAGGCCGTCAAAGCCAGAGTTTGTAAATTGGGATGGCGTAAGGACCCTTGAGTTAGCAGATTTGGCACCTTTGGCAGATCATACTGATCTACCGCCATTTGAACCAAGTCTGCGAACCACACTCTTCTTGGCCACCTTGGGGCCACTAGAATCACAGGTACCCCCTCCAGGGCAATCTTGCGCAGAACCCTGCTCAGAAGGGGGAATGGTGAAAACACATACAGGAGTCGAAACTCCCTCCAAAACATGGACAGAGCATCCGTGGCCAAGGCCAGAGGATCCTGAGAGAGGGAGACGAAGGCCGGGAGCTTGTGATTGTGGCGGGAAGCAAACAGATCCACATCCGGTAGTCCCCAACGGTGACACAGGGACTGAAATACCCTGTTGCAGAGGGACCACTTCCCCTGACGGGACATCCCCCTGCTCAGGGCGTCCGCCAGCAGGTTCTCCGCCCCCGGAATGTAGACAGCCGAAATGCATTGTACATTGGCCTCCGCCCATGTCAGAATCTGAGACACCTCTTGGAGAGCACCCTTGCTCCGGGTCCCTCCCTGATGGTTGATGTAGGCAACCGCCGTCCTGTTGTCCGAGCGTACCTGTACCGACAGACCCCTCAGGTGTTGGGTCAATCGCTCCAGTACCAACCCGACTGCCCGTAATTCCAGAATGTTGATGGGCAAATGGGCCTCCTGAGGACCCCACGTCCCCTGGAAGCGCAGGGACTTCCAGAATCCCCCCCAACCTGACAGACTGGCATCCGTTGTGACCGTCTCCCAGCAGGGGGCCAGGAAGGACCTGCCCCCTATCAAGTTCCTGTAGTCCAGCCACCACGCAAGGGACTGTCTGACCGAGGGGGGATGCACACAGAACCCGTCCAAGGGTTCTTGTCCCATACTGACAGAAGGTGAAGCTGCAGAGGTCTCAAATGGAACTGGGCAAAGGGCACCGCCTCGAAGCTCGCCACCATCAGGCCCACCAACTGCTTTCCCTGCCGGATGGAGAACTGTGGGCTCGAGAGCAGGAACCTCGCCTGCGCCGTCAGAGCTTCCACCTTCTGTTGAGGAAGGAATATCCTTGACTGAACCGTATCCAGAATCATCCCCAGGAAGGGAGTCACCGAGGAGGGGGACAGGGAGGACTTGGGGTAATTGATCACCCAGCCGAAGGACTCCAGGGTAGACACTACCAGACGAGTGTCCAACTCTGCCTGCCGCAGAGACCGAGAGGTGATGAGAATGTCGTCCAGGTAGGGCAGCACGCGTATGCCCCTTAGCCTTATCAGGGACATCACCCCTGCCAGCACCTTGGTGAACACCCTGGGAGCCGACGTTAGGCCGAATGGCAGGGCCACAAATTGGTAATGCTGATCTTTTATTGCAAATCTGAGAAACCTTTGGTGTCCTGGAAACACCGGAACGTGAAGGTAAGCATCCTTGATGTCTACTGACGTCACGAAGTCCCCTGGGCGCAGTGAGCCAATGGCCGAGCGCAGAGTTTCCATGCGAAAGTGCCTGTTCTTGACAAACTTGTTGAGGATTTTTAAATGACTGACCCATCCTTTTTGGGTACTGTGAAAAGGTTGGAGTAGAACCCTGTGCCCCTGTCTCCGAGGGGGACCTTGCAAATGACCCCTAGATTCAGGAGACCCTGTACGGCCATCAACAATACCTGAGCTGAGGCAGGGTCTTGAGGGATTCGAGACCCAATGAATCTGGTGGGGGCTGTACAGCAAATTCTATCTTGTAGCCGGAGGACACTACCTCCTGAATCCAATGGTCCGAGACGTGGCGCCGCCAGACGTGCTCGAAATGCTGTAAACGTCCCCCCACCCTGACGGGTGAGGGCGCCCCCTCATGCCGGAGGGGCCTTGGGTGGGGCTTTGGGCTTGGGCCCCCAGGAAGAGTCGTACGGTGTCCTCTGTTCCTGTGTCAGGAATCTGCGCGGGCCCCAGCGAAGGACGCCCCTCTTCCCTGCTTGGCCCCACGGTAGGGGGTTGATAAGGAGCCTTGGCCACGAAAAGGCCGAGTCTGCCTCCTGCGCTGGGGTAACTTGCCTCCCTTGGCAAAGAGGTCTAACCGATCCCCAAACAATCGCAGCCCCTTAAAGGGCTTTCTTGGCGGCATTGTCTGCGGCCCACTGGCGCAACCAAACCGCGCAGCGTATAGCAACCACCAGGGCGGATGACCTGGCACACATCTTAATAGCATCATCCAATGCGGATTGGATAAAGTTCACAAACGCATCATAGCTGGACAGAGCATTGACAGTATCAGGAGGCAACTCATCTGTGCCATCAAGAGCACTCCTAACCACGGCCCTGAGCGATACCGCCGTAATGGCTAAAGCGCAAACCGGGCGCAGAGTCGCTCCCCCAAACGCAAAGGCATGACATGCCGATTGGTCAACATGCCGGTCCTCAGAGTCCCGTAGGGTAGTAGTGTCAGGAGAGTGCATAATAGAGGTGTTGGACAACCCTAGAATAGGAGCATCGACCTCAGGTGGCGATGACCAGCACTTAACCAAGTCAGCAGGGAAGGGATATTTCCTATCCATGCTTTTAGGGACCCCATGAAGTCTGCTGGGATGTTCCCATTCTTTAAGCACGAGGCTATTGAAATGGGTTTGCTCTGGAAATTCCAATTGAGCTTTAGCGGTATGAAAAAGATCACCCCTTTGCCGGGGAGTCGCAGCAGGGGGAGAGAGGGACAGAACGTCAAAGATCTGAACCAGCAGTCTATCAATATCATCCGAGGACCAATGCTCGGAGCCAGACTCTTCCTGACCCCTAGACTCATCGTCATATGACCCTGAGTCAGAGAACAGTTCCCCTTCGTCCGAGGGGATATGGGCATAGGAATGCAACAAATCATCAGGTTCTATAGGGAAGAGTGTTGATTCAGGGTTCAAGTGCCGCCTCTTGGGGGTGGCTTTACGCGCTAAGGAATTAGCAAGTAAGTTTTCAACACTAGCCAGCCTCGTGGCCAGATCAGGATGAGAATCCCCACTGGTATTGGGGGTTAGACTCAGGCTTGGGGGAGTAGGTGAAGTGTGGCGGGGTGCAGGCCCGGGAAGCACCGATAGCGCCTTCTGTGCACAAGGAACACAGACCCGTGCATTGTCACCACTGCTAGGTAGGACCGCACAAGCTACACACAGCCGGGCTTGTCCTGAAGGAACCCCGTTCACAATATCCTGAGATGCCTCCATATAGTGATTAATCGGCACAATATGCCAGTAGGGATTGACGCTGTAAGCTACCCTGGATGCCCCAATAACCCACGGGGAAGTGGGAGTAATATTTTACGACCGGGAGCTACACTGGGCCGGGAGAAGCCACCGAAATCCGCGGTCTGAAAGACATAAGAGGGAACAAGGACGTCAGAGCCATGCGCAAAGGTAGCATAGAAGGTAAGAAGAGTCGCCCACGAGGGCACTTACAGACAGAGAGGAGAGGACGATCTTCACCGCGTGCGCGGGAGAAAGAAATGGTGCCAAGCGAACCTCGGAGGGCGGGCCTGAGCCGACCGCGATGCGAAGCCTGCCAAGCCGTAGCCACGCCCCTCCCCGACGAGCGCGAAGCTCGTAAGGTCTCTAGCCAATAGGAGGCAGAAAGCAGTAATGACAAATGTAAATGGCGCTCTGAGCCCGAGACGCGGCCGAGGGCTATACTCGGGCACTCCTGTGGCTCCTCTGTCAGGGAATGGCCGTGACAAGGCGGTAATGTAAGAGACAGGCGCTTAAGCCAGCGCAGCCTAGGAAGAGCCCTTAAGGCTAAGAAGAAGAGGAATGAAGAAGAAGCAAGCTGCCGCCGTACATGCGGTGCGAGCAGCAACAGAAAACTAAAGCGCTGAGGTTAACAGTAAGGAAAGAGCACGGCTCTGATCCCCGTCCCCAGTAAAGCACAGTCAAGCCATAAGCGTGTAATGAAACACTGAGGCTGCCCTGCACACAACCCCTCCCCCCCCCTTTCTTTTCCCCCTGACTAAGGAGGTACGAGGGAGGAAGGTGACCCGTAGAATAAGGTCCACCGCTACATGGGGCGTGGGGCAGTGAAGCGGGAGGGGCATCCCCTGAAGGCTCACCATCTGCCTTGGCCGCCTACCCTATGGTTGGGGATTGCGGTGGAGCGTGGCTCCTTAAGCACACAAGGTGCTGCCTACCTTCACCAGCGCAGCCCAGGCTGGGAGGCATATCATTCAGAGGAAGGGTGGAAATAGTCCCACAGGGCCGCAGGCTGTAAAAGCCCCGCTCACCTGCGAGAGAGTGATACTTCATGTCTTCGCAGTCAGCACTGCAGAGAAATCTAGGGGGATTTGTGGGAGGTCCCTGGGTATATGCAGGGCCGGGAGGAGCCTGTTTTTGCATGTCTGCAGTGAACAGCGCCATCTGGCGGAGGATTACCCATGTGTAAGTATTATATATGGAGCAGGACGTACTGTATGCTTAGAATATTCTTCTGCCCTGCACCAGGACTTGAGCTATGCCTTTAGCTTTCTAAGCTCCCACTTTTGTTCATAAGTAGTGCATGGCACAGGCAGTATTCCAGAGAAAACAACATCAGGGGTTCTTCTCTTCAACTTGCCTAATTCCTTAAATGTATTCTTAAGGATCCTCCATCTCCCATTAATTCTGTCATTGTTCCCTATGTGGAACATGACAGCTGGGTCATCCCCAATTCTTCCAAATAATTTATCCACCCTTTCCACCACATGCCGAACCCTGGCACCGGGGAGATGGCAAACCATTCAGTTGAGGTGGTCTTGGTGACAAATTATTCTGTCAATCCGCCTGACAATAGAAACCTCAATTACCACTAACTGTCTAGTCCAACTTGCAGTACAAACCACTCGCTCACTAGCTGGGCTGTCCTCCCGGCTGTTAGGTATAGCTGTCACTCTTGCATCATTACCCAACTTGGCAATTTTGCTAAGGTGCACAGACGCAGGTATGGCTTTCTTTTATGTGCTCCCTTTTCTACTCCCTTTATCTACATTTACCCAGCTACTTATCTGCTATCCCTGACCTATTACTCCACCCTCTGTTTCTACCCCACTTAATGCCTGCTCAGTGAGCAGAAGGCTTTTTTCATATTGTCAGTCTCACTAAGCCTCCGGATCTCTAACCCAAGCTTCCAAGGTTACAATATGCTCACATTTAACACAGCGATATTCACCCTGGAACCTGAAGTGTATACATATGACAAATTTGGGTTGATTCAAAGAAACATGTAACAGCTTGGATTTGGCTCACGATCATCCTATTTTTTACGTCCGCTCGTGCGTTCGTATGAACTTGCGAGTGATTCAATAAGCAAATACGTTTCTATCCTAAAAGATACGTCCGTTCGTATGATATCTCCCGAACTTGCCTCAGTCAGTTGGCAATCGTAAAAATCACGTTCATGTGCTCACCTGTTGCGGCGGCAGCCTGTTTTTTCGGCTGCTTCCATCGTCCAGCTCTTCCAATTACTTGCGTTTGCCTCTGGTTTTCATTGGTTTTTGGCCTCTTAGATTCGTGCGTTCGTATGTTTATAAGATCTTGCGCATGCGCACCCTCAACCAGAAACTTACATAAACCCCGTAGCGGCTGCATCCAACTTCATTTCTCGGTCCCTCTAACGTACCTAAACCCTTTAGCGCTTGCATCCAACTTCATTTCTCGGTCCCTCAAACTTACCTAAACCCCTTAGCGCTTGCATCCAACTTCATTTCTCGGTCCCTCAAACTTACCTAAACCCTTTAGCGGCTGCATCCAACTTCATTTCTCGGTCCCTCAAACTTACCTAAACCCTTTAGCGGCTGCATCCAACTTCATTTCTCGGTCCCTCAAACTTACCTAAACCCCTTAGCGCTTGCATCCAACTTCATTTCTCGGTCCCTCAAACTTACCTAAACCCCTTAGCGCTTGCATCCAACTTCATATCTCGGTCCCTCAAACTTACCTAAACCCTTTAGCGGCTGCATCCAACTTCATTTCTCGGTCCCTCAAACTTACCTAAACCCCTTAGCGCTTGCATCCAACTTCATATCTCGGTCCCTCAAACTTACCTAAACCCTTTAGCGGCTGCATCCAACTTCATTTCTCGGTCCCTCAAACTTACCTAAACCCTTTAGCGCTTGCATCCAACTTCATTTCTCGGTCCCTCAAACTTACCTAAACCCCTTAGCGCTTGCATCCAACTTCATTTCTCGGTCCCTCAAACTTACCTAAACCCCTTAGCGCTTGCATCCAACTTCATTTCTCGGTCCCTCAAACTTACCTAAACCCCTTAGCGCTTGCATCCAACTTCATTTCTCGGTCCCTCAAACTTACCTAAACCCCTTAGCGCTTGCATCCAACTTCATTTCTCGGTCCCTCAAACTTACCTAAACCCTTTAGCGGCTGCATCCAACTTCATTTCTCGGTCCCTCAAACTTACCTAAACCCTTTAGCGCTTGCATCCAACTTCATTTCTCGGTCCCTCAAACTTACCTAAACCCCGTAGCGGCTGCATCCCACTTCATTTCTCGGTCCATAAAACGTAAGAAAATCACATAATTTACATATGTCTATATGTTTCTAAGTGTGTTGTTTCTGGTTTGTGTAATTTTTTGGGTGTGTGCATATTAGAAAAGACACATTTAGGAAGGCTTAAAATATAATTTATTTAAAATATTTTCTTTGTTTTGTTTGGAATCAAATTCCAAATTTTTTGTATATTGTTTGTTTTTTTTTTGTAAAACCTTTTTTTTTTTTTGGCCTCGGTAAAACATATATAATTTTTTTTTTTGTTTTTAACAGTAAAACCCTTTTTTTTTTTTTGGTGGGTTTTTTTGGTTTAAAAAAATTTTTTTTTTTTTTTAAAAAACTATAAAACACTTTCTCAAATGTGAACAACTTTAAAAACAAGTTAAAGAAAGGAGCCAGGACCAAGGGCACTATTCATCATCCTCTTCTTCATCTGTTGGCCCCAACGTCGCCTGTATGGCCAGCAGCTCGGCCACCAACTCCTTCATTCTTTTTTTTTTTCCCGCCAAGGTTTGGGGGATCATCCCTGTAACCAATAGAGAAAGAAACATAAATAGGACTCCCAGACCGGTTTGTATGCTGGAAATAGATTTAGGGTTAATCAAATACATGTAAATGCATGACATATGTCCTTCTTCAAAGGGATACAGTTAATGCATTTCCCACAGGTAAGTGTTTAAACTCCTTAAACCGGACCTTCAACATTATTTAATGAAAACCAAAAACTATTCACAAATGATTCTGCACCACCTCAAAGTTATTTAGGGCTTTTTTGGGATTACAGCGCCGCCATCTGGACTCTGAAGCATAACACTTAATGAGGAGTGGAGAGTTGGATAAAGTACAGGGGAGTAGGTTACAGTGGTGCGTTGGGAATCCAGAGCATAGCTGGGTTGAGGGAAAGGTCATCACTCACACAATGCATGGCAGCACCTTCCTTTTTTCAATCTGTATCCCATGCTGCCTGTAAATATTGTGCATTCCATATTCCCCAATATTGGTTTTGTTCTGTCTAATAACATGCATTAGATGGGTGAAGGGTGTTTTTCCATGTTTCTAATCTGTAGGTACAGTGTGATGGCTAAGTCTTTGGTTCTTAATACTAGTTTGGGTCCTCTTTAAGCTAACGAAGTGCCCACATGAAAGTGTGAACTACACATTGGCTACGCCTTTAGTTATGTGTGTGTTATTAGCTAAGCAAACATTAATATGAATAATGGCATGGAGACTTACGGAGTTGGTGGCCGACAGATGGCTGGTTGGGGCCAACAGGCTGCCCTTGGTCCTGGCTCTGCTGTGAAGAAGTCCCTGGAGAAACATGTGACATTTGGTTAGTATTTGTAGAGAGTCACTATCCCCAACATATCTGGCTCCCAGTCTGGCTGACATCACTCACCTTCGCCAGGATCGACTTCAAGCATCTCTGCTGCCTCCTCCTCCACTATCTCACCCGCTCCTGAAGCTTCTACAAATACATAATAAAGGATAACTTAGTTTTTGGCCTGCCATGTATATCTTTGTGCCTATACATGAAGAGTGACATACCAGAGCCTTCCCCATGCGTGGCCAGGTATGACTCCACGCCCACGCGCCTTGGCCCCTCCTCTGTGGTAAGGTCCAGGGGCTGGTCTGAGGAGGCCACAGAGGAGGGGTAGGTCCGTCGCCCGGGAGATCCACCACCTTCACTCACAGATGCAGAGTCATGCAGCACTGGTCGGCCTGTACGTCTCCGGGTGCGGCGAATTCTGAAATCCATTTCCAACACTACCAAAGAAAAGTCATTATAAATAAAGGCATAACTTAGACATTTGGAACATATACCATGCAATTGCTTTGTACTTACTTGGGAAATGGATCCCGAAAAACCTCCGCACCCGGGGCATGTGCAGACGCTTCAGGTCCGACCAATGCTGCATTATCTGGGTGTGAGTGAAGGTGGTGCTGGTCACACGGTGGATCTCGGCGATGATCTCCCGGGCGATGTCCCTTTTCTCGCACACATTGGGCGCGAAGTCATACCGGCGCTGAAGCATGATCTGAAAAACATAATGGACACAGAGCTTTTACTTTTACACACAGACCCATATGTGTTGCATCACAAGTTGAGTATTTAATGTCATTAACACACACATTTCGAATGGCCGCCATTTTTGGGGAGTGCCTTAAAGAGGACGTTGACTGTGATTGACAGTCTGGTCTTATGTTATATGTATCACACACCATGTACATACAGATAATAGCCAACATCAAGAATCAGGCCACCTGCATCTATGGCATGCTAGGATGGTTTAAACATCCAAGATGTAGCCTAATGCTTAGGCTTTTGGACCACGTGTGTGGCTTCCCGTTGTGTTTTTATGGCTTAGGAAAACAGTGTTCCGCAAACATCCGCATCAAGGTCCGAGACAGGCCAGGTTTGACAGCTCGCCCCGCTACTCCACAGGTTAATTAACTGTTGCTAAGCCGGAGCAATTGGCCGAATTAGGACATCAGCATAGACAGGTGAAAACGTGGCCAGGCTCGGCCCTTGAGGATGAAGTGTGAGGAGCCAGTGATTAAACATTAAGAGACCCCAAACTAGTTCCCAACGCATCATTTACATTTAGGCCATCATTGACTATTCTATTAAAATGCACAGGCAGCCACTTACCAGCATGAGGATCTCTTCCTGTTGACGGGTGAAGATAGTGGGCGCCATCTTTAGTCTTCTTCCAGGCAGCAGATAAGTGAAACCCCAGCGGTTTCCTGGTTCCGCTCGAACGTACGTTCGTACGAGCGCGTAGTCGTGCGCATAGGCGTCACACGCTGGGCTCATTATTTAAAGGTCCCTTCCCCCCAAGCTCATTCTCTTTGAGCATTTGTGTACGATGGCACCAAAAAAGGCGATGAGCAAGCGACCCCAGGCAAGCAAGACCGCGGAGGGCCCCACCACAAGGTCCCAGCAAGCTGGCCGAAAACTGAGATCCAAGACTCCCACCTCGGCCCCACCAAGGGACCCTGGACCCTCAGGTACCCAAAAAAGGGGCCCCAAGCCTCGTGCCCCTCCTGCAGCCAAAAAGCTGGCAACTGCAGCACCCACCACCTCTGCCCCCAGAACAGGCAGCACCAGTGAGCCCACACCGGCCATGCCTTCAAGTAGGGCAGTTCGGAAACCCATGCCCCGCAGCAGGGCCCGAACCCCATCCAGGGCCCGAACCCCATCCAGGGCCCGAAGCACAGCCAGAGGGCGAAGAACCCAATCCAGGGCACGAAGCCCAGCCAGGGCCCGAACCCCATCCAGGGCCCGAACCCCATCCAGGCCCCGAAGCCCATCCAGAGGCCGCAGATCCAAAACCAGGGCCAGAAGCCCCTACAGGGCCCGCAGATCCCAATCCAGGGCCAGAAGCCCCGACAGGCCCAGAAGAACACAATCCAGGGCCAGAAGCCCCTACAGGGCCCGACGAACCCAATCCAGGGCCAGAAGCCCCTACATGGCCCGCAGATCCCAATCCAGGGCCAGAAGCCCCGACAGGCCCAGAAGAACACAATCCAGGGCCAGAAGCCCCTACAGGGCCCGCAGATCCCAAACCAGGGCCAGAAGCCCCTACATGGCCCGCAGATCCCAATCCAGGGCCAGAAGCCCCGACAGGCCCAGAAGAACACAATCCAGGGCCAGAAGCCCCTACAGGGCCCGACGAACCCAATCCAGGGCCAGAAGCCCCTACAGGGCCCGACGAACCCAATCCAGGGCCAGAAGCCCCTACATGGCCCGCAGATCCCAATCCAGGGCCAGAAGCCCCGACAGGCCCAGAAGAACACAATCCAGGGCCAGAAGCCCCTACAGGGCCCGACGAACCCAATCCAGGGCCAGAAGCCCCCGACCTGGCACCAGCCGGGAACAGAGCCCACGACCTGGCACCAGCCGGGAACCTAGCCCCCCAAGAGGGCCCCGAATTGCCCCCATGACCACATCTACACCTGGAAGTTCGGTGGCCAGCCACGCAAGAACACCCAGTCCCTTGGCCAGTCCAGTCCAGTCATTGGGAAGCCACCAATCCGGCCATTCCCCTACCCAGCCCCAGGCCATAATGTCACCACATGTGTCTGCACACATGGAGGAGCAGCCAAGCCAACCATCTGGCCGCACATTGCGCCGCGGCCAGTTGAGTGGGAGATTCTCCCATGACCAAAATATGGCATTGGCTAGTGGCCTTACATTATACTATGACGAGCTATATGGGAGCAAATCCAAACACACCACCAAGCAGCGCAAGATGGAATTGTTTGAAACCATCCTCCGACAAGTAAATGCAGCGGGGGAAGAGAGGAAAGATGTGTCCCAAATTCAGAAGAAAATCTCTGATCTGAAGTATGCTGTACGGCAAAAAGAAATTAAAAGGCATAATTACAGGTAACTAAATGTTTACGCTAAATCTAATGTTTTGGATGTACTGTATGCACCTTTTCTGAGTACCAAACAATTTTCTCTTTTCAGCCTGAAAACTGGCGGTGGCTTTCCATCTAAATTGGAGTTTACCCCTGCTGAGGAGATTGTGCTTGGACTTCTCCATCCGGTCGCGGTCGGTGGACATGCTGGTCTAAGGGACACAGACTCACCGACCCGTACCCACGGTGAGTACTCTTAAATCTGCATGTTTGCCTGTTTGCTAAATAATCGACAGTTCACTAGTAACAAGCTAACGGGATGCCCCTATGGTTTGCCTTGCTTGGCCTCGCACTACTGTGGCTGTTTGTGTCCTCTTTTTGGCCCTGGGAATCACACATTTAGGCCCACAGCCATTATGGCAAAGTTCAAATGTCCAATTGTATTGTTAAAGTCATGAAGTTTCGCAAGATAAGTGAGATATTTGGAATCAATCACAAAACACACATCATTATGTATGGGTTGCCTTTTGCTTGTGTGAGTTGTGTTTGAGTTAACAATTTAATTAGCCACCCACAAACATATGTGACCAAGAGCAGCGAGACTCAACTGGCGGCCCGGGGTCCCAATGCGGACCTTGCCACCACATTCAAGGACCCCTGCCCAGACAGCCCTGCACTCAGTTACTTCTGTGTTGACGTGCTCAGAGCTGCCCCCTTGATCGGCCATGTAGTGGTTGGTCTCCTGCCCAATGTCATGGCTCCGTGAAACATAGCATTGCAATATGAAGTACTGCCCAGGAAGTGGCATTGCAAGGTACACAGTAACTTATTTAAATTTTCACTGGCCACAATCGTGTCCCGCTGCCCCTGCTCTGGCCCATGTGCCACAGTCCCCCCATGCCCCCCCCCACATAAGCCCCATACATTTGTAACAGATTGGCTCCATCCATCCCATCACCATCAATACGTTAACTCCCCCCTTTAGCCATCCAATCCCTGTCCCCTCAGCTCTGGCCCATCCAGCCCAGCAAGGGCAAGCAGCCTTTATTAGTTGGCACTTAGAAATCTCCAGCCCCTCCACCAGTGTCTTTATTTTTAACTAGACACCCCCTGCGTCAGCACCATGGCCAGACATTCACCTCTCACCACATACCTTTAAATGGGCGTTTCAAACAATTGTTTGAGTACCCCGGACCTAGCGAATGGTAGGCTAAATCCAAAAATGTGCCTTGAAAGTTGGATGCTGACTGGGTACACTTCATGACTTAGAACTGAGGTCACTTAGCAGTTTGTCCGAGCCATTGCACCTATGTAAACTTGCGTGGGTTTGAACAAAGGTCACCATTGCTCTAGAGTTGAATAATATTACAAATAGAGCTATATTTGATTACCTATCCAAAAAAAGGTTATGTGTGTGTGTTTACGTGTTTTTTTTTTCTCTTCTTCAGCCCAGCATGATCCCTCAGCAAGGGTAAACTCACCCCCCAGTTTGGTTATGCCTACCAGGTCCGTACAGCATCGGAGCCCAGATCAGAGATTTTCGGTAAGTTAATTTAGTAGCATAAATACTAACAAGTGCTTAAGAATGTGTTAAACTGTTGAAATCCAAAATTGGGACGCAAACTTAGCCTTTTTTTTTTGATATGTCCCTACAGACCCGCACACTCATGGAAGAGATCCAGGACATGGAGGAAGATGATGATGTCTCCGTACAGGGCACGTCGGATGAACTCCCCCTGGGTCCCAATTTGGAACTGCTCCATAATGTTTCTCTGGCCAATCCTCAGCAGCAGAGTGAATCTCCATCCATTGTGCTTGCACATGGGGAGACTGACACTACAGTCCCCAGTGTTCACTCTGCTGCTGAGGATTTGCAAAGCAGGCCGGTTGCTGTTGAGGGTACGACACCACGCGGCAGGGCACGCCCAAGAGCCAGGGTAATTGTGCGGCGGACGCCATTACGCCGCCCCACAATTTCCCAGGGGAGGCAGAGTGCCCTGCTTCAATTATGGACCCAACAAAGGGACTCTTATGACGCCCAGCTCGTTACAGAGCGTGAGCAAAGGCATGCCGACATGGTGAACATCCATACCAGTCTACAGGGCATCCTCGCGGAGTTGCGTACCCTCAACAGCAACGTGGCCAATGCAAGTAATGGCATCCAGTCAGCCATGGCTGAGATGACCAATATGCAGAGAAACATTGTGGAGCAGTTTCAAATTCACAATGCTGCCATGGCCCAGGCTAGGTCCCATTCCCATGGACCTCCACCTGGACCTCCACCTGGGTATTATGGGCAGCCACCCTATTAAGCCATGGGTGTGTGGGACATCTTTTCTCTTAACCCCCACTGTATTTACTTGTCCTTTGAGGTTTCAAACAATCCATTTTGTGTTGCTCTGGCAGGTTGTGTTTTGTATTTGCTCCCATATAGCTCCTTAGAGTAATGCTTAAGGCCACTAGCCAATGCCATAGGTCTATGTGGAGTTTATCTGGCCACTTATGGCTTTACCTATGTATTTGGTTGGTGCTCCTCCTGTTTGCAGACATGTTTGTGTGACATTATGGCCATGCCCAAATATCCCTGGGCACAGGCAATATTAATGACTGGACTAGGCTGGCCTTTGGACTGGGTGTCCTTGTTTGGTTGTGCCACTCACTTCCAGGTGTAGATGTGCTCGATGTTTTTTTTTTAATGTTATCCATTTGTTACCACAGATGTATGTGGACTGATTTCTGTTAACCACTATAATTTTTCATTTTCAAAGTAAAACAAAAATTTCACTTCCAATACTTGTGGCGTTTTTAGTGGGAAGACATTTTTAACAGCTTGGCCTAAACCAGATAATTTTGGTTTGAAGAGGTGTAACAATGCAAAGCGAAAGCTAAGGAAACTACATGAAATACATTAGGCAACAATTAAGGTCTAAATGTTTTACTTAGAGGTAATGCCACATTACGGCAAAACAACATATGTTTCAAAAAGGATAACACAGACATACAGAATGGTGAGACAGGGAAAAAAGTTAACTAAAATGCTGGCTGATCAGGTTGGCTCGAACAGATTGGCCAGACTCACTGGGGGGCCCCTCAAAATTCTCGGCTTCATCCTCGACGGCTGAAGAGGGCAGGCTGTCCACATAACGTGGGACACGTTCCATGATGGCAAAATTGTGCAAAACAGCACATGCCATTATAATGTCGATCACTTTCTTGGGATCATATTGCAGGGCCCCCCCAGTATGGTCAAGGCAACGAAAACGTGTCTTCAGCAGACCAAAGGCCCTCTCCACAACAGCCCGGGTCTTGCGATGCGCACGGTTATACGCTTCCTGAGAGGCATCCTGGGGCCGCAGCACAGGCATCATGAGCCAGGGTAGAAGTGGGTACCCGGAATCACCTTAAACAGAGAATTAAATGTAATCAAAATTAAAAAGGCAACACAACCAACACCAAAAATTTCACAGATATCATAATGATGTAAGGTAAAGTGTTCCCAAAAAAAAAACAGGGCACATTAGGGCCCACAAAAATTGCACTAAGGTATCACCTAAATAAAAATGGCACTTCTATATACCAATTAATTAACAAACATCTGCACGGCCAAGGGTATTTGTATTTTACATATATTTGTAGTTTTCAGACATGTTACAATTAGGATGCTGCGGAGGGCCTATCCACATTTCTCTGGAAACTACAATGTATGCAGTTTAAGTCCACTTTGACATTTAACGACCAATAGTACCAAAGGAGCCAAAGGTCAAAGATCCCTATCCACATTTCACTGGAAAATACAATGTATGCAGTTTAAGTCCACTTTGACATTTAAAGACCAATAGTCCCAAAGGAGCCAAAGGTCAAAGATCCCTATCCACATTTCACTGGAAAATACAATGTATGCAGTTTAAGTCCACTTTGACATTTAAAGACCAATAGTCCCAAAGGAGCCAAAGGTCAAAGATCCTTGGGTATAAACTCCAAACCAATATATTTAGGCACAAGGAACTTACAGACATCCTAACTAAAGGGAAAACATTCTGAAGGCCACAGCGAGACAAGGATTTTTTGGGTAAGTTCCTAATATATGAGCCAAGAAAAAGGCAGTTGTACGCTTCTGTAAATTTATCCTTAAAAAACATATCAACAAATACAAGATTAATGCCACATTTAATAACACACAAATAGGACACACTTACCAAGCAGCCATGCCCCCGAAAATTCACCTGCCTCAAATCTCCGAAACAACCCAGATCGCCGGAGGATATAGGAGTCGTGGGACGATCCGGGGTAGCCGGCAAGGACACTCATAAACCGCATATCCGGACCAACCACGGCCTGGACATTAAGTGAGTGTCCCATTTTACGATTCCTTAAGGAAAAAACATACAAAAAGGGTAATTGATATTTGACCCAAACTAATAAATTAACCACAAAACATGTCTGCACTCTATTGGGAAAGACTAATGAAAAGCCGAGATAAAGCAGCTACACAAATGAGGGATAAACAAATATGCTGCCGCAAAGGAAAACAGGTTACATGACACGTTGGGCAACATAATAACCAATCTCAATACCTATATATATACTCGGCGGCTGCCCTAGGTACGAGTGCCACATGTGTGCAGTCAATTGCACCAATAACGTTGGGCATGTCGGCCACATTATAAAACCCAAGCTTAATGGCGTTTCTGGCTGCCATATCATCAGGAAAATAAATATATTTTTGAGTTATGGCAGCCATGCCTTCCAAAAATTTAGACAGTGCGCGGCTCAGCGTAGGCTGTGACATCCCCACAGAGAGGGCACCCAGCCTCTGGAACGAGCCGTTCGCCAAAAATTGCAGGCAGCCAAGCATCTTGGTCATACCTGAAATTGCATGCCCCTTCCTTGTGGTGCGGGCTAACCATGGCCGCAGCTCACTATATAATTTATGGAGGGAAGCGCGATTAAGCCTGGTCAGCTCGAACAGCTCAACATCATTCATGCTATCGATGTTCATGCGACGACGCAGGGGCAATCTGCTCTCAGACATCTCGATCAACTCAATGCCAAAAAGCATAAGCCCTTGATGTGCCACAAACTCGCTCCGCTCCATCCTACTCCCGAGGCCAAATAGCTGCCGGCAAACATTTCGTAAAGCAGCTCTTTAATGGGCTTCAAAACAATTAGCAATCACCTCTCTGAATTGGGCGCAAGCCCATGTGAAGGACGTAAAAAATAGGATCGGACGCAAATAATACGATTTGGACGGGAAAAACACACGAACTAACGCAAATTATACGATTCTCGTACGAAATGCGTATGTTCATATAAGTCTATGCGCGAACGATCGTGCGAATACGAAATGGGCAAAAAAACAAGAAAAAATGACAAACACCCACCCAAACTTACGATTCTCGATACGAAATCACTTAACTTTTGCTCTTTGAATCGAGGGGAATGTGTACTGAAGTCAGTCTCCAATAATGCTAGCCATTATCCCAGTTACAAGAACCCTCCCACCTTACACAATATGCTTTTTTCTTACTCACTTAAAGAAGGCAGTCTTACCAGTGGTTGCCGCTTTCTGCTTAGCATCTATTCGATCAATGTCCAATGTGTAGAGGCTCCTGACTTAAAGTTTATGAGTGTGATGGCTGGGTTTCCAGGCTCCACCCATGACGCATACATCCTTCGTATTTTCAGCCTCTATGACCATTTATATTTTGAGTCTGGTGAGTTCTTAGTGAGTCTTGGTAAGTCTTATTATTAGTCCTTTATTGTGTTTTTTTCTTGCTCATGTCTAACTGTATTTGTGAATGCATCCCCTGTCTCCCCCCTTCCATTTTTTAATATTTTAATAGTATTTTATTGTTTCAGGTGATAAGGTTAGGGCATGGCTTGGTTCAGCTGTCCTGCCTGTGTATGTGTGTTTTTTTCCTCCTATCCTGACCTATCTCATACTGGAAACTACAGTGCTGGAGTGTTGGCTTCTCGGTGTGTGTTGTTGAATTTATGCTTCCGATATGTAATTGTGTATTCCTATGCAGGCATTAGCTACAATGTGAAGTTCAGGCATATCTGCTGGGGTGCGTCATATGAAGCAGACAGGTGCTGGAAAATGGCATCCTCACTGTTCACCTGTGACCAGCAGGACACCATCATGCTTGTGAGTTCATATGCCTGTGTTTGCACGATAATAGGAATAGGTAAAGCCATACAGGGTTGCAAATGTATAGCCAGTCAAAGCGATAGTGGATAGGAATTTGGGGGTGCAAGTGGATAGGACAGGGTGGAAAGAACGCCGCCACCTAACACAGGCAAAAGCTAGTGTGCACATGGGCTATATATCTCTAAAAAAGGCTGCACTGATACATTCATGCAGCGCTAAAGTGGTGGGGGGCCGCTGTTAATAACCTGCTTAGCCTGACATTTCTCTGCCTTTTCTTCAGATTTTAGATGATGATGACCCACCTTTATGACTTCCTGTCCAACATCTATGCCAGGAGGACAGTGGCACTCGAAAGTTGTTGCAAAGCTCATGTAGGAGAGCAACACCACCTACACGTTTACCCAGGTCATTCAATATTGGTCGGACCTAAAAAGGGGAAAGAAGCCCCGGGTGAGGACTTTTTTCCTGCACTTTCCAAGTAAGTTAGTTCTTAGTTAGTGCTAACCACTCACACCTACAATCACATTAGTCAGGGCTGTGTGTATAAAAATGCTATTCTCTTCTAGTATCAGATTTCAGTGGGAGAGACCCACCCAGAGGCAATGAGGCCGGCCAATGCTGGCAATACCTGGGGGACATGTAGGTGGAGGAGCACGGGTGCCTAAGTCCTCTCCCTCCTCTGCAGGTGAGCTCTAAGCTCACCTGGACCAACCTACAGAGGAGGAGGCTCAGATGTAAGATGGGGAGTCTGATGATGGTGGCCATGATGATTCAGGTATGACCATCACACACAAACACACACAGGAAGACACAGACTAATCCCTCACACATATGTGTTCTAATGTGGATTTTTTATATATTTCCTTCTAGACTGCCAAGATGTCACCATGGGTGAGCAGTTGCTATCATGCTGCCTGAAGAAGAAGGTGGGTGATGTCTCACATACACACAACACAATCCAATTCACACCTCAACCACATTTACTAATAGAGATTTTTTTATTCTTCTACAGACTATGACCAAGGTGTGGCAGGTCCCAGTGTGAAGGCTGGCTCCCCAACCCCAACTACCCCACCAGCCTAGCAGGTTGTAAGACCAAAGACTATTTAATAACATGCCTTCTTCAACAGGTTTGCAGGAATCAGAGGCTATACACTAATTGTTTGTTTTTTGTCATTAACAGTATACAGAAAAGATGTTCAGCAGCGCCTCCAGGAGCTCTCTGCTGCTGCGCATAGGCTAGCAGGAGGAGGAGGTGGGGGAGATTGCAGAGCTGGCTACAGCCATGTGGACAGCCACCCAACTTGAGGCACTGGGAGACTGCAACATTCTTTTCAACCCCCCATTATAGTTTTATTTACCACATTTTATATGATTGTATATTTTTAAAATGTTATAATTTTAAAATAAAATAAAGAAAACCTTTGCCTGTCAGGCAATAAAGAAAAACTGAACTAAATTTAAATATATATATATGAATAAAATATATATTTTCATTCATATATTCATACTTCTAAAACATTGTGGAGTATTTCTTTCACTGTAATTTTTCAAAAAGTAATATGTAAATTATATATATGGGGACATCACAAAAAAACACCAAGCAAGCAGAAGGAGCTAGACTGGAGAGGAGGATGTGTAGAGGTAAGAACTTAGGAGAAGAAAAGACAAGGTTGGCACTTTAGACATTGGTACAGGTAAGAACTTAGGAGGAGGAAATACTATGGATGGCACTTCAGTAATGGTACAGATAAGCAGTTAGGATAAGCAAGAGCCAGGGTCTGTTAAATGGAAAATACCAAAAATGAGAGGCTCGCATATGTATACAAGCCAGCGTATGCGTACACATTACGGAAATGCGTACAAACAGAATGAACAAAGGGAACTAGAAGGACTTCGCTGGACAATGAAACTTTACATAGCAAGGTACATTGAAAAACGCACAAAAAAACTGGAAGATGGGACATTCGCACCATGTAAATGGAACTGCCTTTATTGCGTAAGCCGTGAGAGCTGTACAACCCATCGCTTGCGCTGGCTGACGCAACAACGAAGAAGGTACATAGGGGCCCCAATGGAGGCTCTGAATCATGCAGCTTATGCACGAAAAGAAAACAAAAGATAAAAGGCTGTGAATGGACCTTAATATTTTGCAAAAAGTAAGGCATTATATAAAATGGCAGCTTATGCCTCTTACTGCATCTTAAATTATTTTTGTCATAGCGCCATAATCTTATGTAGGGCTGTACAAAGTAGTAACTACAGATAGGTTGAAAAATATAGGGTTGATTTTTTTTAACTTTTTTGAGAGAAAAACTTTTTTCTCATGATTTGTTTTTAATTTAGCACCATATTTAGCTGTGCAATTTAAAAAAAAATTGTAAACAAAAAAAAAGGTGCTGATTCAACCCTGTAGACTATTATACTGAGTTAAAGGTAAATATTTTGAATACCAGATACCATAGGCCTGATTCAGCACTGCGTGTGGATTTATCTTTGCACCTTTTCATTTGAGAAGATATGTGAAAGTACTATAAACCATATACTTCTTTTTGCTTATTTATCTGCATATAATCTCACACATGCAAATGTATACACTTATACAAAGTCAGGTGATTCACCAAGAATGCTTTATAATCTTCCATGTTTGGTGATTCACCAAGAATGCTTTATAATCTTCCATGTTTTTTGCACTTTAAAAAGCCATTCGGCCAATGCTGTCATGTTTTCTTTTAAAGAAATATACAAACAGTACTGCTTTTTTTGCTTTGTGCCCCCCTCCCTTAATTAACCAGCCTGGCAACAATCAGAGGGGATGGTAAACTAGTGTTCAATGGCAGAGCGGCACTTTACCTCAAGAAAAGATGCAGGTTATTGAACGGCGGTCCCCGGAAGTGGCATGCTGACCCCCTACCCTTTGAACTAGTAGTCCAATGGACCCCTTACCAGATCACCCCTAGAAGTATAGTAGTAAGGAAAAGATGCAAGACAAATACATTAGTCCAAACTCAACTAGTTATTACTATGCATGTTCTAACTTCTGTCCCCCTCATTCTCTTCTCTAATGAGGTCTTCCTCTACATCGTTGGGGTCTTCTGATGGCAGCGATGTTAAAAGCAGCAGCTACTATCTTTAAAATAGTATTATTCACCTAAATTGAGATGTATTCCACCATGCTTTAAAGTGGACCAAAACCCAGGATTTATACACGGTTTTGTTCCTTCTTCCTGTGGCACCTTGGTTTGGGGTGTCCTGCTGTGTGAAACCCCCAGGTCGCAGAGCTTACTCACCTCTCCTTGAGGCCATGCTGCAGTTGGGGCTGCAGGAAGGAATCCTAGCCACACTTGCAAGTGGCATCACTCGGCTCCCTTCAGCTGTGTGTGGCACTGCACTGCCATTCAGCTATGGCAGGCGGGGCCATGCACAGCCAAGAAGGGAGGTGAGTGATGCCAGCGCTGGTCACGCCTGCACCGTGGACTCGGGGAAAGGTAAGAATATCAGGCACCCTCCATGTCATGGAGTCTCAGACTCCAGGCTGGGTTTTGGTCCACTTTAACTACTAAGGAGAATGAGTCTGCTACTTCTGATTCTTCTAAGGGGTTTATTCATCATGGGATAGCGCCAGGTAGTGCTTCGTAGCGGCAGGCAGCGTCTGATGAACACTGGGCACTGTAGGCAATACCATATTTATGAAGGCGGGTTTCAGGTGAGCGACTCTAACAGCGCCATGTAGCATCCGATGTATTATTACAGGCAGCTTAGCGTATAGTGCTGGCGCTCTAGCTTCCAGAGCGCCAGGTATTACCTGTCGCTCTCCTATACATTTCAATGGACGTTCCTTTTCTCTCGAGTCGGTAGGAATGAGCTTGCGCTACCTTTCGCTCCCTGCAATGCTGTACTGGTGTTAGAACACCCAACATACATCTCATTCATCAATGCTGACCAGGTTACTACAGCGAATGAGATGCTCTGTTACAGCACTCGATAGCCGATCACAGCGTATACTAGCGGTCTCTCTTAGCGCCTCTGTACAGATGCTTATCTGCCGATACCTGGCGCTAGTAATGAATCAGCCTGCCCGATTGCTTGGACTGCAGGTCGGGAGAGATACAGTAAAACAATTGCTAAACATATATCTTGACACAAGAGCAATACATATTTATTAGATATCTCCACTTTCTTTGTTTATTTTTTTATGTTTTTTGCTTCAAATAAAACATTTAAACAAGTGTGGCTTTCTCTTCATGGTGCCTAAAAAAGAAGAAAAAGTGTAGTTAGTTTTTATTACTAATTTTGGTTTGCAGCATTTAATGACATTGCTAGTTTTTTTTTTAGGGTCAATTTTAATCAACTTGCACAACACCCCTAATTGTTATGTGGGTCAACTTACACCCCCCCTTATAGTGTTTTGGCTCAACTTTCACCCCCCCCTTTTCTGCTTTGGGTCAACTTACACACCTCCCCTTATAGTGGTTTGGGTCAACTTTCACCCCCCCCTTATAGTGGTTTAGGTCAACTTTCACAACCCCCTTATTCTGCTTTGGGTCAACTTACACACCTCCCCTTATTCTGCTTTGGGTCAACTTTCACACCCCCCCCCTTATACTGCTTTGGGTCAACTTTCACACCCCCCCTTATAGTGGCTTGGGTCAACTTTCACACCCCCTTATTCTGCTTTGGGTCTACTTACACACCTCCCCTTATAGTGGTTTGGGTCAACTTACACACCTCCCCTTATAGTGGTTTGGGTCAACTTTCACCCCCCCCCCCCCTTATAGTGGTTTGGGTCAACTTTCACCCCCCCCCCCTTATAGTGGTTTGGGTCAACTTTCACCCCCCCCTTATTCTGCTTTGAGTCAACTTTCACCCCCCCCCCCCCTTATAGTGGTTTGGGTCAACTTTCACACCCCCCTTATTCTGCTTTGGGTCAACTTACACACCTCCCCTTATAGTGGTTTGGGTCAACTTTCACCCCCCCCCCCTTATAGTGGTTTGGGTCAACTTACACCCCCCCCCCTTATTCTGCTTTGGGTCAACTTACACACCTCCCCTTATAGTGGTTTGGGTCAACTTTCACACCACCCCCTTATACTGCTTTGGGTCAACTTTCACCCCCCCCTTATAGTGGTTTGGGTCAACTTACACACCCCCCCTTATAGTGTTTTGGCTCAACTTTCACCCCCCCTTATGATTGGATCCAACAAATAGTTCCCCTGTAGTGCAGTACTTGTATTATAGTGAAGGTGAGGTAGCTTACCGAGAAAAACAAAGTGATCATGCTTTCCCTTAGATCAAATCCAGTCTGGGTGTCCTCACTCGTTTCTGCGGCCATGTTGGGGACTTCTGGCACCAGTGCTGTTTCTTCAGGGGGTTGTATTCTGTGGCATATGCAAATATTATGTAGGACACAGCATGCAAGGATAATTTTGGAGACCTTTTGGGGACTGTACAACATTTTTCCTCCTGGGCGTGCCAAACACAGAAAGCGCGCTTTCAGCAGTCCAATGGTTCTTTCCACAATGCTTCTGGTTTTGCGATGTGCTGCATTGTAGCGTCGTTGGGCAGAGGTCTGTGGGTTTCTGACCGGAGTCATGACCCACGTTCTCTGCCCATATCCCTTGTCCGCTGTGGAATAAACACATTGAGAGAGACAGCAATTAGTACTAGTACATGTTATTTTTCGAATATTTTAAATTTAGCTTTTTAACAAAATACTTTGTCATGGTTATTTATTTACCCAGTAGCCAGCCAGGTGACATTTCATTGTTCTCGAACTTCCGGCACAGGACTGACTGCTGGAGCACGTGGCATGAGCCGGGGAAGCCAGATCTCACGGCCCGCAGCTTCATATCATGGTCACAGACGACCATGACATTCAGGGAATGGTATTGCTTCCTATTCCTATAATGCAGCTCCTGTGCACGGGGAGGGCGGAAAGGGATATGTGTACCATCCACGCACCCTAGCACATTCGGAATCCCTCCCATGCGATAGAATGTATGCTTGATTTGGGCAACCTCATCCGCATCCTCAGGAAATTTGATGTAAACAGGGATAAGGTCACAAATAGCCAGTACTACCTGGATAAATATGCGGCTCATTGTAGCCTGGCTGATCCCGCTGAGGAGGGCAGAGGTTGCCTGGAAATTCTCTCGTGCCACAATATTAAGCGTGGCACATTGGCGAACTATGCCTGGAATGGATTGGGTGCGTTTGGTGGATGGCTCGATTTTGGTCTTAATCTGATCATATAGGGACTGTAGTGCTGCACAATTCAGACGAAAGCGGCTTCTGATCTGCTCGTCACTTAAATCCCACACTGAAAGACGGATGCCAAAGGATCGGAGTGCCCTAAGCCTCACAGCACCCTCCTCCCTGGCCTCCTGTTCTTCCAGCATTCTACCACATCCATACACCCAGAAACCATACATCACCCTCTTATCCATCTCACACTCACTGACCAGATATCCAAATGAAGGCAAAACAAAATAAATCCACAAACACACCACAGACACAAGCACACTCCTCACACAATCACAACAATGCAGCTCACCACAAAACCAGATGTATAGTGGTCAGAACCACCAGACTGCTGAAAGTGTGCTTTCTAAGTTAGGCACAACCAAGAGGGGATTTGCTGCACAACCCACAAAAGGCCCCAAAATCAATCCTCACTTGCTGTATGCTACACAATATTAGCATATGCCAACAAAATAAATCTCCTAAAGAAACAGCACTGATGTCAGAAATCACCCAACAAGCCACAGAGAGTAAGGCCCAAACCCAGCCAGACAGTAAAATGAACTAAGGGAACAAAGCACCACACCACAGCCATTGCCACAGTGTAACAATACAAGAAGGCTGTCAAATAAAGCCATTTATACTTAAATTGGGGAAAGGACTGGTCCGCTTTGCTGCCTTTTGCGTTGCTATGCTATTCTGCTATTGCTATGCTATTATATCCTGTCTGCAATTAGCTGACCCAGGTGTGCTAGAAACGGTTTGCGCACGCGTACGCTAAAACATACTAGCGTATGTGAGCAGATACTTGCGTGCTTTAGCGGACATGTTTGAACATTCCGTTTGGGACCAATGAAAGGTAAGCTGCTCGCAAATTAAATAGCCGTTTGTAGAGCCACATTTAACAAGTGTTTAATATACCTGATTACATTGTTGTCTTTGGTTGTGTTGTTTGCATAATGAGCTCTCTAATTAGTTAATTGGCTTCCACACATGCATCAAAGAAACATCAGTCATTGCAGTGGAGCTGTTGCTACAAGCACCTGGCCAGTATGTGTGAAGCAATTAAGTGGACCTGTTTGTGATTGGTTGTTAGAGCACATATAACCTGCCACCCCCCAAAAGATCTTGTTGACATTCTGTAGTCTGTATGCGTGCTTGTGTGTTGGCTAGTGGTGTGTGTGTGCAGCTACAGGATGGAGCCAAATTCTGGACATCTGCCGGCCACAGCTGGCCCAAGTAGGAGTGTGTTGGGTGCTGTGCGCAGACCTCCCTTAAGGAAAAGGGCCCAGGCCTAAGGTGAGCCTGCACCCAAGGCCAGGCGCCCATTTGCCAAGAGGGAGCCAGAATTTAATTTGGCGGATAACAATACTCTTGTGCGTCTTACCCTGGCAAAATGGGAGCTAATCTTTGGCTCCCAAAGCCAGTCTATAGGCAAGCAAGAAAGGAGCAAATTGTGGGATGCCATTGGTGAGGAGCTTACTAGCAGTGCTCAATACCCACGTAGTGGCCCATCCTGCAAGAAACGCTTCTACACTTTGAAAAGGGCTCTTATGCAAAAGATGAAGCATGATCTTCAGGTCGAGAGTGGGACCATCCAGGGTCCAAAGAGTACCTACAGGCCATATGAGGAGATGCTGAAGTCCAAAATTCCGCTCATTCGGCTGCAGGGTGTGGATGCTGGGGATGACACCACAGGTTGGGCAGAAGGTACATATTTTTGGTAAATTTTCTTCTGGTGATGTTAATGTATGTGATTTGCTTTGTCTCTTTCTGGGCAACTAACAGTAGGACATGTGAAGTAGTACATTATACCTCATAAATGTTTTACTTTCCTGTCTGTTGCTTTATGCATAGGTGCACATGGTGATGTCCATGATTCGGGGGAGGAGGACACCCCAACTCCTGCCCTTCAACCAACCTCAAGCCTAACCCAGTCTGCCATTGAAGGTATTTATCACAAATTTATGGGATGGTTTGTTTTGAATAAATGGGTGTGGGAACACCTCAAACAATAGTTTTTAACACATTTTAGGATTAGTAATATGGGCCTGGGAACTAATTTCACGCCCAGTTTAACCCTCTCATCAACTAAATAACAAGGCCCAAACATGTGTAGCTATGTGGGAAGCCAGAGATGTGTTTGCATATATCTCCAGATACATGTGGAAGCCACACTGGCCCGCCAAAGCACTCTGTGTTTTGTGGTTTCCCTACTCTTAAATCTGACTGCACAAAGTTGGGACATGCAATGCTGAATAATGGAATCTCTAGTTCTCAGGCCCTGCGTAATCTGACTTTTGGTGTCTAAATATTAGTGATTGAGCTGCTCACACACACCTTTATTCATGGTTTATTTGGTGCCGCACATTACCAATGCCTAAATCGTTACTTTGCTTTTGGATAGCTGCACCGCCATTGGCACCAGCATCTCCTCAGGAGCCAAGCTACTCTTTGGATGCCGGTAAGTGCATGTGTCAACCTTGCTGTAGCCGCTTTAACACAAGTGCATGTCTTTCATTCATCTTTTTTCTTTGTAGGCCAAGTCACTGCTTCATCTTTGGACACCACTTCCTATGTTGCAGGTCAACAGGACCCTGTTGGTGTGTATTGCCAAAAACACTGTATCCTTTATGCTGGTTATGTTACACTGGGTCTATTTTGTTAGTCTAATAATCTACATGTTTTCAATGTCAACTTGAAGATGGCTATTTAGAGTGGATTTGCCATCCCCATGCTCATTAGTAAACTGTTTTGAGTGATTTCAATGCATTTTTGTGGTATATTAAAAGACAAACATTCACCAGAGTAGTGTTGTGAATATTTATAGACATTCATTGTGTATTTTAGTTGGCCGGAATATAGGAAGTGGCTGTCCGGAAAGGGCCCTTCACCGTGAGGCTGCTAGAGATGAGGGTAAGTTGGGTTTGCTTTATTATCTAGTAAGGATGTTGGCGAACCATTTTTGGGAATTTATTAGTCCAACTTGTGTTTAAACATATATTTTCAAGGGCAAAGCTCGAGTGAGGGCCTAACTCAGGACATCTGTGAGATGGCGGGTATGTGTAATTTGAGCAATGTGTCTGTTAGTGTTTGGGCCAATGATTGCCTACTCTTCCTCTTACATACATGTTTGCAATCTGAGTTTCCAAGATCCATTTTGGCTATTGTGCAATCTGGCACTTTGTCGAGGTATGGCCTCGATAGTCTATCCATATAAAATTAGAAAAATCTCAACTGACCTACTAACTGTCACGCTCCGGGTACCGCAATTAACCACTTGGATAACTTCAGCTCTCTTGGTAAGGACCTCAACCCCCAATCTCCGCAGCCAGCTTCACCTATAGGAGCCCCCGCTTGCCGAGACGCAGAACACGCCTGCTCGGGATCGGTTGCCCCCAGGACTTGATGGCTCAAAGGATGAAGCCTTACTGAAAAGAGGACTGGAGAACCCGCGGCTGGAAGTGGAATTGGGTAGCCCGATCTTGAGCGTAAGACTGAAGTCCGAGGACTGAGAGGAGAGTAGAACAAGGATGGTCAAAGGCAGGCAAGGTCGGCAACTGGAGTGGAGATCGAGGATGGTCAAACAGGCAAAGGTCGGCAACTGGAGTGGAGATCGAGGATGGTCAAACAGGCAAAGGTCGGCAACTGGAATGGAGATCGAGGATGGTCAAACAGGCAAAGGTCGGCAACTGGAGTGGAGATCGAGGATGGTCAAACAGGCAAAGGTCGGCAACTGGAGTGGAGATCGAGGATGGTCAAACAGGCAAAGGTCGGCAACTGGAGTCAGGATTAATATCAAGGATAAACAACTACTAAGTGTCTAGGCGCTATAACAGGCAATGACAAACTGACTGGGGTGAAGTTATATAGGGAACAGACATAATTGGCCCTGGAGAGTCAGTGTGGTGATTGGTGCAACTAGGAACTTCAAGCAGATTGGACACATAGGGCGTACCGCCCAGAACACAAAGGCAGCTGATTGGCCCAGTCCCAGTGGGGCAGTCCCACTAGTGCAGCTGGGGCTTTAATTATTATTTAAGCTTCCTCCGGCGGCCGCGCTGAGAGCAGCATCGCCAGAGGGTATAACTACCACGTGCTCGCGCGCGTGCACGGGAACAGGAGCCGGGGACGCCAGCCGCAGACGAACGAGGCGCGCGCGCGCCAGACGGAAGGGAGGCCGCCGCCGGCCGCGGCCGCCAAACGGAGAGCCGCGCGGCGGGACGGGGAGCGCCGCAGGAACGGGGCACAGGTGAGCGACTACTGACACTAACATGACTTTCCTGTTTAGCATATGCCAGCTTGCCCCATCTCTCAGATGTGGATTTGCCCCTTTCTGGCAGCCAGACCCCGGAAATACTTAGGGCGGACGACACTGAGGTAACATGGCTGATTTTTGGGAACACTAACCACATTGACATGTTCGTGGGTAGTCCAGGAACCACCATGTAACATGTTTTTTTTTTTTTTTTGGTTTGGCAGGAGGCCATACCTGAAACCCAAGCTGTGCCGTCTGCCCAAGTGCCATGTGGACAAGCTACAGAGGCTCAAGCAATGGTAAGTTTGAGTTTTACACTTTGGGTAAATGATTGGGAGGGGCATACCTGCATTGTTTCAGCTTCACTACAATCTTGCTTTTTGGTTTTTTAGGCTGAACACCCAAGAAGAGGAGGTCTTGCACCCACAAGTGCTGATTTTTATGAGCTAGGGGTCCGGATGCTGGAGGACTACAGTCACCAACAGCCGCGTGATGGAACTAATGAGCGCATTGCAGCATTGGAAAATCAGGGGCGGGTGTATCAGCAACATATTGAGGACCTGCAGCGCCAGCTACATGAACTTCAAAATCGGCAGCAATCTGAAAACACAATTGCACTCCAACGAATGTCACATGCCATGGAGCAATCTGTATAGCGCCAGGACCAAATTTTGTTGTTGATCCATCAGCTGATACAACAGCAGTCTATTTTTTTTACTGCACTGTTGTCCCCCAACACCACCCCTAGCAATGACTCCCAACCTCCAAAGCCACCTAGTTTGGTGAATAAATGTTAGTACCCAAGCTCAAAATATTGTTTTTGAAAAGACATAGCTACTAACACAGTCAGGGATGAGTCTCTAGATCTAGATATGTACATGTAGCCAGAAATGTATGACACACATTGTTGGCCATATATTACTATGGTTTACACATTAAATGGCTAAAAATGTACCCCAAAATTTACAAACCAATGGGTTGCTAGACACTTAAACTATGCTTTACAAGGCACAACACACTGTAATTAGAAAAATATAAAACATTTATTTCGGTTGTCGGCGGTCAACATGGCCAACATTACGCCGCACAGCGGCCAAAACCATACCCCCCACCCTAACGAGGCCTCTTCTTGCCCAGCAGCATAAGGCGTGTCCGACGGACATACTGCCACAGTCTGCGATGCTCGGTTTCACAAGCTGTAGAGAGTATAAAAAACAAAAATTAACAACATATAATGTGATCTCAACATACACAGATGTAGAAATGTAATGAAATTGCCTCAAATTAGCTGACCCACACATTAACATTGTTGTAAACTGTGCCCTTATGTGTTACCATTATATGAGTACTAGTGGCTGCCTTACATGTGGCTACTAGAGATGAGCGAACTTTTGAAAAATTCGATTCGACTGATTCGCCGAATTTTCCGACAAAAATCGGTTCGACCCGAATTTATTCGCGACGAATCGCTATTAAAAATGGCTATTTCTGAGCTTCCTAGAGCCTCAATAGGGTTGTAAACCATTCTGCCTTGCTGTAACACGCATAGAATGCGTGCTGGGTTACTGAAATAATACTGTAAATAATTAGGACATGCAGATCAGAGGCATCGCTATTAGAATCGCAGAGCGGCACAATTACAGAGAGTTGAGGTGGCATCACTATTAGGGGCCCCTATATTGCCTGAAAAACACACCCTGGAGCTGGCAGCGGCAGGAGCCCAAACATTGGATTTGGCTCAAAGAGACATTGGAGTTGGCAGCAGGAGCAGCAGGAGCCCAAAAATTGGCTGAATGACACCCTGGAGTTGCAAGCAGCAGCAGGAGCCCAAACATAGCTTGAAAGAGACACTGGAGTTGGCAGCAGGAGCCCAAAAATTGGATGAATCACACCCTGGAGTTGCAAGCAGCAGCAGCAGCAGCCCAAACATAGCTTTAAAGAGACACTGGAGCTGGCAGCAGGAGCCCAAAAATTGGATGAATCCCACCCTGGAGTTGCAAGCAGCAGCAGCAGCAGCCCAGACATAGCTTGAAAGAGACACTGGAGTTGGCAGCAAGAGACAAAAATTGGATGAATCACACCCTGGAGTTGCAAGCAGCAGCAGCCAGCAGCAGGAGCCTAACATTGGCTGAAAGAGACACTGGAGTTGGCTTCAGGAGACCAAAAATTGGATGAATCACACCCTGGAGTTGCAAGCAGCAGCAGCAGCAGCACAAAAATAGCTTGAAAGAGACACTGGAGTTGGCATCAGGAGGCCAAAAATTGGATGAATCAAACCCTGGAATTGCAAGCAGCAGCAGGAGCCCAAACATTGGCTGAAAGAGACACTGGAGTTGGCAGCAGGAGCCCAAAAATTGGATGAATCACACCCTGGAGTTGCAAGCAGCAGGAACCCAAACATAGCTTGAAAGACACACTGGAGTTGGCTTCAGGAGCCCAAACATTGGATGAATCACACCCTGGAGTTGCAAGCAGCTGCAGCAGCAGCCCAAACATAGCTTGAAAGACACACTGGAGTTGGCAGCAGGAGCCCAAAAATTGGATGAATCACACCCTGGAGTTGCAAGCAGCAGCAGCAGGAGCCCAAACATTGGCTGAAAGAGACACTGGAGTTGGCAGCAGTAGCCCAAAAATTGGATGAATCACACCCTGGAGTTGCAAGCAGCAGCAGGAGCTCAAACATTGGCTGAAAGAGACACTGGAGTTGGCAGCAGGAGCCCAAAAATTGGATGAATCACTCCCTGGAGTTGCAAGCAGCAGCAGGAGCCCAAACATTGGCTGAAAGAGACACTGGAGTTGGCAGCAGGAGCCCAAAAATTGGATGAATCACACCCTGGAGTTGCAAGCAGCAGCAGGAGCCCAAACATTGGCTGAAAGAGACACTGGAGTTGGCAGCAGGAGCCTAAAAATTGGATGAATCACACCCTGGAGTTGCAAGCAGCAGCAGCAGCCCAAACATAGCTTGAAAGACACACTGGAGTTGGCATCAGGAGCCCAAAAATTGGATGAATCACTCCCTGGAGTTGCAAGCAGCAGCAGCAGGAGCCCAAACATTGCTTTAAAGAGACACTGGAGTTGGCAGCAGGAGCCCAAGAATTGGATGAATCACACCCTGGAGTTGCAAGCAGCAGCAGGAGCCCAACATTGGCTGAGAGACACACTGGAGTTGGCAGCAGGAGCCCAAAAATTGGATGAATCACACCCTGGAGTTGCAAGCAGCAGCAGGAGCCCAAACATTGGCTGAAAGAGACACTGGAGTTGGCAGCAGGAGCCCAATAATTGACTGACACACCCTGGAGTTGGCAGCAGCAGCGGGAACCTAGAAATTGGCTGGAAGGCACCCTGAAGTTGGCAGCAGCAGGAGCACATACATTAGCTGGAAGACACACCTTGGAGTTGGCAGCAGCATAAGCAGGAGCCAAAACATTGCTTGAAAGACACCCTGGAGTTGGCAGCAGCAGCAGCAGGAGGCCAAAAATTGGCTGAGAGAGACACTGGAGTTGGCAGCAGGAGCCCAAAAATTGGATGAATCACACCCTGGAGTTGGAAGCAGCAGCAGGAGCCCAAACATTGGCTGAAAGAGACACTGGAGTTGGCAGCAGGAGCCCAAAAATTGGATGAATCACACCCTGGAGTTGCAAGCAGCAGCAGGAGCCCAAACATTGGCTGAAAGAGACACTGGAGTTGGCAGCAGGAGTCCAAAAATTGGATGAATCACACCCTGGAGTTGCAAGCAGCAGGAACCCAAACATAGCTTGAAAGACACACTGGAGTTGGCTTCAGGAGCCCAAACATTGGATGAATCACACCCTGGAGTTGCAAGCAGCTGCAGCAGCAGCCCAAACATAGCTTGAAAGACACACTGGAGTTGGCAGCAGGAGCCCAAAAATTGGATGAATCACACCCTGGAGTTGCAAGCAGCAGCAGCAGGAGCCCAAACATTGGCTGAAAGAGACACTGGAGTTGGCAGCAGTAGCCCAAAAATTGGATGAATCACACCCTGGAGTTGCAAGCAGCAGCAGGAGCTCAAACATTGGCTGAAAGAGACACTGGAGTTGGCAGCAGGAGCCCAAAAATTGGATGAATCACTCCCTGGAGTTGCAAGCAGCAGCAGGAGCCCAAACATTGGCTGAAAGAGACACTGGAGTTGGCAGCAGGAGCCCAAAAATTGGATGAATCACACCCTGGAGTTGCAAGCAGCAGCAGGAGCCCAAACATTGGCTGAAAGAGACACTGGAGTTGGCAGCAGGAGCCTAAAAATTGGATGAATCACACCCTGGAGTTGCAAGCAGCAGCAGCAGCCCAAACATAGCTTTAAAGAGACACTGGAGTTGGCAGCAGGAGCCCAAGAATTGGATGAATCACACCCTGGAGTTGCAAGCAGCAGCAGGAGCCCAACATTGGCTGAGAGACACACTGGAGTTGGCAGCAGGAGCCCAAAAATTGGATGAATCACACCCTGGAGTTGCAAGCAGCAGCAGGAGCCCAAACATTGGCTGAAAGAGACACTGGAGTTGGCAGCAGGAGCCCAATAATTGACTGACACACCCTGGAGTTGGCAGCAGCAGCGGGAACCTAGAAATTGGCTGGAAGGCACCCTGAAGTTGGCAGCAGCAGGAGCACATACATTAGCTGGAAGACACACCTTGGAGTTGGCAGCAGCATAAGCAGGAGCCAAAACATTGCTTGAAAGACACCCTGGAGTTGGCAGCAGCAGCAGCAGGAGGCCAAAAATTGGCTGAGAGAGACACTGGAGTTGGCAGCAGGAGCCCAAAAATTGGATGAATCACACCCTGGAGTTGGAAGCAGCAGCAGGAGCCCAAACATTGGCTGAAAGAGACACTGGAGTTGGCAGCAGGAGCCCAAAAATTGGATGAATCACACCCTGGAGTTGCAAGCAGCAGCCAGCAGCAGCCCAAACATTGCTTTAAAGAGACACTGGAGTTGGCAGCAGGAGCCCAAAAATTGGATGAATCACACCCTGGAGTTGCAAGCAGCAGCAGGAGCCCAAACATTGGCTGAAAGAGACACTGGAGTTGGCAGCAGGAGCCCAAAAATTGGATGAATCACACCCTGGAGTTGCAAGCAGCAGCAGCAGCAGCCCAACATTGGCTGAAGGCACATCCTGAAGTTGGCATCAGCAGGAGCCCAAAAATTGGCCTAAAGACATAAATATGTTTTGCTCCATTTGGAAAGTGTAAAACGTGGCACCATGCTGAATCTAGCAGCATGCATCAGGCATTGGTGGGTGGAAATCCTGGCTGATCCATCCCTGATTCATTTTGACAAAGGTGAGTCTCTCCACATTTTTAGTTGACAGACGAGTTCTCCTCACCGTAACTAAAGCCCCCGCCGCACTAAACACCCGCTCAGATGGCACGCTACTTGCCAGGCAGGACAGCTTTTCCAGGGCAAACTCTGCTAGTTGCGGCCACAAATCAAGTTTGGCTGCCCAGAAGTCCAGCGGATCCTCAAGGTGTGTTGGCATGGTCATGTCAAGGTATGACATGACCTGCTGGTTGAGGTCCTGCTCCAGGTCTTCCTGCTGCTCATGAGTAGCCTCACTATGCGGGTGTAGAAAGCTACTCATTAGCGACTGAAGACTGAGGCTGCTGCTGATGGAGCTGCTGCTGCTGCTGCTCCTGCCAACCCCCCAGCAGCCATGGCAGTGGAAGGTGAGCGCAGAGGTCCCCTCGAGTCAGACCTGCGAGAGTATGGGCCATGGCACAGATAGGCATCGGCCAACTGCCTACGTAGAATGTCTTTGTAGTAGTTCAGTTTGTCCTCCCTCTCGGCGGGTTTAAAAAATGCCCCCATTTTGTGCCGGAAGCGAGGGTCCAATAAGGTGGACAGCCAGAAGTCATCCCGCCGACAAATGGAAACAATTCTGGGGTCACTACACAAGCACGTGAGCATGCTTCCTGCCATTTGCGCAAGTGACTCGGATGGACTACCTGTCCCCATCTCCACTGCATACTGCCACGGTGTATCCGGGTCCTCAGTCTCGCCTTCCTCAAAACCCTCTAGCTCCTCTGGCTGCTCCTGCTCCTCCTCTCCTGTCCGCTGACTAGATAAACCAGCCATTTCGCCAAGCCTAAACTGTGCTTCACTGTGCCCCTCCTCCTCCTCTTCCTCCTCCTACTCCTCCAGTTCAGCTCCAATGGGGTTCATGTGGCCGTAAGATGTAGACGCCATGTCTCCAGTGCCCTGACCAGCCATGGTTTCCAACATGTTCTGTAGTACATGAAGCAGTGGAATCACGTCGTTCATCCCGTAATCCTGCCGACTGACAAATAAAGTGGCTTCCTCAAAGGGCCTGAGCAAACGGCAGGTGTCAAGTATGAGCTGCCACTGGTTGACATTGAAGTTACACAGGGGAGTCCCCCTATCCGCTTGGATCATCAGGAAATCCGTGATGGCTTTTCTCTGTTCATATAATCGGTCCAACATGTGAAGGGTAGAATTCCAACGGGTGGAAACATCGCAAATCAGACTATGTTGGGGGATACCGTTCTGACGCTGTAGCTCAAGAAGGGTGTGTTTGGCGGTGTATGAGTGGCTGAAGTGCATGCAAAGTTTCCTTGAAGTTGTTAGGATGTCTTGCAGATGGGGGGGAACACTTCAGAAACTGCTTGACAACCAGATTGAAGACGTGAGCCATGCAGGGGGCATGGGTCAGCCTTCCTTGGCGCAGTGCAGACAAAATGTTCTTCCCATTGTCGGATAGAATGCACTCACAAGGTATATAGAAAAAATATATCTAAATTTTATTGTATATTACATAATAAAAAAGTTATGACAGACTACACATTCTAAAAAACATTTAACACATAAGACACAGATCTGCCACCAGGGGGCGCAGTTGGTCTAAATTGCTATGGATCCATCAGTATATAAACAGTAAAACCCACATATGTATAATCCCTATTAGTGTGTGTTCCCCTTTTGTGATTGAACCTATTTACATATTAAAGTGCCTAGTGCCTGTGCAAATATACAAAGTAACATCCCAATATCTACTCATAAACAATCAAGAGGAAACAGAAATCAAGCACAAAAAAACAATCAGTGTATCACTTATCTATTCGCATAGAGGTATCCACAGCAACAGGATGGCAGCCCCCCGTAGAGCCCACGCGTTCCGAGCCAAACGCTCTTTCTCAAGGCAGTATCTACACACTTTTTTATTATGTAATATACAATAAAATTTAGATATATTTTTTCTTCCCATTGTCGGTAACCATGATTCCCATTTTAAGTTTTCTTGGAGTAAGCCATGTTTGGATTTCCTGATGAATAAATTTAAGCAGTTCCTCCCCTGTGTGACTCCGTTCGCCAAGACAAACCATGTGAAGCACTGCGTGACACCTCCGTGCCCTGCACACATGGTAGACTGGAGGGGCACTGAGACTTGAGCCTACAGTGGAGGGTGAGGAGATGGCGGAGGATGAGGAGGCCGAGTCGCACGGTGTCACAGGCCCAACGGGCAGGGAACGCGGAGCCCGAAGCAGCGTGACCTGTCCAAGTTGCTACTGCAAAGGGACCACATTCACCCAGTGGGCCATAAATGACATGTACTGTCCCTGACCGTAGTTACAGCTCCAGACGTCGGCGCTGCCATGCACTTTGCTACACACCGACAGGCTCAAGGACTGGCCCACCTTCTGTTCAACAAAAGTGTGCAGCGCTGGTACTGCCTTCTTGGCAAAGAAATGACGGCTTGGGACTCTCCACCTCGGCTCGGCACAAGCCATCAGTTCTCTGAAAGGTGCAGAGTCCACCACCTGAAAAGGGAGCGACTGCAGCACCAGCAACTTGGACAGGAGCACATTCAGCTTCTGCGCCGTAGGATGAGTGGGCGCATACTGCTGTCTCTTGGACATGGCTTCGCTGATGGATTGCTGGCGGGATGCATGACTTGGAGGAGGAGGAGCAGGAGCGACAGAGGATGGGTATGACGCACAGCTGCCTTCGGCTGAGGTGCTGAAGCCTTGGCTGGCAGAAATTGGGAGCGGTGTGCCACTTGGTGAGGAAGCAGACTGGACCACCCCTTGGGAGCCTCGGTTCTCCCAGGTCGCTTTATGGTGATGCATCATATGTTGACGCAGGGCCGTGGTGCCAACATTTGGGCCCTGGCCACGCTTCACCTTCTGCCTACATATCTTGCATGTGGCCATGTTACCCTCCTGCGGATGCTTCAGGAAAAACTGCCACACTGCCGAGTAGCTACTTTTCCCACCAACAGGCCTCACTGATTCGCTGCTATTGTCGCCAACTCCAGGAACCCCTGCCCCACTACCTCCCGATAAGGTAGCCTGCCGCGCAGCAGGTGCTCTACCCTGGCCCCGGCCCCGTTTGGCTCCAGGCTTTACAATTGTGCCCCCATGATGACTGCCAACCATGCTGCTAACACCTTGCTGCCTGAGCTGCTGACTCCGGGGCAACCTGCGCCCCTCTTCTCCTGATGATGACGATGAAGCCCCTTCATCACCCGGCTCCCAAGTGCGATCGGCTTCATCATCATCATCATCATCACTGAGTTGTGGCTGTACGTCACTGATGTTCTCGGTTTCCTCAACAGTGTCTGGCGCAGAAGCTGGAAATCTCGCAACACCCACGACACTGTCCACATCACTATTTGTCTGCCGAGCTAAAGAAGCCACCTCCATTTCATGGCTGGGCAGTAGCTGCTGACTGTCCTCTATCTGATCGTCCTCCTCACTAAAGAGTGGAGCTGAACCCAAAGCATAGGATACGTCGTTGGGGGAGGGAACGGCGTAGGACAGAGGCAATGGGAGGACAGGGACTGCTCTCGGGGCATGCCAACTCAGGGTTATGTCAGAGAAACCTACCGACCCTAGACTGGGGGTCTCAGACGTAACTTGTGATGATGTTGATGAGCGCGTTAACCAATCTACCACGGCAGATGCGTTACTGGTGGAGACACGACCGCTAGCAGATACTGGCAGATCAGGTCTCTCACCGTGACTCCTGCTGCCACTCACCCCTAGTCTGCTGCAACCTCTGTCTGCTGAATCTTGGCCTCTGCCACTCCTCTTTGAACATCCTGGCACTTGTCTGCCTGACATTTTTATGTATTTCCTTATTTAGTATAAACAGATAGGGTGCAAGGTGCAGCTTTGGGGTGCCCTGCGGCCTGGTTAATTGAAAGCAGTCAAAAAGGAAGTGCAAACTGAAGTAGCTTAATAATGCAGCTGATGCTGATCAACGCTTATGTTGTATACCAGATAGGGTTCAAGGTGCAGCTTTGGGGTGCCCTGCGGCCTGGTTTATTAAAAGCAGTCAAAAACAAGTGCAAACTGAAGTAGCTTAATAAAGCAGCTAATGCTGATCAACGCTTATGTTGTACACCAGATAGGGTGCAAGGTGCAGCTTTGGGGTGCCCTGCGGCCTGGTTTATTGAAAGCAGTCAAAAAGGAAGTGCAAACTGAAGTAGCTTAATAAAGCAGCTGATGCTGATCAACGCTTATGTTGTATACCAGATAGGGTGCAAGGTGCAGCTTTGGGGTGCCCTGCAGCCTGGTTTATTAAAAGCAGTCAAAAACAAGTGCAAACTGAAGTAGCTTAATAAAGCAGCTGATGCTGATCAACGCTTATGTTGTATAACAGATAGGGTTCAAGGTGCAGTTTTGGGGTGCCCTGCGGCCTGGTTAATTGAAAGCAGTCAAAAAGGAAGTGCAAACTGAAGTAGCTTAATAAAGCAGCTGATGCTGATCAACGCTTATGTTGTATACCAGATAGAGTGCAAGGTGCAGCTTTGGGGTGCCCTGCGGCCTGGTTTATTAAAAGCAGTCAAAAACAAGTGCAAACTGAAGTAGCTTAATAAAGCAGCTGATGCTGATCAACACTTATGTTGTATAACAGATAGGGTTAAAATAGCATGTGCCTTGGGATGCCCGTGTGGCCTGGTATATTTTAAGCTGAACAAAAAGTAACAATAATCCAAGAATGAGAAATGCTTCAGCTTAACAGATAGGGTTAAAACAGCATGTGCCTTGGGATGCCCGTGTGGCCTGGTATATTTCAAGCTGAACAAAAAGTAACAATAATCCAAGTATGAGAAATGCTTGTGCTTAACAGATAGGGTTAAATAGCATGTGCCTTGGGATGCCCATGTGGCCTGGTATATTTTAAGCTGAACAGAAACTTTTGACACTAATCCAAGTATGAGAAATGCTTTTGCATAACAGATAGGGTTAAAATAGCATGTGCCTTGGGATGCCCGTGTGGCCTGGTATATTTTAAGCTGAACAGAAACTTTTGACACTAATCCAAGTATGAGAAATGCTTTTGCATAACAGATAGGGTTAAAATAGCATGTGCCTTGGGATGCCCGTGTGGCCTGGTATATTTTAAGCTGAACAGAAACTTTTGACACTAATCCAAGTATGAGAAATGCTTTTGCATAACAGATAGGGTTAAAATAGCATGTGCCTTGGGATGCCCGTGTGGTCTGGTATATTTTAAGCTGAACAAAAAGTAACAATAATCCAAGTATGAGAAATGCTTCAGCTTAACAGATAGGGTTAAAACAGCATGTGCCTTGGGATGCCCATGTGGCCTGGTATATTTTAAGCTTAGCAAAAAGTAACAATAATCCAAGTATGAGAAATGCTTTTGTTTAACAGATAGGGTTAAATTGCATGTGCCTTGGGATGCCCGTGTGGCCTGGTATGTTTCAAGCTGAACAAAAAGTAACAATAATCCAAGTATGAGAAATGCTTTAGCTTAACATATAGGGTTAATTAACATGTGCCTTGGGATGCCCGTGTGGCCTGGTATATTTCAAGCTGAACAAAAAGTAACAATAATCCAAGTATGAGAAATGCTTGTGCTTAACAAATAGGGTTAAATAGCATGTGCCTTGGGATGCCAGTGTGGTGTAATGTATTTTAAGCTGAACAAAAAGTATTAACAATAATCCAAGTATGAGAAATGCTTTTGTTTAACAGATAGGGTTAAATAGCATGTGCCTTGGGATGCCAGTGTGGCGTAATGTATTTTAAGCTGAGCAGAAACTTTTAACACTAATCCAAGTATGAGAAATGCTTTTGCTTAACAGATAGGGTTAAATAGCATGTGCCTTGGGATGCCAGTGTGGCGTAATGTATTTTAAGATGAACAAAAAGTATTAACAATAATCCAAGTATGAGAAATGCTTTTGTTTAACTGATAGGGTTAAATAGCATGTGCCTTGGGATGCCAGTGTGGCGTAATGTATTTTAAGCTGAACAAAAAGTATTAACAATAATCCAAGTATGAGAAATGCTTTTGTTTAACAGATAGGGTTAAATAGCATGTGCCTTGGGATGCCAGTGTGGCGTAATGTATTTTAAGCTGAGCAGAAACTTTTAACACTAATCCAAGTATGAGAAATAATTTTGACCTTCTTTACAGCGCCATACTTTGAAAAAAAATCCTTAATTTCATGCCGATCAATCCAAAGGTCAATGCCCCCAACAAAAATAGTGTTCGGCATAAGTTTTCCTTCTGGAAGGACGTAACCTTTAGTTTACATGGTTGTGGTAGGTTATATTACAAATTGGGATACCCCAGGCAGCAGTGTCATTGAAAGAGACAGATTGTAATGCAGACCATACGCAAGCAGAGAAACTCAGGCTGCAACAGGCCTCTTTAGTTTACATGGTTGGAGTAGGTTATCTTACAAATTGGGATACCCCACTGTATATGAAACCGAATATAATGCACACCCAAAAGTGGACAATCAGCCTCCAAGAGGCCTGCTTAGTTTAAATAAGAGAGCTGCCTAGCTTAAATAAGAGAGCTGCTTAGTGTAAATAAGAGGCCTGCTTAGTTTAAATAAGAGAGCTGCTTAGTGTAAATAAGAGAGGTAGGTTATGTTATGTTACAGAATGGGATACCCCCAAGCAGGCTTTAGAACAGTATATATGCACAGCAACAGTGGATAAGCAGGCTCCAACAGGCCAAATTACTTTAAATAAGTGTGCAGCTTAGTGAAGATCAAGAGGGGTATGGTATGTTATAGAGTGGGATACCCCCAAGCAGGCTTTAGAACAGTATATATGCACAGCAACAGCGGATAAGCAGCCTGCAACAGGCCAAATTTCTTTAAATAAGTGTGCAGCTTAGAGGAAATACAGAGGCTAATGGGATGTTACAGAATGGGATGCCCCCACAGCAGACTTGAGATCAGTATATATGCACAGAAAAAGTGTCTAAGCAGGCTGCAACAGGCCAAATTACTTTAAATAAGTGTGCAGCTTAGAGGAAATACAGAGGCTAATGGGATGTTACAGAATGGGATACCCCCACAGCAGACTTGAGATCAGTATATATGCACAGAAAAAGTGTCTAAGCAGGCTGCAACAGGCCAAATTACTTTAAATTAGTGTGCAGCTTAGAAGAAATACAGAGGCTAATGGGATGTTACAGAATGGGATGCCCCCACAGCAGACTTGAGATCAGTATATATGCACAGTAAAAGTGTCTAAGCAGGCTGCAACAGGCCAAATTACTTTAAATTAGTGTGCAGCTTAGAGGAAATACAGAGGCTAATGGGATGTTACAGAATGGGATACCCCCAAGCAGGCTTTAGAACAGTATGTATGCACAGAAAAAGTGTCTAAGCAGGCTGCAACAGGCCAAATTACTTTAAATAAGTGTGCAGCTTAGAGGAAATACAGAGGCTAATGGGATGTTACAGAATGGGATACCCCCAAGCAGGCTTTAGAACAGTATATATGCACAGAAAAAGTGTCTAAGCAGGCTGCAACAGGCCAAATTACTTTAAATAAGTGTGCAGCTTAGAGGAAATACAGAGGCTAATGCGATGTTACAGAATGGGATACCCCCACAGCAGACTTGAGATCAGTATATATGCACAGAAAAAGTGTCTAAGCAGGCTGCAACAGGCCAAATTACTTTAAATTAGTGTGCAGCTTAGAGGAAATACAGAGGCTAATGGGATGTTACAGAATGGGATGCCCCCACAGCAGACTTGAGATCAGTATATATGCACAGTAAAAATGTCTAAGCAGGCTGCAACAGGCCAAATTACTTTAAATTAGTGTGCAGATTAGAGGAAATACAGAGGCTAATGGGATGTTACAGAATGGGATACTCCCAAGCAGGCTTTAGAACAGTATATATGCACAGAAAAAGTGTCTAAACAGGCTGCAACAGGCCAAATTACTTTAAATAAGTGTGCAGCTTAGAGGAAATACAGAGGCTAATGGGATGTTACAGAATGGGATACCCCCAAGCAGGCTTTAGAACAGTATATATGCACAGAAAAAGTGTCTAAGCAGGCTGCAACAGGCCAAATTACTTTAAATAAGTGTGCAGCTTAGAGGAAATACAGAGGCTAATGCGATGTTACAGAATGGGATACCCCCACAGCAGACTTGAGATCAGTATATATGCACAGAAAAAGTGTCTAAGCAGGCTGCAACAGGCCAAATTACTTTAAATTAGTGTGCAGCTTAGAGGAAATACAGAGGCTAATGGGATGTTACAGAATGGGATGCCCCCACAGCAGACTTGAGATCAGTATATATGCACAGTAAAAATGTCTAAGCAGGCTGCAACAGGCCAAATTACTTTAAATTAGTGTGCAGATTAGAGGAAATACAGAGGCTAATGGGATGTTACAGAATGGGATACTCCCAAGCAGGCTTTAGAACAGTATATATGCACAGAAAAAGTGTCTAAACAGGCTGCAACAGGCCAAATTACTTTAAATAAGTGTGCAGCTTAGAGGAAATACAGAGGCTAATGGGATGTTACAGAATGGGATACCCCCAAGCAGGCTTTAGAACAGTATATATGCACAGAAAAAGTGTCTAAGCAGGCTGCAACAGGCCAAATTACTTTAAATTAGTGTGCAGCTTAGAGGAAATACAGAGGCTAATGGGATGTTACAGAATGGGATACCCCCACAGCAGACTTGATATCAGTATATATGCACAGAAAAAGTGTCTAAGCAGGCTGCAACAGGCCAAATTACTTTAAATTAGTGTGCAGCTTAGAGGAAATACAGAGGCTAATGGGATGTTACAGAATGGGATGCCCCCACAGCAGACTTGAGATCAGTATATATGCACAGTAAAAATGTCTAAGCAGGCTGCAACAGGCCAAATTACTTTAAATTAGTGTGCAGCTTAGAGGAAATACAGAGGCTAATGGGATGTTACAAAATGGGATACCCCCACAGCAGACCTGAGATCAGTATATATGCACAGAAAAAGTGTCTAAGCAGGCTGCAACAGGCCAAATTACTTTAAACAAGTGTGCAGCTTAGAGTAAATACAGAGGCTAATGGGATGTTACAAAATGGGATGCCGCCACAGCAGACTTGAGATCAGTATATATGCACAGCAAAAGTGTCTAAGCAGGCAGCAACAGGCCAAATTACTTTAAATAAGTGTGCAGCTTAGAGGAAATACAGAGGCTAATGAGATCTTACAAAATGGTAATGTTCCCACAGCAGACTTGAGATCAGTTCAGTATATATGCACATCAAAAGCCTATAAGCAGCCTGAAACAGCTAACAAAGCCAGTCAGCCAGCCAGTAACACTCAGGCTGGATGAAAAAAAAAAAAAATCTCCCTGTCACTGCCTCCGATTTTTCCTACCTTTCCCTGCTTCTCTCTGACTTCCTGCCTGTCTCCTGCCTGTCTACTGGCTGTCCCTGGCTCTCTAACTGTCTCTCCCTGAATACAGCAGTGTCCTGTCTCTCACGAATGCAATAGAGAAATGAACAAAAGCAAGATGGCCGCCGCCTTATATAGCGCTGTGACGTCACCGGGCTTGCTGGCTGCTGATAGGCTGCATGTGACTGCCCCAGCATGCACTGGAGCGGGGTAGATGTCTGGACATGTCCCGTCCGCCGTCTTAGAATGCCTGTAATGTAAATGAATGGATGTTAAAAAAAAACTTCGAGTGATCGAAGCACGGGGAAATTCGGATTCGATCCGAATCGAATTTTTCATGAACTTCTGATCGAATCCGGGTTCGTCCGGATTGATTCGCTCATCCCTAGTGGCTACAACATCCCAAGCATACATTTGCTCTGAACTCTTGGGAATAAATTAAGGGACAAGTCCCAGTGTGGACACTTATTTGTTTATTTACAGCCAAACATCAGGGCCTAAGTCCTAATGAATAAACTGCTTGGGCCAAGCATATTAGAGTTCACAACCTTAGCAGCCCAATTTGTTGGTCCTAACCCCACATTTTAACACTACGTGGAAAACCAAAGAATGTGAGCCAACAATCAAGCATGCAGACATGCATTTAGGATTGTAGGACAATCACATGTAACCTAGATGTGTGCTTCGAAAAGACATAGGTACATTGTCAATTTCTTTAGAATTTCCAATAAGACAAAGGTGTCCAAAGTCTTTAGGCATATGAAGTGGGATGTACTCACCATCGCATCTGTGGCTGGGGCCCATGCTGCTGGACGTCCCGGGAGCTGGGGTGGGGAGTATGGTCACCGGCTCTGTCTGCGTGGCAACATCTGTCAGGAGAAAGCAAAAGAGAAAAAATAGATTAGTTGGGCAATGACACATTAAGATTTGACATCCATCTGTTTATGGAGTCTGCCAAAAAAAATGCTTGCATAGTTACACACATGTTGTCAGACATTAGCATATTTACTGGTCCATGAGTTCATGTAAATTATTTATGTGTGCAACATGGACACATCAAGATAATGTGCCAATCACCTTTACAGTGCAATGCTAAGGCCTAATTTGAAGTTGAGTGTAGAATCTTACTTGGAGAGTGTGCAACATGTGTTAGCCGGAACAACTTACAAAACTAACACATTTGCTAGCCCCCATCATGGTGTGGGCTTAAACATAGGGGTGGTTGGCAGTTGGATTGCACTGTAGTGGGGTTTGTGATGTTAATTTAAATTACACTACCATCTTGTACTATGGACCAGTAAACATGTGTATGTTTAAGGAATGTCATTACATATGGGATGTGAGGGATAACAACAAACACTTACCACGACTATGCCCGCTGCCAAGGGCTGGCACATAGCTGCTGGAGGTGGTGGCTCTATGATGCCCTAAAAACCAGATAACAAGGGCACAGGATTAGTGCTAAGTCACCAGGATCACCTGTAACAGACAAACAATAATTAGAAATGCACTCACCAGGGGATGACCTGCCGCTGGTTTCCCAGGGAGGACTCTGAGGAGGAGGCATGGAGCCTCGACTCTTCACAATTGGGCCTGAAGATCCCAAACCACATGGGCCACCCTCCTCCCTCTCACTCCCAGATCCTCGAGGGAGTGTGGGTGAGTCCACTTCCACCTCCCCACTTGGACTCCCCACTTGAGAGTGGCCCACGGGGTTTGCAGACTCAACAGAGTCCAATTGTGAGGAGCTGAGGCTCCAGACTGCCCGCCCCCCAGCAGCACACTCCTGTGGGGCATCATCCCCTTCCTCCCCTGGGTCCTCTAGATTGGACTAGTGAGAGGGCCCCTCCCCCGCAGAGTCATCCAACCCCACCACTCTTTTGCGGGGGAGGAAACCCTTCCCACGTTTGCCCAGGGGAGGACGCTTATCTGTGTAATATGGGGAGAAAAAAATGACAACTTTAAAAGCCAGAATTTCTTCAAAAATTGATAAAAAATACCCCATTAGTGGATTGATTTACATGTTGTGAGCTGACACTTACCTGAAGCATAGGCATCATAAAGCCTATACACGCCCTCTGGGTCCCGACGCTTGAAGTCCGACCACTTCTGCAGGATTGACCGGACGGTGAGCTGGGTGTTGAAGCGCTGGGACACAGTGGCCTTCACCTCCAACGCTATGCGCCTCTTCGCACCACGGGCATAGTCATATTCCGGCATTAAAAAATGCTATAAAAAAACACATAAAAAAAAAAAAAAATCAATACATATATATATAGACTAATAAGCAAAAATAACACGCTATACGGTTGCACAGCATAAATAAATATAAAATATAAATAAATAAAATAAAAAACAAAAAGAAAGACGCATCGCTAAAATGCGCTTGAATACGCTTAGCAATTGAATACGCTTAGCAATTCGCTAGGGTACGCATCATCACAATAACGTATAGCGCCGAGTCAGCTGCGGCCGTGTCTGCTGCGTATTCAGCAACAGCGACTGGGGGCGTCACAAGTGAAATAGCGAACCAAAACCAAACACACATTTATGATCTGCATAGCGCCGCGGCCTGCTACACACAGCGACTCGGCATAGCGAATGGGCCGCGCCGCTATACCACGGATTCATCAAAGACATTACTCTCATAGAGCGTGGCCGCTGTTGTTCGCTGACTGCGGCACAGAGCGCCTGTAACGCTTTAACAAAATAGATCGTTTGGGGGGTTAGACACCTTCGAAAATGCTAACAATAACTGAAATGACATTGGGAGAGGGCTGTGATTTGGACATCCAAGTGACACAGTCCTAATTTAAATTAAAAAAAATAAATAAAAAAAAAAAAAAACAAACAAAAGCATTACAGAAATGTTTTATGCATGTCAGAATTTCTATAAAAAAAAAAAAAAAAGCCAAATAACACAAAAACAATGTCTGCCATAGAAGTGTATGGAAGAGCGCCAGGTAGTGAGAGGTAATACCTTGCACTGTGCAAGGCACAACACTGGCGCTGTTCGATGTGGATGAAAATTTGATGAATCAGCCGCTACATGGCGCTATTCCAGTCGCTACACAGATTTCGGATGATAAATGTGCTATTGTGTGCCGTGTCCGGTGTTGACCAGCGTTGATCAGTCGCTAGTTAGCGCTACCTCCCGCTAACCAGGCGCTGCATGACGCTATCTCTTGTTAAATAAGGGCCTAAATTTCTCTGGCATGACTCAAAAGCAATGCCCAAAGGAAGGATGTACTCATCAGTGAAGGTTAAAAGAGGAGCCTGATTTATCCAGTGTCAGTGCCAAAAAATAGGCAGTGCCAATGTTTTTGACCTGTTTTATATTGGCACTGTAGCTAAAGATCCCATAGACCGCAATATGCAGAACTGTATTCAAATGTTTTATGCTTTTAATTAATATTACACATTTATTTGTATAGTACTTGCATTGTGACTTGTCAATAATGTAAACGCAGGACCTAGATTTTGCCAAATGTCATTTTATTTTTATTTTGACAAATTATTTTGTTTTTCATCTGTAATTTGGACATATGACATATGTATATGGACATATATAAAACAGTAACTATTCACATAGGTATTTTACCTATGATGTAAAATCTATCTATGATCTATAATGAGTAGGTGGAACCATGCAAGTCATCTCATTAGGTCTCATTGGGCTGTTCCAAATAGTGTTGAGTGAACTTGAATCGCAAAGTTTGGGTTTGTACCATACTTTGCGAGTTGGGGTTCTCAAACGTGAACATGAACTTCAGCTAAAGGTCTGTGTTTGAGTTAGGTCAGAAAACGGAAAAGCCAGTTAATGGGCTGCTAAGCAGCCCATCAACCAGCTTCACCTAATGTGTGAACAACTAACCTGAGCCCCACGATCCGTTCCTGTCTGCCCACTGCGTTCCTTTCAAATGGGCTTCGGCCAGGGCCACAGAGAGCTAACCGCCGGCTAGCTGGCACTAGGATTGTCCTCATTCCTTTTGTGGCCCTAGGAGTGTCCTCATTCTTTTTCTGGCCCTGGCAGGAGTCCATTTGAAAGGAAAGTGGAACACTGACAAGAACACATTGCAGGGTTTAGGTAAGTTGTTCACACTTTAGGTGAAGCCGATTGATGCAGCCCATTAACCATTTTCCGTGTTCAGGACGAAAGCTTGATTCTGCCTCTATGGGCCCCTTTAAGATTTACCCAACTATCCATTCTTACCTGGCCTTTGGTCTTCATCAGCACGAGGCCAGAAACTGGCTGTATAGGGGTGAGCACAGCAAGGTTTTTTTATTTTATCAAGTGTATTTGCTATTTGCTTTACTGGCAATAAAGAAGACCAAAAACACTTTAAAATGATATTGACATAGACAATTGTCTAGAACACTTGTGTATCCTTTATATTATTGGCAATATATTGACTAGACTTTAAAATATACAAAACATATCCACATACCTTCCAACTTTTCAGGGTTGGAAAGAGGGACAAGTGTTAAATTAGGCCATGCCCCCTCATTGATGAACAGGAGATAGTCCCTCAAAGAGGGACAAATGAGAACAATGAGGCGGAGAGACAGGGGGACATAGACTCAAAAGAGGGACAGTCCCTCCAAATCAAGGACACTTGGGAGGTATGTATCCATATCCACAAGCAGTATTTGAGGTTTCATGTTCTTGCTTAAATATGCAAATTTCCATAAAACTCTATTTTTATTTATTAATATATGCAATTTTTTCTGTACAAAGTGTACCATAATTTCAGAAGCCTCCCTGCAGCAACAATAAACTCTAAGTCTACTGTTTTTATAGCATTATAGAAAATAAAAAAATTTAATCACAGAAAGAATTCTAGAAGAAAGAAATAAGATTTCTTTAGCAGCAAATCAATAAAAAAGGTTGAGCAAAGGGGATTTCAATGCTAAATGATTTGGATTCGTTTAACTTACATTCCAAAAATCATTTCTATAATTCAGTTTATTGTATTGATTCAAAATGCTGTTCCTGTATAACATGACATGAATGTAACATGATGTTTGATTATAGGGCCTAGCTTGCAATCTTTGTTCTATTTCATCCTACAGATGTTCATTGGGGTAGATATCAGGGATGTACATATGTTAGTCAAATTCTTTTACACCAAACACACCAAACCATGCCATTGTAAACCTTGCTTTGTGCACTGGGGCACAGTCATGCTGGAACAGAAAAGGGCATTCCCCAAATGTGTTCACACAAATTTGGAAGCATAAAATTGTCCAAAATATCAAGTATACTGAAACATTCTGTGGAACAAGTGGCCTTGGCCAAACCCGTGATAAACTACTTATAACATGATCCCTCCTTCACCAACCTTTACAGTTGGCACAATGCAGGCAGGCAGTTAATATTCCCTGCTATATGCCAAAACCATACTTATTTTTTAGACTGCCAGATAGGGAGCACGATTTGTCACTTCACAGTTGCGACATGCTTTTTAGCACTCCATATGATGCTTGGCATTATGCTTGGTAATGTAAGGATTAAAGGCGTTTAAAGAACCAATGCGCCTGCCCATGTATTGTACTTACACTGGTTTCTGCACAGAAGTCCCAAAGAGGCTCCAGCTGCCCCACTTCTACTTCTGGGACAGGCACCAAAAGTGTTATTTTTCATACCCCCAAATTAGGATTAGTGGGAGGGTGAGATGGGATAATGTTTAACATTAGGTCAGCTTTAAATTATAGGTTTATACATTCTACACCATATATCCCATATATACATGATGTGATGGTTCATACCTGGTCTGCCTGGCTTCCCATGATATATTAGCTGCTGTAATTGTTGACTGTGGGCTTCCCAGGACTCTCCTCCCAGGCCACATGCAAGGTACTATAGTGTAGTTAGTATGTGTTTTTTTCTCTACAATATGCCATGAGCTCACAAATCTAATAAATAAGGTGGGTGAGACACAAAGATAGGGCCCACTGACCGTATGGGCCCGATGCTGTTGCAACCCCTGCATCCCCTATAGTTATGCCCCTGTTCATTTAGGACATCATGGGAGCAGAGCAGGACAGTTACCCCATATTACGTGCTCTTTTTAAGCAATTTTACTGTGTGTCATTGAAACATGATGTTTGCCTGGCCCTTGTACAGGACTGTGCGTTTTTGTTTTAATCTAAAACTTGAATGTGAAATGTGTTGGCAACTTTTATAAACTGTATTGTTCCATAAAAACATTAAAAGTGTATGGGAGTATCAGTATCAGTATGCAAGTATCAACAGCGAAACACAATTTGTTTTCTGGTAAATGGGCTCCCTCTGTTGATAAAAAAGTGCCAGTTCTAACCTGTCCGGACATGTCTGCACACATACATTCCAAACATTCCATCCTCTAAAGTCTACCTGGGCTAAGATGGTTTCTATTGGCTGTGGCCACCATCCAGCTGACTCCAAAGGCTGACAACACTCTCACCTGACTAAAGTCTAACGTCATAGCCAAGTAGGCCAGCACAGAATTCCGCAAACTGCACTGAACTGCCTTATTACAGTATAATCATTAACAGACAGTCATCACACTTTCCACATATTTTTTTTTCTAGTAACGATGCGTACCTGTTAACACCTTCATTATCTACAGCATTCTGAGAAAATGCAATTGCCAAGGCAACCCAAAACACAAAATACCATGTTCTACTAACGCCACTAATCAGAGCCAGCTCCAGGTTTATGTGGGCCCTTGGGCCAAAGAGTCGGGCAGGCTGATTCATTACTAGTGCCAGGTAACAGCAGATGAGCGTCTGTACAGCAGCACTAAGAGCGACCGCTAGTGGTCGCTCTGATCGGCTTTGAGTCGCTGTTATAGAGCGCCTCAGTAGCTGTAGTAACATGGCCTGCATTGATGAATTTGATGTGCGAGTCGCTATAACACCAGTACAGAGCTATATGGGAGTGAACGGTAGCGACTGGTCAGTGTGAGCGACTCAAACCATATTCATCAGGACAACAGCCTAACACAGCGCCGGCGCTCAAAATTGTGTCGCTGTAGCCCAGAGTGCCCTGTAGCGACTGGTCAGTGTGAGCGACTCAAACCATATTTATCAGGAAAACAGCCTCACACAGCGTCGGCGCTCAAATTTGTGTCGCTGTAGCCCAGAAGCTGTGTGATTAAAGTCCGTTTTTGAACACATATCCACTAGTAACAAAGCAAAATCATATGGAAATGCATTGTTATTACATTGTGACATTAACACTTTAATACCAGACCTGTTATGACAATTCTGCATAAAAATTTCAAAAAATCAAAAAAAATTTCAAAAAAGACTTTAAATAGGCCAGGAGAGGTCACACAATGATTTGATAAATAAAAAAAGCCAGAGCGCTGGCGGTATATGCTGAGCCGTCTGTGATGATGAATTGGACGCTACATGGCGCTGTTAGAGTCGCTCACCGGAATCGCTTTGATAGATGTGGTATTGCGTACAGCGCCCAGCGTTCACCGTTCTCTACCCGTCGCTACGAGGCACTACCTGCCGCTATCCCTTGATGAATAAACCCCCAAATTGGCCCTTTTTGCGAATTCACCAAGTCATGTCACATTGCACCATACAGGGTATTCTGTATGTATCACAGTCTAGTATGCAAACCATCCCAAGCAGGGTGAGCAGCTTTGCAGAGGGAGATGAAAACATCTGAACGTACAATCTGTATAGAGCTCTGTGACCTGCAGTAAATTCATCCACAGGCCAATCATTCTCTCAACCAGGGTAACATAGTCATCCAAAAAAACATGTCACTGCATATTCAACCCGACTTGACATTGCGCTTCAGCTCTGCTGCCACAGATGGGTCCTCTTTTGCTGCTGACTGTCCTCCAATCCTTATTGCCTTCTCCCTTGCTGTCAAAAAATTCTTTAGTTCTTCCTGCTTCCTTTGCTGCCACTGATTGTCCTCCAATCCTTGCTACCTTCTCCTCTGCTGCTAAGGGATCCACTGCTCATGATCCTTGTTTCCTTCCCCACTGCTGCCAATTGCCCACCACTCCTTTCTGCTTTCTCTGCTGCCACGTGTGACTCTTACTACCTTCTCCAATGCAGCTGGTTGTCCTCTAGTCCTCACTGCCTTTTCTGCTTAAAGTGGACCAACACCCAGGATTTTGACTATCCTGGGTATTGGTCCACTTCCCCAGGGCACCCCGATCGGGGGTGCCCCGCTGTGTGAAACCCCCCAGAAAGCCCCCAAAACTCACCTCTCCCCGCTCCCACGTGGCCGCGCCGTCCAATCGGCGCCGACGGACAAGCTGATTGACAGCAACGTACAAGCAGCTTGCCCGTCGGCGCCTCCCGCGCGTCACTCTTGACGTGTGCGCGCCCGCGCCGGCCATTCAGAGATGGCCGGCGTGGGCACGCGCACGCCTAGAGGGGCGTGAGGGAGGCGGCGGCCGGCCGCCGCCGAAGACCAGGTAGGTGGATTTGGGGTGTTCAGGGGGGGTTCATCCGAGATCGGGATGTCCCGCGGTGTGTGAGGTGATCGGCCCGGGAATCTTATAGATTCCCGGGCCGATCACCTCAGGGTGTTGGTCCACTTTAAGCCTGGCTGACATTTACCAGGGACATGCGGTGGTAGCAGTGAGGCAATGCAAATAGCTAAAGATTCTGTAGAGGCCTACAAAAACACAGAACACCATGCACTTAAAAACTCACTCCTCTCCCATCAGGTAGCAATCTTCACCCCTGTTTGCCTTGTTACCAGTATTCATGCAAGGCAGCATGCATAGGTAGAACAAAGTAAGCTTTCTTACAGGTCAACAGTTATGTGCTACCAAAGCCACTAATCACAAGCCAGCTCCAGGTTTATGGCAAAAGTCGTGGAGGGTAATTTATTGCTAGCACCACTGAGCGCCAGCAGTTTTGCTGCTAAGGTGATGCTGATGCGGAGATTGTTTGCAGCAGAACGCTAGAGAAAGGGCAAAGATGCTATTGCAGTTTAGCGTTTTCTTGATAAGTGGTGCTGCGCTTTTCTGTCCGTCTTTAATAAAAGTAATGAACGCTAGGTGCTCATGCTGACACCTGTGTTTAATCTTGTCTCTGCCATTCAATTCTGCTGCTTGCTTACAGCCATTTCACAGCAGCATTCTCCACTACTACAACAACCAATACAGATCACACTAATTTTTTATATATTTTTTTTTATTATCCATGATTTTAAATTAACAAATTATCATAGATTATAAAAAACAATAGCCAAAAAGAAAGTGCTTCATCCCCTTTGTGGTGAATAGAAGTGAGCGGAAAAGAACATGTCAGTTTTATCAATCAATTTAACTTTGGATCATTTAACCTGTCTATGGCTTGCCTAACTTTTAGCCAGATTTAGAGAGTTGCAAGTATGTTGGTCAACTACATGATTTGAGCATCATTTTAAGTCTGCTTTAGCTGGTTACAAATATCTTCTGGCTGTAGCTACTGCAGCAGGCTATGGCCACTTTGTAACACTTGAAAGAAGGAATTTAACATTTGTATTTGCCAGGCAAAGCCAGTCTGTGTGTCTTCTGCACTGTCTGGGACTTCAGGCACCAGTTGAATTTCCTCTGGTGCTTCCATTCCATGAAGTATGCAGATAATGTGTAGCACACAGCAAATGAGGATTATCTTGAACACCTTATCTGGGATGAACAGCATCTCCCCTCCTGGCTGGGCCAAACAGAGAAAGTGTGCTTTCAGCAGGCCGATTGTACTTTTAACAATGCATCTGTTCTTGCGGTCAGTGGCATTGTATTGCACTTCCACTGTGGTATGTGGGTTCCACGTGGGGGTCATGAGTCATGTCTTCTACCCGTATCCCTTATCAGCTAAATACAAACACATGGTTTAATGTTGGTTGCAACACAAATGCACACCCCTACCTGATTTGCTGCATTTTGCAATCACCTTATCCTCCCCCCCCCCCCAGTTCACCTGCTACACTGTTTAAAGATTGGACATTTTGGGCACATACTTACCTAGTAGCCATCCCGACGGAATTTGGTTGCTCTCATGTTTTCTGCACAGGGAAGATTAGTGCAGAGTCATACGAGTCATTGAAGGATCCCGGGAAGCCTGGCCTCACAGCATGCAGCCGCATCTCATTATCACACCCCATCATCACATTCATAGAATGAAAGTTTTTGCAGTTGCGGTAATGCAGCTTTTGTGCTTGAGAAAGGCGGAAGGGAATGGGGTTCCATCAATGCAGCAAAGCACATTTGGCATTCCTGCCATCTGATAGAATGCCAGCTTGATGTTTTTGGACCTCTCCCTCATCAGTTGGGAACCTCATGTATTTCAGGATGAGGTCACAGATGGCCAGGACCACCTCATGAAATCTGCCACACATGGTCGGCTGGTAATGCTGCTTAACAGAGCAGCAGTGGCCTGAAATGTGCCCCTTGCAAGAATATTTAAAGAGGGACAGAGGCGCACTATTCCAGGGACTGCATTAGTGCGGCCAATGTTGTGGCAGATTTGGTGGTAAACTTCCAAAAGGGAACCACAATTCAGCCTAAAGTGGCTGTGGATTTGCTTATCACTCAAATCCACCACAGACAATCGGGTGTTAAAGACTCTGTCAGCATGCAGTTGCACCACTGGTGCATCCTCACTCTCCTTTTCCTTCTCACCAAGTGCCACACAACTTATCCACACACCAAACATTACTCCAAAATCAGTCTCAACTATGCACTGCATTGCAGCCGCTAACACAAATGCACACACTATAGTGCCGGATAACACACACACAATGCACACCTCAAATAAACCACCTAACTCACTAACTCAGACACACAAGTGCTGAGCATATGCAGGTCACCACTAAATCAAAAGGATTGTTGAAAAGTCCAACAGCCTGAGGCAAGCACATTTCTTAGGTTAGACCTGGCCAATAGGGTAGATGCTCTACAGCCCAGATCCTGTCTTGCAGTGTGCTACACAATATCTGCTTACACCAGCAGATGGAGGAGCACAAGGAAATGCTACTGCTGACACAAAACACAAACCTATCCACAGACAATGCACAACAAACACAGTCTACCTTTGCTTGGGGTACTACAGCAGTGGCCATTATCCACAAATACACACACACACTGCCACTGCAAAGGCAATCACAGAATGACCTTCTTGTACCACGCAAAATGGTTTCTTTTATATTTAGCTGGTAATATACTTGTAATACAGGAATGCCACATGTTCACCATCTTCCTCCTCCACACTCGCTCAGCTATAAGAAACGCTAAGCAGGTGTGTTGGAAGAGCTGCACCTGTAGCCCTGCGTTGTTGGGCATTTCCTGAATCAAACACATATGACACCTCCATTATTTTAGCCAAAGAGAAACTTTTTTTTATTTGTAAATCTGTTACATGAAACGCTGCGCTAGTGGGCATTTTCTGTTTACACACAGATTTAGCCTTAATGCTTTGGAGATCATGAAAAATGCAATAATTAGCTTTTTGTCAAAAATGTTACAGCATGCATCTGTTACCTATTGGTCATTAGCTGAATCCACCAGATACCTTTATGTTGACTGCAGGGAAGTTAACTATTTGTTTTACTTAACATGAATACAAATCCATTTTAAATGTTGTAGCTCAAACTTTGTTTTTGTGATCTGGCATAGCTACAGATGCAGGATAAGATTTGGAGGGCCATGATGAGTCTGATTCCCAACAAGATAAAAGACATCAGCTGGAAGTAAATGTGGGAGCCAGCAGTAGTCAACAAGGGCGCACATCCACACAAAGCTGCTACTCAAGGCACTGTCTGTAAGTGGAGTAGTCAATACTTGATTATTTAAGCACGCTGCTAACTTGCTGTTTATGAGTAGTTATCTGTTGCTATGTATTTAATTAACCCTTGGTCTCCTTTCATATGCTTGTAAGCCAACAGTGCCCAACCAGCAACACCCACAGCCACCTGTTCTTCCAGCCAATGTGAGCCTGTCTGTAAGTTTAATCTTCATTGTCTAATGAAAAAAAACTGTTCATGTTTGCTGCTAACATGGCTGCTGACTACTTTATTTTAGTTAAAATTTAAAAATGATTTGCCATACTGAGCGAAGGACACTATGGGCCACACTAAACCAATGCTTTGATATTGGTTACCGTCTACTTTTGTTTGTTTTTTAAGATTTGTGTTTAAATTTTGACATTTACCCAAACAGAAGATTCCTAATTTAGGGTGTGTGTATTTATACACAGCATAGACGTGCAATACACCTATTGTTTTGGTTACATGTTCTTAATAAACTCTTACCAAGCAGGTGTGTAAGTGAGTCTTTGCATGACCAACTAATATTGGTCATTAGTCACATATAAATCCATCTTTCCCTACTTGTCAATTAAAACTAATTTCAATTTGTGGTTAGACGAAAAGTAAGGCATAGCCTTGCTAAAACTAGTTCTGCCACAGTATGTCTGCTATTGTTGTTTATGTAGTACACCCAGCTGACTACCACATTAGTTTGTTTTAATGTGACCAAACTTTGTTGCTGATGTTTCCTCTATGTAGCCACAACACCCTAAATACAATCCATCCTTGTAGTTGTCTTTTGAGATGGTTATGTAATGTTGGGCTGTTTACAATATCTAATTTATTATATTCCCAATTGCTTTTGTTTTTTTGGATGTCATTTAGCTGGTTTGTATTGCACACCATTATCTGATGAAGAGCACCTGTCCACACCACCACAGATGTTTGAACACTCAGGGGAGGGGACAACACATGTGTGTGGACTGTGTATGTATAATAGTGCACGAATATTTTTACACTTCCACTGTGTGCAAATTTGACTACCAACATCTAAATGGATGTGGGTTGCTTTCCAGGACGATCCATTGTTTCAGGCCCATCTGTAAGGGAGATGATTCAGATGTCTCAGCAACCCAGCAATCAGGATCAGCCTTGGTACGTGATTTAAGTATTACCCATAACACATCCAAGACACTTTGTGGCCACTCATGTAGCAGAGCTTAAGGTATCTCAAAGTGCCAAAATGGACAATTCCCATAACTAACACGTCATAGTTACATATAGTTACATAGTTAATACGGTTGAAAAAATACATATGTCCATCAAGTTCAATCAAGAGTGTTGGGGTAGGGGAAATTATCTCCTATTTTATTTTATAGGCAAAGCTATTTATTTTATTTTTTTTTATTTTTTATTTTTTTTACTGCTAACAGCTAATAGTAACTGTTAATGTTATTTTCTTCTAAAGAAAAGCATCTAATCCTTTTTTGAAGCTGTCAGCGGTTGATGCTGTAACAAGCTTCTGTGGGAGGCTATTCCATAGATTTATAGTTCTTATGGTAAAAAATGATTGTTGCCTCCGGAGACTAAATTTCTTTTTTTCCAATCGAAGGGAGTGGATTTTACTTGAAATAGTGCTCTCTAATATTTTTTGTATGGGCCATTTATATATTTATACAAGTTAATCATCTCCCCCCTCAAGACTAAACAGATTTTATTCTCGTAATCTTTCCTCATAACTTAGATCCTTCATTCCCCTTATTAGTTTGGTGGCTCTCCTCTGCACCCTTTCTATAGTCAGAGCGTCCTTTCTATGAATGGGTGCCCAGAACTGGACAGCATATTCCAGGTGAGGACGCACCAGCACCTTGTAAAGAGGCAAAATTACATCCCTATCCCATGATTCCATGCCTCTTTTAATGCATGATAGTATCTTGGTGGCCTTGGAAGCAGCTGCTTGGCATTGCATGCTGTTATTTAGTCTGTGATCTACCAGTACCCCCAGATCCTTCTCAACAAGTGACTCTCCCAGTTTTACTTCCCTGAGGATATATGTGGTCTTCAGGTTATTAGACCCCAAGTGCCTGACTTTACATTTTTCCACATTGAACCTCATTTGCCAAGTGGATGCCCAGACACTCAATGTGTCCAAGTCAGCCTGAAGCTTGTGAACATCTTCCATAGACTGTACTGTGCTACATATCTTTGTGTTGTCTGCAAAAATAGAGACAAGTGAGTAAATAGGCACGGCACTCCAAAGCATAAATTTAAATGCTTGTATTCAATGATAATGATCACAAAAGTATCCAATAGCACATAAAGTGTAACAGGAGAATGATCCAAATCATGGCCAGAAAAGAACAACAGTCTCATAATCCAACGTTTCGGGGGTCAGGTGCCCCCTTTCTCAAGGAGGACTGCAAACCGGGACGTGCTGCATCCCCCATCATTATATACATACAGCAGAGTGCAGAGTTCACGGAATTCCCGCCTGACGTCACTGTGACGTCAGCGGGCGTAGTATTGTGCCCCATAATAAACATAATATACATCCAGTATTAAAAATAATAAAGATGGGGCTGTGACAACTTACCTGCATCCGCCGGGCCTCCAGACTGCGGAGGACCCGTCACCGCCAGCCGCCGCTCGCCGCACTGGCGGGCAGCGGTATCTCCGTCTGTCAGCGGGGACAGGGAGCTGGCAGCCGGGCTCAAAATTCTGCCCGGTAACTGATGACGTGGCTGGGGCCGCGATCCGATTGGTTCGCGGCCCCAGTCTCTGTCATCAGCCCGTGAGACAGACAGCGTCTGTCAGGACACCGCAGCCTCTAGCCAGAGGCTGCAGCACGTAGAAGACAGCTGTCACGGGTACTGACAGCATCCCTGGGTGGCGGTGAAAGCCCATGAGGGCTAATCGGAGCAGGCATCATATAAAGTAGCATCTCATGATAATTAAACAGCAACTATATACATAAGGGAAAAGAGGGATGCGAGAGGTGCGGGCCACAGGGGAAGTAGAGAGGGATGAGGAAATGCCAGCCGGGTAAGAAGATCATGGGGGAAGAAGGGATGGTTTGGGGCCAAGGAGGTTGGGGGGGGGGGAGATGGTGGAGATAAAGAGGGAAAAACAGCGTGTAGGGCCGAAGTGGAGAGGGAGGAGAAGGACCAGGTAGTAAAAGCATATGAGGAAGGAGCTGCATTTCAATGACAAGTAGCTACAGTCACTTCAACGTCTTGGTAAATAACAGGCGAATCCAAACGTGGTATTGAGTCCCCTCGGCTGAACTGTATCCAATTTGTGAATCCAATAGGTCTCTCTCTGTAAAAGTTTAAGGTGCCGGTCCCCACCTCATGCTCAATCACCATGCCACGGAGCTCATGAGTCTGGTGTTTATATGTCACGAAGTGGACTGCCACAGGCTTATCGTAGTCCAGGGATTCACCGTTATTGTGTTTGTTAATACTAATGCGCACATCGCTACGGTGCTGCTGAAACCTCTTCTTAAAGGGGCCTATAGTCTTACCCACATATAACAGGCCACAGGGACATTTAAGTAAGTATACACAAAAATCGGTGAGACACGAGAGTACTCCACGGATCTTGAAGCGCTGTCCAGTGTGCGGGTGGGTGAATTCTGAGCCACGGATGAGAGAGTTACATACGTTGCAATTGTTGCACCTGAAACATCCAGTACGAGTTGAAAGCATAATGGGTTTCCTAGAATATTTTTCAACGGGGTCAGCCGTGACCAAGGAGTCTCTTAAGTTCCTATTGCGCTGATAGACCTTAAGAAACGGTTTCTTGATGACCGGGCATACTGTGGCATCGGATGTCAGTATGCACGCATGTTTTTTAATGGTGTGCTCTATGGTGGGAGCAGCCTGATTGAATGTTAGCATGAACGGAGTGCGTTCTTCTTGTTGCCTCCTCTCCTTCTTCTCACCTGCCCAGATCTCTTCTGCACGTTTACGGGCATGGGTAAGTACTGATTCGGGATACCCTCGAACTGTGAGATAGGGAGGCTATTCACCAATGGTCTAGGGTGTGCACTGTCATATCTCAACAGTGTATTCCTGTCCGTTGGTTTGGTATAAAGGCCAGTGGTAATATGTCCATCGGGCATCTTGTCAATGGCTACGTCCAGAAAGGTTACATGCGTGTCTGAGACCTCTGGGTTAAAAGTGATGGTGGGAAAGATGGAGTTAATATATTCCATAAACTTATCAAAGCCATTTCTGTCCCCATGCCACACGGTAATCACGTCATCAATAAATCTGCCCCAATATCTGACATGTTCAGTATATAATGCTGATGGATATATATATCTCTCTTCCAAAAAGCCAACAAATAAATTAGCGAACGCTGGAGCTATGGCACTACCCATCGCTGTGCCAAGGATCTGTTTATAAAAAGCATCTTCAAATCTGAAGTAATTATTCTGTAGCACAATCTCGAGTCCTGTGGTAAGGTATTCTGATGGTATTTCTGGGGGTTCACGTGTCAGGAAGTGCTTTACAGCTTTTACTCCCTGGTCATTGGGTATGTTAGTGTAAAGAGAGGAGATATCCATGGTGGCCAAAAGGTCATCCTTCTCAATGACTACTTGTCTAAATTTCTCAAGGAAATCTCCCGTGTCCTTCAGGTAGGACGGTAGTCGCTGCACATAGGGTTGTAGGTAGTAGTCCAACCATTGTGCTAGCGGCTGTGTGGCGGAATCTGTACCTGCCACTATGGGTCGAAATTTCAACGGGTCACAGCCCTTGTGGACCTTGGGGAGGCCATAGATAACAGGTGTAATGGGGTGTTCAATCAGAATATATTTGGCAGTATTCTCACTTAGCCATCCATTCGTGACCCCAAGAGAGACGTATTGCTGCACCGCATTCTGTATTCCCCATGGTCTCATAGCTGACGGGATCCGCCAACATCTGTAAGATGCTGTTGCGATAATGTCTATAATCCATCACCACTATAGCCCCGCCCTTGTCGGCAGGCTTGATAATGATCGAAGTATCCTGTTTTAGGGCAGACAGGGCAGTAAATTCGCCTCTGGTGAGGTTGGGGTGGTACTTCTTGGTTTTCATAGTTCGTACAGTCTCGGCCCGGCCGGACGGTTTTAATATAACTTTCAATAGAGCCAAAGTGGCCAGGGGGTATAAACTGGCTCTTAAGTTTCAAGTTCATGGGGCCCGATTGAATGCCATCCCGGGGGTCAGTGGAGGAGCGCGCAAAGAATTGTTTAAGTTTAAGTGTTCGCTCCAGTTTAAACAGTTCAATGTCAAATTTGAATGCATCAAAGCGTGATGTGGGGCAATAAGAAAGTCCCCTGCTTAGCAGGCTTACCTCATCACTGTTGAGTGGTCTGGAGGACAAATTCATAATTGGGGTCTCTTGTTGGCTGATATCAGTGTCATGGACCCGTGGTCGTCGCTTCTTGCCGCCCCTCCTGGGTCGTTTGGTCCAGTAGGCCCCCGAAAATGGGGTTCACGATTCTTATTCCTTGTACTCCTCTTTTGGCCCCTGGAATGTGGTTCACTATCTGAGGACAGGTTTTCCGAAGCCGGGTCACTGTCTGATGTATGGTATGGTTGTGATCTGTTATACTGCCGTCTTGTTGAAGTGGCTGCCTGTCTCCTGAACCGTTGTTGGTCTGAATCTTTACCGGCGAGCCAAAGGTAGACACGATTCTCCGAGTAATCGAGACACACTTGTCTAAATTTCTCTCTTTTATATCTCGACAAGGGCGGGGCTATAGTGGTGATGGATTATAGACATTATCGCGACAGCATCTTACAGATGTTGGCGGATCCCGTCAGCTATGAGACCATTTCATGCAATCCCATATGGGGAATACAGAATGCGGTGCAGCAATACGTCTCTCTTGGGGTCACGAATGGATGGCTAAGTGAGAATACTGCCAAATATATTCTGATTGAACACCCCATTACACCTGTTATCTATGGCCTCCCCAAGGTCCACAAGGGCTGTGACCCGTTGAAATTTCGACCCATAGTGGCAGGTACAGATTCCGCCACACAGCCGCTAGCACAATGGTTGGACTACTACCTACAACCCTATGTGCAGCGACTACCGTCCTACCTGAAGGACACGGGAGATTTCCTTGAGAAATTTAGACAAGTAGCCATTGAGAAGGATGACCTTTTGGCCACCATGGATATCTCCTCTCTTTACACTAACATACCCAATGACCAGGGAGTAAAAGCTGTAAAGCACTTCCTGACACGTGAACCCCCAGAAATACCATCAGAATACCTTACCACAGGACTCGAGATTGTGCTACAGAATAATTACTTCAGATTTGAAGATGCTTTTTATAAACAGATCCTTGGCACAGCGATGGGTAGTGCCATAGCTCCAGCGTTCGCTAATTTATTTGTTGGCTTTTTGGAAGAGAGATATATATATCCATCAGCATTATATACTGAACATGTCAGATATTGGGGCAGATTTATTGATGACGTGATTACCGTGTGGCATGGGGACAGAAATGGCTTTGATAAGTTTATGGAATATATTAACTCCATCTTTCCTACCATCACTTTTAACCCAGAGGTCTCAGACACGCATGTAACCTTTCTGGACGTAGCCATTGACAAGATGTCCGATGGACATATTACCACTGGCCTTTATACCAAACCAACGGACAGGAATACACTGTTGAGATATGACAGTGCACACCCTAGACCATTGGTGAATAGCCTCCCTATCTCACAGTTTTTAAGGGTCTTGAGAATCAACTCTGATCCGGTGACCCGGATGGATCAATTATTACTAATGATGGACAAATTTCGTGTCCGAGGGTATCCCGAATCAGTACTTACCCATGCCCGTAAACGTGCAGAAGAGATCTGGGCAGGTGAGAAGAAGGAGAGGAGGCAACAAGAAGAACGCACTCCGTTCATGCTAACATTCAATCAGGCTGCTCCCACCATAGAGCACACCACTAAAAAACATGCGTGCATACTGACATCCGATGCCACAGTATGCCCGGTCATCAAGAAACCGTTTCTTAAGGTCTATCAGCGCAATAGGAACTTAAGAGACTCCTTGGTCACGGCTGACCCCGTTGAAAAATATTCTAGGAAACCCATTATGCTTTCAACTCGTACTGGATGTTTCAGGTGCAACAATTGCAACGTATGTAACTCTCTCATCCGTGGCTCAGAATTCACCCACCCGCACACTGGACAGCGCTTCAAGATCCGTGGAGTACTCTCGTGTCTCACCGATTTTTGTGTATACTTACTTAAATGTCCCTGTGGCCTGTTATATGTGGGTAAGACTATAGGCCCCTTTAAGAAGAGGTTTCAGCAGCACCGTAGCGATGTGCGCATTAGTAAAACACAATAACGGTGAATCCCTGGACTACGATAAGCCTGTGGCAGTCCACTTCGTGACATATAAACACCAGACTCATGAGCTCCGTGGCATGGTGATTGAGCATGTGGAAAGACCACGCCGAGGTGGGGACCGGCACCTTAAACTTTTACAGAGAGAGACCTATTGGATTCACAAATTGGATACAGTTCAGCCGAGGGGACTCAATACCACGTTTGGATTCGCCTGTTATTTACCAAGACGTTGAAGTGACTGTAGCTACTTGTCATTGAAATGCAGCTCCTTCCTCATATGCTTTTACTACCTGGTCCTTCTCCTCCCTCTCCACTTCGGCCCTACACGTTGTTTTTCCCTCTTTATCTCCACCATCTTCCCCCCCCAACCTCCTTGGCCCCAAACCATCCCTTCTTCCCCCATGATCTTCTTACCCGGCTGGCATTTCCTCATCCCTCTCTACTTCCTCTGTGGCCCGCACCTCTCGCATCCCTCTTTTCCCTTATGTATATAGTTGCTGTTTAATTATCATGAGATGCTACTTTATATGATGCCTGCTCCGATTAGCCCTCATGGGCTTTCACCGCCACCCAGGGATGCTGTCAGTACCCGTGACAGCTGTCTTCTACGTGCTGCAGCCTCTGGCTAGAGGCTGCGGTGTCCTGACAGACGCTGTCTGTCTCACGGGCTGATGACAGAGACTGGGGCCGCGAACCAATCGGATCGCGGCCCCAGCCGCGTCATCAGTTACCGGGCAGAATTTTGAGCCCGGCTGCCAGCTCCCTGTCCCCGCTGACAGACGGAGATACCGCTGCCCGCCAGTGCGGCGAGCGGCGGCTGGCGGTGACGGGTCCTCCGCAGTCTGGAGGCCCGGCGGATGCAGGTAAGTTGTCACAGCTCCATCTTTATTATTTTTAATACTGGATGTATATTATGTTTATTATGGGGCACAATACTACGCCCGCTGACGTCACAGTGACGTCAGGCGGGAATTCCGTGAACTCTGCACTCTGCTGTATGTATATAATGATGGGGGATGCAGCACGTCCCGGTTTGCAGTCCTCCTTGAGAAAGGGGGCACCTGACCCCCGAAACGTTGGATTATGAGACTGTTGTTCTTTTCTGGCCATGATTTGGATCATTCTCCTGTTACACTTTATGTGCTATTGGATACTTTTGTGATCATTATCATTGAATACAAGCATTTAAATTTATGCTTTGGAGTGCCGTGCCTATTTACTCACTTGGATTTAAAGCGGCGCCACCGCGGCTCTGGCACCCACTAACAATGTGTCTGTAAGAGTGCACCAGCAAAACTGGACTTTTGCAAAAATAGAGACAGTGCTTTTAATTCCATCTTCTATGTTGTTTATAAAAATGTTGAGCCCAGCACTGAACCCTGGGGTACGCCACTTACAACCGGTAACCATTCAGAGAAGGTATCATTAACCACAACTCGCTGCACACGATCCTTCAGCCAATTTTAATCCAGTTACAAACTGTGTTTTCTAATACTGAAGATCTCAATTTCCCCAATAAGCGTCTATGGGGGACAGTGTCAAATGCTTTTGGAAAATCCACAGCAGCCCCTTTGCCCAGGCTTCTACTCACCTCCTCATAGATGCCAATCAGGTTAGTCTGGCAGCTTCTGTCCTTAGTAAAACCGTGTTGGTTGTCACTTAAAATATTATGGGTAGTTACATATTTGTGTATGTTGTCCCTTAATAGCCTCTCAAGCAACTTCCCCACAATGAATGTTAAGCTAACAGGTCTGTAATTGCCTGGAGAAGACCTTGAGCCCTTTTTAAAAATGGGCACCACATTTGCCTTGCGCCAGTCCCTTGGCAGTATACCAGTTGCTAGTGAGTCTTTAAATATCAACAACAAGGGTGATGAGATAACGGAACTGAGTTCTTTAAGAACTCTTGGGTGAAGTCCATTTGGTCCTGCAGTCTTATTCACATTTAAATAATTTCGTTTTTCTTGGATGGTATCCATGTTTAGCTTGTTAAATATTATACTTGGGCTATTGCGCTATTGTGTTGGCTCCTTGCTCCTCTCTTGTGTACACAGAGCTCCGCCTTATGTTCATCCCCAGTGACTATTTCCCCATTATCATTAATTAGGGCACCTACCTGTTCTGATTTAGTTTTCTTCAAATTAATATATTGAAAAAACGTTTAGGTGCTTTTGCCAACCTTATTTCTTTCTTACACATTTTATTTACTAGTTTATACAGCTTTTGTTACAGCTGAGAGTTCAGCTTTATAATGTTTAAATGCCCTTTTTTTGTTCTTTATTGTCCTTTTAACAGCAGGTGCCAGCCATGAGGGGTTTAATTTTAGCCTCTTATATTTGTTACCTGTAGAAATACATTTTGCAACCTTGGTACTCACAATTGATTTAAATCACTCCCATTTGGCATCTGTATCCTTATTCCTCAACAGATGCTCCCAGTCAATGCCCTGGAGTGCTTCTCTGAGCCTGGGGAAGTTGGCCTTCCTAAAATTTAGTGTTTTTGCCCTCCCCGACAGAAAATCTTTCTTACAGTTTATGTTAAATACAACTATATTGTGGTCACTGCTACCAAGATATTTCACTGTCTCCATCAGGTCATCATTATTTGATATTACCAGATCTAAAAGAGCATCACCCCTAGTAGGTGCCTCCACGAACTGATTCATATAATAATCTTGTAGTAAGCTGAGGAATGCTCTCCCCTTTGTAGTGGAAGCAGAACCATGTCTCCAGTCGATTCCTGGGTAGTTGGAGTCCCCCATCACCATCACTGTACCAGCCTGTGAAGCCCGCTCTATCTTTTTATGCAGTTGACAATGAAGTATGGGCCTTAGCACAGGTGTAGAATAGTGGTTCCCCTCACATGCATCATGGGCAAACCTAAAAAGATACACAAATATACATGCATGTGTATATGATGTCTTCACATATGGTGAAATATGATTTAATACATTTGGGTAACTGTACTTGTTGGGTACACAAATGCTGGATGCATACAATAGGCACCAAGGTCATGGCCAACTAGTCCAAAGAGTGGAAGACATTGAGCGTCAACTCCAACAAATTCAAGGTGAAAAAAAATCAGCATTGGCACATAACAATGGGTGCACCTACAACGACAGGCAGCATGTGCTACCATACTATCAGCAATTCAAGAGGGTCGTAGATAAATGGCAGAATTGCTGCAGTTATTCAACCAGCAAATGCAACAGCAAAACATTTTTCCAGGCACTGTTTGGATCAGGTGTTGGCCCTGCCAACAACCTACAAGTGCACAATGGCTAAACAACCACCACAACCATACCACTTGTTTCTCCAGGCTGCCAAACCCTGGATGTTGTAAACCAAGATGGTCCAACTACATATGGGCACGACGGGACATGGTAATATTGTAATTTGAAAAAAATTTCCTTTGTGGGTATAGTTTTGTCAATAAACTGTTTCGTTCACAAGCATAACAGTTTTATGTGTTATTGGGAATTGGGAATATGAAAGCATAATATTTTTTTTAGACAAAACACTAAAACAAGAGCGTAAAGTGAAGTCAATAATGAAATGGAATATGTTCAAGCAGTTAGAAAGTATATATTGTTTTATAAAATAAAAATCTAAGGCCAACATGTCCTTTTTTTGTCCCCACCCAGCATCTTCCCACGAAGGCCCAGCAGCATAGCTTGTGACTCAAGTACGATTGCCAGAGCCTGTGATACTCCCGTATTTAAGCTATTGGGAAAAAGAGATAAAAAAAAAACAAGGTTCACTACACCAATTACAAAGTCCTATATTTGAACAACCATTACATCACATTTATTAGATACAACATGACACTACTAACAAATATAGTCTAGAGCTAATAATCAGTAAACATGGGCAATTGTGCCTCTAAAAACATTTACAAAAATATTACACAATACCTAACATTCTTACATTTAACAAATACATGTGTCAGCAGATAGAAAACACGTGTTCTTGCACAAGGGACCACTCAAAATGTTGCTGTTGGCAAATAGAAACTCAAGCCAGTGTAACTTTTTTTTGGCCAGTGTTGTATGGACTTCCACATGCATCCTGCTTGAAAGGCAAGATGGTTTTACTAATTTAGATATACACTATTGATTAGTCTGAGTTTTAGTCACTAACACATGTGGTGTCCGGATAGGTCTAAAAAAGGTTGCATTCCTGTGTTATTAAATTTGACCAAAACCCAGGATTTGGACTATCCTGGGTTTTGGTCCTTGCCCCTGGAGCACCCCAATCCCGCAGTGTGTCAGGTCACACGATCTGACTTACCCTTCCCTGGTCCTATGCCTCATACAATCAGCATGCTCTGATCCACTGCTTCGTCTAAGAATTTGTCTAAGTGAGTGGATCTGAGTGCACTGGAAGCTGCAACCCTCGCTACCCATTAACAGAGGGTGTGCCTGCACTGGCCATTCACAAATGCCCAATGCAGACATTTGCCCTGCTAAAGGGATAGTGGGGATGTGGTCGCTGCTCGTGCATGTGCCACTGGACCAGGGAAAAAAGTGAGTTTTTAGGTGACCAAGGGGGTTTCAGACAGTGGGGCATCCCAATTCTGGAGGGGCCAGGGGGAGGGAATTATGGAATCTTATGTGCCCCTAATAGTACAGTACATACACCATACTGTTACGATTGTTGCTGCAGTCATGCATAGACGTATGACCTACATTATTTTAATAGTTTTAGCAATCCAAAAATGTGGGCTTTTAACATCAAAAATTCTTTGTGGGTCTATTTTATACAGATTATAGAGATATCAATTTTTTTAACACAAAAAATTTGTATCCATAAACTCTTAAGCAAAAGGGGATGCATGTTTGAAACCTCCAAACATAGAACACTGCTACTAACAGGGACACTCACAATTGTTCAGAAGGTAGGTAAAAAAAAAAGTTACCAGCTGGCAAAAACACAAGTTAATGGTTATGTATCTAGAAACATTAAAAAAACATACCAAAAAAGTTTTAAGCCAGGTGCTAATGTCAGATTTATTGGCAAATATACTTTTAAGGCTAAGGATTGATGTATAAATTAGCACTTCTACCTGCGTACATGAGAAAATGTCAGACTGAGACAATCATTAATCAAGCAATAAAAATGTGCGCCAAAGCTACATAATTGTTAATGTAACAAAATGAATCCTTAGTTTGTTTCCTTAAACTGAAAAATCACCAAGGCAACTACAATTACAATACAAGGTATATGTTACTTATCATCACACCTCTGGCTTTGGCCCATGTTGCTGTACCAAACTTCATGCTAGTGGGGACAAGGCAGGTTTTGCAGCCCAAGGAATGTGCCACCGGGCATCTCAGGAGCAGTGATAATCCAAGAAAAAAACAATAAAATTAATAAGTTATCTGTTTTCTGAGTATGTTTTCCAGCAACATATAAAAATTAATGATTGGCAACTGTGTGTATATGTATAGCAATATTACCTTATATAGGCTTGTGTGACGATTCCGGAAGGGGTGTGGGGGAAACAACAGGACTATGATGCCCTGAAACAATAAGAAGAAAGAAATAAAAAAAATGTCACTTCCAAAACACAATTAGATCCAAAAAGGCAACTCACCAGGAGACAAGGTTCTGCCCTCAAATCAGGGGGGCTGTGAGGGGAGGAAGTGTGGGCTTGGCTCCCCCAATGTGGTTCACCAGAGCTCAACTTTGAGAGGCCAGACTCCTCGACTTCCACTCCTGCAACCTCATGGAGTCCATCACCTCCTCCACCTTGGAACTCCCCACCTGAGACTTCTCTGCCTCCTGGTATCCAGATCCCCACAGCCCCACCTCACCAGCCGACTCCTCTGGGATATCCAAATCCTCACCCCCTTCCTCCCTTGGAACCTAGCAATGGTGTGAATGACCCTCCCCCGCAGCTGTATTGATAGGTGGTGGGGGAGAACCTCCTTACCATGCTTTTGGAGGGAAGGCTGCAAAGTCTGTCTGTAAGTCTGTCTGTAAAGACACAAAACAAAAAGAGGCAGTACAAGTTCTTGATAGCTCTCAGACAGCACGCTATGATGTGCAACTTTCTTCATTTACCAGAGGCATAGGCATCATACAGCTTGTACATCGATGCCGGGTCCTGGCGCTTGAAGTCCGACCACAATGATCCCCTTCTGGGCCGGCACATGTGCTACATGAAACAATACAAAGACAAAAAATTTGCATACGTCTGAATTTAGTGTCGGAGCTAACACCTGCATAGGAATATGCAATTACATATCGGGGGAAGCATAAGTTAGCCCGAGGGTTCACATGCTGCAGGGATGTCTTTTTGGGGGGCGAACCCGCTTCAGACCTTCTAGAAGTGCTGCTGGGGCTGCGTGTTTGCCTGCAATTTGGGGGGGGGGGGGGCATGTTATCACCACAGAGGCAAACCTGAACAGTCATAGTGGAGCATTTATGACAGCTTGTTTACCAATAAAAGCAACGCAATTTGCCTGTATTTAGGAAAATGCTAGGAAGCACAAGAGCCTCGATTCAGAGAGACACAAAAAACCTTCCGTTTTAGTGCCGTATCGTCGTATCATTTTCAAAAGCTCCCGCTCTCGTATGAATGTGCGAGCAATTCTATGCATGCATTGTAAACCTTCTGTAAAGTTTCCGTCCGCTCGTATGCCAGAGTACGAGTACGAGGAAGTCATTTTCCATCGAGACTTTTCAGATTCATTTTCTCAGCTAACAACGTAGCCTTTCGTTTTTGCCCTTTTCCCATCGTATCCTCACACGAATCCTTTATGTTTCCCGATACATTCTGTTTCACTTTTTCCAAAAATAATCGTCCAGACGGAATCCTTACGATCTTGCGCCTGCGCACTACAAACTTAACTCATTAAAGTGCTCGCATATATAATTTCACTCCCATCACTTCTACTACAAAAAAGCTCACCCTAACCACTTAGCGCTATCCTGCCTCTTCCCTTTGGAGCCCTTAAAGCTCACCCTAACCACTTAGCGCTATCCTGCCTCTTCCCTTTGGAGCCCTTAAAGCTCACCCTAACCACTTAGCGCTATCCTGCCTCTTCCCTTTTGAGCCCTTAAAGCTCACCCTAACCACTTAGCGCTATCCTGCCTCTTCCCTTTTGAGCCCTTAAAGCTCACCCTAACCACTTAGCGCTATCCTGCCTCTTTCCTTTTGAGCCCTTAAAGCTCACCCTAACCACTTAGCACTAACCTGCCTCTTCCCGTTGGAGCCCTTAAAGCTCCCCCTAACCACTTAGCGCTATCCTGCCTCTTTCCTTTTGAGCCCTTAAAGCTCACCCTAACCACTTAGCGCTAACCTGCCTCTTCCCTTTGGAGCCCTTAAAGCTCACCCTAACCACTTAGCGCTAGCCTGCCTCTTCCCTTTGGAGCCCTTAAAGCTCACCCTAACCACTTAGCGCTAACCTGCCTCTTCCCTTTGGAGCCCTTAAAGCTCCCCCTAACCACGTAGCGCTATCCTGCCTCTTCCCTTTTGAGCCCTTAAAGCTCACCCTAACCACTTAGCGCTATCCTGCCTCTTCCCTTTTGAGCCCTTAAAGCTCCCCCTAACCACTTAGCGCTATCCTGCCTCTTTCCTTTTGAGCCCTTAAAGCTCACCCTAACCACTTAGCGCTAACCTGCCTCTTCCCTTTGGAGCCATTAAAGCTCACCCTAACCACTTAGCGCTATCCTGCCTCTTCCCTTTTGAGCCCTTAAAGCTCACCCTAACCACTTAGCACTAACCTGCCTCTTCCCGTTGGAGCCCTTAAAGCTCCCCCTAACCACTTAGTGCTATCCTGCCTCTTTCCTTTTGAACAATCCAAAGCAAAGTTACAGTCCAGCGTATCCATAAAATATAGCTTTTAATCTAGTTCCCATAAAAAAGCTTTTGTGCAAAACGTGAAGATGGGCCGAGCCCCGAAAACAGCAACAGTTGTGACGCGTTTCAGGCCCGGGTGGGCCCTTAATCATACAATCTTGTGGAGTGAGCAGATTCTATTTAAACAGGGAAATGTTAATGATAGCACTTACCTCCCGCCCGAGAAACACCTGTTGTCCCGCGCCGTGCAGGCCTGAAACGCGTCACAACTGTTGCTGTTTTCGGGGCTCGGCCCATCTTCACGTTTTGCACAAAAGCTTTTTTATGGGAACTAGATTAAAAGCTATATTTTATGGATACGCTGGACTGTAACTTTGCTTTGGATTGTTCATATTGGAGGAGTCTGTGGTTGGGATCTCCCCTGTCCGTGCGCACACTAAACTGGTGAGCTGGCTAATTGATTTGTTTCTTTCCTTTTGAGCCCTTAAAGCTCACCCTAACCACTTAGCGCTAACCTGCCTCTTCCCTTTGGAGCCCTTAAAGCTCCCCCTAACCACTTAGCGCTATCCTGCCTCTTCCCTTTTGAGCCCTTAAAGCTCACCCTAACCACTTAGCGCTATCCTGCCTCTTCCCTTTGGATCCCTTAAAGCTCACCCTAACCACTTAGCGCTAACCTGCCTCTTTCCTTTTGAGCCCTTAAAGCTCACCCTAACCACTTAGCGCTAACCTGCCTCTTCCCTTTGGAGCCCTTAAAGCTCCCCCTAACCACTTAGCGCTATCCTGCCTCTTCCCTTTTGATCCCTTAAAGCTCACCCTAACCACTTAGCGCTATCCTGCCTCTTCCCTTTGGATCCCTTAAAGCTCACCCTAACCACTTCCCGGTTAGGTTCTTCTTCCATTTTAGGTCCCTAAAACTTATCCAAATCACTTAGCGGTTAGGTTCTTCTTCCATTTTCGGTCCCTAAAACGTACCCAAATCACTTAGCGGTTAGGTTCTTCTTCCATTTTCGGTCCCTAAAACTTACCCAAATCACTTAGCCGTTAGGTTCTTCTTCAATTTTCGGTCCCTAAAACTTACCCAAATCACTTAGCGGTTAGGTTCTTCTTCCATTTTCGGTCCCTAAAACTAACCCAAATCACTTTGTGGACATCTGAATCTTGACCTCAAAATATGTATTTGCCCCTTTCTTTTTTGGAAATGTCACTGAAACGTTGGTTTCTTTTAAAATGTTTTACTATTTTTTTTTGAATAGATTAAAACATTTTTGAATGTTTTTAAGTTACACAAATAAATAAAGGCTACATATGTAATTCTGGCAAGTCAGTAAGCTAAGGAAGTGGCCACAGGTCACTGTTATATTGCCATTGGCTAGGGCTTGATGTATCTGTGTGTTGATGTCAAGTACCACATAAATGCTAATAATGCCCTGACTACTTACTTGGTTGGTGGCCGAGAGATGGCTCGTTGGGGACAACACGATGATGTCCTGGGTCCTGGCTCTACTGTGAAGAAGTGCCTGTAGAAACATGGGAAATACGTTCAGTTTTATGGTCAAATTCCTCAGTCAGAAAATGTCTTTTTGCAAGTCTGGTTCACATCACTCACCTTCTCCAGCTTCTGCTTGTAGCACATCTGCTGCCTCTTCCACTTCCTCACCCGTTCCAGAAGCATCTAGACAAACAGATGAAAGGAATCAGTTGTGTAGGAGATAGCATGTATATGTGTGTGCGTAGACATGAAGAGTGACATATCAGAGGCTCCCGCATGCGTGGCAGGTTATGACTGCCTGCCCACGCTGTGCCGCCCCTCCTCTGTTGTAAGGTCCAGGGGCTGGTCTGAGGACCCCACAGAGGAGGGGTAGGCCCGTCGCCCTGGAGATCCGCCACCTTCACTTCCAGCTGCAGAACCATGCAGCACTGGTCGGCCTGTGCGCCTCCGGGTGCAGCGAATGCGGTAATCCATTTCCAACACTACCAAAGAAAAGGCATTATAAATAAAAGGCCTACCTTCTGTCGTAGTTACATCTTGCATGCAACCGCTATGTACTTACTTGGGAAATGGATCCCGAAAAACCTCCGCACCCGGGGCATGTGCAGTCGCTTCAGGTCCGACCAATGCTGCATGATCTGTGTGTGGGTGAAGGTGGTGTCGGTCTGTTGTTGGATCTCCGAGATGATCTCCAGGGCGACGTTTCGTTTTTCAAACGAGTTGGGCAGGTAGTCGTACCTGCACTCCAGCATGGTCTACAAAACATAAATCAAACATAGCAATAAATCAGAAATGCCTAACAAAAAGTGGCAACAATACATTATTTGGTTCAATAACATTAACACATACGCACACACACTTCTAGCCTAAGTTAACTTTCCAATCTGGCTGCACTGTTGTTTGGCACGTGTGTGGCGTGCGTTTGGGTGTGCATGTAGGTTAACCAAATTTATAAAAAATCTATTACTTCGTGCACATCCTTAAAATGTAGAGCAGCATTTACAAATCAAAGCAAAGTCCTTCAAATACACTTACGAGCATGATGATCTCTTCTTGTTGGCGGGTGAAGATAGTGGCCGCCATCTTTCTTCTTCTTCTCGGCAGCAGATAAGCAATGCCCCAGCGGTTTCCGGGTTCCGCACGGCCGTGCGAACGGCCGGACGTGCGCGTAAGCAAACGCGTAGGCGTCACCCGGCGGATACATTATTTAAAGGTCCCTGCACACATAGCTCATTCTCTTTGAGAGTCCACCAAAAATGGCACCTAAAAAACAGACCGGCCAGAAGAAGCAGAGCAAGCGGGCTGAGCAGGCCGAGGGCCCGAAAACCCGGTCACAAGAGCCAAAAGCGAGGCTAAGGGCTACCACCAAGGCTGCGGGCAAAAAGGAGGTGGCAGCAGCCCAAAGCAAGACCAAGCCAACCAAGGCTGCACAAGCTCAGGCCCAACAGATGGGTAAGAGGGGATGAAGCCCCACCCCACCCTGCCCCACACCCCCCCCCACGTGGCACCAAGGCCATAGCCAAAGGCCCAAAACACAGGGCCAGATGCCGCAGCAGGGGCCCAAGCCGCAGCAGGGGCCGAAGCAGGCAAAGAAGCCGCAGCAGGGGCCCAAGCCGCAGCAGGGCCGAAGCAGGCAAAGAAGCCGCAGCAGGCACAGAAGCCAGAAAAGGCTGCAAAGGCCAACGTCCCCCTCCCCACCCGCACGTGGCTCAAAATCAAAGGCCAAGAGTGGGCGAACCACCAGCTATGCCTCACCCCAGCCAACGACCTCCAAGGCCCCACAGACCCACAGGGCTCCAAGCAGCAGCTCCAGCTCACCCAGACCCTCTCTTGCTCACCCACATTCTCCTCCGGCACAGGTTTTCATGCCTTCCCCCTATGCCACATCTACACTTCAGTGGCCACCCAGCCCCGAACACCCAGTCCCTTTCCAAGTAAGATCCACAGCTAGCCTCCAGTTCTTGAGGTCTCCTCCATACCCCCAGGCCAGAATGTCACCCCATTTGCCACCAAGCACTGAGGAGCCACAACCACCCCAAACAGGCCGCACATTGCGCCGATGACACTTGAGTGGCCATTTTGGTGAGTCCCAAACTCTGGCATTGGCTAGTGGGCTCACCTTATATTTTGATGACCTATATGGGAGCAAATCAAAAACAACGAGCAAACAGCGCAAAGCAGAGATTTTGGCAGAACTCACCAGGCAAGTCAATGCAGCGGGTGAGGAACTCAAAGATGTGGAACAGGTTCAGCGGAAGATATCGGACCTGAAATATGCCGTGCGGAAGAAACAGAATCAAAGGCGGCAGTACAGGTACATAGCTTATTTGTGGGTTTGTATTATTCTTGGCTATCCATCAGTGCGCTTAATTATGCTTACTATGTTTTTCAGCGTACAAACTGGCGGAGGATTTCCCACGAAATTGAAATTTACACAGGCTGAGGAGATGGTTCTGGGCTTGCTACATCCTGTGGCCTTAGAGGGACACTTGGGCCAGCAGGACACGGACAACCCGCCAATTCCAGCAGGTTAGTAATGTGTGAATGACCCCAAAAATGTGTCTTAACCTACACATAGGCAGCAAGGTCTAGCTAAACACATGGCTCTAGGGTGTGGCAGCAAGGCCTAGCTAAACACATGGCTCTAGGGTGTGGCAGCAAGGCCTAGCTAAACACATGGATCTAGGGTGTGGCAGCAAGGCCTAGCTAAACACATGGCTCTAGGGTGTGGCAGCAAGGCCTAGCTAAACACATGACTCTAGGGTGTGGCTTTTAGTGGAGTGCTCACTTTGACCACGGTGTGTCATGTGTGTCGACTGGTAATGTGCAAATTGACACCCACATACATGACGTTTAAGAAACATTCTGAAAATTATGAAACTTTGGAGTGTAGAAAATGAATGCGTGCTATGTATTAATTGACAAGCACACGCCACACTAACATCTTTGGCTGTTGGGCAATTTGCTAAGAGCTGGGTTGGGGGCCCAACGGATTAAGAGGGTTTGATAGAAATGTTTTCAGAGATACAATGTTCCCCACCAGAATCATATTGTAACTGCTATTTGCCACCTTAGTGTGGTAACTTCATCGCCTATAAGGGATGTGGCAACTCACACAGCAGCCATTAGTTGCATAGACACGTGACCAATGTGTCTATTCTGGTTTAACAATCCATGCACTAATGTAATGCCATTCCTAGTGAAGGCCAAGTGGCAACGTTGTGGGAGTGGCCATTCCTGCTTGGCCACATTTATTTGGTTAGCATATGTGTTCTTAACCATCAAAAATGCATAGTTGTGTGTTTTCATAGCTCTTTTTCTTCTAATGCAGCCCAGCCTCATCCCTCAGCTAGTGGGGACTCCTCTGCCATGTAACCGCTGCCGTCTTCTTCCGTGCTGCATCGGACCCAGGATTCGATATCTACGGTAAGTGTTTTTGGATGCTGTTGCGTATGCATGTGGCTTGCCATGTTTTTATTGTCTGATTTACATAGGTATTCCCCACCTTTTTTTTTCACATGTCCCCAACAGAGCCACACACTGATGTAGCTGATGGAAGCTTCCTTGCAGATTATGAAGATCTTCCCCTGGGCCAGAATCTGCAACTGTCCCAAAATGTTTCTCCGCCAAATCCTCAGCAGCAGAGGAAAGCTGCCTGCATGCTGCCTGCAAATCGTGGGCAGCATGCAGAGACTGATCCTCCAGTCCCCAGTTTCAGATCTGCTGCTGAAGATTTGGCGAGCATACCTGTGGCTGTTGGGGGTCCTAGAGCAACATCATCTGCACGCCCCACAACCCGGGGAATTGGGCGGCGTACTCAGCAACGTCGACCAGTTTCCCAGGGGAGGGGCGTGCAGATGATGGAGTCAGCATGGCACCATGAGAGGCGGCTTTTTCGTCGCCAAAATCAACAAAATCAAGAACATCTTAGGGGCCAATTAGATTCCCTGAATAATACCTTCAGTGCCGTGCTGACTGAATTTAGGACCCTTAACAGCCACATGGGCAACTTGACCTCCGAAATCAGGTCAAGCATGGCCGAAATGCACAGTAACCAAAGAAACATTTTGGAACAGTTGCAGATTCTGAATGCAACACAGGCCCAGGTTAGGCCCCCCCAAGGGCCCCAACCTGGGTTCTATGTGCATCCCCCATATTAATGTGTGTTTGGCATGAATCTGTTCTACATCTTTGATCGACATCCCCACTGGATTGACTTGTCTGGTGAGGCATAAAAATGTGCCATTTTGCGCTGCTATTGCTAGTATGTTTTTGATTTGCCCCCATATAGCTCATTCAAGGCGTGAGGTAGCCCATTAGCCAATGCCAGAGGCCAAGACTCACTGAAGCGGCCACTTAAGCTGTTGCGCGGCAGCCTTGGGCATAATATCATTTGTCGTGGCTCCTCATGTCTGCTCCCAAAGTATGTGAGGGGCACTCACCTACTATTATGTTGGTATCAAAGGAACCTTTTACAAATTAGTAAACCTTTTTGTTTGACTAAGTTAATGTCTGTGGTGTTTTGATTTAGAAATATGAGTTCAAGTAGACACCAAAACAAACACTAACCAATTTCTCTAAATAAGTCCACAAACATTGTTGTTTTTTTGCAAAAATTCATTATTGGTTTTGTCATAATGAAATTATACATCCCAAAACAAAAATGTCACAAAACAAACACAACAAACCAAGTCCAAAGAAACAAATACAAAGCAAAGCAAAAATTAACCAAAATGTGTGGCAATTAAATTTGCCCGCACGGCTTGCCCAGACGCACTTGGCTGGCCCACATAGGTGTCGTCTGGCTCATCGGAGGGTGGAGAGGGTGGGCAATCAACATAGCGGGGGACCCTTTGCAGAATAGCAAAATTATGCAGCGCTGCACACGCCATAATTATATCAATGACCTTTTTAGGGTCATACTGCAGGGAGCCCCCAGTGTGGTCCAAGCAACGAAAACGGGTCTTCAGGAGTCCAAAGGCCCTCTCCACCACTGCCCTGGTCTTTCTGTGTGCACGATTGTAGGCCTCTTGGGCTGGAGTCTGTGGCCGGAGGACCGGAGTCATCAGCCACGGGAGTAGTGGATACCCCAAATCTCCTACAAAAATGTAAGGGAAACTAATATTACCATTAATTCATACATTGCAGCGCTAAATTCCTAAAATAAACAGATTAATCAGGTAGGTGACATTGTCACACAAACATGAGCATACATATTGCAGATTTATTATTATTATTATTATTATTATTGTTTATTTATATAGCGCCATCAACTTCCGTAGCGCTTTACAAGTTAAGAATACAGACAAGGTAAAACATATAGCACAGAGAACAATACAAAATTAGATGCCACAGGTTAAAACCAAGTGTTGTGAGCACAGGAGACAATAGGGAGGAGTGCCCTGCCCTTGCGAGCTTACAGTCTAAAGGATGAGGGTGGAGACGAAGGGGGTGGGGTCACAAGTGGTAGAGCTTGAGTATGGCTGCATGTGCCATTGAAGGTTATAGTAGTTGCTTAAGCCAGGTCATATGCTTGTCTGAAGAAGTGAGTTTTGAGGGCGCTTTTAAAGGCTTGGATTGATGGAGAGTGGCGGATCGAGCGGGGGAGTGCATTCCAGAGAAGTGGGGAGGCACGGGAGAAGTCTTGAAGGCGGGAGTGCGAGGAGGTAACCAAGGAAGAGGACAGGAGAATGTCAGAGGCGGAGCGGAGGTTGCGCTTTGGTTGGTAATGTTGGATCAGAGATGAAATGTAGGAAGGGGCCTGGTTAGAGAGAGCTTTGTAGGTTAGCACTAGAAGTTTGAACTGAACTCTATGGGAGACAGGTAACCAGTGGAGGGATTGACAGAGGGGAGTAGCACTGGAGAAGCGAGAGGAGAGATGGATGAGGTGAGCAGCAGAGTTTAGGATAGATTGGAGGGGAGCCAGTCTGTTTGTTGGCAAACCACAGAGGAGGGTGTTGCAGTAGTCCAGTCGGGATATGACCAGGGCATGTACTAGCATTTTAGTGGTGACAGGTGAGAGGAAGGGACGGATGCGAGATATATTTTTGAGTTGGAGGCGACAGGAGGTGGCCAGGGAGTGAATGTGAGGTCTGAAGGAGAGAGAGGAATCCAGAATGACGCCCAGGCATCGAGCTTGAGGAGTTGCAGTTATTGTAAGATTATTTACAGAGATTGTGGTGTTAGAGAGGGGAGGGGAGTGAGATGGTGGGAAAATGACCAGTTCTGTTTTGTCCATGTTCAGTTTAAGAGAGCGAGATGTCATGAAGGAAGAGATGGCTGTTAGACAGTCAGGAAGGCGAGAGAGGAGAGAAGAGAGATTCGGGCCAGAGAGGTAGATCTGAGTGTCGTCTGCATAAAAGTGATATTGGAAGCCTAGCGAGGTTATTAGTTGTCCTAGACCAGAAGTGTATATTGAAAAAAGTAGGGGTCCTAGGACTGAGCCTTGTGGTACCCCAACAGACAGAGGCCGGGGAGAGGAAATGGTGTTTGAGTAAGATACACTAAATGTGCGGTGAGAGAGATAGGAGGAGAGCCAAGAGAGTGCGAGACCTTGGATTCCAAGAGAAGAAAGAATATTGAGAAGCAGAGCATGGTCGACAGTGTCAAAAGCAGATGATAAGTCGAGAAGGATGAGAGCAGAGTAGTGACCTTTGGATTTGGCTGTTAGTAGATCATTGGTGACTTTGGTGAGGGCCGTTTCGGTAGAGTGACACGAGCGGAAACCAGATTGGAGGGGATCTAGGAGGGAGTTTGTAAACAGATAGTTTGTAAGTTCTGTATGGACATGCTGTTCTGGATGAGAAAGGGAGCAGAGAGATTGGGCGGTAACTGGGGAGGGCAGAGGGGTCCAGAGAGGGTTTTTTGATGAGTGGAGTTATAACAGCATGCTTATAGGCGGAGGGAAAGGTACCAGTGGAGAGGGAGAGGTTGAATAAAGATGTTAGGGCTGGAATGACAGATGGAGACAGTTGAGGGATAAGGTGGGATGGTATGGGATCAAGGGAGCAGGTGGTCAGGTGAGCCTTTGAGACCAGGGAGGAGGCACCTTGAGCAGTTAACACTGTGAAATGAGTTAATGAGTGGGGCAAGGGGGATGTTGGTAGGAGAGAGGTGTTCGGGGGGGTGAAGCCACTTCGAATCCTGTCGATTTTGTCTTTGAAGTATGTGGCAAATTGCTCAGCCGTTAGCTGTGAGGATGGAGGAGGTGGCGGTGGGCGGAGAAGGGAGTTGAAAGTGTTAAATAGCTGTTTTGGATTCCGGGCCTGTGCCGATATGAGTGATGTGAAATATTCCTGTTTGGCAGATGAAAGGACAGTCCTGAGTTCCTGAAGGGCTTTCTTGCATAACAGGAAGTCCTCCTTGGTTTTGGATTTCCTCCAATGCCGTTCAGCAGCTCGAGAATGCCGTTTCAATGTTGCAGTGTTAGTGTTAAGCCATGGTTGTCTTTTTTTGGCCTGAGGGCGACTGTAGTTAAGGGGAGCAACAGAGTCAAGGGCAGCAGTTAGTGTGTTGTGGTAGTATGAAGCGGCAGCGTCTACATTGGTAAATGAGGGCAGGGTGTGAAGGGGATGTAAAGCATCGGAGAGAGATTGCAAAAACCACAATTAAACATATATGATAGATGGGGGACCAAAGTAGGTAAATAATACTGTGGATGCTGGGCAATCAGGCAGACTGTTAGCAGCTATTGTCTCCTGTCTGTGCTGCAGAACAATGTAGTATGGGTTAACTTTACCTGACCCATTTTCTGTTTTGGCTTAGTCCAAAACAGGTGTAAGGCGGCCCCTGCACTTTATCCCGCTCACCTCTACTCAGTAAGTGAAATGCATGTAAGCAAAGATGGCGCAGACCCTCTGCTAAAGTCCCTAACCGATTTTGAGGGAAAAGTGTTGGGAAGACTGTTTCATACTTTTGCTCACCTTACACTTTGGAGTTAAAACAATGCAGGACAAACAATTTGGCAGCCAATGTAGTTTGGATAATGTAATGGGTCAAGTCGGGTTACACATGTTCCCAAGGCATCGTTTAGGAAAGGTGACTCCAACCAAAATCCAAGCCACACATATAAAATCTAAATATGTAATTGGACTCAACTTACCAAGGAGCCATGCACCCGCAAATTCCCCTGACTCAAACCGGCGGAATAATCCTGATCTGCGCAGGATGTAGGCGTCATGGGCTGAGCCAGGGTAGCCTGCCAGGACGCTAAGAAAGCGCATGTCCTGGGCCACCACTGCTTGCACATTCAGTGAGTGGCCCATTTTTCGATTTCTGTATAAAAAGGAAACATAAACCAAAAAAAAAAAAAACAGTTAGCAAACTAATCCAACGCTCACTTCTAACAGGCTAAGTCAAACGTTAACATCCAGACAACTAACACTAAACAACTACCTTACATTTAAGTGGCCAACCAAAGAATATGTATGTTCGAGCCTTTACAAGGTTGAGTTACTTGTTCTATTTGAAGTACACTTTCAAATGTTTGACTTTCCAAAAACTTTTTTAAGAATGGAAAAATAGGGGCCGTTGTTGCACATACACTCTTGGCAAGGAGGAAGCGTTATCAAGGAGGGACTGATTGCAATGAGGGAATATGTAAAAGGACCTAATGAAAAGGAGGGACTATAAACGTTGTGTGCAAAATTACAAGGAGGGACTATTCTCAATGATGCTATTCCTAACATTAGGCAGTATTCTCACTGTTGGTTTCTAAAAATGTATAAACTATTCCCAAGGATGCTCTTCTTAAAAGGAGGGACTATTGACAATGAGGGTTACTAAAAATGGAGAAACTATTCACAAGGATGCTCTTCTTAAAAGGAGGGACTATTCACAATGAGGGCTAATAAAAATGGAGAAACTATTCACAAGGATGCTCTGCTTAAAAGGAGGGACTATTCACAATGAGGGACTATTCACAATGAGGGAGAAAAACCAATAAGGTTATTTGCCAAAGGAGGGACTCCCACAAATTGACACAATGGAAGACAAAACTTGCCTGTATATATACTCGTTTCTGGCTACCATATCCTAAGGGAAACAAATATATTTCCGAGTTAGGGTAGCCATGCCTTCCAAACATTTGGATAGCGTGCGGCTCAGCGTAGGCTGTGACATCCCCACGGAGAGGGCACCCAGCCTCTGGAACGAGCCGTTCGCCAAAAATTGCAGGCAGCCAAGCATCTTGGTCATACCTGAAATTGCTTGCCCCTTCCTTGTGGTGCGGGCTAACCATGGCCGCAGCTCACTATACAATTTATGGAGGGAAGCGCGATTAAAGCCTGGTCAGCTCGAACAGCTCAACGTCATGCATGCCATTGATGTCCATGCGTCGCCGTCGGTGCAGTCTGGTCTCTGACCTCCGGACGATCTCAATGCCAATAAGCTGCAGATCTTCATGCTCCTCAAATGCAGTAGACTCGTCCATGCCTGCTAGTTCCGACGTCTAAATGGTCCCGTAAGTGGATCGGCAATGAAACGGATTTATTGGGTGTTGGCCCCTCGGCAATCAGCTCTCTGAATTAATCGCCAGCCCATTGCAATAACGTAAACTTTCTGAAAACGACGAAACATTTCAGATTTGGTGGAAAAAACCTCCCGAATGAACGAGAAACTTCCGATTTGCTTCCATTTATCGAAAGAGCATATACGTATAAAAAAAAAGCAAAAAAATGACAAACACCCACCAAAACTTTCACAGACAGCTACGGAAGTCCGGACGAATGTGTCTTTGAATCAAGGCAAAGGTGTAGAAAGCGGATGCAGCATTTAACATTTAGCATGTTTCGAGACATAGCACCATTTCTGAACACCCTAAAGGTGGCACTGAAGCCTAGATTTATGACCACAGAACACAGTGATAGCGTGGGCACTGTACAAATGGGTGCTGGTGTATAGCGCCTGATGCAGGATTAAAGATCAATGTAAAACAGCCAGAGGACACTCAAATACATGGGCTGACCAAAGCAAATAGGATCATGGCGTGCATCAGGAGGGGCAGAGGTGCTCATGACCAGAGCATCATTTTACCCCTGTACAAGTCACTGGTCAGACCCCATATGGAATACTGTGTACAGTTCTGGGCACCTGTGCTTAAAAAGGGCATATCAGAACTGGAGCTCGTTCAAAGTAGGGCAACAAAGTTAATAAAAGGAGTGCGGGGGCCAGAGTTCCCTGAGGATTGTCAAAGTTAGGTTTATTTAGTTTAGAAAAAAGATGCTTGAGGGGTGATCTAATAACTATGTATAAATATATTCGGGGTCAATACAAAAATCTGTCCCACAATCTATTTATACCCCGGAGTGTAACCATAACCCGAGGGCATCCACTAAGGTTAGAGGAAAGGTGCTTTTTCCACCAACATAGAAGGGGATTCTTCTCTGTAAGACCAGTGAGACTATGGAACTCGCTGCCAGAGGAGGTAGTAATGAAGGATACAGTAAAAACGTTCAAAAGTGGCCTTGATGCCTTCCTGGCATGTAATAACATTTCCAGCTATGGCTACTAGACCACGGAAAGGAGATAAACAGGCTGAACTGGATGGACTAAAGTCTTTATTCAGCCTTACATACTATGTTACTATGACATTGGGGACATGCAAAGCTGTCACAAGTTTCACTTTCCAGCGAAGTCCTACAAGTTCCCTTCGGAAAAAAAGCTGTTTTTTTCATTATTTGTATGCATGTATGAACAGTCATAGTGGAGCTTTTATGACAGCGTGTTTACCAATAAAAGCAACGCAATTTGCCTGTATTTAGGAAAATGCTAGAAAGCACAAGGTGTAATTGCTAGAAAGCGGATGCAGCATTTAACATAGAAAGAATTGTGTACGCATACGCTGGCTTGTACATAGAGGCCGATTCAGTAATAGCGCCAGGTAGCGACAGATGAGCGACTGAAGTATGGCGCTATGAGCGCCGCTAGCGTACGCCGCGGGCGGCAGCGATTCGCTATAGCAGGCCTCCTCAGTCGCTACCTGGCATTGTTGGAAACAATGCCTACATTGGTGAATATGATGTTTCAGATCAGCTTTGTAGGGTGGACACACGCTATTCAACACAGCGCCTGCGCGTTGCTTTGCTGTTGGCTTGAAATCAATGTTAGTACCTTCAGAAGTAAACACATTGCAACATGTTTCTTTGTTTAATTTGTATTTATTTTTTTAATTTTTTGGTTCAAAGTGAAAAATTATAAATCCACTGGATTGTTATCTTGGTGCCTAAAAAAAGAATAAAAAGTGCAGTTAGTATTTATATTTAATTTTGTTATTGACATTTTTTGTTTTTTTTTTGGGACAGTTTTTGCCAACTTGCACAACAACCCTAATTGTTATGTTGGTCAACTTCCCCCCCCCCACCTTATAGTGTTTTTGGTCATCTTACACACCCCTTATAGTGGTTTGGGTCATCTTACACCCCCCTTATAGTGGTTTGGGTCATCTTACCCACCCCTTATAGTGGTTTGGGTCATCTTACCCCCCCTTATAGTGGTTTGGGTCAACTTCCCCCCCCCCCCCTTTTTATTGGTTTGGGTCATCTTACACCCCCCTTATAGTGGTTTGGGTCATCTTACACAGCCCTTATAGTGGTTTTGGGTCATCTTACACAGCCCTTATAGTGTTTTGGGTCATCTTACACAGCCCTTATAGTGTTTTGGGTCATCTTACACAGCCCTTATAGTGTTTTGGGTCATCTTACACAGCCCTTATAGTGGTTTGGGTCATCTTACACAGCCCTTATAGTGTTTTGGGTCATCTTACCCCCCCCCCCCTTATAGTGGTTTGGGTCAACTCCCCCCCCCCTTTATTGGTTTGGGTCATCTTACACCCCCCTTATAGTGTTTTGGATCATCTTACACAGCCCTTATAGTGTTTTGGGTCATCTTACACAGCCCTTATAGTGTTTTGGGTCATCTTACACAGCCCTTATAGTGTTTTGGGTCATCTTACACAGCCCTTATAGTGGTTTGGGTCATCTTACACAGCCCTTATAGTAGTTTGTGACAAATTATGATTGTAGCCAACAAATAGTTCCCATGTAGTGCAGTACTTGGATTAGAGTGAAGGGTAGTTAGCTTACCGCAAAAAAACGAAGTGATCATGCTTTCCCTTAGCTCAAAGCCAGTCTGGGTGTCCTCACTCATTTCTGCGGGCAAGTTGGGGATTTCGGGCACCAGTGCTGTTTCTTCAGGGGGTTGGATTCTGTGGCATATGCAGAGATTGTGGAGCACACAGCATGCGAGGATAATCTTGGAGACCTTTTGTGGACTGTACAACATCTCTCCTCCTGGGCGTGCCAAACACAGAAAGCGCGCTTTCAGCAGTCTAATGGTTCATTCCACAATGCTTCTGGTTTTGCGATGTGCTGCATTGTAGCGTTCTTGGGCAGAGGTCTGTGGGTTTCTGACCGGAGTCATCACCCACGTTCTCTGCCCATATCCCTTGTCCGCTGTGGAAAAAACACAAGGAGAGAGACAGCAATTAGTACTAGTACATGTTTTTAGTTTCATTTTTAAAAATATAGTTTACTAGGCCACATATTTGATGCAAAATACTTTGACATGGTTAATTATTTACCCAGTAGCCAGCCAGCTGGCATTTCGTTGTTCTCAAACTTCCTGCACAGGACTGACCGCTGCAGGACGTAAGAGTCGTGGCATGAGCCGGGGAAGCCAGATCTCACGGCCCGCAGCTTCATGTCATGGTCACAGACGACCATGACATTCATGGAGTGGAACTGCTTTCTGTTCCTATAATGCAGCTCCTGTGCACGGGGAGGGCGGAAAGGGATATGTGTACCATCAACGCACCCTAGCACATTCGGGATCCCTCCCATGCGATAGAATGCATGTTTTATTTGGGCAACCTCATCCTCATCCTCAGGAAACTGGATGTAAATAGGGATCAGGTCACAAATAGCCAGTACTACCTGGAAAAATATGCGGCTCATTGTAGCCTGGCTGATCCCGCTGAGGAGGGCAGAGGTTGCCTGGAAGGTCCCTCGTGCCAAAATATTTAGACTGGCACATAGGCGTACTATGCCTGGAATGGATCTGGTGCGTTTGGTGGATGGCTCGATTTTGTGCTTAATCTGATCATATAGGGACTGTAGTGCAGCACGATTCAGACAGAAGCGGCTCCTGATCTGCTCGTCACTTAAATCCCACACTGAAAGGCGGATTCCAAAGGATCAGGGTGCCCTAAGCCTCACAGCACCCTCCTCCCTGGCCTCCTGCTCTTCCAGCATTCTCACACATCCCTGCACCCATAACCCATACATCACCCTCTTATCCATCTCACACTCAACAGATATACAAAAGAAGCAAAACAAAAACCACAAACACACCACACACACAAGCAAGCACACTACTCACACACTCACTACAATGCAGCTCACCACAAAACCAGAAGTATAGTGGTCTGAACCACCAGACTGCTGAAAGTCAGCTTTCTAAGTTAGGCACAACCAAGAGGGGAGTTGCTGCACAGCCCACAAAAGGCCCCAAAATCAAGCCTCACTTGCTGTATGCTCCACAATATTTGCATATGCCAACAAAATCAATCTCCTAATGAAACAGCACTGATGTCAGAAATCACCCAACAAGCCACAGAGAGTGAGGACCAAACCCAGCCAGACACTAAAATGAGCTAAGGGACCAAAGCACCACGCCCCCACACCACAGCCTTTGCCACAGTGTAACAATACCAGAAGGTTGGCAAATCCAGCCATTTATACTTCACTTTGAAAAAGGACAGGTCCGCTTTGCCGCCTTTTGCGTTGCTCTGCTATTTCCTGTCTCCAATTAGCTGACCCAGGTGTGCGTGAAACGGAGTGCGCACGCGCACGCTAGTAGCGCTACTAGCGTACGTGAGCCTAAACTTGCGTGCATTAACGGACATGGCTGAAAATTCTGTGGTGGACCAATGAAAGGTAAGCTGCTCTTTATTTAAATAGCCGTTTGTATAGCCACATGTCACAAATGTTTAATATACATGAGTACATTGTTGTCTTTGGTTGTGTGTTGTTTGTTTAATGAGCTCTGTAAATAGTTAATTGACTACCACACATGGTTCAATCAGTGCAGTGGAGCTGTGGCTACAAGCACCTGGCCAGTATGTGTGAATCAATTAAGTGGACCTGTTTGTGATTGGCTGTTAGAGCACATAAAACCTGCCCAAACCAAAAAGACGGTGATACCATTCTGTAGTCTGCATGCGTGCTTGTTGGTTGTGTATTGGTGTGTGTGTGCAGCTACAGGATGGAGCCAAATTCTGCGCATCTGCCGGCCACAACTGGCTCAAGTAGGAGTGTGGTGGGTGCTGTGCGCAGACCTCCCTTAAGGAAAAGGGCCCAGCCTGAAGGTGATGCAGCACCCCAGGCTAAGCGCCCAATTGCCAAGAGGGAGCCAGAATTTAATTTGGCGGAGAATAATACTCTTGTGCGTCTTACACTTGCAAAATGGGAGCTGATATTTGGCTCCCAAAGCAAGTCTATAGGCAAACAAGAAAGGAGCAAATTGTGAGATGCCATTGGTGTTGAGCTTACTAGCAGTGCTCAACACCCACGTAGTGGCCCATCCTGCAGGAAACGCTTCTACACTTTGAGAAGGGCCCTTATGCAAAAGATGAATCATGATCTTGAGGTCGAGAGTGGGACCATCCAGGGTCCAAAGAGTACCTACAGGCCATATGAGGAGATGCTGCAGGCCAAAATTCCACTTGTTCGGCTGCAGGGTGTGGATGCTGGGGATGACACCACAGGTTGGACTGAAGGTACATATTTTCTGCATATTTTTTGCTGGTAATGTTAATGTATGTGATTTGCTTTGTCTCTTTCTGGCCAACTAACAGTAGGACATGTGAAGTAGTACATTATACCTCATAAATGTTTTGCTTTCCTGACTGTTGCTTTCTGCATAGGTGCACATGGTGATGTCCATGAGTCGGGGGAGGAGGACACCCCAACTCCTGCCCTTCAACCAACCTCAAGCCTAACCCAGTCTGCCATTGAAGGTATTTATCACTAATTTAGGGGCTGGTTGTTTTTGGACAAAATGGGTGTGGGAGCACCTCAAACAATAGATTTGACCACTGTTGAGGATTAATAATATGTGCCTGAGGACTATTTACACGTCCACTTTAACCCTCTCTGCAACTAACTAACAAGGCCCTAACATGTGTAGCTATGTTGGAAGCCAGAGATTTGTGGCCATATATCTGCATATACATGTGGAAGCCACACTGGCCTTGATTAGGGAATATTAGTGATTGAGCTGCTCACACACACCTTAATGCATGGTTTATTTTGTGCCGCACATTACCAATGGCTAAATGTTTTCTTTGCTTTTGCCTAGCTGCACCGCCATTGGCACCAGCATCTCCTCAGGAGCCAAGGTACTCTTTGGATGCCGGTAAGTGCATGTGTCAACCTTGCTTTAGCCGCTTTAACACAAGTGCATGTCTTTCATTCCTCTTTTTCTTTGTAGGCCAAGTGACTGGTTCATCTTTGGACACCACTTCCGATGTTGCAGGTCAACAGGACCCTGTTGGTGTGTATTGCCAAAAAAAATGTATCCTTTATGCTGTTTATGTTACACTGGTTCGATTTGGTTAGTCTAATAATCTACATGTTTGCTAGGTCAACTTGAAGATGCCTATTTGTAGTGGATTTGCCATCCCCAGGCTCATTATTATAGTTTTTAGAGTGATTGCAATGCATTTTTTGGGTCTATTTAAAGACAAACATTCACCCGAGTAGTGTTAGAAATATTTAGAGACATTAATTGTGTATTTTAGTTGGCCGGAATATCAGAAGTGGCTGTCCGGAAAGTGCCCTTCACGTTGAGGCTGCCAGAGATGAGGGTAAGTTGGTTTTGCTTGATTATCTAGTAAGGATTTTTGCAAACCTTTTTTGGTAATTTAGTAGGCCAACTTGTGTTTAAACATGTATTTTCAAGGGCAAAGCTCGAGTGAGGGCCCAACTCCAGACATCTGGGAGATTGTGGGTATGTGCAATTTGAGCAATGTGTCTGTTATTTTTTGGCCCAATTATTGGCTCATCTTCCTCTTACATACATGTTAGCAATCTGAGTTTACAAGATCCCTTTTGGCTAATGTGTAATCTGGCACTTTGTGGAGGTATGGCCTCGATAGTCTATCCATCTTACATTTGAGTTTGGTCCACTGACCTACTAACATGACTTTCCTGTTTAGCATATGCCAACTTGCCCCATCTCTCAGATGTGGATTTGCCCCTCTCTGGCAGCCAGACCCCGGACCTACTTCGGGCGGACACGGAGGTAACATGGCTGATTTTGAGGAACAATAACCACATTGACATGTTGGTGGGTAGTCCAGGAACCAACATGTCACATGTTATTTCTTTGTTGTTTTGGCAGGAGGCCGGACCTGAACCCCAAGCAGGGACCTCTTCCCAAGTGCCATGTGGCCAAGCTACAGAGGCTTAATCAAGGGTAAGTTAGATTGTTACACTTTGGGGAAATGATTTGGAGGGGCATAGCTGCATTGTTTCAGCTTCACTACAATCTTTTGGTTTTTTAGCCTGAACACAGAACAAGAGGAGGTGTGGCACCGACCAGTGCAGATTTTTATGAACTAGGGGTCCGGATGCTGGAGGACTACAGTCGCCAACAGCCGCGTGATGGAAATAATGAGCGCATTGCGGCGTTGGAAAATCAGGTGCTGATGTGTCGGCAACAAATTGAGGACCTGCAGCGCCAGCTCCAGGATGTGAGACAAGGCCACTAACTGCAAACAAACCGGGAACTGGATCGGCTTTCACATCTGATGGAGCAATCTTTACAGCGCCAGAAACAAAGTTTGTTGTTGACGCAACAGCTCATACAACAGCAGTCTATTTTTTTTACTGCACTGTTGGCCCCCAACACCACCCCTAGCAATGACTCACAACCTCCCAGGCCCCCAAGCCAAGAATATTGATTTGATTTTTGTTGTGTTGAATTTGTTTATAATACATTTGAGTACCCCCACCTCTAAATTGTGTTTTTCCTAAGACATAGCTAAGAACACAGGGATGAGTCTCTAGATCTAGATATGTACATGTAGCCAAAAAAGTATGCCACACATTGGTGACCATATCTTACTATGGTTTACACATTAAATGGCTACAAAGGTACACCAACATTTTCCAAATAATGGGTTTGTAGACACTTAAACTATGCTTGACAAGGCACAACACACTGTAATTACAAAAATACAAAATATTTATTTGCCAAGGCGGGCAACAGGCCCAACATTTGGCCGCACAGCGGCTCAAAACATCCCCCCCCACCCTAACGACCCCTCTTCAAGGCCAGCAGCATAAGGTGAAGACGCCGGATCGACCGCCACAGTCTGCAATGCTGGTTTGCACAAGCTGTAGAGAGTAGAAAAAAACCATATTCAAAAGATAGAATGTGACCTCAACAGACACAGATGTAGCAATGTAATGTAAGTGGCTAAAATTAGCTGATGCTCACATTCACATTGTTGGCCACTGTGCCCTTAGGTGTTACCATTATATGAGTACTAGTGGCTGCCTTAAATGTGGCCACAACATCCCAAGCATACATTTACTCTTAACTCTTGGGAATCAAATAAGGTATAAGTCCCAGTGTGGACATTTATTTGTTTAGTTACAGCCAAACATCAGGGCCTAAGTCCTAACGAGTAAACTTGTAAACTCTTAGAGGTCACCACCTTAGCAGGCCAATTTTGTTTGCTAGAAACCACAATTGGCCACTATGTGGCGAAAACAAGAATGTGAGCCAACAATCAAGCATGCAGACATGCATTTAGGATTGTTGGACAAACACATGTAACCTAGATGTGTGTTTATTAAACACATAGGTATTGTAAATGTCTCCAGAATTTACTATAAGACATAGGGGTCACAAGTCTTTAGGCATATGAAGTGGGATGTACTCACCATCGCAGCTGTGGCTGGGGCCCATGCTGCTGGCCGTCCCGGGAGCTGGGGTGGGGAGGATGGTCACCGGCTCCGTCTGCGTGGCAACATCTGTCAGGAGAAAGCAAAAGAGAAAACCAAAATTAGTGGGCCAATGACACATGACTATTTGACAGCCATATGGTTATGGAGTCTGCCCAAAAAAATGCTTGCATGGTTACACACATGTTGTCCGACATTAGCATATTTCCTGGTCCATGAGTTCATGTAAATTATTTATGGTTGCAACATGGACACATAAAGATAATGTGCCAATAACCTTGACAGTGCAATGGTAAGGACTAATTTGCAGTTGATTGTAGAATCTTACTAGTGTGCAACATGTGATAGCCGGAACAACTTACAAAAATAACACATTTGCTAGCCCCCATCATGGTGTGGGCTGAAACATAGGGGTGGTTGCCAGTTGGATTGCACTGTAGTGGGGTTTGTGATGTTAATGTACATTAGAAAACCAGCTTGGCCTATGGACCAGGAAACATGTGTATGTTAAAAGTGGACCAAGACCCAGGATTTATAGTATCCTGTGTTTTGGTCCACTTTGGCAGGGCACAACAATTGGAGAGAGAGCCAGTCCGCCGCCGCTGCCTTCCGCGCATCACTCCTCCAGTGCGTGCGCACGCGCAGGCCATTCTGAAACGGAGAGCACGGGCGCACACACATCTAGAGGGGCACGCAGGAGGCTGCGGCGGTGGCTTCTGCCACCCCCAATGAGGTAAAGAATTTGTGGGCTTTTGGGGGGGGCCCGCGGTGAGGGAGGTGATTGGGCAGGGAAGCTTATAGATTCCAAGCCCAATCAACAATGGGTGTGGGTCCACTTTAAGGAATGTCATAACATAGGGAATGTGAGGGATAACAACAAACACTTACCATGACTATGCCCGTGGAGAAGGCGTTGCCAAAAACTCCTGGAGGTGCCGCCTATATGATGCGCTGCAAATTAGAGAGGAATGGCAAGGGCTAAGTACAAATGGCCATATGTAACCTGTCACAGACTAACACTGACTAAATCTGCACTCACCAGGGGATGAGCTGCCACTTGAAGCCCAGGGAGGGCTCTGAGGAGGAGGCGTGGAGCCTCGGCTCCTCACACTCTGATCCAAAGATCCCTTGAGAGTGGCCCCTTGGCTGGTGAGACTCCTCAGAGTCAAAGTGTGAGGAGCTGAGGCTCGATCCTGCCAGCCCCCCAGCAGCACACTCCTCTGGGGCGTCATCCCCTTCTTTCCCTGGGTCCTCTAAATAGGACCCTCGAGAGGGACCCTCCCCCGATGACTCCCCCGAGTCCGCCTGTCTCGTTCGGGGGAGGAATCCCTTCCCACGTTTCCCCAGGGGAGGACGCTTATCTGTGTTGAGGAGGTGAATAAAAAAAATTACAATTACTACCCAAAATGGACACAGCTTAGAATATTATTTGCCAAAAATTATAAACATAGCATAAACTTCCACTTACCTGAAGCGTACGCATCATATAGGCGGTACACGCCTTCAGGGTCCCGGCGCTTAAAGTCGGACCATTTCTGCATGATTGACCGCACACTGAGGCTGGTGTTGAAGCGCCGGGACACTGTGGCCTTCACCTCCTGGGCAATTCGCTTCTTGCCCCCACGGGCATAGTCATATTGGTGGATGCAGAAATCCTATGAGAAATGAAAAAAAAAAGGTTATCAATACATGACATCAGACCAATGGCCTAAACATTTATACTGAGAACAGATTAAACATATCATCCAAGGAAAATATACTCACTTTCACCACCTGGCCGTTTACGCGGCTATCCACCCGCTTTCTCTTTTGCTTTGGTGGCCCGGGGGGGGTGGGGGGGGTTAGGTGGGGGAGGTGAGGTAGGTGGGGGAGGTGGGGGAGGGGTGGGGGGGCCAGAGTCAGAGGAGGAGCTGGGGAGGCGCAGCACACGTCGCCTGTGCATGATGGTGGAAACGCAAAGGAGGAAACCGGAAGTGGATATGATGAAAGCGACACAAAAAAAAAAACAAAAACGCTCCGCGCACTAGGAAAAAGCTAATATCCGCTACGTGCAAGCTAAGTGGCGGTAATAGGATTTTTACGCATTACAACAAGCTATTGGCCAAGACGCCATTAATTATTAGCTTGATTTAGCTGGGAAACGCAAAGGAGCAAACCGGAAGTGGATATGACGAAAGCGAAAAAAACCCACGCTCTGCGCACTAGGAACCAGCTAATGTCCGCTATGTGCAAGCTAAGTGGCGGGAATAGGATATTTACGCATTACAACAAGCTTTTGGCCAAGACGCCATTAATTATTAGCTTGATTTAGCTGGGTGTTCAATATCTGGTAATGCATAGGTCAGAGCAAAAACAGAGCAGGTTGCTTACAAATAACAATCTGATTCCTTAATAAAATAATAACACAATAAAACTATCCAACTACATGATAATGTGGCACACAGGAGAATGCATAACGGGTTGTTATGAGCTTGTACGCCTGACCAAATCCAGCAGAATGTGGACATGCACGCTCAGAACTACAGTGTATTCATTAAGAACGACTGGGGTCGCTGCAAGTGAATTCAGGGAAAAATGCAGAAAGGCACATGTATGAACAGCACAGCGAAGCACAGCGACGCTCGCGCCGCCACATAGCGAATCACAACAGCGACTGCACAAACACTGACCACCACAGATTCAACAAGGACAGGGCTGCCGAATAGCTTGGGCGCTGACAATTTCAATGAGCGAACGTGAGAGCCAAACATGACTGACTAAAAAGTAGCTTTACAAGCCATGCGTGTTGGGAAAGCAAGCTAATTTGAGGCTAATGTGTTTTGTGGGAGGAGATGCATTTTAGATTTCACTCACAACATTCCAGTGTAAAAATTACATCTTTCATCAAAAAATCAATAAAAACAAGACAGATTAATCCAACATATCCTAAACAACATGTGTTTAATTTTTGCAAAAAGACAAGAACACAAAAACCACTTAAAAAATACATTGCTGTGTCTGCCATTGAAATGTATGGGAGAGCGCCAGGTAGCGAGAGGTCATACCTGTCGCTGTGATGGGATTAGCAGCGGCGCTGTTCGTTGCAGTCGGCTACATGATGAATCCCGCGCTAGCTGACGCTTTCGCCGGCGCTAGCCTCATTTAGCTTGATAAATGCGTGATTGTGTTCACAGCCTGGCGTTCTGTAGTCGGTAGCCGCCGTTAGCTGGCGATACCTGGCGCTAGTGAGACACTACCTGGCGCTATCACTTGATGAATAAGGGCCATATATGCAAGGCTCTCATTTTTAGTGTTTTCCATACTTCAGCTTCTAGCCCTATCATTCTATTACTTAATTATTGTTGTGCCTTCTGTTCTGCCCTTCTATCCATCCTTCTCTCCAGCGTTGCTCCTCTTCCTTACTTGGTCTTAATTTTGGATGCCCCATGAAGTGTTCTTGCTTATCCTAACTGCTTATCTGTACCACTTACTGAAGTGCCATCCATAGTATTTTATTCTCCTAACTGCTTACCTGTTCCACTTTCTCATGTCACATCCTTGTCTTTTCTTCTCCTAAGTGCTTACTTGTACCACTTTCTGAAAAGCCATCCAGTGTTTTTTCCTCTCCTAAGTGCTTACCTGTACCATTTTCTCATGTCCAATGCAGTGTCTTTTCTTCTCCTGTGTACCTCTACACAACCTTCTCTCCAGTGTAGCTCCTTCTCCTTGCTTGGTGTTTTTTGGGACGCTCCCATGTATATAATTTACACATTACTCTTTGAAAAATGACAGTAAAACAAAGACACCACAACGTTTTAGAAGTATGAATATAAAATATATATTTTATTCATATATATATATATATATATATATATATATATATATATATAGTGAGGATCAGCTCTGGTAGACAGCAGGATGTCAGCAGTATAGAGGCTCAGAGGCGAAAAGTTCCGTGTTTATTCACACATAAAGTCCATAACATAAAATATCCTTTTTAGGTTACATCACCTTTTCAGGAAAAATGCCACAGTATTGCATCAAACAGGCAACGGCCTTTCTTAGTTTTGTCCAAGCTTGCACACTTGCAGCCGAATCCACCTCGGGTCCACATGAAATAGCCTGTATAAGAGCTTCCAGCCAGGCACACAGAGCCTTACTCCACAAGTGAGCTCTAGACACAGCAAGTGCACAGCTGACTCCCCAGGCTATTTATGCGGCCCGCAAAACCCGGACCTGGGTAGGGCAATGGAGTTCCACCCTGCTCTACTCCATCCCAGTAAAGCTGTCTCGGGTTAGCCTTTCGGCTATACTAACCTTTCAGCAGCAGACTGCCATTAGCAGCTGATGCTGGAGAAACTATACAGCTTTACTGCTCCAAGGCCAGGTACCTTGGTGCCACATACCAACCGTCAATGATGGCACCTTGCACCTTACCACATACCCCCCTTTGTTCAAACCTGAGGGGGTGGACACATGCCAAACAATGTGCCCGGGACAGGGCATCCACATTACCCAACATAAGGACAGGAACCACAGGGGGCCCTGGCATTCCTGTCCTTAGCCTGGCACATCCACTTGACGGGAGAATGGTCCGTAATCAAACAGAACCTTCTCCCCAGCAAGTAGTAGCGAAGAGACTCAAGGGCCCACTTAATGGCCAAACACTCTCTCTCCACTACACTTTACCGGGTCTCCGCGGGTGTCAGCTTGCGACTCACGTAGACAACGGGGTGCTCCTCCCCGTTGTCTTCCTGAGATAGTACAGCACCTACTTCGGAGGCATCGGTCTGCACTATGAACGCCCGTTTAAAGTCGGGCGTCAACAACACCGGAGACCCACACAGGGCAGACTTCAAAGTGGAGAACGCTTTTTCGGCCTGTTCACTCCATTTCACCATGACAGACTTGCGTCCCTTTAATTGGTCTGTTAATGGTGCAGCTACGGTGGCAAAATAAGGAATGAACCTCATGTAATACCCTACCAACCCCAGAAATGACTTCACTTGGCGGGTAGATGTAGGACGTGGCCAGCTATGGATGGCTTCTATTTTGTTAACCTGGGGCTTGACCACTCCTCGCCCAATCACATAGCCCAGGTATCTAGTTTCTTCTAAGCCTAAGGCACATTTTTTTGGGTTTGCCGTCAAACCAGCCTACTACGGCTTGGACTTTGGGCAGGTGACTTTCTGGCCTGAGGACAATGTCCATTAACCATTGGAACGTAGAGGGAGCGCCATGTAAGCCAAAGTGTAATACCTTATACTGGAACAGTCCCTCAGGTGTAATAAAGGCTGTTTTCTCTTTGGCAGCCTCAGTCAAGGGTACCTGCCAGTACCCTTTTGTGAGGTCCAAAACAGAAAAATACCGGGCTTGGCCTAGCTTTTCAATAAGCTCGTCTACTCGGGGCATAGGGTAGGCATCAAACTTAGATACCTCGTTAAGTTTGCGGAAATCATTACAGAACTGCAACGTACCATCGGGCTTGGGAATCAAGACTATTGGGCTGGCCCACTCACTCTTTGACTCTTCAATTACATCTAATCTGAGCATTTGTTGTACTTCTTCTCCGATAGCTTGTCGCCGGGACTCAGGTACTCGGTATGGCTTCAACCGGATCTAAGCCTGAGGTTCCGTGAAAACGTCATGTTGGATGACAGAAGTGCGCCGAGGGAGTTCTGAAAACACATCCGTATTTCTGCTAATAAACTCCCTGGCTTCCTGGGTCTGTTTAGAGGAGAGGTTGTCACCAGTTTTCACCTCAACTACCACTTCTCTAACAACAGACTGAGGGACGGGAAGCTCCACCCCTAACATACCTGGTTGGGGACTGTCACCCACAGGGGTCTCTCTGTCTTTCCACAGCTTCAGCAGGTTTACATGTTACACCTGCTCTGGCTTTCTCCGCCCGGGCTGATGTACCTTGTAAGTCACTTCCCCAACTTTCCCAATCACCTCGTAGGGACCCTGCCACCTAGCCAGGGTACCAGAACCCCAACCCTGTCACCTGGGTTAAAGTTCCGTACCCTGGCTTGCCGGTTATAAACCCTACTTTGGGCCCGCTGTGCTGCCTCTATATGTTCCCTCACCAGCGGCAACATGGTCTCTATCCGTTCCTGTAGATGAGTAACATACTCTACCACACTTTTGTGGGGGGTGGGTTGCTGTTCCCAAGCTCCTTGGCTACATCCAACAGGCCCCTTGGATGCCGACCGCATAAGAGCTCAAAGGGCGAGAACCCCGTAGAGGCCTGGGGCACCTCTTGCACTGCAAACATCAGATAGGGCAGAAGCAAGTCCCAATTCTTCCCATCCTTGGCGACTACCCGTTTTAACATGGTTTTTAAAGTTTGGTTAAACCTTTCTACCAGGCCGTCTGTTTGCGGGTGGTAAATGGATATCCGCAATTGTTTCACCTGCAACTTACAGAGCTCTTTCATCACCTTAGACATAAATGGGGTACCTTGATCAGTCAGGACCTCTTTAGGCAGGCCTACCCGGGAAAACATTTCCATAAGCTCCTTAGCAATGAGCTTGGCTGAGGTGTGTCGCAGGGGTATGGCCTCGGGGTACTGCGTGGTATAGTCCAAGATTACCCGGACCTGGGTAGGGGATGGAGTCCCACCCTGCTCTACTCCATCCCAGTAAAGCCGTGCCGGGTTAGCCTTTCGGCTATACTAACCTTTCAGCAGCAGACTGCCATTAGCAGCTGATGCTGGAGAAACTATACAGCTTTACTGCACCAAGTCCAGGTACCTTGGTGCCACATACCTACTGTCAATGATGGCACCTTGCACCTTACCACAATATATTTATTTTTGTTTATTGCCTTATGTGCAAAGATTTTTATTTTAAAATAATAAAATATTAAAAATATAAAAAAGGTATAAAATGTGGGAACTATTTACAATGGGGGGAGTTAAAAAAATGTGACAGGCTCCCAGTGTCTTAAGGTGGGTGGCTCCCCATAGCTGTGGCCAGCTCTGCAATATCCCCCACTGGAGAGGGGAGATTGCTGCTGCGTATCCTCTCTGTATACTGTACATGACAAAAAACAAACAATTAATGTATATGCTCTGCTTCCTGCAAACCTGTTGAATAGGGCATGTTATTAAATAGTCACTTGTCTTACAACTAGATAGGTTGGTGGGGTAGTCAGGTTTGGGGAGCCACCCTTTGCACCTGCCCCACCTTTTGGTCAGAGTCTGTAGAAGAATAAAAAAATATCTGTTAGTAAATGTGGTTGAGGTGTGAATTGGATTGTGTTGTGAATGTGACATCACCCACCTTCTTCTTCAGGCAGCAAGATAAAAGCACCTCCATGCCCTTGCTGCTCACCCGCTGGGACACCTTGCCCATTTAGAAGGAAATTTACCAAAAATCTACATTAGAACACGTGTGATTGTTTAGTCTGTGTCTTCCTGTGTGTGTTTGTGTGTGAAGGTCATACCTGAAACATTGTGGCCACCATTATCAGACTTCGTGTTCGACATCTGAGCCTCCTCCTCCACAAGTACAGGTCCAGGTGAGCTTGGGACTCACCTGCAGAGGAGGGTAAGGACTTTGGCATCTCCACCTACACGTCCCCTAGGTCTTGCCAGCATTGGCCAGCCTCGTCGCCTCCGGGTGGGCCGGACTCCTCCTGAAGTCTGACACTAGAAGAGAATAGCATTCTTTTACACACAGCTCTGCCTAATATGATAGTAGGTGTGAGTGATTAGCAAAGAAATGTCACTTATTTGAAAAGCGCAGGTGGAAAACCCTTCTCACCCAGGGCTTCAATCAGTGCTGAATGGGTAAAACTTTTGGTGGTTTTGCTTTCCTCCACCAGCTTTGCAACAATTTCGAGTGCCAACGTCCTCAGGCAGAAAGTCATACCGATGGGTCATCATCATCTAAAATGGGGAGAAATGGCAGAGAAATGTCAAGCTAAGCAGGTTGTTAACAGCGCTACCACCACTTTACCCCTTCATGAATGTATCTGTGCAGTGTTGTTTAGAGATATTTGTGACCAGTGTTATTACCATCTGTGCTGCCCCCTGGTATCTGGCTGCCATACCCAGCTTGGCCTAAACTGTCCTGGCATGCTGCCCATGTGCGCACTACCTTTCGCTTGTGATAGGGCGTGGATGGTGGCGTTCTTTCCACCATGACTTTCTATCCACTTGCACCCCTGAATTGCTATCCATGATAGCCCTGACTGGCTATCCACTTGCGACCCTGATTTGCTATACTTAGTCCAATTAGCATGCCAACACAGGCATGTGTACTTACGAGCATGATGGTGTCTTGCTGGTTGTGGGTGAACAGCTAGAGTGCCATTTTCCAGCTCCTGTTTGCATCATATGATGCACCCCAGCAGATCCCTGAAATTGGCATACATCTGAATTTAGTGCCGGAGCAAAAGCCTGCATAGGAATACGTGATTACGTATCAGGGAAGCATAAGTTCCACAACACACACACTGACATGTTAAGAAGTCAACGCTCTAGCACTGTAGTTTCCAGTGTGAGATAGGTCAGGATGGAAGGAAAAAGCTCACATACTCTGAGGGATGTTCAGACAGAACCACAAGTCAGCCACAGTCAGCAACGCCTCAGCCAAAGTCAGAGCAGTGGCAGGCAAATTGCTAGGGCAAACCACACCAGTTCCAGTCACAGTGTAAGAGCAAGTGATAGGGCAAGTCAGGGAAGTGGCAGTCAAAGTGCTTAAACTTAAAACGTATCAGGAAAAACTTAAAGAACTTAATTTGTACAGTCTGGAGGAAAGAAGGGAGAGGGGGGACATGATTGAGACCTTTAAATATGTGAAAGGATTGAATAAGGTTGAGGAGGGGAGTGTTTTTAAGAAGAAACTTAATGATAGAACAAGGGGGCACAACCTAAAGCTACTCGGAGGCAAGATCAGGAGCAATGTTAGAAAATATTACTTTACAGAAAGAGTAGTAGATGCTTGGAAAAAACTTCCAGCAGAGGTAGTTGAAAATATCGACAGACACTGAATTTAAAAATGCCTGTGATAAACACACATCTATCCTAAGATAAAGAGAGCATACAGTATACACATAAGAGCAGACTAGATGGACCGTATGGTCTCCTTCTGCCGTAAAACTTCTATGTTTTTATGTTTCTATGTTTCTGTACTTAAACGTGAAAACAACACAAGGAAAATACGCTATAGACACAATAGCGAAAAGGCTTAAATGCACTTACGCACACGCTAAGACATCCAAAGATACAGACCAGAAGCTCAAAAATGGACCTGATTATATGAAAATTATATGCTAATTTTTTAATGCATAAGCACATTTTAAAAAAGGCCGTGAATTGACCTTAGTGTGTGTAAAATACATCCCAAGCAGGTCAAGAATACCCTGTCAGTTGATTGTAGTAAAAAAAAAAAAAATATGCAGAAGTTGTACAGATAAAATCACAAAAAAAAGTAATGGAGGTGTATGGGAGAATACCACAGAGCATCTGATAGGATGTGGCGCTGCAGGACAGACAGCACCTATGCTCTGATGACACTGGGCTCTAGTCTGGGAGGCCGATTCATTAATAGCGCCAGGTAGAGACAGATGAGCGACTGTAGCGTGATTTTTTCAGCGCCAGCCAGTATTCGCTGTGCTTGGCCGGCATTAGCTTGATGACAGCGACTCAGTCGGTGTGCGGTAATGTTGAATACGGGCTGGGGGGTCGCTGTTTCACAGGTCCAGCGTTGTATGTGAGCGCCTGACAACGAATGGCCAGAGCGAACGGCTAGCTTCATATTCATCAACAAATCACGCTCCGAATGTGCTGTCGCTGTCCATTCCTTGTTTAAACCCCAGAGCGCTTGCAGCGATGTGTATTAACTAGTTTTTAACCCCTAAACAACCATATTTTTTGAATGTAACATTATACATGTTTTTAGAATCATTTTGTAATATGAATACATTAATCTCAGACCTGTTAGATCAATTCTGCACATATTTTGTTAAATTTTTTTTTTACTTAAAAATAAATCCTAACATTGCAGAAGTGGTCTCCGATTTTTTGACATTTAAAAAAAAAAAAAAAAAAATTAATACCAATTAATTATGAATAATTATAGATTGCTCCATTGAAATGCATTGGACATCGCCAGGGAGCGACAGCTCATACCTGGCGCTGTGAGGGAATTTGCAGCGGCGCTGTTCGGTCCAGGCGGCTTCATGATGAATGCCGCGCTAGCCGTCGCTCTCGCCGGCGCTAGCCTCATTTTGCTTGATAAATGCGTCATTGTGACCGCCGCCGGGCGTACTTGAGTCGGTAGTCGCCGTTAGCTGCCGCTACTTGGCGCTCGTCAGACACTACCTGGCGCTATCGCTTGATGAATAAGGGCATAAGTTAGAACGCTACCTGATGCTATTAGAGGCATTAGATATTTTTCATAATTATGGCTTTCAGCGTATGCGCCGCTAAAACACCTACCTCTACGTGGCATGCACCATACAGAGTATTCTTATAGTATGTATTGCAGTCTAGTATGTGAACAGTACCAAGCAGGATAAGCAGGCTTTGCAGAGGGAGGTGAAAACAGCTGAACGTAAAATCCGCATAGAACTCCCTGACCTGCTGTAAATGTATCCACAGGCCAATCATTCTCTCAACCAGGGTAAAGTCCAGTCATCCAAAAAAACATTTCACTGCATATTCAACCCAACTTGATATTGCTCTGCTGCTACAGATGGGTCCTCTTTTGATGCTGACTGTCCTGCAATCCCCTTTGCTCTCTCCCTTGCTGCCAATAATTCTCTACTTCTTGCTGCTTCCTTTGCAGCCACTGATTGCCCTCCAATCCTTGCTACCCTCTCTACCGCCAAAGAATCCACAGCTGATTATCCTTCTTTCCTTCCCCACTGCTGCCAATCACCCACCACTCATTGCTGCTTTATCTGCTGCCACTGGTGGTTCTTACTGCCTTCTTTATTGCAGCTGGTTGTCCTCTAGTGCCTTTTTTGCTTCAGTCTTCACCACTTTATTTTTGCAGCAGTTTGGGCCTTGGTGCTGTTTTCCAGGGGCCTGGGGTGGTAGCAGTGAGGCATTGCAGATAGCTAAAGATTCTGTAGAGGCCTACCACAACACAGAATACCATGTTGTCTTGCGCTTTCCTCTAAATTAATTATACTCATTCATCTTAAAAACTCTCCCACCCAGCAACATTGAATTAATGTCTTTTTATTTTATCCTACCCAACCCTCATATAGCAATATTGCACCATGATTTCCTCCGAAACATTAAATTAGTAATATAAAATAAAAACAGAATTCAGTTAACAATTAAAACATAAAAATTAAATAAACATTAAATAGTATAAACCAATGTAATTATCCCTCTCTATCCCACCAGGTAGCAATCATCACCCCCATTCCCCCTCTTGTCAGCATTAGTGCAAGGCAGCATGCATAGGTATAACAAAGTAAGCTCTCTTACCTGTCAGCCAAACATTTTTAGGGAGAAAAGTTGAGGAGGAGGAGTTGAGGAGGATTCTGGAAGGCCAGTTTGGCTGGGTGGTATGGGTGGGGGCAGGAAAATCTCCACTATTTTCAGCTGAGGGGGACATAGAGTTTCTCTGGGGCATTTTCCACAAATAATATTGAGGAATGGAGGAAGGACAGAATAGAAGGGGCAGAGAACCAGCCATGAGCAGATTGCCACAGTAGAAACCCAGCTCGCAGGTCAGGTGGGAGGAGGAGGGGCACTGCATGATCTGCTGGTGGTGGAGTCTGAGTGGGTTCTTGAACATGCCAGAGCACCCAGTGTGGGTCAATGTATGCTGGGTTAGGACCTTGGTCCTGCCATTAATAACAGATACACACCATAATAAAATGCTACATAGCTTTACAACCCTGTACAGCTCAGAACTCTCCTTACCCTCACCTCTTCTGCTCCCTGCTTTTGAAGAAGCATGTACAGTGGTACCGCCTGTGATCTCTAGCTTTTTATGGTCACCATTCTCTGTGTTTTCGCACATGGGGTCTGGTAAAGCTAATAGCCTTTTTGTTGCAGAGTGTGAGTGCCAAATGCAGCAGAGTCAACCGCAAAGATAGATATTGTGGAGGAACAAACAGTGTCTTTACTGGAACATGTGTGCAGTAAGAGAAGTTCAACTTATCATGGAGGATTACACAGACTAGAAAACTAAATGGGCAAGTTCAGAGTTCACCTCGATATACAGGAAATAAAACAAATGCAGAAAGAGACTACACATAGGCTTTTGTAACAGCACCATCTACTGTCATAACAACTGCATTTACTCCAGCAATATGGCTAAGGCTAAGCTAAGGCTGTTGTATTTCCAAAGCCCCTTCCACAGTTAAGGTTTAGTCTGTTAGGCCCGTCATCTTAAGTCTTGAATGTTGTTCAGTGGTCAGGGATTTTATAAGAATATCCTTTTTTAGGCAATAAATTACCTGTTCTAGAAGAGCCTTCAGAAAGGGAATCTTAGCATCTATGTGCTTGGTTCTTGAGCTCCATTTGTACAAGACATCCTTAGTTCCAACTGTTCTTTGCCCAGGTCTGTTAACAGTTGTCTCAGCTTCTTGATATGCCTGTGCTGCTGCAGCTTACTCTGCTTTAGTAGATGATAGTGTAACAGAGACCTGCTTTCCCTGACAGAAGGAACAAGTAGCCACTGGTAGATTTCTGTTACTGGTGTCTATGGCCCAGTTGGCATCCACATATCCTGTCAAAGTACGTTCATCACTTGCTGATAACTTGTAGGGCAAATTTGGTAGACAGAGAATTACATTTCTGCATAGGATTCCAATAACTGCTGCCATGTCAGGCCTTTTAGCAGTTGTAATGTACAGCAGTTTCTCTATTGCTTTCCTATACTGAGTGTTAGTTGGTAGCGAAGTATCTTGGCTGTTAATCTCATTAAGGTAGTTGGTTTCCATAGGAGGCTGGTTTGGCATTTTCTATTCCAAAAGTTTCAGTTATTTCTTGTATTTTGTGCCAAGGAAATTCTTTATGTTTCCAAGATCTTTGTTCTCAAATTGCTGATTTAGGGTTTCCAATATTTCTTCATCCCCTTCCTGCTCAAAACAAACTAAGATATAAGCCTTGATTCAGAGCCTCTTTCACATGCACTTTCGCATGTGTCTGTGTATTTTTTGTGAGTTTTTACATGCTCTTTCGGTTTGTACGTTATTTTTTTCATGCGTATATGCATTTATGCTAATGCATAAACGCGCTTTCGATAAGCGTATGTTTATCTGCAAATTGCCGTTATATCGGCCAACTTAACTGATTGGTGTGGGCTGGTGCCTGATTCTGAGCCTTGATTGCCGATGAAAAGCCGCTCAATAAAACGGGTTTGCTTCCGGTCAACTTATGGGATCATTTTGTAGGCGAAAGCAAGCTGTTGAGATGTTTGAGGAGGATTTGGAAGAGTACGAGCGCCTGCAGCTGAACGGCATGCCGTGCATCGCCATGGAAGAAGCCAGATCGCACCGTGCACGCATGGACATCGATTGCATGCATGACGTTGAGCTGTTCGAGCTGACCCGCCTTAAACGTGTTTCCCTCCATAATTTGTATAGTGAGCTGCGGCCATGGTTAGCCCGCACCACAAGGAAGGGGCATGCAATTGCCGGTATGACCAAGATGCTTGGCTGCCTGCAATCAACGGCTCATTCCAGAGGCTAGGTGCCTTCGGGGATGTCCCAGCCTATGCTGAGCCGCACACTAACCAAGTTTTTGGATGGCATGGCTACCCTGTGTCCAAAATTCACCTATTTCACAGACAACATGGTAGCCTGGAATGCGGTTAAGTTGGGCTTTTTTAATATTGCCGACATGGCCAACGTCATGGGTGCGATCGATTGTACCCAGGTTGCGTTAGTTCCTCCAGCCGATGAGGAATATCTATTTAGGTTTGTGGTTTTGGTCAACATTATGACTTGTATTAACTAATTGATTTTCAGTATCTTGTAATGTATATAGAAATCAATGTAATTTTTTAAATTGCAGGATTGTTTTTGTGTGCTAAGGACCTGTATTTCTGCTCTTACAGGAACAGGAAGATGGCCATTCCATAAACGTGCAAGCTGTGGTTGGCCCGGACCTTCGCTTCCAATGTGTGGTGGCTGGCTTTCCCGGATCCACCCATGACGCCTATATCCTGAGAATTAGCCTTTCAATGTATGTAATATTTTTGGATAACCCTGTCTCAACATATGGATGTTCTTTCCCTCTGATGACATGATATACAATGTAGCTAAGAAGTAAACCCTAACTTTCTTTTTTATTATTTTCAGGGGTTTCGGGATACCCACTACTGCCATGGCTGACGACCCCCGTCCTGCGCCCTCAGACTCAGGCCCAGGAGGGCTATAACAGGGCCCATCAAAAGACCAGGGCTGTGGTGGCAAGGGACTTCAGCCTGCTTGCAACCAGGTTTAGATGCTTGGACCATACCAGGGGTGCCCTGCAGTATGACCCCAACAAGGTGATCAAGATCATAATAGCTTGCTGTGTCCTACATAACTTTGCGTTAATGCAGCAGGTCCCCCGGTATGTTGACGAGTCTCCCTCTCCAGCCACCACGGACATTCTGGACAAATTATATGAGGGCACCCAGAGTGCTTCTGGGCAAGCCGTCCGGGATCATTTGATTTCCAATTTTTTTTATTATTTTTTTGTGCCAAAAGTTGGTTGTGTTTTTTTACCCAAAAGTTGGGATTTTTTTTACCCAAATGTTTTTTTTTTTTTTTACCCAAAAGTTTTTTTTCATTTTTTTTTACCCAAATGTTGTTGTTTTTTTTTTTTTTTTTATCCAAAAATTGTCATTCTTTGTGGTTGTCCTTAGATCTATTATTGATTTGTGAGTTTACAAAGATATTTGATGTATACTTTAATTTGCTTATCTGTACATACTAATTAATCCCAAAACACTTTTGTACAGATTTGAGTGTAATGCATTTTTGTGTGCAAATGTTTGATCTCCCAACAGTCTTATTTTGGTAATAAAAAAGATCTGAAATGGCTACAAATAACACAGCACAGAACAAACTCATGAACCAAATTGACGCGTCAATATAGAAATTAGGTGGGGAAGGGCACTCGCAGCCTACGAGGGCATCCAGTAGGCAAAGTAATGATCCATTGGGCCACACTCCTGCCCCCTCTACATTTGCCACAGGCTTGATGTCCAAGGAGACTTCCTCAAGGCACAATGCTCCCCGTCCCACAACATCCTGACCCATAGGGAGCAGTAGTATTAAGGGCAAGGGGAACATTCGGGTAGGAAACCCTAGGCCCACAACAACACCCTCTCCAGCTCGTGGCCTATTTCAGCATTACAATGTAGCCAGCCCTAAGTAACCGTGCAGCTCAACGGCTGCAAGTTATAGGGCCAGCCAGCCTATGACACCCAGCCCCCAAGCAAGTCCAGCACAATACTTTCACAGCCCAAGTTGAAGTTATTATTGGGGTGTTAGTCACCCAAGAATGTCACCAACTATTCTACCCACACAGGATTATGCAGCCAGGATCTCATTAGGCCTAAACCTGCTGCGTGGGAGCTTGAGCGGGCTCTTTACTGAGCCACAAACTATGGCATTGGCAAGTGTTTTTTCTGAACACTATCCTGCGCTGTATGGGCAAAAATCTAAAGCCACCAGCCAAAGCACAAATGCACAAATATGGGTGTAGATCACCAGACAGGTCAATAGTGTGGGAATGGTGATGAAAGATGTGGATGAAATGCAACGCTAAATGTTAAGCTGGTGGATTGACATTATAAGGCTTTTGTTGCGCTTGTAGGATGGCCAACACCTGTGCTTGTGTGGCATTCATCATCTGCAACTGCTCAAGCACAGCCTCCCTCTGCCTGTTGCTAGTCCTAATTTCTTCAAGCAGGGTTGTGAAGTTGGTATTGAAGTTTAGTAATTGTGATGCCAGCTCCTCTCTTAATCTTTGGTTCACTGCCCTAAAATTGTGGCTGTCATTGCGCCATGCTGTCTCCAGGATCTGCACATGCCTCACCTGGCTTTGTGATTTGTGGATTTGTGGGCGGCTGCTGCTGGGGCAGTGACACATGATGTGGCTGGGTAGGCATTAGTGGGGCCATGGTAATGATCTCCTCCTCCTCCAGATGGTGTATTGCATCCATTAAGGGTGGTGTCTGTAGGGACATGGAAAAAGCTGGTCCTGTGTAGAATATGTTTGTAATGGCTGGCGGGACGTGGTGGCAGTGGGCAAACAGGGTTGCGCAGTCACAATAGTATTTTGAGGAGCTGGAATGTAACAGTAAAGGCAAGTTAACACAGAAACATACCTTGGGTACACATAGGAGTAGCTAGGCTTTAATGCACCTGGGCCAAACTTACAAAATGGACTCCACCACCGGTTTAACATACACCCTTTGGCGGAACCCTGAACTGCTGCACCCTGGGAGCGTTCACCCCCCTGCTCCCCCCTAGCTACGGATCTGTGTGTGTCTATGCTTTTTTAAACCATTTTTTAAAGGAAAATCTAATAGAACAATCCTTAAAATACAAACCTTGGGGCATGACATAGTTGTCAGTGCCCCGGATAAGCCCTGTAGTGCCGAGGGGTGTATAAGTCTGAGGACAAGCTCCTCAGCTGCGGTGTACTGTAGTTTAGTTGGGAATCCACCTCCTGTTTGCAACCTTTCAAAAAAAATTAAACTACTAAACTACTACTTACTTACAAGGTCTTGCACAGCAACATCCAGCCCAACTCCCACACCCATATGTACCCATGCTGCCTGCGCTTATTCCTCTTCTGTCTCACTGCATATTTTAGGTCAGAGAATTTCCGCTGGATTTGCTCAACATCTTTCCTCTCCGCCCCCGCACAATTGACCTGTCTTGTGATGTCCCCCCAGATTTGGTTCTTGCGTACTTTGCTGGTGGCTTTCGAATTTCGCCTATACAGCTCATGAAAGTGCTCAGAAACCCCACTTGCCAACGCCATGCTTTGGGGCTCACTAAAGCGTCCGCTCAGCGTCCCACGCCGCAGGTTTTGCTCTAATGTTGCCCTGGATGGCTCTTCCTGGGTGGGAGGAATATTGGGTGACATTCTTGGGTGACTTGCAGGCGTTGAATAGCCAGACATTTCGCTTACCATGGATTGGGCTGGACTTGCATGGGGGCTGGGTGTCAGCGGCTGGCTGCCCAAAGAAGTTACAGCCGATGAGCTGCCCGGTGACTCCAGGCTCCCCACGTTAGATTTGTGACATTGGGAAGGAGCAGGAGAGGGTGTGGTTGGGGGGCTAGGGTTTCTAGGATGAGTCTTACCCTTGCCCTTACTAGTAGTGCTTTGTTGTGTTTGGGATGTTGTGGGCCGGGGAGCATTCTTGCTTGAGGATGTCTCCTTAGCCTTCCGAGATGGCCCAGATTTGGAGGTGCCTGAAGTGTGGTCCACTGGATCCTTCATGTGGCGAGTGGATGTTCTGGTCGAATGCGAGTGGCCACTGGTTTTGTGGGACCTAGTTGCAGGCCTCGAGGAGGTTTTTTCATGCCGTTCGGCACGACGCTCATGGCATTCATGGGACTTGGGGGTCTTGCGGCTACCTTTCTTGGCAGGCATAGCGATATCTGTAAAGACACTCTGTCTGACCGCTGTTTCTCCAAGTACCCTTTAATTAGTTATGACTGTGTATGACGCTTACGCGTAAGCGTGTGGATGGACATGCGCATCCCAGAAACCGCTGGGGCGCAACATATCTGTTGATCCTGGCAATCAAAATGGCACCCACGCTCTTCACCTGCGAGCAACAGGATACGATAATGCTAGTAAGTGTTGGTTCAGGCCATTGATTTGCAGGTGAAATGCATGCATATGCGATTTGGCAGCGCAGGGCAAAACAGTGGTGGCAAAATTTTTATTAAACGCCGTGCCAACTAAAAGTTAGTGCGCACATGTGTGCAACACCAAAAAGGCATCTACAAGGATAGTTGAAGCCTAGAAATGTTATGGGGAACGTAATTTAGGAACCTGCTATAACTGAGATTTTTCTTTTTATGATGTTTGCATTAATCAAATGTGTTTTTCTTGTTTCTTTTAGATGATGATGGAAAACAGGTACGACTACCTGGCGAGTGATTTCCAAAAGAGGACGTTGGCCCAGGAGAAAGTGGCCAAAATAGCAGGCGACAGCGGCACCACCTTCACCTTCACCCAGATCATCCAACACTGGTAGGACCTAAAGCGAAGGAAGAGGGTGAGGCGATTCATTGGGCAACATTTCCAAAGTAAGTACATGACAATTACTTGTTAGATATCCAAAAGCCCTTAGTTAGGCCTCTGTTTATGAATGCTATTCTCTTCTAGTGAGCGAATGGGATTATCGTAACCGACCCACCCGGAGGCAAGCAGTCCGGCCAGTGCGGGATGGATCTGGGGCGAGTAAAGGTGGTGCCTCTCCAGGGCCAAGGTCCTCCCTCCCTCTGTAGGTGGCTCCAAGCAGCCACTAGACCTGTCTACAGAGGAGGGGCATCAGTGGCTCGCCAAGGAGTCGGCCCAGATGCTGGAGCAACAGCACTCTGGTATGTTTCTCTGACTGAAGCACACACAGGTACTTGCACTGTAAACACAAACTCATTTCCGGCTTCTATTATTTTAGATGACGAGGTAGCGGGTGGAGAGCGGGGAGTGGAGAGGCCAGAACACTCAGCCCCTGAGGTGCATGGCAAAGGTGGGTGTTGTCACACACACATTATTAAACAAATGTTGGCTTCACATAATCTGACATTACAAGTAAACATATTTTTCCTTCCTCAACAGATCCGGTTCAGTGGCAGGCCCCAGATAGAATGCTGGTCCCCCAAGCTCAGGTCGCCCACCAGCCTGGTAAGTTTGAAGTCTACTTATTTGATTACCTATAACATAGCTTCGTACACAGGTCTTTAAACTTTAGACTAATACATTAGCATAATGAACTATGGCCTGATCCGTAGCCTTATACATTAGCATAATGAACTTTGGCCTCATCCCTAGCCTAATACATTTGCATAATGATTGTATGTTATAAGGAGGGGCATCCCGTTTGGTGGTGTCCACGGCGTCAACATCTAATGCACGGAGTTACCAAGGGGACCATTTATGGGATCGGCCAGGTGACAGATGGCCCGCGTTTGGGATCTTCGCAATCTTTGAGAAATACACCCTATAAGGAGGGGCATCCCGTTTGGTGATGTCCACGGAGCCGGCATTCAATGCACAGAGTTACCAAGGGGACCATTTATAAGAACAGCAGACGATGGTAACTCCAGCCAGAAATTAAAATATAACCTTTACTTGTTAGCTTAAAATTATCCAAGAATGTTCCAAACATGTGCCAGCAGCAAATCCCCTCTGCACCCTCCACCACTCGTGACGCGTTTCAGGCTTCAAATGAGCCCTTACTCATACGTATGAGTAAGGGCTCATTTGAAGCCTGAAACGTGTCACGAGTGGTGGAGGGTGCAGAGGGGATTTGCTGCTGGCACATGTTTGGAACATTCTTGGATAATTTTAAGCTAACAAGTAAAGGTTATATTTTAATTTCTGGCTGGAGTTACCATCGTCTGCTGTTCAATTGGAGAGTTTTCAGGAGCCTCTTTCAAGTCCGTGCCGGAATGTGCTTTCACAGGGGTGAGCTGGTTACACATAATTGTTTACTATTTATAAGAACAGTCAGACCCATGTTTAAGATCTTCACAATCCTCAAGGAATACACCCTATAAGGAGGGGCATCCCGTTTGGGTACTTAGGAGTCCGCTTTTGATATACAGTCCTAGGGATCAAGAAGAGGCGGCATTATTATGGATAAGATCAGTTGTGATCGTTGACCAACATTGACCGCGTTATGTGCCTTTAATTTTGTTCCCAGCATCACACTGTGTTTGAGATTGTACAACATATCCAGTCTTTGCTTTCTCCAATACATTGTTCTGTTAGACAACACATGGCTATGTGTTGTTGAGGAGGTAATCTGGTATTAGTCTTGTGTGGTTATGCATGTGGAAGGATAACATCCAGAAAGAGTCTGTGACTAAATTGTTATTTCCACTGTCTATATGTAATTGAATTTGTAAATAAGTTGTATATAATAATTGGGACTAAGCATAGTTGGGCTTGTGAGGCTAAGAGGGCCATATAGTTAAGTTTTGATTTAATGTGGATACATAACATGAATAGACAGGATATAGTAGTATTATGATAGCAGTAATGGTTTTGGTCTCCACTTGTCACTCAGCTCGATAGTAACTCCGCCCCCCTCTTCTTCCCCCCTCCCCTCTCCCTCCTTCATGTTTGCTGTTTTTTTTCCACCCTGGTTACTTGCCATCTTGCGAAATATTTATATGCACATTTTTAATGTTGCGCAAGATGACAGCGCAATGTCTGTTGCTGTGAGCGTTTGACGCTCGCAATATTATTAGCATAGATGACGGTCATGTGATGGAGCTATGAGAGCTGTGAGGTAGGACCTGTTATGCTGGGTCATGTGACTTGGTCACGGGGCCGCAGGAGGGGATGGACGTCATCAGGCTTTCACTCACGTCCGGATTCAACTTAATACTGGCACGCACCTGCTTGTGATGGCGGTTTGGCGGGAATACGGTGGAGGCGAGTGATTGGTAGGATTACATTTTAAAAAGCAAGGTGGACATTTGTAAAACTGACCTTCACCCTTGGAAGCCGCATGGATAGCGGCGGGCGCGGGTGTCCCGGTTGCGACCCCCCCTTTTTGATGATTGTTTCTGACATGCTGTTATTCTGATGTGCTAAACCCTGGGCACTGGTAGTATTTGATTGTTATTGTGCTGGCACTTGTATATTGCGGTTTTTGGGTTCCTGTATTTCTTGTATCAGTTCTTATATTGAATAGTTATTATGGGGTGGGATTTATAGTCAGTAGGTATCATTATTGCAGAGTTTGGTGATCGTTCAACATGTCTACAGTAGTACACATTTTTCAGCACTAAGCACTTTTTGAGCATAAACATTTTTTTTGTACATTCATTGGTATAATATTCATTGTTTTAAGGGGTGTTTTTTGGGATCATTCATGTGGGGTATTCACAATATAGTTGTTTCTTATTGGTGATAATATGTGATAAGGTCTTGCATAATAGGGGGATATGGTTTAGGTCCTCTTTAAGCACTTTTTGAGCATAAACATTTTTTTGTACATTCATTGGTATAATATTCATTGTTTAAGGGGTGTTTTTTGGATCATTCATGGGGGTATTCACAATATAGTTGTTTTTTTATTGGTGATAACATGTGATAAGGATTTGTATAATAGGGGGATATGGTTCAGGTCCTCTTTAAGTGCCGGCACAAATACCTAAGTATGTATATGTAGAGAGATTTTTTCTCCCTGCACAATACAGACTTGTATTTTAATAGAATTTGATTAGTTTACGGCATTAGAACAGAGACACATACTATGTATATAAATAAGACATCCCATTAGTGGGAGTATTGAGATATTTTGATGATATGATAGGGGATTAGCATTACTGTTTTTAAATGTCTTGTGCTTTGTGTATTTGTATGTAAGTGTTTTTATGAAATTTCATGTGTAAATAAAAGTGATATATTTTTGAGGATATAGGTTTGCGAATATTTTTTGGTGCTCCCTAAGGGAGGAAGGTGTGTTTTTTTCCATGTCCACTCCCAAACTAGTGATTGTATTAGCATAATGAACTATGACCTCATCCCTAGTCTAATACATTAGCATAATGAACTATGGCCTCATCCCTTTGCTGGTACATTAATAATATTTCATTCCACAGCTAGCAAACATGTATTTAAAAAAAAAAATATTGCTTCCTTTACACAGGAACACCACAGGAGTCCAACAGCTGACCGCGATGGTGTATCGGCCGGTGGGCGACATCCAGGAGCTTGCTGCTTCAATGGGGACCAGTTAAGACTAAATTCCTGGGGCCTGCCACATTTGTTTAAATTGTTGTTTTTAAAAATTGACACTTTTTATAATTATACGAAAAAAAATGTTTCTTAAAAAAAAACACAATGTTAATAGTTTTTTAAACAAAAATTTTGAAGTTATTTAAAAAAAAACAAAAACAAAATAATTTAAAGAAATTTTTAAAACATAATAAATGTTATTAAACATACCCATGTTTCGTGTTTATTTTAGGTTAAACAATACACTTTTTATCCATTAACATAGGCAAAAAATAACATTCAGCAGAAGAAATCAAGAAGGATTCCAAAATTAATAAGAGAATGAAGAACATTAGGTCATTAGGTAACCATGAATGCAGGAAGAACATCTAAAGTGGAACCGCGAGTGAGTTAAGGTAAGCATGAATGCAGGAAGAACATCTAAAGTGGAACCGCGAGTGAGTTAAGGTAAGCATGAATGCAGGAAGAACATCTAAAGTGGAACCGCAAGTGAGTTAAGGTAAGCATGAATGCAGGAAGAACATTTAAAATGGAACCGCGAGTGATTTAAGGTAAGCATTAAGGACGGAAAAACATGTAAACAGGAACCGCGAGTGAGTTAAGGTAAGCATTAAGCACGGGAGATGATAAAAAGTGGAACCGCGAGTGAATTAAGGTAAGCATGAATGCCGTGAGAACATCTAAAGTGGAACCGCGAGTGAGTTGAGGTAAGCATTAAGGACGGAAGAACATCTAAACAGGAACCGCAAGTGAGTTGAGGTAAGCATGGAAGCAGAAGTGAGTGAGAGAATAGTTGAGACTAGGACATGAATGAGGAAAATAGCTGCGCGCATGTGTACATGTATGCAAACATGCCCGTTTGGACGTACATTGGGAGAAAGATGCATGATGAATCTAACGGGACACGGAAAATCGGTAGTATGCGAGGTTTACGGGGTAACGTATATGTTACCCTCGTCCTGTCGAGAACGCAACGAGAGACAGAAAATGCCATTCTCGTTGGCTTACGCAGCTACTAACAGTAAACGGAAGGCTTATGATGGAGGCTCTGAATCATGCGTACGCACATACGAATACTGAAAAAAAAGTGTAAGATACAAAGAACGAGCCATATACGACACGGCACTGAATCAGGGCTATAGTCCCCATAAATATGAACATAAATCTATCTTTCTGCCAGTTTCTTTGTGTATAAGCAGGGGTCTGCTTTGCTCCTTTGACCACCCTGTTTTCATATTTTCATATTTTTTTACGATATTTTCATATTTCATACTCTAGTGGCTTGCTTTAGACTATATATACTCTTCCGGAGTTTGCATAATGCCCCCATGGCGACCCCACAAACCTAGCGGTAGTATGATCCGTCGAAGAGGAAAAAATCAAGTAACCTGAATACAAACCCTTGTAAGGGAGGAGGGTCTTGATTACTCATATTAAGAAAGTACCGGCACGTGTGGGTGGCATACGACGTTATCTGGAACAAATCCATTGAATCACGTACATAAGAGTCCAGAGAGGTCACAAAAGGATGCAGATGTCTGTCAAATAGTACACAGGCCTTCTCTGTTAAACCCCCAATACCCGCCACAATAGGTCTTCCTGGTGGGTATCGGGGTTTCTTGTGTATCTTGGGGAGCATGTAGAATGTGGCTACCACCGGAAATTCTACTGTCAAAAAACCAAACATTCTCTGATTAATGATGCCCCCTGACCAGGCCTCCTCAATGAGTCTGTCATACTCCCACATGTACATTGTCAGTGGATTACCAGATAATTTTTCATAATTACATGGGTTCTGTAGCTGCCTAAGAGCCTCCATGCGATAGTATTCATGCGACATAGAGGCCGATTCATCAATAGCGCCAGGTAGCGACAGATGAGCGACTGTAGCGTGATTTTTTCAGCGCCAGCCAGTATTCGCTGTGCTTGGCCGGCATTAGCTTGATGACAGCGACTCAGTCGGTGTGCGGTAATGTTGAATACGGGCTGGGGGGTCGCTGTTTCACAGGTCCAGCGTTGTATGTGAGCGCCTGACAACGAATGGCCAGAGCGAACGGCTAGCTTCATATTCATCAAAAAATCACGCTCCGAATGTGCTGTCGCTGTCCATTCCTTGTTTAAACCCCAGAGCGCTGGCGGCGATCTGTATTAACTAGTTTTTAACCCCTAAACAACCATATTTTTTGAATGTAACATTATACATGTATTTAGAATCATTTTGTTATATGAATACATTAATCTCAGACCTGTTAGATCAATTCTGCACATTTTTTTTTTTATTTATTTTTTGACTTAAAAATTAATCCTAACATTGCAGAAGTGTTCTCCGATTTTTTGACATTAAAAAAATTAAATAAAAAATTATTATCAATTAATCATGATTAATTATAGATTGCTCCATTGAAATGCATTGGACATCGCCAGGGAGCGACAGCTCATACCTGGCGCTGTGAGGGAATTTGCAGCGGCGCTGTTCGGTCCAGGCGGCTTCATGATGAATGCCGCGCTAGCCGTCGCTCTCGCCGGCGCTAGCCTCATTTTGCTTGATAAATGCGTCATTGTGACCGCCGCCGGGCGTACTTGAGTCGGTAGTCGCCGTTAGCTGCCGCTACCTGGCGCTCGTCGGACACTACCTGGCGCTATCGCTTGATGAATAAGGGCAATAATAACTATATTCCCGCCTTTGTCGGCTTTCTTGATTATTATGTCCGTGCGTACAAGCGTACAAACGTACAAACGATCTAAATATTTTTCTTACTGCCCAGGTTTCAGAAAAACAGGTCACTTTCCTGGATTTGACCTTTTCCATTATGGATGATGGGATGTTACATACTGGTTTATATCGTAAGGAAACCTCGGTCAACTCTTTATTGCACTATGGGAGTTTCCATCTGGCCAGCCTGAAACTGGGTAAACCAATGGGGCAATTCTTGAGAATTCGCAGGAATTGCTCCAATGATGAGAAATTCTTGAAACAGGCCAAAGACCTCTCACATCGTTTTCGTAGGAGGGGGTATCTCAAACAAGTGGTCAACAGGGCCTTGGAATGGGCCAAATCTACTCCCAGGGAACGACTATTAACCCCGAAAAAGAAAAAAGCAAGAAACAACTCTGAGGTAAGGTTCACAACACGCTACAACAGTGACTGGCATAAACTGAGACATATCCTCAAGATCCACTGGGATATTTGAAAACTGACCCATATTTGGCCAAATGGGTCTGAGGTGGGCCCCGGATGACAGCACAGCGGGCCCCAAATATGCGGGACAGGGTATGTTCTAGTCATTTTAGGGCACCCTCTAATTGGTTACGGGACTGTAGTGAGTTAGGCGGGAATCACCCATGGGGCGGTTGTTCGGTCTGTCCAAATATGATTAAGAATCAATTCATTAGTAATTTACAGACAGGCAAAAATTTGCTACCTGACAATTTATCAATTGCAGGACCACAGGGGGTGGTATATGCACTTATGTGTGGATGCCCCAAAATGTATGTTGGGGAAACCCACAATAGCCTCAAAGCCAGGGTACAAGCACATATATCCAGCATCCCTGGTGGCAAGAAATGCACAACAGGGCAAAATAGTTCCTCCAGTGGCCCTACATTTTTTACAGATACATCATAGCGATTTAAGTAGCTTAAGGGTCACTGGCGTGGAAAAGGTGAGTCTTGGTCCACGTGAGGGTGATGTCAAGAAGGCCCTGCAACAAAAAGAGCTGCGGTGGATCTTTAATTTAAATTCGCAGGCCCCTGTCGGACTAAATGAGGATCTGGCCTTTACACCTTTCTTGGGCACTTGATATATAGATTAGTACTAAGTTAATTTTGGTTATAGAGTGGGCTTCCCACCTTGTTTCTGATGCTTCATTTGGGATTCACTTTTTTCACATATAAGTAGGATCACATTTGTTATTGGCACTTTTTTTTTGTGGAATTCGCACATGGGCACTTATTGACATAAATCACTTCATGGTTTAATTTCGTTTTAGTTTATAGTATGTCAGGATCTGGGGCGAACGGCAGTGACTCTGACGACAGTTCTTCAAAAGCAATTTATTGAAAATAAATATTCAACAGCCAAAATCTCTTCAGAAAACTTCAGAGAAGGTTGCAGCCTACAATGCAGTACAGCAAGCGGTTACCTCACCAGCTCTAGTAAAGTCCAGGGTAGGATAATACAGCAAACTGCAAGTCCTTGTTGTAACAGGTCCGCTTACAGGGCATCCACAAGTCCAAGTTCGGGTGACACAAACAAAGTCCTTCGGCTGCAATTCAGTTCTGTCAGTCTTTGTGAGTAGCAAGGCCTGGGCTCCTCATCCCAGGCTGTTCAACAGCCAACTGAAAGCCTTATTGGCTCCTTTTTTAGGCTTCCTTGCAATCAGCCTCATCACCTGTGTGAGAACTGGTAGAAGAGGAAAAACCCGTAGAGGACTGGGAATGTGGACTGGGGTCCTGTAAACCCGACATGGATTGTGCCTGATTGAGCAAAGCAAGGGAGAAATATACACCATTCAGCACTTTCCCATACACTTTACCACAAGTATTACGTGTAGTTATGGTGAATACACTAAGGCCGGACCTCTATGTGAAGTATGAGCTGGGGACCTGTGAAAATAACATGTGAGATGGAGCAGGGGTGTAACCAACATGGAACCCGACAAAGGATCAAGACGACACCAATTACACAGAGCATTGCAGAGATGAAGGAAGTTCTGCAAATAATATGTGCTGACAGTACAGTCACGGACAGTTTTTTTTTTTGCATTTCTTGCTTGCTATGTTCATTATAGCAGGTAGTTGTGGGTGCCTTACAGATGACCCTTGGGCATTCCCCTATTTTTTTCCAGGCGTGGTGCACTGGCGCCTGGCAAATATGAATATGACCCTGTATTATTTAACAACTTGCAGGTTGACATATGTTTTGTCAGTTAGTCAGAAACAGTTACAGATCTGTGCATAATATATAGATATGATTGTTTAATCTGATATATGGACTTGAACATGTAAATATGTATAGTGTATGTATTGACCTTAATATGAGATGTGACAGTTCTTTAGTTGTTCCAGGTATAATAGGAATTATGACAGTTGCAGCAGAGATAGATATAGGTTAATGCGGTTTGACCATTTTTGTCTAAAATCACAAAAAATAACAATTTATTGTTAATATGGAGAGTCACAGCGCATGTTTGTGTCTGTTGTTTTTTTGTTTTTTGTAGATGCTGTAGATGTGGTGCCCCAAGCCTTTCTGGTACTCGCCCGTCCTCGTTCCTGTGTTCCACGGCGCAGCTTCCTCACGGGTGCACGTGCCCACCTAGTGGTTCTCTGCTGGGCGGCCCGCTTCCTCCCTGTGGAAAGCACATCGCACCTCTGACACGCTTCTGGCCGGGGCACATCAGAGGAGACTTGCTGACTCACGCACTTCCGACCGGAGCGCGTGAGGCGGCATTTCCTACGGCTCGGAGTGGGGTGGGGGGGGCGGTATGGGTGAGTATAGAAGGGGGTTGTTTTGGGGACCTTGTTTGTGCCTATTCGCCCTGAGGAAGTGACGCTGTGACGTTACGCAACGCGTCGGTGGCGAGCGGGGGTGGATTGCTGATTTTTTCGTACAATCATGGACATGTGAGATCGTTTTTTGTTATTGTGTCTTATTGCCTTTTCCCTACCCCGCTGGTCCTCATTATTTGTATTAGCACTTTAGCACAACAGCACTTTTTTGATATATACACATATATAAATATATTTAAATGGATTATTATTTATTTAGATAGTGGGCACAGTATATATACTAGCAGGGGAAGGGATGGCTTGGATCTTATTATTATTTAAATATAATTCTCATCAATAAGTGATTTATTAACAGCAGTTACATATGCCCCCCCCCCCCCCCACCTCCTTAGGTCTGTCTATGTTTTATGTGTTTTAGACTGTTTAGACTGTGTATAGTATATGCTTTTTTGGATTTACCTTTCAATAAAATGTCATATATTTTTACATAAAAGGTAGTGCCACCCTGTCTCAATTGGGATAGGTTTGGGGAGTGTGTGGGACTCCCCCTTTCTGTCTGGGTGTTCACTGTATGTACACTTATCCCTCTGTGAGCACACCTGCCATATTTTTGCTGCTGGTGCAGTCCAACATTTGTCTCAATTGATTACATATACATTTAATGAAAATACACTAAATACACACAATAATAGTAAAATCATTGAAATTGTGGCCTGTTATAGAAAAACTTGCTCTAAGCAATTAGGTGTACCCTGTTATACGACAAATTGCTTTAAGCACTGGGGTGAGTGTATCCTGTTATACCACCACCTGGTCTAAGCACTGGGGTGTAACCTGTTATACCACAACTTGGTCTAAGCACTGAGGTGAGGGTTTACTGTTACTTCACGATTTGCTCTAAGCACTGGGGTGAATGTGGGCTGTTATAGAACAACCTGCTCTAAGCTCTGGGGGGTAGCTTGTTATTCCACAACTTGTTCTAAGTACTGGGGTAAGTGTACACTAATGTACCACAATTTGCTCTAAGCACTGAGGTGTAACCTGTTATACCACAACTTGTTCTAAGCACTGGGATCAGTGTACGCAGTTATATCACAATTTGCTCTAAGCACTCGGGTGTATGTCAAGCTTCCTGGCTATAACCATGGGGAGAGCTGAGCTGAGCTCCAGGTATGGGGCGAAGTGAAGCAAATAATCCCAAAGAGCAAATAAAAAGTCTGGGCAGAGTCCAAGGATGAATCCGGGGTCAGCGGCTGGCAGATAACAAGCAAAGTCCACTGAGCAAGTCCGCTTCAAAACCGAGTTATCTGTCCATGTGCAAATCCAGGTATTCAGATCAGGAACTCAGGAGACAGGGGAACAGAGTCCAGGAAGTAAGCTGATAACACAGCATTTGCTGCAGGCCAGCTGCTCTCTTAAATAGGGATATCAATCAGAACAGGGAGGGATGTAAGTCTGTGTGAAGTCACTTCCTGTCCATTCAGACTCAGGAAAGTGAAATCAAGCCCAAGAGCTTACACTCTAGGCTTTGTGTACTTGCAGTGGGCTGAACACCAGGTGTCGCTGTGGAGAAATGTGACAGATGAACAGCCTGCTCTGTTACAAACATCCAGCCGAGCATGTCTGCTGCTGCATGCAGTCCATGGCATAGCACGCTCACAATGCTTTAAAGGGCAAGAAAGGCGAGGAGACTGACAGTGTACCCTTTTATACCACAACTTGCTCTAAGCACTTGGGTGATTGTACGCTGTTATACCCCTACTTTCTCTATGCACTCGGGTGTAGCCTGTTATAACACAACGTGTTCTAAGTACTGAGTTGTCATATATTTTTACATAAAAAGTAGTGCCACCCTGTCTCAATTGGGATAGGTTTGGGGAGTGTGTGGGACTCCCCCTTTCTGTCTGGGTGTTCACTGTATGTACACTTATCCCTCTGTGAGCACACCTGCCATATTTTTGCTGCTGGTGCAGTCCAACATTTGTCTCAATTGATTACATATACATTTAATGAAAATACACTAAATACACACAATAATAGTAAAATCATTGAAATTGTGGCCTGTTATAGAAAAACTTGCTCTAAGCAATTAGGTGTACCCTGTTATACGACAAATTGCTTTAAGCACTGGGGTGAGTGTATCCTGTTATACCACCACCTGGTCTAAGCACTGGGGTGTAACCTGTTATACCACAACTTGGTCTAAGCACTGAGGTGAGTGTTTACTGTTACTTCACGATTTGCTCTAAGCACTGGGGTGAATGTGGGCTGTTATAGAACAACCTGCTCTAAGCTCTGGGGGGTAGCTTGTTATTCCACAACTTGTTCTAAGTACTGGGGTAAGTGTACACTAATGTACCACAATTTGCTCTAAGCACTGAGGTGTAACCTGTTATACCACAACTTGTTCTAAGCACTGGGATCAGTGTACGCAGTTATATCACAATTTGCTCTAAGCACTCGGGTGTATGTCAAGCTTCCTGGCTATAACCATGGGGAGAGCTGAGCTGAGCTCCAGGTATGGGGCGAAGTGAAGCAAATAATCCCAAAGAGCAAATAAAAAGTCTGGGCAGAGTCCAAGGATGAATCCGGGGTCAGCGGCTGGCAGATAACAAGCAAAGTCCACTGAGCAAGTCCGCTTCAAAACCGAGTTATCTGTCCATGTGCAAATCCAGGTATTCAGATCAGGAACTCAGGAGACAGGGGAACAGAGTCCAGGAAGTAAGCTGATAACACAGCATTTGCTGCAGGCCAGCTGCTCTCTTAAATAGGGCTATCAATCAGAACAGGGAGGGATGTGAGTCTGTGTGAAGTCACTTCCTGTCCATTCAGACTCAGGAAAGTGAAATCAAGCCCAAGAGCTTACACTCTAGGCTTTGTGTACTTGCAGTGGGCTGAACACCAGGTGTCGCTGTGGAGGAATGTGACAGATGAACAGCCTGCTCTGTTACAAACATCCAGCCGAGCATGTCTGCTGCTGCATGCAGTCCATGGCATAGCACGCTCACAATGCTTTAAAGGGCAAGAAAGGCGAGGAGACTGACAGTGTACCCTTTTATACCACAACTTGCTCTAAGCACTTGGGTGATTGTACGCTGTTATACCCCTACTTTCTCTATGCACTCGGGTGTAGCCTGTTATAACACAATGTGTTCTAAGTACTGAGTTGAGTGTACGCTGTTATACCACAACTTGCTTTAAACACTGGGGTCTACCATGTTATAGCACAAGTTGCTCTAAGCACTGGAGTGTATGCTGTTACACAACAACTTGCTCTAAGAACTGGGATGAGTGTATGCTGTTAAACCACAACTTGCTCTAAGCACTGGGTTTTACACTGTTATACTACACTTTGCTTTAAATACTGGGATGAGTGTGGCCTGTTATAGAACAACTTGCTCTAAGCACTGGGGCTTGGGAGTTCCGGTACTTGATGGAGACCCAGTAACCCACCCAGTTCTTCAACAATGCTCCTGAAGGTGGAGATGCACAGTCCCCGGGTAGTTCGTTGACGGCTACCGACTTGGGGAGGGGAAACACAGGGCAGATGTACACAAGAGATGGTCGGGGCCCAGTGTAGGCTATGATAGAACTGGGCCCCCAGTGTAGGCTATAGGACTGACAAAGAAGGGCAGTGGGCCCAAGACACACAACAGCTTTTAGCCCCAGCACATACAAAGACATAAACTATGAATGGAAAGAAAGCCTCAGCACAGACAAGACATTAACTATGAAGGACCGTAAGGCCCAGCAAGGACAGGAAGGCTATAAGCCCAATAAAAAGAAACAGGAAGGCCTGTAGACCCTACAAGGGCAAGAAGGTGAGAAGGGGGACTGGAGAGCATGGCTAGGCTTTGAAAATACAATGCAATGATCCAACCCAGGGGCGGGGCCAAGCACATGCATTTATAGGAACCACTATATCATATTGAATGCAATATGAGGTTAAACTAGGCACCTCTAGGACCACACCACTCCAACAGACACATAGCATTACCACCACAGCGATGAGATGTGGAGATGACAGATGGTGGATTGCCAGTTCAAGTGCCCATTCATACCAGTCCTCACACAGACTTTGACTCACTTGGTGGATGACTACCTATCCATGTGTCTCCTTGTACTGAACAATAGGTCATCCCAGTTCTAGGTTGCTAAATTGGGCACAGTGGCCAGAGCTTGTCCTCTATGCGGCAAGTGTCCAATCTGAACATGTGTTCAGCACACCAGGGGGTATCATGACTGACAGGAGGATTCGCCTATCCCCAGCCAATGTGGGCATGCTTACATTCCTTAAGATGAACAAGCCATGGATCCCATGGGGACTTGTGTGAGTGCTTAAACACCTCCTCCCCCCGAACCTCTGACATCTGTAAAAAAAAAAATGTTTTATTTTTATGTATTTATTTATGTATACAGTTATTTATGTATATATGTATTTATTGATGTTAATATGTATTTTTTTATGTATATATTTATTTATTGATGTTATTAATTATTTATTGATTTATTTACTCATTTTTTGTATATATTTGATTTAGTAATTTATTTATGTATTTCTTATATTTTTGTCACAGGATAATCACCCTGGTGTTCCCCTTGATTTGCAGCCCTTTAGCCCTTGCTACCCCCATTTTACAGCAAATTTTGGTCCCTTCAAATTTGGGTCACAATTGACTTCAATTGGGGTTCGGGGACCAGTTGTCGTACCCGAACTTTAGCGGGTTCATCCATTCCAATTATAGCCAAACACCGCATGTGAAAGCTGCAACAAGCATACCTCTCTTCACAAAAGTCTCCTTGGGTATATAGAAATGTATCAAACACAGAGATTCAAGCAGTTTGATACATGTTACGCCAAAATGTATAATGTTAAACTGCACCTAATCTAGATCATAGTAAGTACCGTATATACTCGAGTATAGGCCGACCCGAATATAAGCCGAGGCACCTAATTTTACCACCAAAAAACTGGAAAAGTTATTGACTCGAGTATAAGCCTAGGGTGGGAAATGCAGCAGCTACCGGTAAATTTCAGCTACCGGGCGGGTTATAGCTGTATTTTGCTCAGACAGAGCAGTTAGGTACAGTAATGGTGGACTGAAACATGATAGCATTCCTAGTCCTGTCTGGATCTTTTATGTGGATTTGGTCTTGTTAGGAAGTGTAGCTGGGCCTTGCAGAAAGGGAGATGGAGGAGGCTCTAATCGACCCTGTGGCCAGCACCTGACTTTTTGCTGGTGCTATGCATACTATGCATACTATGCACACCCACCTATCCCATTTGCATACGGTACATGTTTAATATTTAAAATATGGTACCTCCTGGATGCTGGACACCAGAAATCCTCACGAGTGCTCCTGACCTGCTGCTGTCCGGACTAAGAGGTTTTCAGGGGGGGGGGTCGCTCTTCGCGCTCCTGCGCTCCTCGGCTCCGCAGACTGTCAGACGGCAGATGGGGCTGCGCGGCCGTGGATGGGCGGATGCGTTCCCTGTAACGTAGCGGTTCGTGACCCCAGAGGGGGTCAGGCAGAGAAGGCTTCAGGGAGACGCAGGCGGAGGTGCGAGGCCGTGGCCGCACGCGCGCGCACACCACAGAATCTAAGGTGCGCGCGGCCTCGCACCTCCGCCTGCGTCTCCCTGCAGCCTTCTCAGCCTGACCCCCGCTGGGGTCAAGAATCCGCCCATAAGGTAATCCGGCCCCGCCCCTTTTTCTCCTCCATTGTCCACTGACTCGAGTATAAGCCGAGGTGGCTTTTTTCAGCCCAAAAAGTGGGCTGAAAAACTCGGCTTATACTCGAGTATATACGGTACTTAGGACAAACTAATGCCCTTATTCATCAAGCGATAGCGCCAGGTAGTGTCCGACGAGCGCCAGGTAGTGGCAGCTAATGGCGACTACCGACTCAAGTACGCCCGGCGGCGGTCACAATGACGCATTTATCAAGCAAAATGAGGGTAGCGCCGGCGAGAGCGACGGCTAGCGCGGCATTCATCATGAAGCCGCCTGGACCGAACAGCGCCGCTGCAAATTCCCTCACAGCGCCAGGTATGAGCTGTCGCTCCCTGGCGATGTCCAATGCATTTCAATGGAGCAATCTATAATAATTCATGATTAATTGGTAATAATGTATTTTTACATTTTTTTAATGTCAAAAAATCGGAGAACACTTCTGCAATGTTAGGATTTATTTTTAAGTCAAAAAAAAAATATGTGCAGAATTGATCAAACAGGTCTGAGATTAATGTATTCATATAACAAAATGATTCTAAAAACATGTATAATGTTACATTCAAAAAATATGGTTGTTTAGGGGTTAAAAACTAGTTAATACAGATCGCCGCCAGCGCTCTGGGGTTTAAACAAGGAATGGACAGCGACAGCACATTCGGAGCGTGATTTTTTGATGAATATGAAGCTAGCCGTTCGCTCTGGCCATTCGTTGTCAGGCGCTCACATACAACGCTGGACCTGTGAAACAGCGACCCCCCCAGCCCGTATTCAACATTACCGCACACCGACTGAGTCGCTGTCATCAAGCTAATGCCGGCCAAGCACAGCGAATACTGGCTGGCGCTGAAAAAATCACGCTACAGTCGCTCATCTGTCGCTACCTGGCGCTATTGATGAATCTGCCTCTAAGTTTCCCAATCTTCCATCAGACCTATTGCTTAAACTTGAGAAACCCTTCTTAGTAGAAACTTAAAATTGGGAAGTTACTGGGAATATGTAGTGTACCCTGTGAATAACAACTAATTTAAACATATTCTTATCCCCCCATTTAACTAAAATGGCAAATTATTAAAATTTATTTCTAAAGCACCATCATCTTCCATAGTGTGGTAACAGTAGATAACACCAATCATCAATAAAAACCATTCTTTTTCTCTTGACATGAATAAAGCAGTCATTAAGTTGATCCCAAAGTCAGATACTAAAATGCTCGGGCTACCGTCCAATCTCCTTGAACAACATAGTTCTTAAGAAATACGCTATACCTTTAGTGCACAAATCTGATCAATTTCTTCCCCAAACTATATCAAGGTATCAGCGAGGATTCATGCCACAATGCTGCATCTATCAAAACATATCTATTTGAGAGTGCGCATGCGTGTGGAGTTGCAATGGACGCTTAGCCCGGCAGCTCCACAGACCGCTGAGTGCCCTGACCTTTCTGTGCAGCGTGGCCTGGCGATTCTTGGTCCCTGAGGGTAGGAGGCAGCAGGGGATCATCTCCCCCGAAGATCTCATTGATCCGCGTCGGTGAGTTGCGGACCCGCCGGGGGGGAGGAGAAGCCGAGGAGACGGCTCCGCCATCTTGCCTTCACAGGCCGCAGCACTATGACGCACGCTGCGGTCCTGCCTGTGAGGATCACCCGCCCACCAGCCCTCCCCTATCCCTGGGGCTCTCTGCCTCACATCTGAAGCCCCCAGCTTAATAAGGGGTCGCCGAAGCATAAGAGGACCCTCGTGCTCAGCAGTGTATATCACTCTTAAAGGGCCGGCGCAGCTTCTCTGTCTCTTGGGACATTTAGATATATTCTGCTCTTGGGGGTCTCCCTGCCGTGCCTTAGAAGCCCCCAGCCTAATAAGGGGGTGGCTGAAGTTAAAGAAGTTCCCCGTGCTCGGCTGACTACACCTCATTGTGGAGAGATCTTAAAGGGCCACTTTTCTATACCCGGGGATATTTGGATCTCTGGAGCAGGGTGGCAAAGCCTGGTCCTGGTGTGGAAGCTTGCCCCTCATATAGTCCACTTTGTCTGTCCCCCCCTCGACGTTGCTTAGCTGGTATCTATATATACAAAGCAACCAGAACGCAGAAGATTTCGGATCCTGCTGTATCCCAGAACGACCCTCATATTACGTCTGATCTCCTCCCAGAAGATGAATCATGGATGGATGAGTCACTTCATGGTTCACCTGCCAAGTCTCACCCTCCCCCCCTTGACAGATATGAAGCAATGCTGGAAAGGGCGCTGGAAAAGTGGGCGCTAAGCATCACAACCGAGATCACCAATACCCTCTCTGCAGATATTATGGAGCTGGGTCCGGGACCTAGAGCATTAAGCATCGACCCACACAGCTGATATGTCCACGCTGAGAGATGATATATAGATACTGCGCGAGGAAAACCTGGTATTACTTCATAAGCTCAAGGATGTCGAAAATAGATCCAGACGAGCCAATATTAGGATCAGAGATGTTTCAGAGTCTGTATTGGATCTGCAATCAACTGTTACTGCTTTGTTTCAGGAGCTTGTTCCATCACTTTCAATTGAGAGACTGGAATTCGATCGAATACATAGGGCTCTGCAGAAGAAAAGGGCCGACGGTCTTCCACGAGATGTCCTGGTCAAGCTGCATTTCTTCCGCACAAAAGAGCAACTAATGGCTGCAGCGCGCAGACAAAACACCTTGAAATTTCAGAGCTTCTCATATCAACTCTATGCGGACTTGGCACCCCAAACCATAGCGAGAAGGCGTGCAATGAAACCAGCTCTGAAAACCCTGCAATCACATGGGATCAGATATAAGTGGGGATTTCCCTTTAAGATTTCCTTCTCCTATAAGGACACTCACTTTGAGGCCTCCTCATCCCAGGAACTTGATCGGGTGCTTGCTTCGGTGAACCTTCAGCCTCACAGTGTTGCTCAGGTTGCGTCTCCACAAAAGAAAAGAGCGCTCTCCTTTTCGCCAGCTTCTAAGGATAAGTGTGAACCGCGGAGAAGCTCTTCGATGCCAGGGAAATCATCAGCAGCTCTGATCCACAGATTTGGTAAGCCAGCGGTGGGGGAGGGCTGAGGGTAGGTAACCCTGTGTATTTTCTTCTAGGGGTCTTACCCCTCACCTTCCTCACCAACCGTCTGGAAGGGTTGTTCCCCGGGTTTGCCATTTATTTGGTCAGGGGGGTTGTTTATGATGTGACAGAAAAGAGTTCCCATCTCTTCCCTTCACATCTTTAAAGTTCTTTACAATGTTAGTTTGGTTTTTTCAATGCTTAAAGTTGAATAAGCCTGTTTACTTCACGTTTTTCACCTCCTCCCATTGCAACTTTTTTTTCAATGTCTCATAAGATGTTAGATATGCTCTGGTCTAATGTTGATAGACGTTTTTCTTTTCTGGGGTCAGGCACTCATGTGTCGGCCGCACGCTCACTCCCAACTCCCCTTCTCACTGGTTTTCCACTAAGCACTAAACTCTTGCGCCCTCTGAGGGTATAGTGGTTTGCTGTCTTAGCGATGGGGTCCCCCATTAGTAACCCCATCTCTTTGATATGTTATTCCCTAAGGGGCTGAATGATACGCCGCCTTGTCGGGAATCTACAGTTTGGAAGGTGTTTTCTCCTTTTTTGTCAGCTGTTTATATTCTGTATTGTTATCCTTATTTTTCTTTTATTCTTTCCCTGCCCTTCTTTGTCCCTCTCCTGGGTTCCTGAGCCTCCGTGCGAGATGGTCCTAAAATTATGGGACAATGGCGGTTAGTGTAGTCTCCTTGAATGTGCAGGGTCTGAACGCCCCCCAGAAGAGAGTAAAAGCCTTCAGGCAAATGAGGTCACTTCGCACTGACACTGTATGTCTCCAAGAAATGCATTATACTGAAAACGATACCCCTAAATTTCTCAGTGCTGACTACCCTTTGTTTTATTCAGCCTCCACGCGCACCAAGCAGCGGGAGTCCTAATCGCCTTCAAGCGGTCGACTTCCTTCTCCCTAGAGCATGCGGTACGCGGTTCCCTGGGCCGATACTTAATTCTAGTGGGTACGATTCAGGACCAACCAGTAATGTTTGCAACCTATTATGCCCCAAATCAAAACCAAAATGCATTCCTGGAGGAGTTCTTTAAGAAACTCCATCAAGTAGAGAAAGGGTTCCTCATTGTAGCGGGGGACTCCAACCAGACTCTACACCCTACCCTGGATAGGCAATAGATCCTCTGGGAAAGCATTTCAGGCATTGTTAGGTCGATATCACCTGATTGACGCTTGGAGGGAGTTCAATCCAACCAAACGGGATTTTACCCGCTACTCGTGTCCCCACAAGGTTTTTACAAGGATCAACCATGTCTTCATGCAGCAATCCTCCCTCCCCCAGATTTCTCAAGCGAGCATTATCCCAATAGCCTGGTCTGATCACGACCTGGTCTCAGTTGACCTTTTGACCCTTACCCAGAGAGGCCCCCAGAAGTCTTGATAACTATACAAGCCAATGTTGGCCGATGAGGCCCTCCTTGAGCGGGTCCGCATGGGGATCCAAGAGTTTTTTCGCCTTAACAAAGGCTCAGTGAGCTTAAATGTCATGCTCTGGGAGGTGCACAAGGTTGTGATCAGAGGGCTATTGATGCAGGAATCTGCCAGACGTAAAGTGGTCTACAAAGAAAAGCTCCTGGAGCTCACTGACACCTACCAATTGGCCTAAGCCTCCTTTAAAAACCGGCCCGCCAATCAGAATAGGATCCACCTTAATCAGACAGCTAGCCAGCTCAACCTGTGTCTATCCGACGAGGCTGCCCGCCAATTGAACAAATCCAAGTTCCATTGGTACTGTACGAGCAATAAGCCCAATACTCCTCTTGCAAAAAGACTTAGGGGGATCTTACTGAGACCCAAACTGGTGCGTATTAGGACTACAGAGGGCAGCCTGTCTAGCAACCCAGCGAAGGTGGTGGCTACCTTTTCCAAACACCTGGAGGGGTTATATAAACCCAAATCGTGTTTAAATATAAGCAAAGCAGAGGAATTGTTCGGCCAACTTAATTTGCCTCCTCTTCCCCCAGGCGCCAAGGAGCACATTGATCGTCCCGTTGAGACTGATGAGGTTCAGGAGGCCATATAATTTTTAAAGGTGGGTAAGCAGCCAGGACCTGATGGCTTCACAGTGCTCTATTATAAAAAAGTTTAGCCAGATATTGACCCCACATCTGACGATAGTCTTCAATGCTTTGAGGGAGGGAGCCGCCTGGAGTTCTGACTCAATAACAGCAGCTGTAAGTATGATTCCCAAACCTAACACTGATGACACGATATGGTCTAATTATAGTCCTATCTCTCTGTTGAATATTGATGTTAAAATTCTGGCAAAGGTACTGGCCGCACGGCTCAACGGGTTTATTAATGTGCTCATTTCCAAGGAACAGGTGGGTTTCATGCCCCAGCATCAGGCTGGTGTCAACATTAGAAAAATCGCCAACCTTATATATCACTCCAGGGTGCAAGGTTATCATACCATGCTGCTGGCGATTGATGTACGTAAAGCATTTAACACCATGGCGTGGGACTATTTGCACTTTACCCTCAATAAATGGAGCTTGGGTCTGTCTTTCCAGAACTGGATTTCCTCCCTTTATGCCAACCCGGGGGCGTACGTCAGGTACTCGGGGTACTCCTCTGATCAATTCATTCTGGGAAGGGGCACAAGACAGGGCTGTCCTCTCTCCCCCCTCCTCTTTGCCTTAGCTATTGAGCCTCTCTCCAGACTTATTCAGGCCAGTAGTGGTATTGCTGGCATTGAGGTGGGGGGTTACGAGCATAAGATATCACTGTTTGCTGATGATATCCTAATGGTGATCAAGGACCCCGTTATATCCCTCCCAAACCTTTTCAAAAATCTTGACTCCATTTCGAGGCTTTCGGGCCTGCAAATTAATTCTGCCAAATCTCGACCCTTAATATTTCTCTTCCCGATAGTGTTCTGAGTACTGTCAAGGCCTTCTTTGACTTCCATTGGCAGGCCAGGCATATTAAATATCTAGGGATTCAGCTGGCATCTGATTATAACTCTCTTTACGGGGCAAATTACCCTAATATGTTCAAGACTCTGAGGTACCTGTTTTGTAACTGGGCTAAATTAAATCTCTCTTGGCTTGGTAGGATTGCTGCAGTGAAAATGGCGTGGCTACCCAAATTACTTTATTTCTTCTTTTTGCACCTGATTTCAGTCCCGGCCTATGCTCTGAAACACCTCCAATCTGATCTAAACAAATTCATCTGGGGGGGGGGGGGAGCAGACCGCGAATTGACCGTGGAATGCTTTACAGAGCTAAGCAGAAAGGGGGCTTGGGAGTCCCTAATCTTGCACGCTATTACAGCGCTTGTCAAATTGCCCAACTGACAGTCCTGCACGGGGGAAGCGATAGACCTTTGTGGGTGGACATTGAGAAGTCATATTGTTCCCCAATCTCCATATCTAATTTGCTATGGCTCCCCTCCGCGGTCTGTAGGAAAATCTCCAACCCCATACTTAACCACTCTCTTAGAATTTGGAGGGCTAATAAGAAGCGGGGGAACCTTGCCTCGCCGCATTGCCCACTACTCTCATTTTTGGGCAATCCAGAATTAGCCCCAGGTTTTTTGGAACCTGCGGCATTTGAGTGGTGGAAGACTCAGAATCTGACCAGAATTCAGAACCTCTTTTCGCGTCAAGGCTCATTCTCCATTGCCGAAATGAGATCCTCCTATGACCTTCCGGGAAAGGAATTCCTCCGCTTCTTACAAATCACCAACTATGGCCGATCTAAATGTAAATCAGGCACCCCGCTCCTTCCTCTCACGACATTTGAACGAGTCTGTCTAGAACAGCCTATGGGTAAAGGAGTGATCGTGTTAGCCTATAAACTGCTATCTGAATCGGAGGGGGTGAGACCTCCAAAACATGCAGCAAAATGGAGCGATGACCTTAATATATCCCTATTTGACGGGGACTAGAGGGCAATATGGAGACACACTTTCTCATGTTTTCTAAATGTTGGTGCTCAGGAGGTCAGCACCAGGGTCCTCCTTTAGGTGGTACCTCGTTCCGGAAAGAATACACAAATTCTGCCCCTCCTATCCGCAGGATTGCTTCAGAGGCTGTGGGCTCCCCAGCACTTACTTGCATACTTGGTGGGAGTGCAGGGTAGTGAAATAATTTTGGATCCAAGTCCTCTATGTTATTAATAAGGCCACCGGACTAAAGCTGGACATAACCCCCCAGCTGTCCCTCCTTAACCTGAACCCCCCTGATTGCACAAGAACCCAGTTTGATCTCATAAAACACATTACTACGGCAGCCAAATTGATTATTGCTCACTCGTGGAAGAATCCAGTCATTCCCCGGGGAAGCCTTATTACCCGGGTTTATGAGGCCATACTGTTTGAGAAAATGGCGGCCACTATAAAGGGGGATTTGACCCCCTTCCTATCCACCTGGGAAGGCTGGATTACTCACTTTCATCCGGGAGGTCTCAACTGTGTTCTTCTTACAATCTAGAACCCCGCCTCCCCCCCCCCTCCCCATGATACGAACAGAGGCTCGGAACCCACCCTTCACTCTTCTCCTTTTCACCCCCTTTCTTTCCTTTTACTTCACACTTTTCAGTTTTTCTTATTTTTTTTCTCTCTAAACTCTTCTTTTGATGATGCTTGAGAAGTGTTCTTTCTTTATCCACGGATAATTTTTGTCAGTGTTCTGTTTATGATGGTTGTATACTTCTGTATGCAAGCTAATTATTGGTGCTCTGATATGACCCTTTGCACAGTATGGAAGATATGCTGACTGTAGTCCTACGCTGTTTATCTCTGTTTTTATTTCAATAAAAACTATAATTAAAAAAAAAAAAAAACCTACCAAAACATATCTATTTGGCTTACCAATCTCCCATCAGACGCATTTCTTGAACTTTAGAAAACCTAGGAAGTAGAAGAAGTGGCATTAAAATCAAGTTACCATGGATAGACGGTCTATGAATAGTACAAAGTCAGGACCTTGACCAGGATCCCTTCACTACCACAAATGACCAGATTCCTGCCAGCCATAGTAACTGCCACCAGCTTTGTTAAATACCCCCAGTCAATTAGCGGCAGATATTGAGTCAGAAGCCAGACCAGTAGTGTATAAATAGAACTCACAAAACATGGCTTATGCACGAGTTCAGGATCAAGATACAGAACAGCCCAAAATTAAGTTATGTATTTAATCGCTTTAAGAGAACAATAGACAATGTACATGCAATAAACAGATTCGTATACAGGTCTGAAGGGCACGTTACATGTGAGTATTTATGTAGGCTCAGAGTGGCAAGGAAATCTGAATTGGGTGAGAGTGCTGCCAGCTGCATCCCTGTAGACGTGCCCAGGCTGGCCATCCAGAAATTCCTGGTGTGGGAAGGAACCTAGTAAGAGAAATAGTGGGAATGCAATCACAGCACCCAGATACAATGAGAGCTCAGTGAAGAGGTGAGGCGATTAGGTCACCTCCGAGGTTTCACAAAGCGGAGCATCCCAATTCAGGATGCAATATAATGTAGCTGCCCACTGCTCCCAGATCCACCAGGGGGGTGGTTTTTCCTTTGAAATTAATGAATAGGGCTCACTGAGGCGATTGCCTCAGGTGGCATTATCTAGTGGAGAGATTGCTTGACCCAGGCTTGGTGAAGCCACCCTCCTGCTGCAAGCCTGCACCATTCTGGTGTTCTACTTGTTATATATTTATACATCATTCTAGATGGTTATAAAGACAGAGTAGGGTATTTAGACTGATATTGCCTGCCATTATGGTGGGGTGCATATTATAAAATTGCAGAGCCTATAGTAGATGTCTGCAAGCTTTATTGGGGAGATTTTACAATGCTAAAAGAATATTGAGAAACTAAATATGATACCTTTTTGGCATTTTTACAACAGTTATGCAAGCCACCATACAGAAGGGAAAAGTCAGATAAAAATATGGTAAGAGAGAATAGAGCACAAGCGAGTAACTGACAATGATAAATACAAATGCAAACTCCATTTTTGTGTGGCACATACTTATGCTGTTTGTTTGTTTTTGTTTTCTTTGTCTCTCCTATTCCACTCCAGGTCATCAGGAAATCAGTAACAAATGGGTTAACTCTCGACCAAAGGGCATGAACTTCAAGACAAAAGGTGGTTCCTCCCGGCCTATATATATACTTCAGGCTGCACTTCTGTAATCCAGTTTCATTCTTGCTGTTGAGACTGGACTCCGAAGGTGTGCCTGGATTTATTTTCCTCTAATTCATTTATTTTTTATTTTTTTATAAGGTTTTTACTTAGGAGGCAGGGGATTTAACCCCATCTGTTTTACAGGCCTCTATATTCCACTGATCTGGTAGACCCACTATGCCTCCTTGTTCAGCTAAGATTGATAGATTATGTGGATCCGGATGATTAGAGGTAAGTCACCTTAGTTTTTAAGAAGCTGAAACCCTACAGCTGGAGTTCCTGCCTGAAGGGATAGTCAGTCGCAGGTTTTTGTCTGATGAGCCTGCAGGGGGTACCATGGGAAAAATTTCCTTTTTCCTTGCTTCTTCCCACAATATACTTTTTTATGTGCGTGTGTGTGCTGTGTGGCACTTTCTTGAATTTCGCACCTTTTTTTGCTGGACGGGAACACTCGAGTGAGGGGGTCAGAGTGGGGCGGCAGGAAGAGGGAGATGCTTCTTCGGAGGATGCAGTGGGGAGAGGCACTGCTTGATCTGCCGCCTCAGCCGGATGGAGAGAGGAGTCGCTGCAAGACGCTGCCGAGCAATGGATTTCGCTGTGGCTTGTGACCCGTTTACTTCGCCGATCGATCGTTTTGTATGACAAGTTATCAGAGGGTGAACTCTCATCCAGTAGGGAGGAGAGTGTTTCAGATTCAGGGTCCTCTGCACAAGGGGGCTCTCTGTTTCTAAAACGGGTAGGAAGGTCTGATTAGTTCCATTTTAGAGATTTGGGATATCTCAGCTCCTAAGGTTTCCAAGGGGAAGAATGGAGATATGTTCAAGCCAAGAAAAGAGGCAGCTATTTCCTGAGCAATCTCATTTCACCAGTCTTATGCAGAGGGAATGGGAAAAGCAGGATAGGTTCTCCTCCATTCCTAGAGTGCTGGATATTAAATACTCTTTTTCCTCAGATCAGATTAAAATATGCTCTATGGCGGATGCTCTATGGCGGATGCTCCAGTTTCAGGACCTTCTAATAATACTATTATGTGCCTATTTAAAGGATCCAGTAGATAGGCACATGAATCAGGTGGCACCACATTCTTCTACTGTAGGGCCAGCTTAATGGCCAGTCTCTGCCGCATCCATAGCATTCTTGGCAAGCAGAAAGTTGTTAAAGCATCTGGATTCTAAGACTCATTCGGGTAATTCACGGGAGTCATGCTCCCAGTTGATTAAAACCAGCATGGATATTAACAGGTATGTCTTCTCTTGGAAGATATGGTTAGGTTAAGCACCAGAGGTTTAGCTCTGTTATTGGCTTTAAGGGGTTCATCAACAATGGTCAGCTGATGCTACCTCTGAAGGGACTCCCCTTAAAGACTCATTGGGGGCGTCTGTTTGGGGAGCATTTGGATGATATGGTAAAAGAGGATACTGGAGGTAAGTTTACTAGACAAAGAAGATCTATTGCTTTTTTTCGCAGGTCTTCCAATCTCTGGCCCTTTCGTGGGGGGTAGAGGTTCCGCCTCCTCGGGATACCGACAAAAAATTTGGAATAGCCCAAAGCCCCACAATAGGGAAGATCTTTCTGGCGAAATAAAGTAAAGCCCTTGCAGGGGAGGAGGATGGCTTCAGCATTTTTGGGTTTCAGAATTAGCATCTTTATTGGTTAAGCCTCCTTATTTAGTGTTGCATAAGGACAAGGTTGTCTTCCTTTTTAAGCAGGTTTTTCTTCCAAAGGTGGTCACCCCCTTTTTCACCTTAATGAAGAGTTAGTTTTGCCCTCCTTATGTCCTGCTCCAGTTAGCCATAAGGAGAGGTAGTGAGAGCACTAAAATATTATATCTCTGCTACACAAGCCTTCCGTAAGTCAGACTGCTTATTTATTATAGCTGAGGGGCCATGGAAGGGTCTTCCATCAGCTAAGTCTACCAGCCGATGGATTAGACAAGTGGCCTACATCTCCAAGGGGAAGAATCCCCCTTTTGGGTTACAGCTCACTCTACACAAGCTATTGGAGCTTCTTGGGCATTTCAGCACCAGGCGTCAGTTGCTATGTTCATTCCTCGGATGCCTAGTCCTAGTGGAGCTTGTATATATGTATATATTTAAATAGTTGTTCAGCATAAAAAAAAAAAAAAAAGGAAAATAAACGTAGAGGGGAGCTTATCCAGTCTTATTTCCTCTAACAAAGACGTAGGGTTTCTTAGGATGCCTTATCATCCTGGGTGGCTGTGTCTATTGCTTTTCAGTTAATGGATTACGGAAGTGCAGCCAGAAGTATATAGAGGCCGGGGGGAACCACTCCATTTGTCTAGCAGTACATGCCCTTCGTTCGAGAGTTAACCAATTTTTTTCTGATTTCCTGATGCCCTGGAGTGGATAAAGGGAGAAAACAATTCTACGGGTGAGAATCACACAATTGTATGTTTCCTTTCCCATTGGGATTTTACATCTGAAATACTGCAGCCATTGATTATATTTTTCTCTGTTTCTGTAAGAAGAACAGAAAGTAAAAACATGTTTAGAAAAAAATGTTTCATATAAATGTTGATTTCTATGTTTTAATATATATATATTTGTCAGTACTAATACAAGATTTTGATTACATCTATATTGTTGTTTTTTTTTTTTATATATTCTAAATGCACTAATGGGCATAGCTTGAAGTTAAGAAAAAAACAAGGAGTAACGGCTCTTTTTAACTTATCTCTTTTGTTTGATATACAAGTACCCCTCCCTTCCCTAAAAGATCACCAAAAGAATCTTAATCAGTGAATTGAAGGAAACAGGAAAACTTTCTTTTCTGTATTTATACATTAGTGGTGCAGCCGCGCTTCTGCCACCCCATATGAGCAACTGCCATGCTGCAAATGCTGCCATGCTGCAAATGCTGCCATGCTGTTAAGCTTCTTGTATAGTTTTTCATTTGTGATGTATTGGGATCACCACACCACCAATGAAGGAATATACACATGGCATGGCAGTGTGCAGCGTGGTGCTGGACGGCTGTGGGGGGTGGAGGAGGTGCTGCTGTGCCACCAATGAATGAATTAATAAACCGTTGCAGATACTGTGCAATAGCTTACAGCTTGTCTCTGTAAGTGATCTGCATCTATATTGCTAAGTTAATGCAGTTTACATCCAAGACAGTAGTTGGCACTGATATATATATATATATATATATATATATATATATATATATCTATGTTTAGTCTATGTTGTACATTTTATAATGCATTTTGTGTTTCCTGTACTTTGAGGTGATCTGTATGACTTATCTTTCCCACCTATGTCATCCACCATGTAAGCTGACCTTCTCTTAATGCACCCATGTTCCAGTAAAGCCAGTTCCTATTACAACACAAATGTCTATCTGGATTTGACTTCATTGCATCCAGCAATCACACTCTAAAACAGGTTATGGGCCCAGTAACTAAACAAAGCCCCAGAGACCAGATAATGCCCAGTGACCAGACGACCCAGGCAGAGCAAAGCCATAACAAAGCATCCACAAAGACATCCCTGTATACAAGACTGTTCTCATATATAAAGGAGGGAGAATGACCAGCAGCTCCAGCAGCTCAGAGCTTAAACTCTCAGTGGCCAAGCTGAACCATGACAATTATCATCTACTGTATGGAAGTTTAAAATGGAAATACTATTATCCGGAGATTATTTGTGGAGGGCTATCACGACACAGAGAGGCCACAGGAGAATAATCAGGACTGGGGCAGGAAAACCGACATACAGAGGTCTGAGGGCTTAGTCCCAATGGGGGGGTGTCAGTAGGAACACATACAGAAGTCCAAGGGCTGAGCCCCAATAGGAGGTCTCTATTGACACACATACAGAGGTCCGAGGGCTGGGTCCTCATGGGGGAGGGGGGTTGGTGATAGGTGCACACACATACAGAGGGGAAGGACTGAGTCCTGAGTCCTGGCTAGGGGGTGGTGATGAGTGCACACACATACAGAGGTCCGAGGTCTAGGTCCTGGAGGGGGGAAGTGCCACACATACAAAGGTCTTGTACAGGGCACCTTTCAATATAAGGCTGGCCCAGGGTGTAGCTATGCTGTTCTACTGTACAGCTGCAGAACTCGGTCTCTAAAAAGTGCACGGCTAAAAAAACACTAGAACATATGTGGTTTGCATAGGCTGTATTAGTGCTCATGTTAGTGAGTTTTTTTAAGCCACTCTGTACAGGCTGAAACACCTGGTAAAGCACCTGGGTCAGTGGATAGGCTTTTCACCTTTTTTTATAGCTGCAAGCAGTCCTGACCACATGGCCACCGATGGCCAATTGTGGGGCCGTAATTAGCCAGATGGAACACGGTGTAGGTAAAGACCAGGGCTTGCACTGGTGTATGTGATGCCGGGGCCATTAGAAATCTGGATGTCCCCCCCCATGCTCAGACCAACTTAGTTGCAATCCAATTTAATTAAGCTTACTTTACCGTAAGCTTACTCTAATCAAACTAAGCAACTCAAATCAAACTAAGCAACCATTTTCCATCTTTTTTGTTTATTGAACATAAAGATGGTAAAAATAATCACTTGCTTTGAGAAATGACATGAGTATTATAATGTTATTTAGATGCTTGTCAAAAGAAAAATTATGTCCACAGTTTAAATAATAAAGTCAAATAATCTGATATGTATCAGTTTTGGAACCTATTCCTTGATAAAAGTGGCCCAATTACTGAGTTTGTACTATTACATTTCCAAAAACAATGGTGTCATTTGCAATAATAAATAGCATTACAAGGAACCTGAGCTAGTGAACAAATCTATTTGCAAAGATTCTCAAATGTCTCCACTGTTGGGATTGTAATTGTTTGGTTCAGATAAGAATTTATTGTACACTGGATAACACATGAGCATTGCAACATAGTAAATGCTGCAAATATATATTTTGAAGCCCAACTCAATCAAAAAACATTTTTTAAAACAGTGTTCCTCTGTCTCTAAATATATCACACTGTATATACACTTCCTAATATACAGTTAACATTTTTGCTTGTATTATATTTTTAAATGAGGCTTCAACCCTACTATAAGGCAGCATAAATGTCAAGACGTTTTCTGCATAAAAAGTCAGACCAGCTTATGATTTTAATAGAGGCCCGCCAGTTTCAGCTGCACATAAATCCTCCAACTGCTACATTAACTTTCCTGGTGACAGATTCACTGTAAATACTGTTTGCTTACTTGACACAGGACATTGATTTAACAAATCACTGAAATGTCCTTAGAAATATAGGTTGGTGACCAGTACAAAATATGGGATTCCTATGCCAATGTACCACCCTCTTATTTTACTGACCCCATACATTTTCTGTTGGAAAATATAGATGAGAGGAGTGATTTATATGTGGAAACAATATTTAGTTCACACACCAAAATATAATGAAAATGTATTATTTTGTTAAAAAATACAAGAAATACTCAGTTTTTTTATTTTCAGAAGCTCTTCCGTCCAGTGAGTTTTACTTAAATATTTTAAATATTACAAAAGTATCTTGCAGAAATGGAAAGGAAAAAGCTAGTAAAATAAAAACTCAGTTCATGAAATGTTGTCCAGTTAGGTTGTAGTGCTATTACTTCACTAAATAAAACAAAATGGGGAATTGCTTAATGACATGAATATTGATCATCTGTGAGCTCTGTGCCAAAAAGCAGCCCACAAAGAAAATCATTTTTGGGAAGTGAGGATGAAACAATGTGTAATTAATCCTATATAAAAAAAAATAAATGTACAATTATTTTTCTATTTTTCAGCTTCATATTGATATTCTATTGATACTTTTCTTAAATCAGGACAAAACTCGTGATTCTGACTATCCCAAGATTTGATCCTTGTCCCCAGATGCGCGGGCCGAGCTCTCAATTAATCAGTGCTGTATGCCATGCATATTAATGTTCAGCAATACGGCTCTGTTCTGACTAGAACTTGGTGATCGGAATCGAGAGTCCTCAGCTTCATATTTCAGGTTGCAGACTGAAAGGTCATCATATGTGGCCAGCACTTGACCCAAAGCAGGAACCTCAACAGAGTGGGAACCTCCTGCATGACCAACCACCAGTCTCAGAGGTCTTGCCTCCCCTGCTTCCTCTACCTCTGCTTCTTCTGCTTCCTCCCACGCAGCTTCATCAGCTTCTTCCTGACCAGACAGGTACAGTAGGCAAGCCACTGGCCGGATGGAAATATTCCAGTGGAGCCACCCCACCCTTTTTTCACACTGCACCTCAGTCCTCAAGTGTATCCCAGAGAAGCATCAGCAGGCAGTCTGCCTTCAGAGAGGTTTGGGAGCTTAGGAAATGCTACTTGTGTTACCTATGTGTTTGTTCTGAATTTGTATAGTGGCAATCCTGTAATAATAAAGATTTGTACTTGTTGTTATACATATTGTGGAGCACTGCCTCCCATTTGTTTACAAGCCACTCTTGTATGCTTAGGAAATGCTACCTACCCATCAACCCATGAGCCCAGAGCATGATTGCAAGTTTTGCTTGGAGGTTTTCCCTCACAATGCTACCTTACAGAGTAGTGGATGATCAATATTTTGCGCTTTAACCCTATTAGTGCCAGATGCCTTGCCTCCATCCTTGCCTGTTTCCCGGTCTCTCCCCCCAAACTGTTCCTTGGTCACTGATCAGTGTGTCTCCTGGCTGGCCAGGTGAGTCTCTCTCTCTCTGTGGGGGACAATATTCCATTCCCCCATCTCTCTATGGTCCCCGGTCTCATACCACCATTTATCCACAGCTGCCATTGATCGCTGTGTGCTGTCCAGCCCAACATGTGTTCCCTGTCCTGTCCGGTGCTCTGGTCTGACATGTGCTCCCTGTGCTCCGGTCCCTTCCATGTGCTCCCGGTTTGATCAGTGGTGTGGTGGCTGGCTGGTCCCATCTACGATGTGGTGGCTGGCTGGTCGGCAGTGTGGGGGCGGACCAGGTCAAACAGCGGTGTGGTGGCTGGTAGGGCCAATCGTCAGTGTGGTGGCTAGCTGGCCCAATTGCCATTGTGGAGGCTAGCCGGCTCAAACTGTGACTTGGTGGCCAATTGCCAGCATAGTGATTAATCAGCCAAGTGGGGGGCTGCTGGCCAAGCGGCAGTGTGCTAGCCTGCCAGCCCAATCCTTGATGTGCTGGGCTAAGCTTGATCGGTGGGCAGGTGGCCTGTCATCCTGATTGGAGACATGCTGGGCTGGGGACCCAAACAGTGGTGTTCTATGCGGGTCCCCAGTCTCTCACCGTTACTCCAGGCTGCCTTGATCGCTGTGTCATCCCCCGGGGCCGCCGTTGATCGCTGGGTAGTCCTTGGGCCGCCATGTGGTCCATGGCCAGAGATGTGCACCGGCCAATCGGCAGCTGGCAGAGTAATTGGCGGTGTGCTGGGCTGCTGGCTGTCCTTTTCTGACTAAATACTCTCCCCTCCTCCTTGGACTATGTGGACTAAAACACTCTTCCCCCCTCAATGTGGACCAAAACACTCTTCCCCCCTCAATGTGGACCAAAACACTCCCCCCTCTCAATGTGGACCAAAACACTCTCCTCTACCCCCCACAATGTGGACCAAAACACTCTCTCGCTCTCCCCCTTAATGTGGACCAAATTACTCTCTCCCCCTTAATGTGGACCAAATTACTCTCTCACTCTCCCCTCTCAATGTAGGCCAACACACTCCTGCTCCCCTCTCCTCAATGTGGACCAAAGCGCTTTCCTGCTGTCCTCCCTCAATGTGAACCAAAACACTTTTTCTCTCCCTCCCTCAATGTGGACCAAAACACTTTCACTTTCCCCCTCAATGTGGACCAGAAACCTTTTCCCCCTCAGTGTAGACCAAAACACTTTCCCCCCCCCCTCAATGTGGACCAAAGCACTCTCTCTCCCTCTGGATCCCGGTGATGCATCTGCCAGTGGCCTTGGGCACCGCATCCCAGCGCCGCATCTGCCTCTGTCCTTGGACACCAAATCATGACACTCCTCAGCCCCCTAAACCTGGCCTTGCATCTGCCTCTCTCTCCCCATCCTCATCCCGGCACCAGATCTGCCACAGCCTTCCTGTACATGGCCCTGCAGCTGCTGGGAAGGGTTTTAACCATCGTTTTTAGTTCAATATCTTTTTATTAGGTTTACATCATATAAGGAAACAATACAGGGTTATTAATACAAAAGGACAAAAGATCAGGACATGTCGCCCTCTACGTCCACAGGTGCACACAAATTAATGACATATCATAAGCAGTAGACACATTCCCCCCGTTCCCCTGCCCCTGGCAAATCCCCACCCCACCCTCATAGATACAATTCCAACTTACGCACCAGTCAACACTTTATACGATGTTTCGGTTGTGGTTTTAACGCCCTTGGTCTCTCAAGAGCCAGAGAAGAGAGAAGCGGTCAGCTCATAGCAGTGCCCCACAGGAGTTTTCTTCCTAGGGAATGTGGGTGATCCCAAAGGGCAGAGGGAAGGAGCCAGAGGGCCAAGAAGATGCAGAGCAGCAAGAACATGCAAGGAAAAGAGGAAAAGAAAAAAAAAAGGGGGGGGAGAAAGAAGCAAGGGAGAGGGGAAGGAGAGAGACTGAGGGATAGAATGGCGGGAGCACTGGAAGGATTAGGGATGAGTGGGTTCTATGGCAGGGGTGTGAGTAAGGCCACATACAGAAGCACATGCAAGGACAGGAGTACCACCATGGGCAGGGGCGTGCCGGCACATGACCCCCCTATTGTATCTCCGGTGCCAGATGAGTGTCCCTGTAGTCCAGCCAACCAGCCCATGTCATCATATACCTCTCCCACAAGCCCTTGTAGTCTGAAATCAGCTCCTCCATGCGTCGGATGGCTTCTAACTCCTGCACCCATTCAACTAGAGACGGCCGGGTTGTAGATTTCCATCTTCTCGGGATGACTGCTCTCACCGCTGTCAGGAAATGCCGCAGAACCCCCTTTTTGCCACAGGAGAGAGAGCCGGGGAGCAAGGACAACAAGGCCACCTGCGGGGAGTTCTGCACCGACTCCCCTGAGATGTTGCTGTATATAGATAAAACCTTCTCCCAGAGGGCCTTGATTGACAGACAGCCCCACCAAATATGGACCATGTTACCCTGCCCCTCTAGGCATCTCCAACATCTATCAGAACACAAAGGGTCAAACTTGCTCAGATCAGCTGGGCACCTGTACCACCGGGAAAGAAGCTTGAAGTTCCTTTCCTGGGCTATACTCGGGACTGCTAGTTTGTGGGTAAACAAAGATATTTTAGTAAGCTCCTCCTCAGAAATAGATATCCCCAACTCTTCCTCCCATTTCTGTATGAATCCCGGTGGGGAATCATGTAAAGCACCCACCAAGGTTCGATACAGAACAGGGATTGCGTGATCTCCAGGAGGTGCTTGTGTGAGGACATGTTCCAATTGCGTCAGTGGCTGTCTACCCCGCTCCACCAGGTTTTGGGTTGTCACAAAAGCAGTCAATTGTCTATAGAGAAACCATGAGACATACTGTCCCGAAGCCTTTTCCCTTATCTCATCCAGTGTGGAAAGTCCGCCTTGTGCCAGAATGTTTCCCATAGTTACATTAGTTGAGGCCTCCCACAACAAGAATCTTCTAACCCGTACCCCTGGCGCAAAAGAGTAGTTGTCAAAGAGAGGAGTCAGGGGCCCCGGTCTATTGATTACGGAGCTCCGTCTGGTCATCTTGTTCCAGACCAGCAGGAACTGTCCTGTCAGAAATGGAAGAGATTCCCTTACTTGCCTGGGAAGTAACCCCCTCCAAGGTAGCGAGATCCGATTCACAGGAGAAATTACCTTTTCCATCTTGACCCATTGCTTCCCTTCACCCCTCTGATCCCAATCCAATATGCGGAGCGCTATGACTGCTGCATGATATGTCTTAAGGTCCGGGAGGCCGGCTCCACCATCTGACTTGAGCCTTGTCAATGTGCTAAATCTTGTACGGGGCTTCTCTGTGCCCCATACAAATCTTAAAAAAGCCATCTTCAGCCTCCTAAAGAAACTACCAGGCAGGTGAATGGGTACCGTTTGGAAGATATACAAAAATTTGGGAAGGATGTCCATTTTTAGCACAGTGATCCTTTCAAACCAATTGAAGAGTCGCTTATCATACGTGGTCAGATCATTGATTGTCCTTAAAAGTAAGAATTCATATAGCCGCGAGAGGTCTAAGGGGATCTGTACCCTGAGATATTTTATTGAGTGAGGTTGCCATTTAAAAGCAAAATTCACTTTAAGCTGCTCTACGGCCTGTCTGGGGAGAGATATGTTAAGGGCGTCCAACTTGGCATAATTGATTTTAAAGTTGCCGACATGGCCAAAGGTCTCGAATTCCTTAAGAGCCGCTGGAAACGAGGTTAACGGGGCAGTCAAGTGCAGTAGTAAGTCATCAGCATATAGAGAGGCTTTATACTCCTGTTATCCCCCTAATATCCGGGTTCTGTCTAATGCCTACAGCGAGATGCTCCATTGTAATTAGATGCAGTAACGGGGACAATGGGCAACCCTGTCGGGTGCCATTGCTGATCCTGATGGAAGAGGAAAGGAGGCCGTTCACCCTTACCTTTGCCGTGGGTTCAGAGTACAATGCCAAGATCCTGGACAAGAGTATCGGGCCAACACCAATCTGCTGAAAGGACGCCTTGAGGAACATCCAGTCCACCCTATCAAAAGCCTTCTCCGCATCACAGGAGAGAAGGCATGCCTGAGTCCCCTCAGCCTTGGCATATGCTATTAGGTCAAGGAGTTTATTGGTGTTGTCCCGAGCCTCCCGCCCAGGCACGAATCCAACCTGATCCAAGTTTATCAGACCCGGGAGAAGTGGCCCGAGCCTGGAAGACAAAATCTTGGCATATAACTTGATATCAATGTTTATCAGGGAAATTGGCCTGTAGCTGCTGCACAATGCCGGGTCTTTCCCGGGCTTAGGGAGGACCGATAAAATTGCTTCTAACGACTGTTTAGGGAACCCACACTCAGGCCCAACAGAGTTAAAGACTTTAGTCAGAAATGGTACTAACTCGGCTCCAAGTTGCTTGTAAAATTTAGGGGTGAAGCCATCAGCTCCAGGGCTTTTACCCTGTGGCGTCTCCTTGATTGCCTTGGCCACCTCTTGCAAGGAGAAAGGTTCCTCCAGGGCCTCTGCCTCCTCCTCTGGTATCACAGGAAGGGGTGTGCTGTGGACATAGGACATAACGGCTTCCAGTGGCTCTGCGTCAATCAAGGAGTAGCTGTACTGCCCCAAATTATACAGCGAGTGGTAATAGTCCCTGAAGCTATCCACAATTTGGGAGGGTGTTACGGAGGTTTGACCCTGTGGCCCTTGGATGCTGGGGATGTAAGTGGCTGTGGGCCTCGGATGTAACGCCCTGGCGAGCAGCCGCCCACACGTGTCTGAATACTGGTAATAAGTTACCTTCTGCCTCTCACTGAATCTCATATATGCCTAATTGTATAATCCCTGTAGTTTATCTCTAGCTTTCCTGATGTCCACAAGTATGGTCCCAGATGGGTTTCTTCTATGGTCCAGTTCCAGGGCCTGGATTTGCTGCAAGGTCTGGGATATCGAGAGGCTCGTTCCCTAGTCTAGATCCATGTTTGATAAATTCACTTCTGACCATGCATTTCAGTGCCTCCAATTGGTATGGAAGAGGTGTAGGGTCCTGCTCGTGATTCTTGAGAAACTCTGAGATGACCTTCCTCACCCCGGACAGGCATGCAGCATCCCCAAGTAAATTGTTAATAAGTCTCCAACTCCAGCTTTTAGGGTAAAGTCCGGGCAACGCCACTGACAGAAAAACTGGAGTGTGGTCCGACCATAATATCTGAACAATCCATGCACAAGGAGCCCACTCCATAGCATGGTGGTGAAGAAAGAGGTAGTCAATTCTGCTGTATTAATTCAGAACGAAAAAGTCCTTGTCTCGCCCATGAAGTACCCGCCAGAAATCCACCAGCTGCAGATCAAAGAGCATTTTTTTCAGTCGATTCCTTTTGCTCAGGGACACCGCCGACCCGCCAGAGGAGGTGTCCAACTCCGGTTGCATGGGAATGTTGAAGTCACCCCCCACAACAAGTGTACCCTCCAGGAATTCCGCTAGCGTCCTTAATACCTTTGCGCAAAAACTAACTTGGTCGGTGTTAGGAGCATAAATGTTAGCTACAGTATATATCCTGGAGAACAGTTCAATCTTAAGAAATATGAACCGCCCATTCAAGTCAACAAGTCTATCACTTTATGGGGAAGAGATTCGTGAATGGCTATTGAGACCCCGGTTGACTTGATGTTGGGGTTGGGGGCATGATACCAAGAGGGGTAATACCGATTCTTGATAACTGGTATATGTCCTGCCTTAAAGTGAGTCTCCTGGAGAAGTAAAATGGCTACTTTTTGCTTATGCATGTTATATAACACCTGTGTTCGTTTCTCCGGGATATTCAGCCCCTTCACATTACAAAAGTATAAGTTGAATGAGAGTACCAAATGAACAAGGGTAGAATTGGGTGGGGAAGGGGGGCAAAAGGATGAGGTATACAAGAACGGGGAATAGAAGAGGAGAAAAGCAAGAGAGAAAAGGGGTGTCAGCAAAGTATTTTGCTAAGACAAACAAGAGAGTGCTAATGCAAATGTTCACTAATTCTCCAGATGGAGTAAGCAAACTGACCTACTGGGGGAAGGTGGAAGGCTACGTACGTAGGCCAGGAGGTGCACCTCTCTTACATAGAATTATTATTATTATTTTTATCCACATCTCAAACATAACTATTAGAGAACTTATCAAGAAACTTATCCAAAACCATAACATTAAGTTGCATCTGAAACCATGACAATCCCGGCCATGCCCAGCACCCCCCCCCACTGCCTCCAGCCGACTAGTGGAGCGGCGAGGGGGGCCACCCACGGCCCAATCCTCCCCATTATCACTCAACACCCAGCAGCCCATTCCCAGGACGCGCCAGGACCACCCACCGCGCGGGGCCGGGGCAGGCCACACCGCGAACAGGCCAGCGGACCACAATCACACTCCCCGCCCGCAATGCAGACCCCCCAACAGCCCTGCACACGGCGCCAAGAAGGGCATCCAACCGGGCGGGCAGACCAAGCCAGCCCGGCAAGAGCACCCCCCATCCCACCACTGGTCAGGCCCGGGAGGTCCCGACCCCGCGGGGCGGCACCACCCTCTTCCGGGGTCGTGGTCTCCACCCCAGCAGGGCCAGGAGCCCCCCTCAGCATCTCAGACAACTCCCGTCCCCCCCGAAACAACCAGCCCCCGCCGGGGGCGACCACCACCGAAGCGGGCCGACCAACAAAACACGCCAGCCCGCCCCACTGGCACCCCACCCAACGGAAGCCCGAGCAGTCCAGGTGACCACCGCCGCCAGCTCACCGCTCCATCTCCGTGGCGCAGCCAAGTATCAGCCGCATATCCAACAACTCATGAAGAGGAAGCTGGGTTCTTCTACAGAGTCCAGAGTCAAGGGGGGAGGGGCGCATCAGGGCACGGCAACCACACACTAGGCTGACCCACGGGGAAAAAAATGATGCAAAAAGAAGAGGATCCCAAACGGATTCGTCAATTCCTCAGGGGTCATGTCAGGCCACATGGGAGGCACTGAAGGTAAATCGAAACAAGTTCCTCAGTTCTGCCGAGAACAAAGGGCACTCGGAGAGGCAGCCGGGATGTTAATCGCCAAAAAAAAAAAAACAACAGCACATCAACGAGAGCGGAAAAAAACAAAAGAGGAGGAAGGGGAAGGAAAAAAGAGAGAAAGGGCGGGGCTATACAGCCTGACATCAGCCCCCGCCTCTGATCCTTACTCGCTGTGGTTGTGGCTCTCTGAGGCGTGGGCTTGGGCCCATCTGCCTAAGACCCCCCAGCGTGGGGGACATCCAGTCCTCAAGTTGCACATCTGGGACTTCCAGGAAGTGAAAGAGTTCTGGTAGCTGAGCATGCGATTGCAGAACAAACGGACAACCTCTCCCCACGACCACCAGATGTAACGGGTGTCCCCATCGATATGTAGCACCGCTTGACTTAATGGCTTCCAAAAGAGGTTTCATGACACGGCGCATCTGAAGGGTGCATCTAGCCAGATCAGGAAGCAAGGTAATCTGTGATCCACTATGGGGGATTGGCCCCCTGTCCCAGGCTCTTCTCATAATTTCCTCCTTGACTAAAAGTGCACATGACACACTACATCTCTCGGTCTGGAGGAGTCGGCAGGACGCGGGCCGGGCGCTCTGTGCACTCTGTCAATCTCAATATGCTCATCTGGAGGTTTGCCCAGGACGTCATTGAAAATCCTGGTGATAGTGGCGCTGAGGTTGTTCTCGGGCACCTCCGGAGGCCACGAATCCGGATGTTGTTCCGACGGCTTCGGTTCTCCAGATCGTCTAGATGCATCAAGGTTCTGACAGTTTGTTGATTGCAGTCTGATAGGGCCTGCTGCAGCGATGATTGTGCCCTCTCAAGTGCACCAAGTCGTTGTTCGGTAGTAGCCTGCTGTTGCTCCAGAGAGCCCACTCTGTTAGATACCTCAGAGACCGATCTCGTCACCTCTTCGAGCTCTCTTCTCAGTAGGGACTCCATTCTGTTAATGTAATTCTCGCCCTCGAGAAGGCAAAAACTTCAATAGTGTGTCGATATTATACTGCTCCTTGGGTAGAGCTCTGTGTTCTGGGGGGCCAGGAGAGTCAGTTGCGGCCTAAGACCAGGTGGGGGATCGCAGGGTCAGCAGGGAGGCCTGACTGAGGGGTTCGTCTGAGAACGTTGGACTTGCGGCGGCAGACCAATTCTCTTCGAGGTCCGATGTGTGGGACACAGGTCTTCCATGTTCGGGTGGGCATGGACTCGTACTACACGGTGCCCCTTGGGTTACCCCAAAGGCCCGATGGCCCTTGCCCCTATGCGGGGGGTTCCTCTCCGCGGCGCCAGGGGCACGCCCCTCATCTTCGCTTGAGCTAGCCAAATTGCTACTGGGGGGTGCAGCTCCGCTATCACAACCATTGGCGGTCTACACTGGGCAGCTGTAGCCAATCCGAGTCCCCCCACCTGCTGGCACGCCTGCTCTTGTGGGTCTAGATCTAGCCCCTCATTACTCTTGCTCAGAGAGCCGGTTGAATGTGGCACATTCCTGTCCCCGCCGAGGGATCGAGCCTCTACTCTCTGTTGGAGGCCCCTTGGCACCTTCTCCCTCTGATGTGATCCGACTCTGTGGTTTTCACGCTCCACTTCCCCTTCGGCCGCCGGGTCGTCTCCCCAGTTCCCTCCCGCCAGTCCGGCCTCTATGTCACTTTCGCCTTTTTCTGTGTGCGCAACTTCGCCTCCTCCTTCCCCTCCCGCACTGCCGATGACGGGGCCCTGTGCCGAGCCGGCGGGGCTCCACTCTGCTCCTCCCCGCCCCTGCATACCTGACGTCCGCTGCTGGAGGTGGCGGCCGCTCTCTCCTGCCCCTCCACGGCCCTCCTCTGCTGCACCGCGTCTTCGGGGGACATCTCCGCGGCCCCTCCGCTCCCGAGTACGGGGCAACCAGCGACCGCAGGTCCTCAGAAGCGAGTGCGGGGCCGCCCGGGCTCCTCGGGTGACAGTCCAGGCCCCGATCTTCCATGGTCTGCTGACTCCGCGACCTCCTCGTCGGCACCAGCACTCGCCTTGGCCCTCCCCCGCCGCGCCGCGTCCCTCTCCGGGGGCACTTCCTGCAGCTCCTCCGCTCCTAAAGATGGGGCTCCCGATGGCTGCCAGCCCCAAGATTCAGGTGCAGCTCCGTCCTGGCTCCCCGATTCGCTGTCCGAGCTCCGGTCTTCCCCAGCTTGCTGCCTTTGCGCCTTCTCCTCCTCCTCTGCCATCTTGGTGCCCTCCTCAGCGGCACCTATCTTCTGGGCTGCAGCAAAGAACTTGCTGATCCTGCCCGGACGGCTGCTCCCCAATGTCGGGCGGTTCTTCCTGTGCCTGGACATACTTTCGGAAGGCTGTCCTTGGATGCGGAATATCCCTTTTACTGAAGGTAGGTGCAGAGCTCCCACACACACGTGCTCACTCCGCCATAGCCAAGCCATGCCCCCTTAACCATCGTTTTTAATCTTGACTTCCTATCAATGTAACTTCCTTTAGGTGTGCGATTGCTCCCGAGGATCTTCAAAGCATCAGGCTTGCTGACCCACAGCATTGTGACTTCCGGCTTGAAGGTCTAGAGCTTCCAGGTTTACATATTCCAGTTCTTCAGCACCTCACTTGCACTTACCCTTCCTCTTACCCTTGCCCCCCTCTCGCTTCCCCCCCCCCCCAGTCATTTATCCGTGGGATCTTCTGGGATCTCCTGCTGCTCTGGATTTGGTATTGTATACACCCACATTTACACCTTTTCTTTGTAGGTATTGTTAGTGGAGGCCTCCTAATAATTATTTCCCCGAAATTCCCCCTTTTGATTTGGTTCCTGGAGTCAACAATGACACAACACACTTCAGTCACTTTTTCGAATTGTCCATCGCAGAAGCCATCCTACAGGATATGGTCTCCCACACAAATTGCTATGCTAAGTGGGTCCTAGCACAAAATGCTCATGCGTGGCATTCCACAGACATAAGCGAGTTGAAAACATTTTTGGGGCTCACTTTAGTGATGGGTTTTGTACTTTGTTTAGTATAGTGCCAGTGGCCATGTGCATTATGTGAAATAAACTACATTGTTTGTTCTGTCAAAAATTGCAGCGGTCTGTCTACTTGTGCCAGCCCCAAGCTTATGACTGACAACAATGATGCTGACAACAATCCATAATGAGTCAGTCATGAATGTACAGCAACGTGGTCCCCAAGTCCCTTCCCAAAAGTTACATTGTATCAAGGATTATAACAAATTCATGGGTGGCGTTGATAAAATTCACCAAATTGTAACTTCTTGCAACGCCATCAGAAAATACAGAGCCTGTACAAAAAAGTTGCTATCCATTTAGTCCAACTGGCTACTTAAAAATCCTTTGTTGTGTTGAAGGCAACAGCACCAGACTCCAATTTGTCTTTTTTAAAATACCAACAGCAGTTACTCCCTGCTTTGTTGTTTGGGGATACTGCGCAGGCACCAGAGATGGCTGGTAATGACAACAAGGCAGGGTTAGCTGGGAAGAACTTTATAAAGTGCATTCCCTCCATCAATAGTAAGAGGTACCCCCAGGCGCCTTGCAGGGTATGTAGAAAGCGTAGTTTTAGGAGAGATGTGCGGTACTACTGCCGACATGTCCAAAATGACCAGGTTTGTGTTTAGAGGGTTGTGAATCTTACCACGCCCAATTAAATTATTGATTTTTGTATTCTGGTGTTTTTTTTTCTTTAGACTGTAGGTAGGCCTCAGGTTAAGCTTTGTCCCATGCCCCCATTTTTTTTTTTTACGCTTTAGTTCATACCTTTTCTGTGGGATGCCACAGGTATGTCGGGTGTGGTAAGTGCATTTACTTGTCGTTTTTTGGTACTTGAAGCAAAGTCGAACACTGAAGGAGGAAAAGGTGAAGAAGGAACTGCTGGATACTTGATGATGAAAACATGGTGTCCTTTGTTGGTATTTCGATGTTTAATAATGTTCACAAGCTATCCACACAAGGCTTATACTCCCATGGCTAACCTAATGGCACCTCATAGTACCATTATTCAGGATAAGTTTTCTTGTCATTGTTTTTCCAGATCTTCAGAAAAGTTCTGTGCTTTCAATCTAACAGTCTGTGCACACACCAAAAGCACCCCTAGATAGCAAAAACGTTGTATTAGGTATTAGAAAGGTAAAGGGTTGTTTTGGTTAAAAAAAAGAGCAGAGCTGAAATATTGAGGTAAAATTGCACTTATGGGTATGCATTAATTTGGGGTGTTTTGTAACTGTACTCTTAAAGCACCTGTTGGCTATTGTTATGTTCCAGGGACCTTGCTGTTTCAATTTTAATGTGTTTTTTCTTGTTTGCATAATGATATTTTCTGAATATTTGCTTGTATTCTGCTTTTTATTAATTTATTGGGGAAACCCCATGCAATCAATGATTACCTCAAGGGTTTTCTTCCAGAAAACTGGTCCAGTGACAAAAAACCAAGGACGCTTAGAAAGATTGAGGTGTGTTTGGCCCCTTGCTTGCCTATTTTTTTTTTTTTAGGAAAAGGTGATCTGAACAAGTGGACACTCCACCAATACTTGGTATTAAGCAGCAGTAGCACTTAAGTGAACCAATGGACACTCAATTACTATTTGTTATTACACAAAAACGGCCTGACGTGGCCGGGACCAGTGGACACTCAATTACTATTTGTTATTAAACTTCAATTTAGCAAAGGTATACCCCACCAATACTTGGTATCAACCTGCAATGTCAGCACAGTGGTCTGAGCAAGGGTATACCCCACGATTACTTGATATTAACCTGCAATGACAGCACTGTATTGTGAGCAAGGGTATACACTAGTATCACTTAATATTAAACTTCAATGACACTCAAGTTATCTGAGCAAGGGTATACCCCAATATTACTTGATATTAAACTGCAATGACAGCACAGTGGTCTGAGCAAGGGTATACTCCAGTATTACTTGATATTAAACTGAAATGACAGCACAGTAGTCTGAGCAAGGGTATACTCCAGTATTATGTGATATTAAACTGCAATTACAGCACAGTGGTCTGAGCAAAAGTATACTCCACTTTTTCTTGATATTAAACTGCAATGACACCCAAGTGGCCTAAACAAGTGGATACTCCACTAATACTTGTTATTAAAGTGCAGTGACCCCAAGTTGCCTGAACAAGTGGATACACAACTAACAATTGGTATTAACCCTTTAAGTGCCAGCCTACCTTGAGATTTTGTCACCCTTTGTTGCCAGACCATTTTGCACTATTTTGCGCTCCCCATGTTCAACTGTGATCTTTGAAGGGATTTCCAGGGATTTCCCAGGAAAGTAATATATTGTTTTTTTCAGCAGTGCCTGGGCTTTAACATGAAATGTCTTGTTTGTCATTTTCTAAGTGTATTCTCAATATTTTGGGGTGAAAATTGTGCAAAAAAATAAAAAAAAAACAATTTTTTACAATTTGTAGTGTTTTTTTGTAATAAAAAATGTAAGTTTGTCAATAAAATCTTATTTTGTGTGTAGGGATGAGCGAATCGATCCGGACAAACCCGGATTCGATCCGAATTTCATGAAAAATTCGATTCGGATCGAATCCGAATTTCCCCGTGCTTCGATCGCTCGAAGTTTTCCTTTAACATCCATTCATTTACATTACAGGCATTCTAAGATGGCGGACGGGACATGTCCAGACATCTACCCTGCGCAAGTGCAAGCTGGGGCAGTCACATGCAGCCTATCAGCAGCCAGCAAGCCCGGTGACGTCACAGCGCTATTTAAGTCGGCGGACATCTTGCTTTTCCTCATTTCTCTATTGCATTCGTGAGAGACAGGACGCTGCTGTAGTGAGGGAGAGACAGAGAGCCAGGGACAGACAGGGACAGGCAGGAGACAGGCAGGAGACAGTCAGGAGACAGACAGAAAGTCAGCGAAAAGCAGGGAAAGTTAGGAAAAATCGGAGGCAGTCACAGGGAGATTTTTTTTTTTTCATCCAGCCTGAGTGTTACTGGCTGGCTGACTGGCTTTGTTAGTGTTTTCAGGCTGCTTATACACTTACTGTGCATATATACTGAACTGATCTCAAGTCTGCTGTGAGGCATCCCATTAAGTGACTACACCAGCCTCTATTTACTACTATAACCCTTTGCACTTATTCTAATAGAAATTTGGCCTGATAAACACACTTTTGCTGTGCATAGTATTACTGCTCACAGGTGCACTCCTGCCTGTTGGGGCATCCCATTCTGTGACTACACCAGCCTCTATTTACTGCTATAACCCTTTGCATTTATTCTAATAGAAATTTGGCCTGATAAACACACTTGCTGTGCATAGTATTATTGCTCACAGGTGCACTCCTGCCTGTTGGGGCATCCCATTCTGTGACTACACCAGCCTCTATTTACTGCTATAACCCTTTGCACTTATTCTAATAGAAATTTGGCCTGATAAACACGCTTTTGCTGTGCATAGTATTACTGCTCACAGGTGCACTCCTGGCTGTTGGGGCATCCCATTCTGTGACTACACCAGCCTCTATTTACTGCTATAACCCTTTGCACTTATTCTAATAGAAATTTGGCCTGATAAACACACTTGCTGTGCATAGTATTACTGCTCACAGGTGCACTCCTGTTGGGGCATCCCATTCTGTGACTACACCAGCCTCTATTTACTGCTATAACCCTTTGCACTTATTCTAATAGAAATTTGGCCTGATAAACACACTTTTGCTGTGCATAGTATTACTGCTCACAGGTGCACTCCTGCCTGTTGGGGCATCCCATTCTGTGACTACACCAGCCTCTATTTACTGCTATAACCCTTTGAATTTATTCTAATAGAAATTTGGCCTGATAAACACACTTGCTGTGCATAGTATTACTGCTCACAGGTGCACTCCTGCCTGTTGGGGCATCCCATTCTGTGACTACACCAGCCTCTATTTACTGCTATAACCCTTTGCACTTATTCTAATAGAAATTTGGCCTGATAAACACGCTTTTGCTGTGCATAGTATTACTGCTCACAGGTGCACTCCTGGCTGTTGGGGCATCCCATTCTGTGACTACACCAGCCTCTATTTACTGCTATAACCCTTTGCACTTATTCTAATAGAAATTTGGCCTGATAAACACACTTGCTGTGCATAGTATTATTGCTCACAGGTGCACTCCTGCCTGTTGGGGCATCCCATTCTGTGACTACACCAGCCTCTATTTACTGCTATAACCCTTTGCACTTATTCTAATAGAAATTTGGCCTGATAAACACGCTTTTGCTGTGCATAGTATTACTGCTCACAGGTGCACTCCTGGCTGTTGGGGCATCCCATTCTGTGACTACACCAGCCTCTATTTACTGCTATAACCCTTTGCACTTATTCTAATAGAAATTTGGCCTGATAAACACACTTGCTGTGCATAGTATTATTGCTCACAGGTGCACTCCTGCCTGTTGGGGCATCCCATTCTGTGACTACACCAGCCTCTATTTACTGCTATAACCCTTTGCACTTATTCTAATAGAAATTTGGCATGATAAACACGCTTTTGCTGTGCATAGTATTACTGCTCACAGGTGCACTCCTGGCTGTTGGGGCATCCCATTCTGTGACTACACCAGCCTCTATTTACTGCTATAACCCTTTGCACTTATTCTAATAGAAATTTGGCCTGATAAACACACTTGCTGTGCATAGTATTACTGCTCACAGGTGCACTCCTGTTGGGGCATCCCATTCTGTGACTACACCAGCCTCTATTTACTGCTATAACCCTTTGCACTTATTCTAATAGAAATTTGGCCTGATAAACACACTTTTGCTGTGCATAGTATTACTGCTCACAGGTGCACTCCTGCCTGTTGGGGCATCCCATTCTGTGACTACACCAGCCTCTATTTACTGCTATAACCCTTTGAATTTATTCTAATAGAAATTTGGCCTGATAAACACACTTGCTGTGCATAGTATTACTGCTCACAGGTGCACTCCTGCCTGTTGGGGCATCCCATTCTGTGACTACACCAGCCTCTATTTACTGCTATAACCCTTTGCACTTATTCTAATAGAAATTTGGCCTGATAAACACGCTTTTGCTGTGCATAGTATTACTGCTCACAGGTGCACTCCTGCCTGTTGGGGCATCCCATTCTGTGACTACACCAGCCTCTATTTACTGCTATAACCCTTTGCACTTATTCTAATAGAAATTTGGCCTGATAAACACACTTGCTGTGCATAGTATTACTGCTCACAGGTGCACTCCTGTTGGGGCATCCCATTCTGTGACTACACCAGCCTCTATTTACTGCTATAACCCTTTGCACTTATTCTAATAGAAATTTGGCCTGATAAACACACTTTTGCTGTGCATAGTATTACTGCTCACAGGTGCACTCCTGCCTGTTGGGGCATCCCATTCTGTGACTACACCAGCCTCTATTTACTGCTATAACCCTTTGCACTTATTCTAATAGAAATTTGGTCTGATAAACACACTTTTGCTGTGCATAGTATTACTGCTCACAGGTGCACTCCTGGCTGTTGGGGCATCCCATTCTGTGACTACACCAGCCTCTATTTACTGCTATAACCCTTTGCACTTATTCTAATAGAAATTTGGCCTGATAAACACACTTGCTGTGCATAGTGTTACTGCTCACAGGTGCACTCCTGCCTGTTGGGGCATCCCATTCTGTGACTACACCAGCCTCTATTTACTGCTATAACCCTTTGCACTTATTCTAATAGAAATTTGGCCTGATAAACACACTTTTGCTGTGCATAGTATTACTGCTCAGAGGTGCACTCCTGGCTGTTGGGGCATCCCATTCTGTGACTACACCAGCCTCTATTTACTGCTATAACCCTTTGCACTTATTCTAATAGAAATTTGGCCTGATAAACACACTTGCTGTGCATAGTATTACTGCTCACAGGTGCACTCCTGTTGGGGCATCCCATTCTGTGACTACACCAGCCTCTATTTACTGCTATAACCCTTTGCACTTATTCTAATAGAAATTTGGCCTGATAAACACACTTTTGCTGTGCATAGTATTACTGCTCACAGGTGCACTCCTGCCTGTTGGGGCATCCCATTCTGTGACTACACCAGCCTCTATTTACTGCTATAACCCTTTGCACTTATTCTAATAGAAATTTGGCCTGATAAACACACTTTTGCTGTGCATAGTATTACTGCTCACAGGTGCACTCCTGCCTGTTGGGGCATCCCATTCTGTGACTACACCAGCCTCTATTTACTGCTATAACCCTTTGCACTTATTCTAATAGAAATTTGGCCTGATAAAGACACTTTTGCTGTGCATAGTATTACTGCTCACAGGTGCACTCCTGGCTGTTGGGGCATCCCATTCTGTGACTACACCAGCCTTTATTTACTGCTATAACCCTTTGCACTTATTCTAATAGAAATTTGGCCTGATAAACACACTTGCTGTGCATAGTATTACTGCTCACAGGTGCACTCCTGCCTGTTGGGGCATCCCATTCTGTGACTACACCAGCCTCTATTTACTTCTATTTACTTCTATTACTGCTATAACCCTTTGCACTTATTCTAATTGACATTTGGCCTGATAAACACACTTTTGCTGTGCATAGTATTACTGCTCACAGGTGCACTCCTGCCTGTTGGGGCATCCCATTCTGTGACTACACCAGCCTCTATTTACTGCTATAACCCTTTGCACTTATTCTAATAGAAATTTGGCCTGATAAACACACTTGCTGTGCATAGTATTACTGCTCACAGGTGCACTCCTGCCTGTTGGGGCATCCCATTCTGTGACTACACCAGCCTCTATTTACTGCTATAACCCTTTGCACTTATTCTAATAGAAATTTGGCCTGATAAACACACTTTTGCTGTGCATAGTATTACTGCTCACAGGTGCATTCCTGCCTGTTGGGGCATCCCATTCTGTGACTACACCAGCCTCTATTTACTGCTATAACCCTTTGCACTTATTCTAATAGAAATTTGGCCTGATAAACACACTTGCTGTGCATAGCATTACTGCTCACAGGTGCACTCCTGCCTGTTGGGGCATCCCATTCTGTGACTACACCAGCCTCTATTTACTGCTATAACCCTTTGCACTTATTCTAATAGAAATTTGGCCTGATAAACACACTTTTGCTGTGCATAGTATTACTGCTCACAGGTGCACTCCTGCCTGTTGGGGCATCCCATTCTGTGACTACACCAGCCTCTATTTACTGCTATAACCCTTTGCACTTATTCTAATAGAAATTTGGCCTGATAAACACACTTGCTGTGCATAGTATTACTGCTCACAGGTGCATTCCTGCCTGTTGGGGCATCCCATTCTGTGACTACACCAGCCTCTATTTACTGCTATAACCCTTTGCACTTATTCTAATAGAAATTTGGCCTGATAAACACACTTTTGCTGTGCATAGTATTACTGCTCACAGGTGCACTCCTGCCTGTTGGGGCATCCCATTCTGTGACTACACCAGCCTCTATTTACTGCTATAACCCTTTGCACTTATTCTAATAGAAATTTGGCCTGATAAACACACTTGATGTGCATAGTATTACTGCTCACAGGTGCACTCCTGGCTGTTGGGGCATCCCATTCTGTGACTACACCAGCCTCTATTTACTGCTATAACCCTTTGCACTTATTCTAATAGAAATTTGGCCTGATAAACACACTTTTGCTGTGCATAGTATTACTGCTCACAGGTGCACTCCTGCCTGTTGGGGCATCCCATTCTGTGACTACACCAGCCTCTATTTACTGCTATAACCCTTTGCACTTATTCTAATAGAAATTTGGCCTGATAAACACACTTGCTGTGCATAGTATTACTGCTCACAGGTGCATTCCTGCCTGTTGGGGCATCCCATTCTGTGACTACACCAGCCTCTATTTACTGCTATAACCCTTTGCACTTATTCTAATAGAAATTTGGCCTGATAAACACACTTTTGCTGTGCATAGTATTACTGCTCACAGGTGCACTCCTGCCTGTTGGGGCATCCCATTCTGTGACTACACCAGCCTCTATTTACTGCTATAACCCTTTGCACTTATTCTAATAGAAATTTGGCCTGATAAACACACTTGATGTGCATAGTATTACTGCTCACAGGTGCACTCCTGGCTGTTGGGGCATCCCATTCTGTGACTACACCAGCCTCTATTTACTGCTATAACCCTTTGCACTTATTCTAATAGAAATTTGGCCTGATAAACACACTTTTGCTGTGCATAGTATTACTGCTCACAGGTGCACTCCTGCCTGTTGGGGCATCCCATTCTGTGACTACACCAGCCTCTATTTACTGCTATAACCCTTTGCACTTATTCTAATAGAAATTTGGCCTGATAAACACACTTGCTGTGCATAGTATTACTGCTCACAGGTGCATTCCTGCCTGTTGGGGCATCCCATTCTGTGACTACACCAGCCTCTATTTACTGCTATAACCCTTTGCACTTATTCTAATAGAAATTTGGCCTGATAAACACACTTTTGCTGTGCATAGTATTACTGCTCACAGGTGCATTCCTGCCTGTTGGGGCATCCCATTCTGTGACTACACCAGCCTCTATTTACTGCTATAACCCTTTGCACTTATTCTAATAGAAATTTGGCCTGATAAACACACTTGCTGTGCATAGCATTACTGCTCACAGGTGCACTCCTGCCTGTTGGGGCATCCCATTCTGTGACTACACCAGCCTCTATTTACTGCTATAACCCTTTGCACTTATTCTAATAGAAATTTGGCCTGATAAACACACTTTTGCTGTGCATAGTATTACTGCTCACAGGTGCACTCCTGCCTGTTGGGGCATCCCATTCTGTGACTACACCAGCCTCTATTTACTGCTATAACCCTTTGCACTTATTCTAATAGAAATTTGGCCTGATAAACACACTTGCTGTGCATAGTATTACTGCTCACAGGTGCATTCCTGCCTGTTGGGGCATCCCATTCTGTGACTACACCAGCCTCTATTTACTGCTATAACCCTTTGCACTTATTCTAATAGAAATTTGGCCTGATAAACACACTTGCTGTGCATAGTATTACTGCTCACAGGTGCATTCCTGCCTGTTGGGGCATCCCATTCTGTGACTACACCAGCCTCTATTTACTGCTATAACCCTTTGCACTTATTCTAATAGAAATTTGGCCTGATAAACACACTTTTGCTGTGCATAGTATTACTGCTCACAGGTGCACTCCTGCCTGTTGGGGCATCCCATTCTGTGACTACACCAGCCTCTATTTACTGCTATAACCCTTTGCACTTATTCTAATAGAAATTTGGCCTGATAAACACACTTGATGTGCATAGTATTACTGCTCACAGGTGCACTCCTGGCTGTTGGGGCATCCCATTCTGTGACTACACCAGCCTCTATTTACTGCTATAACCCTTTGCACTTATTCTAATAGAAATTTGGCCTGATAAACACACTTTTGCTGTGCATAGTATTACTGCTCACAGGTGCACTCCTGCCTGTTGGGGCATCCCATTCTGTGACTACACCAGCCTCTATTTACTGCTATAACCCTTTGCACTTATTCTAATAGAAATTTGGCCTGATAAACACACTTGCTGTGCATAGTATTACTGCTCACAGGTGCATTCCTGCCTGTTGGGGCATCCCATTCTGTGACTACACCAGCCTCTATTTACTGCTATAACCCTTTGCACTTATTCTAATAGAAATTTGGCCTGATAAACACACTTTTGCTGTGCATAGTATTACTGCTCACAGGTGCACTCCTGCCTGTTGGGGCATCCCATTCTGTGACTACACCAGCCTCTATTTACTGCTATAACCCTTTGCACTTATTCTAATAGAAATTTGGCCTGATAAACACACTTGCTGTGCATAGTATTACTGCTCACAGGTGCCCTGGCTGTTGGGGCATCCCATTCTGTGACTACACCAGCCTCTATTTACTGATATAACCCTTTGCACTTATTCTAAAAGAAATTTGGCCTGATAAAGACACTTTTGCTGTGCATAGTACTACTGCTCCCAGGTGCTCTGCTGTTGGGGCATCCCATTCTGTAACATACCATACCCCTCTTTATTTACACTAAGCAGCTCTCTTATTTACACTAAGCAGGCCTGTTGGAAGCTGAGTGTTACTGCTCACTTTTGGTGTGCATTATATTCTGTTTCATATAGACCCACTGCTGCCTGGGGGGTTCTTAAAATATCACCTACTACCACGCCAGTTAGACTATGTCGGGCAGACAAGTGCCTGGAAGTGAAAAGAGGAGTGGCAGAGGCCAAGATTCCGCAGGCAGAGGTCGCAGCAGACTGGGGGCCAGTAGCAGCAGGAGTCACGCTGAGAGACCTAATCTGCCAGTATCTGCTAGCGGTCGAGTCTCCACCAGTAACACATCTGCCGTGGTAGATTGGTTGATGCGCTCATCAACAACATCATCACAACTTATGTCTGAGACCCCCAGTCTAGGGTCGGTAGGTTCCTCTGACACAACCCTGAGTTGGCATGCCCCGAGAGCAGTCCCTGTCCTCCCATTGCCTCTGTCCTACGCCGTTCCCTCCCCCAGCGACGTATCCTATGCTTTGGGTTCAGCTCCACTCTTTAGTGAGGAGGACGATCAGATAGAGGACAGTCAGCAGCTAATGCCCAGCCAAGAAATGGAGGTGGCTTCTTTAGCTAGGCAGACAAATAGTGATGTGGACAGTGTCGTGGGTGCTGCGAGCGTTCCAGCTCCTGCGCCAGACACTGTTGACGAATCCACGAACATCAGTGACGTACAGCCACAACTCGGTGATAATGATGATGACGATGAAGCCGATCGCACTTGGGAGCGGGGTGATGAAGGGGCTTCATCGTCATCATCAGGAGAAGAGGGGCGCAGGTTGCCCTGGAGTCAGCTGCTCAGGCAGCAAGGTGTTAGCAGCATGGTTGGCAGGCAGCATGGGGGCACAATTGTAAAGCCTGGAGCCAAACGGGGCCGGGGTAGAGCACCTGCTGCGCGGCAGGCTACCTTATCGGGAGGTAATGGGGCAGGGGTTCCTGGAGTTGGCAACAGCAGCAGTGAATCAGTGAGGCCAGGGGGTGGGAAAAGTAGCTACTCGGCAGTGTGGCAGTTTTTCCTGAAGCATCCGCAGGAGGGTAACATGGCCACATGCAAGATATGTAGGCAGAAGGTGAAGCGTGGCCAGGGTCCAAATGTTGGCACCACGGCCCTGCGTCAACATATGCAGCGTCACCATAAAGCGGCCTGGGAGAACCTAGGCTCCGGAGAGGTGGGCCAGACTGCTTCCTCACCGAGTGGCACGCCGCTCCCAATTTCTGCCAGCCAAGGCTCCAGCACCTCAGCCGAAGGCAGCTGTGCGTCATACCCATCCTCTGTCGCTCCTGCTCCTCCTCCTCCTCCTCCAAGTCATGCATCCCGCCAGCAATCTATCAGCGAAGCCATGTCCAAGAGACAGCAGTATGCGCCCACTCATCCTACGGCGCAGAAGCTGAATGTGCTCCTGTCCAAGTTGCTGGTGCTGCAGTCGCTCCCTTTTCAGGTGGTGGACTCTGCACCTTTCAGAGAACTGATGGCTTGTGCCGAGCCGAGGTGGAGAGTCCCAAGCCGTCATTTCTTTGCCAAGAAGGCAGTACCAGTGCTGCACACTTTTGTTGAACAGAAGGTGGGCCAGTCCTTGAGCCTGTCGGTGTGTAGCAAAGTGCATGGCAGCGCCGACGTCTGGAGCTGTAACTACGGTCAGGGACAGTACATGTAGTTTACGGCCCACTGGGTGAATGTGGTCCCTTTGCAGCAGCAGCAACTTGGACAGGTCACACCGCTTCGGCCTCCGCGCTCCCTGCCCGCTGGGCCTGTGACACCGTGCGACTCGGCCTCCTCATCCTCCGCCATCTCCTCACCCTCCACTGTAGGCTCAAGTCTCAGTGCCCCTCCAGTCTACCATGTGTGCAGGGCACGGAGGTGTCACGCAGTGCTTCACATGGTTTGTCTTGGCGAACGGAGTCACACAGGGGAGGAACTGCTTAAATTTATTCATCAGGGAATCCAAACATGGCTTACTCCAAGAAAACTTAAAATGGGAATCATGGTTACCGACAATGGGAAGAAAATTTTGTCTGCGCTGCACCAAGGAAGCCTGACCCATGCCCCCTGCATGGCTCACGTCTTCAATCTGGTTGTCAAGCGGTTTCTGAAGTGTTCCCCCCATCTGCAAGACATCCTAACAACTTCAAGGAAACTTTGCATGCACTTCAGCCACTCATACACCGCCAAACACACCCTTCTTGAGCTACAGCGTCAGAATGGTATCCCCCAACATAGTCTGATTTGCGATGTTCCCACCCGTTGGAATTCCACCCTTCACATGTTGGACCGATTATATGAACAGAGAAAAGCCATCACGGATTTCCTGATGATCCAAGCAGATAGGGGGACTCCCCTGTGTAACTTCAATGTCAACCAGTGGCAGCTCATACGTGACACCTGTCGTTTGCTCAGGCCCTTTGAGGAAGCCACTTTATTTGTCAGTCGGCAGGATTACGGGATGAACGACACGATTCCACTGCTTCATGTACTACAGCACATGTTGGAAACCATGGCTGGTAAGGGCACTGGAGACATGGCGTTTACATCTTACGGCCACATGAACCCCGTTAAAGCTGAACTGGAGGAGGAGGAGGAAGAGGAGGAGGAGGAGTTGCCCAGCGAAACACAGTTTAGGCTTGGCGAAATGGCTGGTTTATCTAGTCAGCGGACAGGAGAGTAGGAGCAGGAGCAGCCAGAGGAGCTAGAGGTTGTTGAGGAAGGCGAGACAGAGGTCCCGGGCACACCGTGCCAGTATGCAGTGGAGATGGAGACAGGTAGTCCATCCGAGTCACTTGCGCAAATGGCACGAAGCATGCTCACGTGCTTGCGTAGTGACCCCAGAATTGTTTCCATCTGTCGGCGGGATGACTTCTGGCTGTCCACCTTATTGGACCCTCGCTTCCGGCACAAAATGGGGGCATTTTTTAAACCCACCGAGAGGGAGGACAAACTGAACTACTACAAAGACATTCTACGTAGGCAGTTGGCCGATGCCTATCTGCGCCATGGTCCATACTCTCGCAGGTCTGACTCGAGGGGACCTCTGCGCTCACCTTCCACTGCCATGGCCGCTGGGGGGGTTGGCAGGAGCAGCAGCAGCAGCTCCATCAGCAGCAGCAGCCTCAGTCTTCAGTCGCTAATGAGTAGCTTTCTACACCCGCATAGTGAGGCTACTCATGAGCAGCAGGAAGACCTGGAGCAGGACCTGAACCAGCAGGTCATGTCATACTTTGACATGACCATGCCAACACACCTTGAGGATCCGCTGGACTTCTGGGCAGCCAAACTTGATTTGTGGCCGCAACTAGCAGAGTTTGCCCTGGAAAAGCTGTCCTGCCCGGCAAGTAGCGTGCCATCTGAGCAGGTGTTTAATGCGGCGGGGGCCATAGTTACGGCGAGGAGAACTCGTCTGTCAACTAAAAATGTGGAGAGACTCACCTTTGTCAAAATGAATCAGGGATGGATCAGCCAGGATTTCCACCCACCAATGCCTGATGCATGCGACTAGATTCAGCATGGTGCCACGTTTTACACTTTCCAAATGGTGCAAAACATATTTATGTCTTTAGGCCAATTTTTGGGCTCCTGCTGATGCCAACTCCAGGGTGTGAATCATCCAATTTTTGGGCTCCTGAAGCCAACTCCAGTGTCTCTTTAAAGTAATGTTTGGGCTCCTGCTGCTGCTGCTGCCAACTCCAGGGTGTGATTCATCCAATTTTTGGGCTCCTGAAGCCAACCCCAGTGTCTCTTTAAAGTAATATTTGGGCTCCTGCTGCTGCTGCCAACTCCAGGGTGTGATTCATCCAATTTTTGGGCTCCTGAAGCCAACCCCAGGGTCTCTTTAAAGTAATATTTGGGCTCCTGCTGCTGCTGCTGCCAACTCCAGGGTGTGATTCATCCAATTTTTGGGCTCCTGAAGCCAACTCCAGTGTCTCTTTAAAGTAATATTTGGGCTCCTGCTGCTGCCAACTCCAGGGTGTGATTCATCCAATTTTTGGGCTCCTGAAGCCAACTCCAGTGTCTCTTTAAAGTAATATTTGGGCTTCTGCTGCTGCTGCCAACTCCAGGGTGTGATTCATCCAATTTTTGGGCTCCTGAAGCCAACCCCAGTGTCTCTTTAAAGTAATGTTTGGGCTCCTGCTCCTGCTGCCAACTCCAGGGTGTGATTCATCCAATTTTTGGGCTCCTGAAGCCAACTCCAGTGTCTCTTTAAAGTAATATTTGGGCTCCTGCTGCTGCTGCTGCCAGCTCCAGGGTGTGATTCATCCAATTTTTGGCTCCTGAAGCCAACCCCAGTGTCTCTTTAAAGTAATGTTTGGGCTCCTGCTGCTGCTGCCAACTCCAGGGTTTGATTCATCCAATTTTTGGGCTCCTGAAGCCAACCCCAGGGTCTCTTTAAAGTAATGTTTGGGCTCCTGCTGCTGCTGCTGCCAACTCCAGGGTGTGATTCATCCAATTTTTGGGCTCCTGAAGCCAACCCCAGTGTCTCTTTAAAGTAATGTTTGGGCTCCTGCTGCTGCTGCCAATTCCAGGGTGTGATTCATCCAATTTTTGGGCTCCTGAAGCCAACCCCAGTGTCTCTTTAAAGTAATATTTTGGCTCCTGCTGCTGCCAACTCCAGGGTGTGATTCATCCAATTTTTGGGCTCCTGAAGCCAACCCCAGAGTCTCTTTAAAGTAATGTTTGGGCTCCTGCTGCTGCTGCTGCCAACTCCAGGGTGTGATTCATCCAATTTTTGGGCTCCTGAAGCCAACTCCAGTGTCTCTTTAAAGTAATATTTGGGCTCCTGCTGCTGCTGCTGCCAACTCCAGGGTGTGATTCATCCAATTTTTGGGCTCCTGAAGCCAACTCCAGTGTCTCTTTAAAGTAATATTTGGGCTCCTGCTGCTGCTGCCAACTCCAGGGTGTGATTCATCCAATGTTTGGGCTCCTGAAGCCAACTCCAGTGTCTCTTTAAAGTAATATTTGGGCTTCTGCTGCTGCTGCCAACTCCAGGGTGCGATTCATCCAATTTTTGGGCTCCTGAAGCCAACCCCAGTGTCTCTTTAAAGTAATGTTTGGGCTCCTGCTGCTGCTGCCAACTCCAGGGTGTGATTCATCCAATTTTTGGGCTCCTGAAGCCAACCCCAGTGTCTCTTTAAAGTAATGATTGGGCTCCTGCTGCTGCCAACTCCAGGGTGTGATTCATCCAATTTTTGGGCTCCTGAAGCCAACTCCAGTGCCTCTTTAAAGTAATATTTGGGCTCCTGCTGCTGCTGCTACCAGCTCCAGGGTGTGATTCATCCAATTTTTGGGCTCCTGAAGCCAACCCCAGTGTCTCTTTAAAGTAATGTTTGGGCTCCTGCTGCTGCTGCCAACTCCAGGGTGTGATTCATCCAATTTTTGGGCTCCTGAAGCCAACCCCAGGGTCTCTTTAAAGTAATGTTTGGGCTCCTGCTGCTGCTGCTGCCAACTCCAGGGTGTGATTCATCCAATATTTGGGCTCCTGAAGCCAACCCCAGTGTCTCTTTAAAGTAATGTTTGGGCTCCTGCTGCTGCTGCCAACTCCAGGGTGTGATTCATCCAATTTTTGGGCTCCTGAAGCCAACCCCAGTGTCTCTTTAAAGTAATATTTTGGCTCCTGCTGCTGCTGCTGCCAACTCCAGGGTGTGATTCATCCAATTTTTGGGCTCCTGAAGCCAACCCCAGTGTCTCTTTAAAGTAATGTTTGGGCTCCTGCTGCTGCTGCTGCCAACTCCAGGGTGTGATTCATCCAATTTTTGGGCTGCTGAAGCCAACCACAGTGTCTCTTGAAAGTAATGTTTGGGCTCCTGCTGCTGCTGCCAACTCCAGGGTGTGAATCATCCAATTTTTGGGCTCCTGAAGCCAACCCCAGTGTCTCTTTAAAGTAATATTTGGGCTCCTGCTGCTGCTGCTGCCAACTCCAGGGTTTGATTCATCCAATTTTTGGGCTCCTGAAGCAAACCCCAGTGTCTCTTTAAAGTAATATTTGGGCTCCTGCTGCTGCCAACTCCAGGGTGTGATTCATCCAATTTTTGGGCTCCTGAAGCCAACCCCAGTGTCTCTTTAAAGTAATGTTTGGGCTCCTGCCGCTGCTGCTGCCAACTCCAGGGTGTGATTCATCCAATTTTTGGGCTCCTGAAGCCAACCCCAGTGTCTCTTTAAAGTAATATTTGGGCTCCTGCTGCTGCTGCCAACTCCAGGGTGTGATTCATCCAAATTTTGGGCTCCTGAAGGCAACCCCAGTGTCTCTTTAAAGTAATGTTTGGGCTCCTGCTGCTGCTGCTGCTGCCAACTCCAGGGTGTGATTCATCCAATTTTTGGGCTCCTGAAGCCAACCCCAGTGTCTCTTTAAAGTAATGTTTGGGCTCCTGCTACTGCTGCTGCCAACTCCAGGGTGTGATTCATCCAATTTTTGGGCTCCTGAAGCCAACCCCAGTGTCTCTTTAAAGTAATGTTTGGGCTCCTGCTGCTGCTGCTGCCAACTCCAGGGTGTGATTCATCCAATTTTTGGGCTCCTGAAGCCAACTCCAGTGTCTCTTTAAAGTAATATTTGGGCTCCTGCTGCTGCTGCTGCCAACTCCAGGGTGTGATTCATCCAATTTTTGGGCTCCTGAAGCCAACTCCAGTGTCTCTTTAAAGTAATATTTGGGCTCCTGCTGCTGCTGCCAACTCCAGGGTGTATTTCATCCAATGTTTGGGCTCCTGAAGCCAACTCCAGTGTCTCTTTAAAGTAATATTTGGGCTTCTGCTGCTGCTGCCAACTCCAGGGTGCGATTCATCCAATTTTTGGGCTCCTGAAGCCAACCCCAGTGTCTCTTTAAAGTAATGTTTGGGCTCCTGCTGCTGCTGCCAACTCCAGGGTGTGATTCATCCAATTTTTGGGCTCCTGAAGCCAACCCCAGTGTCTCTTTAAAGTAATGTTTGGGCTCCTGCTGCTGCCAACTCCAGGGTGTGATTCATCCAATTTTTGGGCTCCTGAAGCCAACTCCAGTGCCTCTTTAAAGTAATATTTGGGCTCCTGCTGCTGCTGCTACCAGCTCCAGGGTGTGATTCATCCAATTTTTGGGCTCCTGAAGCCAACCCCAGTGTCTCTTTAAAGTAATGTTTGGGCTCCTGCTGCTGCTGCTGCTGCCAACTCCAGGGTGTGATTCATCCAATTTTTGGGCTCCTGAAGCCAACCCCAGGGTCTCTTTAAAGTAATGTTTGGGCTCCTGCTGCTGCTGCTGCCAACTCCAGGGTGTGATTCATCCAATTTTTGGGCTCCTGAAGCCAACCCCAGTGTCTCTTTAAAGTAATGTTTGGGCTCCTGCTGCTGCTGCTGCCAACTCCAGGGTGTGATTCATCCAATTTTTGGGCTCCTGAAGCCAACCCCAGTGTCTCTTTAAAGTAATATTTTGGCTCCTGCTGCTGCTGCTGCCAACTCCAGGGTGTGATTCATCCAATTTTTGGGCTCCTGAAGCCAACCCCAGTGTCTCTTTAAAGTAATGTTTGGGCTCCTGCTGCTGCTGCTGCCAACTCCAGGGTGTGATTCATCCAATTTTTGGGCTCCTGAAGCCAACCACAGTGTCTCTTGAAAGTAATGTTTGGGCTCCTGCTGCTGCTGCCAACTCCAGGGTGTGAATCATCCAATTTTTGGGCTCCTGAAGCCAACCCCAGTGTCTCTTTAAAGTAATATTTTGGCTCCTGCTGCTGCTGCTGCCAACTCCAGGGTTTGATTCATCCAATTTTTGGGCTCCTGAAGCAAACCCCAGTGTCTCTTTAAAGTAATATTTGGGCTCCTGCTGCTGCCAACTCCAGGGTGTGATTCATCCAATTTTTGGGCTCCTGAAGCCAACCCCAGTGTCTCTTTAAAGTAATGTTTGGGCTCCTGCCGCTGCTGCTGCCAACTCCAGGGTGTGATTCATCCAATTTTTGGGCTCCTGAAGCCAACCCCAGTGTCTCTTTAAAGTAATATTTGGGCTCCTGCTGCTGCTGCTGCCAACTCCAGGGTGTGATTCATCCAATTTTTGGGCTCCTGAAGGCAACCCCAGTGTCTCTTTAAAGTAATGTTTGGGCTCCTGCTGCTGCTGCTGCTGCCAACTCCAGGGTGTGATTCATCCAATTTTTGGGCTCCTGAAGCCAACCCCAGTGTCTCTTTAAAGTAATGTTTGGGCTCCTGCTACTGCTGCTGCCAACTCCAGGGTGTGATTCATCCAATTTTTGGGCTCCTGCAGCCAACTCCAGTGTCTCTTTCAAGCTATGTTTGGGCTCCTGCTGCTGCTGCTGCTGCTTGAAACTCCAGGGTGTGTCAGTCAATTTTTGGGCTCCTGCTGCTGCCAACTCCAGTGTCTCTTTCAGCCAATGTTTGGGCTCCTGCTGCTGCTTGCAACTCCAGGGTGTGATTCATCCAATTTTGGGGCTCCTGCTGCTGCCAACTCCAGTGTATCTTTAAAGGAATGTTTGGGCTCCTGCCCCTCATAGTGATGCCACTTCAACTCTCTGCAATTGTGCCGCTCTGCGATTCTATTAGCGATGCCTCTGATCTGCATGTGATATTTATTCAAAGTATTATTTAACTAACCCAGCACGTGCGTGTTACAGCAAGGCAGAATGGTTTACATCCCTATTGAGGCTCTAGGAGGCTCAGAAATAGCCGTTTTTAATAGCAATTCGTCGCGAATAAATTCGGGTCGAAACGATTTTTGTCGGAAAATTCTGCGAATCAGTCGAATCGAATTTTTCAAAAGTTCGCTCATCTCTATTTGTGTGAAACCCCAATTTCTCTGTTTCAAGAAAAACAACCCTTTACATTTGAAATACCCCCAACAAACTATATTCCCTAGAAGTATACAACTCAGGCTTTCTAGGCGTACCAGGCTTGTTGACATAGGTGCAGTTTTCTGGAAGTAATCCCTCAATGTATTCTTTGGTTACACAGGGTTTCCCTAAAAATTAATAAAAAAGCAGAATCAAAACCACATTTTCCAAAAAAAAACGATATGCAAACCAGAAAAAAACTGAAAATCTGAAAAAGCAACATCTCCCAAACAGAACAATACCCAGCATGCATAGGTTCTGTCAAGAAGAGAGTTGCCAAACACCCCAAAGTAAAGCATGTGCATAACGGTAATTTTACTTCAAAATTTCAGCTCTGCAGACAAAGTGCGTACCTTGTGCTTTTTCTACCTTTACATTTGGAATATCCCCAATAAACCATATATTCCCTGAAAGTACACATGTTAAGCTTGCTAAGCGTACCCAGCTTGTTGTAGTGGGCTCATCTTTCTGGAAGTAATATCTCGAATAATTCTTAGGTTGCACAGGGTTTCACAAAAAATTGTATAAAAGAGCAGAATAAAAAACACCTTTTCCTAAAATATCAATATGCAAATAAGAAAAAACAAGCTAAATCTGAAAGCGCAAGGTCCCCCGAGCAGAACAATATCCAACATGCATAGGTACCTGTAACCTTTTAACTGCCAGCCTACTTGAGATTTTGTCACCCTCTGCTGACAGGATATTTTTCACCATTTTGCGTGATGTTTAACTGTGATTTTTGCAGGAATTTCCAAGAAAATGGCATATTTACTTTTTGTGGCAGAGTTTAGACTTTAACATGAAATGTCTTGTTTGTATTTTTTCTACTTTTTTATATATTTTTAAGTAAATAAGTAAAAAAAAATATATATTTTATATATATATATATATAAATATATATATATATATATATATATATATATATTTTAAATAACTCCTTTATTTTAACAAAAACATTTATTTTATTAAAGAAAACCATATTGCACGTGAAAGCCCCATTTCTCCCGATTACAATGATACCACATATGTATTGGTAGCCCCCCGTTCCTGTCCAGGTGATCCCCTAAACTTAGAAGAGCACTTTATAACATTTACAAATAAAATACAACTACTATCCACATAGTAAAGGGTTAAATAAAAAAAATTGGGTTGGGGTTTCCCCTTTCACATGGGGGGGGGGGGATAACATTTCTTGGGGGAATATAAGGGTTTTTTTGGGAGGCAGGTAATGTGGGGTCTCGGGGGTTAATGGCAAGTCACCTACTAGCCGCAGGTGACTTGCCAGACCCCTGAGCCTTGTGAACTGGTATAGGGGTAACATGGACCCCTTACCAGTTTACAAAGGGTTAAAAGTAAAAAACACACGTACACACTTTTTCAAAATAAATTTATTAAAAGGAATATTTTTTTTTTATTATTTTTTTTTAATACTTACCTCCCATCCATCCCTGTGTCCCACGCTAATCACTTAGGCTTCTGCTCTCCTGCTGCTGCTGGAAGCCTTTTATACCTACTGGGTTACAGGTAACATAGGGTTAATTTAAAAAAAAATGACATAGGGTCCCTCCTCCCTTAAAAATCCCCAAAAAATTGGCGTGAGGTCTCCCCTACCCAGCGTAACCAGCCTGTGACCAGCTATGGGGGCTTGTAGAACAGGGCGCAGGGGCCAGCTTTAGTGGCCCCTGGCCCTTCCGGCTACAAGCCGTCATAGCCTAGGGCCACGGCTCTTCTGCCCCCCCCCGGGCTTTGGGGAGGCAGGTAATTTGGGGGGCCAGGGGTTAATGGCAAGTCACCCGCTAGCCGCAGGTGACTTGCCAGACCCCCGAGCCTTGTGAACTGGTATAAGGGGTCTCATGGACCCCTTACCAGTTCACAAAAGGTTAACAGTATAAAAAAAAAAACACAGACACATTTTTGAAATATGTTTATTAAAAAAAAAAAAAAATGTTTACCTTTACTCACCTCCGATCTTCATCTCCTGTGTCCCGCGGCGATCATATGCAGGTGACGGCTGGGCAGAGGAGGGGGGAGGCAGGCGATCGGACGATCGCCTACCTCCCTCCTCCTCTGTCCAGCCGTCACCGGCATCTGACAGCTGAACTGCCGGGTGCCCTGATGACACCCGGCGGTGACGTCATTGGCCCCGCCCCCGAAGGGCGGCCGCCATCGGAAGCTGCGGCGGGAGGAGGGCTGTTATGCCCCCCTCCAGAAGACGGAAGAGCCGGGGGGGGGGTGATCGGAGCCCCCCCCCCCCATGAAGAGGAGAGGCTGTATCTGAGGAGAGAGTAACTGTAATTTTTTTTTTTTTGCAGGCAATCCAGGCGGCTGCTGAAACGGGGGAGGGCACCCTATTTTGGGCACTCCCCTGCAGCCGGAGGAGCCCCAATCGGCGATCGGAGCCCCTCTGGCTGAAGAGGAGACCCGGCCGGATCGAAAGAGGGGTCAGGTAAGTGACTTTTTTTAAAACTTTTTTTACTGTTAGTGGGGAAAGTCAGGCACGTAAAATTTACGTGGCTGGCACTTAACTGCAGGAGAGGCAGCTACGTAAATTTTACGTGGCTGGCATTTAAAGGGTTAAACATTAGTGACACCCAAGTGGTTTGAGCAAGTTGATACTCCACTTACAATGTGTATTAAACAGTAGTGACACACAAGTGGTTTGAGCAAGGGAATACTTCACTATCAATTGGTACTAAACCATAGTGACACACAAGTGTTCGGAGCATACTCCACTCCACTTTATATTAAACTGCAATAAGAGCACAGTGGTTTGAGCTATACTTCAATTTTACAAAAAGAAGGGATGAATACCATGATAAATGACTATAATACAATTAAATATACTGTGTAGTCTTTAAAGAAAACACATTCAAACCATAGATTACAAATATGATCCTAATAGCATAAAATAATACTATAAAACACATGGAGCAAAAGGCTTCTTATTCCTTCCACAATATATTTCTATGCTATAGTATTCTTCATAGAATGATCATATTATAACATGCTCCTTAATATTTAAAGGATAAATATTGTGCTCAACTCTCCTCTTGTGTTATAACAAAATTAAAAAATAATCATAGCGTAATCTCTGAAGTTTACCTTACAATAAAATATAGATAATATTGCAATTACAAAGATTCCAAGATAATCATCAAAATATCCGTCTTGATCAAATTGCACCGAACTTTAGCTTCACTTTGGCTCCACACTCGTTATAGAGTCTTCCTAATCCGCGAGCCTCCTATTATGCGTTCGTTGGGACCTGGTTTCACCTCCAACGCTGGGACCTGTTTTTCAAAATGTTAAACTAAGCCTTTTGGTATCTTAAGCTGTCTCTTACAGAGGAACATCAACCTCTGTATTCCCTATACCTTGGGCATCCCAATCACCTCGTCAGCTATCCCAAGGCACATGTGGGAGCCACATTCTCGCTCACCTTTACCTGAGGCACATACCTGCACCAGCAATTTCTGAATGGCTGGTGTGAGTACACGGGGGAAGCACTGAGTTTTACTCAGCCCTGACATCAGGGCAACTGCAGTAGTAAAAGCTGAAGCTGAAGTGCAAGCCGCTGATTGGCATCACCCTAACTGCTGGCCTGCAATCAGGGGAGGTTCTTCCTTCCTCCTACAGGCACCAAGCTCCTCCCAGGTGTGTTCCGTACCACACCCCAAGGTAAAATTTCTGGATGCTCCAATGGCTATGGGTGTTAAAAGTTAGCCTCTCTTAAATGTTATGTACAGCTTGTAAGCAGTCAGCAAGGTTAGTCCTGGTTGAGAGATCTGTGCCACTGAGGCGGAGGCTTTCAGTGGCATAGGTCCTGGATAAAGCTACTGGCTGGCAACAGTTAGGTTGTCAAGCAGTTTGTTAAAATTGAATGTCTAGTGGCTGTAGAGTTTGGGTCAGATGGCGAGGATTCACAACTTGCTGGCTGAATACTCAGATGTGCACCTGAGCTGATATTAAGGGAAAAGCTGCTGGATGTGAGGGAGACAAAAGTCAGCCACAAGCAATACCGCCTGCAGCCCCCTCATGGAGTGGGTACTGAGAAGACTCAGAAGAGGGGAGGGCCGGAGTGTCAGGAATGCTGATGACGAGGAATCAGGAACACCCCACAGGAGCAGAGAGGAACCACAAAAGCAACAGCGAGTTAGTGCTAGCTGTATTGAAGGGAGGCAGCAAAGAGCCACTGAAAAGTACTAGACCATGCACTCTTTCTAGTCTACCAGCAGGTCTGGTTTTCATTAGCATTTCCCACAAGGAAAAATAGTCTGTGCTGCAAACAAGCTGGGGTCCGACTACTGTTGCCAATGGCTAGTGAGCCCAATGGCAAAAATCCAGTTTGGGTTTTCGGGGGGAAACAAGTGCAACAAGCCAGTAAGTGCAGAGTCAGGGAAAACTGTTACCCAGAGCTGGGGTTTCAGAGAGCCAAAGCAGGTAGTGATCCGGGGCAGGGGGTAGAGAGCCAAAGTGAGATCGGTATCCAAAGTCGGAAGTCAGAGCCAGATTGAGGTTGATGTCCAAAGCCAGAAGTCAGAGCTAGAGTGGGGTTGATGTCCAAAGCCTGAAGTCAGAGCCAAAGTTGTTACACAGGAACAGAAGGCAATGCATCACTTCAAGAACTTCTAAAGGCAATCCAGCATTGCAGGCCTCCTTTTAAAGGCCGTTTGGCACTAGGAAGCAAAGCTGTGCATGTGCAGAAGTGTGGGTGCTCACGCACTCACACATGGCGCGAGCAGAACCAGGTGCACGCACACAGGGTCTGGGGCCATCTGGGCATGCACAGACCAGCAAAATGATCACCTATGTGACAGTGCAAAGCCCCAGGCACGCATCACTCGAACAGACACAACTCCAAGGGGATCAACCATATGTGCGCACGGAATGAGTGTGCTCCCTGGAGCACGTAAGCCAGAAAAGATCTCCCATCATGACATAATGGGTGAGCCCTAGACTATACGAGTTTCCCTTTTTGCTGAAGAAAGCATTATTTATTAAGTCCTGGGTAAAGTCTGCTAGTACCTTGCAAGGTCAGACAGCGACCATGGAGGAGTTAATACAACAACTAGTGTAGGCTAACTTGCAGCAACAGCAAACTGCACAGCAGCAGCAATTTAATGCACACCTACAGCAGGCAAACTCGCAGCAACAAAAAAACGTATGTGCAGCATCTGCAGGCTATCTCACAACAATATGCTGTGCAGCAGGAAACCAATTTCTTATTGCTGGAGCAGGTTACTGTACCAAGAGAGTCTCTCAATGCTCACATTGGGAAAAAGGAGACCAGCCTTCCTGTAATGTGAGGAAAGCTGTGCAATGTGCATTACAATAAATAACTTCTGATGATGATGTTGAAGCCTATGTCACTGTGTTTGAATTGCTGAAAGAGAAAACTACCGGCAGGTGAATGGGCAGAGACTCTGTCCCCCTATCTGGTTGGAAAGCCGCAGAAAACTGATTTTGATCTCAATCGAACATAATCCAAGGACTATACATTGTTAAAAGCATTGTTAAAAGCATTGTTAAAAACAGCGATAATGGCTCATTACTGTAGCTGTGCGAGCCCTCGAATGGCATATTGAGAATAACATACCCCCACTCTCCTGGATGTTTGATCTACTGCACCTGGTCTGGAAATAGCTGCAGCCAGAGACTCTTAAGTCCTCTGATATGGTGGACTGCATCGTGTTAGACAGCTATGTGAGTGGGCTCTCCAAAGACCTACACCACTGGGCTACCCAAGGAAGCCCCAAAGACTTTGGACCAGATGGTGTCCCTTGTGGAGTTCTTCACAACTACAGAGGATTGTCTCAGTCATAAACCTAAAGTGACAAGGTTTCCACGCCGCACCCCAGCTTCTGGTGTCCCCTCCAGAAGAACACGGATGAACCTGGAAGGCCACCAACTTCATTAAGCAGCCCCAGGGGACAAAAACCTGAATGAAGGTCTCAACAAGTGTGACATATTGCAGCGAACTGTCAATCGAACGTGGGGCCAGTGCCGGCTGATCTTTGTTTGCCCGTCCTGCCTGCAGTGCAGGTACCATACTGGAAGTTGTTCCCCAAGAGCGTCTGCTTACTGTTAATGGTGCCAGTCTTGTGGCACTGTTGGACCCAGGAAGCCTGGTCACTCTCTTAAGGGCTTCTTTTTCACATGTCTTAAAAACCCCTGCAAGGAGGGTGGAAGTTATATGCATCCATGGTGACACTAATGAGTATTCACTTGCCAAGCTTGACATAGTGATGGGTGCTAAGGCCCACTCCCAGGGCAGGCGTCAGCACTGGGCATACCCGGGCAAGTGCCGGGGCCCCTACACCTTGGCAGGGCCCACCTTATGCCCTCTACTCTGGGCAGCCCCTATACAGGACTCATCCCTCTGCCCACAACTATTTCCAGTCTATTCCTGTCACTAAACCCCTCTTCACTGGACCCCCTCTTCCTTTCTATGGCAACTATTCTTAAACATACTGACTGTGTTATTCCATAACAGCCTTCCTGTCTGCCAGCAAGACTTAGCAATCTGCCAGCCAGCCACAGTATCCTTCCAGCCAAAGCAGCGTGATTGCCTTAGCAGCCAGCTTCAGTAACTGAGGTGAGTGGTGGCTGAAGCCAAGTTGGACTGGGTATCACAGACAGAGATCCAAGTTGGCATAAAAAGGAGGAGGATAGTTCAGTGTGTTGAAGCTTTTGGTGTAGTTAGGCGGGTTGGCTTTGCCACCCCTTGAAGTACACCATAGCCTTAAATGCACTGCACCCCCCTCTTCCTTTCTATGACAACTATTCTTATACATACTGATTATGTTATATCACTGGTTCTTTTTCGTTCTTTTGTGTGTAAAAACTCTGTTATTAAACAGTTTTCAGAAAATGGAATTTGTACTCTGATATGTAGGGGTGGGGCATATGCAGTGGTTTGGGCGGGAACATGGGCGGGACAAAGGTGGGACCAGGGGTGGGGTCTCGCTGGGGGCCCTTGCTTTTTTTGGTCCGGGGGCCCTGAGAGGTGTCAGTCCGCTTCTGCCTCCCAATACCTACTCTAGACACCCACTCAGTTAATGACCAGGTTAAAGTTGGGGAAACTTTGTCTAAGTTCCAAAAACAAGAATGCAAGGAATTTTTACAGCGCAAAACCTCCCAGGTAATGTTATCCAACAACATAGTTACAGAACCCTATGTCACGGGAAATCTTAAGCCCTACAGAATCCCCCAAGCCTGAAGACCGGCTGTTTATGAGGGAATTTAAAGAATGCTAGCTTTGGGGGTTATTGAAGAGTTCAAAAGTGTATGTTCAGCCCCATTGTTTTAGTCCCAAAGCCGAAAGGGACTTGGCACTTCTGCAATGATTATCACAGGTTAAATGAAGTGTCTGATCCCTATAATATGCCATGGGTGGATGAGTTAACTGAGAGACTGGGACCAGCCAGGTTTATTTCTATCTTGGACCTCACCAAATCCCATTGTCAAGAGAGGCTATAGAGAAGACTGCCACCCTGGATGGCACTTCAACTACCATTTTATGCCATTTGGATTAAAGAGGGCCCCAGCTACCTTCAAGTCTTAACCCTTTCGCTGCCAGCCTACCTGCAGCATTTGCCACTCCCTGTTGCCAGACGATGTTTCACCATTTTGCGCTACACATATTCAACTGTCATTTTTGAAGGGATTTCCAGGGATTTCCCAGGAAAATTATATATTGTTTTTTTCAACAGAGTCTGGGCTTTAACATGAAATGTCTTGTTTGTATTTTTTAGGTGTATTCTCAATTTTTTTGGGTGAAATGTGTGAAAAAAAACAAAAAAAAAACATTTTTTTACAATTTGTAGAGTTTTTTTGTAATAAAAAATGTAAGTTTGTCAATAAAATCTTATTGCGTGAGAAACCCCAATTTCTCCCGGTTACAGCGATACCACATATGTATAGGTAGACACCCTTTCCTGCCCAGAAGCCTTTTATAGCTGCTGGATGACAAATGGTTAATTAAAAAAAAAAATGACATAGGGTCCCCCTTCCCGGGGAGGGGGACCCCATTTTTTTTTGGATTTTGAAGGGTTAAAAACCCTTCAAAATCCCCCAAAAAAAATGACGTGGGGTCCCCCTTACCCAAAGTAACCAGCCCGGGACCAGCTATGGGGGCTTGTAGGCACAGAGTGGGGGGGCCAGCTTTGGTGGCCCCCCCACCCTGCAGCCTACGAGCCCACATAGCCTATGTGGGCCCGGGCTCTTCTGCCCCCCCCTGGCCTTTGGGGAGGCAGGTAATGGGGGTGCGGGGGTTAATGGCAAGCCACCCGCTAGGGCAGGTGACTTGCCACCCCCCCAGCCTTGTGAACTGGTATAAGGGGTCTCATGGACCCCTTACCAGCTCACAAAGGGTTAATGTGAAAAAAAAACACCACACAATAATAAAAAGTATTTTATTAGAAAAAAAAAAATTTTTTTTTTACTGTACTTACCTTCGATTGCAAGCTCTTGTCCCTCGCCGCTCAGCTGACAGATGCCGGTGATCGGCATCCAGAGAAGGAGAAGGCAGGAGATCAGAGGATCTCCTGCCACCTCCTTCCAGGGCACCGATCACCGGCATCTGAGAAGCTGAGAAGGCTGAAGCCTGAGATCGGGGCCGGGATGACTTCATAAGCCCCGCCCCCAAGGGGGCGGGGCTTAGAGGCATGATGGCGGCCGCCATCGTGCAGAAGAGAGGAGAGAGCCTCCCAGGCTCTCTCCTGAAGATCGGTAAGTCCTGGGGGGGGATCGGAGGCCCCCCAGGTGAAGAGGAGGGACAGCGGGAGCCAGCGCACACACAGGTAAGTGAATGTCATTTTTATTTTTTTTTTTTTTTACAGTTAGAAGCTGCTGCTGCAGAAGCGGGGGGGGGGGGCGGCCTATTCCGGGGGCTCTCCTGGAGCCATCCGACCCCCCACGGGGGATCGGATGGCACCAAATTAAAGAGGAGACCCGGCCGGATCCAACAAGGGGTCAGGTGAGTATTTGTTGTTTTTACTTTTTAAACTACAGGCGAGGAAAATCAAGCACGTAACACCTACGTGCTTGGCACTTAAGGCCCAGCCAAGCCAGCACGTAGGTGTTACGTGCTTGGCAACAAAAGGGTTAAAGGAGCCACAGCACTCAACCCTGTTAGCTTGCAGACCAGCCTATAATCTGTCTCTAAACTTGGTTAAAAACAGAGGACTCGGTCACACACATCTGCAGAGGTATGCTTAAGCTGCACCACTACGCCAAAGTGCCTCTGTGGGGTGCAGTCCTAACTCTAATCTCTGAGAGCCCATCTGGGACATACAGTGCAATAGATAAATTGGGAGCAGGCTTACCTGAGGTTGCCCTAAACCTCTCAAGTGCAAGCCATGGGGTGGAAGGGTCAAAGACCTTGCAATACAGCCTAGACCCCACACACCATGTGCTTGCACAAATTCAAAAGAAACAAAGGGGGGGTGGCAGCCGCTCAGACCATTTTATAACTAACCTGGGAGGTGCACGTTAGCAGGGCAATTAGTACACACAAGTCTTAAAGGAGCCACAGCACTCAACCCTGTTAGCTTGCAGACCAGCCTATAATCTGTCTCTAAACTTGGTTAAAAACAGAGGACTCGGTCACACACATCTGCAGAGGTATGCTTAAGCTGCACCACTACGCCAAAGTGCCTCTGTGGGGTGCAGTCCTAACTCTACCTTCCAACGAGTAATGGATAGTATTTTAATGGATAGTATTTTAAGGCCTCATTCTAGGTATGCTTCTGCCTACTTAGATGATATTGTGATTTTCAACAGAAAGATGCCTCAGACATGGGCTTACGTGCAGTGATGAAGATAAATGGGGAGAAACACCCAGTGATCTATTTAAGTTGGAAACCCACATCTTGTGAGTTGAACTATTCCATTGTGCAGTGTGAGTGCTTAGATGCCAGACCATGCTACCTTAAAGTGGATGAGCCAAAATAAAGGGAAAAATGCCAGGGTAACATGGTGGTTTCTGGCATTACATGATTAGCAAAACACAGGCCTGGTAAACAACATGCAAATGCCAATGCCTTGTCAAAGGTTTTCTATTCTTCAGCTTCAAGTGCCCAGTCCCCTGGCCTTGGGCAGAGGGGGGTATGTAAGCAGTCAGCAGGGTTGGTCCTGGATGGTAGATACGTGCCACTAAGACCGAGGCTTTCAGTGGCATAATTCTCTGTATAAAGCTACTGGCTGGCAACAGTTAGGTTGTCAAGCAGTTTGTTTAAATTGGATTTCTGGGTCCTAGATTTAGGAGTGACTGTGGGTGGGATAGCCACTACCGGACTCCAGTCCAGAATTCATAAATTGCCGACTGAACACTCAGGTGTGCACTTGAACTGATATTAAGGGAAAAGCTGCTGGATGTTAGGGAGACAAAAGACATGTGAACTACGCCGCAGGAGCTGTTCTGCTGAGAGCTGGAGAGGACCGTTGGCCTGATGCAGAGCCTCCCCTGAACTGACCTTAAAACCTTCCGATTGTCTGGGTGTCCCGTTTGAATCGTGGCTCAAATGTGATGCAGAGCCTCCATCGGAATGGCTCCCTAACTGATCCGTTAATTTGTCTTCACTCGGGAAGTTTTTTTTTCTCTCTCGGGTGCCTTCAATTTGATTGTGGCTTCCGTTCACGTTCACACGGGCGTCCCGTTTTTTCCTCCTTTTTGCTTGGTTTTTGAACGTACCTGCTTGCCTTCCATCGTATTTTTCCTTCCATTTTTTGGGGTTTTACAAGTATACTTACATCTCCATGGCTCTTCAGTTGCCAATCTGGCTACACGCAAGCGCACATCCCTAAACCTCCATTGGAATATACATATGGCACCAACTGCCAATTTGACACATATATATATTTTAAAATATATATATTTTTTGTTCCTTCTTCCTTGCCTTTAATTAAAACGTTGTTTAAATTTTGGTAAAAATTTTTTTTTTCTTGGTAAAAACTTGGGTTTGGACAAAAATAAAAGTTGAAAACTTTTCTTGAAAAATTCTAAAAATTAGGCCTCAGGTTGTGGCGCCTGTCGTTTTCTTTGATCTGTGAATGAAAAACAACATTAGTTTAGCATTGTTTTTATGTTTTGTTTTGTAGTGGTTTTTTTAGGCCCTTTTTTTGGTTTTTTTACAAAGTCTTTAGTTAAATGTTTCTTTGGCCTTTTTTTTTAAAGGGAATTGTTTGTTCAATTACTTTGCTAAACCAAAACACCACTTACAATGTTTTTTGGCCACATTGCGTCGGGGGCGGAGTCTCCTTTCTTCCTCCCTCGGTTGCTGCTGTGAATCTGTTTGGATGACAAACACACTGATATTAGAGACTGTTGTTGTATCATGAATATCATATTAAGTTAGGCTTCTAGGTATCAATTTACTCACCTTCCCCAGCCACCTCTTCCTCGTGGCCCCCTTCCTCGCTCATCCCTCGTCTGAATCTACAACTAACAATAGTGCACATGAGTATCTGTATTTAATGCATGTATAAGCACATATCTAACTATATTTCCCTTACTGGAGTCAGGTTGTGGTTCATTTAGGCTCGACTCCCTGCCGTCAGATTCCCCCCTCCCCTGCATGCTGAGGTCAAGAGGCTCCTCATACTCACTTGCAGAGGAGGGGGTGGCCGTTGACACTGGCGGTGGACCACCTATACCTTCACCTGTTTCGCCCAACACTGGGCTGCGTGTCCTGGTCCGGGTGGGGCGGAACCGCATATTCCATTCATGTGCTGAAATACAAACACAATCATAAAACCAGGCCCAGCCTAGGCCAGTGTTATAGTTGCATTTAAATTTTCCACACTTACATGGAAAATGTTTGGCGAAGTACCGCCTCACCCGGGGCTTATGCCTTCTCTTCAAATTAGACCAGTGTTGGGCGATCTGGGTGAAGGTATAGGTGGTTTGGGAAATCCGGCTTATCGCGTCCACCACCGCCAGGGCCAACGTCCGCTTCTCATAATCTGACGGCAGGAAGTCGTAGCGATTCCTCAGCATCATCTGTTATAAAAATATACAATGACCCACCATTAATCCACAAAATACCTTAACAAGTTTCCTGTCCTAACTAAAGTCACTTTATTAACCTCTTGCTGACTCACATTGCCCTAGTTCTTCTATCTGCATCTAGCCTAGTTTCTAGCTGCGTACATGTCTTAGCGAGCCCCCGCGATGACGTGTGTGCATGCGCACACGCGCGCACGCAGGCACAAAGGAACACGCCCACACGGGAAACATATTTAAAGCGCAAGGCACTCAGCTCAGTGTTGGATACCATATCAATATGGGCAGACCTAAAGGGAGCAAAAAAAGCCACCAAAGCCCTGAGGCACATAGCAGCCGCACACATGCCTCATCTAAAAAAACACAAAAGAGCAGGCACAAGACACATGCCCCAACTAAAACGGTGGGTACTCCACAGACACAGGAACATTCAAAAAAACGTAGGAGCAAAGATACAACAACACATTCTCCACCACCTGCCAAAAAAACCAGACCACAAAAGGGTGCCAAATCGATTAAAACCCTGCAGCATCCTCAACCGCAACACAGCAAGCATACACACAAAAGCAAACACATCAGCAAGGGTAAGCGTAGTGCAAAACCGTCCACCCCACCAAGGTCACCCACCCCTCCACCTCAACCCTCTGGTTCTCCCAATTCAAGTACCTCAGAAACATCATCCAGCTCAACAGGTGAGAGCTCAACAGGAACCCATACATTAACCCACAGCAGCCCACACACAACATCACCATCCCCCATAAGCCCACACACGACTCCCCAGATAGTCAACCATCAATTTCCACAGATGCAGGGGACACAACACACCCATGTTGGCGACAACTACGCCGTGGCTCCCTAACTGCACGTTTTGGCCGGACCTCCAAATCAACCACTAAGCAGGCTAAGCTGGAGATCTGGACTAATATTTGCCGGCAAGTAAATAGTGTGGGATCTGTCCGGCGAGATATTCAACAAATCAAAAGGAAATTTGGGGACCTTAAATATTACAGAAAAAAAAAATGGACATGCGCCGGCAGCAGAGGTAAAGCCCATTTTAAATGCCTTTATAGTCGCATTGGTAACAGGAAGTAACACTTATTAGGTGTGATTTAATCTTCCCCAGCCAGCAGACAGGGGGTGGCTAACCCACAAAAAATAATCCTAACACCCGCCGAGGAACATGTCTATACATACATACACCCGGCCAGCGTCCAGGGCCTGCAAGAGGCACATGACACAGACCGGAATGTAAGGTCCCAAGGTGAGTTTGAATTTGCCATGAGCTTTTAAAATGAGGGACAAAAGCCAGTGTTAGGCTAGACAACACACTGTACTTTGGGTTTAATATAATCTTACATTCTCAATTCAAAGGACAAAGGCAACAGGACACACAAGGCCAAGCAACCCCTGGCTTATCCCCGAGGCCAAGGGCAAACCAGGATTCAACACAACGAACCCAAAATGAGGATTTGGATGAGGTAAGTCAATGGTCCTTTGTGTGTACTTTTAACTTTGAACTAGGATCGATTGGTGTGCCATTAAAAAACTAAAATGAACCTATATTTATTTACAGAACAGAGTAAGCCCACCCATAATAGAAGATATCCGAGATTTGGAGGAGGACACACCACAGATGTCACAAACCACTACGGAACCAGTGGCCGCAACGCAGTCAACACAGCCACAACCACCACATCCACAACCTCATTCAGAACCCGAACCAACCACCCATCCAACTGCTAGAACCCATACCAGGCGCCACATTAGCCAAAGAAGGCAACTGCAAATTATGGAGGAAGCGTGGCGGCAGGAAAACATAGCATTTGCAGCTAGCACACAGCAATTCAATGCCACTGTGCGCACACAACTAACAACCATAAGTACACAATTAGAGGTATTAAACCGAAATGTGTCTGCCCTTACCAGCCATATGGGTGACCTAGTCCAACAGTGGCAGCACATTAATCAAAGCCTGACACACATTGCTGCAAATATTGTGCCACACCATCATTCATCTGCACCATCCTCCCACACATACCACTAAAGATTTTGGTTACAGTATCTGACCCCACGTGTAAGTTTCCTTTTTGAAAAAACTAAACAAATGAAAAATATAAATTTGTTTCTGCACAATAAAAAGTAAGAAAAAAAACACTTGTGTTCTATTCAAATACATTATCAACAAGTTGCACACGTATGGTTTGTGCGGTGCCACTTTGGCTGCCTGAGAAAGGAGGGGTGTGCTCTTCAGCAAGAAAAAAATGATCGGCATGCAGGTCAGAAAAGCTGGTAACCCTGCTACGAATGGCCAGGTTGTGTAGGATCCCGCAAGAGATTACAATTTGTATGACCTTGCCCGGCTTATATTGGAGTGCCCCCCCAGTCTGATCTAGACAGCGAAAACGCATCTTTAGCAAACCAAATGCTCGTTCAACCACCGAGCGAGTCCTCCTATGGGCAGTATTATAGCGCTCCTCTGCCTGGGAAGATGGGTGCAGGATGGGGGTCAGCAGTCAGGGGAGCAAAGGATAGCCAGAGTCACCTGCAAAATAAAAAACAAAAAAAATAAGTTTATAACAACTCAAAAAGTTTAGGGGTGCATAGCAACATTATTAAAGAGGGACAAATAGGTGAGCGGGGTAGTGTTGTAGGAAAATAAATTTGGAATGAGCCTACCTGCACATCCAACCTGGACACTCCTTAAAAATGTCTGTGGGATGGTACTTACATAAGAGGGCAAGAACAGGACGCAATAGGGGTCAATAACTTCACCCATTTAATTTTAATTTACAAAAAAAAACAAAAATTAAAAATTAAATCCCAAAAAAAAAGGGTTGTAATGGCAAAACCTAAATCAGACATGGTGGATAACAACTACAAGTTTAATACACATACCCAGTAGCCATCCACCAGACAGATCGCCAGATTGAAATCGATCATATAGGCTGGAGTTCCTCAACATATGGGCATCATGCGTAGACCCGGGGAATCCAGCAAAGATACTATAAAAAAACAGATCTGGTCCCGCCACTGCCTGGACATTGATAGAATGTCCCATCTTCCTGTTCCTGCACACAGCACCAAAAAAAACAATTAGTGTGACCCTTAAAAAAGGTCACCAAACAATATCAAAAAATAATTAAAAATAAAGCAGACCCAAACCACATACCGGAACAGATATTCCTGGTCAGCAGGGGGGACCAATGAGACATGGGTACAATCAATTGCACCAATGACGTTGGGCATGTCGGCTATGTTACAAAAGCCCAGCTTAACCGCATTCCAGGCTTCACCTGTTTGAGGGAAAAAAATATAATTTTGTGCCAGGGTAGCCATACCATCCAAAAACTTGGTTAGGCTGCGGCTCAGCGTAGACTGGGACATCCCCACGGAGAAGGCACCCAGTCTCTGGAACGAGCCATTCGCCAAAAATTGCAGGCAGCCAACCAATTTGGTCATACCTGCAATTGCATGCCCCTTGCTTGTGGTGGGGGCTAACCATGGCCGCAGCTCGCTATACAAGGCATGGAGAGAAACACGGTTAAGGCGGGTGAACGTCACTCATGCAATCGATGTCCAAAGGCGTTCGGTGCAGCCTGGGTTCTGCCATGCTCATGAGTACCAGACCGCGGAGCTGGCGCCTTTGATGCGCTCCCACAGATGAATGCATGATGATGACACGGAGCTCAAATACGGCTGGTCAGACTGCCCGTAAGTGAAGGCTCGGCGGCCCCGTTTTATTAGGGTGATTTCAATCGGAAATCAAGGCTCTGCATCACTGAAAAAAATGGACCAATGAACGAGGCGAAACAGCCTCTTGCGAGCCGACAATCGGAAAGGCGGCTGAGCGCACACCTGAGCGCATAAACGCACACTAAAACCAACGTAGCACCCTTTCCTGACCCGATCACAGCCCAAAACCAACGGGAAAACGCACAGGATAGCTGAACGGGGAGGCTCTGCATCGAGCCACAAGTCTGCCTGAAAAGCCTGTTACTGGGTAAGCTCTGGACTATATGCATTTGCCTTTTTGCTGAAGAAATTATTTGTTTGATGGACTTTTGATTCAATGCTGAACTGGAAATTGTGACTGTTCTTGAGACTAAAAATCACCAAATAACAGCTTATAACTATTATTCTGACAAAGTCCTTGTCTAGAAAAAAGCTAACTTTCCCCCTTTTATACGGGGAGACCGATTCATTAATAGCGCCAGGTAGCAACAGATGAGCGACTGTAGCAGTATTTTCACAGCGCCCGCTAGTAGTCGCTGTGCTTGGCCGTTGTTCGGTTGTTGACAGTCGGTGTGCGGTAATGTTGAATATTGGGTGAGGAGTCGCTATTTGACAGGTTCCGCGCTGTATGGGAGCGCATGATAGCGAATGGCCATAGCGAACGGCTCCCACCATATTCATTAACAAATCACGCTCAAAAAATTCTCGCGCTGTGAAATGCATGTTTAAACCCCAGAGCGCTGGCTGCGATGGGTTAAAAGTAGTTTTTTAACCCCCAAACAACCATATTTTTTGAAACCAAAAAAAACAAGTTTATAAAAACATTTTGTAATATGAATACATTAATATCAGACCTGTAATATCAATTCTGAACAAATTTTTTTTTTATTTTTTTTTTACCTTAAAAAAAATATCTAACATGGCAGAAGTGGTAACAGAAATTTTCACATTAAAAAAAAAAAAAAAATTATTAACAATTAATTATGAATATTTAAAGATTGTTCCATTGAAATGCATTGGAGAGCGCTAGGTAGCGAGAGGTCATACCTGTCGCTGTTCAAGGTCGCTCGCTGGCGCTGTAGGGTGAGGCTGGAATAATGATGAATGATTCGCTATCTGGCGCTCTCTCAGTCGCTAAGCAGGATCGTCTTGATAAATGTGTGATTGTAGTGGGGAGCCGGCGTTCTCGTGGCGGGGCCCGTCATTACCGTTCGCTCACCAGTCGCTACCTGGCGCTATCCCTTGTTAAATAAGGGCCAAAGTGAACAAGAGACATTTCAAAGCATCTGAAATCTCTGATTATATGTAAATACCTTTTACAGAGTCTTTAAAAATGTCTTCCTTTGGTTCCCCTTGAAGAAGTGGTAAATTTGATAAGGCTTTCACCATACAAGAAATCTTAACAACAAAAGGAGATCTGAAAGCAGGGAAAGCTTTAGAGGTTAACATTCTTCCTGCGGAATATTATAAAAAAATCTTGCCCCCATATTTTTTTTCGAGATTTAACTCTTTGTGAACTGGTAATGGGTCCAAAGCCTGGAAGGGGCATAAGAGCCCGCAGCCCATGGGCTATGCAGGCTGGTAGCCTTGGGCTACCAGACCTGCATAGCTGGGGCCAGGGCTGGTTTTACTGGAAAGAGGGACCCCACACTATTTTTTTTAAATGTTCTAAGGGTTTAACCCTTAGCATTAGCATTCCCTGGAGAGGGAAACCCTATGTCATTTTTTAATCATTTTTAAATGTTTAACCCTTAAAAATTACATAGTGTCCACATCTCCAGGACGGGGGCTGTGGGCTCTTCTGCCTCTCCCTTGGGCTTTAGGGAGGCAGGTAATGAGGCTCGTTATAAGAAAAAAGCCCATTTAGCCCCCAGATAGGTTTCATGCCGCCGAGAGGACTAGAACATTATATGGCAATGGCAGCTGTAGCCCTAAATAAATTTAACCAATGGAAATCTAAAGCAGTAATTGTGACATTGATTATAGAGAAAACTAGGAGAATCCCCAGTGGGCCACAGTGCTTTTGGGCTGGCTGGGCTGGGTGTAGCCTTTTACCTGGAGCCTATGCAGGAATGTAATCTTTCCTATTGGTGCACTGCAGCTTCTTATGCCCCCCCTACACTGTGAATGGGACTGCCTTCTCTGATGAGTCAAGTTTTTGTTTCATCAAACAAGATAAATGTTTAAATATCAGGCAAGAAATATCAGAGAACAAACACCCTGCAAACATTGCTGTAAAACAAAATAAAAGACATTTTCATAGATTTGTGTCATCAATGAGGATTGGCTTCCCTGGGGTGGATAGGATCTTCCAGCAAGCCAATGTGATGTGTCAGCTATAAATGTCTGACATTGGTTCGAGCAGACCAAGAGTACCCAGTACTACCCTGGTCCAACTTCATCATTTCAGAAGGTGGCAAGGACAAAAGGACAACTGGCAGCAGTGCTGGACTCTTCAGCAAGGACTGAAGGCTGAATTATCAGCAGCAGTGGAGAAAGATATGTGGAGAAGCCAGTGAAGACTGGAGGGCAATCAGTGGCAGATAAAAGCAGAGATGGAGGTTGATGTAAAGTGGCATGTGACAAGGGGGCCCAATGAGACTCTCTTGCCCAAGGAAATGCCAATTAAGCATTTGTGGAACCAGTTCAATTGTCGTGTCTGCTCTTTGGACTCATGCCTCCTCCAACGCTGTGGGATAATCTGGTTCCAGATACTTGTGAAAACCTACCAGGAACTTATTGAGCTACTTCCAGCCCATATGTCTGTGTTACACATGTTTATTACTCTGGAAATAAGCTGACGGTTATAATAATGTGACTTGATTCTGTATGTGTATCATTTTTATTCTCTTTCAAGTGAAATCAAGTATGTCGGACAGTGACATCCAGTGGTGACTAGATGAATAACAAATACATGCCCAGTAACCATTACCTTGTGCTTTGAAACTCTTTCATGCTTTGCATATACTGTAGTTCTCGTATGAATTTAAGTTTTTTGTTCATATATGGACACTGTATGTTTGCACAAACATAGGAATTTTTCCTCCACATTTAACCTGTGCAGTGAGACAAACACAATCAGTGACTGCACGTAATGCTCGGATCGGTGAGTGGCCCTAACCACGGCACCCAGAAGAGCACCTCCCCTAAAGTCTCCCTGTAGCAATCAGTGATATAAGCTTATTGAGAGGTATGAACACCATGCAGATGTTTGGAATAGCAGGAAAATTATGCACTCTTAACTGAGTCTCTCAGTCAAAATATATCTGTGTAATCATCTCTTATTTCTAGCCAGAAGTAATAATTTAGCTGTAATGACTCATCATTGAATAAAATACATTGTATACATTGTATCCCCTGACTGAGTGCTTTTGTGGCGGCCACCGCCATATAAAGGCAAACCCGATTGTTGTCCCATTGTCTTGGGCTACATATTGCATTTCATTCATTGGAGATTCATTGTAAAAAATGAAGAGAAACAGTGGGTGTGGATACAGTGATGTGATGTAAGCACACTGTGATGAGTGTGAGAGGAGAGAGAAGGGCGGGGTTTTAGAACTGCCGAGAAGGGCAGCCAATCAGGACGTCTGGGGTAGGAGTGGGGGTGTTTCCATTCTTGGTCCACTGAAGGTTGATTGATGGACTAGGTCAGCGGGTGGGGACTGAGAGCTAAATGGGGAAGTTATTTTGCTTACTAAGGAGACAGACAGAGGAGGCATTGCAGTGCTCCCGCCCCTTAATGAAAGGTAAGCTACTGATTTAACTTTTACTTTGCCACCTTAAAGCGGATCAAAAAACACGGCAATTGATTCCTTCCCCCCAGGGCATCCAAAAATGGGATGCCCCGCTGTGTAAAACCCCCAGGTCGTCCATACAGTTACCTTCTTTTCCAGTCCAATGGTGCATGTGCAAGCCGCGGCTGCATCCCCGCTATTCCTTTAGCAGGGTGCGCGCCCGCGCCAGGCATTTGTGGATGGCCGTCGCGGGCATGCTCCCTGTTATAGGGTAGTAGGGATGCTGACATCAGTGGATCCGAGCGTGCTGATTGGATGAGCGGCCTCGTATGCGGGAAGAGGTGATTTTTTTTTTTTTGGCGGCGTGTGGGGTTTCACACAGTGGGGAATCCACGATCGTTCATTCTTTCATTTTGAGGAATATATCTCAATTTGGCGTGAATTGCTGCTGGCACAGCACCCCCCCCAATTCTAAGTGTAAGCAAGATTATCAGGTGTGTGGCAAGATGGCCGCCCCTATGTAATGTGAATAATCTTTATGCCATTCCACAACATCTGCATAGGGTTAAGCCCTCTCAAACTGCTTATGTCAGTGATCCCAAGAAGGGAAGCAATTTACTAAACTTTTTTGACTGGAGGTCTGCTTCCAGTCATGTCCCGAACCTTAGGCTTTCTGGTCCCAGGGGCCATGATGCCCCCTTGCATTTAAAAGGCAAATACTATTAACAAAATGTAAGTTCTCTAAACCACACTCATCAAAAGGCAGAAAAAATAAAATGTTGGTTCTCTAAACCACACCTAGTATTCATCAGAAGGATATTAAACGTATAGGAAATTAGAAATGCCTCGGCATCTTGGAAACTATAGATTTAAAGCAGAACAAAACCATGGTCTTGCCCTGGGTCACCCTGAATTGGGATGCCCCATTGTGTGAAACCCTGGGGGTCGCCCAGATAGCTCACCTTTACTCACATGGTAATGTAATCCAGAATCTCTGGGCTGAGGTGCACTCCCTCACCTAGGCATTTACTATTGTTGAGCTCTGTGTCTAAACAGACCCTTGTTGCAGACATGCCAAGTCACCAGGTTTTCCATGGAGTCACCCTGTTTTGACTCTGCTCACCCAGTCACCCTGTCAGCAGCCCAAATTACCCTGCACCAGGTCCAGCTGCCTTCCATTCCCAGTGCTCCGGGAGAAACATGTAGCTATAGGCATGTTCTCACAGCTCCTGCTCTGGCAGAACTAAAGGTGGTTTTACACAGGCTCAAGAATTGTTATCTCTTATAATTATCTTTGTGAGCAGCGCGCCTGCTTGATAAACAGCTCTGATGACCAGCGGGCGTGTGTTAATTGCTACTGTCTAGCAATGTATAATCCACCTGGCAGTGACATTCTTCCATAGGCCGGACTTTCACATTTTGGGCATTTTGTGTATTTTGAGCACAATTTTAAAGGAATTGTAAAAATAATTTGTTTCACAAAAGCCCATAAGTAAGCCACGCCCCTAAACCACACACCTGTCACATCCTGTAAGCTGGTCTAGGTTGACATATCTGTTATTGCCAATCATTAATATGCATGGCTTACTGATTGGACAAGAGCCTATGCATGCACCGTAGGAGGAAAGATACGTTTTTATGGACAATCTGGGGGCTTTCACATAGTGGGGTATCTTGATCCCTGATCCTGGGGCAAGGAACAAAACCGGGGATATTTAAAATCCTGTTTTTTTTTTTTTGCTGTTTTAAAGGACATATGCATTAAGAATAGAGATGAGCGAACTTTTGAAAAATTCGTTTCGACTGATTTGCCGAATTTTCCGACAAAAATCGTTTCGACCCGAATTAATTCGCGACGAATCGCTGTTAAAAATGGCTATTTCTGAGCCTCCTAGAGCCTCAATAGGGTTGTAAACCATTCTGCCTTGCTGTAACACGCACAGGATGCGTGCTGGGTTAGTTAAATAATACTTTGAATAAATATCACATGCAGATCAGAGGCATCGCTAATAGAATCGCAGAGCGGCACAATTGAATTCAAGAGAGTTGAAGTGGCATCACTATGAGGGGCAGGAGCCCAAACATTGCTTTAAAGAGACACTGGAGTTGGCAGCAGCAGGAGCCCAAAATTTGGATGAATCACACCCTGGAGTTGGCAGCAGCAGCAGCAGCAGGAGCCCAATCATTGGCTGAAAGAGACACTGGGGTTGGCATCAGGAGCCCAAAAATTGGATGAATCACACCCTGGAGTTGCAAGCAGCAGCAGGAGCCCAAATATTATTTTAAAGAGACACTGGAGTTGGCTTCAGGAGCCCAAAAATTGGATGAATCACACCCTGGAGTTGGCAGCAGCAGCAGCCCAAACATTACTTTAAAGAGACACTGGAGTTGGCTTCAGGAGCCCAAAAATTAGATGAATCACACCCTGGAGTTGCCAGCAGCAGCAGCAGGAACCCAAATATTACTTTAAAGAGACACTGGGGTTGGCTTCAGGAGCCCAAAAATTGGATGATTCACACCCTGGAGTTAGCAGCAGCAGCAGCAGAAGCCCAAATATTACTTTAAAGAGACACTGGGGTTGGCTTCAGGAGGCCAAAAATTGGATGAATCACACCCTGGAGTTGGCAGCAGCAGCAGCAGGAGCCCAAATATTACTTTAAAGAGACACTGGGGTTGGCTTCAGGAGGCCAAAAATTGGATGAATCACACCCTGGAGTTGGCAGCAGCAGCAGCAGCAGGAGCCCAGATATTACTTTAAAGAGACACTGGGGTTGGCTTCAGGAGGCCAAAAATTGGATGAATCACACCCTGGAGTTGGCAGCAGCAGCAGGAGCAGCCCAAACATTACTTTAAAGAGACACTGGGGTTGGCTTCAGGAGCCCAAAAATTGGCTGAATCACACCCTGGAGTTGGCAGCAGCAGCAGGAGCAGCCCAAATATTACTTTAAAGAGACACTGGGGTTGGCTTCAGGAGGCCAAAAATTGGATGAATCACACCCTGGAGTTGGCAGCAGCAGGAGCCCAAACATTGGCTGAAAGAGACACTGGGGTTGGCTTCAGGAGCCCAAAAATTGGATGAATCACAACCTGGAGTTGCAAGCAGCAGCAGGAGCCCAAATATTACTTTAAAGAGACACTGGAGTTGGCTTCAGGAGCCCAAAAATTGGATGAATCACACCCTGGAGTTGGCAGCAGCAGCAGCAGCAGGAGCCCAAACATTACTTTAAAGAGACACTGGAGTTGGCTTCAGGAGCCCAAAAATTGGATGAATCACACCCTGGAGTTGGCAGCAGCAGCAGGAGCCCAAATATTACTTTAAAGAGACACTGGGGTTGGCTTCAGGAGCCCAAAAATTGGATGATTCACACCCTGGAGTTGGCAGCAGCAGCAGCAGGAGCCCAAATATACACTGGAGTTGGCTTCAGGAGCCCAAAAATTGGATGAATCACACCCTGGAGTTGGCAGCAGCAGCAGCAGGAGCACAAATATTACTTTAAAGAGACACTGGGGTTGGCTTCAGGAGGCCAAAAATTGGATGAATCACACCCTGGAGTTGGCAGCAGCAGGAGCCCAAATATTACTTTAAAGAGACACTGGGGTTGGCTTCAGGAGCCCAAAAATTGGATGAATCACACCCTGGAGTTGCAAGCAGCAACAGGAGCCCAATTATTACTTTAAAGAGACACTGGAGTTGGCTTCAGGAGGCCAAAAATTGAATGAATCACACCCTGGAGTTGGCAGCAGCAGCAGGAGCCCAAACATTACTTTAAAGAGACACTGGGGTTGGCTTCAGGAGCCCAAAAATTGGATGAATCACACCCTGGAGTTGGCAGCAGCAGCAGGAGCCCAAATATTACTTTAAAGAGACACTGGGGTTGGCTTCAGGAGGCCAAAAATTGGATGAATCACACCCTGGAGTTGGCAGCAGCAGCAGGAGCCCAAATATTACTTTAAAGAGACACTGGGGTTGGCTTCAGGAGCCCAAAAATTGGATGAATCACACCCTGGAGTTGCAAGCAGCAGCAGGAGCCCAAATATTACTTTAAAGAGACACTGGAGTTGGCTTCAGGAGCCCAAAAATTGGATGAATCACACCCTGGAGTTGGCAGCAGCAGCAGGAGCAGCCCAAACATTACTTTAAAGAGACACTGGGGTTGGCTTCAGGAGCCCCAAAATTGGCTGAATCACACCCTGGAGTTGGCAGCAGCAGCAGGAGCCCAAACATTACTTTAAAGAGACACTGGGGTTGGCTTCAGGAGCCCAAAAATTGGATGAATCACACCCTGGAGTTGGCAGCAGCAGCAGCAGCAGCAGCAGGAGCCCAAATATTACTTTAAAGAGACACTGGGGTTGGCTTCAGGAGGCCAAAAATTGGATGAATCACACCCTGGAGTTGGCAGCAGCAGGAGCCCAAACATTGGCTGAAAGAGACACTGGGGTTGGCTTCAGGAGCCCAAAAATTGGATGAATCACACCCTGGAGTTGCAAGCAGCAGCAGGAGCCCAAATATTACTTTAAAGAGACACTGGAGTTGGCTTCAGGAGCCCAAAAATTGGATGAATCACACCCTGGAGTTGGCAGCAGCAGCAGCAGCAGGAGCCCAAACATTACTTTAAAGAGACACTGGAGTTGGCTTCAGGAGCCCAAAAATTGGATGAATCACACCCTGGAGTTGGCAGCAGCAGCAGGAGCCCAAACATTACTTTAAAGAGACACTGGGGTTGGCTTCAGGAGCCCAAAAATTGGATGAATCACACCCTGGAGTTGGCAGCAGCAGCAGGAGCCCAAATATTACTTTAAAGAGACACTGGGGTTGGCTTCAGGAGGCCAAAAATTGGATGAATCACACCCTGGAGTTGGCAGCAGCAGCAGGAGCCCAAATATTACTTTAAAGAGACACTGGGGTTGGCTTCAGGAGCCCAAAAATTGGATGAATCACACCCTGGAGTTGCAAGCAGCAGCAGGAGCCCAAATATTACTTTAAAGAGACACTGGAGTTGGCTTCAGGAGCCCAAAAATTGGATGAATCACACCCTGGAGTTGGCAGCAGCAGCAGGAGCAGCCCAAACATTACTTTAAAGAGACACTGGGGTTGGCTTCAGGAGCCCAAAAATTGGCTGAATCACACCCTGGAGTTGGCAGCAGCAGCAGGAGCCCAAACATTACTTTAAAGAGACACTGGGGTTGGCTTCAGGAGCCCAAAAATTGGATGAATCACACCCTGGAGTTGGCAGCAGCAGCAGCAGCAGCAGCAGGAGCCCAAATATTACTTTAAAGAGACACTGGGGTTGGCTTCAGGAGGCCAAAAATTGGATGAATCACACCCTGGAGTTGGCAGCAGCAGGAGCCCAAACATTGGCTGAAAGAGACACTGGGGTTGGCTTCAGGAGCCCAAAAATTGGATGAATCACACCCTGGAGTTGCAAGCAGCAGCAGGAGCCCAAATATTACTTTAAAGAGACACTGGAGTTGGCTTCAGGAGCCCAAAAAATGGATGAATCACACCCTGGAGTTGGCAGCAGCAGCAGCAGCAGGAGCCCAAACATTACTTTAAAGAGACACTGGAGTTGGCTTCAGGAGCCCAAAAATTGGATGAATCACACCCTGGAGTTGGCAGCAGCAGCAGCAGCAGGAGCCCAAATATTACTTTAAAGAGACACTGGGGTTGGCTTCAGGAACCCAAAAATTGGATGATTCACACCCTGGAGTTGGCAGCAGCAGGAGCCCAAATATACACTGGAGTTGGCTTCAGGAGCCCAAAAATTGGATGAATCACACCCTGGAGTTGGCAGCAGCAGCAGCAGGAGCACAAATATTACTTTAAAGAGACACTGGGGTTGGCTTCAGGAGGCCAAAAATTGGATGAATCACACCCTGGAGTTGGCAGCAGCAGGAGCCCAAATATTACTTTAAAGAGACACTGGGGTTGGCTTCAGGAGCCCAAAAATTGGATGAATCACACCCTGGAGTTGCAAGCAGCAGCAGGAGCCCAATTATTACTTTAAAGAGACACTGGAGTTGGCTTCAGGAGGCCAAAAATTGAATGAATCACACCCTGGAGTTGGCAGCAGCAGCAGGAGCCCAAACATTACTTTAAAGAGACACTGGGGTTGGCTTCAGGAGCCCAAAAATTGGATGAATCACACCCTGGAGTTGGCAGCAGCAGCAGGAGCCCAAATATTACTTTAAAGAGACACTGGGGTTGGCTTCAGGAGGCCAAAAATTGGATGAATCACACCCTGGAGTTGGCAGCAGCAGCAGGAGCCCAAATATTACTTTAAAGAGACACTGGGGTTGGCTTCAGGAGCCCAAAAATTGGATGAATCACACCCTGGAGTTGCAAGCAGCAGCAGGAGCCCAAATATTACTTTAAAGAGACACTGGAGTTGGCTTCAGGAGCCCAAAAATTGGATGAATCACACCCTGGAGTTGGCAGCAGCAGCAGGAGCAGCCCAAACATTACTTTAAAGAGACACTGGGGTTGGCTTCAGGAGCCCAAAAATTGGCTGAATCACACCCTGGAGTTGGCAGCAGCAGCAGGAGCCCAAACATTACTTTAAAGAGACACTGGGGTTGGCTTCAGGAGCCCAAAAATTGGATGAATCACACCCTGGAGTTGGCAGCAGCAGCAGCAGCAGCAGGAGCCCAAATATTACTTTAAAGAGACACTGGGGTTGGCTTCAGGAGGCCAAAAATTGGATGAATCACACCCTGGAGTTGGCAGCAGCAGCAGGAGCCCAAATATTACTTTAAAGAGACACTGGGGTTGGCTTCAGGAGCCCAAAAATTGGATGAATCACACCCTGGAGTTGCAAGCAGCAGCAGGAGCCCAAATATTACTTTAAAGAGACACTGGAGTTGGCTTCAGGAGCCCAAAAATTGGATGAATCACACCCTGGAGTTGGCAGCAGCAGCAGGAGCCCAAATATTACTTTAAAGAGACACTGGGGTTGGCTTCAGGAGCCCAAAAATTGGATGAATCACACCCTGGAGTTGCAAGCAGCAGCAGGAGCCCAAATATTACTTTAAAGAGACACTGGAGTTGGCTTCAGGAGCCCAAAAATTGGATGAATCACACCCTGGAGTTGGCAGCAGCAGCAGGAGCAGCCCAAACATTACTTTAAAGAGACACTGGGGTTGGCTTCAGGAGCCCAAAAATTGGCTGAATCACACCCTGGAGTTGGCAGCAGCAGCAGGAGCAGCCCAAATATTACTTTAAAGAGACACTGGGGTTGGCTTCAGGAGGCCAAAAATTGGATGAATCACACCCTGGAGTTGGCAGCAGCAGGAGCCCAAACATTGGCTGAAAGAGACACTGGGGTTGGCTTCAGGAGCCCAAAAATTGGATGAATCACACCCTGGAGTTGCAAGCAGCAGCAGGAGCCCAAATATTACTTTAAAGAGACACTGGAGTTGGCTTCAGGAGCCCAAAAATTGGATGAATCACACCCTGGAGTTGGCAGCAGCAGCAGCAGGAGCCCAAACATTACTTTAAAGAGGCACTGGAGTTGGCTTCAGGAGCCCAAAAATTGGATGAATCACACCCTGGAGTTGGCAGCAGCAGCAGCAACAGGAGCCCAAATATTACTTTAAAGAGATACTGGGGTTGGCTTCAGGAGCCCAAAAATTGGATGATTCACACCCTGGAGTTGGCAGCAGCAGCAGCAGGAGCCCAAATATACACTGGAGTTGGCTTCAGAAGCCCAAAAATTGGATGAATCACACCCTGGAGTTGGCAGCAGCAGCAGCAGGAGCACAAATATTACTTTAAAGAGACACTGGGGTTGGCTTCAGGAGGCCAAAAATTGGATGAATCACACCCTGGAGTTGGCAGCAGCAGGAGCCCAAATATTACTTTAAAGATACACTGGGGTTGGCTTCAGGAGCCCAAAAATTGGATGAATCACACCCTGGAGTTGCAAGCAGCAGCAGGAGCCCAATTATTACTTTAAAGAGACACTGGAGTTGGCTTCAGGAGGCCAAAAATTGAATGAATCACACCCTGGAGTTGGCAGCAGCAGCAGGAGCCCAAACATTACTTTAAAGAGACACTGGGGTTGGCTTCAGGAGGCCAAAAATTGGATGAATCACACCCTGGAGTTGGCAGCAGCAGCAGGAGCCCAAATATTACTTTAAAGAGACACTGGGGTTGGCTTCAGGAGCCCAAAAATTGGATGAATCACGCCCTGGAGTTGCAAGCAGCAGCAGGAGCCCAAATATTACTTTAAAGAGACACTGGGGTTGGCTTCAGGAGCCCAAAAATTGGATGAATCACACCCTGGAGTTGCAAGCAGCAGCAGGAGCCCAAATATTACTTTAAAGAGACACTGGAGTTGGCTTCAGGAGCCCAAAAATTGGATGAATCACACCCTGGAGTTGGCAGCAGCAGCAGGAGCCCAAATATTACTTTAAAGAGACACTGGGGTTGGCTTCAGGAGGCCAAAAATTGGATGAATCACACCCTGGAGTTGGCAGCAGCAGCAGGAGCCCAAACATTACTTTAAAGAGACACTGGGGTTGGCTTCAGGAGCCCAAATATTACTTTAAAGAGACACTGGGGTTGGCTTCAGGAGCCCAAAAATTGGATGAATCACACCCTGGAGTTGCAAGCAGCAGCAGGAGCCCAAATATTACTTTAAAGAGACACTGAAGTTGGCTTCAGGAGCCCAAAAATTGGATGAATCACACCCTGGAGTTGGCAGCAGCAGCAGGAGCAGCCCAAACATTACTTTAAAGAGACACTGGGGTTGGCTTCAGGAGGCCAAACATTGGATGAATCACACCCTGGAGTTGGCAGCAGCAGGAGCCCAAACATTGGCTGAAAGAGACACTGGGGTTGGCTTCAGGAGCCCAAAAATTGGATGAATCACACCCTGGAGTTGCAAGCAGCAGCAGGAGCCCAAATATTACTTTAAAGAGACACTGGAGTTGACTTCAGGAGCCCAAAAATTTGATGAATCACACCCTGGAGTTGGCAGCAGCAGCAGGAGCCCAAACATTACTTTAAAGAGACACTGGAGTTGGCTTCAGGAGCCCAAAAATTGGATGAATCACACCCTGGAGTTGGCAGCAGCAGCAGGAGCCCAAATATTACTTTAAAGAGACACTGGGGTTGGCTTCAGGAGGCCAAAAATTGGATGAATCACACCCTGGAGTTGGCAGCAGCAGCAGGAGCCCAAATATTACTTTAAAGAGACACTGGGGTTGGCTTCAGGAGCCCAAAAATTGGATGAATCACACCCTGGAGTTGCAAGCAGCAGCAGGAGCCCAAATATTACTTTAAAGAGACACTGGAGTTGGCTTCAGGAGCCCAAAAATTGGATGAATCACACCCTGGAGTTGGCAGCAGCAGCAGGAGCAGCCCAAACATTACTTTAAAGAGACACTGGGGTTGGCTTCAGGAGCCCAAAAATTGGCTGAATCACACCCTGGAGTTGGCAGCAGCAGCAGGAGCCCAAACATTACTTTAAAGAGACACTGGGGTTGGCTTCAGGAGCCCAAAAATTGGATGAATCACACCCTGGAGTTGGCAGCAGCAGCAGCAGGAGCCCAAATATTACTTTAAAGAGACACTGGGGTTGGCTTCAGGAGGCCAAAAATTGGATGAATCACACCCTGGAGTTGGCAGCAGCAGCAGGAGCCCAAATATTACTTTAAAGAGACACTGGGGTTGGCTTCAGGAGCCCAAAAATTGGATGAATCACACCCTGGAGTTGCAAGCAGCAGCAGGAGCCCAAATATTACTTTAAAGAGACACTGGAGTTGGCTTCAGGAGCCCAAAAATTGGATGAATCACACCCTGGAGTTGGCAGCAGCAGCAGGAGCAGCCCAAACATTACTTTAAAGAGACACTGGGGTTGGCTTCAGGAGCCCAAAAATTGGCTGAATCACACCCTGGAGTTGGCAGCAGCAGCAGGAGCAGCCCAAATATTACTTTAAAGAGACACTGGGGTTGGCTTCAGGAGGCCAGAAATTGGATGAATCACACCCTGGAGTTGGCAGCAGCAGGAGCCCAAACATTGGCTGAAAGAGACACTGGGGTTGGCTTCAGGAGCCCAAAAATTGGATGAATCACACCCTGGAGTTGCAAGCAGCAGCAGGAGCCCAAATATTACTTTAAAGAGACACTGGAGTTGGCTTCAGGAGCCCAAAAATTAAATGAATCACACCCTGGAGTTGGCAGCAGCAGCAGCAGCAGCAGGAGCCCAAACATTACTTTAAAGAGACACTGGAGTTGGCTTCAGGAGCCCAAAAATTGGATGAATCACACCCTGGAGTTGGCAGCAGCAGCAGGAGCCCAAATATTACTTTAAAGAGACACTGGGGTTGGCTTCAGGAGCCCAAAAATTGGATGATTCACACCCTGGAGTTGGCAGCAGCAGCAGCAGGAGCCCAAATATACACTGGAGTTGGCTTCAGGAGCCCAAAAATTGGATGAATCACACCCTGGAGTTGGCAGCAGCAGCAGCAGGAGCACAAATATTACTTTAAAGAGACACTGGGGTTGGCTTCAGGAGGCCAAAAATTGGATGAATCACACCCTGGAGTTGGCAGCAGCAGGAGCCCAAATATTACTTTAAAGAGACACTGGGGTTGGCTTCAGGAGCCCAAAAATTGGATGAATCACACCCTGGAGTTGCAAGCAGCAGCAGGAGCCCAATTATTACTTTAAAGAGACACTGGAGTTGGCTTCAGGAGGCCAAAAATTGAATGAATCACACCCTGGAGTTGGCAGCAGCAGCAGGAGCCCAAACATTACTTTAAAGAGACACTGGGGTTGGCTTCAGGAGGCCAAAAATTGGATGAATCACACCCTGGAGTTGGCAGCAGCAGCAGGAGCCCAAATATTACTTTAAAGAGACACTGGGGTTGGCTTCAGGAGCCCAAAAATTGGATGAATCACACCCTGGAGTCGCAAGCAGCAGCAGGAGCCCAAATATTACTTTAAAGAGACACTGGGGTTGGCTTCAGGAGCCCAAAAATTGGATGAATCACACCCTGGAGTTGCAAGCAGCAGCAGGAGCCCAAATATTACTTTAAAGAGACACTGGAGTTGGCTTCAGGAGCCCAAAAATTGGATGAATCACACCCTGGAGTTGGCAGCAGCAGCAGGAGCCCAAATATTACTTTAAAGAGACACTGGGGTTGGCTTCAGGAGGCCAAAAATTGGATGAATCACACCCTGGAGTTGGCAGCAGCAGCAGGAGCCCAAACATTACTTTAAAGAGACACTGGGGTTGGCTTCAGGAGCCCAAATATTACTTCAAAGAGACACTGGGGTTGGCTTCAGGAGCCCAAAAATTGGATGAATCACACCCTGGAGTTGCAAGCAGCAGCAGGAGCCCAAATATTACTTTAAAGAGACACTGAAGTTGGCTTCAGGAGCCCAAAAATTGGATGAATCACACCCTGGAGTTGGCAGCAGCAGCAGGAGCAGCCCAAACATTACTTTAAAGAGACACTGGGGTTGGCTTCAGGAGGCCAAAAATTGGATGAATCACACCCTGGAGTTGGCAGCAGCAGGAGCCCAAACATTGGCTGAAAGAGACACTGGGGTTGGCTTCAGGAGCCCAAAAATTGGATGAATCACACCCTGGAGTTGCAAGCAGCAGCAGGAGCCCAAATATTACTTTAAAGAGACACTGGAGTTGGCTTCAGGAGCCCAAAAATTGGATGAATCACACCCTGGAGTTGGCTGCAGCAGCAGCAGCAGGAGCCCAAACATTACTTTAAAGAGACACTGGAGTTGGCTTCAGGAGCCCAAAAATTGGATGAATCACACCCTGGAGTTGGCAGCAGCAGCAGCAGCAGGAGCCCAAATATTACTTTAAAGAGACACTGGGGTTGGCTTCAGGAGCCCAAAAATTGGATGATTCACACCCTGGAGTTGGCAGCAGCAGCAGCAGGAGCCCAAATATACACTGGAGTTGGCTTCAGGAGCCCAAAAATTGGATGAATCACACCCTGGAGTTGGCAGCAGCAGCAGCACAAATATTACTTTAAAGAGACACTGGGGTTGGCTTCAGGAGGCCAAAAATTGGATGAATCACACCCTGGAGTTGGCAGCAGCAGGAGCCCAAATATTACTTTAAAGAGACACTGGGGTTGGCCTCAGGAGCCCAAAAATTGGATGAATCACACCCTGGAGTTGCAAGCAGCAGCAGGAGCCCAAATATTACTTTAAAGAGACACTGGAGTTGGCTTCAGGAGCCCAAAAATTGGATGAATCACACCCTGGAGTTGGCAGCAGCAGCAGGAGCAGCCCAAACATTACTTTAAAGAGACACTGGGGTTGGCTTCAGGAGCCCAAAAATTGGCTGAATCACACCCTGGAGTTGGCAGCAGCAGCAGGAGCCCAAACATTACTTTAAAGAGACACTGGGGTTGGCTTCAGGAGCCCAAAAATTGGATGAATCACACCCTGGAGTTGGCAGCAGCAGCAGCAGGAGCCCAAATATTACTTTAAAGAGACACTGGGGTTGGCTTCAGGAGGCCAAAAATTGGATGAATCACACCCTGGAGTTGGCAGCAGCAGCAGGAGCCCAAATATTACTTTAAAGAGACACTGGGGTTGGCTTCAGGAGCCCAAAAATTGGATGAATCACACCCTGGAGTTGCAAGCAGCAGCAGGAGCCCAAATATTACTTTAAAGAGACACTGGAGTTGGCTTCAGGAGCCCAAAAATTGGATGAATCACACCCTGGAGTTGGCAGCAGCAGCAGGAGCAGCCCAAACATTACTTTAAAGAGACACTGGGGTTGGCTTCAGGAGCCCAAAAATTGGCTGAATCACACCCTGGAGTTGGCAGCAGCAGCAGGAGCAGCCCAAATATTACTTTAAAGAGACACTGGGGTTGGCTTCAGGAGGCCAGAAATTGGATGAATCACACCCTGGAGTTGGCAGCAGCAGGAGCCCAAACATTGGCTGAAAGAGACACTGGGGTTGGCTTCAGGAGCCCAAAAATTGGATGAATCACACCCTGGAGTTGCAAGCAGCAGCAGGAGCCCAAATATTACTTTAAAGAGACACTGGAGTTGGCTTCAGGAGCCCAAAAATTAAATGAATCACACCCTGGAGTTGGCAGCAGCAGCAGCAGGAGCCCAAACATTACTTTAAAGAGACACTGGAGTTGGCTTCAGGAGCCCAAAAATTGGATGAATCACACCCTGGAGTTGGCAGCAGCAGCAGGAGCCCAAATATTACTTTAAAGAGACACTGGGGTTGGCTTCAGGAGCCCAAAAATTGGATGATTCACACCCTGGAGTTGGCAGCAGCAGCAGCAGGAGCCCAAATATACACTGGAGTTGGCTTCAGGAGCCCAAAAATTGGATGAATCACACCCTGGAGTTGGCAGCAGCAGCAGCAGGAGCACAAATATTACTTTAAAGAGACACTGGGGTTGGCTTCAGGAGGCCAAAAATTGGATGAATCACACCCTGGAGTTGGCAGCAGCAGGAGCCCAAATATTACTTTAAAGAGACACTGGGGTTGGCTTCAGGAGCCCAAAAATTGGATGAATCACACCCTGGAGTTGCAAGCAGGAGCCCAATTATTACTTTAAAGAGACACTGGAGTTGGCTTCAGGAGGCCAAAAATTGAATGAATCACACCCTGGAGTTGGCAGCAGCAGCAGGAGCCCAAACATTACTTTAAAGAGACACTGGGGTTGGCTTCAGGAGGCCAAAAATTGGATGAATCACACCCTGGAGTTGGCAGCAGCAGCAGGAGCCCAAATATTACTTTAAAGAGACACTGGGGTTGGCTTCAGGAGCCCAAAAATTGGATGAATCACACCCTGGAGTCGCAAGCAGCAGCAGGAGCCCAAATATTACTTTAAAGAGACACTGGGGTTGGCTTCAGGAGCCCAAAAATTGGATGAATCACACCCTGGAGTTGCAAGCAGCAGCAGGAGCCCAAATATTACTTTAAAGAGACACTGGAGTTGGCTTCAGGAGCCCAAAAATTGGATGAATCACACCCTGGAGTTGGCAGCAGCAGCAGGAGCCCAAATATTACTTTAAAGAGACACTGGGGTTGGCTTCAGGAGGCCAAAAATTGGATGAATCACACCCTGGAGTTGGCAGCAGCAGCAGGAGCCCAAACATTACTTTAAAGAGACACTGGGGTTGGCTTCAGGAGCCCAAATATTACTTTAAAGAGACACTGGGGTTGGCTTCAGGAGCCCAAAAATTGGATGAATCACACCCTGGAGTTGCAAGCAGCAGCAGGAGCCCAAATATTACTTTAAAGAGACACTGAAGTTGGCTTCAGGAGCCCAAAAATTGGATGAATCACACCCTGGAGTTGGCAGCAGCAGCAGGAGCAGCCCAAACATTACTTTAAAGAGACACTGGGGTTGGCTTCAGGAGGCCAAAAATTGGATGAATCACACCCTGGAGTTGGCAGCAGCAGGAGCCCAAACATTGGCTGAAAGAGACACTGGGGTTGGCTTCAGGAGCCCAAAAATTGGATGAATCACACCCTGGAGTTGCAAGCAGCAGCAGGAGCCCAAATATTACTTTAAAGAGACACTGGAGTTGGCTTCAGGAGCCCAAAAATTGGATGAATCACACCCTGGAGTTGGCTGCAGCAGCAGCAGCAGGAGCCCAAACATTACTTTAAAGAGACACTGGAGTTGGCTTCAGGAGCCCAAAAATTGGATGAATCACACCCTGGAGTTGGCAGCAGCAGCAGCAGCAGGAGCCCAAATATTACTTTAAAGAGACACTGGGGTTGGCTTCAGGAGCCCAAAAATTGGATGATTCACACCCTGGAGTTGGCAGCAGCAGCAGCAGGAGCCCAAATATACACTGGAGTTGGCTTCAGGAGCCCAAAAATTGGATGAATCACACCCTGGAGTTGGCAGCAGCAGCAGCAGGAGCACAAATATTACTTTAAAGAGACACTGGGGTTGGCTTCAGGAGGCCAAAAATTGGATGAATCACACCCTGGAGTTGGCAGCAGCAGGAGCCCAAATATTACTTTAAAGAGACACTGGGGTTGGCCTCAGGAGCCCAAAAATTGGATGAATCACACCCTGGAGTTGCAAGCAGCAGCAGGAGCCCAATTATTACTTTAAAGAGACACTGGAGTTGGCTTCAGGAGGCCAAAAATTGAATGAATCACACCCTGGAGTTGGCAGCAGCAGCAGGAGCCCAAACATTACTTTAAAGAGACACTGGGGTTGGCTTCAGGAGGCCAAAAATTGGATGAATCACACCCTGGAGTTGGCAGCAGCAGCAGGAGCCCAAATATTACTTTAAAGAGACACTGGGGTTGGCTTCAGGAGCCCAAAAATTGGATGAATCACACCCTGGAGTTGCAAGCAGCAGCAGGAGCCCAAATATTACTTTAAAGAGACACTGGGGTTGGCTTCAGGAGCCCAAAAATTGGATGAATCACACCCTGGAGTTGCAAGCAGCAGAAGGAGCCCAAATATTACTTTAAAGAGACACTGGAGTTGGCTTCAGGAGCCCAAAAATTGGATGAATCACACCCTGGAGTTGGCAGCAGCAGCAGGAGCCCAAATATTACTTTAAAGAGACACTGGGGTTTGCTTCAGGAGGCCAAAAATTGGATGAATCACACCCTGGAGTTGGCAGCAGCAGCAGGAGCCCAAACATTACTTTAAAGAGACACTGGGGTTGGCTTCAGGAGCCCAAAAATTGGATGAATCACACCCTGGAGTTGGCAGCAGCAGCAGCAGGAGCCCAAATATTACTTTAAAGAGACACTGGGGTTGGCTTCAGGAGCCCAAAAATTGGATGAATCACTCCCTGGAGTTGCAAGCAGCAGCAGGAGCCCAAATATTACTTTAAAGAGACACTGGAGTTGGCTTCAGGAGCCCAAAAATTGGATGAATCACACCCTGGAGTTGGCAGCAGCAGTAGGAGCCCAAATATTACTTCAAAGAGACACTGGGGTTGGCTTCAGGAGCCCAAAAATTGGATGAATCACACCCTGGAGTTGGCAGCAGCAGCAGGAGCCCAAACATTACTTTAAAGAGACACTGGGGTTGGCTTCAGGAGGCCAAAAATTGGATGAATCACACCCTGGAGTTGGCAGCAGCAGCAGGAGCCCAAACATTACTTTAAAGAGACACTGGGGTTGGCTTCAGGAGCCCAAATATTACTTTAAAGAGACACTGGGGTTGGCTTCAGGAGCCCAAAAATTGGATGAATCACACCCTGGAGTTGCAAGCAGCAGCAGGAGCCCAAATATTACTTTAAAGAGACAATGAAGTTGGCTTCAGGAGCCCAAAAATTGGATGAATCACACCCTGGAGTTGGCAGCAGCAGCAGGAGCAGCCCAAACATTACTTTAAAGAGACACTGGGGTTGGCTTCAGGAGGCCAAAAATTGGATGAATCACACCCTGGAGTTGGCAGCAGCAGGAGCCCAAACATTGGCTGAAAGAGACACTGGGGTTGGCTTCAGGAGCCCAAAAATTGGATGAATCACACCCTGGAGTTGCAAGCAGCAGCAGGAGCCCAAATATTACTTTAAAGAGACACTGGAGTTGGCTTCAGGAGCCCAAAAATTGGATGAATCACACCCTGGAGTTGGCAGCAGCAGCAGCAGCAGGAGCCCAAACATTACTTTAAAGAGACACTGGAGTTGGCTTCAGGAGCCCAAAAATTGGATGAATCACACCCTGGAGTTGGCAGCAGCAGCAGCAGCAGGAGCCCAAATATTACTTTAAAGAGACACTGGGGTTGGCTTCAGGAGCCCAAAAATTGGATGATTCACACCCTGGAGTTGGCAGCAGTAGCAGCAGGAGCCCAAATATACACTGGAGTTGGCTTCAGGAGCCCAAAAATTGGATGAATCACACCCTGGAGTTGGCAGCAGCAGCAGCAGGAGCACAAATATTACTTTAAAGAGACACTGGGGTTGGCTTCAGGAGGCCAAAAATTGGATGAATCACACCCTGGAGTTGGCAGCAGCAGGAGCCCAAATATTACTTTAAAGAGACACTGGGGTTGGCCTCAGGAGCCCAAAAATTGGATGAATCACACCCTGGAGTTGCAAGCAGCAGCAGGAGCCCAATTATTACTTTAAAGAGACACTGGAGTTGGCTTCAGGAGGCCAAAAATTGAATGAATCACACCCTGGAGTTGGCAGCAGCAGCAGGAGCCCAAACATTACTTTAAAGAGACACTGGGGTTGGCTTCAGGAGGCCAAAAATTGGATGAATCACACCCTGGAGTTGGCAGCAGCAGCAGGAGCCCAAATATTACTTTAAAGAGACACTGGGGTTGGCTTCAGGAGCCCAAAAATTGGATGAATCACACCCTGGAGTTGCAAGCAGCAGCAGGAGCCCAAATATTACTTTAAAGAGACACTGGGGTTGGCTTCAGGAGCCCAAAAATTGGATGAATCACACCCTGGAGTTGCAAGCAGCAGCAGGAGCCCAAATATTACTTTAAAGAGACACTGGAGTTGGCTTCAGGAGCCCAAAAATTGGATGAATCACACCCTGGAGTTGGCAGCAGCAGCAGGAGCCCAAATATTACTTTAAAGAGACACTGGGGTTGGCTTCAGGAGGCCAAAAATTGGATGAATCACACCCTGGAGTTGGCAGCAGCAGCAGGAGCCCAAACATTACTTTAAAGAGACACTGGGGTTGGCTTCAGGAGCCCAAAAATTGGATGAATCACACCCTGGAGTTGGCAGCAGCAGCAGCAGGAGCCCAAATATTACTTTAAAGAGACACTGGGGTTGGCTTCAGGAGCCCAAAAATTGGATGAATCACTCCCTGGAGTTGCAAGCAGCAGCAGGAGCCCAAATATTACTTTAAAGAGACACTGGAGTTGGCTTCAGGAGCCCAAAAATTGGATGAATCACACCCTGGAGTTGGCAGCAGCAGTAGGAGCCCAAATATTACTTCAAAGAGACACTGGGGTTGGCTTCAGGAGCCCAAAAATTGGATGAATCACACCCTGGAGTTGGCAGCAGCAGCAGGAGCAGCCCAAATATTACTTTAAAGAGACACTGGGGTTGGCTTCAGGAGCCCAGAAATTGAATGAATCACACCCTGGAGTTGGCAGCAGCAGCAGGAGCCCAAACATTACTTTAAAGAGACCCTGGGGTTGGCTTCAGGAGCCCAAAAATTGGATGATTCACACCCTGGAGTTGACATCAGCAGGAGCCCAAAAATTGGCCTAAAGACATAAATATGTTTTGCACCATTTGGAAAGTGTAAAACGTGGCACCATGCTGAATCTAGTCGCATGCATCAGGCATTGGTGGGTGGAAATCCTGGCTGATCCATCCCTGATTCATTTTGACAAAGGTGAGTCTCTCCACATTTTTAGTTGACAGACGAGTTCTCCTCGCCGTAACTATGGCCCCCGCCGCACTAAACACCCGCTCAGATGGCACGCTACTTGCCGGGCAGGACAGCTTTTCCAGGGCAAACTCTTCTAGTTGCGGCCACAAATCAAGTTTGGCTGCCCAGAAGTCCAGCGGATCCTCAAGGTGTGTTGGCATGGTCATGTCAAAGTATGACATGACCTGCTGGTTCAGGTCCTGCTCCAGGTCTTCCTGCTGCTCATGAGTAGCCTCACTATGCGGGTGTAGAAAGCTACTCATTAGCGACTGAAGACTGAGGCTGCTGCTGCTGATGGAGCTGCTGCTGCTGCTCCTGCCAACCCCCCCAGCGGCCATGGCAGTGGAAGGTGAGCGCAGAGGTCCCCTCGAGTCAGACCTGCGAGAGTATGGACCATGGCGCAGATAGGCATCGGCCAACTGCCTACGTAGAATGTCTTTGTAGTAGTTCAGTTTGTCCTCCCTCTCGGTGGGTTTAAAAAATGCCACCATTTTGTGCCAGAAGCGAGGGTCCAATAAGGTGGACAGCCAGAAGTCATCCCGCCGACAGATGGAAACAATTCTGGGGTCACTACGCAAGCACGTGAGCATGCTTCGTGCCATTTGCGCAAGTGACTCGGATGGACTACCTGTCTCCATCTCCACTGCATACTGCCACGGTGTGCCCAGGTCCTCTGTCTCGCCTTGCTCAAAAACCTCTAGCTCCTCTGGCTGCTCCTGCTCCTCCTCTCCTGTCCGCTGACTAGATAAACCAGCCATTTCGCCAAGCCTAAACTGTGTTTCGCTGGGCAACTCCTCCTCCTCCTCTTCCTCCTCCTCCTCCAGTTCAGCTCCAACGGGGTTCATGTGGCCGTAAGATGTAAACGCCATGTCTCCAGTGCCCTGACCAGCCATGGTTTCCAACATGTGCTGTAGTACATGAAGCAGTGGAATCACGTCGTTCATCCCGTAATCCTGCCGACTGACAAATAAAGTGGCTTCCTCAAAGGGCCTGAGCAAACGACAGGTGTCACGTATGAGCTGCCACTGGTTGACATTGAAGTTACACAGGGGAGTCCCCCTATCTGCTTGGATCATCAGGAAATCCGTGATAGCTTTTCTCTGTTCATATAATCGGTCCAACATGTGAAGGGTGGAATTCCAACGGGTGGGAACATCGCAAATCAGACTATGTTGGGGGATACCATTCTGACGCTGTAGATCAAGAAGGGTGTGTTTGGCGGTGTATGAGTGGCTGAAGTGCATGCAAAGTTTCCTTGCAGTTGTTAGGATGTCTTGCAGATGGGGGGAACACTTCAGAAACCGCTTGACAACCAGATTGAAGACGTGAGCCATGCAGGGGGCATGGGTCAGGCTTCCTTGGCGCAGCGCAGACAAAATGTTCTTCCCATTGTCGGTAACCATGATTCCCATTTTAAGTTTTCTTGGAGTAAGCCATGTTTGGATTTCCTGATGAATACATTGAAGCAGTTCCTCCCCTGTGTGATTCCGTTCGCCAAGACAAACCATGTGAAGCACTGCGTGACACCTCCGTGCCCTGCACACATGGTAGACTGGAGGGGCACTGAGACTTGAGCCTACAGTGGAGGGTGAGGAGATGGCGGAGGATGAGGAGGCCGAGTCGCACGGTGTCACAGGCCCAACGGGCAGGGAGTGCGGAGGCCAAAGCGGCGTGACCTGTCCAAGTTGCTGCTGCTGCAAAGGGACCATCAGCTTCGCTGATGGATTGCTGGCGGAATGCATGACTTGGAGGAGGAGGAGGAGGAGCAGGAGCGACAGAGGATGGGTATGACGCACAGCTGCCTTCGGCTGAGGTGCTGGAGCCTTGGCTGCCAGAAATTGGGAGCTCACTTGGTGAGGAAGCAGACTGGACCACCCCTTGGGAGCCTCGGTTCTCCCAGGTCGCTTTATGGTGACGCATCATATGTTGACGCAGGGCCGTGGTGCCAACATTTGGACCCTGGCCACGCTTCACCTTTTGCCTACATATCTTGCATGTGGCCATGTTACCCTCCTGCGGATGCTTCAGGAAAAACTGCCACACTGCCGAGTAGCTACTTTTCCCACCCCCTGGCCTCACTGATTCACTGCTGCTGTTGCCAACTCCAGGAACCCCTGCTCCACTACCTCCCGATAAGGTAGACTGCCGCACAGCAGGTGCTCTACCCTGGCCCCGGCCCCGGCCGGCTCCAGCCTTTGGAATTGTGCCCCCATGCTGACTGCTACCACCTTGCTGCCTCAGCTGCTGACTCCGGGGCAACCTGCGCCCCTCTTCTCCTGATGATGACGATGAAGCCCCTTCATCACCCGGCTCCCAAGTGCGATCGGCTTCATCGTCGTCATCATTATCACCGAGTTGTGGCTGTACGTCACTGATGTTCGTGGATTCGTCAACAGTGTCTGGCGCAGGAGCTGGAATGCTCGCAGCACCCACGACACTGTTCACATCACTATTTGTCTGCCTAGCTAAAGAAGCCACCTCCATTTCTTGGCTGGGCAGTAGCTGCTGACTGTCCTCCTGTATCTGATCGTCCTCCTCACTAAAGAGTGGAGCTGAACCCAAAGCATAGGATACGTCGCTGGGGGAGGGAACGGCGTAGGACAGAGGCAATGGGAGGACAGGGACTGCTCTCGGGGCATGCCAACTCAGGGTTGTGTCAGAGGAACCTACCGACCCTAGACTGGGGGTCTCAGACGTAAGTTGTGATGATGTTGTTGATGAGCGCGTCAACCAATCTACCACGGCAGATGCGTTACTAGTGGAGACCCGACCGCTAGCAGATACTGGCAGATTAGGTCTCTCAGCGTGACTCCTGCTGCTACTGGCCCCCAGTCTGATGCGAGTTCTGCCTGCGGAATCTTGGCCTCTGCCACTCCTCTTTTCACTTCCAGGCACTTGTCTGCCCGACATAGTCTAACTGGCGTGGTAGTAGGTGATATTTTAAGAACCCCCGGGCAGCGGTGGGTCTATATGAAACAGAATATAATGCACACCAAAAGTGAGCAGTAACACTCAGCCTCCAACAGGCCTGCTTAGTGTAAATAAGAGAGCTGCTTAGTGTAAATAAAGAGGGGTATGCTATGTTACAGAATGGGATGCCCCAACAGCCAGCAGTGCACCTGTGAGCAGTACTACTATGCACAGCAAAAGTGTCTTTATCAGGCCTAATTTCAATTAGAATAAGTGCAAATGGTTATATGGTCTTAAATAGAGGCTGGTGTAGTCACAGAATGGGATGCCCCAACAGGAGTGCACCTGGCAGGCAGCAGTAAGAATATGCACAGCAAAAGTGTCTTTATCAGGCCTAATTTCAATTATAATAGGTGCAAATGGTTATATGGTCTTAAATAGAGGCTGGTGTAGTCACAGAATGGGATACCCCAACAGGAGTGCACCTGGCAGGGACCAGTAGTGCTATGCACAGCAAAAGTGTCTTTATCAGGCCTAATTTCAATTAGAATAAGTGCAAATGGTTATATGGTCTTAAATAGAGGCTGGTGTAGTCACATAATGGGATGCCCCAACAGGAGTGCACCTGGCAGGCAGCAGTAAGAATATGCACAGCAAAAGTGTCTTTATCAGGCCTAATTTCAATTATAATAGGTGCAAATGGTTATATGGTCTTAAATAGAGGCTGGTGTAGTCACAGAATGGGATGCCCCAACAGGAGTGCACCTGGCAGGGACCAGTAGTGCTATGCACAGCAAAGGTGTCTTTATCAGGCCTAATTTCAATTATAATAGGTGCAAATGGTTATATGGTCTTAAATAGAGGCTGGTGTAGTCACAGAATGGGATGCCACAACAGGAGTGCACCTGGCAGGCAGCAGTAAGAATATGCACAGCAAAAGTGTCTTTATCAGGCCTAATTTCAATTAGAATAAGTGCAAATGGTTATATGGTCTTAAATAGAGGCTGCTGTAGTCACAGAATGGGATGCCCCAAAAAGGAGTGCACCTGGCAGGGACCAGTAGTGCTATGCACAGCAAAAGTGTCTTTATCAGGCCTAATTTCAATTAGAATAAGTGCAAATGGTTATATGGTCTTAAACAGAGGCTGGTGTAGTCACAGAATGGGATGCCACAACAGGAGTGCACCTGGGACCAGTAGTAGCATGCACAGCAAAAGAGTCTTTATCAGGCCTAATTTCAATTAGAATAAGTGCAAATGGTTATGTTCTTAAATAGAGGCTGGTGTAGTCACAGAATGGGATGCCAAAACAGGAGTGCACCTGGCAGGGACCAGTAGTGCTATGCACAGCAAAAGTGTCTTTATCAGGCCTAATTTCAATTATAATAGGTGCAAATGGTTATATGGTCTTAAATAGAGGCTGGTGTAGTCACAGAATGGGATGCCCCAAAAAGGAGTGCACCTGGCAGGCAGCAGTAAGAATATGCACAGCAAAAGTGTCTTTATCAGGCCTAATTTCAATTATAATAGGTGCAAATGGTTATATGGTCTTAAATAGAGGCTGGTGTAGTCACAGAATGGGATGCCCCAACAGGAGTGCACCTGGCAGGGACCAGTAGTGGTATGCACAGCAAAAGTGTCTTTATCAGGCCTAAATTCAATTATAATAGGTGCAAATGGCTATATGGTCTTAAATAGAGGCTGGTGTAGTCACAGAATGGGATGCCACAACAGGAGTGCACCTGGCAGGCAGCAGTAAGAATATGCACAGCAAAAGTGTCTTTATCAGGCCTAATTTCAATTAGAATAAGTGCAAATGGTTTTATGGTCTTAAATAGAGGCTGCTGTAGTCAGAATGGGATGCCCCAAAAAGGAGTGCACCTGGCAGGGACCAGTAGTGCTATGCACAGCAAAAGTGTCTTTATCAGGCCTCATTTCAATTATAATAGGTGCAAATGGTTATATGGTCTTAAATAGAGGCTGGTGTAGTCACAGAATGGGATGCCACAACAGGAGTGCACCTGGGACCAGTAGTAGCATGCACAGCAAAAGTGTCTTTATCAGGCCTATTTTCAATTAGAATAAGTGCAAATGGTTATGTTCTTAAATAGAGGCTGGTGTAGTCACAGAATGGGATGCCCCAACAGGAGTGCACCTGGCAGGGACCAGTAGTGCTATGCACAGCAAAAGTGTCTTTATCAGGCCTAATTTCAATTATAATAGGTGCAAATGGTTATTTGGTCTTAAATAGAGGCTGGTGTAGTCACAGAATGGGATGCCCCAACAGGAGTGCACCTGGCAGGCAGCAGTAAGAATATGCACAGCAAAAGAGTCTTTATCAGGCCTAATTTCAATTATAATAGGTGCAAATGGTTATATGGTCTTAAATAGAGGCTGGTGTAGTCACAGAATGGGATGCCCCAACAGGAGTGCACCTGGCAGGGACCAGTAGTGCTATGCACAGCAAAAGTGTCTTTATCAGGCCTAATTTCAATTAGAATAAGTGCAAATGGTTATATGGTCTTAAATAGAGGCTGCTGTAGTCACAGAATGGGATGCCCCAAAAAGGAGTGCACCTGGCAGGGACCAGTAGTGCTATGCACAGCAAAAGTGTCTATATCAGGCCTAATTTCAATTATATTAGGTGCAAATGGTTATATGGTCTTAAATAGAGGCTGGTGTTGTCACAGAATGGGATGCCACAACAGGAGTGCACCTGGGACCAGTAGTAGCATGCACAGCAAAAGTGTCTTTATCAGGCCTATTTTCAATTAGAATAAGTGCAAATGGTTATGTTCTTAAATAGAGGCTGGTGTAGTCACAGAATGGGATGCCCCAACAGGAGTGCACCTGGCAGGCAGCAGTAAGAATATGCACAGCAAAAGTGTCTTTATCAGGCCTAATTTCAATTAGAATAAGTGCAAAGGGTTATATGGTCTTAAATAGAGGCTGCTGTAGTCACAGAATGGGATGCCCCAAACAGGAGTGCACCTGGCAGGGACCAGTAGTGCTATGCACAGCAAAAGTGTCTTTATCAGGCCTAATTTCAATTATAATAGGTGCAAATGGTTATATGGTCTTAAATAGAGGCTGGTGTAGTCACAGAATGGGATGCCCCAACAGGAGTGCACCTGGCAGGGACCAGTAGTGGTATGCACAGCAAAAGTGTCTTTATCAGGCCTAAATTCAATTATAATAGGTGCAAATGGCTATATGGTCTTAAATAGAGGCTGGTGTAGTCACAGAATGGGATGCCACAACAGGAGTGCACCTGGCAGGCAGCAGTAAGAATATGCACAGCAAAAGTGTCTTTATCAGGCCTAATTTCAATTAGAATAAGTGCAAATGGTTTTATGGTCTTAAATAGAGGCTGCTGTAGTCAGAATGGGATGCCCCAAAAAGGAGTGCACCTGGCAGGGACCAGTAGTGCTATGCACAGCAAAAGTGTCTTTATCAGGCCTCATTTCAATTATAATAGGTGCAAATGGTTATATGGTCTTAAATATAGGCTGGTGTAGTCACAGAATGGGATGCCACAACAGGAGTGCACCTGGGACCAGTAGTAGCATGCACAGCAAAAGTGTCTTTATCAGGCCTATTTTCAATTAGAATAAGTGCAAATGGTTATGTTCTTAAATAGAGGCTGGTGTAGTCACAGAATGGGATGCCCCAACAGGAGTGCACCTGGCAGGGACCAGTAGTGCTATGCACAGCAAAAGTGTCTTTATCAGGCCTAATTTAAATTATAATAGGTGCAAATGGTTATATGGTCTTAAATAGAGGCTGGTGTAGTCACAGAATGGGATGCCCCAACAGGAGCGCACCTGGCAGGGACCAGTAGTGCTATGCACAGCAAAAGTGTCTTTATCAGGCCTAATTTCAATTAGAATAAGTGCAAATGGTTATATGGTCTTAAATAGAGGCTGCTGTAGTCACAGAATGGGATGCCCCAAAAAGGAGTGCACCTGGCAGGGACCAGTAGTGCTATGCACAGCAAAAGTGTCTATATCAGGCCTAATTTCAATTATATTAGGTGCAAATGGTTATATGGTCTTAAATAGAGGCTGGTGTTGTCACAGAATGGGATGCCACAACAGGAGTGCACCTGGGACCAGTAGTAGCATGCACAGCAAAAGTGTCTTTATCAGGCCTATTTTCAATTAGAATAAGTGCAAATGGTTATGTTCTTAAATAGAGGCTGGTGTAGTCACAGAATGGGATGCCCCAACAGGAGTGCACCTGGCAGGCAGCAGTAAGAATATGCACAGCAAAAGTGTCTTTATCAGGCCTAATTTCAATTAGAATAAGTGCAAAGGGTTATATGGTCTTAAATAGAGGCTGCTGTAGTCACAGAATGGGATGCCCCAAACAGGAGTGCACCTGGCAGGGACCAGTAGTGCTATGCACAGCAAAAGTGTCTTTATCAGGCCTAATTTCAATTATAATAGGTGCAAATGGTTATATGGTCTTAAATAGAGGCTGGTGTAGTCACAGAATGGGATGCCCCAACAGGAGTGCACCTGGCAGGCAGCAGTAAGAATATGCACAGCAAAAGTGTCTTTATCAGGCCTAATTTCAATTATAATAGGTGCAAATGGTTATATGGTCTTAAATAGAGGCTGCTGTAGTCACAGAATGGGATGCCCCAACAGGAGTGCACCTGGCAGGGACCAGTAGTGCTATGCACAGCAAAAGTGTCTTTATCAGGCCTAATTTCAATTAGAATAAGTGCAAATGGTTATATGGTTTTAAATAGTGGCTGCTGTAGTCACAGAATGGGATGCCCCAAAAAGGAGTGCACCTGGCAGGGACCAGTAGTGCTATGCACAGCAAAAGTGTCTTCATCAGGCCTAATTTCAAATATAATAGGTGCAAATGGTTATATGGTCTTAAATAGAGGCTGGTGTAGTCACAGAATGGGATGCCCCAACAGGAGTGCACCTGGCAGGCAGTAGTAAGAATATGCACAGCAAAAGTGTCTTTATCAGGCCTAATTTCAATTATAATAGGTGCAAATGGTTATATGGTCTTAAATAGAGGCTGGTGTAGTCACAGAATGGGATGCCCCAACAGGAGTGCACCTGGCAGGGACCAGTAGTGCTATGCACAGCAAAAGTGTCTTTATCAGGCCTAATTTCAATTAGAATAAGTGCAAATGGTTATATGGTCTTAAATAGAGGCTGGTGTAGTCACATAATGGGATGCCCCAACAGGAGTGCACCTGGCAGGCAGCAGTAAGAATATGCACAGCAAAAGTGTCTTTATCAGGCCTAATTTCAATTATAATAGGTGCAAATGGTTATATGGTCTTAAATAGAGGCTGGTGTAGTCACAGAATGGGATGCCCCAACAGGAGTGCACCTGGCAGGGACCAGTAGTGCTATGCACAGCAAAGGTGTCTTTATCAGGCCTAATTTCAATTATAATAGGTGCAAATGGTTATATGGTCTTAAATAGAGGCTGGTGTAGTCACAGAATGGGATGCCACAACAGGAGTGCACCTGGCAGGCAGCAGTAAGAATATGCACAGCAAAAGTGTCTTTATCAGGCCTAATTTCAATTAGAATAAGTGCAAATGGTTATATGGTCTTAAATAGAGGCTGCTGTAGTCACAGAATGGGATGCCCCAAAAAGGAGTGCACCTGGCAGGGACCAGTAGTGCTATGCACAGCAAAAGTGTCTTTATCAGGCCTAATTTCAATTAGAATAAGTGCAAATGGTTATATGGTCTTAAACAGAGGCTGGTGTAGTCACAGAATGGGATGCCACAACAGGAGTGCACCTGGGACCAGTAGTAGCATGCACAGCAAAAGAGTCTTTATCAGGCCTAATTTCAATTAGAATAAGTGCAAATGGTTATGTTCTTAAATAGAGGCTGGTGTAGTCACAGAATGGGATGCCAAAACAGGAGTGCACCTGGCAGGGACCAGTAGTGCTATGCACAGCAAAAGTGTCTTTATCAGGCCTAATTTCAATTATAATAGGTGCAAATGGTTATATGGTCTTAAATAGAGGCTGGTGTAGTCACAGAATGGGATGCCCCAAAAAGGAGTGCACCTGGCAGGCAGCAGTAAGAATATGCACAGCAAAAGTGTCTTTATCAGGCCTAATTTCAATTATAATAGGTGCAAATGGTTATATGGTCTTAAATAGAGGCTGGTGTAGTCACAGAATGGGATGCCCCAACAGGAGTGCACCTGGCAGGGACCAGTAGTGGTATGCACAGCAAAAGTGTCTTTATCAGGCCTAAATTCAATTATAATAGGTGCAAATGGCTATATGGTCTTAAATAGAGGCTGGTGTAGTCACAGAATGGGATGCCACAACAGGAGTGCACCTGGCAGGCAGCAGTAAGAATATGCACAGCAAAAGTGTCTTTATCAGGCCTAATTTCAATTAGAATAAGTGCAAATGGTTTTATGGTCTTAAATAGAGGCTGCTGTAGTCAGAATGGGATGCCCCAAAAAGGAGTGCACCTGGCAGGGACCAGTAGTGCTATGCACAGCAAAAGTGTCTTTATCAGGCCTCATTTCAATTATAATAGGTGCAAATGGTTATATGGTCTTAAATAGAGGCTGGTGTAGTCACAGAATGGGATGCCACAACAGGAGTGCACCTGGGACCAGTAGTAGCATGCACAGCAAAAGTGTCTTTATCAGGCCTATTTTCAATTAGAATAAGTGCAAATGGTTATGTTCTTAAATAGAGGCTGGTGTAGTCACAGAATGGGATGCCCCAACAGGAGTGCACCTGGCAGGGACCAGTAGTGCTATGCACAGCAAAAGTGTCTTTATCAGGCCTAATTTCAATTATAATAGGTGCAAATGGTTATTTGGTCTTAAATAGAGGCTGGTGTAGTCACAGAATGGGATGCCCCAACAGGAGTGCACCTGGCAGGCAGCAGTAAGAATATGCACAGCAAAAGAGTCTTTATCAGGCCTAATTTCAATTATAATAGGTGCAAATGGTTATATGGTCTTAAATAGAGGCTGGTGTAGTCACAGAATGGGATGCCCCAACAGGAGTGCACCTGGCAGGGACCAGTAGTGCTATGCACAGCAAAAGTGTCTTTATCAGGCCTAATTTCAATTAGAATAAGTGCAAATGGTTATATGGTCTTAAAAAGAGGCTGCTGTAGTCACAGAATGGGATGCCCCAAAAAGGAGTGCACCTGGCAGGGACCAGTAGTGCTATGCACAGCAAAAGTGTCTATATCAGGCCTAATTTCAATTATATTAGGTGCAAATGGTTATATGGTCTTAAATAGAGGCTGGTGTTGTCACAGAATGGGATGCCACAACAGGAGTGCACCTGGGACCAGTAGTAGCATGCACAGCAAAAGTGTCTTTATCAGGCCTATTTTCAATTAGAATAAGTGCAAATGGTTATGTTCTTAAATAGAGGCTGGTGTAGTCACAGAATGGGATGCCCCAACAGGAGTGCACCTGGCAGGCAGCAGTAAGAATATGCACAGCAAAAGTGTCTTTATCAGGCCTAATTTCAATTAGAATAAGTGCAAAGGGTTATATGGTCTTAAATAGAGGCTGCTGTAGTCACAGAATGGGATGCCCCAAACAGGAGTGCACCTGGCAGGGACCAGTAGTGCTATGCACAGCAAAAGTGTCTTTATCAGGCCTAATTTCAATTATAATAGGTGCAAATGGTTATATGGTCTTAAATAGAGGCTGGTGTAGTCACAGAATGGGATGCCCCAACAGGAGTGCACCTGGCAGGGACCAGTAGTGGTATGCACAGCAAAAGTGTCTTTATCAGGCCTAAATTCAATTATAATAGGTGCAAATGGCTATATGGTCTTAAATAGAGGCTGGTGTAGTCACAGAATGGGATGCCACAACAGGAGTGCACCTGGCAGGCAGCAGTAAGAATATGCACAGCAAAAGTGTCTTTATCAGGCCTAATTTCAATTAGAATAAGTGCAAATGGTTTTATGGTCTTAAATAGAGGCTGCTGTAGTCAGAATGGGATGCCCCAAAAAGGAGTGCACCTGGCAGGGACCAGTAGTGCTATGCACAGCAAAAGTGTCTTTATCAGGCCTCATTTCAATTATAATAGGTGCAAATGGTTATATGGTCTTAAATATAGGCTGGTGTAGTCACAGAATGGGATGCCACAACAGGAGTGCACCTGGGACCAGTAGTAGCATGCACAGCAAAAGTGTCTTTATCAGGCCTATTTTCAATTAGAATAAGTGCAAATGGTTATGTTCTTAAATAGAGGCTGGTGTAGTCACAGAATGGGATGCCCCAACAGGAGTGCACCTGGCAGGGACCAGTAGTGCTATGCACAGCAAAAGTGTCTTTATCAGGCCTAATTTAAATTATAATAGGTGCAAATGGTTATATGGTCTTAAATAGAGGCTGGTGTAGTCACAGAATGGGATGCCCCAACAGGAGCGCACCTGGCAGGGACCAGTAGTGCTATGCACAGCAAAAGTGTCTTTATCAGGCCTAATTTCAATTAGAATAAGTGCAAATGGTTATATGGTCTTAAATAGAGGCTGCTGTAGTCACAGAATGGGATGCCCCAAAAAGGAGTGCACCTGGCAGGGACCAGTAGTGCTATGCACAGCAAAAGTGTCTATATCAGGCCTAATTTCAATTATATTAGGTGCAAATGGTTATATGGTCTTAAATAGAGGCTGGTGTTGTCACAGAATGGGATGCCACAACAGGAGTGCACCTGGGACCAGTAGTAGCATGCACAGCAAAAGTGTCTTTATCAGGCCTATTTTCAATTAGAATAAGTGCAAATGGTTATGTTCTTAAATAGAGGCTGGTGTAGTCACAGAATGGGATGCCCCAACAGGAGTGCACCTGGCAGGCAGCAGTAAGAATATGCACAGCAAAAGTGTCTTTATCAGGCCTAATTTCAATTAGAATAAGTGCAAAGGGTTATATGGTCTTAAATAGAGGCTGCTGTAGTCACAGAATGGGATGCCCCAAACAGGAGTGCACCTGGCAGGGACCAGTAGTGCTATGCACAGCAAAAGTGTCTTTATCAGGCCTAATTTCAATTATAATAGGTGCAAATGGTTATATGGTCTTAAATAGAGGCTGGTGTAGTCACAGAATGGGATGCCCCAACAGGAGTGCACCTGGCAGGCAGCAGTAAGAATATGCACAGCAAAAGTGTCTTTATCAGGCCTAATTTCAATTATAATAGGTGCAAATGGTTATATGGTCTTAAATAGAGGCTGCTGTAGTCACAGAATGGGATGCCCCAACAGGAGTGCACCTGGCAGGGACCAGTAGTGCTATGCACAGCAAAAGTGTCTTTATCAGGCCTAATTTCAATTAGAATAAGTGCAAATGGTTATATGGTTTTAAATAGTGGCTGCTGTAGTCACAGAATGGGATGCCCCAAAAAGGAGTGCACCTGGCAGGGACCAGTAGTGCTATGCACAGCAAAAGTGTCTTCATCAGGCCTAATTTCAAATATAATAGGTGCAAATGGTTATATGGTCTTAAATAGAGGCTGGTGTAGTCACAGAATGGGATGCCCCAACAGGAGTGCACCTGGCAGGCAGTAGTAAGAATATGCACAGCAAAAGTGTATTTATCAGGCCTAATTTCAATTATAATAGGTGCAAATGGTTATATGGTCTTAAATAGAGGCTGGTGTAGTCACAGAATGGGATGCCCCAACAGGAGTGCACCTGGCAGGGACCAGTAGTGCTATGCACAGCAAAAGTGTCTTTATCAGGCCTAATTTCAATTAGAATAAGTGCAAATGGTTATATGGTCTTAAATAGAGGCTGCTGTAGTCACAGAATGGGATGCCCCAAAAAGGAGTGCACCTGGCAGGGACCAGTAGTGCTATGCACAGCAAAAGTGTCTTTATCAGGCCTAATTTCAATTATAATAGGTGCAAATGGTTATATGGTCTTAAATAGAGGCTGGTGTAGTCACAGAATGGGATGCCACAACAGGAGTGCACCTGGGACCAGTAGTAGCATGCACAGCAAAAGTGTCTTTATCAGGCCTATTTTCAATTAGAATAAGTACAAATGGTTATGTTCTTAAATAGAGACTGGTGTAGTCACAGAATGGGATGCCCCAACAGGAGTGCACCTGGCAGGCAGCAGTAAGAATATGCACAGCAAAAGTGTCTTTATCAGGCCTAATTTCAATTATAATAGGTGCAAATGGTTATATGGTCTTAAATAGAGGCTGGTGTAGTCACAGAATGGGATGCCCCAACAGGAGTGCACCTGGCAGGCAGCAGTAAGAATATGCACAGCAAAAGTGTCTTTATCAGGCCTAATTTCAATTATAATAGGTGCAAATGGTTATATGGTCTTAAATAGAGGCTGGTGTAGTCACAGAATGGGATGCCCCAACAGGAGTGCACCTGGCAGGGACCAGTAGTGCTATGCACAGCAAAAGTGTCTTTATCAGGCCTAATTTCAATTATAATAGGTGCAAATGGTTATATGGTCTTAAATAGAGGCTGGTGTAGTCACAGAATGGGATGCCCCAACAGGAGTGCACCTGGCAGGGACCAGTAGTGGTATGCACAGCAAAAGTGTCTTTATCAGGCCTAAATTCAATTATAATAGGTGCAAATGGCTATATGGTCTTAAATAGAGGCTGGTGTAGTCACAGAATGGGATGCCACAACAGGAGTGCACCTGGCAGGCAGCAGTAAGAATATGCACAGCAAAAGTGTCTTTATCAGGCCTAATTTCAATTAGAATAAGTGCAAATGGTTTTATGGTCTTAAATAGAGGCTGCTGTAGTCAGAATGGGATGCCCCAAAAAGGAGTGCACCTGGCAGGGACCAGTAGTGCTATGCACAGCAAAAGTGTCTTTATCAGGCCTCATTTCAATTATAATAGGTGCAAATGGTTATATGGTCTTAAATATAGGCTGGTGTAGTCACAGAATGGGATGCCACAACAGGAGTGCACCTGGGACCAGTAGTAGCATGCACAGCAAAAGTGTCTTTATCAGGCCTATTTTCAATTAGAATAAGTGCAAATGGTTATGTTCTTAAATAGAGGCTGGTGTAGTCACAGAATGGGATGCCCCAACAGGAGTGCACCTGGCAGGGACCAGTAGTGCTATGCACAGCAAAAGTGTCTTTATCAGGCCTAATTTAAATTATAATAGGTGCAAATGGTTATATGGTCTTAAATAGAGGCTGGTGTAGTCACAGAATGGGATGCCCCAACAGGAGTGCACCTGGCAGGCAGCAGTAAGAATATGCACAGCAAAAGAGTCTTTATCAGGCCTAATTTCAATTATAATAGGTGCAAATGGTTATATGGTCTTAAATAGAGGCTGGTGTAGTCACAGAATGGGATGCCCCAACAGGAGCGCACCTGGCAGGGACCAGTAGTGCTATGCACAGCAAAAGTGTCTTTATCAGGCCTAATTTCAATTAGAATAAGTGCAAATGGTTATATGGTCTTAAATAGAGGCTGCTGTAGTCACAGAATGGGATGCCCCAAAAAGGAGTGCACCTGGCAGGGACCAGTAGTGCTATGCACAGCAAAAGTGTCTATATCAGGCCTAATTTCAATTATATTAGGTGCAAATGGTTATATGGTCTTAAATAGAGGCTGGTGTTGTCACAGAATGGGATGCCACAACAGGAGTGCACCTGGGACCAGTAGTAGCATGCACAGCAAAAGTGTCTTTATCAGGCCTATTTTCAATTAGAATAAGTGCAAATGGTTATGTTCTTAAATAGAGGCTGGTGTAGTCACAGAATGGGATGCCCCAACAGGAGTGCACCTGGCAGGCAGCAGTAAGAATATGCACAGCAAAAGTGTCTTTATCAGGCCTAATTTCAATTAGAATAAGTGCAAAGGGTTATATGGTCTTAAATAGAGGCTGCTGTAGTCACAGAATGGGATGCCCCAAACAGGAGTGCACCTGGCAGGGACCAGTAGTGCTATGCACAGCAAAAGTGTCTTTATCAGGCCTAATTTCAATTATAATAGGTGCAAATGGTTATATGGTCTTAAATAGAGGCTGGTGTAGTCACAGAATGGGATGCCACAACAGGAGTGCACCTGGCAGGCAGCAGTAAGAATATGCACAGCAAAAGTGTCTTTATCAGGCCTAATTTCAATTATAATAGGTGCAAATGGTTATATGGTCTTAAATAGAGGCTGCTGTAGTCACAGAATGGGATGCCCCAACAGGAGTGCACCTGGCAGGGACCAGTAGTGCTATGCACAGCAAAAGTGTCTTTATCAGGCCTAATTTCAATTAGAATAAGTGCAAATGGTTATATGGTTTTAAATAGTGGCTGCTGTAGTCACAGAATGGGATGCCCCAAAAAGGAGTGCACCTGGCAGGGACCAGTAGTGCTATGCACAGCAAAAGTGTCTTCATCAGGCCTAATTTCAAATATAATAGGTGCAAATGGTTATATGGTCTTAAATAGAGGCTGGTGTAGTCACAGAATGGGATGCCCCAACAGGAGTGCACCTGGCAGGCAGTAGTAAGAATATGCACAGCAAAAGTGTCTTTATCAGGCCTAATTTCAATTATAATAGGTGCAAATGGTTATATGGTCTTAAATAGAGGCTGGTGTAGTCACAGAATGGGATGCCCCAACAGGAGTGCACCTGGCAGGGACCAGTAGTGCTATGCACAGCAAAAGTGTCTTTATCAGGCCTAATTTCAATTAGAATAAGTGCAAATGGTTATATGGTCTTAAATAGAGGCTGCTGTAGTCACAGAATGGGATGCCCCAAAAAGGAGTGCACCTGGCAGGGACCAGTAGTGCTATGCACAGCAAAAGTGTCTTTATCAGACCTAATTTCAATTATAATAGGTGCAAATGGTTATATGGTCTTAAATAGAGGCTGGTGTAGTCACAGAATGGGATGCCACAACAGGAGTGCACCTGGGACCAGTAGTAGCATGCACAGCAAAAGTGTCTTTATCAGGCCTATTTTCAATTAGAATAAGTACAAATGGTTATGTTCTTAAATAGAGACTGGTGTAGTCACAGAATGGGATGCCCCAACAGGAGTGCACCTGGCAGGCAGCAGTAAGAATATGCACAGCAAAAGTGTCTTTATCAGGCCTAATTTCAATTATAATAGGTGCAAATGGTTATATGGTCTTAAATAGAGGCTGGTGTAGTCACAGAATGGGATGCCCCAACAGGAGTGCACCTGGCAGGCAGCAGTAAGAATATGCACAGCAAAAGTGTCTTTATCAGGCCTAATTTCAATTATAATAGGTGCAAATGGTTATATGGTCTTAAATAGAGGCTGGTGTAGTCACAGAATGGGATGCCCCAACAGGAGTGCACCTGGCAGGGACCAGTAGTGCTATGCACAGCAAAAGTGTCTTTATCAGGCCTAATTTCAATTAGAATAAGTGCAAATGGTTATATGGTCTTAAATAGAGGCTGGTGTAGTCACAGAATGGGATGCCCCAACAGGAGTGCACCTGGCAGGGACCAGTAGTGGTATGCACAGCAAAAGTGTCTTTATCAGGCCTAAATTCAATTATAATAGGTGCAAATGGCTATATGGTCTTAAATAGAGGCTGGTGTAGTCACAGAATGGGATGCCACAACAGGAGTGCACCTGGCAGGCAGCAGTAAGAATATGCACAGCAAAAGTGTCTTTATCAGGCCTAATTTCAATTAGAATAAGTGCAAATGGTTTTATGGTCTTAAATAGAGGCTGCTGTAGTCAGAATGGGATGCCCCAAAAAGGAGTGCACCTGGCAGGGACCAGTAGTGCTATGCACAGCAAAAGTGTCTTTATCAGGCCTCATTTCAATTATAATAGGTGCAAATGGTTATATGGTCTTAAATAGAGGCTGGTGTAGTCACAGAATGGGATGCCACAACAGGAGTGCACCTGGGACCAGTAGTAGCATGCACAGCAAAAGTGTCTTTATCAGGCCTATTTTCAACTAGAATAAGTGCAAATGGTTATGTTCTTAAATAGAGGCTGGTGTAGTCACAGAATGGGATGCCCCAACAGGAGTGCACCTGGCAGGGACCAGTAGTGCTATGCACAGCAAAAGTGTCTTTATCAGGCCTAATTTAAATTATAATAGGTGCAAATGGTTATATGGTCTTAAATAGAGGCTGGTGTAGTCACAGAATGGGATGCCCCAACAGGAGTGCACCTGGCAGGCAGCAGTAAGAATATGCACAGCAAAAGAGTCTTTATCAGGCCTAATTTCAATTATAATAGGTGCAAATGGTTATATGGTCTTAAATAGAGGCTGGTGTAGTCACAGAATGGGATGCCCCAACAGGAGCGCACCTGGCAGGGACCAGTAGTGCTATGCACAGCAAAAGTGTCTTTATCAGGCCTAATTTCAATTAGAATAAGTGCAAATGGTTATATGGTCTTAAATAGAGGCTGCTGTAGTCACAGAATGGGATGCCCCAAAAAGGAGTGCACCTGGCAGGGACCAGTAGTGCTATGCACAGCAAAAGTGTCTATATCAGGCCTAATTTCAATTATATTAGGTGCAAATGGTTATATGGTCTTAAATAGAGGCTGGTGTTGTCACAGAATGGGATGCCACAACAGGAGTGCACCTGGGACCAGTAGTAGCATGCACAGCAAAAGTGTCTTTATCAGGCCTATTTTCAATTAGAATAAGTGCAAATGGTTATGTTCTTAAATAGAGGCTGGTGTAGTCACAGAATGGGATGCCCCAACAGGAGTGCACCTGGCAGGCAGCAGTAAGAATATGCACAGCAAAAGTGTCTTTATCAGGCCTAATTTCAATTAGAATAAGTGCAAATGGTTATATGGTCTTAAATAGAGGCTGCTGTAGTCACAGAATGGGATGCCCCAAACAGGAGTGCACCTGGCAGGGACCAGTAGTGCTATGCACAGCAAAAGTGTCTTTATCAGGCCTAATTTCAATTATAATAGGTGCAAATGGTTATATGGTCTTAAATAGAGGCTGGTGTAGTCACAGAATGGGATGCCACAACAGGAGTGCACCTGGCAGGCAGCAGTAAGAATATGCACAGCAAAAGTGTCTTTATCAGGCCTAATTTCAATTATAATAGGTGCAAATGGTTATATGGTCTTAAATAGAGGCTGGTGTAGTCACAGAATGGGATGCCCCAACAGGAGTGCACCTGGCAGGGACCAGTAGTGCTATGCACAGCAAAAGTGTCTTTATCAGGCCTAATTTCAATTAGAATAAGTGCAAATGGTTATATGGTTTTAAATAGTGGCTGCTGTAGTCACAGAATGGGATGCCCCAAAAAGGAGTGCACCTGGCAGGGACCAGTAGTGCTATGCACAGCAAAAGTGTCTTCATCAGGCCTAATTTCAAATATAATAGGTGCAAATGGTTATATGGTCTTAAATAGAGGCTGGTGTAGTCACAGAATGGGATGCCCCAACAGGAGTGCACCTGGCAGGCAGTAGTAAGAATATGCACAGCAAAAGTGTCTTTATCAGGCCTAATTTCAATTATAATAGGTGCAAATGGTTATATGGTCTTAAATAGAGGCTGGTGTAGTCACAGAATGGGATGCCCCAACAGGAGTGCACCTGGCAGGGACCAGTAGTGCTATGCACAGCAAAAGTGTCTTTATCAGGCCTAATTTCAATTAGAATAAGTGCAAATAGTTATATGGTCTTAAATAGAGGCTGCTGTAGTCACAGAATGGGATGCCCCAAAAAGGAGTGCACCTGGCAGGGACCAGTAGTGCTATGCACAGCAAAAGTGTCTTTATCAGGCCTAATTTCAATTATAATAGGTGCAAATGGTTATATGGTCTTAAATAGAGGCTGGTGTAGTCACAGAATGGGATGCCACAACAGGAGTGCACCTGGGACCAGTAGTAGCATGCACAGCAAAAGTGTCTTTATCAGGCCTATTTTCAATTAGAATAAGTACAAATGGTTATGTTCTTAAATAGAGACTGGTGTAGTCACAGAATGGGATGCCCCAACAGGAGTGCACCTGGCAGGCAGCAGTAAGAATATGCACAGCAAAAGTGTCTTTATCAGGCCTAATTTCAATTATAATAGGTGCAAATGGTTATATGGTCTTAAATAGAGGCTGGTGTAGTCACAGAATGGGATGCCCCAACAGGAGTGCACCTGGCAGGCAGCAGTAAGAATATGCACAGCAAAAGTGTCTTTATCAGGCCTAATTTCAATTATAATAGGTGCAAATGGTTATATGGTCTTAAATAGAGGCTGGTGTAGTCACAGAATGGGATGCCCCAACAGGAGTGCACCTGGCAGGGACCAGTAGTGCTATGCACAGCAAAAGTGTCTTTATCAGGCCTAATTTCAATTAGAATAAGTGCAAATGGTTATATGGTCTTAAATAGAGGCTGCTGTAGTCACAGAATGGGATGCCCCAAAAAGGAGTGCACCTGGCAGGGACCAGTAGTGCTATGCACAGCAAAAGTGTCTTTATCAGGCCTAATTTCAATTATAATAGGTGCAAATGGTTATATGGTCTTAAATAGAGGCTGGTGTAGTCACAGAATGGGATGCCACAACAGGAGTGCACCTGGGACCAGTAGTAGCATGCACAGCAAAAGTGTCTTTATCAGGCCTATTTTCAATTAGAATAATTGCAAATGGTTATGTTCTTAAATAGAGGCTGGTGTAGTCACAGAATGGGATGCCCCAACAGGAGTGCACCTGGCAGGCAGCAGTAAGAATATGCACAGCAAAAGTGTCTTTATCAGGCCTAATTTCAATTAGAATAAGTGCAAATGGTTATATGGTCTTAAATAGAGGCTGCTGTAGTCACAGAATGGGATGCCCCAAACAGGAGTGCACCTGGCAGGCAGCAGTAAGAATATGCACAGCAAAAGTGTCTTTATCAGGCCTAATTTCAATTATAATAGGTGCAAATGGTTATATGGTCTTAAATAGAGGCTGGTGTAGTCACAGAATGGGATGTCCCAACAGGAGTGCACCTGGCAGGGACCAGTAGTGCTATGCACAGCAAAGGTGTCTTTATCAGGCCTAATTTCAATTAGAATAAGTGCAAATGGTTATATGGTCTTAAATAGTGGCTGCTGTAGTCACAGAATGGGATGCCCCAAAACGGAGTGCACCTGGCAGGGACCAGTAGTGCTATGCACAGCAAAAGTGTCTTCATCAGGCCTAATTTCAAATATAATAGGTGCAAATGGTTATATGGTCTTAAATAGAGGCTGGTGTGGTCACAGAATGGGATGCCCCAACAGGAGTGCACCTGGCCGGCAGCAGTAAGAATATGCACAGCAAAAGTGTCTTTATCAGGCCTAATTTCAATTATAATAGGTGCAAATGGTTATATGGTCTTAAATAGAGGCTGGTGTAGTCACAGAATGGGATGCCCCAACAGGAGTGCACCTGGCAGGGACCAGTAGTGCTATGCACAGCAAAAGTGTCTTTATCAGGCCTAATTTCAATTAGAATAAGTGCAAATGGTTATATGGTCTTAAATAGAGGCTGCTGTAGTCACAGAATGGGATGCCCCAAAAAGGAGTGCACCTGGCAGGGACCAGTAGTGCTATGCACAGCAAAAGTGTCTTTATCAGGCCTAATTTCAATTATAATAGGTGCAAATGGTTATATGGTCTTAAATAGAGGCTGGTGTAGTCACAGAATGGGATGCCACAACAGGAGTGCACCTGGGACCAGTAGTAGCTTGCACAGCAAAAGTGTCTTTATCAGGCCTATTTTCAATTAGAATAAGTGCAAATGGTTATGTTCTTAAATAGAGGCTGGTGTAGTCACAGAATGGGATGCCCCAACAGGAGTGCACCTGGCAGGCAGCAGTAAGAATATGCACAGCAAAAGTGTCTTTATCAGGCCTAATTTCAATTATAATAGGTGCAAATGGTTATATGGTCTTAAATAGAGGCTGCTGTAGTCACAGAATGGGATGCCCCAGACAGGAGTGCACCTGGCAGGGACCAGTAGTGCTATGCACAGCAAAAGTGTCTTTATCAGGCCTAATTTCAATTATAATAGGTGCAAATGGTTATATGGTCTTATATAGAGGCTGGTGTAGTCACAGAATGGGATGCCCCAACAGGAGTGCACCTGGCAGGGACCAGTAGTGCTATGCACAGCAAAAGTGTCTTTATCAGGCCTAATTTCAATTAGAATAAGTGCAAATGGTTATATGGTCTTAAATAGAGGCTGCTGTAGTCACAGAATGGGATGCCCCAAACAGGAGTGCACCTGGCAGGGACCAGTAGTGCTATGCACAGCAAAAGTGTCTTTATGAGGCCTAATTTCAATTATAATAGGTGCAAATGGTTATATGGTCTTAAATAGAGGCTGGTGTAGTCACAGAATGGGATGCCCCAACAGGAGTGCACCTGGCAGGCAGCAGTAAGAATATGCACAGCAAAAGTGTCTTTATCAGGCCTAATTTCAATTATAATAGGTGCAAATGGTTATATGGTCTTAAATAGAGGCTGGTGTAGTCACAGAATGGGATGCCCCAACAGCAGTGCACCTGGCAGGGACCAGTAGTGCTATGCACAGCAAAAGTGTCTTTATCAGGCCTAATTTCAATTAGAATAAGTGCAAATGGTTATATGGTCTTACATAGAGGCTGCTGTAGTCACAGAATGGGATGCCCCAAAAAGGAGTGCACCTGGCAGGCAGCAGTAAGAATATGCACAGCAAAAGTGTCTTTATCAGGCCTAATTTCAATTATAATAGGTGCAAATGGTTATATGGTCTTAAATAGAGGCTGGTGTAGTCACAGAATGGGATGCCCCAACAGGAGTGCACCTGGCAGGGACCAGTAGTGCTATGAACAGCAAAAGTGTCTTTATCAGGCCTAATTTCAATTAGAATAAGTGCAAATGGTTATATGGTCTTAAATAGAGGCTGCTGTAGTCACAGAATGGGATGCCCCAAAAAGGAGTGCACCTGGCAGGGACCAGTAGTGCTATGCACAGCAAAAGTGTCTTTATCAGGCCTAATTTCAATTATAATAGGTGCAAATGGTTATATGGTCTTAACTAGAGGCTGGTGTAGTCACAGAATGGGATGCCCAAACATGAGTGCACCTGGCAGGCAGCAGTAAGAATATGCACAGCAAAAGTGTCTTTATCAGGCCTAATTTTAATTATAATAGGTGCAAATGGTTATATGGTCCTAAATAGAGGCTGGTGTAGTCACAGAATGGGATGCCCCAACAGGAGTGCACCTGGCAGGGACCAGTAGTGCTATGCACAGCAAAAGTGTCTTTATCAGGCCTAATTTCAATTAGAATAAGTGCAAATGGTTATATGGTCTTAAATAGAGGCTGCTGTAGTCACAGAATGGGATGCCCCAAAAAGGAGTGCACCTGGTAGGGACCAGTAGTGCTATGCACAGCAAAAGTGTCTTTATCAGGCCTAATTTCAATTATAATAGGTGCAAATGGTTATATGGTCTTAAATAGAGGCTGGTGTAGTCACAGAATGGGATGCCACAACAGGAGTGCACCTGGGACCAGTAGTAGCATGCACAGCAAAAGTGTCTTTATCAGGCCTATTTTCAATTAGAATAAGTGCAAATGGTTATGTTCTTAAATAGAGGCTGGTGTAGTCACAGAATGGGATGCCCCAACAGGAGTGCACCTGGCAGGCAGCAGTAAGAATATGCACAGCAAAAGTGTCTTTATCAGGCCTAATTTCAATTAGAATAAGTGCAAATGGTTATATGGTCTTAAATAGAGGCTGCTGTAGTCACAGAATGGGATGCCCCAGACAGGAGTGCACCTGACAGGGACCAGTAGTGCTATGCACGGCAAAAGTGTCTTTATCAGGCCTAATTTCAATTATAATAGGTGCAAATGGTTATATGGTCTTAAATAGAGGCTGGTGTAGTCACAGAATGGGATGCCCCAACAGGAGTGCACCTGGCAGGGACCAGTAGTGCTATGCACAGCAAAAGTGTCTTTATCAGGCCTAATTTCAATTAGAATAAGTGCAAATGGTTATATGGTCTTAAATAGAGGCTGCTATAGTCACAGAATGGGATGCCCCAAAAAGGAGTGCACCTGGCAGGGACCAGTAGTGCTATGCACAGCAAAAGTGTCTTTATCAGGCCTAATTTCAATTATAATAGGTGCAAATGGTTATATGGTCTTAACTAGAGGCTGGTGTAGTCACAGAATGGGATGCCCCAACAGGAGTGCACCTGGCAGGCAGCAGTAAGAATATGCACAGCAAAAGTGTCTTTATCAGGCCTAATTTCAATTATAATAGGTGCAAATGGTTATATGGTCTTAAATAGAGGCTGGTGTAGTCACAGAATGGGATGCCCCAAAAAGGAGTGCACCTGGCAGGGACCAGTAGTGCTATGCACAGCAAAAGTGTCTTCATCAGGCCTAATTTCAATTATAATAGGTGCAAATGGTTATATGGTCTTAAATAGAGGCTGGTGTAGTCACAGAATGGGATGCCCCAACAGGAGTGCACCTGGCAGGCAGCAGTAAGAATATGCACAGCAAAAGTGTCTTTATCAGGCCTAATTTCAATTATAATAGGTGCAAATGGTTATATGGTCTTAAATAGAGGCTGGTGTAGTCACAGAATGGGATGCCCCAACAGGAGTGCACCTGTTAGGGACCAGTAGTGCTATGCACAGCAAAAGTGTCTTTATCAGGCCTAATTTCAATTAGAATAAGTGCAAATGGTTATATGGTCTTAAATAGAGGCTGCTGTAGTCACAGAATGGGATGCCCCAAAAAGGAGTGCACCTGGCAGGGACCAGTAGTGCTATGCACAGCAAAAGTGTCTTTATCAGGCCTAATTTCAATTATAATAGGTGCAAATGTTTATATGGTCTTAAATAGAGGCGTGGTGTAGTCACAGAATGGGATGCCACAACAGGGGTGCACCTGGGACCAGTAGTAACATGCACAGCAAAAGTGTCTTTATCAGGCCTATTTTCAATTAGAATAAGTGCAAATGGTTATGTTCTTAAATAGAGGCTGGTGTAGTCACAGAATGGGATGCCCCAACAGGAGTGCCCCTGGCAGGCAGCAGTAAGAATATGCACAGCAAAAGTGTCTTCATCAGGCCTAATTTCAATTAGAATAAGTGCAAATGGTTATATGGTCTTAAATAGAGGCTGCTGTAGTCACAGAATGGGATGCCCCAACAGGAGTGCACCTGGCAGGCAGCAGTAAGAATATGCACAGCAAAAGTGTCTTTATCAGGCCTAATTTCAATTATAATAGGTGCAAATGGTTATATGGTCTTAAATAGAGGCTGGTGTAGTCACAGAATGGGATGCCCCAACAGGAGTGCACCTGGCAGGGACCAGTAGTGCTATGCACAGCAAAAGTGTCTTTATCAGGCCTAATTTCAATTAGAATAAGTGCAAATGGTTATATGGTCTTAAATAGAGGCTGCTGTAGTCACAGAATGGGATGCCCCAAACAGGAGTGCACCTGGCAGGGACCAGTAGTGCTATGCACAGCAAAAGTGTCTTTATCAGGCCTAATTTCAATTATAATAGGTGCAAATGGTTATATGGTCTTAAATAGAGGCTGGTGTAGTCACAGAATGGGATGCCCCAACAGGAGTGCACCTGGCAGGCAGCAGTAAGAATATGCACAGCAAAAGTGTCTTTATCAGGCCTAATTTCAATTATAATAGGTGCAAATTGTTATATGGTCTTAAATAGAGGCTGGTGTAGTTACAGAATGGGATGCCCCAACAGGAGTGCACCTGGCAGGGACCAGTAGTGCTATGCACAGCAAAAGTGTCTTTATCAGGCCTAATTTCAATTAGAATAAGTGCAAATGGTTATATGGTCTTAAATAGAGGCTGCTGTAGTCACAGAATGGGATGCCCCAAAAAGGAGTGCACCTGGCAGGGACCAGTAGTGCTATGCACAGCAAAAGTGTCTTTATCAGGCCTAATTTCAATTATAATAGGTGCAAATGGTTATATGGTCTTAAATAGAGGCTGGTGTAGTCACAGAATGGGATGCCACAACAGGAGTGCACCTGGGACCAGTAGTAGCATGCACAGCAAAAGTGTCTTTATCAGGCCTATTTTCAATTAGAATAAGTGCAAATGGTTATGTTCTTAAATAGAGGCTGGTGTAGTCACAGAATGGGATGCCCCAACAGGAGTGCACCTGGCAGGCAGCAGTAAGAATATGCACAGCAAAAGTGTCTTTATCAGGCCTAATTTCAATTAGAATAAGTGCAAATGGTTATATGGTCTTAAATAGAGGCTGCTGTAGACACAGAATGGGATGCCCCAAACAGGAGTGCACCTGGCAGGGACCAGTAGTGCTATGCACAGCAAAAGTGTCTTTATCAGGCCTAATTTCAATTATAATAGGTGCAAATGGTTATATGGTCTTAAATAGAGGCTGGTGTAGTCACAGAATGGGATGCCCCAACAGGAGTGCACCTGGCAGGCAGCAGTAAGAATATGCACAGCAAAAGTGTCTTTATCAGGCCTAATTTCAATTATAATAGGTGCAAATGGTTATATGGTCTTAAATAGAGGCTGGTGTAGTCACAGAATGGGATGCCCCAACAGGAGTGCACCTGGCAGGGACCAGTAGTGCTATGCACAGCAAAAGTGTCTTTATCAGGCCTAATTTCAATTAGAATAAGTGCAAATGGTTATATGGTCTTAAATAGAGGCTGCTGTAGTCACAGAATGGGATGCCCCAAAAAGGAGTGCACCTGGCAGGGACCAGTAGTGCTATGCACAGCAAAAGTGTCTTTATCAGGCCTAATTTCAATTATAATAGGTGCAAATGGTTATATGGTCTTAAATAGAGGCTGGTGTAGTCACAGAATGGGATGCCACAACAGGAGTGCACCTGGGACCAGTAGTAGCATGCACAGCAAAAGTGTCTTTATCAGGCCTAATTTCAATTAGAATAAGTGCAAATGGTTAAATGGTCTTAAATAGAGGCTGCTGTAGTCACAGAATGGGATGCCCCAAAAAGGAGTGCACCTGGCAGGGACCAGTAGTGCTATGCACAGCAAAAGTGTCTTTATCAGGCCTAATTTCAATTATAATAGGTGCAAATGGTTATATGGTCTTAAATAGAGGTTGGTGTAGTCACAGAATGGGATGCCCCAACAGGAGTGCACCTGGCAGGCAGCAGTAAGAATATGCACAGCAAAAGTGTCTTTATCAGGCCTAATTTCAATTATAATAGGTACAAATGGTTATATGGTCTTAAATAGAGGCTGGTGTAGTCACAGAATGGGATGCCCCAACAGGAGTGCACCTGGCAGGGACCAGTAGTGCTATGCACAGCAAAAGTGTCTTTATCAGGCCTAATTTCAATTAGAATAAGTGCAAATGGTTATATGGTCTTAAATAGAGGCTGGTGTAGTCACAGAATGGGATGCCACAACAGGAGTGCACCTGGGACCAGTAGTGCTATGCACAGCAAAAGTGTCTTTATCAGGCCTAATTTCAATTAGAATAAGTGCAAATGGTTATATGGTCTTAAATAGAGGCTGCTGTAGTCACAGAATGGGATGCCCCAAAAAGGAGTGCACCTGGCAGGGACCAGTAGTGCTATGCACAGCAAAAGTGTCTTTATCAGGCCTAATTTCAATTATAATAGGTGCAAATGGTTATATGGTCTTAAATAGAGGCTGGTGTAGTCACAGAATGGGATGCCACAACAGGGGTGCACGTGGGACCAGTAGTAGCATGCACAGCAAAAGTGTCTTTATCAGGCCTATTTTCAATTAGAATAAGTGCAAATGGTTATGTTCTTAAATAGAGGCTGGTGTAGTCACAGAATGGGATGCCCCAACAGGAGTGCACCTGGCAGGCAGCAGTAAGAATATGCACAGCAAAAGTGTCTTTATCAGGCCTAATTTCAATTAAAATAAGTGCAAATGGTTATATGGTCTTAAATAGAGGCTGCTGTAGTCACAGAATGGGATGCCCCAAACAGGAGTGCACCTGGCAGGGACCAGTAGTGCTATGCACAGCAAAAGTGTCTTTATCAGGCCTAATTTCAATTATAATAGGTGCAAATGGTTATATGGTCTTAAATAGAGGCTGGTGTGGTCACAGAATGGGATGCCCCAACAGGAGTGCACCTGGCAGGCAGCAGTAAGAATATGCACAGCAAAAGTGTCTTTATCAGGCCTAATTTCAATTATAATAGGTGCAAATGGTTATATGGTCTTAAATAGAGGCTGGTGTAGTCACAGAATGGGATGCCCCAACAGGAGTGCACCTGGCAGGGACCAGTAGTGCTATGCACAGCAAAAGTGTCTTTATCAGGCCTAATTTCAATTATAATAGGTGCAAATGGTTATATGGTCTGAAATAGAGGCTGGTGTGGTCACAGAATGGGATGCCCCAACAGGAGTGCACCTGGCAGGCAGCAGTAAGAATATGCACAGCAAAAGTGTCTTTATCAGGCCTAATTTCAATTAGAATAAGTGCAAATGGTTATATGGTCTTAAATAGAGGCTGCTGTAGTCACAGAATGGGATGCCCCAAACAGGAGTGCACCTGGCAGGGACCAGTAGTGCTATGCACAGCAAAAGTGTCTTTATCAGGCCTAATTTCAATTATAATAGGTGCAAATGGTTATATGGTCTTAAATAGAGGCTGGTGTGGTCACAGAATGGGATGCCCCAACAGGAGTGCACCTGGCAGGCAGCAGTAAGAATATGCACAGCAAAAGTGTCTTTATCAGGCCTAATTTCAATTATAGTAGGTGCAAATGGTTATATGGTCTTAAATAGAGGCTGGTGTAGTCACAGAATGGGATGCCCCAAAAATGAGTGCACCTGGCAGGGACCAGTAGTGCTATGCACAGCAAAAGTGTCTTTATCAGGCCTAATTTCAATTAGAATAAGTGCAAATGGTTATATGGTCTTAAATAGAGGCTGCTGTAGTCACAGAATGGGATGCCCCAAAAAGGAGTGCACCTGGCAGGGACCAGTAGTGCTATGCACAGCAAAAGTGTCTTTATCAGGCCTAATTTCAATTATAATAGGTGCAAATGGTTATATGGTCTTAAATAGAGGCTGGTGTAGTCACAGAATGGGATGCCACAACAGGAGTGCACCTGGGACCAGTAGTAGCATGCACAGCAAAAGTGTCTTTATCAGGCCTAATTTCAATTAGAATAAGTGCAAATGGTTATATGGTCTTAAATAGAGGCTGCTGTAGTCACAGAATGGGATGCCCCGAACAGGAGTGCACCTGGCAGGGACCAGTAGTGCTATGCACAGCAAAAGTGTCTTTATCAGGCCTAATTTCAATTATAATAGGTGCAAATGGTTATATGGTCTTAAATAGAGGCTGGTGTAGTCACAGAATGGGATGCCCCAACAGGAGTGCACCTTGCAGGCAGCTGTAAGAATATGCACAGCAAAAGTGTCTTTATCAGGCCTAATTTCAATTATAATAGGTGCAAATGGTTATATGGTCTTAAATAGAGGCTGGTGTAGTCACAGAATGGGATGCCCCAACAGGAGTGCACCTGGCAGGCAGCAGTAAGAATATGCACAGCAAAAGTGTCTTTATCAGGCCTAATTTCAATTATAATATTTACAAATGGTTATATGGTCTTAAATAGAGGCTGGTGTAGTCACAGAATGGGATGCCCCAACAGGAGTGCACCTGGCAGGGACCAGTAGTGCTATGCACAGCAAAAGTGTCTTTATCAGGCCTAATTTCAATTAGAATAAGTGCAAATGGTTATATGATCTTAAATAGAGGCTGGTGTAGTCACAGAATGGGATGCCACAACAGGAGTGCACCTGGGACCAGTAGTAGCATGCACAGCAAAAGTGTCTTTATCAGGCCTATTTTCAATTAGAATAAGTGCATATGGTTATGTTCTTAAATAGAGGCTGGTGTAGTCACAGAATGGGATGCCCCAACAGGAGTGCACCTTGCAGGCAGCTGTAAGAATATGCACAGCAAAAGTGTCTTTATCAGGCCTAATTTCAATTATAATAGGTGCAAATGGTTATATGGTCTTAAATAGAGGCTGGTGTAGTCACAGAATGGGATGCCCCAACAGGAGTGCACCTGGCAGGCAGCAGTAAGAATATGCACAGCAAAAGTGTCTTTATCAGGCCTAATTTCAATTATAATATTTACAAATGGTTATATGGTCTTAAATAGAGGCTGGTGTAGTCACAGAATGGGATGCCCCAACAGGAGTGCACCTGGCAGGGACCAGTAGTGCTATGCACAGCAAAAGTGTCTTTATCAGGCCTAATTTCAATTAGAATAAGTGCAAATGGTTATATGATCTTAAATAGAGGCTGGTGTAGTCACAGAATGGGATGCCACAACAGGAGTGCACCTGGGACCAGTAGTAGCATGCACAGCAAAAGTGTCTTTATCAGGCCTATTTTCAATTAGAATAAGTGCATATGCTTATGTTCTTAAATAGAGGCTGGTGTAGTCACAGAATGGGATGCCCCAACAGGGGTGCACCTGGCAGGGACCAGTAGTGCTATGCACAGCAAAAGTGTCTTTATCAGGCCTAATTTCAATTAGAATAAGTGCAAATGGTTATATGGTCTGAAATAGAGGCTGCTGTAGTCACAGAATGGGATGCCCCAACAGGAGTGCACCTGGCAGGCAGCAGTAAGAATATGCACAGCAAAAGTGTCTTTATCAGGCCTAATTTCAATTATAATAGGTGCAAATGGTTATATGGTCTTAAATAGAGGCTGGTGTAGTCACAGAATGGGATGCCCCAACAGGAGTGCACCTGGCAGGGACCAGTAGTGCTATGCACAGCAAAAGTGTCTTTATCAGGCCTAATTTCAATTAGAATAAGTGCAAATGGTTATATGGTCTTAAATAGAGGCTGCTGTAGTCACAAAATGGGATGCCCCAAAAAGGAGTGCACCTGGCAGGGACCAGTAGTGCTATGCACAGCAAAAGTGTCTTTATCAGGCCTAATTTCAATTATAATAGGTGCAAATGGTTATATGGTCTTAAATAGAGGCTGGTGTAGTCACAGAATGGGATGCCCCAACAGGAGTGCACCTGGCAGGCAGCAGTAAGAATATGCACAGCAAAAGTGTCTTTATCAGGCCTAATTTCAATTATAATAGGTGCAAATGGTTATATGGTCTTAAATAGAGGCTGGTGTAGTCACAGAATGGGATGCCCCAACAGGAGTGCACCTGGCAGGGACCAGTAGTGCTATGCACAGCAAAAGTGTCTTTATCAGGCCTAATTTCAATTAGAATAAGTGCAAATGGTTATATGGTCTTAAATAGAGGCTGCTGTAGTCACAGAATGGGATGCCCCAAAAAGGAGTGCACCTGGCAGGGACCAGTAGTGCTATGCACAGCAAAAGTGTCTTTATCAGGCCTAATTTCAATTATAATAGGTGCAAATGGTTATATGGTCTTAAATAGAGGCTGGTGTAGTCACAGAATGGGATGCCACAACAGGAGTGCACCTGGGACCAGTAGTAGCATGCACAGCAAAAGTGTCTTTATCAGGCCTATTTTCAATTAGAATAAGTGCAAATGGTTATGTTCTTAAATAGAGGCTGGTGTAGTCACAGAATGGGATGCCCCAACAGGAGTGCACCTGGCAGGCAGCAGTAAGAATATGCACAGCAAAAGTGTCTTTATCAGGCCTAATCTCAATTAGAATAAGTGCAAATGGTTATATGGTCTTAAATAGAGGCTGCTGTAGTCACAGAATGGGATGCCCCAAACAGGAGTGCACCTGGCAGGGACCAGTAGTGCTATGCACAGCAAAAGTGTCTTTATCAGGCCTAATTTCAATTATAATAGGTGCAAATGGTTATATGGTCTTAAATAGAGGCTGCTGTAGTCACAGAATGGGATGCCCCAACAGGAGTGCACCTGGCAGGCAGCAGTAAGAATATGCACAGCAAAAGTGTCTTTATCAGGCCTAATTTCAATTATAATAGGTACAAATGGTTATATGGTCTTAAATAGAGGCTGGTGTAGTCACAGAATGGGATGCCCTAACAGGAGTGCACCTGGCAGGGACCAGTAGTGCTATGCACAGCAAAAGTGTCTTTATCAGGCCTAATTTCAATTAGAATAAGTGCAAATGGTTATATGGTCTTAAATAGAGGCTGCTGTAGTCACAGAATGGGATGCCCCAAAAAGGAGTGCACCTGGCAGGCAGCAGTAAGAATATGCACAGCAAAAGTGTCTTTATCAGGCCTAATTTCAATTATAATAGGTGCAAATGGTTATATGGTCTTAAATAGAGGCTGGTGTAGTCACAGAATGGGATGCCCCAACAGGAGTGCACCTGGCAGGGACCAGTAGTGCTATGCACAGCAAAAGTGTCTTTATCAGGCCTAATTTCAATTATAATAGGTGCAAATGGTTATATGGTCTTAAATAGAGGCTGGTGTAGTCACAGAATGGGATGCCACAACAGGAGTGCAACTGGCAGGCAGCAGTAAGAATATGCACAGCAAAAGTGTCTTTATCAGGCCTAATTTCAATTAGAATAAGTGCAAATGGTTATATGGTCTTAAATAGAGGCTGCTGTAGTCACAGAATGGGATGCCCCAAAAAGGAGTGCACCTGGCAGGGACCAGTAGTGCTATGCACAGCAAAAGTGTCTTTATCAGGCCTAATTTCAATTAGAATAAGTGCAAATGCTTATATGGTCTTAAATAGAGGCTGGTGTAGTCACAGAATGGGATGCCTCACAGCAGACTTAAGATCAGTTCAGTATATATGCACAGTTAGTCAGTATAAGCAGCCTGAAAACGCTAACAAAGCCAGTCAGCCAGCCAGTAACAAACACTCAGGCTGGATGAAAAAAAAAAAATCTCCCTGTGACTGCCTCCGATTTTTCCTAACTTTCCCTGTTTTTCGCTGACTTTCTGTCTGTCTCCTGCCTGTCTCCTGCCTGTCTCCAGCCTGTCCCTGTCTGTCCCTACCTGTCTAACTGCCTCTCTCCCTCCATACAGCGTTCTGTCTCTCACGAATGCAATAGAGAAATGAGGAAGGAAAAGCAAGATGGCCGACTTAAATAGCGCTGTGACGTCACCGGGCTTGTTGGCTGCTGATAGGCTGCATGTGACTGTCCCAGCTTGCACTGGCGCGGGGTTGATGTCTGGACATGTCCCGTCCGCCATCTTAGAATGCCTGTAATGTAAATGAATGGATGTTAAAGGAAAACCTTAACTTCGATCCGAATCAAATTTTTCATGAAATTCGGATTGAATCCGGGTTCGTCCGGATCGACTCGCTCATCCCTAATTAAGAAGTAAGCAAAAAAAATACAATTCTGTGAAATACTCACCTGTAGAATTGATATTATTTGTATACAGTACGTCCTGCTCCAGATATAGTACTTACACTTGGGTTATCCTCCGCCAGATGGCGCTGCACTGCAGAGACATGCAAAACAGGCTCCTACCGGCCCCTCAAATACCCGGGGACCTCCCACAAATCCCCAGCATTGAAAAGCAGTGAACAAGAAGCCGGGAGAATTAACCACCGAAACTGGTAACCATAACAATGGTAAAAATCACCATACTGGGGATCCAGAAAAATGCAAAAACCAGGGTGGGGTGGAGCAGGACGTACTGTATACAAATAATATCAATTCTACAGGTGAGTATTTCACAGAATTGTATTATTCTTAGTATACAGTACGTCCTGCTCCAGATATAGTACTTACACTTGGGACATCCAATAGCAGTGTCCATAAGGTAGGGTGGGATCCCCAACAAAAAAGGCAACAGCAGACAGTTGAAACCACTGTCACCTGCATAGCCTTGCGGCCAAGACAGTATGAGCTGAAGGCCCTAACAACAACCTTGTAAAACTTTAAAAAGGTATGAACAGAAGACCAAGTAGCGGTCTAGCAAACAAGTTCAACAGAACATAGAAACATAGAAACATAGAAGGTTGACGGCAGAAGGAGACCATACGGTCCATCTAGTCTGCCCTGGTGCTGATGCTGAAAAGCCCAAGAGGCACCAAAGGCACGAGAAGAATAAGAAGTCAAGCGAAAGGGGAGATTCTTCCCCTTAGTGCAATAGGCTTGAGTAATAGCCTGACAATCCAATCGCTAACGGTAGACATGGCAGAAGCCAAAAAAAACGTTCCATGGACCAGAAGGAAACATCCCATCCAATAAATGACCAGGCCAAAGCCTCCTAACCCCCCGAGATCAAAGAGATCGGGCACAATCAAGATGGAGTGGTCGTAGGCCCAAGGAGCATCAGCTCTCCTAAAGGACCCAGTGACTACCAAGGAAAAACTTCCAACACCAGTTCAAGGAATGCAGAACCCTTCCCTCAGCGTTGCTAGGAATAAGGCACGGAAGGAAGAACAATATCCTAAATCAATGACAAGAGACACCACCTTAGGCAAAAAAGTCCGGCTTAAAGCGGAACACCACCTTATCCTGGTGTATCTCAAGAATGGGGGCTAGATAGACAGAGCCACCCGCTCAGACACACGTCTGACCGAAGCAACAGCCACCAGAAGGACAACCTTGAGGGTAAGAACAGCCAGACAGCATCCTGAATAGGTCCCAAGGGAACACCCCACAGGGCAGACAGAATCAATTCAATCCCAGCAGGGACCATAGGATTCCAGGGGGGACGCACATGAGTAACCCCCTAAAAGAAAAGTCTTAATCAAGGAAAACTGAGCACAAGACTTTTAAAGGAAGGCGAACAGGGCAGAACCTGACCCCTCAGAGGACTGAGTTATAGAATCCACTCCAACTCATGCTGTAATAACTCTAGAACCCTGGGAACAGAGAAAGCACGGCAGGGAAGAGACCTAGACTCACACCAATCAATATGGATACACCATACCCTATAATAGATGGGAGAAGAAGAAGAAGCTCGCTCCTAGTCTTCCCATAGTCTCAATCACCGGGACAGATAAGCCTGTCTCCATCAAGATGGATGTTTCAGCATTCAGGCCATCTAGGCCAGAGTCTGTAGATTGGGGTGACTTAAAGGGGCCCTGATTGAGCAAAGCTGGCACTCCAGACAGAACGTACAGATCTACTGCCCTCAATACCACGTCTGCGAACCACCCTCTACTAGGCCACCCGGGGGCCACCAGAATCACTGGTCCCTGCTTCCAGAGCAGACTTTGCTCAGAAACCTGCCTAGCAGGGGAATAGAGAAAAAGGTATAAGGAACAGGATGTCCAGCCATGACATTACCGAGGCATCACGACCACGGCCAGAGGATCTGGGGACAGGGAAACAAGGGCCGAGAGCTTGTGATAGTGACGGGACACAACAAGGATCCACAACTGGTTGGACCCCATAGTGACACAGGGATTAGCACATCCTGTTTCGCAGAGGGACCCCACCGGAGCGAATACCACTGATATACAGGAAACGTTGTCCTCCACCAGATTAGGATCATAGAGACCTCCTGGAGGACCCTCCTGCTCCAGGTCCCTCTCAGACGATCAAAGTAGGCAACTGTCGCCAGACAGACCGAGCGCCCCCAAACGGGCAGGCCCTGAAGAGGAGTAGGCAAGCGAAAATGAGCCAACCTGAACGCTCACTATTTCAAACATCAATAGGTGTATGGACCTTCTAAGGGCCCCACCACCCCAAGAACCGCAGGGAATTTCAGAGGAGCAACCCCCCTTCAACCTGATAGATTGGCATCTATGGTGACCGTCTCCAGGAAGGGGCAAGAAGGGAACTGCCCCCAGACAGGTTCCTTGAGTTCATCCATTCCAAGAGGGACCTCCTCACCAGGGGGGAAGGCACACAGGCCCTGCTCCAGGGATGCCGGATCCCTGTCCTGTACTAACAATATAAGTTGCAGAAGGGCCCAGGGGGGACTGAGCATAAGGGACCTTTTCCAAGCAAGCCACCAAAGGGTCCACCAGCTGCATCCCTGCCTGGTAAAGGGACGGGGACAGCAATGAGGGACTGAGCCCATGCAACCAGATTGTCCACCTTATTGCTAAAGAAGGCAGATACTCGCCTGAACCGAATCCAGATTCATTCCTAGGAATGAGGTTACCAATCAAGGGGACAATAAGGACATGGGGTGATTGAACACCCATCCAAATGACTCCTAGTGGACACAACCAGCCAAGAGACCAACTTAGCCTGACGTAGAGACTGGGAAGTGAAAAGGACGTCCAGGTAGGTCATAGCGCAGACGCCTCTTGGTCTCATCCAAGACATCACCCTGCCAGCACCTTGGTAGGCACTTTGGGGGCTGAAGAGAGGCCAGATAACAAGGCCACAAATTAGCAGTGTTGGACCTCCTACACGAACCTGAAGAGCCTCGGTGTCCAGGGGACACAGGGAAGTGAACAGAAGCATCTTTTGAGCACCACATACGGCGAGAAGCCCCTTGAGCGCAAGGCGCTGATGGCCCAGCCCAGAGTATCCATGCAGCACTGCTGTAACTGGTGAATTGCCGCACACTTGTGAATCCAGGGTGGACCAGACTGACCCATCCTTTCGGGGGACTGTGGAAAAGGTTGGTATAGCGGCCCCTGCCTCTGCCTGTTAGGGGCAATCTGCAAGTGACCCCAAGACCCCATAGGCCCTGCAAGGCCTGCACCAATGCCTGAACAGAGGCAGGGACCAGGAGTACTCTGATAAACTTGGGGGAGGCCACGCAGCAGACTCTATCCTGTATCCGGAGGACACTATCTCCTGAATCCACCAGAAATGAGGCGAGATGCCTCCTGATAAAAGCAAGGTGCTGCAGCCATCCGCTCACCCGACGGGCGAGGGCGCCCCATCATGCTTGAGGGGGTTTGGTAGAAGATTTGGGCTTAGCCCCGCCAGAGGGGCCAGGACATTGTCTGCTGTTCATGGGGCAGGAGTCTGCACGAAACGCCCAGAAGGACACCCCTGGTTCCTGTTTAACACTAAGGTAAGGGGGGGGAGGGGTGCCCCTGCCCCGAGGGGGCCGAGACGGCCGTCTGCGTTGAGGTGATTTGGCCTTTTTACCAAACAGGACCAGACGGGCCCCAAATAGGCGTTGCCCTCTAAAGGGAAGCCCTGTAAGAGTCTTTTTAGTAGCATCGTCAGCACCCCACTGTCGCAGCCAGAGCAAGCGACGTATAGCCACCACAAGGGCAGAAGTTCTTGCACACATTCTAATGGTGTCATCCAGCGCTAATAGAATTAATTTTACAAATACATCACAACTGGAGAATGGCGCCAAGCGAACCTCGAAGGGCGGGCCAGAGCGTGCAGTGACGCGGAGCGCGCCAAACCAGGTCCCCGCCCCCCCGAAGAGCCCGAAGCTCTGAGATAGATTCAGCGTTGTCATGAGGAGCGAAGTGTATGACACACTTAGAAAAATGATTTGCCAATGAAGATGCCGCAGCGTCTGAGGCGACGCCGCCGCCCGGCGCAGCACATCCAGTAAAGGAAAGAGGTGCGCGCGGCGGCGATACACAATAAAAATGCAAACAGCGTGGCTCTGACACCAGGAATACAGTCAAAGGACAATACTAAGGCCATAAGCGTGTAAACACCATACGCTGAGACCACCACACACACACCCCCCTTTCTTTCCCCCCAAGGGGGAACGAGGGAGGATGGCGACCCTTTGTGCAGGGCCCACCGCTACACGGGGCATGGGGCAATAGTGCGGGAGGGGCATCCCCTAGAGGCTCACCATCAGCCTAAACTGCCTACCCTTTGGTGGGGGACTGCGGTGGAGCATGGCTCCATAAGCACGCATGGTGCTGCCTACCTTCACCCGACCAGCGCAGCCCAGGCTGGGAGGCACATCACAGGGAGGACGGGTGGGAATAGTCCAACAGGGCCGCAGGCTTTGATAGCCCCGCTCATCTGCGAGAGAGTGATACTTCATGTCTTCGCAGTCGGCACTGCAGAGAAATCTGGGGATTTGTGGGAGGTCCCCGGGTATCTGGCGGAGGATAACCCAAGTGTAAGTACTATATCTGGAGCAGGACGTACTGTATACTAAGAATATATATACTTCCCTAAACTGCCGACAGGTAATCCCTCTCAAAATCTTCAGCCTCTACTTTTATCATCACTGAAGATGGTTGGTTCCAACTGCCCCTGCAGATGCTCTGGTAAAATTTTGCTACTCACCGCTCCTCTCTGTCACAGCAAGGTAGTGTGCTATTGCAGGAGGCGGAGAGCTGGTACAGCCTACCATGCTGGGATAGGGGTCACAAACTTGCCACATCCATACACACCAAGGAAAAGTGGCACTCTACCTAAGTCCCCATTTCCCTATTCATGATGTAGTTAATCAGGTGACCAACGGAAACCATTAAGGTTGGAAGTGAAAGCGCAGATTGGTCACCGGCAGTCATGTGAATGCCAGCCTCCCGTAAATTAAAAAGTGGCTAACATATGGGTATAGGATCTGTTTAAATTAGCATGGCCAAAGCTGGAACCAGCAGTGTGTGGTGTGTGTGTGTGTGTGTGTGATCTCTATATATGCTCTTTGTCTACCAAATGTTGTTTTGAAAAAAAATGCAACTATATTGTGGAGCTGGAAAGGCTTACAATACATTTTATTGTAAAGAGTGAAAAATCGTATTCATTTCCATGCAAAGATATTTAACTTAAAGACCAGTTTATAGGGTGATGGACATGGCAGGGGTATGGTTTAGGTGTGTAGTTTATTTGCAGGTTTTGTGGATCAAATTTTTTTATCTCCCCCCCCATAGAAATTTGCCATAAATATGTTATGCAGGCGCATGTGCAGGCTGTTGGGGCATCTCTCAGGTGAGCTAGGCCTATCGTGATGGCCTGTGCGGGCATCGCGGCAACATATAGAGTAAATTGCTGGGCAAAATTATGCAAGGCAAATTAAAATGATTGACTGGAAGCCCACTCACTCACTGAGGGAGCGTGGAGAGAGGTAAGAGATCCCAAATTGTGATGTCCTTGTTAAGTGGAAAAAATCGGCTGGACGTCTCCTTTATTTTGGTATCTCAAAGTCCTCCTCAACGACACTTCCGGTGGGTCACTAGCCCCCCCTGGATCCAGAGAGCCAAGGCTCCAAATCATACTCTGAATCAATGCACCTCATCCAGGATGATACATTTCAGAGTGCCAGATGTCCGGACCTAGAGGGGAAAATGACCCACTGGAGGTGTCGTTGGAATCCCTGGTATACACCCTGCAGGGGTATGTGGATTGGGGCCAAACGGACCAAGTGGCGGTGCCACAAATTCCCAGTACCCTCAAACATAGACTCAAAGTTGGTGGAGGCCCGATTGTAGAGCCAATGGTGGAGGCCCAGGAGCACGCATCTCCTGCATCCTGCCTATAATTCGGCCCTGAGCCTGCTAGTACAGATCACTGTGGTAAATTACCTGCTCTCCCAGCAGCAGTGACAGTGAGACAAAGAAGACAAAGGTTTACAGCTGCTTTCTGGAAGGGAGACCACACAGTTTCTCTAGCATGCCTTCCAGAATGTCTGACCTTCATCCAGCGCTAATCTATGATGGCACTTTGTCTCTGATGTCTGGCCAAATACTTCACATTCAAACAAGGGCCACTGTTACTCACACCATTGTTATAGTTGTTGGCAGGGGCGGACTGGGACCAAAAAACGGCCCTGGAATTTTTGGTCAGACTGGCCCTGCTGTACTGTGCTCGGCCCGGTAAAGAGAGTCCATGCCACAATAATAAATATATATTATATATATAATATATATAATATATAAAACCGAGCTGGATCGGCCCGGGAATCTATAAGATTCTCGGGAGATCAATTCCCTCTCCCGGGGCATCCAAAATCGGGACCGCTGTGTGAAACTCCCCAGGTTGCCTGCTACACTTACCTTACTTCCCGGTCCAACGAAGCATGCGCGGGCCACGGTCGCATCCCCGCTATCCCTCTATTAGGGCGTACGTGCCCGGGCCGGCCATTTGTGAATGGCTAGTGCGGGCACACTAACTGTTAGAGGGAAGCGGGGAATGCGGCTGCCAGCACGCTCAGAGCCACTGTGCAAAGACATCGGCTTAGGCTTCCATAGCTCAGCGTCTCCAAGCGCGCTGAATGGATGAGTGGCCGCGCATGTGTTGTAGGACCGGGATGAAGTGAGATGATGTGGGAGATCTGGGGGGTTTCACATAGCGGGGCACCGGGAAAAGACCAAAACCCAGGATAAGTCAAAATCCTGGGTTTTGGTCCACTTTAAGGTAAGGCTTTGTGGACGCTGTGGGGGTCGATGCATGGGCATGTACCAGCAATCCAGGTGCCCCTGAGTTTGTCACAATGCGGTCCTGGCCTGGCCCGCCCCACGCCCATTAACGAGGAAAAGGGGTGTGGGCCCGCTTTAAAGTGGACCAAGACCCACCGCGATCTGGGGGGTTTCACGCAGCAGGGCATCCCCGATTGGGGTGCCTGGGGGTAAAGAACCAAAACCCAGGATAGTCAAATTCCTGGGTTTTGGTCCACTTCAAAGGGTTTTGGTCCTTTTCTGTGGGGCATCCTGGGATGTCCCATTTTATGCAACCCCCCCCCCCCCCCCATCGCCAGTTAAACTTAACTGACCGCGCCGATCCAGTGGCTCATGCATGGGTTCTCCTCGCAAAGGGCTGGATGGAACCGAGCAGGCTGCCAGCCACATCCCGCCAGCCTTTAGCTGGTGCAGACACATGTTTGAAGCACACATGTGCTGTTTGATTAGTGGTCAGGTATTTCTACTGGGGATTTGGGGGAGTGTGCACATAATGGGGCATCCCAAATCAGGATGCCCCACAGAAAAGGACCAAAGCTCTTTAAACTAGACCAAAACAGTTTGGGATGCCCTAGGAATAGGGAATCAGGTGACCCTGGTCACCAATCAAGCCAAACTCCAGGCAATTTACGACCCCCCCCCAAAAAAAAAAAAAAAATTATAAATGATAAGCAGCTAGCAGCTTACCACTCCAAAGCAGAGCACAGGCAGCACGCCAGTTTGTCCAGAATCTGGAGTCTGAGCTGGCCCTGAGTGTAACAGAGCCGAGGGGGAACTGCAGCGCAAGGTTTGACAGTTCCGCCTCACTGTAAGAGGAAGGCAGAAGCAGCTGGCCGGAACTAATGAGTCACTACTTGTATTGCAGCCCGGACATCAAAGGCTGCTGCTCTCGAAAAGCCTGGCCTCTCCTGCTATCACCCGGTCAGCTGCGGAGGTAGGAAGCAGCCAGAGCAGTCCCCAGAGGGTAAACTGGGAGCCAGTAATGCAGGACAAGCCGCGGCCTACCGGGATTTGTCCCGGTATGCCCTGCGGCCAGCCCGCCCCTGGTTGTTGGAACAAGCCAGCAGTGCAGCAGCTTTTGGTTTGTGTAGCCGGCTGTGCTGCTGGGTGAAATCAACTGGTGAATAAGTGAACGGGTGAGGGAGGGATAACTGGAACTTGAAATATCTGTACATGGCACAGACAAACCAAGAACCAAAGAATGATCACAATGCTTAATGAATAGGAGGAGCCATGCAAATTGTCACTTTATGTCTCCCAGTAACTACTGGGGTGCAGTGCTATTGTGCTAATGATAATTAGTCACCCTGCTTTCAAGAAAAAGAACCCTTTACATTTGAAATAACCCTCAAAGTGCGCACCATGCAGTGTCTCAAGCAAAACAAAGCTTTACATTTATAATACCCCCCCCCCCCCCCCCCACAAACTATATTTTACAATCAAGGGATGCTATTGTTGTGGGCACACACTGCTAGACAGAAATCAGAGAACTTTCTTAAAGATCTGAATAAACAATAAACAATACCAAGTAAACTTCTCAATAGTGATACGGGGAGGTGCCATTAGGATTAGCTGTGGAAGGATTAGCTTGTGAACGGCAGCAAAAACTGAATTCCTAATAAAGGGGACTAAGTTTTCATCATTCATTACAAGTATCCAGTGGCTCCTCCTCCAGCGTTTGTCTTAAAAAAAAGGACAAGAAAGTCATACTACCAATTACCACACCCGACTTGTGCCAGCACACTAAACGTAAAAATTAAAAGAGGAACAAAACCTGCGTCCGCATGCACTCCTATGGTAGATAGCCAGTGCTGTTTGCCAAATTATATTGGCATGGAAGGAGGAAGGGCAAGGGTAAGGGCAAGCAAGGGTCTGTAGAACTGGAAGCTTTCGACTATCAAGCTCTAGGTCACAACCCTGACCTCTCACAACCTTGATGCTTTGAGGATCCTCGAGAGTGATGGCACACCTAAAGAAAGTTAAAATTAAGGAGAATGGTTGAAACCCCCCAGCAGCTGCAACTGTAGGGACCATGTACAGAGAGGCTGCGGGAGTGACACGGAGTGGGAGGGGCAACGGCCAGGTAAATACACAACATATATATGTTCCCTGTACATGGGCCCCTCTATCACCATGGCATGGCACCTCCTGCCATGGCACCCAACCGGGCTGGTCCTCTTGCCACAATATCATGCGGCCACCTCCGAGGAAGATTTGGTGCTGGAATGAGAATGGAAAGAGAGAGGAAGATGCGGTGCAGGGATGAGGGGGCTGAAAAGAGAGAGGGGCAAGATGCGGTGCCAGGATGTGGTGCTTGAGGAGAGACCCAGATGCGGTGCCTGAGGAGAGTGGCAGATGCAGTGCTGGAATGCGGTGTCTGAGGAGAGGGGAAGATGTGGTGCATGAGGAGGGGGCCAGAGGTTGTTCCGGGATGCAGGTTTTGAGCAGAGGGCCAGATGTGGTGCCAGGGTGCGGTGCCCGAGGAGAGGGGCAGATGCGATGTCAGGATGCAGTGCCTGAGGAAAGGGGCTGATGTGGTGCCTGAAGAGAGGGGCAGCTGTGGTGCCATGATGCATGCGGTGCCTGAGGAGAAGGGCAGATGCAATGCCTGAAGAGAGGAGCAGAGGGAGAGAGAGATGTGTTGCCTAAGGAGAGCCCCCTGGTCTGCTCTATCAGGAATGTTTAAATGCTCACATACTTGTGTGAATGGGCGGCCAGGGTGATCATGCCGGAGGTGATGGGCAGCCACACTGGAGGCGATGGGTAGCCGGAGAAGCAACACATGGCGTGTGAACACATGGCGGCAGAGGTGGCAGGCGGAGAGCTTAGAAGCTCTGTGGGGCAGGAACACGCAATCGGCGACCCCATACGCTCTCAGTGGGGAAGACACATGCTGGGAACAGAATGGGAGAGAGAGTCCCAGCGAGGCAGTTTACACACCGATTGGCAGGGCGGGGGACCCAAGAGATCAGGTTGAAACAGGGAACAGAGAGATATGAGGGGAGGAAAACGCAGCAAGTGGCAGGGCGTCACATGATCTGTGTTTTTAAGGTGGTGTGACAGCTCCATGATCCTTACTTTGATTGGCTAATGTAATGATCGTGTCACAAAAGCCATCCCCAGGTCACCACTGGATCACCGCCCCAGGCCTCCTCATCATGATTCACGTAAATGGCACTTAACGTTAGGAGAGGCAGCTACGTTAGACTCACATAACTGGCAAAAAAAGGGTTAAACCTTGCACAGTTGAGGAAAAAACTCTCTAAACTCACATCTGCGTGTATGGTACTGAATTATTGGGGTGGATTCAGAGTCTGGAGAGAAAACTTTCATTCACTTTCATTGTCTGCTGTCTGGACTTAGCTGCCCACAATTCAAAGTGGCAGGAAAAACAGCACTCTTTGCAGGCCACTGGCAGATTCATAGGATGCCATTGGGGGGGGGGATCGACCATGGCAGAAGTTTCAAAAAAGTTATTACATTTTTATGTGCAGCAATCTGAATTGCCCTGGGGAAGTATGAATATAAGTGCTGTATAGTAAGGGTGTTTAAAGTACTTTTTCTGTATGGGCCATGACAGGTCCACTTGTTCCTGGGGTGGCTGTTTCACAGAAGTCTCTATACAATGATGCTGAGGGTCTGGCATATTAGTCCCACCTTGCAGAACCTATGGCTTTGGCTCCTGGTGCTGCCTGCCAACAATGCACCAAATTTATACTGCTGTGGCCCCAGTCCGATGATGTTGCCACAGTTGCTGCATGGGCCCGGTAGAAGCTGCCCCATCTACCTCTATGGTATGTATGTCCATGTTTGTATGCTATTGCTATAGATGTTCTTCCCCTGTCTGTGTGTCAACAATCAACTGGCAGAATAACTAGTGCATGACTAAGTTGGCCATAGTAAAGGCACAGGAGATATTAGATTGTGAACTCCTCTTAATAACAGGGACACAATGTAATGTACAAATGCAAATTACGTCAGCACAATAAAATGCATAAGATTTGCCTGGAATATTATAAGATCCTTGTGTAAAACCTAAGCCCTATTGCACCTCTTAGGCATTTGGGGTATTTTGTGGGAGGTTAAAGGAATTGTCTAGACATACAAAAACACAAAGCCATGTTCACCTTTAATCCTCAGCAGCTTATTCCCAAATGTGTAAACCCACCCAATCACCAGATCAAGTCCATGGCCATCAGCACCCTATCCTACCTTCATAGCGAACACACGCCTTTCGTCAATAGTGACAGTGACCCTTCCATGTCTGTTCTGTATATTTAAGAGGGAGTCCGGTCATTTTTGACTATACTTTCTCTTTAAATAGTTATGTGTTTTGGGTTAGGTCTGCTTTAACACAAGCTATCCTTGATTTTCCAAATAGGGTTGGTAAATATTAATTTCCTGTGTGCTATCTATTAGCAATTTGCTGAATTTGTTTATTTAGTCGAGATTTTACAATGAAAGCACACTATTTTGCTTGACATAATACACTGGAATTTAGCTCGAGAAGCCAGCAATGACAGTAAAAGTTACCCAGTGACAACAGCTTTTGTAATTACATTAACAAAGACTGAATTAATAAAGTCATGTTTTATCAGTGCCTGAGGGGCTTTCCAGTTTTGTGGGATCAAGCTTCCGGTCTGAGTGCCTGAGCCATGAGTCACTGATTAAATGTCAGCAAAATACAACTTCTGCATGGTCAGATAATGCTTTAGAAATTGTAATGATAGCATAAAGTAGGCTGTGTATAAAATGTGTAGGCATCATCTGGGCTTTCTATTCCTTTTATATTTTAATGTCAGACGAATTTGAATAAACAATGATAGCATGTTCAAATAACAATGCAGTACATGAAAATTTGGTTTAGCAAATAGAAAAACAGTGAAACAAGAGTTTGATTGTATTGTTGTTATGGTCTCATTATACACTAATGTGAACTATCCATACTTGGTTTAACGTGGACAAAAACCTATGATTTGCACGATTGGTCCATATCCTTGGGGCATCGCAATTTGGGATGTCACACTGCATGAGACCCTGCCAACAAAACCCCCATCACTGTAGGTGTAGACGCAGCTCTGATCCAATCAGCTTCTCTGGCCTTGCATATAAATGAGCTTCTAAATAAGTTGAATGAGAGCTTAGGCGCTCTTGTCATCAGAGGTGACCCATCTCTCTATGGCTATGTGCAGCTGCACCAGCTATTACATTAGGCAGGCGCCGATACGCACAGATGTAGAAGCATGCGGGAGATGCTGCTGCCAGGCCACTACTACCCTACTGAATGAAAGTCCCTGGAGCCAATGCTTCATTTACTCAACTTTTCTTAACCCACTTGTGTTCCCATTTCTGGGTAGGTGACCCTCTATTGATAAACTGGATGCGCAAAATATGCAAGGCACTGTATGAGCTTGGTGAGTGGTGAATTTTGAGTATGATTTGGAATATTTACAGAGGGCTGGAGAGAAGTTCAGTAAATTGTTCCCCTAGAGACATCCTCTGGCAGTCAGCAAAGTAAGCAATTTGAGATGTCTTATCCCCATGAAGATGTGGAATAGCATGTAGATACTGCACTCCTGAACTGCATGCGGGTTGCTATCGTGCTACACACCTGAGAATCCTGCTTCTGAAAGACCCATTCCGACAGTCAACATTGACTTAATGTCTCTCAAAGGAGTGATCTCCTAGATACATTGTTTAAATGCTGTGAAGCAGCCAACCCATGAAGATACGTGAACATACATAGACTTACGTAGCTTCCATTATGTACACAGCATTCCATTGCTCCCCCAGCTGCTGACTGCTGACTCCTGCCTTGATCTGGTGGCACAGAGTCCAAGGGCTGCCCTGGTTCTCCCTAGAGCCCCCTGCAAAGGAAGATATATTTTTGGTAGGAAACAGCGGTCACTTAAATATAAAGGTAAACAGAGGTCAGGGGGTCACAGGCAAATGTTCAAAGCTGAGGTTGTACTGGATAATCAAGCTCAAGTTTGTAAAGTCCCGATAGTGAGCCGAGGTTATACACAGGGTAGCAGCCAAAGGGTTAATTCAGATATTAGAATCTCCAAGAGGGCTGGGACATACTAGAAAAGGTCCAATAGATCTGATAGACTGATGAGGACACTTGCATCTACAGTAAAGTGACCTTTTTATTATGTTTTGCCATTGCAGACTATTATGGCCGAGCACTATGGCTTCAAGCCCAACACACACGCCAAGAGGATGTTCGCAATAGTGGTGGCAGAACACCTGAATGCACAGGGGGTGACAGCTAACAAGCACACCCAGATAATGCAGCATTGGTCAGACCTCAAAAGACAGAACAGGCCCTAGGAGAGGCAATCTTTCTGCTAGAGGTTTCAAGGTAAGTGGCTGGTCCATAGATAAGTTGCCCACTAATGCAGAGTTGTGTTACAGAATTGTGCTTCTCTTCTAGCATTGGAGTTGAAGATCAAGCCAAAGTTAGAGCCAAAGGGTCCGACCAGTGCCTTGGCACTGGTAAGGTGTCGCCCCAGAAGGTTGCCAATGTCCTCATCCTCCTCTAGCAGCAAAGGAACAATCCAAAGAGCAGGAGGTCCAGGTGTTGGGCTTGGAGTCACAACCAGAACTCGAGACTTAGGTAGCTCAACAGACAACCAACACTCTCCTCAAGGCAAAGAATACCCAATGACATGTCTGCTAAGTGCTGGTGTTTTGTGCTTCTCTGTCCCTACAGACTCATTGGACCAGGGAGAATTTGCATCAGTGGGGCATTCCAAGGCAGGACTCTCCAACGACTCAAGTAGGGGCCAACAAAGCACAAGCTGACGCTTACAGGAGCATGCCTAACACCACACATGTTCTGAAATATATTTTAACGTTCTTACAGACCCTGGCAAAGGCATGGCGCCAAGCCGGAGAGTGGTTTCACAACAGGGATGCAGTAAGTAATAAGCAATTGGGGGCATTTGTCAGGGAGAACTGGGAGACATGTGTTCAAGCAGAGGTTGACCTGCCTTTCTTTTGCCTTTACAAGTACCGTGGAGAAGAGCACTGGGCCCAGATGGGCCCCATATGTTTTTGAGTTTTTACAGTTTTATAATTATTTTAACATGTTTTTCAAAAAAATTATATTGAAACTTTATTAAAAAACCTAATAAGTTTACATAGGGGTCCCAAAAAAGACAAACTTTTTACAAGAAAATGGTGCAGTTCCGTTTGTTCAGAAAATCCAACATGCTTAATGCAAGGTGCAGGAGGTAAAGCTGTGGTCGGGGAAGGTAGCAGCAACCACTAGGGGAATAAGAAAGTGAGTCACACAGGGGCATACACTACATGGGATGCCTCAAAAGGAGGAGGAAGAACAAGGAAGAAGTTGAGTCACACTGGGGACACGAACTACATGGAATGCCCCAAAAAGAAACCTGGAGGAAGAAGGTTAGTGTTACTGGGGACACACACCACATGGGATGCCCCAAAAGGAGGAGGAGGAGCAAGGAGGAAAAAGGTGAGGTGCACTGGGGAAACACACAGACATGCCTCAAAGGTGGGGTTCAGCTACGGAAAAAAACAGATGCAGATGCAAGTGAGATGGCCATAGAGCACTGGGAACCAAGGACTCACTGAGAACTGGTACAAGCTCAGCTTAAGTTGCTAGTTCACCGACCAAATACGTAATTGCTCAGCTAAAAGAAAGCTTATGAGAAACACATATTCTCGTATACTCCTGGCCCAAAAAATCTTGGACATGATGAGAATAATACGAGCGTTCGCAAATTCTTTTAGGGTCCTGGAATTTTTTTAAAAATAAAAATGGGAATTGCATTGGGGGCACTAGAAAAACATGACATAGCTTTCTCACAGCCCAAATCGCAAGTTTGAGGTGCAACACAAAAAAAAATAATCCCAACCAGCTCTGGGATCCCGTGGCACATGTACCAGGCAAAAAAATGCCTAAATAATTATCACCATCCAAGCCCATTGAAATGTATGGGATAAGGCCACAAAGTGCAGGGTTAGCACCTGTTCTTAGCTGGCACTGTAGGAAACTCAGTGCCGGCACTCATCCCATCGCCGGTGCTGTTGATAGATGGGACACTACCTGACAATATCACAGAAGCTCTAGATTTCTGACTTGATAAATACACCATTTTCAGTTGGACCTGACATTCACACTGCCACACTGCCTATATAGGGAGTGGGAGGGGGTGCCACAGTACCTATATGGGGAATGGGGTGTGGGGGGATGCCACACTGCCTGTAATGGGGTGTTTTAGCACAACATTTAGTTCAGAATATTTTATTTTCTTATTTTCCTCCTTCAAATCCTAGGTGCGTCCTATGGACATGTGCGTCTTACCGGGCGAAAAATACACTACATCATCTGTGACTGTCTGCTTGCTATGCTGTTGATAAAGTTAGGTTAAAAGAAAAACAGGAAGTCTTAGACTGACCATGTGACCGTATCATAGTGTGTTTTACCTTCTAACAGAGAGGAAATGTTTGCTTTTGCTCCATACTAAGATAACTTGCTGATGTATGAAGCTCATGTTTTTGCTACTGGTTGTTGCAAAATAAACAGCCATTGTTCCTGCATGCTGGATGAGTGTGGTGTAAAATCCACTGCCAACACATTCCAATGTGTAGGTCCATTTTAGGTTAATAAACCTGAATTAGTCTTGTTAAAGTGACCAGCACAATTACCAAGCTTAAATACCTATGCTTAATATGAACTAAAGAAAACTGGTCCCAGCCACTTTAGAAGGAACAGGGTTTGGGCTGCTCTCAAAGAAGTTTTTTTTATCTTACTTTGCAGCAGGTACTAAACCAACACTTATACGCCTTCCTGCAGATCTGGAACTTCTGAAAATGTATTTCAAACAACCTTGACTTCAGGTGAAGCACAGCCACGTGCCCTGCCTCTAACTATAAAGCCTCACATTGTAAACCAAAAGAAAGCACTAACGTTAAATCGAGTAAGATCAAATCTTGCACTTTCTTTTTCAACCAATGAGTTAAGCCACAAAAGCTAGTAGCTGTAAGCAGATGGTACACAGCAAATGTATTAAAGAGAAACTGGAGAACCTGAAACTCTGGGAGTGTGACCTATAATAAAGAGTATTACTACAATCGGAAAACCCAGCTTGAGATAAACTCTGTCACCTGCTTTAGCTGTATCAGAGTGTATGACTTAGAATGCACACACAAATTATTTATACAACAGTGCAATCCTAAAAAACAAGGAACAGGAACAACATTTCAAGTCAAGGAAAATGTATTGTTCACATAGGTATACATATGTAGTGAAATGTTTTCTTGTGACTGCTCAAGACTAGAGATGAGCGAACTTTTGAAAAATTCGATTCGACTGATTCGCCGAATTTTCTGACAAAAATCGCTTCGACCTGAATTTATTCGCGACGAATCGCTATTAAAAACGTGCTGGGTTAGTGAAATAATACTGTAAATAATTAGGACATGCAGATCAGAGGCATCGCTAATAGATTCGCAGAGCAGCACAATTGCAGAGAGTTGAAGTGCCATCACTATGAAGGGCCCCTATAGTGCCTGAAAAACACGCCCTGGAGCTGGCAGCAGCAGGAGCCCAAACATTTGCTGAACCACACCCTGGAGTTGCAAGCAGCAGGAGCCCAAACATTTCTTTAAAGAGACACTGGATTTGGCTGCAGGAGCCCAAAAATTGGATGAATCACACCCTGGAGTTGCAAGCAGCAGCAGCAGGAGCAGCAGCAGCAGGTGCAGGAGCCCAAACATTACTTTAAAGAGACACTGGATTTGGCTGCAGGAGCCCAAAAATTGGATGAATCACACCCTGGAGTTCCAAGCAGCAGCAGGAGCAGCAGCAGCAGGAGCAGGAGCCCAAACATTGCTTTAAAGAGACACTGGATTTGGCTGCAGGAGCCCAAAAATTGGATGAATCACACCCTGGAGTTGCAAGCAGCAGCAGCAGGAGCACAAACATTGCTTGAAAGACACTCTGGAGTTGGCAGCAGCAGCAGGAGCCCAAAAATTGACTGACACACCCTGGAGTTGGCAGCAGCAGCAGGAACCCAGAAATTGGCTGGAAGGCACCCTGAAGTTGGCAGCAGCAGGAGCATAAACATGAGCTGGAAGGCACACCCTGGAGTTGGCAGCAGCATAAGCAGGAGCCCAAACATTGCTTGAAAGACACCCTGGAGTTGGCAGCAGCAGCAGCAGGAGGCCACAAATTGGCTGAAAGGCACACCCTGAAGTTGGCATCAACAGGAGGCCAAAAATTGGTCTAAAGACATAAATATGTTTTGCACCATTTGGAAAGTGTAAAACGTGGCACCATGCTGAATCTAGTCACATGCATCAGCCATTGGTGGGTGGAAATCCTGGCTGATCCATCCCTGATTCATTTTGACAAAGGTGAGTCTCTCCACATTTTTAGTTGACAGATGAGTTCTCCTCGCCGTAACTATGGCCCCCGCCGCACTAAACACCCACTCAGATGGCACGCTACTGGCCGGGCAGGACAGATTTTCCAGGGCAAACTCTGCTAGTTGCGGCCACAAGCCAAGTTTGGCTGCCTAGAAGTCCAGCGGATCCTCAAGGTGTGTTGGCATGGTCATGTCAAGGTATGACATGACCTGCTGGTTGAGGTCCTGCTCCAGGTCTTCCTGCTGCTCATGAGTAGCCTCACTATGCGGGTGTAGAAAGCTACTCATTAGCGACTGAAGACTGAGGCTGCTGCTGATGGAGCTGCTGCTGCTGCTGCTCCTGCCAACCCCCCCAGCAGGCATGGCAGTGGAAGGTGAGCGCAGAGCTCCCCCCGAGTCAGACCTGCGAGAGTATGGACCATGGCGCAGATAGGCATCGGCCAACTGACTATGCAGAATGTCTTTGTAGTAGTTCAGTTTGTCCTCCCTCTCGGCGGGTTTAAAAAATGCCCCCATTTTGTGCCGGAAGCTAGGTTCCAATAAGGTGGACAGCCAGAAGTCATCCCGCCGACAAATGGAAACAATTCTGGGGTCACTACACAAGCACATGAGCATGCTTCCTGCCATTTGCGCAAGTGACTCGGAGGGACTACCTGTCTCCATCTCCACTGCATACTGCCACGGTGTGTCCGGGTCCTCTGTCTCGCCTTCCTCAAAACCATCTAGCTCCTCTGGCTGCTCCTGCTCCTCCTCTCCTGTCCGCTGACTAGATAAACCAGCCATTTTGCCAAGCCTAAACTGTGCTTCACTGGGCCCTCCTCCTCCTCTTTTTCTTCCTCCAGTTCAGCTCCAACGGGGTTCATGTGGCCGTAAGATATAGACGCCATGTCTCCAGTGCCCTGACCAGCCATGGTTTCCAACATGTGCTGTAGTACATGAAGCAGTGGAATCACATCGTTCATCCCGTAATCCTGCCGGCTGACAAATAACGTGGCTTCCTCAAAGGGCCTGAGCAAACGACAGGTGTCATGTATGAGCTGCCACTGGTTGACATTGAAGATCCACTTGGATCATCAGGAAATCCGTGATGGCTTTTTTCTGTTCATATAATCGGTCCAACATGTGAAGGGTGGAATTCCAACTGGGTGAAGGGTGGAATTCCAGACTGTTGGGGGCTACCGTTCTGACGCTGTAGCTCAAGAAGGGTTTGTTTGGTGGTGTATGAGTGGCTGAAGTGCATGCAAAGTTTCCTTGAAGTTGTTAGGATGTCTTGCAGATGGGGGGGAACACTTCAGAAACCGCTTGACAACCAGATTGAAGACGTGAGCCATGTAGGGTGCATGGGTCAGGCTTCCTTGGCGCAGCGCAGACAAAATGTTCTTCCCATTGTCGGTAACCATGATTCCCATTTTAAGTTTTCTTGGAGTAAGCCATGTTTGGATTTTGTGATGAATAAATGTAAGCAGTTCCTCCCCTGTGTGACTCTGATCGCCAAGACAAACCATGTGAAGCACAGCGTGACACCTCCGTGCCCTGCACACATGGTAGACTGGAGGGGCACTCAGACTTGAGCCTACAGTGGAGGGTGAGGAGATGGCGGAGGATGAGGAGGCCGAGTCGCACGGTGTCACAGGCCCAACGGGCAGGGAGCGCGGAGGCCGAAGCTGCGTGACCTGTCCAAGTTGCTGCTGCTGCTGCAAAGGGACCACATTCACCCAGTGGGCCGTAAACGACATGTACTGTCCCTGACCGTAGTTACAGCTCCAGACATCGACACTGCCATGCACTTTTCTACACACCGACAGGCTCAAGGACTGGCCCACCTTCTGTTCACCAAAAGTGTGCAGCGCTGGTACTGCCTTCTTGGCAAAGAAATGACGGCTTGGGACTCTCCACCTCGGCTCGGCACAAGCCATCAGTTCTCTGAAAGGTGCAGAGTCCACCACCTGAAAGCGGAGTGACTGCAGCACCAGCAACTTGGACAGAAGCACATTCAGCTTCTGCGCCGTAGGATGAGTGGGCGCATACTGCTGTCTCTTGGACATGGCTTCGCTGATGGATTGCTGGCGGGATGCATGACTTGGAGGAGGAGGAGCAGGAGTGACAGAGGATGGGTATGACGCACAGCTGCCTTCGGCTGAGGTGCTGGAGCCTTGGCTGGCAGAAATTGGGAGCGGCGTGCCACTTGGTGAGGAAGCAGGCTGGACCACCTCTTCGGAGCCTCGGTTCTCCCAGGCCTCTTTATGGTGATGCATCATATGTTGGCGCAGGGCCGTGGTGCCAACATTTGGGCCCTGGCCACGCTTCACCTTCTGCCTACATATCTTGCATGTGGCCATGTTACCCTCCTGCGGATGCTTCAGGAAAAACTGCCACACTGCCGAGTAGCTACTTTTCCCACCAACAGGCCTCACTGATTCACTGCTACTGTCGCCAACTCCAGGAACCCATGCTCCACTACCTCCCGATAAGGTAGCCTGCCGCGCAGCAGGTGCTCTACCCCGGCCCTGTCCCCGTTTGGCTCCAGGCTTTGCAATTGTGCCCCCATGCTGACTTCCAACCATGCTGCTAACACCTTGCTGCCTCAGCTGCTGACTCTGTGGCAACCTGCGCCCCTCTTCTCCTGATGATGACGATGAAGCCCATTCATCACCCGGCTCCCAAGTGCTATCGGCTTCATCATCATCATCATCATCACCGAGTTGTGGCTGCACGTCACTGATGTTCTCGGTTTCCTCAACTGTGTCTGGCGCAGGAGCTGGAACGCTCGCAACACCCACGACACTGCCCACATCACTATTTGTCTGCCTAGCTAAAGAAGCCACCTCCATTTCTTGGCTGGGCAGTAGCTGCTGACTGTTCTCTATCTGATCGTCCTCCTCAGTAAAGAGTGTAGCTGAACCCAAAGCATAGGATACGTCGCTGGGGGAGGGAGCGGCGTAGGACAGAGGAACCTACCGACCCTAGACTGGGGGTCTCAGATGTAACTTGTGATGATGTTGATAAGCGCGTTAACCAATCTACCACGGCAGATGCGTTACTGGTGGAGACACGACCGCTAGCAGATACTGGCAGATCAGGTCTCTCACCATGACTCCTGCTGCCACTCGCTCCTAGTCTGCTGCGACCTCTGCCTGCTGAATCTTGGCCTTTGCCACTCCTCTTTGAACATCCTGGCACTTGTCTGCCTGACATTTTTATGTATTTGAAATGCACAATAGGTACGATAAAAAATGTGTTTACTTTAAAAAGAAGAAGCTAAATAAAGTGAGGAACTGCTTCTCTGCACCAGATACTATGAAAATTGGCAATATGAGATACCCTGCGGCCTAGTGTTTTGGCAGCAGGACAAAAACAATTCAAAATGCAATAGTTTGTTTAAGCTGCGGAAGGATCAACAAGCGTATTTAGTATAACAGATAGGCGGCTAAGTGCAGGTTTGGGATATCCTGCGGCCTAGTGTTTTGGCAGCAGACCAAAAACCAATTCAAAATGCAATAGTTTGATTCAGCTGAAGAAGGATGAACAAGCATATTTAGTATAACAGATAGGCTGCTAAGTGCAGGTTTGGGATGCCCTGCGGCCTAGTGTTTTGGCAGCAGGACAAAAACCAATTCAAAATGCAATAACTTAATAAAGCTGAGGCTGTAGACGCTTATTTAGTATAACAGATAGGGTGCCACATGGTGGTTTGGGATACCCTGCGGCTTGGTGTATTGACAGCAGGACAAAAGCCAATTCAAAATGCAATAGCTTAATAAAGCTGATGCTGAACAATGCTTATTTAGTATAACAGATAGGGTGCAACGTGGTGGTTTGGGATACCCTGCGGCCTGGTGTATTTAAAGCAGACCAAAACCAATTCAAAATGCAATAACTTAATAAAGCTGCGGCTGTAGATGCTTATTTAGTATAACAGATAGGGTGCCACGTGGTGGTTTGGGATACCCTGCAGCCTGGTGTATTTAAAGCAGACAAAAACCAATTCAAAATGCAATAGCTTAATAAAGCTGATGCTGAACAACACTTATTTAGTATAACAGATAGGGTGCAACGTACAGGTTTGGGATACCCTGCGGCCTGGTGTATTTAAAGCAGACCAAAACCAATTCAAAATGCAATAACTTAATAAAGCTGAGGCTGTAGACGCTTATTAAGTATAACAGATAGGGTGCCAAGTGGTGGTTTGGGATACCCTGCGGCCTGGTGTATTGACAGCAGGACAAAAGCCTATGCAAAATGCAATAGCTTAATAAAGCTGATGCTGAACAACGCTTATTTAGTATAACAGATAGGGTGCCACGTGGTGGTTTGGGATACCCTGCGGCCTGGTGTATTGACAGCAGGACAAAAACCAATGCAAAATGCAATAACTTAATAAAGCTGATGCTGAACAACGCTTATTTAGTATAACAGATTGGGTGCAACGTGTTATTTAAATGCTTGTGTGTAACAGATAGGGTTACATAAGGCACTGCATAGATGGCATGCACAGTGGCCTGGTGTATTTAAAGCAGACCCAAAAATATTAACACTAATCCAGTTATTTAAATGCTTGTGTGTAACAGATAGGGTTACATGAGGCACTGCATAGATGGCATGCACAGTGGCCTGGTGTATTTAAAGCAGACCCAAAAATATTAACACTAATCCATTTATTTAAATGCTTGTGTGTAACAGATAGGGTTACATAAGGCACTGCATAGATGGCATGCACAGTGGCCTGGTGTATTTAAAGCAGACACAAAAATATTAACACTAATCCAGTTATTTAAATGCTTGTGTGTAACAGATAGGGTTACATAAGGCACTGCATAGATGGCATGCACAGTGGCCTGGTGTATTTAAAGCAGACACAAAAATATTAACACTAATCCAGTTATTTAAATGCTTGTGTGTAACAGATAGGGTTACATAAGGCACTGCATAGATGGCATGCACAGTGGCAAGGCAGATTACGGTTTACAGCACAAAGAAATCAAATTGAATTGAAAACTGATCAGGCAAATCACCCTGTCACTGTCACTTTTATGCTGTCCCTGGATTGTTCCGGTTTTCCACTATATTTCCCTGGCTCTGTCTGCCTCTCTAAATTTCCCTACCTATCTGTAAATCTCCCTACCTATCTGAACTCTCCCTACCTATCGCTAACTGTCTGTCCCTGTCTGCAGCAACCACCGCTGTCTCACAAACGCAAGTCTGAAATGCGCACAAGCAAGATGGCCGCCGCTTTATATAGCACGGTGACGTCACCGGGCTTCCTGGCTGCTGATAGGCTGCATGTGACTGTCCCATCATACCTTGCCCCAGGGTACATGTCTGGACATGTGCGTCCACCATCTTAGAATGCCTGTCATTGAAATGAATGGAGTTTAAAGGAAAACTTCGATCGAATCGCGGGGAAATTCGGATTCGTTCAGAATCGAATTTTCCATGAAATTCGGAACGAATACGGGTTCGTCCGGATCGATTCGCTCATCCCTACTCAAGACATACAGCAGCAAAGGTGCTTCTAAACAAGAATGACATAAGATAAAGAATGACATAGGTAAAAATGAATGTAACCAAAAGAAAACAATATACTAAGTAACACTGATATACGCTAGTATAATTCCAAGAGCTGAATAATAGGATGACATTGGCCACTGTATGGGGTGTTTTTGTATACAGGTAGTGGTTGAGCTAGGACAAGCCTATATTTTACCTTTGTTAAGAGCCTTGACGGTCTGTGGTTGAAATGTCCTCCTGATTCTCTGTGTTGACCCACAGATTTCAGAAGCAATTCCCAATTTAAAGCAAAGAGCAACAGTTAATTATCAGGATGAGTGCAGTCACTCAAAATCCTTATCACTAGGGATAGGCAAACCCCCCAAAGTTCAGCTCTGGCAAGTCTGGCCGAACAGTGAATACATTTTTGGATTCAGGGACCCAGACCTGGACCCCATTAATATCAATGTGCAGAGAGTGTGCATCAGTCTAACTCACCTCAATCCAGATCCTCATAATTTTCAGCAGCAGCTGCAGTGGCATTTTAATTTGGCCCTAGGCGGGGCTACGAAAAGATGGCCACCGGCTCCCATGAGTGAGGACACTTCTAGTGCCAGCTGCAGTGTTGGCACTAGAAGTGTCCTCACTCATGAGAGCTGGTGGCTATCTTTTTGTAGCCCCAGCTGGGGCTTAATTAGAACGCAGCTGCCGCCACTCCACCACTACTGCTGCCAATAAAAAAGATCTGGACTTCAGCAGCCCATCAATCCGCTTTTCAATATTTGGACCAGACGGCAAACTTAAACACAGATTTCTGGATGAAGTCTGTGTTCCGGCCTGAGAACCCAAACTCGCAATGTTCAGGAGGAACCCGAACTGGATGGCTGGAGAAAGACAGCTGTATGGGGTGTGAGGTTTCGAAGTCAGAAGCTAGGTTTGGGAGAGACCCATGTTAGGCGATGAATGAGACCAAAAATCCTTATAAAGGTACAAAACTGGGAGTAGTTTCTTAAAGTGGACCAAAATATGTGATTTTGACCATTCCGGGTTTTGGTCCATCTACCTGGGGTATCCTTATGTTGGATTCCACAATGTGTGAAACCCCCTGGTCGCTGTCAAAACTTACCTTTCGGTTATTCCACAGAACATGCATGAGCTCTCATATAATCAGTGTTGTATGTCTCAAATATTTGTGCATGGCATACAGCTATGTTTATTTGTAGAGTTTGGTACAGAGAGCAGAGAGCAGCCTCATCACCAGTCCCACTTTGGCTGATGCGCATCAGCCATGAGATGCTGCATTTTTAGACTCCATGGTCAGCCCGGCTGGTGATTGGTCCATTTTAAGGTCAATATATAGAAACTTTATTGCAGGCTGAGTCAGTCACATAACATGCTGCACGCATACTCTTAGTCATCCACCTCCGATATAATTTCCAGAGAGGTAGCCTGAGGAATAACAACACATCATGTGATGAGCCTCCTGCTGCCAGTTAGTGAGGGAGCCTTTTACCTCATGACTGAAAGCAAGAGGCCCAAACCAAATACCCCCCCTCCAGTTTTGTTGCACACCTTAAGGTTAATTATCCCTCTACGTTTTTACCAAGCGTGGAAAAATGTTTGTTGATGTGAGTGTGCGTTGTGTCTGAGGAGAGTAGGGAAACTGGGGTGTTTTACCCAGCATGGCATCTCAATGAGAATGCCCCTAGGCCTGGCCCTAGAATCTTTCAGCCTTCAGGAACATGCTGAGCGAATTTTGGTCCTCTTTAAGAGTGCAATAATTATGCCAAAAACAACATCGATTGGCTTGCAGACCACCTCTCTCACTTGCTATATCACTGCCATTTTTTTATAGAATCTTTCTATACAGAAAGTCATTTTGTATCCATTATTCTTTTAACAGTTATATCATTAATACCAAAGAATTTATGAAAGTTTAAAGTTAATATATAGCAGACAGACAGCACATAATAAATTAGCAAACAAATCACCACCAATTTTTCAATCCTATCAATAAGGCCAATACAATTTATGTGATTGAAATGCTGATTAAATCAACTAGATACATTTGAATTGTGGCTTAAACCAATGTCTCATTGCCTAGGAAAAATAACATATTTTATCCGCACTGCAGACGATAATGAGATATATGAATCGAAATATAAATTATGGTAATTTGCCATGGAGTGGAATCAGAATCTGCACAGAGGGCAAGGACAAGCACAGCTATTACTGTACTTACTCTGTTATTATAGGAGGATATACATGAAATGATTTGGCACACACTGGAATCATGCTCATTTAATATTTTACCCTTTTTATACCCATACTGACAATAGTAATAGAATCAGCTGAGGACAGAATGAGTGGCTTCTTACTAGGTATAAGATTTCTTTTTATTTCGGTTGAAGAAAAAGATAGTATAAAATGCTGTAAAAATGACACCTGCCCTGTTTAGTTAATAAATACAAAAATAATTTCCTAGATGCCACTGGGTTCAACCCAGAGTTTCTGTTCTGAAAATAGGGGCTTTTTTAATAAAAAAAAACCTTATCTTTAAACAAGTTATGAGAAAACCTTGGCAGAGCTTTAAGTCTGTATTTTCAAAAGGTAAGGCATTGGGGGTCATGCTAAAATATTTGATGAAGCAAGGTGCAATTTAGGTGAGCATTGCAACCTGCATCTCAGTGAGCTTTTTTGTTTGAGAACGCAAGATTGTACAAGAAAAAAAATGTTTGTTTCATTTTCCCCATTTTACAGTGGGAGGGGGTGCATATCTTTTCAATGAAGTAAGAATATTTTTAGTATAATCAAATTTTATTAATTTTCAAAATATAGGGGTATGGGGTACAGAAAGCAAGAGGGGGTGGGGGGAGGGGGGAAGGGCAAAAAAGGGGGGTACAGCATATGCAATCACCTATTCATGAACATTGACAGGGTCAATTTTCCGAGGCTTCTTCAGTGTGTGGGTCCATTATTTCTTTTAGTAATGCATTTTTTGGGGGCATGGTAAGTATCGGATCATAGTAAAACACAGTAAATATCACATACTATTAATGAATGTTACAAGAGATATTTTTGTTACTCACATGAATACTTTCTTGTAGGGGCTCGAGCGTCTGAGGTGTGGTTGCAGTGGATCTTCCCAGCTTGGTATAGGTGTGGGAAAATATCCCGTTTGACCCCTGGGTATGCCAAATGTTGTAAAGTTGTGGGGGGGAGGAGAGAGGTGGGTGAGTAGGGGTTACTTTGAGTGTCCTGTATATTGTGCTGTGTATATATGACAGTTTATGGTTTTTGCTCACCTTGAGGCAGGGGTGGGATGGTATCCGTCCTATGACTGCCACCCACTATGCTCCTTGGAAGGAACAGGGGTGATGCTGCAGTGTGGTCTTCTGTGTCTGGTATGTATCTCGTGGCGTGTGGTTCACATCTGGTGTTGGCGCTGCTCGATGCGGTGCTGTATGCACTGTGCGGTGTATGTATCGCCTTTATGTGACGTTCTGCAGTTTGTCCGGGGCCGCCGGGTGCAGGGTGGGTGGAGTTGCGAACGCCCACATGTCCTGCCTGGCCCCTGATAGGTTGCTTAGATAAGGGGCGGAAGTGCATGTTTCTCGCTATTTCCGTGGCGGCCCCGTCCGGTCATTGGGCGTGCTGTGCGTCAGTCATGACGCCGTCTCATGTATTTAGGTTGCCAGTAGGTGGCGGCCATGTTTTTGATTTGGTCGCTTTCTTTTGAGGGGAAATACGTACAGAGGTGTCGCTGTCAATGGTGGCGGCCATGATTTTGGTTATATTTAGTGCGGCGTCTTAATTCAAGAACGGCGCTTTTATTTTGTTTGTTAAAATGTCATCATTTTCTCTTGTAGCCCCCTGTTTTGAAATGTTGTGCCTGGAGTGTATATTACATATATTGTCTGGGGAAATTTTATGGTGAAGGGGAGGAGCTCATTTCACTTACCTTCAGACGCTGGGGATGTCTAGTTTGGCAGTTATCATACCTGTACATGGTATAGAGAGGTACATATGAGTCCCTAAGTTATAACAGTACACAATAAATATGCAACAATCAGTTGTCTCATTGTATATGTAACAATAAAGTAATCAGCGTACAGACGGAGTGCGCATGCGTGCGGCGCGGATGGCAGCCTAGATCCGCGCTCCGCACATTCCCGTGTCCCCGGCCCCCCCTAGCCCACAGCGACCAGTGGTTCCAGGCTCCACAGCTTGGGGCAGATCCCAGGACCTTACCTGCCCGTTTTGGGAAGGATCTGCGGGGGTCCCCGAAATCGGGTTGTGAAGCTGCAGGTGGAGGAGAGTGGCCGCCGCCATCTTGAAAACGGCCGTCCTGCTGACATAACGGCCTCACCCTGCGCAGTAAGTCTGTGTTCTCCCTGGCGCACCCCCTTACCTTTTGGGCACCTCCATAAGCCCTGTGAGGAGTCCCAGTACCAGTCCAGTGGGTTGCCTCAACTAACCAGCAAGCTCATAGAGTTCTGGAAGCACCTGCTCTTGTTCACAGCTAGCAGCCCAGAACATACTCTGGGATAATTTGGCAGCTCTCACCACTACCCTCAGCAGCCAAGAGATATCCTGTTGGAGCCTCGCCCATTGAAGAATTCCAAACGCAAGTACTATTAGTCTTTTAATATCTTTTCCTGGTCTGATATTGCTTACTATTGCTATTTGGTGCCGCCCGTGTGGTTCGTGAGCCCTTTCACTCTGGTACCCCGGGGTGTTTGGGACCCCCACCGGCCTCCCCGTAAAGCGTGGCCCACACCATCTGACCTGTGTGCCCACTCAAGCTACTGGCAGGGCCCCACAAGAGGGTGTCTCCCGCTACCCTCGCCCATTTAAGCCGCTACACTAAATCCAGGCAGCCTGCATAGCCACGTGCCACTTTTAAAATAGAAGTCTCTACACCCTCTCAGAGCGACCCTCAGGTTCCCTCCGATTTACTCCCAGAGGATGAGTCCTGGATGGACGACTCCTTGCATGGCTCACCGTTCAAGCCACTACCGTTCGATCGCTACTAGGCTATGCTTGAGAAGGCCCTCGAGCGCTGGGCCCTAAACATTACGTCCCAGATTACCACCAACCTCTCAGCGGAAATCAAGGAACTGGGCCAAAGAGTTGATGACCTCGAACAACATCATTCAGCACACAGTTCAGAGCTGTTCTCTCTTGGATCGGATCTGGAGGCCTTGAAAGAGGAAAATCTTACCCTTCATCACAAGCTAGAGGATATGGAGAACCACTCCCGCAGAGCTAATATCAGAATCAGAGGTATTCCTGAAACAGTCCTTGACCTGCAATCTACAGTCACCACCCTTTTTCAAGAGCTTGCCCCGGCCATCTCAATTGAGAGACTGGAGTTCGACAGGATACACCGTGCCTAACAGAAGAAGAGAGCAGACGGCCTTCCACGAGACGTCCTGGTAAAACTCCACTTTTACTGCACAAAGGAACAGCTCATGGCGGCGGCTCGAGATCAAAACACGCTCAAATTCCAGAACTTTGACTACCAGCTCTTCGCTGACATCTCCCCCCAAACCATCACAAGGCGGCGAGCTATGAAACCATCCCTGGTAATCCTGCAAGCCAAAGGAATCAAGTACAAGTGGGGGTTCCCTTTTAAAATTTCCTTTTACTACTCAGACCAGCGGTACGAGGCCACTACACCGCACAATCTAGAAGAAGCACTAGCCGCAGCAGGTTTGAAAGCCCCAGGGGCAGCTCCGGCCCCTCCACCGCAAAAGAAGAGAGCTCTCTCATTCTCACCGATGCCTAAGGACAAACGTGGCCCAAGGAGGGGCGTTCCATCAACAAGCAAGTTTGTGAGCGGACTGTCCCACAAGTTCGGTAAGCCAGCTCCTGGAGAAGGGTAATGGGTTTGATTCCCTGTGTATTATTCTGGGGCTCTTGCCCCTCACCCTGAGACCGCTGAGATTGCACCAAGTGCTTCCCACTAAAGTTCCCGTCTAGTGTTGTTGGGACTTCGGTTCTATGTCTGTTGGGACATTTAATTAACATGTTCATATCTCTTTTATATTTGACCCTCTTGGATCACTTACTGGAGATCTTTGCTGTTTAGACTCTTTGCTGTTCTCGACACGCAAGCTCATCCCTATCTCTTTGATTGCCACATGAGTGTTTTGTTAACCGTTGTTTAATGTTGCGATCTACTTTTGAGTGGACCGGGTTCTACAGGCCTGCGCACTCCCTGCTCCCTATCTCGTCGGGTTCCGCCGAGGTAGGACGCTTTAGAATCCGACCCCTGTTTGAGGGTTGGTTAATCCACCACTTTTAACTGGGTCCTCCTGTTTGGAGTCCCTCAGTTGAGATAGCATTCCGCAGCGGGGTGGAGGTTTTTTGGGGAATCTTTGCTTCGGAAGGTATTCCCCTTTCTCTGTTTTCGTTTTTAAAATGTTTTCTGTATATTTTCTTCATCTCTTTATTTTTCCTTCTTCTGCTCTCCCTTTCTCTCGGGTGTCCTTCCCCTCTACTGTAATGACGATTGACCAGGGTATCAATGGCGGTTAAAATGGTCTCACTCAATGTACAAGGTCTGAATGCCCCCCAGAAAAGAGTTAAGGCCTTCCGACAGATGAGGGCCCTGCACGCTGATATTGTCTGCTTCCAGGAGACTCACTTCACTAAGAAGAATATTCCTAAATACCTGAGCGCAGATTACCCCCTCTTCTACACAGCCTCGGCTGATACTAAATAGAGAGGAGTCCTCATAGCTTTTAAACGTTCCCTCCCCTTCTCCTCGGAGCAGACAATACGGGACCCCCAAGGTCGTTTCCTTGTTGTAATAGGCACGGTTCAAGATCAACCAGTGACAATTGCCACGTATTACGCCCCCAACCAGAGGCAGTGCGCTTTTCTTGAGGAATTCCTGAGGATCCTGGACCCCCTAGTCAAGGGACGCCTTATAGTAGCCGGGGATTCAAACCAAACTCTGCACCCAACCTTAGACCGGCACACGGTTGACCGACTCGCTGACGGATTCAGGGGCAGCTACTCTGGAAAAGCATTTGGCTCCCTCCTAAACCAGTACCATTTAGTTTATGTATGGAGGGAACTCCACCCCTCTAGGAGGGACTACACTCACTACTCTTGCCCTCATAAGCTTCACCAGAATAGACCACATCTTCCTACAGCTTCCCTCTGTGCCACACTTGACCCACTCTTCTATAGTCCCAATTGTTTGGTCAGATCATGACCTGGTTACTGCTGAGTTGTCTTCCCTTATTCAAAGATCCCCCCAGAAATCCTGGAAACGTTACAATCCTATGCTATCTGATGAGATGCTCCTCGACTGCACGCGCAAAGCGATTGAGGACTTTTTCTCGGATAATGTGGGGTCAGTAAGCTCTGATGCCTTGCTCTTTGAAGCCCATAAAGCGGTTATCCGGGGCCACTTCATTCAAGAATCAGCTAGGCGCAAGGCTGCGTATAGGAAGCAACTTCAAATATTACTGGGCGCCTACCACCTAGCCTCTTCAGATTACAAGCTTCGCCCAACAAAACGTAATAGGATTAGTCTCAACCAAGCTGGCAACCAGCTCGACATGTGTCTCTCTAGAGAGGCTGAGAGCCAATTAAACAGGTCCAGGTTTAAGTGGTACCGTCTCAGCAATAAACCAAACATGCCTCTTGCCAGAAGACTTAGGGGGGTTACCCATAGAGCCAAACCTTTGTGCGTTAAGACCCTGGATGGCACACTTTCAGGCAACCCAGCAAGGATAGTTGCAACCTTCAGCAAACACCTTGAGGATCTTTACAAACCCAAGACTACACTAGACGAGCGCTTTGCAGAAAAGTTGCTATCTTAAATCCAACTACCCTCCCTCCCTCCTGAGGCCAAGGCCCTACTAGATAGGCCGGTCGAGCTATCTGAAGTCCAGGAAGCCATTAGTTCTTTAAAGATAGGGAAACAGCCGGGCCCAGATGGCTTCACCGCACTTTACTATAAAAAATTCTGTCAGATACTCTCCCCGCGCTTGGTCCGTACATTTAATTCCCTCAGTTGTGGCGACTCATGGAGCTCGGACGCACTTACTGCGGCGGTCTGCATGATACCCAAACCCAACGCTGACTCTACTCTCTGGTCCAACTATAGGCCCATCTCTCTATTGAACATAGATATTAAGCTCCTCGCTAAAATTCTTGCAACACGTCTCAATAAGTTTATTGCGTCACTAATTTCTAAAGAACAAGCAGGCTTTATCCCCCAGCGTCAAGTGGGGGATAATATCCGCAAGGTGATTAATCTGACCCATCATGCCAGGAAGGAGGGGCGCCAGGCCATGCTATTGACTCTGGATGTCTGTAAAGCTTTTGATACTGTAGCTTGGGATTATCTTCAGTTCATATTGAAAAAGTGGGGCCTGGGCCCCTCCTTCACAGCATGGATTGCCTATACTCCAATCCCGGAGCATTTATTCGATATTCAGGGTATTCATCCAACAGGTTTACTCTTGGCAGGGGCCCAGGCAAGGCTGTCCCCTCTTCCCTTTATTATTTGCCCTCGCCAATCTGATCCAGACTAACACTAATATTACAGGAATAACGATAGGGGCCTACGACCACAAGATTTCCCTTTTCGCAGACGATAATTTGGTGCTAGTATCTAACCCCATCATATCTCTTCCGAACCTCTTCCGCACCCTAGATGACTTCTCTAGGATCTCTGGTCTACAAATCAATACCTTAAAGTCCCAAGCTCTCAACATCTCCCTCCCTGAGCAAATATTGACCACACTCAAAGCCTCCTTTGACTTCTCTTGGCAGGACCATCGCATTAAATATTTAGGCGTCCAATTGACAGCTAACTATGATTCCCTCTATGCTGCTAACTACCCGCCATGGCTAAGGACCTCCGCGACCTAATATCTTCCTGGGCAAGGCTCCATCTTTCTTGGCTGGGTAGGATAACGGCTGTAAAGATGACCTGGTTGCCTAAACTGCTTTACTTCTTCCGAGTCCTACCAATACCAATCCCGGCCTCCTTCATAAAGGGTCTCCAAGTGACCTTAAACTCTTTTATTTGGGGGAAGCAAAAACCACGGGTCAATCGCGCAACACTATACAGATCCAAGCAGCAGAGAGGACTCGGGGTTCCCAACATAGCACGTTACTACTCTGCTTACCAGATTGCTCAATTATCTGCCATCGACGCGGGAACAGATAGACCATTGATTGAGCAAGCCAGCTGTTCCCCAATAGAAATCGCTAACTTGCTATGGCTGTCCCCAGCGACTTCTAAAGACATAGATAACCCAACCCTGGTTCATTCCCTCAGAATTTGGAAGGCAAACAAGCTGAAAGGGACACTCATCTCCCCACAAACTCCCTTGTTATCTATACTGGGTAATCCCGAATTCTTACCGGCCTTCCAGGAACCGTCAGCTTTCGCCTGGTGGAAGGCGATCAAAGACTTCTCTACTCATAGGGGCATGTTAACTTTCTCTGAACTCTAGTCCCATAGGAGTATTCCGAGCAAAGAATTCATTCGCTTCTCGCAGATTACTCACTATATTAGCACTAAAAACCCTCTTCGCCATTCGAGTCCATCTGTGGGACGCAACCATTGGGTAAGGGGACGGTTTCTGCCGTATACAGATTATTAAGTGAGCCTGAAGGGGCACCTCTCCCAGCATACACCACTAGGTGGGCGGAGGATCTTGGAATAGACCTATCGGCCGAGGACTGGAGATCTGCGTGGAGGGACTCATTTACTAGATTCCTCCACACAGGTGCCCAAGAAGTTAACACTAAAGTTTTGCTCCGCTGGTATCTGGTCCCAGACAGAATCCATAGGTTCTGCCCTTCCTACTTGCCGGAATGCTTTAGAAATCGTCGAAGTCAAGGAACATATATCCTTATCTGGTGGGAATGTAGGCTGGTTAAGAAGTTCTGGGCCAAGATCTTTTACATTATTAAGAAGGCAACAGGTTTGCACCTGACCCCTTTACCCTAGCTAGCCCTCCTTAATCTAAAACCACCTGGATGCTCCAGGACACAGTTCGAGCTTATAAGGCATATCCTTACAGCTGCTAAACTGATTATTGCACAGTCATGGAAGTGTGGATCTATCCTTAGTGGTAGCCTGATACCTCGCATCAACGAAGTAATGTTCTTCGAAAAGATGGCTGCCTCGATGCAAGGTGATCTTGCCCCCTTCCTGGCCATCTGGGAAGGTTGGATCGCTCACTTCCAGCCCAAAAACGTTGACCGTCGTCTTTTCACAACCTAGTCTCCCACCATTCCCGTTATTAGACAGATAGAGTTAGGACACCCACTCCCCAGCCCCCCTTTTGTTTTTCTCTCTTTCCTCTTTCTCAACCTTATCTATTTTCTCTCTTCATCCTGTTTCTTTCCTCCCAATCTATTGTCTCTTTTTTCTCATGTACATTTAATGCGATGTGTAAGAAGCCATTAGCGATTAGTTGTGTACAAGTATATATTCAATTGGATGTTTTTTCCTTTTGTGTGATACACGCTGCATTGTAACTCGCAACTCAATGTATCATCTTTATAACTTCAATAAAAATATTGAATAAAAAAAAGTAATCAGCGTACATTTCTTCTACTGGTAACATTGTTTATAATAATTAATAGATTTATTTTTCTGATTTGTTTTTCACCATATAGTGTGTCTGTCCACTGGAATTTTGGTCAGTTTGTTGTGGCTCAGGTTTTCGCCTGATGGGTAAACTCAGTTTTTGTAATGAATTTAATTTGTATGCATATAGATTATTGGTGATCCATATGTTCCTTATTAATGTATTGAGGAGAGTATAACGGGCGGGACAGGGTCTGGGGTAGTGGGTCAGGGTTGTTTTGTTTGGAATACGTTTTTAGGGGTTTGTTCAAAATAGGATTATTTGAGGAAGGGGGATAAACTGCACGTCTCGCTGAGGCCGGTAAGCGTGTTGCTTTTAGTTTGTTTATCCACTTTGTTTTCCTCTGGAAAGTCCATTTCTGGATATCTCTACCTCTTTGGTTTGTATGTAGTCTGTCTAATGCTTTAAAAAATACTCCTTTGGGATTTGAGGCATGTTTCTTAAAAAAGTGGCGTCCTATCGGTGTGGTTATGTTCTTGTTTTGGATATCCCTTATATGCTTAGAGATCCTGATTTTAAATTTTCAATTAGTTTTTCCAATGTAAATGCACCTACATGGGCATGTGAGTAGGTATACAATGTGGGGAGAGTTACAGTTGGCAAAGTGTTTGATGTTATACGGTTGGTTGTTGGGGAGGGAAAAAGTGGTTCCTTGTTTGATATACTGACATGTGTTGCATCCCCCAGCCAAAATCCTTGGATTTTACAGCATTTTTGTGTGGTCTGGTCTGTGTAATGGCTTTTGACCAGTGAGTCTGTGATTGATTTTGATCATCTGAATAGCAATTGTGGTCTCTCTGGGACTAGAGTCATAAGGTCAGGATCATGGGTTAGGGTGTGTCATTGTTTCTGGAGGATGTCTCTAATTTACGTGTGTTGTTTTGTGTATGTGAGGATGAATGGAAGTGTTGGTCTGGATTGTATTTCTTACTTTGTGGAAAGAGTAAGGTCTGTTTATTCCTACCAAGTGATTTCTTATAGGCCGTTTTAGTATTTTTTTGCTGTAGACCCTTTGTAGTACTCTATCCTTAATGCAACCTGCTGCCTCTTGGAAGGCTTCGTTTGTTGAGCAATTTCATCTTGCTCGCAAGTATTCCCCGTAAGGGATGCTCTGTTTTAGTGGTGTTGGATGTGAACTAGATGCCAGTAGTATGTTGGGACGGGGACCGCAGGACGAAGGAGCGGTCCTGCTTTGTGACCACCAGGTGAAATGGGTGACCTCACCTGTAAGAGGCTCCAACTGATTTGATTTTTCCTAGCAAGGGGTTGAGTGTCCTCCTCATCTGGAAAGTGTGCCTGGCCAAGTCCGGCAACAATGTAATCGTGGTTTTGCAATAGCATACAGGCTCCCTCTCCCATGATCTCCGCATAATTTCCTCCTTGATCTTATAGAAATAGATACAGCAGACTATGTCCCTGAGCCTAGTGGGGTCGGTCGGTCGCGAACCAGGTGCTCTGTGAATTCTATCTATCTATTTATCTCGATATGCTCCAAAAGATTGTTAAATATGGAAGAAGCGGCAGCCTCCAGGTTTCTGTGTTCAGGTGTCTCCGTGAGGCCCCAAATCCTGAGGTTGTTCCGTCATCCTCTATTCTCTAGGTCATCTAGGTGGTGTAACACCCTGGTTAAGTGCTGAGTTGAGTCAGTTTGCGCTGACTGCAGGCCTGTTTGCGCCCTTTCCAGGGCCTCCAGTCTGACACCGACTGTCACTTCATCTAATTCCCTCCAAAATAAGGTCTCCATTCTGTTGGTGTAATTTTCGAAGTCCTTCTCCGAAGGGAGGAGTTTCAGGAGGACCTCCAAATTATATTGAATGGAAGGAATTTGATGTGGGACCGGGGGGTTTGGCTGGGTTAGGGGCCCCGTTCCTGGTGATCTGAGCAGCGTTACCACACCTCGGGAAGCGGTCGGGGAAGCATCTCTCCATAGTGAGGGCGATCGATGGTTGGGGACCCGGTTCTTCCCGCCGGGGTGACCCGGGCGACCCGGGCTTGTAGCAAATGGTTGGGGTCACTCCATTGGTGTAGGTGTAGGTTTCTCACCACCTGCTTGTGTTGGGCCCCCCCTGCCCCTTCCACAGCAGTGCTCTCCCGAAACTGGTTCGGGGTCACTAAATGGGCCAAGTGAGAAGTCCCCTTGGCAATCGAGTGACCCCTCCAGAGATTCAGCCAGTGACCGAGACTGAGCTGGATAGTCCAAGCACGAGGGGCTTAGGGATCGCAGCCGAGCCTGCTCCATGGCTCCGAGATCAATGAATATGTCAGAGGGGCCTGGATGAGTGAGTCCCCGCATGCTCTGTTAAATTTTGTTCGAGGAGCCAAGGGGGCGCTGTCAGCGGCTGCTTGTATAGGCAGTGAGCATCGCTCCCCCGGCTCTCCCCTTTCGATGTGCACCTCCGCCATCTCAGCTGACAGTTCGTCTTCAGCGAGGCGCCGCTCCTCGCTCCCCGCCGCCTCTGGCCACAGCATGTCTCCGCACCTCCGCTCCTCCATCTTCCCCACAACTGCCGAGCGAGGGGCCGGGGTCAGGCTCACCTCACTGTTGCCCTCTTCAACTCCTGGCAGCATTCTCATCTCCGGCTTCGCCATGCTCCAAGCGACCTCCCCGCACTCTGTAGCCGGAATGTCAGCCGACCTCCTTTCCCCTGGTGCCATTTTGGGACCTTTTTATGTCCCAGCTCCGCGACCCCCCGGACCGAAATACTGCTTAATCTTCGTGGGCTGGACACCCCCAGCTGTTCGGCTCTTCCTCCTCTTCGACATGGTGCACCAAGGTATCTTTTCTAGCTGTCAAAAATAAGGTTTTAGCACATTCTGGCACAGAGCTCTCTTCTGGATGTCCTCACGTGGCCATAGCTAACCACGCCCCCCGTAAGAATATTTTTGTTTAGGTTTGAAAATAACAACACCCTTTGGACGATGCTAAATTATTTGGGGTTCTCTTCTTGCATGCCACATAGGGCATCATTATTTCTATACTAGTAACATAAAACCTAATTGGAAAAATGATGTATCATATCTGTAAAAATGCCCCATCGCAGGGAAAGGTGATGGAACAACAAAATATTTCATTGCAATTTTTTTTGTGTAAAATTAAAAAGCCCACTGAGATGTAAGCTCTGCTAGGTATCCCTAAAGTGAACAATGCTTTGCCAAATAATTAGCATGTCCCTGAGCAAAACCATTATAATCAAGAAACTGTCATCACTATTGAATAGCCTGTCTAGTCTACAAGGTCCTTCAGTGAGAGTTTGTAGCAGTATCAAGGTGGATAATCTCTTGTTATGCATATGGTCTTTCATGAGTGCCCTTGATGATGTTTGTGTTTGTGTATGGTGAGGAGGTGAAATAAGTATCTGCCACCACCAAAGTGAAATCATCGACATACCATACCGCAGTTTATTATTGTAATACTCTTTGAGTCTTCCACCTTCTGTGAGCTGGCAACCCCCAATCTCTGCCTCCGCCACAGCCTATAGTTCACCGTGACGCTTGATACGCCTCGCCGGACACAGTTACTCCCAGGCACAAAGGATGCCAAAGGAAGACAGAAGGAACACAAGGGTATACTATGGCCAATGTCGTTCACCGGAAACCAGTTCGACAGAGAGTCCACTCACAGGGATGAGGCAGAAGAGTAGTCGGTAACAAGCTGAAGGTCAAGCTGAATGGTCAGAGGAAACGCGGTATCTAAAGGGGGCAGACGAAGATCAAAGTCAGGCAGTCAAAATGGTCAGTTCGGGCAGCAAGCTGGGACGGTCAGCCAAAGCCGGGTTAGTCTCAAGTTTAGCACAGATAAAGTCACACCCTGAGCCAAACTATAACGGGTAACGAGATCAGGGCTGAACTTTATTTAAAGGATGACTGGCCAATAAGAGTACAGAGGGAACGGAGTGTATGATTGGTGCAAACTACAATCCATAACTGTCTTGAGTGCCTGACTATCAGCAATTGGCTGCGGGGGATTAAAGGCGAGGTTTTAATTTTGCCTGCAGAATGTTGTTAATCTGCTGAGAGTTGTAATCAAATGTGAACACTCCCTGATGTAGACATCATAGCTCATACAGTAATAATTTTCCTTTTGTTTAAACTGAGCTGGATACAGTGAAACTACTAAAACCAGATGCAATTGTGCTTCCTTCAAATACATATTGCTGTGCAAGCACAAATTTGATTAATATGCTAACATTGAGGGTCATGCTAATTTCTTAATGGGTGCACATTTGGATATGAATTCCAACCTACATCTCAGTGAGCTTTTTAACTTAACACACAAAAAAGTGCAAACAAATTTTCACCTGTATCTGCAATAGGGTATTTTTGCAGATGAAGTACTTCATTTTTCCAACGAGGTAAGAATGATTTTTTGAAAGTTGATTAGTTCACTAAATAATTAGCATGACACCCGCCAATATCCCTCCTGTCCTTAAACAGGACACCCCTTCAGTTTAAATTAACGTTTTGAAAATTCCCAGCATAATAATGTTGTTTTAAATTTGCAAAAAGCTTTCCTCATTGCAAATATTTTGTAGCTCACTTGAAAAAAAATAAACATTTTGTGTGCTGTGTGAGCTAAAATGTAGACACTCTCAAAATAATTTGGATAACCATCAATATAATATTTTATAATTTGGTTTATCAGCTTGTTGACATTAAATGTCATTAAATCTCATTTTTACATAGGTTAAATTAATTAAATTCATGCATCTTGTTTAGACCAAAAATGTCAGAAAGAATAGAAACATAGAAACATAGAAGGTTGACGGCAGAAGGAGACCATACGGTCCATCTAGTCTGCCCTTATGTGTATACTGTATGTTCTCTTTATCTTAGGATAGATGTGTGCTTATCCCAGGCATGTTTAAATTCAGTGACTGTTGATTTTTCAACTACCTCTGCTGGAAGTTTGTTCCAAGCATCTACTACTCTTTCTGTAAAATAATATTTTCTAACATTGCTCCTGATCTTCCCCCCGACTAGCTTCAGGTTGTGCCCCCTTGTTCTATCATTAAGCTTCTTCTTAAAAACACTTCCCTCCTGACCCTTATTGAATCCTTTCACATATTTAAAGGTCTCAATCATGTCCCCCCTCTCCCTTCTTTCCTCCAGACTGTACAAATTAAGTTCTTTAAGTCTCTCCTAATAAGTTTTAAGTTTAAGTCCTTCCACCATTTTTGTTGCCCGCCTTTAGACATGTTCTATTTGAATAATGTCTTTTTGCAGGTAAGGTCTCCAGAACTGCACACAGTATTCTAGCTGTGGCCTTACCAGGGCTCTATACAGCGGCATCACAACCTCCCACTTCCTACTGGTGATGCCTCGAGCTATGCAGCCGAGCATCCTGCTTGCTTTTCCCACTGCCTGGCTACACTGTCCACTCATCTTGCAGCTATCAGTAATCAGTACCCCTAAATCTCCCTCCTCCGAGGTCCTGGCTAACACATTGCTGCCCAAACAGTACTCAGAGCAGGGATTCCTTCTACCCAAGTGCATGATTTTACATTTAGAGACATTAAACTCTAGTTTCCACAGTTTTGACCATCTATCCAGTAAAGCTAAATCATTTTACATGTTGCAGACACCTCCAGGAATATCCACCCTATTACTAACCTTTGTATCATCAGCAAACAGACAAACTTTTCCTACCAAGCCTTCTCCTATGTCACTTACAAATATATTAAAAAGAATGGGGCCCAGGACAGAGCCTTGTGGCACACCACTTGTAACTCGCCTTTGTTCAGATTGCACACCATTTACAACAACACTCTGATACCGATCCCTCAGCCAACTGGAAATCCACTGAACTATCCAGGAATTGAGTCCTACCTTCAATAACTTATCTATGAGCTCCTTATGCGGTACGGTGTCAAAGGCTTTGCTAAAATCCAGATAGGCGATATCCACAGCACCACCTTCATCTAACACTTTAGTGACATTGTCAAAGAAATCAATAAGATTGGTCTGACATGATCGGCCCTCAGTAAAGCCGTGCTGTTTTGGGTCCAACAGGTCATTAATTTTTAGATGGGAAGTTATCTGTTTTTTTAAGAGTGTTTCCATTAGAATACAGATAAGATAACAACGGGGAACAAGACACTGAAGGGCAATTATTCTATACAGATGTATAATATGCAAATTATTAAAACAAAATTAATACTTGACACTATAACACAGACAATGGAAAAAAGTTTCCAAAGATTTCCAAATAACAATGGCCTGGTGGTTAATGTCACAAGACTGCCCAGACATGAGCTATTTAATGCAGGTCTATCATCTATCTGTACATATTGTATGTATTTCTGTTTCTCAGTAGGACAGAAAATGCTGATATGAAATGCACATAAAATGATGTAGTAGAGAATTTTAGGGACCACACAGCTTGCAAATGAAAGTAAAACACAATGGGAGTTGAGCAAGCTTTGTAGACTAGTAAAGCACTTGATGTTCTGAAATTATTATAATTTGTTAGCCTAACAGGTGGAATTTGTCTCTCAGTTTTTTTAAGCTGCCAAGTCGTTAATTTGCAATGTTTCTTCAATACTTCCTTCCTGGCAACTCTATCACTGCAGAAATATTTTTAGAATAACATTTTTAAAATTCCCTTTAAATTAGTTTATCACAGTGACATGTTAGATATGCTTTTAATTTAACTTTATACCCCCTGTTGAGCAAGACACAACAAAATATTATTCTGTCACTTCTATGGCGCTGGTGTAAAGTAAAGTTTTCTATATTTTTACTTGTGATAGTTCTGCAATTGCTGTGAAATGGCTTCTCATAGCTACTTATGGGCTATCCTTCTTCATGGCCTGAAGGGTTTTTTCGAGCAGGCAAAGGATGGTGATAGTAGCGCTGATGATGCCTTCATCGCGCTCACCATATTACTGGAAGCACTGCAGCATGGCATAAATATCCCTCATGGAGGCCCACTCATTGGTGGTGAAGTGCTGTTGGTCTGAACCTCGACTCCCGGCATTCTGGAACTGGAACTTCACTATTGCCTGCTTCTGCTCACACAACCATTCCAGCATATACAAAGTGAAATTTCACCTGGTTGTCAGGTTCCTCTGCAGTGCAGACAGGTGAGCAGCAGCAAGGTGGGAGCGCTGAAAGTGTGTGCACACGCCATGCACTTTATGCAGCAGCTCTGGTATGTCTGGATAATGGGCCAGGAAGCTCTGCACCACCAAGTTGAAACCATGCACCAGGCAAGAGATGTGCTTCAACTTGGCTCGGCCCAAGGCTGCTACAAGGTTGTGGCCATTGTCGCACGCTACATTTCCAGGCTCCAGGTGCAATGGCACCTCATCTGTCTGCTACTACTACTCATCTGTCTGCTCCTGGATGCAGGGGCTGCACTGACTGCTTGAGGATGAAGCAGAGGAGGAAGCTCAGTAAGAGGAGGCACAACTGATGTCCAGCAATCCTGGGTGATGGAAGGATGTGAGCCAAAGTGCTTCCTGCCTCAGTCCCAGCTGCCTCTACTTTTACCCAGAAGGCAGAAAAAGAGATGTAACATCCCTGGCCATGCTTACTTTTCCACGTGTCAGTGGACACTGGAACTAATAGCATTGCCCAGTGCACACCTTATTTAACCACAACCTGTTGGTGCAGGGCAGGGATGGCCTGGTGAAAAAAGTAGTGGCAGCTGGGAATGGTGTATTGTGGGACAGCCGCTGCTATCAGACCTTTAAAACTGTCCACCTCCACCAGGCGGAATGGGAGCATTAGAAAAGGCCAGTAGATTTGAAATGCTCGCATTCAGGACCAGGGCTTGTGTGTGAGATAGGCCCAACCTTTGCTTTCTCTTCGAAGTTTGAGGGATGGAAAGCTAAACGCTTCCCTGAAATTGTGAGGTTTGGTGATGGGGGTGGTTCTGCTGCTGCTGGTGGAGGTGGTCTCACATTTTCCTTTGGGGGAGGCAGGCGGCCTTGTGGTTGGGAAGGCGGTGGTAGAGGCTGAGTCAACCGAAGCAGCAGAGGGAGCCTCAGGCATATTTTTTAGGTGTTTCTGTCACTGCAGCTTGTGTTTGGATTGCAGTCGCCTGGTCATGGACGTGGTGCAAAGATTATTAAGGCTTTTCCCTCGCTTGGGGCAGGGGAAGACACTCGCTCGGGTGTTGAAGCAGGGGAAGTCACTCTCCATTCTATTTTATTTTTTTACTGATAACAGCTAATAGTAACTGTTAATGCTATTTTCTTCTAAATAAGCAGCTGTCAGCAGTTGATTCTATAACAAGCTTCTGTGGGAGGCTATTCAACAGATTTATAGTTCTTATGGTAAAGAATGATTGCAGCCTCTGGAGACTGAATTTCTTTTTTTCCAGTCGAAGGGAGTGCTCCCTTGTCTTTAGAGAGGATTTTACCTGAAATAGTGTTTCCCCATATTTTCATATTTTTTGTATTGGCCATTTATCTATTAATACAAGTTAATCATGTCCCCCCTCAGTTGTCTTCTCTCAAGGCAAGGATTTAATTCTTGCAATCTTTCCTCATAAGAGGAAGATTTTTGATTCCTCTTATTAGTTTGGTTGCTCTTCTCTGCACCCTTTTCCATAGTCAGAGTGTCATTTCTATGAATGGGTGCCCAGAACTTGACATTATATTCCAGTTGAGGGCGCACCAGTGCCTTGTAAAGAGGCAAAATTACATCCCTATCCCGTGATTCCATGCCTCTTTTAATGCATGATAATATCTTGGTGGTCTTGGAAGCAGCTGCTTGATATTGCATGCTGTTATTTAGCCTGTGATCTACCAGTACCCCCAGATCCATCTCAGCTAGTGACTCTCCCAGTTTTACTCCCCCAAGGACATATGTGGCCTTCAGGTTGTTAGACCCCAAGTCCATGACTTTACATTTATCCACATTGAACTTCATTTGCCAAGTGGATGCCCAGAAACTCAAAGTGTCCATGTCTGCCTGAAGCTTGTGAACATATTCAATAGACAGCACTGTGCTTCATATCTTTGTGTCATTTGCAAAAAGACAGTGCTTCTAATTCCATCTTCCATCATTTATAAACAAGTTGAATAAAAGTGGGCCCAGGACTGAACCCTGGGGTACACCACTTACAACTTGTAACCATCCAGAGTATATATCATTAACCACAACTCTCTACTACTCTCTCCGCTAAACTTATGGGGTGTTTTTCCTGGTGAAAGTTTGCTGTTGTGGTGTGAGTTATGGAGGCAGGCTACGTGGAGGAATATGAGCATCAGCAGCTATGCGTCTGTCTGTCGAATTTCAGGTTGCATCGCGCACGATATGCCTTACGTCATGGGTGCGATTGACTGTACGCGCTGGTGCATCCAGCTGCTGATGAACATCTATACAGGTATTTTGTTTTATCTTGACATCCTTCCTTATTTTTAAAATAATACAAAATGGTTATATTTGTATGTTTATTGGCACATTTATAGTAATGTTGCCTTGCATTGTGTATTTTAACGTAGACCTAAATCTACTATAAAACATACTTTGATTTTGTACTGCTATATTTTTTTCTTTAAGGGGAATCGGGATACGCCCTGCTTCCATGTCTAATGACCCCCATCCTGCGAAATTGAGGAGCTGGCAGCTTCAATGGGGACCACCGATGAGTAGAAATCTGGGAGCCTGCCACTTATTTTGCAAATAGTTTTTGTTACATTTTTTTAGGAACCACAAAATAAAAAAATAATACTATAACAAAAATATAATATTTAAAAAAAATGTAATACATTTTTTACATCTTTACAATGTTTATGATGTCTATAATTTATTGATAATTACAATCGAATTAATGAGTTTACAAATCCACTTATGCACATAAATCTGAGAGAAGCCACAAGGAATTCAAAAATATCTCAAGACTAAAGGAAATTAAGATAAGCATGAAAATATTGGGACATAGGAAAACATACAGTGACAAGGGAGTTAAGGTAAGTAGGGATGAGCGAATCGATCCGGACGAACCCGGATTCATTCCGAATTTCATGAAAAATTCGATTCTGAACGAATCCGAATTTCCCCGCGATTCGATCGAAGTTTTCTTTTAAACTCCATTTATTTCAATTACAGGCATTGTAAAATGGTGGATGGACATGTCTGGACATATCCCCTGGGGCAAGTTATCATGGGAAGGTCACATGCAGCCTATCAGCAGCCAGGAGCCCCGGTGACGTCACAGCGCTATATAAAGCGGCGGCCATCTTGCTTGTGCGCATTTCAGACTTGCATTCGTGAGAGAAAGGTGGCTGCTGCAGCTAGGGAGAGAGAGTTAGTGATAGGTAGGGAGATTTACAGATAGGTAGGGAGATTTACAGATAGGTAAAGAGAGAGACAGATAGTTAGGGAGATTTAGAGTGTTAGACAGAGCTAGGCAAAGAGTTTTAAAACCGGAACAATCCAGCAGCATACAAGTCACATTGACAGGGTGCCTAGTGCTGGCTATGATTCATATTTCATAATTACTGGGTTACTGTTAATATATTTGGTTTGGTGTAAATACAGCTGCACACTGTTAACCCTATCTGTTAAGCAAAAGCATTTCTCATACTTGGATTAGTGTTAAAATTTTCTGTTCAGATTAATATACACCCACACGGGCATCTCAAGGCACATGCTATATAACCCTATCTGTTAAGCAAAAGCATTTCTCATACTTGGATTAGTGTTAAAATTTTCTGTTCAGCTTAAAATATACCAGGCCACACGGGCATCCCAAGGCACATGCTATTTAACCCTATCTGTTAAGCAAAAGCATTGCTCATACTTGGATTAGTGTTAAAATTTTCTGTTCAGCTTAAAATATACCAGGCCACACGGGCATCCCAAGGCACATGCTATTTAACCCTATCTGTTAAGCTAAAGCATTTCTCATACTTGGATTATTGTTACTTTTCTGTTCAGCTTAAAATATACCAGGCCACACGGGCATCCCAAGGCACATTCTATTTAACCCTATCTGTTAAGCAAAAGCATTGCTCATACTTGGATTAGTGTTAAAATTTTCTGTTCAGCTTAAAATATAACAGGCCACACGGGCATCCCAAGGCACATGCTATTTTAACCCTATCTGTTAAGCAAAAGCATTTCTCATACTTGGATTATTGTTACTTTTTGTTCAGCTTAAAATATACCAGGCCACACGGGCATCCCAAGGCACGTGCTATTTTAACCCTATCTGTTATTCAAAAGCATTTCTCATACTTGGATTATTGTTACTTTTTGGTCAGCTTAAAATATACCAGGCCACACGGGCATCCCAAGGAAAATGCTATTTTAACCCTATCTGTTATACAACATAAGCGTTGATCAGCATCAGCTGCTTTATTAAGCTACTTCAGTTAGCACTTGTTTTTGACTGCTTTTAATAAACCATGCCGCAGGGCACCCCAAAGCTGCACCTTGCACCCTATCTGGTATACAACATAAGCGTTGATCAGCATCAGCTGCTTTATTAAGCTACTTCAGTTTGCACTTGTTTTTGACTGCTTTTAATAGACCAGGCCGCAGGGCACCCCAAAGCTGCACCTTGCACCCTATCTGGTATACAACATAAGCGTTGATCAGCATCAGCTGCTTTATTAAGCTACTTCAGTTTGCACTTGTTTTTGACTGCTTTTAATAAACCAGGCCGCTGGGCACCCCAAAGCTGCACCTTGCACCCTATCTGGTATACAACATAAGTGTTGATCAGCATCAGCTGCTTTATTAAGCTACTTCAGTTTGCACTTGTTTTTGACTGCTTTTAATAAACCAGGCCGCAGGGCACCCCAAAGCTGCACCTTGCACCCTATCTGGTATACAACATAAGCGTTGATCAGCATCAGCTGCTTTATTAAGCTACTTCAGTTTGCACTTGTTTTTGACTGCTTTTAATAAACCAGGCCGCAGGGCACCCCAAAGCTGCACCTTGCACCCTATCTGGTATACAACATAAGCGTTGATCAGCATCAGCTGCTTTATTAAGCTACTTCAGTTTGCACTTGTTTTTGACTGCTTTTAATAAACCAGGCCGCTGGGCACCCCAAAGCTGCACCTTGCACCCTATCTGGTATACAACATAAGTGTTGATCAGCATCAGCTGCTTTATTAAGCTACTTCAGTTTGCACTTGTTTTTGACTGCTTTTAATAAACCAGGCCGCAGGGCACCCCAAAGCTGCACCTTGCACCCTATCTGGTATACAACATAAGCGTTGATCAGCATCAGCTGCTTTATTAAGCTACTTCAGTTTGCACTTGTTTTTGACTGCTTTTAATAAACCAGGCCGCAGGGCACCCCAAAGCTGCACCTTGCACCCTATCTGGTATACAACATAAGCGTTGATCAGCATCAGCTGCTTTATTAAGCTACTTCAGTTTGCACTTGTTTTTGACTGCTTTTAATAAACCAGGCCGCAGGGCACCCCAAAGCTGCACCTTGCACCCTATCTGGTATACAACATAAGTGTTGATCAGCATCAGCTGCTTTATTAAGCTACTTCAGTTTGCACTTGTTTTTGACTGCTTTTAATAAACCAGGCCGCAGGGCACCCCAAAGCTGCACCTTGCACCCTATCTGGTATACAACATAAGCATTGATCAGCATCAGCTGCTTTATTAAGCTACTTCAGTCTGCACTTGTTTTTGACTGCTTTTAATAAACCAGGCCGCAGGGCACCCCAGAGCGTCACCTTGCACCCTATCTGGTGTACAACATAAGCATTGATCAGCATCAGCTGCTTTATTAAGCTACTTCAGTTTGCACTTGTTTTTGACTGCTTTTAATAAACCAGGCCGCAGGGCACCCCAAAGCGTCACCTTGCACCCTATCTGGTATACAACATAAGCGTTGATCAGCATCAGCTGCTTTATTAATCTACTTCAGTTTGCACTTGTTTTTGACTGCTTTTAATAAACCAGGCCGCAGGGCACCCCAAAGCTGCACCTTGCACCCTATCTGGTATACAACATAAGCGTTGATCAGCATCAGCTGCTTTATTAAGCTACTTCAGTTTGCACTTGTTTTTGACTGCTTTAAATAAACCAGGCCGCAGGGCACCCCAAAGCTGCACCTTGCACCCTATCTGGTATACAACATAAGCGTTGATCAGCATCAGCTGCTTTATTAAGCTACTTCAGTCTGCACTTGTTTTTGACTGCTTTTTATAAACCAGGCCGCAGGGCACCCCAAAGCGGCACCTTGCACCCTATCTGGTATACAACATAAGCGTTGATCAGCATCAGCTGCTTTATTAAGCTACTTCAGTTTGCACTTGTTTTTGACTGCTTTAAATAAACCAGGCCGCAGGGCACCCCAAAGCTGCACCTTGCACCCTATCTGGTATACAACATAAGCGTTGATCAGCATCAGCTGCTTTATTAAGCTACTTCAGTCTGCACTTGTTTTTGACTGCTTTTAATAAACCAGGCCGCAGGGCACCCCAAAGCTGCACCTTGCACCCTATCTGGTATACAACATAAGCGTTGATCAGCATCAGCTGCTTTATTAAGCTACTTCAGTTTGCACTTGTTTTTGACTGCTTTAATATACCAGGCCGCAGGGCACCCCAAAGCTGCACCTTGCACCCTATCTGGTATACAACATAAGCGTTGATCAGCATCAGCTGCTTTATTAAGCTACTTCAGTCTGCACTTGTTTTTGACTGCTTTTAATAAACCAGGCCGCAGGGCACCCCAAAGCTGCACCTTGCACCCTATCTGGTATACAACATAATAGTTGATCAGCATCAGCTGCTTTATTAAGCTACTTCAGTTTGCACTTCCTTTTTGACTTCTTTCAATTAACCAGGCCGCAGGGCACCCCAAAGCTGCACCTTGCACCCTATCTGTTTATACTAAATAAGCAAATACATAAAAATGTCAGGCAGACAAGTGCCAGGATGTTCAAAGAGGAGTGGCAGAGGCCAACATTCAGCAGGCAGAGGTCGCAGCAGACTAGGGGCGAGTGGCAGCAGGAGTCACGGTGAGAAACCTGATCTGCCAGTATCTGCTAGCGGTCGTGTCTCCACCAGTAACGCATCTGCCGTGGTAGATTGGTTAACGCGCTCATCAACATCATCGCAAGTTACGTCTGAGACCCCCAGTCTAGTGTCGGTAGGTTCCTCTGACACAACCCTGAGTTGGCATGCCCCGAGAGCAGTCCCTGTCCTCCCATTGCCTCTGTCCTACGCCGTTCCCTACCCCAGCGACGTATCCTATGATTTGGGTTCAGCTCCACTCTTTAGTGAGGAGGACGATCAGATAGAGGACAGTCAGCAGCTACTGCCCAGCCATGAAATGGAGGTGGCGTCTTTAGCTCGGCAGACAAATAGTGATGTGGACAGTATCGTGGGTGTTGCAAGATTTCCAGCTTCTGTGCCAGACACTGTTGAGGAAACCGAGAACATCAATGACGTACAGCCACAACTCGGTGATGATGATGATGCCGATCGCACTTGGGAGCCGGGTGATGAAGGGGCTTCACCGTCATCATCAGGAGAAGAGGGGCGCAGGTTGCCCCGTAGTCAACAGCTCAGGCATCAAGGTGTTAGCAGCATGGTTGTCAGTCAGCATGGGGGCACAATTGTAAAGCCTGGAGTCAAACGGGGCCGGGGTAGAGCACCTGCTGCGTGGCAGGCTACCTTATCGGGAGGTAGTGGGGCAGGGGTTCCTGGAGTTGGCGACAATAGCAGCGAATCAGTGAGGCCTGTTGGTGGGAAAAGTAGCTACTCGGCAGTGTGGCAGTTTTTCCTGAAGCATCCGCAGGAGGGTAACATGGCCACATGCAAGATATGTAGGCAGAAGGTGAAGCGTGGCCAGGGCCCAAATGTTGGCACCACTGCCCTGCGTCAACATATGATGCGTCACCATAAAGCGACCTGGGAGAACCGAGGCTCCCAAGGGGTGGTCCAGTCTGCTTCCTCACCAAGTGGCACGCCGCTCCCAATTTCTGCCAGCCAAGGCTCCAGCACCTCAGCCAAAGGCAGCTGTGCGTCATACCCATCCTCTGTCGCTCCTGCTCCTCCTCCTCCAAGTCATGCATCCCGCCAGCAATCCATCAGTGAAGCCATGTCCAAGAGACAGCAGTATGCGCCCACTCATCCTACAGTGCAGAAGCTGAATGTGCTCCTGTCCAAGTTGCTGGTGCTGCAGTCGCTCCCTTTTCAGGTGGTGGACTCTGCACCTTTCAGCCGTCATTTCTTTGCCAAGAAGGCAGTACCAGCGCTGCACACTTTTGTTGAACAGAAGGTGGGCCAGTCCTTGAGCCTGTCGGTGTGTAGCAAAGTGCATGGCAGCGCCGACGTCTGGAGCTGTAACTACGGTCAGGGACAGTACATGTCGTTTACGGCCCACTGGGTGAATGTGGTCCCTTTGCAGCAGCAACTTGGACAGGTCACGCCGCTTCGGCCTCCGCGTTCCCTGCCCGTTTGGCCTGTGACACTGTGCGACTCGGCCTCCTCATCCTCCGCCATCTCCTCACCCTCCACTGTAGGCTCAAGTCTCAGTGCCCCTCCAGTCTACCATGTGTGCAGGGCACGGAGGTGTCACGTCGTGCTTCACATGGTTTGTCTTGGCGAACGGAGTCACACAGGGGAGGAACTGCTTAAATTTATTCATCAGGAAATCCAAACATGGCTTACTCCAAGAAAACTTAAAATGGGAATCATGGTTACCGACAATGGGAAGAACATTTTGTCTGCGCTGCGCCAAGGAAGGCTGACCCATGCCCCCTGCATGGCTCAAGTCTTCAATCTGGTTGTCAAGCGGTTTCTGAAGTCTTCCCCCCATATGCAAGACATCCTAACAACTTCAAGGAAACTTTGCATGCACTTCAGCCACTCATACACCGCCAAACACACCCTTCTTGAGCTACAGCATCAGAACGGTATCCCCCAACATAGTCTGATTTGCGATGTTTCCACCCGTTGGAATTCTACCCTTCACATGTTGGACCGATTATATGAACAGAGAAAAGCCATCACGGATTTCCTGATGATCCAAGCGGATAGGGGGACTCCCCTGTGTAACTTCAATGTCAACCAGTGGCAGCTCATACGTGACATCTGCCGTTTACTCAGGCCCTTTGAGGAAGCCACTTTATTTGTCAGTCGGCAGGATTACGGGATGAATGACGTGATTCCACTGCTTCATGTACTACAGAACATGTTGGAAACCATGGCTGGTCAGGGCACTGGAGACATGGCGTCTACATCTTACGGCCACATGAACCCCGTTGGAGTTGAACTGGAGGAGGAGGAGGAGGAAGAGGAGGAGGAGGGGCACAGTGAAGCACAGTTTAGGCTTGGCGAAATGGCTGGTTTATCTAGTCAGCGGACAGGAGAGGAGGAGCAGGAGCAGCCAGAGGAGCTAGAGGGTTTTGAGGAAGGCGAGACAGAGGACCCGGACACACCATGGAAATATGCAGTTAAGATCGAGACAGGTAGTCCATCCGAGTCACTTGCGCAAATGGCAGGAAGCATGCTCACGTGCTTGCGTAGTGACCCCAGAATTGTTTCCATTTGTCGGCGGGATGACTTCTGGCTGTCCACCTTATTGGACCCTCGCTTCCGGCACAGAATGGGGGCATTTTTTAAACCCGCCGAGAGGGAGGACAAACTGAACTACTACAAAGACATTCTACGTAGTCAGTTGGCCGATGCCTATCTGCGCCATGGTCCATACTCTCGCAGGTCTGACTCGAGGGGACCTCTGCGCTCACCTTCCACTGCCATGGCTGCTGGGGGGGCTGGCAGGAGCAGCAGCAGCAGCTCCATCAGCAGCAGCCTCAGTCTTCAGTCGCTAATGAGTAGCTTTCTACACCCGCATAGTGAGGCTACTCATGAGCAGCAGGAAGACCTGGAGCAGTACCTGAACCAGCAGGTCATGTCATACCTTGACATGACCATGCCAACACACCTTGAGGATCCGCTGGACTTCTGGGCAGCCAAACTTGATTTGTGGCCGCAACTAGCAGAGTTTGCCCTGGAAAAGCTGTCCTGCCCGGCAAGTAGCGTGCCATCTGAGCGGGTGTTTAGTGCGGCGGAGGCCATAGTTTCGGCGAGGAGAACTCGTCTGTCAACTAAAAATGTGGAGAGACTCACCTTTGTCAAAATGAATCAGGGATGGATCAGCCAGGATTTCCACCCACCAATGCCTGATGCATGCGACTAGATTCAGCATGGTGCCACGTTTTACACTTTCCAAATGGTGCAAAACATATTTATGTCTTTAGGCCAATTTTTGGGCTCCTGCTGATACCAACTTCAGGGTGTGCCTTCCAACCAATTTTTGGCCTCCTGCTGATGCCAACTTCAGGGTGTGCCTTTCAACCAATTTTTGGGCTCCTGCTGCCAACTCAAGTGTCTCTTTAAAGTAATGTTTGGGCTCCTGCTGCTGCTGCTGCTTGCAACTCCGGGGTGTGATTCATCCAATTTTTGGGCTCCTGCTGCCAACTCCAGTGTCTCTTTAAAGTAATGTTTGGGCTCCTGCTGCTGCTGCTTGCAACTCCAGGGTGTGATTCATCCAATTTTTGGGCTCCTGAAGCCAACTCCAGTGTCTCTTTAAAGTAATGTTCGGGCTGCTGCTGCTGCTGCTTGCAACTCCAGGGTGTGATTCATCCAATTTTTGGGCTCCTGCTGCCAACTCCAGTGTCTCTTTCAGCCAATGTTTGGGCTCCTGCTGCTGCTGCTTGCAACTCCAGGGTGTGATTCATCCAATTTTTGGGCTCCTGCTGCCAACTCCAGTGTCTCTTTCAGCCAATGTTTGGGCTCCTGCTGCTGCTGCTTGCAACTCCAGGGTGTGATTCATCCAATTTTTGGGCTCCTGCTGCCAACTCCAGTGTCTCTTTAAAGTAATGTTTGGGCTCCTGCTGCTGCTGCTTGCAACTCCAGGGTGTGATTCATCCAATTTTTGGGCTCCTGCTGCCAACTCCAGTGTCTCTTTAAAATAACGTTTGGGCTCCTGCTTCTGCTTGCAACTCCAGGGTGTGATTCATCCAATTTTTGGGCTCCTGCTGCCAACTCCAGTGTCTCTCTCAGCCAATTTTTGGCCTCCTGCTGCTGCCAACTCCAGGGTGTGCCTTCCAGCTAATGTATGTGCTCCTGCTGCTGCCAACTTCAGGGTGCCTTCCAGCCAATTTCTAGGTTCCTGCTGCTGCTGCTGCTTGCAACTCCAGGGTGTGATTCATCCAATTTTTGGGCTCCTGTTGCCAACTCAAGTGTCTCTTTAAAGCAATGTTTTGGCTGCTGCTTGCCACTCCAGGGTGTGATTCATCCAATTTTTGGGCTCCTGCTGCCAACTCCAGTGTCTCTTTCAGCCAATGTTTGGGCTGCTGCTGCTGCTGCTTGCAACTCCATGGTGTGATTCATCCAATTTTTGGGCTCCTGAAGCCAACTCCAGTGTCTCTTTAAAGTAATGTTCGGGCTGCTGCTGCTGCTTGCAACTCCAGGGTGTGATTCATCCAATTTTTGGGCTCCTGCTGCCAACTCCAGTGTCTCTTTCAAGCTATGTTTGGGCTCCTGCTGCTGCTGCTTGCAACTCCAGGGTGTGATTCATCCAATATTTGGGCTCCTGCTGCCAACTCCAGTGTCTCTTTCAAGCAATGTTTGGGTTCCTGCTGCTGCTGCTTGCAACTCCAGGGTGTGATTCATCCAATTTTTGGGCTCCTGCTGCCAACTCAAGTGTCTCTTTAAAGTAATGTTTGGGCTCCTGCTGCTGCTTGCAACTCCGGGGTGTGATTAATCCAATTTTTGGGCTCCTGCTGCTAACTCCAGTGTCTCTTTAAAGTAATGTTTGGGCTCCTGTTGCTGCTGCTTGCAACTCCAGGGTGTGATTCATCCAATTTTTGGGCTCCTGAAGCCAACTCCAGTGTCTCTTTAAAGTAATGTTTGGGCTGCTGCTGCTGCTGCTTGCAACTCCAGGGTGTGATTCATCCAATTTTTGGGCTCCTGCTGCCAACTCCAGTGTCTCTTTCAGCCAATGTTTGGGCTGCTGCTGCTTGCAACTCCAGGGTGTGATTCATCCAATTTTTGGGCTCCTGCTGCCAACTCCAGTGTCTCTCTCAGCCAATGTTTGGGCTCCTGCTGCTGCTGCTTGCAACTCCAGGGTGTGATTCATCCAATTTTTGGGCTCCTTTTGCCAACTCAAGTGTCTCTTTAAAGCAATGTTTGGGCTGCTGCTGCTGCTTGCAACTCCAGGGTGTGATTCATCCAATTTTTGGGCTCCTGCTGCCAACTCCAGTGTCTCTTTCAGCCAATGTTTGGGCTGCTGCTGCTGCTGCTTGCAACTCCAGGGTGTGATTCAGCCAATGTTTGGGCTCCTGCTGCCAACTCCAGTGTCTCTTTCAGCCAATGTTTGGGCTCCTGCTGCTGCTGCTTGCAACTCCAGGGTGTGATTCATCCAATTTTTGGGCTCCTGCTGCCAACTCCAGTGTCTCTTTAAAGGAATGTTTGGGCTCCTGCTGCTGCTGCTGCTTGCAACTCCAGGGTGTGCTTCATCCAATTTTTGGGCTCCTGCTGCCAACTCCAGTGTCTCTTTCAGCCAATGTTTGGGCTCCTGCTGCTGCTGCTTGCAACTCCAGGGTGTGATTCATCCAATTTTTGGGCTCCTGAAGCCCACTCCAGTGTCTCTTTAAAGTAATGTTCGGGCTCCTGCTGCTGCTTGCAACTCCAGGGTGTGATTCATCCAATTTTTGGGCTCCTGCTGCATACTCCAGTGTCTCTCTCAGCCAATTTTTGGCCTGCTGCTGCTGCCAACTCCAGGGTGTCTTTCAAGCAATGTTTGGGCTCCTGCTTATGCTGCTGCCAACTCCAGGGTGTGCCTTCCAGCTAATGTATGTGCTCCTGCTGCTGCCAACTTCAGGGTGCCTTCCAGCCAATTTCTAGGTTCCTGCTGCTGCTGCTGCCAACTCCAGGGTGTGTCAGTCAATTTTTGGGCTCCTGCTGCCAACTCAAGTGTTTCTTTAAAGTAATGTTTGGGCTCCTGCTTATGCTGCTGCCAACTCCAGGGTGTGATTCATCCAATTTTTGGGCTCCTGCTGCCAACTCCAGTGTCTCTTTAAAGTAATGTTTGGGCTGCTGCTGCTGCTGCTTGCAACTCCAGGGTGTGATTCATCCAATTTTTGCGCTCCTGAAGCCAACTCCAGTGTCTCTTTAAAGTAATGTTTGGGCTGCTGCTGCTTGCAACTCCAGGGTGTGATTCATCCAATTTTTGGGCTCCTGCTGCCAACTCCAGTGTCTCTTTCAGCCAATGTTTGGGCTCCTGCTGCTGCTGCTTGCAACTCCAGGGTGTGATTCATCCAATTTTTGGGCTCCTGCTGCCAACTCAAGTGTCTCTTTAAAGCAATGTTTGGGCTGCTGCTGCTGCTGCTTGCAACTCCAGGGTGTTATTCATCCAATTTTTGGGCTCCTGCTGCCAACTCAAGTGTCTCTTTAAAGCAATGTTTGGGCTGCTGCTGCTGCTTGCAACTACAGGGTGTGATTCATCCAATTTTTGGGCTCCTGAAGCCAACGCCAGTGTCTCTTTAAAGTAATGTTCGGGCTCCTGCTGCTGCTTGCAACTCCAGGGTGTGATTCATCCAATTTTTGGGCTCCTGCTGCCAACTCCAGTGTCTCTTTCAAGCTATGTTTGGGCTGCTGCTGCTGCTTGCAACTCCAGGGTGTGATTCATCCAATTTTTGGGCTCCTGCTGCCAACTCCAGTGTCTCTTTCAAGCTATGCTTGGGGTGCTGCTGCTTGCAACTCCAGGGTGTGATTCATCCAATTTTTGGGCTCCTGCTGCCAACTCTAGTGTCTCTTTCAAGTAATGTTTGGGTTCCTGCTGCTGCTGCTTGCAACTCCAGGGTGTGATTCATCCAATTTTTGGGCTCCTGGTGCCAACTCCAGGATGTGTTTCAGCCAATATTTGGGCTCCTGCTGCTGCCAGCTCCAGGGTGTGTTTTTCAGGCAATATAGGGGCCCCTCATAGTGATGCCACCTCAACTCTCTGTAATTGCGATTCTAATAGCGATGCCTCTGATCTGCATGTCCTAATTATTTACAGTATTATTTCAGTAACCCAGCACGCATCCTATGCGTGTTACAGCAAGGCAGAATGGCTTACAACCCTATTGAGGCTTTAGGAAGCTCAGAAATAGCCATTTTTAATAGCGATTCGTCGCGAATAAATTCGGGTCGAAACGATTTTTGTCGGAAAATTCGGCGAATCAGTCGAATCGAATTTTTCAAAAGTTCGCTCATCTCTAAAGGTAAGCATGGGAGCAGAAGTGAGTGAGGGAATAGTTGAAACCGGGGACATGAATCAGTTAATAAGCTGCGCGCATGCGTACATGCTTCCAGACATAGCAGCTTCTACATCAAAATTACGTTACTACGTATATTTTGAGAAACATGCAAGCTGAATAACACTGCAAATCTACGTTGGAAGATACAATGAAAAACGCTGAAAAACTGTAGTATACGAGGATTACAAAGCAACGTATATGAAAACCTTGTCCTCTCGCATACGCAACGAGATCCGTAAAAAGCCATTCACGATGCCTTACGCAGTTACGAAAAGTCAATGGAACACTCCCAATGGCGGCTCAGCATCATGTGTACACACGTAGACATACGGGAAAATAGTGAAAATTACACATTACGAGACAAAAACAAGGTTTTGAGAAGGCTGTGAATCAGCCCTTATGTCCTGGAGTGCAGCTCTGAGCCTGGGGAAGTTGGCCTTCCTAAACTTCAGTGTTTTTGTGCCCTCCCAGACAGAAAATCTTTTATGGTAAATGCAACTATATTGTGGTCACTGTTATCAAGATTTTCACAGACTGTTACTGTCCCTATCAGATCATCATTATTTGATCTAAAAGAGCATCTCCCCTAGTAGGTGCCTCCATTAACTGATTCATATAATTATCTTGTAGCAAGCTGAGGAATGCTCTCCCCCTTGTAGAAGAAGCAGAACCGTGTCTCCAGTCGATTCATGGGTAGTTGAAGTCCCCCATCACCATCACTGTACCAGCCTGTGACGCCCACTCTTTTTTTTTTTAACTAAGTCTTGTGATGTTGGTGGTTGTTGTTCTAAGGATAATTTAATACATTTTCATATATATTTTTCTACACAATTGTGGTGTGCAGTATAACTAAATAGGGACACTTTGGGCTGGTCTAGGGCCCAGCATCTTTGGTAATTCATTGGCAACTTGTCCCTATATTACTAGCACCCGTTAGCATTTAGACATAGATAACTCAGCTGTGCACACCCACCCTCCCTTTTATTCTGTGACGCCCACTCTATCTGCTTGTGCAGTTGACCCTCTATTTCCTCAGTTATATTTGAGGGCCTATAGATTACACAAAATTGTATTTTAACATTGTTTACTTCTAAAGAAACAAAGGGGGGTGGCAGCCGCTCAGACCATTTTATAACTAACCTGGGAGGTGCACGTTAGCAGGGCAATTAGGATTCAAAAGTCTTAAAGGAGCCACAGCACTCAACCCTGTTAGCTTGCAGGCCAGCCTATAATCTGTCTCTAAACTTGGTTAAAAACAGAGGACTCACACATCTGCAGAAGTATGCTTAAGCTGCACCACTACGCCAAAGTGCCTCTGTGGGGTGCAGTCCTAACTCTAATCTCTGAGAGCCCACCTGGGACATACAGTGCAATAGATAAATTGGGAGCAGGCTTACCTGAGGTTGCCCTAAACCTCTCAAGTGCAAGCCATGGGGTGGAAGGGTCAAAGACCTTGCAATACAGCCTAGACCCCACACACCATGTGCTTGCACAAATTCAAAAGAAACAAAGGGGGGGGTGGCAGCCGCTCAGACCATTTTTTAACTAACCTGGGAGGTGCACGTTGTTCGCTTCTACCCACAATGATTCTACATTCTCACAATCTTCTGCTAGTGCCCCATCCCTCATTAATAAATGCTTTGAATTGTTGCTTCACATAGTGACACACGCCACCCCTTTCCTTTTTGCTCTGTCTTTCCTAAAGAGAGCAAACCCTTGAAGACAGTCCAGTCATGTGTGGAATCCAGCCATGTCTCAGCCACACCAATAACATCAATATTTAATCCAGCATCAGCTCCCTCACTTTACATGCCAGACATCTGGCATTTGTGAACATACACTTTAAGTTCTCATCTAGTTAGACACATTGAGCTATAGTATTAGCTTCTGCAGTAATGCATCCGCATGGCACAGGTTGGGTGTAGGACTTTGTCATCATTTTCAACCCCATTCTCTATGCTATCCTCCCTCTCAGCCTCCACATTGCAGAAAGCCATTGCAGTCAGCACTAGGGTTTATTCATCATCGCAGGTGTCCTTCGATGGTCTGCTGCCCACGTCCTCAGCCTCCAACACAAGTTGTTGGGCATCTGGGGACCCTAGGTGTGCAACTGGGGCACCAGCACCATCAGCACTGGCAGCAGCAGCAGCACTACGTCCCTCTCATTTATTTGCTGCTTTCTGCATTGTTAGAAAGAGTGTATAGGCAGCCTGTCCCAGTATGTATAATGCAGATGGCCGAAGATTAGTACTTCATCAAACACCCAGTATGTAGAATGCAGGTGAGCAGATGTAAGAACATTTATAAAACTCCCAGTATGTAGAATTCAGGTACCAGAAATTAGTACTTTTATCAAACATCCAGTATGCAGCATTCAGGTTGCCACAGGTGAGTATTTTTATCAAACACCCAGTATGTAGAATGCAGGTGGCCAGAGGTGAGTAGTTTTATTAAACACCCAGTATGAAGAATGTAGTTGTGCACAGGTGAGTACTTTTGTAATACACCCAGTATGTAGAATGTAGGTGCCCAGAAATTAGTACTATTATCAAACACCCAATATGTAGAATGAAGGTGGCCAGAGGTGAGTACTTTTAACAAACATGCAGTATGTAGAATGTAGTTGTGCATAGGTGAGTACTTTTGTAATACACCCAGTATGTAGAATGTAGGTGCCCAGAAATTTGTACTTTTATCAAACACCCAATATGCAGAATGAAGGTGGCCAGAGGTGAGTACTTTTATCAAATAACCAGTATATATATTGCAGGTGGCCACAGGTGAGTTGTATTAAATTCCCAGATGGGGGATTAAATGTGATACTGCCGACTCTCCCTACCTAGCTGTCCTCACTCCACCAGCCTCCTCTCTCTAATTTTCTGTGCTGAAAAGGACATTTGTTTTTCATGGAGCCCTGGCTGTCCCTCAGACAGCAACCTATATCTATCTACTGATATTGGTGTGATGCGAGACCTTGCCATTTATATTGCAGGTTCATGTGTCCTGCCAGGCCAATAACAGCCTTGGCCAGTATGGGTGTGGTTTTGTGGTGTGTGTGGTTTTTAGTTGTATTGTGGTTTTAGTTGATTGGCTGCTAAGCAGCCAATCAACCACCTTCCTGGGTTTCCTGTGTTTGGCTGAACGCCAAACATTGACTTCTCGCTTAAGTATTTGCTCAAGTTCGTGAGCCCGAGCTAGCAAAGTTTAGTATGAGACTGAACTTTGCAGCTCAAGCTCGCTCGTGACTAAATATAAGAAATATACAGGGGAAGAGAAAGAGTACACAGAGCTTGTATTGTAATTTACGACAAAAAGAGACAAAGAGCCCACAGAAGAGCTAGTAATGTAGGAGTGCTTCTGTTTTCCCCACCTTAAACAAATTCTACCCCAAAAAACTGTCTCCCTGTGTTTGGTTTATTGGATTGCCAGTGTGTTGTACCTTAGCTTCGATCGCTGGGGCGAATCACACACTGTGCCCCCGGGACCGAGTGTCAGTCACCGGTGCTCCCACATCAGGCTCATGCCCCCTGCTATCAGTCACAGTGGTGCTGTCGGACTGATCACCTGCAGAGAACAAAAGGTGAGTACCTTTTTTGTGTGTGACACATTTCCATAGGATCAAAAATTAATAATTAATAACAATCTTGCCATATCATCTACTTTATCAGGCTAGGTTCTAAAAAGACTGGTCTTTGAACTTGCCACCAAAGTATTGTAATATATAGTATTGTAAAGTCTTTGGTGGGGTGGCTGACAATGTGATTACTTCAGAGGCTAACTGGCTGTGGGATGTCTGGCTAAATTCAGACATTGGGATACATATCAAGGAGTGGGAGTCTCATATTTAAACCTAAAATCAAATGAAAACTTCTTTGAGGAATGTGTTAGCTGGAAGAAGCCTGGCTAATTTCAATCATATGATTTTATGGGCAGTGTGCTGGCTGCACTTGTCCCCTGGCTGTGGCTAAGGCTGGCTCATTTTTTACTGTGGGAACCCTGCAAGGGCTCTCCACACTCTTATCTTAAAACGGGAAATCATATCAAACCTTTCGTGGGCAATGTGTTGGCTGCACTATTCACCTGACTGTACTAGAAGAAGGATGGCTATTTTATAGGATGTGAGAGCCCTGCTAGTGCCCTCCACACTCTTTTCCTCAAACATGAAATTATATGAAACCTTTTGTGGGCAATGTGCTAGGTGTACTTGTCCCCTGGCTGTCAGGGGGTAAGCTGGCTATTTTTTAGACTAGGGGAGCCCTGCCAGGAGGCAATGTACTGGCTGGAGCAGTCATGTGCATATGGGGAGAGGGGCACTGTGCAAGTGAGGTGGATAAAGGTGTGTGGAGGGGCAACATGCATGTGGGGGGAAGGGTCTGGGACGTGTTGAGGGGAGTGTGTGGGAGGGAAGCTGAAAATATGTGGAACATGCAGCAAGGGGGACTGGAACATGAATACAAGGTGTAACATACATTACATTTGTGATACAAAGAGATGTTATAATTGACACTAACTGAACAATACATTTTAACTAGTGCAAGATACAGGTATTTTGCTGCTACATTTTACTTCATAGTTTACAAAGAATACAAGTGTCTATTAGCAGTAAAGACACACATGCTCCTAATTTTGTGAATATGAAACTACTACGAAACTACTACTTGCATGTTCTGGATGCAGCTATAACCCATAACCTATCAACTTGAACTTTTATCAATATTTCACACACGATGTAACCCCCAAATCTCCTTTATCCTAAGCTAGAAGCAGATCAAACCTTAACCAAGGATTCTGGCCCACAGGGACCCTATCACTTGACTACATAAATGAACCCCCCCCCCCCAGAGGTCACCGGGAAACTCACTCTCAAAACGGGTGTATGGGCATGGCCTAGGCTATGGAAAAACCTGTTTTTTTTTGTTTTATTTTCTTAAACCGGAATAAACCGCCTAAGTTCTGCCATTCGGCCTGTCCTCATCTCCAAGGATCTTCAGAAAGATCCTGGCCGAAATCTAAGGTAACAGGGAATTACAGTGATCCCTTATTTAGACAACCTTTCTATTATTAAACAGGTCAGAGCAGCTGCTACTGGTTGATCTCAAGAAGGCCCTGGCCCTACTGGAGAATCTCGGTGGGTAGTTAACCTAGAGAAATTTAGAGAAATGTAACACCCAGTCAGCAGTGCAAGTTCTGGGGTTCAGCATAGACAGCATTCAGTAAAAATTTTATTTTGCCGCAGGAAGATAATAAGCCCTAAGGGTTCATTAGACAAACTTTGCAGGTGTTGGGTCTAGACATCAGCAATGCTGACAGGAACCCGTGCTTAATTTCATACAAGTGTATTGTAAGGGTTCCTTCTAGATCTATGGAAAAGACTTCAGGGGTCACTAAATCAGTTTGTTCAGCTAACTTGGGGAGCCCATATAAACAATCTTCAGAGAGCTCCTGACGGTCAGACTGGCACAGAATTTTTTGTTTTCAGCCAGTCATAGCTGGCAGGGAGGTACTGATAAGGTCAGGCAACGCCTCTACAGTAAACCGCCAGGGAGAGACAAGGTCCCTTGCACTAATGAATCTAAACAAAATTCTTCTACCCCTCCAAACAGAGGTTCTCTCCATTGCAGCGAGTCATCTGAGGGGAACCCTCAACACCTTAGCAGACTGTCTAAGCAGGGTAAGGGGTCAGCAAACAGTGGTGTCTGAACCATGAAATATTCTTCAGGTTGTAGGTATTTGGGAGTTTTCACAGGTGGCTCTGTTTGCCAGGGCCAGCAACTCAAGCGCAAAACGTTGTTTCACAAGTGGATGCTCTAGCTCAGCTGCGGAAGTTTCACCTTGCTTATATTTTTTCCTCCCTTCAGAATTCTGCTGCAGGATAGCACAGGAAGAAATGCAAGTCATCCTGATTGCTCCGTCAGTGAAAATGATCTATTAGGAAGATCTACAGAAAGGTATGGAAGCACTTTTCTTTTCATTGTAGTAAGGAAAGCTACAGTTCTCGAATTCCTGCAGGAAAGATTTGAAAAAGGGGCTAGCAGTAAGTAATCTATAGACTCAGACTTGTGCCTTTTCAGTTTTTTTTCTGGAACAGAAACTAAGATAGAATGAACTTATCAATCATTTTTTTTTCAGTCAGTCGACAAAGGCTAACACCTTTTAAGGTTTTTCATACATGGGACTTATAGATTATATTGAAAGGTCTTTTAGAACCTACTTTTGAGCCACTGGTTAGGGTCCCAGAGAATTGGCTCTCAAGTTCTGTTTTTTTGTTGACCATTGCTTCTGCAAGTAGAGTCAGTGAACTGCAGGCTCTGTTATCAAAAGAGTCTTATTGTTCAGTACTCCCAGATAAAATTTTGTTTTTGAGACCCGATCTTTTATTTTTGTCAAAGATTGTGACTACAACTAATAGGATGCAGGAGATAGTTCTGCCGACTAGGAGCTGACAAGGAGGAAGATCTCTTGCTATTGTACAGGCAGTTACTAGGGAGGTTCTCCCCCAGAGGTGTCTGCCCACTCTACACAAGCAATGTTTGCCTCTTGGGCAGAAAGGACTGGGGCTTCGTTGGAAGAGATTTTCAAAGCAGCAATGTGGACCTTAGCCCCACACCTTGCTCAAACATTATAGACTTGACTGGGAGGCCGATTCATTAATAGCGGCAGGTAGCGACAGTTGAGCGACTGTAGCAGTATTTTCACAGCGCCCGCTAGTAGTCGCTGTGCTTGGCCATTGTTCGGTTGTTGATAGCGACTGAGTCGGTGTGCAGTAATGTTGAATACGGGGTGACGAGTCGCTATTTGACAGGTTCCGCGATGTATGGGTGCGCATGATAGCGACTGGTCAGAGCGACCGGCTCCCACCACATTCATCAAAAAATCACGCTCAAAAAATTCTTGCACTGTGAAATGCATGTTTAAACCCCAGAGTGCTGGCGGCGATGTGTTAAAAGTAGTTTTTAACCCCCAAACCACCATATTTTTGGAAACCAAAAAAAAAAAATTTGGAAAGAATTTAGTAATATGAATACAATAATATCAGACCTGTAATATCAATTCTGCACAAATTTTTTTTTTTTTTTACCTTAAAAAAATTAACTAACATGGCAGAAGTGGTCACAGAATTTTTCACATTTAAAAAAAAAAAAACATTAATAACAATTAATTATGAATATTTAAAGATTGTTCCATTGAAATGCATTAGAGAGCGCCAGGTAGCGAAAGGTCATACCTGTCGCTGTTCAAGGTCGGACGCTGGCGCTGTGCGCTGAGGTCGCTGTTCAAGGTCGGACGCTGGCGCTGTGCGCTGAGGCTGAAATAATGATGAATGAGTGGCTAGCTGGCGCTATCTCAGTCGCTAAGCAGGATCGGCTTGATAAATGTGTGATTGTGGTGGGGAGCCGGCGTTCTCGTAGCGGTGCCCGTCATTACCGGTCGCTCACCAGTCGCTACCTGTCACTATTCCTTCATAAATAAGGGCCTTATTATCTGTAAAGCATCAGGCCTTTGGTAGAAGGGTACTACTTGCAGCTTCCCACCCTTAAGGAATATTTACTTGTCTAATCCTCTCTGTGCGGTCAGACTCAAATGGAAAAAACCCTGTTAGATGTAACATCTTTTTCATGAATACTTCAGGCTGACCACATATTACCCACCCATAGTCCAGATGGTTATATGGGTTTCTTTACAAAGACTGAGGTAGACAGGAAAGGGTGGGCTGTTAATCTCTGTCCAGTTTGTGTTTCCTCCCAGGGTGTGGAGGCTACTCTCTCCGTGTGGTCAGCGTGAAGTATTCTGAAAAAGCTGTTACCGGTAAGTCTAACTGTTTTTTTCATGGCCAAATCACAAGTTTGCAGTGCTACACAAAAGTACATAAAATGCATTTAAATCCAGTTCCAATCAGCCCAGGTATCCCATTGCACATGTACCAGCTCAATATATATATATATATATATATATATATATATATATATATATATATACACCAGTGGTGTAAATAATTGTAACCATTCAAGCCCATTGAAATGTATGGGATAAGGCCACACAGTGCAGGGTGAGTGTCTTGTCTAATCTGATGCTGTAGGGAACTCATCAGCGGCACTCATCCCATCGTTGGCACTGCTGATAGCTGGGACACTACCTGGCACTATCACAGGGCTCTGGATTTTTTACTTGATACATTTTTATTGTTTTTATATACTTTGTGATGTCCCATCCATCCTTTTGCACTGAGACCTGACGTTCTTCAGACGTTTCAGAAATAAACCAACATAACAAACAGTGCTCATATGCATCCTTGTCCAAGGCAATTTGATGATTGGATGATAGCTGCACATAAAAAATTATTTACCTTGTTATAACTCCTGCTGTGGTAAGTTTTAAAAACAAAATGGAGTCTTCTGGACCTACAGCTGCCTGCAAACTGGAATCAGTGAGGTGGAGTTTCAGCTTTGAGTGAATGCAGGAGAAAATGTAAGAGCTGACAATGCTTCAGTATCATGCATGCAGATGGGGCAAGGGAGTTTGGGTTTTTTTATTTTCCAATTGTGCCAGGCTGTTAGTTTAAACATTTGGTGAAATCAAATTGTAGAAAAACAACAGCATAGATCAGGGATATGTTTCATAATGAACGTAAGAGGATTTCTACGTACAATGTAAACAAAACATAAGGGATTTGGACTGGACCGATGTGTAGCCTTAAGAAAACCACTAGGCTAACTGAAAAAAACGGCTTTAATTTGCTAGAGAGAACAAATATTGGAAGTAGGTCATGTGGTCTAATTATCCTGTTTCAGAATTGTTAGGGCGAGCGCTGCGGGCCCATCTCGCAGCACTCCCCTCATCTCCGTTGCTGCTCCCGCTGCCCTGGTGAGCGCTGCGCACCCATGCCGGCGGGCCCGCGGCTTCCGGCGCGGTGGCTCCCAGCCGTCTTCCTCCTCCTCGTGCTGCTTCATAGAAACATAGAAACATAGAAGGTTGACGGCAGAAGGAGAACATACGGTTCATCTAGTCTGCCCTTATGTGTATACTGTATGTACTCTTTATCTTAGGATAGATGTGTGCTTATCCCAGGCATGTTTAAATTCAGTGACTGTTGATTTTTCAACTACCTCTGCTGGAAGTTTGTTCCAAGCATCTACTACTCTTTCTGTAAAATAATATTTTCTAACATTGCTCCTGATCTTCCCCCCGACTAGCTTCAGGTTGTGCCCCCTTGTTCTATCATTAAGTTTCTTCTTAAAAACACTTCCCTCCTGAACATTATTCAATCCTTTCACATATTTAAAGGTCTCAATCATGTCCCCCCTCTCCCTTCTTTCCTCCAGACTGTACAAATTAAGTTCTTTAAGTCTCTCCTGATAAGTTTTAAGTTTAAGTCCTTCCACCATTTTCGTTGCCCGCCTTTGGACACGTTCTATTTGAATAATGTCTTTTTGCAGGTAAGGTCTCCAGAACTGCACACAGTATTCTAGCTGTGGCCTTACCAGGGCTCTATACAGCGGCATCACAACCTCCCTCTTCCTACTGGTGATGCCTCGATCTATGCAGCCAAGTATCCTGCTTGCTTTTCCCACTGCCTGGCTACACTGTCCACTCATCTTGCAGCTATCAGTAATCAGTACCCCTAAATCTCTCTCCTCCGAGGTCCTGGCTAACACAATGCTGCCCATACGGTACTCAGAGCAGGGATTCCTTCTACCCAAGTGCATGATTTTACATTTAGAGACATTAAACTCTAGTTTCCACAGTTTTGACCATCTATCCACTAAAGCTAAATCATTTTCCATGTTGCAGACACCTCCAGGAATATCCACCCTATTACTAACCTTTGTATCATCAGCAAACAGACAAACTTTTCCTACCAAGCCTTCTCCTATGTCACTTACAAATATATTAAAAAGAATGGGGCCCAGGACAGAGCCTTGTGGCACACCGCTTGTAACTCGCCTTTGTTCAGATTGCACACCATTTACAACAACACTCTGATACCGATCCCTCAGCCAACTGGAAATCCACTGAACTATCCAGGAATTGAGTCCTACCTTCAATAACTTATCTATGAGCTCCTTATGCGGTACGGTGTCAAAGGCTTTGCTAAAATCTAGATAGGCGATATCCACAGCACCACCTTCATCTAACACTTTAGTGACATTGTCAAAGAAATCAATAAGATTGGTCTGACATGATCTGCCCTCAGTAAAGCCGTGCTGTTTTGGGTCCAAAAGGTCATACATTTTTAGATGGGAAATTATCTGTTTTTCCATTAAGTGTTTCCATTAATTTGACCACTGTAGATGTTAAACTAACTGGCCTGTAATTACTGGCTTCTTCTCTACTCCCCTTTTTATGGATTGGTATGACATTGGCCATTCTCCAATCATCTGGAACCTCACCAGTTGAAAGGGAATGGTTAAGTAAATCAGTCAGAGGGGCTGCAATCACAAACCTAAGTTCCCTTAGAACTCTGGGGTGGATTCCATCTGGACCCATCGCATTACTTACCTTTAGACATCAACCTCCAGAAACTCTGGAGCTGTGCCCTCCCAGCTGGGTGCTGTGCTATGGCAATGCCTGCTACTATCTGAAAATACCGAACAAAAGTAGCTATTCAGATGGTCAGCCACAGCCTTATCTCCGTCAATATATTTATTTTCCCTATTTCTAATTTTTGAGACTGCATTGTTTTCTTCTTTCTGTCACCAATATATCGGAATATATCCTTGCATGGTTCGGTGCGCGCACGCCCCCGTCCACTAGAGGGCGCGTGCGCCGGATTCCTGAAATTTAAAGGGCCTGTACACCACTGATTGGTGCTTGGTCATCCAATCCTGCATCCACTTCCCCTATTTAAGGGGCACTTCCTTTTCCATCAGTGCCGGATCTTGGTCTTCCTTTGTATGCAGAAAGTCTGTTGTTTTCAGTATTGCTCACGCGTGTACCGACCTTTGCCTGTCCCCGACTCTGAACCTGTGCTGCCAGCCCTGACCTCTGCTTGAACTTTTACATCGCCTTTTGCCTGCCTCTATTGTACCATGCATTACCTCGGCTGACTGTGTGGCTGAGCCGCCGTTGGGGGGTAGCGACCTGGGGGTCACTCGCCGCTGCAAGACCAACCTGCTTTGCGGCGGGCTCTGGTGAATACCAGTGGCCTCTTAGACTCTGCTCCCCTGACGCGGCACTGGCTATCAGTAACACAGTCACAGCGGATCCACACCTGTGCCGTCTCACCCGGTCAGTAAGATCCGGCCATGGATCCCGCTGAGGTGCCACTGTCTGATGCCTCCAGTACCATCAACTTCTAGAATCCATCTCTCCTTGCCGGCTAAGTTTGACGGGGATGCCAAGTTATGCAGAGGCTTCCTTACCCAGTGTTCTATGCATTTGGAAATGTTGGCAAACCAATTTCCCACTGAACGTGCTAAGGTGGCCTTTGTTATTAGTCTGCTTTCAGGAAAAGCTCTGGCCTGGGCTACCCCATTATGGGATCGCGAGGACCCAGTCACTTGCAATATACTTGCTTTTGTCTTCGAGTTTCGCCATGTCTTCGAGGAACCAGCCCGGGCCTCGTCTGCAGAGACGGCCCTGTTGAACTTGGTTCAGGGCAACCTGTCCGTTGGTGAATACGCTATTCAGTTCTGTACCCTGGCATCTGGCGTCTTGGAATAATGAGGCCTTATGTGCCTCCTTCAAGAAGGGACTGTCTAGCAATATAAAAGCTCTAGCCGCACGTGATTTACCTTCATCTTTGACTGATCTCATCCATTTGGCCACACGCATCGATGTGCGTTTTTCCAAAAGATGTGAGGAACTCCGCCAGGAAAGAGACTCTCAAAGCCCTAGGAGGGCATCCCGTTTGGCTCCTGTGTTTCAACATCCTGTGACCGCACATGCATCCTCCAGTGCGGAGGCCATGCAGGTGGACCGATCCCGTTTAACCCAGCTGGAGAGAACTCGCAGGAGGAATGAGAATCTTTGTTTGTATTGTGCTGGCTCGGAGAACTTCCTGAAAGACTGTCGCACCTAGTGAATGTGAGAGCAGTGTCCCTAGGTGTGTGTGCCACCTCTCCACGGCTTACGGTTCCTGTGCAACTCACCGTTGCAGCTACCATCTCCTTGAACCTGACTGCCTTTGTGGATTCTGGCTCTGCAGGAAACTTTATTGAGGCCTCCTTGATTAATAAATATAACATCTCCGTGAATCGCCTTGCAAAGCCTCTATTCATCGCTTCGGTTAATGGTGACAGGCTTGAATGCACCGTGCGTTATCGCACAGTACCCCTCCTTTTAAAGATTGGACTTTTTCACCAAGAGAATATTGAGTTCTACGTGCTCCCTCATTGTACCTCTCAGATTCTCCTCGGCCTACCCTGGCTTCAACGTCACGACCCCACTCTTGACTGGAATACAGGTGATATCAAGAATTGGGGTGCAGGCTGCTACAAGAGGTGTTTGAAGTCGGTTCCGGCCAGACCTGTTCCTGCCTCTGCTCCACTTCCCGGCCTACCTGCGATTTATCAGGTCTTCTCAGATGTTTTCTGCAAAAAGCAAGCGGAGGTATTTCTGCCTCATCGATCTTATGATTGTCCTATTGACCTCTTGTCGGGTACTACTCCACCTCATGGCAGAATCTATCCTCTCTCGGTTCCTGAGACCCAGGCTATGTCAGAGTATATACAGGATAATCTCCAAAGAGGCTTCATACAGAGATCTCCCTCTCCTGCAGGCGCAGGCTTCTTCTTTGTGGCCAAGAAAGATGGCTCTCTTCGCCCCTGCATCGACTACTGTGGCCTCGACAAGATTACCGTCGAAAATCGTTACCCTTTACCTTTGATTTCTGAATTATTTGATCGACTTCGTGGTGCCAGGATCTTCACTAAACTCGACCTGAGAGGGGCCTATAATCTGATACGTATACATGAGGGCGATGAGTGGAAGACCGCCTTTAACACCCGCGATGGCCACATTGAATACCTAGTGATGCCCTTTGGACTTTGCAATGCACTCGCCGTATTCCAGGAATACGTGAACGACATATTCCAGGACTTGCTTTACTCCTGCGTGGTAGTGTATCTGGATGATATACTCATCTTCTCTTCTAATCCTGAAGAACATCACCGCCACCTCCGGCAAGTCCTGTATCACCTCCGCCTACATCGTTTATATGCCAAGTTGGAGAAGTGCACTTTTGATCAGCCCTCTCTACCATTTCTTGGGTACATAGTTTCTGGTCGTGGTCTCCAGATGGACCCCAGCAAGTTAAAGGCAGTGTTGGACTGGCATCGTCCTTCTGGCCTACGGGCTATCCAACGCTTTTTGGGCTTCCCTAATTATTATCGCCAGTTTATTCCCCCGACTATAGTTGCGCCTATTGTGGCTGTCACGAAGAAGTCGTGGCCTCCTCAGGCTGAAGAGGTCTTTAATTCTCTTAAAAATGCCTTCTCTTCTGCTTCGGTGCTTTCAAGACCAGATCCAGCTAGACCCTTTGCCCTTGAGGTAGATGCCTCCTCTATTGGAGCTGGAGCCGTGCTTACTCAAAAATCTGCTACTGGCAGGACTCTCACCTGCAGTTTCTTTTCGAAAATGTTTTCTCCGGCAGAGAGGAATTACTCCATTGGAGATCGAGAATTACTCGCCATCAAGTTGGAATTGGAGGAGTGGAGACATCTCTTGGAAGGTTCTGCCTACCTTGTTACCATCTTTACCGACCACAAGAATCTGTCTTACTTAGAAACTGCCCAGCGGTTAAACCCTTGACAAGCCCAACGGTCGTTATTTTTCGCCAGTTTCTACTTTCAAATCCACTTCGGTCCAGCCGTCAAGAACATCAGGGCGGATGCCCTTTCTCGTTCCTCTGACGTCTCCGGGTCGGAATCCACTCCACAGCATATTATCCCTCCTGAATGTCTAGTCCACTCTGCTCCCGCAACCCTGGTACAGGCACCACCTGGAAAGACCTTCGTGCCTCCTCGCCAGCGTTGCAGAATATTAAAATGGGGACATTCTTCTCATGTAGCTGGCCATGCAGGTATCAGAAAATCTTGTTCTCTCATTTCCAGATATTATTGGTGGCCCTCCTTAGAGAAGGACGTGACGGAATTCATTCTGGCTTGTACCATCTGTGCACGTGACAAGACTCCTCGCCAAAGACCTGCAGGCTTACTTCTTCCCCTACCTATTCCAGACACTCCATGGTCACACATTGCTATGGACTTCGTTTTTGACCTCCCTCCTTCACATGGCAAATTATTTGGGTGGTAGTAGATAGGTTCTCTAAGATGGCGCATTTTACACCATTGCCTGGTCTCCCTTCGGCTCCTCAGCTGGCGAAACACTTCCTTATGCATATCTTTCGACTTCATGCGCTGCCTGCACACATCGTGTCCGACAGAGGAGTGCAATTTGTATCTAAGTTCTGGAGGGCTCTTTGTAAGCAAATGAAGATTAAATTGGACTTTTCATCTGCTTATCATCCCCAGTCAAAGGGCCAAGTGGAAAGAGTAAAACAAGTCCTCGGCCATTATCTTCGCCATTTTGTTTCCGCGCGTCAAGATGATTGGGTCAACCTTCTGCCCTGGGCGGAGTTCTCATACAACTTTAAGGATTCTGAATCTATGAGAAAATCCCCATTCTTTGTGGTGTACGGTCGTCATCCTCTTCCGCCACTACCTTTGTCCACGTCTTCTGAAGTACCCGCCGTGGAAGAACTCACACAGGATTTTTCCACCATCTGGCAAGAGACTCTTTTTCAAGCTTCCGCTCGTATGAAAATTAACGCTGATAAAAATAGAAGAACTCCTCCTGTTTACTCTCCTGGAGATAAGGTGTGGCTTTCGGCGAAATACATCCGCTTCCGAATTCCCAGCTACAAATTGGGTCCCCGCTACCTGGGTCCTTATAAGACCAAGCAACGGTTTACTATAAGCTTCACCTTCCAGCATCTCTTCGTATCCCTAACTCCTTCCAAGTCTCTCTTTTGAAGCCAGTAATTTGCAATCGTTTTTCTCAGATACTCCTGGAGCCCGCTCTAATTTCTGGTACTGCGGACGTTTTCACGGTGAAAGAGATCCTGGCCTCTAAAGTCTCCAGAGGCAAAAGATATTTTTGGGTTGATTGGGAAGGCTGTGGTCCAGAGGAAAGATCTTGGGAACCCGAGGAGAACATTCTGGACCATAGTCTCATCTCAGATTTTCTTGGTCTTGGGAGACTCAAGGGGGGGTACTGTTAGGGCGAGCGCTGCGGGCCCATCTCACAGCACTCCCCTCACCTCCGTTGCTGCTCCCGCTGCCCTAGTGAGCACTGCGCAACCATCTCGCAGCGCTCCCCAGTCCCTCTCCTTACCCGCTGCTTCCGTGCTGCCTCACCCGGTCCGTGACAAGAATGATGGGGACATCAGGGTAAAAAGATGCTGAATAGTGATGGGCGCACCCGAATCGAAAAGTTCTTGTTAATACCGAATCTTGCAAGTTGGGGGGCTTTTTTGGTAATTTTTTGGCATTTTTGGTTAGATACAATTTTTATCTAATGAAGAATAGCTGACTTTTTATTTGGCGCTTGGTAAATGAAAATCGGAGGCATGGGTATTTAAATGGCAAATGAAGTTTAACTGGTCAGACCCCATATGGAGTACTGTGTACAGTTCTGGGCACCTGTGCTTAAAAAGGATGTATCAGAAGTGGAGCATGTTCAAAGGAGGGCAACTAAGTTAATAAAAGGAGTGCTGGGGATAGAGTACCCTGAAAGATTGTCAAATTTAAGTTTATTTACTTTATAAAAAATACGCCTGAGGGGTGATCTAATAACTATTGTGGTAAAGTGTATGGAAAAGTGATGGATAGGGTCTATTTTTCCAATAAGTTTTTCAGACAGACACGATCCATGCCGGGATATCAGAGATCCAATCCACATCCCAGGTCCTCTATGGGTTTTTCCCTACTCACAGGTCTTCCCAGGTAATGAGACTAATTGAAGGGAGCCCTATAAAAAAGAGTTGCTGAGGCTTTCAGAGTGGAGATGATGGGGCTGGGATGAGGAACCCGTGTCTTGCTGCTCCCAATACTTACAGAGCTGCATTGCAGCCAAAGGACTTTATGTGTTATCTGTACTTGAAACCTCTGGATTAACAGCCTGGACTTGTATGCCCCGAAAGAGGACCTGTTATATCAAGGACTTGCAATACGCTGTAATTATCCTACACTGGACATTGCTAAAGTTGGTGAGGTAACCGCTTGCTGTACTGCATTGTTGCTGCATCATACTCTAAAGTTAAGAGATTTTGCCTGCTGGACTTTATTTTTCAATAAATTGCTTATTATTTGACTGTCTTCAGAGTCATTGCCGTTGGCCCCAGATCCTGACACTATGTGTAAATATATTTGCGGTCAATACAAAGATCTGTCCCACAATCTATTTATACCCCGGTGTGTAAACATAAGCCAAGGGCATCCATTAAGGTTAGAGGAAAGGTGCTTTCTCCACTGACATAGGAGGGGATTCTTCTCTGTAAGAGCAGTGAGACTATGGAACTCGCTGCCGGAGGAAGTAGTAATGAAGTTTCATGTCATTAACATGTACGTTGTGTCAAATATTCTTACTTAAACATACATACTTGTGTGGACAGGGAAATAGCTAGGGGGGAACAAGGGGGCTACTTGGCCCTGGTGCACCAGGTCAGGGGGGTAACAAAGGGGTTTGTGGGCATTTTTTATTTATTTCCCGGGTGCACGAAACCACACATAATCCTCTGTGTGTGGACACAAAACTTTAAAATATATAGAATTATGAAAACATAGCCAACATGGCCAAAAAAAATATGCCACACAACAGCAACATTATTTTTCTCCCCCACCCTGCATCTTCTGCTGCAGCTCCAGCAGCATATCCCGGGATTCAAGGACAAATTGCCAGAGCCTGTGAGGCTCTTGAATGCAAGCTGTGGGAAAGAAAAAACACAATTAAGTACTACAGGCCTACACCTAAGGTATATCCGTATGATCTATGTTCAACATTGATGTTTAGCAGGAAAGTAACTAAATTTGGTTTGGCCCATGCACAACAGGCAAACCTTTCTAAATTTGTGCTTCCAAAGGAAAATTACCTGTGGAGCCATTAAACACAACCACAATAGTCTAAGATCACAAAGCAAATAACCTAAACAATTAAGGCCTACTTGACCAGACCAGATCATTTTTTTATTGAAGTGGGCAATAACACCTGAGGGAACTGAAAAAACATATCTCTGTACAGTGAGCTTTTAGCTTACATAGACTTAAAACTCACCATATAGAGAATACAGGGTTACAAATGGAGCAAGCAGGAATGTAAAAGCAGCAAGTAAAGTAGATAAACAACTGTAAGCTTCACCAGCCATTATTAGCTATTTCTTAGCCAGATCCTGGCCCCACCAAGCCCCAAGAACCCACCTGTGAGGCGACCCAGGTCCCCTGAGTTGCTGGCACCGGCTGGGTGCAGCATGGAGAGGAGCAGAGGAGCGGGCAGCTGTCGGTGTGCTGAGCTGCGGATGCCAGCTAGCCATAAGCACTTCCCCCTGACCGGAGCAGGGACAGAGGCAGACTTCAGCGCTGAGATGAGAGGCAGGCAGGAGCGCCGGGTCCCGCAGCCTCCCCAGGGACTTTGCCTTACCTCCCGGTAAGCTTGTTGGAGCGGCACCTGGTACCGGAGACTCGTACCCCGCGTCATCTTGTGGACTCCCGCACTGATCGAAATTGAAGGGGAGAGCTGTCAAATGCTGCTGCTGTAGCTTTGTAGTAAATAATAGTGCAGGGCTGTGGTCAGAGCCCCTGAGGTGGTCCTGACTGGCTGCTGCCCCTTGAGACACACGCACATATAGGATGCACCTGCTGGCAGTGTGCCCTAGTGCCCTGGACAGGGAGGCTCCCTTTGGAGGTGGTGAGTACAGGCAGACGAGCTGCTCTGAGGGACGGGAGCACATCAGCGAGTCTTTTCAGAGCGTGCCTGCCCCCACCATCTTCAGCGCAGCCGAGTTGGGATACCCCTGGCTCCTAGTGTGCTAGTTGGGTAGGGCTGAAGCCCCTCTTGAGTGTAGCGCATTTTTGCTTTGGGCCCCGGTTCAGGAAGCTTGACGGTGGGTCTCCCCCATCCCTCTTCACAAAAGATCAGGTGCCAGGGAAAGCAGTATTAAAAAGCACTTCTATTACTGACTGGATACACCTGAAGATAAGTAAGTCAATGCGAGGAGGTAGCAAGGCTAAAGAAAACAGGGGGCTAGACTAGGGGTTCGGCTGCGGCTACTCAGAGAGACTTGAACCGTTACAAACCCAAGCCTTTGGAATCGGGAAGCTGGATCGGCGGGTGAAACGCCCCAGAGAGAAAGGGAAGGGGAGGGCCTGGACCGGGGGAGGGTGGCCACCTCAAGGTCATCATCTCCTGACCACAATCTGAAATTTGGGCTCACCTGCGCTCTATGCCTACTAAAGAGGATCTAACCATGATCACGTGCTATATCAGTGAAGTTATCTGAGGAAGTTGGGCTCCTGCGAGGGGATATGAGACAGCTGGACACCAGGCTCGTTAATGTGAAGCAGAAGCAGGAGGAGGATAGCACTGCTATACAACAGCTCACACTTCGCTTACAGGTGCAGAAATCAGCGAACATCGCTTTAGCTCTTCATTTGGAGGACTTGGAAAATTGCAATCGATGGAACAATATACGGATTTAGGGTTTTCCAGAGGCAACATGGGCAGAGGACCTCCTACCCACCCTGCAGGGAATGTTTTCCGCTTTACTGGGGGAGCCGGCTGGCAGTGATTCTAAGATTGCTTGATCTCGTGCACAGGGCAATTGCACCCCCGCACCGCCAGAATGCCCCCCCCCAGGGACATTATCTGCAGGATCCATTTTTTCCAGGAAAAAGAAGCCATCATGGCAGCTGCCAGGAGGAACGGCGCTATGGACTTTGACGGGGCGGAACTACACTTTGACTATGACCTACTATGACCTTTCAAGCTCCACTTTGGCGAAAAGGAGAACCCTGTGGCCATTATTGGAGACGCTTAATCAGAATAATATTGCCTACCAAGGGGATACCTCTTCTCCCTACTTGCCTCAAAAGGAGGTAAGACCTTTAGACTCCATAAGCATGAGGATTTATCTCTGTTGTTCAATCATTTGGTCTACATCTTGTCCGAGTTCCGGATTGGCTTGCACACATCCCAGACCCCTACCCCTCGCAGGCCAGGAGGGGGGCCCCCCAGGCCATGGACATGTAGAGTCACCTGGGTGAGTGCAGACAGTCCCACCTATCATGAAGTGAATAGCCTCACCTAAGCTCACATGATTCTGGATCTACTTTTGGTGATGGGAGGTTGGGCGGTGTGGCTTGCCCCTCTCCCTGGGACACACAGGACACTTTTGGACAGGTCGTATAATTTTTGTTGCCTTCTAGTTAACATGCCATGTTGTTGTGACCTAATGGATCTATGTATGTGGAGATGACACTACCTGTGTGCACAGGTTTATCTAGTGAATATCACTCCCGCCATCGGTGCCGCTGGTGACTGGCCACTCGGTCCCCACTCGAGGTGTGGGGAGCCCCGCTGGACCGACATCCTCATCTAGTGTGGGGGTGCTGGCCCACTGATCAGGCCCCCTTGCCTACCCCTGGTTGGGTGCGTAGTCTACCCGGTAGTTTAACAAGTTTCTGAGATTAAGAGTAATCGTTTTTGAAAAGTTGTTTTTTTCAATATTTGTCATTTCCTTTTTGGTTATCCTCTAACTCCTCAGTTTTCCCAGCCTCCCTCTTTTTTCTACCCTCTTCTTTCTCCTTCCTCCCCCCTTTCCATGGGTATCCAGGTGGTGTGACTAGCTTCTGCCCTCTCGCATATGCATCCCTAGGCCCTGCTTACTTCCAGCCACTGTGGTCGTGGGATTGGCTAGGAGCAGCAGCGCAACAGTAGGCCCCCATCATGGATCCACATCTTTTCACCAAAAAGGTCAAGGTGATCTCGCTGAATGTCCCCCTAAAGAGATCAAAAGTACACCAGGAACTGTCCAGGCACAAGGCAAGCATAGCGTTTATACAAGAAACGCACTTTAAAGGCGGGCAGGCCCCTAGGCTGTCCTCTAGGTTCTTCTCCCAATCCTACACAAGCAATGCGCTGGATGTTAAGGTGAGGGGATTGGCAATTCTAATTGCCAGAAATATCCCCTTTAGGGTCTCGGACAGGATAGCAGATGAGCAGGGGAGATACCTGATCTTAAAGGGCACATTATACATCAGACGATACACGTTGGCGGCAGCCTACACAGCTGGCATTCCTTGAAAGCTTTATAGACAAGCTCATAGTGGTGCAGGCAGGTCCTATCATACTAGAAGGGGACCTGAACCTAATTAGACTCTTCCACAGGCCCTGGCGTATGCGGCATTGAAGAGAGTAAGGGAAGCCCTGCAGAGGGCGCCGCTCTGTGACCCTTGGTGAATCAACCACCCTACCACTAAGGATTACTCTTACTTCTCAGCAGTTCATACTCCAGAATCGGTTACATATTGGTCTCCCATACCCTCCTGCCTCATATATCAGATACGAAAATAGAACCCACTGTCATGCTGATCACGCTCCAGTGGTGTTATCTACCAATCTCATAGACAGGGCCTGGGGGAGTGGATATGGAGACTGAATGAGTCCCTGCAGCAAAATGAGCCGCTCGTCCAGGACCTCCAAAACTCTATCAAGTAGTACTTTGATCTTAACAAATGTAGGGACACATCAGCCTTCAACAATTGGTAGGCTCACAAAGCAGTGATTCGGGGGACGTTCATTAGACATGCCACTAAGATAAAGAAAGACCGTGAATGAGAATAGCAGAAATGTTTAGAGAGGGTGCAGGAGCTAGAGAAGTCATATTTCAAATCTTTGAACTCAATCTTCATTAGATTCATTTGGCAGGGGCATAAGCTGAGACTGAAGATGTAACTCCTTTTCCGGCCAAAGCACTTGAGGGGGTTGGCATGTCTGGACATGCTACAGTACTGGCGTGCAGCGCATCTGCAGCACATAGTAGATTGGCGCCATCAGTGGGGAAAAAGAAGTGGGTGGACTTAGAGGCAAGCTGTCTCTGCACGCCGTTGAAGGACTCGGTATGGGAGATCAAATCGGTGAAAACCCTCTGGAGACCCGTTCTGTGAGGATTGGGAGAGGGACCTGGACCGGAGATTCACAGGGGAACAATGAAGATATATCTTTACCATAGCACACAAAGCATCCATTTCCTCCAAGGTGCAGGAATTGAATTACAAGTTCCTCACAAGATTGTACTACACCCCGAAGAAGCTGCACAAAGTTTTTCCTTTGCATTCCGCCACATGTTGGAGATGTCAGGGAGCTGTTGGGTGCTTCTTCCCCATATTCTGGGAGTGCCCCAAGATTGCGCCTTTCTGGGACTCATTGTCCAGAATCTCAGAAGAAATTCTAGGGGACCAGGTGGACCCATCGCTACTTAAGACATTTGATCATCCCTAGGCTGTGGAGGTCTAAGGCTGTTCCCTCGGTGGTGGAGTGGGTAAGGTAAATCATTCGTATAATAGAGATGGAGAAACTCACAGCCTCCATACAGGAGTGTACACCCCAGTTCTTGCAAGCATAGATACTGTGGTACCTTTTTAAGGACACTGATAGGTATAAACAGATCATTGCCACTTAAACCAGGATTTCTGATGATGGGTGGCGTCTCTGAGCATTTTGGGCTAGGTGAGCCATTGGTGCGAAGACATGAGCTTAAGGTAGCCCGGCAGTGGGCAGGGATGAAAGACCCCTGGTTACCCCTTTCCTCCCATACCTTCCTTTCCCCTCTCAAGGTAATTTTCCTCTTGTTTTTGGTTCTAGTTTGGGCCAACCTTTTGGTGCTGCAAAAGAGTTGGGTACAATTTTCATACGATCGTGAAGGGGGAGTCCTAAATGTGGCCACTCCCCACGATTTTCAGTACTCCTGGGTGGGCGGAGGCAGTGAGGGGGGCGAAATCCTCTGCACCCCCTTTGCGCCACTGGGGGGGCGGTGCCTTGATGGGCGGACACCAAGGGATGTGTGGGAAGCCATATTTACAAATGATAATTGCAGATTATGTTATAGTATGTTCCATGATCATGCGCTTCTGTACCTATGAGTTGGCTCTGTATGTTTACTACCCTGTATTTTGTCTTCTTGTCTCTTGGATGAAAATAAAGAATAAAATATAAAATATATATATATATATATATATATATATATATATATACACGTATATATATTCGCTATGAAAGAGTTCAATGTGGTTAATTTTTCAAACACTCTCCATGGGACAAGATGTTGGACTGTTGCTAGGGAGGGCTGTGAGTAGAAGCATGGGTGCCTCTGCTCCTCCTATTTGGCCCAGCAGAGCCCAACTCCGAGCGGCCCCCCTCTTCCCTCTCACTACCCCAACCCTCAGGGATTGTGATGGAGTCCCTTTCCTCCTCCACACCTGGACTCCCTACTTGAGAGTGGCCCCAGAGTAGACAGACTCTGCATCAGATGAGCTGAGGCTCCACACCGCCCCCACATCAGCAGCACATTCCACTGGGGGCTCAACTTCCTCATCCCCTTCCTCCCCCCGGGTCCTTGACTTGGGCACGTCAGGAGGACCCCTCCCCCACTGACTCACCCAAATCCACAACTCATATGCGGGGGGAGAACACCCTTCCCGTGCTTTCCCAGGGGAGGATGCTTTTATGTGGAGACATAAATGAAAAGCAGAAAATACAGCAGGCTAAGAATTGTGTGTGTGTGTATGTGTAGTCAATTTACCAGAAGTATAGGCATCATACAGTCTTTAAATGATTTCGGGCTCCCGGCGCTTAAAATTGGACCATCGCTGCCAGATGGCCTTTGGCCGAAGAGTGGTCTTGAAGCGCCAGAAGACCGTGCCCTTAACCACCACCACCACATTGTTGATCTTCCGGGCCTTGGCGTAATCGTTTTTCATTATACAAAAATCCCAGATGCACAGAAAGGAAATATAAAAAAAAAATACAAAAATACATTAACAAGAAATACATATTAGTTGACATGTACTTAAAGTGTACTAAAACCCAACAATTTCTATATCCTGGGTTTTGGTCCTTGACCCAGCCAAAATCGGATTGGGGTTGCCCCTCTATATGTGAAACACTCCAGTTGGCCAAAAAAATCACCTCTTCCCAGTCCAACAATGCATGAGCGTCCACTCCTTCAGTCACCATGGTCTTCCCGGCCTTCATTTAAGCCTTCATGTAAGGAAAGTGGATCTGAGTGCGCTGGCGGACTCATACCACACTACCCTCGAAGAAGAAGCATGCCTTCGCCAGAATTCAGAGATGGCTGGAGCACCCAAACGTCCAGATAGAGGGCTAGCGGGGATGCGGCCGCTTCACGCGAATGCACTTTTGTACCGGGAAAGAAGGTAAGTTTATGGACAACCAGGGGATTCAACACTGCGGCCCATCCCGATTTTGGATGCCTTGGGGTAGAGAGAAATTATCAACCCAGTAATCTAATAGATTACTAAGCTCGGCTCCATAGGTTGGGATCTACTTTAATGACACTACTAAATATTGAACTATTTACATTTATAAAAACAATAAAAAAAACAAAAATGTTCAAGCAGAATTTACATTACTTTTTCAATAAGCAGCAAAAACATTAAAGTAAAAAAAAAAGCATAACAAATATTGACTAATAAATGCCAAACAACAGCTAGAAACACTAACATTTTAAGAAGGCTGCAAAAAATCGGTTTACAAAAAAAAATATATATATACCTTTAAAATCTTTAAATCTACCCATTGACCATGGGGTCCACCGCTGCCTCTTCTTCTCAACATCCTCCTCTGTGTAAGTGGATGAGGAACTGCTGGTAAAGAGGGACATGCGTTGTCTGGGGGAGAAGTGTATAGAGCAAAACAAAACCTTTCACCCCGTCGCTAGGTAAGAACGCTATGTAACGCCCCGAGCCCAGAGCACCCAATGCGATGCTACATCTAACAACAGGACAACGCTCCAGTGAACGTTAGGTAGCGCCAGTTAAGTGCATCTGGCACTTGGTGCTGAAGCCCATATTTAAAAAAAAAAAATACACACAACCAGCGTATGCGCTCTAAAGCTGGGCGTTCTAGCATCGAGCACCAGATGCTGTGTGATCACAATCTGCTTCTCAACACATATACACTAGCATCAGTGCGAAAAAAACGCATTGTTTTAACTCTGTGACAATGACCTACACATACAATTCTGCATAAAAAAAAACAAACAAAAATACAATAAAAGGGTTTGTTTGCTGGGAAGGAGAGGACGCACAATGATTTGAACCCAAAATGTAAAAAATTACATTATCAAATCACTATAGACAACCAAATAAAACACCATTGAAATGTATGGGAGAGCGCTACTGAGCGACAGGTACTACATGGCGCTGCTGAACCTAGAGCGCCGACACTATACACTGAGCTGCCACTAGTAATACATGTGATGCTACATGGCACTTTTATAGGCGCTCACCAGATTGACTTTCTTAAATGTGGTTTTCACATACAGAGCACGGCGTTCACCTGATGCTATGTGGTGCTACGCGGCACTACCTGGCATTAGCGTTTCTTAAATAACCTCCTTTATTTTTCATATATTTATTAATGTATTTAATTAATTTTACTTTCTGGTTTTCAGAGTCCTTTCCCTACCCCATATTGTGTTGGTGTTACCCCCCGATTCGCCCTTTGACACCGAAAAAAAAATTATATATTTTTAAATGTATTTCTTATTTTTTGCAGTTTCATGTTATTTTGAGTACTTTCCCTACCCAATTTTGTGCAGGACAATTACCTGAGCAATTACCCCCCCCCCCCCCCCCCCCCCGCATTTGCAGCCCTCTTGACTTCAATGGGCTTCGGGCCCCTAACAGGTTATACTTGACGAACCTGAATTTCAGCGGGTTCGTCCATCCCTAATTCTGAAATGATGCCTATGATCCCAGCAATTCCTGAGCAATTACCCCCCTCCCCCCCCCCTCCCGCATTTGCAGCCCTCTTGACTTCAATGGGCTTCGGGCCCCTAACGGGTTATACTTGACGAACCTGAATTTCAGCGGGTTCGTCCATCCCTAATTCTGAAATGATGCCTATGATCCCAGGTTGCTGCAGTTGGTCAGGTCTAGGTTTAGCAATGTTGCTTGCCCAAAGAAAGATTGCAGCTGATTACCAGAATATACACTGAACAACCAGGTTTTTCCATCAAGGGATTTTTTTTCCTTCATGTCATGACCAATATTCCAAGATCCAATGCCAGGATTCACTGGGCTCAAATTGTCAAAGAGTGGTTTAGGGAGAATGAGACATCATTTTTACACATGCATTGGCCACTGCAGCTAGATCAGAACCACATTTAGATTGCAGAAGTCTTTGCACAGTGGTCCAAATCTCCCATCATCAATAGAAGGTATTGGGGAAATATTAATGCCATTCTGGACAGAAATAAATGTTGGGACATTGCAGAAGCTTGTGGAAAGATGTCAGAGCAAATGCATGCTGTAATTAAAACTGAAGAAGGTCAAATGACAATTTTAGCCAGGCAATTTATTCAAAACGTCTTAATTATTCATGCTTCTGATTGTGGCAGAAAATCGATCATGTGTCTATGCTGCAGGAAATGGCAGCACATGGCACGCAATGTTTAAGATAAGTTTAATGCTCATGGCCCTCTTGGTTTTAAGATTGAGAGCTTCTCCAAGTTAGAAGCATCATATAATTTTTACTATGCTTTTCCTAAGTAGGAGCTGTACATTTACACCCTTTTATATATAGCCTGTATAAGACCAGTAAGACAAGTACAAGACCAGCAGAGCAGATTCGATTTTAAGAGCATCATCTCAGAGCCTTAGGTGTAAAATGGGTGCAATATTGCATACAGTATTCAATATGTAGTCAAGTGCTTATATGTGTTTAAAATATGGGGTTAACTGCATTAGTATGTATTGTTAGGGCATCACAGCTTGGGCCTTGGTATCCAGGGTACCAAGGGGACAGCGACGTGGCGCCTGCATTGCTGGCTCTGCCCCCAGCCACTTCTTTGCATTTCATGCCATTTTCCTTGCCATGACAGGGGAAGTGATACAGGGGTAGGAGGCAGTGATGGAAGATGCAATCTACGTCAGCCAGAGCAGCGGAGTGCTCGCCCCAGATGGTTCTTCAGGGACCCACACTAAGGCAATTTACAGTAGGAATGTGGAGCGCAGGGCCAGACATATTCATAAACAACACCTTGTAGCCACTAACAAACCCGGATGGCAAATTGACAATCGTCTATGGGGGTTATTTAACCCTTTAAATGCCAAGCATGTAGTTTCTACGTGGTTGCTTCTCCTACCGTTAAGTGCCAAGCACGTAGAAACTATGTGCCTGGCATCTCCCCCTAATAGTTAAAAAATAGAAAAAAAAACACTTACCTCTGGTATCCATGTGAAGCTTGGGGTCCCCTCTTCCTGGGGGGGGCATCCCATCCCTCCCCATCGTCCTCCGTCTTCAGGAGGGGGCCTGAAACCGCCCCCCCCCCCCCCATTTCCAGCGCTGACAGTTTGGCTGTAAAAAAAAAAGTAAAAAAAAAAAATTGTCATTTACTCACCTCTGTGCCCGATACCTCTGTCCGGGTTTCCTCTTCACCGGGGGGGGGGGGGGGGGGGGGAGGGGGTCCGATCCCCCCCCCTGGGCTGCGCAGGCTTCAGGTGAGGACCCTCTTCTGGGTCCTCACCTTTTGTAATGGCGGCGATGGCCGCCGCCCCCTAGCCCCGCCCATTGTGGTCATCCCGCTCCTCCTATACTACCTCCGCGCACCGGCATCTGTCAGATGCTGGTGGTGATCGGAGCAGGGTGGGTGTGAGGCGAGGAGGCTCTGTCAGTGACATGACAGCGGCGCGGGACAGCAATGAGGGACGCAGAATCGAAGTAAAAAAAAATAATAAAGATTTTTTTTTCTTATGTGTCTTTTTTTTAACATTTAACCCCTTGTGAACTGGTAAGGGGTCCATGACCCCTATACCAGTTCACAAGGCTGGGGGGATGGCAAGTCACCTGCGACTAGTGGGTGACTTGCCATTAACCGGAGGAGGAGGCGGCGGCTCTGGAGGTACCCTTTTCCTCGCAAGAGGTGGCCAAGGCAATCAAGGAGACGCCACAGGGTAAGAGTCCTGGGGCTGATGGCTTTACCCCTAAATTATACAAGCAGCTTGGGGTCGAGCTGGTGCCATTTCTGACTAGGGTCTTTAATTCCATTGGGCCTGAATGCGGGTTTCCTAAACAGTCATTGGAGGCAATTATATCGGTCATTCCTAAGCCTGGGAAAGATCCTTCGGAGTGCAGCAGTTATAGACCGATCTCTCTAATTAACGTTGATATCAAGTTGTATTCCAAGATTTTGTCTTCCAGGCTTGGGCCACTTCTCCCGGGCCTGGTGGACCTGGATCAGGTTGGTTTTGTGCCTGGGCGGGAGGCTCGGGACAACACTAATAAACTCCTTGACCTCATAGCGTATGCCAAAGCCGAGGGGACTCAGACATGCCTTCTCTCATGTGATGCAGAGAAGGCGTTTGATAGGGTAGACTGGTTGTTTCTCAAGGCTTGCCTTCGGCAGATTGGTGTTGGCCCGATACTCCTGTCCAGGATCTTGGCTTTGTACTCTGAGCCTACGGCAAGGGTAGGGGTGAACGGCCTCCTGTCCACCTCCCTTAGGATCAGCAACGGCACTCGGCAAGGTTGCCCTTTGTCACCGTTGCTATATGTAATCACTATGGAGCATCTCGCTGTGGCCATTAGACAGAACCCGGATATTAAGGGGATAACGGTAGGAGACCGGGAATATAAAGCATCTCTGTATGCTGACGACTTACTTTTGCATTTGACCTCTCGATTGACTTCATTTCCAGCAACTTTTAAGGAGTTTCGGACCTTCGGTCAGGTCGGTAACTTCAAAATCAACTACGCTAAGTCAGAGGCCCTTAACATATCTCTTCCCAGTCAGACCGTAGAGCAGCTTAAACTGAATTTTGCTTTTAAATGGCAACCCCACTCCATAAAATACCTCGGGGTGCAGATCCCCTCGGACCTCTCGCGGCTATATGAATTGAATTACTCCCCTCTACTTCTGAAGACAGTAAACGACCTGACCGCGTATGATAGGCGATTCCTCTCTTGGTTTGGAAGGATCAATGTGCTGAAGATGGATATACTTCCCAAATTTTTGTATACCTTCCAAACGGTACCCATTCACTTGCCTACTAGTTTCTTTAGGAGACTGAAGACGGCTTTTCTAAGATTTGTATGGGGGACGGGGAAGCCCCGAATAAGATTTAGCACATTGACGAGGCTCAAATCCGATGGAGGAGCTGGCCTTCCGGACCTTCAGACATATCATACAGCGGTTATGGTGCTACGTATAGTGGATTGGGCCCTAAAGGAGGGAGCGAAGCAATGGGTGAAGATAGAAAAAGCTATTTCTCCTCTGAATTTGATCTCGCTACCCTGGGGGGGGCGTACTCCCCAGGCAAGCAAAAGAATCTCTTCCATTTCTGGCAAGACAGTTCCTGCTGGTTTGGGATAAAATGTCTAGACGGAACTCCATGATCAATAGACCGGGGCCCCTGACTCCTCTCTTTGAAAACTACTCTTTTACACCTGGTGTACGGGCTAGGAACTTCTTAGTCTGGGAGGCCTCATCTAATGTAACTATGGGACATATTCTGGTACGAGACGGACTTCCCTCACTGGATGAGTTAAGGGACAGGGCCCCAGGGCAATATGTCTCATGGTTTCTCCATAGGCAATTAAATGCTTTTGTGGCAACTCATAATCTGGTGGAGCGGGGCAGAAGGCCACTGACTCAATTGGAACAAGTCCTCACACAAGCGCCTCCCGAAGCTCACGCAATTGCAGTTCTGTATCGAACTTTGTTGGCCGCTATGCATGATTCCCCACCTGGATTCATACGGAGATGGGAAGAGGAGTTGGGGATATCTATTTCCGAAGAAGAGCTTAATAAAATATATTTGTTCACCCATAAACTGGCTGTCCCGAACATAGCTCAGGAAAGGAACTTTAAGGTCTTGTCCCGGTGGTACAGGTGCCCAGCCGATCTGAGCAAGTTTGACACTTCATGCTCTGATAGATGTTGGAGATGCCTAGAGGGGCGGGGTAACATGGTACATATCTGGTGGGGCTGTCCGTCGATTAGGGCCCTCTGGGAGAAGATTTTGGCTATATACAAAGACATCACGGGGAGTCAGTACAGAACTCCCCGCAGGTGGCCCTGCTGTCCTTGCTTCCCGGCTCTCTCTCCCGTGGCAAAAAAGGGGTACTACGGCATTTCCTGACAGCAGTGCGAGCAGTCATCCCGAGACGATGGAAATCCACAGCCCTGCCATCTCTTGTTGATTGGGTTCGGGAGGTGGAGGCCATCCGTCGCATGGAGGAGTTGATTTCAGACTCCGAGGGTGCCTGGGAGAGCTATAGGATGACATGGGTCGGGTGGCTGGACTACAGGGACACCCATCTAGCGCAGGAGATATCATAGGTGGTTGTGTATTGGCGCGCCCCTGCCTGCGGTAGTGTTCTGTTCATGTTTATGCTTTGATAGGTGTCCTTACTCCTGCCCTTGCCTTGGGTACTACTCGTCCCCAATCTTTCCGCTGCTTCGGCAATCGTGTTTCTCAATCTTCCTCCTTTTCCCCTCTCCTTTCCTCCCCCCCTTCCCTTCTCTTCTTGTTTCCTCCCTTCCTTGCATGTCCTTACTGTCCTGGGTCTTCCGGGCCATCCGACTCCCTTCCTCTGCCCTTTGGGTCCCCGCCTCCCCTAGGAAAGTAGATGTATGAACGGTCTTGGTGTGCGTGGACCGCCTCTGTCTCCCCTTGGTCGGCAAGGCCGGAGGGGGGACTGAGGGATCTGGGGTATTAGACCCATGACCAAACATCACGCTATAGGTTAACCGGAGTATGAGATGGATCACATGTAGGGGGGTGGTGGGGTTGCTGGAGGGTGAGAGGGATGCGCCCATTGCTTATGATATGACACTGTAATGTATGGACATGTGGACATAGAGAACGACTTGTTTAGACTTCCTATCCTTCTGTATTAATGTTCTGTACTGTTTCCTTTTATATGCTGTAAACTGAATAAAAAGATATTGAACTAAAAGCTGGCCCCTGCGCCCTGTTTCTACAAGCCCTGCATAGCTGGTCCCCGGCTGGTTACTTTGGATAAGGGGGACCCATGTCAATTTTTTGGGGGATTTTTAAGGGTTTTTAACCCTTAAAAATCCCCCCAAAAATGGGGTCCCATTTTTAATAAACCCTTTGTGTTCAGTCACCCAGCAGCTATAAAAGGCCGAGGGACAGAGTGCTCCAGGATGGATGGGAGGTATTTTTTTCTCGGAGTGCGCATGCGCGCAGAGCCGTGATGGACGCCTGATCCAGCGTCTCTGCCGATCACTGTGTGTCCCGAACCCCGCCCCCCCCCCCCCGTCTCTGAGACCCGGCGATTTTTGCCTTTGGTAGGTCGCACGCACCTGAGGAGCATATCCTGCAACTCCCAGCCTGTTCTGTGCTGTTGAGTCTGACGCCCGAGGAGTGACAAACGGGTCGGACAGGCGGCGCCATCCTGATTCTCCAGACCGCAGCTCTACGTCTCATACTGCGGGTCTGCCCTGCCAGTAATTGTGCGCACCCACCCTCCTACATTTGTGCGCTCCTTCTCCCCTCTCTTCAGGCTCCCTGCCACTGCATATATCCCCAGTCGGGAGTCCTCAACCCCGCATCCAGCAGCAAGGTTCAGGCTGCACATTGTTCCTTGAGGGCCACCACAGCCCTTCCTCATTCACATTTATATTGCTGAGATTTCCATTCTCACACAGCGATCTGTCTACTGAACAAGGGATCCCCTGTCATGAAGATTAGCCCCATTCTCACCAGCACGCTCTAAGCTCTTCATAGCTTTTAAAGGGCCATCGTAGCCCTTCCGTGTACGCATCATCCTGGGGTGCCTTGCCTTCCCCCATAGCAAATTCTCTACCTAGTAAGGTGCCTTCTGCCAAGTGGATTCACCCTCCCCACCCATCAGTATCTGCCAGTTGGGACGAAGTTCTTAAAGGGCCAGCACAGTCTCTCCCGCCACCCGCCTATTGTGCTCTTGGGCTCCGTCGGTTTTGCGCAACAACACGCCCCACATCCAGCATACTTCACTTGACCAACTTGTAGTGCCAGTAGAATTTTTGTCATCTGCATCTTAGCTGACCTATTCAGCCCCCGCAATGTCTGTTCCTAACGCTTCCCAGAGCGACTCGCACAATACGTCAGATCTTCTTCCAGAGGATGAATCCTGGATGGATGAATCCCTTCACGGCTCGCCCCCCAAATTGCAACCTCCCCCCCTCAACAGATATGAAGCAATGCTGGAAAGAGCGTTAGAGAAGTGGGCGCTGAGCATCACAACCCAGATCACCAACACTCTCTCTGCAGATATCAAGGATCTGGGCCAAAGGATTGGAGATCTAGAAAATCAAGCAACGACCCAGTCAGCCGTTATGTCCACGCTAAGGGATGACGTGGATTCGCTGTGAGAGGAAAATCTGCCATTATTGCACAAGCTCGAAGATGTCGAAAATAGGTCTAGACGAGCCAACATTAGGATCAGAGGGATCCCGGAATCCGTTTTGGATCTGCAATCAACAGTCACTGCGCTGTTTCAGGAGCTTGCTCCATCAATTCCAATTGAGAGGCTGGAGTTTGATCGTATTCATAGGGCCCTGCAGAAGAAAAGGGCCGACGGTCTTCCACGTGATGTCCTTGTCAAGCTCCATTATTTTCGCACTAAAGAACATCTTATGGTGGCGGCACGCGGGCAGGATTCCTTGAAATTTCAGAACTTCCCATACCAGCTATTTGCGGATTTGGCACCCCAAACCATAGCGAGAAGACGTGCTATGAAACCAGCTCTGCAAATCCTACAATCCCATGGGATCAAATATAAGTGGGGTTTTCCTTTTAAGATTTCTTTTTCCTACAAGGACACTCATTTCGAGGCCTCCTCATCTCAGGAACTTGATCGGGTGCTTGCTTCAGTGAACCTTCTGCCTCCTAGCGCTGCCCAGGCTGCCCCCCTCCCCCACAAAAGAAAAGAGCGCTTTCCTTTTCGCCAGCCTCCAAGGTCAAACGTGATCTGCGTAGAAGCTCCCCAATGCCCGGAAAATCATCGGCAGCTCTAATCCACAGATTTGGTAAACCAGCGGCGGGGGAGGGCTGAGAGGTAGGTAACCCTGTGCTTTTTCTTCTAGGGGTCTTACCCCTCACCCTCCTTTGGCTGCGGCTGCTATGGCCCCCCGGGTTTGACACTTACTTGCTATGGGGGTCATTTTTTGGTGTGACGGGTTGGAGCATCTCGTTCCTTCACATCTTTAAAGAATGTTTAATTGGTTGTATGGTTAAGTTATATGCTTAGAGTTGAATAAGCTTATCTGTTCCGCGTTTTTCACCTTCCCCCATTGCTACTTTTTTTTTTTAGGCCTCATATGCTGTTAGTATTGCTATGGTCTAATGTTAATGTTCATTTTTTTTTTCTTGGGGGTCGGGCACTCATGTGTCGGTTGCACGCTCACTCCTGGCTCCCCTTCTCACTGACTTTCCAGCGGGAACGGAAGCACTAAATTCCTGCCCCCTCCAAGGGGTCAGTGGTTTGTTGTCCAAGCGATGGGGTCCCATATTGGTAACCCCGTCACTTTGCTACGTTATTCCCTAAGGGGCGGTTTAATACGTCGCCTTGGCGGGATTCTAAAGTTTGGAAGGTGTTTTCTCCTTCATTATCATCTGCTTATATTCTGTAATGCTATATTTATATCTATTTTATTCTTTCCCTGTCCTTCTTTGTCCTTCCCATGGGTTCCTGAGCCTCCGCGTAAGATGGTCCTAAGTCGGAATGACTATGGCGATTAGATTAATCTCCTTGAATGTCCAGGGTCTGAACGCCCCCCAGAAGAGAGTAAAATCCTTCAGGCAAATGAGGTCAATCTGCGCTGATATCGTATGCCTTCAGAAAACGCACTACACTAAAAAAGGTACCCCTAAATTCCTCAGTGCAGACTACCCTTTGTTTTATTCAGCCTCCGCATGTACCAAGCAGCGGGGAGTCCTAGTCGCTTTTAAGTGTTCGACTCCCTTCTCCTTGGAGCATGTGGTACGCGACTCCCTGGGCCGATATCTTATTTTAGTGGGTAAGATTCAGGATCATCCAGTCACGATTGCAACCTATTATGCCCCTAATCAAAACCAAAATGCATTCCTGGAGGAGTTCTTTAAGAAACTCCATCAAGTAGAGAAAGGGTTTCTCATCATGACTGGAGATTCTAATCAGACCCTTCACCCTACTCTGGATAGACAATCGGACGATAGAACATCTCCGGGGGCAAAAACCCAACCCTCTGGGAAGGCATTTCAGGCCCTTTTAGGTAGTTATCACCTGATTGACGCTTGGAGGGAGTTTAACCCAACCAAACAGGATTTTACTTACTACTCCTGTCCCCACAAGGTGTCCAGAAGGATCGCCCACATTTTCATGCAGCAATCCTCCCTCTCCCAGCTTTCCCATGCGAGCATTATACCAATAGCCAGGTCTGATCACGACCTGGTCTCAGTTGACCTTTTGACCCTGTCTCAGAGAAGCCCCCAGAAGTCTTGGAAGCTTTATGAGCCAATGTTGGCTGACGAGGCCCTCCTCGAGCGGGTACGCACGGGGATTCAAGACTTCTTTCGAATTAATAAAGGCTCAGTAAGCTCCAATGTCACGCTTTGGGAGGCGCATAAGGTTGTCACCAGGGGGCTATTAATGCAGGAATCCGCCAGACAAAAAACGTTCTACAAAGAGAAACTCCTGACCCTAACGGATGCCTATCATACAGCCTCGACCGATTTCAAAAACCGCCCCTCTAAACAGAATAGGATTCGTCTTAATCAGACAGCGAGCCAGCTCAATCTGTGTTTATCTGGTGAAGCCGTTCGCCAACTGAATAAATCTAAGTTCCATTGGTATCGTACGAGCAATAAGCCCAACACTCCTCTTGCAAGAAGACTTAGGGGGATCGTCCTGAGACCCAAGCCTCACAGCAGATGGCCTCCTGTCTAGCAATCCGGCAAAGGTGGTGGCTACCTTTTCCAAACACATGGAGGAGTTATATAAACCCAAATCTTGTTTAAATGTAAGCAAAGCAGAGAAACTGTTTGGCCAACTTAATTTGCCCCTTCTTCCACCAGGTGCTAAGGAGCACATGGATAGGCCCGTAGAGACCGACGAGGTGCAGGAGGCCATATCATCTTTAAAGGTTGGGAAGCAGCCCGGACCTGATGGCTTCACAACGCTTTATTATAAAAAGTTTAGCCAGATTTTAGCCCCTCATTTGACGATAGCCTTTAACGCTCTGAGAGAAGGAGCCGCCTGGAGTTCTGACTCACTCACAGCAGCAATTAGTATGATTCCCAAACCTAATACGGATGACACGCTATGGTCTAACTATAGGCCTATCTCTTTGCTGAATGTTGATGTTAAAATTCTGGCAAAGGTACTGGCTGCACGACTCAACGGGTTTATTAATGCGCTCATTTCCAAGGAGCAAGTGGGTTTCATGCCTCAGCGTCAAGCTGGAGACAAAATTAGGAAAATAGCCAAACTTCTACATCGTGCCATGGTGGAGGGTTGCCATACTATGTTGTTGGCACTAGATGTATGCAAAGCATTCAACACCGTTGCATGGGACTACTTGCTTTTCACCCTCAATAAATGGGGCCTGGGTCCGTCTTTCCTGAATTGGATTTCCTGTCTTTATGCCAACCCGTGTGCATACGTCAGGTATTCGGGCTATTCCTCGGATCGTTTTAACCTGGGTAGGGGCACTAGACTGGGCTGTCCCCTTTCCCCCCTCCTCTTTGCCTTAGCCATTGAGCCTCTCGCCAGACTTATTCAGGCCAATAGTGGTATTACAGGCATCAAGGTGGGAGGATACGAGCATAAAATATCACTGTTTGCGGATGATGTCCTAATGGTGATCAGAGACCTGGTTATATCTCTCCCGAGCTAAACCTTGACTCTTTTTCGAGGCTTTCTGGCCTACAGATTAACTCCGCCAAGTCTCAGGCCCTTAATGTCTCCCTCCCCGATAGTGTTCTGAGTACAGTTAAGGCCTCCTTTGACTTCCACTGGCAGGCCAGGCATATTAAATACTTAGGGATACAGCTGGCGCCCGACTACAACTCTATTTATGGGGCAAACTACCCTAATTTGTTGAAGACCTTGAGGTCCCTGTTAGGTAACTGGGCCAAATTAAATCTTTCATGGCTTGGAAGGATTTCTGCAGTGAAAATGGCGTGGCTTCCCAAATTTCTCTATTTTTTCCGGGTGCTGCCGATCTCCGTCCCGGCCTCGGCCCTGAATCACCTCCAATCTGACTAAAACAAATGTATCTGGGGGGGCGTAGACCGCGAGTTGACCAAGGAGCGCTTTACAGAGCTAAACAAAAAGGTGGCTTGGGAGTCCCTAATCTTGCACGCTACTATAACGCCTGTCAAGTTGCCCAACTGACAGTCCTGCACGGGGGAAGTGATAGACCTCTGTGGGTGGACATTGAGGAGTCGTATAGCTCCCCAATCTCTATATCTAATCTGCTGTGGCTCCCCCCGCAATTTGTAGGTTAATCTCCAACCCTATTTTGAATCATTCTCTTAGAATTTGGAGGGCCAATAAGAAGCGGGGGAACCTAGCCTAGCCGCATTGCCCACTTCTCTCATTTTTGGGCAATCCAGAATTTTCCCCAGGCTTTTTGGAACCTGCGGCGTTTGTGTGGTGGAAGAGTCATAATCTGACCAGAATTCAGAATCTCTTCTCGCTTCATGGCCCGCTTTCCTTTGCCGAACTGAGATCCTCTTATGATGTTCCGGGGAAAGAGTTCCTTCGCTTCTCACAAATTAACCATTATAGCCGGTCTAAGTACAACTTGGGCACCCCTATCCCTCCTCTTACGACATTTGAAAGAACCTGCCTTGAGCAGCCCATGGGGAAAGGGGTGATTGCGTCAACTTACAAACTGCTATCTGAATCAGAAGGGATGAGACCTCCCAAGCACGTCGCAAGCTGGAGTGATGACCTTAATTTGACCCTATCAGAGGGGGACTGGAGGGTGGTCTGGAGGCACACTTTTTCAGGATATCTTAATGTTGGTGCTCAAGAAGTCAACACCAAAGTCCTCCGGTGGTACCTCGTCCCGCAAAGGATTCACAAATTCTGCCCCTCATTTTCACGGGACTGCTTCAGAGGCTGCGGGCTCCCTGGTACTTATATGCACACTTGGTGGGACTGCAGGATTGTGAATCAATTTTGGACCAGAGTCCTCTATGTTATTAATAAGTCCACCGGGCTAAAGCTGGGTCTATCTCCTCAGCTGTCCCTCCTTAACCTGAAACCCCCTCATTGCACAAGAACTCAGTTTGACCTCATAAGGCACATTACTACGGCAGCCAAATTGATTATAGCCCAGTCGTGGAAGAAACCAGTCATTCCCAGGGGAAGCCTTATCGCACGGGTTAACAAAGTCATGAGGTTCGAGAAGATGGCGGCCACGATAAAGGGTGATTTTGCCCCCTTTTTATCCACCTGGGAAGGTTGGATTTCTCACTTTCATCCGGGAGGTCTTAATTGTGTTCTCCTTACAATTTAGAACCCCGCCTTGTCTCTCCTTGTGGTAAGAACGGAGGCCTGGAACCCACCTTCTACCCTTCTTCCTGTCTCCCCCTTTCCCCTTTTCCTTCTTTTATTTTACATCTCTCACTTTCTCTCTAAGCGTTTCATTTGATGTTGCTTGAGAATTGTTCTTTTTATCTTTTTGGATAATTATTTATTTGTCTGTATTTGTTTATAATGGTCATATCCGTCTGTACGATTGCTAATTATTGGCGCTTTTCTATGGCCTCAGGCGCAATATGGATAATGTCCTGAATGTTGTCCTACGCTGTTTTTCTCTGCCCTTATTCTAATAAAAACTATTATACCAAAAAATATATATATATTTTTTTTTCTCTTTGTAAGTGTGTGTGTGTGTTTTTTTTTTTTTCATTCAACCCCTTGTGAACTGGTAAGGGGTCCATGACCCCTTTACCAGTTCACAAGGCTGGGGGGATGGCAAATCACCTGCGACTAGCGGGTGACTTGCCATTAACCCCTGGCACCCCCATTACCTGCCTCCCCAAAGCCCAGGGGGGGGGGCAGAAGAGCCCGTGGCCAAGGGCTATGCCGGCTTGTAGCCTGCAGGGCCAGGGGCCACAAAAGCTGGCCCCTGTGCTCTGTTTCTACAAGCCCTGCATAGCTAGTCCCGGGCTGGTTACTTTGGGTAAGGGGGACCCCATGTCAATTTTCTTTTGATTTTTAAGGGTTTTTAACCCTTAAAAATCCCCCAAGAAATGGGGTCCCCCCCCCCGGGAGGGGGGGCTCTATGTCATTTTTTGTTCTCGATTTAACCCTTTGTAGTGTGGATGGTAGTTGTATTTTATTTGTAAATGTTATAAAGTACTTGTTTCAGTTAGGGGGGTCTCCTGGGCAGGAACTGGGGGCTACTGATAAATATGTGGTACCTTTCTAATCGGTAGAAATGGAGCTTTCACATGCAATATGGTTTTCCTTAATAAAATACATTTTTTTTATTTTCTAGTCAATTTTCTAAAGAAAATTATATTTATTTTTATTTTTTTTACGTAATAAAATTGTAAAAAACAAAATAAAATGTACAAACAAGACATTTCATGTTAAAGCCTAAACTCTGCTGCAAAAAATATATATATAATTTTCCTGAAAATTCCAGCAAAAATGGCGCAAAACATGGCGCAAAATGGGGAAAAATGACCTGTCAACAGAGGGTGACAAAATCTCAAGTAGGCTGGCAATTAAAAGGGTTAAAAGTAGCTATGCATGTTGGGTATTGTTCTGTTCGGGGGACCTTGCGCTTTCAGACTTAGCTTGTTTTTTCTTGTTTGCATATTTATATTTTAGGGAAAGGTGTTTTTTATTCAGCATTTTTATAAATTTTTTTGGGAAACCCTGCGCAACCAAATAATTCTTTGAGGGATTCATTCCAGAAAGATGAGCCCACTACAACAAGCTGGATACGCTTAGAAAGCTTAACATGTGTACTTTCAGGGAATATATGGTTTATGGGGGATATTCCAAATGTAAAGGGTTGTTTTGGTTGAAAAATCGCAAGGTGCGCACTTTGTCTGCAGAGCTGAAATTTTCAAGTAAAATTACCATTACGCACATGCTTTACTTTGGGGTGTTTGGCAACTCTTCCCTTGACAGTAGCAATGCATGTTGGGTATCGTTCTGTTCGGGGGATGTTCCTTTTTCAGATTATACTTGTTTTTTCTTGTTTGTATATAGTTTTTTTAGGAAAATGTGGCTTTGATTCTGCTTTTTTATCCTTTTTTTAGGGAAACTCTTTGCAACCAAAAAATACATTGAGGGATTACTTCCAGAAAACTATGGCCACATCAACAAGCCTGGTACACCTAGAAATCTTGAGGTGTGTACTTCCAGAGAATATATAGTTTGTTGGGGGTATTTCAAATGTAAAGGGTTGTTTTGCTTGAAAAATCGCAAGGTGCGCACTTTGTCTGCAGAGCTGAAATTTTCAAGTAAAGTTACCGTTACGCACATGCTTTACTTTGGGGTGTGTTGTTTTTCTGGAAAAACTGCAAGGTGCGCTTATCGCATAGTTGTATTTTATCTGAAAATGGCGGAGTGTCCTGGGCAGGAAAGGGTGTCTACCTATACATATGTGGTATCGCTGTAACCGGGAGAAATTGGGATTTCACACGCAATAAGATTTTATTGACAAACTTACATTTATTATTACAAAAAACACTACAAATTTTAAAAAATATATATATATATATTTTTACACATATTTCACCCAAAATATTGAGAATACATCTAAAAAATGACAAATAAAACATTTCTTGTTAAAGCCCAGACTTTGCTGAAAAAAACAATATATAATTTTCCTGGGAAATCCCTGGAAATCCCTTCAAAAATCACATTTGAACATGGGGAGCGCATAATAGTGCAAAATAGTCTGGCAACAAAGGGTGACAAAAACTCCAGGTAGGCTGGCACTTAAAGGGTTAAGAAAGGTTAGCGCCAGGTAATGCTACATAGCGGCGCTGTATGTGAAACCATATTTAAAAAGCGATTCTGGTGAGCGCCTCGAACAACGTCACGTAGCGTCACATGTATTACTAGAGGCGGATCAGTGTAAAGTGCCGATGGGAAGAAAAAGAAAAGCAATCTCTATTCCAAAAACTGTCTCGTGGCTGAGGAAGTCACTGGAGGAGAAATTGGTTTAGGTGCGCTTGAGACTGTGTCAAACCGAGAGTTATCCAACAAGAGTGTGTGTGTTCTCTTATCGGAGCTATTCCTCATCTGATTTTTATTTTATCTGCTGTCTTTCACTTTAACCAATTGTTATCGTTTGTTTTTGTGTGAGCTGTGCAGACATTACAAGACTGATTGTAATAGTAAGTGATGATGGAAACAAATGACAAAATAAATCACTTAAAACAAATACGTATACGTCTGAAAACTCACAGGCGTGGCCCGGGGGTTCGTAACCCACCCTGGGCCTCTGAGGTTATGTAGTTCCTTGTTTGCAGCTGTATATCTGGTGCCTCTTGATGTTGGTTGCACTTTCGTGTTCTTTTAAGTGTAGGTTGTGCTGAGAATCCTGAGATGAATTGGTTGCCGTTTAATAGATGATCAGGCTTGTCCAGAAGGATTCAACACTATTTTATTTATATATGGTAAAACAGAAAACTAAAGTAAAATCAAATTAATAAAACTTGGGTAGTCAATTGTGTGTCCTTTCAGGTCTGGACAGTCAGAGGTTAAAGTTCACAAGTCTGTGTAATGTATTCCGTGGCCGCTGTGGACTTATTGGTGCTGTCTGGCTTCTCAAAAAGGAGTTGCTGGCCGCTGTGTGCTCTGTGTTGTGGAAGCTAGAAATGTAGCAAAATAAAGTCAACTGGGTCGGTGCTCCGTGCACCTGCTGGTAAAGCGACGCACGTTTCTGCATTATGCCGTCCTCTGGGTATTGCTGAGCATGCGTTCAGTGTGCTCTTTTCATTGGTTCAGATTGACGTCACTTTGGTGCAGGGGGTGCTGGGAAGTGTAGTTTTTCAACTGTTAGATGGTAGTTCTCAGTCTCCACTGCGCACGTGGTAGGAAAGGATGCTTCTGTTTACATGAATTGTTACCAAGCCGTCATTTTGTATGCTTGAAATCTCGGGCAGGAGGGAAAAAAGGAATTATAGTTATTTATTGTTATTTGTTTAAAGATTAGTTCAATGGGAATCATTAGGCGGAAGTTTTTTCATGATTATACAGTATGTAATTCTTGTTATAGTTACGATTGTATAGCATGTGTGTGTGTGGATGACTAAGTTATAAGGCTGGGGGATGGATACTTCGAAGAAATAAGGTTAACTGGAACCTAGATAACCAATAAATTAATTAGATGATAAATTAAGTAAAAAGCGGAAATCACTTTATTTATTCAAAAGATGAAGGCCAATTATTATAATATTACACTGAAATTAGAACTCTAAAAAAGTTTATAACAATAATGTTGTAAGATCGGATGATAATAGGTATTGGAGTAAGAATTTTTTTTGTAAAATATGAGATATAAAAAATATATGATATTTTTTATATAAAATATTTCCCATATAAGTTATAAAAATATATATTTATATATAAAAGGATATAAAAAGATATAAAATATATATAAAAAATATATATATAAAAATTAGAAAGTATTTAATAAATTATTATTCACAAAATGTTTTTAATCTATTATCGATTGAATATAATGGAGTATTCTATGAGTGGGGTGTGTGACAAAGGATATCTGACAGGTGGTGGTAGGGACTGAGGTTCCTTTGGATGGCCAGTTATTATAGATACGTAAGGTGTGAGTGGATGGGTAAGTATGGATGTTGAACAATAGAAGGAGAAAAGGTTTTGCTAGAAGTAAACTGATAATCAATTGTTCTGTAAGAAGCAATTTAGGTCTATTTCTATATTCAGACCTGCTGGAACAAGAGAATTTAGTTCAAAAATCCAGTAAGTCTCGTGACAGTTCAACCTCCAGGTTTGAGCCTCTCCAGTTGTTGATGACTTTTTCAATAATCCAGTACCTCAAATGCTTGGGATCTTTATTGTGTTTGATCTTAAAGTGAGATGATACACTGTGAGACTCGAGGCCCTTAGTGATGTTTCTGGTACCTGTCAGATATCCTTTGTCACACACCCCACTCATAGAATACTCCATTTTATCCAATCAATAACAGATTAAAAACATTTTGTGAATAATAATTTATTAAATACTTTCTCATTTATATATATATATATTTATATATACATATATTTATATATATATTTTTATATACTTTATATAATTTATATATACTTTTTTATATATATTTTTTATAACTTATATGGGAAATATTTTATATAAAAATATCATATATTTTTATATCTCATATTTTACAAAAACATATTCTTACTCCAATACCTATTATCATCCGATCTTACAACATTATTGTTATAAACTTTTTTTAGAGTTCTAATTTCAGTGTAATATTATAATAATTGGCCTTCATCTTTTGAATAAATAAAGTGATTTCCGCTTTTTACTTTATTCATTTGTCATCTAATTAATTTATTGGTTATCTAGGTTCCAGTTCACCTTATTTTTTCGAAGTATCCATCCCCCAGCCTTATACCTTAGTCATCCACACACACATGCTATACAATTGTAACTATAACAAGAATTACATACTGTATAAACATGAAAAAACTTCTGCCTAATGATTCCCATTGAACTAATCTTTAAACAAATAACAATAAATAACTATAATTCCTTTCTTCCCTCCTGTCCTAGGTGTCAAGCATACACAATGACGGCTTGGTAACAATTCATGTAAACAGAAGCATCCTTTCCTACTACGTGCGCAGTGGAGACTGAGAACTACCATCTAACAGTTGAAAAACGACACATCCCAGCACCCCCTGCACCAAAGTGACGTCAATCTGAACCAATGAAAAGAGCACACTGAACGCATGCTCAGCAATACCCAGAGGACGGCATACCGCCGAAACGTGCGTCGCTTTCCCAGCAGGTGCACGGAGCACCGACCCAGCTGACTTTATTTTGCTACATTTCTAGCTTCCACAACACGGAGCACACAGCGTCCAGCAACTCCTTTTTGCGAAGCCAGACAGCACCAATAAGCCCACAGCGGCCACGGAATACATTACACAGACTTGTGAACTTTTAACCCCTGACTGTCCAGACCTGAAAGGACACACAATTGACTACCCAAGTTTTATAAATTTGATTTTACTTTAGTTTTCTGTTTTACCATATATAAATAAAATAGTGTTGAATCCTTCTGGACAAGCCTGATCATCTATTAAACGGCAACCAATTCATCTCAGGATTCTCAGCGCAGCCTACACTTAAAGAACACGAAAGTGCAACCAACATCCAGAGGCACCAGATATACAGCTGCAAACAAGGAGCTACATAACCTCAGAGGCCCAGGGTGGGTTACAAACCCCCGGGCCGCGGCGGTGAGTTTTCAGACAAATACGTATTTGTTTTAAGTGATTTATTTTGTCTTGTAATGTCTGCAGAGCTCACATAAAAACAAACGATAACAATTGGTTAAAGTGAAAGACAGCAGATAAAATAAAAACCAGATGAGGAATAGCTCCAATAAGAGAACACACACTCTTGTTGGATAACTCTCGGTCTGACACAGTCTCAAGCGCACCTAAACCAATTTCTCCTCCAGTGACTGCCTCATCCACAAGACAGTTTTTGGAATAAAGATTGTTTTTCTTTTTCTTCCCAAATTTCTCTAAGGAGTGACCCCTTACATAAGGCAGCAGCTACACTTCCATTCCAGCGCTCTTTTCAACCCCTTTCTTTTTTATAGTGCCGACGGTGCAGGAGCGCCACATATTACCTTTCGCTCAGTGTCGCTCTGCCATACATTTCAATGGGGTTCCATTTGGTTGTTGTTAAAGTGGACCAACACCCAGGATTTTGACTATCCTGGGTTTTGGTCCACTTCGGCGGGGCACCCCGATCGGGGGTGCCCCGCTGTGTGAAACCCCCCAGAAAGCCCCAAAATCTTACCTGTCCCCGCTCCCACGTGACTGGACGGTCCAATCCCCGCCAACGTCCAGGCGGGGATCAGGAACGTCCAAGCGGCTGCCGCCACCGCCCCCGCCTCCCTCGCGTCACTTTCGGCGCGCACGCGCCCCCGCCGGCCATTCGCAGACGGCCGGCGCGGGCGCGAGCACGCCTACAGGGGCGCGAGGGAGGCGGCGGCGGCCGGCCGCCGCCGAAGATCAGGTAAGGTGTTTGGGGGTTTTTTGGGGGGTTTCACCCCGCGGGACATCCCGATCTCGGATGTCCCGCGGGGTGGGAGGTGATCGGCCCGGGAATCTTATAGATTTCCGGGCCGATCACCTCTCGGTGTTGGTCCACTTTAAGTAGCGCTTTGGGCAATTAAAATGTAAATGTAAAATCATTGTGTGACCTCTCCTGGCTGCAAACAAACGCTTTTATAAATATTTTTTTTAAATATTTTTATGCAGAATTGTATGTGTAGGTCTGGCACTAAAGTGTCATTGTCCTAGTGTTAAAACAATTTCATTCCATCTACTAGTGGTCGCTCTAAGTGCTAAGACGCTTACATGGTGATACGTGGCGCTAGTAATGAAACTAGTAATAGTAATGTAATCAGCCTTTATGTGAGTTGACTAGTAATGCGTGCTGCAGATGGGTGGTCATACTAATGCCCATAGTGTGACCCTGTACCCTTGGTATACCAAATACAAACATGTACTAACATCTACAATTACCAGAAAAAAAATGCACATAGAATTTAAGTGCCCCTGCACATTAGTAGTGTTGAGATAGAGCATCAGGAAATCTGTTTATTGAACTCAAAGAGATACAACCACAATATATCCAGCATCCGCCTCTGATCTAATGGCTCCTATTAGACTGATACATTTTATTAGCATCACAGGAAATGTTGAAGATGAGGTGAGATGAGTTAGATAGAACTCCCAAAGTGACGGATATAAAGCATGTCTAATTAAAATAATTTACTGATGTGAAGGTAATCCCCTGAAATGAGTCATGTTTTGTAGTGAATAAGAAGGGTAACTATAAATAAACTTATTTTTTTTCTCTTTAAATGGAAAATTCCAGTTAAAATATTTAATACTGGCCATTAGGAATCTGAATAAAAACCTAGCTTTACAGAAGAGAGAATAAATAGTCTGCATATTCAAGGAGCTAGTTTTATAACTGCTTATTTACTGTATAGTTCTATGCAAAGTTGTGTTTTAAAACTTACTGTAAAGTTTTTAGATTGACATATTCTTCTTATCTATCTATCTATCTATCTATCTATCTATCTATCTATCTATCTACCGTATTTACCGGCGTATAAGACGACTGGGCATATAAGACGACCCCCCAACATTTCCACTCAAAATATAGAGTTTGTTATATACTTGCCATATAAGACTACTCCCTCTTCCGCACACCAAATAAAACGTAAAAGAACATCAGATTTTATTTCAACATGTTAATTTATATTCAAATGCTTATGACATGCAGGAAAACTGTCACAAGGCTATATGTTATCAAACCCTTGTGTACACCTGCCAGGGCTGGCTCCAGGTTTTGATGGGCCCTTGGGCGGCAGTGTCACAGTTGGCCCCTTGCAGTGATCATGTCTGTGATTTTCTGCTGTTCTTTTATAGTACTCAGAAACCAAATGTTCTTTTCTGGATGTTTAATAGTAATGCAGCAGGACCAGCACCTAGGCAATAGTGGGTATTGATAATCTCAATTTGGGATTAAACACTTTACCTGTCCTGGGAATCTAAAGCTGCCATGGGAGCTGTGGCCACTGAATGTGCAGAGCAGGCAACAACACGATGGCTAAAGTTCAAATGGAGCCATCCCCGCTCACGCATGCACCGTTGGATCACTGGATAGGTAAGTGTATGCACTAATCTAGGGGGGTTGACACAGTTGGGTATCCCAAATCAGGATTTGATCCACTTCAAAACACACCAAAACTCTGGTAAAACAGCTCTAAAGCATTCAAAGGCTGGGTTACAGCTTGTTCCTAGGGAATCCCAATACGGGTTGCCTGGCTGTGTGAATCCCTGTTACTCCTGCAGCTCATGTGGCATCCACTGCCAACATATTTGAATGGCAGGCAGTGGCTGTGCATAGCACTGAGGAGCAGTCAGCAGAGGTTGCTGCATTCAGAATAGATTGTGGTCAATAATATGCACCACAATCTTTTCTGATTAAATGTTAGCATGTGCATGCGCCGTGGGTGGGTGGTTGGAGTTGAGTAAAAACCAATGTGGGTTTCACACACATGGTTATCTAAAATTCGGATGCCCCTGTAATGTAGACCAAAAACCAGGTGAGGGAAACTCCTGGGATTGGGTCTGCTTTGAGGTACTGACCTGCTCTGATGCTTCATGTTTCTTCTGTAGCCATCTCCTTTTCAGCTTCTTATCAGCAAGTCAGTCCCGGCAGCTCATCACTTCACACAAGGCCCGGGAAGGGGAACACATACTGGCGCACGCTGACACAGAAAACAGGAGGGAGGAGGGGGAGAGGAGGAAGAAAGGGGGGAGAGGGGCATCACGGGGGAGCTCCACGGAGAGGAGACTGTGGAGAGATGGCGCTGCACTATCATCACACACGGGCAGGGGAAGGGAAAGATATAATGGCGCGCTGACACAGGAAACAGGAGGGAAGGGGGTGAGGAGGAAGAGAGGGGGGAGAGGGACAGCACGGGGGAGCTGCACACACACACACTGGCAGTTTCCGGCTACCTTCTGCAGCTTCGGACCAGGCTGCGGGGGGAGGGCCACTGCTTCCAGCCCAGCAGAACGGGCTGCTGATGCTCGCCACTGTATGTGACCCAGGTGCGCCCGGCGTATAAGACGACCCCCCCACTTGGAGGCATGTTTACAGGGGGAAAAAGTTGTCTTATATGCCGGCAAAAAACTGTATATATATTTCTGCATTGTTAAAGGAGCACTATCATGAAATTGTGTAATATTAAAAATCCATATAAACACTTTAGCTAATAAGGGGGGGGGGGGGGGGGTCACTTATACACCCGAACTGAATAAAACTCCCCTGGTAGGAATAAAATCCTGGGGTTACAGGTTTAGTCTATGCGGGGTGACAGAGTCTGTCACCTGAGATGCCCTCTTCCTTCCATTAAAATAAAAAAACCAAGCCTGGCTGGATTTTTTTCGATACCAGGTGTAGGGCAGGCTGATTCATCACTAACGCCAGGTAGCGACAGTAGCAGGCATTTTCAGAGCGCCCGCTAGTAGTCACTGTGCTCAGCCTTGGGTCTCTACTTCATAGCGACTCAGTCGCTGTCCAGTAATGTTGAATACATTGTGAGGAGTCGCTATTTGACCAGTACAGCGCTGTATGGGAGCGCATGTTAGCGACTGCTCGTAGCGACCGACTCACATCATATTCAGCAAAAAAACAGCCTCACAACTCTCTGGCGCTGAAAAATGCTTGTTTGAAGCCCAGAGCGCAGGAGGCTGTGTGTTTAAAGTGTGTTTTTCAGCATCTTTCCACTAGTAACAAAGTGAAAACATATGGAATTACATTGTAGCAACATTGTAACATGAACACTTTAATGGCAGACCTGTAATGTCATTTCTGAAGAAATATATAAAAAATAAAAAAAAATTTGAAAAAACTGCTTATTCAAGGCAGGAGAGGTCACAGAATTATTTGAGATTTATTTGCCAGAAAATGTGAAAAAACTGCTTATTCAATGCAGGAGAGGTCACAGAATTATTTGAGATTTATTTGCCAGACAGAGCCTGACACTGGTGAAGGGAAGTTCAGGAGCTTTTGCGAGTTCCGGTTGTATTTTCAAGTGAGGTTGTATTGTAAGTGAGGGGACTTTTCATTAAGGGAAGGAAAAGGAAGAGGGAAAAAAAAAAAGAATTGTGCTATTTTTTTTCTTTCTCCTTTCTTGTATTGCAGGGTTTAGCCTTGCATTTGATTACATTGGTTGCTCCCATCTGATAGAAAGCAGTACCTGGGTGGGGGTGGTCCTGCCTAATTAGCAGCCTATTTATTTCACCTGAGGACAGCCTTCTGACTGTTTGCCAGACAGAGCCTGACACTGGTGAAGGGAAGTATTGCTTTGTTATAATTAAGATTGCTTAAAGCGAATTCAGGAGCTTTTGCAAGTTCCGGTTGTATTTTCAAGTGAGGTTGTATTGTAAGTGAGGGGACTTTTCATTAAGGGAAGGAAAAGGAAGAGGGAAAAAAAAAAGAATTGTGCTATTTTTTTTTCTTTCTCCTTTCTTGTATTGCAGGGTTTAGCCTTGGATTTTATTTACATTGGTTGCTCCCATCTGATAGAAAGCAGTACCTGAGTGGGGGTGGTCCTGCCTAATTAGCAGCCTATTTATTTCACCTGAGGCCAGCCTTCTGAGTGTTTGCCAGACAGAGCCTGACACTGGTGAAGGGAAGTATTGCTTTGTTATAATTTAGATTGCTTAAAGCAAGTTCAGGAGCTTTTGCGAGTTCCGGTTGTATTTTCAAGTGAGGTTGTATTGTAAGTGAGGGGACTTTTCATTAAGGGACTTTAGATTGGGGGACTAGCAATAATGATGGCTAGCAATATTGGAGGTCTACTTCAGTCTACTTCAGTGCACAGTCATATGTTTTGTCATATGTATACACTTCAGGAGCAGCAGTTCCCGGGTGAATACCGCTGTGGTAAATGTGAGCAAATTGCAAACCTGGAAGCTCGGGTTAGAGATCTGGAGGAGCAAAATGCAAGACTGAGGAGGATTGACAATATGGAAAAGAGTTTATGGTAAATGGGGTAGATAGAAATGGGTCAGGAGGGTGGAGAAATGGGTCAGGAGGAGCAGATAAATAGCTGGGTAAATGTAGATAGAGGGAGTAGAAAGGGTGCACAGAAAAGGAAGGCCATTCCTGTGTCTGCGCACCCTAGCAAAATTGCCAAGTTGGGTAATGATGCAAGAGTGTCAGTCTCAGAAATGGCAGCCCTAGCAGATACTGTTCTCCCTAACTGCCAGGAGAACAGCCCAGCTAGTGAGCGGGTGGTTGGGACTGCAGGTAGGACTAGACAGTTAGTGGTCATAGGGGATTCTATTATCAGGTGGACTGATAGAATAATTTGTCACCAAGACAGCCTCAACCAAATGGTTTGCTGTCTCCCTGGTGCCAGGGTTTGGCATGTGGTGGAAAGGGTGGACAAATTACTGGGAGGGACTGTCGTGGTCCATGTGGGGACCAATGACAGAATTAATGGAAAATGGAGGATCCTTAAGAATACATTTAAGGAATTAGGCACCAAGTTGAAGGGAAGGACCTCCAAGGTTGTATTCTCTGGCATACTGCCAGTGCCATGCGCTACACATGGAAGACAGTGGGAGCTTAGAGAGTTAAACGCATGGCTCAAGTCCTGGTGCAGGGCAGAGGGATTTGGGTTCCGGGGGCACTGGGCTGACTTTTCATTAGGGTACAAACTGTATTCCACAGATAATTTGCACCTAAATGGAAGGGGGGCTTCTGTGCTGGGTAAGAGGATACTAGAGGGGGTGGAGAGTTATTTAAACTAGAGATGAGGGGGGAAGGCAAGAGTGAAAACAAAAGTGAAGACAGGTTATTTAGGGGACAGTACATAATGGTCGGTGGAGAATTAGAAGGGGGGAGGACTGCTATGATAAGGAGATCCATGTGTTGCAAACCAGCAGTAAAAAATTAGACGGATGCATTACTGCAGGAACTAATACTATACCCCAATGTGTCAAACTAGATAGGAACATAAAGTGTATGTTCACAAATGCCAGAAGTCTGGCAAGTAAAGTGGGGGAGCTTGAGGCTCTGGTGCTGGCAGAGAATATTGATGTTGGTGTGGCTGAGACATGGCTGGATTCCACACATGACTGGACTGTCAATCTACAAGGTTTTGCTCTTTTTCGGAAAGACAGAGCAAAAAGGAAAGGGGGTGGCGTGTGTCTTTATGTAAAGCAAGAACTCAAAGCATATATTAATGAGGGGATACTAGCAGAAGATTGTGGGGATGTAGAATCCTTGTGGGTAGAAGTAGGGGGCGATGTAAACAATGCTAAAATACAGTTTGGTGTAATCTATAGGCCCCCAAATATAACTGAGGAAATAGAGGGTCAACTGCATAAACAGATAGAGCGGGCGTCGCAGGCTGGTACAGTGGTGATGATGGGGGACTTCAACTATCCAGGAATCGACTGGAGACATGGTTCGGCTTCCACTACAAGGGGGAGAGCATTCCTCAGCTTGCTACAAGAAAATTATATGAATCAGTTCGTGGAGGCACCTACTAGGGGTGATGCTATTCTAGATCTTGTAATATCAAATAATGATGACCTGATGGGGGCAGTAACAGTCCGTGAAAATCTTGGTAACAGTTACCACAATATAATTGTATTTAACATAAACTGTAAGAAAGATTTTCTGCCTGGGAAGGCAAAAACATTACATTTTAGAAAGGCCAACTTCCCCAGGCTCAGAGCTGCACTCAAGGACATTGACTGGGGGCATCTGTTTAGGAATAAGGATACAGATGCCAAATGGGAGTGCTTTAAATCAATTGTGAGTAGCAACGTTGCAAAATGTATTCCTACAGGTAACAAATATAAGCGGCTAAAATTAAACCCCTCATGGCTGACACCTGCGGTTAAAAGGGCAATAAAGAACAAAAAAAGGGCATTTAAACATTACAAGGCTGAACTCTCAGCTGTAACACTTGAGAAGTATAAACTAGTAAATAAAATGTGTAAGAAAGAAATAAGGTTGGCAAAAGCACAAAATGAAAGAAATGTGGCCAAAGAAAGCAAAACAAACCATAAACGATTTTTTAAATATATTAATTTGCAGAAAACTAAATCAGAACAGGTAGGTTCCCTAATTAATGATAACGGGGAAATGGTCACTGGGGATGAAGATAAGGCTGTTAAATGGATTCTTTAGCTCTGTGTACACAAGAGAAGAGCAAGGAGCCAACACAGGAGATGCCACTGATAGCAATAGCCCAAGTATAATAATTAACAAGCTAAATGTGGATATCATCCAAGAAAAACTAAATAATTTAAATGTGAATAAGATTGGAGGACCAGATGGACTTCACCCAAGAGTTCTCAAAGAACTCAGTTCCGTTATCTCATCACCTCTGTTGTTGATCTTTAGAGACTCATTAGCAACTGGTATAGTGCCAAGGACTGGCGCAAGGCAAAAGTGGTGCACATTTTTAAAAAGGGCTCTAGGTCTTCTCCGGGCAATTACAGACCTGTTAGCTTAACATCCATTGTGGGGAAATTGCTTGAGGGACTATTAACCCTTTAACTTCCAGCCTACCTTGAGATTTTGTCACCCTTTGTTGCCAGACCATTTTGCACTATTTTGCGCTCCCCTTGTTCAACTGTGATTTTTGAAGGGATTTCCAGGGATTTCCCAGGAAAGTGATATTTTTTCAGCAGAGTCTGGGCTTTAACATGAAATGTCTTGTTTGTCATTTTTTAGGTGTATCAATAGTTTTGGGTGAAATATGTGCAAAAAAACCAATTGTAGTGTTTTTTTTTAATAAAAAATGTAAGTTTGTCAATAAAATCTTATTGCGCGTGAAACCCCAATTTCTCCCGGTTACAGCGATACCACATATGTATAGGTAGACACCCTTTCCTGCCCAGGAGACTCCCCCAAACTGAAACAACGCTTTAGGAGATTTTCAGATAAAATACAACTATGCTACGCACTAAGCGCACCTTGCAGTTTTTCAAGAAAAACAACCCTTTACATTTGAAATACCCCCAACAAACTATAGATTCTCTGGAAGTACACACCTCAGGCTTTCTAGGCGTACCAGGTTTGTTGACATGGGTGCAGTTTTCTGGAAGTAATCCCTCAATATATTCTTTGGTTGCACAGGGTTTCCCTAAAAAAAGGGAACATGCCCCGAACAGAACAATACCCAGCATGCATAGCTACTGTCAAGGGAAGAGTTGCCAAACACACCAAAGTAAAGCATGTGCGTAACGGTAATTTTACTTCAAAATTTCAGCTCTGCAGACAAAGTGCGCACCTTGTGTTTTTCTACCAAAACAAGCCTTTACATTTGGAATATCCCCCATAAACCATATATTCCCTGAAAGTATACATTTTAAGCTTTCTAAGCGTACCCAGGTTGTTGTCGTGGGCTCATCTTTCTGGAAGTAATCCCTTGAACAATTCTTAGGTTGCACAGGGTTTCACAAAAAAATGTATAAAAAAGCAGAATAAAAAACACCTTTTCCTAAAATATCAATATGCAAATAAGAAAAAACAAGCTAAGTCTGAAAGCGCAAGGTCCCCCGAGCAGAACAATACCCAACATGCATAGGTACTATTAACCCTTTTAATTGCCAGCCTACTTGAACTTTTGTCACCCTCAGTTGGTCATTTTTCCCCATTTTGCGGCATGTGTAACCGTGATTTTTGTCGGAATTTCTTGGAAAATATATGTATATTTTTTTGCAGCAGAATTTAAGCTTTAACATTAAATGTCTTGTTTGTAATTTTTCTACTGTTTTTTAAATATTTTTGCATAAAAAAAACAAAAAAATAAATAAAATAATATTTTTTAATTTAATTGTCTCCTTTATTTTAAATAAAACATTTTTTTAGTAATAAGAACCATATTGCATGTGATAGCCCCATTTCTCCCGATTACAACGGTACCACATATGTATCGATAGCCCCCCATTCTTGCCCAGGAGACCCCCCAAACTGAAAAGAGCATTTTATAACATTTACAAATAAAATACTACTATCCACACTATAAACATAAGGGGCTAATTTAAAATGACATAGGGACCCCCCTCCCAGGGGGGGGACCCCAATTTTTTTTTGGAATTTTTGGCTAAGCCTAACCCTAAAAAAATAGTGGGGTCCCCCCCCCTGGGAGGGGGGTCCCTATGTCGTTTTCTTTTTAATTTTAATTCTTTAAAATTTTAATTTTTTTAAATTTTTTCTTTTTAATCCCAGGGGGTGGGGGGACCCCATTTTTTGGGGGGAATTTTAAGGGTTAGGGTTAACCTAACCCGTAAAGTGGACCAACACCCAGGATTTTCACTATCCTGGGTTTTGATCCACTTCTGCGGGGGTGCCCCGCTGCGTAAAACCCCCGAGAAAGGTATAAAAAACTCACCTCAGCCCGCTCCTACGGTGCATGCGCGAGCGCTCGTCCAATCAGAGCGCTCAGAGCCGCTGTGGTATGCACAGACAAGGGACGGACAACCACAGCGGCTCTGAGCATGCTGGCAGCCGCATCTTGTGCTTCCCTCTAACAGGGAGCGCGCCCACGTCGGCCATTCACAAACGACCGGCGCGTGTGCGCGCCCTGATAGAGAGAAGCGCGAGATGCGGCCCGCGCATGCACCGTTGGAACGGGGATAAGGTAAGGTGAATGGGGCATCCTGGGGGGTTTCACACAGTGGGGCATCCTGATTTCGGATGCCCCGCGGGGAGGGATCTGATCCGGGCCGATCAGCCTGGGTGTTGATCCACCCTAACCCTTAAAATTAAAAAAAAAAAAAAGACGTAGGGTCCCCCCTACCCGTCATAACCAGCCCGGAACCAGCTATGGGGGCTTGTAGGAACAGAGTGGGGGGGCCAGCTTTTGTGGCCCCCCACCCTGCAGCCTACGAGCCCACATAGCCTATGTGGGCCCGGGCTCTTCTGCCCCCCCCTGGGCTTTGGGGAGGCAGGTAATTGGGGGTGCAGGGGTTAATGGCAAGTCACCCGCTAGGGCAGGTGACTTGCCAGACCCCAGCCTTGTGAACTGGTCTCATGGACCCCTTACCAGTTCACAAAGGGTTAACAGTTAAATAAAAAAACACACACAGAAAAAAATAATTTTATTAAAAAAAAAAAAATTTACTCTTTACTCACCTTCGATCGTCAGCTCCTGGGGCCCTCGCTGATCTGCTGTCAGATGCCGGTGATCGGCAGCCAGAGGAGGAGGGGAGGCAGTAGATCAGAGGATCTCCTGTCCCCTCCTTCTCTCACCACCGATCACCGGCATCTGACAGCTGAGAGGCCTGGAGCTGTCAAGACGCCGGCCGAGTGACGTCATAAGCCCCGCCCCCAAAAGGGGGTACTAGTAGATCACAGACTAAATAACAGCATGCAATGCCAAGCAGCTGCTTCCAAGGCCACCAAGATACTATCATGCATTAAAAGAGGCATGGAATCACGGGATAGAGATGTAATTTTGCCTCTTTATAAGGCACTGGTGCGCCCTCACCTGGAATATGCCATCCAGTTCTGGGCGCCCATTCATCTGACTCTGGAAAGGGTGCAGAGGAGAGCCACCAAACTACTAAAGGGAATGAAAAATCTTAGTTATGAGGAAAGATTACGAGAATTAAATCTGTTTAGTCTTGAGAGGAGGCGATTGAGGGGGGACATATGTATAAATATATAAATATATAAAAAATATGGGGAAACACTGTTTCATGTAAGATCCTCTCTAAGGACAAGGGGGCACTGCCTTCGATTGGAAAAAAAGAAATGTAGTCTCTGGAGGCGACAATCGTTTTTTACCATAAGAACTATAAATCTATGGAATAGCCTCCCACAGAAGCTTGTTACAGCATCAACCGTTGACAGCTTCAAAAAAGGATTAGATGCTTATTTAGAAGAAAATAAAATTAACAGTTACTATTAGCGGTTATCAGTAAAAAAATAAAAATAAAATAAATAGCTTCCCCTATAAAATAAAAAATAACTTCCCCGACCCCAACACCCTTGGTTGAAATTGATGGACATATGTCTTTTTTCAACCGTATTAACTATGTAACTATGTAACATATGTAACTATGTAAAAAAACAAAACAAAAACACAGTTTAAAGAGAAGGACAGGATCGTCCACTGAAATGTATGGCAGAGCGTCAGGTAGCGAGAGGTCATACCTGGTGCTGTGCAAGGCTGAACACCGGCGCTATTCGCTGTGGCTGGGAAAATGATGAATCAGACGCTACATGGCGTTATCCCAGTCGCTAAACAGATTCTGCTTGATAAATGTGCAATTGCGTGCCGTGTCCGGCGTTCACCAGTCGCTACCTGTTGCTACCTCTCATTAACCAGCCACTACCTGACGCTATCCTTTCATGAATAAGGGCCTAAGTGACCCCTCCTCCCTCCATCCAGGATATTTATATGGATTTTTATTATTGGGCCATTTTTTCGTGATAGTGCTCCTTTAAGTTGTATATTGTATACCACTGCTCTTGTCAGATAAAATTCCTTGTATGTATGGAAATATGTACTCAGTGACTAAATACATTGATTCTGATTCTGTTATCTAACACAAGAGACCCAGTCTTTCCTTTTTATTGAATTGTAAATGATTATTTTTTTAGTATTTGTAAAAAAAAACCATGACCATAATGTCCTTTGTCCCTGAAGCAACAATGGCTGTCCAAGTCCCACTCCATGGGGCATGCCTAAATGGGATGCCTCACTGTGTGAAACTCCCGGATCCACCATTTCCCTTACTGGAGCTCCTGGAGCCCTCGCCAAATCTCGGGGCTGCGGCTGCACCCACGTTCACCTCCAGCTGTGTGCATACCTGCGCCATGCTTTTCTGAATGGACAGCGTGGGTATGCCACAACTAGAAACTGAGCGGGGGAATGTCCCCAGATATGCCATTGGTTTATGACAGGATACCATTGTTTTAAACTAGCTGTTTAAACTAGCCCCCTCTGAGCATTTTCACTTTTGAAAAAAGCGCTAGAAGGAAGAAAAGCACCCTTTATTTTCCCCTAATTCTTCCCTTGAAGCCCAAATCATTTGTGAGTATTTTTATCCAATTCCTTACCAGGCAACTAAAGAGAGTTGATACTTGACTTTTATTTAACCTTCCACAGGACATAAAGGCTGACTCATTACTAACGCCAGGTATCGGCAGAAAAGTGTCTGTATAGCTGCGCTTAGAGAGACTGTTAGTAGACGCTCTAAGCGGGTATCGGGCGCTGTAACAGAGCGTCTCGGTCACTGTAGTAACCTTGCCCGCATTGATGAATATGATGTGTGTTGGGCGCTCTAACACCAGTACAGCGCTGCAGCGAGCCAAAGGTAGCGCCAGCTCAGTGCGTCCGGCACTCGGCGCTCCACACCATATTTATCAAAAAAGGACACACACACAGCTGTGTGATTAAAGTCTGTTTTTGAACACATATACACCTGTAACAAAACACATGGAATGACATTGTTTTAACATTGTGACATTAACGCTTTAGTGCCAGACCTGTAATGACAATTCTGCATAAAAATATAATAAGTCAAAAAATATAATAAGTCAAAAAAGTTTCTAAGTGTTTGCAGCCAGGAGAGGTCACACAAAGATTTGAGCAATAAAAAAAAAAAAAAAAAATTTCAAACGCGCTGTTTAAACACAAACAAATGAACGGCCATTGAAATATATGGGAGAGCGATACTGAGCGAAAGGTAATACCTGGCGCTCTGGAAGCTAGAGCGCCGGCTCTATACACTGAATCACCTGTAATACATGTGGCGCTGTTAGAGTCGCTCAGCAGATTCGCTTTCATAAACGTGGCTACAGCGCCCGGCGTTCACCAGACGCTGCCTGCCATTATGAGACACTACCTGGCGCTATCCCTTCTTAAATAACCCCCTACAAATCTGTAACAGGCACACATTTATAAACAAAACAACAAAAGAGTTAGAATTGTTTTTCTAATGACACACATGAATAATGGCAAAGTAAAAAATATTTAAGCTGTGAAATAACAGATAATCAGAGGGATTATGACAGTTAATGGCAGGCTGATAAGAATGGGATGGGTGAATGAGAGTGTGTGTCATTTTTTATTGGTCTCTTGGTCACATCAGCCAAGGCAGTCTATTTAACATCAGACTTTGTGGTGAATCCAGTCCAATCAAATTCCGTCATAATGACACATAAAATGAATATACCTGTTTATTCCATAGTGCATTGATTTGAAGATTTGGGTCACTTACATTCCCACTCCAACCTCTCTTTTCATGAATGGAAACCCCCATTAAAACACTGAGTTTGAGGTCACATAGGCCATGTCCTGATCTTCAAAAACTGAGTTTTTTATATTTTTAATTGTGAACCTGTGCAGAGGGGCTGCACACACATGACCAGGTATACTACATTAGGGGATTTGCAGGTGAAACTACTCTGTATTTCATAATCTTGTTGCATACCTGGTATCTTTATTGTGGCGGTGGTATAGATGTGGAGGTTTCACATCTTTTCTGCAAGCATGTCCCGTTTTGTGGTGGGTCACTAAGGGAGCTTCTCACAAATCTGTTTTTTCATTTTCTAAGATTATTTAGAGGGTTGTCTGTAAGCCATCAGTGGAGGATCTGGGAATATTTCAGAAAGTCTCTTATCGCTGTATAGAAGGGGTTGGAGCTCCTTCCCAATTTTCCTCAGAACCTCAAGACATGGGTTGTATGTGACAACCAGCAGGAGATGTTTTTCTTTTGGGATTCCTTATATTGCAAGACTGTTTGCAACTGGGCATCTGTTGTTCATGGTTTATAGCCTTGCTTAATGAAGCCCCTTTTTAGACTGTCCACATTTGCATTTCTGTCCATGGTATCAGAACTGATCCTGTTGTATCTGACCTCTTGCTTTAGATGTGGTTTGAGTGAAAGCTGTTGTGGTTCAGGTATGTAGGTCGGTCTGTGGGTTTCCGGTAGATGGATGTTTGTAAGTCCGTTCCCCTAGAAATCTATTTAAGGGGTTCTTTTTTTAAAAAAAGGTGAACGCTAGTTGTTTGGTCTAATCTTTTACTAATTTATTTTTGGTGGGTATTAGGTGGGAATGGTGTTGCCTGGGAAGCAACAGAGTAGGAGAGCTTGTAATTAATTTATTTCTCCTAATTAAACAGAAAAGCTGTAGTAAGAAGTAGCAGAGTGCATGCTCTTGAGTAGAGGTGAGAGAACTTCCTAAAATGTTTGTCCAAATCACATTTCTAGAATTGCTCCAAACAACCTCACCTTGTTCCCGTTATCCTCCAACAATGCAGGTGTCCCACGGGACTCTGCAATGGCGGCTGAGGACACAGATCCTCCTCCGGACTCTGAGGATCTTAAAGAAGGAGGTGAGTGTCAGTCACTTACCCGCACACTGGCTCCCCTGTTTCTCCAGTCCACTGGCTGCAGCCGGCAGGCACAGTTTCGGTAGCGGAAAAAGCTGCCTCGTGTAGCTGGCAGTGCGGCCCAATTCTGCCTGCTCCTCTCCTGCAGTGTTTTACAATGCACAGTGACGGCCAGGCCGTGCAGAGGCACGGACGCCAGAGTGAAGTGGGAAAAGACAAAGTGAGTTTGTTGGGTCTTTTTTAAAGAATTTCAGGGAAAATGTAGTCAGCAGGAATCCCATATGTGCCAATATGTCAGAATAGGTTGTCTTATCACTACTCAATTGCTCCAAAAAAGCATTGTGTTATTGAGTCTTCTAGGCTTGCACCCTTTACCGTTCTAGCTCTTTAATGCAAAGACTTAGAGGCCGATTCAGTAATAGCGCCAGGTAGCGACAGATGAGCGACTGAAGTTTGGCGCTATGAGCGCCGCTAGCGTACGCCGCAGACGGCAGCGATTCGCTATAGCAGGCCTCCTCAGTCGCTACCTGCCGTTGTTGGGAACAATGCCTACATTGGTGAATATGATGTTTCAGATCAGCTTTGTAGGCGCTGTCATTTGGACACACGCTATTCAACACAGCGCCTGCGCATTGCTTTGCTGTTGGCTTGAAATCAATGTTAGTACCTTCAGAAGTAAACACATTGCAACATGTTTCTTTGTTTAATTTGTATTTATTTTTTTATTTTTTTGGTTGAAAGTGCAAAATTATAAATACACTGGATTGTTATCTTGGTGCCTAAAAAAGAATAAAAAGTGGAGTTAGTATTTATATTTAATTTAGCTTTTTCGCAGTTATTGACATTTTTTGTTTTTTGTTTGGGACAGTTTTTGCCAACTTGCACAACAACCCTAATTGTTATGTCGGTCAACTTACCCCCCCCCCTTATAGTGGTTTTAGTCATCTTACACAGCCCTTATAGGGGTTTGGGTCATCTTACACCCCCCTTATAGTGGTTTTGGTCATCTTACCCCCCCCCCTTATAGTGGTTTGGGTCATCTTACCCCCCCCGTATAGTCGTTTGGGTCAACTCCCCCCCCCCTTTTATTGGTTTTGGTCATCTTACACCCCCCCTATAGTGGTTTGGGTCATCTTACCCCCCCCCCCCTTATAGTGGTTTGGGTCATCTTACCCCCCTTATAGTCGTTTGGGTTAACTTCCCCCCCCCCTTTTATTGGTTTTGGTCATCTTACACCCCCCTTATAGTGGTTTGGGTCAACTTCCCCCCCCCCCTTTTATTGGTTTTGGTCATCTTACACCCCTTATAGTGGTTTGGGTCATCTTACACACCCCTTATAGTGGTTTGGGTCATCTTACACACCCCTTATAGTAGTTTGTGACAAATTTTGATTGTAGCCAACAAATAGTTCCCCTGTAGTGCAGTACTTGGATTAGAGTGAAGGATAGTTAGCTTACCGCAAAAAAACGAAGTGATCATGCTTTCCCTTAGCTCAAAGCCAGTCTGGGTGTCCTCACTCGTTTCTGCGGGCAAGTTGGGGATTTCGGGCACCAGTGCTGTTTCTTCAGGGGGTTGGATTCTGTGGCATATGCAGAGATTGTGGAGCACACAGCATGCCAGGATAATCTTGGAGACCTTTTGTGGACTGTACAACATCTCTCCTCCTGGGCGTGCCAAACACAGCGCGCTTTCAGCAGTCCAATGGTTCGTTCCACAATGCTTCTGGTTTTGCGATGTGCTGCATTGTAGCGTTCTTGGGCAGAGGTCTGTGGGTTTCTGACCGGAGTCATCACCCACGTTCTCTGCCCATATCCCTTGTCCGCTGTGGAAAAAACACAAGGAGAGAGACAGCAATTAGTACTAGTACATGTTTTTGGTTTCATTTGTAAAAATATAGCTTACTAGGCCACATATTTGATGAAAAATACTTTGACATGGTTAATTATTTACCCAGTAGCCAGCCAGCTGGCATTTCGTTGTTCTCAAACTTCCTGCACAGGACTGACCGCTGCAGGATGTAAGAGTCGTGGCATGAGCCGGGGAAGCCAGATCTCACGGCCCGCAGCTTCATGTCATGGTCACATACAACCATGACATTCATGGAGTGGAACTGCTTTCTGTTCCTATAATGCAGCTCCTGTGCACGGGGAGGGCGGAAAGGGATATGTGTACCATCAACGCACCCTAGCACATTCGGGATCCCTCCCATGCGATAGAAAGCATGTTTTATTTGGGCAACCTCATCCTCATCCTCAGGAAACTGGATGTAAATAGGGATCAGGTCACAAATAGCCAGTACTACCTGGAAAAATATGCGGCTCATTGTAGCCTGGCTGATCCCGCTGAGGAGGGCAGAGGTTGCCTGGAAGGTCCCTCGTGCCAAAATATTTAGACTGACACATAGGCGTACTATGCCTGGAATGGATCTGGTGCGTTTGGTGGATGGCTCGATTTTGTGCTAAATCTGATCATATAGGGACTGTAGTGCAGCACGATTCAGACGGAAGCGGCTCCTGATCTGCTTGTCACTTAAATCCCTCACTGAAAGGCGGATGCCAAAGGATCGGGGTGCCCTAAGCCTCACAGCACCCTCCTCCCTGGCCTCCTGCTCTTCCAGCATTCTCACACATCCCTGCACCCATAACCCATACATCACCCTCTTATCCATCTCACACTCAACAGATATACAAAAGAAGCAAAACAAAAACAAAAACCACAAACACACCACACACACAAGCAAGCACACTACTCACACACTCACTACAATGCAGCTCACCACCAAACCAGAAGTATAGTGGTCTGAACCACCAGACTGCTGAAAGTCAGCTTTCTAAGTTAGGCACAACCAAGAGGGGAGTTGCTGCACAGCCCACAAAAGGCCCCAAAATCAAGCCTCACTTGCTGTATGCTCCACAATATTTGCATATGCCAACAAAATCAATCTCCTAAAGAAACAGCACTGATGTCAGAAATCACCCAACAAGCCACAGAGAGTGAGGACCAAACCCAGCCAGACACTAAAATGAGCTAAGGGACCAAAGCACCACGCCACCACACCACAGCCTTTGCCACAGTGTAACAATACCAGAAGGTTGGCAAATCCAGCCATTTATACTTCACGTTGAAAAAGGACAGGTCCGCTTTGCCGCCTTTTGCGTTGCTCTGCTATTTCCTGTCTGCAATTAGCTGACCCAGGTGTGCGTGAAACGGAGTGCGCACGCGCACGCTAGTAGCGCTACTAGCGTACGTGAGCCTAAACTTGCGTGCATTAACGGACATGGCTGAAAATTCTGTGGTGGACCAATGAAAGGTAAGCTGCTCTTTATTTAAATAGCCGTTTGTATAGCCACATGTCACAAGTGTTTAATATACATGAGTCCATTGTTGTCTTTGGTTGTGTGTTGTTTGGTTAATGAGCTCTGTAGTTAGTTAATTGACTACCACACATGGTTCAATCAGTGCAGTGGAGCTGTGGCTACAAGCACCTGGCCAGTATGTGTGAATCAATTAAGTGGACCTGTTTGTGATTGGCTGTTAGAGCACATAAAACCTGCCCAAACCAAAAAGACGGTGATACCATTCTGTAGTCTGCATGCGTGCTTGTTGGTTGTGTATTGGTGTGTGTGTGCAGCTACAGGATGGAGCCAAATTCTGGGCATCTGCCGGCCACAGCTGGCTCAAGTAGGAGTGTGGTGGGTGCTGTGCGCAGACCTCCCTTAAGGAAAAGGGCCCAGCCTGAAGGTGATGCAGCACCCCAGGCTAAGCGCCCAATTGCCAAGAGGGAGCCAGAATTTAATTTGGCGGAGAATAATACTCTTGTGCGTCTTACACTTGCAAAATGGGAGCTGATATTTGGCTCCCAAAGCAAGTCTATAGGCAAACAAGAAAGGAGCAAATTGTGGGATGCCATTGGTGTTGAGCTTACTAGCAGTGCTCAACACCCACGTAGTGGCCCATCCTGCAGGAAACGCTTCTACACTTTGAGAAGGGCCCTTATGCAAAAGATGAATCATGATCTTGAGGTCGAGAGTGGGACCATCCAGGGTCCAAAGAGTACCCACAGGCCATATGAGGAGATGCTGAAGGCCAAAATTCCACTCGTTCGGCTGCAGAGTGTGGATGCTGGGGATGACACCACAGGTTGGACTGAAGGTACATATTTTCTGCATATTTTTTGCTGGTAATGTTAATGTATGTGATTTGCTTTGTCTCTTTCTGGCCAACTAACAGTAGGACATGTGAAGTATTACATTATACCTCATAAATGTTTTACTTTCCTGTCTGTTGCTTTCTGCATAGGTGCACATGGTGATGTCCATGAGTCGGGGGAGGAGGACACCCCAACTCCTGCCCTTCAACCAACCTCAAGCCTCACCCAGTCTGCCATTGAAGGTATTTATCACTAATTTAGGGGCTGGTTGTTTTTGGACAAAATGGGTGTGGGAGCACCTCAAACAATAGATTTGACCACTGTTGAGGATTAATAATATGGGCCTGCGGACTATTTACACGTCCACTTTAACCCTCTCTGCAACTAACTAACAAGGCCCTAACGTGTAGCTATGTTGGAAGCCAGAGATGTGTGGCCATATATCTGCATATACATGTGGAAGCCACACTGGCCTTGATTAGGGAATATTAGTGATTGAGCTGCTCACACACACCTTAATGCATGGTTTATTTTGTGCCGCACATTACCAATGGCTAAATGTTTTCTTTGCTTTTGCCTAGCTGCACCGCCATTGGCACCAGCATCTCCTCAGGAGCCAAGGTACTCTTTGGATGCCGGTAAGTGCATGTGTCAACCTTGCTTTAGCCGCTTTAACACAAGTGCATGTCTTTCATTCCTCTTTTTTCTTTGTAGGCCAAGTGACTGGTTCATCTTTGGACACCACTTCCGATGTTGCAGGTCAACAGGACCCTGTTGGTGTGTATTGCCAAAAAAAATGTATCCTTTATGCTGTTTATGTTACACTGGTTCGATTTGGTTAGTCTAATAATCTACATGTTTGCTAGGTCAACTTGAAGATGCCTATTTGTAGTGGATTTGCAATCCCCAGGCTCATTATTATAGTTTTTAGAGTGATTGCAATGCATTTTTTGGGTCTATTTAAAGACAAACATTCACCCGAGTAGTGTTAGGAATATTTAGAGACATTAATTGTGTATTTTAGTTGGCCGGATTATCGGAAGTGGCTGTCCGGAAAGTGCCCTTCACGTTGAGGCTGCCAGAGATGAGGGTAAGTTGGTTTTGCTTGATTATCTAGTAAGGATTTTTGCAAACCTTTTTTTGTAATTTAGTAGGCCAACTTGTGTTTAAACATGTATTTTCAAGGGCAAAGCTCGAGTGAGGGCCCAACTCCAGACATCTGGGAGATTGCGGGTATGTGTAATTTGAGCAATGTGTCTGTTATTTTTTGGCCCTATTATTGGCTCATCTTCCTCTTACATAAATGTTAGCAATCTGAGTTTACAAGATCCCTTTTGGCTAGTGTGTAATCTGGCACTTTGTGGAGGTATGGCCTCGATAGTCTATCCATCTTACATTTGAGTTTGGTCCACTGACCTACTAACATGACTTTCCTGTTTAGCATATGCCAACTTGCCCCATCTCTCAGATGTGGATTTGCCCCTCTCTGGCAGCCAGACCCCGGACCTACTTCGGGCGGACGACACGGAGGTAACATGGCTGATTTTGAGGAACAATAACCACATTGACATGTTGGTGGGTAGTCCAGGAACCAACATGTCACATGTTATTTCTTTGTTGTTTTGGCAAGAGGTCGGACCTGAACCCCAAGCTGGGACCTCTTCCCAAGTGCCATGTGGCCAAGCTACAGAGGCTCAATCAAGGGTAAGTTGGATTGTTACACTTTGGGGAAATGATTTGGAGGGGCATATCTGCATTGTTTCAGCTTCACTACAATCTTTTCTTTTGGTTTTTTTAGCCTGAACACAGAACAAGAGGAGGTGTGGCACCGACCAGTGCGGATTTTTATGAACTAGGGGTCCGGATGCTGGAGGACTACAATCGCCAACAGCCGCGTGATGGAAATAATGAGCGCATTGCGGCGTTGGAAAATCAGGTGCTGATGTGTCGGCAACAAATTGAGGACCTGCAGCGCCAGCTCCAGGATGTGAGACAAGGCCACCAACTTCAAACAAACCGGGAACTGGATCGGCTTTCACATCTGATGGAGCAATCTTTACAGGGCCAGGAACCAAGTTTGTTGTTGACGCAACAGCTCATACAACAGCAGTCTATTTTTTTTACTGCACTGTTGGCCCCCAACAACACCCCTAGCAATGACTCACAACCTCCCAGGCCCCCAAGCCAAGAATATTGATTTGATTTTTGTTGTGTTGAATTTGTTTATAATACATTTGAGTACCCCCACCTCTAAATTGTGTTTTTCCTAAGACATAGCTAAGAACACAGTCAGGGATGAGTCTCTAGATCTAGATATGTACATGTAGCCAAAAATGTATGCCACACATTGGTGACCATATCTTACTATGGTTTACACATTAAATGGCTACAAAGGTACACCAACATTTTACAAATAATGGGTTTGTAGACACTTAAACTATGCTTGACAAGGCACAACACACTGTAATTACAAAAATACAAAATTTTTATTTGCCAAGGCGGGCAACAGGCCCAACATTTGGCCACACAGCGGCTCCAAACATCCCCCCCACCCTAACGACGCCTCTTCAAGGCCAGCAGCATAAGGCGAAGACGCCAGATCGACCGCCACAGTCTGCGATGCTGGTTTGCACAAGCTGTAGAGAGTAGAAAAAAACCATATTCAAAAGATAGAATGTGACCTCAACAGACACAGATGTAGCAATGTAATGTAAGTGGCTAAAATTAGCTGACGCTCACATTCACATTGTTGCCCACTGTGCCCTTAGGTGTTACCATTATATGAGTACTAGTGGCTGCCTTAAATGTGGCCACAACATCCCAAGCATACATTTACTCTTAACTCTTGGGAATCAAATAAGGTATAAGTCCCAGGGTGGACATTTATTTGTTTAGTTACAGCCAAACATCAGGGCCTAAGTCCTAACGAGTAAACTTGTTTGGCCAAGAATCTTAGAGTTCACCACCTTAGCAGGCCAATTTTGTTTGCTAGAAACCACAATTTGCCACTATGTGGGGAACCAAGAATGTGAGCCAACAATCAAGCATGCAGACATGCATTTAGGATTGTTGGACAAACACATGTAACCTAGATGTGTGTTTATTAAACACATAGGTACATTGTAAATGTCTCCAGAATTTACTATAAGACATAGGGGTCACAAGTCTTTAGGCATATGAAGTGGGATGTACTCACCATCGCAGCTGTGGCTGGGGCCCATGCTGCTGGCCATCCCGGGAGCTGGGGTGGGGAGGATGGTCACCAGCTCCGTCTGCGTGGCAACATCTGTCAGGAGAAAGCAAAAGAGAAAAGCAAAATTAGTGGGCCAATGACACATGACTATTTGACAGCCATCTGGTTATGGAGTCTGCCCAAAAAAATGCTTGCATGGTTACACACATGTTGTCCGACATTAGCATATTTCCTGGTCCATGAGTTCATGTAAATTATTTATGGTTGCAACATGGACACATAAAGATAATGTGCCAATAACCTTGACAGTGCAATGGTAAGGGCTAATTTGCAGTTGATTGTAGAATCTTACTAGTGTGCAACATGTGTTAGCCGGAACAACTTACAAAAATAACACATTTGCTAGCCCCCATCATGGTGTGGGCCGAAACATAGGGGTGGTTGCCAGTTGGATTGCACTGTAGTGGGGTTTGTGATGTTAATGTACATTAGAAAACCAGCTTGGCCTATGGACCAGGAAACATGTGTATGTTAAAAGTGGCCCAAAGTGTTTTGGTCCACTTTGGCAGGGCACAACAATTGGAGAGAGAGCCCGTCCGCCGCCGCTGCCTTCCGCGCGTCACTCCTCCAGTGCGTGCGCATGCGCAGGCCATTCTGAAACGGAGAGCGCGGGCGCACACACATCTAGAGGGGCACGCAGGAGGCTGCGGCGGTGGCTTCTGCCACCCCCCAATGAGGTAAGGAATTTGTGGGCTTTTGAATCAGCACATGAATCAGCTTTTTGAGCATTGTACCTCTTGGACCTTCTCCACTGGCATTGTTCCCTCTTCTTACAAACCATAAGTTAAGAAACCTTGACTGGACTAGTACTCAATCTACCTGCAACTGGCCAATATTTCTCACATAATATGCCCAGGAAACCAACGTAATTGGAATGATAAGTTTAATTGGCCAGCTTAACCCTTTAAACCGGACCTTCAGCAAGATTTAATGAAAAGCCCAAACCCTTTACAAACTATTCCCCAGCATCTAAAATTAACATATTTTAAGTTTTTAGTCACTTACTTAATATTCTTTCCCCCACCGGGCTGCAACTCGGTCCAGAACTCTAGGATACGGGCACCACCATCTTGACTCAGAAGCATCACACATACTAAAAAGAGAAGAGCGGGATAAAGTACAGGGGGCAGGGTTATAGCTGTGCTTTGCGCAGAGCTGGGGTCAGGAAAAGGACAGCAATCCCAGAATGCAGAGCGACAACATCAGAAGACACTTCCTGTTTGCAGGCTGCCTGATGCTCCATGAGCCGCCATCTTGGATGTTTAAAGGCTCATAACATGCAGTAGATGTAGTAAGGATGGTTTTTAATGTGAGCAATCTATATGTACAGGGTGTGGGAAACATATAAGATATGCTATGCTCCTTTTCAGGGTGAAGGTCCTCCTTAAGTGCTAGCCTTCCTTGAGATTTTATCACCCTCTGTTGCCAGACCATTTTTCAATATTTTGCGCTATACTGTTGGACCAATACCCAGCCCGGGCCAATTCCAACCCCCGGCGGTGTGAAACCCCCCAGAACGCCCAGAAACCTTACCTGAATCCTGGTCTAACAGCGCATGCGTGGGCCGCTGCCGCATCTCGCGCTTCTCTCTAGCAGGGCGCATGCCCGCGCCGGCTATTTGTGAATGACGGTGCGGGCACACTCCCTGTTAGAGGGAAGCGAGAGATTCGGCTGCCAGCGTGCTCGGAGTTGCTGAGCTTTGACGCCGCTTTGACGCGCATAGCTCAGCGGCTCCGAGAGCGCTGATTGGACGAGCGTCCGTGCATGCGCCGTAGGAGCGGGATGAGGTGAGTTGTAACTAGCAATCTGGGGGGTTTTACATAGTGATCGGGGTGCTCCAGGGAAGTGGACCAAAACCCAGGATAGTCAAAATGTATTTGATAGTCAAAATGTATTTTGAAGATATTAGGGTTGATTCAGAGAGACAAAAAAAGACTCATTTTGTTCCCGCTCGCGTATGAGTGTACGAGTGATTCGGGGAGGCCGATTCATTGATAGCGGCAGGTAGCGACAGTTGAGCGACTGTAACAGTATTTTCACAGCGCCCGCTAGTAGTTGCTGTGCTTGGCCATTGTTCGGTTGTTGATAGCGACTGAGTCGGTGTGCAGTAATGTTGAATACAAGGTGACGAGTCGCTATTTGACAGGTTCCGCGATGTATGGGTGCGCATGATAGTGACTGGTCAGAGCGACCGGCTCCCACCATATTCATCAAAAAATCACGCTCAAAAAATTCAAGCGCTGTGAAATGCATGTTTAAACCCCAGAGCGCTGGCGGCGATGTGTTAAAAGTCATTTTTTAACCCCCAAACCACCATATTTTTGGAAACCCCCCAAAAAAATTTTTTTTAAAGAATTTAGTAATATGAATACAATAATATCAGACCTGTAATATTAATTCTGCACAATTTTTTTTTTTTTTTTACCTTAAAAAAATTATCTAACATGGCAGAAGTGGTCAATTATCTAACATGGCAGAATATTTAAAGATTGTTCCATTGAAATGCATTGGAGAGCGCCAGGTAGCGAGAGGTCATACCTGTCGCTGTTCAAGGTCGGACGCTGGCGCTGTGGGCTGAGGCTGGAATAACGATGAATGAGTGGCTATCTGGCGCTATCTCAGTCGCTAAGCAGGATCGGCTTGATAAATGTGTGTGATTGTGGTGGGGAGCCGGCGTTCTCGTGGCGGTGCCCGTCATTACCGGTCACTCACCAGTCGCTACCTGTCGCTATTCCTTCATAATTAAGGGCCTAAGCATGCATCGCAAGCCTTCAGTAAAGTTTCCGTTCGTATGCCAACAAGAATGTCATTTTCAAGCTTTCTTTTTCCGTTTATGTTACTCATGTTACAACGTAGGCTTTCGTTTTTACCCTTTTTCCATCGTCTCCTCGAACGAATCATTTACGTTTCCCGTTAGATTCTGAATTCCTTTTTCTATAAATAATCGTCCAGACAAAAATCGTTACGACCTTACTCCTGCGCACTACAAACTACACTCATTAATGTGCTCGCCTACATATTTGGTTCACTCACTTCTGCTACAATGCTTAGCTAAATCACTTCGCGCTTAGTATATTCTTCCATTTCCCACCCCTAAAACTTACCCAAATCACTTCTCGGTCTCATTCTTCTTCCATTTCTCACACCTAAAGCTTACCTAAATCACTTCGCGGTCTGGCGATTCTTCATATCTAAATTTTGTGTTTTGCATTCGTTTTGTGGTAACCAACCCTTAATGAATGTATTTAGAAAAGGAAATGACATTTTTTTTTAATAATCTTAAATGACATTTTTCGAGTGCCTTTTTTTTTTTAAGTAAAATTGTTTCAACAAATTTACAACTTTGTTTATATATATTTTTTATTTTAAAAAATATAAAACTTTTAACATATTTTACATTTTGAAAATAACATACAAAACGTAGTAAAATCTATACATAGCAATGGCAGGCCACATAACATTATTCTTCCCCCAACGAGTCGCGCAGCTCCTGCATCTCGCCCACCAACTGAAGGACCCTGGCACTCAGTTGTGCCACTCTGGCACGTGTGGTCCCTGTTAAAAAACGTAAAATAAATTTTTTGTATAAACTTGTTGGGGTCATACTGCAGTGCCCCCCCTGTATACTCCAAACACCTAAATCTGGACTTCAAAAGCCCGAAGGCCTTCTCCACAATGGCCCGGGTTTTGCAGAGGGCCCGATTATAGAACTCCTGGTCCGCATTCTGCGGGCGAAGAAGGGGCATCAGGAGCAAGGCCAGGAGCGGATATCCAGAATCCCCTGAAAGAATGTAAAAATACTAACATAAAATACACATTCTAAGCAACAATATTGTTTAACATGTCATCAAGGGCTAAAAAAACGGCCATAGGTTAAGACATGGGTCATCAACTATATTCATTGCTATACAGTGAAAATGGATTGATGGAATGTGAGCAAACTTACCCAGGAGCCATCCACCAGATAATTCTCCTGACTCAAACTGACGAAATAAGCCGGAGCTCCGCAATATATAAGCATCATGGGACGACCCTGGATGCCCTGCAAGAACACTGAGGAATCGGACCAAACACTGCTTGTATATTGTGCAACATCTTGCGGTTCCTGCAACCAAATATAAAATAATTACACAAAGGCAAGGTAAACAACTAAAACAATAACTCCAACAACAAATTAAGATTCAAGTTCAACAATCCAAATATAAATAACAAAGGACATAAGCCTAAAAAATGTACCAATTATATGGATGTGTGGGAAAAAAAATGTTTACATGCTAAGGACTAATTAAGGTCAGCATTAAAATGCGTTTATAAGGCATACATGAAATGTATTGATTCAGGTATGCATTGCTATACAATTTATATTTATATGCCTTGGAGCTGAAGGCGCTCAGACTCCTCCACATAGCCGCAAAACATGTTTAACAATAGCAATCTGAGTCCTCAAAGGTCCCGTAAGAGAAGCGGAAAAGAATCTGTTTTATAGGGCGGACGTCCATCGGCAATCAGGTCTCTGAATCACACGGAAACCCATCCCAATAACGTATGTTATCTGAAGTAACGCAAATGATCAGATTTAGATCCGAAAATGAGCCGAACTAACGCAAATGATCAGATTAAGATTCGTCCATCAAAAGCGCATATACGCATTAGCGGGAACGAATGTACGAATGGAAAATGGAACATAAAAACCCCAAAAAATGACAAACACACACAAAAACATACACAGAAAGCTACGAAAGTTCAGACGAATGTGCCTCTGAATCGAGTCTAATATGTGTATATTAGGCTCGATTCAGAGAGACAAAAAAATACTTTTGTTTTAGTGCCGATCTGTTTTTTTTTATTTTTTTTTTTAAATGTTTCCGCTCTCGTATGAGTGTGCGAGCGATTCTATGCATGCATTGCAATCCTTCTGTAAAGTTTCCGTCCGTTCGCACGGCAGATTACGTATCAGAGTCCGCTCACCAGTGCCCCGTTCCAGCGGCGTCTCGGGTCCTCAGCCGCCCGCTCTCGCTGCGCAGCCACCTGTCCGGCGGCCGCGGCGGGCGGCAGCTTCTGTCCCGGCTGGCGCGCACGCGCCTTCCCCCTCTCTCGACGGCTCCAGCGCCGTCTATCGTGCTCGCGCACGCTTTGTTTATACCCTCCGGCGGCGCTGCTCTCAACGCGGCCGCCGGAGGAAGCTTAATTAATTGCTTTGAAGCCCAGCTGCATTAGTGGGAGCGCCCCTCTGACACTGAGCCAATCAGCTACTCTTAGTTCTGGGCTGTACGCCCCAGGTTACCAATCCGTGTAAAGTTCATAGTTGCACCAATCACCACACTGATTCCCCAGGGCCAATCATACCTGTTCCCTATATAATCTCACCCCAGTCAGTTTGTCATTGCCTGTTATAGCGCCTAGACCCTAGTATTTGCTTATCCCTGATATTGATCCTGATTCCTGTTGCCGACCCTCGCTTGTTGACCATCCTCGATCTCCACTCCTGTTGCCGACCCTCGCTTGTTTGACCATCCTCGATCTCCACTCCTGTTGCCGACCCTCGCTTGTTTGACCATCCTCGATCTCCACTCCTGTTGCCGACCCTCGCTTGTCCTGTTGCCGACCCTCGCTTGTTTGACCATCCTTGATCTCCACTCCTGTTGCCGACCCTTGCTTGCCTTGACCATCCTCGATCTCCACTCCTGTTGCCGACCCTTGCTTGCCCTTGACCATCCTCGATCTCCATTCCTGTTGCCTACTCTTGCCTGTCTGTTGGACTTCCACCTTGCGCTCACATACCGGCTACCCGATTCCACTTCCAGCCGCGGGCTCTCCAGTTCTCTGTACCGTAAGACCTCATCCTTTGAGCCATAAAGTCCTGGGGGCAACCGATCCCGAGCAGGCGTGTTCTGCGTCTCGGCAAGCGGGGGCTCCTATAGGTGAAGCTGGCTGTGGAGATTGGGGGTTGAGGTCCTTACCAAGAGAGCTGGAGTTGTCCAAGTGGTAAATTGTGGTTCCGGGAGCGTGACATTACGAATACGAGGATGTCATTTTCCAGCGCGACTTTTCCATTTCATTTTCACATGTTACAACCTAGGCTTTCGTTTTTGCCCTTTTCCCATCGTATCCTCCCACTAATCCTTTACGTTTCCCGTTAGATTCTGTTTCCCTTTTTCAATAAATAATCGTCCAGACGGACGATCTTGCGCCTGCGCACTACAAACTTAACTCATTAAAGTGCTCGCCTACATATTTGCCACCCTCTCTTCTACTACAATGTTTAGCTAAATCACTTAGCACTATCCTCCATCCCTTTTGGACCCTTAAAGCTCACCCAAACCACTTCCATTTTAGCCCCCTAAAACTTACCCAAATCACTTCTCGGTCATGTGAATATTCATCTTTAAATATTTCTGGGCCCATTAGTTTTGTGTTAATGTATTTTGTAAATTAAATGACACTGAAACATTTTTTTTTATTCCATCATGAAATATCAAATCTTAAAAAAATTTGAAAATTTCAAATTTTTACAACTATAAAAAACAAAATACATAGCAATGGCAGCCCACAGAACATTATTCTTCATCTGTGGTCCCCAACGAGTTGCGCAGCTCCTGCATCTCGCCCACCAACTGAAGGACCCTGACACTCAGTTGTGCCACTCTGGCACGTGTGGTTCCTGTTAAAAAAACGTAAATTAAAATATTGGTATAACCTTGTTGGGGTCATACTGCAGTGCCCCCCCCCGTATGGTCCAAACACCTAAATCTGGACTTCAAAAGCCAGAGGGCATAGTGCCCGATTAGAGAACCCCTGGCCCGCATTCTGCAGGGAAAGAACGGGCATCAGGAGCAAGGGCAGGAGTGGATATACAGAACCCCCTGAAAGAATTTAAAAATACTAACATAAAATACACATTCTAAGCTACAATATTGTTTAACATGTCATCAAGGGCCATAGGTTAAGACATAAGTCATCAACTATATTCATTGCCATACAGTGAAAATGGATTGATGGAATGTGAGCAAACTTACCCAGGAGCCATCCACCAGATAATTCTCCTGACTCAAACTGACGAAATAAGCCGGAGCTCTGCAATATATAAGCATCATGGGACGACCCTGGATGCCCTGCAAGAACACTGAGGAATCGCATAGCTGGACCAAACACTGCTTGTATGTTGTGCGAGTGGCACATCTTGCGGTTCCTGCAACCAAATATAAAATAATTACACAAAGCAAAGGTAACCGACTAAAACAAGAACTCCTACAACAAATTAAGATTCAATTTCAACAATCCAAATATAATTCACAAAGGACACAAGTGTAAAAAAATATAGCAATTATATGGATGTGTGGGAAAATAAAGTTTTACATGCTAAGGACTAATTAAGGTCAGCATTAAAATGCTTCTATAAGGCATACATGAAATGTATTGATTCAGGTATGCATTGCTATACAATTTATGGCCTCGGCCATGCTGATACATGCTAAAGGCGTGCAGACTCCTCCACATAGTCGCAAAACATGTTCAGCAATCCGAGCCTTCAAAGGTCCCGTAAGTGGATCGGAAATGAAACAGATTTATAGGGTGGTGGTTCGTCGGAAATCAGCTCTCTGAATCAGACGCAAGCCCATCCCAACAACGTAAGTTATCTGAACGAACGAAAAATATCAGATTTTGTTTGGAAAATGATCCGAACTAACGAAAATGTTCCAATTTGCTTTCGTTCATCGAAAGCGCATATACACATTTTCCCGAACGTTCGTACGAATGAACGAAAAAAAGCAAAAAAATTACAAACACCCACTAAAACTTTCACAGACCGCTACGGAAGTGCAGACTAATGTGTCTCTGAATCGAGCCTATTAGGTGGAAGATCTCCATTTCTCCCAGTTACAACGGTACCACATATGTATTGGTACACACCCTTTCCTGCCCAGAATACTCCCCCAAACTAAAAAATTGCTTTAGGAGATTTTAAGATAAAATATAACTGCTATGCACACCTTGCCTTTTTTTTTTAAACAACCATTTACATTTGATATACCCCCCCCCCCCCTCCCCACAAACTATATATTCTTTGGAAGTACATACCTCGAACTTTCTAGGCATAATAGGCTTGTTGAGGTGGGCACTTTTTCTGGAAGTAATCCCTTGATTTATTATTTGGTTGCACAGGGTTTACCTTAAAAAAAGAATACAAAAGCAGAATCAAAGCCACATAAAAAAAAAAAAAAAAGAAAACAATATGCAAAGAAGAAAAAAACGAGTTAAATCTGAAAAGGCAAGATTCCCAGAATAGAACAATACCAAACAAGCGAGGGCCCTGGCGACTTAATAGGGTCCTCGGCACTTGACCGACCTTGCCAGGTCCTAGTGCCAGCCTGACAGGACCTATGCATGTTTGGTATTGTTCTGTCCCGGGAATCTTGCCTTTTCAGATTTAACTTGTTTTTTTCTTTTTGCATAGGTCCTGTCAGACCTGGCGCTAGGACCTGGCAAGGTCGGTCAAGTGCCGAGGGCCCTGGCGACTTAATAGGGCCCACTGTCACCCGCCGCAGAGACCTGTTCTACGGCTGCAGTGGGTGCGGGGCGGCGATGAGGACTGCAGAAAGCGCACTGTATTCTCAGAGGCTGGTCAGCTCCCGTCTGTACGAGTCGCGCTGGTCTCTGTGTCAGATGACACCTATGTCATCGTGCAGAGACCAGCGCGACTCGTACAGACAGGAGCTGACCAGCCTCTGAGGATACAGCACGCTTTCTGCTTGCGCTCTCTGCAGTCCTCATCGGCGCCCCCGCAGCCATAGAAAAGGTTAGTTGGGGGGGGTCGGCACCCAGTAGGTGGGGACTTAAGCTCAGTGCCCCCTGACCAGTGTCCAGGAATAGCAAGGGGTGGTGGGTTGAGGGTATGTAGAGCCCCCTCATTAACACTGCCACCTGCTTGGACACCCCAACCCCCTACAAAGTGCTCCCCTGCACCCCATACTGGGCACCTATCCCCCCAAGCAATCAAACAGCCACCTCCAAAGAAAGAGCTTCTCTTCCCCCTCCCCAAGTATCCAGACAGGCCCCCCCACCGAAAGTGCCCCCCCCGACCCCTCACCAAGTATCCAGGCAGGCCCCCCACAGAACACACTCCCCTAACCCCCTCAGGTATCTAGGCAGGGCTTCCCCACAGAAAACATGGGATGGGATTTACTGGTGCTTTGCATATTACAGAGAAACAATCATCTATGTGAAACTATCACCACTGTGCCGATTATCTATCCCTGGGGCATCCCACTGTGTAACACCCTCAGGGATCACCTGTATACTCACCTTGCTGGCATCACACAGTGCATGAGCGGGCCATGGCGGCCCCGATACACGCTCGGGCGCTAGATGTGGGAGCACACATGTCAGTCAGTGGGGAAACTGTGGATGCCGTCTGCTCCCCCTTCTCTATGGGCAAACAGAAATCTATGCTATGCAACAGTGGCCCAAATACGGACTCCATGGCTGCCTCATTCCCTATCTTTGGGCCATTCTTATTTGCTATTCCCCAGATCGCCAGTAAAACATACCTCAATCTCGATCCAACGGCACATGCGCAGACCGTGGCCGCATTTTGCTATTCCTTTAGCCAGGTGCGTGCCTGTGCCAGGCATTTGTATATGGCCAGCACAAGCACACCCCTAGCTCGAGGCTAGTGGGGGAGCTGCCGTCGGCCGCCATTAGGCGACAAGACCTTTCATTGGCTAAGAGAAGCTGAACAGAGCTGAGCGCACTTACTGGCTGCATAGGCGCCTGCACATGCACTGTTGGATTGGGGGTCAGTTAAATTTTACAAGTGGACCGGGGGGTTTCACACAGCAGGACATCCCAAATCAGGATGCCCTAAAAGCCCAGAATAGTCCAAATATTGAGTTTCGGTCCATTTTAATATGTGAGTACACCAGCGATCCCAGGAGGTTTCACACAGTGGAGCATGTGCAGTGACTCAAGGGGCCCACTCAGACTTTGTCGTCCAGGGGCCCACAAAACTCTGGAGCCGGCCCTGGGTCCTGTCAAAGGTAGGATAGCATGCGTGTAAGGGCAATTTTACTTGAAAATTTTAGCTCTGCAGATAAAGTGTGCACCTAGCGCTTTTTTACAAACCATATATTCCCTGAAACTACACACATTAAGCTTTGTAGGTGTACCCAGTTAGTTGTAGTGGGCTCAGCGTTATGGAAGTAATAGTTGCACAGGGTTTACCTAAAAAAAAGGTATAAAAAAGCAGAATAGAAAACACATTTTCCTAAAATATCAATATGTAAACAAGAAAAAACACGCTAAATCTGAACGCGCAAGGTCTCCCAAATAGAACAATACCCACAATAACAATAGTATAGCTACTATCCAAAGTAATGTGGCCCCAGCAACCCCAAAGAGGCAGCAACCAAAAACAGCACCAATCACCAATCAAACCGTTTGGATAACCCTCCCAGTTTGCCCATTCATTTAATAGTCAGTTTATATACTTGGTATTCGGGCTCTCATTTAGCGGCATATGTCCTAGGTCAAAAAGAGGCTACCTCCTGAATTATTTAATAATCCACTCAGTAAATTCTATTCTGTTATGATTGTTTTAATATTTTCTTCTGAGTACCTATTTCCTAAAACATTTAAAGGCGATTGTAGAAACACAAAGGAAATGATATGTTCTAGGGGTTTGGTCTTCTGAGCTGTCTCAGCATTTAATACCCTTTTTATGTATAAAGAAAAGTTATAACCCTTCCAACAGCTCTTGGACATAGCAATATACATAAGACATATTTCATATGAAATATCCAAATGTCTCGGCAGTTTCTGCCCCCACATAATGAGCCATTACCTCCATTTACTGCATGTGCCTTTCATGACAGAATTCATTTCAGGCTACAGTGTGCAGAGTATAGGCTTAGAAAACCCACAAGAGAGAACTGGGTATGAAAATAAAATCTATATAGCAGAAATTCATCAGAAGAACTGGCACCAGGGAGTCTAATCTATTTACTCAGACAGGAATCTTTAAGCTCAGCAGCCAATGCATCATTTCATGATAATAACTCTAATGAAAGAGGCTGCAATCCATTGCAGCAAATTGTAATACATGTGAATTGTTTTAGAGGAAACTCTGACCCAAGGATAAATGTATTATACCCACAGAAGTTGAAGTTGAATTATGAATTTAGGTCCAGGCAGAAAAATAAGATATAGATATTATGGAGAAATATATGTTTCCTGTACAATTTCAGCACAGCAGAAAAATATATACCTATATTTAAGCATAAAGATTATCGAACCTAAACTGCAGGTTTGATTTTGTGACCAGACAGTCTCCAAGTATATGGGCTTATATTTTACATACAATAAAAAATTATTAATACTATACAGTAATGTACAGTGTTTCTCTGCAAAATAGCACTCGTGCGGGAAGAAAAAAAGAATCTGCCCCCTCTTCACCCATCCAATGATGCTGCTGCTGCTGTTCCATACAGGTACTGTATGTGCCATTCTGTAACTCTTAGCAGTAGGCAGTGCCCACTCCCCATGACTGAGCCCAATATGAGTGGATGAGGGACCTGTCTTATAGCATGCACCACTAACAGTGAACCTGAATGTTCTGCAGTAAACAGGATTGCTGGGCCAAACATGCTCCAAATAGCCATTTTGCCCTGCTTGCCCTCCCCTAGAAACAGCCATCTCATAATGAACATAAAGAAATACATGGTATATCAGGTATATCATATACAAATGTTGCCCACACGCCACTGACAAGACTGAGCAGCATGGGGTGTCACTAATTCTTTGAGATCTTTAGGGAACTGTGGAGGAGCTGTCTCTGTACACACTGTTTATCTCCTGGGATGGATCACACTGGTAAGCAGTCTTTTGCCTTCACTTTATTCAGAACAACAATCATTATAGCAGCATCAGTATTAGAAAACAGCCCTTGCATTGCACTAGGGGCTGGGGGGTGACTCTATTGGTACCTGATGGTGTGTTTACCAATGACACAGTATTGTTCCTCCTGGGTTCAACTGTGATACTCATTCAGGGCTTTCTTGGCTGGATGACTGGCTGGCAAAGGGTTATGCTTCTCACCCTCTGGTCTGTAGGCCTTGTCTTTTGCACCCAACAATCTCTCCACCTGTGTGCTGTATCTAACACTTGTCTGATGTCTTCCCTAGATCAGGACTGACTGCTGATCTAATAAACCAGTTATACATATCACTTCTGTTTTCCCAGGTGGCATTGGGGTCTCTCTATGTGAAGTCATGCCCAGCAACATCTGTCTGTTAACTCCATAGCTTCTGTCACTTATTACATACAGCTTAGCTACTGATTAGACAGATATTTAGTGGGGTCTGTGCACACAAATTTTTACCCAGGCCACACTCTCCCCCTCTGAAAATTATGTTGTCCTTGACATCGGGACAGTAGTTGAGAACAGGTGTACTGGGTCTGTTTGACTAAAAGTATGCTTTTGGTAAATGAATTTACCCTTTTAAAGTGGAACTTCAGTCTATAATGACCCCCCTGCCATCCTACACTATTGCTGAGGCAGGAAGGTGGGGTTACAATGAAAAAACCCTTACTTGACCTTCGGGCCACCGCTGCTCAACTGATGCTCCAGATCCTGGGCACTGCTACCTTGCCAAAAATCACACAGAGCCACATCTCCTTGCTTCATGCTTACTCCCACCCACCTATTCAAGTGAATGAGTGGCTGGAGCATGCGTGGATGGGGCTCTGTGTCATTTTCTGCAGTGGACGCACAGGGATAGCACTGCTGGTCCGAGCATGGCCAGCTCCAGGTTTATGTGGGCCCTTGGGCGGCATGGTCTCAGTGGGCCCCTTTGCGTTGGAGAGTTGCCGGTCAAGGGTTTTTAAATTCCATGGCATAGAACAGGGTGCAAGGACCAGCCTCTGTGTTGGTCCTTGCAACCCGTAGGCCTGCAGGGCTACAAACCCGCACTTGCCAACCCCTAGGCCTTGTGAACTGGTATAGGGGTCTCCTGGACCCCTTACCAGTTCACAAAGGGTTGAATGTAAAAAATAAAAAAACACACAGAAAACATGTTATTTGTTTTTTTTAAAGTCGACCAAAACCCAGCTAGATCATCTCACACCCGGGTGCGAGATGACGTCATAGAATGCGTCATACAGAGAAAAAAAATGACATTTATTTTTTTTTTACTCACCTTTACGATCCTCTGTTGTCCCCCGGCGATCCAGTCCCGCGACGCTCCAATGACAGCTGCTGGGTGATCGGTGGAGGGGGGGTGAGGGGCTATGATCCCTTGCCCCCCCGCCACCAATCACCCGGCAGCCGTCACCTATCCTCTCACCTCTGCTCGCCGGAGCTACTGTGCCTCTTGTGGGCGGGTGCGAGATGACGTCATAGAATTCGTCATCCGCCCTAGGGGCTAGTGGCCGGGCGATGCAGAAGCGATGGAGAGGAGGTTTTTCGCCCTCTCCTCACCACGGAAGAGTGGGGGGGGGGCGATCGGAGGCCCCGCCGGGTGTCCTCTTCACTGGCAGGGCCTCCAAACGCCCCTCCGTGGTGAGGAGAGGGCGAAATCACAAGGCATCGAGGCTGCAGGTAAGTAAAAGGTTTTTTTTTCCCTACATATTTGTGCCAGCTGCCAGTTCCCCCCCTCGGCAGCTGACCGGGTTTGCCGGGTGCTAAAGCCGGCCCTGGGTCCGAGGTTAAGGTATGGGTTTTTTCTTTGTAACCCCCGGTCCTGCCTCAGCTTTAGGGTTGGGTGGCAGGGCAAGGGGGGAGCTTTAGGGTTGGGTGGCAGGGCAAGGGGGGGAATTTTAGACTGAAGTTCCAATTCAAATATTTAAATGTTTAACCGGTATACACACTCAGTAGTTCCTGTTAAACTGGTTGTGTGTTTTCCCAGATGTCTACGGTGGTAGGCTATTTTTTTTCACACACAACCCCCCCATACTCTCCTGCTAATGGCCATGGTAATCTGTATGAGTAATATTATGCAGCCCGGGGGGGGGGGGAGCCAAGGACATTTGTAATTGCTAGTGGAGTTAGGGGCGCTGAGCTAAGCCTTCCAAATCTGCTCAAATTTGTTTGGGCATCCCCTGGCCTGGTAGGTCTTCTAATATAGGATATGTTTCCCATTTACTAGTTTTTTTCTGGTGTATTAAGGGACCATTCTAAGGGAGGTCTGGGGGAACCCTCTCATGCACGTGGAGGCCTCTTCCTTCCCACCCTACCTTAATTTTTCTTTTCTCCCTCCCATCCTTCATTCTCTTTCATTCCCCCTTATTTTCTTTCCTACCATGCTTGTCTTTCCTTCCTTCCTGCTTTCTTCTTTTTTCTTTCTTTCTTCCTTCCATTTTTTTCTATTCTTTCCACGTTTCTTCGCTTCCTTTCCTTGTTTACTTCATGTTCTCCCTTCTTTTTCCCTTCTTTCCCATTGTTCTTTCATGCATCTTTATTCCCTTTTTCTCTTTCTCTTTCATCTTTCCTACCATCCTTTCCTCACTCTTCTTTTCACCCTTCCTTCCAGCGCTCTTTACTCCCTGTCTCTTTCACTCCCTTTTTCCTTTTCTTTCTTTCCATCTTTTGCTTGCTTTCTTTCCTTCCTCCCTGTTTTTCTTTCTTCCTTCTTTATTTTTGTTCCTTTTTTACTTTTCTTCCTCTTTTTCCATTTCTCCTATTTTGTTCTATCCTTTCTGCCTACCTTCTCTTTGTACATTTTTACTGCTTTTTACTGTAGCCCTAAGGCTGCTGCTGCACAGGGGCTCCCATAGCAACCAGGCCCTCTTGGTTGAACAGGGGACCCCATAGTAGCCTGGTCCCCATTGCCACATACAAGTGGGGGGCCCACAGCAGCCTGCTATAGGGCCCCTCCTTCAAGGTAGCCACAGTGTCCAACAGGCCACCATTACAAAGCTACAGGGGCTAGGCTGCTATGGGGTTCCCTGTGCCGCAGCCACTGGGGGCCCCATAGCAGCCTGGCCCCATGGCAGTCTGGTCCCATGACTGCTGCACTGGAAGGAGGGGCCATATTTCTGGTTGCTTTGGCCCTCACTGTTACATAGCCACAAGGGCCAGGCTGCTATGGGGTCCCCTGTGTAGCAGCCAAAGGCCTGGCTGCTGCACGGGTGGCCCCATGGCAGTCTGGTCCCATGACTGCTGCACTGGAAGGAGGGGCTATATTGCAGGTTGCTGTGCCACCCCCCTGTTACATAGCCATAGGGGCCAGGCTGCTATGGGCTCCCCTGCCACAGTGTGTGCCAGGGGGAAAGGACTTTAGAGGTAAGTTTGTTTTTCTTTAAAAGAAGGTTTCTTTTTCTTTTCTTTTGATCCTTAGGGGGCATCCCTCAGTGATGTGACACAAAGGGGCCCTCTGAGTCCATGCCGCCCAAGGGCCCACATAAACCTGGAGCCGGCCCTGCCCGGAACACACAGGAGCAGCGATGCAATGAGGAAGGTAAGCATTTAAAACAAGCCCCCCCCCCCCCAATGGCTCTGGGCCCTCGGCATGTGACCGGGTTTGGTGGGTGCTGGCACCAGCCCCAGATTGGGGGGGATAACACACTGCATTTGGGAACAGGATGGTGGATGCTACACTGCATATGGTAATAGGATGGGTGGGATGCCACACTGCCTATGGGAATGGGATGGGGGGATGCCATGCCATACTGCCTGAAATGGGGTGTTTTAGCAAAACATTTGTTTTAGAATATATTTTTCACCTTCCTAGGTGTATCTTACAGGCAGGTGTGTCTTATAGGGCAAAAATATACAGACATATTTTTTGCAATGAGATGATTATTTTGACCCTATGGGATATGCAAAAAAACATTCTGCATAGCCCATAGGGAGCCAATATTTTCTAACATAAAAAAATAATACATCTTACATCATTTGAAAAATGATGTCCCTCACCTTTAAAAATGCCCCATTATGTGTGCAGGTAATATTTTGGGAAAAATGTAACAAAAGCATTTTATTGCACCTGAGCACTAAAATGAAAAAACTCACCGAGATGCAGGTTACAATTTACACTGCAAGGCACACCACTGGTGCATCATGTTTTACCAAATAATAATTAGCATGAACCTCATAGATAACTGTTGAGGGTTAATGCAAAGACAATGGTGCCAACATGGCAGCCAAAAATAATGGACTTCAAGCCAACATATTTAACCCTTTCGCTGCCAGCCTACCTGCAGCTTTTGTTGCCCTCTGTTGCCAGACCATGTTTCACTATTTTGCGCTACACATGTTCAACTGTGCTTTTTGAAAGGATTTCCAGGGATTTCCCAGGAAAATTATATATTGTTTTTTTCAAGAGAGTCTGGGCTTCAACATGAAATCTCTTGTTTGTCATTTTTTTAGGTGTATTCTCAATACTTTTTGGTGAAATATGTGCAAAAAAAATAAAAAAATCTATTTTTTGCAATTTGTAGTGTTTTTTTGTAATAAAAAATGTTTGTCAATAAAATTTTATTGCGTGCGAAACCCTAATTTCTCCCAGTCACAGCGGTACCACATATGTATTGATAGACACCCTTTCCTGCCCAAGAGACTGCCCCAAACTGAAACAGAGCTTTAGGAGATTTTCAGATAAAATACAACTGCGCTATGCGCACCTTGCATTTTTTCCAGAAAAACAACCATTTACATTTAAAATACCCCCCACAAACTATATTCTCTGGAAGTACACACCTCTTTCTAGGCGTACCAAGCTTGTTTATGTGGGCTTAGTTTTCTGGAAGTAATCCCTCAATGTATTCTTTGGTTGCACAAAGTTTCCCTAAAAAAGAATAAAAAGGAAGAATCAAGCCACATTTTCCTAAAAAAAAACTATATGCAAACAAGAAAAACAAAAAAAACTGAAAAAAAACAGAAAACCAGAAAAAACCCAGAAAAAACAAGTAAAATCTCAAAAAGCAACATGCCCCGAACAGAACGATACCCAACATGCATAGGTACTGTCAAGGGTAGAGTTGGCAAACACCCCAAAGTAAAGCATGCGCATAACAGTAATTTTACTTGAAACTTTCAGCTCTGCAGACAAAATGCGCACCTTGCAATTTTTCAACCAAGACAACCCTTTACATTTGGAATATTCCCTGAAAGTACACATGTTAAGCTTTCTAAGAGTACCCAGCTTGCTGTAGTAGGCTCACCTTTCTGGAAGTAATCCCTCAAAGAATTCTTAGGTTGCACAGGGTTTCCCTAAAAAAAATGAATAAAAAACTGAATAAATAACATGTTTTCCTAAAATATAAATATGCAAACAATAAAAAACAAGCTAAATCTGAAAGAGCAAGGTCCCCCGAGCAGAACAATACCCAACATGCATAGGTACTATTAACCCTTTTAATTGCCAACATAAGAAGTTTTGTCACCCTCTGTTGACAGGTCATTTTTCCCCATTCTGTGCCATGTTTAACCGTGATTTTTGCCGGAACATGAAATGTCTTGTTTGTAATTTTTCTACTGTTTTTTTTTTAATATTTTTGTGTAAAAATAAATAAATATTTTTTTAGACAATTGTCTCCTTTATTTTAAATAAAACATTTACTTTATTAGAGAAAAACATTGCGTGTGAAAGCCCAATTTCTCCCCATTACAACGGTACCACATATGTATCGGTAGCCCCCCCATTCTTGCCCAGGAGACCCCCCAAACTGAAAATAGCACTTTATAACATTTACAAATAAAATACTACTACTATCCACACTATAAACATAAGGGGTTAATTTAAAAAAAAATTACATAAGGTCCCCCCTCCCGGGGGGGGGGGGGCGACCCCATTTTTTGGGGGAATTTTAAGGGTTCAAAACCCTTAAAAATCCCCAAAAAACTGAAATGGGGTCCCCCTTACCCAGCATTACCAGCCTGGGACCAGCTATGGGGGCTTGTAGGAACAGAGTAGAGGGGCCAGCTTTTGCGGCCCCCCACCCTGCAGCCTACAAGCCCACATAGCCTATGTGGGCCCGGGCTCTTCTGCCCCCCCCCCGGGCTTTGGGGAGGCAGGTAATGGGGTGCAAAATGACACTGCCAACCTCATCAAAGCAACAGACATAATTAAACAAAACATGAGTTTCTAAAGAAATTCAGACAAAACAATTTTAAGAGCCGTTTCCGAAGAGTAAAGAAGGTGGCTGTCCAAGAATACCTGTCTTCATTGTGAGCCTGCAACCCCCAATCTCCACAGCCAGCTTTACCTTTAGACAAGCCCCCGTTTGCCGGAACATTATATATATCTTGCCAGACATGATTGCCCCCAGTACTTAATGGCTCAAAGATTGTAGGCTCACGAGGATTGAAAACAGATAAACCGAAGGTCAGACTGGGCGAAGTAGGTAAGTACTGGAAGCAAATCGGGTGCTCAGGAGAAATCAAGCGAAGTCAGACATCAAGCCAAGGGTCACACCAGGAGGTCAGAGCTGTGCGGTACAAAGGGATAAGACGGAGACGTGGTCGCGTTTCAAGCAAATGGTCAATAACGATATGTACAGGAAATCACAGGCGAAATCACAAAGCCAGCTAAACACTATCACGGGCACTGACACAATGAAGTGATAATCTCTTTATAAGGCTGAACCCGACCAGATTGGACAGGGAGGCAGTGACTGTGATTGGTGCACTTGGGATCTGTGTGTTGATTGGTGCACTTAGAGACCTCTGGGCTGATTGCCCCATCTGAACTTTAAAGGTGTACCGCCCAGAACTGGATCTCCTAAGATTAGCTCCATTAAACAGCCTCCGGTGGCCGCGTTGTGTGCAGCACCACCGGAGGACATAAGCTGACAGTGCTAGTGCGCAAGCACAAGACGAATGACAGTGGACGAGGAAGGAGGGCGCGCTCAGCCATGCACGCGTCGCTGCCTGAGGCAGAAGCGGCTGCCGGGCAGGAGAAGCCCCGGCCAGCTGCCTAAGGACACCGCGGGCACGGACTGAAGGTAAGTCATTCATGACAGTGGCCAAGGTAAACCCTCCTACCTATCTACCTGCTACTGACCCACCCATCTATCTATCCAACTGCCTACTGAACCAGCCACCTACCTACATATCTGTCCACTCACCTCCCTACTTAGGACCTGGAGTGGCAGCTGGCAGCCCTTGTGCAAAGGCAGAATCATCAGACTCTGGAGCAGAGGTGGCAGTCAACTACCCGCCCTCCCAGTTACCTACCTGCCCCCTATCAACCTCCCTACCTGCTCTCCCACCTACCCACTCACATATCTGGGAAACCACGCACCTTTCTACCTACTCATTTACTTACTAAACTATATCCTTGCCTGCTCACCCACCCACCTACTACTAGTACTACTTTATCAACATGTCTACCCACCCACTTACCTACCTAATCTAAATGCCCACATACCTCTCTACTTGACAACTCCAAACCTGTCCATAGGAGTACCTAACCATCTGTCTGCCCACCTACCTATCCATCTTTCTACCTGCCTACCCACCTAAATGCCCACTTACCTACCAATGCACCTACTTACACACGCACTCATCTATATGCCTGCCTGCTCACCCACCTACCTTCCTAACATAACCCACCTACCTAGGAGATACAGGGAGGTTGTCTTTTTTGGTGGGCGGGGTCCACACATTGCACATAGCACAGATGTACAACACTAGGTGGTTCTTAGAGGCATTGGTTACTGACGTGTATATGTGTTCGTCTAATAGTATGCAGTGTTGTGATCATTAAACCGGACCAACAGCCTGGCTGTTGGAAAAGAAGGGTAGCGGCCATTTTGGAGCTTCCTCTCCCAGCATCTCAGTCATGCTGCTGCCTGGATTCAACTGACAATGCACGGTAATAGCTCCAGCAGCACTTCCTGTTTGCTGGTGGCCTGCAAATGCACAAGCCAACATCTTGTTTTTACAATTTACCACAGCAAGAGTTAGAAAAAGGTAAATGAATGTTTATGTGCAGCAATCTAAATTGCCCTGGGGAGGGATGCATATGAGCACTGTTTGTTGCTTGTTTTAAAGTGTTTGGAGCAAGGAGCAATTATTAGTTTTGCAGTTTTACAGGGGAAGAGCATTGTTTGTCCACTCAGTGTGTGTAGTGGTTGGGTAACCTGTTTCTACATACATGCAATTTCCTGGCATGTCCCCTCAATCGCCCTGAATGGAGTGTGCATGCCAGTATCACTGTGACAGCGGCAGTCTGGAGACGATATGGCCAGGATGGCACAGTGAACTGGATCAAATATTCCATTTAGTGCGCAAGTTCCAGACTACCACCCAACAGCTGTTCTTTTTGTTATCTTACTTGGCAGGACTATTTCTTTAAATTGGATGTCTAGTATCTTCATAATTTTGTTTGAAAAAAATAACTAAGAAATTAATGACTGCAACACATCTCACATAATTGTGGCAAAAAGGGGTGGACTGGCCATAGGGAGCACAGGAAGAATTCCCGGTGAGCTGCACTACTTTGGGGCTAACTGGTCTGCCCTTACACAGTCAGAATATTTACTCAACCCTCTTCTAATCCCCCTCTCCCCAGCTCCCTACCTCCCAAATCTCTCTCCAAACCACGCCCCTATACCCCCCTCCCCCCAGCCGTAGGGAGCATATGAAGTATTCTTAGTGGATTGCACTGCTTTGGGGCCAACTGGGAAGACCTCACAAAGGCCCTGTGCCAGAATTCACTCAACCCTGTTCTAAGCCTCCTACTTCCCAGGTCCATACGTCCCAAGTCTCCCCTTTACCGAGAGACCCTCAACCAGACCCTGTGCCAGAATTCACTCAACCCTGTTCTAAGCCTCCTTCCCCCCAGGTCCATATGTCCCAAGTCTCCCCTTTATCGGGAGACCCTCACCCAGACCCTGTGCCAGAATTCACTCAACCCTGTTCTAAGCCTCCTCCCCCCCAGGTCCATATGTCCCAAGTCTCCTCTTCACCGGGAGAACCTCACCCAGACCCTGTGCCAGAATTCACTCAACCCTGTTCTAAGCCTACTTCCCCCCAGGTCCATATATCCCAAGTCTCCTCTTCACCCGGAGAACCTTACCCAGACCCTGTACCAGAATTCACTCAACCCTGTTCTAAGCCTCCCCCCCCCCCCCAGGTCCATATGTCCCAAGTCTCCTTTTCACCGGGAGAACCTCAACCCTCTTCTAATCCCCCTCTCCCCAGCTCCCTACCTCCCAAGTCTCTCTCCAAACCACCCCCCGATACTCCCCTCCCCCCAGCCGTAGGGAGAATATGAAGTATTCTTAGTGGATTGCACTGCTTTGGGGCCAACTGGGAAGACCTCACAAAGGCCCTGTGCCAGAATTCACTCAACCCTGTTCTAAGCCTCCTCCCCCCCCCCAGGTCCATATGTCCCAAGTCTCCTCTTCACCGGGAGAACCTCACCCAGACCCTGTGCCCGAATTCACTCAACCCTGTTCTAAGCCTACTTCCCCCCAGGTCCATATATCCCAAGTCTCCTCTTCACCCGGAGAACCTCATCCAGACCCTGTACCAGAATTCACTCAACCCTGTTCTAAACCCCCCCCCCCCCCAGGTCCATATGTACCAAGTCTCCTTTTCACCGGGAGAACCTCAACCCTCTTCTAATCCCCCTCTCCCCAGCTCCCTACCTCCCAAGTCTCTCTCCAAACCACCCCCCGATACCCCCCTCCCCCCAGCCGTAGGGAGCATATGAAGTATTCTTAGTGGATTGCACTGCTTTGGGGCCAACTGGGAAGACCTCACAAAGGCCCTGTGCCAGAATTCACTCAACCCTGTTCTAAGCCTCCTCCCCCCCCCAGGTCCATATGTCCCAAGTCTCCTCTTCACCGGGAGAACCTCACCCAGACCCTGTGCCAGAATTCACTCAACCCTGTTCTAAGCCTACTTCCCCCCAGGTCCATATATCCCAAGTCTCCTCTTCACCCGGAGAACCTCATCCAGACCCTGTACTAGAATTCACTCAACCCTGTTCTAAGCCCCCCCCCCCCAGGTCCATATGTACCAAGTCTCCCCTTTATCGGGAGACCCTCACCCAGACCGTGTCTTAACCAACTCTTAAAGGACATGTATCTTTTGAAACCCCTGAAAATGTTTGTTCTTGTATTATATACCTTGGAAAAAGAAACACTTTACTTCTTTAATTCCAAAAATCTTTCGTTCTGTACTTTTTCCCACTTGAAAGTCAGGAATCTGCAGAAATCAATATAATTTGTGATGACGGATTGTGATGTTTGTCTTAAGATAAAGTACTGTGCTTGAAATCTTTGTGAGCATAAACTTACTGTCCACACTGATTTTGTCAAGAATGGCAGGTCTGGCATGTTTTTAATTTACAAAAAGTGTTGAGCTTGTCATACCTGACAGAATTGTGTGCTGTAAGTGTCTGCTCACAAAGATATCAAGCACAGTACTGTATATTCAGACAGACACATAACAATACCTCACCTGTCATAAGTGTTGGTTCTGTGTATATTATTTATAGTGGTTTCTGATGACTCTGCAAGTTTTGTGACTTTCAAGTGAAACAAATACACAAGGAAGTATTTTTTGAATTAAAGTATATTGTGAACTGGTTCTTTTTTTTTCAAGATCTATAATATAAAACACATCATAAGGGTTTTCATATGATACTTTAAAGCGTGGTCATATTTACCACTGCCCATGCTCAGAAAAGCCCTGGGGGTGTGGCTCAACAGCTTATGGGCTGGTCATGAGCTGCACCAGCACCAGTAATTTCCCAGGCTGATTTCTGACCCCAGTCGGCCCCTGGGGACAGGATTAACAAAAGGCTGTAGGGTACATTTTCACATGAGTGCATACAAAAAAGTTAGAGGCAGAGTCTCTCAGAAACAAAGTACACCATGTATTGAAAATCTGCTTACAATGTTTCTTAATGTAAAAATTAAAAGACTTTAACCCATTTGGTGCCAGCTTCTAGAGATGAGCGAACTTTTGAAAAATTCGATTCGACTGATTCGCAGAATTTTCCGACAAAAATCGATTCGACCCGAATGTATTCGCGATGAATCGCTATTAAAAACGGCTATTTCTGAGCTTCCTAGAGCCTCAATAGGATTGTAAACCATTCTGCCTTGCTGTAACACGTATAGGATGCGTGCTGGGTTAGTGAAATAATACTGTAAATAATTATGACATGCAGATCAGAGGCATCGCTAATAGAATCGCAGATCGGCACAATTGCAGAGAGTTGAGGTGGCATCACTATGAGGGGCCCCTATAGTGCCTGAAAAACACACCCTGGAGCAGGCAGCAGCAGGAGCCCAAAATTTAGCTGAATCACACCCTGGAGTTGCAAGCAGCAGCAGCCGCCCGAACATTGGTTGAAAGAGACACTGGAGTTGGCTGCAGGAGCCCAAAAATTGGATGAATCACACCCTGGAGTTGCAAGCAGCAGGAGCCCAAACATAGCTTGAAAGAGACACTGGAGTTGGCAGCAGGAGCCCAAAAATTGGCAAATCACACCCTGGAGTTGCAAGCAGCAGGAGCCCAAACATAGCTTGAAAGAGACACTGGAGTTGGCAGCAGGAGCCCAAAAATTGGATGAATCACACCCTGGAGTTGCAAGCAGCAGCAGCAGGAGCCCAAACATAGCTTGAAAGAGACACTAGAGTTGGCAGCAGGAGCCCAAAAATTGGCTGAATCACACCCTGGAGTTGCAAGCAGCAGCAGCAGGTGCCCAAGCATAGCTTGAAAGAGACACTAGAATTAGCAGCAGGAGCACAAAAATTGGCTGAATCACACCCTGGAGTTGCAAGCAGCAGCAACAGGAGCCCAAACATTGCTTTAAAGAGACACTGGAGTTGCAAGCAGGAGCCCAAAAATTGGATGAATCACACCCTGGAGTTGCGAGCAGCAGCAGGAGCCCGAACATAGCTTGAAAGAGACACTGGAGTTGGCTGCAGGAGGCCAAAAATTGGATGAATCACACCCTGGAGTTGCAAGCAGCAGGAGCCCAAACATAGCTTGAAAGAGACACTGGAGTTGGCAGCAGGAGCCCAAAAATTGGCTGAATCATGCCCTGGAGTTGCAAGCAGCAGCAGAAACAGGAGCCCAAACATAGCTTGAAAGAGACACTGGAGTTGGCAGCAGGAGCCCAAAAATTGGATGAATCACACCCTGGAGTTGCAAGCAGCAGCAGCAGCAGGAGCCCAAACATAGCTTGAAAGAGACACTGGAGTTGGCTGCAGGAGCCCAAAAATTGGCTGAATCACACCCTGGAGTTGCAAGCAGCAGCAGGAGCCCAAACATTGCTTTAAAGAGACACTGGAGTTGGCAGCAGGAGGCCAAAAATTGGATGAATCACACCCTGGAGTTGCAAGCAGCAGCAGGAGCCCAAACATTGCTTTAAAAAGACACTGGAGTTGGCGGCAGGAGGCTAAAAATTGGATGAATCATACCCTGGAGTTGCAAGCAGCAGCAGGAGCCCAAACATTGCTTTAAAGAGACACTGGAGTTGGCAGCAGGAGGCCAAAAATTGGATGAATCACACCCTGGTGTTGCAAGCAGCAGCAGCATGGGCCCAAACATAGCTTGAAAGACACACTGCAGTTGGCAGCAGCAGCAGCAGGAGCCCAAAATTGGCTGAAAGGCACACCCTGAAGTTGGCATAAGCAGGAGCCCAACAATTGGCCTAAAGACATAAATATGTTTTGCACCATTTGGAAAGTGTAAAACGTGGCACCATGCATTTTGACAAGGGTGAGTCTCTCCACATTTTTAGTTGACAGACGAGTTCTCCTCGCCGTAACTATGGCCCCCGCCGCACTAAACACCCGCTCAGATGGCATGCTACTTGCCGGGCAGGACAGCTTTTCCAGGGAAAACTCTGCTAGTTGCGGCCACAAATCAAGTTTGGCTGCCCAGAAGTCCAGCGGATCCTCAAGGTGTGTTGGCATGGTCATGTCAAAGTATGACATGACCTGCTGGTTCAGGTCCTGCTCCAGGTCTTCCTGCTGCTCATGAGCTCATGAGTAGCCTCACTATGCGGGTGTAGAAAGCTACTCATTAGCGACTGAAGACTGAGGCTGCTGCTGATGGAGCTGCTGCTTCTGCCAACCCCCCCAGCAGCCATGGCAGTGGAAGGTGAGCGCAGAGGTCCCCCCGAGTCAGACCTGCGAGAGTATGGACCATGGCGCAGGTAGGCATCGGCCAACTGACTACGTAGAATGTCTTTGTAGTAGTTCAGTTTGTCCTCCCTCTCGGCGGGTTTAAAAATGCCCCCATTTTGTGCCGGAAGCGAGGGTCCAATAAGGTGGACAGCCAGAAGTCATCCCGCCGACAAATGGAAACAATTCTGGGGTCACTACGCAAGCACATGAGCATGCTTCCTGCCATTTGCGCAAGTGACTCGGAGGGACTACCTGTCTCCATCTCCACTGCATACTGTCACGGTGTGTCTGGGTCCTCTAGCTGCTCCTCCTCTCCTGTCCACTGACTAGATAAACCAGCCATTTTGCCAAGCCTAAACTGTGCTTCACTGGGCCACTCCTCCTCCTCTTCCTCCTCCTCCTCCAGTTCAGCTCCAAAGGGGTTCATGTGGCCGTAAGATGTAAACGCCATGTCTCCAGTGCCCTGACCAGCCATGGTTTCCAACATGTGCTGTAGTACATGAAGCAGTGGAATCATGTCATTCATCCTGTAATCCTGCCGACTGACAAATAAAGTGGCTTCCTCAAAGGGCCTGAGCAAACGGCAGGTGTCACGTATGAGCTGCCACTGGTTGACATTGAAGTTACACAGGGGAGTCCCCCTATCCGCTTGGATCATCAGGAAATCCGTGATGGCTTTTCTCTGTTCATATAATCGGTCCAACATGTGAAGGGTGGAATTCCAACGGGTGGAAACATCGCAAATCAGACTATGTTGGGGGCTACCGTTCTGACGCTGTAGCTCAAGAAGGGTGTGTTTGGCGGTGTATGAGTGGCTGAAGTGCATGCAAAGTTTCCTTGAAGTTGTTTGGATGTCTTGCAGATGGGGGAACACTTCAGAAACCACTTGACAACCAGACTGAAGACGTGAGCCATGCAGGGCGCATGGGTCAGGCTTCCTTGTCGCAGTGCAGACAAAATGTTCTTCCCATTGTCGGTAACCATGATTCCCATTTTAAGTTTTCTTGGAACATGTTTGGATTTCGTGATTAATAAATTTAAGCAGTTCCTCCCCTGTGGGACTCCGTTTGCCAAGACAAACCATGTGAAGCACAGCGTGACACCTCCGTGCCCTGCACACATGGTAGACTGGAGGGGCACTGAGACTTGAGCCTACAGTGGAGGGTGAGGAGATGGCGGAGGATGAGGAGGCCGAGTTGCACAGTGTCACAGGCACGGCAACGGCCAGGGAGCGCGGAGGCCGAAGCGGCATGACATGTCCAAGTAGCTGCTGCAAAAGGGACCACATTCACCCAGTGGGCCGTAAATGACATGTACTGTTCCTTGACCGTAGTTACCGCTCCAGACTTCGGCGCTGCCATGCACTTTGCTACACACGGACAGGCTCAAGGACTGGCCCACCTTCTGTTCAGCAAAAGTGTGCAGCATTGGTACTGCCTTCTTGGCAAAGAAATTACGGCTTGGGACTCTCCACCTCGGCTCGGCACAAGCCATCAGTTCTCTGAAAGGTGCAGAGTCCACCACCTGAAAAGGGAGCGACTGCAGCACCAGCAACTTGGACAGGAGCACATTCAGCTTCTGCGCCGTAGGATGAGTGGGCGCATACTGCTTTCTCTTGGACATGGCTTCGCTGATGGATTGCTGGTGGGATGCATGACTTGGAGGAGGAGGAGCAGGAGCATCAGGAGCGACAGAGGATGGGTATGACGCACAGCTGCCTGAGGTACTGGAGCCTTGGCTGGCAGAAATTGGGAGCGGCGTGCCACTTGGTGAGGAAGCAGGCTGGCCCACCTCTTCGGAGCCTCGGTTCTCCCAGGCCGCTTCATGGTGACGCATCATATGTTGACGCAGGGCCGTGGTGCCAACATTGGGCCCTGGGCACGCTTCACCTTCTGCCTACATATCTTGAATGTGGCCATGTTACCCTCCTGCGGATGCTTCAGGAAAAACTGCCACACTGCCGAGTAGCTACTTTTCCTACCAACAGGCCGCACTGATTCACTGCTACTGTTGCCAACTCCAGGAACCCCTGCTCTACTACCTCCCGATAAGGTAGCCTGCCGTGCAGCAGGTGCTCTACCCCGGCCCCGGCCCTGTTTGGCTCCAGGCTTTACAATTGTGCCCCCATGCTGACTGCCAACCATGCTGCTAACACCTCGCTGCCTCAGCTGCTGACTCCGGGGCAACCTGCGCCCCTCTTCTCCTGATGATGACGATGAAGCCGCTTCTGCACCCGGCTCCCAAGTGCGATCAGCTTCTTCATCATCATCATCACCGAGTTGTGGCTGCACGTCACTGATGTTCTTGATTTCCTCAACAGTGTCTGGCGCAGGAGCTGGAACGCTCGCGACACCCACGACACTCTCCACATCACTATTTGTCTGCCTAGCTAAAGAAGCCACCTCCATTTCTTGGCTGGGCAGTAGCTGCTGACTGTGCTCTATCTGATCGTCCTCCTCACTAAAGAGTGGAGCTGAACCCAAAGCATAGGATACGTCGCTGGGGGAGGGAACAGCGTAGGACAGAGGCAATGGGAGGACAGGGACTGCTCTCTGGGCATGCCAACTCAGGGTTGTGTCAGAGGAACCTACCGACCCTAGACTGAGGGTCTCAGATGTAACTTGATGATGACGTGATGATGTGGATGAGCGCGTTAACCAATCTACCACGGCAGATGCGTTACTGGTGGGGACACGACCGCTAGCAGATACTGGCAGATCAGGTCTCTCACCGTGACTCCTGCTGCCACTCGCCCCTAGTCTGCTGCGACCTCTGCCTGCTGAATCTTGGCCTTTGCCACTCCTCTTTGAACATCCTGGCACTTGTCTGCCTGACATTTTTATGTATTTGAAATGCGTACTAGGTACTTTAAAAAATGTGTTTACTTTAAAAAGCAGAAGCTAAATAAAGTGAGGAACTGCTTCTCTGCACCAGATACTATGAAAATTGGCAATATGGGATACCCTGCGGCCTGGTGTTTTGACAGCAGGACAAAAAACAATTCAAAATGCAATAGCTTAATAAAGCTGAGGCTGAACAAGCTTATTTAGTATAACAGATAGGGTGCAACGTGGTGGTTTGGGATACCCTGCGGCCTGGTGTTTTGACAGCAGGACAAAAACCAATTCAAAATGCAATAGCTTAATAAAGCTGAGGCTGAACAAGCTTATTTAGTATAACAGATAGGGTGCAACGTGGTGGTTTGGGATACCCTGCGGCCTGGTGTTTTGACAGCAGGACAAAAACCAATTCAAAATGCAATAGCTTAATAAAGCTGAGGCTGAACAAGCTTACTTAGTATAACAGATAGGGTGGCATGTGCTGGTTTGGGATGCCCATGTGGGCTGGTGTTTTTAAAGCAGACAAAAAACCAATTCAAAATGCAATAGCTTAATAAAGCTGAGGATGAACAAGCTGATTTAGTATAAAAGATAGGGTCACATGTGCTGGTTTGGGATGCCCATGTGGGCTGGTGTTTTGACAGCAGACAAAAACCAATTCAAAATGCAATAGCTTAATAAAGCGGAGGCCGAACAAGCTGATTTAGTATAAAAGATAGGGTCACATGTGCTGGTTTGGGATGCCCATGTGGGCTGGTGTTTTTAAAGCAGACAAAAAACAATTCAAAATGCAATAGCTTAATAAAGCTGAGGATGAACAAGCTGATTTAATATAAAAGATAGGGTCACATGTGCTGGTTTGGGATGCCCATGTGGGCTGGTGTTTTTAAAGCAGACAAAAACCAATTCAAAATGCAATAGCTTAATAAACCTGAGGCTGAACAAGCTGATTTAGTATAAAAGATAGGGTCACATGTGCTGAAAGGGAATGGCCATGTGGCCTGGGGTTTTTACAGCAGACCAAAAAAAATTAAAACTAATCCAGTTATGAGAAATGCTTGTGTATAACAGATAGGGTTAAATATGCCACTGCCAAGATGGGATGCACAGTGGCAAGGAATATTTACAGCACAAAGAACACCGATTGAAAACTGATCTGCCAAATGAAAATAAAAAAAAGCTTTCCCTCTCACTGTCCCTGCCTGGATCATTCCCGATCGTTTCCGATTTTTCCCCATCTTTCCCTATCTTTCCCTGGTTCTGTCTGCCTCTCTGTGGGTCTCAACGACTGTCCCTGCCTATCTCTAAGTCTCTCCCTGTCTGCAGCAACCACCGCTGTTTCTGGAATGCAAGGCTGAAATGCGCAAAAGGAAAATGGCCGCCGTTTATATTCGGGTTATTCGGGTTCGTCCGCATCGATTCGGTCATTCCCTACCATCTGCATGTCTCTCACCCAACAGTTAAATGCCAGCTATGTGAGATTTACGCAGCTGACATTTCCATTAATAAAAAAAAATATAAAACTCACCTCCATGCGGGATCCATCGGCGCAGTCTCCTCTTCACATGGGGAGCCTCCAAACCTATTCACAATCCCAAAATAGGCGCCGCCTTTAATGGGAAGATGCTGCCGGCACCGACAGACCTGTCAGATGCCGGAAGTGATAGGTGGAGGGAGGAGTAAGCGACTCCGATCCTCTGCCCCCCCCTGGCTTCCACTGATCACTGCCGGCTGTCATCGGTGATTGGTGCGGGATAGGATTGGCACAGGACAGAGAATCCAAGGTAAGTAAAGAAAAAAATATATGAAATACATTTTGTTCTGCACCACTTACCAAACCCCTCCATCTCTTGTCATACACCTCAGACCTCCACCCGCTGCCAATTTCATCCACCCTCACCTATCCTAAACTGACCAGATGTCTCACTTTCAGTGGGACAGTCCCAATTTGAGCCCCTGTCCCTCTGAAAACTCTGGGAAAACCTAAATGGCACTCTAATTTCGATTACCGTAGACCCCTGCTCCTGCATTCCTGTTTTATTTATTGCCTTTATTTTTTTCTGGTTCCCCTACTTTACACTTTTCCATTTATTTATTTATTTTTCTCCTCTTGCTTTTGTTACAGCTTTTTTCCATGGTTAGACGTGTGGACATTTAAATGGATAAGAAGATATCAGGAAAAGTTAGTATCATATTTTTCACCCTATAAGACGAACCTAGGATTTGGAGAAGCAAAATAAGTAAAAAATATATATATATTCTAAACTAAATGCTGCGCTAAAACACCCCATAACAGGCAGTGTGTCATTCCCACATCCCATTCCCCATAGACATTGTTGCATTCCCTCCCTCCCATTCCCATAGGCAGTGTGATATTCCCCCATCCCATTCCCATAAGCAGTGTGGCATTACCCCCTCACTTTCTCCATAGGCAGTGTGGCATTCCCCCCCTCCCATTCCCATAGGTAGTGTGGCATCCCCTCATCTATTCCCCATATAGGCAGTGTAGCACCCCCCCACCACCCCATCCCCTTATTCAATGTAGTATTCCCCCCAACCTCCCAGAAAAAATAAGTATACTTACATGAACGCCGTCCCCACTCTTCCAGCGCTACCATCGCCTCGGCGTGCTGGCTTTGTGTCAGCGCGCTGATATATAGTGACAGTGCCAGAAGCCAGAGCGGAGACAGACAACACCCCCACTCTGGCTTCTGGTGCCGCCGCTGCCTTTCGTGTCTCAGCTCGCGCCGGCCTGAGAGATGGTGGCGGAGCTGGAAGACAGAGTGGGGATGTTGTGCGTAGGGTGAAAAATCTGGTACAAATATTTCAGTGTCATGTATGTACATAGCCTATGATAATAATTTACATTGCAATGCTTAATATTTAATCCAAATTCTTCTTTGCTGAAGTTATGTAATTATTATTATTTTCCCATCTGTGAACCTAAAGATGGAGCAGAGGTAAAAGCATGGCCAGCCTTGGGTGTATTTTTTTTTTTTTTATTTACAGATTTTTTAAATTATTTTTTAGGCTGCTCCCATTCCATCGGACACCCCTGCCCCACTGCTGCATGTGTTTTTTTTATTGTTAGGGTGCTTGCATCCTCACCTGACAGCTGGAAGACCCTCAACCCCCCCCCCCCGGCGTAAGCCGTCACGCTGCTGGTGAGTCAGCGTGGGCCCCATCCTCTATATCAGGGGTACTCAATTACGGTCAGTGGAGGTCCACTTACCAGGGTCTGCCGTGGGATGAAGGTCCGGGGGGGGGGGTGTGGTGTAAGTAAGAGTGCATGACTTCATGTGTAGAGTGCAAGCTCCTCAGCCAACCTGAGCAATGAGCTTTCCTGTCCCCCCACCCACCTGTCATTTACTTCCTGCTTCTCGCCCTTCTGTGTAGAGTGCAAGCTCTTCAGCTAACAGCTGACATGCACTCTTACTTACACCCCCCACCCCATGTCAGTTATTGTTAGATGAAGAGCTTGCACTCTACACAGAAGGGCGAGAAGCAGGAAGTAAATGACAGGTGGGTGGGGGGACAGGAAAGCTCATTGCTCAGGTTGGTTGAGGAGCTTGCACTCTACACATGAAGTAAATGGGGGACAGGAATCTCACCTCCTTGCACTTTCTCAGCAGCTCGATGAACTGGTCCCGGATAATGGCCTCCTCGCCCCGGGCCAGCCGCTCCTCCAGCCAGCGCAGCAGTGTGCTCTGATGCCGGGCCTCCAGGTGTGCGCAGCGGGCTCTGCTTGCCGCCCAAAGCCTCCGCCAGCTCCGCGCTCTCGGCTTCTTCCTCCTCCCGCGCCTCTTCGTCTCCACTCCTCCCCCCGCCCGTCTACGAGGCCCGAGACGCTTCCACCTCCCCCGGCCTGGCCACGCCCATGTGCCCGCCCCCAGCACTGACAGCCCCGGCCGGCAATGGCCGGCAATTGTCACCGGCACCGCCGGATCCCGGGCTCATGTGACAGCCCTGGGCAACGGTCCGGACAAATGGCGTCTGCGGTCCGGATTCGGACCGCGGTCCGCCATTTGAGTACCCCTGCTCTATATGAACAAGAGTGTCAGCAGTGCTGCACAGGTTGGAGAGGGGGCAAGAGCTGAGCTGAGCAACAGCAAACACACACAGCATGCTTCCGCAGAAAGCTCTAAAGTGAAAGACTGGCTAGGATTCAAACGCTGACCCAGATTTCCAAACATACTTGCTGTGCCATTAAAAAACACCGGTAAGGTGGCAACCATAACCAAAACCCAGGAATTCCAACTTACCTGGGTTTTAGTCTGCTTTACAGGGGCATCCTGATTCGGTGTAAAACCCTCCAGGATCACCTGTTTACACACCTCAATCCATGCTTCCACTGTGCATGAGCGGGTTATCCTATCAGAACATATTAATGCCTGGCAATGGGTTCTGAATGGAATGACTACAGGGTGACTCCTGCTGACCACTCCTCTCTGCTGCATGCACCTACCAACTGCCATTCAGATATACTGACAGGGCTGCACACATCAGCTAGAATTTTGCTTGGGATGCAGTTGGGTCCCACACATGCGCCAGGGGAACAATTCCAGAGATGAATATACAGCTGATTGCTGGGGATCACACAGCAGGGAATCCTGAATCAGCAGTCCTGCCTATGCTGGCCTGTTTGGAGCCCTGCCGCTACTAAACCCCTTGGCCTGCAGAAAGGAGTGTTCTTTTCTGTGACTGCATCCCAGTTCTGCACACCTGGCAACATGTGGTAGAGGGAACTAGGATGCTGCTGTAAACCAAAGTGCTTGCTCGATAATGGTAGTTTATTTTCTTGGAGGGGGGTGGATTATAGGGCCATAGGTGCAAATACTGTAAGGGGGTCGGGGTTTGGCTGCTACACCGGCAGCTGCTTTTTCTTGGGAGGGGGCACATTCCTGCAGTCTTCAACAAGGCATTTTCCAACCTAAGGCTGGCCTTGGGTAAAAGGCACTGTCCAGGCAATGGCAATAGTAAGGCAGCAAGCAGTCGACCCATCCTTTGTACACCTCCTGCATTTATAGCAAGACCAGGTAAAAGCTATATCAGGGCTCTAATGTTTGCCCTCTCATTTTTTTTCTGCAGGACCACACAAATAAGGCGTCTAACGGCCACTCTGTCCCTTGATGATCTCAGCGTGAATGTTTGCAGTGTGAGTGTGTTTGCACCACAATTTGCTGGTGAAAGTATTGTGTAAAGGTATTTACACTGAAAAGTGGTTTAGAGAACACCGGCCAGCTGCGGTGGCTGAATTCTTTAGCAAAAAACATATTTTTGAAAACACACGTTTAAAGCATATGTCAGCATTGGAGGGGTCTCTGAATATATGTGGGGTATCTTTGGAGTGTCTGGGTTGTTTGAAAAGCTTAAGAATAAACGTTTATTTGATGTAAAAACATTATTATTAATTGTTTTTGACATACTGGGTAACTTTCCAATGTTCAATAAGTTAAAGATGCTAAAGTGACTCTCTCCCTAAATAACATTGATGTCTATGGGGTTCACCACTAAAGTGGCAAATGCAAAAGTATTCACCAGCATTCTTCAGGCCAAACTGAAGTAGAAGTAAATGCAAAAACCATGGACATCTCCGGCAGAACATGCAAAATTTAACTTTGTAAATCGTACGCCCAGCAGATGCGCAGCGGATGCCAGGGAATTGTTACGTAAATTACCCCCCTGCCTCCCTATAACCCCCATGTAATGGCTCGTCTTACACAGTTCCTAAGAGATTAAGGTGGGAGGAAGTGCCTGGACAGGAATGGTTTCTCCACCTGTAAAAAGCTTTGCCAAAGTGATCGCATGCAATTTTCACTGGGTAATGCAGTTTTCTTTCAGAAATTAAAATAACATGTAATTCTCCTTTTCTACCACTAGATAGCACATGGATCAATGTTCAGTAAGCCATCTGGCGCAGTTAGTGAAGGCAAACTTCACCTTTCTGTCATGTGTCCGGTCAAGTCACCCAGCAGACAGGCTTCCAGAGGTGGCTGGTTGCACAGGCTTGCCAGCTCTGTTCATAAAAGGCTTTATGTGCTCCCTTGCAGCAGCAACAGCAGAACCTCTGCTATACTATAACCCCCCTCCGCCCTGTGACCCTACCCTTACCATATCCAGGGGCCCATGCCATTCTCCTGGTCTCCCATGGCCACTGCATCCCCGGGTCGGTGCACACTCCCGCATCCCATTCACTTAAATGGATGGATCGGAGCTTTCATGGAGCTGGGGGATATGGCTCTGTGCTTTTCATCCAAGATGGTGTGCCCAGGATCCGGAGCGTCGGAGGAGCGGTGCATGTTTTTCTTTGTAAACCCCTGCCCTGCCTCAGCACAAGGGTAGGGTGGCAGGACAGGGTTATAGGTGACTGAAATTCTGCATTACGTAACAATCTTACCCCTTTAGTCTGTATATGGCAAGGACAGGGCTCTTTCCTATTGTCTCCTGATTTGATAATTTTTGCTTTGAGCTTTGTAGCATCTAGCTTGGAATGGTCTGTGTACTGTATCTTGTCTATAACTATATCTTGTACAACACTGAGAAAGAAGATGTCGCTTTATGAACAATAATAAAATTAATAATTTTTGCAGTATTTTCTGATGTGGCAATTCTTTTCTTGCTGGTATCTGGGATGGGGAGAACAGGAGCAAATCTTCAAAATCCAGGTTGGATCTAGCTTCAGTCTGAAGCCCGTCACTAATTAGAGCCTTTTAATTCTGCTACACCTCTGTTATTGAAATTCGTCCTCACTTCCTGTTTTATTTAGTCATGAGTATCACAGGAAACAGATGAGTATCATTTTGGTCTCAATAACAACCATACATTTTCTGTTAAAGTGATGTAAGGAACTTACCTTTGCCAGGGGGGCCCACAGCAAGCGTCTGCTGAGCGGCGTGGCGCTCACCGGCTTCCTGCTTCAGGGCGCACCTACTGCTCCGATCTGACTGGGAGTGCGGCGCGCCACTCCGGCCGCCTCCCTCGCTCCTCTGTAGCTGTGAGCCCCACAGTTCGGCAGGTTTGCTGCCAGGAGGCACTGCGCCACAAGTGGCAGGCGGGGCAGCGTCCTCTTCACCTGTCTGGAATCAGGGGCTGGTCAGGCCTGCTGCCGGGACTGGCTAGACACTAGAAGTGTTACACCAATCTATTGCACCCCCAGGGTGGCCATTGGTCAATCCCCCAATAAATATGCGCAGTGCCTCCTGGCAGCAAACCTGCCGGACTGTGGGGTGCGTGCTTGAGCGCGCGTCCGCACAGCTACAGAGTAGTGAGTGAACCTCCTGCAGCTGCCCTTAGGGGATCACCCATGGGACACCTACCGGCTAAGGGTCTGCTGGAAAGAAGGAAAAATGTCCACACTCTAGCACTGCTTGCATGTCCCTAGTAACTGGTGGCCAATGTGGCTTGCCAGGGTGGGTGAGGGTGCCCTGCACAGCACACACTTGCCAACCTGGTGGAAAGTATTGGTCACTGGCGGAATAAAAATACAAAAAGGTCAATATTTTGCCAGATTTCAAGATTCAATGGCTCTTGACAAGGATTGTGCTTCTATTATTTTCTATGTATGGACTTTTTGTGTACTCCTGGCATGGCTGTGTGGGTGCACTCTTCCTGAATTTGGGGATTGCTTTGCAAGTCTGAGTATGTCAGAACGCCAGACCTTATTTCTCTGAAATGAGTCAGAATTTTAAAATACCATTCTGTTTAAGTTCACTTGTTTGTTGAGAAGATAATTATTCAATTGCCACTCTAGATGTCTGAAGTTGGGTTCTTGGAAATTGGGAAAATTGTTAGCTAAGTAGTAAATAACATCTTGTTGGAATTCAGACAAACAATGAGTTTGCATATTGGAGAATAAATCAAGCACTATTGGAGCAAGGGTCTAAAATGTGCTCAAGCAGCAAAATGCCAGTAAATTATCTCTGAATGAATATTGTTTATGTATGGCAAGGCCAAGCATGTCATACTATTGCTTTACTTTTTCAACTCCCTGTAGAAATAAATCCTATAACTTTGAAGCCAGTCCAGCAACCCACCACTCATTTAATTAGGGCAAATTTACATCAGTATTTGGGGGATAGGAATGTCTTTAGCGTCAAAAAGTCAGCAGAGACCTGAAGCTTATCTTAAATTCAAAAGTGTTTAACTAAGTGTACAGGGAATTTGCACAGAATGTAGTTTTGGTATTGTGAAACATAAATGAATAACTGTTGGGAAACCGAGATGCTGAATAATCTACGTTACACTATATAACATGCTGACATCTCAAAGTTACTCATTCCAAGTGTTTTCTAATATAACATACATGATAGTATGTGGCAGGTGCGTATATAGGTTTCACAGGGACCTATAGCAAGATTCATAGTGCCCTCCCCCCTTAGCATTAGTTAAATCACCTGCAGTAAAGTGACCAGAGCAATCAGCAATCTGTTTCTTCATAGTTTGCTTGTTTCCTTTGAGTGCTCTATGCAAAAGATTGCCGGGGGAATCAATCCCCTCGATTCAAAGAGCAAAAGTTAATTGATTTCGGATCGAGAATCGTAAGTTTGGGTGGGTGTTAGTCATTTTTTCCTGTTTTTTTGGCCATTTCCGACTCGCACGAGCCTACGTACGAATGCGTATATGCTCTTACGATCATCGCAAGTTCGTTCCTAAATTTTAGGATCAAAACGTAAAACTTAGGATCAAATCCTAAAACTTAGGATCAAAACGTAAAACTTAGGATAATCGGATGTGTTTAGGTGTGATTCAGAGAACAGTTTTCAAACCTCTAAATACGTTTTAAAAGAAAGCCACTTCCGACACCTTTTAGCAGTCGGATTGCTGTTCTTGAACAGGTTTTTTGGCTATGTGGAGGAGTCTGCGCGTCTTGAGCTCCAATGAACTGCATGTATCAGCATGGCCGAGGCCATAAATTGTATGGCAATGCATACCTGATTCATGTATGCCTTATAAAAGCATTTTAATGTGGACCTTAATTAGTCCTTTGCATGTAAACCTTTATTTTGCAATATATTTGCGTTAATTAAAGAAACTTATGTCCTTTGTTATTTATTTTTAAATTGATGTACTAGAATAATATTTTTAGATTGCATTTATTGGTGTAGTTGTTTACCTTTGCTTTGTTTAATTATTTAAGCACATCTTTGGTCAGATGCATCACACTTACTGAGGAGAGGAGAGCGGGATAAAGTGCAGGATGTGGGTTACTGCTGTATTTTGCACAGACACAGCAGAGCTGGGGGCACGGAAAGGTCAGAAATCAAAGAATGCAGAGCAACACAGTCACAAGGCCCTTTCTGTTTGCAGGCTGCCCGATAATACCTGACCCGCCATCTTGGCTGTTTCTAGACTCATAACATGCAGAAGTTGCTGGGTGATTTTTTATATTTGAGAGCAATCTGTATGTAGAGGGTGTGGGTAACCACACACAAAATTTTAAGTTGTACCATTTGAAGCCAAAATATTAAAATTAAATCCACAAGTAAAAAATGCAAGTTAACTAAAAATTAAACAAAGTAAGATTTACTTATGCAAATGCATTAATTAATGGTTGGTTACTACAAAATGAATGAAATAAAGAAAAATAAGACCAAATATTTAGAATGCACTTTAATGAGGTAAGTTTGTAGTGCGCAGCCGCAAGATCAGAAGGATATACGTCCAGACAAAAAAGGAAAAAGGGCAAAACCAATGTTGCAACCTGAGAAATGAAACGGAAAATTCAGGATGGAAACTGACATAGGTCTGATTCCCGAACTGCCATACGAACGGACGTAAATTTTAGGATAGAAACGTATTTGCATATAGAATCACTCGCAAGTTCATACGAACGCACTAGCGTACGGGAAAAATAGGATGATCGGCACCAAAATCCAAGCTGTTACATGTTTCTTTGAATCGACCCTAATGTGTTGGTATTTTAGTTCCACCCTGCAGAACCTATGGCTCTTGCCCACAGAGCTCCTTGTAGAGAGCCCACCAGCACTGCATACTGCTGGGGCTTAGCCCAATGCTGTTGACATAAGCGTTTAAAACACTGATGGTTGAAGCACACCTATTTAGAATCGTAATGTAAAAGGAAAGAATGATAAGCAACTGGCGTTCAGTCCTCTCACCTGTGTACCAATCACAGGAAAGTAATACAGTGATAAGCAATTTGAAGAAGACGAACAACCACAGTTTGAATTGCAAAAAAGTGAAGGGATTTTAATTGAGGAAAAGGGATCACAAGTGCTGTACAAGCATGCAGAACAGTATCTTAAAGCAGTATATAAGCATTTTGTAATAAGGGGTCACAGCCCCTAAAAGTGACCGCTAGGTGGCGCTCCTGTACACATATACAGTCAATGCATGATATTACCAGTATAGATTTAAGTTATAAAGACAATATAAGAAACAAATGTTAACCCAATGGTGGTGATAGGAGTGCTATTACTCCCCAACATCCAAACACTATACAAAAGGGCAATTCAAAGAAAATACAGTAATGATATGGTAATACAGAGAAATAAGTCTTACAGGCAGGCGGAAGTAATACCCTCGACGTTTTGGCCGCTCTGGCCTTTCTCAAGAGGCCTTTCTCTTGAGAAAGGCCAGAGCGGCCGAAACGTCGAGGGTATTACTTCCACTTTCGCCTGCCTGTAAGACTTATTTCTCTGTATTATCATATCATTACTGTATTTTCTTTGAATTGCCTTTTTGTATAGTGTTTGGGTTAACGTTCATTCCTTATGTTGTCTTTATGACTTAAATCTATACTGGTAATATCATGCATTGACTGTATATGTGTACAGGAGCGCCACCTAGCGGTCACTTTTAGGGGCTGTGACCCCTTTTTACAAAATGCTTATATACTGCTTTACGATACTGTTCTGCATGCTTGTACAGCACTTGTGATCCCTTTTCCTCAATTAAAATCCCTTCACTTTTTTGCAATTCAAACTGTGGTTGTTCGTCTTCTTCAAATTGTTGACATAAGTGTTGCAAGGCAGGAGCAGGCAGCTTGCATTAGGGCCCCTTCACCCATGGGCCCGGTATTAGTTGCCTCCCTTGCCTATGGTACATATACCCATGGTATGCGACCTTCTCTATATATGCTTGTAATGACTTAATATGAATGAAGATCCATACTCCTGTTATAGGTCATTTTAAATATTACTCATTCTTAAGGTCTTTGAAAGTTCGAAGGACTTTTTACATCTTAGTCTCTAAAAAAACAACTTAAAGGGTCTGTAAACTCAACAACAATAATTAAAAAGCAAGCAGTTTAGCTGATGGCTGTCCTTTTGCCTCTTCTCCATTTCCTGCATTGCAGCATAGGAGCCTAGCCGGGAATTGGTTGCCTCCCTTGAATCATTCAATTTCAAGAAGTGAAGGACCACACAAAAAAGTGGTCTAAAAGCCACTTTGTCCCTTGGTGCTCTGTAAGCATGGCAGGCCAATGTGGTCCTGTCTCTGGCATCAGGAGAGCATGCTCAAGACTCCTAGTTGTGCGCTTACATGCCTTTACCAGCTCAGCAACAAATTGAAGAGAAGTAAGTGGCTTTGCTCAGAGTACATAAGGTATTTAAATATAATTGGAGAATTTGAGATGCCCATGCTCCCATGTGAGGAAGTAAGTTTGCGTCTGAACAGGGACTTTAACCCTTTAAGTGCCAAGCCTGTAGTTTCTACATGGAAACTTCCGTGGAATGATGTAATCTCCTCGTCCTGATATAAAAGCTACTTCGGTTGGCCACAGGAGCAATGTCGGTAGTGAACGGTGAAGGCGGTTGTGTTGGCAGAGGATCAGAGTCCCCTGCCCGCACACCCGCCACCCACAGATCACCTCTGACTGTCAGTGACAGCGCAGTAGTGTTTGGCACCGTGCGACACAGAGCGGCATTGGATTGGAGGTAAGTAAAGGGAAAAAAAAAATGTTTTTTACTTTTAACCCTTCGGCTCTCAGGGGCTATGTGGGTTTTTAACCTTCAGGGCCAGGGGCTACTTAGGCTGGCCCCTGCACCCTGGTCTACAAGCCCCCATAGCTGGTGCCCAGGATGGCTTTGCTGCCCGGGGGGCCCTCATGCCATGTTTTAATAATGGGTTTTAACCCTTGACTTGCCATTAACCCCCACCCCCCTAACCCCATTATCTGCCTCCCAAAAGCCCAGGGGAGCGTCCTGCAGCCCGTGAAGGCTATAGGGGCTTGTAGTTTTCAGGGACGTTTTTTACTGGGACGGGGGACCCCACATCATGTTTTTTTAATTTTTAAGGGTTTTAACCTCCCCCGCTCCCCTCCCCGAAAAGGGGGACCCTTACACCCATTTTTTTAAATGTAATACTAGATAGTGCGGATAGTAGTTATTTTTTATTTTAAAATGTCATAAAGCGCTTTTTTCAGACTGGGGGGTCTGAGGTACCACTCTAATGAAATGGGGCAAAATGGTTTTCTTCAAAAAAAAAATTATAGATGAAAATGCAAAAACTTTTATTTTTTTTTAAATTTTAACTCAACGTTATTCTGAAAGCATGGAAAAAAATACAAACAAGACATTTCATGTTAAAGGCCATTCTGGAATTCTGCTGAAAAAAAAATCTATTGGCCTAATGCAGAGCCTCCCCCGGTCTGAGCTTAAAACTTCCGATTGTCCGGGGCTCCCGTTTGAATCGTGGCACAAATGTGATGCAGAGCCTCCGTCGGAATGGCTCCCTAACTGATCCGTCAATTTGTCTTTACTCGGGAAGTTTTTTTTGCTCTCTCGGGTGCCTTCAATTTGATCGGGGCTTCCGTTCCCGTTCACACGGGCGGCCCGTTTTTCCCTGCTTTTTCCTTGTTTTTTGAACGTACCTGCTTGGTTTCTGTCGTATTTGACCTTCCATTTTGGTGATTTTTCCAAGTATACTTACATCTCCATGGCTCTTCAGTTGGCAATCTGGCTACACGCAAGCGCACATCCCTAAACCTCCATTGGAATATGCATATGGCACCAACTGCCAATTTGACACATATTTATATTGTCAAATTTATTTTTGGGTGTTCCTTCTTTCTTGCCATTAATGCACACCTTAATCCCTTTGGTGTTCCTTCTTCCTTGCCTTTAATGTTTACCGTAATTGGTTGTGAGTTTTTCTGATTTTTTGTCCCATATCTAAACCTTTTGTGTCATGTAAATGTGTGATGATGTTGTGTGATTGTATATTTGCAGGAAAGACAACTCACAAAATCTGTTTATGTTTTTTTAATCAAACTTTTTTTTTTGGTTTTGTGGTTTGGAGATTTTTTTTTATAAAACAAAAGTAAAAAACAATTTAAATTTGAATTAAACATGTTAAAAAATAGGCCTCTGGGTCTTGTGGCTGTGTTTTTCTTTGATCTGTGAATGAAAAAAAACCTTAGTTTAGCATTGTTTTTATGGTTTGGTTGGGCGTTGTTTTATTGGGGCCCTTTTTAATCCGGACCTTCAGCGTGATTTAATGAAAAGCCCAAACTCTGAAAAAACGATTCCGCAGCATCATCTGTTAAAAAAAGATACAAGGACCCACCATTAATCCACAAAATACATTAACAAGTTTCCTGGCCTAACTAAAGTCACTTTATTAACCTTTTGCTGCCTCACATTGCCCTAGTTCTTCTATCTGCATGTAGCCTAGTTTGTAGCTGCGTACATGTGTTAAACTAAGGTGGGCTTGTATTTAACGTGACAAACTAAGTTGTTTCAGACTATTCTTGCGCTTTGTTTTTTTTTTATTATAAGGAATGTGTGCGCGCACATAAACGCACGCTCGCATACTCACATCCATGATGATGTCGTCCTGCTCCTGTGTAAAGATGGCATAGCTCCTGGTATAGCTCTGACGTTCCCCCGCAGTGACGTGCAGGACATCCCAAATTGGAATGCCCCAGAGACATGATGCCTGTAACCCAGCCCTGGATTTCTTCACACTCCAAAGGGCTGGGTTACATGGGTTTTGGCCTGCTTTAAAACATCATGACCAAATCAGGTTAGGATGGAATAACCCACCTCCTTTACATTATTATTAAAGTAACACAGGTTCCCTCACATAAAGCAGAACAAAACCCAGAGCGGCCACTGGTCTTCCCCCTGGAAATCCCAGATCGGGATGCCCCACTGTGTGAAACCCTTTTTAATGAGACTTTACTCAGAAATGGCAGACTCCCTCTCTTAAAGTGGAACAAGCCATGATTAGTTTAATGACCTTTGCAGGCGAATATTGTAGTGCCCCACCAGTCTGATCAAGACAACGGAACCTCATCTTCAAGAGACCAAAGGCTCGCTCCACTACAGAGCGAGTCCTCCTGGGGGCAGTATTGTAGGGCTCCTCTGTCTGTGAAGATGGGTGCAGGATTGGGGTCAGCAGCCAGGGGAGCAAATAGTGTGTTAAGGGAAAAAACAAAGTCAGACAGGGTGGGCAACCAATACAAGTTTCATACACATACCCAGTAAGGCGGGTGAGCTCAAATAGGTGCAGCCTGGTTTCTGCCATACTCAGCAGGACAAGACCGCGGAGCTGGCGCCGCTGATGTGCTCCAACAGAGGACTGCATATTATTGCCCGAGTGCAAATACGGCTGCTCTGACTTGCTGTAAGTGAAGGCTCGGCGGCCCTGTTTCATTAGGCTGATTTCAATCGGAAAACAAGGCTCTGCATCACTGAAAAAAACGGAACAATGAACGAGGCGTCCGTTTTGCCGGGAAACAGCCTCGTGCGAGCCGACAATCGGAAAGGCGGCTGAGCGCACACCTGAGCGCATAAACGCACACTAAAATCAACGTAGCACCCTTTCCTGACCCGATCAAAGCCCAAAACCAAAGGGAAAACGCACGGGATAGCTGAACGGGGAGGCTCTGCATCAAGCCATAACCAAAACAACTGGGATTTCTACTAGGCTAGCGGCACTGGTAATTTGTTTTCACCGCCAAGTGTAATGGCCGGTATTTCTGTCTAGGTCCTATCCAGGTCTGTTATTGCAGAGCGCTCTGGTGAAGCATGCTGTGTGTGCTGGCCCTGATCCCTGACCCCCCCTCTGTTCTGGACGCCTTCCACCTCTTATCCGTGACCTATGTCCCTGCTCTGTGTGCTATGATCTCCATGCTCCACTCCTTTACAACCTTAGCGCCCCACATTGACAACAAGGCCAATGGCAGAAGAGAGACTGTCTTATCCCTCTCTATACAGGTTAGAAATCGCACATGTTGCACTTCTGTGCCTCTGCCTGATGTCTGATTTGGTGATCAAATTCTCTTTTTCTTTCCCTCCCGCTCTCATTTTTTCTTTTCCTCCCACTCTCTACTTTTTTATTTCCTTTCTTTTTAGCTCTCTCTCTTTCCTTTTCCCCTTCCATGCATTCCTCCTGATTTTTCTTCTTTCTTCCACTCTCTATCACACTTTCTTTACCTCCCTCTTTCATGCCTTCCGTTTTTTCCTCCCAGTCTTCCCCTGTGTTCTTTCTTATTTTTTTGATCCCTTTCTTTTACATCTCTCTCTTTTTTTCTTCATTACTCCCCCCCCTCCCATTGCACACAGTGTGGAGGTGTGAGCCCATGTGCTGGAAGGCTGCCATTATAGGAAAAGCACATTACTTCTCTCTTAGACTCTCTCCTAGACTTTTGAAACGTATCTGCAGACTTGGTTAAAGTGCATTTAGTTATTGCAACTAGGAGCCGAGTACTGTGAACTTGGTAGTGTAGGCCAGGCTACTATAAACTTGATATATATAGAGACACTGCAAATACCAGGAGCCATTTTGTGTAAAGTTTCAGTGCTTGAGTAAAGAAAGCCTAGAGCTTAAGTAGCCTGCATATACTGCAATTTGGTTGTGCTGCCTACAGAGAAGTGAAATGCACTGACTGTTATTTACTGTTTCTCCTGACATGAAAATCCACTTTGGGGGTTATTTAAGAAGGGATAGCGTCAGGTAGCGCCTGGTTAATGAGAGGTAGCGACAGATAGCGATTGGTCAACGCCCGACACGGCACGCAATTCCATATTGATCAAGCAGAATCTGTTTATCGACTGGGATAGCGGCACGTAGCGTCTGATTCATCATTTACAAAGCCTCTGCGAACAGCGCCAGCGTTCAGCCTTGCACAGCGCCAGGTATGACATCTCGCTACCTGTCACTCCCCCATACATTTCAATGGACGATCCTTTTCTTCACTTTAAACAGGTTTTTTTTTTTTTAATTATTTTTCCCAAAAATCACAAATAATTCTGTGACCTCTTCTGGCATTGAAAAAGCAGTTTTTTCATATTTTTTTCATTTTTTAAATATTTCCTCAAAAATGACATTACAGGTCTGGCATTAAAGTGTTACAATGTTGCTACAATGTAATTCCATATGTTTTCGCTTTGTTACTAGTTGATAGATGCTTGAAAATACACTTTAAACACACCGCCTCCTGCGCTCTGGGTTTCAAACAAGTATTTTTCAGATTTGTGAGATTTGTGAGGCTGGTTTTTTGCTGAATATGGTGTGAGTCGGTCGCTATGAGCAGTCGCTAACATGCGCTCCCATACAGCGCTGTACTGGTCAAATAGCGACTCCTCACAATAGGCTCGATTCAGAGAGACACAAAAAAACTTTCAAAACGGCGCCGATGTCGTATTTTTTTCAAATGTTCCCGCTTTCGTATGAGCGTTCGAGCGATTCTATGCATGCATTGAAAACCTTGTGTAAAGTTTCCGTCCGTTCGTACGGCAGATTACGAATTACGCGGATGTCATTTTCCATCCAGACTTTTCCGTCTCATTTCCACATGTTACAACGTAGGCTTTCGTTTTTGCCCTTTTCCCATCGTATCCTCCAACGAATCCTTTACGTTTCCCGATAGATTCTGTTTCCATTTTACCAAAAATAATCGTCCAGACGGAATCCTTACGATCTTGCGCCTGCGCACTACAAACTTAACTCATTAAAGTGCTCGCCTACATATTTGCCACCCTCACTTCTACTAAAATGTTTAGCTAAACCACTTAGCACTCCATCCTCCATCTTCCCTTTTGGACCCTTAAAGCTCACCCAAACCACTTATCACTATCCTCCATCTTCCCTTTTGGACCCTTAAAGCTCACCCAAACCACTTATCACTATCCTCCATCTTCCCTTTTGGACCCTTAAAGCACACCCAAATCACTTCTCGGTCATGTGAATATTCATCTTTAAATATTTCTGTGCCCATTAGTTTTGTGTTAATGTAGTTTGTTAATGAAATGACAATGTAACTTTTTTAAATAATTACCAGCATCAAATATGCATTTTTTAAAAATGTGTTAAATTTCAACTTTAAACAACTATAAAAAATAAATACATAGCAATGGCAGGCCACTGAACATTATTCTTCATCTGTGGTCCCCAACGAGTTGCGCAGCTCCTGCATCTCGCCCACCAACTGAAGGACCCTGACACTCAGTTGTGCCACTCTGGCACGTGTGGTCCCTGTAAATTAAAATTTGGGTATAACCTTGTTGGGGTCATACTGCAGTGCCCCCCCCCCCCCATATGGTCCAAACACCTACATCTGGACTTCATAGGCCAGAGGGCCCTCGCCACCACGGGCCGGGTTTTGAATAGTGCCCGATTAGAGAACCCCTGGCCCGCATTCTGCAGGCAAAGAGCGGGCATCAGGAGCAAGGGCGAGTGTCACATCTTGCGGTTCCTGCAACCAAATATAAAATAATTACACAAAGCAAAGGTAACCAACTAAAACACTAACTCCTACAACACATTAAGATTCAAGTTCAACAATCCAAATATAATTCACAAAGGACATAAGTCTAAAAAAATATAGCAATTATATGGATGTGTGGAAAAATAAATGTTTACATGCTAAGGACTAATTTAGGTCAGCATTAAAATGCATCTATAAGGCATACATGAAATGTATTGATTCAGGTATGCATTGCTATACAATTTATGGCCTCGGCCATGCTGATACATGCAATGCCTTGGTGCTAAAGGCGCGCAGACTCCTCCACATAGCCGCAAAACATGTTCAACAATAGCAATCCGAGTCCTCAGAGGTGTCGGAAGTGGTTTTACAAATAAACGGATTTATAGGGTGGTGAGCCGTCGGAAAACAGCTCTCTGAATCAGACGGAAACCATCCCAGCAACGGAAGTTTTCTGAAGGAACGGAAATTTTTCAATTTTGTTTGGAAATGTTCCGAATTGCTTCCGTTTATCGAAAGCGCATATACACATTCTCCCGAACGTTCGTGCGAGTGAAAAATATACGAAAAAAAGCCAAAAAATGACAAACACCCACCAAAACTTTCACAGACAGCTACGGAAGTCCGGACGAATGTGTCTCTGAATCGAGCCTAATGTATTCAACATTACTGAACAGCGACTGAGTCGCTATAAAGTAGCGACCCACGGCCGAGCACTGCGACTACTAGCGGGCGCTCTGAAAATGCCGCTACAGACGCTCATCTATCGCTACCTGCCGCTAATGATGAATCAGCCTCCCCGTGGTTAAAATTCAGGCATATGGGAGTTGATTAAGAGCAGTCACTACTGCATTGGATTACAAGTTGTAAAAACCTCAGGGGGCTAATTTTCCACCTAATCCCTGCCAAGGAAGGTTATCGCCAGCTAAGCAGACCTGTTGTGTTTGTGTTTTTTTTGTGCCGGGACTTTATTTTCTTCTGTTTCTGGTACCAGAGGGTAAATTTACATATTTCCTACTTTTTTTTTATTTTTTCCTGGGGGGGGGTTTACCTCAGATGATAGTGTCTGAGAGTAATCAGACTAGCTGGTTTATTATGAAAGAAGTATATTGCATTGCCACAATTTCTTGTGTAGATTGTTTAAATTCGCTAGTTAATTAGTCACTGCATATTTAAATATGTTTTATGTGCATTTGCTTTATTGATCTAACAAAATTGATTTTACTGACAAGGAAATAGAGTATTGGAAAATTTCGGGCGTGTCACCACTGCCTACGGTAAGGGTCAAATCCCGACAGTTATTTAGGCTCCAATATTTTTTTTTCACTTTTTATGCCCCACTGCTGTTTAAAGTGGACCAACACCCACGGGTGATCGGCCCGGGAATCTATAAGATTCCCGCGCCGATCATCTCCCTCCCCGCGGGACATCCGAGATCGGGATGTCCCGCGGGGTGAAAACCCCCTAAACACCCCAAACCCCTTACCTTATCTCTAGGTATCTGCGAATGGCCGGCACGCACGCGTCAAGAGGGACGCCCGGGAGGCAGCAGCGGAGGAGCCGCTTTTCCGAGGCTTGTCCGTCGGCGCTGGGAGAGGTGAGTTTTTCGGGGGGTTCGGGGGGGTTTCACACAGCGGGGCACCCCGATCGGGGGTGCCCCACCGAAGTGGACCAAGACCCAGGATTGTCAAAATCCTGGGTGTTGGTCCACTTTAAGGCTGATTATGCTCACCCTTACAGAGAGTTGCTGCCTTCTGCGAGGCTATTCAGATATTGCTGACACAGTCTCTTAACATTGTAAAATGTGCAATTGTACCAACTAATCTGGTTCCATATCTATAGATAATTAGACTTCCTAACATTCAGGAATGAACTGGCTATAGGGCACACTGGAGAATGCCCGGTAGGCCGCCACCTTCCCTGCACTGTCCGCCTGCCGATCCAGTAGTTTACCAACAATGCAACAGTCATAGTGAATGGGAATGCTCTGCTGCACTGCTTGTTAAGGGGTGATTTTTGGGGGGTGCTCAGCCATACTGCTTGTTATGAGGTTATTTGGGGGGAATGCTCTGCTGCGCTGCTTGATATTGGGTAATTTGGAGGGAATGTTCTGCTGCACTTCTTGTTATGGGGTGATTTTGGAAAATGCTCTGCTGCACTGCTTGTTATGTGGTGATTTTAGGGGGGGGTGCTCTGCTGCACTGCTTGTTATGGAATGATTTGGGAATGGGAGGAATGCTCTGCTGCACTGCCTGTTATGGAGCGATTAGGGGGATGCTCTGATTTGCTGCTTGTTATGGGGTGATTTGGCGGGGTTCTGCTGCACTGCTTTTTATTTTGTGATTTTGGGGGGTGCCCTGCTGCACTGCTTGTTATGGAGTGATTGAGGAGATTCTGCACACTGGTAACGTAAAGCTTTATTTACATATGCACAAACAGCTCTGATTGAATGAGAGCCCACACATGAGCCATAGGACCAGAGAAAAGTGAGTTTGTATGGGTGCTTTGGGGGGTTTCACAGAGCGGCATTCAGATTCGGGATGCCCTGGAGCATGTTAACTTGATATACTCGAAATTAGGGTTGATTCCGAGCCTTCTACAATAGTTTTCATTTTTGTGCATAAGATCGTTCATATTTTTTGTTGCTTGTGAGCCTTCCGTTCTGTCTTATTGTTGCGTAAGCCACCAAAAGGGATGTGTGTACGGCTTTTAGTGTTCGTCGAGGTCCTACTAGTTGCCTTCGGAAAAGAGCTGTTTTTTTCCCTTAATTTAGCCTGTGAAATCCGTTTTTGTATGTTTATCTGGAATGTATACGCATACGCAGGCTTGTACGCATATGCCAGCCTCTCATTTTTAGTGTTTACCATTCTTGAAGAAGTCATGTTAGTAAATAGTCACATGTCTATAAATGTACTAGGCTGGTGGAGGAGTTGGGGTTGGGGAGCCACCCTTCTCACTGGGACCTGCCACACCTCTTGGTCCGAGTCTGTAGAAGAAAACAAAAACAATTGTTAGTGAATGTGTTAGAGGTGTGTAGTGGCTTGTGGGACACCCACCTTCTTCATCTTGCTGGGGTACCTCAAAATCTGCCTCCCCTCGCTGTTCACGCACGTGACCCTCTTGCTGATCTAGAATAAAATATCCCCAAAGAAACTATTACTAAATATGTGAGTGTTTAGTCTGTGTCTTTAGTCTTTCTTCCTGTGTTTGTATGTGTGTGATGCTCATACCTGACTCATCATGGCCACTATCTTGAGACTCCCTGCCCAACATCTGGGCTTCCTCCTCTGCAGGTTGGTCCAGGTGAGCTTGGGGCTCACCTGCAGAGGAGGGTGAGTATGTTGGCATTTGAACAACACCACTTACATGTCCACCAGATCTTTCCAGCATTGGCCAGGCTTGCTGCCTCCGGGTGGGCCACACTTTTAGGCGAAGAGAATAGCATTCTTTTAAACACAGGCTTGGCTAATGTGATTGTGGTAATTGTCAATTGCAAATAGTTTTCTGAAAAACTTCCTCACCCAGTGCTTCTTCCTCCTTTTCAAGTCCGACCAATGCTCGATGATTTTTGGGAAAGTCTAGGTGGTGTTGGTCTCCTCCTCCAGCATTGCTACTATATCAAGTGCCAACATCCTTATGGCATATATGTCGGACAGGAAGTTGTAGTGGTACGTCATCATCTAAAATGTAGAGCAAATACATATTAAATAGACCTAGCAGGTTGTTACCAGCCCACACTCCTCACTTTAGATCTTCATTAATGTATTTTGGCATCCTTGGTTTACAGATCTTCAAAGCAGTGTTATTCCCACATGGGCTGTCCCCTAGTATTTGGTTGCTACACCCAGCTATGCACCAACAGATCCACCTTGTCCCAAAAAGTCCCTATATAGTGCCTATGTGTGCACTAGCTGTCACCTGTGTTATTCTGCAAATGGCAGCATTCTTTCCACCCTGCCTTCATAGAAGTTGGCATATGTTGGAACTTCGGTGCATAGGCATACGCAATTGTGTATTAAGGAAGTATAAATTGTTAAAGAAACACACATATGGAGAAGGCAACACTCCAGTCCACACAAAAGCAGCTGAACCAAGCCCTGCTGGATGATTGGCAAGGCCCACAGTGACACAGCCCTCCTTTAAGCGCATGCCCGCACACAGTCAGGCAAAGCCACGACCACCTTAGACAGAGTCAGAGTAGTGGCAGACAAAGTGCTAGACCAAATCAGAGCAGTCCTATACAGAGTGCAGCAAAGTGAGTGCTAAGGCTAAGCAGAGCAGTAGCTGGCGAAGTATTAGGGAAAGCCAGAGCAGTCCCACCCATAGTGCTAGGGCGAACAAGAGCACTTCCAGCAAATGTGCTAAAGCTAAGCAAAGCAGTGGCAGGCAAAGTACTAGGGCAAGACATAGCAGCCCCACAACAACCCCCTCTCCCAACTGAGCTTGCACCTCTACTTATTAATGGTTTCAGATGCAGCAGGGGTCTAGGGCAACAGCAAGACAGCTGCAATCTGGATATCCCCCTCTCCCCATTAGCATCCACTCCAGTCTTATCATGGCCAACCCTGGGCCAGATACCCAGCCACCCAGACAGCCTTGTCCAGTCACCAGCCAGTGACCAATCGACCCCCTCAGGATCTTCCTCAACACCCATAGAGCAAATGTCTCATATTCCACCAAGTACACAGGGAGATGATGGCCAATCCTATGTTGGGCGACACCTGTGGTGGGGCAAACTAAGTGGCAGGTTTATTGATGCCCAATGTATGGCTTTAGCAACTAATATGTCTGACCATGACCATTTTGATCAGCTGTGTGTGCAGTTTGAGAGCTACACCAAAATCTGTCAAGTTCCACCTGTGGAAGGCTATCACCAGGCAGGTTAATAGTGCCAGACCAAAGCAAAAGGATGTGGACCAAGTGCAAAGGAAGTTTGCTGACATGAAATATGCTGTAAGGCAAAAAATTAAAAAGAGAAAACAACAAGGATAACAATGCTTTCGAGCTGTTGTTGATGTTGGGCATGACCTTTGCATGACTACATCCTTCGTGTATTTGTTTAAGGAATACCACACAAACTGCAATTCAGTGCAGCAGAAGAAATGGTGTATGGCCTGTTGAACCCAGCTACACTCCAGTGCTTGTCCATCGATTTAGACATGTGTGATGCTGCTGTAGTAGGTAAGTTGTTATGTTTTGGGTTCTTTATTTTCAAAAGGTGTATGACTCATTGCCTAGTTTATGATGCCATCAGGGCCTATGTGTTGTTGCTGGACCATGAAAGGCTAATATATGTAAAATTACACATGCCATCTCACGGCTAATCAATGATCTTTTTATGCATGTGTCTATGCCACACCTTCATGACTTGTAAGAAGATGGGTTAGCCATTGCTTAGGCACACAAGGTATGGGGCTTGAATAACCCTAAGTCGTATTCACATTGCAGGAAATAAACAGCAAATACACACCGAGCACAGTAACAAACAAGTACTGGTGCAACTTCATCAAGGACTGCGTATTCAAGTACTGCACCAAATGAAGAATTGGATCTAGTAAGTGGAATGTGGTCAAAGTGGTGACCCCTGGAACCCCACCCAGCTCTTGTTTTGTTTTAATTTGTGTATTTCTAACAGCAGCAAGCTAAATGTTTTGTCTGTCCATAAAGACACTCCTGATACTGGCTGCCATACAGGATCTGGAGGAGGATGATCCTCTGCATCAGCCTCTACAACAACAGCAGCATCAGCATCCTCTGCTGCACCGGTTGCATCCCCACCACCCTCAGACACAACATCTGCCTCAACAGCAGCTACAGTACCAGCAGCAACTGCCTCAAGGGCTCCATTGCACCGGCAGTTGGAGCGTGAGGAGCAGCTGCATCCATCACCTCCATGGGCCAACTCTGCTGTAGAGGATTTGCCATTTGCCACATCAAGCACAACACATGTGGGAAGGCCAAGTACAGCTCCAGCTGCAAGTGTCCCTACCTGGGGAAGAGGACAATGGGCTCTGGCATGTTGCCATCTTCCCCTGGTTAGGTGGGTGCAGTTGATGGATGCAGATTGAGGAGATAGCCGAGCCTCCAGGCAAAATAGTGCCGGTTCCGCAAAAACAAGGGGGGGGGGGGGGGGGAATATAAGGAAGATCCACCATGAGCTCCATTCATTGGTGGAGGAAAGCTACCATCAGTGGGAGGCAATGCTAGGACTGTGGCAGATGATAAATGATAACCTGTCCCAGCTGGTGGCACTCCAATAAGCAAGAGAACCACCATACTACCAACGATGAAACATACTTTGTGTTGGATGTTAAAACATTTTGATTTGATTATAAATCTCAGTAGCCTAAGATTATTGGGCCACAATGTTCACAATATACTATTATGTAATAGTTTAGTGACAACAATAAACATAAAAAATAGAAGTTACTTTTTCTTTCAGTTTAATCTCACTAAATAATTGAAAAGTGGGTTTGAAGTATACAGCACAAACCATAAAGTCCAAGCCTTGCATCAAATCCAAATTCACATATAGACATATTAACATAGAGACACCTTAAAAATGACACTGGGAAACAAGAAAATAGACACAAATTAACTAAAATGAGATGATGACATGGTGATTCCCTGCCATTTTGGAGCTGTAACATCATCGCCCACTCCATCGCCTGCTGCTGCTCACACACTCTTTCCAACATGTACAACATGGAATTTCACCTGGTGGGAAGGCCAAAGTTCCTCTGCAGTGCAGACAGGCAGACGGCAGCAGAGTTGGAACAGTGAAGGTGGGAGCACACGCTATGCCCATTATGGAGCAGCCCCAGCATTTCTGGATAATGACCCAGGAAGCTCTGCACCACCAAGTTGGCCCAAGGCTGCTACACGGTTCTTCCCATTGTCGCACACCATCTTGCCACTCATATGTCTGCTCCTGGATGCCGGTCCACAGCTCTTGTGCAGTGTGGGGTCTTTCGCCCAGACAGATGAGTTTTATAACCGCATGTTGCTGTTTTCCCATGGCAGTGCTCAAATAGGTGGTGCAGGGCATGTGCTGACTACCTGAGAAGGAAGCAGAGTAGAAGGGGGAGGCTACCGGAGGCACCGACTGATGTCCCACAGTCCTGGGTTGTGGAAGGATCTGCACCACATTGCTTTCCGCCTCAGTCCCAGCCACCACTATGTTGACACATTGGCCAGTTAGAGAGATGTAACATCCCTGCCCTTGCTTACTTGTACACGTGTCCATGGTGAGGTGGACACTGGAACTAATGGCATTGTCCATTGACATTGCCCAGTCCCATCAGCTCTTTAAAAATGTCTCCACGGAGTGCAAAGGGAGCATTTTTGAAATGCTAACATTCAGGGCCAGGGCTCATGGATTAGATGGGCCCAACTTTCACCTTCTAAGTTTGCAGGATGGAAGACTGAACGCTTCCTGGGATGATGTGGACCAGTTTGGTGGTGGTGCTGGTGCTGGAGGTGGTCGGGTTCCCACATTCGCTGACTGAGAGAAGACAGGTGACCTTGTTGTTCTAGAGATGAAGCTGAAGGCTGAGACAGAGGGAGACTTAGGTGTTTGCAGGTTTTACTGGTAGTTCTGCCACTGCAGCTCATGTTTTGCTTGCAGATGCCTGGTCATGCACGAGGTACATAGATGATTAGTTTTCCCTTGACTTAGCGACTGTTGGCACAGCTTGCGTATGACCTCTTGTCTGCTGTGGATTTCTTGAAAAAATGCCATGCTTGTGACATCCTGGGAGCCTGCCTTGGAATGCTCAGTCCCTGGGTGTGGTGGGCAGTGGCAGCAATGGGCTGATCACTGAGGATTTGCACCCTTCTTCTATATCTGCTGGCTGTCTGGGGTTGTGTGACCACCACCTCAGTCCCTGGGTGTGGGGGGGCAGTGGCAGCAATTGGCTGACCACTGGCACCCTTCTCCCTCTTCTGCTGACTGGCTGGGGCTGTGTGACCACCACCTCTTCCTTCGAACTCTGATGACTTTCAGTCCACGTTGGGTCTAGGACCTTGTCATCCTCTCTGGCATCCCCTTCCACCCATTCCACCCTGCTAGCCTCCCTCTCAGCCTCAACATTGCAGAAAGCTGCAGCAGTCAGCACTTGGGTTGCTGGCCGAATCCTCATTCTCCCACAGAAGCTCTTGGGCGTCTGTGAACCCTATATGTGCAACAGGGGGAGGTGCAACATGGGATGCCCTTGCAGATTTTATGGCGGGTGAGGTGGAGGGCTCGGCTGTAGTGCAGAGGGTAGAAGAATATCTCATGGAACTGGTAGCACTGCCATATAATCTACAACTGCCTCAGTGAGTTCTGGCCTCACCATACTGCCACCAGTATTGGGCCTACAAAAATGTGCCCCAAACCCTGGCACCTGCTAGCACCAGAGGAAGTTGTAGCAGGCAAAGATGAAAGATGTCCTCTCCTTGCCGACTGGAAGGCAACAGTCTCTTTTTCAGTTGTCCTCATTCCTCTAATTCACTGGGGGGGGGGGGGAGGTCTATTTATGCATGTTATGAACAGCAGAGCAGTCAGGAGTTTAACATCTAGCATACCTCCCTGGGGAGGTCTGGTCTAGTTATTGGAATTACTAGTGGGTGAAAGCCTCTGGATTTAAATAAGTGAAGTAGGTTGCTCTGAATCAGCCCAAATATAGACAATGAAAGTCAATGGCAGTTTTCTCCCCTAAAAAAACTTTATTTTTCTCACCAGGCTCGGAATCAACCCCTAGGATATAGTTAATTTTAGTTGTAGGTGAGCATTAATAATATGCTGGATGGAATAGCTACACCGGCTCTTTAAATTCTCAAATCAGTCAAATCCAATAATATATGTACATACAAAACGACCATAACCTAGCAGACATGTATTAAGCTAGTGGCTTGGAACCCATTCATCTCATTCATCTTGTCTTATTTTCTTCTTTTTCTGATTTAGGTATTTATATAGACTATTTTTGCTCTTCTCTCGTAGACATTTCCTTGTTGTTAGTTTTAGGCATGTTTCATTCTATAGAATGCATTGTAGTTATAATTGGGCCGGGCTGCAATTGTCTAGTTTAGTTGAGGTTTAGAGCTTATATATAATGTGAGTAACTATTTTTATAATTGCGTTCAGAGTGCTAGTATGTATCTTGTGTAGTTCTGACAGCTCTTGGTTATGGCTGTAAGTGGTGCATAAGCTGATGTACAATTACAAGTGTGCATGGTGTAATGCTGTACTTCATTTTCCTCAAAAAAACTAATGATTAAAAAAATATGTATTACACTAGTGGAATGTATCACATTCATAAAAGTGCTGCCCGATTAGTTAGAATATCATACTAACAATACTTTTCTTTAGCTAGTGTTATATGTTGTCCCCATCTAGCCTTACAAGGAAGATCGGGGATAATTATATACAGTAAATGCCCTTGTTGACACTGTAGACAGGCAAATACTAAAATGAAAATTTTAAGGAATATATGTAAAAAAAAAAAAAAAAACAATGCAATAAAACTCATGCATTAGACAGCTAAAAGAAAAAGTCAAAATGGAACCACAGTGACATCTTGTGGTAAATGTGTATATAAACAGTTAATGCGTAACTATGGTACGTATCAGCATAATCTAAAATACAGCTATTTATTTAAATTCTTTATTTTATTACAAATTAAAAACAGTAACTGTGCTGCTAAATTAAATTGCAGTACAAATGTACATATAAGCTGCTGGGAATAGAAGGTGTACAAATATTTCAAGAAGATTCAGATAGAGCTTCAAGTACAATTATAGCAATTTAGATGACCTATGTGATCCAGAGAAGTATCATGGGGTAGTAAGAGATACATATCATATCATTTAGGTGTTAGTCATACTTAAGATCCTGCTGAGATGTGTGGTGGTATGAGCTAACACATCTGGAGACCATGCTACTTACTGCAATCCAAAGATGAGGTAGGTTATCTCAAAGTAGGGAATCAGATTAAGCTTCATAGCTTAGTTGTAATACTAATGATAGCACCAAAAGACAAAATATAGAGAGAGAAGAGGATGGGGAAGGAAGGTAGAAGTGTATAAGGGGGAGGAGGGGGGAATGGAAAAGAAAGGATAGATATCCCATATTGCTACATTAGATGTGGAAGAATCATGAATATGTGATTTATATACCATCATTGTATTCACCTGAGCTGAAACTGATGCATGTTTGTTTACAAATAGTGCTGCGCGACTATTGCTGTGGATGTAAAAACATTTTGTAATACACTCAAACCCAAACTTTTTTAAATGCTATGGGGGATAGTTTGGGTGGCGCATTTTGACCATAGAAAATTTCTGAAGCAGCCAGGCGTCCTCCAATACCCAAAAAAGCCAAGGGGAATGTTCTGCTGATGAGCACAGTGGTTTGGGTGTTAGCCGGTAGAGTTGGGTGTCACACAGCACAATGCCTCTGCTGCTGAGGGACAGGCAGGGCTTTTTTATTTTAAAGGACATTTATTTAGGGAAGTAATTACTGGAACACACTATGAGACTGCACTGGAAACGTTATCACTATCAACAAAGCAGTGTGCACATGTGGGTGAAATACACTCTGTAAAAATACTATAGGGAAGGTCCCACTCCTTCCCAAACCCCCACAAGATATGGCACCACTGCTATATTAAAAGTATTTGTTTATTAATAGAAAAGTCACATGACTACAAACACTAGACATCAATAAAAAACACTAAAGACACAAGGATAATGTTCAATAAGGAAGGGAACAACACTTCTGGGGGCAATGGAGATGGCAATTATGATTAATATAGTCCCAATTCATGATATATAACACCTGGCTAAATTCTAAAGTGCATTAGTGCAAAGTGCTAAATGACAAGCAATATCTAACCAAACTCACTCAAAACCAAATAAGTATATACACAAACCAACAGTGCATCTTAATCCTATATAAATCCTATATACTAGGGTGTACAAGACCCTAGCAGGGCCACAACCTAAATCTAGTTATAAAAAATACAAACAGTGAGGACCAAGCCAGGGAGGACCAAGGAAAGCAATCCCCAATAACAAGAGAAAGTAGACTTACATAACAATACGACCGCCAGCCTACTGCCCCTCCGTCTACGCGTTGCGTGACGTCACTAGCGTCACTTCCTCAGGACATACACACACCTAACCCTCCCCCCTTTTTATATACTAACCTAGTATGCTCCTGTGCACCGTCCATCACACCTGTAGCCCATCTCCAGAAATGCGCACCGTGTATCACCTCCAAGTCCCGCCGCGCGGACATGCCCCGGCCGGAGACACGTCCACTTATTGAACATTATCCTTGTGTCTTTAGTGTTTTTTATTGATGTCTAGTGTTTGTAGTCATGTGACTTTTCTATTAATAAACAAATACTTTTAGTTCAATATCTTTTTTATTCGTTTTACATCATATAAAAGGAAACAGTACATAGCTTTAATACAAAAGGACAGAAAATCAAAACATGTCGCTCTCTACGTCCACAAGTATATACATTACAATGTCACATCGTAAGCAATGGGCACATCCCTCTCACCTCCCCAGCAGCCCCACCAACCCCATACGTGTGCTTCGTCTTACACTCCGTTTATCCTATCACGCGATGCTTTGGTCATGAGTCCAGCACCCCAGATCTCTCAGTCTCCCCTGCTCCGGAACTGCCAGCCAGAAGGAGATAGAGGTGGTCCACTCACACCAAGACCGGACACACAGCTCCTATCCAAGGGGAGGCGGGGACCCAAAGGGAAGAGGGAGGGAGCCGGACGGCCCGGAAGGCGCGGGACAGTAAAGACATGCAAGGAAGAAGAGAAACAAGAGGGGAAGGGGGGAAGGGGGGGAAGGAAGAAGGGAGATCGAGAAACCTAAATGTCGAAGTAGTGGAAAGATTGGGGACGAGTAGTTCCCAAGTCAATGGCAGGGGCAAGGACACGTACCGATGCGTATACAGGAGCAGAAGTACTACCGCGGGCAGGGGCGTGCCCACGCATGCCCACCTATAACATCTCCCGCGCTAAATGCGTGTCCCTGTAGTCCAGCCACCCGACCCACGTCATCCCATAGCTCTCCCAGCTGCCTTCGGAGTCTAAAATCAGCTCCTCCATACGACGAATGGCCTCCACCTCCCGAACCCATTCAATAAGAGATGGCGAGGCTGTGGATTTCCATCATCTCGGGATGACTGCTCTCACTGCTGTCAGGAAATGCCGCAGTACCCCCTTTTTGCCACGGGAGAGAGAGCCGGGAAGCAAGGACAGCAGGGCCACCTGCGGGGAATTCTGCACCGTCTCCCCTGTGATGTCATTGTATATAGCCAAAACCTTCTCCCAGAGGGCCCTTATCGACGGACAGCCCCACCAAATGTGGGTCATGTCACCCCGCCCCTCCAGGCATCTCCAACATCTATCAGAGCAGGAAGGGTCAAACTTGCTCAAATCAGCTGGGCACCTGTACCACCAGGAAAGGACCTTAAAGTTCCTTTCCTGAGCTATGCTCGGGACCGCCATTTTATGGGTAAACAAGTATATTTTAGTAAGCTCTTCTTCGGAGATGGACATCCCCAACTCCTCCTCCCATCTCCGTATGAATCCCGGTGGGGAACTATGCATAGCAGCCAACAAGGTTCGATACAGAACAGCGATTGCATGAGCTTCAGGAGGCGCTTGCGTGAGGACATACTCCAATTGTGTCAGTGGCCATCTACCCCGCTCCACCAGATTGTGGGTTGCCACGAAAGCATTCAATTGCCTATGGAGAAACCATGAGACATATTGCCCTGGGACCCTGTCCCTTAACTCATTCAGTGAGGGAAGTCCGTCGCGTGTCAGAATATGCCCCATAGTTACATTAGATGAGGCCTCCCAAACTAAGAAGCTCCTAGCCCGTACACCAGGTGTAAAAGAGTAGTTGTCAAAAAGAGGAGTCAGGGGCCCCGGTCTATTGATCATGGAGCTCCGTCTAGACATTTTATCCCAGACCAGCAGGAACTGTCCTGCCAGAAATGGAAGAGATTCCCTTGTTTGCCTGGGAAGCACGCCCCCCCCAGGGCAGCGAGATCAAATTCAGAGGAGAAATAGCCTTTTCTATCTTCACCCACAGTTTCCCTCTCTCCTTTAGGGCCCAATCCACTATACGGAGCGCCATAACCGCTGTATGATATGTCTGAAGGTCCGGAAGGCCGGCTCCACCATCGGATTTGAGCCTTGTCAATGTGCTAAATCTTACACGGGGCTTCCCTGTCCCCCATACAAATCTTAGGAAAGCCGTCTTCAGTTTCCTAAAGAAACTGTTAGGCAAGTGAATGGGTACCGTTTGGAAGGTATACAAAAATTTGGGAAGAATATTCATCTTCAGCACATTGATCCTTCCAAACCAAGAGAAGAATCGCCTATCATATGCGGTCAGGTCGTTTACCGTCCTCAGGAGTAAAGGGGAGTAATTCAATTCATATAGCCGCGAAAGGTCCGAGGGGATCTGCACCCCAAGGTATTTTATGGAGTGGGGTTGCCATTTAAAAGTAAAGTTCGACTTAAGCTGCTCTACAGTCTGTCCGGGGAGAGATATGTTAAGGGCTTCTGACTTGGCATAGTTGATTTTGAAGTTGCCGACCTGACCGAAGGTCTGAAACTCCCTAAGAGCCGCTGAAAACGAGGTCAATGGGGAAGTCAAGTGTAAGAGTAAGTCATCAGCATATAAAGACGCTTTATATTCCGTTCCCCTGCCATTATCCCCCTAATATCTGGGTTTTGTCTAATGGCCACAGCGAGATGCTCCATAGTGATAACGTACAGCAACGGTGACAAAGGGCAACCCTGCCGAGTGCCATTGCTGATCTTAAAGGAAGAGGATAGGAGGCCGTTCGCCCTCACCCTTGCCGTAGGTTCAGAGTACAAAGCCAGGATCCTGGACAGGAGTATCGGGCCAACACCAACCTGCCGGAGGGACGCCTTGAGAAACAACCAGTCCACCCTATCAAATGCCTTCTCCGCATCACACGAGAGAAGGCATGCCTGAGTCCCCTCAGCCTTGGCGTACGCTATGAGGTCAAGGAGTTTATTGGTGTTGTCCCGAGCCTCCCGCCCAGGCACGAAACCAACCTGATCCAAGTCTATCAGGCCCGGGAGAAGTGGCCCAAGCCTGGAAGACAGAACCTTGGCATACAACTTGATATCGACATTAATGAGAGAGATCGGCCTATAACTACTGCACACTGATGAATCCTTCCCAGGCTTAGGAATAACCGATATAATTGCCTCCAATGACTGTTTAGGAAACCCGCACTCAGGTCCAATGGAATTAAAGACCCTGGTCAGAAATGGCACTAGTTCGACCCCAAGTTGCTTGTAAAATTTAGGGGTAAAGCCATCAGCCCCAGGACTCTTACCCTGCGGCGTCTCCTTGATTGCTTTGGCCACCTCTTGCGAGGAGAAGGGCACCTCCAAAGCTGCCACCTCCTCCTCCGGTATCACCGGAAGGGCCGTGTTGTTTACATAGGCCACAACGGCTTCTGGTGGCTCCGCGTCAACCAAGGAGCAGCCACCCTGCCCCAAGTTATACAGCAAGTGGTAATAGCCTCTGAAGCTATCCACTATTTGGGATGGAGTGACTGCGGCCTGACCCTGTGGTCCCCGAATGCTGGGAATGTAAGTGCCTGCGGTCCTTGGATGTAACGCCCTAGCAAGCAACCGCCCACACTTGTTAGAATGCTGGTAGTATGCTACTTTCTGCCTTTCTCTGAATCTCAAATATGCCTGATTATACAATCCCCGAAGTTTATCTCTAGCCTTCATCAGATCCACAAGTATAGTCCCAGATGGATTCCTTTTATGATCCGACTCCAGTGTCTGGATTTGCTGCAAAGTCTGGGATATCTGAGAGGCTTGTTCTCTCTTTAATCTAGCCCCATGTTTGATAAATTCACCCCTGACCACGCATTTCAGCGCTTCCCACTGATATGGGAGAGGTGTAGGGTCTTGTTCGTGGTCCGAGATGGCCTTCCTCACCCCAGACAGGCACGCAGCATCCCCGAGCAAATTATCATTGAGTCTCCAGCTCCAGCTCTTGGGGTAAAGTCCAGGCAATACCACCGACAGGAAAACTGGAGCGTGGTCCGACCACAAAATCTGACCAATCCATGCCCGCGGAGCCCACTCCATGGCATGATGGTGAAGAAAGAGGTAGTCGATTCTGCTGTATGAACTCCTGGCGGTCGAGTAGAACGAAAAGTCCTTGTCTCGCCCATGAAGTACCCGCCAGGAATCCACCAGCTGTAGGTCAAAGAGCATTTTTTTCAGCCGATTCCTCTTGCTCAGGGACACCGCCGACCCACCAGAGGAGGTGTCCAACTCCGGATGTATGGAAATGTTGAAGTCTCCCCCCACAATGAGTGTACCTTCTAGAAATTCTGTTAGCATCCCCAACACCCCAGCGCAAAAGCTAATTTGGTTGGTGTTAGGGGCATAGATGTTAGCTATAGTGTATATCCTGGAGAACAGTTCGATCTTAAGAAATATGAATCGCCCGTTTGGGTCGACTTTAGTGTCCACTACTTTATGGGGGAGAGATTTATGGATAGCTATTGAGACCCCGGTCGCCTTTATGTTGATATCGATTCTTCATAGTTGGGATATGTCCTGCCTTAAAGTGGGTCTCCTGAAGGAGCAAAATGGCTACTTTCTGCTTATGCATGTTATATAGCACCTGCGTTCGTTTCTCTGGGATATTCAACCCCTTCACATTAAAGGAGCTGATTGTCAGTTCCGCCATCACTCACCCACCCCCACCCACAACACAGGAAAGCTAGGGTGAAGGTACCAAGTGGAAAAGGCAGAACCGGGAGGGGGTGGAAGGACAAGGTGCACAGAAACAGGGGGAAAAAAAAAAAGGGGGGGTGCAATAGGTAAGGAATAGGTAAGGAAGGGTAACCAGACAGAGAAGGGAGACCGAAGGGTGGGGACAGTAAACGGGAAGGGAAGGAAGAAATTAAGGAAGAAGGGAAAACTGCAAGGGGGAAGGTGGAAAGAAAGTTTTCCCCCCACCTAGCAAAACACAAGTAAATGCAATTGCAAGTGTTCACTAATTCCTCCAAAATGGGGTAAGCGAACTGGCCTATTTTGGGGAAGATGGAAGACTATAGCAGTAGGCGAAGGAGATGCACTTTCTCATGTGCAAAATATTTGAACCCGCATTTCTTAACATTAACCATAAACAACAATAGGTCAAGGACCTCAACATAAGTTGCTATATAACGAAAACCATAATTGCACTTAAAATTGCGACTGGCAGCTCCCCCGCCGCCTCCGCCCCAGCAATGGTATGGCGAAGTAGGCGGGGACCCCCACACCGCCCCCCCCCCGGCGCAACATGCCTCTTGCCATCCCATTGTCTAACCTCGCCCTAGGCATACCCAGGACAACAGGGGCCATCCCCCCCCGCTCAAGGCCCCACGAACCCTTCTATTCACATCACCGTTATACATCATGTTAAGATATACAGATCGACCATTATCTGCACGGCCAGCACGGAGCCCGAGTTGGCCAACGCCCGGGGCAGGCCGGCCCACAATACACGCCAGCCTGCTCCGTGAACGTCGACCCCCCAGGCATCCCGCACCCGGCCAGGTGACCACCGTCTTGTAAGAGTCCGATCCATATGGCGGGGCGCACAGAAAGCCAGGCAGGGGCGGTTACTAAAGCAACACCCAGGGACGGTCACCAAAACAACGTTTTGGGGTAGGCAAAAAAAAATATATAACAACACATGGGTTTGAGCTCCTCAATGGTGAACAGCCCATCAGGCCGGAAGTGGGGACAAATCAGCGGCCAGTCCCCAAAACATCATCAAGGGAGGTCAGACAGCCCGATGCCGCCCGACGCCCCTGATCCTATTTCTCTGGGGCTGTGGCTCTCTGGGTCGCGGGAAAGGGCCAGGGCCCCCACCGTCTCCCAATGAAGGCGACAACCAATCTTCAAGGTGAATGTCTGGGATTTCCAAAAAGCGGAAGAGCTCCGGAAGCTGCGCGTGGGAACGCAGAATAAACGGTCGGCCTCCCTTCATGACCACCAAGTGGAAGGGATAACCCCACTTGTACGCAGCCCCAGCAGACTTTATGGCTTCCAACAGCGGCTTCATCACTCGACGCATCAGGAGGGTACGCCTGGCCAGATCAGGGAGCAGGGTTACCTGCGATCCGTTGCTCTTCTCATTATGTCTTCCTTAACTCTAAAGAAATGCACCCGACACACCACATCTCGCGGCCTAGCAGGGTCAGCGGAACGCAGGCCGAGTGCCTTGTGCACTCTATCAATCTCAATGCACTCCTCTGGGGGCTTGTCCAGGACTTTGTTAAAAATCTTAGTAACCGTGTCCCTCAGGTTGCTGTGTTCAGGTATCTCTGGAAGCCCGCGAATCTGAATATTATTCCTGCGACTTCTGTTCTCTAAATCATCCAGGTGCATCAGGGTTCTGGTAGTTTGTTGCTTAGAGTCCGATAGAGCCCGCTGTGTTGCCGCTTGCGCCCTCTCCAGTGCTTCCAAACGCTGATCGGTAGTAGACTGCCGCTGCTCAAGGGTGTTCACCCTGTGGGATACCTCAGTAACCGATCTTGTGACCTCCTCTAGCTCTCTTCTCAGCAGGGACTCCATCCGGTTAGTGTAATTCTCAAAATCCCTCCGAGACGGAAGAAACTTCAGAAGTATGTCAAGATTGTACTGTTGAGATCTGCGGTCGGCAGGGTCAGGAAAATCAATGGCTGCTTGAGACCGGGTAGGTGACCGCAGCGACGTCTGACTGATAGGGCCAACAGAGAACGCCGGACTCACTGCGCCATCCGAGCGCTCCACTTCATCTAATATGCTGGGCCCGAATACAATGGGGCCGGGGGATAATGGATTCGCCATGTGCGGCCTCCTTGAAGCGTTCCCTGCAGCCCAATGATTGGCCACCCCACCACACCTACTGGACATGGGGCTATTGCAGGGTGTCATTTCTAGGCACCACTCTTCAGTGCCAAGGTCTCCCGGGATGCTTCTATCTTGAGGCGGGGGGTGCACCTCGGCCACCGTCATTACTGGGGGCCCCCGACTGGGCACTTGTTTTAGATATTCAGGCTCCCCCTGCTGATGCAATGGGCCCACACGTTCCGGGCAGTCACTCCATTCAGTTATGCCAGGGAAGGAGGTCAGAACATGTGCCGCCTCTATGGCCTCACTGGGGGGTCGACCCTGCTGCTGCTGCCCATGTCCCTGAGCCCCCCACTCGCCTTTTGCACCTTGCTGCGCCTCCAGTATGCTGTTGGGCTCCACCGGGTAGTCCTCCGAGCTCCTGTTGCCCAGTCCGACTCCCGCCGCGCTCCGGTCTTCAGAGCAGGCAGACGTGAAGCTGCGCAGCTCCTCTCTCTCCGCCTCTGACTGTCTGGCAGCCCGACAGCTCGGGGCCCCGCTCCGCCGCTCGCTCTCACCGGCCCCTGGGGTCATTTCACAGGCACGGCCGCCGTCTGCAGATGCGGCATGCGCATGCTGCGCCGCCGCCACCTCCCTCCTCCTCTTCCCGGTTCCGTCGTCGGGCGGCACCGCTGGTCCCGCCGGCCCGGGTGTCTCTTCTGCAGGTCCCTGCCAGCTGCAGGATGGGGAGGTAGCCCCCGGAGGGATCTCTCCAGAGCCATGTGGGGCACTCTGATCTCCCCCAGCCCGGCAGCCATCCAAAGGTCCCGCCTTCTCCGCCATCTTGGTCCTCTCCTCAGTGGCAACCGTCTGCTCACTCGCCACAAAACACTTGCTGATCTTCCCAGCTTTCCTCGCCTGCATACCTCCAAGGGTCGTCCGGCTCTTCCTACGCTTGGACATCTTATCAGGTAGGGATTTTAATGCGGGTATTTTGTGAATCAGAAGGAAAAGTGCAGAGCTCCAACTTCTGCGTCATCACGCTGCCATAGCCAGGCCGCGCCCCTAAACAAATACTTTTAATATAGCAGTGGTGCCATATCTTGTGGGGGTTTGGGAAGGAGTGGGACCTTCCCTATAGTATTTTTATTTAGGGAAGTAGTTAAGTCAGGGCTAGATGTTAAAGCATGCCTTTCAGTACATTTAGTGAGGGAAAGGTGCCAGAGTGAGGGCAAGTTAGGTATGGTGTCGGTACTCTGTAATAGCCTCTCAGTGTCAGTACTCTGATAGTACTGCAGCAGTGTCAGTACTCTATATTAGCATTTCAGTGTCAGTACTCTGATAGTACTGCAGCAGTATCAGTACTCTGTAAAAGCGTGCCAGTATTCTGATAGTATTGCAGCAGTGTCATTACTCTGATAGCACTGCAGCAGTGTCAGTACTATGTATTAGCATCTCAGTGTTGGTACTCGGATAGTATTACAGCTGTGTCAGTAATCTGTAATAGCCTCTCAGTGTCAGGACTCTGATGATACTGAAGCAGTGTCAGTACTCTGTAATAGCCTCTCAGTGTCAGTACTCTGATAGTACTGCAGCAGTGTCAGTACTCTATATTAGCATCTCAGTGCCAGTACTCTGATAGTACTGCAGCAGTATTAGTACTCTGTAATAGCGTGCCAGTATTCTGATAGTACTGCAGCAGTGTCAGTACTCTGATAACACTGCAGCAGTGTCAGTACTCTATATTAGCATCTCGGTGTCAGTACTCTGTATTAGCATCTCGGTGTCAGTACTCTGATAGTATTGCAGCAGTGTCATTACTCTGCAATAGCCTCTAAGTCTCAGTGCTCTGTAATAGTCTCTCATTGTCAGTACTCTGATAGTACTGCAGCACTGTCAGTACTCTGATAGCATTGCAGCAGTGTCAGTATTCTGTATTAGCATCTCGGTGACAGTACTCTGAAAACACTGCAGTGTCAGTGCTCTACAATAACATTTATACCGATAGTTGAAGGCACCTCTGTATTAGTGCCCACTTATACTAATAGTTGAAGCACCTCTGTGTTACAGCTCACTTATACCAATAGTTAAAGCCACCTCTGTGTTAGCGCTAATTTATACCAATAGCTGAAGGCACCTCTGTGTTAGTGCCCACTTATACCAATAGTTGAAGGCACTTGTGTGTTAATGCCCACTAATACCAATAATTATAAGCACCTTTGTGTTTGTGCTTATGTATACCATTAGTTGAAGGCACCTCTGTGTTTATGCTAATTTATATCAATAGTTGAGGGCACCCCTGTGTTAGTGCCTGCTTATACCAATAGTTGAAGGCACCTCTGTGTTAGTGCCCACTTATACCAATAGTTGAAGGCACCTCTGTGTTAGTGCTACTTTATGCCAATAGTTGAAGGCACCTCTGTGTTAGTGCCCACTTATACCAATAGCTGAAGGCACCTTTATATTAGTGCCCACTTATACTAATAGTTGAAGTACCTCTGTGTTACAGCTCACTTATACCAATAGTTAACGACACTTCTGGGTTAGTACCCACTTATACCAATAGCTGAAGGCACCTTTGTGTCAGGGCCCACTTATACCAATAGTTGAAGGCACCTATGTGTTAGTGCCAGGATATACCAATAGTTGAAGGCACCTCTGTGTTAGTGCCCACATATACCATTAGTTGAAGGCACCTCTGTGTTAGTGCTAATTTATACTAATAGTTTAAGGCATCTGTGTGTTAGTGCTCACTTATACCAATAGTTGAAGGAACCTCTGTGTTAAGGCTGACTTATACTAATTGTTAGTGTAGTATCCATTGTTTCAGGGCACTTAAGGGGCATTTTTTCCACAATTTTTTTATTTGTCATTTTTCATTTCAGTCCAATGTAAATGCAGGTGTCTAACAAGGAACAGAGATGTAGCCGTGGTGCTGCTGCTTCTGGTAATGGAGCTGGTGCTGCAGGGAGAGGATGAGTGTGGAGCCCTTCACCTCACCCCCCTTAAAATCAGCAAGGCCGTACCAGCCACAAGTCACAAAGTCATTAATACTCTTCGACGACACTCCTAGCTGACATACCGTGGGCCATCCATCTGCCCCAATTGTAGACCAAGGGTTTCCAGATGCCCAACAACTTATGTTGGAGTATGAGGACGTGACCAGCGGACCATCACAGGACACTCTTGATGATGATAAAACCCTACTGCGGACTGCTGCAGGTTTCTGCAATGTTGAGGCTGAGAGGGAGGCTAGCAGGGAGGAGTGAGTGGAAGGGGATGCCAGAAAGGATGACAAGGTCCTAGACCCAACGTGGACTGAAGGTCATCAGAGTTCGAAGGAAGAGGTGGTGGTCACACAGCCCCAGGCAGTCAGCAGAAGAGGGAGAAGGGTGCCAGTGGTCAGCCCATTGCTGTCACTGCCCCCCACACCCAGGGACTGAGTGCACCAAGGCAGGCTCACAGGATCTCACCAGAGTGGCATTTTTTCAAACAGTCCACAGAGGAGAAAACAGAGGTCATTTGAAAGCTGTGCCAGCAGTGCCTGAAATGAGGGAAATGTTTTTAATAATCCCTGCACCATGTCCATGATCAGGCACCTGCAATCCAAACATGAGCTGCAGTGGCAGAAACATCTATAAACCATAGAAACACCTAAGGCTCCCTCTGCTGCTTCCATTGACTCAGCCGTTACCACCTCCTCCCCAACGACAAGGCCACCTGTTTCCCCCCCCCCCCCCCCCAAAGGGTGGATGTGGGACCACCACCACTATCTCCAGCAGTAGCACCCCCACCACCATCCCATGCTCAAGCCAGTCCACAACATCCCAGTTTGGCCTCACGCACGTCCCTTGGCCCTGAATGTGAGCATTTCCAAGTTGCTGGTCTTTAAAATGCTCCCATTCTGCCTGGTGGAGACGGAAAGTTTTAAAGATCTCATGGCGGTGCTTGTGACATAATATACTGTTCCCACCCAAACTACTTTTCTTGCTAGGCCATAACTATCCCTGCACCAACACGTTGAAAAAATAAGACTTGCACTGGGCAATGCCATCAGTTCTAGTGTCCACTTCACCACTGGCACATGGACAAGTAAGCATGGGCAGGAACATAACATCTCTCTAACTGCCCACTGGGTCAATGTAGTGGCAGCTGGGACTGAGGGGGGAAGCATTGCGCGCCTATCCTTCTGCCACCCAGGATTGCTGGAAATCAGTTGGTGCCTTCTGTTGCCTGCTTCTCTTACTCTGCTTCCTCTTCTGCTTTCTCCTCAAGCAGTCAGTGCAGCCCATGCACCACCAATTTGAGCATTGCCATGGATATACGGCAACATGCAGTGCTAAAACTCATCTGTCTGGGCAAAAACACCACAGCACCCAGGAGCTGTGGACCAGCATCCAAGAGCAGACAGATAAGTGGCTGCTGCTATTGCACCTGAAGCCTTTTAATACAAAAATGTGCAAATAGTGCAATATATCCTTCCATATACTGATATACAATAAAGTGCCTGTGCAAAGAACATATCCCAATAAGCTATATAGACCAGCCGGGGTTAATTAAATGCATCATGCATTCGCCCTGAGGAAGTGACGTGCTTGCGTCACAACACGCGTTGGCGGGCTTTTGGCGGGGGAGGCCCAGATGGTTCGTATTATATATCAATATTTGTTGTATGTCTCTTTCATTTACCCCGGCTGGTCTATATAGCTTATTGGGATATGTTTTTTTGCACAGGCACTTTTTTGTATATCAGTATATGGGAGGATATATTGCACTATTTGCACATTTCTGTATTAAATGAAGGATAGGCTCCGTTGGTGATTGTATATTATTGTTGTTTACTGTGTATATATTGAATGTGCATTTCTTTCATGTCTTCCAGCCGGTCTGTTGTTACATTGTGTGGTTACTATGGTGTATATATATGCGGATATAACACTGGCACCCCCCATTGTTTATAGTGTATATGTATTTTAAAATTGTCTATAGTGCTGTATTGTCCTTTGTGGCTCTGTATATGAGAATAAAAATTTTGGATAGATTTTTTACCTAGTTGGTGGTGCCATTCATTGTACTGGGCATATTATAGGGTGTGTGGGGACCCTGATTTGTTGAATTACATAAATAAATTAAAAACAAATAAAATGAAATATTTTTTTGACAGGTGTCAGAGGTCCAGGGGGAGGGGGGAGGAAGTGGATGTGGCAGTGTGTAAGTGGAAGAGGTGGCGGTGTAGGTGAAAAAGGAGGAGGAGGTAGTCAACTCTAAAACCACTCACCCAGGCACTAGCACAGCCAAGTCCTGTGGGATCCACGCATGGTTCATCTTAAGGAATGTAAGGATGTTCACGTTGACTGTGGATAGGCAAATCCTCCAGTCAGCGATGACACCCCTGTGGAATCAAGGGGGAGATTTTATGCTTTTAGCAAGGATCCAGCAGGGTGGCCACCCAGTAATCAGCACTAGTGACAAGGCAGGCAAATCTGCAGTCGTTCCGCAGGTGCTGGAGCATGTAGTGGCTCATGTGAGCCAGGCTTCCCAAAGTCTAGGAGAAGCTGTCCTCAGTATCAGTGTGCACTGCCCTGACTCCTGGGAAAATGGGCCTTCCTCTTCCTCCTCTGTTTTCCCCTGTGCCAACATCATATCCTCCCTCATGGCCTGAAAGGTTTTCTCGAAACATCCTTAGGGCAGCATACCACTGAGATGCACATGACCACCAGAATAAATAAACTTAAGCTCCAGACCCCAGTTCTTTATGTGTTCCTGTCTGGGGCAGTTGCCAGACCACCAGCTCCTGAACCACTGGTTTATGTAAGTAGACCGGGTCACTCATAAGCCAGTAGAAGGGGGTCAGTGCTAGCTTCAGACCAGGTATGCTATGGTCTGAGGCATCGTGAAATCGGATTGACGGGTCCCCTTCCCTTTCCACCCCCCCTCCCTCCTCCAATACTATACCCAGCTGATGCATGTGCTCCCGGCTTAAAGAAGAAGCACTATGCTAATTAAAATGTTTTTTTCTGGTCTCTCTGTCATTTTACATTAAAGAGGGTTAAAAAAACTCAGCAATTAGGAGCCTCCCTGCTTGCTTATTTATTGAGCCTTCGGGAGGGACACCTCTACCCCACACCAGACTTCAGAATGCTGGATCAGACAGGAGAATCCTTGCAAGTCCCTGCCCCTCTATCATCTACTATGGGAGACTCTGCTGCGTCCTTCCAACCCGATGGATCCAATTTCATCTGAGACTCTATAGGCCACTCAGTCTGGGAAGAAGGGATTCAGCTCTGCTCCGGTAGATCCCTTTCTTATTATAGGTATGCACTTGCATATTTAAAGGCTACTGTGAGTTATTTTAATGTGACTGGAAGGTTATATAGGATCCTCACAGCCTACTACTCCTTATTTTGTATTTTAAACCAAGCCCTCTAAGGAAGTGTCCAAGACTAAAACTGGCTCCAAGTCTAAGGATAAAAGTAGGAGATGCCCGATAAGTGAAATCAAGCTACTAGATTTCTATAGGAAGCCTCTTTGCAGGCTCTGTACCGATAAAGTCGTGACTAAGGAATGCCAGCCCAGCAAGACAGATATGATGACAGTTCTGGAGGATCATATTTCCTCTTTGAGAAACTAGGACTCCATGGCACTCTGCTGGATGTATGGAGTTTGTTGGGCATCCCCTAGACCCCTCCTGTTTCTAGAGGGCAGGAGTCAGAGGTCTCTAATACCCCTCTTTCTGAGGAGGATGAGGGCCCTTCCCCCTTTGAGGAGGGGGGCCCATGTTCAGGTTCAGATTCAGTTTTACCAGTGAAATGTATTTTCCCTCCAGAAGATTTGCTATATCGCTTGCATATCGTTCATCTTTCTATAAGCATTGAGAATAGGAGTTGCACTCCTAAGTCTAAACATGATGGGTTCTATCTGATTTTGTTCCTGTTTCCCCTATGACCTTTCCCATTCATAATTTGTTAAGGAAGCTATACTTGGAAGGATCCAGTTAAGACCAGGAAAATGGATACTCTATTGAAGAAAGCATGACAGGCTGAATCTTGTACTCTCAAACCGATTCTAGCCTCTACTTACGTTGCCAGGAATCTTAATTATTAGCTTCAGCAGCTGAAATCATGTCTCTTGAAGCAAACAGATATTAATGAGATTATGAAGGCTTTACAGATTCTTTTTTCAGCAGCCTTTTTTCTGTCTGATGCCACGGCAGAATCTGTGAGATTTTTGGCTCGGGCCATGGCCCTCACGAATTTTGTGCGTAGGACTTTGTTGCTGCATACCTGGTCAGGGGAAACAGGTTCAAAGTTGAGCCTGTGAGTCATGCCCTTTTAATGAGGAATTCCTCTTTGGCCCAGAACTAGAGAAAGTGTTAGACAGATTTGCTGACAGAAATAAGTATTTTCCCACTAAGCACAGGGATTTCAGGAATATAATTTTTTTTCTGGTTGGAGACTTTACTGGATTACCCCTTTATTTCCAGGAAAATAAGGGAGGTTTTCTCAATATCATTTATGCATGTCCTTCCCAGGAACTTTTTTGTTACTCCTCTCCCAGGGGGAAGGGAGGAATGGCTGGTCATTTTGCAGCAGTCCAGATTCTATGTTGTATATGGAAGTCAACAATGGGGGAAGGGTTCAACTCGATTATTTTTCTGGTAAAGAAGAGCACCGGGGAATTCCGCTTAATTCACAATTTGAAGAAGCTGAATCTGTCGGTACGCCACAGACACTTCTGCATGGAGTACATCTTCTATGTGAGGAATCTGCTCCTGCCTTGCTCCTTTATGGTCTCAATTGATCTGAAGGATGCCTATTGGCAGGTACCGATGAGCTTGTTGGCTCAAGCCTTTTTGAGATTTGCAGTAAAGTTGGGGGACCAAGTACTAGTGGAACAACTAGCTGCGCTAAGGCAGAAAGGAATCGGGATCATAGTATATTTAGATGACCTTCTCCTCTTTGCCCCAGATCAGCTAAAGTTGCTCCAGGATTTGGAATCGACAAAGGATATTCTGCTACAATTGGGTTGGGTCCTGAATTACCAGAAGTCCAGTCTAGTCACATCACAGGTCATGACTTATCTGGGGTTTGAGATCAATACGATCCTTCAGAAAATCTTTCTGCCTCAGTTGAAAATGACAATCCTTCAGTAAGCCGTTCAGTCACTGTATTCCAGTTGGTCGATTTTGGTTTGTCAAGCTATGCAAATCTTGAAGCTAATGACTTTGTCCTTCCCCACTGTAAGCTGAGGTCAGCTACACTCAAGGACTCTACAGCTGCAAATTTTCTTGGGACAAATCTCAGGAGTCCAGAGACAGGATAATCGGACTCCCAGATTTAGTGAAGGATTCTCTGAGTTGGTGACAAGACAAGCACAGGTTTGTCAGTGGCCTATCCTGGTTGGACCCAAACATGGTAGTGATGACGGAACGCCTCTTCATAGAGTTGGGGGGGGGCCCATTGCAGATCCCTGCCTGCTCAAGAGAAATGGTCTAGAAAACTAAGCCTATCCTCATAGAATCCTAGAGAATTGATAGCTGTGGAGGAGGCATTGCCAGCCTTCTTTCCCCGCCTAAAGGGTGATCACTTACAAAACTGAACAGACAATGTGACTATTATGGCATGTCTGAATTTTGAGGGAGGAACAATGTCATCTTTCCTGCAACAAGCAGCACAGGAAATTCTGATCTGGGCAGAACTGAACCATTTATCTCTGTCCACCATCCTCCTGAAAGGTTGCAGAAATCAGGTGGCAGATTTTTTGAGTCATTCTCCGCTGTTGAAGGCAGAATGGTTACTGAACCAAGAGATTTGTGTCCTGAGAGGAACTTTAAAGGTGAATGTTCTTCTCCCTCGATTGCTCCAATGAAGCTCTATGAGTAGACACCCTGGCTCACCAGTGGCGTTTCAGTCTGGCATACGCTTTTCCTCTAGTTCAGATTCCCCCTCAGTTGCCAGTCAGCCACAATTGTTTTGCTAGCTGAAGAGACTTTGGTTTTCAACTCTGAAGATGCTATCGGTCCAAGAGCCTTGGGAACTCCTGGCGAGACCGAATCTTCTATCCCAGGACCCGTGCTTTGACAGAAGTGGCGTCTGACACTATGGACCCTGAGATCGCAATGTTCCTAAAAAAGGGTTTTTCGGGGGAATTGATCCAGAAGAATTTATGTGAAAATTTGGAAATATTTTAACACCTGGAAGGTTTGGAATCAAGGAACCCCTTCTAGTCTTCCAGTTCTATTGGATTTCCTTCAGGAAGGAGTCGACCTGGGTCTCAGCATCAGTACCCTGAAGGTCCAGTTAGCAGCCCTTCATTTCTTTTGAGACTTTCATTTTTCATGTTGGTCGGGTGTTTTTTTGCTACCTGTCAGGCGGTCTAGACTGGCTCTTTTGAGACCAGCTCCACAATTGGGATCTCGTCCGTGTCCTTGGAGCTCTGGCTGCACCACACTTTGAAGCTCTGTCGAGCTCTTATGTTAAGTTTCTTACTTGGAAGGCTCTCTTTTTGGTGGCAATAACTTCAGCCCACAGAATTACAGATATCCAGGCTCTATCCTGCCGTCATCTGTTTTTTTTTTAAGTTTTCCAGGATCGTATAATATTGGATCCTTGCTACCTTCCTAAGATCTCTTCCGACTTTCATTGGATCCAAGAGATTATCCTTCCATCTGCCAAGGATAGTGATCCCTCCACGGGTTCTGTAGATAAGTCTTTGGATGTCAGGGCCTGTTTGGTAAAAAACCTTCGACAAACAAAGTATTGAAGGAAGGTCGATAGCTTGTTTGTTTCCTTCTTGGGTCACAGCCTGTTTCCAAGGAAACATTGGTACAATGATTGAAGAACCCTATCAGTTTTGGGGTGCGGAGCAAGCTGGTGCCTCTATCCAAAAGATCTGTAGAGCAGCAACCTGACCTTTAGCTAAGACATTTGTTAATCATTACTGGCTGGATCTGCTCACCATGCAAGACCAATCCTTTGGCAGGAGTGTGTCACAGGCAGCCTTTCCCACCCAGTAGAGGTAGTATCTTGCGTATACACTCAATGGTATGCTTCTCTAAGGATGTTTTGAGAAAAAGTTAGTTACCTGATAACTTATTTTCTAAACATCTGAAAAGGCAGCATACGGGCTTCCCTCCCTTAGGCTACATTATTTTATATGTTTACCAGTTGGTGCTTTGTTTCTCTTTGTTTTTCAGATGTCCTAAACTACTGGGGTGTGGAGTTAGAGCTAAATCTTTTGTGTATTCTGGTGGTCATATGTTCCTACCTTGGGGAAGAGCCATAATATCGCAGTGGTATGCTGCCCTTTCTGATGTTTCGAAAATTAGTTACCAGGTAACTAACTGGAGCTGGAACTCCACTATTGCCTGCTGCTGCTCACACACCCTTTCCAGCATATACAAAGTGGTTGGCAAGTGACATGAGGTGGTGAGTTGGAAGTTACTATCCCTAACCACTTCCTTAGGCCTCAAACAATGGTCTGTTAGCCCCACCCACAAAGATGGACATACGCTTGACCTACTCTTTACTAACCTCTGCTCTGTATCCAGTCTTTCTTCATCCCCACTTTCCCTCTCTGATCACAGCCTACTAAGACTGACACTCTCTTCCCTCACCACTACGCTCCCTGCACACAACACTTCTATTCTGCACAGGAACCACAGAAACCTAGACCTTCAATCTCTCTCTATTGCTTTACATCCCCTTCACCACCTGCCCTCATTCACCAATGTAGACGCTGCAGCTTACTATAACCATAACACACTAACTGCTGCTCTTGACTCTGTTGCTCCCCTTAATTACAGCCACCCTTCCTGTTATACAAGAAAGCCCTTCAGGAACTCAGGACTGCCTTTTCATCTGCTAAACAGGAATATTTCGCAGCACTCATATCAGCACAGGCCTGGAATCCTAAACAGCTATTTAACACTTTCAACTCCCTACTCCACCCACCGCCACCCCCCCCCCCCCCATCCTCACAGCTAACAGCAAAGCAATTTGCCACATACTTTAATGAAATCTGACATAATTCCAAGCGGCTTCACCCCTCAGAACATCACTCTCCTACCAACTCCCTCCCTGCCCCACTCATTAACTCATTTCCCACAGTTAACTGCACAAGGCCTCTCCTCTCTGGTCTCAAAGGCCCACCTGACCACCTGCTCCCTTGATCCCATTCCATCCCAACTTATCCCTCAACTGTCTCCATCTGTCATTCCAGCCCTAACATCTCTATTCAACCTCTCCATGTTGTTATAACTCCCCAGCTACCGCCCTATATCTCTGCTCCCTTTCACATCCAAGCTTCTTGAACAGCATGTCTACTCAAAACTGGCTCACTATCACCAAAGTCACCAATGATCTACTGACTGCCAATCCAAAGGCCACTACTCTACTCTCATTCTTCTTGACCTATCCTCTGCTTTTGACACAGTCAACCATGCTCTGCTTCTCAATATACTTTCTTCCCTTGGAATCCAAGGTGTTTCACTCTCTTGGCTCTCCTCCTATTTCACTGATCACACATTTAGTGTATCTTACTCTAACACGATTTCCTCATCCTGTCCTCTGTCTGTTGGTGTACCACAAGGCTCAGTCCTAGGACCCCTACTTTTTTCAATATATACTTCTGATCTTGGACAATTAATAACTTTGCAGGACTTCCAAAATCACTTTTATGCAGATGACACTCAGATTTACCTCTCTGGCTCCATTAAACTGAACATGGAAAAAACAGAACTGGTCATTTTCCCACCATCTCACTCCCCTCCCCTCTTTAACACCACAATCTCTGTAAATAATCTTACAATATCAGCAACTCATCAAGCTCAGTGTCTGGGCATCTTTCTGGACTGCTCTCTCTCATTCACACCACACATTCACTCCCTAGCCACCTTCTGCCATCTCCAACTTAAAAATATCTCCCACATCCACCCCTTCCTCTCACCTGACACCACTAAAATGCTAGTACACAACCTAGTCATATCCCGACTGGACTACTGCAACACCCTCCTCTGTGGTTTGCCAACAAACTGACACCCCTTCAATCTATTCTAAACTCTGCTGCTCGCCTCATCCACCTCTCCTCTTGCTTCTTCAGCGCTGCCCCCTCTCTGTCAATCCCTCCACTGGCTACCTATTTCCCAGAGAAAACTCACTTCTTCAAACAAGCATATAACCTGGCTTAAGTAACTCCTATAACCTTCAACTGGAACATGCAGCCCAACTCAAGCTCTACCACTTGTAATCCCTACCTTTTTTCTCCACCCCCATCCTTTAGACTGTAAGCTCACAAGGGCAGGGCTCTCTCTCTCCTATTGTCTCCTGTACTAACAACACCTGGTTTGAACCTCATGGCATCTAGTTTTGTATTGTTCCCTGTACTATATGTTTTACCTTGTCTGTAATCATACTTTGTAAAGCACTACAGAAGATGATGGTGCTATATAAATAAACAATAATAATAATAATTTCCTCTGCAGTGCAGACAGGCGGGCAGCAGCAGAGTGGGAATAGCAAAAGTGCCACTCACTTTATACAACAGCTCCAGCATCTCTGGATAATAGTCCAGGAAGCTCTGCACCACCAAATTTTGAAAAGCTTGCATTCAGGGCCAGGGGTCGGGGGTGAGATGGGCCCAACTTCCGCTTTCTCCCCAAAGTGTTAGGGATGGAAAACTAAACACTTCTCTGGAATGGTGTGGACAGGCTTGGTTATAGTGTGGGTGCTCTCACATCCTTATTTTGGGGGGGGACGGGTGGCCTTGTCATTAAGGAGGTGGCAGTAATGGAAGCAGCAGAGGGGGCCTCAGGTGTTTGCATATTTTTTAGGTGTTTTTGCCAATATAGCTCGTGTTTGGATGGCAGGTGCCTTGTCATGAACGTAGTGCTGAGAATATTAAGGCCTTTCCCTTCAGGGACTGGTGGCACAGCGTGCAAATGACCCATGTCTTGTCGTCTGTGCACTGCTTGAAAAAATGTCATGCTAGGAACATCAGCTTTGGTGTGCTCGTTCCCTGGGCGTGGTGGACAGTAGTAGCAACGGGCTAACAACCACCTTTTCCTCCAAACTCTGATGGCCTTCAGTCCATGTTGGGTCTAGGACTTCGTCATCACCTCTGGGATCATCTGCCACTCCCTCCTCTATGCCTCCTCTATGCTACCCTCCCTCTCAGCCTCAACATTGGAGAAAACCATAGCAATGAACACTAGGGTTTCATCATGTCCTGCGATGATCCGCTGGCCACATCCTCATCCTCCAACACAAGTTGTTGGGCATCTGGAAACCCTAGGTCTGCAACAGGGGCAGGTGGATGGTACACAGTATACCAGAAATTGAACTGGTAGCACCGGGTATAATCTACGAATGCCTCAACTTGTTCTGGCCTTACCACTCTGACAGCAGTACTGGGGCCTACAAAAATGAGCTGCAAACCCTGGCACCTGCTTGCACCAGAGGAAGATGTAGCAGGCACTGTTGGACACAATGTATAGGCAGCCTGTCCCAGTAAATACAATGCAGATGAGTACTTCTATCAAACACCCAGGAATTAAAGAAAGGAGGTACGCAGAGATTAGTACTTTTTACTTAAGTTCTTATACCCAGTATGTAGAATGCAGCTGGGCACAATTGAGTACTTTTTTGAAACACCCAGTATGTAGAATGCAGATGGGCAGAGATAATTACTTTTGTCAAATGCCCACTATGTAGAATGCATTTCCCCATAGGTGAGAACCACTTTTGTACAATGCAGGTGGGCACAGGTGAGTACTTTTATCAAACACCCAGGAAGTATAATTCAGGTGCCCAGAGGTCAGGTGAGTAGTTTTATAAATCACCCAGTAAGCAGAATGCAGGTGGCCACGGGTGAGTTGCATTAAATACCCAGATGTGGGATTAAATACAGCTGCTCGTCCTCTGAGTACAATGAGGACCACAGGCAATGTGCTGCTATGTATCCCTAGCTGTCCCTCCAATCACCACCACCACTCCCCCTGTCCTATAAAGTACAGATTTAGATGCCCCTCACTCCAGCAGCCTCCTCTCCTCAGCTTTGTGTCTTGAATAGGACAGTTGTTTATTCCCTTTTTGAACAGATCTCTATTTTTCCCTCACTCCAGCAGCAACCTCTCACTGACTAATCCAGTGCTGGTGTGGTGGAGGTTGCGTGACCCTGCCCGTTTTACAGGGGGTTACGAGTCCTGCTGGCCAATCACAGCCATGGCAAGTATGGACACAGCTGTGGTTTATTGATGTAAAAAGATGGTTGATTGGCTGCTCGGTAGCAAGTCAACCAGCTTCCCCGGTTCCGGGTTTGGCCGAGCGCCGTGTTGGGCACAGACTTTTTGCAGAAGTTCGTGCTTAGGTTTTTCAACCCGAGATTGCCCGGTTTGGTACCAACCCGTACTTTGCAGCTCGTGTTGCTCATTGCTGAATAAATGTGGACGTTTTATGGATTTATCCTTGGAACCTGATTTTTCTATTGCACATAAATAAAAAATATATTGTTCCTCCAGGGCTAACAGTTTTGCCTAAAAGGTCCACGTTTGACGTTTTCAATCAGCATGACCAACAAGGTGTCTTATTTTGGTGGTTATTACGGCAATGCAAAGCCACCTTGAAATGATGGAACTCTATGTACAGTATGCCATATATGTGTTTGCAAGACAACAAGATATTGAACTGCACAGTGTCCTCCTGTTCAAGGGAAGGCCCAATATAGGAGTCCATCTTGGTACTTGGCAGCCCCCACTCTTTTAGTATCTGAGCCAGTGTAGGATCATTAATAAAGGTTTTTAAAGGCAAAGTCTTCTTTTGGTGTCATTTTTAAAAGTTGCTGTGCTGATCTAATTTGTTTTTTGTTTGTTTTTTTTTTTATGTTCACAAATGTGTGATTTATGGAAGCAGTTTTCACTATCTGCACAGCTATGGAGTTCAGCTGTGATTCTGCTTGTTATGAGATTCGAGGGGAATTCTGTGCGTTGTCTGTTATAGAGTTCAGGGGGAGATTTCGCACATTGATTGTTATAGGGTGATTCTGCACACTCCCCACATCATAGGGGAATTGGGGGGGGGGGGGGGATTCCACATGTTGCCTATTATGGGGCTCAGGAGGGGGCATACTGTTATGGGGTGATTAGGGGGATTCTGCACATTGCCTGTTATGGGGTAATTGGGGATATTCTGCATATTGCCTGTTATGGCGTGATTGGGGGGATTCTGGAACACTGCCTGTTATTGGGTGATTTGGGGGGGGATTCAGCACACTGCCTGTTATGAGGTGTTTGCGGGGGGATTCTACACACTGCCTATAATGTAATTGGTGGAGGTTCTGCACCCTGCCTGTTATTTGGTGATTGAGAGGGGTTCTGCAGACTACCTGCTATAGGGTGATTGGGGGGATTCCGTACACGGTTTGTCTGTTATGGCATGATTGGGGGATTCTGCACACTGCCTGTTATGGGGTATTTGGGGGGGGGGTGTACACCACCTGTTTTGGGGTGTTTTAGAGGAGCTCTTGCTCACTGCCTGTTTGGTGATTTTAGTGGGATTCTGCACACACCCGGTTATGGTGTGACTGGAGGGGGGAAGGGGTTCTGCACACTGCCTGTTATGGGGTGATTAAGGGGGAATATGCACACTGTCTGTTATGGAGGAGGATGGGGTTCTTCACATTGCCTGTTATGGGGGATTTGGGCTGAATATTGCACACTGCCTTTTATGGGAGAGAATGGACAGGATTTGGCACGCTTCCTATTATGGGGTTCAGGAGGATTCTCTATGCTGCCTGCTATTAAGTTCTTGGGGGGGGGGGGGGGGATTTTAGCACACTATTTGGTTCAGAATATTTATTTGTCTAATTTTTTACCTCTAAACCCTGGGTGTATCTTATGGTCAGGTGACACATTCGTCTGGACTTTCGTGGCTGTCTGTGTATGTTTTTGTGTGTGTTTGTCATTTTTTTTTTGTTTTTACGTTCCATTTTCCATTCGTACGATCGTTCGCGCTCGTGCATATATGCGCTTTCGATGAACGAAACTAAATCAGATCATTTGCGTTAGTTCGGATCATTTTCCCATCAAAATCTGATATTTTGGGTTCGTTCAGATAACTTACATTATTGGGATGGGCTTGCGTCTCATTCAGAGAGCTGATTGCCGAGGGACCACCACCCGTTTCCTTTGCGATCCACTTACGGGACCATTTTGCAGTCGGCTTGCTTGCTTTCACCATGTTTTGCGGCTTTTTGGAGGAATATGAGCGCCTTCAGCTAATGGGCATTGCATGTATCAGCAGGGCCGAGATTGCTCCGGCGACGCATGCATATCGATCGCATGCATGACGTTGAGCTGTTCGAGCTGACCAGACTTAATCGCGCTTCTCTCCATAAGTTGTATAGTGAGCTGCGGCCATGGTTAACCCGCACCACAAGGAAGGGGCAAGCAATTTCAGATATGACCAAGATGCTTGGCTGCCTGCAATTTTTGGCGAACGGCTCGTTCCAAGGCTGGGTGCCTTCTCCATGGGGATCTCCCAGCCTACGCTGAGCCGCGCCCTATCCAAGTTTTTGGAAGGCATGGCTACCATTAGTCAGAAATATATTTTATTTCCTGACGACATGGTAGCCTGGAACGCACTTAAGTTGGCATTTTATAATATCGCCGACATGCCCAACGTCATGGGTGCGATTGATTGCACCCACATTGCATTGGTCCCTCCTGCAGCCGACGAGTACATCTATAGGTAAGTTTAAACTGTCATTTTGTTATATAGTTTAGACAAACTGTATTTTACCTATCTATTAATCCCTCCTTGTAAATAGTCCCTGTGAAACAGCTTACAGTGTATAGCTTAATCCCTCCTTGTAAATTGTCCCTGTGAAACAGCTTACAGTGTATAGCTTAATCCCTCCTTGTAAATAGTCCCTGTGAAACAGCTTACAGTGTATAGCTTAATCCCTCCTTGTAAATTGTCCCTGTGAAACAGCTTACAGTGTATAGCTTAATCCCTCCTTGTAAATTGTCCCTGTGAAACAGCTTACAGTGTATAGCTTAATCTCTCCCTGTAAATAGTCCCTGTGAAACAGCTTACAGTGTATAGCTTAATCCCTCCTTGTAAATTGTCCCTGTGAAACATCTTACATTATATAGCTTAATCCCTCCTTGTAAATTGTCCCTGTGAAACATCTTACATTATATAGCTTAATCCCTCCTTGTAAATTGTCCTCGTGATCCATTAGACCATCTTTAGCTTCATCCATGTTTTTAATGTCGGCCAAAGCCAAACATTTTCATGTGGACCTTAATTAGTCATTTGAATGTTAATCTTTATTTAATCCAACATACCTCTCCTGTACTATGTACTTAGTGTTATTTGTATTGGCCAACATGTTTTTGGGAGGGTGTTAGGAGTTAGTGTTTGAGTAGTTTACCTTGCCTTGCTATTTTTTTTCTTTTTTTTCCTTTTTCCCAGGAACCGCAAAATGGGCCACTCACTGAATGTCCAAGCACCAAGCATTGGTGGCCCCGGACATGCGGTTCCTTAGTGTTCTCGCCGGGTTTCCAGGCTCATCTCATGACGCGTACATCTTGCGAAGATCTGGATTATTCCGTTGGTTTGAGTCTGGAGAATTCTCAGGTGGATGGCTCCTTGGTAAGTTGACGCAAATAACGTAATTCCCTTTTCAATGTATGCCTATGAATATAGTTGATGACCCATGTCTGAACCTATGGCTGTTTTTACCCCTTGATGACATGTTAAACCGGAACTTAACCATCATCTTTAGCAAAGCACAAACCCTTAAAAACTGTTTTCCCAGCATTTCAAAATAATATATTTCTACTTTCCAGTAACTTACTTATTATTCTTCCCCACACTTGGCTGCAATTCTGTTCTTGACTTTATGATAGGGTCGGCGCCATCAGATGCATGACACTTACAGAGGAGAGGAGAGCGGGATAAAGTGCAGGGGGCGGGTTAGAGCTGTGATTTGCTCCGACAAAGCAGATCTGGGGTCCGGAAAAGGTCAGACATCCCAGAATGCACAGTCCTAAGCCAATTCCTGTTTGCAGGCTGCCTGATTTGCCTTCAGCCTCCATCTTTGATGTTTAAATGCTCAGAACATGCAGTAGATGGTGTTAGGCTGTTTTTTTAGGTGAGCATCTGTATGTACAGGGTGTGGCTAAAATATAAGATAGGCTCTTAGTCAGGGTGAACGACTGCTTGTCCATAAATTTTTGTTTTGAATGTGTAATTTAAGTAAGTATTTTCTTATTCTTTCAGGGGATTCCGGCTATCCGCTTCTTCCCTGGCTGATGACGCCCGTCCTTCGGCCACAGAATGCGGCCCAGGACGCCTACAATTGGGCGTACCGCAAAACCCGGACCGTTGTGGAGAGGGCCTTTGGCCTCTTAAAAACTCGCTTCAGGTGTTTTGACCATACCAGGGGGGGGGGGCACTCCCCAACAAGGTAATCAATATGACACTGGCCTGCTGTGTCCTCCACAACTTTGCCATAATGCAGCGTGTCCCCCGGTATGTGGATCTGCCCCCCTCTCCACCCAGCCAGGACCCAGAAGAGAACTACCGTGGCACACCTAGTGCCTCTGGCCAAGCTGTTTGGGCCAATTTGATAAGCACCCATTTTGCCTAATTTGGTTTTTCTGTGTTTGTTTGTTGCATGTAATCTTTTATTTTTACTATCATTTGGCTTTGTGAATGCTTTTGTATTGTTTTTTTTATAAAATAGTAATGAATTAATTACTAAAATATTGACACATGATCTGAGCCTCATGCATTTTTTTCCCATGTTTGTTTAGAAAAACCTTCAGTAATCTCAAAAGAACCCACACATGAATGCATCAACTTAGTCAAAAACAGCTAAAGTCACATTCAATATATTTTATTGAAATATGAAAAGATGGAGTTGAAGGGCACTCGCATACTTCATGTACATACATAGTACAACCGAAATATACATTGGTGCAGACTCATGGCACATAGCAATTGGCCTCATCCAGGAGTTTTCAAGTAATGCACTCCAGGCCGAAGTTACAATAACCAATAAAATAGACATAGGGAGCAACCATTTGCATTTGAATATTTGGCCAGTAATACATAGGGCCACATACACACCCTCTCCTGCTTGGCCACATTTGCCACAGGCACAGGTGGAAAGCAGCCATACCTATGCCACATCCACGCCTGTAAGTCAGTGGCCCACCCAAACAATAACCCCCCAGTCCGAATGCAATTCCAGTCCAATCTTTGACATGGTTCAAGGTAGAAGTTTGCCAGCCCAGAATGTCCCCAATCTTGCCTACAATCAGGATGAGCCAGACACAATTTCATTAGGCCCAAAGCCTGCAGCGTGGCAGCTTGAGCGGCAGGTTCAGTGAGGCTTTAGCTCAGGCATTGGCTAGTGGGGTTATCTCAGCACTCTTAATGAGCTATATGGGCGAAAATCAAAATCATACAAGCAAAGCCATAAAAAAGGCAATCTTGGTAGCGCTCACCAGACAGGTCAATACAGTGGGGATGTAGAGGAAAGATGTGGAGCAGATACAGGTCAAATAGCTGTTAAAATGGGTGTTGCCCATAAAACCCTGGTGGTGGGCCTTGGAGGTGGCCCATCACCTGGGCATGTGTGGCATTCATAATCTGCCACTGTTCCAACATGAGTATATTGCTAGTTCGAACTTCCTCGAGCATAGCGGTGAAATTATTATTTAAGGTGGCCATGTGGCTGTTGCTCATCCTAAATTCAGTCAGCATGGTGGTGAATGTATTATTTAATGTCTCTAATTGCGCCTTAAGCTGCTCTGCGGTTCTTTGAGTCAGCTGCCGAAAGTAACGGCTGTCATAGCGCCGCGCCTCCCCTGGGAAACTGGTCGACGTTGCTGACTACGTCTACCAATTCCCCGAGTTTGAGCGCCTGCAAATGCTGGACCTCTAAGACGAGCAAGAGTCGCAGATGTGCTCGGTAAATCCTCTGCAGCAGAGCTACCACTTGGGACTGTAGGCTCAGTCTCTGCATGCTGCCCACGATGGGCTGGCAGCATGCATCCAGCTTCACTCTGCTGCAGAGGATTTGGTGCAGTAGCATGTTGGGACAGTGGCAGATTAGGTTCCATCTCCTGGATTTCCTCCATCAGTGTGTGGGTCTGTTGGTACAGTTTGGGCCCTAAATATATTTGTTATGCAAATTAGTCATGTTCATTCACATGCATCAGCAGTTTCATCAAAGTCTACTTACCGTATATATCTGTTCCTGGCTCCTAGGCAGCACGGAAGTTGACAGCGTGGTCAAACTGGATGAGGCTTCCACACTTGCTGAGGCTTGATGCTGGGCTGTGTTTAAAATAAAAAGGCACGTAAACACCCAAAAATCCAGTGATGATCTGGATTACTACATATGCTTTAAAAAAACACGTGGCCAAGCAGGAATGCCAAATCCCCCAACGGTCCAAGGTGACCTTCACTATGAATGTCATTATCTGTTATATGTATGACTCACCCTGTGCATACACATTGGTCACCTTAAATAGTCCAAACTTGCATGTACCGCATGTTATGAGGCTTCACACATCCCTAAAGGGCCATTAGGGACCCACACTCAGCTTGAAAATAGCATTTGTCTTCAGAGTATGCTGGTGGGCATTCTTCCTATGTAGACCTTTCCCTGACCCCAGATCAAGTATTTTAGATCAAACCACAGCTAAAACCCGATATAAAGCTAAAAGTTATATAAAGACAAAGAAGGAAGTGTTGTATATGATTTAGTAGAATCACATAACAGGCAGTGCTTTGCAAATATAAAGACTTAAATAGTGACCATAAATACTGGGCATGGAATGGTAGAGATGTCCGTGTCCCGTCTGCCAGAGAGGCCCTCTAATGCCACGGGATGTACCAACGCAGGCACCATCTCCTCAGCTCATGTAAACTGTAATTTTGTTGGGGAAGCCTCCGCCAGTTTGTAAGCCGAAAAATAGGTGTTAGCCAATTTAGGGCATTGTGGTCAATACAACAAGCAGCCAAATGCACAACTCAAATATGTACCTGTAATTGCGCCGTTTATTCTTGTTCTTCCATGCTGCATACTTCAGGTCAGAAATTTTGTGCTGTATCTCCTCCACATCTTTAAGCTCCTCCCCCGCTGCATTGACCTGTCTGGTGAGCTCCTCCAAGATTTCTGTCTTTCTCATTTTGCTTGTAGATTTTGATTTTCGCCCATATAGCTCGTCAAAATGGAGTGTGAGCCCACTTGCCAATGCAAGAGTTTGGGCCTCACCACACCTGCAACTCAACTGTCCTCGCCGCAATGTCCGGCCTATTGCTTGCTGTTCTGGCTCATCTCTGTATGTAGGCAATTCGGAGGACATTCTGGGCTGGCTCTGTTGTGTTGAAATGTGGGACACGTGGCTTGAGAACGAATGGACTAGATGTGCACATGGACTGGGGGTCCTTGCCTAGGTGGCCACAGAACTTCCAGACGTGGATGTCCAGGGTATGGATAGTTGGTTGCCACCTGTGCCGGTGGCAAATGTGGCCGAGGAGGAGAGGGTGTGCTTGAGGTTGTGGTGCTTCTGGCCCTGTGCCTCTTTGTGCCCTTGCCACTTGTGGTTTGATGCCCCTGGGAGGTACTTGCATGTGGCTCAGGAGATGCAGAGCTGGCTGGGCTTGGGCTTCTGGGCCTGTGGCTCTTACTGGCCTTGCCAGTGGAGCGTGCTTTATGAAGGGATGTGCTAGGCCGGGGAGGAGGGGAGGGTGTTTTTGGGGGGCTGGGGCTTCTCACCCTCTGCTTCTTAGTGGCCTTTCTTGCAGGCGTACCTGCCTGCTTTGTTGTCGGCTTCTTCTTAGCCGCTCCCTCCTTGGCTTTGCATGTTGGTTTGGGTTTAGCGGACTTGGTGGGTAATGTCGTCTTGGGTTGGCCACTGTGGCTGCGCGTTTCCCGCACCTTCGGAGTTGGTAGTTGTGACTGAGTGGTTGGACGTGAGGAAGGCTCCTCAGGCCGCTGTGGCCTTTTGCTGGTGGCCTCCTTGGCTGCTGTGGCCTTACCGAGGGCTTTTTTAGCTGGCATGTTGAAACTCTCAAAGAGAATGAGCTGTGTGTCCAGGACCCTTTAAATACTAATGCCTGGGTATGGCGCTTACACGTTCAAGTATGCGTGCGTACGGCCGTTCATCCGGCCGTGCGGAACCCGGAAACCGCTGGGGCATTACTTATCTGCTGCGGACAAGAAGAAAGATGGCGCCCACGATCTTCACCTGCCAACAACAAGAGCTGATTATGCTCGGAAGTGTATTGTAAGGACTTTGATTTGCCATCTAAATGCATGCCTAGGCCTTAAGGAAGCGCAGGAAGAAAACGTTTTGTTTACAAGTTTGTAAAACTCTGTGCAAAACAGAAGTGCGCACATGTGCGAACCAAGTCACTTCCATCTAGAAGGATAGTTTGAGGCTAGAAATGTGTCTGGTAATGTCATTTAGTCAACTGATCTACTTGTGACAGATATTTGTATGCAGTTTTATCTAACAACTATGTTTATTTTGTGTTCTTTAGACGATGCTTCAGCGCAGGTATGACTACCTGCCCAACTCGTTTGAGAAGAGGAACGTCGACCCTGGACATTGTTTCCCGGATCCAGCAGGAGACGGACATGCAGCATTGGTCGGACCTGAAGCGACTCCACATGCCCCAGGTGCGGCGATTATTCGCGCTCCATTTCCCGAATAAGTACATAGCGATTGCATGCTAGATGTAAATAATATAGAAGGTAGGCCTTTATTTATAAATGCTTTTCTTTTCTAGTGTTGGGACTGCAGCAGATCAGGCCCAGGAGGCACATGTAGAAGGTGGGTGATGTCACACACACATTCAAATTGGCATTTGCTTACTGTTGACTCAGACATTAGAAGTGACCCTATTTGACATGTCTCTACAGCCTCAACTTCCCAGCAGTGGCAGGTCCCAGAACGGAGGGTGGTCCCCGAAGCAGACGTTGGCCACCAACGAAGTAAGTTGTAATGTCATTATTTTGAGTATGTGGGAATTGACATGATCACCAAGATACCTAAAGCTATAGTCAATGGCATTAGCATAATGACATATGCCCTCTTCCTTTGATTAATTCCTTAGCATAATGACATATGCCCTTTTCCTTTGATTAATTCCTTAGCATAATGACATATGCCTTCTTCCTTTGATTAATTCTTTAGCATAATGACATATGCCCTCTTCCTTTGATTAATTCCTTAGCATAATTACATATGGCCTCATGAGTTAGCTTGAAACCTAATAAACATTCCATCCCCAGCTGATAAACATGTATTAGCCAACAAATAATGTTTTTTTCTTTTTTATACAGGGACCACACGTGCTAGAGTGGCACAACTGAGTGCAAGGGTCCTTGCGTTGGTGGCCGAGATGCAGGAGCTGCGTGACTCGTTGGGGACCACAGATGAAGATGAATAATGTTCTGGGTCCTGTCATTGCTATGTATATAGTTTTAAATTTTTTAAATTTGAAAAAAACTTTTTAGACATTTATAAAGTTTATTTTTCAAACCAAAAACAATTAAAGTTGTTACATTTTTAAAAAAATAAGCCCAACTCAAAGTGGCATTTGTGTCATTCCTTTTCGAAAGACATTACTTAAGGGTTGGTTACCACAAAACAAATGGGTCAAGAAATATTTAGAGATGAAGATTCGCACGACCGCGAAGTGATTTGGGTAAGTTTTAGGGGTGTGAAATGCAAGAATATACTGAGCGCGAAGTGATTTAGGTAAGTTTTAGGGGTGTGAAATGGAAGAAGAATGAGACCGCGAAGTGATTTGGGTAAGTTTTAGGGGTGTGAAATGGAAGAAGAATGTGACCGCGAAGTGATTTGGGTACGTTTTAGGGGTGGGAAATGCAAGAATATACTGACCGCAAACTGATTTGGGTAAGTTTTAGGGGTGTGAAATGGAAGAAGAATGAGACCGCAAAGTGATTTGGGTAAGTTTTAGGGGTGTGAAATGGAAGAAGAATGAGACCGCAAAGTGATTTGGGTAAGTTTTAGGGGTGTGAAATGGAAGAAGAATGAGACCGCGAAGTGATTTGGGTAAGTTTTAGGGGTGGGGAATGCAAGAATATACTGAGCGCGAAGTGATTTAGCTAAGCATTGTAGCCTAATTTAGTGAACCAAATATGTAGGCGAGCACTTTTATGAGTTAAGTTTGTAGTGCGCAGGCGTAAGGTCGTAAGGATTTTCATCTGGACGATTATTTATTGTAAAAGGAAAACAGAATCTAACGGGAAACGTAAAGGATTTGTGGGAGGAGAAGATGGAAAAAGGGAAAAAACGAAAGCCGACGTTGTAACATGAGTAACATAATCGGAAAACGAAAGCTGGAAAATGACATTCTCGTTGACATACGAACGGACGAAGACTTTAATGAAGGCTTGCGATGCATGCATAGAATCACTCGTACACTCATACGAGAGCTGGAAAATAAAAAAAAAAAAACAGATCGACACAAAAACGAAAGTAACTAAAGGTAACTAAATCACAGAAACATAGAAGGTTGATGGCAGAAGGAGACCATACAGTCCATCTTGTCTGCCCTTATGTGTATACTGTATGTACTCTTTATCTTAGGATAGATGTATTCTTATCCGAGGCATTTTTAAATTCAGTGACTGTTGATTTTTCAACTACTTCTGCAGGAAGTTTGTACCAAGCATCTACTACTCTTTCTGAAAAAAACATTTCTAACATTGCTCCTGATCTTCCTTACGACTAGCTTTAGGTTCTGCCCTCTTGTTCTATCATTACATTTTTTCTTAAAAACACTTCCCTCCTCAACCTTATTGAATTCTTTCACATATTAAAAGGACTCAATCATGCTCCCTCTCTCCATTCTTTCCTCCAGGCTTTACAAATTAAGTTCTTTTTACAAATGAAGTTCTTATAGCTTAGTGGTGTAACAGGAACTGGCTTTACTGGAACATGAATGCAGTATAAGAATGTCACCTTAAACCAGACAGGAAAAAGAAGTGACATAGTGCAGCTGAGTATACAGAAAATACAACACAGCAGAAAAATGCACGTAGAGGCTATAGTTAAGCATTCATAGTTAAGCACCATTTACTGACATAACTGTAAACTGCAGTCAATCTGACAAAAGTCCCTAAATCACATTCAGAGACAAGCAGAAGCTCACTTGGGATTGGAGGGGAGTGTAAGAAGATTGATGCGGGCTTCATGTCAGGTCACACCCAACACTCAAAAATAAACCCTCCCCTCCCCCCATCCTGCACAGATCCCTTGTTGGTGCCACAAAATGTATATGCAGAGCATGTGTCAAACCTCATACACCCAAAAATCAGCTATCCATTAAAATAAATAATACAGAGCATATATGTGGTTCCCCACTCATTGACTCCTACTCCCTCACAGATGCCCATTCTCCATACCATAGAAAGACCCTTAGCAGTGCCAGAGGAGATGGAGCAAGGGGTGAAAAGCAAAAATGACAGTGGAGGCAAAGAAATCAGGTCCTTTTAACTGCTCCAGCTTTGGACTGCATTTAACCCCCTGTGCCCTCTCCTCCCTCCAACACCCACACTGTGTCTTTCTGTGACTGGAGGGGGCACTTGTGAGGGGGCAACAAAGCACTGTCAACAGGCCTCTTTTGTTGTTTTTATTATGGTAGCAATCATGCATTCTGCAGAGGCCCTGCAGGTGGCCTCCCAAGGCACATGCTCTGGCTGGTGGCCCCCAATGCAGTGTTGACCACCTCAAACACTCCTTATGTTCCCTACGGACAGTTCACAACTATATTAATATATAATATTAACAGGATGTTCCTCTTATTTGCCCAGTTTTGTTTTAATTGCATTCTTGTATTACTCATAATAAACAATATTAAAACTTAAAAACAAGGTTCCAGAAATCCTGAGAAGTAAAGTTCTTATTTTGGTCAACCAACATTCGGAGTGCCTTAGCTTCCTTTTTCGATTGTTCAAAGCTGTGTCCCCACATGTCTCTCATACTGGACTTCGAAGCACCTTCTTGTAGAAATGAGAAGAGTTCTGGGGCCGGGCATGAAAGGTGGGTTGCATCTGCTTTCCACTGTTTTGCTTCCAGACCCTGTGAAAGAAACACAGATTTTTATATGGTCACTTTTTCTTTGTTTATCTTTTTTTTTTTTTTGTGCTTTAAAGTTCAGTCATGGAGTAACCCCCCCCCCCTCCCCGCTACCCCCAGTGCTGAACCTTTGCCTTGACGGCAGCCCAGCGCCTTTCTCCTACCGCCACCATCTTGTGAGAAAGCTTCCCCTGGCTCTGTGTGTGCTCTGCCCACCTATTCAGGTGAATGGTCAAACGGGAGCACACATTAGGCTCGATTCAGAGACACATTCGTCTGCACTTCCGTAGCTGTCTGTGAAAGTTTTAGTGGGTGTTTGTCAATTTTTTGCTTTTTTTCGTTCATTTTTCACCGGACCCCCGGCTTTCCTTAAAGCTTCACCCGTAGTAAAACAAAGGACTTACATCAATGTTGTTGATTGAACCTTATATCCTGTAGTCAAACCCCTCCTCCTCCTCTCCTGAGTAAATCTATGTGGAGCATGAGGAATTTGAATGACAAATAGTCAATAACATCCTCCAGAGCCCCTCTGCCACACTGATTGGCTGCTTAACTCCTGGGATGCATATCTGAATGTATTTACTTTAGAATCGGCTCCCTTTTCCCCCTGTCCCCCCTTGTCCCTTTCCCCCTTCCCCTTTTCTATGAGAGTTGTACTCTTGTATATAGAGGCCAAATATGGTGCAATATAGACATTAATAGCCAGCATCTGCCTCTGTTGTTTTTGAGCATTTGCACTTCGGATCTTTATCCCGCTCTCCCCCTGTCGCGGTCAGGGGGCTTATACAATCTATAAATAGACATCAATAATGTGAGGGATAGTTGCCATTAGATGGCAATTGTGCCTGCATATCTCTGACTGACCGGGGTGGTTCACCTGGGAACTTTATCCCTCTCTCCCCCCTGTGCTTGGAGATGTACAAACATATATACAGATGTTTAATATTAGAACCTTATTGAGAAAGAAGCCAACTGATAAAAATTCTGTGGATTCAAAAAACTTTCTCTGGATCTTTGTCCCTCTCTCCTCCTGTTATTGAAATTGTATAAATAGATGCAGAGGAAATCCAGCTGTACTGTGACTGGTAGTTGTAAAGTGTATTTACCTATAAAATGTGATGTATATATTAGATGCCGTTAAGTATAAATATAGATTATGTGCAAACAAGACTTTGGATTAAGCAAGTAGCAGGAAATGTATAAAGATAAGTGAGGAAGGGGTTAAATGTGTTCCTGAACGATGGCTCCCCCGCCTGGCTGTATCTGGCCCATTACCATCCACCTCCCACCTATCAGCGTGGGGGATGGGGCCAGGACCAGTGTGTGCAGTTGTGGTGATTTGTGTACTTCCGGCCGGAGTATGCAATCACCACATGCAGCTGGGGCCAGGCGTGGGAGTGGTCGGGAGGGTATGTATTTAAGGAGGGCTGTGGCCCTCTGTCCCCACACACATACTGATCGTGAGCAAGAGCCCATAGGGGGCTCGAAACGCGTTGGTCTGCGCCTGAGGGGGGCCTGCCTGTCACCATACTAACAGTAAGCACTTGTTTGTTGTGTGTTGTCTGTGTGCCCTTGCTCTTTGTGAATGGGCTTAAATATTTTGCACAAGGGACTATTTGTGATGGAAGCACTGGCACTTTATTAGGGTGAGGATATTAATTGTGAATTGTATATTAAGTTTTAGAATAGTTGTATATATATGAATTTATTGATAGATTAGCACAGAATCACTTTGAAATTACTTATATGTATATGAGATTGTATTGTTAATGAGGGAGTGCGCCCCCTGGTGGCTTACCATGCATATGGTTCAGTAAAATTGTTTTTAAATTGGTTTTAAACAATATGCTACAATAAAATGGATTTATAAATTGATTGTTTGAGTGCAATAGTGAGTCTCTGTTGGGCTTTTTGGCAGGGGGTGTAGAGGTTACCCCAAACTAATACATTTTTCATTCGCACGAACGTTCGGGAAAATGCGTATATGCGCTTTCGATGAACAAAAGCAAATCGGATCATTTGCGTTAGTTCGGATCATTTTCCAAACAAAATCTGATATTTTTCGTTTGTTCAGATAACTTACGTTGTTGGGATGGGCTTGCGCCTGATTCAGAGAGCTGATTGCCGACGGACCACCACCCTATGAATCCTTTTCATTTCCGATCCACTTAGGGACCTTTGAGGCCTCGGATTGCTATTGTTGAACATGTTTTGCGGCTATGTGGAGGAGTCTGTGCGCCTTTAGCTCCAAGGCATTGCATGTATCAGCATGGCCGAGGCCATAAATTGTATAGCAATGCATACCTGAATCAATACATTTCATGTATGCCTTATAGAAGCATTTTAATGCTGACCTTAATTAGTCCTTAGCATGTAAACATTTATTTTTCCACACATCCATATAATTGCTATTTTTTTAGACTTATGTCCTTTGTGAATTTTATTTGGATTGTTGAACTTGAATCTTAATTTGTTGTAGGAGTTCTTGGTTTAGTCGGTTACCTTTGCTTTGTGTAATTATTTTATATTTGGTTGCAGGAACCACAAGATGTGCCACTCCCACAACATACAAGCAGTGTTTGGTCCAGCAATGCGATTCCTCAGTGTTCTTGCAGGGCATCCAGGGTCGTCCCATGATGCTTATATATTGCAGAGCTCCGGCTTATTTCGTCAGTTTGAGTCAGGAGAATTATCTGGTGGATGGCTCCTGGGTAAGTTTGCTCACATTCCATCAATCCATTTTCACTGTATGGCAATGAATATAGTTGATGACTCATGTCTTAACCTATGGCTGTTTTTAGCCCTTGATGACATGTTAAACAATATTGTAGCTTATAATGTGTATTTTATGTTAGTATTTTTAAATTCTTTCAGGGGATTCTGGATATCCACTCCAGCCCTTGCTCCTGATGCCCGTTCTTTGCCTGCAGAATGCGGGCCAGGGGTTCTCTAATCGGGCACTATGCAAAACCCGGGCCGTGGTGGCGAGGGCCCTCTGGCTTTTGAAGTCCAGATTTAGGTGTTTGGACCATACAGGGTGGGGGGGGGCACTGCAGTATGACCCCAACAAGGTTATACCAATATTTTAATTTACGTTTTTTTAACAGGGACCACACGTGCCAGAGTGGCACAACTGAGTGTCAGGATCCTTCAGTTGGTGGGCGAGATGCAGGAGCTGCGCGACTCGTTGGGGACCACAGGTGAAGAATAATGTTCTGTGGCCTGCCATTACTATGTATTTTGTTTTTTATAGTTGTAAAAATGTGAAATTTTCAAAAATTTTTAAGATTTTATATTTCATGATGGAATAAAAAAAAAAAGGTTCAGTGTCATTTCATTTACAAAATACATTAACACAAAACTAATGGGCCCAGAAATATTTAAAAATGAATATTCACATGACCGAGAAGTGATTTGGGTAAGTTTTAGGGGGCTAAAATGAAAGAAGAACCTAACCGCGAAATGGTTTGGGTGAGCTTTAAGGGTCCAAAAGGGAAGATGGAGGATAGTGCTAAGTGATTTAGCTAAACATTGTAGTAGAAGTGAGGGTGGCAAATATGTAGGCAAGCACTTTAATGAGTTAAGTTTGTAGTGCGCAAGATCGTAAGGATTTCTGTCTAGACGATTATTTATTGAAAAAGGAAAACAGAAACTAACGGGAAGCGTAAAGGATTCGTGGGAGGATACGATGGGAAAAGGGCAAAAATGAAAGCCTACGTTGTAACATGTGAAAATGAAACGGAAAAGTCACGTTGGAAAATTACATCCTCGTATTTGTAATCTGCCGTACGAACAGACGGAAACTTTACAGAAGGATTGCAATGCATGCATAGAATCGCTCGCACACTCATACGAGAGCGGAAACATTTAAAAAAAAAAACAGATCGGCACTAAAACGAAAGTATTTTTTTGTCTCTCTGAATCGAGCCTATTGTGGGGGATGGCGCTTTATGTCTTTCTGCGCAGCAGCCAAATGGACCCGCTAGAACTTTGCTGGATTGTGGGTAAGGCTTTTCTTTTGTTACCTCCTGTCCCGCCTCAGCACCAGGGGAAGGTGGCAGGAGGGGACTTCCACTTTAACTCTGTTCACACCTATCCGTTGCGTTAAAAGCAGGCGTTTTGTAAGTATGCCAAAGTTGCACTGTATCAAAACATATTTCACATTTTTGATGCATTTGAAATGCTTTTTTTGTTGTATGTTTTATTAGTATTTTCACTTGACAGAGAACAGTTGGAATCAGAAACCGATAAGAATATATAAAAATAACATACGGTAGTACACTATTTGAATAAGCATCAAAAGTAACCTGAAAAGAGCTTCAGCGTTTCCTGTATCTGATAAACATTCCAGGCTATAATAGAACAAAAGGGATGTAGCATTTTGCCACACTTGTGACCATGATCTCACAAGGGGGTGCACCTAATCTGTGGGGCCACATACAACTTCTAAATATGCAGTAAGCCATACTGTAGGGTTCATATCTGATAATTAACACAAAAGCCTTCAAAGTGGGGTTTAATCTCCTCCTAGGGCTAAGAGATGGGGGTATAAGGAGCACTAATATATTTAGAGTCTAAATGGTAGGATAAGAAAGTAGAAAATTGGGGGGGGGGGGGGCACAAGACGGAGATCAAGAACCAGTCACGTACTTGCAACCATCAAGGCTCCTAAGAATCCAGTCATTCTGGAAATTCATGGGAGTCTTTGAACAACAGCTATTCTGCCCATGTCAGATTATAGTGTTGGAAGCTGCCTTTTTTGAGAAATTAGTTCTTCCATCCTTCTAATAGACTCAAGCTCTTGGATGGGGGTAGCACTGCTCTAGCGGCCGATAGAAAGTGTGGCCAGAGTGCTCCGGACCATTGAGAGAAGCACTATCTGGGGGTGATTGTGAATTTCTTGTTTAGTAACTTTTCCATGAATAGCTAGGATTTTACTCCAGGAGGTTTGTATAACTGGGTGTTTCCCCCAGATATGTAACATGGATCCCTGTTCTGTCTCACATCTCCAACACCTGTTTGATTCTGCGCCTTTGAATTTAACTTGGTCTACCAGGCACCTGTACTATCTAACCAGCAGCTTATAAGTCATTTCCTGACTCTTGCAGGTCATGGAGAGCTAGTGGGTAAGTAACAGAGTTAGGTACTTTTATTGACAAATCAGATTGGTCTAACTCAGCTTCCCATTTTTTGCATGAAGCTTGATGAATCTTCCGGGACGTCCCACAGGAGTTGATATATGAGTGACGTGGGCTCTAGCCTTGTTAATGTGTGTTGGAGACAAGCACCTGCCGTGGTTCCCCACTGTAGAAAGCTGTCAGCTCCCACTGCCGGGCAGAAGGCAGGATTGTCAAAGAGTGCCGTGCGTGGTCCTGGTCTGTGCAAAATCAGAAGTTTTCTCAGTGTAGACTTCCACACTTCAAGTAATGGGTTAGCAAGGTATGGTAAGTCCTCCCTTCTGGGCCTGTCTGTGGGTTCTATCCACGGTAAAGATAGTAATTTTAGAGGGGATAAAGACTGTTCTAAGAGTACCCAGAGGTTGCTCCATTTATGGTGAAACCAGTCCACTAGTACTGCAGCGGTGTGTTAGTCTAATGTTGGCATACCCACTGCTCCCATATGCTTAGGTTTCATGAGCAGGGCCACTCCTACCCTGGGTCTCTTACCCTTCCAATCAAAGTAAATGAAGGCAGATAATGTTGCAAGACACCGTCTTAGACTGGCCCTGAGCAAGAGCCTGCTGAGGCTCGAAACGCGTTGGTCGCACCCCTGGGGGGGACACTCTGCTATCTAAATGTAAGCACCATTTTACTTGTTGTTTTTGCACTGCTGCACTTTACCTTTGATTGTAGGACTTTTTAGCTTTGCACTATTTGTGTTAATGGCGCTGTTTACTTGAGATGAATGCACTTTATTAGGCACTGACACTTTATGGATTATTATAAATATATGTTTACAATAAATTTAGTATAGTCAGATGGTAGAACAATTCTATTTATTTGATAGCCAGATTATCTGAGTGGGAGCTCCCCCTGGTGGCGCATTCTCTTGTGGCACAGCAATTTTGGTTTTAATCAATGTTTTTAAGTGTATGTACAATAAAATTGATCAAATTATGATTTTTTGAGTGCAAGAGTCAGTCTCTGTGGGGTTGGGATTTGGGAGTGGGTGGAGGCCACTCCATAGTTAGTTGTGTGTATTATCTTGGGCACACTCCACAGGGCAGTGCACCTATTATTTATACCTAAATCAGTGCCACTCTAATTTAGCCACTGGCCCAAGTGGCGTCTTTAAATAATTCCCCAAAAAAGATGGCTTGTTGCGCCCAATTTCGGACCTCAAACGCTCCAGACGCCCAGTTTTGTCCGACTTCTGGATTTTAACGATTCCATGCAAAACCTTCAAATGGCCGCACTGCAGTCAGGAGATTATATGACCTATGTGTATATAAAGGATGCCTATCTGCATATACCCATCTTCCCAGGACATCAGAGGTTCTTACGTTCTGCAGTAGATGGTCTTCATTTCTATTTTGTAGCTCTGCCTTTTAGCCTGTCCTCTGAGGGTTTTTACGAAGGTTATTTCAGGCCTAATGGATCTTCTAAGGAACCGTAGGGTATGAATTGCCCCTTACTTTTGATCAGAACCCCATCTTTTCAGGAGGTCTTAAGAGACACAAAGAGTTTTATTGACTCTAGAAAACGTTAGTTGGCTAGTCAACTATCCAAAATTGCATGTCAAAGAGTTATTTCCTTTCTGGGGATGACATTAGATACTATACAGGCCAAGGTCCTTCTCCAAGGGCAGAAGAGACTCTCAATGAATGCATCTGTTGGGCTTGATGATGTTTTGCTTCGAGGTAGTGTCATTTGCACCCTTTTCACACAAGACCCCTGCAATCGGAGTTGCTCTCGAACCACAAAGCCCCTGGGCTGCCCTTTTCACATGACAGATACGGCAAGGCAGTCTCTAGCCTGGGTGCTGGTCCCCCGTCCTCCTCAGGAGGGCAGATCTTTTCTTCCGGTACTGTGGAAGATTGTCACCATAGATGTGAGCCTAACTGGTTGTGGGGTGTCATGGGTCTCTCACTACGTCATGGCTCTCACTACGTCCACTCCTTGGACGTAGTGAGAGCTCTAACATATTATATCTCCGCTACTCAGACCTTCCGCAGGACTGACTCCTTGTTGATCATTGTGGAGGGCCTTGCCCCGGCTAAGCCTACCATCAACCGATGGTTTAGACAGGCTGTGATAAGAGCTTATGTCTTCAAGGGGAGGGATCCTTCTTTACAGCTTAAGGCCCATTCTACTTGGGCTATCAGAGCGTCCTGGGCTTTTCAGCACCAGGCTTCAGTGGAACACGTGAGCAAAGCCGCTACCTGGTCTTACCACATTTTATAAGGTAGACATAAGAGCTTCAGTGAGCGCTGCTTTTGGCAGCATCTTTTTTCGGGTAAGCTTGCCCCTTAGGATAGAGGTCGACACTTGGATTCCCAACCAGGAAGAAGGGCACTGTTTTGGAATGTCCCATTCATATCTGATTCGGTAACACCCTGGAGTGAAATATGACAGAAAATACAATTCTGTTAGTCTCACCTGTAGAATTGATTTCTCTCTTCTTCCACTCCAGGGTGTCACATGGGTCCTTTTTGCTGGACTACTATATTCGGAGGGCAACCGGAAGTATATATAGGCCGGGAGGATCCACAAATTTTTCTCTTGCAGTCCCACCATTAGGTCGAGAGTTAACCCGTTCATATCTGATTCAGTGATGCCCTGAGTGGAAGAAGAGAGGAATAAATTCTCCAGGTGCTTTATTGCTTGACAAACTGCTCTGGGCTTAGCAATCGGGAACGAAAGCGGACGCACCTGTCCCCACCCTATCTAAATAGCTGGGCGCGGAGTGCATTTGAGTCCAGTGATGCTGGGGAAGGGTCCACTCCGGATTGTTTACACCACCTAGGGAGCCGCTGGATAAGGTGAGTTTCGCAGGAGGGGGGTTGGGTTTTTACACACTGGGTATCCCAATTTGGGAAGACTGATTTAAGGCTGTGTTCACACGTTTCCACTTGTGCTGCATTGGCCAACGCAGTCACAATGCAAGTAAAAATGCTGCCCTTTATCTTCAAAGGGTCATTTAATTTGCGCTGCATAACTTGTTAGGATGCTTGGAGTTGGGGTTTTATTCAAAACTAAGGCATGATAAAGAATAAAGTTGTAGTTGTTGTAGTAGCCAAAAATGCGCTCACACATGTTTGTGCTCAGAAAAAGGATTTATGTGGGAATTATCACCATCGATGTGAAAACAAACTTGCTATTCCCACTTTGGTCACTAGATATAGTACCACAAATGAAAAGAGGTTAATCCTCTCAGAATTATAACTCTGAATTGTTCTTTAGGATGATACAGGGGGCGTAAGATACATTTGGGGAAAATTAGGAAACTGCTGAGATTGGTCGGGAGCTTTTTGGAGGGAAAATGACAGGCACCATTGTATTGAGCAGAGGTTTTTTTTTAAGTGAAGTCAGAGAGAGATTTCAAAGGAACCTTTGGGCCATGATGGAGGGGCCACTGTGCCTGAGACTCCATTAAGGTGTGACTTACACTGTCTGAGAACTATGCCCTGTAGTGACTGTTGTGTGAGGAAGAAGCTCTTGTGTTGGGGGATAATTGTGTTTGGATGCCCAATGAGTAGAGGTTCCCTGTGTTTTAGTTACTGGCAGCCTAAAGGCCCCTCTGCTGACTTTGGCCAGTCTGGGATACCCCATAGATGGTCTCTATTACGAGGGAGTGCTCAGCTCAAAGTGGGGTGTTGGCTGCCCTAAACCCCCTTAATCCACAGTACAACTTATGCTGAAACCTTCTAACAAACAAGAGTACCTGTGTTCGGTTCTTGATGGACACAAGTCTATTTAACCCTTTCACTGAAACATTCTAATAAGCAAGTGTACCTGTGTCCTGCCTGAAAGACACAAGACTATTAAACCCTTACACTGAAACATCCTGGACTGTGTATTTGGCCAGTGACGTAAAGTAAAGCATTAAAACTGTATTTTCATGACCCTGCAACAATAAAAGAAGCTGATTCTTTCACTTATACTGCTTGATGTTGAATGTCTGTTGTGGTACAGTCTTGTCAGCTTCCAATGCTGCACTAACATTAACTCTTACCCTTGGCTACAGCGCTCTGCGCTCTTCTGTCCCCACTCTGCTGAGCTGATTGGAGGGACGGGATGTAAGGGAGTATGTCTAAGCTGTAAACCCCGATATCTCAGCTATTTCTTCTTCGGTTTAAAAATGAAAAACCGTTAAGGACAGTGCCAAATGTAAACTGACGCAATAGGCGATCATTATTTCTCACTGTATGTGAAGAATCACAATCACATTAAAATTACATCTAAAGTGCAATCAATTTCCAATCGCAAAACCTGTGAAAAACTGTGTTGGGCCAGGTGTGAACGCAGCCTTATTTAATGTTTACGAATTTATAATTACACTAACTTTGTTGTATCAAGCAGGTGGGGCAGGCTTCCCAGATTCCTCTGTCCTACTTACTCCAGTCGTCTGATGAACTTAAAGCCTTGCACACACTGCTGCAGTCTGCCATCAGCTGGAAGAACGTTGGTGGCCAAGCATGAGTCTTTTCTGACCATCTCCAAGGAAAAAAAGACCAGATGCTACAGTCGGTTAGAAATGGGAAATGTGATGAAAAGGGTTTTTTTGCATTTCTAACATGCTTGTCGATGGGTATTAGACCCAAAAGTTTAAAATGCAAACTGTATTAGTTAATCCTTATATTAATCCTTAATCCTAAAAAAAATATTCTGTCTAAGTAGAAGCAAACTGTGGACAAGAGAAACAGGCTTTTGTTGCTCACAGTTGTAACATCTGTTATAACCATACTCTTTAGATTAACAGATGTTTGTGTGTCAGCAAGTGCACAACCTTCTAAATATGCTTAGATAATTGACTGCTTTTAATTGAAAACCATTTAACACATTTAACTGAGAAGGCGTTTAGAGACGAGAGAGAGCACAGGGAACAGAAAGCAGAATGCCATATGGAGGTGAGAAACCCTTATTTAAAGGCAACTTTAGGTTTCAGATATGTTAGGAGCAGTGGCCAACTAGGGCCAAGAATCATCCTGGGATTTTTACCAGCCTGCGACACCCCTACTGACCCCCTTCCCTCCAATATTCCCTCAGGATGTTCAATTAATACATTCCAAGGCTTAGGCTGTACTATTGCCGGGACATATAGGCAGGGTTTGATATGTGCAATCTTAAATGGATGGTATTGAAGCTTTAGCATTGTATTGACAGACAATTTAATAAGGCTTGGTATGCCCCCACACAGCCAAGAAGCTGAGGCTATAGCATTAGGGGACAACATGAACTGAGGTTTTTTGGTCTGAAGGTACAATAGGGCCAGATAAAGTGGGCTTGGAGAAAGGCTAGGGAGGCAGGCATTGGATGGGAGTGTTATAAGGCTGTGAGAAATAGATGAACTTTTCCAACGTCTCAGACTTCCCCTTTCTGTTCTTATTTGTCAGCGACTGCTCACGCAGCCCATCCTAACTGTTCAACCCATTGCCATTGGCAAAAAATTAGGAAAAATGGAAACAAGTGAATAGGAGAAGGAAATAAGAGAGATGGTGGAACCTTTAAAAAGTAGAAAATAGAATATAAAACACAAATTAAGTGTCATTTCCTGTATGAGTATATGGTTGTGTGTGTGCAGTGTTCCTCCACAGGCCTCTATGTGAGGAAAACAGGGCAAAACGGAGTCAGCGCACACCAATTAAATATTATAGTGGTGGACCAACAGTCACAAATGACAAACCGGACCAACACAACAAAGAGTGCTCATATGCACCTCTCCCCACATAAACATTCATTTACCTTTTTCTCACTACTGCTGTGGTAAATCTTAAATACAAAATGGCGACTCATGTATCTGCAGGCAGCCTGCAAAAAGGGTTTCCTGTGCTACTGTGTTTCCTGTTGCAGTGCATTGTCAGTTGAATCCAGGCAGCAAAATTGCTAAGATGCTGGGAAAGGAAGCTCCAAAATGACCACTACCACTAGTAAATCGGTGAGGAGGTGTTTCAGCTTTGAGTGGATGCAGAAGCAAATGTAAGTGCTGACAATGCTACAGTATCACCCATGCAGATGGAGCCAGTGAGTTTTGGGGAGTTTTATTTAACCACTGTGCCAGGCTGTTGGTCTGGTTTAAAAAACAGAAGATCAGACCTTCCAGTGGCTGTGACACTCAGTGGAAGACCTAAAGGTGGTTGTCCAAAGACCATAGAGAATTGGGATACAAACTAAAGTTACAATTTCATAAACTACAGGATGGACTAAATATTAATGAAGGCTTCATGACAGAATACCTCTGAACTTGTCTGTCTCTGTCACAGCCCAAAGACGCGGCCACTTACGCTCCTCTTTGCAAACAAGCAGATCCTTTTGCTGGATGACATACGTGACAAACAGCTTTGATTGGACAAGAGCCTGAGCATGCGCCGTAGGATCAGACAAAGGTAAGCCTACCTGGGGGTTTCCAGCGGGCGAAGGGCAGCAACTGGCCCTGGAAGTCTGTTTATTCTCGGTTTATTGTATGCAACATCGTGTCTGATGAAGAGGACCAAGTTTCCTTGAAAGCTCACCTAGAAATATACTCAACCTTCAAAAAGGTATTGCCTTATTTCTTCACTTTTCTACTATATAACATAGTATATTGGTGATGCATTATGTGAACAAGCAGGATTCTTAGGTTTGTAATGGGCACCCTCACTGTATGAAACCCCCAGGATCGCCGCATGAAGTCACTTGGTCCTGGACCACAGGGACCTAAGAGATACCTAACTGACACTTCCGGTCACCCATGCGCATTGGTGATACCTATTATTGGAGTTGTTTGCCCCCCAATGAACAGGGAACACCAATAAAAAGGATTAAATTTATTCTTAACACTGGGCTAACAGGTGATTAAAAGAGGTGGTTTAGATGTATTTGAGGTCCATGCAAACCAGGGCTCTTCCTCTCAAACCTGGATGGATTTTGGACCACAGAGACCTAAACTAAACATAACCCATGGCTTTCCATCACTTGTGAGCCTTGGTGCGAGCCCCAGAAATAATTGTTCAGCAAGCCTTCTCTTTCAACCAGTTAGCCTTTCAGCCCTATATCAGCAGTCAACCTTACTTCCCCCACCATAACCCAGTGTATGTGAATAAGCGTGTACAGTGTACACGTGGTGGTAGCAGGGGATGCTGCAAGGTGCTTAGACCCAAAGCAGTAAACAGCTTAGCTTGCACTATGCTGCAGCACCTTGTGGCATCTCCCTCTGTGGCTAACCTCTGTGGTACACACTGCAAAGGGAGATGTGGAGCCTGGGCCCCAGCTGAGTGGCCTTGATGGCACCCCTCCAAACAAGCTTCTGTACTCCTGGGTCAAGATGGGTGCCCCCATGTTGTGAAAAACTATGTGGAGCAGCTGGGGCCCCCTGAGGTAAGATTAGGACCCCCACACAGCAGAACAATCTGCTAGTAGTAGGGGGGCTTCATTCATCCCTCTCTCTGACCTGATGTCTGAAATACCTTATTTAAAAAAAAAAAACTGCCAGGGCCCCACACATTCCACTTCCAGTCCCGACATGGGGTGCTGCTGCTGGGAGTGTTGCCTTTCAGTTTGTGCTGCCACACGGGGAGAGAAGAAGAGAGAGGAAGCCACCACTACCTATAGAACCAAAGAAGCACTGTTGGGGTTTGCAATCCCAGCTCTGGTGCTCATTGATATGCAAGTGTGTGTTGGGTCCCTGTCTGTCCAGGGGCCCCAGACAGTTGCCTGTGTGAAGCCCCTCCCCCGGGGCTCCCTCTCCCAGCCATCCCTCCTCTCCACGCATGTGTCATTGGTACAAGAAAATGTAAGTTTTAAGGGTAATCTGGGGGGTTCAAACAGAATCCAGAATTGGGATGCACTAGGAAAGTGAACCCAAACCTGGTATGGTCAAAATCCCAGGCTAAGACTATGATTTTTTTTTAGTACAAACAACATCAGTAAATTATTAATGCTGGGAAGAGCCCGGGCCCTGACGAATTTACCACAAGAATTTACAAACAATTAGGCGCTAGGTTGGCCCACTTCTTGAGCAGGGTTTTCAATTCAGTAGGTCCAGACTCCCCTTTCCCCAAGCAGTCACTAGCGGCAACGATCACCGTTATTTCTAAACCTGGAAAGGACCCCACTGTGTGTGGCAGCTACCGCCCCATTTCGTTAATAAATGTTGACATTAAGCTATTTGCCAAATTAATGGCAGGTCGTCTTCAGACACAGATCCCTGGTATCATTCACCCAGATCAGGTGGGGTTTGTCCCTGGCAGAGAGGCACGAGACAACACAAATAAGCTCCTCATGTGGATCTCTTATGTGAAGTCCAAGGGAATCCCCACCTGATTGGAATCCTTTCCTGGGCAAAATTATGGCACTGTATAAGGATCCACGGCCTCGGTCAGGGCGAACGGTATAGTGTCAACCCCCTTTTCCATAGGCAACGTCAGAGTTGCCCTATGTCACCACTTCTGTACATCATCACGATGGAACATTTGGCTGATATAAAGGGAATAGAGGAAGACAGCACAAGTATCCCTATATGCAGATGACTTTTTACTGCATTTAACTGCCCCTGTGACGTCCCCCCCCCCCTTGTCTTAAAGGAATTTGAGCTATTCGGGAAGGCGAGTAATTTTACAATTAATTTTGGGAAATCAGAGGCCCTCAATCTTATCCTAATGCCGTCAGTAGTGGCTGGCCTTAGAAATAGCTTTTCATTTAAATGGCAGTCAGTGAGTGTTAAATATCTGGGAGTCCAGATTCCAAACGACTTGGCAAAATTATACGAACTGAATTACACCACACTGACAACAATTAGTGATCTTAAACAATACGACAGGAAATATCTCTCTTGGAGCGGTAGGATAAATACGATAAAGATGGACATCCTACCTCACTTTTTGTACATTTTCAAAACTGCCCCTATAGTTCTCCCTAGCTGCGTTTTCAAGATTTTAAAATCAGCTTTCCTTAGATTTGTCTGGTGGTCTTAAAACCATGGATCCGGTATGTTATCTTGTCTTGGCATAAAACGAAGGGAGGTCTAGGTATGCCAGATCTTAAACTATACCACCATCGAGAAGGAGCTGTCCCCCTGGCCGTTGATCTCACTGCCTTGGACAAAACCCCAGCCAAAAAGAGTGTTTAGGTCCTTGCCGTTTCTGACCCAACACTTGCTTACAATTTATACCCGTTTGACAGCTAAAGGCCAACTAGTGAGACGTACAGGCCCTTTAACTACCAATCCGGACTTCGGCCACGGGGTGGGAGTGGAGTCCTTCTTGGGTTTAGACGGCTCCGAGAGTGGGTCAGTTGCTGAGCGGGGGGGGGGGGGGCTCCCATGCTTAGATGAATTGAGGGAGCGGAGTCCTGGGGTATACTAGTCAACCACCGGATTGTCAGTCAGAAACTCCCCCCAGTTGGCACTGATGAGGAGGGGCCCTCATCACGATACAAGACGGATATACTCAGGCATTTCTTGTCGGCTGCAAGAGCTGTGATTCCCAGACACTGGAAAACACAAGAGATTCCCTCCTTGTGGCTATGGATAACAGAGCTGGAATGGATTAGGCGAGCGGAGGAACTTATCCTAGGAGACAAGGGGCTTAGGGACAAGTATACACTGACTTGGACCTGCAGAGAAGTTCTACGGGACTCAGATGGATTTAAGGCAATGCTTTATCAGACTGGGTAACTTTTACAGCGGCCGTTGGGGAGTGGAGTACCTAACTGGGAGACGTTGGCATAGTACTGAGTTCGCAAACGGGATAGATCAACGGATTTCTTGGAGTATTTATCCCTCCCTCTTCCTTTCTCACCCTCTTTCTGTCCTTCTCTTTCGTTCCCGTCCCTATTAGGTACAGTAAGAACTATAGTTCTATGGAGTCGCTTTCACTCTATAATCAGGCATCCCCCGGATGTGGTGGAGCATTGGAGTGGCGGCTAGGCCTTGGCGTCCTTGATATGTGTGGTGACTCCTGTTGTTGTTGTTTTGAACGCCACTCTGTTAAAACGCTCTCTGGATTATATTGTTATGGATGCTACATTGTACCGACTCAGGGACTGTTCCCCATGTATCTTTTCTGCTTGTTTGTTTCAAATAAAAACAGATTATACAAAAAAATATATATTAATTCTATTATTCATTTTACACACAGACCAATAATGTTTTAAATTAAGTACACCCATACCTTTTCATTTAGCTGTATGTTGTCCCAGACTCTTGTACACACCATGCATTCAAAAGCATCAATGAAGTTGTCTTGCGTTACATCTTGAACACCCCATTTTCTTTCCTTGATTGCAGTAACCAAGTGTGTGTTGGTAAAATGATTCTTTAATTTCCACTCTAAATATTCCATATACAAACTGTCATTTTTGTCTAACTGTGTTATATACTGCGCAAGTTCTTGTGGATGGGAAAATGTTGCCACAATGATCGCACTTTTATTACTAGGAAGCCAGTCCTTGATATTTTTGGCTCCGTAATATATGGGTACAGCTCCCAACTTTAGGGGTCTCCATAGCTTCTCTGTTATGTAGTCCTCACAAACTGCATTTTCAAATGCTAAGATAAATTTATACTGAGCAAGTATGCGATAGAAATGGATATGGTCCATGTGAGAAGGGTTGTTGACCTCTGTAGGAAGATCACGATTATGTAAGCATTCACCATAAGAATCAATGGTAACGTATTTCATTAATTCTTGTACATAAGCATCACGATCTGATGGTGGATCACAGTCTGACTGTACATACACTACTGGAGCAAGTTTCTTCCTAAGGATATTCTTTTTCTCCAAAGGCACAAAGTACTCAAGTGATGCAAGTTTCTGAAGATCCTCCAAATATTGGCTTGTTAAGGGCAGGTGAGAATGTTCACTGAATGTGGCAGTGTGGTTAAATAAAGTAATTATGGGTTGGTGAAAGAGTTTGTAATTGTTTTTTGGTGATTCTTCATGGAATAGTGCCCATTCATGGTATGGTTTACGTGGCAGAGGCAAACTGTCTATGTTGAAGTCTGTGCCTGGAAAAAAATACAGTTTCATTAAAGAGGACCTATACAGCGGTAGCAATCCCCTCCTTCAGCATCTAAAACCTAGAAGGTAGGAACACCCAGGAAAGTCAATTTTTTGGGTGTTGTTCCTCTTTAAAGCAGAACAAAACCCCAGAATCTTCACTACCCTGCGATTTGTTCCTTGCCCCTAGGGGCATCTCGTATTGGGATGCCCTGCTATGTTAAACCTCAAAATCGATCATAAAAAGTACCTTTCTTCAGTTCCATCAATCCCAATTTGGGATGCCCTGGGGAAGGCCCGCAATGGGTTTTGTTCCACTGTCAGTGTAAAACAAGGAAATAGATTTTCAAGATAAAAATATAGCATACCATAAAACAAGATGGCTCTTGTCATAGGATGATGCAGGTACGTTCTGTTTATTGTAAAAAAGCAAGAATTGTCTCTGCATTGTCTCAGTCTTCCATTCTCACCAGTCAGTGGAGACCACCAAAGCATAACAGGATTGCTATTTAATCCATGTTCCAACTTTCTTTGAAAGAGATTTACTTGTAATCCTGTCCGCATTTGATGGGATTGTTTGGCTTGCTGTGAAAAGCTTTTTTTCTTCTGTTTTTCAAATCTGCCTAGTTCAAGCACAACCTTGTGGACAAAGATAATTTCATTCATAAGAACAGATACATAGTAATTCAGGCTTAAAAGAAAAAAAAAACATGTCACTTGCTCCCTCTACAAAATCAGGCCAACCTAACAGCCGACGGCCAAATGGAGGGACTGGTTTTGCAGATGATGGATGATCGAGATCCCCCCCCCCCCCCTTACATACTTTTGGAAACCTCCTCTTCACACTGATTCATGGGAAGGCAAAAGGAAAACCTTCCCTGAATAAATAATTGCTGTATATTATTCTATCAAATATCATTAAAGAATTACAGTATTATCTGCAAGCATGATTAAAAAGGCTTAGTCTTCATAGGAATTTGATGACAACTGTGTTGCTATGGTTGATAGCCTGCTACAGCTGTAGAAATTTGTTGAATTTTTATGCTGGGTTCCACCTGACATTTTACATAATTATTAATTGAATATTGTGATGAAATCTGTCATTGAACAATCATTTAAAAATAATATTCCAAATAGCCTTTGTAGGGTTCAGTTCTCTACCCTAGCACACTTTTGAAATGAATGTAAGCGGGATCTAAAATGATTGCTGCAGCTAATGTAGATTGACCTAAGATCCTATGAAAATTTAACGTGAAAATGACGCATGCTATTAAGCAAACAAATTCAGCAATGGCAGACAATGGAAGCAATGTTTTGTGTGAAGTTTTAAGACACCTTACCTGAAGAGTAACCAAGAGAAAAATAAAGGCTGCGATTAGGCATGTGACCCAAAACTTTGTGCCCCGGATTCGAAACATGCTTTACTTGTAATCGCCATTAACAGGTCATCTTCACAGAAATGCTTATTAGAAGTGTCAGGATACTGTCACCCAAAACTCTCATGTTCTGTTAATTAAAGAAAGAACACATACATCAGCAGTTATTGTCCCACTCTGTTTACAACAATTTAACATGATAAAGTTAAGCACCCCAGCCCACATCTAAAATAGAAGATGGTTTCAGCGTATGCTACATGACTGTTCTGGATCACTAACCTGTCTTGGAACAATGATAATCAATGAACAATGCTCTATTTGTTATTGCTGACTGTTTAATAGAGGACTGTAAGTTAGTAGGTACATTGTTTGGTGCTAGAAGCCTTCAGATGTGCTGCTAGTGATAGAGTTGCAGCAGTTGTCTGTAGCACTCCCTGGCACGAAATCCGGACTGGTCATCAAGAACTGAAGAAATATATTCCACGAGATTTAAAGTGGAACAATCTAAATTATTCCAGGGCTGGCCGCTGGTCTTCCCCCGGGGCATTCCGAGTCAGGATGCCCGGCTGTGTAATCCCCCTGACACTAGTAAGCACTCACCTTTGCCTGCTCCAGTGGCGCAAGCATGAGCTCTTGTTGGCAAATTATTCTGATGCTTTTTAATGGGGAGCAGGAGCAGACGTATCCCATGCATCTTTGGGCGGTGCACATGCTCCCAACCCAGCCATTTAGATAGGCTGGGATGGAGCAAAATACTCTTCCCAACTCCCTAGCCACACAGGTCTCACAATTTGCTAGAGAGTGCCCGCAATAGCTAGGAAATAAAGGCACAGGAGCTATTACATGGGACCCTGTCATGGCTCAAACAGTATTGCCAATTATAGGATCTTCTGGTCTCATGGGCCTGATGCAGTCACTATCTCTGCACCCCCTAAAGTTACCTCATCTGAGGTCTTTTGGAAAAGCCCACTAAAATGGTCTTTGTCTTTAAAGAAACTGTGCACCCCCCACCACCACTACTACTAATACTCACTGTGCTCAGCCACATAAGCATGAAGACATAATCACTCACCAGGTCCTGGCCTTCTCCTGATCCTACCCCAGGAGCTGCACTTATCATCATGACTGCTGCAGTTGCTGTTGTAAAATTGTTGACAAGACTGTCACTCATTGTGGGTGATTCAGAGCCAGGTGATAATTTTCACTCCTTTTTTAGGTGATAAAACTGCCATTTAATTTCATAGTTTACCAGGTGTAAATTTGCCTGGCTCTGAATCAGCCCTAAGGTAGACAATGAAAGTCAATGGCATTTTTCTCTCTTAAAAAAAGGAGTGAGAATTCTCACCTGGCCAGACCTCATTATGTTCAGTGATAGGTGCTGTGGGAGCCAGATTAATGTGGGATCCAGGTAAGTATTTTTTATGCCTGTATTGTGCACTGAAACTTTAGTGCCCCCCTTAATGGGCACCAATAAAAATATTTTGGACACATCATTTGAGGACCAAATCTCATGTTTTTCTACCTTTGTTTAGGTGAAATCCAGAAAACAGTCAGTGCTAGGAAAATCAATCTCATTAATGGAATTGGTTTTATTGAGAAGAAAATTCTCTCTCTCTTGTAAAGTAAAAATAAGCAGACAGTACAGGCAAATCTGCTACCTCATGGCCTGCCTCCTAAAAAATATTTCATTATAAATCATCGGGAGGTATGACCTGGGCATGAATATTTTCATTTATCAGACATTAGCACTTATGCATCATTATAAGAAGAGACAGCCTCAGACAATACTATAAAATGAATATGAATATAGCAAATAGTGAGCACGGAAGAGGTACAGAGATGGGGAGACAATGTCAGACCTGCTTTGAGTCGCATCTAGGCAGAATTTACTTCCTCCATGGCTTGCTAAGTTGTGTAGCTGGCTAGAAACTGGGGCTGGATCACTTCTGCCATGGATTTGGAGTTGTAGGGATGCAGAACAGCAGCTCCATTCAGGCCTGGGAGATCCAGAACATGTCTTTGCTCAGGAATTCCTAACAGCTCGGGAAAAGGGCTTATAAGAAAACCTGGCCTGGATTATCTGCAGCAGCATGGCTCCCCTTAGGCTGCTTCAGCAACATTCAGTCACCTCTGCTCCATATCTTCCTCACACAACACAGGGATTACAATAGCTCTCATTCTTTCTTACCCCGACAACAGTTACTGAAGGGGTTTATTCAATTGAATCGCTTAGTTTAATTAATCATCCTACAGTATATTAGATTTAGAGATTCACACCTATCTGTTTAAATGCAATTTGTGATGAATCTTAGCATTGTATATAAATATGCGAATTGCGTCTTTGAAAAAGCAAAGTCATTTTTGCAGTTAGTGGTTAAAGTTGATGCAACACAGGTTCCAGTACATTGTGTTATACCTGCCTAGTGCTTTCAATGTCATAGACTTTTATTGGCCTGCACTTGCGTTGCATTGAAAATGCTGCATACAGAGTTTTTCCAACATGATGTGCAAGGCAGCACATACTGTATATGTGAACTGACACATTACAGATAATGGACAGGGTTATCCCTGCAGTAGGACTGTGCTGCACGACTAAGAGAAAGCAGATTGGTGTGATCAAAGCCCTAAAGGATTTTCACTATTCGCTATTTTGCTGTACCCTTGGTGCATCCTGGTTTAGGATACCCCACTGCGTGAAACTCTGTAGGTCACCTAGTATAAATACCCTGCTGGTGTTCCCACATATAAGGGGGACATGGACTCAAAAGAGGGACAGTCCCTCCACATCAGGGACATTTGGGAGGTATATGTGTGTATAAATATAAATATATATATACAGTATATATATATATATATATATATATATATATATTACATTGCCCCAGATTGTTGGCCTAAGCTTCTTGCTCCTACCCTTGTATATGCCACAGATGCACAACCTGGGGGCCACATGTGGCTTGCAGTGCCCTCAGTTGTGGCTCCTGGCACCCTTAGTTCTTTTAATGAGTTGTAAAGTGGAGATAACCTTGGCCTGTCCACTAGAGCAGTGCGGGGCTAATTTCTAAAACAGGGCCCACCCCACCTCAGCTCTGCTTAGCTCTTCCTGTCTAACCTCACCTCTGTCTACCACACATCTGCCCACATGACCTTAGCTCTCCGCACCTTTGCCTACCATTATCTATCTCTTCCCCCTCCTCACCTATGCCTACCTCACCTCACTTTTACTCTCCTCACCCCATCTCTACCCGCTTCTTTTCATCTAACCTAGGCCCACATCTTCTCAGCTCTGCATATAAATTAAAGCATATATATTGCTTTAAAGCGGAACAAAACTGGGAAATTTGACTTTCCCGGGCTTTGATCCATTTCCCGGAGCATTCCAAATCAGGATGTTGGAAGTCCCCAAGAATGCCAAGTACAACTCACCTTTTCCTTGTTCTTACAGTGCATGTGCTGGCGCTCAGCCGATGAGAGACGCTTGTTGTATTTACCTTGTGTGTGCTCCCGCCCCAACCTATCTGAGAGCTGCCCGCTGAATGACGTACTCATGCCAAGTGACTCTCCTTGCACAAGAGCTGGCACATGCACCACTGGAGCAAAAAAAAAGAAAGGTTTTAGGAGTGCCCTAGGGGGTTTCATGCAGTGGGGCCTCTCAAATAGGGATGCCCCAGGGAAAAGCTGGTGGCCAGCCATTGAATCTTTTAGTGGGCTTTGTTATGCCTAAAGGTTACAGCCTTCTTGCAATAAACTGTTTGCCTTTTTGCTGCTTCCATTTTATTGCAGCCCCTTAAGGGGAAACCGTAAGACAATGCAACCCCCAAAGGACAAAAGGTTGTGCACCTCTAGTATATGCTATTTCATACCTCCCAACTTTTGAAATCAGAAAAAAGGGACGCATGCAGCAGTGCATGTAACAATTAAACCACACCCCCAGCCATGCCCTTAAAGGGAAACACCACCTAAGAATTACATAACAATATTAATACAGACAAGCCACCCCTACATACATACATGCAGACAAGCCCCCCACACACATGCAGACAAGACCCCAACCAGGAGCAGACTGGGGTTAAAAAAGGCCCGGGACATTTCTGTGGTGCACACTGGCCCTGCTGTACTGTTCCTGGCCCAGTACATTATCTTAATGTCACATCATAATACCGTACTTTTTGCTCCATAAGATGCACCTGACCATAAGATGCACCCAGTGTTTAGATAACAAAAGTATAAAAAAATCCCCCTCCCAATCTCCCTATTACAGACAGTGTGCAGCTTCCCTGAGTAAGCCAGTAAGCTGCATCCCACATTACCAGTGTGCGGCATCCCCATTACCGGCATCCCTCCATTACAGACAGTGAGTGGCATCCCTCATTACAGCCAAAGAGCAGCATCCCCCATTACAGCCAGTGAGGGATATCCCCCATTACAGCCAGTGAGGTGCATCCTTCATAAGAGCCAATGAGGGGCATCCCTCATAAGAGCCAGTGATGGGCTTCCCTCATAAGAGCCAGTGAGGGGCTTCCCTCATAAGAGCCAGTGAGCGGCATCCTTCCATTACAGCCAGCAAGGGCAATCCCATATTACAGCCAGTGGGCAGCATCCCTTCATTACAGACAGTGAGGGGTATCCCTCATTACAGTCAAAGAGCAACATCCCTCCATTGCATTCAGTTAGGAGCATCCCTCATTACAGCCAGTGAGTGGCATCCCTCATTACAGCCAGTGAGGGGCATCCCTCCAATGCAGCCAGTGAGGGGCATCCCTCCATTGCAGCCAGTGAGTGGCATCCCTCATTACAGCCAGTGAGTGGCATCCCTCATTACAGCCAGTGAGGGGCATCCCTCCATTGCAGCCAGTGAGGGGCATCCCACCTCCCTCCCCCAGAAAGCTGGGCAGGTCAAATGGACACAGACACACACATGCATACACACACATACATACACACAGCACACTCTTACCTTCTTTCTTTCTGCACCCGAGCCTGCAGGAGCGGTGTGAGCAGGCTCTTTCTTCTGAAGTCTCGCCTACCCACTGGACCACCAATGAAATAAAGCTAAAAAAAAGCCATTGGGCGGCGACAAGTGACAAGGTGACAGGGTTAAAGCGACGGGGAACATCAAGACAAGCACCAAAAGTGGGATTGACCCATGGAAATCAGGACTGTTGGGGGTATGCTATTTGAATATTTTAATGCTTTTGATTAATAAAAATTCACTGAAACATTAAAAAACATAATACTGTAGATAATATTTTTCTTTTAACTATTATAGCTTGAAATCTTTATAAGTCTATCATTTATTTATTGCATCACATGGGATATGGATTGTTCTTGAGTTCTTTGCTGAGTGGTCCATTTACATTACTAAAACAACTATTTCAAGAAGAAAAATAGAATAATTGATTGAATAATATGCTTTTTTTGGCTGTCGCCCAAAAGCAAGTACTTTGAGCTGATGTATGTCACCTTCCTTTTATGGCCTAAATGTACCTCTCTTAGCATGACAAAGTATTTTCATGATGAAATAATGTGGGCACAATTCCAAAATGTTATGTTTCCTAAACCCACTGTTCTCTGTTGTTATAAATCTTATCCTCAGGCTAACAAAATCCTGAGATTAAATTGTATAGATCTAGCCGAGAACAACAGCAAAATACAAAGCAATAAATACATTTTTAAACCACTAAGAATGTATAAAAGAAACATACAAGGTTGGACAGCAGAAAATCACATGGTCCATCTAGTCTACACTGATATATAGGTTCTCTATATCTTTTTGAATAGACTATGCTAATGTGAAGTAAAAAAAGGTTATTCAGTCCACTAACACAAGGGATTGTCCAGGCAACAGCAATAATAAGGCAGCAAGCCGCTGACCTGATGCCTGCCCAGTGTGCCTCACCTCCAAATTCTGTGTAAATCAAAGTTTGCCTTCTTTTCATTCACATATTTCCAGGACCATGCATAAAAGTGGTCCAACAGCTACTCAATCATTTGGAACTCATAAAGAGGAACTTCCTGGGACATCCCAAATTGGATTGTCCTGCTGTGTGAGACTCCCGGGGTATCCCAATTTTTTTTAGCTCTTCCTGTGCCCTTGCCTGCATCCACAGCATACATCAAGCTGTACGTGTATCTACACCAGGTCTTTCTGACTGGGCGGCATGCCCACAGCTAGAGAAGCGAGCCAGGATTCGCTGGTGGCACAATCAGCTTAATTCAGCTACATTTGGCTATGCTGTATTCTGCAAAAAGGCAAACTTTCTCTACTGAACCATTTCCTATGTCGCTTAAAAATATTTTTAAAAGAATTGGGCCCAGGACAGATCCTTGCAGTACATTACTTGTAACTCACCTTTCTTCAGATTGCACACCATTAACAACAACTCTCTGATACCTATCCTTCAGCCAGCTGTAAATCCACCACTTTGCAGGGATTAAGTCAAATAACTTATTTGTGTGGAACGGTGTTAAACCGGACCTTCAGCGTGATTTAATGAAAAGCCCAAACTCTTAAAAACGGTTCCCCAGCATCTAAAATTAATATATTTTACGTTTTTAGTCACTAACTTATTATTCTTTCCCCCACTGGGCTGCAACTCTGTTCAGGAATTTAGGATATGGGCGCCGCCATCTTGACTCAGAAGCATCACACTTACTGAGGAGAGGAGAGTGGGATAAGGTACAGGGGGGCGGGTTATAGCTGTGCTTTGCTCAGACAGAGCAGAGCTGGGGGCAGGTAACGGTCAGCAGTCCCAGAATGCAGAGCAGCACTTCCTGTTTGCAGGCTGCCTGATAAGATGGGGGCTTCCATAAGCCGCCATCTTGGATGTTTAAAGGCTCATAACATTCAGTAGATGCAGGTAGGATGAATTTTAATGTGGACAATCTGTATGTACAGGGTGTGGAAAACATATAAGATAGACTCTTATTCAGAGTGAAGGTCCGCTTTAAAGACTTTGCTAAAATCTAAATAGCCGATATCTGGTACGTTGTTTGGGGGGGGCATGGGAGACACATGCCCTGGGTGCAGTGGGGCAGGGGGTCCCAAAGGGGGGCCAGAATGCAGGTAGCACAGATGGCAGTGCTATGATGTGCCACGGTGTAAACCCCACCAATTGACCAAACCTTTCATCACACTCATGCTGCATTCTCCAAACAGTGATTTATGTTGTGTATTATTATGCACAGAATAAAGCGCTGAATGGACAAGGGTTCACAAATATGCAGTGGTGGAAAGGTGAGATGTGTGGGTGATCTGGGGGGACAGCAGGGCATCCCTAATCGAGATGCCCCAGGGAAACAAACCTATCACCAGACTGATTTTAGTAGGGATATATTAGAGTTATGGTCATACATACATACCGACTTTTATTAGTCCAACTATTACTAAGTGGTGGACCCCATTTGGCTATAGAAGCAAAAAGCAGGCTCCCCTACTGAGCACTGGGTACCCGATCCTCAACCAGGAGCAGCACCTCTGCATTTTTAGCTACTAGACTGCCCGTAACTCTTAGACAGACCATCAGTGCAGCAGCAGCTTGACTGCGGTGCAGTTATTGACTGAGTAATAAGTCAGTCTCCCTTGGCCACTGGGGGATCAGGCACTTGGTGATGGGCTGTTTTTTGTTATAGACCAAGTGTCAGGAAAGGTGTGGCAAATAGGGATTCTAATTTTCGCTTTAAAATGGATGGTCACCGAATTTATTAAAATACTACAGGGCAGCTAAGATTGCCTAAATGATGGTATTGTTTACTAAAAGAGAGAGACCGGCCTGGGTGCAAATACGCAGGCAACATGCCTGTCAAACATTTCCCACTGATATTGTCTTATGTGGATACCAAGTAAATACAGACCCCCCCCCCCCTATCCTTTGACCAGCATTATCACACTTACTAGAGAGGTCTGGGATGTGGGAAATAAGATGTGCGAAATAAGACAACAATACTTGGTCCGACTCACACTCCCTATCTTCCATCTTTTGCAATCCACTATTCCTTCTGGGCCAGCCGGCAGCACCATTTAAATGGTGGCTGGATAGGACTTCTACAGGATTGGAGATTTCATAGATCATAATGGCATCAAAAGTCTGGATTACTTTACCATTTCCCTAAAGTTTCCCACTTGGGTAGATTTTCTGATACAACCAAATCCGTCACTTTTTGATGGGCAGGATATAAGTGACTATGCTCTAGGGCCCCGGTAGGTAGGGGGGCATCTCCGTGGTATATAATCTCATTTCCACATTGTTCTCAAAACTGTCCTACATGCTGAAGTGGGAAGAAGACCTCGGGGAGGAATTACCTTTTGAAACATGGGGTGTCTTGGTGAACAAGACTGCCAAGGATCTTAACACATCATTAATAGAAACTCAATACAAAATTCTACTACACGGTACATGGTCCCAGCTAGAGTGGCAAAAGCATACCCAGGAGTCTCGCCCTTGCTTCAGAGAGTGGGGATTTCTTCCATATCTGGCGGTCCTGCCCAAATGTATCTTGCCTATGGATCAAAGTGCTGGTAACCCTAATTCCCCCAGACATGTCCTACTCAATCATAAATTTCCCAATGCCCCAAGCCATACAAGGAAATTAATATAATTCATCCTTTTGGCCAGAAAGACTGCTGTGGCTGCATCTTGGACACAACAAAATATAAGCTTTAGTCTGGTCATGTTGAGCTGGATCATGATAAACTAAAAGATGACCAGTATTCTTAAGGACAAGAAAGAAGAATTTTCAAATATTTGGGACCCCTGGAATAAAATTCTTCCTCAAACACTCTATACACTATAAGACTCCCTAGATCCTTCATATGGAGCGACAGGGTCACGAGAGATGTGTTCCACCAATAGTGGAAGGGTCCATGTTCCACCAATAGTGGAAGGGTCCACTGACCAGCCAATTTTTTGCAGTACTCCCCCCCCTCGAGTGCAGTTGGGTCCCCATCTTTGAGACACCACCCCCCCGACACCCTCAACTGCCCTGCATGGAGTAGTGTTTTTACTATTTCCAATCAGCAATCTATACTGTGTATAATAAAGCGTGACATAGAACACTGAATGGAAGGTCCAGATGGAATCCACCCTAGAGTTCTAAGGGAACTTAGGTTTGTGATTGCAGCCCCACTGACTGATTTACTTAACCATTCCCTTTCAACTGGTGAGGTTCCAGATGATTGGAGAATGGCCAATGTCGTACCAATCCATAAAAAGGGGAGTAGAGAAGAAGCCAGTAATTACAGGCCAGTTAGTTTAACATCTTTAGTGGTCAAATTAATGGAAACACTCTTAAAAAAACAGATAATTTCCCATCTAAAAATTAATGACCTATTGGACCCAAAACCGCACGGCTTTACTGAGGGCAGATCATGTCAGACCAATCTTATTGATTTCTTTGACAATGTCACTAAAGTGTTAGATGAAGGTGGTGCTGTGGATATCGCCTATCTGGATTTTAGCAAAGCCTTTGACACTGTACCACATAAGGAGCTCATAGATAAGTTATTGAAAGTAGGACTCAATCACTGGATAGTTCAGTGGATTTCCAGTTGGCTGAGGGATCGGTATCAGAGCGTTGTTGTAAATGGTGTGCAATCTGAACAAAGGCGAGTTACAAGTGGTGTGCCGCAAGGCTCTGTCCTGGGCCCCATTCTTTTTAATATATTTGTAAGTGACATAGGAGAAGGCTTGGTAGGAAAAGTTTGTCTGTTTGCTGATGATACAAAGGTTAGTAATAGGGTGGATATTCCTGGAGGTGTCTGCAACATGGAAAATGATTTAGCTTTACTGGATAGATGGTCAAAACTGTGGAAACTAGAGTTTAATGTCTCTAAATGTAAAATCATGCACTTGGGTAGAAGGAATCCCTGCTCTGAGTACCGTATGGGCAGTACTGTGTTAGCCAGGACCTCGGAGGAGAGAGATTTAGGGGTACTGATTACTGATAGCTGCAAGATGAGTGGACAGTGTAGCCAGGCAGTGGGAAAAGCAAGCAGGATGCTCGGCTGCATAGCTCGAGGCATCACCAGTAGGAAGAGGGAGGTTGTGATGCCGCTGTATAGAGCCCTGGTGAGGCCACAGCTAGAATACTGTGTGCAGTTCTGGAGACCTTACCTGCAAAAAGACATTATTCAAATAGAACGGGTCCAAAGGCGGGCAACGAAAATGGTGGAAGGACTTAAACTTAAAACTTATCAGGAGAGACTTAAATAACTTAATTTGTACAGTCTGGAGGAAAGAAGGGAGAGGGGGGACATGATTGAGACCTTTAAATATGTGAAAGGATTGAATAAGGTTCAGGAGGGAAGTGTTTTTAAGAAGAAGCTTAATGATAGAACAAGGGGGCACAACCTGAAGCTAGTCGGGGGGAAGATCAGGAGCAATGTTAGAAAATATTATTTTACAGAAAGAGTAGTAGATGCTTGGAACAAACTTCCAGCAGAGGTAGTTGAAAAATCAACAGTCACTGAATTTAAACATGCCTGGGTTAAGCACACAAGAGTCATACAGTATACACATAAGGGCAGACTAGAAGGACCGTATGGTCTCCTTCTGCCGTCAACCTTCTATGTTTCTATGTTTCTAAGGGGAGTGGCATTCCCAGGCATTAAGCACATCAGGGAACCCCAAATTGGGATGTCCGGCTTAGAGGGAGACCACTGGGCCTGCAGGTTTATAGACTGTAGGCTGGTAGTTGCTCTTTTTAATGACTGGGAGTTTTCACGCATTTTTTTGCCTTTTTTTTTGTTTGGCTAGGATCCCCTAGTTCTCTGCATATTAATTTTTAGGGCCTGTGTGAATTTGCTTACACTGGTTTTATTCATATTTAGGTCAAAGGAAGGCACAGGGGTAGTAGTGGGTAGGATATGCACAATCCCCCCCTCAAAAAAAAAAAAAACAAGAAAAAATGTTTTCTTGCATTGCCTGCCTAATGGACCTAGAAACAGCTGCCAGAGTGTGCAGCCATTTCTTGGTCAACATTGGTTTGAACGACACAAAAAAAGAGCAAGTGACTTTTCAGTGTTGGACCTTATAGGCATATGGGAACACAAAACTGAGGGTGAGGGTCTGCTTGGAGGTAAACCTCCTGAAGGGTCCCGACCCACAGGGATCCGGGATAAACCTTACATACCTCTTCATGCCATCCAAAACGTTGCAGAGATACTTACTTTTTCTTCAAGTCACTCGGTACAGGAAAACCCCTCTTGGGAGGCATAGGTGAGATTTAGGACAGAGGCTTGTTAGATCTTTTGGGGGCTGCGTTAAACAGAGCCTCCAGTTTTTTGAAAAAATTTTTTACCTTACTGCAGCAATACTCTTTGTGGGGCTCAGATGCAGCTGCAACTATAAGTCAGAGGCTATGACAGGTTCTAGATTCTCTTCTGTCATGCGACCGTTCCTGACAATGATTATTTTTACCCCTATTCTCCAAACATAGGCACCAACGTGAATCACGGTGGGGGTCAGGGTTCTGAATCTTTGCCTTGGGTGCCAGAAAGCCTAGCTACGTCTCTGGCGATATTCACATCACCACCTTCATCCAACACCTGTTAAATCAAATTTAGTCTGACATGATCTGCCATCAGAAAAGTTGTGCTGCTCCATGTCCAATGGTTTGTTCATTTTTAGGTGGGCATATCTGTTTTTGAAAGAGAATTTCCATTAGTTGCTCCAAAACAGCTCACTCCGTTTTTTTTCTTTACTAATAAGTGTCAATTTTTTTATTATCAACCTAGGTTTCGATTCAGCACTAGGTGAAAATATTTTATTTCTTAACCCTGTACCTACCAGCTTACTTACAGTTTTTGTCACCATCCACTATTTTGTGCTATACATGTTCAACTGTAATTTTTGAAGGGATTTCCAAGGATTTCTCAGGAAAATTAACGTGAACTTGTTTGTCATTTGTTAAATGTATTCTCAATATTTTGGGGTGAAAAATGTGCAAAACAAATTTTGTAGTGCTTTTTTGTAATAAAAAGTGTAAGTTTTTTAATAAATCTTATTGCGTTTAAACCCCCCCCCCCCATTTTTCCTGGTTACAACGGTGCCAGATATGTATTGGTAGACACCCTTTCCGGCTTAGGACAACTCTTTAGGAGATTTTCAGATAAAAACAACTGCAATGCGCACCTTGCAGTTTTAAAAAAAAAAAAAAACAATCCTTTACATTTGAAATACCCCAACAAACTATATATTCTCTGGAAGTACATACCTCAAGCTTTCTAGGCATACCAGGCTTGTTGATGTGGGTGCAGTTTTAGGGAAGTAATCCCTCGATTAATTATTTAGTTGCAAAGGGATTCCCTGAGAAAAAAAGCTAAAAAAGCAAGGTTCTCCAAACAGACCAATAGCCAACATGCATAGGTACTGTCAAGGGAAGAGTTGCCCCCCCACAATCCACTATTCCTTCTGGGCCAGCCGGCAGCACCATTTAAATGGTGGCTGGATAGGACTTCTACAGGATTGGAGATTTCATAGATCATAATGGCATCAAAAGTCTGGATTACTTTACCATTTCCCTAAAGTTTCCCACTTGGGTAGATTTTCTGATACAACCAAATCCGTCACTTTTTGATGGGCAGGATATAAGTGACTATGCTCTAGGGCCCCGGTAGGTAGGGGGGCATCTCCGTGGTATATAATCTCATTTCCACATTGTTCTCAAAACTGTCCTACATGCTGAAGTGGGAAGAAGACCTCGGGGAGGAATTACCTTTTGAAACATGGGGTGTCTTGGTGAACAAGACTGCCAAGGATCTTAACACATCATTAATAGAAACTCAATACAAAATTCTACTACACGGTACATGGTCCCAGCTAGAGTGGCAAAAGCATACCCAGGAGTCTCGCCCTTGCTTCAGAGAGTGGGGATTTCTTCCATATCTGGCGGTCCTGCCCAAATGTATCTTGCCTATGGATCAAAGTGCTGGTAACCCTAATTCCCCCAGACATGTCCTACTCAATCATAAATTTCCCAATGCCCCAAGCCATACAAGGAAATTAATATAATTCATCCTTTTGGCCAGAAAGACTGCTGTGGCTGCATCTTGGACACAACAAAATATAAGCTTTAGTCTGGTCATGTTGAGCTGGATCATGATAAACTAAAAGATGACCAGTATTCTTAAGGACAAGAAAGAAGAATTTTCAAATATTTGGGACCCCTGGAATAAAATTCTTCCTCAAACACTCTATACACTATAAGACTCCCTAGATCCTTCATATGGAGCGACAGGGTCACGAGAGATGTGTTCCACCAATAGTGGAAGGGTCCATGTTCCACCAATAGTGGAAGGGTCCACTGACCAGCCAATTTTTTGCAGTACTCCCCCCCCTCGAGTGCAGTTGGGTCCCCATCTTTGAGACACCACCCCCCCGACACCCTCAACTGCCCTGCATGGAGTAGTGTTTTTACTATTTCCAATCAGCAATCTATACTGTGTATAATAAAGCGTGACATAGAACACTGAATGGAAGGTCCAGATGGAATCCACCCTAGAGTTCTAAGGGAACTTAGGTTTGTGATTGCAGCCCCACTGACTGATTTACTTAACCATTCCCTTTCAACTGGTGAGGTTCCAGATGATTGGAGAATGGCCAATGTCGTACCAATCCATAAAAAGGGGAGTAGAGAAGAAGCCAGTAATTACAGGCCAGTTAGTTTAACATCTTTAGTGGTCAAATTAATGGAAACACTCTTAAAAAAACAGATAATTTCCCATCTAAAAATTAATGACCTATTGGACCCAAAACCGCACGGCTTTACTGAGGGCAGATCATGTCAGACCAATCTTATTGATTTCTTTGACAATGTCACTAAAGTGTTAGATGAAGGTGGTGCTGTGGATATCGCCTATCTGGATTTTAGCAAAGCCTTTGACACTGTACCACATAAGGAGCTCATAGATAAGTTATTGAAAGTAGGACTCAATCACTGGATAGTTCAGTGGATTTCCAGTTGGCTGAGGGATCGGTATCAGAGCGTTGTTGTAAATGGTGTGCAATCTGAACAAAGGCGAGTTACAAGTGGTGTGCCGCAAGGCTCTGTCCTGGGCCCCATTCTTTTTAATATATTTGTAAGTGACATAGGAGAAGGCTTGGTAGGAAAAGTTTGTCTGTTTGCTGATGATACAAAGGTTAGTAATAGGGTGGATATTCCTGGAGGTGTCTGCAACATGGAAAATGATTTAGCTTTACTGGATAGATGGTCAAAACTGTGGAAACTAGAGTTTAATGTCTCTAAATGTAAAATCATGCACTTGGGTAGAAGGAATCCCTGCTCTGAGTACCGTATGGGCAGTACTGTGTTAGCCAGGACCTCGGAGGAGAGAGATTTAGGGGTACTGATTACTGATAGCTGCAAGATGAGTGGACAGTGTAGCCAGGCAGTGGGAAAAGCAAGCAGGATGCTCGGCTGCATAGCTCGAGGCATCACCAGTAGGAAGAGGGAGGTTGTGATGCCGCTGTATAGAGCCCTGGTGAGGCCACAGCTAGAATACTGTGTGCAGTTCTGGAGACCTTACCTGCAAAAAGACATTATTCAAATAGAACGGGTCCAAAGGCGGGCAACGAAAATGGTGGAAGGACTTAAACTTAAAACTTATCAGGAGAGACTTAAATAACTTAATTTGTACAGTCTGGAGGAAAGAAGGGAGAGGGGGGACATGATTGAGACCTTTAAATATGTGAAAGGATTGAATAAGGTTCAGGAGGGAAGTGTTTTTAAGAAGAAGCTTAATGATAGAACAAGGGGGCACAACCTGAAGCTAGTCGGGGGGAAGATCAGGAGCAATGTTAGAAAATATTATTTTACAGAAAGAGTAGTAGATGCTTGGAACAAACTTCCAGCAGAGGTAGTTGAAAAATCAACAGTCACTGAATTTAAACATGCCTGGGTTAAGCACACAAGAGTCATACAGTATACACATAAGGGCAGACTAGAAGGACCGTATGGTCTCCTTCTGCCGTCAACCTTCTATGTTTCTATGTTTCTAAGGGGAGTGGCATTCCCAGGCATTAAGCACATCAGGGAACCCCAAATTGGGATGTCCGGCTTAGAGGGAGACCACTGGGCCTGCAGGTTTATAGACTGTAGGCTGGTAGTTGCTCTTTTTAATGACTGGGAGTTTTCACGCATTTTTTTGCCTTTTTTTTTGTTTGGCTAGGATCCCCTAGTTCTCTGCATATTAATTTTTAGGGCCTGTGTGAATTTGCTTACACTGGTTTTATTCATATTTAGGTCAAAGGAAGGCACAGGGGTAGTAGTGGGTAGGATATGCACAATCCCCCCCTCAAAAAAAAAAAAAACAAGAAAAAATGTTTTCTTGCATTGCCTGCCTAATGGACCTAGAAACAGCTGCCAGAGTGTGCAGCCATTTCTTGGTCAACATTGGTTTGAACGACACAAAAAAAGAGCAAGTGACTTTTCAGTGTTGGACCTTATAGGCATATGGGAACACAAAACTGAGGGTGAGGGTCTGCTTGGAGGTAAACCTCCTGAAGGGTCCCGACCCACAGGGATCCGGGATAAACCTTACATACCTCTTCATGCCATCCAAAACGTTGCAGAGATACTTACTTTTTCTTCAAGTCACTCGGTACAGGAAAACCCCTCTTGGGAGGCATAGGTGAGATTTAGGACAGAGGCTTGTTAGATCTTTTGGGGGCTGCGTTAAACAGAGCCTCCAGTTTTTTGAAAAAATTTTTTACCTTACTGCAGCAATACTCTTTGTGGGGCTCAGATGCAGCTGCAACTATAAGTCAGAGGCTATGACAGGTTCTAGATTCTCTTCTGTCATGCGACCGTTCCTGACAATGATTATTTTTACCCCTATTCTCCAAACATAGGCACCAACGTGAATCACGGTGGGGGTCAGGGTTCTGAATCTTTGCCTTGGGTGCCAGAAAGCCTAGCTACGTCTCTGGCGATATTCACATCACCACCTTCATCCAACACCTGTTAAATCAAATTTAGTCTGACATGATCTGCCATCAGAAAAGTTGTGCTGCTCCATGTCCAATGGTTTGTTCATTTTTAGGTGGGCATATCTGTTTTTGAAAGAGAATTTCCATTAGTTGCTCCAAAACAGCTCACTCCGTTTTTTTTCTTTACTAATAAGTGTCAATTTTTTTATTATCAACCTAGGTTTCGATTCAGCACTAGGTGAAAATATTTTATTTCTTAACCCTGTACCTACCAGCTTACTTACAGTTTTTGTCACCATCCACTATTTTGTGCTATACATGTTCAACTGTAATTTTTGAAGGGATTTCCAAGGATTTCTCAGGAAAATTAACGTGAACTTGTTTGTCATTTGTTAAATGTATTCTCAATATTTTGGGGTGAAAAATGTGCAAAACAAATTTTGTAGTGCTTTTTTGTAATAAAAAGTGTAAGTTTTTTAATAAATCTTATTGCGTTTAAACCCCCCCCCCCATTTTTCCTGGTTACAACGGTGCCAGATATGTATTGGTAGACACCCTTTCCGGCTTAGGACAACTCTTTAGGAGATTTTCAGATAAAAACAACTGCAATGCGCACCTTGCAGTTTTAAAAAAAAAAAAAAACAATCCTTTACATTTGAAATACCCCAACAAACTATATATTCTCTGGAAGTACATACCTCAAGCTTTCTAGGCATACCAGGCTTGTTGATGTGGGTGCAGTTTTAGGGAAGTAATCCCTCGATTAATTATTTAGTTGCAAAGGGATTCCCTGAGAAAAAAAGCTAAAAAAGCAAGGTTCTCCAAACAGACCAATAGCCAACATGCATAGGTACTGTCAAGGGAAGAGTTGCCCCCCCACAATCCACTATTCCTTCTGGGCCAGCCGGCAGCACCATTTAAATGGTGACTGGATAGGACTTCTACAGGATTGGAGATTTCATAGATCATAATGGCATCAAAAGTCTGGATTACTTTACCATTTCCCTAAAGTTTCCCACTTGGGTAGATTTTCTGATACAACCAAATCCGTCACTTTTTGATGGGCAGGATATAAGTGACTATGCTCTAGGGCCCCGGTAGGTAGGGGGGCATCTCCGTGGTATATAATCTCATTTCCACATTGTTCTCAAAACTGTCCTACATGCTGAAGTGGGAAGAAGACCTCGGGGAGGAATTACATGGGGTGTCTTGGTGAACAAGACTGCCAAGGATCTTAACACATCATTAATAGAAACTCAATACAAAATTCTACTACACGGTACATGGTCCCAGCTAGAGTGGCAAAAGCATACCCAGGAGTCTCGCCCTTGCTTCAGAGAGTGGGGATTTCTTCCATATCTGGCGGTCCTGCCCAAATGTATCTTGCCTATGGATCAAAGTGCTGGTAACCCTAATTCCCCCAGACATGTCCTACTCAATCATAAATTTCCCAATGCCCCAAGCCATACAAGGAAATTAATATAATTCATCCTTTTGGCCAGAAAGACTGCTGTGGCTGCATCTTGGACACAACAAAATATAAGCTTTAGTCTGGTCATGTTGAGCTGGATCATGATAAACTAAAAGATGACCAGTATTCTTAAGGACAAGAAAGAAGAATTTTCAAATATTTGGGACCCCTGGAATAAAATTCTTCCTCAAACACTCTATACACTATAAGACTCCCTAGATCCTTCATATGGAGCGACAGGGTCACGAGAGATGTGTTCCACCAATAGTGGAAGGGTCCATGTTCCACCAATAGTGGAAGGGTCCACTGACCAGCCAATTTTTTGCAGTACTCCCCCCCCTCGAGTGCAGTTGGGTCCCCATCTTTGAGACACCACCCCCCCGACACCCTCAACTGCCCTGCATGGAGTAGTGTTTTTACTATTTCCAATCAGCAATCTATACTGTGTATAATAAAGCGTGACATAGAACACTGAATGGAAGGTCCAGATGGAATCCACCCTAGAGTTCTAAGGGAACTTAGGTTTGTGATTGCAGCCCCACTGACTGATTTACTTAACCATTCCCTTTCAACTGGTGAGGTTCCAGATGATTGGAGAATGGCCAATGTCGTACCAATCCATAAAAAGGGGAGTAGAGAAGAAGCCAGTAATTACAGGCCAGTTAGTTTAACATCTTTAGTGGTCAAATTAATGGAAACACTCTTAAAAAAACAGATAATTTCCCATCTAAAAATTAATGACCTATTGGACCCAAAACCGCACGGCTTTACTGAGGGCAGATCATGTCAGACCAATCTTATTGATTTCTTTGACAATGTCACTAAAGTGTTAGATGAAGGTGGTGCTGTGGATATCGCCTATCTGGATTTTAGCAAAGCCTTTGACACTGTACCACATAAGGAGCTCATAGATAAGTTATTGAAAGTAGGACTCAATCACTGGATAGTTCAGTGGATTTCCAGTTGGCTGAGGGATCGGTATCAGAGCGTTGTTGTAAATGGTGTGCAATCTGAACAAAGGCGAGTTACAAGTGGTGTGCCGCAAGGCTCTGTCCTGGGCCCCATTCTTTTTAATATATTTGTAAGTGACATAGGAGAAGGCTTGGTAGGAAAAGTTTGTCTGTTTGCTGATGATACAAAGGTTAGTAATAGGGTGGATATTCCTGGAGGTGTCTGCAACATGGAAAATGATTTAGCTTTACTGGATAGATGGTCAAAACTGTGGAAACTAGAGTTTAATGTCTCTAAATGTAAAATCATGCACTTGGGTAGAAGGAATCCCTGCTCTGAGTACCGTATGGGCAGTACTGTGTTAGCCAGGACCTCGGAGGAGAGAGATTTAGGGGTACTGATTACTGATAGCTGCAAGATGAGTGGACAGTGTAGCCAGGCAGTGGGAAAAGCAAGCAGGATGCTCGGCTGCATAGCTCGAGGCATCACCAGTAGGAAGAGGGAGGTTGTGATGCCGCTGTATAGAGCCCTGGTGAGGCCACAGCTAGAATACTGTGTGCAGTTCTGGAGACCTTACCTGCAAAAAGACATTATTCAAATAGAACGGGTCCAAAGGCGGGCAACGAAAATGGTGGAAGGACTTAAACTTAAAACTTATCAGGAGAGACTTAAATAACTTAATTTGTACAGTCTGGAGGAAAGAAGGGAGAGGGGGGACATGATTGAGACCTTTAAATATGTGAAAGGATTGAATAAGGTTCAGGAGGGAAGTGTTTTTAAGAAGAAGCTTAATGATAGAACAAGGGGGCACAACCTGAAGCTAGTCGGGGGGAAGATCAGGAGCAATGTTAGAAAATATTATTTTACAGAAAGAGTAGTAGATGCTTGGAACAAACTTCCAGCAGAGGTAGTTGAAAAATCAACAGTCACTGAATTTAAACATGCCTGGGTTAAGCACACAAGAGTCATACAGTATACACATAAGGGCAGACTAGAAGGACCGTATGGTCTCCTTCTGCCGTCAACCTTCTATGTTTCTATGTTTCTAAGGGGAGTGGCATTCCCAGGCATTAAGCACATCAGGGAACCCCAAATTGGGATGTCCGGCTTAGAGGGAGACCACTGGGCCTGCAGGTTTATAGACTGTAGGCTGGTAGTTGCTCTTTTTAATGACTGGGAGTTTTCACGCATTTTTTTGCCTTTTTTTTTGTTTGGCTAGGATCCCCTAGTTCTCTGCATATTAATTTTTAGGGCCTGTGTGAATTTGCTTACACTGGTTTTATTCATATTTAGGTCAAAGGAAGGCACAGGGGTAGTAGTGGGTAGGATATGCACAATCCCCCCCTCAAAAAAAAAAAAAACAAGAAAAAATGTTTTCTTGCATTGCCTGCCTAATGGACCTAGAAACAGCTGCCAGAGTGTGCAGCCATTTCTTGGTCAACATTGGTTTGAACGACACAAAAAAAGAGCAAGTGACTTTTCAGTGTTGGACCTTATAGGCATATGGGAACACAAAACTGAGGGTGAGGGTCTGCTTGGAGGTAAACCTCCTGAAGGGTCCCGACCCACAGAGATCCGGGATAAACCTTACATACCTCTTCATGCCATCCAAAACGTTGCAGAGATACTTACTTTTTCTTCAAGTCACTCGGTACAGGAAAACCCCTCTTGGGAGGCATAGGTGAGATTTAGGACAGAGGCTTGTTAGATCTTTTGGGGGCTGCGTTAAACAGAGCCTCCAGTTTTTTGAAAAAATTTTTTACCTTACTGCAGCAATACTCTTTGTGGGGCTCAGATGCAGCTGCAACTATAAGTCAGAGGCTATGACAGGTTCTAGATTCTCTTCTGTCATGCGACCGTTCCTGACAATGATTATTTTTACCCCTATTCTCCAAACATAGGCACCAACGTGAATCACGGTGGGGGTCAGGGTTCTGAATCTTTGCCTTGGGTGCCAGAAAGCCTAGCTACGTCTCTGGCGATATTCACATCACCACCTTCATCCAACACCTGTTAAATCAAATTTAGTCTGACATGATCTGCCATCAGAAAAGTTGTGCTGCTCCATGTCCAATGGTTTGTTCATTTTTAGGTGGGCATATCTGTTTTTGAAAGAGAATTTCCATTAGTTGCTCCAAAACAGCTCACTCCGTTTTTTTTCTTTACTAATAAGTGTCAATTTTTTTATTATCAACCTAGGTTTCGATTCAGCACTAGGTGAAAATATTTTATTTCTTAACCCTGTACCTACCAGCTTACTTACAGTTTTTGTCACCATCCACTATTTTGTGCTATACATGTTCAACTGTAATTTTTGAAGGGATTTCCAAGGATTTCTCAGGAAAATTAACGTGAACTTGTTTGTCATTTGTTAAATGTATTCTCAATATTTTGGGGTGAAAAATGTGCAAAACAAATTTTGTAGTGCTTTTTTGTAATAAAAAGTGTAAGTTTTTTAATAAATCTTATTGCGTTTAAACCCCCCCCCCCCATTTTTCCTGGTTACAACGGTGCCAGATATGTATTGGTAGACACCCTTTCCGGCTTAGGACAACTCTTTAGGAGATTTTCAGATAAAAACAACTGCAATGCGCACCTTGCAGTTTTAAAAAAAAAAAAAAAAAATCCTTTACATTTGAAATACCCCAACAAACTATATATTCTCTGGAAGTACATACCTCAAGCTTTCTAGGCATACCAGGCTTGTTGATGTGGGTGCAGTTTTAGGGAAGTAATCCCTCGATTAATTATTTAGTTGCAAAGGGATTCCCTGAGAAAAAAAGCTAAAAAAGCAAGGTTCTCCAAACAGACCAATAGCCAACATGCATAGGTACTGTCAAGGGAAGAGTTGCCCCCCCACAAACCATATATTCCCTGAAAGTACACACATTCAGCTATCTAGACATACCAAGGTTATTGTAGTGGCTTCATCTTTCTGGAAGTGATCCCTCATAAAAAACACATTTTACTAAAATATCAATATGCAAACAAGAAAAAACAAGCTAAATCTGAAAGCGTAAAGTCCCTCGAACAGAAAAATGCCCAACATGTTTAGCTACTTTTAAGCCTTTTAATTGCCACCCTCAGGTGATTTATCACCATTTTGCATTATGTTTAACTGTGATATATGCAGGAATTTACAGGATAATTATGTATTTTTTGTGGCAGAGTCTAGGGTTTAACATGAAATGTCTTGTTTGTCATTTTTCTACAGTTTTTTAAATATTTTTGAGTAAAAATAAACAAAAAAAATAAAAAAATATTTTTTAGAAAATTGTCTCATTTATTTTAAATAAAACATTTATTTTATTAAAGAAAACCATATTGCACATAAAAGACCGATTTTTTCCAATTACAACAATACCACATATGTATCAGTAGCCCCATTCCTGCCCAGGAGAACCCCCAAACTGAAAAGGGCCCTTTCTAACATTTACAAATGAAATACAACTACTATCCACATTAAACCCCAAAATAATAGTGTCCCATTTGGGGACCCAATTAAAAATCCCCAATTATTGATGTGGGATCCCCTCTACCCAGCATAGAAGCAAAAAGCAGGCTCCCCTACTGAGCACTGGGTACCCGATCCTCAACCAGGAGCAGCACCTCTGCATTTTTAGCTACTAGACTGGCCGTAACTCTTAGACAGACCATCAGTGCAGCAGCAGCTTGACTGCGGTGCAGTTATTGACTGAGTAATAAGTCAGTCTCCCTTGGCCACTGGGGGATCAGGCACTTGGAGATGGGCTGTTTTTTGTTATAGACCAAGTGTCAGGAAAGGTGTGGCAAATAGGGATTCTAATTTTCGCTTTAAAATGGATGGTCACCAAATTTATTAAAATACTACAGGGCAGCTAAGATTGCCTAAATGATGGTATTGTTTACTAAAAGAGAGAGACCGGCCTGGGTGCAAATACGCAGGCAACATGCCTGTCAAACATTTCCCACTGATATTGTCTTATGTGGATACCAAGTAAATACAGACCCCCCCCCCCCCCTATCCTTTGACCAGCATTATCACACTTACTAGAGAGGTCTGGGATGTGGGAAATAAGATGTGCGAAATAAGACAAAAATACTTGGTCCGACTCACACTCCCTATCTTCCATCTTTTGCAATCCACTATTCCTTCTGGGCCAGCCGGCAGCACCATTTAAATGGTGGCTGGATAGGACTTCTACAGGATTGGAGATTTCATAGATCATAATGGCATCAAAAGTCTGGATTACTTTACCATTTCCCTAAAGTTTCCCACTTGGGTAGATTTTCTGATACAACCAAATCCGTCACTTTTTGATGGGCAGGATATAAGTGACTATGCTCTAGGGCCCCGGTAGGTAGGGGGGCATCTCCGTGGTATATAATCTCATTTCCACATTGTTCTCAAAACTGTCCTACATGCTGAAGTGGGAAGAAGACCTCGGGGAGGGATTACCTTTTGAAACATGGGGTGTCTTAGTGAACAAGACTGCCAAGGATCTTAACACATCGTTAATAGAAACTCAATACAAAATTCTACTACACTGGTACATGGTCCCAGCTAGAGTGGCAAAAGCATACCCAGGAGTCTCGCCCTTGCTTCAGAGAGTGGGGATTTCTTCCATATCTGGCGGTCCTGCCCAAATGTATCTTGCCTATGGATCAAAGTGCTGGTAACCCTAATTCCCCCAGACATGTCCTACTCAATCATAAAATTCCCAATGCCCCAAGCCATACAAGGAAATTAATATAATTCATCCTTTTGGCCAGAAAGACTGCTGTGGCTGCATCTTGGACACAACAAAATATAAGCTTTAGTCTGGTCATGTTGAGCTGGATCATGATAAACTAAAAGATGACCAGTATTCTTAAGGACAAGAAAGAAGAATTTTCAAATATTTGGGACCCCTGGATAAAATTCTGCCTCAAACACTCTATACACTATAAGACTCCCTAGATCCTTCATATGGAGCGACAGGGTCACGAGCGATGTGTTCCACCAATAGTGGAAGGGTCCATGTTCCACCAATAGTGGAAGGGTCCACTGACCAGCCAATTTTTTGCAGTACTCCCCCCCCTCGAGTGCAGTTGGGTCCCCATCTTTGAGACACCACCCCCCCGACACCCTCAACTGCCCTGCATGGAGTAGTGTTTTTACTATTTCCAATCAGCAATCTATACTGTGTATAATAAAGCGTGACATAGAACACTGAATGGAAGGTCCAGATGGAATCCACCCTAGAGTTCTAAGGGAACTTAGGTTTGTGATTGCAGCCCCATTGACTGATTTACTTAACCATTCCCTTTCAACTGGTGAGGTTCCAGATGATTGGAGAATGGCCAATGTCGTACCAATCCATAAAAAGGGGAGTAGAGAAGAAGCCAGTAATTACAGGCCAGTTAGTTTAACATCTTTAGTGGTCAAATTAATGGAAACACTCTTAAAAAAACTGATAATTTCCCATCTAAAAATTAATGACCTATTGGACCCAAAACAGCACTGCTTTACTGAGGGCAGATCATGTCAGACCAATCTTATTGATTTCTTTGACAATGTCACTAAAGTGTTAGATGAAGGTGGTGCTGTGGATATCGCCTATCTGGATTTTAGCAAATCCTTTGACACTGTACCACATAAGGAGCTCATAGATAAGTTATTGAAGGTAGGACTCAATCACTGGATAGTTCAGTGGATTTCCAGTTGGCTGAGGGATCGGTATCAGAGCGTTGTTGTAAATGGTGTGCAATCTGAACAAAGGCGAGTTACAAGTGGTGTGCCGCAGGGCTCTGTCCTGGGCCCCATTCTTTTTAATATATTTGTAAGTAACATAGGAGAAGGCTTGGTAGGAAAAGTTTGTCTGTTTGCTGATGATACAAAGGTTAGTAATAGGGTGGATATTCCTGGAGGTGTCTGCAACATGGAAAATGATTTAGCTTTACTGGATAGATGGTCAAAACTGTGGAAACTAGAGTTTAATGTCTCTAAATGTAAAATCATGCACTTGGGTAGAAGGAATCCCTGCTCTGAGTACCGTATGGGCAGTACTGTGTTAGCCAGGACCTCGGAGGAGAGAGATTTAGGGGTACTGATTACTGATAGCTGCAAGATGAGTGGACAGGCAGTGGGAAAAGCAAGCAGGATGCTCGGCTGCATAGCTCGAGGCATCACCAGTAGGAAGAGGGAGGTTGTGATGCCGCTGTATAGAGCCCTGGTGAGGCCACAGCTAGAATACTGTGTGCAGTTCTGGAGACCTTACCTGCAAAAAGACATTATTCAAATAGAACGGGTCCAAAGGCGGGCAACGAAAATGGTGGAAGGACTTAAACTTAAAACTTATCAGGAGAGACTTAAATAACTTAATTTGTACAGTCTGGAGGAAAGAAGGGAGAGGGGGGACATGATTGAGACCTTTAAATATGTGAAAGGATTGAATAAGGTTCAGGAGGGAAGTGTTTTTAAGAAGAAGCTTAATGATAGAACAAGGGGGCACAACCTGAAGCTAGTCGGGGGGAAGATCAGGAGCAATGTTAGAAAATATTATTTTACAGAAAGAGTAGTAGATGCTTGGAACAAACTTCCAGCAGAGGTAGTTGAAAAATCAACAGTCACTGAATTTAAACATGCCTGGGATAAGCACACATCTATCCTAAGATAAAGAGTCATACAGTATACACATAAGGGCAGACTAGAAGGACCGTATGGTCTCCTTCTGCCGTCAACCTTCTATGTTTCTATGTTTCTAAGGGGAGTGGCATTCCCAGGCATTAAGCACATCAGGGAACCCCAAATTGGGATGTCCGGCTTAGAGGGAGACCACTGGGCCTGCAGGTTTATAGACTGTAGGCTGGTAGTTGCTCTTTTTAATGACTGGGAGTTTTCACGCATTTTTTTGCCTTTTTTTTTGTTTGGCTAGGATCCCCTAGTTCTCTGCATATTAATTTTTAGGGCCTGTGTGAATTTGCTTACACTGGTTTTATTCATATTTAGGTCAAAGGAAGGCACAGGGGTAGTAGTGGGTAGGATATGCACAATCCCCCCCTCAAAAAAAAAAAAAAAACAAGAAAAAATGTTTTCTTGCATTGCCTGCCTAATGGACCTAGAAACAGCTGCCAGAGTGTGCAGCCATTTCTTGGTCAACATTGGTTTGAACGACACAAAAAAAGAGCAAGTGACTTTTCAGTGTTGGACCTTATAGGCATATGGGAACACAAAACTGAGGGTGAGAGTCTGCTTGGAGGTAAACCTCCTGAAGGGTCCTGACCCACAGGGATCCGGGATAAACCTTACATACCTCTTCATGTCATCCAAAACGTTGCAGAGATACTTACTTTTTCTTCAAGTCACTCGGTACAGGAAAACCCCTCTTGGGAGGCATAGGTGAGATTTAGGACAGAGGCTTGTTAGATCTTTTGGGGGCTGCGTTAAACAGAGCCTCCAGTTTTTTGAAAAAAATTTTTACCTTACTGCAGCAATACTCTTTGTGGGGCTCAGATGCAGCTGCAACTATAAGTCAGAGGCTATGACAGGTTCTAGATTCTCTTCTGTCATGCAACCGTTCCTGACAATGATTATTTTTACCCCTATTCTCCAAACATAGGCACCGACGTGAATCACGGTGGGGGTCAGGGTTCTGAATCTTTGCCTTGGGTGCCAGAAAGCCTAGCTACGTCTCTGGCGATATTCACATCACCACCTTCATCCAACACCTGTTAAATCAAATTTAGTCTGACATGATCTGCCATCAGAAAAGTTGTGCTGCTCCATGTCCAATGGTTTGTTCATTTTTAGGTGGGCATATCTGTTTTTGAAAGAGAATTTCCATTAGTTGCTCCAAAACAGCTCACTCCGTTTTTTTTCTTTACTAATAAGTGTCAATTTTTTTATTATCAACCTAGGTTTCGATTCAGCACTAGGTGAAAATATTTTATTTCTTAACCCTGTACCTACCAGCTTACTTACAGTTTTTGTCACCATCCACTATTTTGCGCTATACATGTTCAACTGTAATTTTTGAAGGGATTTCCAAGGATTTCTCAGGAAAATTAATGTGAACTTGTTTGTCATTTGTTAAATGTATTCTCAATATTTTGGGGTGAAAAATGTGCAAAACAAATTTTGTAGTGCTTTTTTGTAATAAAAAGTGTAAGTTTTTTAATAAATCTTATTGCGTTTAAACCCCCCCCCCATTTTTCCTGGTTACAACGGTGCCAGATATGTATTGGTAGACACCCTTTCCGGCTTAGGACAACTCTTTAGGAGATTTTCAGATAAAAACAACTGCAATGCGCACCTTGCAGTTTTTTTTAAAAAAAAACAATCCTTTACATTTGAAATACCCCAACAAACTATATATTCTCTGGAAGTACATACCTCAAGCTTTCTAGGCATACCAGGCTTGTTGATGTGGGTGCAGTTTTAGGGAAGTAATCCCTCAATTAATTATTTAGTTGCAAAGGGATTCCCTGAGAAAAAAAGCTAAAAAAGCAAGGTTCTCCAAACAGACCAATAGCCAACATGCATAGGTACTGTCAAGGGAAGAGTTGCCCCCCCACAAACCATATATTCCCTGAAAGTACACACATTCAGCTATCTAGACATACCAAGGTTATTGTAGTGGCTTCATCTTTCTGGAAGTGATCCCTCATAAAAAACACATTTTACTAAAATATCAATATGCAAACAAGAAAAAACAAGCTAAATCTGAAAGCGTAAAGTCCCTCGAACAGAAAAATGCCCAACATGTTTAGCTACTTTTAAGCCTTTTAATTGCCACCCTCAGGTGATTTATCACCATTTTGCATTATGTTTAACTGTGATATATGCAGGAATTTACAGGATAATTATGTATTTTTTGTGGCAGAGTCTAGGGTTTAACATGAAATGTCTTGTTTGTCATTTTTCTACAGTTTTTTAAATATTTTTGAGTAAAAATAAACAAAAAAAATAAAAAAATATTTTTTAGAAAATTGTCTCATTTATTTTAAATAAAACATTTATTTTATTAAAGAAAACCATATTGCACATAAAAGACCGATTTTTCCCAATTACAACGATACCACATATGTATCAGTAGCCCCATTCCTGCCCAGGAGAACCCCCAAACTGAAAAGGGCCCTTTCTAACATTTACAAATGAAATACAACTACTATCCACATTAAACCCCAAAATAATAGTGTCCCATTTGGGGACCCAATTAAAAATCCCCAATTATTGATGTGGGATCCCCTCTACCCAGCATAACCAGCCCAGCGACCAGCTATGCAGGGCTTGTATAACAGGAGTCCCCCCCCCCCCACGCTGCACGCTACAAATCCCCCAAAGCCTAAAGGGAACCAGGCTGTTCTGACCCAGGCTTAGGGGAGGTAGATACTTGGGGGCAGGGGTTAATGGAAAATCGTCCCCTAAGCTGGCAGCAGGTGACTTATCAGACCCCTAAGCCTTGTGAACTGGTATAGGGCACTTAACAGTGGGAGAGGCTGCTACTTGAGAATCACGTAGCTGGCACTAGAAGCGTTAAAAAAGGTGTCAGTAGCAGGGGGGGGCCAGGGGTAACCCGATTCACAAATAAAAAAAAAATTAAATAAAAAAAAAAAAATTAAAATAATACACTCTAAAAAAGGACAAACCAAAGCCAAACAGCATACAGCAACTAGTAAATAGAAACAGGAGGCGCACAAAGTTGTAAGGAAGCACCATTTTACTGGGGCATTAGGTCAGGTCAGTGGGAAAGATTGCTAAAGGTAAGGCCTAAAGATTTGAAAAAGTATTTTAACTAGTAACAGGGAGAATAGCATATTAAAATGGGGACATCAGCACAGTATTACTGAGGGAGGCCAGGGAGACAAATAGGCAACCATAGATTCCAAATGGCCAAAACAGGGCAAATGCAAAGATAACAATAAAAATGCACTTTTACATACAAGAATACACATACTTACCCAGAAGCCAACCGCCACTCAGCTAGCCACTCTTAAAGCAAGTATACAAGCTGGAACTCCTCAAGATAAATGCGTTGTGAGACCAGCCAGGGAAAAGAGTCAGGTTAATATACTTGCATATACTTAATATACTTGCAACAACAAAAGAACAGACACCAAAAAATAAATAAATAAACAGGGGCTACAGGAACATAGGGAAGCTGGTTTAGGGGGGCTGAAGTAAGGCTAGCATAAATACAGGAGAGTGGGCTAGATGGAAGAGCAATGTGGACCTAAACATACTGAATCATATACTCCTAAGCAGTTGGGGTTACTTGGGCCATGAGCATGCAATCGATGGCTCCCATGAAGCTTGGCATATTTGCAATGTTGAAAAAACCCAACTTCACCACATTCCAGGCTGCCATTCTAACAGGAAAAGAGATGTATTTCTCCTGCAGGACCGCCATACCATCGAGGAATTTAGTCAGGACATGGCTCAGCGAGGGCTGGGATATGCCAATTGACAGTGTTCCTAGCCTCTGGAAGGAGCCATTTGCTAAAAATTGAAGGCAGCCAACCAATTTGGTCTTACCCCCAATTGCATGCCGCTTTCTTGTGGCAGTAAAGCTTCTCGGTTGGGTCAATTCAAACACCTGCTAATCAGACATCTGATTGATATCCAGGTGACAGGGGGTATGCCTAAGCTCTAGAAGGTACATGGTAGCCCCCTCTGCTTCAGATGCTTGTACTCGTCACAGAGCTTGTCAAGGGGGTCCATTGTAAGCGCATATGCTGGTTCCCACTAGAAAAAAGAGGGCATAATTTACCATAGGAAAACTATGGTTTTTATAGCCCAAAAATGGCAAAATCAGGGCTCGGGAATTATGTGCAAGCGCGAACTAGACTTGTAAAATTATGTATGTGCAAAAGCCAAAATTCAGCATTGCCCGTAAAAATACAGCAACTACTCAAGTTAGCGTACGCAAGAAGTAAAATCCTGAAAATAGGCAACTAGGACAAAAAATATGGCTCAGAATCCCACGACACGGAAAAATAGACAAATAGACAAATAGCAAACGAGAGAGTCCCTAAATCAGGGCTTAAGTCTAAAGCTACTGGGAAATACAATGTCACAGGCCCCGACACACAGAGAAACACACACAGACCTCTGATACTGACTCTAGCTCCTCATCCAACATGGGACACCCTCATTTTTTAGGATGTCACCAAAACAAGCGTCAAGACAAAAGAAGACCCGCAGAGGTAAGGGACGCAACAGAAAGAACAGATACAGACAAGGAGTCAACCTCTCCAAAAGAATATTGGCATCAAAAGTTAAAGGTATTTTAAAAGGGTCTGTGTTTTGTATTGGAATATTTTATATTTTATATATTACCAAGATAATACTGTAGAAACTAATATTGATTTACAGTGTTTCTTTAGGACATTGCTATTGAAAACTTTCTTTACTACCAACACAATGGATACACAACCCATGCTTATGCTACCTTTTCCATCCGGGGTAGACCTTACTACCTGCAAACCAAGTGGTCTGCACCTACTATGTCTCCCAGTATTGAAACTTATATTAAGTTGGTAGCGAGAGATATTCAGGGTTTATATCTAAAAACAGTTAACACATAATGGTCCAGCACTCAAAAATCAATAATTTCATTTACTACTAAATTAAGCCTGGTGCTGGATCCTCAATAAAGGGTGTCTATAATATAGTGATTTAAGATGCGCGCACAATTTTAGAAAGATAAAAGATTTTTTTTATTCACATAGCAAATTCCATATTACATAGTACATCTCCTCTACACATAACTGCAACAAATCATAAAAACAATAAATCAAGTCATACGGATGATATTACGCAGGTTTACGTGTGCTTAAACTGAAAAAATAGCCAAATTGAATTAATACAGCCAAACATCTTAATATGTTCCAAAATCTTGTAAATTCATCAATAGTTCACTAAAGTGTCCAGTGCAATACAATTATAGCAGCAATAAATAAATCAGTAACAATTCATCCAGCTCAGACAGTAGCATATTACACTAGTTCCACAGTAACATATTGCACTAGCCCCGCAGTTTCACTAAAGTGTCCAGTGCAATACATTTATAGTAGCAATAAATCAATCAGTAACAATTCATTCAGCTCAGACAGTCAATTTATATGACTTAGACCTCTTATTTCAGATGACCTGACCTTCCAGAAAAGAGCACAAGCCATGAGACAAGACTTTCTAACTGAAACCCAGCGAGAATACAAAATGCATAGCGGCAAATCTCATATGCTCTATCACGTCTCCCAAGGTGGAGATTGCAATTAGGAAACACTGGCATGTCCTGGCCAGTAACTCAAATCTTAATGAGACTTTCTCTGCTTCCCCCATGATAGTAAGGAAGAGACCTAAAAATTGGAGGGACGGCCTAATAAGGGCCGAATCATATTCCTTTCCCACCAATTCATCACCTACACTGACCAATTGGCTCACATCCCTTCCTCCCATGAAACAGATGTTGGCCTGTGGACATTGCATACAATGTAACTTTGTAGCCAAAGGTGACTCAATCTCTTATCCTTTAGTGGGTAAGAGATATGAGATAAAAAGCTTCTTTAAGTACAATTCCAATCATGTCATTTACCTGTTAAAATGCCCCTGTGGCAAGCATATGTGGGTAAAACCACAAGAGCACTACGCATTAGAAAAAATGAACATTGAAGTGCTATCAGACTGTCAGATTTAGACTCACCCCTCAGATGACACTTCTTGACTGCAAGCCATCCAATATCCCAGTTACGTTTTATGGCTATTGATCAAGCACGAGTGGCCAGATGGGTGGTGATAAAGGGAAAGCCCTTCTCAAACTTGAATTACAGTGGATACATAGACTATCCACTATGGCACCATAAGGCCTATATGGATTATTCCTCATTCTTATGATCTAAAGTTTTCACCTAATCATAAGGTATCATAAACAAGACCCAGTGAACAGAATGGTAGGACATATGCATAGGTTTGTTGAACTCCAGGCCTAAACTTTATCCTGTCCCTTTAAAATGTCCTCTGAACCACCTACTCTATAAATTCAAAGCGGTTCTATTATAGTAGTATAAGCCTCAATAAATTTCTTTTGATCTGTCTCAGTGATATAAGCAGTAGAACAAATACCTAAACTGTGACATCTAAGATCATTTTTACTTGTTATACCCTTTTTGGGGGGGACAAAATGACTTACCTAGTATCGACAATGAGAGCTATAAAACTGTTGAACCCTTTTTGGGGGAAATATTACTCACCTAGTACTGAAATTGTGAGCTATAAAATTGGCTATACTTCCAATACTAAACACACTACTGGTAATAGTGACACCCCTTAAACAATACAAGAAAGGCCTGAATAAGGCAGTAATAGGAGGGGACAATATTTGACAGATATGACAAATCATGGGATTATGCATGGGAACTGTGATTTTATGTCATCATTTGGATATATAGGCTTTGAATACTGTAACCGCTATGAAAAGATCATAAACACTCACCTAGAAACATAGCATTCAAAAGTGTAGCCAGTCTGCTATTACATTCGTTATGACACCTCAATCAGCAAACTCCTGTTTTAAAATACAAGAACCATGCTCTCCATGACTTCTTCTCACAATTTACTTGCTAATAAATGTGTCATAGCTTGTTCTTGATGTTATTTACAATCTACTCTGTATGTCACAGAGGGAGAAAGGGGCCACTCGTTCCACACAAATGCGCCATTTTAGACTGGTTGGCAATGTGTAAAACAGCCAACAGGTTCCCTGATTGGCTGCTTTGTAGGACGCTTGACCCGGGAGTGATGTCGTTGAGAAGCACTGCTCGAGCGCTTTCCGGTTATATCACACACTGGCAGGCCAGGGGAGGCGCTTGGGGCAATATTTAATTCTTGAAAGTAGAGGCTCTCTTGCCTAAATCAATCTAGGTGGGTGCAATGGCTAGCAGTGGCACTGCATGTTCAGAAAAGAAGAAAAACCCAGCACTCCAAATCTCCAATATGTTGCATTCACACGATCACATGCTTCACAACATATATTGTCCAATGTCCATAGTATCCATCGTTTTGGGGGCTCACAATGCCCCTTCATCAGGGACAGTCAAACAGCAGAGACACCACCCTGGAAGGGTTAAATACCTACCTGCTGTGCAATTCTGCGAGACTGAGGCTGCAGGAACGGGAGGGAGACGTCCAGTTGGGGGAGTGAGAGAGCGAACCCACCAACAGTATCCCAGCAGGAAAGCAAACCCAAAGTACTTTGTAGGAGGCCGGCCTGAACAAAATGACAGCGCAAAAAAGCTTAAACCCTTGCTGCCATGGCAGCACCTGAACTCCTAAGGTCCTTAAAGGGCCAGTTAACTAAATACAGCAAGCGGTCACCAAGGACTCTCCTCAGGGATGTGCTTCATATGTGTAAATATTTGGAATAGTCATTGAGGGCATTGAGAAAGCCCAAGAGGGTGATGTCTGCCTTAGCGAGAAAAAGAAAGAAAAGAAAAGTGATTGGTGAAAAGGATATTTATTCTGTGAAATCATGTTCATATGATGAAGCAACACATGTATAATTGTTTTTAAATTTAAGAATCAACTGTATATTTTTAACAATATTTATCAATAAAAAGGAATATTGTGAAGGATAAAAAATTAGTGAGGTCTTATACAAAGACAAGAAAAACCCTAGGAGGTTCCTAGACCCAGGACACAGTACTATTTAAATACCTCCAGCCATTGTAAATTCCCCCTGACGGCATCAATGACGTCAACGAGTTGTAAAGAAACCATACAAAATACATAATGCAAAATATATTTCCATTATTCTGAACCTAATCGTGCCCCCCTACGTCGCACCGCTTGGAAGTAAAAGAAAGCCAAGTGGCGCTGTGGCAACCCAGCATGCTGTCCCTACACCTGTGTCTGGGAAGGGTCTGGGGCCTGCCCGGCAACCAGTGATGTAATTATCACTGGGAGACAATGGGAGAGCGGCTCACACACGAGCCTCTCCTTGTCATAGGCAGAAGTGGTGATTGCGGTGGCTCCCTTCCACTGGCCGCTCACAGAACTCTACCTCTGGCAGTGGTCGAGCTGGGTGTCATGACGATCCGCAGTCCCAGCGCACGTTTTCCTTCTGGCCGACCCTGCCTGGGTGGCAGTGAGGGCCCAGGGGGCATACTAAAGACAATCAATTATTGTATACATGATTGCATAACTAAGTAAGGCTAAAAGAATGAGCTAGGAAGGAAAAGTGGAACCGAAATAAAAACTGAAAAGAAAAGAAACAAAGAAAAAGAAGAAAAAGGAAAGAGAAAAAAGAAGAAGAAAGAGAGAGAAAGACAAAGAAGAGGATGAGGAAAAGCAAAAGGAAAAAGAGAAAGAAGAAGAAAAGAGAAAACAAGAAAGAGAGAGAGGAAATGATACAAAAATAAATATGAAAAAAGGTGAATAAAAATAAGAATAATATTAACGAAAATAATGAAATAAAAATTAAAAAGCGAGCAGACATAGAGGAAAGGAAAGAGCACAGCAAGAAAGAGAGGAAGATGAAAAAAGGAAGAAAATCGAAAGAATAATATAATCCTTTCCGTCTTTCCAGGAAACAGGAGAAGCCAGCTGTTGTTTTTAGTCCTCTTGGTTGTAAAGTGTTTAGTCTGTGGATCTAATATGCTTCCCTCTGCAGTAATTGAAGGTGACGGTCATCGCCCCTTGGTGATATTTGCACAAGATCTATGACCATGCCCCTGAGCTCATGCATTTTGGTGTTTACTGTATGACTGTATGAAATTACGGCTTTTCATAGTAAATCATAGAATAGCATACATTGCAATTATTACATCGAAAGCATCCAGTCCTGGTTGATAATTTAGTCATAGTTTTTTGGTACTTCTCAATGGGGTCTGTCTGAATGTCTTTTAGGCTTCTATTCCTGTTGTACACCCATCTTATGGGTTTTCTGACCAAGGGGCTTAGGCTTTTAACAATCGGTTCAATCACAAGGGAGGCATTATTGTATGCCTGTAGGAAAAAGTTCTGATGCTAACTGGTTTACTATATATACGCTTGGCTTTCTCACAAGTTACCTGGGTGGCATTCTCCCCCCTCATATCCTCCCTATAGGCAGTGTGGCACCCCCCTCCCATTCCCCATATAGGCAGTGTGGCACCCCCCTCCCATTCCCCATATAGGCAGTGTGGCAATCCACCCTTCATTCCCAAAGGCAGTATCCCTCCTCCCCCTCACATTCCCAATTTAGGCAGTGTGGCACTCCCTCACATTCCCAGATAGGCAGTGTGGCATCCCCCTCTAATCAGACAAACGAATCATCCCCAAACACTAATCAGATGTCACCAAACCAGAATGGACCATTAAAGTCTATGGGAGAACGACACTGAGCACCTGATGTGATGCGCCACTGCTGAGCACACAGTGCCGGCGCTCACAAAACACCCCGCGATCTTGATACATGGAATGTTACATGGCACTATGAGTGGCTTCCTAAATATCAATGAAAAAATGTAGTGCAAAAAAGAACACTTGCTGCTACATGGCGCTAGTGTTTCTTAAATAAGTTAATTTTCCATTTTTGCAGGGAGCCACATCTGTGAGCGAAATAGATATTAAATAGATATTAAATAGCATTCAGCATGCAATAGCGAGCACAGCGGCAGAATAGATGATGATGTTCCTTAATAAATGTTGCTTTTGTTTAGTAGATAAGGGGGTAGTATTTATTTCAGATTTTTACAGTTTTTTTTTTTCATTTGCTGTACTTGTGTCACTAGTCAAAAGGAGACCCACCTGCCCACTCTGAGCCTTTTAACGCCACTACTAATGCCATAGTAGACACAGTGGGCTGTTTTGTTGGTGCACTGTGTGGCGTAAACTGGCTCAGCTTGAAATAGAGTGTGCCTAGTAACAATAGAGTGGCGCACACAAGCAGAATAACATGTTATAAATGCAACAGATGTGACATACATAACAGGGGTAAAATAAAAACTAGCGGCATACAATTCATTTCTGTGCTCCAAAACCCAAGGCTAAAATGTTATTTAAAACACAGATTCAATAAGATTCTGAATCATTTGACCATTATATCCTAGGAGCAGCCAGCTGTGCACCAGCAAAACAAAGGGGTGCATTGAAATGGCTGTGCGTTCATGGATTAGTAAATACCTGTTTCAAACTGGCTTATGATGATGTGAAAAAACTTTGATAAATACAGTTAGCACAGAAACCGGCACACCATGTGGCTCAAACCGGCGTAGTTGTTTGACGAATTAGGCCCTTGGGATGATAAAACAGCCCGGTGGTTGTCAACACAGGGATCTAGTGCATATTTTAGGGAGGACTCCCACAACGCTGAAGAGCATATGAATGGGTATCAGTATTGCTTAAGGCCAAATGTCAAGTCATTAAAGGAGCACTATAGCGAAAAATTGCCCAATTATGAAAATCCATATAAATATGCTGGATGAGGAGGGGTCACATATACACCTGGCCTCAAGAAATATCCAATCAGGGTCAAGCTTGTTATTTTTATTTTAATGGAAGGAAGAGGAAACCAGGGGTGACAGGTTCTGGCACCCCTGATAGACTAAATCTGCTACTCCTATACTTGATTCCTACCATGAGAAAATAAACCACAAGCTTTCTGGGGGTTTTATTCAGTTTGGGTGTATAAGTGACCCCTCTTCTCATTAGCCATTTTGTTTATATGGATTTTTAATATTACACATTCGCGATAGTGCTCCTTTAAGTTGGATGGGAACACCACTCTTTTTCTCAAACCATTATTGTATTAGTATTCTATTTTGCCTGTCCAGAGGAGCCAATGAGACACACTAAAATGAATGACTGAAATTCTGTGTAAAAAATATGTATCACACATTTAATTCACTAATGCAATCCTTTTAGGTGCTATCCCCTACATGAATTTTTCCTTATATGTAGATTACTTGGGCACAAAAATGCACAACTTTTCAAAGTTTGTTTAAACTATCGATAAAAACAGGCAGAAATCAAGTCATTAATTTGCATTGAAGGGAAAGTCCACTTGTAATGGGATTTTTGAAAGTGTATATTTTTTTTCGCAAAAAGGATGTTCTCGGGGTGCTGAGCTTATAGATTTTTCTAACAATTTTCTTATGTTACAAGGTGTGTTTCATGGAATAGTTTTTACTACATGCAATCTTTTGCTTTTGTACACTAAGATGCTGCTATGGTCACCACTAAACCTGCCCAGCAGCAAAGTTCTGTGTGCACAGAGTTCACGTCTCTATTCTTGTAGATCTTGGTGTAGACTGTATGTATGGGTGCCAAAAGCCACAGCCAACAGATTGCAGGTAGTGAAAACTGCTTAGATGTAAAAAAAACATAAACATAAAATATGGAAAAAGCCGGATAAGCTTGGCATCTTGTTTTTTTGGCACAAAATCAAAATTGGACTTTCCCTTTAAAGCGAACCAACAGTCAAACACTACTTAAACCAGACCAACACAACAAACAGTCCTTATATGCATCCCTTCCCAGTGCAATTTAGATTGCTGCACATAAAAAAAAAATCCTGCTGCGGTAAATTTTAAACAAGATGGTGGCTCATGCATTTGCAGGCTACCTGCAAACAAGAGGTTCTGCTAGGCTTCCGGTGCATTGTAAGTTATATCAATGGGACACAAAGCCCCAAAGTGTCTTTTCCAAGGCTGTCGGTAGTGGTGTTACTCAATAGCTCAACAGCATTTAGGTTATGCATTGAATTTTTTTTCTTCTATGGCCTTGCATTTTATTGGCCCTCAAAATGATAGATTTCCCACTTTATATAGCCTACTAATTTTCTTACTTCTGTTTGTTCTACTAAGAGTCGAAGAATAAATACTTTGGGCTTGTTGCTCATTTGGTCTTGCATTGATTTATACTAAACATTTTTGAAAAAAAAATTACACTGCAAAGAGCACTAAATGTATCATTTATACATTTCTTTCAATTAGGAACGTAATACTGTAGTGAGTGTGAGCAATGATATCATTTTCATTTGCACTTATTTGTTGTTCACCTTACAACTGCATTACACTAGTCATTGAAGTTGTTATAAGCTGCCACAAGCTGGAGCTGCAGCACTATGGACTAAAGTTGCTTTAGTGGAATGGAATTCTAGTTAACATTAGCTTTTTTTGCAAAATGATTTCCTAACAACTCGGTTACTTAAGAAGGGTGTGCGATAAGCAGGCATCCGAATATGATGATCTGTCAGCCTCATTGTGACCCTTCCTAGATGACCCTTTGAATTGTTAAATATATAATTAAGCTTCACATTTTTAAAAGAATTGCAACATACACATAACAGTGAAATGCATAAATAGTTTGTAGCATATTTTCTATGTATGTGGCAGTCTAAATGTTTTATTCAATTTATCCCTCAAAAGTAGTCATAAATTAAATCTAATATCATTTCAATTTTTCATAGATTCATTTGATCAATCAAATAGCGCTGTACTGGTCAAATAGCGACTCCTCACAATGTATTCAACATTACTGAACAGCGACTGAGTCACTATAAACTAGCGACTCACGGCCGAGCACTGCGACTACTAGCGGGCACTCTGAAAATGCCTGCTACAGACGCTCATCTGTCGCTACCTGGCGTTAATGATGAATCAGCCTCTTAGAGCGCCCGCTAGTAGTCGCTTTGCTCAGCCGTGGGTCGCTACTTCATAGCTGTGCAGTAATGTTGAATACATTGTGAGGAGTCGCTATTTGACCAGTACAGCGCTGTATGGGAGCGCATGTTAGCGACTGCTGATAGCGACCGACTCACACCATATTCAGCAAAAAAACAGCCTCACAAATCTCTGGCGCTGAAAAATACTTGTTTGAAGCCCACAGCGCTGGAAGCGGTGTGTTTAAAGTGTGTTTTCCAGCATCTATCCACTAGTAACAAAGCGAAAACTTATGGAATTACATTGGCCCTTATTCATCAAGCGATAGCGCCAGGTAGTGTCTGACGAGCGCCAGGTAGCGGCAGCTAACGGCGACTACCGACTCAAGTACGCCCGGCGGCGGTCACAATGACGCATTTATCAAGCTAAATGAGGCTAGCGCCGGCGAGAGCGACGGCTAGCGCGGCATTCATCATGAAGCCGCCTGGACCGAACAGCGCCGCTGCAAATTCCTTCACAGCGACACGTATTACCTGGCGCTACCTGCCGCTCTCCCATACATTTCAATGGCAGACGCTGCAATGATTGTTTTTAGTGGTTTTTGTGGTTTTTTCTTTGGTCCCAAATTCAACACATGTTTATATTGATATGTTTTAATAATCTGGCTGGTTATTTTTATGTATTTGAAGTTTTTATTATTTTTCACAATGTAATGTTGTGAGTGACATGGGTATTGCATCTCCTCCACCCAAACTCATTGGCATCAAAATCGCTTGTTTTCAACACAAACGGGGCTTGTAAAGCTATTTTGTAGCCTGTCAGGTTGGGCGGTCACGTTCGCTCTTCGAAATTGTCAGCGCCCAAGCTATTCGGCAGCCCTGTCTTTGATGAATCTGTGTTGGTCAGTGTTTGTGCAGTCGCTGTTTTAATTCGCTATGTGGCGGCGCGAGCGTCGCTGTGCCTCGCTGCGCTGCGTTGTGCGGCGCTGTGCTGTTCATACATGTGCCCTTCTGCCATTTGCAAGGAATTCACTTCCCGCGACCCCAGTCGTTGTTAATGAATACACTGTAGTTGTGAGCGTGGCTGCCCACAGATTGCAGGATAACATTCAGTCGTACCAGCTCATAACAACCCGTTATGCATTCTCATGTGTGCCACATTTTCAGGTAGTTGTCTACTTTGATTTTGTGATGACTTTTGGATTGATTCAGATTTGTATATGTAAGGCCCACGGTGTATGCTTTAGAAGGACCTATGCATTACAGTATGTAGAATCCCCTGCTAAATCAAGCTAAGAATTCTTGGCGCCTTTGGACCTAGCTTGTTTTGCAGCGTCATTTTAATGTATTTCCGCCACTTAGCGTGTACATAGCTGATATTAGCTTGTCCCTGTTGCGCGCATGTTTGCTTTTGAATTTGGAAGCACAGTTGCTTGCGTCATATCCGGTTCCGGGATCCTCCTTTGCGTTTCAACGCCACCTTAAGGTAAAACTGTCTAGCGCTTATGCCAATAGCTTGTTTTTCTGCGTCATTTTAATGTATTTCCGCCACTTAGCTTGCACATAGCTGATATTAGCTTGGCCCTGTTGCGCGCATGTTTGTGTTTGAATTTTGAAGCACAGTTGCTAGCGTCATATCCGGTTCCGGGCTCCTCCTTTGCGTTTCAACGCCACCTTAAGGTAAAACTGTCTAGCGCTTATGCCACTAGCTTGTTTTCAAGCGTCATTTTAGTTTTTCCGCCACTTAGCTTGCACATAGCTGCGAATAGCTTGTTGCTGGTGCGCGGAGCGTTTTTTTTTTTTAAACTTTTTCCCAATGTCGCTTGGGTCATTTCCGGTTCCTGTTTCCTCCTTAGCGTTTCCAATATGATGCCCAGAAGGCGAGTCATGCGCCTCCCCAGCTCCTCCTCAGACTCCGACCCCACCACCCCTCCCCCACCTCCCCAACCTAATTCACCTTCCTCAAGCACCACCCCTCCCACCCCTTCCCCTCCTGGGCCTATTAAGGCCAAGCGCACCCGGGTGGATAGTCGTGTCATTGGCCAGGTGTTAAAAGTGAGTATTTTTTTGTTTGTCTTTTTAGCTGAAAAGTTTCAGAACACACAGGGGGGATTGTTTATGAAAAATTTTGCTTTTAATAACACATTTGAGCAATCCCCGTGGGGCATCCCCATTGTGGATGTCCTGCTGGGATGCCCCCCCTGGAGGGCCCTAAATATTACCTCAGTCCCGTCCCATCTGTGCATGCGTTAGCTGCGGATGCCTATTGCGCTTACCTCTAGCAGGGTGTACCCCTGCGCCAGACATATTGTAATTTTGGGTGCAGGCGCACTCCCTGTTAGAGTCAAACGCCACATGCCAACTTTGCCGTGCATACCCAGCTGAGCTGGTATGCACGTCCCAACGGCCTTGTATGCGCATGCCACAGCGGCGCAGAGCCCTGTGTTTTGCTGGGGGAGTGACGTGGGAGTGGCCTCAGTGGTGTATTTGTGGCCTTCCAAGGGGGTTGCAGACAGCGGAGCACCCACAATTGGTGTGGCCCACCAAAGTGCACACAAACCCAGAATAGTCATAATCCTGGGTGTGGGTCCACTTTGATGTGGTCTATGTATAACTGTTTATGACTGTTTTCTGATGTCATGTATTTATGTTATTTTGTTTGTTGTTTTTTCATAGGACTTCTGCCTCGCCGAATATGACTATGCCCGTGGAGGAAAGAAACGCATAGCCATGGAGGTGAAGGCCACAGTGTCCCGGCGCTTCCAGACCGAGCTCACAATACGCTCGATCCAACAAAAGTGGTCCGATTTCAAGCGCCGGGACCTGAACACTGAAGGCGTGTACCGCCTATATGATGCCTACACATCAGGTAAGTGAAAGCTTATGTTATGTTTTGCCTTTGGGCAGAATCATCTGCTAAGCTCTGTCCATTTGTGCTCTTTAGATTAATTATTTTCTTTCACCCCCTCCACACAGATAAGCGTCCTCCCCTGGGGAAACGTGGGAAGGGATTCCTCCCCCGAACCAGGCAGGCGGACTCGGGGGAGTCATCGGGGGAGGGTCCCTCCCGCGGGTCCTATTTAGAGGACCCAGGGGAGGAAGGGGATGACGCCCCAGAGGAGTGTGCTGCTGGGGGGCTGGCTGGATCAAGCCTCAGCTCCTCACACTCTGAGTGTGAGGAATCTCACCAGGCAAGGGGCCACTCTCAAGCAGGGAGTGAGAGGGAGGAGGGTGGCCCTTTGCCTGGTGGATCTTCCGACCAGAGTGTGAGGAGCCGAGGCTCCCCGCCTCCTCCTCAGAGCCCTCCCTGGGCTTCAAGTGGCGCTTCATCCCCTGGTGAGTGTACATTTTTTAATTGTTAGTCTGTGACAGGTTTCATCTTGCAATGTGTCCTTAGCCCTTGCCATTCCTCTCTAATTTGCAGGGCATCATATAGGCGGCACCTCCATGGCATTTTGGCGTAGGATTCTCCACGGGCATAGTCATGGTAAGTGTTATTGGTTACCCATCACATTCCCAATGTTATTACATTCATTCAAGTGCACCCAAAAACATTGATGGTGCTCGGTTTCTGTAAGCTTCCAGGACCAATCACATCCCTCACCCAGGGCCCCCCACACCCAAACAAAACCACAAAACTCCTTACCTCTTTGGGGGTTGGCAAAGCCACCGTCCAAGCCTCCTGTGTGACACTGTAGATGTGTGTGCGCCTGCGCTCTTTTTCAAAATGGCCTGCGCATCCGCACACACTCGAGGAGTGATGTGTTGAAGGCAGCGGGCGCGGAGTAAGTTGGCTCATGCAAATTGTGTGGCTCGGCCAAAGTGGACCCAAACCAAGATTAGCAGCAATCCTGTGTATAGGCCCACTTGTAACAGACACATGTTTCCTGGTCCATTGTCACAGCTGGTTTGATAAGGTACCCTAACCTCACAAACCCCACTACAGTGCTAGCCAACTGTCAACCACCCCTATGTTTCTGCCAACACCATGATGGGTGTTTGCATTTCTTTTCTTGGGTTAAGTTGTTCCCGCTCCAACATGTGGCCCACTATTAACATTAGCCAAACAACTGCAAATGATTCCTTTAAATAGCACTGTCTATGTTATTTGCACATTCTCTTTAGGGATACATGTGTGAAGCCTTACAAATTGACATTAACTCATGGTCCTGGAAATATGCTAATTTAGGTCAACCTGTATGTAACCATGCAAGCCTTTGCATTTTCAGACTCAATAACCAGATGGATGTCAAATAGTCATGTGTCATTTGCCCACTAATTGTGTTTTTGCCTTTTGCTTTATGTTGACAGATGTTGCGACGCAGACGGAGCCAGAGACCCTCCTCCCCACCCCAGCTCCAGGGACGGCCAGCAGCATGGGCCCCCGCCACAGCTGCGATGGTGAGTACATCCCACTTCATATGCCTAAAGACTTGTGAAACCTATGTCTTCTAGTCACATCAGCAGCCAATTCAAATTTACCTATGTGTTAATTTCACACACATCTCTATTCAATGTGTTGGCACAATAATCCAACATGCCTGTTTGCATGCTTGATTGTTGGCTCACATCCTTCATTAGGCCCCATAGAGACTATTTTTGCGTTAGACACAACCAAATGGGCCCGATTAGGTCTGGACCTGTAACATTATAGGGTAAACTCGTGGACTCGTTCGGACTTAGGCCCTGATGTTTGGCTGTTACTAAACACAAAAATGGACACACAGGGAATTAGACCTTCTTTGCTTCCCAAGAGTTAAACTGGAACAACAACCAGGATTTTGACTTTCCTGGGTGTTGTTCCACTATGGTGGGGCACCCCTGATCGGCACCGCTGTGTGACAACCCCCTGAACTCACTTTGACTCCAAAAAATGTACAAGCCATTGCAAATTGCCTCCTCCTCCGCCTCCCCCGCGCCCCTTTTTACGGGGGCGTGCCTGCGCCGGCAATTCACAGACGGCCGGCGCAGGCACGCACACGTCTAGAGGGGCACCAGGGAGGGCCCAGCGGCACTGCCACACAGAAACTGAGGTAGGTATTTTGGGGTTTGGGGGGGGTTTCACACCCAGGGACATCCCGATCTTGGATGTCCCGCGGGAGGGAGGTGATGGGGCAGGGAATCTGATAGATTCCCGGGCCGATCACCCGTGGGTGTTGGTACACTTTAAGCTAAAATGTATGCTTGGGATGTGTTGTTCACATTCCTGCCAGTCAATAGTACTCATATAATGTTAACCAATAAGCACACAGTGGTCAACAATGTTAATGTGAGTGTCACCTAATTGGACACACTGACATTACATTGCTACATCTGTGTCTGTTGAGGTCACTGCCAAATTATTAATAAATTGTTGTTTCTACATTTCTACAGCTTGTGAAAACCAGCATCGCAGACTGTGGCGGGAGATCCGGCTCCTGAAGCTGATGCTGCTGGCCAGGAAGAGGCGCCGACGGCGTCGTTAGGGTGGGGGGAAGGCTGGTATCTTGATGGCCGTTGTTGGCCAAGGTTGGCCGTGTTGGCCATTGTTTGTATTAAAAAATTTTTGATTCACATCATTACAGTGTGTTGCATTGCAAAGCATAGTTTAGCTGTCTCCCAAAACATTTGTGGGTCAATGTAGCCATACCTTTTGAGCCATTTCAGGTGTTAACCATAGTAAGCTATGGGCTCCAATGTGTGGGCTAAATTGACCAATACATTGACATATGTAGATCCAGATACTCATCCCTGACTGTGTTATTAGCGAGGTCTTAGGAAACACACAATTTAGAGGTGGGTGAAGCAAATATATTTACATAACCAAAAAGATACAAAATTAATATTCTTGGCTGGGTGGCCGGGGAGGTTGGGAGTCATTGCTAGGGGCGGTGTTGGGGGACAACAGTGCAGTAAAAAATATAGACTGCTGTTGTATGAGCTGTTGTAGCAACAACAAAGTTTGGTCCTGCCGCTGTATTGCTTCTTCCTGGCGCTGTACAGATTGCTCAATTACATTTGCCAGCCGACCAAGTTCCTGGTTCTGTAGTTGGTTTTGGCGTAACTGGTCCACCTGGCGCTGCAGGGCCTCATTTTGTTGCTGACACATCAGCACCTGATTTTCCAACGCCGCAATGCGCTCATTAGTTCCATCACGCGGCTGTTGGCGACTGTAGTCCTCCAGCATCCGGACCCCTAGCTCGTAGAAATCGGCACTGGTTGGTGCCACACCTCCTCTTGCTGTGGCTTGAGGCTAAACAAATAGTAAACCACATTTTAGTCAAACAGAACCAATGCAGTTATGCCCCTCAAAATAATTCCCATAAACAGTCACTATACAACTTACCCTTGTCTGAGCCTCGGAAGCTTGGCCACATGGGACTTGGGAAGAGGTCCCAGCTTGGGGTTCTGGTTCCGCCTCCTGCCAAAACAACAATGAAAGGAAATGTGACATGTTGCTTCTTCCACTACCCACGAAGATGCCAATGTGGTTCTAGGTCGTCTACATCAGCCATGTTACCTGCGTGTCCTCCGGCACAGGTAGGCTCGAGGTTTCGCTGCCAGAGAGTGGCAATTCAACATCCGAGATGTCCGGCAAGTTGCCATATGCTAAACAGGAAAATCAGGTTAGTAGGTCTGTGGGCCAAACTCAAATGTAACCTGGTTAGGCTATCGAGGCCATACCTCTAAAAAGTTCCAAAATACACACTAGACCAAAGGTCTCTGTTAAACTCAGATTGTTAACATGTATGTTACAGGACTAAGACGCACTAATTTCTGCTAATCACATCAGAAACATTGCTTAAATTACACATACCCGCAATCTCCCAGATGTCTGGAGTGGGGTCCTCACTCGAGCTTGGACCTTGAAAATACATGTGGACACACAAGTTGCCAGAAGCAAGTGCATCAAAAGTAGAGCCAAAATACAGACTAGAGCAAGGCCAAACCACTTACCCTCATCTCTGGCAGCCGGAACTTGAGGGGCCCTTTCTGGACAGCCACTTCCGATATTCGGGTCAACTAAAAAAAAAAAGGAATGTCTCTAAATAATCAGCAAACTACTACAGGGAATGTTTGGCTAAACAGATGACCGCAAAAATACATTGCTATCACTCAAATAACTAATAGACTGACCCTGGGGAGGCAACCAGCACTCCCAAGAGGCATCTTCAAGTTTACCAAGCAAACATGTAGCTTAGTAGACTAACCAAATTGAACCAGTGTAACATAAACAGCATAAAGGATACATTATGTATTGCTCTACACACCAACAGGGTCCTGTTGACCGGCAACATCGGAAGTGGGGTCCAAAGATGAACCAGTCACTTGGCCTACCAAGAAAAAAGAGGAATGAGACACATGCACTTGAGTAAAAGTGGATCAAGCAAGGTGAACACATGCACTTACCGACATCCAAAGAGTAGGTGGGATCCGGAGGAGATGCTGGGGCCAAGGGCATGGGAGCTAGGCCAAAATAAACCCAACATTGAGCCATAGTTAATGTGCGTGGCAAAATACAACATGCATTAAGGTGTGTGAGCAGCTCTTTCACTAATATTCACTAATCAAGCCCAGTGTGGCTCCCACATTGATATGCCGATATATGGCTACACATCTCTGGCGTCCTACATATCTACACATGTTAGGGCCTTGTTAGTTAGTTGCTGTGAGTGTTACAGTGGGCGTGCAATTAGGGCGCACGCACATATTATTAATACTCAACAGGGCAAACCTTGATTGTTTGAGCTGCTCCCACACCCATTTGTTAACAAAACAACCAGCAACCAAATTATGGGTAAATACCTTCAATGGCAGACTGGGGTAGCCTTGAGGTTGCTGGAAGGGCAGGAGCTTGGGTGTCCTGAGGCACATCCCGGACAGCAGCATGTGCACCTATGCATAAAGCAACAGACAGAAAAGTTACAAATGTTTGAGCTGTAATGTAATACTTCACAGGTCCTACTGTTAGTTGTTCAGAATGTAAAAATGCAAATCACATACATTTACATTAGGTTATTATAAAAGCCAGAAAATATGTACCTTCAGTCCAACCGGTGGTGTCATCCCCAGGATCCACACCCTGCAGCCGAGCCAGTGGGATTTTGGCCTTCAGCATCTCCTCATACGGCCTGTAGGTACTCTTTGGAGCCTGGATGAACCCACTGTCCACATCAAGATCGTGATTCATCTTTTTCATAAGGGCCCCTCGCAAAGTGTAGAAGCGTTTCCTGCAGGATGGGCCACTACGTGGGTGTTGAGCTGTGCTACTAAGCTCCACACCAATGGCATCCCACAGTTTGCTTCTTTCTTGTTTGCCTATGGACTTGCTTTGGGAGCCAAAGAGTAGCTCCCATTTAGCAAGTGTAAGGCGCACAAGATGATTATTCTCCGCCAAATTAAATTCAGGCTCCCTCTTGGCACCTGGGCGCTTAGCCTGGGGTGCTGCCCCACCTTCAGGCTGTGCCCTTTTCCGTAAGGGAGGTCTGCGCACAGCACCCACCAAACTCCTACTCGGGCCTGCTGTGGCCGGCAGATGTCCTGAATTTGGCTCCATCCTGTAGCTGCACACACACACAAATACACACCCAACAAGCACGCATGCAGACTACAGAATGGCATCGCAATCTGTTAGGCTTGGTCAGGTTTTATGTGCTCTAACAGCCAATCCAAAAGCAGCCCACTTAATTGATTCACACATACAGCCCAGTTCCTTCTAGGCACACCTCCACTGCACTGACAGAAGCATGTGTGTTAGCCAATTAACTCATTACAGACCTCATTAAACAAACAACACACACCCAAATCCAACAATGGACTGATGTATCTCAAACCCTTGTGACATGTGGTTAGCCTAACGGCTATTTAAAAAAACAGCAGCTTACCTTTCATTGGTCCACCCCTGATTTTTGGGCCATGTCCGTTAATGCACGCAAGTTACGGCTCAAGTACGCTAGTAGCGCTACTAGCGTGCGCGTGCGCACTCTGTTTTACGCACACCTGGGTCGGCTAATTGGCGCCCGGAAATAGCAGAGCGACGCAAAAGGCGGCAAAGCGGACCTGTCACTTTAGAAAATGAAGTATAAAAGGAAGGAATGTTCTAGCTTCTGCTATTCTTACACTGTGGCAAAGGCTGTGGTGTGGTGCTGTGCTCGCTTCCCTTAGCTCATTTGAGCCTCTGTCTGGTTTCTGTCCTCACTCTCTGTGGCTTGTTGGGTGATTTCTGACATCAGTGCTGTTTCTTTAGGAGCTTGGTTTTGGTGGCATCTGCAAATATTGTGTAGCATACAGCAAGTGAGGCTTGATTTTGGGGCCTTTTGTGGGCTGTGCAGCAACTCCCCTCTTGGTTGTGCCTAACTTAGAAAGCTGGTTTTCAGCAGGCTGGTGGTTTGGACCACTATAGTTCTGGTTTTGTGGTGAGCTGCATTGTAGCGGGTGTGTGTGGAGTGTGATTGTTTGTGTGTGTGTTGTGTGTTAGTGGTTTTTTTGGTTTATTTTTGTTTTTGTATATATCTTTAGTGTGTGTGATGGATAAGAGGGTGATGTATGGTGTCTGGGTGGATGTATGTATGTGTATGCTGAAAGAGCAGGAGGAAAGGGAGCGGGGTGTTGTGAGGCTTAGGGCACCCCGCTCCTTTGCAATCCGCCTTTCAGTATGGGACTTAAGTGACGAGCCGATCAGGAGCCGCTTCCGTCTGAATCGTGCTGCACTACAGTCCCTATATGATCAGATTAAGACCAAAATCGAGCCATCCACCAAACGCACTCATTCCATTCCAGGCATAGTACGCCTGTGTGCCACTCTTAATATTTTGGCACGAGGGACCTTCCAGGCAACCTCAGCCCTCCTCAGCGGGATAAGCCAGGCTACTATGAGCCGCATACTAATCCAGGTAGTTCTGGCAATTTGTGATTTAATCCCAATTTACATCAGGTTTCCTGAGGATGAGGAAGAGGTTGCCAAAATAAAACATGCTTTCTATCTGATGGGAGGGATCCCGAATGTGCTAGGGTGCGTTGATGGTACACATATCCCTTTCCGCCCTCCCCGTGCACAGGAGCTGTCCTACAGAAACCGGAAACAATTCCATTCAATGAATGTGATGGTGGTCTGTGACCCAGACATGAGGCTGCGGGCGGTGAGATCGGGGTTCCCCGGCTCATGCCACGATTCTTACGTCTTGCAGCGGACAGTCCTGTGCCGGAAGTTTGATAACAACGAAATGCCAGCTGGCTGGCTACTGGGTAATAAATTAACCATGTCAATGTATTTTGCTAATATGTGGCCTAGTAAGCCAATTTTAACCAAACTACCACCAAAAAACATGTACTAGTACTAATTGCTGTCTCTCTCCTTGTGTTTTTTCTACAGCGGACAAGGGATATGGGCAGAGAACGTGGGTCATGACTCCGGTCAGGAACCCACGGACCTCTGCCCATGAACGCTACAATGCAGCGCATCGCAAGACCAGAAGCATTGTGGAAAGAACCATCGGCCTGCTGAAAGCACGCTTTCTCTGTTTGGCACGGCCAGGAGGAGAGATGCTCTACAGCCCACAGAAGGTTTCCAAGATCATCCTTGCCTGCTGTGTGCTACACAACATTTGCATTTGTCACCGAATCCAAGCCCCCGAGGAGACAGCACTGGTGCCAGAAATCCCCAACCTGCCTGCAGATAGAAGTGAGGACACCCAGACTGGCGATGAGCTAAGGGAAAGGCTGATCACTTCTTTTTTTGTGGTAAGCTAACTACCCTTCACTCTAATGCAAGTACTGCACTACTGGTTAAATGTATTTGACCTCCCATCAAAATGAGCAAAAAAACACACTAAGGGGGGTGTAAGATGACCCAAACCACTCTAAGGGGGGTGTAAGATGACCCCAACCACTCTAAGGGGGGTGTAAGATGACCCCAACCACTCTAAGGGGGGTGTAAGATGACCCAAACCACTCTAAGGGGGGTGTAAGATGACCCCAACCACTCTAAGGGGGGTGTAAGATGACCCCAACCACTCTAAGGGGGGTGTAAGATGACCAAAACCACTCTAAGGGGGGTGTAAGATTACCCAAACCACTCTAAGGGGGGTGTAAGATGACCCAAACCACTCTAAGGGGGGTGTAAGATGACCCAAACCACTCTAAGGGGGGTGTAAGATGACCCCAACCACTCTAAGGGGGGTGTAAGATGACCAAAACCACTCTAAGGGGGGTGTAAGATGACCCAAACCACTCTAAGGGGGGTGTAAGATGACCCCAACCACTCTAAGGGGGGTGTAAGATGACCCAAACCACTCTAAGGGGGGTGTAAGATGACCCAAACCACTCTAAGGGGGGTGTAAGATGACCAAAACCACTCTAAAGGGGGTGTAAGATGACCCAAACCATTCTAAGGGGGGGTGTAAGATGACCCCAACCACTCTAAGGGGGGGTGTAAGATGACCCAAACCATTCTAAGGGGGGGTGTAAGATGACCCCAACCACTCTAAGGGGGGGTGTAAGATGACCAAAACCATTCTAAGGGGGGTGTAAGATGACCAAAACCACTCTAAGGGGGGGTGTAAGATGACCAAAACCACTCTAAGGGGGGTGTAAGATGACCAAAACCACTCTAAAGGGGGTGTAAGATGACCCAAACCATTGTAAGGGGGGGTGTAAGATGACCCCAACCACTCTAAGGGGGGTGTAAGATGACCCAAAACATTCTAAGGGGGGTGTAAGATGACCAAAACCACTCTAAGGGGGGTGTAAGACGCCAATGTTGGTTATCAAGTAATGCATTTTTGTATTTGCTACAACTATACTACTTTAAATATCTATACTAACTGCACTTTTCTTATTTTTTCAGGCACAAACACGGGCACCGTGATCTATATTTCGGACTTTCCCTACTTTATTTTACTTTACTTTGCTTTTTCCTTTCTGTTTTAATTTTACTTTACCATTTCTCTTGTGTTAATTTTTAATTTTAGGTAGATTTGAATAAAAAATCTACTATATATAGATACATGTGGCTATGTGTTTAATTCTGGTGAACGTTTCCTTGGCATTCAACTTCCTATAGTAATTATATTTTTCTGGCTGATTTATGTTTTTATTTCCCTTTTCCATTTTCATATTATTTCTCATTTCTGCTTTTCTTTTCTTTTTCTATTTTCCTTTCTCATTTCTTATTTTCTTTTTAATATTTTGCTTTCTCATTTCTGTTTTTCTTTTTTCTATTTTCCTTTCTCATTTCTGTTTTTATTTTCTTTTTCTATTTGCCTTTCTCATTTCTGTTTTTCTTTTTAATATTTTGCTTTCTCATTTCTGTTTTTCTTTTTTCTATTTTCCTTTCTCATTTCTGTTTTTATTTTCTTTTTCTATTTGCCTTTCTCATTTCTGTTTTTCTTTTTAATATTTTGCTTTCTCATTTCTGTTTTTCTTTTTTCTATTTTCCTTTCTCATTTCTGTTTTTATTTTCTTTTTCTATTTGCCTTTCTCATTTCTGTTTTTCTTTTCTTTTTCTATTTTCCTTTCTCATTTCTTATTTTCTTTTTAATATTTTGCTTTCTCATTTCTGTTTTTCTTTTTTCTATTTTCCTTTCTCATTTCTGTTTTTATTTTCTTTTTCTATTTTCCTTTCTCATTTCTGTTTTTCTTTTTAATATTTTGCTTTCTCATTTCTGTTTTTCTTTTTTCTATTTTCCTTTCTCATTTCTGTTTTTATTTTCTTTTTCTATTTTCCTTTCTCATTTCTGTTTTTATTTTCTTTTTCTATTTGCCTTTCTCATTTCTGTTTTTCTTTTTAATATTTTGCTTTCTCATTTCTGTTTTTCTTTTTTCTATTTTCCTTTCTCATTTCTGTTTTTATTTTCTTTTTCTATTTTCCTTTCTCATTTCTGTTTTTCTTTTCTTTTTCGATTTTCCATTTTTCTCTGTTCTGTTTTTCTTTTCATTTTCTTTCTCATTGGTGGTTTAATTGTATTTCCTTTTTATTTAACAAATAAAAAAAAAAAAAAAATTGTGGCTATGTGTTTAATTATGTTTTATTTTGCATTTATATTAGAATATCTGGTTGCATTTAATTTCCTTTTCAACACAAAATAAAAACTCTTTAAATTTTTAACAAATGTGGCAATGTGTTTTATTCAGAAGGTACTGGATGGCCAGGACACAGCAAAGCTAACAGGCGCTGTGTAGAATAGCGTGGTCACACTGACTGACAGCGCCTACAAAGCTGAGGGCCAACATCATATTCAGCAATGTAGGCGTTGTTCGCAACAACGCCAGGTAGCGACTGAGGAGGCCTGCTATAGCGAATCGCTACCGCCCGCGGCTGACGCTAGCGGCGCTCTTAGCGCCATACTTCAGTCGCTCATCTGTCGCTACCTGGCGCTATTGATGAATCGGCCTCCCCGTAACCACATTGTAACATGAACACTTTAATGGCAGACCTGTAATGTCATTTCTGAAGAAATTTATAAAAAATCATATAAAATGTGAAAAAACTGCTAATTCAATGCCAGGAGAGGTTACAGAATTATTTGTGATTTTTTGGAAAAAAAAAAAAAACCCGGCTTAAAGAGAAGAAAAGGTTCGTCTATTGAAATGTATGGGTGAGTGACAGGTAGCGAGAGGTCATACCTGGCGCTGTGCAAGGCTGAACGCTGGCGCTGTTCGATGAGGCTGTGAAAATGATGAATCAGACGCTACATGGCGCTATCCCAGTCGCTAAACAGATTCTGCTTCATAAATGTGGAATTGCGTGCCGTGTCCGGTGTTCACCAGTCGCTATCTGTCGCTACCTCACATTAACCAGGCGCTACCTGACGCTATCCTTTCTTAAATAAGGGCCTTAGTGTTCCAGCACACTTCCTCTATGGCATTGTCAGACACTAAAATGTCATGTCAGAACAAGAACCATTTCAGAACTTTTTCCACCTTTAGGGCCTAATTTAAGAATAGTGTTTGCCCTATTTAGTGCCTATGGTTTTACCACTGTGTCACTCTAAGCCTAATTTAAGACATGTGTGACGCCAAGTAGCATATCTTATACAGACAAATGAATGATGCTTTACAGCGCATGTACAGATATAGTCAGGCTCACCTTATCTCCAAATCGGTTAAACTGAGCCCTTTGTTGTGAGGTTAGTGCCATCACTTAATTAGAATGTCTTATCTCAGAAAATCCTGCATTTCACTCCAGCTGCAAAGGTTTCATTCAGTTGCAAAAACAGTATATACTGCCAACATGGGCCCCTTTTGAAAAAAAATGTTCCCAATTCCCCGCTGTATGTTTTCTTGCTGCTGATATACTGAAATGTTCCCATTTCATACAATCAATGAAAATGTTTTTTAATGTACCCTCAGGACGAGTCACGTGATCTAACAAAAAATCCTGAACTGATGATCACGCAGCTCGCTTTCCCAAAGCACCATCCATTCGCCAGCCTAGTGGGACTACAAGCCCCAGCAGCCCACATAGACACAGATTCTTGGCTAAGGCAAAAAGATCGCTCAAGTTAAATATAGGTTTTAATGCAATGAGCACACTAATCAGTTATTACAAACATTTGGCTATGATGGAATATGAATGAATACAATTGTCGTTCTGAGTAGTGGGTTACAGGTTACAGTGAGTTACAAGCAGAGATACAACAGTCAGAGTTACCTTAAAATGCAGATGCTGAGTAGTGATATTGGGCTCCCACATGGAGGTGAGTGGTGAGCTTTTGAACGGGTACCTCCCACACGCATGCAATGCAACCTCCCCCAGAAAGTGACAACGGCTGGCCCAGAGTCACCCTCTCTTTATGCCATGGAGCCCTCTCGCCCCCACCCCTCTGTGGGGTGGACTGTTCCCTCCCTCCCCTTGGGGAACCTTCTTTAGAACCTAAAAAGTTTTAGGGGCAGGGGGGTCATATGTCTCTGGATATGGCACCAAACGATTGGACTGGATGCCGGGCATCCGATGAGCCCAAAGATGAAGTCCCTAGATGGGTCAAATCTCCATTTCTTTAGGTTCCCATGGTTGCATTGCCCTGAGAAACGTATGCCTACCTGTAGTTTTGTGGGCCTGTTCCGGTTCAGTACCTGGCTTGGTGCTGGGACACACAGCGGCCTAGCTATGGTCCGATTTGTGCCGCTGCCGAAGAGGTCTGAGGCACTGGTGTTTGAAGAGAGGGAGTTATCCCCAGGGGTCACCTCTGCTTCAGACTCAGTGGGGCCTTCCCAGCCCAAAGGTGTGAGAGAATCAGCAGGGAGCTTGGCTCAACTCACAGATGCTCATTCTCCTTCCTGGAGATTAGGTTCTGTGCTTGTTAGGGGAGCCGCAGGGGGGTTTTCAACCTGGAACTGCCTTGTAAGGGTGACATTTGCTAAAATCTTAAAGGGGGGACATCAGGAATAAAATGAAATACAATATTTGCTCTATTCCTCACACCTCCTTTTAAAGCAGACCTAAACCTCCTAAATAGGAGCAATCACCATCCTACAGTCTATAAGAGTCTAGGGGCGGTGGATTCCATCTTTATGGGGCAGAGAATCTGTGAATGTGTGAGAATCTGGGGGGTCACCCAATACACTCACCTTTTGGCCAGTCCTGGCTGGAGTGGCTGTGGATGACACCAATGGCATTTCTGTTTGATAAATATGGGGCTCTCATGCTAGTGACGCCCCTCTGCTCCTAGTGACATCCATGGCATTTCTGTTAGATCAATATGGGGCCCCCGTGCCGGTGACGCCCCTCTGCTCCTAGTGACATCCATGGCATTTCTGTTAGATCAATATGGGGCCCCCGTGCCGGTGACGCCCCTCTGCTCCTAGTGACATCCATGGCATTTCTGTTCTTGTGCTGGTGACATCCATGGCATTTCTGTTAGATCAATATGGGGCCCCCGTGCTGGTGACAACCCTCTGCTTTTAATGACATCCATGGCATTTCTGTTAGATCAATATGGGACCCCCGTGCCGGTGACGCCCCTCTGCTCCTAGTGACATCCATGGCATTTCTGTTAGATCAATATGGGGCCCCCGTGCCGGTGACGCCCCTCTGCTCCTAGTGACATCCATGGCATTTCTGTTAGATCAATATGGGGCCCCCGTGCCGGTGACGCCCCTCTGCTCCTAGTGACATCCATGGCATTTCTGTTAGATCAATATGGGGCCCCCGTGCTGGTGACAACCCTCTGCTTTTAATGACATCCATGGCATTTCTGTTAGATCAATATGGGGCCCCTGTGCCGGTGACGCCCCTCTGCTCCTAGTGACATCCATGGCATTTCTGTTAGATCAATATGGGGCCCCCGTGCTGGTGACAACCCTCTGCTTCTAGTGACATCCATGGCATTTCTGTTAGATCAATATGGGGCCCCTGTGCCGGTGACGCCCCTCTGCTCCTAGTGACATCCATGGCATTTCTGTTCTTGTGCTGGTGACATCCATGGCATTTCTGTTAGATCAATATGGGGCCCCCGTGCTGGTGACAACCCTCTGCTTCTAGTGACATCCATGGCATTTCTGTTAGATCAATATGGGGCCCCTGTGCCGGTGACGCCCCTCTGCTCCTAGTGACATCCATGGCATTTCTGTTAGATCAATATGGGGCCCCCGTGCCGGTGACGCCCCTCTGCTCCTAGTGACATCCATGGCATTTCTGTTAGATCAATATGGGGCCCCCGTGCCGGTGACGCCCCTCTGCTCCTAGTGACATCCATGGCATTTCTGTTAGATCAATATGGGGCCCCCGTGCCGGTGACGCCCCTCTGCTCCTAGTGACATCCATGGCATTTCTGTTAGATCAATATGGGGCCCCCGTGCCGGTGACGCCCCTCTGCTCCTAGTGACATCCATGGCATTTCTGTTAGATCAATATGGGGCCCCCGTGCTGGTGACAACCCTCTGCTTTTAATGACATCCATGGCATTTCTGTTAGATCAATATGGGGCCCCTGTGCCGGTGACGCCCCTCTGCTCCTAGTGACATCCATGGCATTTCTGTTAGATCAATATGGGGCCCCCGTGCCGGTGACGCCCCTCTGCTCCTAGTGACATCCATGGCATTTCTGTTAGATCAATATGGGGCCCCCGTGCTGGTGACAACCCTCTGCTTCTAGTGACATCCATGGCATTTCTGTTAGATCAATATGGGGCCCCTGTGCCGGTGACGCCCCTCTGCTCCTAGTGACATCCATGGCATTTCTGTTAGATCAATATGGGGCCCCCGTGCTGGTGACAACCCTCTGCTTCTAGTGACATCCATGGCATTTCTGTTAGATCAATATGGGGCCCCTGTGCCGGTGACGCCCCTCTGCTCCTAGTGACATCCATGGCATTTCTGTTAGATCAATATGGGGCCCCCGTGCTGGTGACAACCCTCTGCTCCTAGTGACATCCATGGCATTTCTGTTAGATCAATATGGGGCCCCCGTGCCGTTGACGCCCCTCTGCTCCTAGTGACATCCATGGCATTTCTGTTCTTGTGCTGGTGACATCCATGGCATTTCTGTTAGATCAATATGGGGCCCCCGTGCCGTTGACGCCCCTCTGCTCCTAGTGACATCCATGGCATTTCTGTTCTTGTGCTGGTGACATCCATGGCATTTCTGTTAGATCAATGTGGGGCCCCCGTGCCGGTGACAACCCTCTGCTTCTAGTGACATCAATGGCATTGCTGCTAGATTAATATGGGGCTCTTGTGCTTGAGCATACAATCTATTAGGGTATTGATCAAGTCCGCACAGTAGGCTCACACAATTGGTCATCCTGATTTGGGATGCCCCGGGCCACTTAAAAGTGTATTTTTTGTGCCAAAAATGATGTCTTCAAAGTGCTCAGCCTATCTAGTGTTTTTTTCCTGAAGGATTTTACAGTACTACAATCTGTTATTTACTATTGAGAACTGTTCACCAGGATTTACTAGAATAGAGAAGTGAGCCCTGAACACACAGAGCACTGTTGTTGGGCATGTGTAAGTTTGAGTGAGCTCCCTCACCTCAGTAGTGGCCTTAGCAGCAGTGTTCTGTGTGTACAGGACTCTCTTCTCTCTTCTTGTAATAGCAACAGATTTCAGGGAGTGAAAACTGCTTCCAAAAAGACATTAACATTTTTCAAGCGGAACAAAACTGGGGATTTTGACTATCCTGGGTTTAGTTCATTGGCTCAGAAGCATCCTGATTTGGGATGCCCCATTGTGTGAAATGCAGCTGAAAAAGATTGATTTTTTAAAAAACTGTGTTAAACACTGAGGTACTGTGTATCCCATGTTCCCCAACGCAGTGACCGCTAAACCAGACAAATGTGGCCAAAAAATTAAATGTTTCAGACTTTACAGAGAGGAGTACAATGACCCAGCGCAGGCAGATGCAGACACAGTTTTTCTGTGCAGCACACTCCTCAGCGTCCCATGGTGCCCACTTCCTTTCGTGTCCCTTCTTTTCTCCTATGCTGCAGATCAAAATGGCCTAAAATGTCCCTAAACTTTCCCTGCTCTAAGAGAAATCCCCTCTTTGCAAAAGCCAGCTTGATAATGGTGGATAGTCAGCGCATCATGTGACTATCTCCTGCAATTGTGCCTCCTGATTGGCCCAGCTACCCTGACATCCTAGGCTGCGACCATGTGACCCTGTCTCTCTGCTTCTCTTTGGTTGCCTGTGACCTGTGGGGTGGTGCTGGTGAAATCCCACCAGGTTCGTATTCCACGTTTTGAACTTCCCCGAACTTCACGTTGTTCGCGGCAAACCAAACTTTTCCTAAAGTTCGTGTTGAAAGTTCTACCAGTTTGGTTCACTCATCTTTAAACAGGATACACCCCAGTGTTTAGAGCAAGTTGTGGGATAATAGGATACATCCCATTAGTTAGAACAAGTTTTGGGATAACAGTTTATACTTACTATTTATACTATCTAGCCCTTCATCCAGCTGCTATCCCTGACTAAGGCCCTTATTCATCAAGCGATAGCGCCAGGTAGTGTCCGACGAGCGCCAGGTAGCGGCAGCTAACGGCGACTACCGACTCAAGTACGCCCCGCGGCGGTCACAATGACGCATTTATCAAGCAAAATGAGGCTAGCGCCGGCGAGAGCGACGGCTAGCGCGGCATTCATCATGAAGTCGCCTGGACCGAACAGCGCCGCTGCAAATTCCCTCACAGCGCCAGGTATGAGCTGTCGCTCCCTGGCGATGTCCAATGCATTTCAATGGAGCAATCTATAATAATTCATGATTAATTGGTAATAATTTTTTTGTAAATTTTTTTAATGTCCAAAAATCGGAGAACACTTCTGCAATGTTAGGATTTATTTTTAGGTCCAAAAAAAAATAAAAAATAAAAATGTGCAGAATTGATCTAACAGGTCTGAGATTAATGTATTCATATAACAAAATGATTCTAAAAACATGTATAATGTTACATTCAAAAAATATGGTTGTTTAAGGGTTAAAAACTAGTTAATACAGCGCTCTGGGGTTTAAACAAGGAATGGACAGCGACAGCACATTCGGAGCGTGATTTTTTGATGAATATGAAGCTAGCCGTTCGCTCTGGCCATTCGTTGTCAGGCGCTCACATACAACGCTGGACCTGTGAAACAGCGACCCCCCAGCCCGTATTCAACATTACCGCACACCGACTGAGTCGCTGTCATCAAGCTAATGCCGGCCAAGCACAGCGAATACTGGCTGGCGCTGAAAAAATCACGCTACAGTCGCTCATCTGTCGCTACCTGGCGCTATTGATGAATCGGCCTCTAAATATTGTCCTGAAAAAGGCAGTTTTTTAAGCAAACAGGTATATCTGTCCCGCAGCAGCAGCCAGCAACCTGTCCCTATCTATTCCTCCATCCCTGTCCCTATCTGTTCCCATCTATTCTTCCGGGTTCGGGCTGAACGCTGAACCAGCACACGAGTTTCAATCCATGTTCGGGGGCCTGAACACGTAAAGTTTGGCACAGATCAGAACTTTGTGGGTTGTAATGACGAAATGCTGACCAGCGCTGGTTTAATACAGTGCCAGTCTTCTCAGCGTGCCAAAAATTAATAAATACGGTGTGCAGTACCTAGAAGATGGCAGTACAGATCGGCGTTCATTGATGCTGTTATAATTGGCATAAGGGACCACCAGGCACTGACACACGGGGAGGCCGATTCATCAATAGCGCCAGGTAGCGACAGATGAGCGACTGAAGTATGGCGCTAAGAGCGCCGCTAGCGTCAGCCGCGGGCGGTAGCGATTCGCTATAGCAGGCCTCCTCAGTCGCTACCTGGCGTTGTTGCGAACAACGCCTACATTGCTGAATATGATGTTGGCCCTCAGCTTTGTAGGCGCTGTCAGTCAGTGTGACCACGCTATTCTACACAGCGCCTGTTAGCTTTGCTGTGTCCTGGCCATCCAGTACCTTCTGAATAAAACACATTGCCACATTTGTTAAAAATTTAAAGAGTTTTTATTTTGTGTTGAAAATGAAATTAAATTCAACCAGATATTCTAATATAAATGCAAAATAAAACATAATTAAACACATAGCCACAATTTTTTTTTTTTTTTATTTGTTAAATAAAAAGGAAATACAATTAAACCACCAATGAGAAAGAAAATGAAAAGAAAAACAGAACAGAGAAAAATGGAAAATCGAAAAAGAAAAGAAAAACAGAAAAGAGAAAGGAAAATAGAAAAAGTAAATAAAAACAGAAATGAGAAAGGAAAGGAAAATAGAAAAGGAAAATAAAAACAGAACTGAGAAAGAAAAGGAATATTAAAATAGGAATTAGAATGAAAAGGAAAATTGAAAAGGAAAATAAAAACAGAACTGAGAAAGAAAAGGAAAATAAAAACAGAACTGAGAAAGAAAAGGAAAATAGAAAAGGAAAATAAAAACAGAACAGAGAAAGAAAAGGAAAATTAAAATAGGAATTAGAATGAAAAGGAAACTTACAACAGAATTAAACACATAGCCACATGTATATATATATTTTTTTTTTTATTTTTACAGTAAAAAAAAAATAATAATAAAACAGAAATGAAATTGAAAATGAAAAGTCCAACAGAAATTCTAAAGCAAAGTAAAGTGCAGGAAAGTTTTTGAAATGGAAATTAGGGATCAGGGTGCATCTCTTTGTGCCTGAAAAAATAAGAAAAGTGCAGTTAGTATATATCTTTAAAGTTGTTTTGTCGTTGCCAAAAAAAAATGCATAACTTGATAACCAACATTGGCATCTTACACCCCCCTTAGAGTGGTTTTGGTCATCTTACACCCCCCTTAGAGTGGTTTTGGTCATCTTACACCCCCCCTTAGAGTGGTTTGGGTCATCTTACACCCCCCTTAGAGTGTTTTTGGTCATCTTACACCCCCCTTAAAGTGGTTTTGGTCATCTTACACCCCCCTTAGAGTGGTTTTGGTCATCTTACACCCCCCTTAGAGTGGTTTTGGTCATCTTACACCCCCCTTAAAGTGGTTTGGGTCATCTTACACCCCCCTTAGAGTGGTTTGGGTCATCTTACACCCCCCTTAGAGTGGTTTTGGTCATCTTACACCCCCCCTTAGAGTGGTTTTGGTCATCTTACACCCCCCTTAGAGTGGTTTTGGTCATCTTACACCCCCCTTAAAGTGGTTTGGGTCATCTTACACCCCCCTTAGAGTGGTTTGGGTCATCTTACACCCCCCTTAGAGTGGTTTTGGTCATCTTACACCCCCCCTTAGAGTGGTTTGGGTCATCTTACACCCCCCTTAGAGTGGTTTTGGTCATCTTACACCCCCCTTAGAGTGGTTTTGGTCATCTTACACCCCCCCTTAGAGTGGTTTGGGTCATCTTACACCCCCCTTAGTGCGTTTTTTTGCTCTTTTTGATGGGAGTTCAAATACATTTAACCAGTAGTGCAGTACTTGCATTAGAGTGAAGGGTAGTTAGCTTACCGCAAAAAAAGAAGTGATCAGCCTTTCCCTTAGCTCATCGCCAGTCTGGGTGTCCTCACTTCTATCTGCGGGCAGGTTGGGGATTTCGGGCACCAGTGCTGTCTCCTCGGGGGCTTGGATTCGGTGACAAATGCAAATGTTGTGTAGCACACAGCAGGCAAGGATGATCTTGGAAACCTTCTGTGGGCTGTAGAGCATCTCTCCTCCTGGCCGTGCCAAACAGAGAAAGCGTGCTTTCAGCAGGCCGATGGTTCTTTCCACAATGCTTCTGGTCTTGCGATGCGCTGCATTGTAGCGTTCATGGGCAGAGGTCCGTGGGTTCCTGACCGGAGTCATGACCCACGTTCTCTGCCCATATCCCTTGTCCGCTGTAGAAAAAACACAAGGAGAGAGACAGCAATTAGTACTAGTACATGTTTTTTGGTGGTAGTTTGGTTAAAATTGGCTTACTAGGCCACATATTAGCAAAATACATAGACATGGTTAATTTATTACCCAGTAGCCAGCCAGCTGGCATTTCGTTGTTATCAAACTTCCGGCACAGGACTGTCCGCTGCAAGACGTAAGAATCGTGGCATGAGCCGGGGAACCCCGATCTCACCGCCCGCAGCCTCATGTCTGGGTCACAGACCACCATGATATTAAGCGAATGGAACTGCTTCCGGTTTCTGTAGGACAGCTCCTGTGCACGGGGAGGGCGGAAAGGGATATGTGTACCATCAACGCACCCTAGCACATTCGGGATCCCTCCCATCAGATAGAAAGCATGTTTTATTTTGGCAACCTCTTCCTCATCCTCAGGAAACTTGATGTAAATTGGGATTAAATCACAAATTGCCAGAACTACCTGGATTAGTATGCGGCTCATAGTAGCCTGGCTTATCCCGCTGAGGAGGGCTGAGGTTGCCTGGAAGGTCCCTCGTGCCAAAACATTAAGAGTGGCACACAGGCGTACTATGCCTGGAATGGAATGAGTGCGTTTGGTGGATGGCTCGATTTTGGTCTTAATCTGATCATATAGGGACTGTAGTGCAGCACGATTCAGACGGAAGCGGCTCCTGATCTGCTCGTCACTTAAGTCCCATACTGAAAGGCGGATTGCAAAGGAGCGGGGTGCCCTAAGCCTCACAACACCCCGCTCCCTTTCCTCCTGCTCTTTCAGCATACACATACATCCATCCACCCAGACACCATACATCACCCTCTTATCCATCACACACACTAAAGATATATACAAAAACAAAAATAAACAAAAAAAACCACTAACACACAACACACACACAAACAATCACACTCCACACACACCCGCTACAATGCAGCTCACCACAAAACCAGAACTATAGTGGTCCAAACCACCAGCCTGCTGAAAACCAGCTTTCTAAGTTAAGCACAACCAAGAGGGGAGTTGCTGCACAGCCCACAAAAGGCCCCAAAATCAAGCCTCACTTGCTGTATGCTACACAATATTTGCAGATGCCACCCAAACCAAGCTCCTAAAGAAACAGCACTGATGTCAGAAATCACCCAACAAGCCACAGAGAGTGAGGACAGAAACCAGACAGAGGCTCAAATGAGCTAAGGGAAGCGAGCACAGCACCACACCACAGCCTTTGCCACAGTGTAAGAATAGCAGAAGCTAGAACATTCCTTCCTTTTATACTTCATTTTCTAAAGTGACAGGTCCGCTTTGCCGCCTTTTGCGTCGCTCTGCTATTTCCGGGCGCCAATTAGCCGACCCAGGTGTGCGTAAAACAGAGTGCGCACGCGCACGCTAGTAGCGCTACTAGCGTACTTGAGCCGTAACTTGCGTGCATTAACGGACATGGCCCAAAAATCAGGGGGGGACCAATGAAAGGGAAGCTGATGTTTTTAGGCTAAGCACATGTCACAAGGGTTTGAGATACATCAGTCCATTGTTGGATTTGGGTGTGTGTTGTTTGTTTAATGAGGTCTGTAATGAGTTAATTGGCTAACACACATGCTTCTGTCAGTGCAGTGGAGGTGTGCCTAGAAGGAACTGGGCTGTATGTGTGAATCAATTAAGTGGGCTGCTTTTGGATTGGCTGTTAGAGCACATAAAACCTGCCCAAGCCTAAGAGATTGCGATGCCATTCTGTAGTGTGCATGCGTGCTTGTTGGGTGTGTATTTGTGTGTGTGTGCAGCTACAGGATGGAGCCAAATTCAGGACATCTGCCGGCCACAGCAGGCCCGAGTAGGAGTTTGGTGGGTGCTGTGCGCAGACCTCCCTTACGGAAAAGGGCACAGCCTGAAGGTGGGGCAGCACCCCAGGCTAAGCGCCCAGGTGCCAAGAGGGAGCCTGAATTTAATTTGGCTGAGAATAATCATCTTGTGCGCCTTACACTTGCTAAATGGGAGCTGATATTTGGCTCCCAAAGCAAGTCCATAGGCAAACAAGAAAGAAGCAAACTGTGGGATGCCATTGGTGTGGAGCTTAGTAGCACAGCTCAACACCCACGTAGTGGCCCATCCTGCAGGAAACGCTTCTACACTTTGCGAGGGGCCCTTATGAAAAAGATGAATCACGATCTTGATGTGGACAGTGGGTTCATCCAGGCTCCAAAGAGTACCTACAGGCCGTATGAGGAGATGCTGAAGGCCAAAATCCCACTGGCTCGGCTGCAGGGTGTGGATCCTGGGGATGACACCACCGGTTGGGCTGAAGGTACATATTTTCTGGCTTTTACAATAACCTAATGTTAATGTATGTGATTTGCATTTTTACATTCTGACCAACTAACAGTAGGACCTGTGAAGTATTACATTACAGCTCAAACATTTGTAACTTTTCTGTCTGTTGCTTTATGCATAGGTGCACATGCTGCTGTCCGGGATGTGCCTCAGGACACCCAAGCTCCTGCCCTTCCAGCAACCTCAAGGCTACCCCAGTCTGCCATTGAAGGTATTTACCCATAATTTGGTTGCTGGTTTTTTTTTTAACAAATGGGTGTGGGAGCAGCTCAAACAATCAAGGTTTGCCCTGTTGAGTATTAATAATATGTGCCTGCGCCCTAATTGCACGCCCACTGTAACACTCACAGCAAGTAACTAACAAGGCCCTAACATGTGTAGATATGTAGGACGCCAGAGATGTGTAGCCATATATCGGCATATCAATGTGGGAGCCACACTTGGCTTGATTAGTCAATATTAGTGAAAGAGCTGCTCACACACCTTAATGCATGTTGTATTTTGCAACGCACATTAGCTATGGCTCAATGTTGGTTTTATTTTGGCCTAGCTCCCATGCCCTTGGCCCCAGCATCTCCTCCGGATCCCACCTACTCTTTGGATGTCGGTAAGTGCATGTGTTCACCTTGCTTGATCCACTTTTACTCAAGTGCATGTGTCTCATTCCTCTTTTTTCTTGGTAGGCCAAGTGACTGGTTCATCTTTGGACCCCACTTCCGATGTTGCCGGTCAACAGGACCCTGTTGGTGTGTAGAGCAATACATAATGTATCCTTTATGCTGTTTATGTTACACTGGTTCAATTTGGTTAGTCTACTAAGCTACATGTTTGCTTGGTAAACTTGAAGATGCCTCTTGGGAGTGCTGGTTGCCTCCCCAGGGTCAGTCTATTAGTTATTTGAGTGATAGCAATGTATATTTGCGGACATATTTTTAGCCAAACATTCCCTGTAGTAGTTTGCTGATTATTTAGAGACATTCTTTTTTTTTTTTAGTTGACCCGAATATCGGAAGTGGCTGTCCAGAAAGGGCCCCTCAAGTTCCAGCTGCCAGAGATGAGGGTAAGTGGTTTGGCCTTGCTCTAGTCTGTATTTTGGCTCTAATTTTGTGCCACTTGCTTCTGGCAACTTGTGTGTCCACATGTATTTTCAAGGTCCAAGCTCGAGTGAGGACCCCACTCCAGACATCTGGGATATTGGGGGTATGTTTAATTTAAGCAATGTTTATGATGAGATTTGCAGAAATTAGTGCGTCTTAGTCCTGTAACATACATGTTAACAATCTGAGTTTAACAGAGACCTTTGGTCTAGTGTGTATTTTTGAACTTTTTAGAGGTATGGCCTCGATAGCCTAACCAGGTTACATTAGAGTTTGGCCCACAGACCTACTAACCTGATTTTCCTGTTTAGCATATGCCAACTTGCCCGACATCTCGGATGTTGAATTGCGACTCTCTGGCAGCGATACCTCGAGCCTACCTGTGCCGGAGGACACGCAGGTAACATGGCTGATGTAGACGACCTCGAAACACATTGGCATATTCGTGGGTAGTGGAAGAAGCAACATGTCACATTTCCTTTCATTGTTGTTTTGGCAGGAGGCGGAACCAGAACCCCAAGCTGGGACCTCTTCCCAAGTCCCATGTGGCCAAGCTTCAGAGGCTCAGACAAGGGTAAGTTGTATAGTGAGTGTTTATGGTAATTTTTTGGAGGGGCATAACTGCATTGGTTCTGTTTGACTAAAATGTGGTTTACTATTTGTTTAGCCTCAAACCACAGCAAGAGGAGGTGTGGCACCAACCAGTGCCGATTTCTACGAGCTAGGGGTCCGGATGCTGGAGGACTACAGTCGCCAACAGCCGCGTGATGGAACTAATGAGCGCATTGCGGCGTTGGAAAATCAGGTGCTGATGTGTCAGCAACAAAATGAGGCCCTGCAGCGCCAGGTGGACCAGTTACGGCAAAACCAACTACAGAACCAGGACCTTGGTCGGCTGGCAAATGTAATCGAGCAATCTGTACAGCGCCAGGAAGAAGCAATACAGCGCCAGGCAGAAGCAATACAGCGGCAGGACCAAACTTTGTTGTTGCTACAACAGCTCATACAACAGCAGTCTATATTTTTTACTGCACTGTTGTCCCCCAACACCGCCCCTAGCAATGACTCCCAACCTCCCCGGCCACCCAGCCAAGAATATTAATTTGTAAACCTTTTTCTTATGATTTATGTAAATATATTTTTGAAAACCACCTCTAAATTGTGTTTATCCATACATGTGAAAGCGAAATACACAGTCATGGATGATTTGCTCAATCATCTCTAATATTATGCCACCATTTATGTGCCACATTAGTTAACATTGCTTACTATGGTGTAAACATGTACTGGCTCAAAATGGCTGCCTAATTTTAGACATAATGGTTTTTGGGAATCTAAACCTATGCTGGTCAAGGAACAACACAGTTATTCGTACAAAAAATTGTATTTAAACAAATTGGCCCAACACGGCCAACATAGGCCAACAAAGCCACAAACAATAGAAATGGCAGCCATCCCCCCCACCCTAACGTCTCCGACGCCTCTTCATGGCCAGCAGCATCCCTTTCATCTGTCGGAAGGCCCGCCACAGTCTGCGATGCTGGCGTATACAAGCTGTAGAGATGTGATTAAAAATAATATGTTAGAATTTGATTGGGAACTCAACATACACAGATGTAGCAATGTAATGTCAGTGTTTCTAACTTGCTAACACTCACATTAACATTGGTGAACAATGTGCCCTTAACATTTTAAATTAAAGGTTTAATATTGGCTTGAAAACATGTTAGGACCACATACCTTTACTCTTAAAGTGGACCAACACCCACAATATAGTTTATCATGGGTTTTGGGCCACTTTGTTGTTGCTCACAGATCTGTTTTTTCCCTGATGTGTGTATACACACAGTAATCCATAGCCACTCACCTCTCCATGCTCCAACGTGATTGGCACAAAAAACGCACGCTAACGTCTATGCAGGGAACAGGAATGTACAATCCTCTTCCGCCGCCTCTTCACGCATGTCACTCTCTGGCTGCTCATGGGGACCCGGCGGCCATTCACAGAGGCCCAGGGCGGAAAAATGCACGTCTGGAGTGGTGCGCGGGAGCCAGCGGAAGATAAGTTCCGATAATTAGGGGTTTGCTTGGTGGGTTTGACCCGCGGTACATGCACTTATCGTATGTTCCGCGGGGTGTTAGTTGTTAGTTGTTGGCAAATTAAATGTTTAATGCACATTAAACACCCTTGGTGTTGGGCCAGGTTAACTCTTGCAAATGTAATAATGTTTATGGCCAAGTAAGGACATTTATGTCTTTAGTCCCAGCCAAACATCAGGGCCTAAGGATGATCGAAGTTTGCCCTATAATGTTATGGGTAAACACCTAATCAGCCCCATTTGGTTGTCTATACGCCACAAATAGTCCGTATGTGTCCGTAACAAGAATGTGAGGCAACTATCAAGGATGGTGACTGGCATGTTGGATTATTGTACAAACACATTTAACCTAGATGTGTGTGAAATTCACACATTGGTAAATTAAAAATTTCTACAAATGTAACTAGAAGAGAAAGGTTTCACAAGTATTTACCCATATGAATTTGGATGTACTCACCATCGCAGCTGTGGCGGTGGCCCATGCTGCTGGCCGTCCCTGGAGCTGGTGTGGGGAGGAGGAATTCTGCCTCCGTCTGCGTAGCAACATCTGTCCATAAAAAAACAAAATACAAAACAACATTTAGTGGAGCTATGACACCCGAAGATTTGACATCAATCTGGTTATTGAGTCTTACCTCAAAAAAAAAAAACTTGTTTACATACATGTTAAACGATATTTGCTATATTCCTGGTCCATTAGTTAATGTGAAGTGTTTATGGTTGCCACATGTATCCGTTATGAAAATCTGGCACTAACCTTTACATTGCAATGTAAATGACTCATTACCAATTTAATGGCTAATGTTACCAGTGTGCAACATGTGTTTGGCCTAACTACTTCACGTAAATTAACTATTGCTAGCACACATCATGGTGTGGCCAGAAACATAGGGGTGGTTGCCAGTTGGCTAGCACTGTAGTGTGGTTTGTGATGTTAATGTACATTAGCAAACCAGCTGAGACAATGGACCAGGAAACGTGTCTGTTAAAAGTGGTCCAAGACCCAGGATTGTTAATATTCAGTGTTTTAGTCTACTTTGGCAGAGCAACACAATTTTAGTCCGCCACCGCCCCTGCCTTCCGCACATCACTCCTCCAGTGTGTGCGCACGCGCATGCCAGTATGAAACAGAGCACAGGCGCACACACATCTCGAGTGCCACACAGGAGGCGGGGACAATGGCTTCTGCCACCCCCAAAGAGGGAAGTAGTTTGTGGTGTTTTGTTGGGGGGTGGCCCTGGGTGAGGGATGTGATTGGGCAGGGAAGGCGCCAGAATCCAAGCAATATCATCAATGTTTGTGGGTCCACTTTAAGGAATGACATAAATTCCAAAATGAGATGGCTAACAACATACACTTACCACGACTATGCCCGAGGAGGATTTGACGCCAAAATTCCATGGAGGTGCCGCCTATATGATGCCCTGCAAATTACAGAGGAATGGCAAGGGCTAAGCACAAATGGTCAGATGAAACCTGTCACAGACTAACAATTAAAACATGTAAACTCACCAGGGGATGAAGCGCCACTTGAAGCCCAGGGAGGGCTCTGAGGAGGAGGCGGGGAGCCTCGGCTCCTCACACTCTGCTCAGAAGATCCACCAGGCAAAGGGCCACCCTCCTCCCTCTCACTCCCTGCTTGAGAGTGGCCCCTTGCCTGGTGAGAGTCCTCAGACTCAGAGTGTGAGGAGCTGAGGCTTGATCCAGCCTGCCCCCCAGCAGCACACTCCTCTGGGGCGTCATCCCCTTCCTCCCCTGGGTCCTCTAAATAGGACCCGCGGGAGGGACCCTCCCCCGATGACTCCCCCGAGTCCGCCTGCCTGGTTCGGGGGAGGAATCCCTTCCCACGTTTCCCCAGGGGAGGACGCTTATCTGTGTGGAGGGGGTGAAAGCAAATAATTAATATAAAGAGCAAAAAAGGACACAGCTTAGCAGATGATTCTGCACAAAGGCAAAAAAGAACATAAGCTTTAACTTACCTGATGCGTAGGCATCATATAGGCGGTACACGCCTTCTGGGTCCCGGCGCTTGAAATCAGACCATTTTTGCTGGATGGCCCGGATGGTCAGGTCGGTCTGGAAGCGCCGGGACACAGTGGCCTTCACCTCCATGGCAAGGCGTTTTTTTGCTCCTCGGGCATAGTCGTATTCGGCCAGGCAGAAGTCCTATGAAAAAAAAAAAAACAAAAAAAATAAATAAATACATGACCTCAGAACAATGTCATAAACAGTTATACAGAGACAAGATCAAAGTGGACCCACACCCAGGATTTACATTATTCTGGGTTTGGGTGCACTTTTGTGGGCCACAACTATTGTGGGTGGCCCACTGTCTGCAACCCCCTTGGAAGGCCCCAAATACACCGCTGAGGACACTCCCACGTCACTCCGCAAGCCAAACACAGCGCTCCACGCCGGTGTGGTATGCGCATCCAAGGCCCTTGGGAGGTGCATACCAGCTCAGCTGTGTCTGCACGGCAAAGTACGCATGTGGCGTTTGACTCTAACAGGGAGTGCGCCTGCACACAAAATGAAAATATGTATGGCGCAGGGGTACACCCTGCTAGAGGTAAGCGCAATAGGCATCCGCAACTCACGCATGCACAGATGGGACGGGGCAGAGGTAATTTTTAGGGCCCTCCAGGGGGGGGGGCCATCCCAGCAGGACATCCACAATGGGGATGCCCCATGTGGAGTGTTAAATTTTGGCCTAAAAACAATACAAATTCTGCCCCTATCCCCCCTGTGTGTTTATCAATTTTTAAGCTAAAAATACATAAATAAAATACTCACTTTCACAACCTGGCCATTTACACGGCTATCCACCCGGGTGCGCCTTTGTTTCCTTGGCCCAGGAGGGGAATGGGTGGGAGGGGTGGTATTTGGGGAAGGTGAGGTAGGTGGGGGAGGTGGGGGAGGGGTGGTGGGTCCGGAATCTGAGGAGGAGCTGGGGAGGCGCATTACTCTGCGTTTTGGAGCCATATTGGAAACGCTAAGGAGGAAACAGGAACCGGAAATGACGCTAGCGACATTAGACAAAAAAAAAAAAAACCTAACAAAAATACGCTCCGCGCCCCAGCAACAAGCTATTCTCAGCTATGTGCAAGCTAAGTGGCGGAAAAACTAAAATGACGCTTGAAAACAAGCTAGTGGCATAAGCGCAAGACAGTTTTACCTTAAGGTGGCGTTGAAACGCAAAGGAGGATCCCGGAACCGGATATGACGCTAGCAACTGTGCTTCAAAATTCAAACACAAACATGCGCGCAGCAGGGACAAGCTAATATCAGCTATGTGCAAGCTAAGTGGCGGAAAAACATTAAAATGACGCTGCAAAACAAGCTATTGGCATAAGCGCTAGACATTTTTACCTTAAGGTGGCGTTGAAACGCAAAGGAGGATCCCGGAACCGGATATGACGCAAGCAACTGTGCTTCAAAATTCAAAAACAAACATGCGCGCAACAGGGACAAGCTAATATCAGCTATGTGCACGCTAAGTGGCGGAAAAACATTAAAAGGACGCTGCAAAACAAGCTAGGGCCAAAGGCGCCACGAATTATTAGCTTGATTTAGCAGGGGATTCTACATACTGTAATGCATAGGTCCTTCTAAAGCATACACCGTTGTGCTTAAATATACAGATCTTATTCCTTCACAAAGTCATCACACAATCAAACTAGACAACTACCTGAAAATGTGGCACACATGAGAATGCATAACGGGTTGTTATGAGCTGGTACGACTGAATGTTAATCCTGCAATATGTGGCCAGGCACGCTCACAACTACAGTGTATTCATTAACAACGACTGGGGTCGCGGGAAGTGAATTCCTTGCAAATGGCAGAAGGGCACATGTATGAACAGCACAGCGCCGCACAACGCAGCGCAGCGAGGCACAGCGACGCTCGCGCCGCCACATAGCGAATTCAAACAGCGACTGCACAAACACTGACCAACACAGATTCATCAAGGACAGGGCTGCCGAATAGCTTGGGCGCTGACAATTTCTAAGAGCGAACGTGACCGCCCAACCTGACAGGCTACAAAATAGCTTTACAAGCCCCGTTTGTGTGGAAAACCAGCGATTTTGATGCCAATGAGTTTGGGTGGAGGAGATGCAATTCCCATGTCACTCACAACATTACATTGTGAAAAATAAAAAAAAAATCTAATACAGAAAAATAACCAGCCAGATTCATAAAACATATCAATATAAACATGTGTTGAATTTTGTACCAAAGAAAAAAACCCCAACACCACTAAAAACAATCATTGCAGCGTCTGCCATTGAAATGTATGGGAGAGCGGCAGGTAGCGCCAGGTAATACGTGTCGCTGTGAAGGAATTTGCAGCGGCGCTGTTCGGGCCAGCCGGCTTCATGATGAATGCCGCGCTAGCCGTCGCTCTCGCCGGCGCTAGCCTCATTTAGCTTGATAAATGCGTCATTGTGACCGCCGCCGGGCGTACTTGAGTCGGTAGTCGCCGTTAGCTGCCGCTACCTGGCGCTATCGCTTGATGAATAAGGGCCTTAGGCCCTTATTTATGAAGGAATAGCGACAGGTAGCGACGGGTGAGCGACCGGTAATGACGGGCCCCGCCACGAGAACGCCGGCTCCCCACCACAATCACACATTTATCAAGCCGATCCTGCTTAGCGACTGAGATAGCGCCATATAGCCACTCATTCATCATTATTCCAGCCTCAGCCCACAGCGCCAGCGTCCGACCTTGAACAGCGACAGGTATGACCTCTCGCTACCTGGCGCTCTCCAATGCATTTCAATGGAACAATCTTTAAATATTCATAATTAATTGTTATTAATGTTTTTTTTTTTAATTTAATTCTGTGACCACTTCTGCCATGTTAGATAATTTTTTTAAGGTAAAAAAAAAAAAAAGAATTGATATTACAGGTCTGATATTATTGTATTCATATTACTAAATTCTTTAAAAAATTTTTTTTTTTGGTTTCCAAAAATATGGTGGTTTGGGGGTTAAAAAACTACTTTTAACACATCGCCGCCAGCGCTCTGGGATTTAAACATGTATTTCACAGCGCTTGAATTTTTTGAGCGTGATTTTTTGATGAATATGGTGGGAGCCGGTCGCTCTGACCAGTCGCTATCATGCGCACCCATACATCGCAGAACCTGTCAAATAGCGACTCGTCACCCCGTATTCAACATTACTGCACACTGACTCAGTCGCTATCAACAACCGAACAATGGCCAAGCACAGCGACTACTAGCGGGCGCTGTGAAAATACTGCTACAGTCGCTCAACTGTCGCTACCTGCCGCTATTAATGAATCGGCCTCCCCGTGCACCAATCCAAGCTCATTATTTATCAGGCAATGTGATTTCCAGTGCCATTCTGTACAAATAGCAGAGCCAAAATATAAATAATGCCACAGCTCAAAAACAGGCCGTTTGCTAGCAAAATGATGCTAAACTGAGCACTTCTTAAATACGACCCTCAATAGAATAGTGGTGTTTATATTTAATAATGTCATTTTTTCCTCCGCAATATAACTGACAAATTAAATGTTTTCTGTACCCATAAAGAAAAGCATATGGGTCGCAGAAGGTTATGTATAGCCTTTATCACTCATTTGTTCATTCCTCTTAAGTGCACGAAGGTCAGACATTTTTTGCAAGACTTGTCCTGTCGCCAGAAGTTCTGCAGTCGGACAGACGTTTCTCCTATATCAGTACATTGAAGATAATTAAATGTCATGTCGCGCCCCATACCAAAATATGTCAGCAGTGTTACATCAGGAGAAGGTTTATTTTTATTTATGGCGAAGATGAATCTGTGTCAAAGAATGGTTTTAATTAACAGTTTACATGACAGTTACAGCATCCGAACACTTATTTGACCTAAAGTTGTTAAAGAGGAAGTCCAAGCATATTGTAGCACTCCACCCCACCTCTCCTGTCCCCTTGTACTAAGCTAACATAAAACGCAACTCTCTGGGGGTAAGATATTGCAGAAACTGAAGCTGGGGCATTGAGTGACAGGTCAGTCTCCCAATCCCTTGCAGGTCTGTCACTCAGGTTCATGACTGCCAGGCAGAGCGCAGCCTCCCATTGGTATCAGGGGAGGACTGATGCAATCAGGTGAGTGGGGTTATCAGGCTTAGCACAGGGGGAGGGAGGGGCTGCTGTGGGGTTTCACAAATCTTGGACTTGATATACTGTATGATGTTGATAGAATTGTATATTTTAAAAAATCCTACTTGTTGTGGATCCTCCACCAGGAGCGATGTAGATCAGAAGATTGTGTGATTAAAGTATCCCCCCATGAAATCATTGACTCTATATAAAGGCCATTTAGATCTGTACATTTGTCCTTAAAGTGAGCCAACAGTCAAAAATGATAAACCAGACCAACACAGCAATCAGTGCTCATATGTACCTCTCCCCAAGACAATTTAAATTGCTGCACATAAAAATTGTAACCATTTTCTAGCCCCTCCTGTAGTAAATGAAACAAAGGCCCTTATTTAAGAAGGGATAGCGTCAGGTAGTGGCTGGTTAATGAGAGTTAGCGACAGCGACTGGTGAACGCCGGACACGCACGCAATTACACATTTATCAAGCAGAATCTGTTTAGCGACTGGGATAGCGCCATGTAGCGTCTGATTCATCATTTTCACAGCCTCAGAGAACAGCGCCAGCGTTCAGCCTTGCACAGCGCCAGGTATGACCTCTCGCTACCTGGCGCTCTCCCATACATTTCAATGGACGATCCTTTTCTTCTCTTTAAACGGGTATTTGTTTTGTTTTTTTTTCCCAAAAAATCACAAATAATTCTGTGACCTCTTCTGGCATTGAAATAGCAGTTTTTTCACAATGTTTTCATTTTTTAATATATTTCCTCAGAAATGACATTACAGGTCTGCTATTAAAGTGTTCATGTTACAATGTCGCTACAATGTAAATCCATATGTTTTCGCTTTTGTTACTAGTGGATAGATGCTGAAAAACAGACTTTAAATACACCGCCTCCTGCGCTCTGGGCTTCAAACAAGCATTTTTCACCGCCGGAGATTTGTGAGGCTGTTTTTTTGCAGAATATGGTGTGAGTGGGTCGCTATGAGCAGTCGCTAACATGCGACTCCTCAAATAGCGACTCCTCACAATGTATTCAACATTACTGGACAGCGACTGAGTCGCTATGAAGTAGCGACCCACGGCCAAGCCCAGCGACTACTAGCGGGCGCTCTGAAAATGCCTGCTACAGACGCTCATCTGTCGCTACCTGGCGTTAGTGATGAATCAGCCTGCCAGTGTCGGCTCATGCATTTGCAGGCCACCTGCAAACAGGAAGTGCTGCTGGGCTTCCTGCTACTGTGCATCGTCAGTTGAATCTAGGCAGCAGCATGGCTGAGATGCTGGGAGAGGAAGCTCCAAAATGGCCGCTACCTTTGTTTTATAACTGTGCCAGGCTGTTGGTCCAGTTTAAGGCTTAATCTACCATGACTACTTTTTGATTTAGGTCCCTCTCCAGCCAAAATGTGTTTTTGTTTTGTTTTAGGGATATAACCAATTCCATGTTTGCAGTTAATCCATTGCTCTTTTTATGATATTATTATTAATAAAATTAGCAGGCAATGAAAAGGCTGACAATAGTGCTGGGAACACTGACAATAACTTTTAATAAGTATTAGTTTAGTATTTTACTATTTACTAGTTAACCATCTACCCTCCTTAAAATGATTGACCATCCAATAATAAACAAAAGGAATCTGTGGCGTTTCACACAGCGGTGCATACCTATTTGGGATGCCGCATAAAAAGGTTGATGAACCCTCCCAAAGGGTCTTATAGACTCGAGGGGGTTGTTGCTCCTCTTTAACACTCTTGGGCATGGAGTTCACTAGACTTCACAGAACTGTAGTAAAAGACATTGGGGCTGGTATGCCACCACAGCCAGAGGGCAGCTGAAAGCCTCCAAACCCTGTGGATACCAGCCCTGTGGAGCTAATTAAAAAGCAAATAAAAATGGAAAAAAAGAACTGACAGATCCCTCTTATCCTGTCCCTCTCCCTGATCAGGATGTTCTGCTGTGGGAAACCCTAGTGATTGCTGCATTAACTCACCTATCCCTATCCCCCTTGGCATGTAGCCGTGCCAAGCATTTGTGAATGGCCAGCGTTGGCATGCAACCAGCTAGATGCATGTGGCCAGCTGCATGCTCGCTTCATACAGTTTCTTGGTTATACTGATGTCAGTGCAGCTCCCCTCGTCCCTACACAGAGCATACAAAAATCAGGCATTAGTAATGAGAGACATCCCTCCTGAGGTGAGAAGGCTGCCAGTATATCTTGATCTACTGGAACAAAAGTATGTGATACACTCATCTGAAGAGGGTGAATTAGAGCCGGAGGTGTTAAATCTGTGAGCATCATCTCTGCCTCAGCCAACAAGATGATTTGCAAGCCAGACTCAGGAAGTCTCTGCTCCACACAGCAAGACACATTGCTTTAAGAAAGCTTTTAAACTGTGAACGAACACTAAAGAAAAAAAAAAACAGATAAGCTCAGCACCTTGAAGACATGATTTTGGCACACAAGAATACACACTTTTAAAAATCTTAAAGCGGAACTACAGTCAAAAATGACTATTGTTCTGCAGTACTACTTAGCAGCGGTGTCTTGCTATTTTTGCTGCAGCTGGGCCATTTTGCTGTCACAACTTTGATTCTTTTCCACATATGGGCTTGTTTTTTAATCGGATGAATTAAAAGTTATTTTTAATGGAAGGCTGGACAAAACACTACAATTGATTTTCCTGGCGGAGGATTGCCTGGGATCTCCCTGTCTATGCCTGGCTAGAAGGTTGGTGAGCTGGCTTCTTTTCTCATAACTCTCTACTTAGCAGCAGGTCAGCATGACCTGGGCTGCGTATTGCCACCGTTAAAATAAGAAACTGGGTGCCGGGTTACACCCCCATCATCCCCACAGCAACTGTGTGTCAGAACAACAATCCCCCATAATCCCAAAAGCAGACTGTGTGGCAGAGCAACTCCTATTATCCCCCTAGCAGACTGTGACTGTATTAACCTCATCATCCCCATAGAAGTCTGTGTGGCAGAGCAACCCCTATTATCCCCCTAGCAGACTGTGACTGTATAACCCCATCATCCCCATAGAAGACTGTGTGGCAGAGCAACCCCTATTATCCCCCTAGCAGACTGTGACTGTATAACCCCATCATCCCCATAGAAGACTGTGTGGCAGAACAGCCCTATCACCCCCATAGCAGACTGTGACTGTATAACCCCATCATCCCCATAGAAGACTGTGTGGCAGAGCAACTCCTATTATCCCCCTAGCAGACTGGGACTGTATAACCCCATCATCCCCATAGAAGACTGTGTGGCAGAGTAACCCCTATTATCCCCCTAGCAGACTGTGACTGTATAACCCCATCATCCCCATAGAAGACTGTGTGGCAGAGCAACCCCTATTATCCCCCTAGCAGACTGTGACTGTATAACCCCATCATCCCCATAGAAGACTGTGTGGCAGAACAGCCCTATCACCCCCATAGCAGACTGTGACTGTATAACCCCATCATCCCCATAGAAGACTGTGTGGCAGAGCAACTCCTATTATCCCCCTAGCAGACTGGGACTGTATAACCCCATCATCCCCATAGCAGACTCTGACAGAGCCCCCCATCATCCCCATAGCAGACTCTGACAGAGCCCCCCATCATCAACCCATAGCAGACTGTGACAGAGGCCCCATCACCCCCCCCCCCCATAGCAGACAGAGTGATGTGTGCGTTCTTCGTACTTATTGGCCGGGATGGGCACCGTGGTGTCAGCTTGCGGCTGCCCCATCTCAGCCTGGTCCTGCCTACTACCCTGTCTGACTGATTTGGAGGGGGGGCTGTGAGATGTTTGGTCTGCTAGCCGACCTGATTGGCTGCCAGGAGGGCTGGAAGCTGGTTGATGGCTGAAGTCTGGGTTTGGGAACCCGAACTTGCAAAGTTCGGTACAAACCCAAACTTTGTGGTTTAGGTGCACCCATCTCTAGCCCTGAAGTTTTTTCTAAGGCTCTAAAATCAAGCAGCAGTTGAGCACTGTTTTGGCAGCCGCCCAGCTTGTCATGCAGACCACTGACATTTGATGAGCACTTTTAAAGAGACAGTCAAGGCAAAGAGTTTAATTAATGATCCTCTTACGCAGTGTTGCAGCATCCCCTGCTGCTCTGTAAGTCCCTGACTAGTGTAATTTATTGAGATGGCACTGCATGAGGAAGTCAGCAGGAGGGATCAAGTAAGCTCACAAAGCCTATCAAAAGCCTGCTGAAAGTAACAGCCACAATGAGCTGCGCAGGAAGCAGGCTAATTTAAACCTTTTTGCCTGAAATGTCCCTATAGGGGGTGCTTTGAGGCCAGCCATGGTGGAGCAGCTAGTAAATCATTTATTATTTCTTTACTTGTTTCCCTTGAACTTCTAGGTCTTGTTGCAACACCAAGAATCTGGGCAGATTTTAGAGAGGTATATTGAAATTGCCAACAACAACTGGTTAAATAATGTTTATTAAGTCTGGAGGCTTTGGGTAATTTGCTCCAAAATGGAGTGGGAGTGCTGCAGTTACTTTGACTGTTGTAAGGGGGGCAGGGTCATGACAAATCTTTAGTCAGGAGCAATGGTTAGGCACCCAAGAAGTCTTCGGATATGTTCATGCCAAGAGACACTATCTTATAAACTAGTGCTTTTCTGAGTCCCGCAATTAGTTGAGGGAAGAAGCTGTTGAGGGAGAATTAAAGGTGAGTAGTGTTTTCTTTTTTTTCTTTTTTCTTCCTTTACAGTCCCATTTAATATTGACATAGTAATACAATACAATCAAATTTGGAGATATGCCATTGCAATTCATTATGATTGAAATGTAATATCTGACAAGATCCTTATAAAAGTAAACATTGTGTGTAGTGAAAAGATATGCAGTAGAATCTTTCAACATAGTATTTGCAAAATGTTTTACAATTTTAACCATCAACCCTTTATCTGAACTTGATTTAAGTCAAGCCTTCAAACCTACTGCACTTTGAAGGTGATTGGCTTAGCCAATGAACAATATTATTATTTTGAATTTTTACAAAAAACACCTAAAACTCTGACTGATTCATACATGGCTGAATGAGCCTGGGCCAAAGGGGAGGTTCAGTGTGATGGCAGATTGGAAAGACAAATATTGGAAGTACTAGGCGATTTTAATACTAGTTATTGATTTTTCCTTACTAGCGCGGTGTGTTTCTATCTCCTGGGCTTTAAAGAAGATTAGGTCATATTGTGTAAATTGATTTTTATCAGAGGAAATTGATGAAGCAACAGAGATTTTTTGTGACGCAGTTGGCCAAATGTATTAGTCTTAACCTAAAAAACTATATCACTTAAAAATGCATAACTTGTAGCAACAGAACACAGGTCAGAGAACATTTAGCAATCTTTTCTAGTGAAGCAATGTGTGCTTGTGTAGGAGCAAGCTGTTCTGGAATAAAGTTGAAGGAATATTACTGGTAGCTGTGGCATGTCAACATATCCATCCTGTCACTAAGCCGAGTGACAGAAATATAGAAGCTCCTCAATCACAAACTAAACACATCAAATTCACTGTGACTGATTTAAACCACTTGCTGCCACATAGATGTCTGCAGCACTGCCAGATAACATGCATTTAAAATGTACTGCAATGAACAGACTAATCGTTTAACTAATTGTTGAAACATTTAAGTTTGACCAGCTTGCTGGTTAGACTGCTGTTTGATGCTTTTATGTAAATCATTCCCATTCAGTAATAATAATAAAAGTAATAAAGCAAGGCAACCGGACTTGCTGCATTTTTCCAGGTGGATCAAGATGTTGAAAGCAACTTCAATAAAACCCCATTTGTGGGGGGAATTTTAAGGGTTAAAAACCCTTAAAAATAAAATGACATGGGGGTCCCCCCTACCCAGTATAACCAGCCCAGGACCAGCTATGCAGGGCTTGTAGAACAAGGCGCAGGGACCAGCTTTGGTGTCCCCCTGCCCTGCTGGCTACAAGCCCGCATAGCCTCCATGGGCTGAGGCCCTTCTGCCCCCCGGGCTTTGGAGAGGCAGGTAATTTGGGGGCTGCGGGTTTATGGCAAGTCACCCACTAGGGGGGTCTCATGAACCCCTTACCAGTTCACAACGGGTTAAATGTAAAAAAAAACAAAAAACACACACAGAAAAAAAATATTTTATTCGTTTTTAATTTTTTTACTTTTTAATGCTTAACTCCCATCCATCGGAGCACTGTGTCCCTCGCCATTCACTGTGGCTTCCACTCTCCTGCTGGAAGCCTTTTATACCTGCTGGGTGAAAGACCATAAGGGGTTAATTTTTTGGGGGGGGATTTTAAGGGTTAAAAACCCTTAAGAAATGCTGGCTGCTGGGTGACATCATAGATAATGTCATACGTCCCACCCACAAAGGGCGGTGACCCAGGAAGTGAAGAAGAGGGCAATTTCTCGCCCTCTTCTCACCACGGAAGGGCCCAGGGGAGATTGGAGCCCCCCCCCCCTCCCCGGTGAAGAGGAGAATCGGTGGGAGTGATCAAGGACGCAGGTGAGTAAATATCATTTTATTATTTTTCAGTTAACATCAATAGTGGCTGAAGCGGGGGAGGGGGTGAGTTTTTAACTTTTATACTTTTTTTGTGTTGGGGGTTTAATGAGACTCATGTAGCTGGCACTTAACAGTAGGAGAGGCTGCTACACGAGACTCGCATAGCTGGCACTAGAAGGGTTAAAGCCTAAACTCTGCAAAGAAAAAAAAACAATAGTTCTTTTTCAGAAGAGAAACATGCCATTCACTTTCACTGTCTACCTTGGGGCTGATTCAGAGCCAAAGTGAAAATGTACACTCGGTAGACAATGAAAGTGAATGGCAGTTTTCTCACCAGCTTCTGAATCAGTCCCAAAATGTAAATTTTCTGGGAATTCCTGCAAAAATCACAGTTAAACATATATTGCCCAAAATAGTGAACATGGCCTGGCAACAGAGGTTGGCAAATTCTTAAGTAAACCAGTGCCTACACCAGTGCCTCCAGAGACGCAAATGTGCTTGCTCCCAAACCCGCATGCACACATTCTTATACGTGCATGCTCGCACTCACATATGCCCATGTCAGCACTCACATATGCGCATGTGTGCATTTCCAAACTTGGATACAAAAAATCCCAAACCCACATGCATTCAACTCCCAAACTTACATGCGCGTACCCCCAGATAAACATGCCGGCCCTCCCATAGGCATATGCATGTACTCCCAAACTCGCATTCAGAGATGTGCATTCCTGCACTCCCATACATGCATGCGTGGATTCCCAAACCTGCATGTATACACCTCCAGACACAATTGTGTGCACTACCACATGAGCATAAGCACAATCCCAAATTCACATCCGTGCAGTACCAAATTCACATGTGAGAAACCCTACAGGCACATTTGTGTTTTGGTTTGGGATCAAGTTTGGGTACCCAAACCGAACTTTGATGTCAAGTTTGGATGAACTTGCTGAGCCCGAACTTCTATAGTTTCCCACATCACTAATAACTATGTCCCTATCCCTCAATATTTACTAACATTTACTTCCCACTTCCTAGATAAGAACATTAAAGTGTGTTAATTTGTTATATCCTTGTTGGATTTCCAGTAATAAATTATAAGTACAAAGTATTTATATAAGTACGAGTACGAAGCCCAAGTGAAAGTACAGTGTATGAAACATGAAGCATGCAACATGCATTCTGTCATATGTTATCACAACACTATTACAAATACAAGTCTGTTTTCAGCCAAGACTGGTGGAAAGAAAACTGGAATAAAATGTAATTTGTTGCCCCTGAGCAACTATTTTACTCTTTTCTAAACAATAAAACTTTCAGTCTGATTAGTTGCTTAAGGGGACTGTTTCATCAGTCTTGATAAATCTGTTTAGTGTCTTGTTTTGCATCAAAATGTAATCAAATCCACATACCAGCGTTATGTTCTATTGGTAGCATGGTGTTTTTCTGTACACAACACTATAGGCTGACCTTTACTATGACATTAAAGATTGTATATTCTACTCAGGTGTTGTTTCTTACTACCCATACATATCGAACAACTATATGCTTGACCAGACCACATTCAAAAAAACACTAAATTAAAAACCTTGAAAAATTGTTCTGTTCTATAGATCAGGGAAATTTCTATTTTAGCTAGTTGTGGAGGGAGGGTAATATTGTTGTTTTAATAAAATGCCTATATTATAATCCCTGACTGTTTATCTATTAATCGTAAATACATATACAAAGAACCACTTGGGTGGGTGGTAATTACAGCCTCCTTCTGAGATGCCATGAACATTAAATAGTTATATCAAACATTAAGCATGTCTGAGTAATTAAAAACATTGTTTATTTGCCTCCACAATAGCACTAGTCAGAGCTTATTCACTGTTCAGCAATAATTGTTATTTACATATTAAGAGAAAGAGGATCACATTATTATCCATTTAGAATAGTCCATCAATCAAGTACAAATCTGTTATCTAATATCAATGAGTGTTGGTGTTTGGATGTCCATCCACTACCTGGCCTAGGAGCACTTGGGGTTCCGTATATTTGCTGAATTTCCTCAGGGGACCATATGCATGTCTGTAAAATAATAGACTCTGAATTGTAATTTTGGAAATAATAGAATTATTATTATTATTATTGTTTATTTATATAGCGCCATCATCTTCCGTAGCGCTTTACAAAGTAGTAATTACAGACAGGGTAGAAACATACGATACATATACTATTTCAAATGCAGTTTTACAGAGTTGACAATGGATATTCTGAGTACAAGATACAATAGGGGAGAGAGTCCTGCCCTTGCGAGCTTACACATTCAATTAACAACAATCTTGTTGGTGAATAAACACCATTGCAGACTTTTTTACTTTTGCATTTGCTTATATTCCCACCTATATTCAACCAATTAGGATAGAGAATATATATATATATATATATATATATATATATATATATTAAAAAAGGAAGGCAGACACTTTTAAACTAAATTAATTTAAAAATACTCATAGTTGCAATCAACCTGTTTATTGCTTATTTTTGACAAAAGGTAACCGTTCCTATGGTCTAAGATATGAAATATTCACAAACCATTGAAATTCGATAAAATATTGTTAACTGAATAAATAAAGTATTGTTAAACTTACTGTTAATGCATAAACAAGAGAAATGCCCTCTGGTGTCCAGGATATGGGGCAACAATGGAAACATGGGGAGCTGGCATGTATGGTGGGCGTCCGTCTTCACCACCTGTGGATGTGCAGGCTTTGCTCAGCCCCTATTGAAGGAGGGGAGACGTCACTTCCCCCTCCTCTTAGGTGATGTGCCTGGGCCGCACCTCATCGTGGAATGCACTATGGCTGGAAGCAGACAGAACCAGGTAGATATCCTCTCAGTGTCAGGCATCCGGCGCAGCACTCCTCACCAAAATGCAAGCGTAGCCTGTCCTCAGCTGCACCAAGTCTGTAAACAGGCTTAAAGCACCCAGCTGCAACAGACAGCGTGCATGTGGCGCCGTATATTAAGCTCTTGAGCAACTGGGGGGTGGGGATCATCCAACCATTTTTCTTTGTATGAATCATATGGAAATAATATTATTGTTCACAACTGTAAATTATTGACTACCATATATTTTTGAACGTTATTAATATTACCTGTATTAATGCCTAATATTTTTATAAGGGGGTTTCTGAGTTTAACCCTATATATAGTCACATGAATACGAGTGACAATACCTATATATATTGATCTTATAAATTGGGATAACAAGATATAGCATCAGTGGCACATTTTGTCTACCAGTCTAGTAAGCAGGCTTAGAATAACAAAAGTCCTGGTAATTATAAACTTGGGAACAAAAGCAAAGGCAAATAATTAGTCATGTGACATTAACAATCACAATTTAATATAAATCACATTTGAGTTAAACAATTACAATTTGACATAAGACGTAAAAAATTGTCTTATGGATTGTAATACCAGATTTGTATATAAAGTGGATGGTTAATTTATATAATTCTCATAATTTTGTTTCTTATCATTGTTTTAATTTAATATTTTATAAGAAAGAAGGAGCCTCAAAATTAATTTACAATATTTATAAAACACATTGGTTTATGACCAAACACAATATATCTTGCTACATTATATAAGAAAAAGAAGAGAAATAAAATATTCATTTAAATTTGTGAAAATTAGTCTCTTCCACTGTTTTCCTCATAATATTGGTCATGCCATTAGTCCATCCCTCCCCGTCCCCCCTCCTTGTTTTAAGATGTTCACATGGTTTTTGATTTTACCCACACAGAAGGAGCCAAACCACTTGTTTTACAGTTAACATAATGCTTTAATTTATAAGTTTTTCCACTGGGTATTTAGAAGTTTTTATGTATTTACACTGGTTAAATGATTGACAAGTGAAAATGCCAGCATTCATCATAGAGGCCACATGTCAATACACGTATATATATATAGTTTGTGGGGGGTATTTCAAATTTCAAGTGTATTTCAAATGTAAAGGGTTGTTTTTTTAAAAAACTGCAAGTTGCGTATAGCAGTTGTATTTTATCTGAAAATCTCCTTATGTGCTGTTTCAGAGAGTCTCCTGGGCAGGAAAGGGTGTCTACCAATACATATGTGGTACTGCTGTAACCAGGAGAAATGGTGCGTTTACATGCAATAAGATTGAATTGAAATTTTTTTTTTACAAAAAAAAGCACCACAGATATCTTTACATTTTTTTGCACATATTTCACCCCGAAATATTGAGAATACACTTAACCAATGACAAACAAGACATTTCATGTTAAATGCCAAATTTGTGCACTATAATGCATATACTGAATTTCACATGACAAGTTTCCAAAATCCTGGCCAACACATTTCCTCTAAAGATGCTTAAACATGCTGGTTGCCCGGAACAAGAGTCATCTTCAATGGATTCCCTTCCCTATTTTAACTGCTTGGCCTAAAACTTTACTTTGAAGAAGGAAGGTGCATTATCACCATACAACAAGCATCCTTTTAATGATTGACTTTAGGGAGGAGCGAACTTTTGAAAAATTCGATTCGGCTGAATTTTCCGACAAAATTTGTTTCGGTCCGAATTTATTCGCGACAAATCGCTATTAAAAACGGCTATTTCTGAGCTTCCTAGAGCCTCAATAGGGTTGTAAACCATTCTGCCTTGCTGTAACATGCATAGGATGCGTGCTGGGTTATTGAAATAATACTGTAAATAATTATGACATGCAGATCAGAGGCATCGCTATTAGAATCGCAGAGCGGCACAATTGCAGAGAGTTGAGGTGGCATCACTATGAGAGGCACCTATATTGCCTGAAAAACACACCCTGGAGCTGTCAGCAGCAGGAGCCCAAATATTGGCTGAAAGACATCCTGGAAGGCAGCAGGAGCAGCAGGAGCCCAAAAATTGGCTGAATGACACCCTGGAGTTGCAAGCAGCAGCAGCAGCAGGAGGAGCCCAAACATAGCTTGAAAGAGACACTGGAGTTGGAAGCAGGAGCCCAAAAATTGGCTGAATGACACCCTGGAGTTGCAAGCAGCAGCAGCAGCAGCAGCCCAAACATAGCTTGAAAGACACACTGGAGTTGGCAGCAGAAGCCCAAAAATTGGCTGAATGACACCCTGGAGTTGCAAGCAGCAGGAGCCAAAACATAGCTTGAAAGAGACACTGGAGTTGGCAGCAGGAGGCCAAAAATTGGCTGAATGACACCCTGGAGTTGCAAGCAGCAGCAGCAGCAGCCCAAACATAGCTTGAAAGAGACACTGGAGTTGGCAGCAGGAGCCCAAAAATTGGCTGAATGACACCCTGGAGTTGCAAGCAGCAGCAGCAGCAGCCCAAACATAGCTTGAAAGACACACTGGAGTTGGCAGCAGAAGCCCAAAAATGGGCAGAATTACACCCTGGAGTTGCAAGCAGCAGGAGCCAAAACATAGCTTGAAAGAGACACTGGAGTTGGCAGCAGGAGGCCAAAAATTGGCTGAATGACACCCTGGAGTTGCAAGCAGCAGCAGCAGCAGCCCAAACATAGCTTGAAAGAGACACTGGAGTTGGCAGCAGGAGCCCAAAAATTGTCTGAATAACACCCTGGAGTTGCAAGCAGCAGCAGCAGCCCAAACCTAACTTGAAAGACACACTGGAGTTGGCAGCAGGAGCCCAAAAATTGGCTGAATGACACTCTGGAGTTGCAAGCAGCAGCAGCAGCCAAACATAGCTTGAAAGAGACACTGGAGTTAGCAGCAGGAGCCCAAAAATTGTCTGAATGACACCCTGGAGTTGCAAGCAGCAGCAGCAGCAGCAGCAGCAGCAGCCCAAACCTAGCTTGAAAGACACACTGGAGTTGGCAGCAGGAGCCCAAAAATTGGCTGAATGACACGCTGGAGTTGCAAGCAGCAGCAGGAGCCCAAACATAGCTTGAAAGAGACACTGGAGTTGGCAGCAGGAGCCCAAAAATTGGCTGAATGACACCCTGCAGTTGCAAGCAGCAGCAGCCCAAACATAGCTTGAAAGACACACTGGAGTTGGCAGCAGGAGCCCAAAAATTGGCTAAATGACACCCTGGAGTTGCAAGCAGCAGCAGCAGCAGGAGCCCACACATAGCTTGAAAGAGACACTGGAGTTGGTAGCAGGAGCCCAAAATTGGCTGAATGACACCCTGGAGTTGCAAGCAGCAGCAGCAGCAGGAGCCCAAACATAGCTTGAAAGAGACACTGGAGTTGGCAGCAGGAGCCCAAAAATTGTCTGAATAACACCCTAGAGTTGCATGCAGCAGCAGCAGCCCAAACCTAACTTGAAAGACACACTGGAGTTGGCAGCAGGAGCCCAAAAATTGGCTGAATGACACCCTGGAGTTGCAAGCAGCAGCAGCAGCCCAAACATAGCTTGAAAGAGACACTGGAGTTGGCAGCAGGAGCTCAAAAATTGTCGAAATGACACCCTGGAGTTGCAAGCAGCAGCAGCCCAAACCTAGCTTGAAAGGCACACTGGAGTTGGCAGCAGGAGCCCAAAAATTGGCTGAATGACACGCTGGAGTGGCAAGCAGCAGCAGCAACAGGAGCCCAAACATAGCTTGAAAGACAGTTGGCAGCAGGAGCCCAAAAAATGGCTGAATGACACCCTGGAGTTGCAAGCAGCAGCAGCCCACACACAGCTTGAAAGAGACACTGGAGTTGGTAGCAGGAGCCCAAATATTGGCTGAATGACACCCTGGAGTTGCAAGCAGCAGCAGCAGGAGCCCGAACATAGCTTGAAAGAGACACTGGAGTTGGCAGCAGGAGCCCAAAAATTGTCTGAATGACACCCTGGAGTTGCAAGCAGCAGCAGCCCAAACCTAACTTGAAGGACAGACTGGAGTTGGCAGCAGGAGCCCAAAAATTGGCTGAATGACACCCTGGAGTTGCAAGCAGCAGCAGCAGCCCAAACATAGCTTGAAAGAGACACTGGAGTTGGCAGCAGGAGCCCAAAAATTGGCTGAATGACACCCTGGAGTTGCAAGCAGCAGCAGCAGCAGGAGCCCAAACATAGCTTGAAAGAGACACTGGAGTTGGCAGCAGGAGGCCAAAAATTGGCTGAATGACACCCTGGAGTTGCAAGCAGCAGCAGCAGCCCACACACAGCTTGAAAGAGACACTGGAGTTGGTAGCAGTAGCCCAAAAATTGTCTGAATAACACCCTGGAGTTGAAAGCAGCAGCAGCAGCAGCCCAAACCTAACTTGAAAGACAGACTGGAGTTGGCAGCAGGAGCCCAAAAATTGGCTGAATGACACCCTGGAGTTGCAAGCAACAGAAGCCCAAACATAGCTTGAAAGAGACACTGGAGTTGGCAGCAGGAGCCCAAAAATTGGCTGAATGACACCCTGGAGCTGCAAGCAGCAGCAGCAGCAGCCCAAACATAGCTTGAAAGAGACACTGGAGTTGGCAGCAGGAGCCCAAAGATTGGCTGAATGACACGCTGGAGTTGCAAGCAGCAGCAGCAGGAGCCCAAACATAGCTTGAAAGAGACACTGGAGTTGGCAGCAGGAGCCCAAAAATTGGCTGAATGACACACTGGAGTTGCAAGCAGCAGAAGCAGCAGCCCAAACATAACTTGAAAGAGACACTGGAGTTGGCAGCAGAAGCCCAAACATTGGCTAAATGACACCCTGGAGTTGCAAGCAGCAGCAACAGGAGCCCAAACATAGCTTGAAAGAGACACTGGAGTTGGCAGAAGGAGCCCAAAAATTGGCTGAATGACACCCTGGAGTTGCAAGCAGCAGCAGCAGCCCAAACATAGCTTGAAAGACAGTTGGCAGCAGGAGCCCAAAAATTGACTGAATGACACCCTGGAGTTGCAAGCAGCAGCAGCAGCCCAAACATAGCTTGAAAGACACACTGGAGTTGGCAGCAGGAGCCCAAAAATTGGCTGAATGACACACTGGAGTTGCAAGCAGCAGAAGCAGCAGCCCAAACATAACTTGAAAGACACACTGGAGTTGGCAGCAGGAGCCCAGAAATTGTCTTAATGACACCCTGGAGTTGCAAGCAGCAGCAGCAGGAGCCCAAACATAGCTTGAAAGAGACACTGGAGTTGGCAGCAGGAGCCCAAAAATTGGCTGAATCACACCATGGAGTTGCAAGCAGCAGCAGCAGCCCAAACATAGCTTGAAAGAGAGACTGGAGTTGGCAGCAGGAGCCCAAAAATTGGCTGAATGACACCCTGGAGTTGCAAGCAGCAGCAGCAACAGGAGCCCAAACATAGCTTGAAAGAGACACTGGAGTTGGCAGCAGGAACCCAAAAATTGGCCTAAAGACACACTGCAGTTGGCAGCAGCAACAGCAGGAGGCCAAAATTTGGCTGAAAGGCACACCCTGAAGTTGGCATCAGCAGGAGCCCAAAATTGGCCTAAAGACATAAATATGCTTTGCACCATTTGGAAAGTGGCACCATGCTGAATCTAGTCGCATGCATCAGCCATTGGTGGGTGGAAATCCTGGCTGATCCCTCCCTGATTCATTTTCACAAAGGTGAATCTTTCCACATTTTTAGTTGACAGACGAGTTCTCCTCACCGTAACTGCGGCCCCCGCCGCACTAAACACCCACTCAGATGGCACGTTACTTGCCGGGCAGGACAGCTTTTCCAGGGCAAACTCAGCTAGCTGCGGCCACAAGTCAAGTTTGGCTGCCCAGAAGTCCAGCGGATCCTCAAGATGTGTTGGCATGGTCATGTCAAGGTATGACATGACCTGCTGGTTCAGGTCCTGTTCCAGGTCTTCCTGCTGCTCATGAGTAGACTCACTATGCGGGTGTAGAAAGCTACTCATTAGCGACTGAAGACTGAGGCTGCTGCTGATGGAGCTGCTGCTGCTGCTCCTGCCAACCCCCCCAGCAGCCATGGCAGTGGAAGGTGAGCGCAGAGGTCCCCCCTAGTCAGACCTGCGAGAGTATGGACCATGGCGAAGATAGGCATTGGCCAACTGACTACGTAGAATGTCTTTGTAGTAGGTCAGTTTGTCCTCCCTCTTGGCGGTTTTAAAAAATGCCCCCATTTTGTGCCGGAAGTGAGGGTCCAATAAGGTGGAGAGCCAGAAGTCATCCCGCTGACAAATGGAAACAATTCTGGGGTCACTACGCAAGCACGTGAGCATGCTTCCTGCCATTTGCGCAAGTGACTCGGAGGGACTACCTGTCTCAATCTCCACTGCATACTGCCACGGTGTGTCTGGGTCCTCTGTCTCACCTTCCTCACAACCCTCTAGCTCCTCTGGCTGCTCCTGCTCCTCCTCTCCTGTCCGCTGATTATGATAGATAAACCAGCCATTTCGCCAAGCCTAAACCGTGCACTGTGCCACTCCTCCTCTGGGGCCACATGAACGGGGTTCATGTGGCCGTAAGATGTAGACGCCATGTCTCCAGTGCCCTGACTAGCCATGGTTTCCAACATGTGCTGTAGTACATGAAGCAGTGGAATCAAGTTGTTCATCCCGTAATCCTGGCGACTCACTAAAAAAGTGGCTTCCTCAAAGGGCCTGAGCAAACGGCAGGTGTCACGTATGAGCTGCCACTGGTTGACAAGTTACACAGGGGAGTCCCCCTATCCGCTTGGATCATCAAGAAATCCGTGATGGCTTTTCTGTGTTCGCATAGTCTGTCCAACAGATGCAGGGTGGAATTCCAACGTGTGGAAACATCGCAAATCAGACTATGTTGGGGGGTACCGTTCTGACGCTGTAGCTCAAGAAGGGTGTGCTTGGCGGTGTATGAGTGGCTGAAGTGCATGCAAAGTTTTCTTGAAGTTGTTAGGATGTCTTGCAGATGGGTGGAAGACTTCAGAAACCGCTTCACAACCAGATTGAAGATGTGAGCCATGGGTCGCAGCGCAGACAAAATGTTCTTCCCATTGTCGGTAACCATGGTTCCCATTTTCAGTTTTCTTGGAGTAAGCCATGTTTGGATTTCTTGATGAATAAATTTAAGCAGTACCTCCCCTGTGTGACTCTGACATTCACCAAGACAAACCATGTGAAGCACAGCGTGACACCTCCGTGCCCTGCACACATGGTGGGCTGGAGGGGCACTGAGACTTGAGCCTACAGTGGAGGGTGAGGAGATGGCGGAGGATGAGGAGGCCGAGTCGCACAGTGTCACAGGCACAACGACCAGGGAGCGCGGAGGCCGAAGCGGCGTGACCTGTCCAAGTTGCTGCTGCTGCTGCTGCTGCTGCTGCAAAGGGACCGCATTCACCCAGTAGGCCGTAAACGACATGTACTGTTCCTGACCGTAGTTACAGCTCCAGACGTCGGCGCTGCCATGCACTTTGCTACACACCGACAGGCTCAAGGACTGGCCCACCTTCTGTTCAACAAAAGTGTGCAGCGCTGGCATTGCCTTCTTGGCAAAGAAATGACAGCTTGGGACTCTCCACCTTGGCTCGGCACAAGCCATCAGTTCTGTGAAAGGTGCAGAGTCCACCACCTGAAAAGGGAGTGACTGCAGCACCAGCAACTTAGACAGGAGCACATTCAGCTTCTGCGCCGTAAGATGAGTGGGCGCATACTGCTGTCTCTTGGACCTGGCTTCGCTGATGGATTGCTGGCGGGATGAATGACTTGGAGGAGGAGCAGGAGCATCTGGAGCGACAGAGGATGGGTATGACGCACAGCTACCTTCGGCTGAGGTGCTGGAGCCTTGGCTGGCAGAAATTGGGAGCGGCATGCCACTTGGTGAGGAAGCAGCCTGGACCACCTCTTCGGAGCCTCGGTTCTCCCAGGCCGCTTTATGGTGACGCATCATATGTTGACGCAGGGCCGTGGTGCCAACAATTGGGCCCTGGCCACGCTTCACCTTCTGCATACATATCTTGCATGTGGCCATGTTACCCTCCTGCGGATGCTTGAGGAAAAACTGCCACACTGCCGAGTAGCTACTTTTCCCACCAACAGCCCGCACTGATTCACTGCTACTGTCGCCAACTCCAGGAACACCTGCTCCACTACCTCCCGATAAGGTACCCGGCCCCGTTTGGCTCCAGGCTTTACAATTCTGCCCCCATGCTGACTGCCAACCATGCTGCTAACACCTTGCTGCCTCAGCTGCTTACTCCGGGGCAACCTGCGCCCCTCTTCTCCTGATGATGAGGATGAAGCCCCTTCTGCACCCGGCTCCCAATCGATCGGCTTCATCATCATCATCATCACCGAGTTGTGGCTGCACGTCACTGATGCTCTCGGTTTCCTCAACAGTGTCTGGCGCAGGAGCTGGAATGCTCGCAACAACACCCACGCCACAAAACCAATTCAAAATGCAATATATTAATAAAACAGAGCCTTTAGAAGCTGATTTAGTATAACAGATAAGGTGAAATGTGCTGGTTTGGGATGCCCATGCGGCCTGGTATTTTTACAGGATGCACAAAACCAATTCAAAATGCAATATATTAATAAAACAGAGCCTTTAGAAGTTGATTTAGTATAACAGATAGGGTGAAATGTGCTGGTTTGGGATGCCCATGTGGCCTGGTGTTTTTACAGGATGCACAAAACCAATTCAAAATGCAATATATTAATAAAACAGAGCCTTTAGAAGCTGATTTAGTATAACAGATAGGGTGAAATGTGCTGGTTTGGGATGCCCATGCGGCCTGGTGTTTTTACAGGACGCAAAAAAACAATTCAAAATGCAATATATTAATAAAACAGAGCCTGTAGAAGCTGCTTTAGTATAACAGATAGGGTGAAATGTGCCGGTTTGGGATACCCTGCGGCTTGGTGTTTTTAAAGGACGCACAAAACCAATTCAAAATGCAATATATTAATAAAACAGAGCCTTTAGAAGCTGATTTAGTATAACAGATAGGGTGAAATGTGCTGGTTTGGGATGACCATGCGGCCTTGTGTTTTTACAGGACGCACAAAACCAATTCAAAATGCAATATATTAATAAAACAGAGTCTTTAGAAGCTGATTTAGTATAACAGATCAAATGTGCTGAAATAGTATGCCCATGTGGGCTGGGGTTTTTACAGCATACAAAAAAAATTAAAACTAATCGAGTTATAAGAAATGCTTGTGTGTAACAGATAGGGTTAAATATGCCACTGCCAAGATGGGATGCACAGTGGCCAGGAATATTTACAGCACAAAAAAAAGCAATTTAAAACTGATCTGGCAAATGGAGTGAAAATAAAAAAAAAGTTTCCCTGTCACTTTCTCTGCTGTTCCTGCCTGGATTGTTCCCGATTTTTCCCTATCTTTCCCTGGCTCTCCCTGGCACTGTGTGGGTCTCTGTGGGTCTCCCTGCCTGTCTGTAAGTCTCTCCCTGTGTGCAGCAACCTCCGTTCTGTCTGCAATGCAAGGCTGAAATGCGCACAAGCAAGATGGCTGGCGTTTATATAGCACTGTGACGTCACCGGGCTTCCTGGCTGCTGATAGGCTGCATGTGACCTTCCCATGATAACTTGCCCCAGGGGACATGTCCAGACATGTCCATCCACCATTTTACAATGGCTGTAATTTAAATAAATGGAGTTTAAAGGAAAACTTCGATCGATCGAATCGGGGGGAAATTCGGATTCGTTCCGAATCGAATTTTTCCTGAAATACGGAACAAATTCGGGTTCGTCGGAATCGATTCGCTCATCCCTAATTGACTTGTTCATTGAATATGTTTGCGGATCATCTCTTCACAAGTCACATAGTTTTATTAAACTTTACTTTTCACAGCAAGGGAGCAAAGGAGCAAACAGCATAGGAAACTAGGAGAATTTAAACTGTATCAAGTGGTGGACTCGAGCTGGAGTGTTGCCCTTTAAACACCACACAAAATCATTTAAGATATATATATAAAAAAAGGAATAGACACATACCAAGTTAAGGTGTAATCCAAAGGTACTTGCCAGTGCTTTATTCAGCCTGAAACCCAATGAGCTTTTGTGTAGCAGCCCTTCATCGGGTAACAGAAGATACAGTGCTTATAAAACACATTCAAAAACCCACCTGGGTTAGGCTGAACTAATGAAAAATTTGGTTTGGGACCCGAAATTAACCCCTGACCCATGTCATGAGTCTTTGGTGGTGTAAAATTGCTGTAAAATGGTAAGGGCTAGGTGGCTGCTGTGGGAGGGGTGTAATTTTTTTTTAAATGTAAAAAATATTTGAGAAAAAAGGCCCCCACTTCCAAGGCACTAACCAGCCCAGCACACCAAGCATGGGGGCTGGTAAACCCAGAGCCAAGGGGCTATATGGCCGAGTGGGGGTGTAAGTAATAGGGTGTGGGAAACTGCAAGGCACCCGCCAACATGTCATGCAGGTGGCTTGTAGCTCCCCTACCATGTAAACTAGTATAGGGGTAGGGTTTATAGGGGTAGCTTGGACCTTGAACTAGTTCACAAATAGTTAAAGTAGTTTTTATGAGACCACACCAATAAAATATTATTTGTATTCTAAATTAACCTATACTTACCAGTACCACCAGTGGCGGGTCTCTCACTGCCTTCTCCGCATTCATGGGTGGTTATTATTGGTTATTATGACTGCTTCTGCTGGCATTTGAGACAATAGGGGACAATAGAACCCTAATTGTGCTTATGGTGTTTCGGAGATTCCCCTCCATACCCTGTCCCCCCAGTGATGCACATGCTCAGAGACCCCACTTTTGAGCATATAAGAGCTGTCACTGTAAGAAATTCCAGTTACAGTGGGGCAGCTGAGCTGGAAGCCTTGTCAGAATTATATTTCTATTCTTCCTTTTTTCCATCTCTTTTAGTGTTACATTTCAACAATTTTTGGTTAGTTTTGGGATGGGATGTGATGACATGAAATATAGAAGAAAGAGCTATACACCCGTTTTGAGAGTGGCAAGCTGGCTGGAGGTTGGCTTGTGGGTAAGTCTGTTTATTGCTGGAATGGATCTGCTAATTGTTTATGTTGCATTTGCAATCTGTTTTTCATTTCTGATATGTGCCCCTATTTAATTGTATATTTGGTAATTGGTACAAGTTTCTTGCTCTCTCTGTCCTCCATCACTTTGACTGTGCTCATGCCCCTCTTTGAATGTCAACTTCTCCCTGTTGCAGTTACAAATGCTTAGTCCGAACATCCTGCCTTACCTTACCTTTGCTTGTTTTGCCATACTCTTTTGTGATACTTACTATTTGTTCTACGCTGTTTTGATGTTGTGTTGCCTGTCAGTAATTTAATTTACATTTGCATTTGTCTTTTAGGTGATTCAGGTTATCCCTTGCTGCGCTGGTTCCTTAAGGCCCCAGCCACCTACCCAGAAAGCTTATAATGTGGCCTACTGCCGCACACGGGCTGTAGTTGAGCATGCCTCTGGGCTGTTGAAGGACCGATTTTGCTGTCTGGACCATACAGGGGGAGTCCTTCGATACAAGCCAGAGAAGGTTGTGCAAATTATCATGGTGTGCATCAGCCTGTGCCCAACTCCTGCTTGTGCGCCAGAGATTCCTGGACATCTGTATGCTGGCACCCAGAGCCGTGCAGGACAAACCATTCATCAGCATTTGGTGTACTCTTATTTCTTATATCTCTTGCCTTGTCTGGGTGTGATTAAATAACATCCAAACTTCTACTTACATGTAAATTACATGTAAATTATCACAAGTTTTTGGGTTATGGCACAACTGTGGATGAAGGTCAACAGAAAATTGATCAATAAAAATGTGTCTGTCCGGCGTAACTAAAGCTTTGGGACCCCCCACAACCCGAATTCCAGCATGGCAGGTTAAGGGGCTATAGCCTGGGTTTCGGTGTTTGCAGCCTGCTGTGCCTCAAGCCTCTCCAGCCCTTGAAGGGTAACCTGGTTTGCCTGAACCAGAGCCCCAACCAGCGTTTCCATCTGCTGGTGGTGGCGCTGCTGCTTCACAACCAGTGCAGCCAGGTCTGCATGGATCAAACTGGCCGTCTGTTGCACTACTTTTAAATATCTATTGGCGTTTTGCCAAAAAGTGGTGGTGTTCCAGTGTTCTGCCAGTGTTCCGCCATGATTTGGGACTGCTTTACCAAAGACAGGTGATTCCTGGCTGCAGGCCGGTGCTGTCTTCTTCCTGGGCACTCTGTGTGGCTGGTGGGGCTGCAACTGGCAGAATGAAGCTGCAGCTGCTGGGAGCAGTTGTGGTGGCCAGTGTCTGTGGTACTAGCAGATAGTGGAAGTGCTCAGATAATATTGGGGGTCTCATCCAGATGTTCAAAGTGCCCTTCCTCCAGCTAATTAATTTCATCCAGGAGAGGCCTGTTTTGAGAAAGGTCAACGTCAGTGTTAGTTTTCCCAATGTTAGCACACAGCCTCCAGGGCCCCAAATTTTACCCTGGGTTTACCCTCCTCCTCCACCCTGCCCCTTGCCCTTTGGCTATAAAGCTCACTCATTTACCTCATCACTGTCTGGACTCTGCTCCCTTGGTGACTGGCTGGTGAGTGGGTCCAGCCTTGGTGGTAGCCAAACCAGAAGGGTCAGCTGTGGCTGCAGGTGGTGGGTCTTCCAGCCGAGGTGCTGTTGGCTGGGGTGTTGCTGCGAAGTCAAGGTAAATGCACTCGTAGTTTCCTCTTAACAGTATATGTGGTCCTTCAAGATCCCTACAAGGGATACACACTGAGTTCCATGTTGAGGTGTGTCCCCAAATTCTGGTTTGCTCACACCCATGTTAGGGGTTATATATAAAGGTTGTCTAATCCCTTAATGACCTATGTTTGCGCAGGCAAGCCCTCAAAGTTGTCTGTGCAAGTGGGAACTAATGTTGGTGGGTGGAGTGTTTTGTTGGCCTACTCCCTCCTGTGCCAAGCTACAATTTGCTAACAAGGCTTACCACTGGTAGGGTACATGCCATCTATCGGTGTCCATGGTGCCTGACACCCCCTGGTAGGTGTTGAGGTGGAGCATCCCCAACACCCGCTTCTCAGCATGGGTAAATTGTAGAGATTTGGGGAGTCCCCCACCAGTTTGCAAGCTATATTCAAACAAAGGAAAGGGTGGCTTTAGTGAGTTGTCGAATGTTCCCTTTACAAGCAGCCCTCTGGATGTTCAGCACTTACCCCTCAGCCCGTCAGGTGCTGAGTTTCTGCCAAACCACCACCTTCAGGTCATCCCACCTTTTCTTGGCCTTGGCACCATCCTTGGGTTCTGGCCCCACCCCGTCACATTGTGGGCTCCAACCATAACTGCTCCGGCAATGCTTTGGGGGTTGAGCAGGACCAGGACCCAGCCAGTCAATCATAATTTTTGGCAAAACCATCCAGCAGAACCTCAAGCTGGGCATCATTAAATTGGCCACTCAACTTGCCTCTTGTTAGTCATGGCCTGCACTTGTTGTACAAGTTCTTCGACATCAATCTTTAGGCCTGTGATAATGTCAGAACCCAAGTGACCTGAAACCCTGCAGTTCATGCTTAGGCCTAAGGTGTGATGTCTACTCTTTTCAGCCTGGGAAAGGTGAGTAGCACCGAGTTGCATAGGCTCTTCTGGGTTTGCAGACTTTCATGAATCAGAGGTACGACTTCAAGCCTAGCACACATGAAAAGAGGACATTGGCAAAGGAAGTGGCAGCCCTTGTGAGTGGTGAGGGGATGTCGCCTTACACCTTTACCCAAATAATGCAGCACTGGTCGGGCCACAAATAGCAAAAGTGGCCCTGAGTGGTTCTACAGCCAAAACTTTCCAGGTAAGTGGATGTACAACAGAGAAGGTGAGCTATCAGGGTAATGAGTTACATGTTTTACAAAATTATATTTTCTTTTGTATCTGGGTAGTTCTTCCTGCGGATCAAGCCCCCCCAGAGGCGAGGGTTCCAACCAGTGGGGCCAAGAAGACAAAGTGTCGATGTAAAGGTACAGCCCTAAACCCTGCCAACATCCTCTTCCTCCTCCTCTGAAGCATCACCCCCACCAGCCATGGAGCCCGCTGAAGAAGAGGGTATGTTGGGCTTGGAGTTGCCCACAGCTCCTGCACACTCCGGTAGGCCAATAAAAAAAATCACAGGCTGTCCTGCATGTAAACTCTAATAACTTTTTTGCTAAGTGCCTGTGTGTTGTGCTTCACTGTCCCTACAGATTCATCAGCGGGTGAGTACTCAGTGATGGGGCCACCCGAGATGGAAGTGGCGCAAGACTCAGTTGGGTGTGAAGCCAGAGAAGCAGAACAATACCCAAGCATTACACAAACAACACATTGCCATTAGAGATGAGCGAGTAGTGAAATATTCGAAATTTCGAATTTCGATTCGAATAGACCGCGTTACTCGACTACTCGACCGATTATCGAATTCCATTATAGTCTATGGGAAAAAAATGCTCGCCACTTGGAAATCTCAATTCGACCACTTGGAGGTCACCAAGTCCACCCTGAAACATCAGAAAATGATGCCAACACTGCTGGAATGCAACTGGGACAGCAGGGGAAGCATGTCTGGGTGCATATAACGCGCCCAAGTCGCACTATTACGCCACTATCACAGCCACTCAACAATACACTCCAAACACAATATAACTTCTACGTAAAGTGAGACAAGACAAGGAAACCTTCTTTCCTCTACATTGCCATGGACCCCAAGCCAAACTGTACAAAAAAGAAGAACAAAATTCTGCACCCCTTAAAATCACGTTGCCTAATGACAACCACAGATGGCATAGGCAAGGGGGAAAATAAATAGACCCCACCCCTAATTGTCATTGTGTGTGTGTGTGTGTGTGTGAGATGTGGTCAGACATGTCCTCTTGTGTCATTGTGTCACCCCAGCAGTAAGGGAAGCTTAAAGGAGGAGGTATGTTACAGTGTGTTACCCCAGCAGTAAGGGAAGCTTACAGGAGGAGGTTTGTTACAGTGTGTCACCCCAGCAGTCAGGGAAGCTTACAGGAGGAGGTTTGTTACAGTGTGTCACCCCAGCAGTCAGGGAAGCTTACAGGAGGAGGTTTGTTACAGTGTGTCACCCCAGCAGTAAGGGAAGCTTACAGGAGGAGGTTTGTTACAGTGTGTTACCCCAGCAGTAAGGGAAGCTTAAAGGAGGAGGTTTGTTACATTGTGTCACCCCAGCAGTCAGGGAAGCTTACAGGAGGAGGTTTGTTACATTGTGTCACCCCAGCAGTAAGGTAAGCTTACAGGAGGAGGTTTGTTACAGTGTGTCACCCCAGCAGTAAGGGAAGCTTACAGGAGGAGGTTTGTTACATTGTGTCACCCCAGCAGTAAGGGAAGCTTACAGGAGGAGGTTTGTTACAGTGTGTCACCCCAGCAGTCGGGGAAGCTTACAGGAGGAGGTTTGTTACAGTGTGTCACTCCAGCAGTAAGGGAAGCTTACAGGAGGAGGTTTGTTACAGTGTGTCACCCCAGCAGTAAGGGAAGCTTACAGGAGGAGGTTTGTTACAGTGTGTCACCCCAGCAGTCAGGGAAGCTTACAGGAGGAGGTTTGTTACATTGTGTCACCCCAGCAGTCAGGGAAGCTTACAGGAGGAGGTTTGTTACATTGTGTCACCCCAGCAGTCAGGGAAGCTTACAGGAGGAGGTTTGTTACAGTGTGTCACCCCAGCAGTCAGGGAAGCTTACAGGAGGAGGTTTGTTACATTGTGTCACCCCAGCAGTCAGGGAAGCTTACAGGAGGAGGTTTGTTACAGTGTGTCACCCCAGCAGTCAGGGAAGCTTACAGGAGGAGGTTTGTTACAGTGTGTCACCCCAGCAGTAAGGGAAGCTTAGAGCTGAGACCTCTTAAAAATTGTGTGGAGTCCCAAGAGCTGAGACCTCTTAAACATTGTGTGGAGGCCCAAGAGCTGAGACCTCTTAAAAATTATGTGGAGGCCCAAGAGCTGAGACCTCTTGAAAATTGTGTGGAGGCCCAAGAGCTGAGACCTTTTAAAAATTGTGTGGAGTCCCAAGAGCTGAGACCTCTCAAACATTGTGTGGAGTCCCAAGAGCTGAGACCTCTCAAACATTGTGTGGAGTCCCAAGAGCTGAGACCTCTTAAAAATTGTGTGGAGGCCCAAGAGCTGAGACCTCTTAAAAATTGTGTGGAGGCCCAAGAGCTGAGACCTCTTAAAAATTGATTGTATTAAGCCCAAGAGGTGAGCCATAATTTTTTTTATTAATACAGCAATTCTACGGCGGTTAAGGAGGAGGAGGAGGAGGAAATGGCACTTCATACAGATGGCACTTCACTCTTGGCTGCTTTCCACTGTTGTACAAGCAAAGTCCGGGTCAATCCACTTGCTGTTCATTTTGATTAGCGTCAGCCTGTCGGCACTGTCGGTTGACAGGCGGCTGCGCTTATCGGTTATAATGCCCCCGGCTGCGCTGAACACCCTCTCTGATAGCACGCTGGCGGCAGGGCAGGCAAGCACCTCCAAGGCGTACAGGGACAGTCTTCCCCTTTGTTGTGTGCTGCCACTGCGGTCCAGACCTCCAGCCAGGACACCTCCACATCTGCCTCTGCCTCGGCTACTTTGGGGCCTTCTCCTTCAGCCCCCCCTTCCCCCGCATCTTCGTCTGCACCTTCCATCTCCTCGTCCCATCAACTGTCCATCTCGCAGGCGTTCAACCGCAGGCGGAAGTACGCCTCCAGTCACCCCCAAGCCCAAGCCTTAACCTGCCTCATCTCCAAACTGCTGGCCCTGGAGATGTTGCCGTTTAGGCTTGTGGAGACGCAGGCCTTCCGCGACCTGATGGCGGCTGCCGCACCTCGCTATTCCGTCCCTAGCCGCCACTATTTTTCCCGGTGTGGCGTCCCCGCCCTGCACCAGCATGTGTCGCGTAACATCAGGCGGGCCCTGAGGTACGCAGTCAGCGCAAAGGTCCACTTGACCACCGACTCGTGGACAAGCGCTTGCGGCCAAGGACGCTACATCTCTTTGACGGCACACTGGGTGAATGTTGTGGAAGCGGGGACGGGGTCGCAAACAGGGACGGCTTACATACCACCCCCGCCCAAGATTGCCAGCACGGGTTCTGATAGACCCCCCTCCTCTTCCTCCTCCTCCTCCTCCTCTGCCTTAACATCGCCCTCAGCCCCTAGCTGGAAGCGTTGCAGCACTGGCGCGGGGAGACGTCAGCAGGCGGTGCTTAAGCTCATCAGCTTGGGCGACAGGAAGCACAGCGCCGCAGAGGTGAGGCACGCCATATTGCAGCAGACAGAGATGTGGCTGTCGCCGCTGCAGCTAGGACCAGGCATGGTCGTGTGCGATAACGGCCGTAACCTGGTGGCGGCTCTGGAGCTTGCAGAACTCAATCACATACCATGCCTGGCCCACGTTTTTAATTTGGTAGTACAAAAGTTTCTAAAGACTTACCCCAACCTGGCAGAGCTACTGGTCAAAGTGCGGCGCTTGTGCGCTCACTTTCGGAAGTCAACTGTAGCTGCTGCTAGCTTAAAAAAAATCCAGCAACGCCTCCATTTGCCTCAACATCGGCTGTTGTGCGACCTGCCCACTCGCTGGAATTCCACCTATTGCATGTTGGCCAGGGTGTGTGAGCAGCAGAGAGCATTGATGGAGTACCAGATGATGCATCCACGCGTGCATCCAACTCAGCTCCCTCAGTTTGCCAACCACGAGTGGCCATGGATGGCAGACATATGCGATGTATTGCGTATCTTTGAGGAGTTCACTAAGAAGGTCAGCAGCGAGGACGCTATAGTGAGCGTAACCATCCCGCTCCTATGCGTCCTTAAAGAATCGCTCATCGCAATAAGGGAGAACGCATTGCACACAGAGGAGACGGGGGTAGGAGGAGACGCAACGCAGGTAGACAGTCAGACCACACTTTTGTCTGCTGCTCGGTGGCAGTTGCAGGAGGAGGAGGATGAGGAGGAGGAGGACAACGTGGAGGTGGCTGTGGAAGAGGATGCTGGCGGCGAGGGTAGCAGTCAGGCTGTGTGCGTCCCATTGGTTCAGCGCGGATGGGGTGGAGAGGAGGAGGAAGAGGAGGAAATGGAAAATGATCCTTCTGGTGGGGCAGTGACGTCATGCCTACTCAGAGTCTGGCACACATGGCTGACTTCATGCTGGGCTGCTTTTCCCGGGACATACGTGTTGTCCGGATATTGGAGAACAAACTATACTGGGTCTTCGCACTCCTGGACCCCCGGTATAAAGATAACTTCTCCTCTTTTATTCCGGTAGAGGAGAGGACGAATCGATTACTGGAATACCAGAGGGAACTCTTGCAGAACATGATGCAGATTTTCCCACCCAGCATCGCTGGCGGCAGAGAGGAGAGTGTCTCCCAGAGTCTGACAACATCGATCAGGCCCACAGCCACCAGGGGAACACTCTCCAAGGTGTGGGACACGTTCATGTCACCCCCTCGTGCAACTTCCATCACTGCGGGGCCCGCTATCAGCAGGAGGGACAAGTATCGGCGGATGTTGCGGGACTACCTGGCAGACCACACCCCTGTCCTCCCCGATCCCTCGGCGCCCTACACTTACTGGGTCTCCAAGTTGGACACGTGGCTGGAAGGCAGTGGCAGCAAGACCGGGCGCAGATTGTATTGCGTTTGCTCTCTCCCACTCAGCCCAGTGCTTGACTTCCAAGTGACGGCGCATGCCTGAGGTGGTCAGATTGCTCTTCTCAGAGCCCCTACTCAGTTTTGAGTGGCAGATTGCGCAAACCGCGCTCAGTTTGTCGTCCGCGCAAACATTAAAAAATCTCCACACCACAGAAGTACGAGGCCTCGATGGGGGAGCTTCGCGCGACTGCCTGCTGCCGGGAAGAGCTTCGGCCCTGCTGGCTGTGGCCTGCCTTCTCTGTCTGGACTGTCCTCTGCCTCTGGACTGTCCTCTGCCTCTTGCTGCCTTATTCGGTGATGCGCAGACCGCATCTCCACTGCTTTCCCCGCTGGACATCACCCCTGTCCAAGTGGGGTCGGTCATTTCGTCGTCCACCACCTCCTCTTCCACTTCCTCTCTTTGCTCCTCCTCCTGCCCACTGGACATTCCAACAGCCTCCCTTGATGGCAACTGCGTCTCATCATCATCGCTCATGATAGCAGATGCTGGTTCCGGGTCCACATCACTAGGAGATGGCGGATACTCAAGTGTTTGGGCATCACTACAAACAAATTCCTCTGCTAGCTCCTGGGATTCTTGCAGCACATCTGGAAAAGGACCCGAAAAGAGGTCCTGGGAGGGGTCAAGGGTGGGCTGACTCTGTTGGCCAGGTTGGGAGGAAGGAGGGTCAGAGTGAGACTGTGTGGATGACTGGGTGGTGGACAAGTGACTGGAAGCGTTATCGGCCATCCATTGCACCACCTGTTCACGCTGCTCAGGCCTCAACAGAGGTGTACCCCGCCCCCCCCGCATAACTGTCCCATAAAGGCAGGGAAGCTGGATGAGCGTAATGCTGGCTGCCCCTCACCAGCACGCATTGTATCCCCACTGGCTTCAACGCGGTTTGTGCCCCCACCAGCATTTCTGCGCCCCCGTCCTCGTCCACGTCCCTTTGTGCTAGCCCTCCGCATTTCAGACGTTTTACTTTTTTGGCCACGCGTTATGCCAAATATAAATATATTTTTTAGGAGAACACCTGGCTATACAGCCGTATACTGCCAGAAGGTGAAATGGTGCCTATACGCACCGGGTATATAACAGTCTTTTGTTGGTAAAGAGGACACAAAACAGTAGTGCCAAATATAAATATATTTTTTAGGAGAACACCTGGCTATACACCCGTATACTGCCAGAAGGTGAAATGGTGCCTATACGCAACGGGGTATATAACAGGGTTTTGTTGGTAAAGAGGACACAAAACAGTAGTGCCAAATATAAATATATTTTTAAGGAGAACACCTGGCTATACAGCCGTATACTGCCAGAAGGTAAAATGGTGCCTATACGCACCGGGTATATAACAGGGTTTTGTTGGTAAAGAGGACACAAAACAGTAGTGCCAAATATAAATATATTTTTTAGGAGAACACCTGGCTATACAGCCGTATACTTCCAGAAGGTGAAATGGTGCCTATACGCACCGGGTATAAAACAGTCTTTTGTTGGTAAAGAGGACACAAAACAGTAGTGCCAAATATAAATATATTTTTTAGGAGAACACCTGGCTATACAGCCGTATACTGCCAGAAGGTGAAATGGTGCCTATACGCAACGGGGTATATAACAGGGTTTTGATGGTAAAGAGGACACAAAACAGTAGTGCCAAATATAAATATATTTTTAATGAGAACACCTGGCTATACAGCCGTATACTGCCAGAAGGTGAAATGGTGCCTATACGCACCGGGTATATAACAGGGTTTTGTTGGTAAAGAGGACACAAAACAGTAGTGCCAAATATAAATATATTTTTAAGGAGAACACCTGGCTATACAGCCGTATACTGCCAGAAGGTGAAATGGTGCCTATACGCACCGAGTATATAACAGGGGTTTGTTGGTAAAGAGGACACAAAACAGTAGTGCCAAATATAAATATATTTTTTAGGAGAACACCTGGCTATACAGCCGTATACTGCCAGAAGGTGAAATGGTGCCTATACGCACCGGGTATAAAACAGTGTTTTGTTGGCACAGAGGACACAAAACAGTAGTGCAAAATATAGTTTTGTATATAGGTGCTAATACACCACTGAAGTCTTTCTGTCCCTATTCCAGCAGCAGCTACCCCTCACTAAAGCAGCCGTTTTGAGCAGAGTGTATATAGTTTTGTATATAGGTGGTAATACACCACTGAAGTCTTTCTGTCCCTATTCCAGCAGCAGCTACCCCTTACTAAAGCAGCCGTTGTGTGCAGTGTGTATATAGCTAGAATGAGCTATATACCGTTCAGCATAGTAGCCCTAATAAGGACTCTCAATGACTCTCTTGTCTTCTGGTAGCTGGTATATATGGTGGTAAATGCGATATTCTGAGCTTCTGGGGCCCTGCCTGCCTACATATGAGCTATATACTGTTCAACATAGTAGCCCTAATAAGGGCTCTCAATTACTCTCTTGTCTTCTGGTAGCTGGTATATATGGTGGTAAATGCGATATTCTGAGCTTCTGGGGCCCTGCCTGCCTACATATGAGCTATATACTGTTCAACATAGTAGCCCTAATAAGGGCTCTCAATGACTCTCTTGTCTTCTGGTAGCTGGTATATATGGTGGTAAATGCGATATTCTGAGCTTCTGGGGCCCTGCCTGCCTACATATGGGCTATATACTGTTCAGCATAGTAGCCCTAATAATAGGGACTCTCTTGTCTTCTGGTAGCTGGTATATATGGTGGTAAATGCGATATTCTGAGCTTCTGGGGCCCTGCCTGCCTACATATGAGCTATATACTGTTCAACATAGTAGCCCTAATAAGGGCTCTCAATGACTCTCTTGTCTTCTGGTAGCTGGTATATATGGTGGTAAATGCGATATTCTGAGCTTCTGGGGCCCTGCCTGCCTACATATGGGCTATATACTGTTCAGCATAGTAGCCCTAATAATAAGGACTCTCAATGACTCTCTTGTCTTCTGGTAGCTGGTATATATGGTGGTAAATGCGATATTCTGAGCTTCTGGGGCCCTGCCTGCCTACATATGAGCTATATACTGTTCAGCATAGTAGCCCTAATAAGGGCTCTCAATGACTCTCTTGTCTTCTGGTAGCTGGTATATATGGTGGTAAATGCGATATTCTGAGCTTCTGGGGCCCTGCCTGCCTACATATGGGCTATATACTGTTCAGCATAGTAGCCCTAATAATAAGGACTCTCAATGACTCTCTTGTCTTCTGGTAGCTGGTATATATGGTGGTAAATGCGATATTCTGAGCTTCTGGGGCCCTGCCTGCCTACATATGAGCTATATACTGTTCAGCATAGTAGCCCTAATAAGGGCTCTCAATGACTCTCTTGTCTTCTGGTAGCTGGTATATATGGTGGTAAATGCGATATTCTGAGCTTCTGGGGCCCTGCCTGCCTACTTATGAGCTATATACTGTTCAACATAGTAGCCCTAATAAGGGCTCTCAATGACTCTCTTGTCTTCTGGTAGCTGGTATATATGGTGGTAAATGCGATATTCTGAGCTTCTGGGGCCCTGCCTGCCTACATATGAGCTATATACTGTTCAGCATAGTAGCCCTAATAAGGGCTCTCAATGACTCTCTTGTCTTCTGGTAGCTGGTATATATGGTGGTAAATGCGATATTCTGAGCTTCTGGGGCCCTGCCTGCCTACATATGAGCTATATACTGTTCAACATAGTAGCCCTAATAAGGGCTCTCAATTACTCTCTTGTCTTCTGGTAGCTGGTATATATGGTGGTAAATGCGATATTCTGAGCTTCTGGGGCCCTGCCTGCCTACATATGAGCTATATACTGTTCAACATAGTAGCCCTAATAAGGGCTCTCAATGACTCTCTTGTCTTCTGGTAGCTGGTATATATGGTGGTAAATGCGATATTCTGAGCTTCTGGGGCCCTGCCTGCCTACATATGGGCTATATACTGTTCAGCATAGTAGCCCTAATAAGGGCTCTCAATGACTCTCTTGTCTTCTGGTAGCTGGTATATATGGTGGTAAATGCGATATTCTGAGCTTCTGGGGCCCTGCCTGCCTACATATGGGCTATATACTGTTCAGCATAGTAGCCCTAATAATAAGGACTCTCAATGACTCTCTTGTCTTCTGGTAGCTGGTATATATGGTGGTAAATGCGATATTCTGAGCTTCTGGGGCCCTGCCTGCCTACATATGAGCTATATACTGTTCAGCATAGTAGCCCTAATAAGGGCTCTCAATGACTCTCTTGTCTTCTGGTAGCTGGTATATATGGTGGTAAATGCGATATTCTGAGCTTCTGGGGCCCTGCCTGCCTACATATGGGCTATATACTGTTCAGCATAGTAGCCCTAATAAGGGCTCTCAATGACTCTCTTGTCTTCTGGTAGCTGGTATATATGGTGGTAAATGCGATATTCTGAGCTTCTGGGGCCCTGCCTGCCTACATATGGGCTATATACTGTTCAGCATAGTAGCCCTAATAATAAGGACTCTCAATGACTCTCTTGTCTTCTGGTAGCTGGTATATATGGTGGTAAATGCGATATTCTGAGCTTCTGGGGCCCTGCCTGCCTACATATGAGCTATATACTGTTCAGCATAGTAGCCCTAATAAGGGCTCTCAATGACTCTCTTGTCTTCTGGTAGCTGGTATATATGGTGGTAAATGCGATATTCTGAGCTTCTGGGGCCCTGCCTGCCTACATATGGGCTATATACTGTTCAGCATAGTAGCCCTAATAATAAGGACTCTCAATGACTCTCTTGTCTTCTGGTAGCTGGTATATATGGTGGTAAATGCGATATTCTGAGCTTCTGGGGCCCTGCCTGCCTACATATGAGCTATATACTGTTCAGCATAGTAGCCCTAATAAGGGCTCTCAATGACTCTCTTGTCTTCTGGTAGCTGGTATATATGGTGGTAAATGCGATATTCTGAGCTTCTGGGGCCCTGCCTGCCTACATATGAGCTATATACTGTTCAGCATAGTAGCCCTAATAATAAGGACTCTCAATGACTCTCTTGTCTTCTGGTAGCTGGTATATATGGTGGTAAATGCGATATTCTGAGCTTCTGGGGCCCTGCCTGCCTACATATGAGCTATATACTGTTCAACATAGTAGCCCTAATAAGGGCTCTCAATGACTCTCTTGTCTTCTGGTAGCTGGTATATATGGTGGTAAATGCGATATTCTGAGCTTCTGGGGCCCTGCCTGCCTACATATGGGCTATATACTGTTCAGCATAGTAGCCCTAATAATAAGGACTCTCAATGACTCTCTTGTCTTCTGGTAGCTGGTATATATGGTGGTAAATGCGATATTCTGAGCTTCTGGGGCCCTGCCTGCCTACATATGAGCTATATACTGTTCAGCATAGTAGCCCTAATAAGGGCTCTCAATGACTCTCTTGTCTTCTGGTAGCTGGTATATATGGTGGTAAATGCGATATTCTGAGCTTCTGGGGCCCTGCCTGCCTACATATGAGCTATATACTGTTCAGCATAGTAGCCCTAATAATAAGGACTCTCAATGACTCTCTTGTCTTCTGGTAGCTGGTATATATGGTGGTAAATGCGATATTCTGAGCTTCTGGGGCCCTGCCTGCCTACATATGAGCTATATACTGTTCAACATAGTAGCCCTAATAAGGGCTCTCAATGACTCTCTTGTCTTCTGGTAGCTGGTATATATGGTGGTAAATGCGATATTCTGAGCTTCTGGGGCCCTGCCTGCCTACATATGGGCTATATACTGTTCAGCATAGTAGCCCTAATAAGGGCTCTCAATGACTCTCTTGTCTTCTGGTAGCTGGTATATATGGTGGTAAATGCGATATTCTGAGCTTCTGGGGCCCTGCCTGCCTACATATGGGCTATATACTGTTCAGCATAGTAGCCCTAATAATAAGGACTCTCAATGACTCTCTTGTCTTCTGGTAGCTGGTATATATGGTGGTAAATGCGATATTCTGAGCTTCTGGGGCCCTGCCTGCCTACATATGAGCTATATACTGTTCAGCATAGTAGCCCTAATAAGGGCTCTCAATGACTCTCTTGTCTTCTGGTAGCTGGTATATATGGTGGTAAATGCGATATTCTGAGCTTCTGGGGCCCTGCCTGCCTACATATGAGCTATATACTGTTCAGCATAGTAGCCCTAATAATAAGGACTCTCAATGACTCTCTTGTCTTCTGGTAGCTGGTATATATGGTGGTAAATGCGATATTCTGAGCTTCTGGGGCCCTGCCTGCCTACATATGAGCTATATACTGCTCAACATAGTAGCCCTAATAAGGGCTCTCAATGACTCTCTTGTCTTCTGGTAGCTGGTATATATGGTGGTAAATGCGATATTCTGAGCTTCTGGGGCCCTGCCTGCCTACATATGGGCTATATACTGTTCAGCATAGTAGCCCTAATAAGGGCTCTCAATGACTCTCTTGTCTTCTGGTAGCTGGTATATATGGTGGTAAATGCGATATTCTGAGCTTCTGGGGCCCTGCCTGCCTACATATGAGCTATATACTGTTCAACATAGTAGCCCTAATAAGGGCTCTCAATGACTCTCTTGTCTTCTGGTAGCTGGTATATATGGTGGTAAATGCGATATTCTGAGCTTCTGGGGCCCTGCCTGCCTACATATGGGCTATATACTGTTCAGCATAGTAGCCCTAATAAGGGCTCTCAATGACTCTCTTGTCTTCTGGTAGCTGGTATATATGGTGGTAAATGCGATATTCTGAGCTTCTGGGGCCCTGCCTGCCTACATATGGGCTATATACTGTTCAGCATAGTAGCCCTAATAATAAGGACTCTCAATGACTCTCTTGTCTTCTGGTAGCTGGTATATATGGTGGTAAATGCGATATTCTGAGCTTCTGGGGCCCTGCCTGCCTACATATGGGCTATATACTGTTCAGCATAGTAGCCCTAATAAGGGCTGTCAATGACTCTCTTGTCTTCTGGTAGCTGGTATATACAGTGGCGTTGCTAGGGCTGGTGTCACCCGGGGCGGTAGGAAATGGTGTCACCCCCACCCCCCCCCCCCAATGGTGTCAACCCCACCCCCCCCAATGGTGTCAACCCCCCCCAAAGAAAACAAACAAAAAAAAAAGCATTTTTGCCGGCATGGTGGGAGCGGGCCGGCCGGTTCCGCGCTGACAGCGGAACCGGCCGGCCCGCTCTGCTGTCAGCGGAACCGGCCGGCCCGCTCCCACCATGCCGGCATTTTTAAAAAAAGCAAACACTTACCTGCAGGTCCGGAGCGTGGAGGCCGGCGCCGCTCTCAGCTGTCATCTGAGGGCGCGTCATCAGAGGCGCCCTCTGATGACGCGCCCTCAGATGACAGCTGAGAGCGGCGCCGGCCTCCACGCTCCGGACCTGCAGGTAAGTGTCTCTATACCGAGGGGTGACCGGCCGAGAGGTGTCACCCTCTAGGTCTGGTGTCACCCGGGGCGGTCCGCCCCCCCCGCCCCCGGGTCGCTACGCCACTGGGTATATATGGTGGTAAATGCGATATTCTGAGCTTCTGGGGCCCTGCCTGCCTACATATGGGCTATATACTGTTCAGCATAGTAGCCCTAATAATAAGGACTCTCAATGACTCTCTTGTCTTCTGGTAGCTGGTATATATGGTGGTAAATGCGATATTCTGAGCTTCTGGGGCCCTGCCTGCCTACATATGGGCTATATACTGTTCAGCATAGTAGCCCTAATAATAAGGACTCTCTTGTCTTCTGGTAGCTGGTATATATGGTGGTAAATGCGATATTCTGAGCTTCTGGGGCCCTGCCTGCCTACATATGAGCTATATACTGTTCAGCATAGTAGCCCTAATAAGGGCTCTCAATGACTCTCTTGTCTTCTGGTAGCTGGTATATATGGTGGTAAATGCGATATTCTGAGCTTCTGGGGCCCTGCCTGCCTACATATGAGCTATATACCGTTCAGCATAGTAGCCCTAATAAGGGCTCTCAATGACTCTCTTGTCTTCTGGTAGCTGGTATATATGGTGGTAAATGCGATATTCTGAGCTTCTGGGGCCCTGCCTGCCTACATATGAGCTATATACCGTTAAGCATAGTAGCCCTAATAAGGGCTCTTAATGACTCTCTTGTCTTCTGGTAGCTGGTATATATGGTGGTAAAAGCGATATTCTGAGCTTCTGGGGCCCTGCCTGCCTACATATGAGCTATATACCGTTCAGCATAGTAGCCCTAATAAGGGCTCTTAATGACTCTCTTGTCTTCTGGTAGCTGGTATATATGGTGGTAAAAGCGATATTCTGAGCTTCTGGGGCCCTGCCTGCCTACATATGAGCTATATACCGTTCAGCATAGTAGCCCTAATAAGGGCTCTTAATGACTCTCTTGTCTTCTGGTAGCTGGTATATATGGTGGTAAAAGCGATATTCTGAGCTTCTGGGGCCCTGCCTGCCTACATATGAGCTATATACCGTTCAGCATAGTAGCCCTAATAAGGGCTCTTAATGACTCTCTTGTCTTCTGGTAGCTGGTATATATGGTGGTAAATGCGATATTCCGAGCTTCTGGGGCCCTGCCAGCTACAGCCTGTCTTTCCCTGCTGTGAGCGTCTATCCCTCACTAAGTTCAAGCTGCTAATGCTGACGAAGAGGAAGTGCTGAGTTTTGTAGATTCGAGGTCACATGGTTTTTCCAGCCAATGCGTCTAGACGCCGTTCTCGCGATGCCAGCGTCCTCCCAGGACCTGTCCCACCCCCCCTGCATGGTGATTGGTGTAAAAAACGCGCCAGGGAAGGTGTGAGGGGAAACGAATTGTGAGTGCGCCATCGCCGCTGTACTCGATCGAAATCGAGTATGACGAATATCGTAGTATTCGATCGAATACCGACTCGGTCGAATACTACTCGCTCATCTCTAATTGCCATAAATACTAACTCAGGTTCTTTCCCTCTACAGATCCTGAAGAAAGGATAGCACCACGGAGGAGGGTGGCCCCCTAAAACTATGTATCAACCAGTTTGGGTATGTATGTAAAAATGGCCATGCATGTACAGGCACACATGTGCACAGAAGTGGTAATGTATATTTTTTTCTATTTGCAGAAAAAATATATATATGTTGTGACGATTGCACGGGTTGATCAGACCTATTGATCGTTCATCTGATCAGACCGGCCAGTCGTACCCCACATGTGTCACAGCAATTCTTTAATTGGCAACACACGCGGTTATAAACTGCTGCCACCAGAGCACAACAGTGCTCAACTCTATAATATAATATAGGCCACACACAATACAATCAGATCGAACGTATCGATCGACCCACAACCACTTCCAGGCGGGGGGCGATCGAGCGTCCTAGGCAAGTAAGGTAGCCAGTCTCTTCAGAATAGCATGGGCCTTTTAGATCCTTCAATAAGAGCGTCAGGGACTATGCTGTATTTTAGAATTTATTCAAACAAACAGAAAACACAAGGACAACAAGAAACACGATGCAAGTGATAAAACAGAATTGACTATAAGCACGGTAAATAAATAAATAGCAATTCAAAATAAAAGAAGGTGGAAAAGATACTTAAAAGTCCGTCTGGGCTGCGTTCTCTTTGATCAAATCAATTGTCCTCACACGCTTTCTGGTCTTGTTCAGCTTGGATGTTAAAAGCCAGCGTGCGTCAATCTTGATGGTCAGATCGAGTGTTTCCTGTCCCCATTCTACAGCTCACCTTATTCCCTCTAACTAGGGTCAGTTTCTTACCCCTCCTATGGGGCAGAGCGATTGGAGACATCCACTGTCTGATTGGTTCATATGGTATTCTCCATCTTTGGGTACCTGAAAGCTGGTCCACATGACATCCCCCATCTGTCCTGAGATTTCAAGGAGGGGGATGAGGAGAACATTCCATGGAAGAGGGCAGGATATGGACCTTGCATCTGCTCTCCATGGCTGGTTGACCCTGATAACACATTGTTTATGCTTTGCAGTTTTATGAGGGGAGATAGTCATTCAAGGCGTCCCTGTGTGCATGCAGGGGGAGTTTTATGGCACGCAGTGGGGGAAGTTATGCAGAGCAGAGGGGTCAGCCAAGGTCTATACACACATATATATACATATATATATATATATCCGTACACACACACATATATTACACCAACCTACACACAAATAAAATACACCTAAGATGTTCTGTGACATATGTTCTTAATAAAACAAAATTAAAGTTATTAAAGAAAAACAAAAAAAATTCTATGTAACTACATAAAGCAGATGGGTAGAAGCAGGCAACATGGCAACCAAGGCACGAAGGTGAAGGACATGCAGACTACATGGGATGCCCTAGATGCCAGCAGGGGGAAGAGAGGTAAGTATGGTGAAGGACATGCAGACTACATGGGATGACCTAGATGCCAGCAGGGGGAAGAGAGGTAAATATGGTGAATGACATGCAGACTACATGGGATGCCCTAGATTGAAGCAGGGGGAAGAATGGTAATTATGGTGAAGGACATGCAGACTACATGGGACGCCCTAGATGGAAGCAGGGGGAAGAATCCTAATTATGGTGAGGGACATGCAGACTACATGGGGTGCCCTAGATAGAAGCAGGGGGAAGAATCCTAATTATGGTGAAGGACATGCAGACTAAATGGGATGCCCTAGATGGAAGCAAGGGGAAGGAAGGTAAGTATGTGCAAAGACATGCAGCCTATCATGGGTACAGTGGCAGGGGACGGCGGGAAGCATATTCAAATAGCTGGTGGTTACAACAAAAAAAGCTGTTTGCCAGAAAGCCACGCAAGGACGTGGCACACAGCAAATTACGTCCAAAAACAGGTAAAAACTTGACTTTGGCTGCAAATACTAAAAATGCTTGGTTAAACCGCTTGTGTTTGCAAAGCAAAGACTGCCGCTTATGCATGAACGAGCTTTGCTCAAAATGCGGCTGTGTATGATAAAAGCGTTCACAATTTCCCGGTTACCAAGATCAGTTCCCAGAAAAAACAAGCGTTCTGAAACAGGCCCATTAGGCTAACAATTGCCTTTGCCTGAAATATGACTTTACAGCTTGTTCTATTTAGTATTAACAATGCTCAATATAGTATCTACATTCATTAATATTTACAATCGTCAATCGTCAAACCCATATGTATTATGCAACAATAAAAATCTGGGCATTACAATCTTGCAGGGGAGCCCCTTGTGCCAAAGTTCACTGTAATTGAGACAACTGTGGTCCTGCACCATATCCACTGCATTTATGGCAGGGAAGTTATTATTCTTTGGTGCAAAAGCATATAAATTATGCTCTATAGATACTAAACGTGAAGGACATTTTGTTATTATACATGCAGGATATGTTCATAATATATATATATATATATATATATATATATATATATATATATATATATACATGTATATATACAATGTACATTGGTGTTAAAAAATTGCAGTACAATATAATCACTGTTTATGGTATGAGTGCAATGAGGGGTTAAAAAGTCAATTATTTCTGTGCAATAACAATGTTCACCTCCAGAAAGATCTAAATTTAAATTTTAGATTAGTGCTACACTCAGAACACATTTAGGTGAAGCCAAGCCCCGGAACAACTCCCTGAAAGATTTGTTTGTTTTTTTTAAATAAATGACAAGTCCTGAATAAAATTTGGTTAAAATTTGCACATTGACCAGCTCAAGGAGAAATAGCACACCTTTTTTTAGTGCTAAATGAGGGGTACTTACTAATGATCACATCTAAACCTAAACCTGGGTATTATCAATATATTATTTGCTAATTCTATACCGGTTTTGCACATCATGATGTATTGTGTACCATAGAGTTTGATTTTGGTATTGTCATTTATGCTTCATTCTGTCTGTTGTATCTTGATGCAGGAGAGTGATGTATTGATGTATTTTCCACTAACCCCAGAGGACAAACATACCAGTAAGTGAACATCTTGATAACAGACAAACAGGTCTGAAATCATAAAGTCGCCAAACCTATCCCCTGACCTCAAACCCTAGAGCACTTGTTGGGCGACAGCAAAGATGAGGCTTTTGAGGAAAACCCCCAATATGCAGTATAACTGTGGAATGTATTCCAATGGTCCTGGACTGGAATACCTATTCAGAGGTGCCAGAGGTTGGTCCATGCACCACAGATGTAAAGCAATGTATACCACTCAATATTACCCCAATAATTCAAAGTTAAGTGAAATCTTTAAAAAAAAGTTTATACAATACATTTTGAGTTTTTTAAAAATATATAGTGGCACTGCTATTCTTGGGCAGCATTTTGAGGGAAGGGTTACTGGTTATCTGTCAATAGCAAAGAGCTATTATCTCAGGATGTGGTGTACATGAACCCGCCAGTTGTTTTATTGATGCAAAACTACAACCATATGACTTTAAAACTTCTCAAAATCTTGGATCAACCAAAGTTGCACCTAACTCACTACTTACTAGCTTACACATTGAAGCACTATACTGATCCATCCCGCATACCGCTGGTCTCAATGTCATCCTCTTCATCCTAAGCTAAATGGGAATGACCAACGATCTCAATAACACCGTCATACTGGATCTTTTAGAATTCATACTGACACACAACAGATTCACCAGATATTCTCTACTCTGTCTACAAAATCCTAACTGGTGATTATATGTAAATAGGCTTTTTGGTAAACAACTTACTTGATATTGCTTTGTATGTCTTTCATAAGAAGCTGGGCCATTTAACCTAACTAGAGAAGAGGTAAGAATGGATGTGTCTGTATATTACCTGGAATTTCCAAAGTGCTGCAAAAGCTACAGTATATAATATAGCAACCATTGTTTTTGTTTAAGACGTGGTCCTGGCTTTGAATTGATGCAGCAGAACTGTGAGTAACTGGAGACTGTTACAAAACCAACATCATCTATCTACCAACACTTGTCACCATGGGTCCAAAGAATTCCAGCTCCTCATCAACACTGCCACTGACCTTGATGGCCATTTCACATCCTCAATTTAAGATGCATTAAGCAAGTGAATGGCCATTACCTGAGGACAGACCTGTTTCATCTGAGATGACCTGTGTATCCACATTGATTCACTGAAGCCTGGATTCCTACAGTTGTCTTTTTAAATGCAATGTTTCATGGATTTTTATGCCTGCACTTTCACTCCCTTTTTTGTGTGGCAGATGCTTTTTAGAACAGCAAAAACAGTTTAGAAGAACATTGCATAATGCACAGATGAGGACTGAGCCATGTAATATAAAACTACATAACCACTGTCTTGCTGGGGTTTTGGAGCTGTTTCAAGGATATTTCTCTCTTTATCTAAAATGTCATAGCGTCATGACATTGTAAAGACACTATTTAGAATACAAAGATAAAATACACAGACACATTTTAGTAAGTTTAATGTTTGTGTTTAGAAATCTGAAAAGGACACTTAAAGCGGACCAAAGCCTACATTTTAACTATCATTTTCTGAATTGCTCCCTACTGCTAAAGCTTTACTCTGCTCCCCATTAATTCTGCTTGTTTTGGCTATAAAGCCCTGTCTCCTCCATTCATTGCCACTGTAGTGAGAGGCAATGATGTTGTTGCCACATCTAAGCAGTGACTGATAGCCTGCAATCTTACAGAGAGGGACAGCAAAAAAAATCTGTGTTCCAGAATAATTCTGTAGGCGACTATATCCATTTCTAGGTCTATACCCTAAGAAGGGAGTATTGGCCACATTTATTTCACAAGCACATTATGTTTTGGTCCTCTTTAATGGAATTTACAAAACCACAATTGAACTCTTAAACTGGATGTCAATTATAGGTTTAGATCTCTGCCACTCCAGTAAAGATCCCTAGAAAGCCAAAATCAGGCCTAGAGTCGGTGTATTACGGCAACAGCATCCACACACAAATATTACTGTTTTATGCCTCACGTTGGATGGAGCTCCACTAGGAAATGGTGGATTTTTCTCCAATTCAGGACTCACTGATTACATGAGGGACTGGGTTATGTTAATTTAGTTTCTCTGCTTTCTGCTTTAAATTTTAGGAAAGATTCAAAACAACATGTTCAACATGATTAAGGGAACAGGACACACGCATCTCAATGTATTTATAATAATTAACTACAAACAGGAACCTGTGCTGACTCTCTATGTGCCAGGTTTTGGTAGTTCAGGACAATACTGATCAAAGCATTCATGTTGCCACATATGGTGAAGCTTGTCCAAATATTTACTATCCCGTTTTGGCTCCCGGAGAGCGTTAGTGTTTATCTTTTTTATTCCAATAAGCTTCAACATTTCATCAATTTTAAAAAAGTTCAAACACCTTAGGACCTGTTTGAAGAGGCAGTTAATGCTATGGGTTAATATGATTTCATTCTGATATTTTAATGATTGTGATTGGATCAACCAGAGATTCCCATTTAAAGTAGATGATTTCCATTATAATCTTATCATATGGCTAGTTCCAAAAAGCCACAGAGTCTTTCTACAGTTTTCCACAGCTCTTCCTGTTGTTCTAACCAGGCTAAAAATAAGACCTTTAATTTTGTAGAGGCTATTTACAGTCGAGTCACATTGGGGGTCATGTTAAATATTTTCTGAAACCAGTGTGACTTGCAGTGTGTATTGCAGTGTGGATTGTAACCTGCATCACGGCTAGAAATTTAGCCTTTAAACATAAAATAGGGTAAAAAAAATGTTCATTCTACCTTTTTTCCCCAAAACTGACCTGTACCCGTGAACATGTGTGAGTGTATGTGATCTGCAAGCATGGATTTATAATCTAAATGGATGGATGCATTAAAACATTTCCCAGACCATGGTGCCACCACCAGCTTGTGTTCTCCCAGTGGTCGCAGGGAATTTACTCTCTGATGTTTCTTGCCTGACACCCCAACACCCATCTGTTCAATGAAGCAGAAAATGTGACTCGTCAGACAAGGCACCCTAGCCAACCCGTAGAGAAAAACAAAACCAGGTGTTAAAATTACCCTCATGAAATGTGCCACAAACAATCTAAATAGAATTATATTAATAGTCCAGTTCATGGAGAAAAACAGGACTGTGTCTTTTTAGTCCTTTACCTATTGGAACCTATTATAGAACCTAACAAATGCCAGAAAAGTATACTCCCGTGGGTTAAATTTCAGTCTAAATCAAATATTTCATCAATGTGTTCACTTCTCATAAAAACATGTGTGTCCACTACCAATAAATGAACCTGCGTACCAACTTTAGATAGACACAGCATTCATCACTCTATCTGCGATGGCTTCCAACGTGGGCATCGTTTCCCCGGCCATGGATTCCGGTTGTTGGGTCTGCTGACTGTATGACGTGCTGAGAGACTCTGCCCAATGGATGCTCGAGCTGACACATAGTGCTCTTAGCCTGCGAGGAGGGGTGAGACTTTGCCTTGGCTTTGGAGAGTTGCTGCAGTGTCTTAATTGTTCTTAGATGTTATATGTTTTGCATTTTATATTTTCGAGTGAGCATAGTAAAAGGAGAAGGGGCATTACCCCTCGCCTTGTCTTAACAGTAATATACTACTGGTTTTCATAACACAACAAGCGTCCCAACAATCATTAGTAGCTAATGTAGTAGATTATCATCATGTAATGACATAGTTAATCTCTCAAATACAACAATTACGCAAGAACAGTGGGACCTATTACTGTTAGGATTGAATTTTTGCCTTACTGAACATTAGAGATCTTGGAAACCATCAAAGACAAAGAATGTATTTGCACATAAAATTGTTTGCCAATACTAATTTAAGGACAACTATCCCAACAGACACACAAACTACAAGGGACCTAGAGCACCTAGATAGGGAACCGACAGCAGCCAGGACTTCTGCTCCAACAGCGACATTTAGAAAATCTTTTACTTACTTTCCACCCCGTAGTGTAAATTCACATATAAACACTTTTGTCAATGTGGTTACAGCAGTAGAATAAATGTCCAGAACAAATACTAGGAAAAAAATATATCTCCTGATTTCAGGAATGCCATTAAACAATTTGAGGAAAATCATAATCTTATTGTGAAACCAGACGATAAAGGCAGAAACATTGTGGTAATGGATAAATCACAGTTTGAAGCAATGTGCCTGTGTACTTTGAACAACATGGAATGGTATCAAAGGGTGCCCATGTCCAGGCTCGGCACTTATCACTGAGGCACTCGCTGCTGGGGTGATCCACAGCCAGACTGGTGGGTTCTTGGAGACCCCATGCCTCAAAACATCTACTTTCTATGCCCTTCCCATAGAACACAAGTCAACGTGTCAGCTCCGGGGAGACCCATTGTTTCAGGCATGGGTCGCTAACAGACAAAGCCAATAAATATGTTGATCACCACCTACAGCCCCTGGTTCAACAGCTTCCATCTTTGGTAAATAACACAGAGCGTGTCCTCTGGTTTTTGGAGGACATGAAGGTGCTGTCTGACCATTCCTGGTGACCCTGAACGTAGAGGCCCTATACCTCATACCTAGCATACCCCACAATGCAGGGATTAAAGAGATAGAGTTCAGACCAGCCCATACACCAGATATGGGGGCTTGTATACCAGGGGACGAAGGTCAGCCTTGGTGGTCCCTGGCCCTGGAGGCTACAGGCCCACACAGGCTTTGTGGCCCCCGGCCTATTTTTCCCCCCTGGGGCTGGAAGTTACCCGAGGGCCTAGGCATAAAGGGTTCACCTCTAGTGATCACCTGGCAGGGTTTTTAACTCCAAAAAATGGGTCTCCCCACACAACTTCTTTTATTTATTTAACACTTTATAGTGTGAATAGTAGTTGTATTTCATTTGTAAATGTTATAAAGTGCTCTTTTCAGTTTGGAGGGTCTCCTGGACAGGGACGGAGGGCTACCAATACATATGTGGTACTGTTGTAATCAGGAGAAATGGGGCTTTCACATACAATACAGTTTTCTTGAATAAAATCAATGTATTTTATTTTTTTTTTTTATTGATTTTCATTTACATGTTTTAACAAAATAATGTTTTAAACATCACTGGAAATATTACAAACAAGACATTTCATATTAAGGCGTAAACTCTGCCGTAAATATATATATATATATATATATATATATATATATATATATATATATATAATTTTGGAAATGATTGAAAAAATCAGTTAAACTAACTGGTGAAAAATGACCTGTCAACAGAGGGTGACAAATTCTCAGTTAGGCTGTCAGTTAAAAGGGTTAAAAGTACCTAGCATGTTGGGTATTGCTCTATTCAGGGGACCTTGCACTTTCAGATTTAGCTTGTTTTTTCTTGCTTGCATATTGATTTTTTTTAGGAAACTGTGACATTGATTCTGCTTTTTATTCTTTTTTTTTAGGGAAACCCTGTACAACTAAATAATGAATCAATGGATTGCTACCAGAAAACTGCTCACCTGTCAACAAGCCTAGTATTCCCAGAAAACATGATGTGTGTTCTTCCAGAAAATATATAGTTTGTGGGGGGGGGGGGGGGGGGGGGGTTTACTTGAAAAACTGCAAGGTGCGCATAGCAGTTGTAGTTCATCTGCAAATCTCTTAAAGCGCTGTTTCAGTTTGGGGCAGGAAAGGGTGTCTACCAATACATATGTGGTACCATTGTAACCGGGAGAAACTGAGCTTTCATACGCAATATGATTTTATTGAAACACATGCTTTTTTACTTATTTATGTATTTCTTACGTTTTTTTGTTTTCATTTTTGGGCCCGCAAGTTCGGGTCCGGATTGAATTCAATAGGGTTTGGGTTCCGGGTTGGCGGTCCCAAAACTTTTGCAGCAAGTTCGGCTGAAATTTTTTTTGCTGCCTGAATCCACCAGGAAGTAGATTTAATAGAAAATTCAGTAGTTTCACCGATGGAAGAAATGTGGAAGTCATTTACAAAACCATTCATTAGGAATTCGTCATGTTTGTGCGTCTTTGCGGATTTACCAAGCACCCTGTGTGGTTCGCCCAGCAAAGTCTGTGTTTGCTGAATTTACCTTGAGTTCATTTTGTGCAACACATGCTGGCGAACGCCTTTTTCATTTGCATGCTTTTAGCAGCGAGCCCATTGTAATCAAAATTATTTTCATGTTAGTGTTTTTGTATTTGTGTTATTTGTAATGTTATTTGTCACTGGTGTTCACCGCTGCAATCTGAGCTACAATCGCCATGGCTTTCCCCTCTCCCTGCATACATGGCGAACAAAGGGTAGGCAAAAGTTTCTCATAGCCGAGAACATTGTAAATCAGGCCCTATATATGTAGTGCTGTTTGCTACCTTTTCAGTCCTTATGACATTTGTGATCCTGTCAATCTCTGTCTCTCCAATACTGGAAGAAAGGATGGATCATTGAAACTGGGTAACAAAAAGCAAAACAAAAATGTAAGTTGCCATTTGCCATGGTCCACATGACCAAGACTGAAAGAAGATTGGGCATTGAAGGCCAGGCAGCCCATATTTTAGTATTTTAGTATGCTAAAATGGCGAACAGTGACATTATAACTTGTCAGAAGCCTGATAATAACTGTAGCCATAGTTCTTTGTTAAACCAGCAGGACTAGAGTACAGCACTAGATTGAGACTAAATGTGTTGAAGGCTAGGCAGCTCATATATCAGTATGATTGTCAGCAGACTGGCATAAGTAACTTGTGAGAACAGCGCACTAATATAACTTATCAGCAGCCCAATATCAATTGTAGCCACAGTTCTTTTTGGCCAGGCTACTTTAAGAATAAAACAGCACTCAAAAGTATATTGTGGCTGCTAAAAAGTAACAAGTAAATAATAAGCCATTTCAAAACACCTGAAAATCTCTGATTCTAGGTTCTAGGTTCATTAGTTTGTAACTGATCTGGGAAGATCTGGGAAGATCATGTCATGGTACAGCTTTATGAGTCTTAAACATGCTGTGCTGCGGGCAGAGACAGCTGTGGAACCACTTAGAAAAGTAATGTGAAAACAGGTTCGAAATATAAATTAAAGCAGTTCACAGCTAAAAAGCTGGCAAACTGAAATAGGTGTTTACTAGCATTCACTTTACTACAATTATCTTAATGTAAATCCAGCAAACCAAGACATGCCCAGGTGAACATGCTACATTCTGTTTGGTAAATGCGGCCAATAGTGAATAGTAAGTTGCCCCATATGTGACCTAGGAAGGGCATGTCATGCCGCAGATTTGTGAGTCATGAGGATGCTCTGCTGTGATCAGAGACAGCTTTGGGAGCCCTGTGGCTTGACAGGCATGCACCAAGAGACAGAGTAGCTGTTATACCGCTTTATTGCTTGGTCCTGGAAGACTGAAATTGAAATTGATTGTAGGGTGAATTGGAGCCCTGTAATAGTTTTTACCCTGTACTGCAGGAAATAGAGGAGAGGCACATGAGACAGGCGTTAGGTAAGGTGCTTACTGGCCTATTATTGCCTTTAGGTTTAAAATCCCTTTATCTTCTATGAAGCTGATTGCTCCAGGTCCAGTGTTGCATTACTTATCTCACCATTTCTGGCGGCTCCCTCGGCAAGCTAAACATTGCAGAGTGAGAGCAGCCACATCCCTAGCAGTTCTGGGCGTCCACGCCCAGTGATTCAGCTAGGGAAGGAGCATGTCCATATCTGGGGAAGCAATCCAATTTTGCTCACAATTGCCGAGAGCAGAGACATTTTCCGAACATTAATATGCACGGCAAGCGGCTCTGATTATACAAGAACCCACACATGCGCCATGCACCTAGGGAAAGGTAAGCAGGGGACAGTGTTCTAACCACAACTCCGGTCTTAGCAAAATATGGCCAGACTACCAGAGGTAAAGGGGGCCAGACTGAAAGTGATGCACAATTGCAAGGGAGTTCCACAATGACACAAAACTAACCTAATTAATTCCATCATGCCATCAGTGACTGGTGAAGCTCTATTATATTTATTCTTTTTATACACAAAAATATTCCAGCTCATGCAGTGATTAAAATTTGCACTTTTAAAATTGCGACTTACCTCTATCAAAGCAGTGCAAAACCCTTTCTGGGCACCCACGTTCTCTTGGCCCGAGTACCGCAGGCAATGTGTTTGGTTCAATGTTAGTCATAATTTTACGGGTTTAGCCTGTGCCTGCGTGTGATGGAGCCCCTTGATAAGTTCTGTGACGTGTATGAGTGTCTGCAGCAGCAAGGGCATACCTGCCATCACCTGGACATCGATCAGATGTCAGATCAGCAGGTGTTTGTATTGACTCGACTGAATTGCCTTTTGGAGCAATGACCAAATTTCTTGACTGCCTTAAATTTTTAGTGAATGGCTCCTTCTTCCTTTACTCCTCTGCTGAGCCGTGCCCTGACTAAATTTCTAAATGCATCACTTTCCCTGACAGCATGGCAGCCTGGAATGTTCCTGTTTTTTTCAACATTGCGAAAAAAGTGTTACGAGCGCCATTGATTGCATGCATGTGGCCCTAGTTCCTCCAGCTGCTATAGTATATGAGTATATGTTTCGATATGTTTAGGTGCTCCTCGTTCTTGGCCACTCTCCTGTAATTATGATAGCCTTTGTTCAGCTCCCCTAAACCCGTTGCCCTGTGTCCCTGTTGCCCATTTATCTGCTTTCTCTTTGCCTGCTTCAGTATTGTTGCTAGTTTATTAACCTTTCCTGCTTCCCTTGCAGCAACCACAGGATGGACCACTCTCTGAACATACAATGCGTTGTGGCACCGGATTTGTGCTTCTTCACCATCTTGGCTGGATTTCCAGGATCGTCCCACAACGCATCCATCTTGCTCTGCTCAAGTTTGTACACACGTTTTGAGAGTGGCAAGCTGGGTGGCAGTTGGCTTCTGGGTAAGTGTGTGTCTTCTTGTCGTAGTTCTGTATTTCTAGTGTTTCATTTGCACTGATGTATTTTGTTTGAATCACGTTGCGAAATGGCACATTGCACAGGTTGTCAATCTGTGGCCAGATCTCCTCCAACAACACTTTGGGGGGTGAGCAGCACTGGGACCCAGCCAGCCAGTCATAATTGTCCAACACGCCATCCAGCACAACGTCCAATTGGGCATCATTAAAACACCCACCAGCTTCCCCCTGGTGATCTTGCGCCCAGTTTGGGGGGACGATGCTGGGGTTTGCTGTTGAGCAGACGACAAGGAACAACATGGCACCAACAGTCTACACCCGTGAATAGCAAAACTACATCATGATGGTAAGTACACTTGCTATGCCATACTATGCCATTCGCCTACACATGTTTGCCACTTTACATACAGGCAAAGATGTGAAAAGGTGACGGACCAGCCATCAGAGCGCCAACATAAGAACCAAGGCATGTGGCAGGACTCACAGTAATGGCGGCGGCCTGGTATTCAAAGACAAACAGGGTTCAGGTCAACTTGAGAGAATCAAATAGCCCAGAGCCAAACCCTGGCTGGCTGTTGAAGGGCCAGATGTTGAACAGGCCAAAACCATTAGTGTGCCAACCCACATGTGCAAAATCATACACTGCGGCCACTGTCACATGACCCACTTTTACTTGTTTGTAGGGGATGTTGGAGACCCAAAGATGTGTGTAGGGAGAGGGGATGGTAAAACAGTGGAAGGATCAGACAGGGAAGAGCCCCCAAGTTGCTGAGCTGGAGCAAAACCGAAAGTTCTAGTGGAGGGCAGAGCTGGGTGCGCCACTTAGACTAAGTGCGTCAGCTGCTCCTATACCTCGGTATTGTTGGCCTGGAGAGCTGTGAGTGTTTAGGAGATTCCTAGGCACATGCTGATTAGGAGTCATGTCATGCACCCACTCAGAGGTGCATATGCACAGATTGGCAAGGTCACTCACCAGGCCAAAGGTTATATGCTTTTTCCAGCTGCACAGGGTGGGAATATAACAGACATACATTTAAAGGGAGAGGTGTGTGCATGTGAACCTAAAGTAGGCCAATCCAGTGCAGGACAGAAATGAACATCTGTATTGACTTTTGTCTTTGCAAACTTTCATAACAGACTGCTATGACTTCAAGCTCAACACCCACAAAAAGAGGACGTTGCCATTGGACGTGGCAGTCCATCTGAGCAGCCAGGGGATCTCGGCTTATACCCACACACATATTACGCAGCACTGGTGGAACCTCAAATAATGAAAGTGGTCCCGGGGACGCCAGTTCTACAGCCAGAATTTCCCAGGTAAGTGAATGCCCAAAAGAGGATTATGCAGTGAGCAATCATGCAGAACCGCGTAAGTGAATGTTCTTTTTCTCTTCTAGCTGGGAAGTTCTGTCTGCGAATTAAGGCCACCCTGAGGCAAGGGGTTGAACCAGTGCGGCAAGGAAGACAGGGTGTGGGTGTAAATGAAGTGCTCACTGGTGTTGCTTAAATCTGCATAAAGGTCCACAGATACACAAACAGATGCTGAAACAGGCTGGCCAATAGGGATAAACCTAGTGTGACAGTTCAAGCTGACTATTTAAAGTGGACCAAAACCCACGGTCCGTGGCCCTGCAATCTATAAGATTCCAGGTTTGCCTGATTCCCACCCCCTGCGGGATCCTCTGGAATCAGGAACCCCCCCCCCCTGAGTCCCCTAAAAAACTAGCCATTCTGGAAATATAACAGTGCCAAAGTATAAAAATATGCAGTCATACCAAGGCAGACGCGTATGGCATCAAAATTACACAAAATTGCACAGAAAGGCACACTTCATAAATTTGTCTTTTACTTTTTCCTACTAGAGTGCCATTCGCAGTGGGACATAGAACAGCTGCACACACATTTAGTAGCCACACCTTCTTCAATAGAATACCTGATTTACCACGGGGTGCTATTTTACAGTTTCCCCATCATACATTACCTGATTTTGACTTCCTAAGGGATTGGAATCATCAGGAGCAATTGCTAAAAGGTCCGCTTAATCTGCACAGGAATGGGGACTACTAAATAAGCGCTGAGGTGAAAGTATTAATTACTATTTTCTGTTTTAAATGTGTACAAGTGTTCTTTAATTAAATTGTTACTCCTAAAACTAAAATTGCAAACATATACTTGTATAGTTCACTGAGAATTGCATTTGCTTTTTACACACCTGGTTTTATAATACTGTTATAATAATGGCAGAAGTCAAAAATATATTTTATTAAATGAATCATGTTTTACCTTGGATTGGACCGGTTTGTTTGTTAGGGTGATCTGTTTCATTTATGTTGTTTGCTTTTACAAAGCTGCCAAAATAACTTTGCTGCCCTGTGTATGCCAAGTAGGGGAATGTATTTGAGCAGCATAATTGCTAATTGCTAAGAAGAACAAATGCCAAGGGCGATATTGCATTGTCATTGCATGCAGTGTTTTAGAGCTGAGGATGGCAGACAGTAAATGGCCATTACATTACAACAATGTCTCAATCCTGCCAATGCATTTAAAGGTCACTGGCAAATATATAGCAAAGTTTATGGTTGTGAAATGTTATATCAGGATAGCGGAGCTGTTTCCTTTAGTTACGTAAATTAAATGCAACATTATTTTGGCTGGAATGCCTGTCTGGTATCAGCCAATAACAGTCAGCAAGCAGAAACCCCCCAATCACTCCATAACAGGCAGTGTGCAGAAACCAGTGGGGCTGTATCCTTGTAGAAATCTTTTGTTTTTTTTTTTGTTGTAACCCCACTACTTACCAGAACCGTGTGCTGTGTGTCTGATCATCTTTGTACATAAGCTGGAACTAGCTCTGCAGGAGGATGATCAGATGCAGGAGAATGATCAGCACTGTAAAAGTGCCAGGAAGGTTAATAGAATTTTCTATGACATACAGGCCATAGGACGCACATAACACCCACTATTGCATAAGCAAAAAAAAATTTGGTATTTTTTCTATTAAAGATTTAAATATTGTAGAGATTTAGGGCCGGATATACAACTTTTGCGGGTTTTGATTAGTTGGCTCCAACTTAAGTTTCCTGTGTGTGTGGCAACTGGGGAACATAGCGGTGAACTGAGCCATAGTTCTAGCAAATAGAGCTATATTTGTGGTGAACGTTGGGAGAAGTGAATATTTGCTTGAGTTTTTCTGCAGTTGGCCAAACTAGAAGCATGATATTATTTAAGAAAACAGTTTGGCAAAAGCTGGTGAAAACAAGGGACCCACCCCCAGCTTAGCTATACATTCCGACTACCAAATGGGTTATGGCCGAGGCCACAGAAAAATGGGCACCACTCCTATGAGTAAGGACACTCCTAGTGCCAGCACTGCCAGCTGTTCCCCCTCTCCGTCTGGGTGGGTGAGGAGTGGGGGGGGGGGCAGAGGGGCTTCCAAAGGTAGAATTGCCCTGTAAAGTTCAGGTCCCTATTGATTTCAATGGGGACCGGGGACCCAAACCCGAAATGTTATACAACGTTCGTCTGAACCTGCTGAACACGGAACTTAGAGGGTTCGCCCAACACTAATTATTAGCATTAAATACTTCAGCACATATTTACACATTGTGCTCTATGGGATCTTAACTAGAGATGAGCGAACTTTTGAAAAATTTGATTCGGCCCGTTTCGCTGAATTTTCCTAAAAAATTTGTTTCGGTCCGAATTTATTCGCAACAAATCGATATTAAAAATGGCTATTCCTGGGCTCCATGGGGTTGCAGAACGTTTTGCTTGGCTGTAACATGCATAGGATGCATGCTGGGTTAGTGAAATAATATTGTAAAGAAGTATGACATGCAGATCAGGGGCGTCGCTATTAGATTCTCTGTCGCAGAGCAGCACAATTACAGAGCCTCGAGGTGGCATCAGCATGATGAGCCCATATATCGCCTGAAAAACACACCCTGAATTTGGCAGCAGCATAGGGAGCCCATATATTGACTAAAAACCACATTGGAGTTGGCAGCAGCATTAGGAGCCCATATATTGCCTGAAAGACACACTCTGGACTTGGCAGCAGCATAGGGAGCCCGTATATGGCCTGAAAGAGACACTGGAGTTGGCAGTAGCATAGGGAGCCCATATATTGCCTGAAAAACACACCCCGGAGTTGGCAGTAACATTAGGAAGCCATATATTGCCCGAAAGAGACACTGGAGTTGGTAGCAGCAAAGGGAGCCCAAATATTGCCTGAAAAACACACCCAGGAGTCGGCAGCAGCATTAGGAGCCCATATATTGCCTGAAAGAGACACTGGAGTTGGCAGCAGCATTAGGAGCCCATATATTGCCTGAAAGAGACACTGGAGTTGGCAGCAGCATAAGGAACCCATATATTGCCTGAAAAACCCACCCTGGAGTTGGCAGCAGCAAAGGGAGCCCATATATTGCCTGAAAAACACACCCAGGAGTTGGCAGCAGCATTAGAAGCCCATTTATTGCCTGAAAGAGACACTGGAGTTGCCAGCAGCATTAGTAGCCCATATATTGCCTGAAAGATACACCCAGGAGTTGGCAGCAGCATGAAGAGAACATATACAGATTTTGGGCACATATATCTTATCCTAAGAATATTAATAAAAATTAAGATTAACGTAAAGCATTTTCTCAATAATTACTTGTGGTCTGATGCGGAGGAATGTCTGTAACTGGAGCGCAGCGCCTTAAATCTGTTTTGCACTATCCATATTTCTTTAGTGTTGGTCTGGCACCATGATCAATCTACTCTGATGCATCAGGCATTGGTGGGTGGAAATCTTGGCTGATCCATTCATTTCTACGCAGGCCAGTCTCTCAAAAAAAAAATTTTCAAGCGTACTGGAGCACATTGAATTGCCCTCATCAGATCATCACATACGCACATCTAAGAGTTTCATCACTTTGTTCCTGTTAAAGTCTTCAGGGCCTAGTTAGTCACCTACTTAGTGAAAGGCCATAGATAGTTACACACCTGCTGCTGTTATCAAAAAATCCTGTTTAAAGTGTAGTATAGTGTTTTGCCCTCCCCTCATATATGCACTAAGTATGTCAGACAGAGACGTGCCAGGATGGGCACAGAGAAGTTGCAGAGGCCTAAATTCATCAAGCAGAGGTTGCAGCAGACTAGGGGTGAGTGGCAGCAGGAGTCTCAGTGAGAGGCCTGATCTCCTGGTATTAGCTAGCGGTCGTGTCTCGACCAGCAACCCATCTCCCGTCATCCATTGGTTAACACGATCATCCACTTCATCACAAGTGACATCTGACACTCCCAGTCAACTGTCGTTTATATCTTATGCTTTGGGTTCAGCTCCACTATTCAGTGAGGACGATCTGATAATCAGAAAAATCAGCAGCTACTGCCCAGCCAAGAAGTGGAGGAGACACTCGCCGCTTCTTCTACTAGGCGGGCAAGTAGTGATGAGGAGAGTGCCGTGGGAAGGTGGTGTTGCAAGTGTTTTGGCTTCTTAAGCAGACACTGTTGAGGAACCTGAGGAGGACATCAGTGAGTTGTGAGGGCACTTTTAAAGGATTGGAGTGATGGAGAGTGACAGATTAGTAACAGATTAGTAACAGAGTAACATATTAGTAACAGAGTAACATATTAGTAACAGTAACATATTAGTAACATAGTAACATATTAGTAACATAGTAACATATCAGTAACATAGTAACATATTAGTAACATAGTAACATATTAGGCCTTAATTCATCAAGCAGAGGTCTCAGCAGACTAGGGGTGAGTGGCAGCAGGAGTCTCAGTGAGAGGCTTGATATCGCCGGTATCAGCTAGCGGTCGTGTCTTGACCAGCAACCAATCTGCCATCATCCATTGGTTAACACGATTATCCACTTCATCACAAGTGACATCTTACACCCCCAGCCAACTGTCGGTTATATCTTATGCTTTGGGTTCAGCTCCGCTATTCAGTGAGGACAATCTGATAATCAGAAAAATCAGCAGCTACTGCCCAGCCAAGAAGTGGAGGAAACACTTGCCGCTTCTTCCGCTAGGCGGGCAAGTAGTGATGAGGAGAGTGGCGTGGGGGGTGGTGTTGCAAGCGTTTTGGCTTCTTAAGCAGACACTGTTGAGGAACCTGAGGAGGACATCAGTGAGTTTTGAGGGCACTTTTAAAGGAATGGCGTGATGGAGAGTGGCGGTCAGCATGGTGGCAGAAGGGGAAAGTATGGAGGCAAATGTGCTCGGGGTAGACCACTTGCTGCGTGGCAGGCTACCTTCCCAGGTGGTAGAGGAAGAGGGTCCCTGGAGTCGTCGGTGGCGGCGGCAGCAGCAGCAGTGAATTAATGTGGACTGTTGGTAGGAAAATCAGCTTCTCAGCGATGTGGCAGTTTTTCATCAAGCATCCGCAGGAGGTTAACATAGCTATATGAAAGATGTGTAGGCAGAAGGCAAAGTGTGGCCAGGGTCCCAATGTTGAACCCACAGCCCTGCGTCAACATTTGCAGTGTCACCATAAAGCAGACTGGGAGAGTTGGCTCCAAAGTGGTGGTCCAGCCTGCTGCATTACCCAGTGGCACGCCGCTCCCTGTTCCAGACAGCCAAGGCTCCACCATCTCCTGTGTGTCATACCCATCCTCTGTCGCTCCAGATGCTCCTCCTCCTCTTAATCCAAGTAAGCCATTCTGCCAGCAATCCATTGGCCAAGCCATGTCCATGAGACAACAGTATGTGCCCACTCATCCAACGTGCAAAAGCTAAATGTGCTCCTGTATAAGTTGCTGGTGCTGCAGTCCCTCCCTTTTGAGTTGGTGGACCTTTCAGAGAACTGATGGCTTGTGCAGAGCCGAGGTGGAGAGTCCCACGCTGTCATTTCTTTGTGAAGAAGGCAGTACCAGCACAGTACAATTTTGTTGAACAGAAGGTGGGCCAGTCCTTTAGCCTGTCAGTGTGTACCAAAGTGCACGGCAGCGCCTACGTCTGGAGCTGTAGCTACGGTCAGGGACAATACATATCCTTTAAGGCCCACTGGGTGATTGTGGTTCCTGCACAACCAGAACAGCAACTTGGACAGGTCCCTCCGCTGTGGCCTCCACGCTCCTAGGCCTTTGTGCCTGTGACAGTGCACTTGCACTTAGCAATGGTGTCACAGAAAAAAGTGCCTAGTTGTCAATTGCAATGAATTGTTAACATTTATCTTATTTGAACACATTTTTAATAATAACATATAATAACATATATAACATAATAACAATAACATATAACATAATAACAATAACATATAAAATGTATCACATTTTTTTTTTCTTTTTTTTTAAATTTTTTTTTAAATTTTTTTTATTGTCTTTTTAAAAAGATTTTGTTAATTTTTTTACAAATTTTTAATTTTTTTTTGTATTTTGTTTTTTATAAATATTTTTTTTTTCGGTATTTTTATTTATTTTGTTATTTTTTTCAGTGCCCTTCCAGCCTACCATGTGTGCAGGACACGGCGGTTTCACACTGTTCTTCACATGGTTTGCTTGAGCCATGGAGTAACACATGGGAGGAACTGCTAAAAATCATAAATCAATAAATGAAATCATGGCTTACTCCACGAAAACTGCAAATGGGAACCATGGTGACTGACAATGGGAAGAACATCTTGTCTGCGCTGCGACAAGGAAGCCTGAGCCATGCGCCCTGTATGCCACACGGGTTCAACCTATTTGTCAAGCGTTTTCTGAAGTCTTCCCCCCATCTGCAAGACATCCTAACAAAGGGAAGGAAACTTTGCATGCACTTCAGCCACTCCTACACCGCCAAGCAGACCCTTCTTGAGCTACAGAGTCAGAACAGTATCCCCCAACATAGTCTGATTTGCGCTGTTTCAACCCGTTGGAATTCCATCCCCCATATGTTGGATCAACTATACGAACAGAGAAAGGCCATCACTGATTTCTTGATGATCCAAGCGCATAGGGGGACTCCCCTGTGTAACTTCAGTGTAAACCAGTGGCTCATACGTGACACCTGTTGTTTGCTCAGGCCCTTTGAGGAAGCCAGGACTACGGAATGAACAATGTGATTCCACTGCTTCATGTGCTACAACACATGTTGGAAACCATGGCTGGTCAGGGCACTGGAGACATGGCGCCTACATTTCACGGCCACATGAAGCCTGTGGGAGCTGAAGTGGAGGAGGAAGGGGTGGGGCACAGCGAAGCACAGTTTAGGTTTGACAAAATGTCCATTTTATCTAGTCATCTGACAGGATAGGAGTAGCATGAGCAGCCAGAGAAGCTAGAGGGTTGTGAGGAAGGCGAGACAGAGGACCCAGATACACCGTGGCAGTATGCAGTGGAGATGGAGACAGGTAGCCCCTCCGAGTCACTTGCACTAATGGCACAATGCATGCTCACGTGCTTGCGTAGTGACCGCATAATTGTCTCCATTTGTCAGTGGGATGACTTCTGGCTCTCCACCTTATTGGACCCTCGCTACCGGCACAAAATGGGGGCATTTTTTTACACCCACTGACAGGGAGGGCAAACTGACCTACTACAAAGACATTCTACGTAGTCAGTTGGCCGATGCCTATCTGCGCCATGGTCCATACTCTCGTAGGTCTGACTCGGGGGGGACCTCTGCGCTCACCTTCCACTGCCATGGCTGCTGGGGGGGTGGCAGCAGCAGCTCCATCAGCAGCGGCCTGAGTCTTCAGTCGCTAATGAATAGCTTTCTTCACCTGCATAGTGAGGCTAATCATGAGCAGCAGAAAGACCTGGAGCAGGCCCTGAACCAGCAGGTAGTGTCATACCTTGACATGACCATGCCAACGCTCCTTGAGGACCCGCTGGACTTCTGGGCAGCAAAACTTGACTTGTGGCCTCAACTGGCAGAGTTTGCCCTGGGAAACCTGTCCTGCCCGGCGAGTAGTGTGCCACCTGAGCGGGTGTTTAGTGCGGCGGGGGCCATAGTCATGCCAAGGAGAACTCGTCTGTCCATAAAAATGTGGAGAGACTCACCTTTGTGAAGATGAATCATGCATGGATCAGCCAGGATTTCCAGCCACCAATGGCTGATCCATGGTAGTAGCTGATGCATGGTAGCTCCTTATGCTGCTGCCAACTCCAGGGTGTGTCTTTCAGGCAATATATGGGCTCCCTATGCTGCTGCTGCCAGCTCATATGTGTGTCTTTCAGGCAATATATGGGCTCCTAATGTTGCTGCTGCCAACTCCAATGTGTGAAGACACATGCTAGCATATTTGGGATGCCCCCCCCCCCCCCCCCCGGTTAAAGGCAATGGCTGCTGGCAATTTGACAATGTGACTTTCTTTACAAAATGCAACCAGTTAATAGACAGGTAGTCTTGAAATATTTATGCTAGTGTTTGGGATGCACCCTCTTCAAATACAGAGGTTGGCTCCTTTTATAGTGGAAAAGGGACTTTGATTACAAAATGCAACCAGTTAATAGACAGGTACTCTTGAAATATTTATGCTAGTGTTTGGGATGCCCCCACTTCAAATACACAGGTTGGCTCCTTTGATAGTTGAAAAGTGACTTTGATTACAAAATGCAACCAGTTAATAGACAGGTACTCTTGAAATATTTATGCTAGTGTTTGTGATGCCCCTTCTTCAAATACACAGGTTGGCTCCTTTGATAGTTGAAAAGTGACTTTAATTACAAAATGCAACCAGTTAATAGACAGGTAGTCTCGAAATATTTATGTTAGTGTTTGGGATGCCCCCTCTTCAAATACAGAGGTTGGCTCCTTTGATAGTGGAAAAGTGACTTTGATTACAAAATGCAACCAGTTAATAGACAGGTACTCTTGAAATATTTATGCTAGTGTTTGGGATAAATATTAGTCACTTTTCCACTATAAAAGCAGCCAACCTGTGTATTTGAACAGGGGGTTCAAATACACAGGTTGGCTGCTTTTATAGTGGAAAAGTGACTTTGATTACAAAATGCAACCAGTTAATAGACAGGTACTCTTGAAATATTTATGCTAGTGTTTGGGATGCCCCCTCTTCAAATACACTGGTTGGCTCCTTTGATAGTGGAAAAGTGACTTTGATTACAAAATGCAACCTGTCTTGAAATATTTATGCTAGTGTTAGGGATGCCCCTTCTTCAAATACACAGGTTGGCTCCTTTGATAGTTGAAAAGTGACTTTAATTACAAAATGCAACCAGTTAATAGACAGGTAGTCTCAAAATATTTATGCTAGTGTTTGGGATGCCCCCGCTTCAAATACAGAGGTTGGCTGCTTTTATAGTGGAAAAGTGACTTTGATTACAAAATGCAACCAGTTAATAGACAGGTACTCTTGAAATATTTATGCTAGTGTTTTGGGATGCCCCCTCTTCAAATACACAGGCTGGCTCCTTTGATAGTGGAAAAGTGACTTTGATTACAAAATGCAACCTGTCTTGAAATATTTATGCTAGTGTTTGGGATGCCCCCTCTTCAAATACACAGGCTGGCTCCTTTGATAGTGGAAAAGTGACTTTGATTACAAAATGCAACCAGTTAATAGACAGGTACTCTTGAAATATTTATGCTAGTGTTTGGGATGCCCCCTCTTCAAATACACAGGTTGGCTGCTTTTATAATGGAAAAGTGACTTTGATTACAAAATGCAACCAGTTAGTAGACAGGTAGTCTTGAAATATTTATGCTAGTGTTTGGGATGCCCCCTCTTCAAATACACAGGTTGGCTGATTTTATAGTGGAAAAGTGACTTTGATTATAAAATGCAACCAGTTAATAGACAGGTACTCTTGAAATATTTATGCTAGTGTTTGGGATGCCCCCTCTTCAAATACAGAGGCTGGCTCCTTTGATAGTGGAAAAGTGACTTTGATTACAAAATGTAACCAGTTAATAGACAGGTAGTCTTGAAATATTTATGCTAGTATTTGGGATGCCCCCTCTTCAAATACACAGGTTGGCTGCTTTTATAGTGGAAAAGTGACTTTGATTACAAAATGCAACCAGTTAATAGACAGGTACTCTTGAAATATTTATGCTAGTGTTTTGGGATGCCCCCTCTTCAAATACACAGGCTGGCTCCTTTGATAGTGGAAAAGTGACTTTGATTACAAAATGCAACCTGTCTTGAAATATTTATGCTAGTGTTTGGGATGCCCCCTCTTCAAATACACAGGCTGGCTCCTTTGATAGTGGAAAAGTGACTTTGATTACAAAATGCAACCAGTTAATAGACAGGTACTCTTGAAATATTTATGCTAGTGTTTGGGATGCCCCCTCTTCAAATACAGAGGTTGGCTGCTTTTATAATGGAAAAGTGACTTTGATTACAAAATGCAACCAGTTAGTAGACAGGTAGTCTTGAAATATTTATGCTAGTGTTTGGGATGCCCCCTCTTCAAATACACAGGTTGGCTGATTTTATAGTGGAAAAGTGACTTTGATTATAAAATGCAACCAGTTAATAGACAGGTACTCTTGAAATATTTATGCTAGTGTTTGGGATGCCCCCTCTTCAAATACAGAGGCTGGCTCCTTTGATAGTGGAAAAGTGACTTTGATTACAAAATGTAACCAGTTAATAGACAGGTAGTCTTGAAATATTTATGCTAGTATTTGGGATGCCCCCTCTTCAAATACACAGGTTGGCTGCTTTTATAGTGGAAAAGTGACTTTGATTACAAAATGCAACCAGTTAGTAGACAGGTAGTCTTGAAATATTTATGCTAGTGTTTGGGATGCCCCCTCTTCAAATACACAGGTTGGCTGCTTTTATAGTGGAAAAGTGACTTTGATTACAAAATGCAACCAGTTAATAGATAGGTACTCTTGAAATATTTATGCTAGTGTTTGGGATGCCCCCTCTTCAAATACAGAGGTTGGCTCCTTTGATAGTGGAAAAATGACTGATTACAAAATGCAACCAATTAATAGACAGGTAGTCTTGAAATATTTATACTAGTGTTTGGGATGCCCCCTCTTCAAATACGCAGGTTGGCTCCTACTATTCCGGTCCCAGTTACAGAAGTTATATACTAACCTTAGATCCCCGAAGCCGGAAGATTTAGAAACGTTTTTTGAGAATATAGCCCTGCCGGTATTACCAGAAGCCCTGCAGGAAGTTATGGAGGCAGACTTTAGCGTGGCTGAGGTTCAGAAAGCTATAGGGGACTTAAAATTAAATAAGAGACCGGGCCGGACGGATTTGTAGCACTCTATTATAGGTCCTTTATGGATATCCTTGCTCCCAAGCTGGCAGCCATGCTTAACGATGTCAGGCGGGGTCATTCCTTTTCTCAGGAGTACCTCATGGCATCGATAAGTATGATACCTAAACCGGATTCTGATCATTCTCTATGGTCCAACTTCAGACCTATATCACTTATAGATTTGGATTTGAAAATCTTTACCAAAATTCTGGCAGATAGGATGTCAGAATATCTCCTGGTAATGGTTTGCAATGATCAGGTGGGATTTATCCCAGGGCGACAGGCAGGGGACAATATCAGACGAGTGCTTCAGCTAACGCATATTTCAAGGAAAAGGGGAACGCAGGCATTACTTCTGTCCCTTGATATAAAAAAGGCGTTTGATTCTTTTTTCCTTGCTGGAGAGATGGGGGTTTGGCCCGAGGTGCCTGGGGATCCTGCGAACCATTTATGCTAATCCCATTGCTTATATTAAATATAATGGTTTCCGATCTAACATGTTCCCCCTATCTAGGGGTACAAGACAAGGCTGTCCGTTATCTCCACTCCTGTTCGCCCTGGTGATGGAGCTGTTGGCGCAGACTATCAGAGATTCCTTGGATATTTCGGGGATCGAGGTGGGGGGACGTCACCATAAGTTATGTTTATTCGCGGATGATGTGCTGTTGCTGGTTACTAACCCCCTTGTCTTCCTTCCTAATCTAATGAAGATCTTGAATGAGTTTGCAGCTGTTTTGACCACTGATTATGAATCTTTGTTTAGTGCCAACTATATTCCCTTACGCCAACAATTGCAAGCATTGCTGAAGAAATGGAAAGATTGCAATATATCTTGGCTCGGTAGAAGATGACCCTATTACCTACATTTTTGTACCTCGCTAGAACTCTACTGGTAAAAATCCCTCCAGGTTTTTTAAAAACTCTCCGTTGTAAGATTTTTGATTTCATCTGGGAGGGCAGGAGACCTAGAGGGACCTATGGAAGAATCCATTGTTTCCTCCAGCCTTTACTGATCCTGGTAGATTTTGCAGGTGGATGGAAGGAGGAGCATCGAGATTGATTGATTTAGCTCAGGGTTCATCTATGGCCACGTTCCCACAGCTTAAGGAAAGGTTTCACCTTGATTTGAAGGACCTTTTTAGTTTCTTGCAGATTGTACATTTCATTCGGTCATTATGCAGGGCGGGAACTGGACTGGATGAACTAACGCTTTGTGAGATTAGATGTAGAAGGGACCTTAGAGGGAGAGGGAGGGTGTCTGAAATTTATAATCAGCTATGTAAGCGCCTAGATAGTGCCAGTTTATCCTATAGAGGGAGGTGGGAATAGGATCTCCAGGAATCTAGAGACGAACACGTATGGCAACAGATGTAGGCTAACTCCTTTGGGGTAGCAGCTCCGGTTATGGCTATCGAGGTAAATATTAAGGTCATCAAGATTGTACTTAGTACCTGAGCGAGTGGGACATTTCGCAGTTGGTGCTCAGAAATTTTGTTTTAGAGGTTGTGCCGTGACAGGATAGTATCGTCACATTTGGTGGGACTGTCCCATAGTAAGAACTTTTTGGACTAAGATATTTGATTTCCTGAGCTCAGTGGTGGGCAGACATTTGGATCCTGACCCCTGGCTGGCACTCCTTAGTAGTCCGGTTACTCAGTGCTCAGAGCCCTTATATATCACATCCTGTCTGGAGCAAAATCAATAATTGCAAAGGCCTCGAAGTCCCCGGATCTTAGCTTTGTGGCGTTTAAAAACAAGGTAAATTCCATAATGGCGAAGGAAAAAATACTTGCATTTCACGGGGGTAATCTGGAGGATTTTCGAGAAGTGTGGTCTTCTTGGGTTCAGAGATTCATGCCTCCAGACTTTGATTCTGCCCTTCTGTTTATCTAAGATTGCGGGTTGCTGAGGTCTTTAATTATGAATCCTCCCTCTTTTTTTTTTTAATTATTTATTCCTCTTGCCTCTTCTCCTTTCCTAATTTTTTCCTCCCCTTGTGTTTCCCTTTTCCTAAGTTCTCATGCGCCAGTGGTACTGGCGGAGTAGAATGACATGTTTTATGTGAGACAATTTATATTTGATAATGAGTCCTAGCCTGATTATTAAAGCGTTGTTTTCGAAAACTTTTATGAAAGATTTAGAAACGTTTTTTGAGAATATAGCCCTGCCGGTATTACCAGAAGCCCTGCAGGAAGTTATGGAGGCAGACTTTAGCGTGGCTGAGGTTCAGAAAGCTATAGGGGACTTAAAATTAAATAAGAGACCGGGCCGGACGGATTTGTAGCACTCTATTATAGGTCCTTTATGGATATCCTTGCTCCCAAGCTGGCAGCCATGCTTAACGATGTCAGGCGGGGTCATTCCTTTTCTCAGGAGTACCTCATGGCATCGATAAGTATGATACCTAAACCGGATTCTGATCATTCTCTATGGTCCAACTTCAGACCTATATCACTTATAGATTTGGATTTGAAAATCTTTACCAAAATTCTGGCAGATAGGATGTCAGAATATCTCCTGGTAATGGTTTGCAATGATCAGGTGGGATTTATCCCAGGGCGACAGGCAGGGGACAATATCAGACGAGTGCTTCAGCTAACGCATATTTCAAGGAAAAGGGGAACGCAGGCATTACTTCTGTCCCTTGATATAAAAAAGGCGTTTGATTCTTTTTTCCTTGCTGGAGAGATGGGGGTTTGGCCCGAGGTACCTGGGGATCCTGCGAACCATTTATGCTAATCCCATTGCTTATATTAAATATAATGGTTTCCAATCTAACATGTTCCCCCTATCTAGGGGTACAAGACAAGGCTGTCCGTTATCTCCACTCCTGTTCGCCCTGGTGATGGAGCTGTTGGCGCAGACTATCAGAGATTCCTTGGATATTTCGGGGATCGAGGTGGGGGGACGTCACCATAAGTTATGTTTATTCGCGGATGATGTGCTGTTGCTGGTTACTAACCCCCTTGTCTTCCTTCCTAATCTAATGAAGATCTTGAATGAGTTTGCAGCTGTTTTGACCACTGATTATGAATCTTTGTTTAGTGCCAACTATATTCCCTTACGCCAACAATTGCAAGCATTGCTGAAGAAATGGAAAGATTGCAATATATCTTGGCTCGGTAGAAGATGACCCTATTACCTACATTTTTGTACCTCGCTAGAACTCTACTGGTAAAAATCCCTCCAGGTTTTTTAAAAACTCTCCGTTGTAAGATTTTTGATTTCATCTGGGAGGGCAGGAGACCTAGAGGGACCTATGGAAGAATCCATTGTTTCCTCCAGCCTTTACTGATCCTGGTAGATTTTGCAGGTGGATGGAAGGAGGAGCATCGAGATTGATTGATTTAGCTCAGGGTTCATCTATGGCCACGTTCCCACAGCTTAAGGAAAGGTTTCACCTTGATTTGAAGGACCTTTTTAGTTTCTTGCAGATTGTACATTTCATTCGGTCATTATGCAGGGCGGGAACTGGACTGGATGAACTAACGCTTTGTGAGATTAGATGTAGAAGGGACCTTAGAGGGAGAGGGAGGGTGTCTGAAATTTATAATCAGCTATGTAAGCGCCTAGATAGTGCCAGTTTATCCTATAGAGGGAGGTGGGAATAGGATCTCCAGGAATCTAGAGACGAACACGTATGGCAACAGATGTAGGCTAACTCCTTTGGGGTAGCAGCTCCGGTTATGGCTATCGAGGTAAATATTAAGGTCATCAAGATTGTACTTAGTACCTGAGCGAGTGGGACATTTCGCAGTTGGTGCTCAGAAATTTTGTTTTAGAGGTTGTGCCGTGACAGGATAGTATCGTCACATTTGGTGGGACTGTCCCATAGTAAGAACTTTTTGGACTAAGATATTTGATTTCCTGAGCTCAGTGGTGGGCAGACATTTGGATCCTGACCCCTGGCTGGCACTCCTTAGTAGTCCGGTTACTCAGTGCTCAGAGCCCTTATATATCACATCCTGTCTGGAGCAAAATCAATAATTGCAAAGGCCTCGAAGTCCCCGGATCTTAGCTTTGTGGCGTTTAAAAACAAGGTAAATTCCATAATGGCGAAGGAAAAAATACTTGCATTTCACGGGGGTAATCTGGAGGATTTTCGAGAAGTGTGGTCTTCTTGGGTTCAGAGATTCATGCCTCCAGACTTTGATTCTGCCCTTCTGTTTATCTAAGATTGCGGGTTGCTGAGGTCTTTAATTATGAATCCTCCCTCTTTTTTTTTTAATTATTTATTCCTCTTGCCTCTTCTCCTTTCCCCATTTTTTCCTCCCCTTGTGTTTCCCTTTTCCTAAGTTCTCATGCGCCAGTGGTACTGGCGGAGTAGAATGACATGTTTTATGTGAGACAATTTATATTTGATAATGAGTCCTAGCCTGATTATTAAAGCGTTGTTTTCGAAAACTTTTATGGAATGGGTATTATGTTGTTCAGGCAATTCCTTGGATAGCTAATGTTCTTTTTCTTTAGAGGGCGCTGAGAAAAAAAATTTATTGAAAATGCTGCATGGTGTTTTTGTTAAATGTGTCTTCCAAGAGAATACCTATGCTATTGTGCTGATTATTATATATTCTCTATCCTTTTTATTTTTCTCAATAAAAAGTATTGAATGAAAAAAAAAGAAATAAAATGATGCTTTTATTAAATGCTGTGATGCTATTATTAACCCTTGTATTGTCAGCTACGTGAGTCTCAAGTAGCTGCCTCTCCAACCGTTAAGTGCCAGCTACGTGAGACTCACGTAGCTGAATTTAGAGCCCCATAAAAAAAAAAGTAAAAAAGATACAGACTAACCTGACCCCTCCTTTGAAAGTGCCAGCGATTCTCTTCAAGCATCACCTGTTCGATTTCCACCCCAGGGCCTCTGATCTTCAGGAGGGGGCCTGGAATAGCCCTCCCCGCTTCCGCCGTGCCGACATCTGAAAGAAAAAAAAATGACACAAACTCACCTGACAGCCCGATTGCTCCTCCGATGTCTTCTCTTCACCGGAGGGGGCTCTGACCCCCCCCCTAAACTTGCCACGCTTCGGGTGAGGACCCAGCAACGGGCCCTCACCATTCTCTTCGTGCAGCGCTGGCCCCGCCCCTAGTCCTGCCCACTTGTCGGGGGAGCGGGATGACATCCGATCTGTCAGTTGTCGGTAGCGATCGGAGCAGGGAGGGTGGGAGGCAGGGAGGCTCTGATCCCCTGCCTCCCACCAGTCCTGCTCTGATCACTACCAGCTGTAGCGGCGTGGGACACTGGATGGGAGGTAAGTATAAGTGAAAAAAAGAATATTAAAATATTTTTTGTCTGGTGTCTTTTTTACTTTTAACTATTTGTGAACTGGTAAGGGGTCCATTAGACAAAGGGGGACACCCCACCATTTAAAAAAATAATTAAGAGTTTAAAGTGCTACTGCAGCCAAAGGTAATTGTTACTCCATGGCGTTGGGCTACAACTTGCACTGTCCTAAACTATTTTCCATTTTTAAATTGAAGAAAAAAATGAGGTTTACAGGTTCACTATATGATTTCTCTCTTGGCTCTGTGATGCTGCATAATAATCAGCTCTCTGCTCTGACAGCAATCTGATGAATCTAGAGTAGGAGGTGGAGGAGGAGGTAGAGGGAGGGTGGAAGGAGGGAGGAACCAGCAATCCTGTCCCACTCTATTGAGCTGATTGGGGGCGTGGATGAAAAAGAGAATGTAATTGGCTGAACCTGTAAACCCCGATATCTCACCCATTTCTGCTTCAATTTAAAAATGGAGAACAGTTTAGGACAGTGCCAAATGTAGCCCAACGCAATAGTGTAATAATTACCTTAGCTTACAGTATCACTTTAACCTTTAACATCTTTTAAAAAAACATGGGATCCCACCCTGGAGGAAAGGACTCCATGCCATTTTTAAAAAATGTAACCCTTATGTGGATAGTAGTTGTATTTTATGAAAATGTCATAAAGTGCTATTTTCAGTTTGGGGGGTTTCCTAAGCAGGAATGGGGGGGGGTTACCAATACATATGTGGGTACCATTGTAATGGGGGGATTGGGGCTCTCAAAAGCAATAGGGTTTTTTCAAGATATTTCTTGTTAAAGCCCAAACTCTGGTGAAAAAATGATATATCATTTTCCTGGAACTACTCATAGATTCCTGCAAAAATCACATTTAAACATAGTACAAACATGGTGAAAAATGGCCTGGCAAAAGAGGGTGACAAAATCTTAAGTAAGCTGGCAGTTAAAAAAGGTTAAAAGTACCTATGCATGTTGAATATTGTCCTGTTCAAGGGTATGGTTTCAGATTTAGCTTTTTTCCCACTCAGTCCTTGTATCTCCTTTCACATTAATGTTTGCCCAAATGTCATCATATAGTATTTATATAAGACATTATCTGGTCAGAGGTAGTCCCCAGGTAGGGGCTAGCAGTATTGTGTCTCTTGTCATGGTCTCTAAGATCTTCTCTGTGGCCTGCTATAATATTTTTGTGTATGTGCATTCCCACCATAAGTGTTTTAGCTTTGCCAGCACCAGGTTACACCACCAGCAGTTATATATGGGAAATCTTTCATTATAGTCTGCTGTGTAATAATAATTTAGAGATATGGACTGGATCATCTTTATTGTGTGGTAGATATTTTCCCATTCTTCCTCTTCTAACTTTATTTTTAGGTCACATTCCCATCTTCTCGTATAGTCCAAATGTATATGTAGTATTATTTTTCTTATTTGTTCATAGTAATAAAATATTGTGTTTGAGTTTGTTCGTGTGGTTAGAAAGATCTCCTAGTTGTAGACCTGTTGACGGGGACCAAATGAGTATTATTCAAGTATGGTTTGCTTGTTGGTATTTTGCTAAGGTTTTATTTCTTTTTCCCAGAGGAAATTTGTGGTTTGTGGTTAGGGAGCCTAGCATATCTGGAAACGGAAATAAGATTTTGTCTTTCATGAGGGGCAGCAGTGTGGAGCATATAGCACTGATGACTGGGTTAACAAAGTTCCTGTTTGCACTTATTTTTTAAGGGTATAGTTATCACAAGAAGAAATTTCTTCCAATGTTATTGGGTAAAGTTTAATAGATGGCCAATTTTTATTTTTTATGTGGTTATCCACTCTTTTGAGCTGGGATGCCGTAAGGTATCAATTGGTTTTGAAATGTTTTGTAGTATTCTGCCGGAAAACCATATATTCCTGAAGATTTGCCCGTCTTTTGTTGTATTACGGCAGTCCTAACTTCTTCAAGTGTAAATTGTTTTTCCAAATCAGCTACTACTTCTTTCTTAAGTTTATGGGAGTTTATATATTTCAAAAAGGTATCATGGTCCAGTGGTTCGATATAATATTTTTTTTATAAAAAGTTAAGATTTCACATCCGATTTCTTCTGGTAGGTTTTTAATATCTCCTTTATCATTAATAATTTTTTCTATACAATTGCTTGCCCTGTGGTCCCTAAGGTAATCTGCTAGAGTTTTTACCAAGATTCCTTTACCAAGATTTAATTTCATTTTTTAGCCGATTCCTTAGTATGTCCGTCTTTTCTACTGATAGTATATTGTTTATTTTTTTTCTTTCTTCAGATACTTCCATGTATTTATCCTCTAACAGGGAGACCTTGTGTTCACTCTCCAATTTCGCTATCCTATCCAAAGTATTGTTAATTAACTGTTGGTGCTGTTTTTTTTTTTTTTATTACAGTGATCGATATAGCAATACCTCTGATAAAGCACTTGTGGCATTCCAACAGTGAGTGGGTTGAGACATCTGATACCTTACATAGGAATTGTTTTTGTCCCTGATTCGGGGCATACCAGCGTAATATTTGGCCTTTCAATTTGCTGACAATAATGAGTATACGTACTTCCTTATCTGTATACCGCGATAGTTGCTCAAAACGGCAGCATGCTTTGATTAAGATCAATACCCCCCTTTTTTATTGTAGGGTCACCTTATCCAAATCGTCCTTATCCACTCCTATATTTTGTTACTTTGGCCCAGTTAATAAATTGATACGTTTACTTTATATGATTTCCAAATCTTAGCTGTACTGGGAGCTAGTATAATCAGCTTATGTACAGATCACGTAGCTTAGGTGTCATAGCATGTCATAGCTCCTCCTATTTTTTAATTATTATGTTTAACTAGTACAGTCAATTTATTCCCCACATCTGATCATTTGAAATGCAGAAAAAGGTAAGAAAAACATACATTTGCTTGATATATTGTCACTATTCACCTAGTCCGCTCCTCTGATGTTTGAGGAGGACACTGGGTATGTTCTGCCGTGTCCACGACCAGGTTATACAGCAGTTATCCTCTTTAATTAGCAAACTGTGGTCGGGCTGTACGCAGCATGCAGTAACTTTCTAAGTTGTAGCGGGCAGATATGTCAGGGGTGCCGGAATCTGCATGCAGTGTTCAGCTGATAGTGAGATCAGGATTTGCAGTCACACCAGAGCCCAGGCACAGCTCGGCTCCGGGGCAGTTATCAGGTCGGAGGCGGCGAGACGTAAGGGTGAGCTCAGGCTCACAGCTCAGGGACGAGCTCACATGCAGAGGTCGTTGGCTGGGAGACTAGAGGCAAGCGTAAGGCGGGAGGATCAAAGCTGGATCTGGGGCCAGGGATGCGGGGTCGCGATGATGCCGGGCAGAATGACAGCACTCTCAGGTACTGTGAGGTAGCGATGGTCACACCAGGGTAGCGGGGTAGCAGTGGGAAGGTGGACGAAATGGCAGGAACCAGTCGGAGGAACCAGCAGGAACCGGCAGGTGAGGTCATGCGTGGCCAGTCAAGCCCATGTTGCCGCTCAAAGGAGCGGGCACCAGGGGCGGTGACGTCACATCCTCTCCTCCTCTTCATTCTCCCTTTTTAGGGAAATTCTGTGCAACCTGTGAATTCCTTGAGGGTTTGTGTCCAGAAAATTGCACCCACAACAACATACCTGGTGTGCCGAGCAAGCTTGCGTTGTTATAATATATAGGTTGTGTCGGGGAATCCAAATGTAAAGGGCTGTTTTTCTTGAAAAACTGCAAGGTGCGCATAGTAATTGTATTTTATTTCTATATATTGTCTCCTGGGCCGGACAGGGTGTCTACCGATAAATATGTGATACAATGGTAACCGGGAGGAAAGGGGCTTTTACTTGTGATTTTCTTGAAAAACTAAATCTAAAACATAGCCTTTTTAAGAAAATGTTCCTATATATTCCTCTAAAAAAGATTACGAAAGCACTGACAAAATGACAATGTCATGTTGATGGGCAGGCTGAAAAAACCCGGATTTTCCTTCAAAAATCACAATTAAACCTACATAACGCAAAATGCTGAAAAATGGTCTGACAATGAAGGGTGACAACATCTCTATGTAGGCTGGCACTAAAAGAGTTAACTGCCAACCTGCATAGAGATTTTGTCACCCTCTGTTGCCAGACAATATTTAGGCATTTTACACTATTTGTTTAACTATGATTTTTGCATGAATTTGCAAGACAAGTATATCATTTTTCTTTGTTTCACATGAAATGTCTTATTTGCATTTTTTTCAGTGCTAAGTTGATTTTTCTTAATTTTGTAGCTGTTTTAAAATAAAAATGTATGTTTTTTAATAAAATCATATTGCTTGTAAAAGCTCCATTTCTCCAGATTACAGCAATGCCACATATGCATAGTTTGATAAAAATACTAACTATGCACACTATCAAGAATTCAACCCTTATTTGTTTTTAAAGAAAAACAGAGTGGGATCACCCCTATCCAGCAAAACCAGCATGGGCACCAGCTATGGGGGCTGGTAGGCCGGGTCGTGGAGGCGCCCCCTCACATAGCCCACATGGACACCGGGCTCTTCCGCATCCCCTTGGCTTTGGGGATGCAGGTAATAGGGTGGGGATTTTGGCAAGTCACTCACTTGCCGGCAGGTGACTTGTTGGCCCCTCCTGCCCTTTTAACTGGCATAGGGGGCTCAAAGGATCCTTTACCAGTTCACACAGGGTTATATGTAAAATACACACACACTACTGCTTACCTTCTTCCATCATTGGGTGCTCCTCTGCCCCGCTGAAGACCCCAGCCTGAAGATTGGAGCCCCCCGAAGATTGGAGCCCCCAGATGGAGGTGAGCTTTTTTGGGAGGGGAGGAACAGGGGGAAATGACAGCCACATAGAATCTATATGGCTGGCAGTTAATCTTTGGAGAAGCAGCCACGTAGATTCTGCATGGCTGGCATGTAAAGGGTTAAATTTTAGTGTGCATTTGGGTGTGAATTAAAACATTCATCCATATGAGTTTTTAAAAAACTAAAAGTAAGAAAATCACTTGCAGCTGTGTTTTTTAGTTATTTTTTACAGGTGGGGTACATAATTTCTCATTAAATAAGAATAACTTTTAGAAATTTTGGACTAAACAGCACCAATCGCCTATTAGTTTCTGAAAGTTCCATGTATTGCCTTCTGTTTGTGCCTTCAGCCTGTCATGTTTGTCTGTATCCTCACCATCTAGGAGTCAACTGAAAATTGGGTCTTACCATAAAGTATAGCAGCATTTGCACCTTAGGTTGTTGGATGTTTGCTTTACTTGTTGCACATATTGCCCATTTTAAGCCTGTTCCCCAGCTACCTGTTTAGAGGGACCCTGTTGGTCCTTCTGCTACCCATTAATGGTCATTTATCCTATTAGTTGTTCATGGTCCATTTCAGTTCTTCCAGTATCTAGCTCAGATTGCTCAGATTGACTTCAAACTTTAGGCCTATGGCTATACATGTTGAATATGTTTATGTTGCAGCTTCTTGGCTTTCCCTAACCCTGTCCTATCAGATTTCTGATAGATCGCCACGTGCCTGATGTTCCTGAACTCCCAGGCCTTACTGGAAGTTTTTGGAATCAGTCAGTACAACCTGTACAATACATATTACAATACATAATGGAATGTGAACACAGTTGTAGTAAAAGGATGCAATAAATACATATCATATGAAATATTGGTTAATTTAAGGTATGCTGAGTGGATAGGACATAACACAAATCGGTGGAGCCTAAGTAAAATTCTACAAAACACTCATCTGATCTGAATTTTCAATTAAACCTCAGATGATATGTTAATCAATATCACTCAGAATATTCTCTTACGAGTTTTTAGCATCTTAATCCATTGCGATATCCAATTTGAGTGCTTAGAAGCTGAGATTGATGAACAGCGGAAATATGTTTCCCTCTTCTACAATATTTGTCAGACACCATATAAAACAAGTGTTTACTTCCATGAAATTTTGTTTCAGTTTTTATACTGGTAATTTGCATTAATTCTAGATTGTTATGAAGCATGGTCAGATGAAATGCAAAGTCATCCTTTGCCATAAAATTAACTTTTAATCACAAAAAACACAAATTGCATTTACCACAGCTTTGTTAATGTGTAATATAGTGGTATTTTAGAGTATCAAGAAAACTTATACTGTATGCCCATGACTTCTACTTATACCTAGGTGATACTAGCACAAACTTTGTTTCTGGTTCAAGTCCTACCACAATGTTAATAATAATTCTCCCTTTCTTCTCTTGAGGAATTAAAAAAGACAAACACAAAAATGATGGTTGTTCCTCTTAAATTATCAATGGGAGGCACCCACACTGTAATAGCCTGTGAAGCCCATTTCCCATGCTCGCTATAATTGCTTACATTTGGGAGTGCTCCAGCCAGCTGCCAGATTGCAAACCCATGTGACTGCCATTGACCAGTGGGAGTTTGTCTGGCAGGTGTACACACATCACTGTTCAAGCCTGCCCTGGGAACTTCCCTGGCTGCCATTGTTCTAGTGACAGTCACAAGGGAAAAGGCGCATGAGTCTACACCACTGACATGCTATCTTTGGTGGGTGCTTATATGATCTCCAGGGCCAGACTGGAGTTATTCTTTTTTATTGTCTTTACCAAACCCAGAGTGCTGTATTTTACTACATAAGACATCTTTTTTCCTCAAAAGTAGAGCGGAACTGTGAAGCTAGGAAAAGAAAACCTTTCCAGCACCCCTGCACCGATGATTGTCCTCCTTAAACCAGACCTTCAGCATGATTTAATGAAAAGCCCATACCCTTAATAAGCTATTCCCCAGCATCTAAAATTAATATATTTTAAGTTTTTAGTCACTTACTTATTATTGTTTCCCCCACCGGGCTGCAACTCTGTTCAGGACTCTAGGATACGGGCGCCACCATCTTGCCTCAGAAGCATCACATACTGAGGAGAGGAGAGCGTGATAAAGTACAGGGGGCGGGGTTATAGCTGTGCTTTGCACAGACAGAGCAGCTGGGGTCAGGGAAAGGACAGCAATCCCAGAATACAGTCAGAAGACACTTCCTGTTTGCAGGCTGACTGATGCTCCATGAGCCACCATCTTGGATGTTTAAAGGCTCATAACATGCAGTAGATGCAGGTAGTATGATTTTTAATGTGAGCAATCTATATGTACAGGGTGTGGGAAACATATAAGATATGCTCTTATTCAGGGTGAAGGTCCACTTTAATCTGATTGCCCTCTTGCAGACCTGTTCCCAGCTGGCATGTGAGCGTGGCCTATATACGGAACTAGGCACTGCACACTGCCTGTTACAAGGTGATTGGGGGTGATTCTGCACACTACCTGTTATAAAGTGATGGAGGGGGTTCTGCACACTGTTATAGGGAGATTGGGGGGATTCTGTCACACTGCCTGTTATAGGGGGGATTTGGAGGGGAGATTCTGCATACTGGCTGTTCTAGGGGGATTGCTGGGGGTGATAGGGAGGATTCTGCATGCTGCCTGTTATACCGTGAGTGGGGGAATTCTTAGATGTGCTGGGACCTAGATTTAGTTAATACATTCAGGCTGGGAATTCACAGATACCGGAAACATTCAGGCAGGAATCAGTGACCTTTTCCTGAGAGCATTTTTTCATCATCCTAAGACTCAGCAGCCACAACATTATCCCTACAGGTTACCAGCCACCCATCTTGAATCTCGGAAGAAATCTGATTGGATTCGGGTATCCGATCTTTATTGCACCATGTAAACATGTACATGGGAACATCTCAATGTCTGCTATGTGCTTCTGCAGGGGAGATTGCAGCGCTGGAACGATGTAGCTCTCTGTTGCTGCTGGCTCAAGAGCTTGCAATTTGATCTTCAGTACTTAGCCTACTAACTACAGAAAGATATGGAATAAGAAAAAATGGAAATTAAATGTATTAAGGCCATCTTGGTTCCCGGGGGAAAAAAATCCTACCTAGAAAAAAAATATGGCTGGTTTAAAGCACACTTGTTTATTCTGGTGCATACAAAAATGGGTGTTAGTGTGGTGTACCTTAGCTTAACCACATCCTTACCATCCAAAAACTTTAGAGAATATCTGGGGGTGGTAGGCTGTTAAATGTAGCCTGACATAAAAAATTGTCATGTTACATTACAAGCTACCGGTACCCAGCAGTGTTGTCAGTTGCTGTGACTGCGCTGTTTTCACACTGTGTGCAATAAAACATCACATCACAGTATAAAAGGTCAGTGGAGACCTGTAACATCTGTGGCTAGACAAGATGAGAACCTAAAGCTTGGCATCTAGTTCATGGCCAAACACATAAAGGGCCACCACACAATTCCTTGAAGAGACCTCCTGACCCAGAGGACAGTGGCGGCTGCCTCCTCCCCCACTTCTCAAGATGCCCTCCATTCAAAGTCAAGCAGACAAAGCAGGACCAAACAGACCATGCCTGTAGCAGGCCAAGCAGCCAATCCACTTGTTGCAGTGTTGACGAGTTGCGCACAAGACAAAGGAGCCAGATGGAAATCTTGCAAGTGCCATCTCCTCCACTACCCCTTGTCCTGCAGCTTGAGCATGTTGGGGTATTAATACAGTATTCCACAAAAGTTACTACGCACGTCCCTTTTTTGTTTATATTTTTTTATATCTTTTTACACTTTGACACAATGTAAAGTACTCAGTGTATAGGTTGTATTATTGTATATAAGTATAAATTTGGTGTGCCCACAAAATAGCTCGACACGATGATGTCTAAACCCAATGGCTGTGTGTTGAGTGAGTACACACCTATTTGAAAATAGCCAAATTGGGCTACATAGACATTTTCACTTCCTGGTGTCATGTGACTTAGTTTTACGGTCTCAGCTGTGAATGAGTTTTTATGTTATCACTCTCATATTGGTCAATGGAAGGTCAGCATGGCACCTTAAAGGTGCTGGACTGGCAAACCTTTTCTCTTATCACAATTGCAAAGCATGACCAGCACTAATGTAACTAGATGGTGATTTATTGTGAAACAATAAACACAGCAAACACTAGGCACAGCAAAACACAACCCTGAGGGGGGGCGTGACCATGGCATGGCTGCGTGAAGACGTCCTAGCCTGGAGCTCCCATCTGAACCTGGCCCAAGCAGCATTTAACCGGGGATAGAGCTGTACTAACTGACCTCGAGTATATGGGGAAACACAGGGGAAAGCAGCCTGGCCCTAAAAGAGGGCAAAAAGCTGGCATAAAAAGATTCCTGCAGCCAGCAGAAATGGAGGACCTGGCGGCGTGCGGCAACAAGATGGTGGAGGGCACTCTGAGCGAGGATCCCTGCAGCAGCGATCAGGAGGAGAGGCGGGCTGACCGCCACGACAGCCGACGATGGAGGAGAAGCGTTCAGGCAGCGGTGACAGGGAGGATGCAGCCCGAACACACATGGCAGAAGGCGGAAGTGAAGGAGAAGCAGCGTGCGCTGCCGAGCCGCGGCGGCGAGAGGAGAGAGACTGGACGGCTTCTTCCCTCCTCTGGCGAGGAGATGATCACCCCCCTGTGGGGGGGGGGGTGGTGGAGCCCAGATCAGATATAAGCCCCCCCCCCCCTCCAGCCCGGGGACTGACAGTGTGAGGCAAAACGGAGCTGGTACAGGCTATGAAAAAAGCCAGCCAGCTCTTAAAGGGACACACGCTAGGGAACATCAGTTATGGCCCCAGAGCGTTCCAAGCCCCCCACAGTCAGAGGGGGAGGCTTCAGTCGAGGGAGAGATGTGGCCTGAATCGAAGTGGGGGACCCCGCAGATTCAGACTCCCCAGATGCAGCAGAAATTTTCCATAGAGGGGTGCCACTCCCAGGACCAGGGAGACCAGGAGATATTAAATGGATTTGGGATGCCCCCAAACGTGACCAGACACCAGGAAGACTCCCTCATACCTATAAGAACAAGTCAGCAAGAGTGGAGGAGTGAAGCGCAGTCACAGACCCCGTGTGAACCCTCAATCATAGCAGACTGGAGGGAGGAGATGTCCCAGAGAGCCAGGGAGTGTATTTTCCCACCAGAGCTTGACCACGGCTTGAGGCCCCTTCTTCTCTCTCCCACCAAAGCAGACCTAAAAGCGATACCTACTAAAGCTCCGGGATTGAAAAATCCTTCCGGAAACAGATTAGACTATACAGCATAATGTAGCCGCAGTGGAGAACAGAATAACCACCCTGGAGAACGCGAAGGAATCCATAGAAGAGCGCCTCTCCCACTTGGAACAATCAAATGCTTCCCCGCGCAAATCATAACCCTAAAGTTACACTATGATGACCTAGAAAATAGAAATCGACTGAATCTGCGACTGTGGGGGATACCGGAGACTCCCCAGAATGCTGACCTGGAGGCGGTAGCTAACTCCATCTTTAACAAACTCCTGGGAAGCCCCCCGGGCACATCGACCAAACTGGACAGGATACACAGAGTGGCGGGGTGTCCGCCGGGAGACCCTGGCGCTCCACGAGACGTGCTATGTAGAGTCCATGACTATAAAACCAAAGAGGACATTCTGAAAAAAGCCTGGGGCGCTGGGCAGATTGTGCACAATGCCAGACCGATTATCATCCTACCGGACCTGGCCCGCTCGACGTAGTAGCTGACGCCTTCCCTTCTTCCCTTCTTCATTACAAAAATATAGTTTTTGTTTTTTTTTTACTTCTTTTCTTCTTCTCCTCTGTGTTTCCCTGTGCCCTCTTCAGTCACACCTGGACACGCTTGGACTTGCCTTGCCATCGCTGCCACCCGGCGACGGGGAGGCCCGTCAGTCGACGGCGGGACCCTCCTGACGAACCACTTACAGATGAGTAACTGACTTAGGGGGGGAGATGGGGCCACGCCGGATGTGGGGCGGGGGGTTGTGGACTCCCTCTCCCGTGTCCCCCCCGAGCCTCTGCACCAGATGGGCAAGACGGGGGGCGGAACGACCCGGCAGACGGGATTGGACTGTGTTGGGGGGGTCAAGTGAGATGTAGCCTGCTGAGCAAGGATAGTGTTCGCTGCAAGATATATGTGTGTTCTGTGCGGGCCGTTATGCTGGGCACTCAGATGTCTCGCCTGACTAGTCCGGATGTGGTTGTGTATTGGGAGGGGGCGACCGGGGAGATGGGGTGAAAGCGAGACGGATAGACCTTCATGTTAATCGCTTTGGGTGAATGGGAGGCAATGGCTATTCTGATGTCAATCACTGTAGGATGCGCCTTCTGGGCCTGAAGTGGCCTCTGGAGATGCTTCCTCCCCTTCTGCTCCCCCCCATGGGCCCCGGGCGGGCTGTCCTGCTCCTATGGACGACAGGGGGGGCTACACTGGGCGGTTGCGCGGGGAGCCCCAATGGGCCATGCCAGGCGTCCAGGGGCTGGAATGGACACGGGATGATGATGGCAGGGAGAGAGGGCTGAGTTGGGAACACATGGAGACGGGAAATGTTATATTGTGTTTATAATGGCTAACAAACAATGTTTTGAAATTCTTTTTGAAGATTATAAAGTGTTTCACCCCTGTAAGGGGGGCTGTTTCAGGCTGGGGAGGTCGGGACTCTCCTGCAGCCATGCTGCGCCGCAGTTTTCTACCCCCACATAGGCCTGTCCGTCGGGACACATTGAGCCCCGGTGAAGCGGACGGAATTGTACTTACCCCCTTGTAGTTTCTTTTCTCTTTTGACACCCCCTCCCCTATCCTTAACGTCCCTTTGTTCATAGCCCTTCTCCGTCTAACCGCAACCCTCTCTGTCTGTGATCGTCCCCCCCCCCTGACCCCCCCATGACTCCCTCGACCGCCTCGGGATCTGGTGCCAGGCCCTCAATGGGGCTCAAAATAGCGTCCCTGAACACTAAGGGCCTCAATACTAAGGAGAAGAGGAGAATGTGCCTGAATCTGTTCTGGAAACGGAGAGTACAGGTGGTGTTTGTACAGGAGACACACTTCCAGAAAGGAAGGGCCCCAAAATTTTCGGATCGCTGATTTCCATCAGGGTGGCATTCTTACTCTCCAGGCTCCAGGTTCAGAGGTGTGGGCATCTTACTAGCGGCTGCTTTCCCCTGGACACTTATGGATAGCCTGTCAGATGAAGAGGGGAGGTTCCTATTCTTTAAAGGGAAGATTGGTAACCAGGTGTGTACATTTGCAAACATATATGCTCCAAATTCGGACCATTCAGACCACCTTCCAAACTTTCTCAGAGGGCCTAGTAATCTTTGGAGGAGACCTCAATGTCGCTCTGGACCCCCTCTTAGATGTGTTGAGGAAAGCCTCCCACCTGTCTTATTCCACCCTCAAAAAAACTGAAGAGTGCACTTCAGCTTTCCCAGTTCCTAGACCCGTGTAGGGTGCAGAACCCCAGAGTAAGGGACTACACCTTCTACTCCACCCCCCCATGATTCGTACTCGAGAATTGACTATCTTTTCATATAACACAGGCATCTACAACTAGTAGAGAAAGCTGAAATTGACCCCATTACAATTTCGGATCACGTGCTGATCACGTTGACCCTAGAGCTCCCAGAGGTCTTAACTAGACCGTGCACCTGGATCCTCAATGAGTCGCTCCTACAGGACCCTGTCCTAAAGGAGGAGATCAGAGGTGAGTTGAGGACCTAGTTTGACCTGAATACTAGACCAGAGACGTCCCCCCTGAACTTATGGGCACCGCATAAGTGCTATATCAGAGGGATCATTTTGAAAATAGCCTCAAGAAGAAAGAAAGAGAGGGAGAGGAACGTCAAAGAACTATTGGAAAACATAGCCCGTCTGGAGGCGAGGCACAAACAACAGCAGGCACTAAAGGTAAGACATGAACTGGCAGATGCATGAAATAAACTAAAGGATATACTGATGTTCAGTGCCAAAGCTACCCTCTTGAAAACCAGATGCTCCTTTTACGAATATGGAAACAAGTGCAGTTGCACGTTGGCAAGGACACTTAGGGAACAGAGGGCCAGAAACTTTGTTCCACAGATACTGGGCCAAACGGCAAACTGGCCTCTACCCCAGCAGACATAGCACAGACATTCAAAGAATTCTACCATAAACTCTATAACCTAGCGGAGGAGAGAAACAATCAGGAAAAAGTAATGGAGGAGGCAAAGCTATTTCGCCTCGTCAGGCCTGCAGGTGCTAGACCAGGAGAGAGTAGAGGCACTGGAGGCGCCACTCTCAGAACAAGAGTGGATGCAGGCGGTAAAATCCTCCGTGTCTGGCAGATTTCCAGGCCCAGATGGCTTCACCCTGTATTACTATAAGTGGATGGGCGACATACTGACCCCCCGTGCGGTGGCGGCCTTCAGCTTCCTTTCGGAGGGGCACTCCATCCCACCAGATATGCTGAGGGCCCAAGTCACAATAATTCACAAGAAAGATAAAGATCCATTTCTATGCTCCAACTATAGGCCGATCTCGCTCCTAAATGAGGATCTGAAACTGTCCGCAAAAATACTGGCCTCTAGGCTTGCCCAAAGCCTGAGCAGCCTGATACATAATGACCAGGTGGGATTTACCCCTAGGAGAAAGGCCAGAGACAATGTAACCATGATACTTAATCTGATACATCGGATCAACACAGATGAGGTCCCAGCCATGCTTCTCTCTGCGGATGCAGAAAAAGCATTCGATAGAGTTAACTGGAACTTCATCCAGGCCACATTGGAGTATATAGGACTACATGAGAACATGTGAACCTGGATCCTATCGCTATACTCCTCCCCCTTTGCTTGTATCAAGGTGAATGGGGTAACCTCGGACCCCTTCGCAATAACCAATGGGACGAGACAAGGCTGCCCACTTTCCCCGATCATTTTTATTTTAACGCTAGATCCTTTTCTCAGACAAGTAAGGGCAAACCCAGACATAAAAGGTCTAGAGAGTGAGCACAAGGAACACAAAGTAGCAGCCTTTGCGGATGACTTGATCTTCTGCATCACTCAACCTGTGACATCCCTACCTAACTTACTACAGGAGCTTGAAGCGTACACACTCCTCTCAAATTACAAAATTAATATTCAGAAGTCTGAGGTGTTTAATATCTCTTTATCACAGAAGACCCTGGGCGAGATGAAAAACAGCTTCGCTTTCCGCTGGTCATCAAACTCAATTAAATATCTGTGAGTCCAGATAACACCAAACCCGAAGGACCTGTTCACGGCAAACTTCCCTCCGCGGCTAGGGATTTAGATACTTGGAAGGATAGAACACTGTCATGGTTTGGCAGAGGCAACGTCCTCAAAATGAACGTGCTCCCAAGGCTTTTCTACCCAATCCAGGTACTTCCAATACAGCCGCATCCTTTTTGAAATCAGTCTGATCTGAATGCATAAAATTTGTGTGGGGGGGGAAGCCCCAGAGTCTCACAAGTATTACTCTCACTTCCTAAGAACAGAGGAGGAGTGGGACTCCCTGACATTAGAAAGTACTATGCAGCCGCTCACCTGAACAGGGTGGTGGACTGGAACCTACATGCGGGACACAAGCAGTGGATCCAATTAGAGCAGCAATGTTCCCCAGTCCCTCTGGCAGACCTCCCGTGGTCCTCGGGGGAGATCCCAATCGGGTTCAAGTCGCACCCGACAATTGGCCCGACTCTTAAGATATGGGCCAGATATGCTCCAAAGACCGGTCTTAGGATCCCTGGACTTCCTACGTAACCAACTAGATGCCAGTTTCAGAAGATGGAGAGCGGCTGGAAGGGGCAGGGCTCTGGACTTCCTGAATGGTTCAGAGTGGAAATCCCTGCAGGAGCTCATGTCTTGGGGAGACCCACCACGCCTGTCATTCTGGAGAGCATTACAAATCTTGCAGTATCTCAAGAAATGATCCCCCCCCCCCGGAGGGGGGGTAGTGCATGGAGCTGACACCCTTTGAAAGGCTCTGTGTAGCCATGGAGCCATCCAGAGGCTCTTTGTCCCTCATATACAAACTACTGATTGATCCAGGGTAGGACTTTGTTCCGAACTTTGTTAGATCCTGGGAGAAAGACCCCAAAGTTTCCTTTTCCTTTACCTTTGACTCAAGTCAGAAAGATCCTGGAGTTGTCCCAACGGGCATCCATAAGTAATTCATATCAGGAAGTGTGATACAAAATCCTCAGCCGTTGGTACAGAACACCCCAGATGTTACATCGGTTTTACCCATCAGTCTCCCCTGTCTGTTGGAGATGTGAGAAATCTCCAGGCACATTATTGCATGTCTTCTGGGAGTGTGAGAAAGTTAGAGACATTTGGAAGAAGGTTGTGGAATGGATTCGCAAAATAACAGGGGAAGACATTCCTCTCTACAGCCCTACCAGTAGGGAAATCCCTGACTATCCACTTAATTAATGCCACCCGGGCCAACACAACAACACCTTCTCTAAATTCATGGGTGAGGAGAGTGGAGGATATTAGGTGCATGGAGGACCTTACGGCCTCCCTCAGACAGACGGAGGAAAGGCACAAACTTCACTGGACTCTGTGGAATATGTTTTGAATCAGATGAAGGCAAGGCTATAATTAGAGCAACCCGAATCTCCCGGGCACGGACACCACAAACAGGCGCATGGCACCGGGTCTGGAAACCGCCCCCTCCACTTGTTTCTCCCCCCCCTTCTCCACCTTCCCCCTTCTCTACTCTCCCCCCCCCCCCCCCCCCGGGGACAGGCTATCCTTGGACCCCCCTGTCTTCCCCGTTACTAATTATACAAAAAAGTTGGCTACCGGGGAGGAGAGATGGAGTAAGGCGACCCAAACGCGGTAAGGGACAGGCAGAAGCGTATGTTTCGAATGTCTATTGAGGGCTAGATACTTACCTGTGTACATCAATATGTTTTAATTAAACTGTCCTGGATCCTATGTGTCGAAGATGTAGAAATGGCAATTTGTATGTGTCTTCTGACCCGCTCAGTTTCAATAAAAATGTATTATAAAAAAAACACAACCCTGAACTAAACACCTCTAATAAACAAATCAAAACACCATCACGCTACAAACAAACCTAATATATACAAGAGACACCAGAATAATCCACTATGGCCTTGATTTAGAATTTTTGGTCATGATAATTTCCGCTTTGTACCTTGTTCGATTCAGAAGGCACTTTTTTTGGTGTGAGTATTTTAAGCGTAAATTAGCGTTTAAGCCTAAGAGAGACCATTGCGTTCCTGCTCGTTCAGTAGTGGGAATTTCCTTTGTGTGTGTACGCTTGGGCAATGATTCATTGACCTCATTTGACCTTGCTGATGGGATACAAAAGCAAGATTTTGGTGGGAAAAGTTCCTCCATCTTTTTCCAGGCGGGATTGGCATAGAGTGATTTTCATGCTTCTTTATTCTGGTCAAGTGGAACCTGCAGATGGGCAACTGTCAGAATACATGTGTTTGCAGTGCCAGCGCATGCTTGCTATATTTCTGACAGAGCTGAATGTGATTCAGCAGGGACTTGATGTCAATAGCATTCTCGATGTGGGCTATTCGAGTTTACCCAGCTTAATCACATATGTCTTGAGAAATTGGAGACGTGGCCATGCTTTTTCCTGCCACAAGAAAGGGGCATGCAATTGGTGGCATGACCAAAGTTGTTGGCTGCCTTCAGTTTTTGGTGACTTGCTCACCTCAGAGGCTGGGTACCCTGATGGTTAGCATGTCCCAGCCTATGCTCAGTCGCGCTTTAAATAAATTTCTTGATGGCATGGCTACCTTGGTGGAAAAGTATATTATTTTCCCTAAAACCCTGGTAGCCTGGAATGCACAAAAATTTGGGTTTTACACGATGGCCGATATGCCCAATGTGATGGGGCAATCGATTGCACCCATGTTGCTTTGGTGCACCCTGTGGCTCATTATGTTTTCTTTTTGGTTTAGTCTTTTACTGAAATTCCTTTTTTTCCTTTTGCTTTGTTTTAATGGTTGTTGTGTTCTTTTGTTCTGGTAGTCTACTATGATTTTTTTATTTGCATTTCTTAGCCTAGATTAGTCTTGCTAGTATGTTGAAATGTGCCTGTTGTCTTCTTCCCATGGAAATCACAAGATGGGACAGTCGTTGAATGTCCAGTGGGGTGGATGACATCATATATGACGTCACACTGGCTGATAACTTTTTTTTTTACAGTTAGCAGTGGCCGCCGCCGAGATGTGGGGCGCTATTTCAGGCGCTCTCCTGAAGCGAAGAGAAGAGCCCCAGGGGGGATCGGATGGCACCAAATTAATTAGGGGACCCAGACAGATAGATAGAGGGGTCAGGTGAGTGTTTTTTGTTTCTGGCTGCTAGCAGGGGTAAGTGCCGGGCCCGTGAATTTTATGCGGCTGGCACTTAAGGGCCGGAGAGGAAACCACATAAAATTCATGTGTTTTGCACTTAAAGGGTTAATACAGAGAGGCATGTCATAGAGTCATACCCATGAAGGGGGGTTTCGCCCTGTCCCTCCCCTCCTGCAACATGTAAGTCACATAAGGGAAGATACTAGAGAGGTTTAGCTTCTCCCCACCTCTCAATATGGATTTCCCAGCCAGGGGCTTGGATAAAAGGAGGGGAACCTGTGCTACCCTCCATACAATAAGCTTACGAAGCGTCAATAGACGCCCCACCATCATAAATCTAAGTCATGCTGCGCTGGACACTGGACTTGGCCAGGTAAGTATATGTTAGCTAGGAATAATAAAATATTTTACATTTTTTTATTTTTCAGTTTACCTTTGAACTGGTAAGGGGTCCCATAGAGCCCTATACCTATTTAAGTGAATAGCAATGGTCATGGTGGTGCAAATGAGCCCTATGGTCTATAGCACTGGCATGGGACTTGTTTTATAGGGCATAAGTGTGTTAATGATCAGGGCCAGTGGCCGGCAGTTTTGCCCAGAAGCTCGGGAATTACCAGCCCCTATGCTTGGTTTACTAGGCTGGTAAGCCACGAAAGGGTGGGCATTTTATTTAATATATATTTTGATGGGAATAATTTTTTTAAATAAACCCTGCCCCCCAATCACATTTTCAAATAAATAAGAAAAACAATGCATGGTCCTCCCTTTAAGGCTTACCAAGGCTGCAAACAGACAAGCATATGGTTCAAGGGTCAAACTGCTGGCCCTGATCATTACCAGCCTTTGTGACATTATGCCCTATAGCACATGCTATAGGCCATCAGGCTCATCCACACCACCATGACCATTGGTGGTGAGGTAGTTGGAATTGCATTGGTACAGAGGTCCATGTGGATCCTTACCAGTTCAAAGATAAAGTGATAAATAATAAATATGATTTTGTTTAAATATTTTAAATTAACTTATACTGGCCCAGTGTCCAGTGCAGCATAAAAAAAAATGCCGGCTGTCATTTTCATTGATAAAAATCATGGCGACTATAGCTGCATGGTTTTTATCAATTAAAACTTTCACAACTCGCTGACAGTGATTCACTAAACTGTCATGCAAATTGTAAATTCTCTGATGGAAGCATGAGCGTACATAGGTGTTTCACAGGGCCCCATAGGTAAAAATCATATTGGGCCCCCCAAAAAGGAAGAGATATACCATACTTACTGTTTCTGCAGACTGCTATAGAGCTGGGTCTGTTACATTGGGAAAAGCTGGGCAGCTCCTTGCTCTGCGGGGTGGACTGGCCATAGGGAAAACAGGGTGAATTCCCTGTGGGCCACAATGGTTTGGGGCCAAATGGGCTGGCATCTCATCCAAACCCTGTGCCAAAATTCATTCAGTCCTCTTTAAAACCCCTCCTAATGTCTCTGCTCCTCAAGTCTTCCCCATACCTAGTCACATTGTACCCACAAGCTAAGACATCCCAGCCCATGTTTTGCCCCTGGAATGCTTATAGCCCCAGCATGATGAGTGTTGGGGTCATATCCACTCTTGACACTGTATCTGCCCCTAGAATACTAATGGTTAATGACCATTTTTCCAAGAGCGGTCACCCCGAAACAGGCTCATGATCTGTCTCTGTAGTGCTATAGCCGCAGCTAATTAGCATATTTATTGACTGGTTCAGAAACACCTTGGGGGTGGGCCTGTGGGCTGGCTAAATTCCCAGGGTAATCTTTTCCCTAGTCTAATCCTGTTGCTGTGTTACATGAAAAGAACCACCCCAGGTGGCCCACATATGCTGCAAGGCAAAAGAAGGCAGGTTGCACCGGGCACCCTGCTGCCATGGGCTCGGTAGCAGCTATCTCCCCTGCCTCTATGGTATGTATGCTCATGGATAGAAGTCAGAATTCTCTCCATGCTTTCTCACATGCTTTTGCACAACTGGAATCATCTCAGAAGTGTGCACTGAATCATGCGAGCGGGCAAGAATTAATGGCTGAGAGTTTTCTTCTGCACCCATCCAAGTTTTTTGTGAATGGCACTGAATCAAGCCTACATGTCTGGACTTTTCAAAATACTTAATTAATGTGCAGCCCAGTAGTATAATAGTAAATTAACCTTTGCCCCTACGGTTTGTAGATCGTATGAGAGCGGTATATGTTATTTTAAGTTTTTTATTATAGTTATAAAAATCCAAAAGATTATCTAAATGCTTGGTATATAAAGGAGTGTAATTGCTAGATTTTGTATGTAAAAAAGAAAATGAGGAAGTAGGATCCGCCACTACTGATCATCGCTCAACTTACCTAGGATTTTAATAGTCTTGGCCACATCAGGGACATGAGATGCAGGCCTGTGTGATTGCTTTGTCTTCCCGGACTTCTTCGTAGGACCTGGACATTAATAATTGATTGGTCATCGTGGATTTGAATGAGGATCTTGCTATTTCCAGCTGCTGGCCTGCTTTCCTCTTTCTTACTCCCTCTCTTATTTCATCTACACCCCAGGGCATGAGACACACTGCTGGGACCTGTCCACTGAATGCAAAGCAGGCACAGACTGATGCTCCTCTTTCACTGCCTTGTGCCAGGACTGGGCACTGACCATCAATAGAGGAGTGCAGTATATACAAAGACCGCTGCATCTCTTGATTCATCAAATGCTGGGACTTGGACACCAGCTACTGCTTCTCTTCCCCTGCAACCTGACGAGAATTCACTGGTATGATTCACTTTCACTTGCATATGGTAATAATAAATGATGATGACCTTGTAGGATCTGTAATAGTCTGTGAAAACCTTGGTAACAGTGACCACAAAATAGTAGCAATCAATATAAACTATAAAAACATTTTCTTGCTGGGAAGGCAAAACACTACATTTTAGGAAGGCCAACTTTCTCAGATTCAAAGCTGCAATCTAGGACAAGAAGGTTGATGCAGAGCCTCTTTAACCTGCACTTTCACATGAGAAAACATGTGTATTAGTATATTTTCCGTTGGGTTTGGGCCATATTTGAGTTTGTCTTTTTTCTGTGTACTAACCTTTTCGTTGGTGTTTTTAAGGCTTCTCGTTAACGTAATTGTTTTCAATGGTTTTTGCGTGCATGCGAATTAGCCATCAGTTAGGGCTTGCGTATGACCCTGATTATGAGGCCAATATAACGACAGACTCACGGCTGCACTTACGGCTACTATTTGCTCGTGAGTTGAAATGGATTGCTCTGTCAAGTCTTTTGCTGAGATGGAGCGCTGGCATCGTCGCGGCATACTCTGTATGTGTCTTATGGAAATGTATCGGCTGCGGCTGGATGTTGACCTCATGCATGACATTGAGGTATTGGAGCTCACCCAACTTGACCAACTTCACTCAACTTGTTTCCCTGACATATGTTTTCCCTACATTTGTTTCCCTGACACCATGGTAGCCTGGAATGTGCTCAAGTTAGGCTTCTACAAGTTGGCCCATATGCCCAATGTCATGGGTGCGATTGACTGCACGCATGAGCCTCGATTCAGAGAGACACAAAAAAACTTCAGTTTTCGTGCCGATCTGTTTTTTTTGTGAAATGTTTCCGTTCTCGTATGAACGTACGAGCGATTCTATGCATGCATTGAAAACCTTCTGTAAAGTTTCCATCCGTTCATACGGCAGATTACGAATTACGAGGATATCATTTTCCATCCAGACTTTTCCGTTTCATTTCCACATGTTACAACGTAGGCTTTCGTTTTTGCCCTTTTCCCATCGTATCCTCCAACGAATCCTTTACGTTTCCCGATAGATTCTGTTTCCATTTTGCAAAAAATAATCGTCCAGGTGGAATCCTTACGATCTTGCGCCTGCGCACTACAAACTTAACTCATTAAAGCGCTTGCCTACATATTTGCCACCCTCACTTCTACTACAATGTTTAGCTAATATTTAGCACTATCCTCCATCTTCCCTTTTGGAACCTTAAAGCTCACCCAAACCACTTAGCACTATCCTCCATCTTCCCTTTTGGAACCTTAAAGCTCACCCAAACCACTTCTCGGTCATGTGAATATTCATCTTTAAATATTTCTGGGCCCATCAGTTTTGTGTTAATGTATTTTGTAAATGAAATGACACTGTAACATTTTTTTTGGGATGCCATCATAAAAGATAAAATGTATCCAAATTTTGAAAATTTTACATTTTTACAACTATAAAAAACAAAATACATAGCAATGGCAGGCCACAGAACATTATTCTCATCTGTGGTCCCCAACGAGTTGCGCAGCTCCTGCATCTCGCCCACCAACTGAAGGACCCTGACACTCAGTTGTGCCACTCTGGCATGTCTGGTCCCTGTTAAAAAAACGTAAATTAAAATATTGGTATAACCTTGTTGGGGTCATACTGCAGTGCCCCCCCCCCCCCCATATGGTCCAAACACCTAAATCTGGACTTCTAAAGCCAGAGGGCCCTCGCCACCACGGCCCGGGTTTTAGAGAACCCCTGGCCCGCATTCTGCAGGCAAAGAACGGGCATCAGGAGCAAGGGCGAGTGGCACATCTTGCAGTTCCTGCAACCAAATATAAAATAATTACACAAAGCAAAGGTAACCAACTAAAACAATAACTCCTACAACACATTAAGATTCAAGTTCAACAATCCAAATATAATTCACAAAGGACATAAGTCTAAAAAAATGTAGCAATTATATGGATGTGTGGAAAAATAAATGTTTACATGCTAAGGACTAATTTAGGTCAGTATTAAAATGCATCTATAAGGCATACATGAAATGTATTGATTCAGGTATGCATTGCTATACAATTTATGGCCTCGGCCATGCTGATACATGCAATGCCTTGGTGCTAAAGGCGCGCAGACTCCTCCACATAGCTGCAAAACATGTTCAACAATAGCAATCCGAGCCCTCAAAGGTCCCGTAAGTGGATCGGAAATGAAACGAATTTATAGGGTGGTGAGCCGTCGGAAATGAGCTCTCTGAATCAGACAGAAACCATCCCAACAACGGAAGTTATCTGAACGAACGGAAAATTTCCGATTTTGTTTGGAAATGTTCAGATTTGCTTCCGTTCATCGAAAGAGCATATACACATTTTCCCGAACATTCGTGCGAGTAGAAAATGGACGAAAAAAAGCAAAAAAATGACAAACACCCACCAAAACTTTCACAGACAGCTACGGAAGTCCGGACGAATGTGTCTCTGAATCGAGGCTATGGTGCTGGTGCCTCCAGTTGCTGATGAGTACTTATACAGGTGTGTTTTGTTTGGTTTGCCCTTTGGCTCTTTCATTTCATGCACTGTAGCTAATGTGTTAAGTAGTGTGGTAAAGGCATTAAAACAAGGACTTGCATCCTTGTCCTTAAGTAGTGTAGATTCACCATATTCAATGTTTCACCTTGCAATGTAGTAGCTTTATTAATGTGGACCTCTATCTGCCCTGTCATCTGCTAGACCCCAAGGCATTGTTGTATTGACCTGCTTCCTTATTGTTTTGTACACACAAGTTAATGCCCCCACCTTACACTCTCACACTGTAATATACTCAAACAGGCTAATCTATCAATGGTAGTTCCTTCCTGCATTGCATCTGTTCATCAATTGTAGGTGTGCTTTAATGTTGTTTGTGTGCTTTGAGTCTTTTGTCTAGGAACCGAAAGCTTGGACATTCCACCAACGTTCAATGTGTAGCGGCTCCTGATCTTAGGTTTCTCAGTATTTTGTCTGGATTCCCGGGCTCCACCCATGATGCTTTCATTCTAAGAAGTTCGAGTCTGTATGCACTTTGAGTCTGGCCAGTTATCAGGAGGTTGGCTACTTGGTAAGTCAAAACCTGTATTTTTTTAATTAGGCCTCATGTTTAACTATTGCATTTGTCAATGGCTCCCCTGTTTTTCTCACCCCCCAATGTTTTTTGTGATTCTGGCTACCCCCTGCTCCCATGGCTCATGACGGCTATTCAGCGGCCCCAAAGTCAGGCACATGCTGCCTACAACTACAAGACCAGGGCTGTTGTGGAGCGTGCCTTGGTTTATTGTAGAGCCAGTTCCAGTGCTTGCATCACACAGGTGGAGCCCTGCAGTACCGCCCAGAGAAAGTCATCAAGATAATAGTGGCATGCATGGTGGCCATCTAGTGGAGCCCTGCAGTACCGCCCAGAGAAAGTCATCAAGATAATAGTGGCATGCATGGTACTGCATAATTTTGCCATTCTACAGAAGGTCCCCCGATATATGGATGTATCCCCCTCTCCACCTACATTGGACATTCCAACATTCTCTGGCCAGACAGTCAGAAATCACCTTGTCTCTTCTCATTTTAGTTAATTTTATTTATTTTCCCCCAGTGTATTTTTGTGGTGTCTCTATGTTTATATGTGTATGTGTCCAATTTGATGCAAGGCTTTTCCTCTAAGGTGTGTTATGTTTGCTTAAAAGCCTATTTACATCGATTCAGTGAGATTAAACTGAAAGACAAAGGCATTTATTAGTAGTTGGTTTTATTTTAGTCACTCAACTATTACATCATAGTATGTATTGCACATACTGCCACAAACATCTTATGCAAAACAAATTAATGTTCTAAACATAAGTATGTGTAAGCATTGTTGGGGTAGTCGGGCAGCCAAGTATGCTGGTTGTCTGGATAGTGCATTTGCAACTGCCCAACCCACAATGCTTGGCCATCCCAGCCAACTAACCCCAAGAGTGTGAAGCCAAAGCAGAGCAGTGGGTGGCCATCTAGTAGGACCACCACTGTTAGCCCCACATGTAGTGAAGGCCAAGCCAAGAGTTATAAAGCAAAGGAGAACCGAGGCCACCCTAATACTGGGGCAAGCACTGCTAGCCCCAGACATATTGCTGGCCCTAGCCAAATATCTAGCAGGAGTCTTAAGAATACCAAAGGGAAGGGTAAGACAAAACACATTAGCCCCCCAGCAATCCCCTCTCCCACTGGAGGGCAGCAGGGCAGCTCAGTCCTGGAGAGCCCCATATCACCCTCAACATCCACTCCTGCAACATCATGGCCAACCAGGACAACACAACCAGCCCACAACCTAGCCCTATGCATTGAAAGTTTTATTTTACACATCAAAGTATGTTAAATCATTGGTAGGGTGGCTGGCTCCCAAAGTATGCATGTTGCCTGGATTATTGTAGTGCTACCAGCCAGGTTGTCATTGAGAATCTGCAACTGCCCTAACAGTGTTTCCCTTTGATTATTGGTAGCCTTCACCAACGAATGCATATCTTCATGGATCCTGTTTAAATTTCTCTCTATGTTTTGCCTGAACTGAAGATTGCTTTGCCTGTATGTTCAACTATCAAATCTCTAATCAGCTTCATTTGAACATGCCTCAGCAGGGGAAGGTGGTGATGTGCCTGAGGCCGTCGTCCTATTCCCCGGGTAGGGGCACTTGCTGATGGAGTGTGAGTTGGCCTTTCAACATGGGTATTGCTTTTTGAGGGCGAGCCCAAATCCTCAGCAACAGAGCTGCCCCATGGAGGTGAGGGTTGCATCTGCCCCTCATGCTCAACCTGCTGTTCAGGCTGTAGCTGTGGATTCAGTTGCTGTTGCTCAGGGAGTGGTGGAGGCTGCTGCTGCATTGGCATTTGTAGCTGTTGCTGCATAGGCATTTGTAGGTGATGATGTGGCATATGTAGGTGCTCCCCATTGGCATATGCTCATGCTGTTGCATTGCCATCTGTTGTTGCTGCTGCGGCGACATCTGCAGTGGCAGCTGGTGCTGCATAGACTGTTGATGCTGCTTTTGGTTTTCAAGCTGATGGAGTGGCACATCCTCCTGAAGATCTTGAATGGCTGCCAGTAGTGGGGGGGTCTGTAGATCCAGACAAATCCATTCGTTTTTTGTTATTAGATCTACACATTAAATATTCAATTTAAATATTAATGTTTTTGCATGCATCAGCAGTCTGCAACATTACACTTACCATAGCCAAATCTTCATTTGCTGCACTCCTTGAATAGCCAGTTCTTGATATACTAGCACCAGTACATGGTGGTTGGAGTTCCTGAGTGCTCGTGTGTGAATGTTGTTGTTGGTCTGTATTGATAAGTACGCAATGTAATGCATATATTTTTGTATTGGATTCTACTTATTAAATGGCACTTAGTTCACAAAGTATGAGTTGTCAGGTTTTACCATTAGTTAGTTCATGATGGCATGACAAACTACGCAATTGTAATGAGTGATATGTATTAGGATCTGAAGCCAGTACTTACCAACTGCAACAGCATTCCGGTCAGGATCCATAGTCTCTGGCAAGCAATGGAATGAGGTAGGATTCACTAGTCCATATACAATTTCCTCTGCCATGTGAGAGTTAGTTTCATGGGAAGACCACCTCCAGTTTGCAACCTTCAAGAAAACAATAATGAAATGGTGTCATGGCAAGATCAGGGCAAGATCATGGCCAACATCGACATCCACAACAGCACAATGCATGTTTACCCGTATTTCTTGCGCTTGTGGATTTTCTGGCACACTGCATATTTTAAGTCCAAAAATTTCTGTTGCACCTGATCAATATCCTTCTTTTTGGGCCCCACACTATTGACCTTGTGGGTGATGGGTTTCCAGATGTGGTATCGCACAGATTTGGAAGTGCCACGCAAACTTTGCCCATACAGCTCATGAAAGTGGTCAGAAACAGCAGTAGCCAAAGCCAGGCATTGGGCAACACTAAACCTGTGACTTAAAGTACCCCAAAGCTTTGGTACAAAGCTTTGGCCCTCATCCCCCGGGGTGTAATGGGGGACATGTGGCCCTGAGGTGTTGTGTAGGAATCTATAAAATATCAAAATAGAAAAAACGAACACCCAATGTGAGCTATGCAAACGGAAGGTGATTTAATGCTGACTATAAAGCTTACATGACAAATACAGATAATATACAAAAATTACAGCCCACAATAGAAAGCCATAGATCGCTATTCCAGTCTTCAATAATATGCTGCAGCATAGGTAGGGGATGATGGTCCAGGATGCAAAAGTTCAGAGCATGTGAAAGTCAATCAAAGTGGCAAGGAATATGGTTATACAAATCATCCCTGAAGTCACAAGGCAGGCACATGGTGAGAGTTAGTTTCATGGGAAGACCACCTCCAGTTTGCAACCTTCAAGAAAACAATAATGAAATGGTGTCATGGCAAGATCAGGGCAAGATCATGGCCAACATCGACATCCACAACAGCACAATGCATGTTTACCCGTGTTTCTTGCGCTTGTGGATTTTCTGGCACACTGCATATTTTAAGTCCAAAAATTTCTGTTGCACCTGATCAATATCCTTCTTTTTGGGCCCCACACTATTGACCTTGTGGGTGATGGGTTTCCAGATGTGGTATCGCACAGATTTGGAAGTGCCACGCAAACTTTGCCCATACAGCTCATGAAAGTGGTCAGAAACAGCAGTAGCCAAAGCCAGGCATTGGGCAACACTAAACCTGTGACTTAAAGTACCCCAAAGCTTTGGTACAAAGCTTTGGCCCTCATCCCCCGGGGTGTAATGGGGGACATGTGGCCCTGAGGTGTTGTGTAGGAATCTATAAAATATCAAAATAGAAAAAACGAACACCAAATGTGAGCTATGCAAACGGAAGGTGATTTAATGCTGACTATAAAGCTTACATGACAAATACAGATAATATACAAAAATTACAGCCCACAATAGAAAGCCATAGATCGCTATTCCAGTCTTCAATAATATGCTGCAGCATAGGTAGGGGATGATGGTCCAGGATGCAAAAGTTCAGAGCATGTGAAAGTCAATCAAAGTGGCAAGGAATATGGTTATACAAATCATCCCTGAAGTCACAAGGCAGGCACATGGTGGTCCTACTAGATGGCCACCCACTGCTCTGCTTTGGCTTCACACTCTTGGTGTTAGTTGGGGTTAAGGTAAGCATTAAAGTGAAAGAAGAAAATAAGAAGGGATGGCAAGTGTGGCATGCTAAGTAATTTAGAACAGAAGAGAGTTGGCACAGCAATAAGTAAGTAATGGGCTAGCAGGGCCAGGGCATGGGATACAGTTAACCAAAAAAGGTTATGCGAACAAGTCAGCAAAAAAGCCAGCAACTGTGTATAAATTACACAACGAAAATATTAGGGAGTTTTGGGCCAAAATGAAGGTAGTAACAGGACTTTTTCTATGGAAATGAGGAGGATCTCGTTGGAGACTGTCACATTTCGTGGCAAGGTACGTTACAAAACGCTAGAAAAATGCAACCAGATTAGAGTTTCACTTCAACGTATACGAGAGCGTTGTCCGTGAAATAGGACGTGAGAGCCGTACTCGAAGGCTTCCACACCTACGGAACTATAACAATGCGCACCCGATGGAGGCTCTGAATCACGGGAATGCACATAGAGCCAATAAAAGCCATGTGTAAAGTTAATACTGAAGCTTATAGACTGGGAACATCTGTTAATGAATAAGTATTTCTCTTAGGTTATAAATATAGATCTATAGGTACTTGGTTCCAGGGCTTTCCTGTTAAGATCAATAGGGGGGAGATCAATGGGTAGGTATCTACTAACTCTGCTAATTTTAAAATTAATGGATTGGGGGGGGGGGGGGGTTGATATTATAGCCAATTATTTTTAGGGCTCTTCAACAGGTAATTTTTTTCAACCGGTATTGCACTTTTTTATTGTTCCTCGGTGGGAGAGGGGTTGGCTAGGATTATTAGCTCTGATAACAACTGGTCAACTGTGCTACACATGGTAATGGATCCCCCTTTCAACATTATTTGGTCAGGAACATTATTTTATTTTGTAAATATTAGGGATTTTAGTATAACTGAGCATATGCAAAATATATGCACATGTGAAAGTACAATAACCCTTAGCAGCTATATAGAAACAAACTACCAACGTTTATGTTGGGTCAACCTTTATGATGTCTTTATGGGAAATATAGCACACTGTGTGAGGTCCTGTTAAGAGTACAGAATGTTCTTAGTATACGTAACTTATACTGTATTGTTTTTAGAAAACAATTGCATCTCAATGTCATGGTGTTACACTCTACGTCAGTAATCATTTCCAAGTAAAGCATGTGACTGTCAGGTGGTCTAAGAAAGGAATTTCTCCATGAATGACCTTTGTGAAATGTTACTGCTTGAGCCAAGAGGGTTGGATTGTTAGTCATGCAAATGTTCAAGCATAATTGTATCAAGGGAAGGTCTAATATTCTTGTCATCCAATAAAGCTGCAGACCAGAGACAACACCTACATGTGCCCATCGAACTGCTATAAATAATTTTACAATTATGAAACAGTACATTGCTTGCTTTTAATAAAGATATTTTTCAAAATGTTTTAGCCGATGCCCAAGCAAATTCCATATGTTGTGTGGATAACTATATTTGGTGACCAGCAAGCATTGTTTTCGGGAATTCTACTCTAAATCCAAAGAAAACAATATGGTGTTGCCGCCCACCCTGTGTGGTAAATTAGCATGGCATCAAACCCTTCTGGAAATCGTAGTCTATTTTAGAGACATTTTGGATAGGAAAATTGAAAATGATTTAAAAAAGTGTCCTGCACTTTTGCTAGAGAAGTTGTGATTCGTACTAATAGAATTTTACTATGACCACTTCTGGGTATGCCAGATGGGCCTTTTGGCTTAAAGCCAGGTCAGTAGATCTATCATCAAAATAGGTTTTAGTAAAAATTCCCCTTTGATAGCAAGCAGCTATTCCAGTAGCAGAGCTTACAGGCCTGGTCATGAATATAGGAGACACTCCTAAATTCCAAGCTGCAAACTCATAGCATCTAAGTCCTTTCGATGATGTGCCTGTCAAGTTGTCCTTGGTAGGAACAAGATGGGGCATTTTCAAGGACGTCTAGGTGAGCGAGCAGCAGACCAATGGGTACACTTTACAGTTTCTTTGGCCCACCTTTTAAAGTTTCACTAAAATCCCTTTTCATGGTGCTCCAAATGGAAAATCAATTACCCCCCCCCCCCCCCAGAATTCAGAGGTCTTTTGATAGTGTATTCAGAAGGGTGAAAATTTGAGAGTTCTACGGGTGATCCAGGTAGTACGTCCAGGATACAGGATGGTTTTGATCAACATGGGGGATGCTTACTTGCACATTCCCATCCACTAGAACTTTGTTTCTTGGTAGGCAAAAAGCATCTTAAGTTCACTTGTTTACCCTTTGGGATATGTACTCCCCCCAAACTTTCACCAAGGTTTTAACTAGTTCAGCTAAGGCAAAGGAATATTCATATTTCACTATTTGAATGACATACTACTTCTAGCAGAAAACATAGAACGTGCCTTACCTCATCTGACCTCGAGTTAGTCAGTCTTATCTGCTTAGGAGCTCACTTCAAAACAAGAGCCAGAATGATCTCTCTATCATCAGGAAATGTGTACAAGTTGTCACAATCACAGAACCAGCTCTCCAGAAGTCGATCTATTAGAATGCATCAGACAGGATTGCAAAACTTGCCTCACCTCCTATCTCATCAAGCACTGGGAATCGATGCATGTTTACACACTTGGAACCTCAGCAAGGTAAATGCCTTGCCCCCACCCTAGTAAAGTCCTTTTTAAGGAAATGAACCAACGAGTTGCTAGAGGTCATAACTAAAAACGGGGGGGGGTACCCCGCTATGCTCACCCCACAAGGTATTGAATAGAGTCTTATAACTGCACCACCAAAGGATAACGTTAATATATTTTATTTGTTAATCTTAGTCCAATAAAAAAAGTTCATTTTTTACATAGAAGACAAACTGTTAAAAAACACATACAGGCTAAAATACATACTGCCACAAGGGGGCGCTGGACAACCTTGCTGCCATAGTGTTCAATGTGAATGGAAAAATTCATATATACAGTGTATTAACATCTACAAAACTACAAAAAAGTGTCAATGCTATTAAAGTGCTAAGTGCTAGCCCTAACAGTACATCAATTCCTGATAGAGTTCAGTGCAAAAGAATCCCAACCAAAACCCTGCATCAGAGGGCAACAACACAAATCAATTGTATAAGCAGTGCAAGGTGAAAGAGACCATTACTTATCAGTCCAGCAGTGCAGAGCGGCAGCGGGCGTCCCCCTCGTTTTACACGGGCTCACGCGTTTCGAGACGTGGGTCTCTTTATCAAGGCAGAGTGCCTAGAGGTCATAGTACTAGTTCCATAGTGGCATAAAATGCATGATCCTTGTTACTAACACTCCTCTGCTGCTATCAATCAGAAAAATAATTAACATCTTTTTATTGGTTTTATTGATTGTTAATCCCAGAATAAAAATTAAATTACTGGGTAGTGGCAGTCTTTAAGGATTCAACTTTTTGCTGGATTCAACTGGCAGAAATTATTCCCTTTCTAGGTAGTTATCATATTTTTCAACCTGTAAGACGCACCTGCCCATAAGCTGCACCCAGGATTTGGGGGAAGACAATTAGAAAATAAATATTCTTAAACAAATGGTGTGCTAAAATACTACCCCATTACTGACAGGCTGCAGAATCCCCTGAATTACCTCATTACAGACCCCAACTTACAGGCAGTGAGTGGTATCCCACATTCAAGGCAATGTGAGGCATCCTAAATACAGATAGTGTGTGTAGCATGCCCAAGACTGGCAGTGCGTGCGACATCCCCAATACAGGCAGTGTATGCAGCATCCCCAATACCGACAGTGTGTGCGACATCCCCAATACAGGCAGTGTGTGCGGCATCCCCAAAACAGGCAGTGTATGCGGCATTCCACAATACAGACAGTGTGTGCGACATCCCCAATACAGGCAGTGTGTGCGGCATCCCCAAAACAGGCAGTGTGTGCGGCATCCCCAATACAGGCAGTGTGTGCGGCATCCCCAAAACAGGCAGTGTGTGCGGCATTCCCCAATACTGGCATTAAGTGTAGGCATCCTCAATACAGGCAGTGTGTGGTGTCCTCAATACAGGAAGTGTGTGTGGCGTCCTAAATGCAGAAAGTGTGTGCGGCATCCTGAATACAGCTTGAGGCAATTATACTTACATTCCTGGGGCTCCCACAATGCTGGCCTGCGCTCCTGCAGCAGCCAGTCTCCTACCGAAACAAACACACACACAACTTAACAGCCACAGATCTCTGAGCTGCTGCTGTTGCTGCTAATCATGGTGGCACCACTGCGTGCCGGCGCCCGCCGCCAAATGTTCATGCACTGGCTCCGACCCGTGGGTGGCTGTGGCCTGTATAGTGCCATTGTCACTGACCCCAGTCACTTCCTACTTTATAACCATCAAAAAGCTATAGAATTTTGGGTGACTGTTCTTTTGCAAACTGCTCCAGGTCTCTTATATTTGAAGGATGTCTTCCTCTAACAGCAATTTTAAGCTCTCTCCACAGGTGTTCAATGGGATTTAGAAGAAGCTTGTCACTGCAGAACTCTCCAGTGCTTTGTTGCCATCCGTTTCTGGGTGCTTCTTGACATATATTTAGGGTCATTGTCCTTCTGGAAGATTAATGATCTAGGACCCAAACCCAGCTTTCTGACACTGGACCCTACATTGCAACCCAATATCCTTTGGTAATCTTCAGATTTCATGTCTTGTGCCAGAGGCAGAAAAAGAAACACAAAACATTTTTAAAGCATATTTGAAAATAGTTACTGTTTTCTTTTCTTTGTAGGCCTCATTTTGTTTTTGGTAAACAGTGGAATGATGTACTTTACCAAAAATCTCTATCTTGATCTTATCTGTCCACAAGGCTTTTTCCCAGAAGGACTTTGGATTACTCATGTACAGTTTGGCAAACTGCTGTCTAAATTTTTAATGGATCCTGTATTTCCTGCCATAGCATTTAATTTCATGCAAATATCGATGGCTAGTTCGAACTGATGCTGATGCACCCTGAGCCTGCAGGACAATTTGAAATTATTTGTAACTTGATTAGGGATGGTTATTCAACATTTTACAAGGAGATTAGCTACAGTGCCATGGGTTGTAAACTTCTTGATTATGTTGCACACCATGGACAAAAGAACATTAAGATCTCTGGAGATGGACTTGTAACCTTGATATTTTTCCACAATATGGTTTCTAAATTTCTCAGACTATTCTCCCCAACTTCTCTCCTTTTTATCTGGTTTCAGGTGTGATTTGTATATTGCCCAATAGAGATGAGCAAACTTTTTAAAAGTTTGGTTCAGACGATTCACCGAATTTCCTCAAGAAATTCCCCCTGAACTTTCAATGGACTTCTTTAAAAAAAATATGCTTACCTCTGTCCCCATTCTAGCACTAGGCAATGTTTTCCCCCAGCCCTGTCCTGTGCAGGTCTTTTGGATCCAGTGCCCTGGCTGGGCTCCTGACAGATTGGCTCTCTGCCACAGGGAGGGGCATTTATACTAGGAGTGACCTAGTGATGTCACCGGTCCCTTCCACTACAAATAGCCCCTAATAGTGAGCGGTCACTGACAGCTGGAGAGATCGATGGATGCCGGGCATGTCTCCAGCTGTCACTGACAGGAAGCAGTGAATCGGCATATGAAGAGCAGCAGGACGGTGCCGAAGGATGAGGACATCGCTCGGTACTGAAACAGGGATGGAGGTAAGATATTTTTTAAACAAGTTTATTTAAAGTTTGATTTGGCCGTACAAACATTTTTGGGGAAAATTCTGCAAATTGTCTGATTCAAACTTTTCATAAAGTTAGCTCACCTCTAATGGTGATGATGCACTATTCTATAACCAAGTAAAGTCTTGGGCCAAGCTGTTTAAATGAGGTAGGAAATCAAATGAAGATGAACCCAGATAAGGGCAACCTGTTGAAACATCTTTAGAGGAAATGTTCTGCAAAGTGGAGGACGTGATTTTGGAAGAATATCAGGTTGAAGTCCTTGTTATAGCTTATGAATTAAGCATTTCAATTGGCATGTTTCCAGTGTCATTTATGTCATGTTTTGATCAAGTCAAAGGTCAATTCCCATTGGTTGCCACAATGTTGACACCTGAGGAAAAAAAACTGTTACCAGCAGTTTAGCCAAAATTTAGAAATGCTTAGATAAAATCAAGGAGACTTATACTGTTGAATTGTTATGGTTGATGATTAATGGATCCACCACCATGATTCTGAGACCAAACAAGAGTTCTTGCAATAGAATCACAACCAGCCACCAACTCCATTTGTGTGCAGCAGTAAGATAGAAAGGTAATGTCATTTTTATGGACACAAATTCCCTGATAATAATCCATAGTCCAAAAGGCAGTAACAGGGTTCCTACAGCAACAAGAAATTCCCTCTATTATGTGGTCATTCAATCAGTGGAGGTGAAGTGGCAAGCATGATTACACTGAAGAACAGACATTTTATTCTCTGAAAACATTATTTTCATATTCAGGAATACTATATATATATATATATATATATATATATATATATATATCAGTGTTACTCAACTGGCGGACCATGGTCCAAATGCGGACCTCGGCGCCAGATTTCTGGACCCTGCCCTGATAGCCCTGCACTCAGTTGCTTCTGTCTTGCAGTACTCAGCGCTGGCCCCTGCCCCTTTACTTGATCGGTGATGCAGTGCTTAGTCTCCCTGCCAGTGCTGCCTGGCACCTAGCATTGCAATATGAAGTACTGCACAAGCGGGAAGTGGCATTGCAAGGTACACAAAAACTTTGCTTCTAGGTCTCTTTGCCCCATCTAGTCCTGTCCCGCTGCCCCAGTTCAGCCCCATCCATCCCTGTCCCGCTATCTCTGCCACATCCATTCCTCCCCCCCCCCCCAGCTTTGCCAAACCATTCCTGTCCCCCCAGCTTTGCCCCATCAATCCCATCCCCATCCATTACTGTCCCCCTCAGCACTGCCCCAGCCTTTTTTAGTTTTGCCTGTGGAATATATGGCCAATATACTCAAGAAAAACATATATCACACGGTTAAATGTAGGCCTGGCATTTATGCCAGGCCTACATTTAACCGTGTGTGATATATGTTTTTCTTGAGTATATTCTTGTGGTGGTTAGTAGGACGCCGCTGACCTTGTGCGGCAGCGCATATGCACAGATATTTAAACTCTCTCCAGCCATTTTATCAGAATTTGTTGAATATATGGCCACCCCACCCCCAGTGCTCTGATTTCTAACTATCCACCCCCCCCCCCCCGGACCTTCTCCTCTCAACAGATGCCTGTACATGGACCTTTACAAAAAGTGGTTGAATATATATGATTGTGCAACCTTTATGTATTGCGGGGGAAAGGGGTATTACTATCATCCCTTTTTTAATATTCCTCATAGACAGCTCTTGAAACAGGAAGGGGGGTTCTGATGAAGGGGTTGATTAGCCAATCATTAGGGACTATATATTTGTCACTTGCTTGACTCAAAGCTACTATAAAAGATGGAAAGGGGAGAATACTATATGTTCCAGAGATTTCAACATATGCAGTACAGCCATGTTTCATATTCTAGCTACTAAAGCTCATGTGAGCATAGGAAATACAATCATGTATTAAATTAGAAACCTGGATGAGGAGTGGGATTAGGTGTAGGCTGAAATGTATGGCTGTGTTGGAGGTGGTGGGAGTGGCACTAGCCGAATCTGTGATGGTAGGGGCACTTGCAGCTCTGATGGTTGGGGCACTCAGGGCAAATCTAGAGGTGCAAATCATGAGGGTGTGCTTGATGATTTTGTGCTGGACAATAACCAAGAATTAAAGGAGAGTAGTGGCATCATCTATAAAGCATGGACATGGCCAAAAGATTAATACCCTGTCAGCTACAGTAGTGCAGCAAGTGACACCACTGCTACTGTTAGTGGAGCCTAAAAACTGTTAGAACTAGTGAAATCTAGTTTGGGTGTGCCAGTTGGGGCTTTCTGCAGTCATCTCCTATGTTCAATGTTTCTCTGCATTGTTGGATGATGAAATCAGAGCAGTGTCAAAGCTCTGCAGGTACAATATCATTGTGATATTCAGGCCAAACAAAAACAAAAAAGCTCATGACTGTTGTCACTATCATGATAATCACTTCAGCACTCAGGCAGCAATGCAGAAGATGAAGGAGTGGCATATCCCAGCATAGGATCAAATCTCCAGGATTGAAAGAGATGGAGCTACCAATGTCAAGTCCTGCAATTGCACAAGAGACTATAGAGGAAACAGCAATAGATACCACCTGATTGCAAATCATCAACTTGACTTCACATGCCATTACACCAGCTGAGAGGTCAGTACTATAGAGGGGGTTGTCTTTTGCCCCAATTTTCTGCAGGAAGTGCTTTTGAAAACAAAATCAACCAATAGGAGATACAAACTTTGAAAACAGAATTGGGAGGCGACTGTGACCCCAATGATTATGCTGCTGATTTTCTCTACAATCTCCTAGGAGAACAAGACAAAACATATATGGCAGTGGGCAGTATATTCAGGGGACCTTCAACCTTTGTGACTGCCTTCAGCACCTGTCCAGCCGTTAAAATCTTTGAACCAGTGAGTAGGCACATTCAAAATCTGCTTAAAACATTTTGGGGGCCAAACCTCAAAATATAGAAAAGACTTATAGGAAAGACTCTGAACAATCTACAACAAATTGATGATATTATCTTTAGAGAATGAGGCCAATGGGGTAATGTAGTTCTTCTTCCTTTGATTATTATCAGAAGGAAATTCTGTAGTCAATACCATTTGCACCCCAAATGTGCACAATAGTGTTGAAGCACCTCCTTACAGACCAATGGTGGCAGGGATTGGTGGTCTCACTGAGCCAGTTTGCTCTTTTTTGTTCTAACCACATGTTCTATTGTTTCCCTCATTCCTGAGAGACTATATAAATATACCTAATAAATTGGGGAGCTTCCAGGAAACATTTAATACTATTTTGGTGAAATACTTCCTGGACACAGAGCATTCATAGGCGGTATCTCTATCAATTTGCCATTTAGCTTTTACCCTATGTCCTCAATATTTTATTTCTGTCCAAATGTATCCTTTTTCCTTACTTTTCCATTTTGGCAAAATTTACCTACAGAGAGGAGGTGTGGCAATGGGGTGAAATTGTGTCCCATCAGTGGCCAACCTCTTTTAGACTGCTGTGAAAAAGTGGTAGTTTTGAGATTGGACATAGAGCAGTACCAGCCATATATCTTGGGTTGGTACCTCTACATTGATGATGTCTTATTACTCTGGCAGGGGACAAGTGAGACTTTAAGTTTTTGGAACAATTAAATAGCAAAAATTAGAACCAAATTATTGGCGGTGAAACCAGAGAAAAAGGACAATCAATCAGTAAGATTTATCTCTAATTGGGAGGGCAAAAAACTTAAAGTGACCACTTATGTCAGAGCTATTTTAGGACATCTAAGGACTGGTTATCAATTGGCAAAACTGTGGGTAGTTACCCTTGTGGAAGATGTACAGCTTGTCATATTATAACCCCCACAAAATAGGTTACAAATCCAATTACAGGTTGTGTATTTTCTATACGACCGTTTGCTGTCATGGTGACTATTTTTAAAAAGGGCTCTAGGTCTTCTCTGGGTAACCTGTCGTTTAAAATCCATTGTGGGAAAATGCTTGAGAGGCTGTTAAGGGACTATATACACGAATATGTAACTATGCATAATATTATAAGTGACAATCAGCACAGTTTTACTAAAGACATAAACTGCCAGACTAACTTGATTGACTTCTATAAAGAGGTGAGTAGAAGCCTGGACAGAGGGGCGGCTGTAGATATTGTTTTTTCCAGATTTTGCGAAAGCATTTGACACTGTCCCCCATAGACGCTTACTCAGGAAATTGAGATCTCCAGGGTTAGAAATACAGTTTAAAACTGGATTGAAAATTGGCGGACAGACAGTGTGCAGAGAGATGTGGTTAATGATACCTGCTCTGAATGGTCTCCGATTGTAAGTGGTGTACCCCAGGGTTCAGTGCTAAGCCCATAATTATTCAACTTTTGTTTTATATGCTGTAGAAGATGGAATGAATGGCACTGTCACTATTTTTGCAGATAATAACAACATATGTAGCACAGTGCAGCCTATTGAAGATGTTCACAAGCTTCAGGCTGACTTGGACAATGTGGAGAAATGTAATTGTAATTGTGTAAGTAATGGCTCTTGGGGTCTAATAGTCTGCAGGCCTCATATATCCTTGGGGTAGTAAAACTGTTAGGGTCACTTGCTGAGAAGGATCTGGGGGTACTGGTAGATCACAGGCTAATCACAGTATGCAATGTTTGGCAGCTGCTTCCATGGCTACCAAGATATTATCATGTATTAAAAAAGGCATGGAATCTTGGGATAGGGAAGTAAGTATGACTCATTACAGGGCACTGATGCACCCTCATCTGGAATATGCCTTCCAGTTCTGGGCACCAGTTCATAGAAAAGATGCCCTGATTATGAAAATGGTGCAGAGGAGAGCCACCAAACTGATAAGAGGAATAAAGGATCTTAGTTCCGAAGAAAGATAACAGGAATTAAATCTAGTTGATAGTAATTTACATTTCAGGGGGGACATAATTAACTTGTATAAATATATAAATGGCCAATACTAAAAATATGGGGAAAAACGATTTCAGTTAAAATCCTCTCTAAAGACAAGGGCGCACGCCCTCCATCTAGAAAAAAAAAAAGATTTAATCTCTGGAGTCAACAATTATTTTCTATTATAAGAGCTATAAATCTGTGAAATAGCTTCCTGCAGAAGCTTGTTACAGCATCAACAGCTGACAGCTTCAAAAAAGGATTGGATGTTTTTTTCAGAAGAAAATAACATTAACTGTTACTGTTAGCTGTTATCAGTAAATAATAAAAATAACTTTACCCAACCCGTACCCTTGTTTGAACTTGACAGACATATGTGATTTTTCAACAGTATTAACTACTAATCCACAGTGGTCATTTATACGATACACTGCACATGTCAGAAAATCTATGTGGGGGAGAGGAGTTTTCTGAACGGACAGATCCAAGCACACATATCCAATATCATATTGGCATATTATCCTCTCCTCAGTATGTGATGCTTCTGAGTCAAGATGGTGGCACCTGTATTCTAGAGTCTGGAACAGAGTTGCAGCCCGATGGGGGAAAGAATAATAAGTAAGTGACTAAAAACTTGAAATATATTAATTTTAGATGCTGGGGAATAGTTTTTTAAGGGTTTGGGCTTTTCATTAAATCATGCTGAAGGTCTGGTTTAAGGTCTTTTGATAACAATGTTGGTCATCATAATGCTTATGCACTTTGTGTTTTTTCAAAGGGTCTTTGGATTGTACATACCATGGAATGAATGGAGATGTCCTGCTGATCACCAGCTGATGGAAATAGGGGATCATGTTTGGGTCAGATGCACAGTGACTGACGGTTCTTTGCATATTTGAGTGCTATTGTCTACCCTCATGTCCAATAGCAGGACATTGCTTAGGTTACACCTTGATTCTCTAGTCTCCAGTGACAGTGGCTGAGTATCTTGGGGACAGGATTTCAGCTGCAGTGTGGTACATTTTATCTGATTTTGAACAGGCTGTCATACAGGGCTGTCCCACTCTCTGCTTCACTCGGGGCGGTAATCATGCCTCCTTTTATGCTTTACAGGGGGCTGTATGCAATCCATGCCATACTTCCTGTGTTCTGAGGCAGTGGTGGGGACTCCCCATTGAATGTGGGGGGGTCCATTTTTGGGGTGCCTCTTGGCTGATTGTCTCTCTTTATTCACAACGTGTAGTGTTTTTCTTTCTTTTTTGTACTAGCACTGTCTTACATGTTATGTGCTTTTCATTGCATTTACATTGTATTGGTACTTTCATTGCACTTTGGGGCATATATGTATTGGCTATTTTATCAATATCTATTCTATGTAAGATATTAGAGGGGTATTTAATGTTATAAAGGTGGGTGGGAGTAGCTCAATCACTATTATTTATACAAAATTATTATTATTATTCAGGGCCTGGGAACTAATTTACCGCCCAGTTAACCCTCTCATCATCTAAATATTTAGCAACAAATATGTCTAGCTGTGTGGAAAGACAGAGATTTAGTTGCATACATCTGCAGATACATGTGGAAGCCACACCACCCCAACAAGGTATTTAATGTTATACTGATCCACTAATGCCTGTTCTGGGCAGAGGGGAGGTTCGGCTCACAATGGTTAATGACGTGTTATTTTGCTGTAGAATCTGTGACCCTTTTACTGTTTGATTGTTGCTCCGTTGATGTGGTGCCTGAGATGTGGGTGCTCCACCGTGGGGGTGCCGGGACTCCTGAGCTTTGCCGGGCGGCCTACCACCTTTGTTGCTTCATCCTGCTCCCTCCTTCATTTTCTCTGACTAGGGGGGGCCTGAGCACCTGCATGGTGGGGAGGCGTGGCTGGAGGGGTGCCTTTCCCACCTCTGTGGCAGTAGGTGTCTGGCATATACTACTCTCAGGTATCCTCTTTGGGTCTCATTTTCAAGTGTCTTCTTAAAGTTATATGAGTTACTAGTCCGTTTACAATGTGTCAAAACTCCTCAGTGTGTGCATCTCCTATGTCTATTTCGCTCTCGACTTACACTCCCCCAACTTAGGCATTCCTGGTGGCCTTGATTATATCGGGGCCGGCCCAAACAGGGAAACAAGGGTACTTGTGGTGCGTCTGCACTGCAGGTGCACCTGGGTTAAGGGCCGCTGCGGGTCCACCTTACCCCGGTGACCTGCTACCTTGATCCGCCCTCTTCCTCACTTTCTAGCCGGCAAACCAGACTTCTCTATGCAGGTTCCTTCTCTGGACCCTAGACCAGTGGTTTTAGCTGTGAACAGCTTCTTTATGTTCCCTTCCTTCTGCTGCCTCTGATTTCTGCTTTCCCTCTTCTCTCTACTTACAGCTTTCTTCTCTTCCCCCTATATTCCAGCACCTGTCTCTTCTTTTCCCGCTTGCCTGTCACTTCTCTACTCTCTCTCACCTCTCTCTAGTAGGTGCCATCCCTTCCTCCCCCCCATTTTTTTAGTTACTTTCTTCCATATCCCCTCCCTTTCGTTCCTGCTCTCCCATCCCTTGTGGATTCAGCTGCCCTTTGCGCATGCCCCCTATAGCCTACTTACTAACTAAGCCTTGAACACGTGGGCGGGCCCTTGCCTCTCTCGCCCAGTATAGCCAAGCTGACAATCTGCTCCTTGAACATTAAGGGCTTCAATATCCCAGAGAAACGCTCTAACTTACTATATGACCTCCACAAGCAAAGAGTGAGTATTCTTATGCTCCCACTTTCAGAAAGGGAAGGTGCCTGATCTGCACAGCAGATACTTCCTCCTGGTCCATAGCACCAACCCATCGGGTAAATCGCAGGGTGTATCTTTAGCAATTCAGACGTCCGTGCCCTTCACTACATTTCACGAACAATTAGCTGACCCCGAGGAGAGATTTAGATTTTAGGTGGTGATTTCAGGGATTACACATAATTCTCACCTGTGCATGACTCATATAGTCGCATTGACTATATCCTACTGAGTCATCACGCCCTGCAATGGCACCGACATTGGTCCTTTTCCTTCCTTTGCTGGTCTTCTTGTCCCCTGATCTGCCTTATGCCTCACCAAAGCAATGGATCTAGCACCTAAACAATAATCTTCTCAGAGACGTGGTGTGCCTGAACAGGATCAGGGAAGCATTCACTAACTTTACCTCTGATCATGAGCAGGATGATTGCTCTCCTGCAATTCAATGGGAGGCAACCAAGTGTGAGTGAAACGCTGCAACCATCTCCAGAGCTGTTTCTGAGCTTTACAGGAAAAGGATTTTGAAAGTATATGACCAGGCCAATCTCAGGTACAGGGACAGGCAACACATTTCAATGTATGAGCATGCAAATAAATGCAGCAAACTCTGGCCAGGTCTCTCCATTGCAGAGCTGCAGCATTGTTTATCCCAAGCATTAAAACAGGTTGAGGGAGAGTGTCGTGGACCTGGTTAAAATCCCAGAGGTGTTCTAGGGCTTCTATAGTGATCTTTACAATCTCCAGACGAAATTGTCCCTGGCATCAGAAAAGGCGCTGGAGGCAAACATAAGGAACTATGTGGCTGAGACTCCACTCCCGTCAATCTCAGAGTACTCCCCGACTGAACTGGAGGCCTCCTTTATGGGGCTAGAGGTCCTGAGAGCCATCAAAGAGGTTCCTCTGGGAAGAGCCCAGGTCCAAGCGGCAGACCCTAGCAGCACAACTCCTGATGCGTGCTTTTAATCATGTAGGGGCTGACAACCCTTTCCCAAAACAAGCTACAGGCCTATCTCCCTACTTAACGTTAATTTGAAATTATTTACCTAAATCATAGCCACCATAATCCAACCATTGATCTCGCTCCTAATTCATTTGGACCAGGTAGGCTTCGTCCCAGGCTGAGAAGCCTGGGATAATACAAACAAGCTGCTGGACCTTATCGCACACGTATGCAACACTTGGGTCCTGGCATGTGTCCTCTCCTGAGATCTCCACAACCAGAGGGGGGTCCCACACACCCTCCTCACCCTGTCACAGAAGCACCACAGAGTAATAATAATAATGATAAATCCAATTTTATTATTACAAATAATTTTATGAACTACAAGACAATCTTAAAAACATTCCTACATTAAAAAAACATATAAGACAACTAACATCGAGGAAGGGGCACCATTCAAAAGGTAAGGCAAGGGGAGGGATGAATAAAGAAGGGAGGGGGGGGAAGGGGCCCAAACGGCCCAATAATACTGCTAATGGTCAACCACATCAAATGCCTGGATTGATCTATGAGTTCATGTGCAAAATAACCATCTTAATAATTGTGCACAAGTGCTAAGCATATAATCATGTGCTAAATAACAAAGACAATTGAATCCAATACCGCTAAAAAATACACTAAAAAATTCTACCAGGCTACTATTGAACACCCATGGACAGACATAGTGAAAACAAACTACATCTAAACCCTACCCATTTAAATCAATTTGAGAGGACCCGCCGAGTGGGCAAGTGCCCAGTGCAAACTGTGCAAAAAATAAAACAACAGGCTCAGTAAACAGACCCTCCCCCCGCACACCTTACCTGCCCACACTCCTCACCACCGACGCGTTTCGTGACGTCATACGTCACTTTCTCAAGGTGTATGAGGAGTACCCACCCCTGGCGCCCCTATTTAAACTCACCGCACCTACGCTCCCCCGCTGTAACCGGCAGGTGAAGATCATCATAGCCATCAGCGCACGCCGGCCGGAAGTGCGCGGGCGGAAATGACGAGCAGAGTGGGCAGTGAGGCCAAGCAGGAAGCCGCCTTGCCCACACAAAACCCAAGGATCTGAGCGTGCGCCGGTAGTACTAATGACATGACGCGGCCGCATCTGTCAAAAGCGGCGGAGCCAGGCAAGGTGAGTACAAAACAGGGGCCCATCAGGGATGTAATCTAATCTAATTAAACAAAACCCATCATATCTGTATTTATGAATTTATAAGCAAAGATAACTATACATACATAGTGGATCAATACATGCTGCCACAATGTCCGTTATTATCGCAGAACGGTATGTCCTGTCTGGTTATAGATTGGAGAACTTTCTAGCTGCAGTAAAAATTCACACTCAGACTTTTCTGGGCGTATAGCCCATAACTATGTCCACTATTAGTGATACATAAACAGCAATAGGCGGCTACTAATACTCCTACATATAAATGTGCCATCCTCCAGTGATGACTGTACAGGGAGTCCAAAGCACAATCATTAAAGCAGAGAATGTAAGTTGGTACCCGCCAAGTTGCCGATCACATACGTTAATAGCGCTGAAACCTGCTGGGTTCACATAATGTGTGCTTGGCTGTCCCTCCATGTATAGTCAACATATCAGGGATACTAGACAACATCCTTAGGAAGACTTGCTTAACACGAATACTTTTGAATCCTTTTTTTTGAATCCTTTTGAACACTAGCCTACTATCGTTGGTGCGGTCTTGCTCTTGTTTTTGTTTTTGTATCCTCTCCTGAGATGCCGAGAAGGCATTTGACAGGGTAAGTTGGCCCTTCCTCAGAGGTACACTCACACAAATTGGCCTTGGACCTAACATCGCCTTTAAGATCATGGCGTCCTGTCGGAACCTTTAACAATTACAAACGGCACCTACCAAGGTTGTCCCCTCTCACCCCTACTGTACATTCTAACTATGGAGCACTTAGTGATAGTAATCATGTACAACCCGCATATTAAGGGTATTTAGTGCAGGCGTCAACAATACAAAGCTTCGATCTTGAAGATGGCTTGCTTCTCCACCTGACGTCTCTGGTCGTGTTCTTTCCTGCGGCTCTCAATGCGTTTGATGAGTTTTGGTCAGTTATCCAACTTCAATATCAGCTACGAAGTCTGAGGCATTGAACCTCACTTTTCCCCAACACTTTGTGGACAACATTAAGAGCAGCATTCCTTTCAAGTGGCAACATGCTGCAATAAAATATTTTGGGACGTCTATACCATCTAACCTGAATAGCCTGTTTGACTTAACTTTCAAGAGCTTAAATCCAAAACTATCCAGGACCTCTCAAAATATGACTGAGGATGCTGCTCCTGGTTTGGAAGGATCAGCATCCTGAAAATGAATGTCCTACCCCCGATTCTTGTACCTGTTCCAAACAATACCTATCCTCCTCCCGAGACAAGTCTATTCAATCAGCTTTACTGAAGTTTCTATGGGGCTCTCGGAAACCCCGTGTCAGGTTCAGCATACTGGCTAGATCCAAAAGTGCTGGTGGGACTGGGGCACTGGACCTGAAGCTTTATCATGATGTAGCTGTCCTCAAGAGGTTAGCGGACTGGACATACAGAAAGGGAGACAAGCTCTGGATCCAACTGGAGAGGGACCTCTTGGGTTTTAATCCGGGCTCTCTTCTGTTGGTGTCTGCCCCAGGCGATCCTGGCAAGAGGGGCTTTCCCTTTCTGTCCCAACACTTCCTCTCTAACTGGGCGAGGCTTCAGAGATAGGGGGAGTTGGTGAATAGACCTGGCCTCCTTACCACCTTATTCAACAACCCGGAATTTGTACCAGGGCAGCAAACCTCTCAGTTCTTGATATGGAGGGAGGCGGAGGACATCAGACTGCGAGATGTCCTCATAGAGGGGAGAATGCCCTCTTCGGCCAAGCTTAAAGTGCAAAATGCCCCGACCACTGGATCATGTGATTTCAAGATTCTATAACTTACTCGTTGCCTCCAGGCATACCTCAACATTGGGATTCCTGCTTAAATGGCTTAAATTCCTGCTTTCTCTTCCCTGTTGCCCTTTATGTGTTTCGGCTCTTACCCTATAACTATGGAAGCTTTATGTCAAGCTCCAGTTAAAGCTCTATGTCAAGCTCCATTTAAACTGTACCATTATGCTCAGGGACATTACTAAAATGCCTCCCTGAAGTGAACCAATGTGACCATGATTTCATACCTCATAATCTATCTTTATTATCTTTTCTGTACATATACATGTGTTTTACATTAAATCATATACACAGTGTTTTCTAAACATGCATTGAATCATTAATAAAACTTTTCTAACTGCTCTATGCACCAGTTGGTATATCCCCCTTTCTGTAGCCACATGGACTAAGGCCCTTTTAACTACTGATCTGTTTATCCCAAATAGTTTTCTACAGTATTGGGTTGATTCAAAGAAACATGTAACAGCTTGGATTTTGCTCACGATCATCCAATTTTTGACGTCCGCTCGTGCGTTCGTATGAACTTGCGAGTGATTCAATAAGCAAATACGTTTCTATCCTAAAAGATACGTCCGTTCGTATGATATCTCCCGAACTTGCCTCAGTCAGTTGGCAATCGTAAAAATCACGTTCATGTGCTCACCTGTTGCGGCGGCAGCCTGTTTTGTCGGCGGCTTCCATCGTCCAGCTCTTCCAATTACTTGCGTTTGCCTCTGGTTTTCATAGGTTTTTGGCCTCTTAGATTCGTGCGTTCTTATGTTTATAAGATCTTGCGCATGCGCACCCTCAACCAGAAACTTACCTAAACCCCGTAGCGCCTGCATCCAATTTCATTTCTCGGTCCCTTAAACTTACCTAAACCCCTTAGCGCCTGCATCCAATGTCATTTCTCGGTCCCTTAAACTTACCTAAACCCCTTAGCGCCTGCATCCAATTTCCTTTCTCTGTCCCTTAAACTTACCTAAACCCCGTAGCGCCTGCATCCAACTTCATTTCTCGGTCCCTCAAACTTACCTAAACCCCTTAGCGCCTGCATCCAACTTCATTTCTCGGTCCCTTAAACTTACCTAAACCCCGTAGCGCCTGCATCCAACTTCATTTCTCGGTCCCTCAAACTTACCTAAACCCCTTAGCGCCTGCATCCAACTTCATTTCTCGGTCCCTCAAACTTACCTAAACCCCTTAGCGCCTGCATCCAATTTCATTTCTCGGTCCCTTAAACTTACCTAAACCCCTTAGCGCCTGCATCCAACTTCATTTCTCGGTCCCTTAAACTTACCTAAACCCCGTAGCGCCTGCATCCAACTTCATTTCTCGGTCCCTCAAACTTACCTAAACCCCTTAGCGCCTGCATCCAACTTCATTTCTCGGTCCCTCAAACTTACCTAAACCCCTTAGCGCCTGCATCCAATTTCATTTCTCGGTCCCTTAAACTTACCTAAACCCCTTAGCGCCTGCATCCAATTTCATTTCTCGGTCCCTTCAACTTACCTAAACCCCGTAGCGCCTGCATCCAACTTCATTTCTCGGTCCCTCAAACTTACCTAAACCCCTTAGCGCCTGCATCCAATGTCATTTCTCGGTCCCTTCAACTTACCTAAACCCCTTAGCGCCTGCATCCAATTTCATTTCTCGGTCCCTCAAACTTACCTAAACCCCTTAGCGCCTGCATCCAATTTCATTTCTCGGTCCCTTAAACTTACCTAAACCCCTTAGCGCCTGCATCCAATTTCATTTCTCGGTCCCTTCAACTTACCTAAACCCCGTAGCGCCTGCATCCAACTTCATTTCTCGGTCCCTCAAACTTACCTAAACCCCTTAGCGCCTGCATCCAATGTCATTTCTCGGTCCCTTAAACTTACCTAAACCCCTTAGCGCCTGCATCCAATTTCCTTTCTCTGTCCCTTAAACTTACCTAAACCCCGTAGCGCCTGCATCCAACTTCATTTCTCGGTCCCTCAAACTTACCTAAACCCCTTAGCGCCTGCATCCAATTTCATTTCTCGGTCCCTTAAACTTACCTAAACCCCTTAGCGCCTGCATCCAATTTCATTTCTCGGTCCCTTAAACTTACCTAAACCCCGTAGCGCCTGCATCCAACTTCATTTCTCGGTCCCTCAAACTTACCTAAACCCCTTAGCGCCTGCATCCAACTTCATTTCTCGGTCCCTAAAACTTACCTAAACCCCTTAGCGCCTGCATCCAACTTCATTTCTCGGTCCCTTAAACTTACCTAAACCCCGTAGCGCCTGCATCCAACTTCATTTCTCGGTCTCTAAAACTTACCTAAACCCCTTAGCGCTTGCACCCTTCTTCATGTTGACGACCCTAAAACTTACCCAAACCACATAATGTACATATGTCTATATGTTTATAAGCGTGTTTTTTCTGTTTTGTGTAATTGTTTTTGGGTGCGCATATTATAAAAGACACATTTATGAAGGCTTCAAATATAATTTATTTAAATTAGTTTGTTTTTTTTTTTTTTTTGGTATTTTCAAACATAGTAAAATGTTTTTTCCTTTTTTTTCAAAACTTTGTAAAATTTTTTGTTTTCTTTTTTCCATAGTAAAATGTTTTTTAATTTTTTTTCCAAACTTAGTAAAATTTTTTGTTTTCTTTTTTCCATAGTAAAATGTTTTTTTTTTTTTTTTTTCACAACATAGTAAAAGGTTTTTTTCTTTTTTTTACAAACATAGTAAAATTTTTTTTTTTTTTTTTTTTTTCAAACATAGTAAAATGTTTGATTTTGTTTTTTCCAAACATAGTAAAATTTTTTTTATTTTTTAAAAAACATATCAAAATTTTTTTGTTTTAAAAATAAACATTAAAACCTTTCCAATAGCTTAAAAAATGTTAACCGAGTTAACAAAAGTAGCCAGGACCAAGGGCACTAATCATCCTCCTCTTCTTCATCTGTTGGCCCCAACGTCGCCTGTATGGCCAGCAGCTCGGCCACCAACTCCTTCATTCTTTTTTTTTTTTCATGCACGGTTTTTGGGATAATCCCTGTAAGCAATAGAGAAATAAACATAAATAGGAGTCCCAGACCGGTTTGTATGCTGGAAATAGATTTGGGGTTAATCAAATACATGTAAATGCATGACATATGTCATTCTTCCAAGGGATAAAGTTAATGCATTTCCCACAGGTAAGTCTTTTAACTCCTGACACCGGACCTTCAACATTATTTAATGAAAACCAATAACTATTCCCAAATGATTCTGCACCAGATCAAAGTACATTTTGGAGGTTTTTGGATTACAGCGCCGCCATCTGGACTCTGAAGCATAACACTTAATGAGGAGTGGAGAGTTGGATAAAGTACAGGGGAGTAGGTTACAGTGGTGCGTTGGGAATCCCGAGCATAGCTGGGTTGAGGGAAAGGTCATCACTCACACAATGCATGGCAGCACCTTCCTTTTTTCAATCTGTATCCCATGCTGCCTGTAAATATTGTGCATTCCATATTCCCCAATATTGGTTTTGTTCAGTCTAATAACATGCATTAGATGGGTGAAGGGTGTTTTTCCATGTTTCTAATCTGTAGGTACAGTGTGATGGCTAAGTCTTTGGTTCTTAATACTAGTTAGGGTCCTCTTTAAGCTAACGAAGTGCCCACATGAAAGTGTGAACTACACATTGGCTACGCCTTTAGTTATGTGTGTGTTATTAGCTAAGCAAACATTAATATGAATAATGGCATTGAGACTTACGGAGTTGGTGGCCGACAGATGGCTGGTTGGGGCCAACAGGCTGCCCTTGGTCCTGGCTCTGCTGTGAAGAAGTCCCTGGAGAAACATGTGACATTTGGTTAGTACTTGTAGAGAGTCACTATTCCCAACATATCTGGCTCCCAGTCTGGCTGACATCACTCACCTTCGCCAGGATCGACTTCAAGCATCTCTGCTGCCTCCTCCTCCACTATCTCACCCGCTCCAGAAGCTTCTACAAATACATAATAAAGGATAACTTAGTTTTTGGCCTGCCATGTATATCTTTGTGCCTATACATGAAGAGTGACATACCAGAGCCTTCCCCATGCGTGGCCAGGTATGACTCCACGCCCACGCGCCTTGGCCCCTCCTCTGTGGTAAGGTCCAGGGGCTGGTCTGAGGAGGCCACAGAGGAGGGGTAGGTCCGTCGCCCGGGAGATCCACCACCTTCACTCACAGATGCAGAGTCATGCAGCACTGGTCGGCCTGTACGTCTCCGGGTGCGGCGAATTCTGAAATCCATTTCCAACACTACCAAAGAAAAGTCATTATAAATAAAGGCATAACTTAGACATTTGGAACATATAACATGCAATTGCTTGGTACTTACTTGGGAAATGGATCCCAAAAAACCTCCGCACCCGGGGCATGTGCAGACGCTTCAGGTCCGACCAATGCTGCATGATCTGGGTGTGAGTGAAGGTGGTGCTGGTGACACGGTGGATCTCGGCGATGATCTCCCGGGCGATGTCCCTTTTCTCGCACACATTGGGCGCGAAGTCATACCGGCGCTGAAGCATGATCTGGAAAACATAATGGACACAGAGCTTTTACTTTTACACACAGACCCATATGTGTTGCATCACAAGTTGAGTATTTAATGTCATTAACACACACATTTCGAATGGCCGCCATTTTTGGGGAGTGCCTTAAAGAGGACGTTGACTGTGATTGACAGTCTGGTCTTATGTTATATGTATCACACACCATGTACATACAGATAATAGCCAACATCAAGAATCAGGCCACCTGCATCTATGGCATGTTAGGATGTTTTAAAGATCCAAGATGTAGCCTAATGCTTAGGCTTTTGGCCCACGTGTGTGGCTTCCCGTTGTGTTTTTATGGCTTAGGAAAACAGTGTTCCGCAAACATCCGCATCAAGGTCCGAGACAGGCCAGGTTTGACAGCTCGCACCGCTACTCCACAGGTTAATTAACTGTTGCTAAGCCGGAGCAATTGGCCGAATTAGGACATCAGCATAGACAGGTGAAAACGTGGCCAGGCTCGGCCCTTGAGGATGAAGTGTGAGGAGCCAGTGATTAAACATTAAGAGACCCCAAACTAGTTCCCAACGCATCATTTACATTTAGGCCATCATTGACTATTCTATTAAAATGCACAGGCAGCCACTTACCAGCATGAGGATCTCTTCCTGTTGACGGGTGAAGATAGTGGGCGCCATCTTTAGTCTTCTTCCAGGCAGCAGATAAGTGAAACCCCAGCGGTTTCCTGGTTCCGCACGAACGTACGTCCGTACGAGCGCGTAGTCGTGCGCATAGGCGTCAGACGCTGGGCGCATGATTTAAAGGTCCCTGCACCCAAAGCTCATTCTCTTTGAGCTTTTGGACAAAATGGCACCAAAAAAGGCAGCAGCTAAACGCGGCCAGCAAAGCCAGACCTCTGAGGGCCCAACAACCAGGTCCCAGCAACGACCGAAGAAGCTAAGGTCCCAGAAGGCCCAGAAGGCAAGTACCACCTCGGCCCCACCAAGGGACACTGGACCCTCCCTTTCCCAAAAAAGGGCCCCAAAGGCACGTGCCCCTGCGGCCAAAAAACAGGCCACAGCAGCCACCACCACCTCTGCCCCCAGAAGAGGCCGCCCAAGGGAGCCCACACCACCCATGCTTTCAAGCCGGGCACTTTGCCAACCCAGGCCCCACAGCAGTGCCCGAAGCACATCCAGCCCACACAGAAGGGCCCGAAGCCCCTCCAGCCCGCACAGAAGGGCCCGAAGCCCCTCCAGGCCGCGCAGAAGGGCCCGAAGCCCATCCAGGGCCAGAAGCCCCTACAGGGCCCGAACCCCATCCAGGGCCAGAAGAACCCCATCCAGGGCCAGAAGCCCAGCCAGGGCCAGAAGCCCCTACAGGGCCCGAACCCCATCCAGGGCCAGAAGAACCCCATCCAGGGCCAGAAGCCCAGCCAGGGCCAGAAGCCCCTACAGGGCCCGAACCCCATCCAGGGCCAGAAGAACCCCATCCAGGGCCCGAAGCCCAGCCAGGGCCAGAAGCCCCTACAGGGCCCGAACCCCATCCAGGGCCAGAAGAACCCCATCCAGGGCCAGAAGCCCAGCCAGGGCCAGAAGCCCCTACAGGGCCCGAACCCCATCCAGGGCCAGAAGAACCCCATCCAGGGCCAGAAGCCCAGCCAGGGCCAGAAGAACCCCATCCAGGGCCCGAAGCCCATCCAGGGCCAGAAGAACCCCATCCAGGGCCAGAAGCCCAGCCAGGGCCAGAAGCCCCTACAGGGCCCGAACCCCATCCAGGGCCAGAAGAACCCCATCCAGGGCCAGAAGCCCAGCCAGGGCCAGAAGCCCCTACAGGGCCCGAACCCCATCCAGGGCCAGAAGAACCCCATCCAGGGCCCGAAGCCCAGCCAGGGCCAGAAGAACCCCATCCAGGGCCCGAAGCCCATCCAGGGCCAGAAGAACCCCATCCAGGGCCAGAAGCCCCTACAGGGCCCGAACCCCATCCAGGGCCAGAAGCCCCCGACCTGGCACCAGCCGGGAACAGAGCCCCCGACCTGGCACCAGCCGGGAACCTAGCCCCCCAAGAGGGCCCCGAATTGCAACCATGACCACATCTACACCTGGAAGTTCGGTGGCCAGCCACGCCAGAACACCCAGTCCCTTGGCCAGTCCAGTCCAGTCATTGGGAAGCCACCAATCCGGCCATTCCCCTACCCAGCCCCAGGCCATAATGTCACCACATGTGTCTGCACACATGGAGGAGCAGCCAAGCCAACCATCTGGCCGCACATTGCGCCGCGGCCAGTTGAGTGGGAGATTCTCCCATGACCAAAATATGGCATTGGCTAGTGGCCTTACATTATACTATGACGAGCTATATGGGAGCAAATCCAAACACACCACCAAGCAGCGCAAGATGGAATTGTTTGAAACCATCCTCCGACAAGTAAATGCAGCGGGGGAAGAGAGGAAAGATGTGTCCCAAATACAGAAGAAAATCTCTGATCTGAAGTATGCTGTACGGCAAAAAGAAATTAAAAGGCATAATTACAGGTAAATAAATGTTTTCGCTAAATATAATGTTTGGGATGTGCTGTATGCCCCTTTTCTGAATACCAAACGATTTTCTCTTTTCAGCATGAAAACTGGAGGTGGCTTTCCATCTAAATTGGAGTTTACCCCTGCTGAGGAGATTGTGCTTGGACTTCTCCATCCGGTCGCGGTCGGTGGACATGCTGGTCTAAGGGACACAGACTCCCCGACCCGTACCCACGGTGAGTACTCTTAAATCTGCATGTTTGCCTGTTTGCTAAATAATCTACAGTTCACTAGTAACAAGATAACGGGATGCCCCTATGGTTTGCCTTGCTTGGCCTCGCACTACTGTGGCTGTTTGTGTCCTCTTTTGGTCCCTGGGAATCACACATTTAGGCCCACAGCCATTATGGCAAAGATCAAATGTCCAATTGTATTGTTAAAGTCATGAAGTTTCGCAAGATAAGTGAGATATTTTGAAGCAATCACAAAACACACATCATTATGTATGGCTTGCCTTTTGGTTGTGTGAGTTGTGTTTGAGTTAACTATTTAATTAGCCACCCACAAACATATGTGACCAAGAGCAGCGAGACTCAACTGGCGGCCCGGGGTCCCAATGCGGACCTTGCCACCACATTCAAGGACCCCTGCCCAGACAGCCCTGCACTCAGTTACTTGTGTGTTGACGTGCTCAGAGCTGCCCCCTTGATCGGCCATGTAGTGGTTGGTCTCCTGCCCAATGTCATGGCTCCGTGAAACATAGCATTGCAATATGAAGTACTGCCCAGGAAGTGGCATTGCAAGGTACACAGTAACTTATTTAAATTTTCACTGGCCACAATCGTGTCCCGCTGCCCCTGCTCTGGCCCATGTGCCACAGTCCCCCCATGCCCCCTCCCCACATAAGCCCCATACATTTGTAACAGATTGGCTCCATCCATCACATCACCATCAATACGTTAACTCCCCCCTTTAGACATCCAATCCCTGTCCCCTCAGCTCTGGCCCATCCAGCCCAGGAAGGGCAAGCAGCCTTTATTAGTTGGCACTTTGAAAGCTCAAGCCCCTCCACCAGTGTCTTTATTTTTAACTAGACACCCCCTGCGTCAGCACCATGGCCAGACATTCACCTCTCACCACATACCTTTAAATGGGCGTTTCAAACAATTGTTTGAGTACCCCGGACCTAGCGAATGGTAGGCTAAATCCAAAAATGTGCCCTGAAAGTTGGATGCTGAATGGGTACACTTCATGACTTAGAACTGAGGTCACTTAGCAGTTTGTCCGAGCCATTGCACCTCTGTAAACTTGCGTGGGTTTGAACAAAGGTCACCATTGCTCTAGAGTTGAATAATATTACAAATAGAGCTATATTTGATTACCTATCCAAAAAAAGGTTATGTGTGTGTGTTTACGTGGTATTTTTTTCTCTTCTTCAGCCCAGCATGATCCCTCAGCAAGGGTAAACTCACCCCCCAGTTTGGTTATGCCTACCAGGTCCGTACAGCATCGGAGCCCAGATCAGAGATTTTCGGTAAGTTTATTTAGTAGCATAAATACTAACAAGTGCTTAAGAATGTGTTAAACTGTTGAAATCCTAAATTGGGACGCAAACTTAGCCTTTTTTTTTTTGATATGTCCCTACAGACCCGCACACTCATGGAAGAGATCCAGGACATGGAGGAAGATGATGATGTCTCCGTACAGGGCACGTCGGATGAACTCCCCCTGGGTCCCAATTTGGAACTGCTCGATAATGTTTCTCTGGCCAATCCTCAGCAGCAGAGTGAATCTCCATCCATTGTGCTTGCACATGGGGAGACTGACACTACAGTCCCCAGTGTTCACTCTGCTGCTGAGGATTTGCAAAGCAGGCCGGTTGCTGTTGAGGGTACGACACCACGCGGCAGGGCACGCCCAAGAGCCAGGGTAATTGTGCGGCGGACGCCATTACGCCGCCCCACAATTTCCCAGGGGAGGCAGAGTGCCCTGCTTCAATTATGGACCCAACAAAGGGACTCTTATGACGCCCAGCTCGTTACAGAGCGTGAGCAAAGGCATGCCGACATGGTGAACATCCATACCAGTCTACAGGGCATCCTCGCGGAGTTGCGTACCCTCAACAGCAACGTGGCCAATTCAAGTAATGGCATCCAGTCAGCCATGGCTGAGATGACCAATATGCAGAGAAACATTGTGGAGCAGTTTCAAATTCACAATGCTGCCATGGCCCAGGCTAGGTCCCATTCCCATGGACCTCCACCTGGACCTCCACCTGGGTATTATGGGCAGCCACCCTATTAAGCCATGGGTGTGTGGGACATCTTTTCTCTTAACCCCCACTGTATTTACTTGTCCTTTGAGGTTTCAAACAATCCATTTTGTGTTGCTCTGGCAGGTTGTGTTTTGTATTTGCTCCCATATAGCTCCTTAGAGTAATGCTTAAGGCCACTAGCCAATGCCATAGGTCTATGTGGAGTTTATCTGGCCACTTATGGCTTTACCTATGTATTTGGTTGGTGCTCCTCCTGTTTGCAGACATGTTTGTGTGACATTATGGCCATGCCCAAATATCCCTGGGCACAGGCAATATTAATGACTGGACTAGGCTGGCCTTTGGACTGGGTGTCCTTGTTTGGTTGTGCCACTCACTTCCAGGTGTAGATGTGCTCGATGTTTTTTTTAATGTTATCCATTTGTTACCACAGATGTATGTGGTCTGATTTCTGTTAACCACTCTAATTTTTCATTTGCAAAGTAAAACAAAAATTTAACTTCCAATACTTGTGGCGTTTTTAGTGGGAAGACTTTTGTAACAGCTTGGCCTAAACCAGATAATTTTGGTTGGAAGAGGTGTAACAATGCACAGCGAAAGCTAAGGAAACTACATGAAATACATTAGGCAACAATTAAGGTCGAAATGTTTTACTTAGAGGTAATGCCACATTAGGGCAAAACAACATATGTTTCCAAAAGGATAACACAGACATACAGAATGGTGAGACAGGGAAAAAAGTTAACTAAAATGCTGGCTGATCAGGTTGGCTCTAACAGATTGGCCAGACTCACTGGGGGGCCCCTCAAAATTCTCGGCTTCATCCTCGACGGCTGAAGAGGGCAGGCTGTCCACATAACGTGGGACACGTTCCAGGATGGCAAAATTGTGCAAAACAGCACATGCCATTATAATGTCGATCACTTTCTTGGGATCATATTGCAGGGCCCCCCCAGTATGGTCAAGGCAACGAAAACGTGTCTTCAGCAGACCAAAGGCCCTCTCCACAACAGCCCGGGTCTTGCGATGCGCACGGTTATACGCTTCCTGAGAGGCATCCTGGGGCCGCAGCACAGGCGTCATGAGCCAGGGTAGAAGTGGGTACCCGGAATCACCTTAAACAGAGAATTACATGTAATCAAAATTAAAAAGGCAACACAACCAACACCAAAAAATTCACAGATATCATAATGATGTAAGGTAAAGTGTTCCCCAAAAAAAACAGGGCACATTAGGGCCCCCAAAAATTGCACTAAGGTATAACCTAAATAAAAATGGAACTTCTATATACCAATTAATTAACAAACATCTGCACGGCCAAGGGTATTTGTATTTTACATATATTTGTAGTTTTCAGACATGTTACAATTAGGATGCTGCTGAGGGCCTATCCACATTTCTCTTGAAACTACAATGTATGCATTTTAAGTCCACTTTGACAATTAACGACCAATAGTACAAAAGGGAGCCAAATGTCAAAGATCCCTAGCCACATTTCTCTGGAAACTACAATGTATGCAGTTTAAGTCCACTTTGACATTTAACGACCAATAGTACAAAAGGGAGCCAAATGTCAAAGATCCCTAGCCACATTTCACTGGAAACTACAATGTATGCAGTTTAAGTCCACTTTGACATTTAACGACCAATAGTACAAAAGGGAGCCAAATGTCAAAGATCCCTAGCCACATTTCACTGGAAACTACAATGTATGCAGTTTAAGTCCACTTTGACATTTAACGACCAATAGTACAAAAGGGAGCCAAATGTCAAAGATCCCTAGCCACATTTCACTGGAAACTACAATGTATGCAGTTTAAGTCCACTTTGACATTTAACGACCAATAGTACAAAAGGAGCCAAATGTCAAAGATCCTTGGGTATAAACTCCAAACCAATATATTTAGGCACAAGGAACTTACAGACATCCTAACTAAAGGGAAAACATTCTGAAGGCCAAAGCGAGACAAGGATTTTTTGGGTAAGTTCCTAATATATGAGCCAAGAAAAAGGCAGTTGGACGCTTCTGTCAAGTTTTCCAAAACAAACAGATCAACAAATACAAGATTAATGCCACATTTAATAACACACAAATAGGACACACTTACCAAGCAGCCATGCCCCCGAAAATTCACCTGCCTCAAATCTCCGAAACAACCCAGATCGCCGGAGGATATAGGAGTCGTGGGACGATCCGGGGTAGCCGGCAAGGACACTCATAAACCGCATATCCGGACCAACCACGGCCTGGACATTAAGTGAGTGTCCCATTTTACGATTCCTTAAGGCAAAAACATACAAAAAGGGTAATTGATATTTGACCCAAACTAATAAATTAAACACAAAACATGTCTGCACTCTATTGGGAAATACTAATGAAAAGCCGAGATAAAGCAGCTACACAAATGAGGGATAAACAAATATGCTGCCGCAAAGTAAAACAGGTTACATGACACGTTGGGCAACATAATAACCAATCTCAATACCTATATATATACTCGTCGGCTGCCCTAGGTACGAGTGCCACATGTGTGCAGTCAATTGCACCAATAACGTTGGGCATGTCGGCCACATTATAAAACCCAAGCTTAATGGCGTTTCTGGCTGCCATATCATCAGGAAAATAAATATATTTTTGAGTTATGGCAGCCATGCCTTCCAAAAATTTAGATAGTGCGCGGCTCAGCGTAGGCTGTGACATCCCCACGGAGAGGGCACCCAGCCTCTGGAACGAGCCGTTCGCCAAAAATTGCAGGCAGCCAAGCATCTTGGTCATACCTGAAATTGCATGCCCCTTCCTTGTGGTGCGGGCTAACCATGGCCGCAGCTCACTATATAATTTATGGAGGGAAGCGCGATTAAGCCTGGTCAGCTCGAACAGCTCAACATCATTCATGCTATCGATGTTCATGCGACGACGCAGGGGCAATCTGCTCTCAGACATCTCGATCAACTCAATGCCAAAAAGCATAAGCCCTTGATGTGCCACAAACTCGCTCCGCTCCATCCTACTCCCGAGGCCAAATAGCTGCCGGCAAACATTTCGTAAAGCAGCTCTTTAATGGGCTTCAAAACAATTAGCAATCACCTCTCTGAATTGGGCGCAAGCCCATGTGAAGGACGTAAAAAATAGGATCGGACGCAAATAATACGATTTGGACGGGAAAAACACACGAACTAACGCAAATAATACGATTTGGACGGGAAAAACACACGAACTAACGCAAATTATACGATTCTCGTACGAAATGCGTATGTTCATATACGTCTATGCGCGAACGATCGTACGAATACGAAATGGCCCAAAAAACCAGAAAAAATGACAAACACCCACCCAAACTTACGATTCTCGATACGAAATCACTTAACTTTTGCTCTTTGAATCGAGGGGTATATGTCCCTGGGGTCCTCATAATTTCCCCACCATCATTGGTACAAATCTCTATTCTCAATAAATAACCTTTTCCCCATTCGCATGTCACATGTGCGGGCCCCTCAGCCAATAAGTTGTTCCATTTGGATTTACTTTGCCATGCTGATGTCAGTGGAGTGAATAGAGCCACATCCCTGCCCCTATCTGTGGCCGTACCCACACTAACCATTGAGAAAGGCCCGGTGAAGGTGCATGCCTAGCTATAGATATGCTGGGTTTGCTGCCCTAAGGCAGAGATGCAGCACAGGCTTTTGGAGGAGGTGATTAGGTCAAGCAATCCAAGGGATTCTCACGGCTGGACACCCCAATTTGGGCTGCCCCATATGGAGGTAGACCAACCTCCCCAAGAGTCTTATATACTTGATATGTGTTGTCCCCTATAATGCATTGCATAAGATTTGTGGACATAAGATTGTGTTCCACATGTAGATTGTTGCACTAAGTTAATGCAGAGATTAACCCTTTAAACCGGACCTTCAGCGTGATTTAATGAAAAGCCCAAACTCTTAAAAAACGGTTCCCCAGCATCTAAAATTAATATATTTTATGTTTTTAGTCACTAACTTATTATTCTTTCCCCCACTGGGCTGCAACTCTGTTCAGGAATTTAGGATACGGGCGCCGCCATCTTGACTCAGAAGCATCACACTTACTGAGGAGAGGAGAGTGGGATAAGGTACAGGGGGGCGGGTTATAGCTGTGCTTTGCTCAGACAGAGCAGAGCTGGGGTCAGGTAAAGGTCAGCAGTCCCAGAATGCAGAGCAGCACAGTCAGGAGGCACTTCCTGTTTGCAGGCTGCCTGATAAGATGGCGGCTTCCATAAGCCGCCATCTTGGATGTTTAAAGGCTCATAACATGCAGTAGATGCAGGTAGGATGATATTTAATGTGGACAATCTGTATGTACAGGGTGTGGGAAACATATAAGATAGACTCTTATTCAGAGTGAAGGTCTGCTTTAAGTGCTAGCCTATCTAAAGTTTTTGTCACCCTCTGTTGCCAGACTATTTTTCACTATTTTGCGCTACACATATTCAACTGTGATTATTTAAGAAATTTCCCCCAAAAATTGTATTCTCAATATTTTTGGGTGAAATATGTTCAAAAAATAAAAAAAATCTATTAGTTACAATTTGTAGTGTTTTTTTGTAATAGAAAATGTAACCTTTTTAATGACATCTTATAGCATTACCAGGCTTGTTGATGTTGACATAGTTTTCTGGAAGTAATCCCTCAATTAATTCTTTGGTTGTGCAGGGTTTTCCTAAAAAAAAGAATAAAAAGCAGTATCAAAGCTACATTTACCTAAAGAGACAATATTCAAACAAGAAAAATCAAGTTAAATCTGAAAAAGCAAGGTCCTCCGAACAGAACAATACCCAACATGCATAGGTACTGTCAAGGATAGAGTTGTCAAACACCCCAAAGTAAAGTAAAAGGTAATTTTCCTTGAGAATTTCAGCTCTGCAAACAAAGTGCGCACCTAGCAATTTTTCAACCAGAACAGCCCTTACATTTGGAATACAAACCATATATTCCCTGAAAGTACACATTTTAAGACATGTTAAGCTTCCTAGGCATACTCAGCTTGTTGTAGTGGGCTCATCTTTCTGGAAGTAATCCCTTGAAGAATTGAAAAAAATGTGTTGAAGAAAAAAAAAGATAAATCTGAAAGCGTAAGGTCCCCCAAGCAGAACAAAATGCAACAGGCATAGGCACGTTTAACCCTTTTAACTGCCAGCCTACGTGAGGTTTTGGCACCCTCCGTTGACAGGTCATTTTTCAGCATTTTACGTTATATTTAACTGTGTGCAGGCAAACAATGTCTTGTTTGTAATTTTTCCACTGTTTTTAAAATAATAATAATAATAAACAATTTTAAAGAACAAAGAAATTATTTTTAAAAAAATTGTCTTGCTTATTGTAAATAAAACATTTATTTTAGTAAAAAAAAACATATTGCACGTGAAAGCCCCATTTCTCCTGATTACAACGGTACCACATATTTATCGGTAACCCCCCGTTTCAGTCCAGGAGACCACCCCAAACTGAAAAGAGAACTACTATCCACACTATAAATGGTTAAATAAAAAAAATGGTGTGGGGTAGAGGGGAATCCAATTTTGGGGGGGAATTTCAAGGGTTAAAAACCCTTAAAAGTTGCCCCAAAATGGCATGTGAACTGCCCCCCCCTTAGCCTTGTGAACTGGTATAGAAACGGGTTCTCATGGATCCAGTTCACAAAGTGTTAAATGTAAAAAACACACACATACACACAAAAAAAATATTTTATTTTTTTTTTTTTATTTTTTTTTTTAACATTCACCTCCGTCCACTGATGCCCCCCAATGATCCGATGACAGCTGCCGGGGTGATCGCTGGAGGGGAGCTGGGGAAGTAAGGAATCACAACTCCTTGCCTCCTCAACCTTCTCCGGCGAGCACTCCGGAACCACTGAGGATCCTTGGATGGGTGCCGTATGATGTCACCCGATGATGTAATCAAAAGTCTTAAAGGAGCCACAGCACTCAAACCAGTTAGCTTGCTGACCAACCTACAATCTGTCTCTAAACTTGGGTAAAAACAGAGGGCTCGGTCACACACATCTGCAGAAGTATGCTTAAGCTGCACCACCAGTGCCAAGGTGTGGGGTCTAGGCTGTATTGCAAAGTCTTTGACCCTTCCACCCCATGGCTTGCACTTGAGGTTTAGGGCAACCTCAGGTAAGCCTGCTCCCAATTTATCTATTGCATTGTATGTCCCAAATGGGGCTCTCAGAGATTAGAGTTAGGACTGCACCTCACAGTGGCACCTTGGCGCTGGTGGTGCAGCTTAAGCATACTTCTGCAGATGTGTGTGACCGAGCAATCTAAACCAAGTTTAGAGACAGATTGTAGGTTGGTCAGCAAGCTAACCGGTTTGAGTGCTGTGGCTCCTTTAAGACTTTTGTATCCTGATTGCCCTGCTAACGTGCACCTCCCAGGTTAGTTATAAATGGTCTGAGCGGCTGCCACCCCTCCTTTGTACCCGATGATGTAATCCCCACAAAGGTGGGGCTAGCAACTTGTCAGTGAAAGCAGGTGCCAGTAGCAGCCCCACCAGCTCTACAGTCCCGACCTGCAGATAGGCGTCACCTATCTTTGGTAAGGCGGTGCCAAATCATGGAGGCAAACTGGTGGGCCAACAGCACCCCTTTTCCTAAGAAAGCCAATAGATATTTTAAAGTTGTGCAAAGGACTGCCAGTTTGCTCCATGAAGACCTGGCTGCAGTGGTTGTGGAGCAGCAGTGCCACCAGCAACAGATGGAGATGCTGGTTGGGGCTCTGATGGAGGCCAACCAGGTTAACCTTCAAAGCCTGGAGGCCAACCAGGTTGCTCTTCAAAGGCTGGAGAGGCACAGCAAGCTGCAAACACCCAAAGGCAGGCAAAATCCCCCTAACCTGCCATGCTGGACTTTGGGTTGTGGGGGCCCCAAGCTTTAGTTATGTGGGACAGGCACATTTTTTGTGCTCAATTTTCTGTTGACCTGCATCCAGAGTTGTGCCATAACTCAAATGCTTGTGAAAATTAACAAATAATTAGAGAATAAATACCATAAACCTTAAGTTTGTTTGGATGTTATTTAAACATTTTAACACACCCAGGCAAGGTAAGGGATATAATTAATCACAAATGACACAAGTGGACAAAAAAAACAATTGAAGAAAAAGAGGTGTCCACCAAATGCTGCCAAATGCTTTGGGCCACACAACTCTGGGTGCCAGCATACAGATGGCTAGGAATCCCTGAAACAGAAGCAGGGGTTGTTTCCTCAATATATTCTGCCACCCTCTCACTCAAGGCAAAATTATGAAGACGGATGCAAGCCATAATAATTTGCACAACCTTCTCTGGCTTGTATTGAAGGGCACCCTCTGTATGGTCCAGACAACGAAATCTGGCCTTCAACAGCCAGAAGGCACGTTCAAGTGTGTGGTGGTAGGCCCCATTAAAAGCCTCCTGGCCAGGTGTGTGCTGTGACTGAATGGTTCAAAGACGGTGCCCGGTTTACAGTCATCACAGATCACAATCCTTTGAATTACTCAGACAGTAAAGTTAGGGGCTTTGGAACAGCGCTGGGTAGCATGATTGATGGTCTGTTGCAAGTGGTCAGGGAGGAATCTGCCTGGGAGGATAAACAGGAGAGAGACCCTGTGGTGGCTCAGCTTCACTGGGATGTGCTAGACAGGCCCAGCAATCCGACCCTGATGGGATTATGGCCTTTTACTATAGGGAATTTCTCCTGCTATTGGCTTCACATGGCGGCCTTCAATGCTTTGCCCAAGGGGCGAGAAGTGGAGCAAAGTTGACTGCGGGCATGAGTGTAGTACCAAAGGTAGGTTCCATTTTATCTCTCTGGTTCAACCACAGGCCTATCTGTCTTTTAAGTTTAGATGTTAAACTTTTAGCCAAGAGGCTAGCATTTCGTCATAACATTTATATCAGTTGGTAAGTAAGGAGCAGGTAAGGTTGATCCCCTGCAGGCAGGCGGGTGATAACGTACATAGAGTGGCCCATCTAGTATATCTTACCAATCAGAAGAACTCTGGGGTTATGCTATTAGTCCTAGACATAAGGAAAACATTTAATACTGCCTCATGGGACTTTTTGCGATATATCTTCAAGCGGTCCTTCACTCTGAATAAGAGTCTATCTTATATGTTTCCCACACCCTGTACATACAGATTGCTCACATTAAAACTCATCCTCCCTGCATACACTGCACGTTATGAGCCTTTAAACATCCAAGATGGCGGCTCATGTAACATCAGGCTGCCTGCAAACAGGAAGTGCCTTCTGACTGTGCTGCTCTGCATTCTGGGATTGCTGACCTTTTTCTGACCCCAGCTCTGCTCTGTCTGAGCAAAGCCCAGCTATAACCCCACCCCCTGTACTTTATCCCACTCTCCTCTCCTCAGTAAGTGTGATGCTTCTGAGTCAAGATGGCGGCGCCCGTATCCTAAAATCCTGAACACAGTTGCAGCCCAGCGGGGAAAATAATAATAAGTAAGTGACTTAAAATATATTAATTTTAGATGTCTGGGAATCGTTTTATAAGGGTTTGGGCTTTTCAATAAATCATGGTGAAGGGCCGGTTTAAGGTGTTGGGGCTTTGGTAATAGTTGAATTAAATGAGTGGACTCGTTGTATGCAGACCCAAGTGCTTAAGTGAAGTATTGTGGCCATCAGTCAGACAGATTACAAGAGGTACAAGACAGTGGTGTTCCCTATCTCCATTACTCTTTGCTTTGGTTATCAAGCCACTGTCTCAGTGTATACCACAAAGTTCAGATGTGAGGGGCTTGGAGGTTCCAGGTAAGCCTCAGAAAATTAGCCTATTTTGCCAATAACATTTTGCTGCTGATAACTAGTGATAAGCGAACTCGAACTGGAAAGTATTTTTTCACTTTTAAGTGTTTTAATAAATGCGTCTTTTAAAGGCTTCCTATTTCACATTGAAACTGTCTGTAGGTTTATTTTTACAAGCCCTTATGCCCTATAGCACAGGCCTGGTGTCCAGTGCCGGAGTGTCTTAGGACACTCCGGGGACATTTAGCACATCCCAGATCATGGCTGGGGACTCCATGATGAGCACCCAGGAAGTGGGATTTTATATTAAGTTGTGGGACCTCTCAGGAATCTTCTCCTCACTTATGACATCAAAACAGTGACGGAGCCTAGAAGGGGTGGCACAGGAAATCCCCTCTAGGCTTCTCCCTTTCTGTGACATCAGCAATGACGTCAGGGAGATTACATGGAGGCCACGCCTCCAAGTTTAAAAGCTGGTTCCCCTGTCCCTCACTGCAGTCCCTCACTGGGTAGCAAGGATGAAAGAACCTGTGTTCCCCCTTTATCCAAGTGGCAACGCAGTCATCCCCATCTGGAAGGGGACCTGAAGAGCCCCAAAGAAGGCAGAGGAGATTGCAAGGGACACAGAAGACCTCCCGCGGACCCAAGGAAGGTGGCACCCAACGGGATACAGAGGATGAAAGGATGAGTGAGTTTAAGTTAAATTAAGAACAATAAAAATGCTTTTGTGTAGTGTATTATCTCTTTTTCTTTTGGAGTGAACTGGTAAGCGGTCCAGGGGGCCCCTATACCGGTTCATTATGGTCAGGAGCCGGCATGGCACCTGAGGGGCTCGGGGAGTGCCATGCTGGTAAAATTACACATTGTCATGGATTTCTCATCTGAGAAATCCCAATAGTAGTAATGACTAGAATTAGACTGAGAGACAGAGGCAGATATGCGGCAAACCGTGTTTAATAACAACAAACAGTGCGTACACATCAACCAAGCTGCTATATACATATATACACAAAGAAAACCAGGAATCAAGAAACATACTCAGAGTGCTGTGAAGTCAGAAAACATAGGTGCTAGGAGTCCAACAAAAGCTGAGGCTAAGACTATAACTATGGCAGAGGTCCTGGGTGCAGAGTTCCAGGGTTCAGGTTCAAAGGCTCTGGGTACAGAGTTCAGGTTTCAGAGTAATGCTGATCCGCTGAGGCCATGTGCTGACCAGCTTTTATAGGCCAGGAAGTCCACCAGGTGCTGGCTGATTAAGACACCCTAGCAGGACAGGGCCATCTGCTGGTGGAGCAGCATAATGCAGGGGACATCAGGCACCAGACCTGACACACATTACCCCCATTTGGGGCATGGTGCCCATTGATGTGGGCACAGGGTTCTTCCAAAGGACATAAGAGCTTGTAACTTGCGGCCTGTGAGCCCTGGGTTACAAGCCTGGGCTGGTAGCCTTTAGGGGAGGAGACTGCACGTTTTTATTCAAGAAAGTAAGAAAGAAGTAAAAAAAAAAAAAAGATCCCCACTGTCACTTTTCCTTTTAATAAATGGCTTTAATGAATTCCGAACTTCAGAGAAACATTTTTTTGTTAGATACAGATTGTAATTTAACAAAAAATGCCAAAAGATTACCCAAAGATATATTTAAAAAATGCCATTAAAATCAGCATTTAGTAAAACATTTAAAACATTTTTTTAAGTGAAAAAATACAATTAAAAAATAATACGTTGGGCTATTCTTCATTAGATAAAGATTGTATCTAACTAAAAATGCCCAAAAAATCACAGAAAATTACAAAAAAAAAGTTTTAATGTGAAAGGGGATGCCATTAAAAGCCACATTTAGTAAAACACTTAGGCCCTTATTCATCAAGCGATAGCGCCAGGTAGTGTCTGACGACCGCCAGGTAGCGGCAGCTAACGGCGACTACCGACTCAAGTACGCCCGGCGGCGGTCACAATGACGCATTTATCAAGCAAAATGAGGCTAGCGCCGGCGAGAGCGACGGCTAGCGCGGCATTCATCATGAAGCCGCCTGGACCGAACAGCGCCGCTGCAAATTCCCTCACAGTGCCAGGTATGAGCTGTCGCTCCCTGGCGATGTCCAATGCATTTCAATGGAGCAATCTATAATTAATCATAATTAATTGGTATTAATTTTCTTTTTTTTTTTTTTAATGTCAAAAAATCGGAGACCACTTCTGCAATGTTAGGATTTATTTTTAAGTAAAAAAAAAATTAAAAAAAATATGTGCAGAATTGATCTAACAGGTCTGAGATTAATGTATTCATATTACAAAATGATTCTAAAAACATGTATAATGTTACATTCAAAAAATATGGTTGTTTAGGGGTTAAAAACTAGTTAATACACATCGCCACCAGCGCTCTGGGGTTTAAACAAGGAATGGACAGCGACAGCACATTCGGAGCGTGATTTGTTGATGAATATGAAGCTAGCCGTTCGCTCTGGCCATTCGTTGTCAGGCGCTCACATACAACGCTGGACCTGTGAAACAGCGACCCCCCAGCCCGTATTCAACATTACCGCACACCGACTGAGTCGCTGTCATCAAGCTAATGCCGGCCAAGCACAGCGAATACTGGCTGGCGCTGAAAAAATCACGCTACAGTCGCTCATCTGTCGCTACCTGGCGCTATTAATGAATCGGCCTCCCCGAACGGAAAAAACACAATTAAAAAATAAAAAGTCAGCCTATTCTTGGTTTTATAAATTGTATCTAAACAAAAATGCCCAAGAAATCACCAAAAAATATAAATAAACCTGCAAGCAGTTTCAAAGTGAAATGGGATGTATTTAAAAATTGTATTTAGTAAAACACTTAAAACTGAAAAAATACAATTAAAAAAAGGCAACCAATTGTTGGTTAGTGAAAACTGTAAAATTGTATTTAAGATGTTAGCAAAAAATATAAAAAAACATTTTAAATGGTAAATGAGATGCCTTTAGTAAAACACTTAAAACTGAAAAAATACAAAAATAGATAAGTCAGCTTATTGTTAGTTAGATAAAAATTGTGTCTAACCTAAATGCCAAACAAAAAAAATAAGCCCACAGGCAGTTATCTGCAGTGTAAAAAATATTAAACAAGGGGAAAACTTTTTATTTTGTATTTATTTATGTATCGAAGTAATTTTTTTGCTTTTATGATTATTCTGAGTAATTTACCTACCCCATTTTGTGCAGGGCAACCTCCCTGATGTTAGCCCCCTGATTTGCTCTCTGATGGCCTGGTGCCCCCACCCCAATTTGCAGCCCTCTAGTCCTTGTTACAACCATTTTACAGCTATTTTTGGACCCCCAAGTTCGAGTCCCCATTGACTTCAATGGGGTCCGGGTTCGGGAATCCGAACCTGACTTTAGTTAGGCTGAATTTGTTGAACCTGAATTTCAACGGGTTCACTCATCCCAACTGATAACCAGTCCTACAACTTCACTTCCAAATTTGTTCAAGATCCTAGGGAAGTTTGAATATATTTCGGGACACATAGAAATCATATGCATTAAACATTAACTTACCTAATTCAGTTCTGCAGCATATTAAAAACGATTTTCAATTTAAAGCGGAACAAGACCCACCAGCGGCCGGCCTGAAATCTAAAAGATTTGGATTTTCTTTCGAATCAGGAAACCCATTGTGTGAAACCCCCCAGGATGCCCCTCAAAAAACTCACTTCACCGTGCTCCAGTGGCGCATGAGTGAGCTCTCATCCAATGAGAACTGCCTGCTATGACAGCTTAATTCGGCAGGCACCTATCATTGTTTATAATGGGGAGTGCGCCGCTGCAACCCCTGCATCCCGACGTTGTTTAGATAGGCTGGGACGGGAGCATGGGCACTGCCATATCCTCAGCCGACTCTCATTGTAAACAATGAGAGCCGGCTGCCGAATCTGGGCAACAGATCTAAATGATTTCAGGGTCGCTTGTTTTTCCCCAGGGCAACCCAAACCAGGATGTCCGACTGTGTGAAACCCCCCAGAAAGCTGCTATTCACTCACCCCTTCCTTGTTCCAACGTGTGGGCTCCCATTCAATGAGAGTCATCTGCCATGACCTTGTCATTCGTCCAATGGCTATCATGGGCTAGAATGCACGGCCGCATCCCCCGCACTCCGGGGAGCAACTAGAGCCGCCTGCTGAATGACATAGTCACATGATTCAGGATGTCCCTGGGGAAAAGCCATTCCAGGGCCAGACCACATGGGTTTATGAGCGCCCTGGAGGGGTGTCACAGAATGGGGCATCCCGATTCGGGGAAAAAACAGCAGCTGGCCTTGGAATCTTTTAGATTCCATACCAGCCACTGCTGGGTTTTGTTCCGCTTTAATCAGGGTTCCATCATCCAAACCATAGCCAGAGTGGTCAGTGGTTTAGTAAATGGTAAAAACATATAAAGTCTAACAGGCACAAAGAGAGAGAGACACACACACACACACACACACACACACACACACACACACAGACAGAGAGAGAGCGATAGAGACTCACACACATAGACAGACAGACAAACAAAGAGACTCAGAGAGCGAGAGAGAGAGAGATGGAGACACACAGGCTGATAGAGAGACAGAGAAACATACACACACACAAACAGACTCACATGTTAGTAGTATATGAAGCTTAGGCCCTTATTTAAGAAGGGATAGCGCCATGTAGCATCTGATTCATCATTTTCACAGCTTCAGTGAACAGCGCCGGCGTTCAGCCTTGCACAGCGCCAGGTATGACCTCTCGCTACCTGTCGCTCTCCCATAATGGACGAACATTTTCTTCTCTTTAAACGGGGTATTTGTTTTCTTTTTTGTTTCCAAAAAAATCACAAATTATTCTGTGACCTCTTCTGGCATTGAAAAAGCATTTTTTTCACAATTTTTTCATTTTTTCAGAAATGACATTACAGGTCTGGTATTAAAGTGTTCATGTTACAATGTTGTTACAACGTAATTCCATATGTTTTCGCTTTGTTACTAGTTGATAGATGCTGAAAAACAGACTTTAAACACACCGCCTCCTGCGCTCCGGGCTTCAAACAAACATTTTTCAGCGCCAGAGATTTGTGAGGCTGTTTTTTTGCTGAATATGGTGAGAGTCGGTCGCTATGAGCAGTCGCTAACATGCGCTCCCATACAGCGCTGTACTGGTCAAATAGCGACTCCTCACAATGTAACATTACTGCACAGCGACTGAGTCGCTATGAACTAGCGACCCACGGCTGAGCACAGTGACTACTAGCGGGCGCTCTGAAAATGCCTGGTACAGACGCTCATCTGTCGCTACCTGCCGCTAATGATGAATCAGCCTGCCCGCAGTACTGCAGACTTCCTCTTCTCTCCTCATAGCCCAGGAGCTACGGGCAGTCTGGGGTACCATTGTAATCAAGAGAAATGGGGCTTTCACATGCAATGTGGTTTTCTTTACTAAAATAAATGTTTTATTTAAATAAATGAGACTTTAAAAAAAAAAATTAGTTTTTTACACAAAAATATTAAAAAAAAAAAAAATTGGAAACATTACAAACAAGGTATTTCATGCCTAAACTTTGCCGCAAAAAGATTTTTATTTTCCTGGAAATTTCTGCAAAATCACAGTTGAACAAAGGACAAAATGATGAAAAATGACGTGTCAACAGAGAGTGTCAAAATCTCAAGTAGACTGGCAGTTAAAAGTACCTATGCATGTTGGGTATTGTTGGGTATTGTTCTGCTCAGGGGACCTTGTGCTTTCAGATTTAGCTTGTTTTTTCTTGTTTGCATGTTGATATTTTAGAAAATTTGTTTTTTTCTGCTTTTTTATACATTTTTTAGGGAAACCCTGTGCAACCAAACAATTCTTCGAAGGATTACTTGCAGAAAGTTGAGCCTGCTACAACAAACTGGGTACGCCTAGAAAGCTTAACATGTGTACTTTCAGTGAATATATAGTTTGTGGGGGATATGTGGGGGATGTTTTGGTTGAAAAAGCGCAAGGTGTGCAGTTTGTCTCCAGAGCTAAAATTTTCAGGTAAAATTACTGTTACGAGCATGCTTTACTTTGGGGTGTTTGGCAACTCTTTCCTTGAAAGTAGCATGTTGGGTATTTTTCTGTTCGGGGGACTTTGCTTTTTCAGATTTAACTTGTTTTTTCTTGCTTTTTATTCTTTTTTTTAGGGAAACCCTGTGCAACTAAAGAATTTATTGAGGGGTTACTTCCAGAAAACTGTGCCCACATCAACAAGCCTGGTACGCCTTAGAAAGCTTAAAGTGTATACTTCCAGACTATATAATTTGTTGGGGGTATTTCAAATGTAAAGGGTTGTTTTTTTAAAAACTGCAAGGTGCGCATAGCAGTTGTATTTTATCTGAAAATCTCCTAAAGCGCTGTTTTAGTTTGAGGGGGCCTCCTATGCAGGAAGGAGTGCCTACCAATACACATGTGGTAGCGCTGTAACTGGGAGAAATGGGACTTTTACATGCAATAGGATTTTAATGAAAAAACAAATTTTTATCATACCATACCATATTTTATCCCAAAATATTGATAATAGACTTATAAAATGACAAAAAAGACTTTTCACGTTAAAGCGCAGACTCTGATGAAAAAACAATATATAATTGTACTGGAAAATCCCAGTTTATTAATATTTGACTCCACAAGAAGGCCTTATTTCTGTCCAATATTGGGACGGTTTTAAATGTTTTTGCATGGCTTTTGGGACACAGCTTGGACATCCCTAGCATTTTGAGTGTTATAAGAATTACTTTCCAGTATCCTGTGTGGAAAAAGCTTTTTGGTGTTTAGCAACATCAATTTATAATCATCTAAAATGTGGAGAAAGGGCAGAGAAATGTCTAAGCAGGTTGTTAACAGCCCCCCCCCCATTTTAGCTCTGCATGAATGTATCTGTGCAGCCTTGTTTAGAGATATTTGCGTCCGGTGTTAATACCACCTGGGCTGCCCCCTGGTATTTGGCTGCCACACCTAGTTAGGTCCACCTTGGGCCAAACTGTCTCAGCGTGCTGCTTATGTGAGCACTAGCTTTCACTTGTGTTAGGCTGCAAATGGCGGCGTTCTTTCCACCCTGCCTTCCTATCCACTTTCACCCCTAAATTGCTATCCATGATCTCCCTAACTGGCAATACACTTACGACCCTGAATAGCTATACCTATTAGCATGCAAATGCAGGCATGTGTACGTCCTATTGGTCGCGGGTAAACAGTCAGGGTGCCATTTTCCAGATGTTGTCTGCGTTATATTACCCGCTCCAGCGGATCCCAGAAGTTGGCATACCTCTGAAATTATGTAGTCAACACTCCAGCACTGTAGTTTCCAGTGAGAAATAGGTCAGGATCGGAGGATAAAAAGCGCACATACACAGGCAGGACAGCTGAACCAATTAATGCCCCTGATGAATGTTCGGGCAGGACCAGTTCACCACAGACCCCCTTTGCACACACGCCAGCACACAGTCAGCCAAAGCCAGCACCACCTCAGTCAAACTCAGAGCAGTGGCAAGCAAAGTTTAGAGCAAGCCACACCAATTCCAGCTATAGTGCAAGGAAAGCCAGAGCAGTGACAGGCAAAGTGCTGGGGCAGGCCACATCAGTTCTAGCTATAATGCTAGGGCAAACATCTCCCAATGGAGCTCGTACCCCAACTTCTTATCGTGTTACAAGCAGCAGGGGTCTAGGCCAGCAGCAGGCCAGCTCCCCCGCAGCCTCCACTCCATGCTCTCCATGCTCATTATGACCAACACTGAGATAGACACCCAGCCCCCCAGACAGCCCTGTCCAGTCACCAGCCAGTCAGCAATATAGCCCCTCAGGATCTGGCTCACCACCCATAGGGCAGATGTCCCCTATTGCCCCCAGTCCACAGGGAGATGATGGCCAATCCTATGTTAGCCACCACCTGCAATGGGGCACCCTGAGTGGCAGGTTTAATGATGCTCAATATACCGCTTTAGCGACTGGGTTGTCAGGCGATTTTGATAAGCTCTATGGACACAGTTCTAGAGCCAGACCCAAAGCTGTCAAGTCTGAACTGTGGGACGCCATCACCAGGCAGGTTAATAGTGCCGGACAGGAGCAAAAGTGCAAAACAAGTTGGCTGACATATATTATTCTGTGAGGAAAAAAATCAACAAAGGAAGGCAACAAGGGTAAGGGACTGTATTCTATCAGTGATGTTGATGTGGGCCCGGACCTTTACATAGCTACACCCTGCATCTCCATGCAGCCCTATTTTTGGGTATATCCTGTGTAATGCTACCTACTCTGAATGCTCCCTAATTGTAAGCGTTGTCTCCCGGAGTTCAGTGCTGGGCCCACTATAATTCAACTAAGGCCCTTATTCATCAAGCGATAGCGCCAGGTAGTGTCTGACGAGCGCCAGGTAGCGGCAGCTAACGGCGACTACCGACTCAAGTACGCCCGGCGGCGGTCACAATGACGCATTTATCAAGCTAAATGAGGCTAGCGCCGGCGAGAGCGACGGCTAGCGCGGCATTCATCATGAAGCCGGCTGGCCCGAACAGCGCCGCTGCAAATTCCTTCACAGCGACACGTATTACCTGGCGCTACCTGCCGCTCTCCCATACATTTCAATGGCAGACGCTGCAATGATTGTTTTTAGTGGTTTTTGGGTTTTTTTCTTTGGTACAAAATTCCACACATGTTTATATTGATATGTTTTATGAATCTGGCTGGTTATTTATATGTATTAGATTTTTTTGTTATTTTTCACAATGTAATGTTGTGAGTGACATGGGAATTGCATCTCCTCCACCCAAACTCATTGGCATCAAAATCGCTGGTTTTCCACACAAACGGGCCTTGTAAAGCTATTTTGTAGCCTGTCAGGTTGGGCGGTCACGTTCGCTCTTCGAAATTGTCAGCGCCCAAGCTATTCGGCAGCCCTGTCCTTGATGAATCTGTGTTGGTCAGTGTTTGTGCAGTCGCTGTTTTAATTCGCTATGTGGTGGCGGGAGCGTCGCTGTGCCTCGCTGCGCTGCGTTGTGCGCCGCTGTGCTGTTCATACATGTGCCCTTCTGCCATTTGCAAGGAATTCACTTCCCGCGACCCCAGTCGTTGTTAATGAATACACTGTAGTTGTGAGCGTGCCTGGCCACATATTGCAGGATTAACATTCAGTCGTACCAGCTCATAACAACCCGTTATGCATTCTCATGTGTGCCACATTTTCAGGTAGTTGTCTAGTTTGATTGTGTGATGACTTTGTGAAGGAATAAGATTTGTATATTTAAGCACAACGGTGTATGCTTTAGAAGGACCTATGCATTACAGTATGTAGAATCCCCTGCTAAATCAAGCTAATAATTCGTGGCGCCTTTGGCCCTAGCTTGTTTTGCAGCGTCATTTTAATGTTTTTCCGCCACTTAGCGTGCACATAGCTGATATTAGCTTGTCCCTGTTGCGCGCATGTTTGTTTTTGAATTTTGAAGCCCAGTTGCTTGCGTCATATCCTGTTCCGGGATCCTCCTTTGCGTTTCAACGCCACCTTAAGGTAAAAATGTCTAGCGCTTATGCCAATAGCTTGTTTTGCAGCGTCATTTTAATGTTTTTCCGCCACTTAGCTTGCACATAGCTGATATTAGCTTGTCCCTGTTGCGCGCATGTTTGTGTTTGAATTTTGAAGCACAGTTGCTAGCGTCATATCCGGTACCGGGATCCTCCTTTGCGTTTCAACGCCACCTTAAGGTAAAACTGTCTTGCGCTTATGCCACTAGCTTGTTTTCAAGCGTCATTTTAGTTTTTCCGCCACTTAGCTTGCACATAGCTGAGAATAGCTTGTTGCTGGTGCGCGGAGCGTTTTTTTTTTTTAAACTTTTTTCCAATGTCGCTTGGGTCATTTCCGGTTCCTGTTTCCTCCTTAGCGTTTCCACTATGTTGCCCAGACGGCGAGTTATGCGCCTCCCCAGCTCCTCCTCCGACTCTGACCCCACCACCCCTCCCCCACCTCCCCCACCTACCTCACCTTCCCCAAATAGCACCCCTCCCACCCCTTTCCCTCCTGGGCCTAGTAAGAAAACGCGCACCTGGGTGGATAGCCGCGTAAATGGCCAGGTGGTCAAAGTGAGTATTTTTTTTTTGTATTTTTAGCTTAAAAGTTGCAGAACACACAGGGGGGATTGGGTCAGAAATTTCTTTGTTTTCAGACCAAATTTGATCACTCCCCGTGGGGCATCCCCATTGTGGATGTCCTGCTGGGATGCCCCCCCCTGGAGGGCCCTAAAAATTACCTCAGCCCCGTCCCATCTGTGCATGCGTGAGCTGTGGGTGCCTATTGCGCTTACCTCTAGCAGGGTGTACCCCTGCGCCAGACATATTTTAATTTTGTGTGCAGGCGCACTCCCTGTTAGAGTCAAACGCCACATGCGTACTTTGCCGTGCAGACCCAGCTGAGCTGGTATGCACGTCCCAACGGCCTTGTATGCGCATACCACAGCGGCGCGGAGCGCAGTGTTTGGCTTGCGGAGTGACGTGGGAGTGTCCTCAGTGGTGTATTTGTGGCCTTCCAAGGGGGTTGCAGACAGCGGACCACCCACAATTGGTGTGGCCCACCAAAGTGCACACAAACCCAGAATACTGATAATCCTGGGTGTGGGTCCACTTTGATCTGGTCTCTGTATAACTGTTTATGACATTGTTCTGATGTCATGTATTGATTTTAGTTTGTTTGTTCATTTTTCATAGGACTTCTGCGTGGCCGAATATGACTATGCCCGTGGAGGGAAAAAACGCATTGCCATGGAGGTGAAGGCCACAGTGTCCCGGCGCTTCCACACCGAGCTGACCATCCGATCAATTCAGCAGAAGTGGTCCGATTTCAAGCGCCGGGACCCTGAAGGCGTGTACCGCCTATATGATGCCTACGCATCAGGTAAGTTATGTTCTGTTTAGCCTTTGTGCAGAATCATCTGCTAAGCTGTGTCCATTTGTGCTCTTTAGATTAATTATTTTCTTTCACCCCCTCCACACAGATAAGCGTCCTCCCCTGGGGAAACGTGGGAAGGGATTCCTCCCCCGAACCAGGCAGGCGGACTCGGGGGAGTCATCGGGGGAGGGTCCCTCCCGCGGGTCCTATTTAGAGGACCCAGGGGAGGAAGGGGATGACGCCCCAGAGGAGTGTGCTGCTGGGGGGCTGGCTGGATCAAGCCTCAGCTCCTCACACTCTGAGTCTGAGGACTCTCACCAGGCAAGGGGCCACTCTCAAGCAGGGAGTGAGAGGGAGGAGGGTGGCCCTTTGCCTGGTGGATCTTCTGACCAGAGTGTGAGGAGCCGAGGCTCCCCGCCTCCTCCTCAGAGCCCTCCCTGGGCTTCAAGTGGCGCTTCATCCCCTGGTGAGTGTACATTTTTTAATTGTTAGTCTGTGACAGGTTTCATCTTGCAATTTGTACTTAGCCCTTGCCATTCCTCTCTAATTTGCAGGGCATTATATAGGCGGCACCTCCATGGCGTTTTGGCGAAGGATTCTCCACGGGCATAGTCATGGTAAGTGTTTGTGGTTATCCATCACATTCCCAATGTTATGACATTCCTTAAAGTGTACCCCCAAACATTGATAGTGCTTGGATTCTCGAAGGTTCAATGACAAATCACATCCCTCACCCAGGGCCCCACCCACAAAAAAAACCCCACAAACTCATTACCTCTTTGGGGGTTGCCAAAGCCACCGTCCCTGCCTCCTGTGTGACACTCTAGATGTGTGTGCGCCTGCGCTCTGTTTCCAAATGGGCTGCGGGTGCGCACACACTCGAGGAGTGATGTGTGGAAGGCAGCGGCCGCGGAGTACGTTGTCTCACGCAAATTGTGTTGCTCTGCCAAAGCGGACCCAAACCCAGATTTGCTGCAATCCTGTGTATAGGCCCACTTGTAACAGACACATGTTTCCTGGTCCATTGTCACAGCTGGTTTGATAAGGTACCCTAACCTCACAAACCCCACTACAGTGCTAGCCAACTGTCAACCACCCCTATGTTTCTGCCCACACCATGATGGGTGTTCTAATTTTTTTTCTTGGGTTAAGTTGTTCCCGCTCAAACATGTGGCCCACTATTAACATTAGCCAAACAACTGCTAATGATTCCTTTACATAGCACTGTCTATGTTATTTGCACATTCTCTTTAGGGATACATGTGTCAACCCTAACTAATTGACATTAACTCATGGTCCAGGAAATATGCTAATTTAGGACAACCTGTATGTAACCATGCAAGCCTTTGCATTTTCAGACTCAATAACCAGATGGATGTCAAATAGTCAGGTGTCATTGGCCCACTAATTGTGTTTTTGTCTTTTGCTTTCTGTTGACAGATGTTGCTACGCAGACGGAGCCAGAGACCCTCCTCCCCACCCCAGCTCCAGGGACGGCCAGCAGCATGGGCCCCCGCCACAGCTGCGATGGTGAGTACATCCCACTTCATATGCCTAAAGACTTGTGAAACCTATGTCTTATAGTCACATCTGCAGACATTTAAAATGTACCTATGTGTTAATTTCACACACATCTAGATTCAATGTGTTTGTACAATAATCCAACATGCCTGTTTGCATGCTTGATTGTTGGCTCACATTCTTCATTTGGCCACATAGAGACTATTTTTGCCTTAGACACAACCAAATGGGCCCTATTAGGTCTGGACCTCTAACATTATAGGGCAAACTCGTGTACTCGTTAGGACTTAGGCCCTGATGTTTGGCTGTGACTAAACCCAAAAATGGACACACTGGGACTTATACCTTCTTGGCTTCCCAAGAGTTAAACTGGAACAACAACCAGGATTTTGACTTTCCTGGGTCTTGGTCCACTACGGTGGGGCACCCCTGATCGTCACCGCTGTGTGACAACCCCCTGAACTCACTTTGACTCCAGCAAACGTGCAAGCCACGGCAAATTGGCTCCTCCTCCGCCTCCCCCGCGCCCCTTTTTACGCGCGCGTGCCTGCGCCGGCCATTCCCAGACGGCCGGCGCAGGCACGCACACGTCTAGAGGGGCGCCAGGGAGGGCCCGGCGGCCCTGCCCCACCGAAACTGAGGTAGGTATTTTGGGGTTTTGGGGGGGTTTCACCCCCAGGGACATCCCGATCTCGGATGTCCCGCGGGGAGGGAGGTGATCGGGCAGGGAATCTGATAGATTCCCGGGCCGATCACCGGTGGGTGTTGGTACACTTTAAGAGTAAATGTATGCTTGGGATGTGTTGTTCACATTCCTGCCAGTCAATAGTACTCATATCATGTTAACCAATAAGCACACAGTGGTCAACAATGTTAATGTGAGTGTCACCTAATTGGACACACTGACATTACATTGCTACATCTGTGTCTGTTGAGGTCACATCCAATTCATTAATAAATTGTTTTTTCTACATCTCTACAGCTTGTGAAAACCAGCATCGCAGACTGTGGCGGGAGATCAGGCTCCTGAAGCTGATGCTGCTGGCCAAGAAGAGGCGCCGGCGGCGTCGTTAGGGTGGGGGGAAGGCTGGCCTCTTGATGCCCTTTTTTGGGCAATGTTGGCCCTGTTGGCCATGTTTTTATAATAAATTTTTTGATTACCATCATTACAGTGTGGTGCATTGCAAAGCATAGTTTAACTGTCTCCAAACCCATTTGTGTGTCAATTTAGCCAGACCTTTGGAGCCATTTCATGTGTTAACCATAGTAAGCTATGGTCTCAAATGTGTGGGCTAAATTGACCAATACATTGACATATGTAGATCAAGATACTCATCCCTGACTGTGTTATTAGCTAGGTCTTAGGAAAAACACAATTTAGAGGTGGGTGAAGCAAATATATTTACAAAAACAAAAACAAACAAAATTAATATTCTTGGCTGGGTGGCCGGGGAGGTTGGGAGTCATTGCTAGGGGCGGTGTTGGGGGACAACAGTGCAGTAAAAAATATAGACTGCTGTTGTATGAGCTGTTGTATCAACAACAAAGTTTGGTCCTGCCGCTGGAGACATTCTTCCTGGCGCTGTATCGATTCTTCCTGGCGCTGGAGAGATTGCTCCATTAGATTGGCCAGCCGACCAAGTTCCTGGTTCTGGGGTTGGTTTTGGAGCAACTGGTCGATCTGGCGCTGCTGGGCCTCATTTTGTTGCTGACACATCAGCACCTGATTTTCCAACGCCGCAATGCGCTCATTAGTTCCATCACGCGGCTGTTGGCGACTGTAGTCCTCCAGCATCCGGACCCCTAGCTCATAAAAATCAGCACTGGTTGGTGCCACACCTCCTCTTGCTGTGGTTTGAGCCTAACAAAATAGAAAACAACATTTTAGTCAAACAGAACCAATGCAGGTATGCCCCTCAAAATAATTACCCTAAACAGTCACTATACAACTTACCCTTGTCTGAGCCTCGGAAGCTTGGCCACATGGGACTTGGGAAGAGGTCCCAGCTTGGGGTTCTGGTTCCGCCTCCTGCAAAAACAACAATGAAAGGAAATGTGACATGTTGCTTCATCCACTACCCACGAACATGCCAATGAGGTTCTAGGTCGTCTACATCAGCCATGTTACCTGCGTGTCCTCCGGCACAGGTAGGCTCGAGGTTTCGCTGCCAGAGAGTGGCAATTCCACATCCGAGATGTCCGGCAAGTTGGCATATGCTAAACAGGAAAATCAGGTTAGTAGGTCTGTGGCCCAAACTCAAATGTAACCTGGCTAGGCTATCGAGGCCATACCTCTAAAAAGTGCCAAAATACACACTAGACCAAAGGTATCTGTTAAACTCAGATTGTTAACATGTATGTTACAGGCAATAATTTTTGATAATCACATCAGAAACATTGCTTAAATTACACATACCCGCAATCTCCCAGATGTCTGGAGTGGGGTCCTCACTCGAGCTTGGACCTTGAAAATACATGTGGACACACAAGTTGCCAGAAGCAAGTGCAACAAAAGTAGAGCCAAAATACAGACTAGAGCAAGGCAAAACAACTTACCCTCATCTCTGGCAGCCTGAACTTGAGGGGCCCTTTCTGGACAGCCACTTCCGATATTCGGGTCAACTAAAAAACACAAGGAATGTCTCTAAATATTCATCAAACTACTACGGGGAATGTTTGGCAAAAAATATGTCCGCCCAAATACATTGCTATCACTCCAATAACTAATAGACTGACCCTGGGGAGGCAACAAGCACTCCCAAGAGGCATCTTCAAGTTTACCAAGCAAACATGTAGATTAGTAGACTAACCAAATTGAACCAGTGTAACATAAACAGCATAAAGGATACATTATGTATTGCTATACCCACCAACAGGGTCCTGTTGACCTGCAACATCGGAAGTGGGTCCAAAGATGAACCAGTCACTTGGCCTACCAAGAAAAAAGAGGAATGAGACACATGCACTTGTGTAAAAGTGGATAAAGCAAGGTGGACACATGCACTTACCGACATCCAAAGAGTAGGTGGGATCCGGAGGAGATGCTGGGGCCAAGGGCATGGGAGCTAGGCAAAAATGAAGCCAACATTGAGCCATAGTTAATGTGCGTGCAAAAATACAACATGCATTAAGGTGTGTGTGAGCAGCTCTTTCACTAATATTCACTAATCAAGGCCAGTGTGGCTCCCACATTGATATGCCGATATATGGCTACACATCTCTGGCTTCAAACATATCTACACATGTTAGGGCCTTGTTAGTTAGTTGCTGTGAGTGTTACAGTGGGCGTGAAATTAGGCCGCAGGCCCATATTATGAATACTCAACAGTGCAACACTCGATTGTTTGAGCTGCTCCCACACCCATTTGTTCCCCAAACAACCAGCACCAAAATTAGGGGTAAATACCTTCAATGCCAGACTGGGGTAGCCTTGAGGTTGCTGGAAGGGCAGGAGCTTGGGTGTCCTGAGGCACATCCCGGACAGCAGCATGTGCACCTATGCAGAAAGCAACAGACAGAAAAGTAACAAATGTTTGAGCTCTAATGTAATACTTCACAGGTCCTACTGTTAGTTGGTCAGAATGAAAAAATGCTAATCACATACATTAACATTAGGTTAGTAAAAAAGGCAGAAAATATGTACCTTCAGGCCAACCTGTGGTGTCATCCCCAGGATCCACACCCTGCAGCCGAGCCAGTGGGATTTTGGCCTTCAGCATCTCCTCATACGGCCTGTAGGTACTCTTTGGAGCCTGGATGGTCCCACTGTCCACATCAAGATCGTGATTCATCTTTTTCATAAGGGCCCCTCGCAAAGTGTAGAAGCGTTTCCTGCAGGATGGGCCACTACGTGGGTGTTGAGCAGTGCTACTAAGCTCCACACCAATGGCATCCCACAGTTTGCTTCTTTCTTGTTTGCCTATGGACTTGCTTTGGGAGCCAAATATCAGCTCCCATTTAGCAAGTGTAAGGCGCACAAGATGATTATTCTCAGCCAAATTAAATTCAGGCTCCCTCTTGGCACCTGGGCGCTTAGCCTGGGGTGCTGCCCCACCTTCAGGCTGTGCCCTTTTCCGTAAGGGAGGTCTGCGCACAGCACCCACCAAACTCCTACTTGGGCCTGCTGTGGCCGGCAGATGTCCTGAATTTGGCTCCATCCTGTAGCTGCACACACACACAAATACACACCCAACAAGCACGCATGCAGACTACAGAATGGCATCGCAATCTCTTAGGGTTGGGCAGGTTTTATGTGCTCTAACAGCCAATCCAAAAGCAGGCCACTTAATTGATTCACACATACAGCCCAGTTCCTTCTAGCCACACCACCACTGCACTGACTGAAGCATGTGTGTTAGCCAATTAACTCATTACAGACCTCATTAACCAAACAACACACACCCAAATACAACAATGGACTGATGTATCTCAAACCCTTGTGACATGTGGTTAGCCTAACGGCTATTTAAAAAAACAGCAGCTTACCTTTCATTGGGCCACCACTGATTTTTGGGCCATGTCCGTTAATGCACGCAAGTTTCGGCTCACGTACGCTAGTAGCGCTACTAGCGTGCGCGTGCGCACTCTGTTTTACGCACACCTGGGTCGGCTAATTGGCGCCCGGAAATAGCAGAGTGACGCAAAAGGCGGCAAAGCGGACCTGTCCCTTTTGAAAGAGAAGTATAAATGGAAGGAATTTTCAAGCTTCTGGTATTCTTACACTGTGGCAAAGGCTGTGGTGTGGTGCTGTGCTCGCTTCCCTTAGCTCATTTGAGCCTCTGTCTGGTTTCTGTCCTCACTCTCTGTGGCTTGTTGGGTGATTTCTGACATCAGTGCTGTTTCTTTAGGAGCTTGTTTTTGGTGGCATCTGCAAATATTGTGTAGCATACAGCAAGTGAGGCTTGATTTTGGGGCCTTTTGTGGGCTGTGCAGCAACTCCCCTCTTGGTTGTGCCTAACTTAGAAAGCTGGTTTTCAGCAGGCTGGTGGTTTGGACCACTATAGTTCTGGTTTTGTGGTGAGCTGCATTGTAGCGGGTGTGTGTGTAGTGTGATTGTTTGTGTGTGTGTTGTGTGTTTGTGGTTTTTTTTTTTTTTGTTTTTTTTGTATATATCTTGAGTGTGTGTGATGGATAAGAGGGTGATGTATGGTGTCTGGGTGGATGGATGTATGTGTATGCTGAAAGAGCAGGAGGAAAGGGAGCGGGGTGTTGTGAGGCTTAGGGCACCCCGCTCCTTTGCAATCCACCTTTCAGTATGGGACTTAAGTGACGAGCAGATCAGGAGCCGCTTCCGTCTGAATCGTGCTGCACTACAGTCCCTATATGATCAGATTAAGCACAAAATCGAGCCATCCACCAAACGCACTCATTCCATTCCAGGCATAGTACGCCTGTGTGCCACTCTGAATATTTTGGCACGAGGGACCTTCCAGGCAACCTCCGCCCTGCTCAGCGGGATAAGCCAGGCTACTATGAGCCGCATACTAATCCAGGTAGTTCTGGCAATTTGTGATTTAATCCCAATTTACATCAAGTTTCCTGAGGATGAGGAAGAGGTTGCCAAAATAAAACATGCTTTCTATCTGATGGGAGGGATCCCGAATGTGCTAGGGTGCGTTGATGGTACACATATCCCTTTCCGCCCTCCCCGTGCACAGGAGCTGTCCTACAGAAACCGGAAGCAGTTCCATTCGCTTAATATTATGGTGGTCTGTGACCCAGACATGAGGCTGCGGGCGGTGAGATCGGGGTTCCCCGGCTCATGCCACGATTCTTACGTCTTGCAGCGGACAGTCCTGTGCCGGAAGTTTGATAACAACGAAATGCCAGCTGGCTGGCTACTGGGTAATAAATTAACCATGTCAATGTATTTAGCAAATATGTGGCCTAGTAAGCCAAATTTGAAAAAAAGATAAACAAAACATGTACTAGTACTAATTTTCTACAGCGGATAAGGGATATGGGCAGAGAACGTGGGTCATGACTCCGGTCAGGAACCCACGGACCTCTGCCCATGAACGCTACAATGCAGCGCATCGCAAGACCAGAAGCATTGTGGAAAGAACCATCGGCCTGCTGAAAGCACGCTTTCTCTGTTTGGCACGGCCAGGAGGAGAGATGCTCTACAGCCCACAGAAGGTCTCCAAGATCATCCTTGCCTGCTGTGTGCTACACAATATTTGTATTTGCCACCGAATCCAAGCCCCCGAGGAGACAGCACTGGTGCCAGAAATCCCCAACATGCCCGCAGCAAGAAGTGAGGACACCCAGACTGGCGATGAGCTAAGGGAAAGGATGATCACTTCTTTTTTTGCGGTAAACTAACTACCCTTCACTATAATGCAAGTACTGCACTACTGGCTAAATGTATTTGAACTCCCATCAAAATGAGCCCAAAAAAACACTAAGGGGGGTGTAAGATGAGCCAAACCACTCTAAGGGGGGTGTAAGATGAGCCAAACCACTCTAAGGGGGGGTGTAAGATGACCCAAACCACTCTAAGGGGGGGTGTAAGATGACCCAAACCACTCTAAGGGGGGTGTAAGATGAGCCAAACCACTCTAAGGGAGGGTGTAAGATGATCCCAACCACTCTAAGGGGGGTGTAAGATGACCCAAACCACTCTAAGGGGGGTGTAAGATGAGCCAAACCACTCTAAGGGGGGGTGTAAGATGACCCAAACCACTCTAAGGGGGGGTGTAAGATGACCCAAACCACTCTAAGGGGGGGTGTAAGATGACCCAAACCACTCTAAGGGGGGGTGTAAGATGACCCAAACCACTCTAAGGGGGGGTGTAAGATGAGCCAAACCACTCTAAGGGGGGGTGTAAGATGACCCAAACCACTCTAAGGGGGGGTGTAAGATGAGCCAAACCACTCTAAGGGGGGGTGTAAGATGATCCAAACCACTCTAAGGAGGGGTGTAAGATGACCCAAACCACTCTAAGGGGGGGTGTAAGATGACCCAAACCACTCTAAGGGGGGTGTAAGATGAGCCAAACCACTCTAAGGGGGGGTGTAAGATGATCCCAACCACTCTAAGGGGGGTGTAAGATGAGCCAAACCACTCTAAGGGGGGTGTAAGCTGAGCCAAACCACTCTAAGGGGGGGGTGTAAGATGATCCAAACCACTCTAAGGGGGGTGTAAGACGCCAATGTTGGTTATCAAGTAATGCATTTTTTTATTTGCAACAACAATACTACTTTAAAGATCTATACTAACTGCACTTTTCTTATTTTTTCAGGCACCAAGAGATGCACCTTGAACCCTATTTGGAACTTTAAAAACTTTCATTCCCTTTACTTTGCTTTTTCCTTTCTGTTTGACTTTTGAATTTCATTTTCTCTTCTGTTACTTTTTTAATTTTTTAGTATTGTAAAAATAAAATCTACTATATATAGATACATGTGGCTATGTGTTTAATTCTGTTGTAAGTTTCCTTTGCATTCTACTTCCTATTTTAATTTTCATTTTCTTTCTGAGTTCTGTTTTTATTTTCATTTTCTATTTTACTTTTCTTTCTCTGTTCTGTTTTTATTTTCATTTTCTATTTTCCTTTTCTTTATCATTTATGTTTTTATTTTCCTTTTCTATTTTCCTTTTCTTTCTCATTTATGTTTTTATTTTCCTTTTCTATTTTCCTTTTCTTTCTCTGTTCTGTTTTTATTTTCCTTTTCTATTTCCCTTTTCTTTCTCAGTTATGTTTTTATTTTCCTTTTCTATTTTCCTTTTCTTTCTCTGTTCTGTTTTTATTTTCATTTTCTTTCTCATTGGTGGTTTAATTGTATTTCCTTTTTCTTTAAAAAATAAATAAATTAAATTAAAATGTGGCTATGTGTTTAATTATGTTTTATTTTGCATTTATATTCTAATATCTGGTTTAATTTAATTTCCTTTTCAACACAAAATAAAAACTCTAAAAAGTAAAGAAACATGTTGCAATGTGTTTTATTCTGAAGGTACTGGATGCCCAGGCCACAGCAAAGCTAAGCGCAGGCGCTGTGTAGAATAGCGTGGTCCCACTGACTGACAGCGCCTACAAAGCTGAGGGCCAACATCATATTCAGCAATGTAGGCGTTGTTCCCAACAACGCCAGGTAGCGACTGAGGAGGCCTGCTATAGCGAATCGCTACCGCCCGCGGCTGACGCTAGCGGCGCTCATAGCGCCATACTTCAGTCGCTCATCTGTCGCTACCTGGCGCTATTAATGAATCGGCCTCTTAGCATAAATGACATAGAAAATGGAATTAGTGGAAGTGTCTCTATTTTTGCAGATGACACAAAGATATGTAGCACAGTGCAGTCTATGGAAGATGTTCACAAGCTTCAGGCTGACGTGAACACTGAATGTCTGAGCACCTACTTGGCAAACAAAGTTCAATGTGGAGAAATGTAAAGCCATGCACCTGTGGTCTAATAACCTGAAAGCCACCATATGTCCTTGGGGGAGTTAAACTTGAGAAAGATGTGGGGGTACTGGCAGATCACAGGATAAATAACAGTATACAATGTCAATCAGTTGCTTCCAAGACCACCAAGATATTATCATGCATTAAAATAGGCATGGAATCATGGGATAGGGATATGACTTTGCCTCTTTACAAGGCACTGGTGCGCCCTCATCTGGAATATGCCGTCCAGTTCTGGGCAGCAGTTCATAACAAGGACGCTTTGATTATGGAAAGGGTGCAGAGGAGAGCCACCAAACTGATAAAGGGAATGAAGGATCTTAGTTATGAAGAAATATTACGGGAATTAAATCTGTTTAGCCTTGAGAGGAGGCGTTAGTATTGAGGGGGGACATGATTAAATTGTATACAAATACAAAAAAATAATATACACTATTTCGGGTAAAATCCTCTTTGAAGACAAGGGGACACTGCCTTCGACTGGGAAAAAAAGATTCAATCTCCAGGGGTCCAGGTGTGACCATCTTATTTTTACCATAAGAACTGTAAATATGTGGAGTAGCCTCCCACAGAAGTCTCTTACATCAACAGTGGACAGCTTCAAAAAAAGGATTAAATGCTTAATTAGAAGAAAAAAACATTAACAGTTACTATTAGCTGTTATCAGTAAAAAAAAAAAAAAAAAAGAAGCTGAAAATAACTTTCCCCAACCTCAACCCTTGGTTGAACTTGATGGACATATGTGTTTTTTCAACTGTATCAACTATGTAACTTCACCCCATGAACCATTAAAGTCATTCTTGAGTAATCCTATATTTCAGGCAGGGTCAATAGGGTTGATTCAGAGCCCCTTTCTTGGCGTTTTATAGGAGATCTTGCTGCCAAACAAAAAATCATGCAAAAATGAAAACATTTCACACTAAAATTCTCGCAGAAAAAAAGGCTCTGATGAATCAGATGAGGGGAAAAAATGGACGAGAACAGAAATTTTCACGCAAAAAAATTGTGTGAAAGGAGCTCTGAATCAACCCCAATATCTACAGCACTTACTCATGTGTTGCAGCTGTGGAAACCAATGTAAAGGTTTTGATGCGGTGGTACCTGGTTTCGAAGCTTCCCAGTTACTCTCCACAGTGTTTTCGAAGTTAGATTTTGGTCCAAAGTAATAAAATGATCAAATGAGGTTTTAGCTATATCATGAAACCCTTCACCAGAGGTGGCCTTAATAAATCTGAAACCTCCCAGCTGCTCTCAAATACATTATGTTCTTACGCAGCATATACTTAGCGCTGCGAAAGGTTCTGGCACAAGCTTGAAAAACATCCCCATCTCTGAAATATTTTCCCGCATAAATGCCAATACGATTTTTGTAAAGATAGAGGCCTTTCTTGGTAATGCTGTGGACCAATTCAGATTAGTCAGAGCATATCCATGGATCCCATTTACCTGTGACAATAGACATTGTCAATTTCCTTGGAACCCTTTTACACTTTTCTCCCCCCTGTGCTTTTCCTCTCCTTCCCTCTTCCCCCTCTTTCTTTCCGTTATGAGTACCCATATTTGCAATTGAATTAAATAATGCATGCTAATTTTTGGTTTGCTGTAAATGATTAATCCTATGTTCTTTTTTTTTTGCATCATGATTGTGCTGTTTACCGTCACTTGAATATGTAATTTATTTGTTTCTGTATTTTTCTGCTGAATAAAAATGATTGAAAGGAAAAAACCCTTACCTGGTCCCCTCATCAGTGTGTTCCCCCAGTAGCTTCTCACGTCCGCCGCACACAAGGAATCTTCTACTCTGCTGGGGCGGGGGGCGGCTAATAGACTATAGAGTCTCTTTAAATATTAAACCGGACCAACAGCCTGGCACAGTTGGAAACGAAAGGTAGCAGTCATTTTGAAGCTTCCTCTCCCAGCATCGTGGAGGCTGATTCATTACTAACGCCAGGTATCGGCAGATGAGCGTCTGTATAGCGGCGTTTAGAATGACCGCTAGTTGATGCTGTAAGCGGGTATCAGGGGCGCTGTAACAGAGCACCTCAGTCGCTGTAGTAACCTGGCCCGCATTCATGAATGTGATGTATGTTGGGCTCTCTAACACCAGTACAGCGCTGCAGGGATCGAAAGGTAGCGCCAGCTCAGTGCAACCAACTCTCAGCACTCCACACCATACTTCACACCATACTACACCATCAAAAAGGACACACAAAGGGCGCTCTAAATCTGGTCGCTATAGCACCGAGCTCCAGACGCTGTGTGATTGAAGTCTGTTTTTGAACACATATACACCAGTAACAAAGTGAAAACACATGGAATGACATTATTTTAACACTGTGACACTTTAGTGCCAGACCTGTAATGACAATTCTGCATAAAAATATAAAAAGTTCAAACAATGTATAAAAGTGTTTGTTTGCTGCCAGGAGAGGTCACACAATGATTTGAGCAAAAAAAAAATAAAATTCAAAATGTCAAACACGCTGTTTCAACACAAGCAAATGAACTCCCACTGAAATGTATGGGAGAGTGACAGTGAGTGAAACGTTATACCTGGCGCTCTGGAAGCTAGAACGCCGGCGCTTTACGCTGAGCCGCCTGTAATAATACATCGGACGCTACATGGCGCTGTTAGAGTCACTCACCAGATTCGCTTTCATAAATGTGGTTTTGTGTACAGCGCCCAGCATTCACCAGACGCTGCCTGCCGCTATGAGGCACTACCTGGCGCTAGCCCTTCATGAATAACCCCCCTAAGACATGCTTCCTGGATTTAACTGACATAACTGACAATGAAAAGTAACAGGAAGCCCAGCAGCACTTCCTGTTTGCAGGTGGCCTGCAAATGAATGAGCCGACATTTTGGCCCTTATTTAACAAGGGATAGCGCCAGGTAGCGAATGGTGAAAGAACGGTAATGACGCTCACCACCGCGAGTACGCCGGCTCCCCTCCGCAATCACACAATTATCAAGCCGATCCTGCTTAGCGACTGACAGAGCGCCAGATAGCCACACATTCATCATTATTCCAGCCTCAGCCCACAGAGCCAGTGAGCGACCTTGAACAGCGACAGGTATGACCTCTCGCTACCTGGCGCTCTCCAATACATTTCAATGGAGCAATCTTTAAATATTCTTAATTAATTGCTATTATTTTTTTTTTTTTTTTTTTTTTTAATGTCAAAAATTCTGTGATCACTTCTGCAATGTTAGATATTTTTTTTAAGCTTAAAAAAAAAATAAAAATTGTGCAGAATTGATATTACAGGTCTGATATTAATGTATTCATATTACAAAATGTTTTGAAAAACATTTTTTTTTTTTCTAAAAATATGGTTGTTTGGGGGTTAAAAAACTACTTTTAACCCATCGCCGCCAGCGCTCTGGGGTTTAAACAAGCATTTCACAGCGCAAGAATTTTTGGAGCGTGATTTGTTAATGAATATGCTGGGAGCCGTTCGCTATGGCCATTCGCTGTCATGCGCTCCCATACAGCGCGGAACCTGTCAAACAGCGACTCCTAACCCCGTATTCAACATAACCGCACACCGACTGAGTCGCTGTCAACAGCCGAACAACGGCCAAGCACAGCGACTACTAGCGGGCGCTGTGAAAATAACGCTACTGACGCTCATCTGTCGCTACCTGGCGCTATTAATGAATCAGCCTGTCAGTTTCTAAAATTTACTACAGCAGGAGTTAGAAAAAGGTAAATGAATGTTTATGTGCAGCAATCTAAATTGTCCTGGTAAGAGATGCATATGAGCACTGTTTGTTGTGTTGGTCTGGTTTAAGCCATTTTTGACTGTTGGTTCGTTTTAATAAAGGAAGTACACTGCCAAAGGAACTTATTTAAATGCATATGTTTTTATTACTTTCAAATATACATTGATTGTTTCTCTTTATCAAAATAAAAATATATTAAAAGCATTATATTTACAGTACACAATAAAAAGTTGTACTCTAATATATACAACACGAAATGTACATTTATATATAAACTGTAAATAAATACAATGTAATTTGCTTGTTAAGTAACAGTCTTAAACATATTCAGTCTGTGCAATATGTAATGCTTTAATGTGCTGGAACTTATATTTCCTTATTACACAACGTTAACCGTTTATTAGTATAGAACTATTATCATTTAACTAAGAATACTTTCAAAACAGTTATCACTGAGGCAGGTTTAAATAGAGGTTGGTTAGTCATTAAAATGGTAATTTTGAGATTAGATGCAATTTAAGCTATTTTATACACATAAATTATTTTTTAAAGTAAAATAAGAAGTTAATATCACAAAAACACATCGGTGAGACAATTACACCGCACTCTTGTTAGAATAGCTCATCCATAACGCTAGTCTAATTACATTTAATATTACTTTCTGATGATAAGTTTGAATTCTTTTTTAATTAGAATGACATAAAAAGCAGCAAGATGCCGTAACGTTGGAAGTCTACAAATAGTGTGGTTTTAGAATTTCCTTTTTTCTTAGACCAATCCTAAGCAGATGCATTGCAAGTACACACTATAGAATCTCTATCCATTTTTCCATAACTACAGTCCACTATGCAACAAGGTTTAGCAGCCATAGCAACACTGTTGTTAGGCAGTTTGTTAGCTCTTTGGAAACACACTCACTAAGCAGAGGAGTGGTTGCTTTGTTAACCTGCGATTTAGCTACAACTTGGAGAGTTTTGATTAGCACCAATGAAATAGAGCTACTTCAGTACATTTATAATTAATAAAGCTAAGAAGATATATTTATACTTAACCTCTGAAACTGTGGGTTTGAAAGTTGACTAAAACCTTTTCTGGAAATGATGTGACAGGGTTTGTTCCTGGTTCACAGGCTCACTAAAATAACCTAAATCAACCTCTAATTCTATCAGTAAGCCCTGAATAAAAGAGATACTTACCTTTTTCTAGCAGAGCTACATCCCATGAAGAACAGGAAACAGCTGCACATGTGTGGTAGCTCTGCACCTCCTTAGAGGTGTGCAGTGTTTCCTGACATACAGGGCGTCATGACCAATTTTAACTGGGGAGGCACCCAAACTGGTATGCCCCAGGGGTTATTGTCTACAGTCTTAAGGTCTACTTCTAAGATATGTTTGAGGATCTAATTAAATGTTCATAAAACACAAACAGGAAGCATTGTAATGTCTGAATAGCAGCCATATGCTAATTCATTCAGTTACAACTAAACTGTCAACAATGGTTGAAATGCTCCCCAATGCTGAGCAGTGTATGTACTGTAACTGAATGTATCATCACTTATTTAAGAAACGTCAGCGCCACACAGAGCCCCTCTTTTAGCCTCAGCAGCACTCCAATGCTGTCTAGCGTCCTATATGTTGCCATATATGTCAAAGCCCCGGTGCTCTGGTGAAAGCTGCGCACATGAACCTGGTGCTGTTGTTAAAGATCCTATAAAGCACAATGGGTAGAACTGGGTTGAAGTGTTTAATGCATATACTTAATATTGCACACATTTATTTGTACAGAACTTGCATTGGGACTTGTCAAAAATTGAAACGCAGGAAAAATACAGTGCCAAAGATTTCAAGGAGATAAAGTTCATAAATATGCTGGGGAGCGCCGGAAAAAATGGCAGTACAAAGTGGCGCTAAGATAATTGGCTGGTGGGTCCAACAAGCGCTGACATAGGCCGTCCGATACCTAAGGGCACCAATCATAGCTAATTAGTAGAGTTCGGTGCAGAGACATCCAATGTTGTACACAGCACAGAGCCAGAGTAGATGGGCATGCCGGTGCTCCAAAGCTGGTGCTATAGCTACAAAAATTATGCTGAAGGCGCACATCAAAAAAAAGACCCTCAGTCCTAAATGTGGCTGGTAACTATCTCTTGGTATTAAATCTGGCTCTTGAGTTAAGTTTGGGCATTCACAATCTGCAATTTGCAGTTGCAGTTGCATTTCAGTTACCGTTTTTTTTTTTTTTTTTATACTTTGGCTTTAGTGCAAAATATCATATATATATATATATATATATATATATATATATATATATATATATATTATTACACTGGTGATGCTGCACTGCAAGAAACACATTTGCTAAAACATTAGTGGTGTGGCAACATGCTAAAAAAAAGTTAGTAATTATATTTTGCATTACTCTAATTTGCACTGATGTGTGCTTGATAAAATCTAGCCCTATGTGTGCCTAATTTAACCACTGTGATAAATAATGTGTTAATTCATAATTTAAAACTCATATTTCAGTTTCAACCAGTAGTGACTGCATGCACCATTGCCCTTTGCACATTAGATAAAAAGTTTAATGCACATATTCATTGTTGGCCCAAATGCAGCATTTGCTTGTACAATATGTTAGAGGCCAGTTAAAGAGGAACATGGGGGAAGGTTAAAACCTCTCTTAAACCTCACTGAACCCTCCGGTTTTAGTTTTGGGTAGTTTGTACTCACCTCACAGGGCATCTATCTTCTAGGTCCCTCAGATTCCTGGCGACATCCCCACGGGCAGCACCATCTTGCATCCCATCAGGACTGCGTGTGCCCTCCCCATTCTCCCTCCTGCGCAGTGCCCATGAATGGGATGCAAGGGAAGACTTTGCTGAGCGGAACTGTCATTTAGCCATGGCTAAGCCAGTGGCGAGGAGAGAATCTGCCCCTGAGGCAGGGGGCGACATATAAAAGGTAGGCAGGGCCCGATAGGGGGGTGTCGGCCACACTTGTGTTTTACCCTGATGTTCCTCTTTAAGAGACCTTTATTCATGTATTGAACACAAGTAAATTTAAAAAATGGATTAACTTCTAGACTAAACACAAACTTGCAACTGTTATTGAATATCTTATTCTTATTCTTATTCTATAACTGCTTATATCTGCTTTTCTAACCTGAGCTGATGAACAACCAAGTGTGTGTTAAAGAGGAACATCAGACCTAAAATGAAAAGGGGGCGACTCCACCCCCAGTCGGACCCTACTTACCTTTTGGATGTTGCATCTGCCGGCTGCAGCGACATCCAGCTGCTTCAGGGCCTGATTCTCACCCCACCCTCATCCTCATAGCCGTTACTATCTGACAAGCATGGCTTTAACCACGCACAGTGCCTGATGGGATGCAAGATGGTGCCGCCCATCAGAAGGTCTCCTGTAATCCGAGGGATCAAGAAGATGAATCCCCTGGTGAGGTCAGTAAATAACGCCCAATTGTGAAACCGGAAGGGGGGGAATAGTCCAGTGAGGTTTGGAGGAGGTTTAACCTCCCCCGATGTTCCTCTTTAAATCCAATAAGCGGATTTAAAGCTTTAGCCAGTTGAGCATTAATATTCAAATACAATAACTATAGGCACATGCACAACTTACACTGCTAACATTCTGTCCGGGCAATGCCTATGTCAAAACATTAGCTGCAGTACATATATATTTGAACCTGGTATTTTGTAACATTTTCCTCCAATGACTTTTGGCAGGTGTAGATAGACTTGTTTTGTGTTGTATTTTTACTTAGAACCAGTGAGTTATAGGTTTTTTCCTACATAATTAGCCAATGCCAGAGACATGATGTATTTATAACAATGCAGCCCTTACATTCCCATGACACTCCGTAATACAGTAATGTATATAAAAAGGGGAATACGCTTTACAAGATTATCATAGCCCGATGGGATCATTTATACCTCTGGGGGTGGTGGCACACACCAACATCCTACTACCTTATGCCCCTAGGAACAGTATAAAATAAGCAATTTTAAAGAATCTCAAAATGTCTTCATATATGTACCTTGTGTATTCATATCAAAGCCGCTTTCTTTACTTTAATTTCTGGGATGTGGCAGAGCTAGAAAGGGCATGTCGTGGTGCAGCTTTATGAGCCTTGAGCATGATCTGCTGTGGTCAGAGACAGCTGTGGGAACAATGTGGCTTGCCAGACTCACTCACACTGAGAGAAACAACAGACAAGTTGGCTGTTTGACCACTTTTTTGTGTGCTACTGCAGAAATTGCATTGAATGGATTGGAGACCTATTATGGCTTCTACTCTGGACTGCAGGAAGAGAGGCACATGGCACAGGCATCCGGTAAGCTGCTTGTTGCCTAATTATTGCTGTTGGGTTTACAATCCCAATAACTATCCAGGTGACAATATGTATACCAGTTGTGAGTTCCATGGAGTCTCCACATACACATTAAACAAGTATTTCTCATGTTTAGAAAATCCTTCATCATGCACTGGCAGTATGTGGGAAGAGTCTCATGGTCTCAGGTCATGGTATATCAGTAGTAATAAATCAAAGCAGCTGGATTGGTTTGAAAAAGACAGCAAGTCCACTGCCTTGACTTATTACTACAAATGCATGCACTGTAGTGGCATTTTTACATAAAGCTCATACATTTCTAAAAAAATAACATGGAATGAGTTGTGCACAATTCAGTAATACAATCTGGCAGTACAAAATAATTCCATTCAAAAATAAATATACACAACTGAAAAACAGGTTTGCATTCCCTGAAAAAGAAATGGCACATACTTTCACGATAAACCTTATTATTGCACTCGAGATGTTACTTCCATTTCATTAACCAATGTCTATTATGAAATGTTGTTAAGGTAAAAAGTGGCTTGAGTGGAAAACAATGTTCTTGTTCTTCAGAGCTTTAGTTATACAGGTCAATGTGTGCTTTAAAGTGCAAAATCCTCTTCAAATCTGTAAAAATAAATATATATATGAGTGTTTTTAGCCTGACCTGAAATCATTACTTTCATGAGGACAAACAAAAATTGTTAACTACGCTATGTGATAATTAGAGTGACTGCTTTAGAGCCTTATTTAAGAAGTGTCAGCTCCACAAAGCACAACTTTTTAGGCATCAGCGGCACTCAGCGTGCGGTTTAAGCAATAAAAAAACTGCAGCGCTGATATGGCTGCCAGCTAGCGTCTTATTTAACACTAGTGCTGAAAAGGTTGCAGGGCTGAGAGCTGTGGCGGCCAGTTGTAACTTGTTACTGTAGAGTGGCAAAACAAATTCTGTGGAGCACCGGAAAAACGGCAGTACAAAGTGGCGCTCACTGGCTCTTGGATAATTAGAAGCCGGGTCCAACAAGCGCTGACATAGGCCTTCCAATGCCTAATGCAACAATCAAAGCCAATTAGTTAGCGTTCTGCCTAGCGACTGCTAATCCCAATGTAGTACACAGCACCAGATAATCCAAAAATGCCGGCGCTCCGAAGCTGGTGCTATAGGCACCAGAAAGATGCTAAATGGTGCACATCATAAATTCGGCTTTTAGTTTTTTCCCACTAAACAAATGGGAAGTGAGTAACGTGGCAACATATATTTACTATTCAAGCCAGAACTGACTGAGTCTCACCAGTCTGTACCAAACCTGAACTGCTCCATTGCAAAATCCATTTTGTTGACACAAGCGTGAAGCAAAACCTATTTTGACGAGGATGTTTCTAGATGACATAGTGTATGGCAGCCATGGAAGGTTATTTGCTGCACTGAAATTACTGTTACTCCTTAAATACTTCTATTTCTTTCTACATACTTGCTACATAACTTCTGACTAACACATCACCTACAATTGCTCAAAGTAGAAGGCAAACTGAGGCAAGCTACAGTAAAACAACTTAATGCAACACTCAAATTTCCATGTGGAACATGGACAATTGACTTCAGGCTGGAACCTAAAGTTGAGTGGCATGATGGCAGTCACCCTTTATAGCACTTAGTGCCCCTACTGCTAGTACCCAGACAGCTGTTCTTCATGGAGCCCTCATCTGTAAGGGTGGCTGCGGTCAGTAAGGGTGGCTGCGGTCAGTAAGGGTGGCTGCGGTCAGTAAGGGTGGCTGCGGTCAGTAAGGGTGGCTGCAGTCAGTAAGGGTGGCTGCGATCAGTAAGGGTGGCTGCGGTCAGTAAGGGTGGCTGCGGTCAGTAAGGGTGGCTGCGGTCAGTAACGGTAAAGGTGATGGCAAGGTGTGACCCAGTCCCCCTGCTCCTCTAGCCAGCCCTATTAGATCTACATTAGATCTACTTCAGGTGACAGTGGACAAATACTCCTGCGGATACCCCAGTCGTTTTTGTGCAGACCCCTAGCATCAAATTCCAGCACCTCACTTCAGATCTCCCTGCAGCCTGGTTAGATGAAGCAGCAAGAGCAGCTGTGGCAACAGGGTTTTATAACAGCATGACCACATCCAAGACTTTGCCCTTGAGCTTCATGGGTTGTGCATCATTAGTAAAGATGAATTTAATGCCTTCGCAAAAAAAACAGTTGTGGCATCTACTTCTACGTTAATGATAGGTGGTGCGAGAAAGTTCAAGTAATCAGCAAACACTGTTTGGAGTTTCTAGCAAATGAGGTGTAGACCTTTCTATGCACAAAGGCATTTTTCTTCCTTCTAGTTGGTATTTACATTGCACCACAAGTGTCAGTGGAGGACGCGCTTGAAAATCTTGTTGAGAACATTACCAAAAAGAAGTCCCCCGAGACATTGGTCATTTCGTTCGGTAACACTAATAGAAAACTTGGAACTGCCTAAATTTCAGTTATACATATAATGGCTCATCAGAGGTTAAACAGAGGCACAAATATGATCAAAGAGGTGGAGGAGCAACATTCTGGGCCCCGGTGCGGTTGCACTCCCTGCACCCCTATGTGTACGTACCATTCATCTTTCTTTAAGGTGGAGTGTTCATTGCATCTTACAAATACCACTGATGGTTTTCCTCTTGTGATAGTGCCATATTTCCCATTCTGGGGACAGAACACTAACCTAAAAATGAAAATAATGATGATTACAAAGCAGGCCTGTCATAAATCATTCTATATCAGTGATCTCAGAAGAATATTTAGTTTGGCACTGGACACTATCAACTAATTTCCCGACCCTGAGTAATTACTCCAATAGTAAACAAACTGTGGTTTGGAAAATGTAGTTAAATATCTGAAAAACAGTGAAGGGGCACTAGGACAAAGAAACAAAAAGCTTAGCTAGACATCCTAGCAAGAATTCAAGCATTAAGTAAGTGAATTTAACCAAATAATATTGTATACCTGTTAAGTATTTGATTGCTTCTAGATCCTGCATATATGTTTCCTTCTAATGTGATTATTGTCATTTTTTATAGTTGTTATAAATTATTCATAGAGAAAATATGCCTCCATATTTGTATCACCAAATCTGACCTTGAAAATATGACACTATCAATATCAATATGACAATATCTCCTAATGCATAGTTTCTACGCTATTATGTATGATCCCACCCCCATAAGTTGGCATAAACACCCTGTCTTTTTATTCCAACAGGAGCACAACTCATGCCATAAGCATATACATCTGTAGTTGTCATCCTGACCTTTCTTATTTACATATTTACTATTATATGTGGATTTTATATGAAGAATAGTGAACTGCATCATGATATAATTTATACAGGAATAAGTGTTTAAAAGTATTATTTTTTCAGGCACCAGGATCAATAAATAGTGTGTGTGTGTGATGTGCACCACTTACTTTTTTTGTAACTCTCCAGACTTAATTCTGATCTTCTGAACATCAAATGCATATGTTGTAAACCAGTCTGACCAGCTGAAGTAGGATTCAGTCTCCCATTTAATCTTCAACATTAGCAGCTCTCCCACATCCAGCTCAGTGTAGATCAAGTAGGAGTAGGTTTTGTTGGTAGACATTTCAGCCCTGAAAAAACAAATGGTCGTTAAAAGTGTTGACAAGGGACTCATTTGGTTTATCAAGTACAAATATATGTAAAAATATATATGGATTACATTGTGTTAAAGGGCATCTGTGGGCAAAAAATAACAGAAATACTCACCTAACCACCCACAACAATACCCATAATGCTATTGGCTGAACTACAGCTGACCTTCAACTGATAGCTAAGTAATGACCATGAACTTTAGAGAACACCTATGCTTCCAGTTATAAGGTAGTCAACTCCTTCACTAATTGGAAGGAAATATGGGCCAGCTGAATAAAGTCTATCTTAGGGCCTTATTTAAGATTTAAGTGACATGTAGCAGCAGGTGTTTTTATTCGGCGCCATCAGCAAGTCATATTTACAATGCAAACTAAATGTTTATGGCCACATTTAGCGCCATGTAGTGTTTCATGTATCAAGAGCTCCAGGTGTTTGGTTAGTTCCAGCATGATGTCCCCTACAGCGCCACGTCACATCAGGCGCTTAGTGTCATTCTCCCATAGACTTCAATTAGCCATTCCAGTTATCTTATTTTCGGTGACTTCTGGTTATCGTTTTTTAAATTATTTTGTGCCTATTCTCCTAACACGGGAACCCTGGCCTGTAGTTACTTCATTTATTGTACTTAGGTTATCCGCAGCAAACTTGTTTTTTTAACGCCTACCAATCATGTGTCATGCCCAATTTCATTCCATGTGTTTTTGTTTGTCACTGTGCTGCCATCCTTTTTAAAGGCTGTTTTGCCATGGCACCTGGTGCTGTATGTTTGAGCCAGGGTTCCAGAGAGCCAGCGCTGGCGCTGTGGTTTTACAGCATGGTAAGAGAAAAAAATGGTGGATCCGCACTTCCTTAAAAATAAATTCTTTATTCCAAGGTATTAAAATCATCAGTGTCTCCAAGACAAGTCAAAAAAGCATCCAAAGCCAGATAAAAACAGATCTAGATCTATGACTAAGGGCCGTTGAAGGACCCGAAACGCGTCAGAGGGCCCCCCCTTTCCCTTTGCCCGAGTTCTACACTGTTTTTATCTGGCTTTGGATGCTTTTTTGACTTGTCTTGGAGACACTGATGATTTTAATACCTTGGAATAAAGAATGTATTTTTAAGGAAGTGCGGATCCACCATTTTTTTCTCTTATCTGGACTAGTGGGGCTTGGGACAGCCCCGGATCGTGCACCCTTTCCCACTGGAGTGCGGAAACCTTCTTTTGCTTGTTTTACAGCATGGAGCGGCACTACCTGTCACTATCTCCATTGAAAAATGATCAC